>OX375875.1:1015854-5815854 GCA_947359465.1 Metellina segmentata
TTAATCGATGAAATGCTACGTTTCATGAATTCAGGATGTTTACCTCTTCGGAAATGGTCATCTAGTCATGAAGAGGTACTAAGCGAATTACCTTATTCGTTAAAAGCCAAAAGCCTTAACCAATCGTTCAGTGATGCTGAAGAGTCTTCACAAAAAATCTTGGGACTCGTTTGGAATCTTCCAACCGATTCGCTGCAAGTTCGGACTGTGGAAGAGCCAACCGTCTCCACCAAACGTGAACTGTTATCGGTCATAGCGCGTAGTTTTGATCCTCTGGGACTAATGGCACCTGCCATATTGCTTCTGAAGATTATGCTTCAGGACTTGTGGAAGTCAAAATTGGCTTGGGACGATCCCGTTCCACCAGACATTCTAGAACGGTGGAATAAATTCCAAGCAGAAATGCATCACTTTAAACAAATTAAAGTTCCTCGCTACATACATACTTCAGAGGATTGTATTCTTGAACTTCATGGCTTTTGCGACGCTTCTTTTAAAGCTTATGCTTCAGTAGTTTATTTAAAGGTCATTTCTGAGTCGACACATGTATCCTTACTCGCAGCAAAAACAAGAGTTGCGCCTGTTAAACCAGTAACTCTACCCCGGCTGGAGCTTCAGGGTTGTTTACTGCTAGCCGAGCTAATTTCAACAATTCTAAAAGTAATCCCAGTTCCAAACCCACAAATATTCCTTTGGTGCGACTCAACAATCGCATTGAGTTGGATCACAAACCCTCCGTCTTCAGGAAATCAGTTTGTACAACATCGAGTGGGAAAAATACTTTCCCTGACGTCAGTAACTTCTTGGAACCACATTCCTGGCAAAGAAAACCCAGCAGACTGTGCTAGTCGAGGACTTTATCCTTCACAGTTGTTGGCTCATTTAGAGTGGTTCACTGGTCCAAACTGGATTGTTGTCAACAATAAATACGGAGCTCTCACTTCTTTTGAACTCTCTACTTCTTCAGTACTTATTCGTGACGAGAATAAGGATTTGGTTCCACAAACAGTTAAAGAATCAACTCCAATCTCTCATGCTATCTTGAAGTATTCTTCATACACAACATTATTACGTGTCACAGCCTGGATCTTACGTTTCATTCACAACCTCAAATCTAGAAATAAGCTTAAAGGTACTCTTCAAACTTCTGAACTGACCGGTGCACGAACGGCTATTCTAAAAATTGTACAGCAAGAAGAATTCGCTTCCGACCTTAAGCTTATAGCAAAAAATAAACCTCTCCCTAAATCCAGCAAACTACTGTCTTTAAATGTCTTTCTTGACGAAGTAGGACTTCTTCGCGTTGGAGGACGTTTATCACATCATCAGACATTAGCATTCGATCATAAATTTCCTATTCTACTTCCTAAGAGACACCCAATTACTGCCTTAGTGATTCGACATTTCCATCTTACAAGTCTTCATTCGGGACCCGAACTTGTCTTATCGTTGATCCGTCAAATCTTCTGGATTCCGGATGGCAAATCCACAGTACGCAGTGTAGTGCGCAGTTGCATCACATGCTTTAAATCATTGGCCAGGCCAGTATACCAAAAGATGGGTGATTTACCTATTGCAAGAATCATGCAGTCACGCCCCTTCGACAAAGTTGGAATTGATTTCGCTGGTCCAATTAGTACAAAATGCCAGCACCAGCGAAAAGCGACAACATTCAAGACATACATTTGCCTTTTCATATGTATGTGTACCCGTGCCGTACATCTGGAAGCCGTCTCCAGTCTCTCTACTGACTCGTTCTTGGCTGCATTGAGACGATTCGTCGCACGTCGAGGATTTCCCTCGGAAATATTCTCAGACAATGGTACTAATTTCCGCGGTGCGTCTGCCTATCTAAAAGCACTTTTTAAACTCACAAAAGAGCAATCCGTCCAGAACTTCTCATCGGAAAGAAACATTCATTGGCATTTTATTCCACCCTATGCCCCTAACCAAGGTGGGTTATGGGAAGCTTCAATTAAACTTGCTAAGCGGCATCTCACAAAAACTTGTCAAGGCACACTTCTCAATTTCGAGGAATTCTCTACAGTGTTATGTCAAATAGAGGCTTGCATAAACTCAAGGCCTCTGGTACCTTTATCCTCGGCAACTAGTGATCTTCGTGCACTTACCCCTGGACACTTCCTAATCGGAGTTCCCCTTCTGGAACTTCCAGAAAACACTGACAGTTCTACAAACACTAATCGAAAAATTCTAAGTCTCTCTTGCAGATGGAGACTCTTATTGCAGGTTAAGGAATCCTTCTGGTGCCGCTGGACACGAGACCTCCTGCATACACTCCAGCCTCGTCAAAAGTGGAATTCAACGAAACAACCTCTGCAAATTGGAGACATGGTTCTTCTTCAAGAGGCAAATTCTGCTCCTTGTTCCTGGACTCTTGGTCGCGTAACCAACATCTTCCCGGGCAAAGATCAGATCACCTGGGTAGCCAGCGTGCGGACCAGGGATGGAGAAAAGCTTCGTGCTCAGAATCGACTGGTGGTCCTTCCTCTCCCCTCATGCCGGCCCTCGCAGGATGTTGATTTAGATTAGCCACAAGGAATCTGATATACATTGCTAACTAATGTGGCAAGAAGATTATGCATTTATTTACTATGATAATATGAGTGAGTGCGAACTCTCCGTGGATTTAATTTTATAACGCGCTCAACTATTACTAGTGTATTTGCAAACATTGTTGCATTTTGATATATTTGTTATGCAGCGCACATGACGATACTGTGAATGTAGTTTAATCATGAAAACTGTAACCATTATATCATTTAAAAATAAGAATTCCGTCTACGCACAAAAAAGTCGCCTGCGCATGTTTGTCTTATACTTTATACTTTAAACAAAGAATCGCATTACATCGAAACTAGTGTTCTGTCTTTATTTCGTCCACTGATGATAGATCTTGGGGAACAAGGTGAGTCAACCTTTAATCTTTGTAGTCACCTAATTCGTATAAATTCAATGCTCTAAATCTCATATCCGTAACTCTGTATACTTAAACTTTCATTGGCGCTTCCAGCACAAACGGAAATACGTCATATACATAGATGCGCAGACGCGCCCGCGCAAGCAAACCCGCGCCGGCATACGACGCCACGCCGTTGACGAGTCATTCCGCCGTGAACTGGTCTCATGTACTTTTTTATTTAATTCTAACTATTAGAATCTTTTCTTGGTGAAAAATACAATCTACTTGTAATAAAAATAGGGAATCATAACTGGCTTTGAGTAAGCTTTTATTAACTAAGAATAAGACTAACTAAGAATCCATGCTTGTCACAGTATCAAGAGAAGTAGTAGTAAACAACAAAGGTTGTTGCCAACATGCAAGATAAATATTGCTGTTGCCACATATAGAAATATATCACATTCACCCCCTCCCAACATAATATTAAATCAGTCACATCATCTTCTTAATTTGTAATGTAGTCAGCCAGATATGCAGGTTGCCGTCTCTGCCGACCAGGGTGTAGGGGATATCCGCAGTCTATCTTCTGAACTCTCCCACTTTCAGGGGTCTCTTCACATAACTCTGGTGGACCTGGAGCTATTGGAGGACCTTCTGGAGTAGTAGCCGTTTTAGTTTCTTGTATTGCAGCCGGTTCACTATGATGAAATGAGGGGAATTCCAGTGGGTTGTCCCTCAGCAAGTCATCTCCTCTAGGGGCCAAGTGTCTAAGAGAAACACTTGTTTCTCGCCCGTCTGGAAATTTAACATGGGCATACTCAGGATTTGTTTCCAAGAGCTGCACTTCCTGTACAACGGGCTCGTACTTGCTTCCCCGTACATGATTCTTAAGAAGCACAGGGCCAGGATTAGAGAGCCAAGTAGGCAGAGACCGACCATGATATGATCGCCGGGGATGAACGAAGATTCGCTCATGAGGAGTGAGGTTTGTGGCAGTACACAACAAAGATCGGATAGAATGTAAAACTTGCTGGAGCACCTCTTCCCAACGCTCAATCACAATTTCCTGCGATTAACCGCCAGTTGTATGGTCTTCCATATGATGCCATTGTATCTTTCTACTTGGCCATTGCCCTGTGGGTTATAAGCGGTAGTTCTGCTAGTGGCGATACCAAGAGAAGTTAAAAAGGTTTTGAGCTCCCTGGACATAAAAGATGCTCCTCTGTCGGTATGAATGAAGGCAGGAGTTCCAAAAACCGAGAATAGATTACGTAAGAGAAAAATGACTGTATCAGCAGAAACATTGGAGTATGGAAAAGCAAAAGGAAACCTAGAAAACTCATCAACCACAGTAAGTAGATAACGGTTTTTTGATGTAGAAGGTAAAGGGCCTTTAAAATCCATGTTCAACCTTTCAAAGGGAGAAGTCGCCTTTATTAATTTGCCCTTATTTTTGCAAAAGCGAAACTTTACTTCACTACAGCATTTGCAAGAGTTGGTTACTTTTCTTATGTCCTTAAGAGAAAAAGGCAAATTCTTTGTTCTAACCCAATGATACATCCTGGTGATACCAGGATGGCACAAGGAATCGTGCAATTCACCTAAATTAATTTGGGGGTGAGTAGCAGCATTCACCCGGGAAAGAGCATCAGCTGTTGCATTTTTATTTCCAGGGCGGTAAATGATATCGAACTTAAATATGCTAACTCTAATCTCCAACGCATAATCTTCTCATTCTTAATTTTGCTACTATGATGCTGGTTGAACATGAAGGCAACCGATCTTTGGTCAGTGAAGACCTCGAAATGTACCAAACTTTTTTTAGAAGTTCCAAGATAATCTGCAATGTTTTATAGCAAAAACAAATTCGTTTTTAAATTCTCGAAATTATAACGATACGTTCAGAAAATTTTACAAAGAAATAAGTCTTTTTTAGACGTTCCAAGATAATCTACAATGCTTCCCAAGTAGCACATATATGTCGTCCAATATCGAGAAAAAATATTGGCCAATATTGTCCCAATATCGTTTTCCGACATTGGCCAACGTAAAAAGGCCATCGCCCCAATGTCGTTTTCCGACATTGGTCAATATCGTTTCACGACATTGATGGATATTGTTTTCCGATAGTGGCCAATATTGCTGTCGACATTGCTCAATATCGTTTTCCGACATTGGCCAACGTAAAAATGACCCCCCCCCCCGGCGACATCGCCCCAATGTCGTTTTACGACATTGATAGATATTGTTTTCTTGACATTCAATGTTCGTTTTTCGTCCTTGCTCAATATTAGCTTTAAGATACTGCTCAATGTCCTTTTTCAACATTATTCAATATCTGCTACATAATATTGGGATATTTTCATTCAATTTTCTTCTTATGGCATGTGATTGTTTATTTAGAGGGTACACAAGATTACAACCATCTTAAATTTTGTAAAATTTAAAAAATATTAATCATTAAAAAAATATTTTTATAACACAATATTTTAGAACATTGAAGAGAACATATAATTTTAAATTATTAAAAATATGTTTTTATTACAATTTGCGAAAATTGTGGGCAACTTGACTTTTTAAAACCTAAACAGATATCCATTATCAAATCAGACATTCTAAAATCCATTTTCCCCTTTAAATGTACTCCTTGGTAGCTTGAAAAAAATTACTAACATAAAACACGTACAGGTATTATTTTTATTGTGATTTCAATTCAGAAAATTGTTTTAGAAAAATATTCCAGTCAAAAATGTTAGCTAAGCTGCTGATATAGCAGCTAATATTTTAATTTATTTTATTAAGTGCATATTTTAAATTATTGTTCCATTTCTTTTGTAGAAATCTAAGGCTATTAAAACTCATTATTGCCAATAGTATAATCTATAGCTCTCAAACCAGTAAAATCAATACAAACATCAAGCTGATGTTTGTATTACAATACAACTTGATAAACAGTTGCATGGTATGTAATTCTAAGAACTGATTCAGATTTATATAATTTTGATTTCATCTCAAAATGGATTACTTCCCGAAACTTCTGTTAAAAAATCAATATTGTTATAAATGTTAAATAAGAAAAAAGGGCACATTGCATATTGGCAGAAAAATGAACAGTTCTCACAAATTTCATTTAAATAGAATTTTCCATAAGTTTTTAAAAAATTCACAAATCACAATTAAAACTTTTTTTTTATTCTTAAGACAGATTAAACCCTGGGAATTGTCAAACATTAAAATCAGGTACACTCTTCGGAGTCACCCCTTCAGCAAGTCAGATTATCCGATGGGTGAATTCTTCGGCCATCTTAAACTGCCGCACCAGCGAATGCTTTTCCAAACAACTCTGACAGATAAAGTCATGACAACAAGTCGTGAATAAGAACACAAACAACAACCTGTGACACAACAGAAGTAAACAATTAGAACAAGTGTTACCCGATTGCTAAGCAAAGATGAGTTACAGTTAGTAATTATTCTCAACACCCTCCCTTAATAACATTAACATACATTTTTGTCTTAGTTCAGTCTAGGTTTACGTTAAGATTTTGTAAACAAATCAGCAATTTGGTATTCAGTTGCAACATATACAATATAAATGTTTAATAATTTTACAATATCATGAACATACTTCAATTTAATATCGAAGTGTTTTAATCAGGCACAATTATTTTCATTTAATATGGCCTTAATGACTGACTGAAGCACAAAATTTTGTCGCATGCGTATCAATACAAAAAAAGGCTCGTTTACAGAACAAAAATAGCTGTAGAAAAAGAGAAGGTGCAGTTTTTCAGTGGTGGTTTATTTTAAAATAGTACTGATCCAATAAAATATTTTTTTTCAGGTCATTTAACAAGAAATGAATAATATTCAGTGAATTATCACACATCCATCAGTCGTCATCAGAGTTAAAACTGGCTTTAAAATATATATATATATATATATATATATATATATATATATATATATATATATATATATATCAGCTTACTGTAAAAACTCTTGTTTTGATAAATGTCTTAATGTAATAGAAATTACTAAAACAAAAAATAGCACTAGCAAAATATAAGTTGTTAACATTTGTTGTATTTTGTACTTAAAATGCAATTATCTCAAAATCAGTTTTTTGCAATTTTACCAAAGTTCAAAGTATTAAGGCTTTTTGATAAATCCACTTAGAGTTAAACTGTTTACATTTTTTAGGTCTTGAATAACTATTAGATAGACACAGGGAGAGCTTTTTGTATGAATAGTTCAGAGAAATTTACAAAAATTAATAAACAAAAAATTTGACATTTTTATAGAAATTTAACACATAACGAGTAAAATATTTTTTTTATGAAAACTCGTAAATAAATTTTTTTAAATCTCTCCCTAGGTCTTTTGCATATACTATAACAATATTGTAAAAATTTACTTCACCAAAAATATTGAAAAATGACAGATTGAATTGCAAATAAAAACAATTTTTTTTATTGATTATTGCTTTAAATATGTGCTTAATTAATGTTGTGTAGCACAAACACATCCTGCATAGCTTTAGCTAAAGTCAAAATTTCTTCCTCAGTAGAAGATAAAGTAATGGATGTCTGCTTTTTCACACACTAAGTCACAGGACAATCATTTAAGAAAATTATATACCCCGATAGAGATTTTCTGTCATGTGCATCAGCCCCCAATCTGCATCAACATATACATTGATAATAAAATCACTGCTAGAAATAGGAAACACCAGATACAGTTCTTAAAACTCTTTTCAGACCGGTCCAGGCAGCTTCTATTGGCTGCTCTTGAATTTGGCTCAGACAGTAATATAAAATATCACAGAATATAAAATACTAACCGGGCTGCACCAATACCTCCTAGAGATAAGAAAGCCGAACCACTACGTCACTAGAAAGTAGTGACGTCACAAAAATTAGGCGATGATAGGAACGCACACTGGTTACGAAGAAGCCTGAAATATCTACGTACACTGTGTGGTGAAAATTGCGGAAGGATTGTTTTTAACTTTATATATTTTTAATAACTCAAAGCAGTATTAATATATCTTTGAGTGTTCAGTTCCTCAACTACGAGGTAACTATGATGAAAAATCCCAAGTTTCAAGACTTCAGCTTCCCATCTGATCCAGAGCTCGGAAGAAAATGGATATCGGCAATTCCGAGGAAGGATTATGTCTTAACTAACAATTTTAAAGTAAGTGAAGATATTTTTTAAAGTTGGCATTGTATTCTGTAGTTTTATAATGATCGAAGCATATAGAAAACCTCATGAATTGAAAAAATATAAAGATAGTTTTGTGTGGTGACTTTTGTTTTTGAGTAAAATTATAACGTAATTTGTTAAAAGCCAGCAAGAACCCGGATTGGATATATGCAGTAAAAAGACTTGGTTGAAACTTATACATGACTTATAAATGATAAAGATATGGTAAATGATAAATAATTGAGTATATATAAAGTTACGGTTTAAAATGTATAAATCAATAATAGTGATAACAATACAGAAAAACATCTTAATTGACTTTAATTATGATTAAAAAACAATTCGAACAAATAATGAATAAGCCTATTACAGTATTATTTTGTTTATATATCCTAAACCTCTCCCATGTCATAATATCAACTTGGAAAGTTTGCTGTTGAGTGACATGAATTTAATATCCATAGACAGTATTGAGATAAGAGTTGAAAAATAATAATTTTCATTGAGTAAAATGCATGTTTTGATCATTTGTAAGGCATTAATTTTGTAAAATACTCCATGTTTATGACAGTAGCCAATCAACAAAAATAGTAATAATGCAATTTTACTTTTAAAAAAAATAAAAGCATTATAGAAGAAGAGAAAATTTTGTCGAGTAATAATTCATAATTATCCTTCTGCGTCCTTCTGAAACTGTCTGGGGGAGCTCTGCATTTCTGTATAGACATATCGCACCCTGGCAAGAAAAGTGACACAGCTCGAAATTGCAGAATTTGAGAAACATCACTTAAAGGATACTATAAAACATTGAAATAGTATAAGCTTTCTTTAAATTTTAGGTAAGTATTTATGGTGGTAACTTCTATTATATTCTACAGGGTGTCCTAAAAGATCCTGTACTCCAACTTTAAAAAAATTTATTGCCAGTGTTTTTTTTTTAATTATTGAATTTTATCGTCTGCATATTGTTTTATCGACTCTTTAATTTTTATCGTTTGATTTTCTTTGCACTCAAGTTGTGCGATAAAAGAGTTCCATGTCATTTTGTTCTTCGTTGCAAGATAAATTTATCATGCATTCAGAGAATTGTCCTGTTTGAGGCTTATTTAGAATATAAATCGCATGAAAGATGTAAAGATTTTTGGCGACAGAAATATCCAAAGGATGCAATACTAAGTAAAGATACCCTGTATCAACTTATTCACCAATTTGTTGCATTATTAGAAGTGAATGAATGAGACTCTTGGTTCCAACAAGACGTTGCAACTTGCCATTCAAAATGTTTTGAAACAACCATGAGCATGCTTCAAGATTTTTTGGCGATCACCTCGTCTCAATAAACCTTTGGTCATCTCGTTCCCTAATCTGCACATTCCTGATTTTTTTCCTGTGGAGATATTTAAAGAACAAAGTTTATGAAGATAATCACCAAACAATAGGAAATCTGAAAATTGTCATTACTCAGCATCTTGAAACGTGTTTCTAAAAATATGAGCAAACTTCAGTCTTGCCTCCAAGAAAAAGATGGAAATTTTGAACATTTATTGTAAACGTAAGTTCAAATTGTTTTTTTCTACGTTAGGTTGAAAGTGCTTTTTACCATTAGCATAAAAATTATTGTTTTGAAGTCTGTTGTTTTTGTATAGTAAATTTACGAATCATCAGTACAGGAACTTTTAGGACACCCTGTATTTAATAGTAATATAGGGCACCTCATACATATTTTTCAATAACATAACATCAAAATTTTAATTTTTTGACTTCACTTTTCTAGCCGGGGTGCGATTTATGTGTGTTTGTGCGTTAGAAATTTAAATAAGAACTCTATTTTAAAATTATTACATAATTTTAGGTTTCTGAACTTCACTTTGTCAAGTGACGTCAGGTACGTCGCAGAAGAGTTCGACGAAAAAAATGGAAGGAAAATTTATGTTAGCCTTTGTAAGCCTCGGCTTCAAAAGGCAGCGATCCCCAGCATTTGGAAGGTGTTGAAATGATCAATGTGCCAACTTGCTATTCTGTATTAAAAAAAGAAAAGGGCATTTTATTTCTTATTACCTCAACGTCAGCACTAGTGATATCCTTGTCTGTAGTTGTTGATTCAGATTGTTTTATAAAAGCCTATAAAGAGAATGTTATGATCTCTGAAATTGGAAATTACAAACTTCCCTTTCATATTAATAACATCAATACTTTAGATTCCATTCTTTTGGAAACATCAAACCTGAATGCTCCAAATGGAGACGGTAATGTTAAAAATATGTTTAGTTTAACGCAGAATGTACTGAAAGACTTATTAAAGTGTGTCGCAAGTGAAAGTCAAAGCTTATTATTGGGTTTGTTGCTGAACAGCTATCACTTGCTGAAAATTACAAGAATCGAAATCGGTACAGTTCTGATTTCTTAATTTTAAACAGTTTGATCTTTACCATATCCCCACACGCGTATCTATTTTTAAGAATTTGTGGATTTGTAATTATACCCCATCCTTTGACAGTAAAGAGACTGTTCAAAATTTAATGTTGATCCCTAAACTGAAGGACTTGATAATAATTTTTTATTATATGCTTAGGAAAAGATTTTACACTTAAATGATGCTGACAAATATGTATCATTACTTATTGATGAAATTCATTTGAAAGCCTTTCTTGATTATAAGGGTGGTGATATTATTGGGGTATCCTATAACTGTGAGAAGGCAACTAATTCTGCTTATGTATTTATGCTGCAAAGTATAAAATCTAGTTATAAAGATGTTATACACATTTTACCCGTTAAGACAATTATTTTGAACATTCTTTATTTCTTGTTTAAAATTGTTATAGGTCTTGAACATCTTGGTTTTAAAGTTGGGTACATCATCAGTGACAATAATGCTATTAATCGCAAAGCTATTTCTTTTTTTGCTTCCCCACCCAAATTGAGTATTTGTTATAATCATCCTGCTGACCCTTCAAAACCATTGTTTTCCATTATTGAACCTGTCCACATACTGAAATGTATTAGAAATAATTGGCTAAACCAAAAAAAATTGTGGACAGTGTATGTTTTATCCAATGTTTTACCAATTGGACAATAATTTATCGAATGCGGAACAAATCACAGAAAGATTAAAATCTGCCTCTCTTAACACTAAAACAGCTTCATGAAATTGAATCAAATGCTATTGTAAAATATGCTGATACACAAACAGCATTGTATCACACAACGCGTGCAATATTAGAACTAACAACTTATTGTATAGAAGAGTTAAATTTTTAGTATATATTAACTGCAAACTGATTAATTAGAAGACTGTTTTGGCAGTTATCGCCAGCTAGCAGGTGCCCAGTATAATATAAATTTGACAGAATTCTTTAAAACTGAAAAAAAATTAGAATTATATCTCTTCTTCCATTATGGTTAAGCTATAAAAAAATGGTGAAATTGATATTGGTATTTCAGATGTGAAAGATGTAGTTGAAGTTGAAAATTTGGGGGAATAAATTCAATTTTTGGGTAAAATTAATGTTTGTAACTCTGATATTTCTGACTTGAATGACACTATTCTTGCTATTGTGTTTGTAGCTGGCTATTGTGTTCATTCTCTTTCAAAAACCATCAATTGTTTATCTTGTAAAGCTCAATTATCTGTTGATAGAGAACTTGAATTAAGTTCATGTTATGCTTTGATCAAAAATCTAGATCGAGGTGGATTGAAGTATCCAATTAATGATGTAATTACCAAAGTATATGCAATTACATAATTGTATCTAAGTTATTATCCACAGACTTTGAAAATTGTTGACTTTCAAAATAAGAGAAATGTTGTATGTAATATCACGTCAAATGTTTTGAACTCGTCAGCAATTTTCCTGCCAGTTGAAACTTGCGACAAAAGTCAATTCTGAAAAAATCAACAAACATATTTTTGAAGAACTGATGCAAAAGAATAAATGATTTGTACTAGTTTTGTCTGCTAAAGATAAAAAAAGGCCTAAAAATCCCAAAATGACAAATTTCCTAAAGATAGAAAAATTCAAACTCTAACAAATTTAATTATTTAAATGTAACTGTGGATGTTTTTTATTGCAATGTGGTGTTGGCAGATATGCTATGTAAATTCATTAAAATGAATAATTTATTGTATTGATTTTTATGCTACTTATTTATGCTATGATAATTTTATGTTTAATAAAGATAATTAAATTTATTTTTCTAGTGTCCTATTATTTTTTTGCTTTCAGTGAGTGAACTTTAGAAATTCTAAAATAAATTTCTTACCATAGTATTCAATATGTTATCAATAGGGTACATTGGAAATGACTGGTTGATATAATTATATATTAATTTGTTAGCTCAATGATTTCATGTATGATAATAATGTACTAATCACTATATGCTTAAAGTGAATCCATTATTGGAATTGAATTTTCATGTCAAGTTATATGTATATAGGGCAATTCCACGGTAACTTACATTTAGACAAATATACTGATTTTGACGTGTAAATATATTAGCAAAAGATAATAGAAAACAAAATATTTACTTGAATTGTTCAACAAACTAGTAAAAAGCTAAACTTTGATAAGAATGTTATTAATTTGCTGATATTTTTAAGTCCACAGAATTAAATTTACTGTCATAACTTGCGTTACAGTAAAGAGGAATAACAGAAAAGGTTCATGAACATTTGAATAAAATTCTGTTTTGTTCAACATGATATAGTTTGAAAAGTATATACATTAATTCTAAAGCCTTTCATAATTGTAGTCATGCAAATTTTTTAAAACTGTCATTCATCAATTAAATTTAATAAAAAAAATTTAAGTAACATACGTAACATTTCATTTTTCCAAAATTTTATTCTAATAGCTAAATTTTCATTACAATAAATCAAATACAATCACGATGAATCAAAACCAAAGAACTCCAGTCTTTTTTAAGCCCAAAATTATGTAAAATATATCTTATTTTATTTTTTCAAGTTTTTACTTTTCAGCATGGAATTACCCTAATGTATCATGGGTGTTCTTTAATTCTTGCATACAGGATTTACTTCTCCAGCCTCCTTTTTCAAAAGTTAAGGCAAAATATTTTTTAAATAGTTGACACAATATAAAAGGGACTATATGGATATATTGGTCAAAAAATATTATGCAATTGACATTAGAGGTACCTGATATATGCATCCATCCTCCAAATTATATATAAATAGTTTTCAAATGCTTCTAATTGAAAAAAAATTCTCTGATCAACTTCTATAGTTATGTTTTTTAATTACCTAAAAAAAGCATTAATACTAAACTCGTCATTTTTTAAATTCCATTAACAAGGAAATTATTTTTTTAGCAAACTCATTTGAATAATGGATTTACTAAATGTTACTATCATAATTTAGCTTTTCTTTGTGTAAAATGTATCATATTGTCGCTATACACGTAGATACAATAATTTATCAACAGGTCCTAGAACCCAACAAAAATAGCCCTGGAAAATTTTAACCTTTCTTATGAATAACCGAAAATTAATCTAAATTAAAAATATATTTATATGGCTGCATTTATCAAGGATGATGGGTATTCTTCGAAATTTATTTTTCCCACAGATGTCTCAGAATTTTTTAATCATTGCCTATTAAATATAATTTAAACTGTCAATTTGATTTTGTATCCATAATTAATTTAAACTCTTAATTTCACTGGGTCGCATTTATTTCCTCCCGTAACTTTCCAGATATTCAATGAAGCATCGCAAACATTACTGTTTATATTTTAACCTTCTGAACGTTGCTTTGTCATATTTTATTGTTTCCCACAATTATAAATTGTATATCTATATATTTCTTCCCCTGCTTTCAATTTCATTTCATTATGCTACTTTAAGCTGAAAAACTCCAATAACTAAATAATTCGTTGAATGAAGTCGGAACTTGCTGATAAACAAACGCTCAACAATGATGTTTTGCATCGCCTAATTTTTCTGACGTCACAAAACAGTGGTTTGGCTTTCTTATCTCTAGGAGGTATTGGCTGCACCGTCTACATCTCGGCGGTGTGTAATTGTGCTTTTTTTTTTTTTTTTTTAAATTTTACACATCGTAATTTAACATGTTTTTATTTGTTTATTTTATTTATTTTTATGAAACAATTCTTCAAATCATTGCGTATTCAATCAAATATTTAAGTAAAATTGGTCGAAATATACATATACCGCTACAAAATTACAGAAGCGGCTCAATCCCATGATAGTACTTTACGCAAGTCCAACTTGACTGGCTAGTTTCACGGGCTTGGCTTCACTTGGATATCTCGCCAATCTGATTGTTGCAGTAACGATTTGATTTTGAATATGCGCGTTGTTTCGTAGAATTACAAATACAATACATACACTAGCACCTCAGCGTAAGTGTCCGATAAGTTGACTCTGATTGGCTCCTCATATATATGTTGTATGGTTGTTAGTAGTATTTCTCGCCAACTTATACTAAGGCTACTTATACTTTTAAAGAGCTCTTTTTTCCGTGAAGCACCGATGGCCTAATGGCTAAAGACACCTACTTTCAGATTGGCTGCGGATGATGACTTTACGAGTTCAAATCCAGCAGGCGGAAAAATTTTAGATCCTCCAAATTATTTTTAAAAAACTCCAATTTAATTCCTTTTGAGTCGAAATTACTTTTCCTAATTTTTAATACCCTTTTTATATTATTCCAAGCTTCCGTTGATTTTACATAAATAATCTAAGAACCACTCCTGAACTCACTACCAGCTGATATTTTCCCGCCCCTCTGCCGTCCCCTTTGCTTTAGGATGATGGTGTCGTATCCAACCCTGGCTTAGGACCATTCTGATGTAACAAAAAGCATACATAAAACACTAACTTATATAATTATTAACTTATATAATAAAAGGATATAATTTTCGGCTCCCACCTCTATCCACCCATAGCCATGGATCTGAAAAGAAAAAATAAAGCAGAAAGGAAGAGATAAATCGCCAACAGAAAAATTCTCATGACATACGTATCTAGGTCATGTGATCCGATTATCCAATCAAGTTGGACTTGCGTAAAGTACTATCATGGGAATGAGGCGCCTGTCAAAATTACCCATGTCTAGTGATTTGCAAGAAATAGACATATCATTGAATTATAACTCTAAAAAATATTTCTGCAATAGGTAATATACCGGAACACATATTGCAAACAAAAATTAAATTCCAATCCTTGAAAAAATACAAAATTCTGAAAAAAAAACACGTACGTATCTATTTAGACGTGTTGAATTTCGACTTCCTGAATATATTGTGAAATAGAATAATGCGACAAAAGACTTTCAACGATATTGACAAAGACAATAATGATTTATTAACAAAAAGAACACATAGTTATAATACTTGGGAATCCTCAAATATGTGTCCGCAACATCTCGCAGTCAACTCAAATACCCAAACACGGAATTCTAAATCAAATTTAAAAAAGTAAACATTAATTCTGATGTGGCCAGATACCGGATAGCAAAATTACGTTTAAATTACTTTTACATCAAAGGAAGAAATAAAAAGACCTTGGCTATTTGAAAACAGCAAGAATTCAAAATATCTGGGTTATTTTATACAGGCGCCTCAATCCCATGATAGTACTTTACGCAAGTCCAACTTGATTGGATAATCGGATCACATGACCTAGATACGTATGTCATCAAGGTTTATAGTTGTTGGCTATTTATCTCTTCCTTTCTGTTTTCTTCTTTTCTTTTCAGATCCATGGCTATGGGTGGGTAGAGGTGGGAGCCGAAAATTGTATCCTTTTATAATATAAGTTAATAATTATATAAGTTAGTGTTTTATGTATGCTTTTTGTTACATCAGAATGGTCCTAAGCCAGGGTTGGATACGACACCATCATCCTAAAGCAAAGGGGACGGCAGAGGGGCGGGAAAATATCAGCTGGTAGTGAGTTCAGGAGTGGTTCTTAGATTATTTATGTAAAATCAACGGAAGCTTAGAAAAATATGAAAAGGGTATTAAAAATTAGGAAAAGTAAATTAGAATGAAAAGGAATTAAATTGGAATTTTTTTTAAATAATTTGGAGGATCTAAAATTTTTTCCGCCAGCTGGGTTTGAACTGAGGAAGTCATCCTCCGCTGCCGATGCTGGTCTGAAGTTGGGTGATTTTAGCCATTAGGCCATCGTTGCTTCTCGGAAAGAAGCTCTTTAAAGTATAAGTACCCTTAATATAAGTTGGCAAGAAATACTACTAACAACCATACAACATATATATGAGGAGCAAATGAGAGTCAACTTGTCGGACACTTACGCTGTACGCTGAGGCGCTAGTGTATGTATTGTATTTCTACGAAACAACGCATATTCAAAATCAAATGGTTACTGCAACAATCAGATTGGCGAGATATCCAAGTGAAGCCAAGCCCGTGAAACTAGCCAATCAAGTTGGACTTGCGTAAAGTACTATCATGGGATTGAGCCGCTTCTTATTTTATTTATGTTGGTTGTTGCCATTCGACGATACACAAATAACGTCGATTTTGGGTCCACGTACGTTAGTGTTTTATTTATATAGATCTGGATGTGTTGTCATGGATAGGTACAATAATGCACCTACAAGTTCCTAATTGGGTCCATGGAAAGTTTCACCTTGCACAAAACACGATGGTGTCGCTTTAGGCACTAGAGGAGTGTCGACTGGTTTACACTGAGTCATTTTGAATTTATTTAAAATTTTCTCAACATAGGCCTTTTCCTCTAAAGCTTTGGTTTCCTAAGAAAGTGGAGCCGTTATCTAACAGCCGTGATACGTCATGATGCCGAGGGCATAACTAGACGGCCGTTTAAACAAAAATCCAGACGTGTCAACTTAGACGGACAGAATACGTTGGAGAATGGGCAACACAGACGGCTGTCGTGGTTTATTTTATTCGAGAAACAAAACAAAGTGGTTTTTTATTCACTAGTTTAAACTTTCTAACTTCGGGATCGTTGAAGGTAGAGTGAAAATTTCAACAGATTTCAAATCAGCGTCAATTTCTACGCCAGATCGATATCAAAAACAGTTTTATTATTCAATTATTTAACATTTGATTATTTAATTATGTATTAAATAATTAATTATTTATTCAAAGAAAATCACATTTAAGGTATCGATCTGGTGTCAAATTTTCCGCAGATTTTGAATCCGTTGAAATTTTTATTGTGTGTTTAACGATCCCGATTTTACAAAAACGAATTATTCAATGGCAGTCAAAAATGTTTTTTTATATTGCTCCTCTTGGCTCGAATCGCTTGGAGCAGGAAATGAAATGGCCGCTACAAGAGAAAAAAAGTTCTCCAACTGTTTGAGACCGCTATGAAGACAGTCATGGAAATGGCGGCTCCGATAATTTTCGCGTTACGCTCACAAACAACGCTCTCTAGGAAACCAACACCATGTGTTAGTATAAACAACGTTTTAATGACGTCACCCACCGATACATCACGGCCGCTAGATCACGGCTACGCTTTCTTAGGAAACCGAAGCTTAAGCAAAGTTGTTGGTGAGAAATCTTAATACATATGCCCAGAAAATCTTTCACAACTTAAGCCTTGGACATTTCGAACTCATCTCTTAGAAGTTGTATCACCACCATGACCACTGATTCATAGGAACCAGCAATCAGTAGGTCATCAACATACAGCACTACTAGGGGGCTCTGCACCTGCTTGTCAACCCCTGTGTACCAGTCACTGCGCCTGTTTCAGCTTTTAAAGACTTTTTAAAAATTTGCAAACACGACTATTGTTGTCGTTGTAGCCCATGGGTTGTACCTTAAATAAGATTTCATCGAGTTCACCATTCAAAACAGTCTTAACATCTATTGCATAGATCTTCATTTCCCTATGGTAATTGGTAATTGGTAATTTTTTAGTTAACGTTGTACTAGAGCAACACAACGGGCTATTGACGACGATCCGGGATCAATCCCTTAAGGGAAAGATCCGAGGACAACACCTCGTAATTTTGAACCATGGTCAGATGACGAAGCAACACCTGAACTGGCACCCCACTCTTCATTTCCCTATGGAGAACAATGACAAAAACCAGTCGTAGTGATGCCATACTGATGATAGCAGCAAAGGTATCGTGCTACCAAATGCAAAGGAAAATATACAGAACGATCATGAAGGCGATTGTATTGTTTACATGTGAATAAGGATGTTATTTTGTACAAAAAACCATTTCTGTGCCATAAGCACTTAAAACAGGTTCTAATCAAAATAGTGGATTCAAACATGTACTACTTAGAAGGCCATCAACAAACACGTACTTTCAGCAAGATGCAGGGTTTATTCTTAACACAACTACGCAGTTACAAGATTGCATAAAAAGAAGAAATCAAGTTAGTTATAGGCTCTCATTCGCTTGATGTCAGAGGTGACGTCAGTTCTTCTCTTCACTTCACTTACTCACAACATCCTCCCCCCCCTTTTTGCGGGGAAAGACGCAAAAACAAATAAGTCCTGATTTAGAAGGTCCAGTCTTTGAGGCACCTTTCTGACTCCTCCATACTTAGAAGCACTGGCTGTTGGGAATCGTTCCCTTTTATTTGGCTCCAAGAGAGACGATACCACGCACTCTGAAAGCCCTTCGGCAGTCGCACTGAAAGGCATAGAGGCTTGGTCACCATCTTGAGCTGGAACAGTGCTCTTGTTTGGCGTATGATCCTGGTCGCTGGAAGATCCTGCATCTGCAACGAAAGAATTATCATTAATTTCCAGATGAAAAACTCTTTGAATAGGTCGTAGAAATGTCCCCGTTTGAGTTCTCACTCGCACTGTTCTCCATCCTTTCCAGGAATTAATTCACTAACTTTGGCTAAAGGCCAGGCTCCTCTCTTTCTTATATCATCCCCCAGAAGGACCTCCCAATTTTAAGTTAACTGAAGAGTTTTTACACTGAGCTTTTTGCACCAAAAGTCCAAGGTACTCATTCCTGAATCGCTGTCTAAGGTCTTTAAATAGCTTCCAACGATATCTAATTCTTTTTCTCAAAGAGGAAGAATCGCGAGTGTCCATATCCGGAACTCGGGCATCGTAGTTCTCGCTTAAAAACATAGCCGGAGTTAGAGGTACCTAGTCCTCCGGATTCTCTGACAGGTAGGTAAGGGGTCTTGAATTCACAACCGACTCGCAGTCACATATAATTGTATGCAGCTCTTCAAAGTTCAAAATTGAATTTACAAGAGTTCTTCGTAGCAATTCCTTGACGGTGCGGACTGACCGTTCCCAAAATCCTCCCCACCATGCGGCCGTAGGAGGATTAAATCTCCAAATAATTCTGTGTGCCTGAGTTTCTTTTTGTATCTTCTGCCAATCAAGTGCAATAAGTGCATTGTGGGTGCCCCTAAAGTTGGTGCCGTTATCCGAATAGATAATTCTGGGTCGTCCCCGTCTTGCAATGAATCTCCTCAAGCTCAAAATAAAGGTGTCGGCAGATAGAGATGTAACCAATTCTAAATGAAGTGCCCTATAGGTTTCACACGTAAACAAGGCCAACCATACTGTTAAGAATTGTAAGTACATACGTTGCTAGGTGATGCAACCGTTGAGCTATTGCTCCGCAATTCCGTTGCTAGCTGACGCATGCACTTGAGAAAGTTGCCAGCTGCAAGGAGTTGCGTCTGGGGAAGAAAGGTTTTCGCAGAGACCGTCCCTGTACTATAGGAGGACGGAAGTAATTTTACGGCTAAGGCCTCACAGTAGTGGCGAGTCCACAAATGTATAGTTATATGTTCAGTTACGTTTTTATTTTAATAAAGTTATTGTTGTACAAGAAGTGTACATCTTTTTGATTGGAATGAAACCAGATTCGGATACCAGTAGATCCAACTAAAGAGGGGTGAGTACCCCAACTTAATTTCACAGATCATTTATAAGTTAGATTTAAAGTGAATATTAAAGAATCTGCTGCCGGGCTTGGGTCAAGCCCGAACTATAGAATTGTGTGGATATAGATACCACATAAAGTGGCGTCCGCGACAGGACTTTCTGGTGAAAACTGTTCTGTAGTATTGGTTGTAAATAAATAAGTAACAGTATTTTGAGTGAGAAATCTTTGAAAAGAAGTTCAGTTATTTCAAGTATTTTCGTTTTGTATGTGAAATTATAGAAGCATTTTAGTTTTAATTTCAAGTTATTCAAGTATTTTAGTTTTGTATGTGAAATTATAGAAGTATTTTAGTTTTCATTCAGTTATTTCAAGTATTTTAGTTTTGTATGTGAAATTATAGAAGTATTTTAGTTTTCATTCAGTTATTTCAAGTATTTTAGTTTTGTATGTGAAGAAGCATTTTAGTTTTCATTTGAAGTTATTCAAGTATTTTCGTTTTGTATGTGAAGTTAGTGAAGTATATTGTTTTGCATTTTGTATTGGAGCATTAAAGGATATAGTTAAGTTATATTTAGTAACTTTACAAAGTACAAAGTAATGGATCAGTTAAAACTGAAGAGAAGGGGTCTGCGTACGTCGTTCACACGTACGGCTAATGTGCTTAAAGAGCAATTAGAGATGGATGAAGTCGAAACAGGTGTCCTGAGAGATAAGTTAACCAAATTAAATAATAGTTTCCGTGATATAAGCGAAATAGATACAAATATCCTGGATAAATTAGTAGAGTCCAAAGTTACTGAAAGCGAAATAGAATTGGAACTAATAGATGCGGAGAATTATTCCGATCAACACATTGAGATTTCTCGGCGCGTTAGCGAGCTGTTAGAAAGAGTGGCCTTGACACAGTTTCATGAGAACTCAAGTGTTAGCAATGAATCTACTTACGCAGAGTCAGAACAGGGGGGAAACGCTCCACCAGAAAGGAAACATTACAAACTCCCGAAACTAAACATTCCAATTTATGACGGCACTTTACTGAACTATTTGACCTTTTGGTCACAATTCAAGAAAATACATGAAGATAAGCAGTTAGAAGACAGTGATAAATTTCAGTACTTGTTACAGTCAGTGCAAGCAGGAACACGTGCTAAGGAACTTTTATCGAGCTATCCCTTAACATCTGACAATTATCCGAAGGCGGTAGCTGCGTTTCAAGAGAGGTTTGGAAAACAAGAACTTCTCATAGAAGTATACGTTCGAGAGTTAATAAAATTGATAATAGGTAATGTTCGAGCGAATAGTAGAGAGAGGCTACCATTACCAGATTTATACATGAAGGTCGAGGCATATTTGAGGTCGCTTGAATCAATGGGGATAGATTCAAATGCCAATGCAACATGGCTTTTCCCGATGGTCGAGAGTAGTCTTCCTGAGGAGACATTAAAGACATGGCATAGAAGCCCATCGTACACGATTGATGTAGAGGAGGGAAAGTCTCGTCTTTCACATTTGTTAGAATTCCTGAAAAGGGAAGTTGAAGGGGAAGAGAGATTGTCTTTGGCACGAAAAGGTTTTGATGGTACAGGTGCCAGGGCATCTGGGGGAAGTTCCGAAATACCAAATAGAGCGTTCCATAAGCTTAATAGAAGTCCAAGTACCACAACTGTAGCCGGGTTATATACTGCTAAGAACTCAAAATGCATTTTTTGTGACAAGTCCCACGACACACGTGAATGTTATACCGCTAGATCTATGCCGTATAAAGAAAAGGTAAACAAGCTAAAACAAAAGAAAGCTTGTCTGAAATGTTTCAAATTTTTCCACATAGCCAAGGACTGTAAAATGTTTGTCCGTTGTATTGTATGTGATAAAGCACATAACGCCCTGCTTTGCCCGGATAAGAATAAAGATAGTAATTCGTCTGAGGACAAGAAAGATGAGGTCCTACAAACGACTTTATCTCATCCAACGTGTATAAGGGAAGTTGCTCTCATGACATTGGAAGTTGTAGTAAGAGGGAAGAAATCCAAGAAAATTAGAGCCCTATGTGATTCCGGGTCACAAAGAAGTTACATTTTGACACACACGGCCAAAGAGCTTGGTTTACAGCCTATGTCTACTGAAACAGTAGCTCATTCGTTATTTGGAGGCTCCCAGATGGAAGCAAAGCCACATAATAAATACCGTGTTCAGTTAAGTGCTCCACAGGGTTCCCTTCCAAAGACGACCCTTGTATTCGATTTCCTGGACCAGGATAGGATTTGTGGCCGAATACCCAGAGTCCCCAAAGGTCCACTGCTGAAAGAATTGAAGTTTCACAGGATTTGGGTGTCCGACATAGGTCTAGGGTGTCCCGAAGTAGAACTTTTGATTGGTAGTGATATTTATGGACAGATTTTAACGGGTCAAATTAAACAATTAGAGAGCGGGCTGACTGCCATCCAAACCAAACTCGGGTGGACAGTCTGCGGACAGCTAGAGAATCCTTCGGAAGAATGTTGGACGGGAGGAACTGCCTTGTTGACCACAAACCTGGTTCTGAAAGACATGAAAGTTCCTGAATTGTGGAGGCTAGAAGCAATCGGCATCACCGATCCGAGTGCAACTCTGACAAAGGTTAACGAGGAAGAACTAGCTCACGACCAATTCTTACAAGAACTGACGAGGAATGAAGATGGTCGCTACTGTGTTGGGCTTCCATGGATAAAAGGAAAACAGGAAATTCCTTCCAATAGAAATGTTGCTGAGAGAAGACTCATGAGCACGACTCGGAAGCTGAAGACTCTCCAAAAACTCGAAGAATACGGGAAATTATTCCAAGAGTGGGAAGCGGAAGGGGTCATCAGTAGAGTACCAGAAGAAAATATTAAGATCCCAGGGCATTACCTTCCTCACCACGCTGTCATTAAGCCGGGTAGTGTGACTACCGCAATTAGACCCGTATTCGATGCATCTAGTAAACTCGGAAGGGCATCTTCTCTAAATGACTGTCTTCTGAAAGGGCCTAACCTGATAGAGCAAATCCCTGCTATATTATTACGGTTTAGGACAAAGGCCATAGCTGCTGTTGCAGACATTAGGAGAGCTTTCTTGCAAATTGAAGTGAAAGAAACGGATCGTCATTTTTTGAGATTCCTATGGTGGGAGAAGGCTGACAAGATCCAAGTTTATCAGCACAATAGAGTAGTGTTTGGGGCAACTTGCAGTCCATTTTTGCTCGGTGCAGTCATCTGTTGTCATCTAGATAATGCTCCTGAGGAGCTGAAACCAATCGCAGAAAAGCTGTCAAAATCCTTTTACGTAGATAATTGCATAACTTCCTTCATTGATTTATCTGAATTAGAAGAATTCGTTACTCAGTCAACTAAGTTGATGTCTGAAGCCAAGATGGACTTGAGGATGTGGCAATTTGGTCCAACAGAGGAAGTCAACGAAGCTTCGTTCAAGAATAAAATGCTTCTAGAAGATGATCTTGCTACACCTATTTCAGTTTTAGGTCTCCGATGGGACCGAGCAGAAGATTGTCTCAGCATTTGTGGCAAATTGGACTCGGATTTGAAAAACCCTTCTAAAAGAGAAATTTTGTCTGTAACGCAAAGTATATACGATCCCATCGGTATCTTGGCTCCAGCATTGCTACCTGCGAAAGTGGTGATTCAGAAGGTGTGGATTGTCTTATGTACCTGTGTTGTATCTAGAGCAGTGCATCTGGAAGCCGTCACGTCCTTAAGTACAGAGGCGTTCCTACAATCGCTGCGTCTCGTTTCATTGCCCGACGGGGTAGACCTTCTACCATATACTCGGATAACGGGACTAATTTCACTGGCACCAATAACCTGCTCAAGGAGGTGGATTGGTCCAAAATCGAATCGATAGAGAGACTCATCAACTGGAAATTTATCTTACCCACTGCGGCTTGGTGGGGTGGATGGTAGGAGCGTCTCATCCGCTGTGTGAAGATGCTCCTTGTGAGAACACTTGGCCGAGCTTCACTTGACTTTGAGGAGTTATGCACAGTGCTGTGCGATGCTGAAGCTACCATAAACAGTAGGCCACTAACTTACATCAGTGACGGACCAGAAGATCTGTCACCCTTGACTCCATCTATGTTTTTGCAGGACATGGCTACAACGGGAGTTGCAGACATAGACAATATAAATGAAAGACGACTGCAACTTCGACAAAAATACTGTCAACAATTACGTGAGCAGCTAAGAATTCGTTTTCGCCGCGAATATTTAGGACAACTAGTGCTAAAGTCCGGAAATAAAGATTCTACCCTCCAAGTAGGGGATGTTGTATTGGTAGGGCAGGACAATCAGAAACGTGTGAAGTGGCCGATGGCTCGAATAGAAAAAATTTTCCCTAGTAGGGATGGTAAAGCGCGCGTGGTTCAATTAAAAACCTTGAATGGAACACTTATTCGGCCAATTCAAAGATTGTATCATCTAGAGGTTTCAAAAACTGATGATCCTGTGGTTGAAAGATCTAGAAGTGGCAGAGTCCTTAAGGTTCCGGCGAGATTGTATTTGTTGTGAGGCTCACGGATTTGTATGTACTAATCTGAATCTAATTTTCCAGTTGGTGAACTTGTACATAGAAACTTATTAGAACTATAACCAAATTTCAATTGATTGTTCCATTGATTTTATTGTATTTTGGTGATTTATTTCTGTATTTCTAATATTGTTATTATGTTTAATTTTAGCTCCCGCAAAATTAAGGTGGGAGGATGTTAAGAATTGTAAGTACATACGTTGCTAGGTGATGCAACCGTTGAGCTATTGCTCCGCAATTCCGTTGCTAGCTGACGCATGCACTTGAGAAAGTTGCCAGCTGCAAGGAGTTGCGTCTGGGGAAGAAAGGTTTTCGCAGAGACCGTCCCTGTACTATAGGAGGACGGAAGTAATTTTACGGCTAAGGCCTCACAGTAGTGGAGAGTCCACAAATGTATAGTTATATGTTCAGTTACGTTTTTATTTTAATAAAGTTATTGTTGTACAAGAAGTGTACATCTTTTTGATTGGAATGAAACCAGATTCGGATACCAGTAGATCCAACTAAAGAGGGGTGAGTACCCCAACTTAATTTCACAGATCATTTATAAGTTAGATTTATAGTGAATATTAAAGAATCTGCTGCCGGGCTTGGGTCAAGCCCGAACTATAGAATTGTGTGGATATAGATACCACACATACCTTTTCACCTCCTTTTAGAAACAAGGGTCCTGCAAAATCGATACCGACGACTTCAAAAACAGCACAGTCACTTACACGATCCTCCGGTAACGCCACTGGCATGCTGTCTATAGATTTGGTACTGTAACGCTTGCATTTTACACAACGTCTCACAATCTTCCTCACAGTTCTCCGTCCTCTTAGAATCCAATATTGTTATCTCAATATATTGAGGAGCATCTGAGTGCCAGCGTGACAATTTAGTTTATGAAAATGTTCAATAAGTCGAGAAATGAACATACACCTATCCGGAAGAAGTATAATGAATTTGAACACAGGTTCATCTTCGCGCTGTGTGAGTTGTGTCTTAACTCGGATTATGCCGTCTTCATCGAAAAAAGTTCCAACCACCACTTTAGTACACGGTTTGAAAAAATACTGATTTTGGATCATTCGTATCAGTGTCTTTCCTGCAAAACAAATCTCAAGCGGCGACAAATCCCTGGATCTTCTGTTTTCTCTGTTCTTTCGACTATTATGTGCGAATCGAAGAATCCAACACACACACACCTAATTATGGATAGGTAACTGGAGAATCTAACAGCATACAAGGTATCGCGTTCTCGACTAACCCAATGTTACATAATTGAACCTTTCTACGTTCTATATTAATATTTGACTCCTGACAAACTAACTCATTCTTAGGCCATCTATCACACGGTTCATAGAGCCATATGGGTCCCTCCCACCAACGTGACTCTCCAAGTTGCTGTGGCGAACACCCTCTCGAAAGCAAGTCAGCTGTGTTTTGTGTACCCGGTACATGACGCCATACCTCATCAGGAAATAACTGTTTCACTTCTTTAATCCGGTTTTCCACAAATACTGACCACGATCCCTTTTTTAGCAACCACCATAAAGCTATCATAGAATAGCTCCTGAAAACTAAATTTAAACTGGGCAACTCTAGTGCATTTTTTACTGCATGGGCAAGTCTAGCTTCAATGCTACAAGCCATTAGTTCAAGCCGGGGAATTGTCAATTCTTTTATGGGCGCTACTCTAGTGTTTGCTCTAATTACCTGTACCCTTACTCCTAAAGAAGTCTCAGTCCTCACAAATATACACGCGGCGTACGACGTTTTACAGGCATCAACAAAAACATGAAGTTCCGAGTTTTCATTAACCATAATGTATCGTGGCACCTCAACAGTTCTAAAATTATCAGTTTCATTGAACCATTTCAAAAATATTGTTTGAAATTTCTCAGGTAACAAAGCGTCCCAAGCTACTCTAGCTTTCCACATTTCTTGCAACATGATCTTAGGGATCAATGTAGAAGGGCATAAAATACCTATCGGGTCAAAAATGCGTTGAACAGCAGCTAACACTTTACGTTTAGTGGGTTCTTCGTCCAGAGATATGTTAGCACTACACTTCAGGGTATCCTTTTCTAAATCCCACAATATACCAAGAAGAGGCGTAATTCCCGAGCTTCTGACGAGTTTTGACGGAACATTGCTTTCCCAACCTCTCAGATTAAAACGCCTGTCAGCCAAAATTTCCTTTGCTTTCAAATTAAAGCCTTCCTGTTCCAACACATTTGACACTCATGTGACACAATTATCAACAAAAAATGAGTGTCTTAATTTCTGGACAACAGGTTCAAATTCTGAAGATGTGTTATCCAAAAGGTGCGATAATGAAGCGGCCAACAAGAAAGGGCTCGGCGACAACCCAAACACCAACCTACAATGACGATACACTATCTCCTCGTCAAAAGTCGGCAAAAGAAATCTTAAATAATCTCTGTCTTGCGGGGCTATACTTATTTGTAAGAAAGCCTTTTCTATATCCGATGACAACCCGACGGGATAAAGGCGAAATCGATCTAAAATATCTGGGATGAGTTCAATCAAATTCGGACCCCGAATTAAACAATCATTCAACGATGGCCCATTACCTTCTGTAGCGCTTGCGTCAAATACGGGTCTAATCTTCATAGTCTGGCTTGAATGCTTAACAATGGGTCGATGAGCCAAATAATGATAACCCACTTCCAATTCTTTCTTTGGCAGTCTTTCAATTATTCCTAGCTCCTTCCATTCCTTAAAAACATTAATATAATCATTCAAATAGTTTTCCTGAATAGCACGCACACACATATTTCTATGCCTCTTAAAAACAAAATTTTGATTAGTAGGCAGTTTTACATCTCCCTTAAAGGGTAAAGACACTTGATACCTTCCATTAGGGAGCACAGTTAAAATTTCTTTAAAACTATTTACAGTATCTACATTAGCCACTTTCCTTCTATTGTCCTCTATTGGATGCGTAATGCCTATAGTATCCAAATTCCACAGGTTAGATATATCAAGGTTAACACACGAATACAATGAAAGCACAGAATATGATTTACAATAAAGGGACTCACTAGAAGCTGGCACCGATACTATACAATTTTCATAAGGCATTTGTTTTACTTTCCCAAATAGAACATTTCCTAGCTTAGTTTCTAATACAATAAGTCCGGAATTCAACCGTAAAGCTGTACCTGTAATTAAATTACCAATGACATCTACACCTATAAGAGCATTAATCTCCACCTCTTGACTATTTAAATCAGGTATTACAATGCCTCGTTCTTTTAATTCAACAATTGTATAAATGTCATTCACTCTGGGAACAGCTCCACAAATTTTACTTTCACTTAAAGCCTCAATTACACAAGCATAAGTACCATCTAAATTTTCAAGCTCTAAATCATGAACCAAATGAGTACGAGGACTAGTCTCTCTCCCCCCAAACAAACCGTGAGAAAAGGTTTGTTTTTGCTTATGTGGTATACCAAGAATTTCAATTACTCTCTCACTAACATAAGAACGCTGGCACCCTGTATCTAAGAGAGCTCTTACAGCTAATTCTTTACCTTTAAATTTAACTTTAACAATTAGAGTCTGCAAAAAAAACGTTAATACTATTACACTGACCTGCCAGAGCATTACTAGTAACAGTGTTCAACACTGGTTCTTTAACCTTCTATTGTTTACTAAAGTTTATTAAGCTTCTATTGTTTATTAAAGTTTCTATGTATAACTAAAGTTTCACCTTCTGCACACATCAATGTAACATGAGGTTTATCACACCTAAAACATTGCACTTTAGCCCGGCACTTCCGAGCCATGTGGCCCACACGTAAGCACTTGAAACAAGCTCTGTGTTTTAAAACCACTTTCTTCTTATCTTCTAAAGACATCTTTCTTGCCGAAAAACAGTCTGCTGAAACATGCGACTTATTGCAAAATATGCAAGAAAACGTCTTCTTACCGGAGGTGTTATCAGAAGTATCCACCAACGCACTTATAGTAGATATCTCATGATCGCTATTTTGTGTTCTAATAGAAGCTCGTTGTGCTCCCAGCCCTGAACGGGCCAGCAAAATCATTTCCTCCCCTTTTACTTCATTCCGCAGAAACATCATTAATTGCTCCAATGATCGAACCGCTGATTCATCAGACGAACGTGAACGTTCCCACGCACGCAGAACTGTCTCTGACAAGCATGACTCAACCAACGCCGCCAGGAAGTCAGCATATCTTTCTTTAGTTCTTCCAAGACTCTCCAAAGCTGATAATTTACTTTCGATTGAATCATAAAGTTCCGCTAAATCACACTTTTTGCTGCCAGTCGAAATGTTCTTGGCGATCATAGATAAAAGATCCCGAACAAAAATTTGTAGCAATAAATCGTCTCGACCAAATCGGTCCTTCAGTTGTTCAATTACTTTTGGATAGTTCTCGCGGGTGGGGGGAAAGCTTTGTACAAGTCTAGCAGCTTTAGAATCCGGAATGACGGCTTGTAACAGATACTGGAATTTGTCCTCTTCTGCAATCTGTTTATCCTCATGAATTTTTTCAAGTTGTGCCCAGAAACCGAGGTACTCTCGTGGGTTGCCAGAAAAAGCTGCCAATTTTATAGTTGGAAACTGAAACTTTCTTCTTTCCGTAACCACATCTTTTCGCTTTTTAACATTTTGTCCAAAGTAGTGTTCAATGCGTCATACCTGTCTCTATATTGTTCTGCTTTTACAAAATCGTCTTCAAAAGTATTGACGAGTTGTTCATTACCCAAAATAAATGCTGCAACTTCCTCTTGAACTGCTTCCAGTCGCTCATACTTTGATTGTAGCTGTGTCTTTAAGACGTCTACATTCTGTACAGTCGGAGCTTCTCGCAGTGATCCTTCTATCTTGTTGCACGCTTGCGTAAACGCTCCTCTACAAGCTGAACGCTTCGCTACTAAGCCTTCCATTACTTGAAAACAATAATCAACACGGACGCCAAACTCCTTTCAGCGATCCCGCCTGACAAAATACATAAACGAAAAGTACCTCAAGAAAAGCCACCAAGCATTGAAGATGTCGCGGACGCCAGGAAATGTACCATAAGCACTTAAAACAGGTTCTAATCAAAATAGTGGATTCAAACAGGTACTACTTAGAAGGCCATCAACAAACACGTACTTTCAGCAAGATGCAGGGTTTATTCTTAACACAACTACGCAGTTACAAGATTGCATAAAAAGAAGAAATCAAGTTAGTTATAGGCTCTCATTCGCTTGACGTCAGAGGTGACGTCAGTTCTTCACTTCACTTCACCTACTCGCAAGAATTTCCACAAAAAGAACAGCTATTTTAAAGAAAACAACAAATTTAACATGTATGATCGTTCTCTCGTTGTCGACTAATCATTCCAGGTGCTTCACGAGAACCGCTGAAATTTTCTAAGTTTTTAACATTGCTGATCGTTCTTTCTCCCACAGAGAAGTAGTATACAGAGCATAGACTTCTAATATGAGTAGACTGAGCATCGCTATTGAGAAGAGCTTCGCAAAGCGTCCGCAACATGTTGTCAGTAGTCATGTGACTGCTCCAAGAAAATTCAGCTTGGTTGCTTGATTTGGCCTTTTATCGTCTCTCTTGGCGACATTTTCTTATAAAAAGTTAGCGATTCGATGAGTATAATACTGATTATTTCTGGAATTTGAGTTACATTTTAACATTTTTGGGCAATGCAAATGAATATTTACTTTTTCACTTCTGAATATATTTGAATTCGTAATTCGTTTTTAATGTTTTCAGTTTTATTATTGAATTAAGTTCTCATTGGGATTAAGGTTAACCAGTACACTTAAGATAAATAAATTGCCGTCAATAGATTAATTCCATGTTTTATATATAGTTCTTCAACTGTATTAGGTGTGGAGAAATTATCTGATTTAATTTCAGAAAATATTTCAAACTTTTGGAAAAAATTATTGAGGTCAGCATGAGTTAGAATTCATTGAAAAATAAATACCCATGTTTGGAAATAACTTCAATTAATGTGCATGATATTGAATATGCATACTACTGAATGCTCCTTGAATTTGAGTTACATTTTACTATTGTTGGGCAATGCAAATGAATATTTACTATTACACTGCTGAATATGTTTTGAATTCATATTAATTTTTAATGTTTTTAGTTATTTGAGCTTTTTTATACTTAACTAAATTTCTCATTGAGATTAAGGTTAACCAACACATATACGAACAAAACAGTACGCTTGAGATAAATAAATTGTAGTCAATAGATTGCTCTCAGGTCAGGAGTTCAGATTATAATTTGGTGTAAGATAGTTGTTCTAAACCCGACATTCTTTAATTAATACAAAATTTTATATATATTTCTTCAAAAACTGTATTAGGTGTAAAGAAATTATCTCAAAGCTTTCATTTCAGAAAATAATGTAAACTTCTTTTAATGTAATGAGGTTAGCATGATTTGGAATAAATTGAAAAATAAATGCCCATGTTTGGAAATGACTGCATGAATAAATATTTTACCGATGCATAAAATAAAAATACTGAAAACAGATTAGAAGATTTCCTGTTCAAATGACGTTTGTGTAACCACTAAAGCTTTTATTGATATTATGAATTCTTAATTGTTTACATTTCCATAAACACAAATTTATTCAATGAGTTTCGCATAAAAATATTAACAAGAAAAGTTATACATATAGTCTTTAAGATTGAAAGAAACTATTTTAAACCATACCCTTGATGTTAGCTATTTTGCAATTTTAGATTTCTGGTTCAAAAACTAATTAAGTTGCAACTGTGTGTCCATATATGAATTTTGAATTCATCAAAGTGATGATGTAAATAACTCTTGACAATTTTTATGCTATTAAGCATGTACAAAAGTTGGATAAAGATTTTTATATTGAATTTTTATTATTTATTGTGTGTGAAATCAATATTTAATAAATACAAAAGATAAATAAGAAACAGTAAACGAATGAAATTTATTGACACATTCATCACATTTTAAATGTGTGTGTGTGTGAACTAAAATACAGAAACAAAATTCTTCGATTAATTAATTTAAACGATTTTCTTCTTTCTTCATCTTTGGGAAAACTAATATAGAACAAATAAATAAATGGAAATAAATAAAAATTTTAAATACTTAAGAACTGAATAAATGAATTTTCAGCAGGTGCACATCTTTACAAGTTCTTATTACAAGTAAATACAAATGGTTTTATAGCAGATCATTCAAATTAAAAACTACCAGTTTTTCTTTCTGCTTCTACTTGGAATTGTTTCTTAAAGTTAATTTCAGGTGAGAATGAAGAACAATTAGTTTAACAAATATAATTTAATGAAATTAACTTGCATAGGGCTCCCGACAAGTTAGATAAAATGGATGTGTAAAATTCTAAATATTTTAGAGTTCCGCACTTGAAGAGATCACACAAGCGTCTGCTTAAAGTTTCAGTTCGTGAATATCTCCACGCGCTCTGAGTACTTATGACGTCACTGACACTCATGCCGAAGACAAAACATCAGATCACTAGTGACGCCAAAGGATTAACACTGAGAAGGCTCCAAAGGTTGCGACAGGTTTTACTTATAGTTCTAAAAAAATCATAAATACAAATTCACAATTATAATACGGCTTAGAAAATGCTTTAATCCTATTTCTAACAAATTGATTTTATTTAATATATAATTAGAAATTTCAAACGTTATCTTTTATTTTAAATATTATTCTTATGTAATTACAGTTTGCACAGATGGGTGGATACAAAACAATTTTTCTCAGCAAGAAAAATAATTTATGTGATGTACTTAAATTGATGTTACCAAATTCATAACATTTTTATCGTGAGACACGAAAGAATATAGTACTCTTAGTTGCCAAAACATAATCGCCAAGACAAAGAACGATTTCGCACAAGTTTTTACATTTCGGTTAACTATTTTTAATATTTTAAGACAGTATAAATTTCAATTTACAATTAGAAACACACTCCACACGTTATTTTGTTTTCAAACATTATTTTAGATACATACTGATTGCAAACGTATGAAATCTTTTCATAGAACGGGGAATGTCCGCAGGTTGTATTTATTAATTTCTAAGTTAGAATTGTTGTAACTAGTTATTCTAAGTGTTAACGTGTTTTGTTATAACTGTAACTTTTTTGTATTAGTTCTATCTTTTAAGTGGCTCGTGCTGTTTTTCGCTAGCTTTAATTATGATCTCTTTTTTGTTACGGTTCTTTCTTTTTTCAATAAAGTAACGTTAGATTATCTCTGCTAAATAACATCTTTCAAAGAATTATTCAAACAGGTTATGGGCCATCAACTCGCTGGAACCTGTGCTAGTAAGTAGATAGATGAGTTTTTTAATAGAATAATAGATTCACTACATTTGGAAGCAATTGCTACCGCTATTAGGCTTAGCTATACCGCTAACGATAGACTGCTATTGCTTAGCCAAACTTGTGTCTAGTTCGACAGTATTTGTGATTATAATTAAGAACTCGTTTCACCTCAAGCAAACGATTCCAGAAAGAATGGATTTAACAAGACACGTTAAATTATTAACTGGAGAATCTGACTGGCCAATTTGGAAAAGAAAAATTAGAGACTTGCTAGATTACCATGAAGGAGCTCTAGAAGTGATTGATGGCAAGCTAGTCAAGCCAGAACCTTTGCTCAGCTCAGAAAATGCAGATGCAATCAAGGATCACAAGCAACAGAGTGATTTCTACCGTAAGGCAAATAGTTATGCCAAGTCTATGATCGCAAGTACGGTTACTGATACAGTGTATCAGAAAATCATGGACAAAGAGACTGCATGTGAGGCTTGGGAAGCTCTAAAACAGCAGTTTGAAGCCACTTCAAAAGATCAGCTATTCAAAATTTGTACAGAATTTTTTGCTTTTAACTGGTCACTTTGCGATGATGTTTCCACACACATTGCTAAACTCAGGAGTCTGTGGAACGAGCTGAACAACGGTCTCAAAGATAGAGGTGAAAACAAGCTACCAAATCTAATGCTAGTGTGCAAAGTTTTAAATATTTTGCCAAGCAGCTTTGAGACGTTTAAGTCCAGTTGGATGTTGTTAGCCAAAAATGAGGACCGGACTTTCGATGAACTTACAAATCAACTGTGCATGTTTGAGAGGAATTTTGCAAAATCTGAAACGAGTGAAAGAACCATTCAGGAAGCTTTGCCAGCTACTAACCAAGACAGGCATAAGCAAGATGGCAAGGGTAAATTCCGGAAGCAATTAAGGAAAGGAGACGTCTGCAACTATTGCAACAAAAGGGGACACTGGGTGAAGGACTGCCGAAAGTGGATTTCCGATGGAAGACCGAGCAGGAAAAAACCAGTGAATGGAAACATGGAGACTGCCAATGTGTCCCTGATGTCCATCTGTAGTGAAGTCTGTGCTGCTGAAATGGATTTAACATCCTTCTGGGTTGATAACGGAGCAACTCGTCATATCACAAATTGTCCAGAGTATTTTGTAGAGTTTACTAGTTTCCATAGTCCTTGTTGCATTAAGGCTGCTGGAAAAGAAACCTTGGCTGCACTCGGAAAAGGCACTATTTGTGTAAAGACCACTATTAATGAGAAATGCCAAGAAATTCAACTACAAGATGTCTGGTATGTGCCCGAGATAAGCAGAAACTTGTTTTCAGTGCTGGCTGCTCAAGATAGGAATGTCAATAGTGAATTCAGGTCATCCCCTACTGAGTGTTGGCTAATAGTCAATGGAGTAGCTGTACTATATGGAACACGAAGTGTAAATGGAACTCTCTTCAAGGCTGCTATTGAACCGATTGTGCCTGAGAAAGGAGCAGAAGTAAATGCAGTTGTGGAAGACAGCTCCTTGTTGCAGCTGTATCATGAAAGATGGGGACATCAAGATAAACGCCACATCAAATATATATTGCAAAAAGAACTGGGAATCAGTGTTCGCCTAGATAACGAACCCTGTGAATCATGTGTTTATGGCAAAGCACATCGATTACCATTCGGAACCAGAAAGAAAGCTTCCCATCCTGGTGAACTGGTTTCAGCTGATGTGTGTGGACCCTTTGATTACTCATTTCAAAAGAAACGATTCTTGGTTGTATTCAAAGATAGTTATACCAAATTTCGCTATAGTTTTGTAATTAAGGAAAAATCAGAAGTAAAGAATGTGCTTAAGCAAATGCTCGCTCATGCTAAAAACTTAGGGCATTCTGTTAAAGAATTTCTCAGTGACAATGGGGGTGAATTTGACAACAAAGAAGTTTGTGCCGTTTTATGCCAAGAAGGAATCACGCAAAGACTAACTGCACCTTACACGCCAGAGCAAAATGGCGCCAGTGAACGTGAGATGCGCACCATTGTAGAAATGGCAAGAACATTCAAATATTCAAATCCTGATGCCAATTATCCTGCTGCAATGTGGGCTGAACTCGTTACCTCTGCTGTATATATTTTGAACAGAACAGGCAAATCATCAGTGGAAGGTGCTAGCCCATATGAATTGTGGATGAAAAAGAAACCTCGCCTGAAACATTTGCGAGTGATGAGTTCCACTTGCTATGTTCATGTTCCTGTTCAAAAGAGGAGGAAAATGGACAAGAAAGCTGTCAAGGGCTATCTTGTTGGATATGACGGTGATGAGCGTTACAGGATTTGGTTGAAAGGAGAGAACCGAGTGATTTTCTCAAGAGATGTAATTTTTCAAGAGAAATCTAGCAAATATCACCACATTGAACTGATGATAAAAGGACTTCCTGATGAGGGAAAGTCCGATGAGGAGAAATTGATTGGAAAACAAAAATCTCAAAGCGATTCTGAAGATGAATCAGAAGAAAATGAGCCAGGAGTGCCAGGAACAAGTGATGTCGAAGAAGACAATGGTAAGGAGCTCAAAAATTCAGGTGATAGACAGTTGCGAAACCGTTCTCTATTACACCAGCCTGCGCGTTTTGAGGACTACATTATGGAAGCCGAATCATTTATTTATGAGACTGATAGTCCTGGAACATTTGAAGAGGCAGTTAATGGCAAAGAAAGTGTAAACTGGAAGAAAGCCATGGACAATGAATTGACTTCTCATAAAGAAAACCAAACATGGGAGCTGACTGATCTACCAGCAGGAAGCAAGGTTATACCATGCAGATGGGTCTACAAAATCAAGACAAATCCAGATGGCAGCATCAACAAATACAAAGCTAGGCTTGTCGTGAAAGGTTACAGTCAACGCCAAGGCATTGATTACAGTGAAACTTACAGTCCAGTAGCTAAGTTGGGAACAATACGTGCAATATTGAGCATTGCTGCTGAGGAGAAAATGTATTTGTCGCAGTTTGACGTATCAACAGCCTTTCTGTATGGAGAACTTGATGAAACCATCTACATGCAACAGCCAGAAGGCTATAAGGATGGAACAGGACGCGTTTGCAGGCTCAAGCGCAGCTTGTATGGTCTGAAACAGGCTCCACGTTGCTGGAACAAGTGTTTTGGCCAGTTTTTGCTGACACTTGGTTTTAAAGCAAGTGATGCTGACCCGTGTCTATATATTAGAGAAGAGAACGGTAATAAAGTACTCATAGTGTTATATGTTGACGATGGACTGGTTGCTGCAACTAACCAAGAGGACATGGATGCATTCCTTAAAGAATTAAAAGCTAGATTTAAGATGTGCATTGGAAAAGTTTCCTGCTTTCTGGGACTTGAAATTGAACGTCACAAAGATGGCTCTATTGAAATTAATCAGAAAGGATATGCCAGAAAAATCATCCAGCGGTTTGGATTTGAAGGGTGCAAACCTGCACTAACTCCCATGCTAAAGGAATCTAAGTTCCTGAAACCTGAGGACACCAAAAGACCGGATTTCCCATATCGTCAGGCGGTTGGTGCCTTAATGTATCTGATGGTGGGAACAAGGCCAGATATAGCTTACAGTGTTGGGTTTCTATCCAGGTCACTAGAAAATCCATCTACAGAGGATATTGTGAGAGTAAAGAGAGTGTTCCGCTACATAGCAGGTACAACTAATCTGGCAATCACTTACCATGTAACTGGTACAAGTAGAGTGCTGGAATGCTACAGTGATGCAGATTTCGGTGGATGTTCTAATACAGGAAGATCAACATCTGGTTCAGTAATGGTATACGCCGGAGGTGCAATTTCTTGGCACAGTCAGAGACAATCTGTTGTAGCCACTTCAACCACAGAGGCTGAAGTTGTGGCAGCATCTGAGGCAGTCAAAGAAGTCCTTTGGCTTACAAGACTGTATCAGGAAATAGTGAACCTAAAAGAAGTGCCCTCACTTCAAGTAGACAATCAAGCAGCTGTAAAGCTTGCCCACAATCCGGAATATCATCGAAGGACCAAACATATCGAAATCAAGCATTTCTTTATTCGTGAAAAAGTGATGGAAGGCAAGGTGCATGTTGAAAAAGTATCAACCGAAAGACAACTTGCTGATATTATGACCAAGCCATTAACCAAGCCTCGGTTATTGATCTTGTGTCAACAAATGGGACTTATGAACTAATCAATCAAAAACCCAATTAACAAGGGAAAGTGTTGTAACTAGTTATTCTAAGTGTTAACGTGTTTTGTTATAACTGTAACTTTTTTGTATTAGTTCTATCTTTTAAGTGGCTCGTGCTGTTTTTCGCTAGCTTTAATTATGATCTCTTTTTTGTTACGGTTCTTTCTTTTTTCAATAAAGTAACGTTAGATTATCTCTGCTAAATAACATCTTTCAAAGAATTATTCAAACAAGAATATCCATTTTTATCATACTACAGGGTGTCCTAAAAGTTCTTGTACTGACGATTCGTGAATTTATTATACAAAATCAAAAGACTTTAAAACAATTATTTTTATGCTAATGGTGAAAAGCACTTTTAACATAATTAAGGGAAAAAATATGAACTTACATTTGGTTATCGTTGACTGTACTGTCCCCCTTGGCGACTTTTCAAACAAAATCGACAAATTTAAGATGGCGTTGATGAATAAGCCTCAAACAGCGAAATTCTCTGAATGCGTGATAAATTCATTTTGCAATAAAGAACAAAATGACGTGGAACTTTATTATCGCACAACTTGAGTGCGAAGAAAATCAAACGATAAAAATTAAAGCTTCGATAAAAACATAAGCAGACGATAAAATTCAATAATTAAAAAAAAAACACGGGAATAATTTGTTTTTAAGTTGGAGTACGGGAAGTTTTAGGTCAACCTGTAGAAAGTATTGAAAAATACAAATGTGAAAGAAATGTTTTTTACTCACCTGTGAAATGTAATGTTTCCGCCTTTAATAATTTGGAATTACATCCATATACGCAGCACTGTAGATCCATTTTAACTTGAGTATTCAATACATTTGCTACTTGCTAGGGAAGAAGGAATGCGCAAACAATATGCGCGAAGAGAGAAGGAGTCACGTGACTGCTGAGTTTGGTCACCTGATCATGCGGACATATAAAGGTTGCCATAGCTCACTCTACTATTATATCTCCTCTATGATACAGAGGGTTCACTGCCATACTAGCGCCTCAGCGTACAGCGTAAGTGTCCGACAAGTTGACTCTGATTGGCTCCTCATATATATGTTGTATGGTTGTTGTTAGTAGTATTTCTCGCCAACTTATACTCGCCAACTTATACTAAGGGTACTTATACTTTTAAAGAGCTATTTTCCGTGAAGCAACGATGGCCCGATGGCTAAAGTTACCTACCCTCACATTGGCGTCGGCAACGGAGGATGACTTTACGAGTTCGAATCCAGCTGGCGGTAAAAATTTTTAGATCCTCGAAATTATTTAAAAAAAATTCCAATTTAATTCCTTTTGAGTCAAAATTACTTTTCCTAATTTTTAATACCCTTTTTATATTTTTCCAAGCTTCCGTTGATTTTACATAAATAATCTAAGAACCACTCCTGAACTCACTACCAGCTGATATTTTCCCGCCCCTCTGCCGTCCCCTTTGCTTTAGGATGATGGTGTCGTATCCACCCTTGGTTTAGGACCATTCTGATGTAACAAAAAGCATACATAAAACACTAACTTATATAATTATTAACTTATATAATAAAATGTTACAATTTTCGGCTCCCACCTCTACCCACCCATAGCCATGGATCTGAAAAGAAAAGATGAAAGCAGAAAAATTATTCCTTTATTTAAGTTTTAAATTATGACTTATAAAGTAGTTTTCACTTAAAATACATAATTGATACCATTGTTCTAAGTAAAAACCAGGAAAGATGGGACTTGGTGTTGAAAAACACATTTTTTTAAAACCATAATAGAAATTCAAGCACTAAAATTAGGTTACCATACCAGAATTACTATTTTAAATATGCATAAATAAATGCCTTATTAAATATGTTTTTTTTTTGCGGTATGAAAAACGACCGCTCTCCACAGTAAAAATAAAGCAAAATGTTAAAACCTTTCGAAAACCGTTCCTATCAGTCAAAGAGATCTGCGCCAAAACGTAGATAAATAGCCAAATGAAACACTGTTACGTCTCAGATGTCACATGATCATACCAGCCAATCAGAGTCAACTTGTCGGACACTTACGCTGTACGCTGAGGCGCCTGTCACTGCCATAGGAAGCAATGGACTTCTAAATAACATGGGAAATCGCATAGACGCTGGCTCCGCCGGCGGGGGAGTCGGACCCTACTAAAGCGTCGGATCCAGATCTCGTTTCCATAACAACCAAACTAGGTTTCCATAACAACCGAACTAGGTTGCCACAGCAATTATCCCAGGCTGTTTTATTTTATCCGAGCATTGTTGATTAAAAGCTAAATATTTTTTAGCATAAATATATTCAAACTATCAATTTTTTAATATCTTCTGCACTTGAAAAGAACCTTTAGTTATGAAATTTTATGAATGTATGAACTTGCTTCTTTAATTTTAGTTTATTCTTTTATGTTGCATTTCTGATTAAAAGCTAAATATTCTTTAAATATTTTTTTTTATGTTGCATTTTTGATTAAAAGCTAAATATTCTTTAGATATTTTTTTTGCATAAATGCTTTAATATATCAATTCTTAATGTCTTCTTAACTTAAAAAGAACCTTTATTTATGAAATCTTACTGATATATGAAATTGTTTCTTTAATTTTTTTATTCTTTTATGTGAATGCTTCTTTTTAAAAATACGAAAATATTCCAAAACAAGGTACTTTTCCTTCTTTATTTGGAAAATTTTTGAGTCTGAAAAATTATTTGAATGAAAAAGTACATTAGAAAAATTTTTTATTCACATAATCAGGTCTGATGAGGTGTGTACATCACAATAACAAACTCTATAATACACAATCTCTTTAATCTCTATCACAGAGAAGTCTCTCTATAATCTTTAATACATAATATATCAACATAAAATCCAACTTGAAACATCTGGCACTCTGTTGCCATCGAGCAGTGGAATACATGTTGCACCGTTAGGACACTAGAATTCAAACTGTACAGATAGCATTAACTCAAAAAGTTTCTTACAGGGCTTCTAACAGGTTTTAAGGTCTAAAAAAGTGACTAATTGAACCAAAAAAGTGACTAATCAAGCAAAAAAAAAGTGAGAGTGCCAGCACCGTAACCAGTAGTCTATTGTACTGAATGAAAAAAAAAGTTTCTTACATCTGCCATAAACATAAAAAATTTATAAATTAAATGTGTGATAAAATTTTTAATTTTTTAGAATTATTTTCCTCGGACATTTTGTCATTCAGTATTTTTATTTTATGTTTGACCAACAAACGAACACATGATGGCACAAAATACATCTGTGCAGTCCTTTTGTGTGCTTGATGGTTCGAGAAAAATGAAACGTCAATTTCACAGAGTTTATTTACAAGGTTCTTAACTACAAATGGTAATTGGTAATTTTTAGTTAACGTCGTACTAGAGCAACACAACGGGCTATTGACGACGGTCCGGGATCAGTCCCTTAAAGGAAAGATCCGAGGACAACACCTCGTAATTTTGAACCACGGTCAGATGACGAAGCAACACCTGAGCTGGCACCCCACTCTCCAAACTTCCACGCCAACCCAACGTGAGGACTTTCGGCCAAGACAGATTTAAGGTGCACCAGCCGCCTCTACACCATACGTTTACAAACATCCATGCCCGGACCCGGATTTGAACCAGGAACCTTCCGATCTAGAGGCTAACACCTTAACCACTATACCGGTTGGTCGGCTCTTAACTACAAATACTCCATGAAAGTACGTATCTACAAATGTGAAGAAGCACTTGCTAAGTTCTTGCACATATGCAAGAAATTCTTGAGTAGGCCATTTTAAACCATAATCTGTGGCTCCTTTGTAATCTTTAAAATACAAAAATAAAGTGTTTGAATTCAGAGTTTTGGCCCCAACCAATAAATTTTTGCACTCATTGCAAGGAGTTTTGCCTAAAAAGGTTTTTGCCATAAAACCACTAATGTATGCAATGACATTGACTTCCATGCCAGTGGCAGGAGGGGCACTGCAGAGAGTCATTGAATCATCATCATCCATGAATTGATCATCATCGATAATCTTACTCATGGATGCCTGATCAAAATTGCTAAAATCGAGCAACACATGATCGGTATCCCCCTCCTCACAATTTGATACATTGCTTTTTTTTTTTAAAGTTGTGCATGATGACCCCATGCATTGCTCGGCAAAATTGATTGCAATCAGGATTGTAGCGAAAACCACCTCGTCTTCTTATAGAGGAGAAAGTGTTTTCCAGGCAATCCTGGTTAAAACGATTCAATAGGAGAAACTCGAAATCAACTTTTAAAACTTCCCAGATCCCCAAAAAGGCATGCAGTGTCATTAACAACCCTTTTTTACTGGGAGGATTTATATATTTTCCTTTTGAATCCCTAATTTGCCAGGTTTTAATGTACATAATCATTTTATTCCAGAAACCAATGTGCTCAGATTTATGGCTTAGAGCCCCTCCATATTTTTTGGAACTAAACAAGGTTCGAAAGTTAATGCTATTAAACAACCTGTCTAGAGTCCCAACAAATTCAGCTGTTTCAGTTGCTCTCGGGTCAACTTTTGATGCAGCACTGAAAGCATTTAAAGCAGCTGCAACAGAATGACTGAGCACCTATGAAATATAAAATAAAGTTATTAGAATGTTACAAACTAACACTTATGCATTACTAAGAGCAAATTTAAGGACAAGAGCAAACACATTTTGCAAATCTCAAATAAAAATTTATAAAATAGTATGCTTTCATATTAAAATTTTATTGGTGAAATTTAATTGATGAAATAAATAAATTGTTAATACAAACAGAGTCTAAACACAGAGTCTATATTCCTAAGACAAATAAAATTGCATTTTTTTATACAGCTCCATGAAAAATTAAAATTACACGAGTCTACACTCTGAAATTACAATATTTCATTGTTCCAATGACACATTTGGGTAAAAGACAACAGTGAAATTTTCAATTGGTGAAGACTGCTACAGCTCAAAATATTTAGAAGTCTTGCAGAAAAATAAACCTACTGTTATGTATGTATAATAGAGGGTTAATAATACATCTCAGAGTTGTTTATATTAAACCAGGTTAGAAACAGTGTCAAATATGTTGTATTGCATCTCTTGCATAATTTGGTAGTTTAGCACTGCGTTGATTTAAGATTTTACAGCGCTTGCGCAGTAGATCATGTAACATCTAAGTTTTAGGTGCCAACTACGATATCGTATTTGTGGCCACTTCTGAGTGTGTGAGGAGACAGCAGCATTCTCTGCAATCCATGAGGGATTTTGCCTTGGGTTTCAATACCTTTTTGTCTTTATGTGCAAATTCTATTAAAGATGTTACATACTTGCTGAGAATCAACCTCAAAGAGTTGCCGGATGTGCTTCCATGTTGCAAACACTGCACGGCATGTAGATTTATCCTCTTTTTGTTCCAAGAACAGGATACCATGATTCTTCAAATTGTTCCGTACAGATTTAAGAAGGTGTGGTGGATCCCAAAGGGTGAATGCAAAAAAATATAAAATATAAAAATATAAAATATAGAAAATATAAAAAAGGTTCCTCCACGGTCACTTTCAAATCTCTGTACAATGCTTGATTTGGTGGGTCTATCAACAAAAGAACACATAAATAGTTAACAAACTACATAAATAGGATTTAAATCACTTTTATCTTTAAAATGTAGGGTACTGGTGCTTCCCTACCATTACATGTGGCCTGAATAGAAAAACTATCCTCAACATTTTTTGTTCAATCAAAATTGATAGACCAGTTTCATCTAGTTTTTATCTTTACAAGTTCTTAAAGGTTTAACGTGATTGCCTCACATTTCTGTTATTATAATTCAAAGCATCAATAGTCACCATGTATAGCATTCTGCACTTAACAATGAGTTGAAAGATGTGGATAGTAAAATTATAAACTCAAAGAAATTACATTTACCTTGGTCACAGACTACTGCTACAACCTTTAATCCACAACTATCAGTTATGTCCAAGGCTTGTAGCAGAAAATTCTTTCTGTCACAACTGTTCTTTTTTTTTGGACACAAAAAAATACCCCAATACCTGTTAAAAGGGAAATGTTTAAAAAATTGCTGTTTTTTGTTTTTAAACAGTAGAGCAACTTATTGCAACAAATGCAACTTTTTTTCACACGTTCTACACTGCATGTCAGTATTTGCTACTGCAACGAAAAGTTGCCTAAGTTAAAAGACATAAGCATAAAATTTGTATGGGTTCCATAAACATTAAATGGGAATCAAGTTTGAGTAATATAAAGTTAAGTAACAAGAAAAACATGCTATTTCACTCTACCTATTTAATAATAAAGAAATCTTACAATTATAATGGAAAAAGAACATATTACATATTTTTCAAGAATAGACACCATTTCTACAAATATTAAGGAAACTTTTACAAATATAATTAACAGTTTTTCATTTTATTTAGATAATTAATAATTCTAATCCATTACCTGTTTCCAACTTTTGGCAATTCCTCTAACCATAAATACAAGTGCTTCACTTGCTAGAAGAGGATTATCACTTACTGTCTCAAACCCATCTACAGCATCAGTTCCCACATTATGTCAGGCCTTCTTTTACAGACATCTATTCTAAAGCCAAGACGCAGTATTTGTCCACATCTTTCATTTTAGATGTGTGCTTCTTCAGACAAGATGTAAAATTAGGGCAGAAGCCAGGTCTCTTTGCTACATTTAAGGTATATCTGTTTGTTTCATTAATTCAGTTTAGGTTTCAGATGCAAAATAAAAACAGTTAAGAAAAATTATTTAGGAAAACCTGAAACTAATAGAAAAGCAGGTAATGTTTCATTTATTGAAATTAAAAACATACCTCCTTAATGTGGCCTTGCTGGGAAATGCAAGATACTTTTGGAAAACAGCATAAGCCCCAGGACTCTGAAGATAAATATTTAGAGCGAATGACTTGTCTTTTTTGCTCCATCGTCTTCCTTTCTCAGTCCTTTGGGACATATTAATTTGGGACAGGACAAAATCGTAATGCGAAGAGGTCAGCTTCTCCTTCAAAAGTTGAAGCATTGATATTTTCTTCTTATAAAGTTGCCTTTTCAACTTTGCCACTGTCGTCTTCAAATGCCTAATTTTTTTGTGTCTTAGGAGTGGTCTTAAGAGTTGCCCTCCATTTAGGCCTAACCTTGTGGAGATAGATCTGATGGTGTAGAAGTTACAAATAGACAAGTCTTGGATGAACCTTCCAAAGGAGACTCCACAGTTGTATCCAATAGACAGTCCACAGGAGACTCCACAGATGTATCTGATAAACCTTCCACAAGAGACTCCACTGAATATTTCGGTATCTCTATAGTTGGTATTGCGCCCATTACCAAACGACGTTTTGTAGAATCCGAAAATTGCCAGTCATGAAAATGTTTCCCACATACTCGAACATTGTATTTAATATGCCTCTCTCCTAAAGCTAACAAGGCATCAAGGTTCAAAAGCTTTAACCAAAGCTTTAACCTAACAAGAAAAATTTTGTTTAATTAGAATCAAATTTACCTTTAAAATTAAAAAAAAAAATTTAAAGCTTCATTATCTGACATTAGAACAAGATGCATGTTATTTTATTCAAAGTTCTCTTATAAAATAAGTTAAATGCAGTGAAACTTCAATCAACCGCCTGTTCGTTAGTACGGAACATTGCCGCTCAGAAAGCTCGTACCTCGAAGATACAAAAGAAATTGACCGACTATATCAAAATTTGCATGTTGTACATCTAGAGTGTTAAGTCATGAAACAATATATACCTACATAAGTACTGAACTGCAAGATACAAAAAAAATCAATTAATTGGAATTTTTTTATTCAAAATTTCTGCAGGCAATATACACTGTTTTTTTTTTAATTATATATAAATTTGTTCAATAAAAAAAATGAGTTTGTGACATGTAAACCAACATTTAATTTAAGTAAACAGTCAGAATTTGTGACACTGTATATCAACATTTATTTAACATTTGTTTAACTTTAAAACACAAGTTGACATCCTACATAGTTTTTCGTGATAAAATTACATCATCATGTTTACAAATTTATCAGTAAGTGTAAGTGACAGACCTAAACTATAGTCTGAGAAGTAGAATAGAGGGCAGAGAAATAATCAGACTATAGTAAATTCTAATAATAAAACTGTCAAGCAGCAATAATAAATGAATTTTCACTTAGTTTTAATTCATATTGGATCTTTCTTTCTTTCTTCCAGCTGACATTTTAATGGCTGTGTGTATGTGTGTGTAAAAATGTATATTTCTACTCTTTAATCTCTATTGCACACCACAAGAAAAAGCTATCTGACAAATGCCTCAAAAAACTTTACTTCCCACTGGTGTGTTTTTAAGCGAATAAAATGAGTCACCCCTTTAGCTTATAATTTTGAATCAAACTGTTGCATACTTCCTTTAAATGTTTATATTATGAGTGTTGTTAATCAGGAATGTTTATGCATTACTCTTACTAGCATTTAGATTTATGTCATGTGTGTTTACATTACTGTTTCCAGTATATAGTATATTCTAATAAACTATATTATTATTCTATATTATTATAATAATACTAGCAAAATACCCGACCTTGCTCGGTTTGAATTGGTATACTCTAGATTGAAGAGATAATAAAAATATATAATGACTTATGTTTTTTGTGGAATAAAAATTTATTTGAACACCTTTCGCCATCCTTATAATTTCTACAACTTACTTTGGACATAAATCCTACATGTAATACATTTCACATACATCGCACCCTTGCTGTTTGAGAAAGCTACAAAATAACGAACGGTGACCCTAAGGTTACTACTCCAAAAGACGATTTTGTGGGAGATTTGGAATTCCCTTTCTTAAGTTCTCTTCGTGTTCAACTCAATTAATAAAAATTACGATTTGCGGTGAGTACTCTCGCACTCAGTCAACAAAACAATATTTGTTTACTTGCGGCACTCTTGCATTCGGTATGTGGCATAGTGAAATTTTTCAATCTTCTCCTGTCATTATGGCAACGAATTTTTTAATGTTTGAAAAGTTCTAGTTCGGAAATATTAAACATTATCACTCTTTCAATAACGACATTATTCTTTAAATAACGGCATTTTTTTTAAATAACGGCTTTATTCTTTCAATAACGGCATTATTCTTTAAATAACGGCATTATTATTTCAATAATGGCTTAACCACACTTAAAATTTACTGAAAATGTATTCTGACTTACCTGCCATTTTTAAGTCGAATACTTTGTGGTGGTGTTGAGTGTGATGAGAAGGAAAACATATTTATTAAAATAATAAATTTTTAAAACAGAAAACAGCGAAATAAAACAAAATAAAAGATGTCGGAAAAAATTGTTTTAAAGATATTAATTTGTGATTCATTTTTATCTCTTGATCTTGCACAGTTTTGCCACAACTTACAACTAAAAGTGCACAAAATTTAGAAATGTGAAATTAATTCAGAGTGAAAGAAAAAGAAAATATCAATATTCGCGCGATCTGGTTCATTCCCGTTCGTTGAAAAATATCGTCTGTCCCAAGTATTCGAAAATCGTTTTCATTGCGCAAAGAACAACAATAAGACTCGAAATAAATGAAATATCAGAACTATAATTCCATTTAAAGATAATAATTTTTTGAAGAATAATTTTTTTTTTAGCAGTACTGGTAAAGCAATCGAAGTTATCGTAATATTCAATATACATTCCAATTTTCCCAAAACTACCAAATTATGGTTTATTTAAGTATACTTACTCAGGTGTTTTAGCATGAAACTCAACTAAATATAATAATAAAAAAATGTTTAATATTGCATTCACTAAACTAATACATAGTGTATAAAATGAAATAAATTGCAATCAAATATCTTGAATAAAATGCATGTGATGCTTGCATAAACACACAAACACAAAATCATACGTAGAACAGAAAGTCGGACAGACAGACTTTCGCAACCAATTCCACTCACTAAATGAAGATAAGTACTCACTGTATGCAAATTTCCATGAAAATATATTTAACCGTGTGGACGTGTATAGGGCACAACATACAGACAGACAGACAGACGGACAGACAGACAGACACCAAACGAGAAAAAGGCGGATTCGGCATCAGAAGGGTCCAAAACGGATAGAAAACTTGAAATGGGTCGAAAATATTGAATGTACAAACAAACACTCCATTCTTATTTATATAGATATAAGAATAATCTTGGGCGAATAGTCTCAACACTAAAAGAACGCGATTTCGTTTTCCTTCTATCAAATAAAAATAAAAGTAATTTACCTTTCAATAGAAGCGGGAAACTTGATGGTAATGGTAATGGTAATTTTAGTTAACGTCGTACTAGAGCAACACAACGGGCTATTGACGACGGTCCGGAATCAGTCCCTTAAGGGAAAGATTCGAGGACAACACCTCGTAATTTTGAACCACGGTCAGATGACGAAGCAACACCTGAACTGGCACCCCACTCTCCAAACTTCCACGCCAACCCAACGTGAGGACTTTCGGCCACGACAGATTTAAGGTGCACCAGCCGCCTCTACACCATACGCTTACAAACATCCATGCCCGGATCCGGATTCGAACCAGGAACCTTCCGATCTAGAGGCTAACACCTTAACCACTATACCGGTTGGTCGGCGCGGGAAACTTGAATAGCGGTCTTGTCGTTGAACTGCAAAAGCAGCATGAACGTCTGATGCGAGGCATTTCAAACCACGGAGAAGTGTTTAAAACATCCACGAATTTTTTTAAATTGTTAATGTTATTAAAATGCTGAAAAGAATCTACAGTTGGATGATTCTTCTAACAGTCTGCTGATTAGAAAATGGCTACCGCTCTGAATGAAAAAAGTCAAACTCCGCCCACAATTAGGGTCAGGCTTCCCCACTGGAGCGCTATGCGTCATGGCTTCAGTGAACCCTGAAAGTTTCTTTTGGGTGCGAAATGCAGCGCCTAGGGGCACACTAGGTTGCTATAGAATTTCGGAGGTTGCTATAGATTTGTGGTTTTGGCTCAAAAACTTTTTTGGCATGGGAGCCAATTCGATTTAAGCCAATTTCGATTTTGGAATGCATTGTAGTGGCAAATCACGCCAGTCGCTCACGACGCTCGTCGCTCAGTACCTGTCGGTGGATTTGATTACGCTCCTTGATATCGCGAAGCTTGCCTGGAATCGTTTATCCTTTTTTTGCAAAATATTTCGTTATTTTAAAAGTTATTTTGTTCATGATATATTCATTATTGTGTAATCTGTTTTTTCTTGTGTTTGTCAGTTCTCAAATATTTTTTACTGTTGCTTTTCGCTTTGTTGTGTTTCCATTGTTCGTTTTCGTGATTTTTACTCATAGTTGAATTATTTTATGAGTTCATTTTGAATTTTAAAAATTGAGTGATTGCATTTGTGCTGCAGTCTTTTTTGATTGTTTTCTTTGACTAGTTTCTGCCCTTCTCTTAATTGCTCTTCCGGTCTGTAAATTGTCCAAAAATTGTAATGTAACTATGAAGGTTTTAATTACTAGTGTGGATTCGATGGTCAAATACGGAGTAATCGGAAATCAGTACGGAAAAATCAGTATTTACCATCACAATGACATGGTAATGTAATATATATTCTAGTTTTTCCAGGAATCACCATTGAGCGTGTAACGGAAAAGGTTTCATCTTTAAAAGAATCGTGACTTGATTCTGGTTCATGTAGGTACCAATAACACCTATGATTGCCTTTAGAAATGCTTCTCAAAATTTGAGAACCTGTTGCAAAACATAATAAACTGTAATCAAGAGACGTGCATTGTGATTTCAGCTATATTATCTCCCGATAACTACCTCTCTCCCTTGAAAAACAAGCTATGAGACGTTTTCTTCAGAAAGTGAACTCAAAAAATTATCTTTTAAACCACAGGCTGTTTTTCTACTGCCAAAAGAAGCAAAATATTTATTTTTGTAGATCCCAGTCATTTGGAAAGGAAGTACGGCAAGGCCCGGTCACTTGGAAAGGTAGAACGGCAAAGCCCAGTCACTTGGAAAGGTAGTATGCAATGCTGCTCAGTTTACATCTCAATTCTTCATCTGAGAGTTTAATTCAACCTGTGACCCACCTGAGCCCAAGGCTGTTGGAACTGAATTCTACAATTGTTACAGAAGGTTCTGTTCAATGCAGGTATTAATCTCGATAATATTGTACAACAAATATTATTAAATGTGTAACGTTGTTTCCATATTCATTCTTTAGATGAGGCTTGGATAGCAAGTTCACTTTTTTTCACTAAACTTCCTAGTTTTCAATATAACAATATAGCCTTCCAACTTCCAGTAGTAAGAACCCGGGAGGTAGGGTCACTGTTTTGTCAAAGCATTCCAGGATTGAGGAGTCTCAAATTTTCTTGACAGTATTATTGATGGATTTTTATGATTCTTTGTGGCACGAATTCCTCAGTTGTCAGATGCTTAGAAACATATTATAGCTACAAGACTAATGAAATATTATCTCAGTTGACTGGAGAACAATTTGCCCATAATGAATATTTATTTATAGCTTTAAATGAAAATAATCTGAGTTGTATTGTTTGGAAAAGTTTCATTTTTATGAACCCTGCGGTACAACTTCTGCTTAAAATTACAAAGATTCCATTCAATTACGGAAAAATCAAATCTGCAAAGCTTTAAATCTTCTGGAAGGTTGGTTAATTTCATGCCCTCCTCATTTTAACCAGACAGATACAACTAAACTCTGTAGCTACTGATTGCCCATCTAGCAATAAATTAGTTCCATTAAATGTTAAGAAGACAAGACAGCTTCTGGTTGTAAAAATTTACTTCAATAATTTGCTTTGTCAAGATCATAAAATGTAATAAAACTTCAAGATTATTGAATTTATTAAAAACTGTCGTGAAATATTTCAACTAAGCAGCCAATAAGTATGGATACAGTAATCTTGCATATTCTTAAGTCTAGCTACTGCTAAGAATTAAAGTGGAAAATTCGATAAGTAGCGATTTTAAGATATGCCTATCATTTGCATTGTGATGTTTATAAGATGTAATGAGTTCAAGATTGTTGGAATAAATTGTCAAGAAATATTTCACATAAGTAGGAAGTGAATACGAATTATCTTGAAGTAATCTCAAACATTCATAAGACTCACTACTGCTATAACTTTAAGTGGGAAATTCGAGATGTAGCCATTCAAGATATGCCCTTAAAATTCAGGTAGGTGAAAAGCATGGCAACTACTTGAGTGTGATTATAAAAAAAAATCAATTTGTAAAAAGAAATAATTCTTGTTTTTACGATTCTATTGGAAAAGTTTGTATCATTGTATTTTTATGTAAGAGGAAACAATTAATTTTTCTCTTTCAGGATAAGGGTAAACAGAATGAAATTTTCTTTTTCAGGATGCAACTCCAGAGCTTTGTATCATTGAATTTATGAATAATAAATTTCCTTTAGTTAAGATGGCTAGTAAAAGATTTTGCAAATTCAGGAACAATTCACCTGAGCCTGTAAAGAATTTCCCTGCACCATGATTATAAATTCACATTGTTGACTTTTTCATCAAAACAACTGTTATGTTTCCTGATAACTAAATGATGTTTGTTTTTGGTGATCATTTCATATGTCATCAATAATGGATTTCTTTTGGTTCAGGTAATCATAATGGAAATAGTACATTAATGAACATCTTATCATTTAACCCATTACATACTACTCTGCAGAATATTATATCCTCATTTGGTTAAAGGAGCAGACAGCTTACTGATTATTATTAGTTGGTGGTATATTCAGTAAGTTTTATATTTTGCATGTAGCACCTTTTCAGAAATACAAAGGCAATAATGATTTATCACACAATAGTGCGAAGCTTCAAATTGAATAAGTTATTTTAGAAAGTAAACTCAGAGCAGCTTTTGGCTATAGCCCCCTAAATCTGCAACTGTATATAGCATGTGTTAAGCACAGTAGTCAAATATTGAGTGTACCAAATTTGTTGAGAATTGGTCGAATTGTGATATATATATATATATCTTTAATATTTTATTCCAATTTGGATCATGGAATTGTTTTACCCCTCTCAAAACCTAAGAAAAATAGAACAGGGGTTAATATATAAGAGCCAATGTTTTCTGCAGGATGAATGTACCTACCATATGGTTGGTGTGAATTCTTCAGTGATCGTAAAAATAATCTAAAAATGTAATTCCCTTGAGGATTTCGAATTGTTTTTAAATCCCACTGAACACCTAGGTCAAATAGAACTGGGGTGTTAATATGTTGCCTACGTTACCCCCAGAGTTATGAAGAATAAGTGATTTCCAAATTTGGAGTGGACTGGTCAAACCGTGTAGATCTGTATAGAGGACAGACAGACGTCAACTCTGCTGTATCCCCTTGAGGCATTATGCGACAAATTTATCTTGAAACATATTTTGCTTCTTATCGGAAACTGAAATGTTTATAATTAAATGATAGGAAATGGCAGAGATAAATAAATAAAAAAAGCTATTCACTTTTGATTTGAGGAATTCAGATTTTAAAAAATTTAGTCACCTGCTAGCATGGTGTTAAAGAATTTTAAAGACAGGTATGTAACGATCCAGCTTTTGGTTTAATCACTCCTTAAAGGTCATTTGTATAAGTTTTTAGTATTAGACTGGTAAAAATTTTAACATTTTTAGGGTGGTGCAACGTCTCATTATCTTCAGTATTCTAAAGTATAAATGTGTCAAAGTTGGTCTGAATTAGTCAAACGGAGTAGATTTGTATGGAAAATATACACAAACACATCCTTTTTTTATATAAGTAGATTACAATCCCCTTTTTTTTTGCGTTCAAACGGTACTACGAGTTAAGAAATTATACAATTATTTAATCAGACCAAATTCTTCATTTTCAGAAATAACGAGAAATCGCGAGTTTTATAAGAACGCTGATGTAAGTCCTCCATTAACTTATGCCTCACTATCGGACAGGTAAGTGTTTAATATTGAAAAAACACCTTACATGCTTTCTTTGGGGTATGAATATGTTTTGCATTCACTAAATTATTAAATGTTTTATTTCTATTTCTTGAAATATTGCGAGAAAGTAATCAGTTTAATTTTCTTTGATTTCAGGCCATTATTGAATCGCCAGAAAGGCAGCTAATATGAAATTAAATATAAAATTGTTTAAAAAACACGTTCTGTTACTTCAGAAGGAACGCCGCAACCATGGAAGTACAGCACATTCCACAAGTCTCAAAGTTTTATTAAAAGCACTGGTGTTGTTTTTTAAACCAAAAATCGGAACATTTTTGCGTGAATGAAACAAGAATTCGTCAATGAAAAATTTACAAATGTTTATGTCTAGAATTTCATGACGGCAACGGTTAATATGAATAGCCAAACATAGAGATGACTTTACTCAATAGGTCGTAAAGCCATTGTATCCGGCGACAGCGGTACAAATTTAAGAGGTCCAAACTCCTTGCTCAATCCCAATATTTTTATAGTTTATGCAGAAAGGCATGGATAACATGGGTAGGGAGATGTACACTCAACCCTTCTGGCGATTGCCTCGATGATGTATCTCGTTAGTAGCAAAACCGACTGACGGACGAGAAATTTCATCATTGTAAGAAAACTCTTCAGATCTTGATCTCCCATCCTAAAAATATCGGCAATGCAATGTCTTGATTACAAGATATCTCATTATTGACAAAATTGGTCAGCTCTTAATGGACGAGATATCTCGTCATTAGCAAAATTGATCAGCTCTTGATGGACGAGGTATCTTGCCACTAGAAATATTGGTCAGCTGTTGAAGGCTTCATTATCAAAATTTATCAGTTCTTAATACACGAGATATATCGTCATTGGCAAAATTAGTTAACCTTGATGATGAACGAGATATCTCGTCGAAACCCCACCACCACACACACACTTGGAGGGTTAAACAAAAAATAACTACTATTGTCCCAGTAATTTCTGAAAATGTCATATTTTACACACTCCCAGATCCTTTATTTGCACTGTTACTTGTTCAAATTTGTCAATGATAAAATTTGAATCCCATGCTTTTTCATGGGGTCGCCCTCAAGATGAGGCACCATAGGCTGTTTGCGATGAAATAGTATTGTGAGTAGAGCAAGAGAGTATCATTTCATGTATGCTTTTCTTTGGTCTGAGTCATTTCCTTCAAATGTAAAATGTTAAATCTATAGGACAAATTCAAACATTTTCAGCAGGTGTCAGGCCTTACTGCAATAATAGACATGTGTCATATTCAGTGGCCACACTTTCTACATAGCTTCACCTTACAATATATATATATATATATATATATATATATATATATATATAATATATATAATGTGCAACCTAAATCTTATTTGGGATTCCCTAATAATTTTCCCACGTTGGGACCATCCATCAACGTGTGCTACCCTTTAACTGTTACCTAAAGGTCACGATAAAGGTATCTTGACTAGAAATAAACTAACTGCATCACTACTTCAAAATAAAAATCGAATTGATACTTATTTTCGATAACTCTTGGAGTTGAATATTCTGATTTCGATTTAATTTCTATTTATTTCATTGCTAATCCGATGCTCTTTCAACTGTTCAAATGGAGAAGTTTACTTTTAACACTACTATGACGGCATCGAACATTTAAATATTGCTGTTAAGGATTTTTCAATACTTTTTCTGTGGACACTCTAAACAATGGACATGAAGAAATGAAATCCAAAATAAACATATTAGCTTGTCTAAGAATTCCAATCACTGTCATTATATATTCAAATATGCAACACTTTGATCCATTAATAATATTTCTGTAGAAATTTCTTAAATCCTCGAAATACTTTTTATTTTAAAATTGAATTCGAAGAACCTATTAGAATTAAATTTGAACAAATATAGTTTTGATATTTCATCAGTTCTGACACAGATTTTTTGTGCCTCTTTTGTGTGTTCTGTGCCTATAGACCTCCCTTCCCTTCCATAGTCTTGAATTCCACCGTGGCTTAGTAATTTACCCACTGTTCTTGTAAACTACGAGCTGTAGGCGATGCTGGTTCGATTACTGTAACTTACCCCGGGAGTATTTCTTTCTTCTGCATCTGTAAAAATTCACATGTACGTTCATTTATTTGATGTTGTCTGGACAAATATGACCCTTACGTCTTAAAACCCTAACATCCAATCCAATCCTCATCCATACACAAGCCAAAATTAAATAAAAACGAAATTTCATTCCCCATCTGTTTATATATAACTGGTTTTATAATAGAAAATTTTGTTAATTGATCACTACTATTGAAAACGGTCATAAAAATAATTTTTGTCCATTTTAGAAATTAAAAATTGACAGTATTATTTTTATTCAGCACAACCCAGTGTATAAACCATATGTATAATTATGTATAAAATTGATGTATATGTAACAATTTTATGTTTTTATCTAAGTTAGAGTAAGTTTTAAGTTTTAAAGTTTTATCTAAGAGAGTTAAGAATGAGCTATTGCCTACGGGGATGGATGTCCGCAGCTGTCTTGGCAAAAAGCCGGACGGCTGACCTAAGTAGACACTTTTCTGAGAAGTCTTCTGTAACCCCATTGGGAAAGATTCCAATTGTACATCCGGTCGGTGCTACTGAGCCCTGAGGGGCAGAATATGAAAAGGCAGGGCATACTCTGAATCAATTTTGGAGTGGAAAAGGAATGAACAAACATCAATTTAATTTATTTAGAGTGGATCTCGTTTTTTTCAACAACATTTTTTTCTACTGTAGTCGTATCTGGGATTTGGAGTATAGCTTCGTTATTCTGGTTGGAGAGTTTTGCGTAGAAATTGGTTTTGAGTTTAATCATAAACTCTTTGATCTCGCGTACATGTTTAGTTATTCCCTAATTTTTATATTGCGGTAGAATAATGGGCTGTCTGTAGATTTTAGAAGGGTGATGTTTTGGAGTGATTCTGTTTTTTCATGTGAGTTTCAGCGCAGGAAATCCCCAGGCAGGACTAGCGTAAGTGACCATTGGTCGCAACATGGAACTGCGAAATCGCGGTCACAAGGTAGAAACGAATGTCTCTGAGAAACTAATGCAAAGCACATGCTAACGGTGGAATTGATTTTTTTGTGCCCCACAATCGTCTGAGAAAATGTGCAAGAGCTTGATCGATTCGATGATTGTTTTAAAAATAATTTGACGCAAGTTTAATTTGAAAAACGTCAATGTCTCATCAACTTTCGATACTTTTGTACAATAGGAATAACTTTACAGTTTTGTTTCTCTCGTATTTATTATTTGGAGCTGTTTTCGTTAAGGGGTAGAGACATCGCAAATTAATGACGTTTTATAGTATTTAAAAAAAAACTAAACTTACCGGAAGTAAGATCTTAAACAAATGTACAGAATCTTTAAGCAATACTCAATGTGGAATAAAATCTCAAAACTTAATTTATAACTCAACGTCTGGGAAAATTACACAATTCTTTGTGAGTTTGCGCAATCAAGAACTGACCTAGTGTCGTCGAGTTCACGGGATGCCAAAACAAATTATTTGGCTTCTCATTGGAAATGCGTAACACGGCTAACCATGCGACTACGAGAAGGTTTTTAAAAGTATTAGAAACACACACACACACACACACAGTTTCTTTATCATAGCCCGCCTTGTAGGGGCCGCGGTAACCTTGTTTGATAAGAGTCGCGGATTAGCAAACGGAGGGTTGGGAATTCCAACTAACTAAAAGACCGTCGTGCAGGTGGGGACTGGTGCACGTTAAATTTGTCGTGACCTCAAATTTTCGAATTTTGGTGCGGTGTAAAACTTTGGAGAGTGGGTACCAACTCAGGTGTTCACCTCGTCATCGGACCATGGCTCAAAATTACCAAGTATTGCCCTAGGACAGGGGTCGGCTCTCCAGCTCCATACGAAAAAATTAATAATTTACTATCAAAACCCTTAAAAAGTAAGAATTTATGTTTTTAAATACCTAATTTCTCAATAGCTTCCATTTTCATAATCGTTAATTACAAATTTATACGTTTGACATGACCGTAATGAGATAAATTTGAACTATTGTTTTGTTCTTAGAGATGAGACTCCGTGACCATGTTTATCTTTCAGCCAATTGCATTCCATTTCTGTCTCACCCAAACGGCGACAGTCTAGATAGTGTAGTCATCCTCGGATAGCGCGGTCGACGTTATTTTGCATGTGTATTAATTTAATCGCTTGCGGTTTTTGCGTTTCTATTCGCTTTTTTTTTTCAAGAAGAATACGCGGTAGTTCAGTCAGTAGAGCGTCGGGCTCGCATCAGAAGGGTTGTGGGTTCTGTCCACGGCGGAGCCTGCAATTCTGATGATTGCGAGATCGGCGCTTCGACCTGGATAAAGACCGTCGTGTTCACTAATGGTGACTGGGGCACGTTAAATAGGTCGTGGTCACAAAGTCCCCCATGTTCCCATACCAAATCAATACCTCTGGGGGTACCTGATCAGGGGGTTATCGGCCTCTGATTGGGATCTAAATTACGATATGTGTGAGAGAATGGATGTATGAAAGGGACCTTCCTGTATAACGGATGTGTCATGTATATCGAGCAAAAGTCGGACTCCCTCCCAATGGGGCTCAATAACATGGAAGGCGCACCCCCTCGACTCTTGCCGTCTTCGACGGGCCTGGCACTCCTCTGGTCTGCCAATGTAGGCATGAGAAACGAGGCACGATTGAGAAGCGAATTATCTTCTCAAAGTATGTACGCGCATAATATAATAAAATCAGTAACAGAATTGGATTATAAATCTGAGGATCGTGTTAACGAAGTAATAATGGTAAATAAATTGTTTGCCGTTTTAGATAGCTAAGTAAATTTTTTTTAAACCATTTTTTCAACTCCGCCGTCAGAATGGCATCTGGTAAAAAAAAAAAGAAGAGAAGAACTGAAGAAGAAAACCGAGAATTCAATCAGGATTGGACGGAATCGTTTGCATTCACATGCAGCACAGATGGCCTTCCGACATGTCTCATTTCCACGAAAAACTCGCACACAATAAGAAGTCAAATTTGGAGAGACACTTCACTACAAAACATACACTGTTTGCTGGTAAATATCCAACCAGTGACGCACAAAGAAAAGCTGTTGAAGAGCTCCAAAAAAAAAGTTACATGCTAAATAACTGGGCGCAATCTTCCAATAATGTAAATCTGGCAAGCTTTGCAGTATCATTAGAAATTGCAAAAAGAGGAAAACCCTTCACAGATGGTGAGTACGTCAAAGATTGTTTTATACGTGCATCTGAAGAACTGTTTCGTAATTTTAAAAACAAAGCAGAAATCATGAAAAAAAATCAAAGATTTGCCATTATCTGCTTAAACAGTACAAGATAGAACTATTAAAATGTCTTCAAATGAAACACATATGCAAGTGGAAGACATTCAACTGGCTTCTGCCTTATCACTTGCTATAGATGAGTCTTGCGACATAAAAGACACGGCACAAGTTACCATTTTCGTCAGGTATATGTCGTCCCAAGGTCCAAAAGAAGAACTGCTAGGATTGCTACCGCTCTCAGGGCAAACTCGTGAAGAAGATATAGCAAATGCTGAGCAAAAATTCCTGGAAGGCAATGGAATCGATTTAAATAAAATCGTTTCAGCAACTGATCTAGCCAGAAGTATAACAGGAATACCCCCATAGAGGGGTAACATCAATTCTTCAGAAAAAAATAAACCACGAAATTCTACCGTTTCACGGCATAATTCATCAAGAAGCGCTTTGTGCCCAAACATTTACGGCCGAAATAGTTGAGGTCATGAACTTGATAATTAAGATTATTAACAGCATCTTGGCAAAAGCACTCTACCATCACCAGTTTAAAGATTTCCTTGAAGAAATAGATAGCCAGTTTTCTGACCTACTTCTGCAGAATAAAGTGCGATGGTTTTCCAGAGGTAACGTTTTGTAACGTTTTGGTTTGTGCTTGAGTGAAATAAAAACATTCCTCAATGAAAAAAGCATTGACCATCCCGAATTGGAAGAAGACAAATGGCTGTAAAAATACAACTTCATGGTAGGTACCACAATGAAACTAAATGAACTAAATCTAAAATTGCAAGGAAAGGGCAACCCAGCTTACGCCTTGCTTGAAGAAGTAGTTAGTTTCGAAAAAAATTTCTTCTTTTTGTTGAAGAAATAGAGAAACGTAAATTACTTCATTTAAAAAATCTGAAGCAATATCGCGATGAGACCAATACAACTATTGACACGAATTACTTCAGCATAGCTTTAAAAAACATGAAGAATGAGAGATTCGAGCAATTCAAAACAAACAAAAGTACTCTCGCGTTCATAGTAAATCCGCTCAACACAAATACAAATGAGACCAGCATTGAGCCTTTTGGAATTGATGCTGGAGCGCTTCAAATGCAATTTCTAGATTTGAAAAACAAAGACTTGTGGAGTGGCAAGTTCACAGAACTCAAGAGCAAGTTGGAAGAGTTGGAGGTCCAGAAATGCATGCACATCGCGCAGCACAAGTGGACAGCTCTAAAAGAAATTCCGCGAGTTGAGGCCCTTATATTTTTGGTGCATTGAATAGTCTTCCAGAATGCTACAGTGCGGTGAAGAAGTTGGTATATGGAGTGCTGACGATCTTCGTGTCGACATATTCGTGCGAGCAAGCGTTCTCTTGCATGAATATAATAAAAAGTTAAGTTAGTAGTCAACTAACAAATAAAAATCTAGAATCGTGCTTGAAACTTAAAACAACAAGTTATAAGCCAGATTTAATCAAACTTTCAAAAGGCATGCAAAGCCAATGCTCCCATTGATGTAACTATCTATATTTGTGTTTTTATATGAATAAATATTAATTCCGTATATAAAGCGGTTTATTTTAAATTAAAAATCAACTATATATAAGCAAATACTATAATATTGAAACGAAATTTTTAGTGGCTCTTTAAAAACTGGGAAATTTTGTAAATTGTAACTTTTGGCTCTTCCGTTTCAATTGGTTGCCGACCCCTGCCCTAGGATCTTTCCCCTTTGCGATTGATCCCGGACAGTCGCCAATAACCCATGTCTTTGTTGCTTCCAGTGCGAGGTAAATTCAACAATCAACCCCACACATTACAAAAAAATATTCCACGGCTTACAAAGCCTTGATTGTTTTAATTTAATTATATAAAAATAAAAAACCAATACTCGAAGGAGACACCCCCCCCCGGCTACTGTAATATGCCGCCTTTCTGTATGATAAAAGAAACCTTGGCTCATAATTTAATAACTCACCTCCCCTCAGTCCCCTTTCCATAGAAATTTACAGATGGTTTAAACATGTCCATCCTAACCACAGGGTTAGTTTGTAAAGTTTCCCTCGCATTTATTATTTGAAGTTGCTTTAGTTAACTGGTAGAGGCATCACAAACAACAATTAATGACGTTTTATAGTATTTTTTAAACAAACTAAACTTACCGGGTGTGAGATTTCAAACAAATGTTCAAAATCTCTAAGCACTACTCTAATGTGGAATAATATCTCAAAACTAAACTTATTAATCAACGTCTGAAAAATTACACAATTATTTGTGGGTGTGCGTAACCAAGAACTGATCTAGTGTCGGCGAGTAATGAAGGAGCGTAACTGTATCGGAAATTCGAATAATCCCTTATCCACGCACGTCTTCTTTGTCCTTGGTTCGAATCCCGGTCTAGGAAGAGATGTTCATAATATTTCGGAAGAGTGTTGAAACACAAAGTGTAAACACATGAATTTTATTATTTCATAAACAAAATGGAGCTAGCTTTCTTATGAATTCTTCGTGGGAAAAAATGATAGTCCCAATGCCATATTTCGTGTAGTGTTTTTTTTTTTTCACATCACACTTTCTCACGTTCTTCTCAAGAGAATGCACGATAACTATGACACACTTTACTGTTCTCTCATTTGAATGTCCCCAAACAGACACAAACCAAAAGGAAAGCCTCCGAAGAAGCCTTTGGTTGGTTCGAGTTTCGAACTCCAAACCTTTTGATTGCTAATCCGCTCCTCTAGCAAACAGGCTACCATGGCCCTTGGTGGGAGAATGAAATATTTATACATCTTTCAAATTAATTTGCGGTCATACTGATCACTTCCCTTCTTCTGGTGTTAATAGTAAAAAGTACTAACTCTTGCTCCTTGATAAAATTTTCTTTTGATTTGAAAAGTAAGACACACACACACACACACACATATATATATATATATATATATATATATATATGTTCGAATTCATCTAAAAATAGTTTGTAAATGCCTTTTGCTTATTTCTATTAGTACATTCTTTTAGGAATATTTTGGAGTTATTGTTGTATGCTGTTTAAAATAAAGCTTGTTTTCAAAATTATTTAATTTGCATATTACCAAAGCACATACTTTTTACAAATGGTTTAACATGAATCTAATGATTAAAGAATGTATTTTGAATATTATATGTGTTCATCATGTTCTTAGTGATACTAATTCAAATGAGCGAAATCAGAAAATTTTTACTTTCCATGCAATCCATTACTTAGTCACAATTTTTCTTGCATGAAGCTTACTTCTCCCAGTGGCCGACCAAGTCAAGTGGGGGCCCTAAGCGGTAAAAGTTTCGGGGGCTTCAATTCAAGGAAGAAAAAAGTTTCAAGAAAACTCTCATTGAGTTATTAGCAAAAATAAAATAAAAAATTCCATACCATAACACATTAAATAAATTTATTAAAAACAAATTTTTTTACATGAATTTCTGTCTTGCTTTATTGCGAATTCGTCAATTATTTTGATAATATAAATTCGGTTTTAAATTTTTTGCTCTATTTACAGAATGGGCACATTAATTAATCTTTCTTTTCCCATAGTATTAATTTTTTACAAGCTTTAAAACAAAAAACGATCTCTCTCCTAACGCCCATCAAATAAGGGAACTGTTAAAAAAATTTAAATAATATTTCAACATTCGCAACTCTGCAAAACATTTCTTTGAAGGCTCGATAGATGTCTGGTGTGCTTTTTATGGTCTCCTCGTTTTCCTTTTAGAAATATTAAAAACTTGTCAACTTCATCTTCAAAAGTACTACCATCAATGCATTTTTGTAAATTATATATTTTTATAGTTTTTTATCCAACTTCCAGTTAAAGCCTCTTTTACATCTATGGTTGAAACGAAGTTTTACAGATAATACAGCATCTGCCCCTCTTGCTGATCATCTCGTATATTGGAAACTCTTTTCACTGCACTTATAGAAGCACATTGTAAAGACGCTGTCACATCTTTCCTCGAACACTAATGAATAAACATTTTAAGACCTCGTGGGACACTTCGTAATCCGGGGCCCTACGCGGCCGCTTAGTCCGCGTACCGCTTAATCCGCCTCTGACTTCTCCACAAAGGAAATAAATATAGTTTTGATATTTATTGTTTTAAAAATTTATTTATGGATTATTGACGATTATATTTTCTATGAATCGCTAAACAAGACTCCAATAACTCAAGAATTCAACACATACACACACACACACACTTCAATGGAAACCTCTCGAAACTCTAGTACTCCTCGCAATATGTCTTGGCGATACTTTCGAAATAATAGATACAACCTGTGCTTCATTTCTATTCATCTCTTGAAATTTTTATCAAATTTGTTTCAGTTAAAATACTTTCAACTACGCCACATTAGGTATTCTATGTAAATTGTGATAAACCCTTTTAAACTTAAAGTTAATTGTAGAACATTTCCATTCACGTCTAAGAACTCTTCCTGCGGTTTGGTTGCTCTAATTTGTAGTTTTTCATAAAAACTCTAGTTATGTTCCCCTTAGTACTCGTACTCATGCACTTTTCAAACAATACTGTAGTTAATTATTTCCAATTAGTATAGTTGTCCTTTTATATTTCACAAGGGATCTGCATATGGTGAGTAAAGGTTAACAACTACGATGACCCTGATTTTTTTAAAAGAATAAATCCTCTACGTAATCTGTAGTTACAAACTGGTTGTTTTAAAATAAAATAGGATGTCCTTAATAGAGTGTTAATCGCGTTCAATGAATTTGTAGTTCAATACATACTCAAATATGTGTAAACATAACTAAATAACATCTTTGTGCTACGCTAATTAAACACAAGAACTTAGCGCATAGGAATTATAATCTATTTATATGATGCACAAAATATGCTCTATTTTTTTATTAAATACAGCAATAAAATCAAATAAAAAAAAGTCATGCTATGTTTTCAACGATTCTTATTTTCAAATCATATTAAATTTTATCGTGAAAAAAAACGAATACTACGCTGTTGAATAGCAAACAATCGCCTTTCACAAAGCAAATCCCTTGAGGATAGACAGATGCCTGGTAAAACCGCGAAACAGGGTTTATGGTAAAACAGTAGTTATAGAAAACTACAATGTATAGCTACCAGCCAAAATCATAAAAGGGTATGAGTAGTATGAGGGTCACTATACCGCCAAATTCAAGATGGCCGCCGTTTGATAAGGGGATTTGTTGATAAGGAATTCAGGGTCATTACTGATAAGGAGTTGAGGCAGACTACTGATAAGAACTTGACGTTTGTTTTTTATTTTGGTAGGTGAGATGAGATCATTTTGTTGATATGCATTACTATGGTGATGAATGACTGGTAGTGCCATCTGGTGGGTGGGATGAGTAATCCTATTTTTGGAATTAAAAAAAAGGATTTTAGGGGATACGAACCGGGGACCACATGGGATCCGAAAGCATATATGCTAACCATTGAGCTATAGAGCACTTGTGAGAAAGAGGTGTTTAAATGTACTAATGTAGTGCGTTAGAAATAGACTTGTGTATGTTTTTTTGGTTTTAAGATATATGTATACACAATCTAAAAAAATATTATGTTTAGTGCAAGTTATGTATTACAACTTAGATCTAATATCTATTTTATAAATATAACTTTAAAACTTCCCCCAATCTGAAATATACAAATACAAATACAAATACAAATATTGACGACCAGCTACAGGCTCAAGCCCAACAAGGCTGGTCCTTTGTTTATGAATTCTCCAATTCCCACTGACTATCCAATTGTGTCTTAAATTCGTACACTCCCTTTGAATAATAATTATAATCCCTTTGAATATAAGTAATAATTTATAAATTTGAAAAGTATAAAAGAAAAAAAAGTATGTGTGCAAAGCAGAATGCCTAGTTGTGTTGATATAGATACTTTGCTATTTAAACTTTAATTGCATTTGTTATCAGGATACCAAACGATGAACATACATGTTAGGTTGAGTAATTTTAATTTGGATTGTTGCAATGACAGATCAGAAAATCAGTCAAACGTATCGAGATCCATCACACCCAGGAAGCTTCGGTGGTATAGATGCTGTTTACCGTGCATTACAAAAAGAGCAGGGGAAAGTTCCCAGGAAACTAGTAAAAGAATGGCTCAGCAAGCAAGACACTTACACACTTCACAAAGCGGCCAGACGGAATTTTCTAAGAAACCGAGTTATTGTGGGAGGTATAGACGAGCAGTTTCAATCTGATTTAGTTGATTTACAATCTTTAGCTAAGTTTAATAATGGATATAAGTATTTACTGACATGTATTGATATATTTTCAAAGTATGCTTGGGCAATACCCATGAAAGACAAAACAGGCCATAGTATTTTAAATGCTTTTAAAAAGATTTTTAATGAACGCAAACCTGATGTATTACAAACGGATAAGGGAACGGAATTTAAGAATAGAGTGGTACAAGGGTACTTAAAGAAAATGAATGTGCACTTCTTTACGACAAGTAATGAAACCAAAGCGAGTGTTGTTGAAAGATTTAACCGCACCTTGAAAGCTAAAATGTGGAAGTATTTCACTGAATTCAATACACATAAATATATAGATGTCATTGATAAATTGATTTACAGTTACAATAGAACCTTTCACCGTAGTATTAAAATGGAACCAATATCTGTAAACCTTGACAATCAACAAAAAGTATGGCAAAACTTATATGGAAATCTAGCACTGATTTATCAGCTAACTTTCTAATACTTCTTTTATAAGGAGCAAGCTTGTGTTTTCTGTGTTTGGTTACTGGAACGTTAGCCGTATTAGTTACGGCTAAAATTACCACAGAGGTAAAAAAAGCGTAAAGTTGTCTATAAATACGAAGAAAAAAAGTATAGACTAGTCTACGATAAGCGAGTAATTAAACAAAATTACGGTACTCTTCCATATGGATACTAAATGAGAATGATATTTTTGTACAGTAATTTTTTTGTATATATATATTTTGATTTTGTATATATATATTCACTTTGTATAGATATTTCATTTTGTATATATATTGATTTTGTATATATTTATAATTTGTAAATATAGTTTAGTATTTTATGGTTCTATGATCAGTTTAAGAAAAAATTAGATAAAGTTTTAAAGTACTTAACCTGACCTATAAAAGAGATAACTAATTTAGAAAAGTGGTCATTAGTTAAGATGGAACCGTTAAAGTTGAAACATCCTTTAACCATGCTAGTTGCGGGACCAACAGGTTGCGGCAAAACTTATTTTGTGAAGAATATCATAGAGCAGAAAACTGTTGACAATTTCCCTAATAAGGTACTCTGGTGCTATGGTGCTTATCAAAATTTGTACACCCAAATGCCCATGGTGCAGTTTCAAGAAGGATTGCCAGCTGTTTTAAATACTGTTTCGGATGCTTTAATTGTGATTGACGATTTAATGATGGAATTAGGAAACGATACCAAACTTACAAAATTGTTCACAAAGGGCAGTCACCATAGGAATCTAAGCATTGTATTTATTGTGCAAAATGTGTTCCATAAATCTTCTCAGATGAGGGATATTTCTTTAAACAGTCATTATTTAGTGCTATTTAAAAACCCAAGGGATAGATCTCAGATAACCCATTTAGGCCGACAGCTGTACCCCTCAAACAACAAATTCTTCCAAGAAGTGTTTCAGGACGCAACAAGAAAACCTTATGGGTATCTGTTAGTTGATTTAAAACCGGATACAGACGACGGTTGGCGCTTACGCACAGGCATGTTTTCTGAAGATACCTTTTATCTCTACCAACCCCGCTAGTCGCAAATTCATGAACAGGCAAACCAGCAATGAATCATAAAAGTAGTCAGTCAGATAATTACTTCAATGACTAACTTATAGTCTGGCTCTACGAACAGGTCTGCTTACAAAAAGGATACATTTCATACCTTCCAAACAGAAGTGATTCAGTCAGGGAAAATTTTACAATTTAACTATCATATAAATACTTTTGCTTTGTATATGTGATTATCATTTGTCATCAATATGACCAGGTGTACACAACGTCAGTTGGAGCAGCTTAGACTTGTGTTAAAAAGCAAAACAAAATCTTCTCTGTTGCGAAAGTGTTCTAACAGTACTATTAAATATTTATGTGAATGTGCATTAAATTTATTAAAAGGTAACGTTCCAGTAACCAAACACAGAAAACACAAGCTTGCTCCTTATAAAAGAAGTATTAGAAAGTTAGCTGATAAATCAGTGCCTTTGTACAAAAAGCGTAAAATTCTCATTTCACAGAAAGGTGAAGGTATTTTAAGTATTTTATTACCAGCAGCCATTTCGGTGATAGTATCCCTTATTCATGGAGCACAGTAAGAAGTTAATTATTGTCCCGGAAGACAGGCTTCCCGCTTTTATTAGTGAACATTTGTCCGAAATGGACAAAAAAATGCACGATATACTGAGACAAAAAAAATCTAAGCGACAGCGAAAAAGCCCTCCTATATGTACAAATTTTGCAAAATTATGTAAAGTTTCAATCACCCTATCAGTCAGCTGAAACACTAGAAAAGGTTAGGAAGAACGAAGAAGTACTAGAGCCGTCAACAGACTTTTCAGATAACGTTTTACCCATTAAAGATTGAGGAAAAAGACACTATTTTGGAAAGTGTTCTGAAAACAGTACCAATTAGACAGAAACAGGTTGCTGTAGAAATGTACGATTTTTTAAAGAATGCGCAAAATACTTTAAAGTGGTCAGAACAGGGGGAAATTATTTATAATAATAAAATTATACCCCGTTCAAATATAATTCTCTTAATTGACTACATCTTAAGAAATAAAAAGAGAGCTCCCTTTGGAACTAACGTGTTTCAGAATGCTGTAAAAGAAATGAATTTACCTGTTAAATATATTGCAAATGAATATATGTTAAAGAAACTTGTACCCAAAGTGCTTGTTAAGAAACAAATGTATACTAAAAAGAATGAATGGATTCGTTATAAATAAAAATATCTTTAGTTTGTATACTTATGTGTCCTGAGATTATTTATAATTAAAAAAATTACACAAACACAAAATTAAATAATATAAATTTTTTTATTTTTTATAGATAAATCTTACACCATATCTTTTTTTCACAAACTGATACATTCTAAAATCATTTCTTTTGCTATGTTGCAAATATTTTAAAATAGAATACATAGATTTTCCTTGACATCGTTTCAGTAAATAATAAATACAATAAGGTCCACATACATTGGAAGTGATACTTTGAAAAGGGAAGGGGTTCCAGTTCACATTAGGAAATTTAGAAATAAATCGTAAAATGGGTCCTTCAAAATGTTCTGGGGAGCGACCATATGAGTCAAATAGTTCTAGAGATTTGCCTTCAATGAACATGGCAATCCAATGCGATCCGGGTTTAGAGTGCGGTTCCACGTTAATAACCATAGCACATTTTCCACGTACGCGAGGTATCTTGTCTGCTGGATATACACCTCTAAAGAATGGAGCAGCTTGAGGGTCTTGTGATAGTATACGCATAATATGTTGTGCAAACATTTTATTTTTTAATTGCTGAAGTCGTAAATGATGTTTCTAGATTTGTTGATCTCAATCACGTTTTCAAATTCTGCATACACTACAACGTTTATGGTGTGTTCTAAAGGCTCTTGAAATTTCATTTCCAATCTCATATTACTATTTTTTATGAGATTGAGGTGTTCGCCATCGCAAAGATCAGGAGACAAGTCAAAAGCAAGTAATGTGTAACCTTTGGGGTATTCTTCTCACGAAATGTTGTTTCCGTAATTGTCACCTATTTTTATCTGTTCCTAAAAACAAGCTCTGATAAGCTCGAATATAATTGTTCTGCGCAAAATTAGGTTGAAGTGCATTATAGGGTGTAGGTTGGCCATCCACATAAAGTGCTATGAAATTCAAATTGTAGTGCTTAAATTGAAAGGGAGATTTTTGATATGTTCCATGAAATGCATCGTTATCTACGCATCCAATAACGACTCTCTTTGGCATTTGACCCACAAAAATATTATCTTGGGTAATGGACATATTCCCCTTAGGAATCGAATAACTTTTACTTAAAACTCTATTAATAGGGTATTTAGCTGTTTCTTTCTCCAGAGCCTTACTATGACCTAAAGTAACACCTACACTAACACGTACTTTACGCACAAATAAAGAGACATGTTCAAGCACTACTTTATAATCTCCTGTCCCCATCAGACAAAACTCCGGTTTGCTACGTATGAGTTTAAATCCACTAGATTTAGTAAAAGTCTATCTTGATTAAATAAATCACTGTGTATAGCACCTATCATATCTATAGTTGAACTTAGCTTGCAGAAGTTGCATTTTTTAGTAAATCCCTTATTTGTTTCGTTGGCCAAGTGTTCACCTGTATCTTTGTAAAAAAGTTCGCAGGTTAGTTGCGAGTTTTTGCTGTCAGATCCGTGATTTAGTAAAGTTTCTATATAGGAACTATAAGGATACATGTTATTTGAACTCGAAACTAAACGCTCGTTCAAATTAACGTCAACTTGGGAAAACAAGGAATGAAGAAACATGTTAACAGGGCCTATAGTGTCATCTGGCGTCAAGGTCTTTCCATCACTTTTTAAAATTTTGGCTCTTACATACAAATGTGTTTGAGATAAATCCATATAATCCTCTCCACTACCAGAAACGTGAAATTCTACAGGTCCACCGTCAGCTACGTTCGATAACGGGTGAAATTGCACCCATTGCCCGCCTTGTATAACTGTCTGTGTCGGAGGTAAGTGAAATAATTCTAATTCTGACTTGGCACATTCTGGAGAGTCCTTTAAGGGCACCGGGAAGTCATCAAAGGCCAGAAATCATGAAAATGTGACCAATATTCAAATGCATATAAAATTTAAGCTATTATAAGTACCAATATAAATTTTTGTACACATGTTTGTAATGCCTTTTAAAACTAATTCAAGCTAAAAAATAAAAATTCTAAAAGTAAAAATATTTTGTAGAGAGCATTTATAGAGAACTCGGTGAAAAAAAAATTCAATACAGTGAGTTCACTTTGGGTGCGCTCTGTAAAAAAACTTTAATATATATTGAGTGGCAACTTTTTTCCCTATCATTAGAAATGTTTTTTGAATCCATTAAAATATTTTTTGTTGAAAATAACCAGGAAAAAAATTTTTTAGGCACAATTTAAATCAGTTTATGAAAATTTTGTGATTTTATACCTACTAATCACCCATTAAAAAAAATTATGTTTATATTTCGTCAATAGTTTATACTTTAACATAATTGCCTAATATGTAATTGCTAAATTTCAGATTGATAGCTTTAATAGTTTTTTCACAGAGCGTACCTGAAGATAAAAATTTATCATTTTGAGAAAACTACAAAATAGCATCTCCTTACCTTATCGATAAGAACTTTCCAAAGCACAAGTAAACAAAATTTGCGGTTAAATATAATAACAGTCGCAGTTAAACCTGTTACCAATCGATTAAAATGTATATTTATACAAAAATATACTAAAAATATAAAATATTAAAAAAAATTTAATTCATTGTCGGCAAAATCGAAACTTCAAACCTGAAACCGAAACCAAAAAGGATAATTTCAACATTAAATTTTAGTAACTTAAAATGCATTTTACGAAAAAGTGATACATCAATCGATTTGTATTGGTGCCCTCTATTAAATGCAATTGAAATCAAAAATTCGATTTTTTGAAGAATTGTGACTTCCCAGTGCCCTTAAAACAAACGCCATTATGGATCAAATATATCGCGTGTTTGCACCTTTCGCTTTTTGACTGTAATGACCCGTTTTGCAGTTGTACGCTTTCTTTTATACTTTCCTTTACCTAACATAAAATGCGCCTTATTGATAGCTCTTTTTTGCTAAACTTTTACTCTCTTCTTTGAAGCGATTCTCTGCTGATTGTTTTAAGTCTTTCCCCTCCAAAATATCATTTGCTATCTGAGTCCCTGTTCTTAAAACTGACTTTCCAACTGTTTTCGCACCACTGAAGAGAAACGGCAGAGCTTTACGAAATAAACGACTAAACATGCCACCAATTCCGTACCCTTTCTGTGAATTGTTACCCCTATAGAAAGCCATTCCAGAGCCTGTCTGACCTGCATAATGCTCTTCAAACTTTTTAGAACAACACACATACGGTACACTCGTCATATTGGTGTCACACAATTAACGTGTATCACTAAAATGAATATGTTCTCTTACGTTCTTTGGTATTTATAGTAATTGCCGTATCCTAAAATGCAAAACAACAAGTAACTTACCCCTTTCAAAGGGTACTAAGTCTCCGGAATTTAAACGAATTTGAATCTCAATAGTTTGAAAATGCTGCCGTATGACTGGTACGTAATGAGGTCTATCGTATAAAGCACTAACTATTTCACCATCATTACCGGTTACCTTAACAACTCGCAGAAGAGGAGCTTGTATATTACCAACTGTTTGGGGTTCTACAATATCACTATATACGTACAATAGGGGGAATGAAATGTTTGGATCAGCAACAAAAGAACTTTCCAATACACCTTGTTCTACTTGAGGGATAAATCCAATGAGGGTACTGAGTCCCTCTTGTAAAATAACTTTGGCATCGTTTTCAACTTTTATTTTAACCCGCTTGGTATTGTTGTTAAACTGAAATTTTATCTTATTTTCATGTGCCGGTAAGTACATAGCCTTTAAGATATCTGGTACCGATTCATAACATCCAGCAGGTACTTTTCTAGTAATTAATTTTCCATCTCCTAAATCAAAACCGTATCTATTGTTGTTTTCATTTATATTATACCATGTGTGGGGGTATATTATTTCAGCTAATCCTACTTCCCTTTCACCGTTTAAACTTATAGGAGTGGGTAACTGTGTCGTATAACTAGAAATTTTGTTCTCGGGGAAATATTGTAGGGAGCTATCCGAAGGACACGTCACGTAAAAAGACATTTTTAACACTAAGCTAATAATAATATCTTATTCAGTATTTATAGGTGTCTCACATCAGAAACCCATGCATTAAACTTTTCAAGGTAGTCTAAAAATTTTACAAAATATTCTTTTTTTTTTTGCCAACTTTACGTTTCTTTAACACTTTTTCCACAGGATAGTATCCGGGGAATCAGACACCTTCTGAATTTCCTTTTCATAAAAAGTGCCCTCAATTATTTCATTAACCAAATCTTTTAACTTATAAACTACTGGTTTTCTAGGAATAATTTGATGTATAGTAAAAATCTCTCTTGTCCAATTATTTTTATAACTTTTCTCAAAGAGCCGTTTTGTTTTACTAATACGTACTGTGTCTCCTACATTAAACTTAGGTTTTGTTTCAGCTTGTGCTAGATCTCCATATAAGTTTTGCCATACTTTTTGTTGATTGTCAAGGTTTACAGATATTGGATCCATTTTAATACTACGGTGAAAGGTTCTATTGTAACTGTAAATCAATTTATCAATGACATCTATATATTTATGTGTATTGAATTCAGTGAAATACTTCCACATTTTAGCTTTCAAGGTGCGGTTAAATCTTTCAACAACACTCGCTTTGGTTTCATTACTTGTCGTAAAGAAGTGCACATTCATTTTCTTTAAGTACCCTTGTACCACTCTATTCTTAAATTCCGTTCCCTTATCCGTTTGTAATACATCAGGTTTGCGTTCATTAAAAATCTTTTTAAAAGCATTTAAAATACTATGGCCTGTTTTGTCTTTCATGGGTATTGCCCAAGCATACTTTGAAAATATATCAATACATGTCAGTAAATACTTATATCCATTATTAAACTTAGCTAAAGATTGTAAATCAACTAAATCAGATTGAAACTGCTCGTCTATACCTCCCACAATAACTCGGTTTCTTAGAAAATTCCGTCTGGCCGCTTTGTGAAGTGTGTAAGTGTCTTGCTTGCTGAGCCATTCTTTTACTAGTTTCCTGGGAACTTTCCCCTGCTCTTTTTGTAATGCACGGTAAACAGCATCTATACCACCGAAGCTTCCTGGGTGTGATGGATCTCGATACGTTTGACTGATTTTCTGATCTGTCATTGCAACAATCCAAATTAAAATTACTCAACCTAACATGTATGTTCAGCGTTTGGTATCCTGATAACAAATGCAATTAAAGTTTAAATAGCAAAGTATCTATATCAACACAACTAGGCATTCTGCTTTGCACACATACTTTTTTTTCTTTTATACTTTTCAAATTTATAAATTATTACTTATATTTCAGATTGAAGTTTTAAAGTTATATTTATAAAATAGATATTAGATCTAAGTTGTAATACATAACTTGCACTAAACATAATATTTTTTTAGATTGTATACATATATCTTAAAACCAAAAAAACATACACAAGTCAATTTCTAACGCACTACATTAGTACATTTAAACACCTCTTTCTCACAAGTGCTCTATAGCTCAATGGTTAGCATATATGCTTTCGGATCCCATGTGGTCCCCGGTTCGTATCCCCTAAAATCCTTTTTTTTAATTCCAAAAATAGGATTACTCATCCCACCCACCAGATGGCACTACCAGTCATTCATCACCATAGTAATGCATATCAACAAAATGATCTCATCTCACCTACCAAAATAAAAAACAAACGTCAAGTTCTTATCAGTAGTCTGCCTCAACTCCTTATCAGTAATGAGCCTGAATTCCTTATCAACAAATCCCCTTATCAAACGGCGGCCATCTTGAATTTGGCGGTATAGTGAACCTCATACTACTGGTATGAAAACTTTTTCTGGACCCGAGACCTTTTATAGCCCGTCGGTCAAAAAGATAAGAAAAATAATTTGACAAATTTTTGTCTTATCTGATCTAATATCAAAGATCAAAAAAGGTTTTATTTTTTCCCGACGGAATATAAAAGGCCAAGCTTGACATGAATCTGGACCAGGCCCCCCGCTAACTGTTTGAACGCCTGTGTGCAATACCGATTACGCCGCCTCCTGTGTGATTGTGACGTCATGTCGATTGGATTTCTTCGCAATTCGAATTTGGCCGCATCTGGCAATGACGAGGCCATCGCGGCGTTGCTCGTGGTCTTAGTTTACCGAATGGGAATTCGTAGCAATCAAAGGGGGTTAGCGAGCAGTGGTCTCACCTGACCCCACGAAAAGAACTGTCACGGGCAACGCAATGTTGGCCAAGCAGTGGCTAGTTACCATATAAATATTGATCTACAAAAATTGAACTCGTCTTGAATTTATGCTATCAGCGATAAGTAGGCTTTTCAAGTTTACGAGTAATAATCCACCCACTTAATCGCGTAATTGAGTCTGTAAAAAGTTTATAGAAATTCCGTATAAATGAACTGTAAAATTAAATTTGTATTTCTAAAATACATAGAGTTTTGGCTCAGATGTTTTGTAAGAATTTTGTATAGCCTGTACTGAATACGGAACCCTACACTGTGCGTGGTCAGACACGAACTTGGCCGGGTTTTTATTTCAAATTTCGTAAATATTTAATTGTATATGTGCTACAAACAGATGATTACTAGGCTCAGCAATTATTATGATTGTCATGTATTTTATTATTGACATTCATGTGAACAGGAGGAGAACAACTCAACTCCTCTCTCTCGCAATGTGTACATTGGTCTGGAGCTAATGCAATGCTGTGTCATTCGTATTATTCTGTATATCTTTAGATGTTATTAAATGTATAGTTAACACGAGATAGACATTCTTAAATGGTGTCAGAGTAAAGAACGTATCTGTGAAAAAGAAATCAGTCAATCGAGCTGCAAACATCAGCAAAATGAACACATCGCTAAACAGCATGAAACCATTCGTCGCAGGCGCAAATCCTTCAGAAGCATGGCGCTTTTGGAGACAGGACTTTATGGACTTCATGGAAGCAGCGAACTATTCCGATGAGACTGAAAGAAAAAAAACTGCTATATTCCGTCACGTTTGTGGAGACGAGCTGAAAACCATCTATCGCACGTTAACCCTAACGCCGGTACCTCCTGTTACGGAGGTAACTCTGCAGCAGATTCTCGCCGAGTTCGATCGCCAGTACGAGGACTATCAAAATGAAATTTATGCATCGTTTATCTTCCTGGAAATAAAGCAGAAACCGGGGGAGAAATTCCAAGACTTCTACTCAAGACTCAAGCTAGCAGTCGACGACTGCAGGTATGAGCAAAATACGGACCGTATGCTTAGAGACAAAATAGTTCACGGCCTTCAGGATAAGCCTCTGCAAGAAAGGTTGCTGCGTGAAACTAGTAGACGCCCTAAGACTCTCCAAGATGTGATTGGTGAATGCCGTGCAGCAGAACAGTCAAGAACACAAGCTTCTGCGATGAACGAGCATAGTGACATCCATGCTATGTCTACTAACAGACAGAGGACGCAGGATCCGCTTCAGTCTAATAGGAAAGACTCGTGTAAGAACTGTGGACGTCGACATGAGCCAAGGAACTGTCCTGCGTATAACACTACCTGCAGGAACTGCGGAAAGAAAAATCATTGGGCTGATTTATGCCGCTCCAAGGACAATAAAGGATATTACATAAAACACACAAGGAAAGTGCATGCTATCGAACCAGAGGATTCCTTGTTTCTTGGTGAGCTGAAGCTGGAGGAAGTTTCAACTTCCAGCGAGAAGGAATGGATGCACACAATATGTGTGAACCAGACTGAAGTCAACTTTAAGCTTGACACTGGGGCTCAGGTAAATGTGCTGCCAAACAGTATCTTTAAAAAACTGAAGAAACAACCAGTCCTTCAAGCTACTCATGTTCCAGTTATTGACTACAATAAGAATCCTATCCCTGTACTGGGCATGTGTACCCTCCATTGCAAGACCTCTAAAATCCAAAAGCGGTTGGAGTTCATTATAACAAGCTTGAACTCGACTCCTATTCTTGGACTGCATGCATGCAGGAGTCTGGGTCTTATTAAACGATTGTATCAACTCCAAGCAACATCAGTCAATGATCCATCCATGCAGACAGTGGAACAAATACTAGAGGAGTTTAACGATGTTTTCACAGGGATGGGCAGACTTGGCAGGAGTGTGAGCATCAATTTGAAACCTGATTCTGTGTCACACGTCGCAGCACCAAGAAAGATTCCCCTGGCACTACACGACAGAGTTAAACAAGAACTCGCCAACATGGAGGGCCAAGGGATAATCACTAAAGTGAACGAGCCTACAGAGTGGGTGAGCAACATGGTCGTTGTTGATAGTCCTACCAAGCTCAGGATTTGTATTGATCCGAGACCACTAAACGAAGCCATCAGAAGACCTCACTACCCTATTCCAACAACTGAGAGACTGTTTACCAATCTTCAAGGATGTACCATCTTCAGTCTTCTAGATGCTAAAAATGGCTTTTGGCAGTTACCTATCGATGAGAAAAGCTCATATTTGACCACTTTCACTACTCCATGGGGACGCTACAGATTCTTAGTATTACCCTTTGGTCTGAACAATGCACCTGAGGAATTTCAGCGAGCTATGGACGAAATATTCGAGACAGAACCTCAAATCCAGCCTTACTTTGACGATATTGCCTTGAGCTCTAAGAATATCCAGGAGCATTGCATCCTACTTAAAAAGGCATTAACAATAGCAAGGAAAGAGGGGCTGAAGTTCAATTCTTCGAAAGTCCAGATTGCCAGGCCATCAATATCATACTTGGGATACATTATATCAAAAGAAGGAATTAAACCAGATCCTGTCAAAGTTCAAGGAATTGTAGACTTCCCCAACCCAGAAAATAAGGAGGCATTGCAAAGGTTTCTTGGGATGGTGACTTACCATTCCAAGTTCACCAACCACCTCTCATCTGTCACTCATTCAATGAGCAAGCTACTAAAGAAAGATGTGGCATTCTTATGGGATGCAAATACACAAAAGGACTTTCAGGAAGTGAAAAGGATGCTGGTCAAAGCACCATGTTTAAGTTTTTTCGACAATTCCAAGCCAGTCCTTCTCTCAGTGGATGCTAGCCAGTATGGTCTGGGAGCAGTACTGATTCAGGAAAACAAACCAGTTGCGTATGCATCGGCAACATTGACAGGGGCACAGAAAAGGTATGCGCAAATTGAAAAAGAACTCCTTGCCATCATATTTGGGTTGGAAAAATTCAACTATTTCACATATGGCAGACATGTGGGAGACTGACCACAAGCCTTTGCTTGGACTCAGTAAGCGTGCCTATGATCACATATCCCCACGACTCCAAAGAATGTTCCTCCGCCTGAACAGGTATGATGTAAAGTTAAACTATGTGCCTGGAAAACACCTAGACGCACTCTCTCGGGTGACTAGCTCTGATGTCTTCTTAGAAGGCTATCAAGTTAAAACACCCTCCATTCATGCCAGTGTCTTAGCTGTTGCAACTAAGTGGCAACAGCTCACAGACATGACTTTTCAGGACAGGGTCTTAAGAAATGTCTCTGACTATGTAAAGAAAGGCTGGCCTAGTGAAAAGTCAAAAGTAAACATTGCTGCAAGACCCTTCTGGCACTGCAGAAATGAATTGCATCTAACTGAGGAAGGAGTCCTATGCAGAGGAAAAAGGGTCGTCATCCCTGAGGCAGCAAGACTCGAAACGCTCAAGCAATTACACACAGCACATAGAGGAATTGTAGCCTGTAAAACAAAAGCTCGAGAGTACCTGTATTGGCCATCAATGAATCAAGACATTGAAGTTTTTGTGGGAAAATGTGAAATTTGCCAGAAGTTCCAGAGAGACAATCAGCAAGAACCTCTGATGGAAAGATTCCTACCTGAGCGACCATGGCAAATGGTGGCAGGTGATTTTCTCTCACTGAATGGGACAACCTATCTGTTGCTAATTGATTACTTCTCCAAGTACATTGAAGTCCAGCATATGAACGGAACGTCAACTCCAGCTGTTGTGAATGCCATGAAAGCAGCATTTGCGCGGCACGGAATACCAAATGAATTCATTAGTGATGGTGGTCCTCCTTTCAATGGTGAACACTTTCAAAGTTTTCTAGAGAACTGTAATGTTACTCATCAAAAAACTTCTCCTCATTTTCCTCGATCCAATGGCCAAGTGGAACGAGCAGTCCAAACTTTCAAGAATGGGATGAAAAAGGCTATGGAGGAAGGAAAAGATTTATACACAGTTCTCCTGGACTACAGAATAACACCAGCTAATGGATTGAAATCTCCAGCTGAGCTATTGATGGGCAGACGACTGAGGTCCTTCATTCCATCGCATGCAACAAACCTTCTTCCAAATTTTGACATCAAAGAGCAGGTTGAACAGCTGAAAAGGAACCAGCAGCAACAGAAGCAATATGCTGACCAAGGCAAGAAGACCTTACCCAATCTCCAAATGGATCAGCATGTTTGGTTTCGTTTAAAGCCTCAACAACCCTGGCTAAAAGCAAGAATAGTGGAAGTTGGGCCCCACCCAAGGACTTACACAGTTGCAGCACAAAATGGCAGGACCTACGTCAGGAACAGGTTTTACCTTCGCCCTTGCAAGGGTCCTTCTACATGTGGCTCAATACCTTCCACAACAGTAGAGGACTTCTACAGCACTGTGGCTGAGGATCAGCCTCATCCCTCGTCTGATGTGTCGCGTCCAACCCCAGATCCAGAAAGACCCTCTACCACTAGAAGTGGAAGAACTGTCATCAAACCTGCTAGATATAGAACCTAATCAGAACTTTAAATTTAATCTCCTTTAAAGTTAATTTGATTGTTAGTATCATTTGTGTAACATTCTATTTCCATATCTTGCAATTTGTTGTTTAGAAAAAAAAAGGGCATGTCATGTATTTTATTATTGACATTCATGTGAACAGGAGGAGAACAACTCAACTCCTCTCTCTCGCAATGTGTACATCGGTCTGGAGCTAATGCAATGCTGTGTCATTCGTATTATTCTGTATATCTTTAGATGTTATTAAATGTATAGTTAACACGAGATAGACATTCTTAAAATGATAAGCCGATAAATAAACGTAGGTACCAAAATTTTGCACTGACATATGATACAATGAATTCTAATCACACTAACCAAGTTAAAATATCCTTAATTACACTTAGACCAACGTCAGACGAGGATTAACAAAATAATTGCAACGTGTGCGATAGTACTGTTCGAATACAAACTGAAACGAAGCTCTGTGGGGATTCCTAGACTTTTCCAGACGGGGAGGTTTCAACCAAATTTCGCTTTAAGACGGGAGAAATGGAAGAATAGATTTCCCCCTTTGTTGCGCGCATCCGGTCCTTATCTTTACTACGGTCAGTTCCCTGCGGTAATTGGAACCTCGGACGGTCCGTTCGTGTGTCCCTACGTGGAGAGTGGAAAGGGACGCCTCTTCCAAATTCCCAGTTCTGAGAAATTTCCGTTTTCATACTGCCAATGTAATCTTTCTCAAGAGCGCTGCAACACACGACAGGTTTTGTAAACCCCTCTCCAAGGACGATGGTTTTATTGTCCTACGGAGGGGCACATCCTGTCAATTGGAATTTGGAGAATGGATACTTTGAATTTTGGAAAGTGATTGCGAAACATAATGGATCAAGAAACTGTTTTACAGCTGAGGCTACTTAATAGTTTTAAAAATTAGTCCACAAATTATTCAGAAATAATTTGCTGCTGACCTCTAGCGGTGACCCCAGAGATCCACGAAAAAGATACACGCCAAACGAGAGGTTGGAAAGGAAATGAGTGACCGAAATATAGGAGAGTCTCGTCTGTTTTTGGAAAAAGTAGAGTGGCCGAAATTTTTCGGATACCCGTACTCTAAAGATTTCGCCAGTTTTGTCATGGCGGAGCCCCTTAGTAATATAAAATAAAATAGTAATTGCGTGCCGGTCAGATTTTTTCCTCAATGCGATGACATTTCTTATGCTAAAGGTGGGTATTATGACAATGACTTTGAATATTACGTGATCGATCGCTAGATTTGCCCCCACCTGGACGTGCGGTCTACGCCCGCTTACGGCGGGCCTGATCTGAACACGGACCATCTGAGTCACCAATCGCTTGACATGGGTGAAAACAAAAGTAGAGAGTGCATCGGGGTTGGTGCACGTTAAATCTGTAGGTGTCAATTGAATGGGAAAGATACCGACCCATTTTGATGAAGCCAGTGGCCTCGAATTCAATTTCCGACCCAACCAATTAATCCTACAGACGGTGTTCAGATTCTGCGATTGAAAAGGTTAACATAATGTTCTTCGCACCAAGATTGACTACGTTTCATCAGCATCCCTTTTAGAAAAATAGAGTTTCACTGCATCAGTAACCCTTTGCAGCCATTCCCATGTGTTCTTTTTAAACAATATTTGCTCAATGAGTGTATCATATTTTGTCCAAAGCGTTGATAGACAGGAATGAAAAAGATACCGGCCTCGAATTCGATCCACTAAATAATCCGATTAAGGGGTCTGCGATTGAAAATGAAATTTCAATTGGCTCATTCGATCGACACCCTGAAGTTTTTAACTAAACGTTTTTCTCACACATCAAGCAAACTCAGGCACCGCATGGTACCAAGTCTCTGAAAAGGTAGGCATGCCCTTTCCAAGTCGGCCATTTGCGATTGGTCATCCGAAAACATTGGCATTGAAAACATTCAACACACAAAATTATGATGGTATTTTTTAATTAATGTCACATTGGATCAACACAACGGGCTATTGGTGACGGTCCGGTATCAACTCCGAAGGTAAGAGGGGTCTGATGACAGCACCTTGTTATTTAGAACCATGGTCGGATGACGAGGATATACCTCAGCTGGCACCAGACAATTTCCACATTGTCATCTGACAGTGGTTCAGATTTACGTGGTGTTGTACTCGAATCTTTTTCGTCCACATTGATCCTGGACCGTCGTCAATAGTCTGCTGTGTTGCTCCAGTGAGATGTTAATTAAAATACATACCTTCCAACTTTCCACGCCAAAGTGACGATATTTGAGACCACGACAGATTTAACCTGCACCCCCCCCTTTGTACAGTATGGGCCGACCAACCGGTATAGTGGTTTAGGTGTTAGCCTCTGGATCGGAAGTTTCTGGTTTAAATCCGGGTCCGGGCATGGATGTTTGTAAGCGTATGGTTTAGAGGCGGCTGGTGCACCTTACATCTGTCATGGCCGAAAGTCCTCTTGTTGGGTTGGTGTGGAAGTTTGGAGAGTGATGTGCCAGCTCAGGTGTTGCCTCGTCATCTGAACGTGGTTCAAAATTACGAGGTGTTGTCCTCGGATCTTTCATTTAAAGTATTAATCCCAGACCGTCGTCAATAGCCCGTTGTGTTGCTCTAGTTCGACGTTATTTAAAATTACCTCACCTTACTTTGTACAAGATGGTTTTTGTTGGATTCGAACACGCAACCTTCAAAAATTAAGTGTACAAATTTATTGTGAATTGGTTAAATTGTGATAGAGATACTGAACATTATTTCTATTTAGATCTCGGATCTTCCCCTTCGGTATTGATCCTGGATCGTCGTCAATAGCCCGTTGTGTTGCTCTAGTTCGATGTTACTTTAAATATGTAACTACTTACCTATTTGGATTATGAATTGTTTTTACCTCCCTCTCGTCCCAAGACAAATCGAGGGTTCATACATAGCCTGTTTCTCGCAGGATTCTAAAGAATGAATGTATAAATTTGGTCTGGCATCGTTAAAATACTCAATATTATTAATATAGGGATTTCGTATTGTTTTTAACCTCTCTGCACGCACAAGAGAAATATAATGGGGGTTATTATGTAGCCTATATTACTCGCAGGGTTCTAAAGAGCAAGTATAGCAAATTTGGTGTGGATTGGTCAAACGGTGTAGATTTGTATAGAGAACAGAGAAACGAGAATTGGCTTATGTATTTAATAGTTTTGTAATATAGATTATAGAGACAACTAAGAAGTGGTTTTATATATAGAACTGGTTTTAGATTATTAAAAAGTAATCGATATTTTACTATTTGTAATTTGATTCAAGTTAAATTTATGGGCTCAGGTTTAATACATTTTAATTTCCTGATTATGCATAACTTTTATTTTCGACTTCGAGGTTATGCATCGCATTTTAATTTAATGTTTCATTAATTATTTTGTTTGGTCACATTTTAGAGAGTTGGTATCTGATCATGACCTTATTGCCTCTCCTTGTTCAAGAATAGGTGCTTTTTATGAAGACTAGATAACTTATTTTTATGATAAAGGCAAATATGTAAACTATTAAAAAAAATTGTTCATATGAAAATAAAGATATTTATTAATTTATACTATGTAAATTTACACTGGAAAATGAATTGAATTTTACACTGGACATTTAATCTCGGAATTTGTGAAAACAATTTGAATCAATTTAAAACGTCATAAAAAGTTAATTATTCGACCGCTTAGTACTTTTCAATCAATGCAGGTTTGACCATTTCAGTCTGAATAATGACTATCTCCGTAATTCGTTATATTTGTGGAAAATGTGTATGAAATATTAAAACTCCAACTTTTGATACATTAAATTTATCTATTTAATGCTAAAATTCCTGTATCTAAACTCAAAACTTATAAATAATTATAATTAATAACGTTTGAAATATTTGTTATATGACGAGCTAACACTAATGTTATGCAAAATTTGAGACACGACATTTGAAATTGTCAGTACTAATTCATCATTTCTAAATGTAATTACAAAACGCGAATACACCAGTAAATGAATTTTCGACATATTTATTAATTTTATCTCAGTAAATAATGCATTCCCAAATATGTGAAGACAGTTTAAAATAGTTCAAATTCAATGCAATACAAAATAGTTTCGAAAACGATAAACCCGCTTTGTTAGAATTTTAAACGTTCAAACAGTTTTATTTGTCCGAAAAACACTTGATAAAATTTTTCTTTCTTATCAGTCAAAAATCTTGCGAGGGCTGGAAATATTCCTGTTTTCATACCCGTGACTAAATCTGCTGTCACTGCTTCTTGCAAAAAATTGGTTTTAGTGTTTTTCCCTTCATGTAAATTTTTATCTTTGAAATTAAAAAAAAAAGGAATTGCAAGTTTTATAATCAAGAAAGTTTTTGGACAGCTAACAATCAAAATTAAGCTAATTTTGTCAGCATTTATTCTGAGCAAAGTGGGTTTTGTATTTTGATCAATCAGGGGGGTCGTAGCATTTTGTCCACTCCACAATTTAAAAAGATGGAGAGCTGTACAGTTTCTCCTTTTCAACACATGAACCCACACAATGCTACAAATAAATGATGCAACACTACCCCGATGGTGCGTCCCCACTCCCCTGAAATTCTTCCTATTTCGAAAGACGGGGAAAATATGACTCACTAATGACTTCCATGAGAAAACGTCTCATAGAAGCCAAAGCCATAAGATGCGCCAAAGTATTTGCCAAGGAAGCGATAACTAATGAAATGTGATAGTTGAAAATAGCGATAACTCGCCAAAAAAATTACCATGAACACACACTAATTACCCGCCTCGGGCGCTGCATTTCGCACCCGTTCGATAGATTAGTGAACCCTCTGTAACTTAATCTATCGAACGGGTGCGAGATGCAGCGCCCGAGGCGGGTAATTAGTGTGTGTTCATGGTAATTTTGTTTGGCGAGTTATCGCTATTTGCAACTATCACATTTCATCAGTTATCGCTTTCTTGGCAAATACTTTGGCGCATATTTTGGCTTTGGCTTCTTTGAGACGTTTTCTCATGGAAGTCATTAGTGAGTCATATTTTCCCCGTCTTTCGAAATACGAAGAATTGCTGGGGAGTGAGGACGCCATCGGGATGGAGTTGTATCATTTTTTTGTTGTTTTGTGTGGACTGTGGGTTCATGTGTTGAAAAGGAGAAACTGTGCAGCTCTCCATCTTTTTAAATTGTGGAGTGGACAAAATGCTACGATCCCCCTGATTGATCAAAATACAAAACCCACTTTGTTCAGAATAAATGCTGACAAAACTGGCCTAATTTTGATTGTTAGCTGTCCAAAAACTTTTTTGATTGTGAATCTTGTAATTTTTTTCTTTTTTTTAAATTTCAAAGATAAATTTACATGAAGGGAAAAACACTTTAACCAATTTTTTGCAAGAAGCAGTGACAGCAGATTTTGTCACGGGTATGAAAACAGGAATATTTCCAGCACTCGCAAGATTTTTAACTGATAAGAAAGAAAAATTTTATCAAGTATTTTTCGGAGAAATAAAACTGTTTGATCGTTTAAAATTCTAACAGTGGGTGTATCGTTTTCGAAACAATTTTGTATAGCATTGAATTTGAACTATTTTAAACTGTCTTCACATGTTTGGAAATGCAATATTTACTGAGATAAAATTAATAAATATGTCGAAAATTCATCTACTGGTGTATTCGCGTTTTGTAATTACAATTAGAATTGATGAATTAGTACTGACAATTTCAAATGTCGTGTTTCTCAAATTTTGCACAACATTAGTGTTAGCAGGTCATATAACAAATATTTCAAACGTTATTAATTATAATTATTTATAAGTTTTGAGTTTAGACACAGGAATTTTAGCATAAAATAGGTAAATTTAATGTATCCAAAGTTGGGGTTTTAATATTTCATACACATTTTTCAGACTGAAATGGTCAAACCTCCATTGATTGAAAAATAGACTAAGCGATCGGATAATTAACTTTTTATGACGCTTTAAATTTATTCAAATTGTTTTCACAAATTCCGAGATTGAATGTCCAGTGTAAAATTCAATTAAGTTTCCAGTGTATATTTACATAGTATAAATTAATAAATATCTTTATGTTCAGGTGACCTTGAGCGAACAATATTTTTTGATAATTTAAATATTTGCCTTTATCATAAAAATAAGTTATCTAGTCCTTATCTATATCCTTATCTTCATAAAAAGCACCTATTCTTGACCAAGGAGAGGCAATGGAGTCCTGATCAGATACCAACTCTCCAAAATGAGACTGAACAAAATAATTAATGAAAATTTTTATAAAAATGCGATGCATAACCTCGAAGTCGAAAATAAAAGTTATGTATAATCAGGAAATTAAAATGTATTAAACCTGAACCCATAAATTTACCTTGAATCAAATTACAAATAGTAAAATATCGATTAACTTTTTAATAATCTAAAACTAGTTCTATATATAAAACCACTTCTTAATTGTCTCTATAATCTATGTAACAAAACTATTAAATACATAAACCAATTCTCGTTTCGCTGTTCTCTATACAAATCTATACCGTTTGACCAATCCACACCAAATTTGCTATACTTGCTCTTTAGAAACCTGCGAGTAACATAGGCTACACCCTTTTTATGATTTTGGCTGGTGGCTATACATTATAGTTTTCTATAACTACTGTTTTGCCACAAACCCTGTTTCGCGGTTTTACCAGGCATCTGTCTATCCTCAATAGATTTGCTTCGTGAAAGGCGATTGTTCGCTATTCAACAGTGTAGTATTCGTTTTTTCACGATAAAATTTAATATGATTTGAAAATAAGAATCGTTGAAAACATAGCATGCCTTTTTTATTTGATTTTATTGCTGTATTTAATAAAAAATATAGCATCTTTTGTGCATCATATAAATAGATTACAATTCCTTTGCGCTAAGTTCTTGTGTTTAATTAGCGTAGCACAAAGATGTTATTTAGTTATGTTTACACATATTTGAGTATGTATTCAATTCATTGAACGCGATTAACACTCTTTTAAGAACATCCTATTTTATTTTAAAATAACCGGTTTGCAACTACAGATTACGTAGAGGATTTATTCTTTTTAAAAAAATCAGGGTCATCGTAGTTGTTAACCTTTACTCACCATATGCAGATCCATTGTGAAATATAAAAGGACAACTATACAAAATTGGAAATAATTAACTACAGTGTTGTTTGAAAAGTGCATGAGTACGTGTACTAAGGAACATAACTAGAGTTTTTATGAAAAACTACAAATTAGAGCAACCAAACCGCAGGAAGAGTTCTTAGATGTGAATGGAAATGTTCTACAATTAACTTTAAGTTTAAAAGGGTTTATCACAATTTCCACAGAATACCTAATGTGGCGTAGTGGAAAGTATTTTAGTTAAAACAAATTTGATAACAATTTCAAGAGATGAATAGAAATGAAGCACAGGTTGTATCTATTATTTCGAAAGTATCGCCAAGACATATTGCGAGGAGTACTAGAGTTTCGAGAGGTTTCCATTGAAGTGTGTGTGTGTGTGTGTGTGTTGAATTCTTCAGTTTTTGGAGTCTTGTTTAGCGATTCATAGAAAATATACGCGCCAATAATCCATAAATAAAATTTTAAAACAATAAATATCAAAACTATATTTATTTCCTTTGTGGAGAAGGAAATCCGCGTAGGGCTCCGGATTACGAAGTGGCCCCCGAGGTCTTAAAATGTCTATTCATTAGTGTTCGAGGAAAGATGTGACAGCGTCTTTACAATGTGCTTCTTTAAGTGCAGTGAAAAGAGTTTCTAATATACAAGATGATCAGCAAGAGGGGCAGATGCTGTATTAGCTATAAAATTTCGTTTCACCCATAGAAAAGAGGCTTTAACTGGAAGTTGGATAAAAAACTATAAAAATATATAATTTACAAAAATGCATTAATGTTTGTACTTATGAAGATGAATTTGACAATTTTTTAATGTTTCTAAAAGAAAGCGAGGACACCATAAAACCTACACCAGACATCTATCGAGCCTTCAAAGAAATGTTTTGCACATTTGCGAATGTTGAAACATTATTTAAATTTTTTTTAACAGTTCATTTTGTTATGGGCGTCAAAAGAAAGATCGTTTTTTGTTTTAAAGATTGTCAAAAATTTACTAAGGAGTACTATGGGAAAAGAAAGATTAATTGATATGGCCATTCTGTAGATAGAACAAAAAATTTAAAACCGAATTTATAATACCAAAATAATTGACGAATTCGCAAAAAAAAATTCGAAATTCATGTAAATTTTTTTTTTAATAAATTGATTTGATGTGTTATGGTATGGAATTTTTTATTTTCTTTTTGCTAATAACTCAATGAGAGCTTTCTTGAAACTTTTTTCTTCCTTGTGTTTGAAGCCCCCGAAAATTTTACCGCTTGGGGTTGACTTATGCGTTGACTTATGCTTGATAACACTTGACTTGGTCCGCCACTGGGAGAAGTAAGCTCCATGCAAGAAAAATTGTGACTAAGCAATGGATTGCATGGAAAGTAAAATTTTTCTGATTTCTCTCATTTGAATTAGTATCACTAAGAACATGATGGATATATATAATGTTCAAAATATATTCTTTATTCATTAGATTCATGTTAAACCATTTGTAAAAAGTATATGTAATAGGCAAATTAAATTTTGTAAGAGAGCTTTATTTTAAACAGCATACAACAATAACTCCTGTTTGGGGACATTCAAATGAGCGAACAGTAAGGTGTGTCATAGTTATCATGCATTCCCTTGAAAAGAACGTGAGAGAGTGTGAAAACAAAACACTACACGAAATATGGCATTGGGACTATCATTTTTTCCAACGAAGAATTTATAAGAAAGCTAGCTCCATTTTGTTTATGAAATAATAAAATTCTTGTGTTCACACTCTGTGTTTCAACACCTCTTCCGAAATCTTACGAGCATCTCTTCCCAGACCGGGATTCGAGCCAAGGACCAAGAAGACGTGCGTGGATAAGGGATTATTCCAATTTCCGATACAGTTACGCTAATCCTTCATTACTCGCCGACACTAGATCAGTTCTCGTTTACGCACACCCACAAAGAATTGTGTAATTTTTCCAGACGTTGAGTAATAAGTTTAGTTTTGAGATATTATTCCATATTGAGTAGTGTGCTTAGAGATTCTGTGCATTTGTTTGAAATCTCACACCCGATAAGTTTAGTTTGTTTAAAAAATTCTATAAAACGTCATTAATTGTTGTTTGTGATGCCTCTACCCATTAACTAAAGCAACTTCAAATAATAAAGGCGAGAGAAACTTTACAAACTAACCCTGTGGTTAGGATGGACATGTTTAAACCATTCATAAATTTCTATGGAAAGGGGACTGAGGGGAGGTGAATTATTAAATTATGAGCCAAGGTTTCTTTTATCATACAGAAAGGCAGCATATTACAGTATAGTCGGGGGGTCTCCTTCTAGTATTGGTTTGTTATTTTTATATTATTAAATTAAAACAATCAAGGCTTTGTAAGCCGTGGAATATTTTTTTGTAATGTGTGGGGTTGGTTGTTGAATTTACCTCGCACTGGAAGCAACAAACACACGGGTTATTGGCGACGGTCCGGGATCCATCGCAAAGGGAAAGATCCGAGGGCAATACTTGGGTAATTTTGAGCCACGGTCCGATGACGAGGTGAACACCTGAGTTGGTACCCACTCTCCAAAGTTTTACACCTAACCAAAATTCGAAAATTTGAGGCCACGACAGTTTTAACGTGCACGAGTCCCCACCTGCACGACGGTCTTTTAGTTAGTTGGAATTCCCAACCCTCCGTTCGCTAATCCACGACTCTTATCAAACAAGGTTACCGCGGCCCCTACAAGGCGGGCTATGATAAAGAAACTGTGTGTGTGTGTTTCTAATACTTTTAAAAACCTTCTCGTAGTCGCATGGTTAGCCGTGTTACGCATTTCCAATGAGAAGACAAACAATTTGTTTTGGCATCATCCCATGAACTCGACAACACTAGATCAGTTCTTGATTACGCAAACTCACAAAGAATTGTGTAATTTTCCCAGACGTTGAGTTATAAATTTAGTTTTGAGATTTTATTCCACATTGAGTTTTGCTTAAAGATTCTGTACATTTGTTTAAAATCTTACTTCCGGTAAGTTTAGTTTTTTTTTTAAATACTATAAAACGTCATTAATTTGCGATGTCTCTACCCCTTAACTAAAGCAGCTCCAAATAATAAATGCGAGAGAAACAAAACTTAAAAATTATTCCGCTTGAACGAAAGTATAGTATGGATAGTTGTTGAGACATTTACTTTTTTCAAATTAAACGTAACGTCAAATTATTTTAACAACAATCATCGAATCGGTCAAGCTTTTGCACATTTTCTCAGACGGTTGTGGGGCAAACACAAAAAAATCCATTCCATTGTTAGAACGTGCTTTGCATTAGTTTCTCAGAGACATTCGTTTCTACCTTGTGACCGCGATTTCGCAGTTCCATGTTGCTACCAATGGTCACTTACGCTAGTCCTGTATGGGGATTTCCTGCGCTGAAACTCACGTGAAAGAACCGCATCACTCCAAAACATCACCCTTCGAATAGCTACAGACAGCCCATTATTCTACCGCAATATAAAAATTAGGGAATAACTAAATATGTACGCGAGATCAAAGAGTTTATAATTAAACTCAATACCAATTTCTACGCAAAACTCTCCAACCATAATAACGAAGCTATACTCCAAATCCCAGATACGACTACCGCAGAAAAAAAAGTTGTTCAACAAACGAGATCCACTCTAAATAAATTAAATTGATGTTTGTTCATTCCTTTTCCGCTCCAAAATTGATTCAGAGTATGCCCTGATTTTTCACGTTCTGCCCCTCAGGGCTCAGTAGCACCGACCGGATGTACAATTGGAATCTTTCCCAATGGGGGTACAGAAGATTTCTCAGAAAAGTGTCTACTTAGGTCAGCCGTCCAGCCTTTTGTCAAGACAGCTGCGGACATCCATCCCCGTAGGCAATAGCTCATTCTTCCTGCACAGAAGTTCCAAATTTCGTGTCCTCTAATGAGACCCCCCCCCTTATGTGAGGGGTCCGGATCTTAGGAGAGATAAAGATCCCAATCCCGGCATTCCTGTCTTTGTTAGCTCTAGTTGCATTTGCTGCTTTGCACCGGGATCGTCTAGACTAGATTAGAATTTAGGTTGGTGGTTAACTGGTTATTATAGTTGCTTGCTCGTTTTCAACTACGTACGATGCGAACTGAAGCGTATGTAACTAACGGTTAGATAAAAACATAAAATTGTTATATATACATCAATTTTATACATAATTATACATATGGTTTATACACTGGGTTGTACTGAATAAAAATAATACTGTCAATTTTTAATTTCTAAAATGGACAGTTAATTTTTATGACTGTTTTCAATAGTAGTGATCAATTAACAAAATTTTGTATTATAAAACCAGTTACATATAAACAGATGGGGCATTAAATTTCGTTTTTATTTAATTTTGGCTTATGAATGGACGAGGATTGGATTGGATGTTAGGGCTTTAAGACGCAAGGATCATATTTGTCCAGACAACATCAAATAAAGGAAAGTACATGTGAATTTTTACAAATGCAGATGAAAGAAATACTCCCGGAGTAAGTTACAGTAATCAAACCAGCATCGCCTACAACTCGTAGTTTACAAGAACAGTGGGTAAATTACTAAGCCACGGTGGAACTCAAGGCTATGGAAGGGAAAGGAAGTCTATAGGCACAGAACACACAAAAGAGGCACAATAAATCTGTGTCAGAACTGATGAAATATCAAAACTATATTTGTTCAAATTCAATTCTAATAGGTTCTTCGAATTCAATTTTAAAATAAAAAGTATTTCGATAATTTAAGAAATTTCTACAGAAATACTATTAATGGATCAAAGTGTTGCATATTTGAAGATATAAAGACAGTGATTGGAAATTTTCCTTCCCACTCGCTCAGATTTCACTATTTGTTTTTGTATAAAATTATAGTGTTTGGGGGAGTGCTTCTTAGACAAGCTAAGATGTTTATTTTGGATTTCATTTCTTCATGGCCATTGTTTAGAGTGTCCACAGAAAAAGTATTGAAAAATCAAAACAAATCCTTAACGGCAATACTTAAATGTTCGATGCCGTCATAGTAGTGTTAAAAGTAAACTTCTCCATTTGAACAGCTGAAAGAACATCGGATTAGCAATGGAATAAATAGAAATTAAATCGAAATCAGAATATTTAACTTCGAGAGTTATCGAAAATAAGTATCAATTCGATTTTTATTTTGAAGTAGTGATGCAGTTAGTTTATTTCTAGTCAAGATACCTATATCTTGACCTTTAGGTAACAGTTAAAGGGTAGCACACGTTGATGGATGGTCCCAACGTGGGAAAATTATTAGGGAATCCCAAATATATATATATATATATATATATATATATATATATATATATATATATATATATGTGTATTTTGTAAGGTGAAGCTATGTAGAAAGTGTGGCCACTGAATATGACACATGTCTATTATTGCAGTAAGGCCTGACACCTGCTGAAAATGTTTGAAGGGGTCCTATAGATTTAACATTTTACATTTGAAGGTAAAGACACAGACCAAAGAAAAGCATATATGAAATGATACGCTCTTGCTCTACTCACAATACTATTTCATTGCAAACAGCCTATGATGCCTCATCTTGAGGGCGACCCCATGAAAAAGCATGGGATTCAAATTTTATCAATGACAAATTTGAACAAGTAACAGTGCAAATAAACGATCTGGGAGTGTGTACAATATAACTTTTTAAGTAATTACTGGGACAATAGTAGTTATTTTTTGTTTAACCCTCCAAGTGTGTGTGTGGTGGGGTTTCGACGAGATATCTCGTTCATCATCAAGAGTTAACTAATTTTGCCAATGACGATAGATTTGACGAACTGACAAATTTTGAAAATGACGCCTTCAACAGCTGACCACTTTTTCTAGTGGCAAGATACCTCGTCCATCAAGAGCTGATCAATTTTGCTAATGACGAGATATCTCGTCCATTAAGAGCTGACCAATTGTGCCAATATCGAGTTATCTTGTAATCAAGATATTGTATTACCGATATTTTTGGATAGGAGATCAAGATCTGAAGACTTTTCTTACAATGATGAAATTTTTCGTCCGTCGGTTTTGCTACTAACGAGGTACCTCATTGAGCAATCGCCAGAAGGGTTGAGTGTGTACATCTCCCTACCCATGTTATCCATGCCTTTCTGCATAAACTATAAAAATATTGGGATTGGGCAAGGAGTTTGGACCTCTTAAATTTGTACCGCTGTCGCCGGATACAATGGCTTTACGACCTATTGAGTAAAGTCTTCTCTATGTTTGGCTATTCATATTACCCGTATATTTGCAATGCTCATTTATTTCATAATTAATTTGATGAGGCCGATCCCATCAATAAAAGGTAGCCCTGTTGGATAAGCAACGGATTAGCAAACTTTGAGCTGCGAATTCGAAACTTGTTCCAGTCTCAGACCGTCATCTACACGTTAAATCTATCGTGGCTGAAATGTCCTGGCTTGGTATGGAAGTTTAGAGAGTGGGGTGCCAGCTGAAGTGTTGTCATCATTGCAAGGCGTTATCCTTGGACTTTTCCTTCGGGATAACGGCCGGACCGTCGCCAATAGGTCGTTTAGTTGTTTCAGAGGGACGTTAATTAACTACCCACCTATCCATCCATAAAGATATTGGTGAGGCAAAGGGGTAGGGTCCCTAGGGTAGGCATCCTTGCTGTTGACGTAATAACATCAGGTCAGATTTGATCTAAGCGGATTAACAACCCGAGGGTTGCGAGTTCAAATCTCTATCCAACTAAAGACTAGCGAACGTAGGGGCTGGTACATGTTAAATCTGTGGCCTCAGATGTCCTCACATTGGTATGGTGTCTTAGTTTGGAGAATGAGGTACCAGCTTAGGTGTTGTTCTTGTCTTCTGACCGTGGTTCAAAAGGACGAAGCGTTGTCCTAGGATTTTTCCTGGAACATCGCCAATAGTGCGTTGCTGAAGTGAGACATTAATTAACCTCATATTAGGTTCATATGTCATATACAAATTGTCGAAATCTCTCTCGGGTGTATGAATTGTCAAATTAATTGTCGTCATGAAACTCTAGACATAAACATTTGTAATTTTTTCATTGACGAATTCTTGTTTCATTCTCGCAAAAATGTTCTGGTTTTTGGTTTAAAAAACAAAACACCAGTGCTGTTTATAAAACTATTTGAGACTTGTGGAATGTGCTTTACTTCCATGTTGCGGCGTTCCTTCTGAAGTAACAGAAAGTGTTTTGGAATCAATTTTATATTTAATTTCATGTTAACTGCCTTTCTGGCTATTCAATAATGGCCTGAAATCAAAGAAAATAAAACTGATTATTTTCTCGCAATTTTTCAAGAAATAGAAATAAAACATTTAATAATTTAGTGGATGCAAAACATATTCATACCCCAAAGAAAGCATGTAAGGTGTTTTTTCAATATTAAACACTTACCTGTCCGATAGTGAGGCATAAGTTAATGGAGGACTTACATAAGCGTTCTTATAAAACTCGCGATTTCTCGTTATTTCTGAAAATGAAGAATTTGGTCTGATTAAATAATTGTATCGTTTCTTAACTCGTAGCACCGTTTGAACACAAAACGCAAAAAAAAAGGGATTATAATCTACTTATATAAAAAAAGGATGTGTTTGTGTATATTTTCCATACAAATCTACTCCGTTTGACTAATTCACACCAAATTTGGCACATTTATACTTTATAGTACTGAAGATAATGAGACGTTCCACCACCCTAAAAGTATTAACATTTTTACCAGTCTTATACTAAAAACTTATGCTAATGACCTTTAAGGAGTGATTAAACCAAAAGCTGGTTCGTTACATACCTGTCTTTAAAATTCTTTAACAGCATGCTAGCAGGTGACTAAATTTTTAAAAATCTGAATTCCTCAAATCAAAAGTGTAAGCTTTTTTTATTTTATTTCTGCCATATACTACCATTTAATTATAAACATTTCAGTTTCAGATAAGAAGCAAAATATGTTTCAAGATAAATTTGTCGCATAATGCCTCAAGGGGATACAGCAGAGTTGACGTCTCTCTGTCCTCTATACAGATCTACACGGTTTTGACCAATCCACTCCAAATTTGGAAAACACTTATTCTTCATAACTCTGGGGGTAACGTAGGCAACATATTAACCCCAGTTCTATTTGACCTAGGTGTTCAGTGGGATTTAAAAACAATTCGAAATCCTCAAGGGAATTACATTTTTAGATTATTTTTACGATCACTGAATAATTCACACCAACTATATGGTAGGTACATTCATCCTGTAGAAAACATTGGCTCGATATATATATATATATATATATATATATATATATATATATATATCACAATTCGACCAATTCACAACAAATTTGGTACACTCATTATTTGATTACTGTGCTTAACACATGCTATATACAGTTGCAGATTTAGGGAGGCTGTAGCCAAAAGCTGCTATAAGTTTACTTTCTAAAATAACTTATTCAATTTGAAGCTTTGCACTATTATGTGATAAATCATTATTGCCTTTGTATTTCTGAAAAGGTGCTACATGCAAAATATAAAACCTACCGAATATACCATCAACTAATAATAATCAGTAAGCTGTCTGCTCCCTTAACCAAATGAGGAAATAATATTTTGCCGAGTAGTATGTAATGAGTGAAATGATCAGATGTTTATCAATGTTGCACTTCTATTATGATTATCTAAACCAAAAGAAATTCATTATTGATGACATATGAAATGATCACCAAAAACAAACATCATTTAGTTGGAAACATAACAGTTGTTTTAATGAAAAAGTCAACAATGTGAATTTATAATCATGGTGCAGGGAAATTCTTTACAGGCTCAGGTGAATTGTTCCTGAATTTGCAAAATCTTTTACTAGCCATCTTACGTAAAGGAAATTTATTATTCATAAATTCAATGATACAAAGCTCTGGAGTTGCATCCTGAAAAAGAAAATTTCATTCTGTTTACCCTTATCCTGAAAGAGAAAAATTAATTATGTTTCCTCTTGCATAAAAATACAAATTTTTCCAATAGAATTTTAAAAACAAGAATCGTTTCTTTTTACACACGGATTTTTTTTTATAATTACACTCAAGTAGTTGCCATGTTTTTCACCTACCTGAATTTTAAGGGCATATCTTGAATGGCTACATCTCAAATTTCCCACTTAAAATCATAGCAGTAGTGAGTATTATGAATGTTTGAGATTACTTTAAGATAATTCGTATTCACTTCCTACTTATGTGAAATATTTCTTGACAATTTAATCCAACAATCTTGACCTCATTACATCTTATAATCATCACAATGCAAATGATTGGCATATTTTGAAATCGCTACATATCGAATTTTCCACTTTAATTCTAGCAGTAGCTAGACTAAAGAACATGCAAGATTACTGTATCCATACTTATTTGCTGCTTAGTTGAAATATTTCTCGACAATTTTTTTAAAATTCAATAATCTTGAAGTTTTATTACATTTTATGATCTTGACAAAGCAAATTATTGAAGTAAATATTTACAACCAGAAGCTGTCTTGTATTCTCAACATTTAATTAAATTAATTTATTGCTAGATGGGTAATCAGTAGCTACAGAGTTTAGTTCTATCTGTCTGGTTAAAGTGAGGAGGGCATGAAATCAACCAATCTTCCAGAAGATTTAAAGCTTTACATTCAATTACGGAAAAATCAAATCTGTAATCTTTCTAATTTTGAGCAGAAGTTGTACAGCAGGGTTCATAAAAATGAAACTTTTCCAACCAATAGAACCCAGATTATTTTCATTTAAAGGTATAAATAAATATTCATTATGGGGAAATTGTTCTCCAGCCAATTGAGATAATATTTCCTTAGTCTTGTAGATATAATATGTTTCTAAGCACCTGACAGATGAGGAATTCGTGCCAGAAAGAATCATAAAAATCCATCAATAACACTGTCAGGAAAATTTGAGACTCCTCAATCCTGGAATGCTTTGACAAAACAGTGATCCTACCTCCAGGGTTCTTACTACTGGAAGTTGGAAGGCTATATTGTTACATTGAAAACTAGGAAGTTTAGTGAAAAAAAAAGAAGAACTTGTGTGTGTTATCCAAGTCTCATCTAAAGAATGAATATGGAAACAATGTTACACATTTAATAATATTTGATGTACAATATTCAGGCATGAGAGTGGGAAAAGGACAAAAAGTCTGAAAATACGCGTAAACTCAAATTTTGCAAATAAGAAAAGGGGCGCGTAAAACCGTATTTCGCACAAAAAGAAAAAAATATCTTGGCAATTCTGTAAAAAGTATAAAATAAGTTTCATAAAGTTGAAAATGCTATTTATATGCCTATTGTAGAACATTTTTTTTAAAAAGTGCGATTTTTTTAATAGTAGCAATTTTTCCAAAACCTTGATACAAAAATTATACTAACAGGAAATAAAAACGCTATGTTATACAAAAGAATGAATGAAATTTATACTAATTTTATTAAATAGCATAAATGTTATGAAAAAAATAAGTCGACATTAAAAATAAAAATTAGCATAATTACAGCTTTTCACCGATATTACGTTAATATATCGTTACAAAATTAATTTAAAACAAATCAAAACCTGCTTTGGTACAGCTTGTCTACGTTTATAGCGGTGGTAACGGTATTGGCGCTTTTTTTGGCGCACTTCTAGTAGCTAGTAATGACAGGTTAAGGTAACCCATTTGTATTACGGATTTTAAGACAACCTGGACTAGTGGAAAGTTTAAAACTTTCATTTTGAATATTCTAGAAAGTTCTTTTAAAATCCGTTAAACTGCCATTTGATTTCATTGGTTCATTTGAAATAATTCTTTCCTTGGCGATTTAAGAGGTCCGCCAAAAAAAAAGCGCCAAGGCCGTTGTCATTGCTATAAACAGACTGAAGCTGTAACCCTGTTTTAAATAAAATATAACTTAATTCAGTTCAAATTAACCTATTTTCAAATATGCTATGACATTTCAAAATCTCTAGCTAATTTCAATCGGCTTATATTTTCCCGTAAATATTCTTATTTTCTAATTTTTTCAACTTTAAACCAAATAAAATTTAAAATTAATAACCCATATTATCCAAGAAATAATTTTACTTATTAAAGCAATCATAAATATTGCCCTTAAAAGAAGCATCATTTTGAAAATTTCCGTTGCAAAAAAATAGCTGCAGTCTACGTTTAAAGCGATGTCCACCGCCTTGGCACACTTCTAAAGTCGCCAAAGAAGTTTTAACAGATTTTGAAATTACTTATTAGAATATTCAAAAAGAAACTTTAAACTTTCCGCTTCCCGAGGTTGCCATTAAAGACGACTTCCTTGGCGCACGTCTTAAGTCGCCAAAGAAGTTTTAACACACTTTGAAAGTACTTCCTAGAATATTCAAAAGAAAATTTTAACTTTCCGCTTGCCGAGGTTGCCATAAAAGACGAAATAACTTTATCGGTTAAATAACCAAGTATCTTATTTTCTAGTTAAAAGCTGATCAACTTAAAATATTTCATTTATACCTTTTCCGCCGCATCATGACGTACCACGGCCGCTAGATAAAGCTTTCGTAGACTAAAAAAACGGAGCTGTTACCTACGTAATTTACAGCAACAACATACGTTAACTTGTTCAAAATCCAAGTTCTCCAGGTTTGTCATTAAACTTATTTGCTTCTAAGGATTCTTTTAAAAGAGGAATTTGCAAACTTATCAGCGTGGCAAAATTTAGGAGTGCAAGGTTTGCGAGATATGTCTCATTTGGCGCATTTTACGTTTATAGAAGAGAAAAAGGGCGAAAATCGGAATTTTTTCTTAAAAAATGATAAAAGTCGGAAATACCGACTAAAGTCGGAAGAATCTCATCCCTGAATATTATAGAAATTAATACCTGCATTGAACAGAACCTTCTGTAACAATTGTAGAATTCAGTTCATTAGCCTTGGGCTCAGGTGGATCACAGGTTGAATTAAACTCTCAGATGAAGAATTGAGATGTAAACTGAGCAGCCTTGCCATACTACCTTTCCAAGTGACTGGGCCTTGCCATACTACCTTTCCAAGTGACCGGGCCTTGTCGTACCACCTTTCCAAATGACTGGGATCTACAAAAAGAAATATCTTGCTTGTTTTGGCAGTAGAAAAATAGCCTGTGGTTTAGAAGATAATTTTTTGTGCCATACTACCTTTCTAAATGACTGGGATCTACAAAAAAAAATATTTTGCTTCTTTTGGCAGTAGAAAAACAGCTTGTGGTTTAGAAGATAATTTTTTGTGTTCACTTTCTGAAGAAAAGGTCTCATAGCTTGCTTTTCAAGGGAGAGGTAGTTATCGGGAGATAATATAGCTGAAATCACAATGCCCGTCTCTTGATTACAGTTTATTATGTTTTGCAACAGGTCCTCAAATTTTGAGAAGCATTTCTCAAGGCAATATAGGTGTTATTGGTACTTACATGAACCAGAATCAAGTCACGATTCTTTTAAAGATGAAACCTTTTCTGTTACACGCTCAATGGTGATTCCTGGAAAAGCTAGAATATATATTACATTACCATGTCATTGTGATGTCAAATACTGATTTTTCCATACTGATTTCCGATTTTACTCTGTATTTGACCATCGAATCCACACCAGTAATTAAAACCTTCATAGTTACACTACAATTTTTGGACAATTTACAGACAGGAAGAGCAACTAAGAGAAGGGCAGAAACTAGTCAAAGAAAAAAAAAAGACTGCACCAGAAATGAAAACTGCACTCAATTTTTAAAATGCAATATGAACTCATAAAATAATTCAACCAAGAGTAAAATTCACGAAAACGAACAATGGAAACATAACAAAATGAAAAGCAAATAGTAAAAAAATTTGAGAACTGACAAACACAAGGAATACATATTACACAAAAATGAATATCATAAACAAAATAACGTAATATTTTGTAAAAAAAGGATAAACGATTCCAGGCAAGCTTCGCGATATCAAGGAGCGTAATCAAATCCACCGACAGGCACTGAGCGACGAGCGTCGTGAGCGACTGGCGTGATTTACCACTACAATGCATTCCAAAATCGAAATTGGCTTAAATCGAATTGGCTCCCATGCCAAAAAAGTTTTTGAGCCAAGACCGCGAATCTATAGCAACCTCCGAAATTCTATAGCAACCTAGTGTGCCCCTAGGCGCTGCATTTTCGCACCCAAAAGAAACTTTCCTCTGTAACTTTTCTGTGCTCTCTCCATCCGCTTGTTCAAATAAAGAACAACTCAACTCGGGTTTCTATCTGACAACCATCCATCCATTCTTCATTTCAGATCTTAGAAGTGGATAGTTGGATACGTTCGTTGTCAATTGCAGTCGTATTTGCTATCGTTAACCTATTATTAAGTTCATTTGCTTTGTTTAAGGATTTTCATCTCGTTTTGGTTATATTAGCACACTTCAGCTGTTTAAAATGTCACCAAATGTAAGTAAACTAATAGTTTTTTTTTTAAATTTGGTCTGCGCAATAGTTTTTCAAAATGGCTAAACATGCATGCTCAAGTTTTACTGTTTTTCGATAAAAAGTACTGTTTAAGAAATGTTATGTGTGTTTATAATATTAATTATACTAGGCATCCTTAATTATTACAGCTCGGTAGGTTTTTTATGTTAGGGTTTCGCCTATTTCTCTTTCACTAAGTATTTTAGCCTGTTATTTGCATCTTGAGCAGAATTTTAATATTTTGAGGTTCAAGTACAGGAAAACTGACGTTTATTCTGTAAAAGCATTTTATTTTTTCTGAAGGTTTTAGAAATTCCTTTTTGTCGTGAAAATGAAGACTCTATTTCAAAACTTTTTTTTACACTGTATACATTTTTGTTCAATCGTACATATATATATATATATATATTTGAATTAAAGTACAATATTGTATTATTTTGGTATGTAACGATTTATTATGAGTTTTGGGGTTAAACTCAAGAACACTTCTATCGCGAAGGGGCTAAATTGTTTTGTGTTATGGTTACTTGTCGTATGGTCCTAGGCCTATTTAGATATCCGTTTGGGGTAAGAAAATTTTAATTGCGTATTTTACAATTTCCCTGTACCGTAATTTTACAAACGTATGAAAAAATTAAATGGCCATACACCGACGTTGTTCATTATTATTTAAATAGCATTGTCCAAATTCTGTCTTTGCGTAATTAGGAACACTATTTCAATTGAAGGACCAACTTAACTACACTAGATGTGCAAATTCACGCATAATAAACTTAAAATTTTAGCCACAAGTAAAGAGATTTGCCATTTGGTGCATTCTCTCTGCTTACCATTAAAAGCTTACTAAGACTGAATGTGAAAATTGTGACTTGAGAAATCAGAAAAAAAGGATTTATTTTATATGAAATGGATTTTTGATTTTAATTCATTCTTGGCCCTATATTTAAACAATTGTATGTATGAGGGTTTAGAAAATACAGCAGGGCAAATTTTTACATGACTGAATCCTATATATTTGTCATTCTTTGAGTGCTACTGTGTAGAAAGTTTTTGACCTTCAAATGAATAATGAAATTTTTCATTATAATTGAATCCTTTAATTTTCATTTTTTTTTTTTTTAAATTTTCATCATATAAATGCATTTATATATGATGTAAGTGTTTTCATGTTCAACTCTTAGTTTCACCATTGTCATTTGACCATGGTTCAAAATTATTTGTTGTCTACAGATCTTTCCCACAGTGATTGATCCTGGACCGTTGTCAATAGCCCATAGCCCAGTGCAATGTTAATTGAAATACCTACCTAAGAATTTCAGCAATCAAATACAGGGTTTTGTGGAACTTGGGCTGTAATGAGGATTCTTGAAATGATATGCTTCGTTTTTAATTTAGCTTATCAATTTAAAATCTACATTTTATTTTAAAACTTAGCGTACAAGTGAACCCGAACAATTCCGTAAGCTATTTATTGGCGGTTTGAATTACAAAACCACAGAAGATACTTTGAAGTCATATTTCTCTAAGTATGGAGAAATTGTGGACTGCGTCGTGATGAAGGACCCTAACACCAGACGATCTCGAGGCTTTGGCTTTGTCACTTACAAACTTGCCCACATGGTGGATGACGCACAAGCTGCAAGACCACACACAATTGATGGACGTGAAGTTGAACCCAAAAGAGCTGTTCCTAGGGAGGTGTGTATAATTTCTGTTATTGTTAATTCTGTACTTGTAGGTCATTCTTTTCTTATCTGTATAATAAGAGTGTAAAAAAAATCATGATTTTTTTTTAAATCGAAGTAATCAGATTTATTTGATTTTATTTAGATTTCTGTAGGGCCTTAAATTTGTTAGATAAAATATTGAGTTTCTGACATGACATGTAAACCAATATTTGTTTAAAGTAAACAATCTGAATTTGTGACATGGTAAATTAATATTTATTTTACCAAAAGTCATAGTGTGTTACATAGTTATACATTTAAAAAATGAATTTTCAAAACAAAAGCAAAATAAAAACATTAGTTCAACTTTAAAACACAAGTTGACATCCTGCATAGTTTTTCTTGAGTAAACTAACATGTTAACAAATGTATAAGTGAGACCTAAATTAGTCTGATTAAATAAATATTTGTTATGGGTCACTACTCTTAAGGTGACTGTTTCAGGATGCATTTTGCAAAATAAAAGATGTTCAGTGTTTAAACTTTCATCCTATCAAATAGAAAGCTCAGTTGAATTTTTTATTTAATAAATTATTAATCACATTAACAGGGCTCCTAACACGTCACCTTTTCAAGGGTTTTAAGTTCTTAAAATTCTATTTAGAGACAAAAAATTTATGGTGTGCAATTTAAAAAAAATGCATATCTTTAAAAAAACATAGTTTGCACGAATTCAATTTTGAAATGCACGCTACATTCCACCGCAAGAATGGATTAAAAAAATATAGATATCACCGGTCGAACAAGAGGAGGATAGGTCAGACGCTGACAGGTCGTAAATGGTGATCTATGCCAGTGATCACTTAAAAGGGGATAACATCCTTCATATACAGATCTAAGGGCAGTATCAACAGACCAATTTTATTTTTGGATTCTGGAATACGAGAATAACAAGGTCAAGAGACTGGATGAATCAAGTTGATATTAACTCAACGTTAACCCAAGAGGAGAGGTAATGCGTTTAGTACCTTTATCATCACATGTTACAGTTTCTATTGTGGGTCTGATTATGTCTAGAAGGTATAGATACGTCGGGGTAAACTCTGAAAGGAAGGCGGAATCTTCAATATATGAAATATACACTAGAAGTTGTCTTCGGCAAAGTTTTTAAGAGGATAGATCATCAACCCCTCGCACATTCCAAGAGCTGGAAGCTCTCCAATGAGAACCCCGACATTCCTGTCTATGGAATGGAGGCTTTTCACGTGCTGCTCTCTTTGTGTAACAGAAATGAGGGCATGGAAATCTTTATGGACTTCAGCCGTTTCTTCCAAGAGCTTGAGATCTGAAAGATTCCGAACCCCTCCATATCCAGAGGGTTAAATATTGAAGGAGCGCTGCGAACATATTGAATATCATTCTCTGTTACTATCAAAGTTGATTGTTACGAATTCTTCAGTTTTTTTTTAGTGAAAGTCTGTTTTAAAACAGATTAATGACTTTACTTTGTACCCGAAACAAGAACTAATTAACATAGAGACATGTAATATGCACACAATACATTGCTTTTCTTAAAGGTCTAAAAGAGTTAAGGGAAGATGTGTCTGAACTACTTTTTACTATTCAATAGTATTTTAATCATTGGCCTAAGCGTTGGTTAACATACAAATTCAAGAAGACTTGAAATTTTTCTTATTATTTCATCAAGCAGGTGGCTAAGCCTAAAGCCAGCTGCTGAAAGGTTGCTTGAACAGTGGGTTGCAGTGCAAAAGTATTTCCTTGACTACATTACAATAAAGAAACCAAACATGATACAATGACCAGGTTACAAAAAAATTGTTCATTTACATAGAAGAGAAACTATGAAGGCTGAGGTGATATTTGTCCTATCAAGTGCAGGTATATTTAATCGTGTGACCAAATTTCTTCATAAAAGGGAACCTCTAATACATAACCTTCATTCTCAACTTGAATTGTTGAAAAGAACAATTTTGGGTAGGATCTACGAAGGGGAATTTATTTGAGATTTGAAAATGGATAAATCGGAAGATATGTCCTCAGAAACTGTTGCCTCTGGCTGCTATTGTGATTGGAGATCGAATTTCTAGAGCGCTACAGAATGTGAAAGAGAAGGATGTGTGTTTGCAATACTAAAATAGCAGATATATAAATAGGAATATGTAGGAAGAATATATAAATAGGAATATGTAGGAAGAATATATAAATAGGAATTTTTTAAAAAACAATGCAAGAAATGTACTTGTAAATCTTCTAATTTTTCTGTGTGGTATTTACTCTGAACATGTCCGTTATTTTGTGTTTCATGAATTAGGTCCAGGTTTACCTCCTTGTTGGGAAAGATGGAAAAAAGTGAGAAAAACCAAAAAACGGGTTAACAAAACGTCAAAATTATTATTATTTTTTTGAAATTGTTGACAATTCCGGATTTTGGACGTCCGCATTTGGGAATTAAAATAAATTATTTGTGCTAATAGGGAGATTTATGACTGTTTTTAAAGAAAACTATGCATATATTTTATTTTTGTCCTTATTTTTGCATTGCTCTGGAAGCAACCTCAAAAGTCCTGAAATTTTATGAAAATGCTTCTGAAGCTGCTCAGAAAATGTTGGCAACCCTGCATTAGTGTTGTGGATCCTAAGTACCCAGTTGTGTCAAATCTAGTGAAGGCTGCTCTGTCACTTTCTCATGGTAGTACTGACATTGAACTTGGCTTCTCAGCCTCAGGAGACATAGCATCAATGTCATAACGCACACTCAATGCATTGATGACGGTTAAAAGTATCTTGACAAATTTTGACAATTAACCTTATTTGGTGTCAATCGCATCAAAGCTAATGGATATGGGAAGGGTTGCATATAAAGCCTACAGTGCCTATTTAGATGATATTCCAATAAAGAAACCAAACATGATACAAAGACCAGGCTACAAAAAAAAATTGTTCATTTACTTAAAGGAGAAACTATGAAGGCTGAGGTGGTATGTCGTATCAAGTGCAAGTATTTTTAATTGTGTGATCGAATTCCTTCAGAAAAAGGAACCTCTAATATGTAACCTTCATTCTCAACTCTAATTGCTGACAAGAACAATTTTGGGTAGGATCTACAAAGAGGAATTTATTCAAGAATTGAAAATGGATAAATTGGATCACATCAAATCTAATGGGTATGGGAAGGGTTGCATATAAAGCCTACAATGCCTATTTACAAGATATAAAACGTAAGACACGAGAAAAATTAAAGAATAAAACGAAAGAAAACAGGGTAGTAACAGAACCAGAAAACTTTTTAATTCCAGAAATATCCGGAAAAGTTTCCAAATTTCGCAAAAAAAAATCGGGGAATTTTAAAAAAAATTATGAAAACGGTAACTATTGTCGTTTTTGGCCTATTTAGAGATATGCAATTACAAGTACTTTTGAGAATCGAATAAATCTTTTCGCCGAAATTGTAATTCGAATCGAGCACTGGCATTTGGACTGGATTTGTGTGTGTAACTAATGGTGGTTTTTTTTTTATGTGCATTAAATTAATATTTTTTGCTTGCAATTGCATTTTTGTAGACTTTTTTGGTAAAGCTTCAGTCTACGTTTTAGCGATGTAACGGTCTTGGCGTTTTTTTTTTTGCATTTCTAAATTTGCCAAAAAGAATTATTTCAAATGAACCAATGAAATCAATCGACAGTTCAACGAATTTTGAAAGAACTTAAAAGAATACTAGCCACTGTGTAGGCAGCACGGCATTGCCCGTGACAGTTCTTTTCATCGGGTCAGGTGCTGACTAAATGCTGCTTCTAAGCCCCGGTGATTGCTACAAATACGGTTTGAGATACAAACCAAATCATGAGAAATCGTAGCCTGTTGGATATCAGCCATCATAGCGTTGCCTGTGGTGTTGGTTTGCGAAGCAAACCCAATTACGATTACAGTGAACTATGATTTGGCTTTGCAAATTGGATAACAGCCATAACCGAGTTGCCCGTGGTGTTTGTTGGTTTGCTTCACAAACCACATGCGAATTCGGCGTAACGTCATACTCTTGTGAAAATATAAATATTTATTTATATAAAAGGAAATCAAACATATAAGGTATCTATCTGGTGTCAAATTTCAAATCCGTTGACATTTTCAATCTATCTTTAACGGTGCCGATTTTTCAAAAACGAACTAAATAATGCCAGCCAAAATGTTTTTCCTTTTTCGTTGAAAATGTCTCTAAATGTCACAATCTTGCAAAAATTTCATTTATTTGAAGAAAAAAAACGTATTTTTAGATATTGATCTAATGTGAAATTTTCTGCAGATTTCAAATCTGTTGAAATTTTTACTCTATCTTTAACGTTCTAGTAGATAGAAAAATAACTAAGTAACTCCAGTTAAAAGTTTTTGTTTGTTATCGTCTGCTGGAAAAACATACCTCTGCTCAAAATGATAACGGAAACGGGGGAAAAAAATTTAGAATCTGTGATATTCTATGCTGTTGCATTTAGTAAGAATTACATTTCATTAAATTTATTTTAAAATGTTGTAGATTGAATTTTAAAATTCGCTGTGACGCAAAAAATGTAAAATATTTGGCTTACCTGTGATGCAAGTGCCATAGATTCGACAAGCGCGTATCTACCTTGGCTTGATTCTTATAACTTTCAATGCACAACTGCTGTAACGGCCATTAGTTTAAATTATTTCTTGGCGCGATTCTTATAACTTTTAAGGTACAACTGATGTACTGGCCATTGTCTAAATTCTTCCTTGGCGTGATCACGGTACAACTGCTGTAACGGCCGTACTCTAAGGCCCTGTGCACACATCCGATTTTTCAACATTTGGCGCCGTTGCGGCACCGAAGCCCAACTGCGCATATAACCGTGAAATGACGCAAGTACTCATTTCGTGCATTTGCGATAAATATTCTATCAAAGAAAACATGTTTATTTCGCTAACTTAGTGCTTAAAAAAATTTATATTTTGAAACAAAATAGACAGTTACTGGATCAACCATTTATTAATTACTTCAGACCAGAGAAGCGTGTGCAGCGAGCTGTTGTGCCGTGGGGAACTGCAGTACAAATTGCACAGAAAGTGGACGTACACCGCCGCAGCTGCGCCGGTGGCATGTGTGCACTACTCCATTGGAGCATAACTATGCAACCGTCTTAAGAGACCAGAGGTGCCAACTTAGACGGACAGAATACTGTGGAGAATGGGCAATACAGACGGCTTTTGTGATTTATTTTATTCGAGAAACAAAACAAAGGTTTCTTTTTTATTCTCTAGTCCAAGTTTCTAACTTCGGGATCGTTGAAGAAAATCGTGAAAATTTCATCGAATTTCAAATCAGCGTAAAATTTTACGCCGGATCAATACCAAAAACAGATTTATTTTAATTTAACAGATTTTATCTACCATTTAATTATTTTTTTATTAAATAATTAATTATTTATAGAAAATCACGCACAAGGTATCGTTCTGGTGTAAAATTTTCCGTAGATTTCAAATCTATTGAAATTTTCAAACTATCTTTTAATGATCCCTATTTTACAGAAACGAACTAAACAATGCCAGTCAAAAAAATTTTTGTTAGTTTTGCTTCCCTTCGCTCGAATTGTTTGACGCAGGAAATGAAATGTTGCAGCTACAAGAGAAAAACGTACCTCAACTGTTTGAGACTGCTATGACGATCGTCATGCAAATGGCGGCTCCGCTAATATTCGTTACACTCGCAAACAACGCCATCTGTTTTTTAAACAATGTTTTAGTGACATCATCCACAGCTGCTAGATAACGACTCTGCTTTCTTAGGAAACCGTAGCTTTAGCTAGCGCAAATCTCACGGTCATTGTGCATGCGCGCCATCTGAGTTGCCGCCTATTCACAATCAGTTTCCGGTGGAAATTTTGTGTTTTTTGTTAGCACCATTGAGGGATAAGTTGGGTTTTGGTTAAGACCGACGCAACGATTACGATGCTTATTTATGCTCATGTGTGCTATTTTCCACCACAGTACTTAGCTTTTCGATGCTGCGATGAAAGGCCTACTGATGAGAATCTTTTATAATAATTATTTTTGCGGGGAATAAGGGTAATAAGATTGCAAATTAAAGTTTCAAACTGCAAGGAAATTCTTCTCTACTTGCTGAATTATCCAAGTCTATATTACATTTTTTAATTACTTAATGTTCTTTTCCTAAAGAGTACTTGGGAACAAAATAATTTTGCAAAATATAGGAATTTAATTGTCTGTTTTCATTTCTTTTTAATTTAATGACAAATTTGTCCAAAAATCATTTGTGTCCTGAAGATGACTTTCGTTTTTAAATTTTTTTTCTAGCTAAAGCTAAATTCAATATAGTTTAAAATTTTTAAAACACAAAAGCTTTTGCCCATTTTAAGTTGGATTCCGAAAACCTGTTGTTTCTTGATGTCACAATCAATCCGTTTGCATCCTTTTTTTGTTGAGAACTTAAATGGCAATCTAGGTCATATATGCTGCCATCATTACTTAGAAGAATCAAATGTGCCTTTATTTCTATTTATGCTAAAGTTGTTCTCATTCTAAATAAGCTAATTTTTGAATCTCTACTTGAGCATATATGGTGTGTGGAACACACACACACATACAAATATTGATGACCAGCTACAGGCTCAAGCCCAACAAGGCTGGTCCTTTGTTTATGAATTCCCACTGACTATCCCAGGGTTCCCACGGTCCTTGAAAAGTCCTTGAATTTATTTTTCCTAACTAGGGGCCCTTGAAAATTACAGAACTTGGTGAAAAGTCCTTGAAAGTACTTGATTTTTTTTACCTAGTACATAGTTGTGTAATTTTGTCTTGCATTGGAACTTGTCCAGACTAGTTTCCTCCACAGCAGGTGTGCCAGTTGAGCGTCATTCTGAATGAAACCATTGTTTTGCGCCTTCAACACTACTTGATATATAATAACGCTACATCTAGATCGTCCATTTTCCACAGTATTCTGTCAAATTTGACACCTATAGTCTCTACAGGGTGGTCCCGAATTCATGGTACAAACTTTAATGGTAGGTACAGGACATTGTAACAATGATTTATTGTATAGGAATGTATAGTCGCAAGTGACGCGGTGAGGCGAAATAACGGCCGAAAGGAAAAACAAAGATTTTATTGAAAGCGTTGTTGACAAGTGTCATGTTTACAGTAATTGTTCAAAATTGCGTCCACCAGTATCGATACATGCTTGACAGCGTCGGTGGAGCGATTGGCGTACACGTTCAAAGATGCCTGGTATTTCACGCACACCTGCAGCAGCTACAGATAAGCGAGCGACGAGATCCTCGTCTCATAAACAAGATGCTTTAGATGTCCCCATAAAAAGTAATCGAGGCTCGATAAATCGGGAGATCTGGGTGGCCAAGGGACTGGTCCACCACGCCCAATCCATCGAGTACCAAACGTGGCATTCAGGTAATTCCGTACATCAATGCTGAAGTGTGCTGGCGCCCCATCGTGCTGAAACCACATGCGGTTACGAATGGCGATCGGAACATCATGCAGCAGTTGTGGTAACACTTCTTTCAGAAAAATAAGATAGCTTCCGCCAGTGAGCCGCGTGGGTAGTAAGTATGGGCCAATCAAAAAGTCGTTCACAATACCAGCCCACACATTAATACAGAAACGTTGTTGAAACGCATGTCGACGCATTGCATGTGGATTATCGGTTGCCCACACATGGGAATTGTGCGCATTAAAGACACCCTCGCGTGAAAATGTCGCTTCATCTGTAAATAGCACATAATCTACGAAATCCGGCTGCAACGCACATTGCTGCATCACCCACAGGCAGAAGTTCACGCGGCGAGGATAATCTGCCGGATTCAATGCTTGTACTTTCTGAAAATGGAAGGGGTGTAAGCGATTTTCGTTTAACACTCTGCATACAGTCTGATGACTCACACCTACGTCACGCGCAACAGTTCTTGTGCTTGACTCGGGTCTATCAGCCACAATGTTCAAGATGCTTTCTTCCAGCCTTGGAGTGCGTACAGCTCTTACTCGACCAGCGCCATGTCTGTTGACGTCGAACGCACCTGTTTCACAAAGTTGACGATGTAACCGTTGAAAAATTCTATGATCCGGCATTCGTCGATCAGGATACTCCGCGCGATACATTCGTAACGCAGCTCTGCCGTTACCATTTGCACGGCCGTACATGTAATGCATGTCTGCTTTTTCTGCATACGTAAAGTCACCCATCGTCTACGGCAGCACAATTGTGAATGGCGCTTTTCCCTACTGCGATGCATCACGTTCAACAGCGGCTAGACATCTACTGCCCTCTACCGGCAATGATACCAACCGATCACTCCATTTCTCTTTCCTTTTATTTCCCCTGTTTACGCCTCACCGCGTCACTTGCGACTATACATTCCTATACAATAAATCATTGTTACAATGTCCTGTACCTACCATTAAAGTTTGTACCATGAATTCGGGACCACCCTGTATAAAGACGGACGCCTTTAGATAACAGCACCGCTTTGTTAGGAAACCGTAGCTTTTGCCGTCAGTACATCATTGGAAACCTGTTGCGCATCCAAAGAAATGAAGCCAAATTCTTATTGCACAAATATAAAAATTACAATTGGGAAAAAAAAATTCAAGAAAATCACATTTAAGATATCCTTTTGTTGTAAAATTTTCTGCAGATTTCAAATCCGTTGAAATTTTTACTCTATCTGTAGATCTAAGTTTCTATCGCAAAGATAGAAACTTAGACTAGAGAATAAAAAAGCCTTAAAACCTAGTCAAAACTTTTGATTTGTTTTGTTTCTCAAACAAAATAAACCATGATAGCTGTCTGTTGTAGGCAGTGGACGACAGCAAAATGGAGATTGTGTCGTGTAGATCGAACCGTGTGCAAGCTTCCATACTCTTCTTCGTGCCACAAAAAGAATTTATCGTACGATATTTTATCGTTTGACCGAAATCAATATGGGTGCAAGTAGCCCGATAGTAGTCATTGAGAAAAGAAGTCCACTTTGTAAAAAAAAAAAATCACAGGTTCTGCGAGAAGAAAATCCAAATTTCACCAAAATTGATGATAACCTTACTTTTTTTTACTGTCAGTAGTTAAAAAAATTTTTGTCTTTTTTTTTATATATATATTTTTCACATTTTTCTTTTTAATTGACAACTTTTGTGTGTGCCTTGTTTTGAGTTGTTATAAAAAATTTCAGGTCCTTGAAAAATATGTTTTTAGTTTTGGAAAGTCCTTAAAAGTCCTTGAATTTTTTTTGGATAAAGGTGTGGGAACCATGTATCCAATTGTATCTTAAATTCGTACACTCCCTTTGAATTAACTATTTTCTGGCAACGCATTCAATTTATCTATTACCATATTTAAATTAGTAATTTTTCCTTAAATCCCGATAAAAATGTATCTTTTTCAATTTATACCCATGGCCCCTTGTTCTGTTATCCCTATTCAAATTTAAGCCCTCTGTGTCCTCTTGTTTTACCAACTTGAAAAGCTGAATCAAATCCCCCCCCCTCCTTCTTTCCAGTGTATACATGTTTAGTTTACTTAAACATTCATTGTAGTCGAGATTTGCTATCCCCTTTATTATTTTTGTAGCTCTGCTGAACCCTTTCAATTATTTCTATATCCTTTCTCATATATGGAGCCCAGAATTGTACAGCATATTCTAGATGTGGTCTTACTAAGCCCTTATATAACGGCAAGATTATATTCTTATCCCTTGACGTTAGTCTTTTTAATATACCCCAATAACCTATTAGCCTTTTTACCCGCAGAATTACCTGACCTATAGCATATCTATGAAAATTATAAATAAAATTGGTCCTAAAACTGATCCCTGAGGCACCTCACTTATAACTTCTGTCCACTGTGAATAATTTCCTTTTACCTGCACTCTGCTTTCTACCCAATAACCAATTCTTTATCCATATCAATGTTTTTCCCTGAATCCCCAGACTTTCCAATTTAAACAGTAATGCCTCATGAGGTACTTTATCGAAAGCCTTTTGAAAGTCTATGTACATAATATCCACACTGCTCTTATTATCCAGCTCCTCAGTAATGTTTTCGTGAAACTTCAAAAGGTTTGTAGAGCTGAATCTGCCCTTCCTAAACCCATACTGATTATCTGATCAGTCCATCTTCCACCAAGTATAACATTATATGCTTTTTTAACAGATTCAAATATTTTGCAAATTACTGATGTTAGACTTGCTGGTCTATAGTTGCCCCGATCACTTTGTATTCCCTTTTTGAAAATTCGAGTTATGTTGGCCAACTTCCAATCCATTGGTACCCAACCCATGCTATGTGTTGAATTAAATATCATGTGAATTACGTCCCCCAATTATTCTGCTCATTCCACTAGTACTCTCGGATATATATCGTCTGGCCCTGGTGCTTTAGATGGCTTAATTTTTTTCAACTGATGTACTTTTTCTTCCCTGTTAAATTTGCATTCTTTAATTGCACCCTCTGCAAAGGCTCCATCCTTGGGGTCCTTTTTTAATTTATAGTTACCATTGAAAACCCCAGAAAAAAATTATACATATATATTCAAAATATTGTATTAAAGCATGCATGTTTCTTAAGTGTACAACACGGGCTTTATTTTTTTCCTGCCTTGATTTTTTTATAGCAAAGAAGAAAAAAAACTTAAGAACAATGTTTTGCTTTAACAATTTATAAAATGCATGGTTAACATCACTATATATCGTGATGCAGATGTATCGCAATGTAAAAATTTGAACATCGCCCATGTCTACTAGCGGTTCCTACCCCTGCTGGCAAACCAACACTCCTTTTGCAGATCTCATTAAGTTTGCTTCATAAACTATCACTCCATTTGCAAAGTGAATCTCCTGCGACGTTGAAACCTCCGCCCCATGCTCGCCTCTGTTCATTGACATCACAGCGAATTTCGTCGAGGTTTTATTTCCCATGAACCTCGGTTTCATAAAGGTCGTTTGACGTTGGATCTCCGTGCATCTGCGGAGGAACAATTTGTACACTATCGCAAAATTATACTTTTCATCGCGTCAAATTTATTTATGAATCAATTTCAAAAATAATTGTATCGTCAGAAAGAGTACATTCTAAGTTTTCCGGCGATATTTTCAAATTTAAAAACTAATAGTAATAAGATATGGTAGATACGACAGTTTTAAAAAAAGTAATGAAAATGTCCTGATTTTTTCCAGAATTAAAAAATATATATATTATTAGGAACCACACAAATTAAAATTTCTAAAATAACTCGACATTGTGCAAAAATTCACATTGAAAGGTACCTACTCCAAAAAAAAATCACAGCTAGAGACTGAAAATTTGTATGTCTTTTGTTCATTCACATTAGAAATTTCGCTTTTTTCATCTTCAACGCTTAGCCCCCTAAACTAATAGTCTCATCAGGAAAAAATCTTTTTTATCTTGTTCCCTGTACAATTTTTTACAAACCATGTTAGTTTCGTAGTGTTTTTATATGTACACACACACAGTTCTCAGGAAACCGTCTAAGAATCGAGAGAAAAAAAGCAAGTTTTCAGTCCTGTGACGGCAGTAAAATTTTTTTAATATAGAGCCATCTACCTTGATGTTATTTCTGATGGCCGGTATTTAAAATGTGCTCGTAATTCACCACTTTTCCCGATTTATGGTCTACCATTAATTATTTATAAGTTCAATAAATCAATTGTAGCTCCGGCCTAATGTAATTTTTACTATTGCGAAATCCTGTGCATAGACCTGACTAGCATGTATTTAATTTCACATTTTGGTTTTCCTCTTTTTTGAAATTTTACATTCTCATGCCTGCTTATCTGTTGGTGACATGGTTCTAAACTTGGTATTATAAAGGATCTAATTTCTTATAGGGATTTGAAATTATGTGCTGTCATTAGGAATTTCAAAGTTAATTGGTTTTGTTTAAAGGTGACAACACTGGTTCTTCAAAATTAAAAAAACTACACAACTTGCACACACATTTTGTAGTAGAAAACAAAAAGCAGGAAGTACTTTAGTATGTTTTTATTTTTATGAAACAATTATAATTATTGATTGGAACATATAAATAGAAAGAAACAAAATTCCAATTGAAAAATGCAGAATTCTGAAGAGAAAAATCTGCCAACTTGTACTTTTGACTTCCTAAATACATTCTGAAAAAGACAAGACTTGACAAAACTGGTAAAGACAATGATTTGTTTTCAAAAATAACACATACAAGTCTACGTATTTAAGGATAGTTAGTTGAAATATACAAATAAACAGCCAAGAAATTTCCAGTGTCTGATATTTTCCAGGAAATAAATAAATCATTAAAATATGACTCCTAAATATATATCTGCTTTTAAGTAAAATTTCAGGGGTGAAAATCTTACGCGGATTTCCGCTTTTTTTTCTTTCGAGAATATTCGCTTTTTCTACAATTTTTTCTTTAGAATTAAATTATATCATGGAATTACAGCCAAAGAATAAATGTAAAAAAATAATAAGGAAAGTGTGAATATGTCCTTACTTCAGGGTAGAGATTCTTCCGACTTTTGTAGGTATTTCCGACTTTTCGTAAATTTTTGAGAAAATGGCCGATTTTTATAATTTTTTACGAAAAAATTCCGATTTATGCCCTTTTTTGTCTTTTATAAACGTAAAATGCGCCAACGTTGCACTCCTAAATTTAGCAAGCTGTTAAGTCTTGCGAATTCCTTTTTGAAAAGAATCCTTTGTGAGAAGCTTATTATTTCAATGGCAAACCTGGAGAACTTGGATTTTGAACTAGTTAGCGTACGTTGTTGTATATTTCGTCGGTAGAGCTACGGTTTCCTAAAAAAGCGGAGCTGTTGTCTAGCGGCCGTGAAACGTCATGATGCGGCGGAAAAGGTGTAAATGAAATATTTTAAGTTGATCAGCTTTTAATGTGATTTTTCTTTTTTAACTAGAAAATATGATGCTAGGTTATTTCGTCTTTTATGGCAACATCCGGCAAGCGGAAAGTTTAAATTTTTATTTTGAATATTCTAGAAAGTACTTATAAAATCCGTTAAAATTTCTTTCTTTGGCGACTTTAGAAGTGCGCCAAGGCGGTGGCCATCGTTTTAAACATAGACTGCAGCTATATTTTGCAACGGAAATTTTCAAAATGATGCTTCTTTTAAGGCAATATTTATGATTGTTTTAATAAGTTAAATTGTTTCTTGGATAATACGAGTTATTAATTTTAAGTTTTATTTTGATTTGAAGTTGATTTAATTAGAAAATAAGAATATTTACGGGAAAATATGGTGATGTTAAAAATTTTGGAAAAAAAAAGTTATTTGATATTCGTAAATAGGTTGTAAATTTAAAGTGAATAAGTTATATTTTTTTTTACCACAGTGGTACAACTTCAGTCTACGTTTATAGCGGTGGCAACGGCCTGCCCTTGGCGCACTAAAGTCGCCAAGGAAAGAATTATTTCAAATGAACCAATGAAATCAAACGACAGTTTAACGGAATTGGAAAGAACTTTTTGGAATATTCTAAATGAAATTTTTAAACTTTCTACTTGCCCAAGTTGTATTAAAATCCGCAACAGTTATGCAGATGGGTTATCTTAACCCTTCTTTGCATAATTTTTTCTTTATTGGTGAAATAAATCAAGGTGATATAATTCATGTTCAAAATTAAATGACAAATGGTTTTAAAAAATCTTAGTCTATATTTATAGTATAAATTTAGCAAAAAACAATATGATGGTATGTGGTATTTTTTAAATTAAACGCAAATTTTTAGCAATAGAAACTCAAATATAATAAAACAATTAAAAACGAAATCATACGTTTATTGCAACTACAACAAACAGCGGAATGACAACTTCAAGCTCGTTTTACTGATAGTGACACTTGCTTATTTTTGACAGCTATGTTTTTTTTTATGCAAGGACATTAAAAAGGTATCCAGACACGATCAACTCAAAGTGAACTTGTTCTTATATATAATTTTTAGGCATTCAATGTTATGATGGAAATTTCCACCATTATGCAAAGGAGGGTTAACCTGTCATTACTCGCTACCAGAAGTGCACCAAGTTTGTTACCATTGTTATAAATGTAGACTTAAGCTGTGCCATTTTTATTTTTGGTGTCTGCTTATTTTTGTTCATATAAAATTTCTGCAATTTAATAAAAATAGTATTTATTTATTTGTTCTTTTGTAGCATATCATTTTTATTTCCTGTTAATTTCATTTTTGTATCAAGATTTTGGAAAAATTTCAACTCTTAAAATTAAAATCTTACCATTTGGTGAAGATGTTCAAAAATATTCAGAAAAATAACATTTTCAACTTCATGCAACGTATTCATACTGTTTACAGAGTTGCCAAGATATTTTTTCTCTTTTACAAAATTTGAATTTATGTCGTAAGGTGCCCCCCTCCCCCTTTTCCAAAGTCAAATATCATTGTTTATAGTGGACTTTGTAGAGTTTTTAAGCTAAATAATAGGCAAAAATGCATGCTTATCATAAACACATATTCTGTACTAGTGGTGCAGCCATGGGAGGTTATGGGTTAACCTCCCTATTTCCTAAGCCAATTTTTTTAGTGGTCTTTTTATAGTGTTTTATCAGACTAAAAATTTGCCAACCCTCCTCAGAAAAAAAATTCTGGATGCACCAATGTTCTGTACACTCATTAGTACAGAAATATAGCATTCTTATTCAGCTATTTTTGTAGTTCAAAATAACGCTGCATATATTTTCCTCTTTTTTACATTTTGACTGTTTTTACCCCTGGTACAAACCAAAACGAAATTCAGATGCTTGAAAAAGACGGCACAATATTGCAAACACAGAATTCTAATTTAAACTAAAAAATAAGCATTAATTCTTGTGCTGCCAGATACCGAGTTGCAAAATTATGCTTTTATGATCAATGTGGGTTTTTTTTTGGAGGGGGGGGGTTCGTGTTCCATTACAAAATGCAACTTATGCGAAATGAAATGTTTAAAAATATTCTTTCTTCATCAATCAAATATCTAATTTAATTACGTCATATATATAGGAAGATATAAAAGTCAATTCAAACATAAATATTCTATTTTAATTTGTCTTTGCTAAACTGTTAGCTAAATTAAACTGTTTTTTGAAACACTAGTAAATTTGATCAACACTACCTGCATAAAGCAATCGCTTTTACTCAATGTTATTTCTGTGGCGCTTTCAAAATGTTTTTCACTCCTTGGGACAAATGGAACAGGGTTAAAAGTTAGCCTATATTTTCCCACAGTATAGTTAATCTGAGGATCAGTTGATCCACAGGTTAGTGTTAATCCTCGAATTATCAAGAACCATATTCTTAAACAGCGTGTTAAGTGATCCGCAGATTAAAATGATACTCTGATTACCTTCTACCGTTTCCTCACAATCACGTGATAGTGTTTACAGTTGTTAAGATGCCTGTATCTGCATTCTTACTGGTCAAACACATAGTTCACTGCAGAATTCATTCCTAATGTCATTTTAATTTAAGTTTGGAAGGAGAAAAAGTTAAGGTAGTTAACTTCAAGTTGGATTTTTATGGAAATTTTTGCAAGAAAGAAATATATACAATGTCTTGACAAATCATTGTAATCTGATGTTTTTGTGTAAGCGAAGTAACTTGTGCATTGTCAATTTTAATGTTTTTAACAAAATCGATCCTGTCTAGAAACTGCACCCTAACTTGCATTTCTAACAAGTTTAAACTTTAAGGGATAACAAATTTATTTTAATCGAATTCATGTCTTTCGGCACCCAGTCAGTCAGGATACGTCGAGTTCTGTAATTGTACACCTAGATTGTAATGATTAGTTATTGATTATTTGTGGTTACAGGATGCTGGCAAACCTGAGGCTCAGGTGACTGTGAAGAAGATATTTGTAAGCAGTGTAAAGGATGATGTGGAAGAGGATGACATTAGGGAGTACTTTGGAACTTATGGAAACATTGTCAGTGTCAATATTGTTGTGGACAAGGCAACTGGTAAAAGGAGGGGCTTTGCTTTTGTCGAATTTGACGATTACGATCCTGTCGACAAGATAGTTTGTAAGTTGGACACCATTTTGCACTTTCAAACCAGATTCTTTACTTGCTGTCTGAGATTGATCAATTTAATTAATCCCTATCTATTTTACAGTGGAAAAGCATGTACTGAAAGGCAAAAAAACTGATGTGAAAAAGGCTCTTTCCAGACAAGAAATGGATGACTTAAAACGAAAAAAAGAAATGAAGTCCTTTGGAGGTATGTTTGGTTTAATTTCACGACTGCTTGGTGGACTAATGCAATTTAGAAGTAGATATGACTTGACTAGGATTTCAAGTACCTTAAATATTGCACATATATTGCAAAACTTGAGAAATTTATGAGAACAAAAAGACTCAACTTCATGCATACAAGAAACTCTTAAAATACAAATCAATTAAAATATTCTATCAGTTCCTGTGTCAAATTAAAAGTTAATTTTTCAAGCAAAAATAGAGGGAAGAATATATCTATAGTATAGGACAAAGGGCCAATGTTCATTTAACAGGTTTTCAGTAGCAGTTGAATGTGGTTAATTTTATCACAGTACCCAATAAATACTTTCCACTTGATTCTTTTAAATTGTAATGTACAAGAGTGACATTGGCCTTTTTTATTATAATTTTCATTACCTTGAATGGAATGGTGGGTCATAATTCAAAATAAGCAAATTTAGACTTTTTTTTTTTGACCCAATTAAACATACTCAACGTAGTTAATTTCTAGATTTCCCTTGGGCAACAATTTGTCTTACTGGCAAAGTATTTTAAATCTTAGTTTGGATTAATGTATTGTTTTCACTATTGAGAGAACGAAAGGAGAGCTATATCTGAATAAATTACAAATTGCTCCAATTTCAGGTGGTGGAAGGGGATCTTGGAAATCAGAATCGAGAAGCTATGGAGGTGAGCCTGGAGGTATGTTGTATTCATTTTCTGTGTGCTCATTTGACTTAAATTCTGTTAATAATTAGAAGGGGCTTGCATGTGGTCAACGGTCATGTATGTGACAATTACTCAACAAGATATGTATAAATATTTGATAAATGTATGTATAAATTTAGCGAAAAGACAAAAATCCATTTTGTTAAACAGTAAATATAATCATAATCATACTTTTAAAAAATTATAGTATTTATATATTTTTTTAGTTAGTCATGTATGTGACAAAAAACAGAAGTGTGATTTGACACTAACTTTTATTAAAGAATTCAGTGAATTATATGCATGAAATATGTTTTAAAAAATTTTGGCATTAGAGAAAGGATTGACAAAGCCAAGTTAAAAGTATTTTAAATAATTTTATATTTTTCGATTTTTAACAAAATATAATTTTTGCTGGTCATGTATGTGACATCGTTCAATTTTACATAGCTGAATTTTGAAATATTTCAATATTGCAACCATTAATTATTGATGTTGGCAGCACTTTAATTATATTCTCATGTTGAATAATTTCTGTATAATTTTCTTGATAAATGAAGTTAATTACAAACACTTACTTTACGAAAACTACATTGATCAGGGTTCCCACGGTCCTTAAAAGTCCTTGAATTTTTTTTCTCTAACTAGGGGCCCTTGAAAGTCCTTGAAAATTACAGAACTTAGTGAAAAGTCCTTGAAAGTACTTGATTTTTTTAAAAACGTACATAGTTGTGTAATTTTGTCTTGCATTAGAACTTGTCCAGACTAGTTTTCCTCCACAGTAGGTGCGTCATTCTGAATGAAACTGGTGTTTTGCGCTTTGACACTATGTGATATACTAATAATGCTACGTCTAGATCGTCCATTTTCCACAGTATTCTGTACGTCTAAGTTGGCACCTCTGGTCTCCGTTAAGACGGCCGCCTTGTTATACCTGCCGCATCATGACTAGCTTTGGCCGCTAGGTAACTGCACCGCTTTCTTAGGAAACCTTAACTTTTGTAGTCAGGACGTCATTGGTAACCTGGCACGCATCCAAAGAAATGAAGCCAAATTCTCATTGCAAAAATATAAAAGTTACAATTAAAAAATAAATTTTTTAAGATATCCTTCTGTTGTAAAATTTTCTGCAGTTTTCATATCCTTTGAAATGTTTACTCTATCTTTAACAATCACAAAGATGGAAACTTAGACTGGAGAATGAAAAAGCCCTAATACTAGTCAAAACTTTTGTTTTGCTTCTCAAACAAAATAAACCATGACAGCCGTCTGTTGTAGGCAAAGAACGACAGCAAAATAGAGATTGTGTTGTGTAGATTGAACCATGTGCAAGCTCCTCTACTCTTCTTCGTGCCAACAAAAGAATTTATTGTACGATATTTTATCGCATGACCTAAACCAGTATGTGTGCAAGTAACCTGGTAGTTAGCATTGAGACGAGAAGTCCACTTTGCAACAACAACAAAAAAACACTGGTTTTGTGAGGAAAGAAAATCCAAATTATAACAAAAATTGATTGTTCAATTGATTGAATCAGTTGACCTTCCTTTTTTTGAGTGTCAGTAGTTTAAAAAAAAATTATGTTTTCTTTATAATTTTCACATTTTTTTTTAATTGACAATTGTTGTGTATGCCTTGTTTTAGGACGTTATAAAAAATTTTAGGTCCTTGAAAAATATTTTTTTGGTTTTGAAAAGTCCTTGAATTTTTTTTGGATAAAGGTGTGGGAACCATGTTGATATCAGTTGCATCTAAAACGGATGTTTGTGCAAGGAAGGTCTTCCTTCCACTACCTTTTCCCAAACACTTTTATTAGTACAAACATGCCAAGTGAAATATTTACATATAAAGTGTGATTTTCTGCTGGTGGTTGGGTACTTTTGAAACACTGTTCTGTATTTTCACAATAGCATAACTCTTGTATAGGAGTATCCAAATTTTGCTGGCTGGTAAACAAACAAATGTGGTCGTCAGAACTTTTATTATATGTGCTTTTTTAATTCCGGGAACATCCTTGGCTAAATTCCAATCAATCTGGGTTTTATCTCTCATTCTGCAACATAGAAATGGTCGTAATGTTTGGTACTATTCTTGTAGCAAAGTTGATTGCATTCTGTACTATGAATCTTCATGCCTTCACTTCTGCATATAATCGCAACTTAATGGTACCACCTATACCATCAGCAACTCCCTTTCCATTAAAAACCTGAAACGCTTTTGTATTTTGGATAACAAAAACAAAAGAAAGTAACAAATAAATTTGTTTTTAAACTCGCTGGATGGGCCATCACTCCAGATGATCAATTTTGGTTTATTTGTCTGAAATTTAATAATTTCAAGAAGTTTTAAAATAAAAGCAGATACAGATAGCTTAGATTTAAAGATAACCGTGTTTTTTTTTTAATTATTTTCAAACAACGGGGATGTAAACAAAGTTAAATTTTCCATGCTCCAAAGTGCAGATTGTATTTCGTTTTGCCACTCGCATGAATAACTCGTAGCAAAATTTACTTGCAATAGCAATCTTTGCATTTTACTATTTCATGTCACATACATGACTGCTTGAAGTCACATACCTAACCACAATGTCACATACATGACTATTGAAAATTATAATTTAAATATAATATTTTTTAATTTTTGGACATTATTTCATCAATTAGTAAGATTATATTTTGTAAATAATAATTTAGAATTTTTCTGTTAATTTAATGACATAGGAAATAAAAAACATGTATTAATGGTCATGTTTGCAACTCCCCACAACATTGATACGTTTTGATTGTTTAAAAAAAATACCAAAATGGACATTATTTTGTTGTGTTTTGATATATTGTTATTAAAATATATTAGTAATTGAAAATTTAAATATGATAGGTACCTATATTAAAAATGAAGGAATTGTAGAAGCCTTTAAGAAACATTCAAATAAAACAGACTACTTAAAAATTTTGTCATATGTCTTGAAATATGCTACGAGACCTCTTATTATTAAACAAAAATAAAGTCAATTACAAGAAAGATCATACATTTTTCATTAAAAATATGTACCACAATCATGTTAATTATTTTTTTAAAAATTTTGGCCCTTGGTTTCAAAATCCATGGAATGAGCCTATATCGAGGAATTTCGAAACCAAGATAATTAATTCTGTGTTCTCTATATTTTGTTGGTTTGAAAAACGATGGTTGTAACCTTTTTCACAAAGCGAAAGGAGAATCCATGCACTAGCCCAAGTTGATAGAACTCTGTTCCGAAACTCAAATCTTTGCTTCTACTTTCTCGACGTAGTGAAAAAATTGGAAACTCGCTAGTCCTTAATGTATAGACCTCAACGAAGACTGAAGAAATCAACTTGGGTTTTACCTACTCATAAAATGACTCTTGTATGCCTTCAATGTAAGGCTGTTGAATGTACAGCTTCAAAGACTTCAATGTAAGTCTTTGATGCTGTACATTCAACAGAAGTGTCCTGGATTTATTTTCCCTTGTTATTTGTTCTGGTGTTGAGGTACCTTGGGTAACGAGGTACACTGCTCGTCTCTTGTTTCTTCTGCATAATTGCTGTATGGTTGGATTCAAGAGAAAGTTGATGTACTGTTAAGAAATATTTTGTTGAAGACTTGTTAATGAATATTTTTAAATGTCTTTGCAGGCTATGGTGGTTATGGTGGCAGTAATGGCTATGGTGGTAATGGTCCTAGTGCCTGGGGTGACAGCTATGCAAATGATTATTCCACATCTGACTATATGTCTGGTGAGTTGTATTCTCATTTTCTGTTAATTCGTAATTTTCCAATACCTTTTTTCAATCATCCTATTTTCCTGTAGGTTCATCTGCTAGTGGTGGCTGGGGTACTGACTTTGGATCCAGTTATTCATCTGGAGGGCCCATGCGTGGATCTGGTGGATATTCAAGCAGGAACTCTGGTCCCTACGGAGGTATGGTAGTGGCGTCGGTTGTAACCATTAGAAAGACCCGATCAGTGTTGATATGATCTTGTTCAGCTAATATTTTTCATTCTAATTTTTGCTCATCAACATCATTGACTCAAATTATTATTGAATACCTAGAGGTTTTTGCCAGAATGGCTCAAATGATAGCACACTTGTGAGCTTATTGATTCTGTAGTGGTTCATAAAGTTTCTATTAACTACACCTTGAAGTGGAAATCAAAAGCTAGTGTCCGTTGAATAACTTAAGTGTTACTCTTTGGGACAAATTAAATTGCAGTTATTTGTCTGTCTGTATGAAGTTTTCTTACTTTTGCGTGAGTTCAGCTGGGTTAACTTTTTAAGATTAAGTCAATCTGACTATTTCTGAACCTAGTGGGTTAATGTATCAGGGGTGAAAATCTTCCACGTTTACACGGATTTCCGCTTTTTTTTTTTTCTTCTGAGAATTTTTGCTTTTTCTAGTCTACAATTTTTTCTTTAGAATTAAATTATATCATGGAATTACCGCCAAAAAATAAATGTAAAATAAATAAATAATAATGAAAGTGAATATGTCCTTCAGACTTTTCGTAATTTTTTGAGAAAATGACAGATTTTTATAATTTTTTATAAAAAATCTCGACTTGTGCCTTTTTTTGTCCTCTATAAACGTAAAATGCTCCAAATGAGACACATATCGCCAACGTTGTACTCTTAAATTTTGCAAGCTGATAAGTGATTCCTTTTTGAAAAGAATCCTTTGTGAGAAGCTTATTAGTTTAATGGCAAACCTGGAGAACTTGGATTTTGAACTAGTTAGCGTACGTTGTTGTATATTTCGTAGGTAAAGCTAGTTTCATAAAAAGCGGAGCTGTTATCTAGCGGTCGTGAAACGTCATAAAATGTATAAATGAAATATTTTAATGTGATTTTTCTTTCAACTAGAAAATAAGATGCTCGGTTATTTTGTCTTTTATGGCAACCTCCGGCAGGCGGAAAGTTTAAATTTTCATTTTGAATATTCTAGAAAATACTTACAAAATCCGTTGAAACTTCTTTCTTTGGCTACTTTAGAAGTGCGCCAAGGTGGTGGCCACCGTTTTAACCAGACTGCAGCTATATTTTGCAATGGAAATTTTCAAAATGATGCTTCTTTTAAGGGCAATATTTATGATTGTTTTAATAAGTTAAATTGTTTCTTGGATAATGCGAGTTATTATTTAAGTTTTATTTGATTTAATAAGAATATTTACAGAAAAATATAGTGATACTGGAGATTTTGAAAAAAGTTTTTATATTAAAAAATAGGTTGTAAATTTAGACTGAATTAAGTTTTGGCGCACTTAAGTCGCCAAGGAAAGAATTATTTCAAATGATCCAATGAAATCAAACACAGTTTAACGGAATTTGAAAAAACTTTTTGGAATATTCTAAATGAAATTTTTATACTTGGCACTTGTCCAGGATGTATTCAAATCCACATTAACCGTTATGCAGATGGGTTACCTTAACCTGTCATTACTCGCTACTAGAAGTCCATTGCCACTGCTATAAATATAGACTTAAGCTGTACCATTTTTGTTTTTTGTGTCTGCTTATTTTTTTTTTTTTTTCATATAAAATATATGCTGTTTAATTAAAATAGTATTTATTTGTTCTTTTGTAACATATCATTTTTATTTCCTGTTAATTTCATTATTGTATCAAGATTTTGGAAAAATTGCAATTCTTAAAAAAAAAATCTCACCATTGGTGAAATGTTCAAAAATATTCATAAAAATGATATTTTTTCTCTTTTACAAAATTTGAGTTTAGGGGTAAGGTGCCCCCTCCCCATTTTTCAAAGACAAATTTCATTGTTTATAGTGGACTTTGTAGAGTTTTTAAGCTAAATAATAAGCAAAAAGCATGCTTATCATAAACACATATTCTGTACTAGTGGTGCAGCCATGAGAGGTTATGGGTTAACATTTCCCTATTTCCTAAGCCAATTTTTTTTTAGTGGTCTTTATGGTGTTTTATCAGACTAAACATTTGCCAACCCCCCCTCAGAAAAAAAAATTCTGGCTGCACCAATGTTCTGTACACACATTAGTACACAAATATAGTATTCTTATTCAGCTATTTTTGTAGTTCAAAATAACGCTGCATATATTTTCCTTTTACATTTTGACTGTTTTCACCCCTGATGTATACATGTTATTACAGCTGGATATGGATCCAGCAGAGGAGGTGGTGGAGGTTACCGAAGATGAATGCTCATTTAATCATGGGTGAGTAATTATTTTTCTAATTCTGGTGTTTACCCACCGTACTGCAAAAGAGTTTTCAGTTGTATAGTGAACTTGAAGTGTCATTATTTCCATGCTCATCGTATATTTAGCATATCTTTGCCAGTTACATAAGTTCAGTCATAAAATTTATTCCCCTTTCACTACCCAAAAGTAATACCCACCACAAGCAAGACTTCCACTTGGATTTTAACTGAAATGCTCTAATTGGTCACTCAGGTTTCCAGACTCTAGGGACCTCTTTGGTCTTGTACTGGGCTAGCTTCTGGGACTAATTTGCCGTGCATGAGGCTATATTTTAGTACTTTTATTTCTTAAAGATTTTATGTTTATTCGGGCAATATTATTCTTAATTTATTATCCAATTTGGGTACATATTTTTGTTTTATCTAATCTAAATATGTTTTGAATGGTGTTGAATAATAGGTTCCCTTTTACTTCCACAATTACTTATTTAGTGATGGTTGTTAGATTTATTTACCTTAGTATCAAAGGAACTTTCCTTATTGTTCTTAAATATACATAGTGCAATTTCCTGTTGTGTCATTTAATTTATCTTTAGATGTTAAGTAATAACTAAATTTGAAGTTTTAATTGTAAAATGTTCTTAATTGTAAAAGCTCAGATGCTCCAGTCATTTTAAAGTGTTCCCGCCGAATCTGGGTGTTTTCTAGTTGAGTATAAGATGTTACTGAGGTTAAAAGTGTTTTCAATTGAATTGTTTTTCAAGTTTTGTTGCTTTTAGGTTCCTTCTAAGAAATGATTTGTTGCATTATTTCAATTTAGGGAAGTTTATCTCGGAAAAATATAGCCAGATGTGTAAGCCAGTAGGTGTGTAGCAGTTAGAAGAAATCCATACTTTGTGAAGGGGATGTTACCAGGCAGGACACTTATATTTTATGAACGCTGGCCCATTTAGGTTATATTTTCATTGAGGCGAATCCCCAAGGCTTTCATACTCTCTTAATGTACTTGTATCACTATCCCTGTATCATCTATCAATTGGTTAGTCTTTGTATGTGTAGAAAGTTTCATCAATAAATACATCTTAGTGCTGTCAATAAGGACATTAGTTTCATTTTTATGTCTCATGTAGAATCCATTCAGTTTTCCCACATTGTAAGAAATCAATGCAACTAAATCGTGATTTAATTGTATGAGGTGTTGGTGGTATCAATAAAGCATTTTGTTTACCCAGCTTATGGTAATTATTTTATTAGAGGTTCCACAAATTGTGTTGCCTGCTATATCTGAGTTCAATTTGATATCAAATGTAATCAAAATAAAAATAAATTGTCACAATCAAGTGTAATTTTTATTTTAAATGCTATTATATTTCTCAATTTACTAACTCAATATTTTTGAAGGAATGTGTAGTTTTGTAATTTATAATGAATAAATTTCAAGCACTGGTTCTAAAATTGATAAATTAAGCATTTGTATCTTCTAAAAGTGAAAGACAATGTATTAAGAGCTTGTATCAGTTGTTTTGAGACAACTTGACAAGCCAATTAGAACATCTAACAGGCAAAATTATTTAAGTACTCAACTAATGGATTTCTAGCAATGACCGCTGGAAAGCTTGGAACAGTATCCTCAAATTTAACTTTAACTGGTAAATTTGGGGTTATAATTTTCTATTTCACATGGCCTAGGTATTCAAAAACACCAACTTTAAAACAATTGGCCCACAATCTAAATCTCCTCCTATGCATACATCTTTTATCTTCCAGCTTTCCCGTTTTAATTTGCTTAATGTATTGGTAGGTTAAAATTAATACAACTTTTATGTCATAGTTTTTCTTAATATGTTAAAAGGCTGCTAGTGACTGCACTTTCCTGTCGGTTAGAGGTTTAAAGGCGAAATTTTGTTGATACTCATCTTGTAGGGGGAATTGAATTTAGTTTTAAATATTTGTGCATTAAATTTCTTTTTCTTGTATAAATTTATTTGTCTCTAAAAAATGATTGCCTTCAGCAAAATGAGGTCCTCAATTTCTTTTCCATGTTGAAAAGGGAGCCTTGTTTATTTAAGGAATAGTTGATATTTAGACTTGTGAAGTTGACAAGTGATCTGCAGGGTGTAGTAGCCGTGTATTCTTGAATGGACGTGTTTTATTGTTTTTAATGCAATGCAGAAAAAAGATTTCAAAACTTTTTTGATCCCTGTAAAAGTCATGCATTTTTTTTTTTTAACGTTTCTACTTCTGTCTGCTTATATTTTTAATTGAATGAGACTAACTTCAAAATTGTACTTGGATTTTGTTACTCTCATTCTTAGTCTTAACAAATCATTCAATGGTGATTTAATAAAAACATCTTTTACTATATTATACTTAATTTTACTGTTTATGTATAATTCAACGTACACATTATTTGAGAGAAAAAGTAAAATCCAGTTAGATATTTTTCATGTTGACTCAAATAGTTTAGCTTTCTTTTTTATTGAAGATGTTAATGTTTTATTGAGGCAGTTCATATTTGGTTAAATATAGGAGCTTTGTAATTGTTATGAGAATTTGTTTTAACAAATGTACAAAAATAAATGTGCTTGATAATGCATATAAATTGTACTTGTTAGTTTTCATATTAATCGATAGTATTTTATGAGTGTGTACTTTAAATTTTCTTCAACTCACAATTGTTCATATACAACTTCCATAAGGGTTTCATTTTATTATTTTAAACCTCGATATGTGCCTGTGCAAATCAAAGATTTAATTTTTTTCAATTAAAAATGAAGTTAGATGTGTGACAAAACCAGGGTGACTTAGCTGCTATTTTTTAACCTTGACAATAATGGGCATCTTTTCAAGCTAAACCGTCTCAAAGAGCTATTTCAAAAAAATTGGCGACTATTTTTTTTCTCCTTTTTTTAGTAATTGCCAATAGTGTCATTTTTCTTTGGTGAGAAATTTTTGTGCCAAGTCGTCGCCCCCTTGAACAATAACAGGAATCTGGTTGCTAGGTAACCTTATGAAGAAAATATTTTCTTTCATTTCTTGGAGAGATCTTCAAAGTCTTTATATGTTTGTTCATTTTGTATTTCGGCATCTAAAAATGAGTCGTATATTGCTCCTATTTCGCTAGTGCTTTGGCTGCGGTAGTAGCCCTGGGAAAGACATTCTTGTTGCGAAGCTGAAAAATATACGCAAACTAGCTATTTCAATACAAAGGACATGAATGTTTAGTATCATGGTAAAAGTTTCAATAATCCTACTGAAGGACATCAAATACTAACTACAGATTCTTTTTGTTCAATTTAAACTCTTCAAAAACTTTCAAGGGCCCTGAAAAGCTCAATTCATTTAAGACTTCTGGTAAACTAATGGGCCTTTTTCAATTTTGTTTTATTTATTAATGTAATATTTATTTAAATTCCCTAATTGTATCCAGTTCTGAAGAACTTTTTTAAGTGACCCTTGGAAACGAGTCGGAAATATTTCACTTCTATTGGCAAAACCTGAATGTTTTTTAAAAATTTTATTATTATTTTTTTAATCTTACGCCCAGCTCAAGGCCTTTCGGCCATACGCTGTCTTGCCGTCCAATATAGCGAATAAAGTCCTTGGGGAGAAGTATCCCTGGTGTCAATGTCCTGTTAACTAGAGCACTCCGCAAGGTGTCTGTTCATAAAACCATCGCTACAAAGCGGACAGATCGAGGAGGTAGCCACCCCAATCTTATGTAGGTGTTGGAGATAGTCATGTCCGGTTAATAAGCAAAAAAAAACTGAATGTGGTATGTTCCCCCCTTCTGAAGTACGTAACTTCTCACACGTGTAGTAAGTAGACATTTTTTGCTGTGGTTTTTGCAATATCAATGCCCCTGGAATCTTTTTCAGAAATAAATGTTGATGTTAGAAACCCTGTTTTATAATGCATTTGTCTTGTCCATTGACTTGCATTCTCAAAAATGTCTGCCATTTTGAGCGAGGCATAATTAATAGCCTGTTTATGTGGGATAAAATAATTAGATCATAACATTGGTTTTAAAATGAGGTAAGTATAGAACAGTGTTTTAACTTTTTATGCTTAAAATATGGAATTTATTAAGCTAAATTTGATGTCTGATTTAAAAAACGTCTTTTTTGTTTTCATATTAAATTTCAAGATAATTTTGTTTTACTGGTTCAAGCAGAATATGTTTGCAATGTCAATCCATTGACCCCATGATCATTCTAGAATGCATCCCATCAATTTATGATTTCTGTTCTGTCGCAAAACTGCAATTGGATTACTTCATGTGAACTGCAAGTCACATAATTTGAGGGATTCTTTTTAGCTCTTGCTATTTATGTAACAAGGCAGAAATGTATTATATTTATGATAGTTGTGAGATACTTCAATTCTCGCTGCTATTCTAATGCAGATTCTTTGTTCAGAGGATGGGGAAAGCTACTAAAATATGGATTTGTTTTACTGAGTGTAGATAGTAATGTGTTGATTGCATATAAGATGGGGTTCCTTGACCTTTTTGTTATGTTTGCTAGATCCATATGAGCACTGGGTTTTAAATTGTTTTTATAGTCTTTTTATTTCAGAGTAGCAAAATCGCATTTTAAAACCATGTTCGTGGAATTGAGTTGCTTCAGGGAGGAAAGATGCTAGAGCAGATTAGTTGCTAAGTAATGCTAAGAACGAACTTCTCATTAGTTACCACTTTCAAGTAGATGTAAAATTTAGGTATTCAGAGTAATTGTCGTGAAACAGGTAGTGCCAGATATCCAGGTAGGATTTTATACATTATATTTGGATGGTTATACTTTTTAAGCTTTCTATAAGGTGTATCAATTTGATTTTTTTTATATACAGTGCTGAATTTCATGCTATTTTTCAGAATCCATTTTCAATACATATTAGGAATATTTACAAATTTGCCTTTTATGGTACATAATCTAAAACTAGTTGCTATGTTATCTTGCTACAATTGTTTATAGTAAAAATGTATCTTCAAATGCAGCACTGTATATTGTAAATAAATGTATTAGTCTTGTATGTTTACACCTTTTCCATTTCTGTTTTTAGCTCTTGGATAAATTGATTGAAAAGAAAAAGTGACGGGCATAATGGTGAGTATATGGATTGAAAATATTTGCATTTTCCATTAATATTCTCAGAAGACCTTAGGCTATTTTCAGGGTTTTGTTCACAAAAGACTTGGAGCTTTATAACTTTGCTTACCAGTTACATATATTTCATGTGTGAATTAGAGATGTTACAAATAGTGGTTTCACAGCACCAGTTCTATTGTAATCGAAAAAGATCACATCGCACGCATTTTAATGAACGCTTGTGTTTACAATCATGTGCAGAAAACTGGTTCAATGTGTTGCTTTTTGATACCACAATGGTCGCAGACTGTCGAGAAATTTTTTTTTTGCTGATTGAAGTAGTGCCAATGGGTAAAAATCAAAATTATGTACTAAGAAAGACTTCTATTGTACTTCTGTAATCAAAATCGTGGTACAAACAATGAGTTGTGTACTTTGCAAATGCTTACAATTAGTTATTCTGCAATAAAATCCTTGAGGCTCGGCTTAATTCCCCTTAACCAAGTACAAAAACTTCTAAGTGCCAATTTATGCCTAAACCATCAAGTTTTACATAAAATTGCTCAAATTTCTTTGTCTCTGTGACCAGTGTTATAGTTAAACCAAATTATGCATGTTTCTCTGGATTAGACCATTAGATTAATTAATAGACCATTCTATGCTACCCCCGCAGATTTTGCGTTTGCAATAGTAAAATAGATATACAGTGATCTCTCACTTATGCGCGGGCGTTGGGGACAGCGAAAAAAACGCGTATAAGTGAAAAACCACAAAAGGGAGCTTAAAAGTGAAATCAATACAGTGTATTGTTAATACTATGTATATGGAGGGCTTCCGGAATTGAACTGAAAATAGTCGCGTAGAGTTTCCAAAGCTTCAAACGCTACTGAGTGAGTTGGGGGAACTTTTGCCACATCTTCATCATCTTTGTCACCACCATTTATTTCGGCTGCAATGTCTCCTATTTCCCGCAATTGAGCTGTGATTAAACTTTCATCTGCATCAACGAAATCGTTGAAAGTAGTGCACATAGCGAGTCCACCAGATACAATATGCTAATCTTCTTCGTTTATGTCATTTTCTAGCTCCTCACATTCATCAGGGTGGTAACAAAACTGGGAAATCGGGGAATTCTCAGAGAAAATTTCCAAATTTCACAAAAAATCAGGGAATTTTTATGAAAACGGTAATTATTGTTTGTTTAATATGAGCGATTACAAGTACTTTTGAGAATCGAATAAATAGTTTTCGCCGAAATTGTAATTAGAATAAAGAACACTGGCTTCGTAATTTTCGAACCCAGCGAAAACCGCCTCCGTGATTTTCGCTGCCGGAGCATCTCGTCGCCGTGAGGCCAGCGATACAACTTGTGGTATACAATCTTAAAATTTATGTAACTAATGATGTTTTTTTTTTGTGCATTAAAAGTTTATTTGTTTTTTATCGTCTGATGGAAAATCATTCCTCCGCGAAAAATGATAACGGAAACGAAGAAAAGGAATTTAAAATCTGTGATCTTCTTCTATGCTGTTGCATTCAATAATTACATTTCATGAAATACATTTATAAAAATATTCTAGATTGAATTTTAAATTTCGCCACGACCCAAAAATTGCAAAATATTTGGACTACATGTGATGTCAGTGCCATAGATTCGTCAAGACTTTGCGTGCAGGAAACAAACAGGAAGACTGTCCTGACGAACACTTCCGTTTATAATATTAGAGATTCAAAATGATAATTTAACCTTTTGACTACAACTATGGATATAACAAGCCCGATTCTTCCTTGCGCGATTCTTATAACTTTCAATGCACAACTGCTCTAAAGGCCGTAGTCTAAATTATTTCTTGGCGCGATTCTTATAACTTAAGGTACAACTGATGTACTGGCCGTTGTCTAAATTCTTCTATGGCGTGATCACGGTACAATTGCTGTACCGCTGCCGTAGTCTAGGGCCCGGTTCACACATCCTATTTTTCAACGTGCGGCGCCGCTGCGGCACCTAAGTCCAACTATGCACACATAACTGTGAAATGACACAAGTACTCATTTCGCGAAATTTGCGATAAATATTATACTGAAGAAAACGTGTTTATTCCGCTAGCTTTGTGTAAAAAAAGTATATTTGAAACACAAAATAGACGTTACTGGATCAACCATTTATTAATTAATTCAGACAGGAGAAGCGTGTGCGGCGAGCTGCTGCGCCATGGGGAACTGCGTTACAAATTGCACGCACGGTGGACGTGCGGCGCCGGAGGCATGTGTGCACTACTCCATTGGATCTAATCTAACTCAGACCGCAGTTGCTTTGCGTCGGCGGCGCCGTACGTTGAAAAACCGCTTAGGTCCGGTGCTAAACTTTTCGCTTGCCGAGGTTGCCATGGAAACCATCTATATATATAAAACACTAACGTACGTAATCTATCGAACGGGTGCGAAATGCAGCGCCCGAGGCGGGTAATTAGTGTGTGTTCATGGTAAATTTTTTTGGCGAGTTATCGCTATTTGCAACTATTACATTTCATTAGTTATCGCTTTTTTGGCAAATACTTTGGCGCAATTTTGGCTTTGGCTTCTTTGAGACGTTTTCTCATGGAAGTCATTAGTGAGTCATATTTTCCCCGTCTTTCGAAATACGAAGAATTGCTGGGGAGTGGAGACGCCATCGGGGTGGTGTTTCATCATTTTTTTTTTGTAGAATGGTGTGGGTTCATGTGTTAAAAAGGAGAAACTGTGCATATACCATTTTTTTTTTAATTGTTGAGTGGACACCTGATTGAGCAAAATACAAAACCCACTTTGCTCAGAATAAATGCTGACAAAACTGGCTTAATTTTGATTGTTAGGTGTCCAAAAACTTTCTTGTTTTAAACTTGCAATTCCTTTTTTATTTTATTTCAAAGATAAATTAAATGAAGCCGCAGGGACGTGCCAACGTTTTGAATAGAGGGGGGGCGAGCATAGGCGTAAATAGGGTTGTTGAATGGGGAGGGGTTTACTCCCGAAAAGTACCCCTGTAAAAAGTGGGGAGAATAAATTAATTATATTAATAATGATTAATTATTAATAATAAAAATAAACAATTAATTAATTTATATAAAAAGATATTTATCAATTAACACTTGATTTTTTTTTAATCATATTTTTTTCTTTATACAATATTTACTAAATGACTTTATGGTGATTTTTAAAACTTACAATACATTTAAATTAGAAATTAAAACGTCGATTTTTTTTCCTAAACGTTTCGATTTTTCTGAACTTTTTTTTATTGATATTTGATTTGCTTGAATCACGTGGGTAAAAATTATCTCGATTCTGACTACCGCCTATGAGTGCTCAAAATTTTTTTAAACAGAATATATATTTAAAAATTCGGTTTCAATGAAGCACAGTAGGCAATATTTTAAAAAACCAATGAAATAAGATAAACACTAATTTTAAAAAGTTAAAAACTAATAACAATAGTTAAAATATAAAATGTATTTGAAAATTTGGTTTAAAAAAAACACAATTAACGATAATAAAAAATTCCATTTTTAATCGAAACATTTTCCTCTGACCTTTTACTCTGCATAATCTCGTATGAGTTCTTTAAAACACAATTTATTACAAAACTCATTTTCGATAGTTATAGTCAATCTACTTAGTCTATGTAGAGTTATTGTAAATCTGAAATAATTTTTGATGATTTTTAATTTGGAAAAACTTTTTTCACCACTTGCAACTTACATAGGCAAAGTTTTAAAATTCTGAGTGCAATATTAATATAAATATGATAGATAATAATAAACCCCTGCAGAAAATTATATTACAAATTCCCCGTTTTTTCGAGAATGGGGAAATGAGCAAATTTTCTATTAATTAAATTTTAAGGCTCATATGTCGGTATTTGGTATTTATTAGTTAATGTCGTACTTGACCAACACAACGGGCTATTGACGACGGTCCGGGATTAATCCCATAAGGAGAAGATCCTAGGACAACACCTCGTAATTTTGAACCACGGTCAGATGACGAAGCAACACCTGAGCTGGCACCCCACTCTCCAAACTTCCACACCAACTCAACGTGAGGACGACAGATTTAAGGTGCACCAGCCGCCAATACGCCATACGCTTACAAACATCCATGCCCGACCCGGATTCGAACTAGGAACCTTCCGATCTAGAGGCTAACACCTTAACCACTATACAGGTTGGTCGGCGGCTCATATATCGGACGAAAGTTTGGAATATAATGGTTCAGGTAGCCAATTTATTAGATTTATAATTGCCTAATATTTATCAAAAATTAGTCGCGATTTTTACTGCTTAGCGACCGCAAATTTTTGTTCATACTACTTTTATGAAAATAAGAATGTTTTTGTTAACTACAACTTGGAATAGGTATTTTTTATTGGAAACCCGTTTTTCAATAATTGAGTATTACTGTTGTTTTAAGTTAGAAATATTTAAGAATCTCTCTATATTAAAAAGAGTTACCACCGCCGTTGTCGCAGGATTGAAACTGGGTTTTTTCACTCGATTCTCAAGATGGTTTGTCGATTGAGTACAGATCAGAATATTACGAGATTAGCATGGTTTATTCAAAATTGTACAGGGAACAAAATGGAGATGTTTTTTTTTTTACTGATGCGGCTATCAGTTTAGGGTGCATTAAGTGTTAAAGTAAAAAAAAAGCGAAATCACTTACGACAGGAGTGTTGGTTTACGAAGCAACAAGTTTTAACAATGCACTGTTCTCACGTTTCCGTCACTTAATTACTTCACAAATTCAAGTGTTCACTTTCAAAACATTAAGCCCGGAACCTTACTCGTCAAGGAAATCCGTAAAACTAAATAATCCATCGGGCAAAAATTCAGAACAGTTCACTTGCAGGCAGTTTCCCGTTTTTACTTCAGACAAAAAAGCCGACAATTTAAAAGACCCAATATTGTAAATTATCAAAATAAACAATGGCAGATTTGTTGCGATTTCCGGAATGCCCTTATCTTCAAACGACATTTCCGTCAGTTGGTCAGGCGCTTCTTGTCCAGTTTGGGACCTAGCGCAATAAAACCCTAACATACAATCCGTCAGTCGGTCATAAAAATAAATCGTTTTTCTCAAGACATGCAATCGGCTGTCCAGAGCAAATGCCAAGTTTGCACTCTCTAGATCTGGGCCTGCATCTATTGACAGGAAATGAAATTAGTCCACATTTTTCAACGGTACTGTTTAATGTTACTTTTGAAGTTAAAATGTTAATAATGTTCCCCGATAGTGTGTGGCTTTCGCCCCTTCTCCTCAGTGACAGGAGGGACCAAATACCCCCTGCCCCCCTGTTGGCAAGTGCCTGTTTGCCCTCCTCCTTATCTCGGCCTGCATCTATTGACAGGAAATGAAATTAGTCCACATTTTTTCAACGGTACTGTTTAATGTTACTTTTGAAGTTAAAATGTTAATAATGTTCCCTGATATTGTGGGTGTGGAGGGGCGAAATATAGCTTTCGCCCCTCCTCCTCCGTGACAGGAGCCCCCCCCCCCCTGTTGGCATGTGCCTGAATGAAGGGAAAAACACTACTAAAACCTTTTTTTTGCAAGAAGCAGTGACAGCAGATTTTTTCACGGGTTTGAAAACAGGAATATTTCCAGCCCTCGCAAGATTTTTGACTGATAAGAAAGAAAAATTTTATCAAGTATTTTTCGGACAAATAAAACTGTTTGAACTTTTAAAATTCAAACATAATGGGTGTATCGTTTTCGAAACTATTTTGTATTGCATTGAATTTGAACTATTTAAAATTGTCTTCACATACTTGGAATTGCATTATTTACTGAGATAAAATTAATAAATATGGCGAAAATTCATTTACTGGTGTATTCGCGTTTAGTAGTTACATTTAGAATTGATGAATTAGTACTGACAATTTCAACTGTCGTGTTTCTCAAATTTTGCATAACATTAGCGTTAGCTAGTCATATAACAAATATTTCAAACGTTATTAACTATAATTATTTATGTTTTGAGTTTAAACTCAGGAATTTTAGCATAAAATAGGTAAATTTAATGTATTAAAAGTTGGGGTTTTAATATTTCATACACATTTTCCACAAATATAACTAATTACGGAGATAGTCATTTTTCAGACTGAAATGATCAAACCTCCATTGATTGAAAAATGGACTAAGCGGTCGGATAATTAATTTTATTCAAATTGCTTTCGCAAATTCCGAGATTTAATGTCCAGTGTAAAATTCATTTCAATTTCCAATGTATATTTACATAGTATAAATAAATAAATATCTTTATTTTCAGGTGACCTTGAGCGAACAATATTTATTGATAATTTAAATATTTGCCTTTATCATAAAAATAAGTTAACTAGTTAACATAAAAAGCACCTATTCTTGACCTAGGAGAGGCAATGGAGTCCTGATCAGATACCAACTCTCTAAAATGAGACATAACAAAATAATTAATGAAAAATTAAATACAAATGCAATGCATAACCTCGAAGTCGAAAATAAAAGTTATGCATAATCAGGAAATTTAAATGTATTAAACCTGAACCCATAAATTTAACTTGAATCAAGTTACAAATAATAAAATATCGAAAACTTTTTAATAATCAAAAACCACTTCTTAATTGTCTCTATAATCTATATTATAAAACTATTATATATATATAAACCAGTTCTCTGTTCTCTATAATAATCTACACCGTTTGACCAATCCACACCAAATTTGCTATACTTGCTCTTTAGACCCCTGCGAATTACATAGGCTACATAATAACCCCCATTATATTTCTCTTGGGCGTGCAGAGAGGCTAAAAACAATTCGAAATCCCCATATTAATAATATTGAGTAATTTAAGATATCGGATCAAATTTGATACATTCATTCTTTAGAATCCTGCGGGAAACAGGCTATGTATTAACCCTCGTTCTATTTGTCTTACGACGAGAGGGAGGTAAAAACAATTCTTAATCCAAATAGGTAAGTAGTTACATATTTAAAGTAACGTCGAACTGGAGTAATACAACGGGCTATTGGCGACGATCCAGGATCAATACCGTAGAGGAAGGTAATTGGTAATTATTAGTTAACGTCGTACTAGAGCAACACAACGGGCTATTGACGACGGTCCGGGATCAGTTCCTTAAGGGAAAGATCGAGGACAACACCTCGTAATTTTGAACCACGGTCAGATGACGAAGCAACACCTGAGCTGGCACCCCACTCTCCAAACTTCCACGCCAACCCAACGCCGTAGAGGAAGATGCGAGATCTAAATAGGATTAACGTTCAGTATCTATATCACAATTTTATAGTTGTTAAGGTGTTAGCCTCTAGATCGGAAGGTTCCTGGTTCGAATCCGGGTCCGGGCATGGATGTTTGTAAGCGTATGGTGTAGAGGCGGCTGGTGCACCTTAAATCTGACGTGGCCGAAAGTCCTCACGTTGGGTTGGCGTGGAAGTTTAGAGTGGGGTGCCAGCCCAGGTGTTGCTTCGTCATCTGACCGTGGTTCAAAATTACGAGGTGTTGTCCTCGGATCTTTCCGTTGAGGGACTGATCCCGGACCGTCGTCAATAGCCTGTTGTGTTGCTTTAGTACGACGTTAACTAAACTTACCATTACTATTTCACAATTTAACTAATTCACAATAAATTTGGTACACTTAATTTTTGAGGGTTGCGAGTTTGAATCCAACAAAAACTATCTTGTACAAAGTAAGGTGAGGTAATTTTAATTAACGTCGTACTAGAGCAACACAGCAGGCTATTGACGACGGTCCGGGATCAGTCCCTTAAGGGAAAGATCCGAGGACAACGCCTCGTAATTTTGAATCATGGTCAGATGACAAAGCAACACTTGAGCTGGCACCCCACTCTCCAAACTTCCACACGAACCCAACGTGAGGACTTTCGGCAACTATAGATTTTAGGTGCACCAGCCGCCTCTACACCATACGCTTACAAACAACCATGACCGGACCCGGATTCGAACTAGGAACCTTCCGATTTAGAGGCTAACACCTTAACCACTATACTGGTTGCATAATTTTTTGTGTTGAATGCTTTCGGCCGACCAATCGTAAATGGTCTACTTTCGAAAGGGCATGCCTACCTTTTCAGAGCCTTTGGTATCATGCAATGCCTCAGTAAGCTTGAGGCGTGAGAAAAACGTTTTGTTAAAAATTTCAGGATGTCGATCGAATGAGCCAATTGAAATTTTATTTTCAATCGCAGACCCCTTCATCGGATTATTTAGTGTGTCGAATTCGAGGCCGGTATCTTTTCCATTCCTGTCTGTCAACGCTTTGAACACATTCTGATAGAGCTGAGTTTTTCTCGAGATAGAAGCCACGACAGAATTAAGGTGCGCCCAAGATATGTTTTCTCCCCATGTCAAGCGATTGTTGACTCTATCCAACACGTCCCATATTCCTGTCAAACGATTGGCATGAAACTAAACATTTCTTCAAAAGTCATTCTACCTTGAAATGATTTCAGTGGGACTCCACCAGGAAGAATGAATCATGTGAATATCATCATGAACAGAACGTAAACGTATGAAGGTGTTTGGCTGTTCACCATTGTGAAACCCTCACCGGATTGATAGGATTCATGCGTCTACAGATTTAACGTACACCAGTCCCCTACTAGGGGTTGTGAATGACCCCATGCACTCCAATCATCATCCTTGCTTTGAAATGTTGTGTAAAGTTAGCAATAAACATTCTAAGCCTGAATATAAAATCTGAATTGTCTCAATGAGACATTTTCACATAGTTTGAGCTGACCAACCGGATCTAGATCGGAAGGTTCCTGGTTCGAATCCGGGTCCGGGCATGGATGTTAGTAAGTGTATGGTGTAGGAGGCGGTTGGTGCACCTTAAATCTGTCGTGGCCGAAAGTCCTCACGTTGGGTTGGTGTGGAAGTTTGGAGAGTGGGATGCCAGCTCAGGTGTTGCTTCGTCATCTGACCGTGGTTCAAAATTACGAGGTGTTGTCCTCGGATCTTTCCTTTAAGGGATTGATCCCGGACCGTCGTCAATAGCCCGTTGTGTTGCCCTAGTACGACGTTAACTTAAAATTACCATTACCATCACATAGTTTGAAAGATGGTAATTTTAGTTAACGTCGTACTAGAGCAACACAACGGGCTATTGACGACGGTCCGGGATCAGTCCCTTGAGAGAAAGATTCGAGGACAACCACTCGTAATTTTGAACCACGGTCAGAGGACGAAGCAACGCCTGAGCTGGCACCCCACTCTCCAAACTTCCACGCCATCCCAACGTGAGGACTTTCGGCCACGACAGATTTAAGGTGCACCAGCCGCCTCTACACCATACGCTTACAAACATACATGCCCGTACCCGGATTCGAACCAGGTACCTTCCGAAGAACATTATGTTAACCACTTCAATCGCAGAATCTGAACACCGTCTGTAGGATTAATTGGTTGGATCGGAAATTGAATTCGAGGCCACTGGCTTCATCAAAATGGGTCGGTATTTTTCCCATTGAATTGACACCTACAGATTTAACGTGCACCAACCCCGATGCACTTTTGTTTTCCCCCATGTCAAGCGATTGGTGACTCAGATGGTCCGTGTCCAGATTCATGTCAAGCTTGGCCTTTTATATCCCGTTGGGGAAAAAATAAAACCTTTTTTGACCTTTGATATCCGATCAGAAAAGACAAAAATTTGTCAACGAATTTTTCTAACTTTTTTGCCCGACGGGCTATAAAAGGTCCAGAAAAAGTTTTCATACCCTTTTATGATTTTGGCTGGTGGCTATACATTAGTTTTCTATAACTTCTGTTTTGCCACAACCCTGTTTCGCGATTTTACCAGGCATGCGTCTATCCTCAAGGGATTTGCTTCGTGAAAGGCGATTGTTCGCTATTCAGCAGTGTAGTATTCGTTATTTCATGATAAAATTTAATATGATTTGAAAATAAGAATCTTTGGAAAACATAGCATGCCTTTTTTATTTGATTTTATTGCTGTATTTAATAAAAAATATAACATCTTTTGTGCATCATATAAATAGATTATAATTCCTATGCGCTAAGTTCTTGTGTTTAATTAGCGTAGTACAAAGATGTTATTTAGTTATGTTTACACATATATTTGAGTATGTATTTAATTCATTGAACGCGATTAACACTCTATTAAGGACATCCTATTTTATTTTAAAATAACCGGTTTGCAACTACAGATTACTTAGAGGATTTATTCTTTAAAAAAAATCAGTGTCATCGTAGTTGTTAACCTTTACTCACCATGTGCAGATCCCGTGTGAAATATAACAGGACAACTATACAAAATTGGAAATAATTAACTACAGTATTGTTTGAAAAGTGCATGAGTACGAGTACTAAGGAACATAACTAGAATTTTTATGAAAAACTGCAAATTAGAGCAACCAAACCGCCGGAAGAGTTCTTAGACGTGAATGGAAATATTCTACAATTAACTTTAAGTTTAAAGGGGCTTATCACAATTTCCACAGAATACCTAATGTGGCGTAGTGGAAAGTATTTTAATTAAAACAAATTTGAAGAGAGGAATAGAAATGAAGCACAGGTTGTATCTATTATTTCGCCAAGACATATTGCGAGGAGTACTAGAGTTTCGAGAGGTTTCCATTGAAGTGTGTGTGTGTTGAATTCTTCAGTTATTGGAGTCTTGTTTAGCGATTCATAGAAAATATACGCGTCAATAATCCATAAATAAAATTTTTAAACAATCAATATCAAAACTATATTTATTTCCTTTGTGGAGAAGTAGAGATGAAAACTCTATGCATGAAAAATTGTGACTAAGCAATGGATTGCATGGAAAGTAAAATTTTTCTGATTTCTCTCATTAGAATTAGTATCACTAAGAACTTATTTAACATATATATTGTTCAAAATATATTCTTTAATCATTAGATTCATGTTAAACCATTAGTAGAAAGTATGTGCATTTGTAATAGGCAAATTAAATTTTGAAAAAGAGCTTTATTTCAAACAGCATACAACAATAACTCCAAAATATCCCTAAAGAAGGTACTAATAGAAATAAGCAAAAAACATTTGCAAACTATTTTTAGATGAATTCAAACATTACATATATGTCTTATTTTTCAAATCAAAAGGAAATTTTATCAAGGAGCAAGAGTTAGTACTTTTTACTATTAACACCAGAAGAAGGGAAGTGATCAGTATGACCGCAAATTAATTTGAAAGATGTATAAATATTTCATTCTCCCACCAAGGGCCATGGTAGCCTGTTTGCTAGAGGAGCGGATTAGCAATCAAAAGGTTTGGAGTTCGAAACTCGAACCAACCAAAGGCTTCTTCAGAGGCTTTCCCTTTGGTTTGTGTCTGTTGGGAGACATTCAAATAAGAGAACAGTAAGGTGTGTCATAGTTATCGTGCATTCTCTTGAAAAGAACGTGAGAAAGTGTAAAAACAAAACACTACACGAAATATAGCATTGGGACAATCATTTTTCCAACGAAGAATTTATAAGAAAACTGGCTCCATTTTGTTTTGAAATAATAAAATTCCTGTGTTCACACCCTGTGTTTCAACACTGTTCCGAAATATTACGAACATCTCTTCCCAGACCGGGATTCGAACCAAGGACCAAGACGATGTGCGTAATAAGGGATTATTCCAATTTTCGATACAGTTACGCTCCTTCATTACTCGCCGACACTACATCAGTTCTTGGTAACGCAAACTCACAAAGAATTGTGTAATTTTTCCAGACGTAGAGTTTTGAGTTTTTATTTTGAGTTTTACGTAGAGTTTTGAGTTTTTAAGTTTAGTTTTGAGATTTTATTCCACATTGAGTAGTGCTTAAAGATTCTGTACATTTGTTTGAAATCTCACATCCATTAAGTTTAGTTTATTTAAAAAATACTATAAAACGTCATTAATTGTTGTTTGTGATGCCTCTACCCGTTAACTAAAGCAGCTTCAAATAATAAATGCGATTGAAACTTTACTAACTAATCCTGAGGTTAGGATGACCATGTTTATACCATCCATAAATTTCTAAGGAAAGGGGACTGAGAGGAGGTGAATTATTAAATTTTTACGCAAAACTCTCCAACCATAATAAAGAAGCTATTTATTCCAAATCCCAGATACGACTACCGTAGAAAAAAGGTCGTTCAAAAAACAACCTAGATTCACTCTAAATAAATTGATGTTTGTTCATTCCTTTTCCACTCCAAAATTGATTCAGAGTTTGTCCTGTCTTTCATGTTCTGCCCCTCAGTAGACCGGATATACCATTGAAATCTTCACAATGGGGGTACAGAAGATTTCTCAGAAAAGTGTCTACTTATGGGAGACTGCGGTCTGGCCTTTTGTCAAGACAGCAGTGGACTATGTGAGGGGTCCTGATCTTAGAAGAGATAAAGATCCCATCTATTCAAGTTACTGTATGCGTATGCCTGTGGCTTGTTAGTTGAGAATAAAGATAAAGTAAACGCCAAACGGCATTCCTGTGATTCCTTTGTAAGCTGCACTGCACTCTGCCCACTGGAATCGTCTACAGGAAAATCTTTCTCTTCGAAAAAAGGAGTTGAATTGAAAATTTAGAACCATTTTCGAAACTATTATTATTCTTATTCTGCTTTACGTTTTGAAATGAACACTTTTCAAACTGTTTAATCTGAAGTACTATTAAAATCTTACGAAACACACATACACAAAAAAAAAGATGAAAGGCAATTAATAAAATTATGTGATGTAAATTCTAAGAAAAAGATAGGAAATAAAAAATTTAAAGGTATGGTTTTCGTTTCTAACAAAACCACATGACATATGCTTTAAACTACGCATACGCACAACTGATTAGTTTAATATTTCAATACGTACTGAAAACTTAATGAAGTGCGGTAATTGTTGGAGTTCGAATGACTTGGTGAAGCGGATGACCAATCGGCTAGAAATGCGATAAAGAATTTGGTTCTTTCTCACAAAAATTTATTATAAATGGATAATTAACCCTGTGAAAATCATACTAAATAAAATAGCTTTTGCAAACAATGAAACTGGATAAAGACGTATATAAATGTAATTTGTATATAACTAAATTAATTTTTTTAAAGAGTGATGAGTACTTGTATAAATTTTATTTTAAAAATTAATAGAATTTACCAGTCTTGTACTAAAAACTTATACAAATTACTTATAAGAAGTGACTAAACCAAAAACTGGTTCTTTAACACTATGCTGCTAGCAGGTGACTAAATTTTTTAAATCTGAATCCCCCAAATCAAAGTGTATAGCTTTTTTTATTTCATTTCTGCGATATACTACCATTTAATTATAAACATTTCAGATAAGAAACAAAATATGTTTCAAGATAAATATGTCACATAATGCATCAAAGGGATATATGTATATATAGCAGAGTTGACGTCTGTCTGTCCTCTATATAGATCTACACCGTTTGACCAGTCCACTCCAACACTTTCTTCACAACTTTGGGGGTAACGTAGGCAACATATTACCCCAGTTCTATTTGACCTAGGTGTTCAGTGGGATTTAAAAACAATCAGAAATCCTCATGGGAATAACAATTTTATATTATTTTTACGATCACTGAAGAATTCAGACCAACCATATGGTAGGTACACTCATCCTGTAAAAAACATTGGCTATTATATATTAAACCCTATTCTATTTTTTTTTAGGTTTGGAGAGGGGTAAAAAACAATTACGTGATCCAAATTAGAACAATATATATATATATATATGTATATATCTTTATCACAATTCGACCAATTCACAACAAATTCGGTACACTCTTTATTTGACAACTGTGCTTAACACATGCATATACAGTTGCAGATTTAGGGGGCTATAGCTAAAAGCTACACTGTTTACTATCTAAAATAACTTATTCAATTTGAAGCTTCGCACTACTGTGTGATAAACCATTATTGCCTTTGTATTTCTGAAAAGGTGCTACATGTAAAATATAAAACTACTGAATATACCACCTACTAATAATAATCAGTAAGCTGTCTGGTTCCTAAACCAAATAATATTCTGCCGAGTAGTATGTAATGGGTTAAATGATCAGATGTTCATTAATGCACCACTTCCATTATGGTTACCTGAACCAAAAGAAATTCATTATTGATGACATGAAATGATCACCAAAAACAAACATCATTTAGTTATCAAGAAACATAACAGTTGTTTTGATGAAAAGTTAACAATGTGAATTTATAATCATGGTGCAAGGAAATTCTTTACAGGCTCAGGTGAATTGTTTCTGAATTTGTATAAACTTTTACAAGCCATCTTGTAACTAAAGGAAATTTATTATTCATAAATACAATGATACAGAGCTCTGAATTTTTCTTTATCAGGATGCAACTCCATTCTGTTTACCCTTATTCTGAAAGAGAAAAATTAATTATGTATCCTCTTTTGCATAAAAATACAATGATACAAACTTTTCCAACAGAATCCTAAAAACAAGAATTGTTTCTTTTTGCACACTGATTTTTTTTAAATAATTACACTCAAGTAGTTGCCATGCTTTTCACCTACCTTAATTTTAAGGGCATATCTTGAATAGCTACATCTCGAATTTCCCCATTTAAAACGCTGTCTTGTCTTCTCAACATTTAATGAAACTAATTTATTGCTAGATGGGCAATCAGTAGCTACAGAGTTTAGTTCTATCTGTCTGGTTAAAGTGAGGAGGGCATGAAATTAATCAATCTTCCAGAAGATTTAAAGCTTTACAGATATGATTTTTCTATAATTGAATGGAATCTTTGTAATTTTGAGCAGAAGTTGTACCGCAGGGATCATAAAAATGAAACTTTTCCAACCAATAGAACCCAGATTATTTTCATTTAAAGGTATAAATAAATATTCATTATGAGCAAATTGATATCCAGCCAATTGAGATAATATTTCATTAGTCTTGTAGATATAATGTTTCAAAGCACCTGGCAGCTGAGGAATTCGTGCCACAAAGAATCATAAAACTCCATCAATAACACTGTCAGGAAAATTTGAGACTCCTCAACCCTGGAATGCTCTGACAAAACAGTGATCCTACCTCCAAGGTTCTTTTTACTGGAAGTTGGAAGGCTATATTGTTATATTGCAAACTAGGAAGTTTAGTGAAAAAAAGTGAACTTGTTATCCAAGCCTCATCTAAAGAATGAATATGGAAATAACGTTACACATTTAATAATATTTTATGTACAATATTATAGAGATTAATACCTGCATTGAACAGAACCTTCTGTAACAATTGTAGAAATCAGTTCAACAGCCTTCCTTGGGCTTAGGTGGGTCACAGGTTGAATTAAACTCTCAGATGAAGAATTGAGATGTAAACTGGGCAGCCTTACCATACTACCTTTCCAAGTGACTGGGATTTGCTATACTACCTTTCCAAATGTGACTGGGCCTTGCCGTACTACCTTTCCAAATGACTGGGATCTACAAAAAGAAATATTTTGCTTCTTTTGGCAGTAGAAAAACATCCTGTGGTTTAGAAGATAATTTTTTGTGCCATACTACCTTTTCAAGTGTACCTTTCCAATGACTGGGATCTACAAAAAAAATATTTTGCTTCTTTTGGCAGCAGAAAAACAGCCTGTGGTTTAGAAGATAATTTTTTGTGTTCACTTTCTGAAGAAAAGGTCTCATAGCTTGTTTTTCAAGGGAGAGAGAGAGGTAGTTATCGGTAGATAATATAGCTGAAATCACAATGCACGTCTCTTGAATACAGATTATGTTTTGCAACAGTTCCTCAAATTTTGAGAAGCATTTATCAAGGCAATCATAGGTGTTATTGGTACCTACATGACCCATAATCAAGTCACGATTCTTTCTTTTCCGTTACATCCTCAATGGTGATTCCTGGAAAAGCTAGAATATATATTACATTACCATGTCATTGTGATGGTAAATACTGATTTTTCCGTAATGATTTCCGATTACTCCGTATTTGACCATCGAATCCACACCAGTAATTAAAACCTTCATAGTTAAGTTACACTATAATTTTTTGACAATTTACAGGTAGGAAGAGCAATTAAGAGAAGGGCAGAAACTAGTCAAAGAAAACAATCAAAAAAGACTGCAGCACAAATGCAATCACTCAATTTTTAAAATGCAAAATGAACTCGTAAAATAATTCAATTAAGAGTAAAAATCACGAAAACGAACAATGGAAACACAACAAAGCGAAAAGTAAACAATATTTGAGAACTGACAAATACAAGAAATACAGATTACACAAAAATTAATATCATAAACAAAATAACTTTTAAAATAACGAAATATTTTGTGAAAAAAGGATAAACGATTCCAGGCAAGCTTCGCGATATCAAGGAGCGTAATCAAATCCACCGACAGGCACTGAGCGACGAGCATCGTGAGCGACTGGCGTGATTTTCCACTACAATGCATTCCAAAATCGAATTGGCTCCCATGCCAAAAAAGTTTTTGAGCCAAGACCGCAAAATCTATAGCAACCTCCGAAATTCTATAGCAACCTAGTGTGCCCCTAGGCGCTGCATTTTCGCACCCAAAAGAAACTTTCCTAACGTACGTGGACCCGAAATCGACGTTATTTGTGTATCGTCAAATGGCAACAAAAAACGTAAATAAAATAACCCAGATATTTCGAATTAGTGTTTTCAAATAGTCGATGTCAATTTCTATGCAAAATAAGGAATTAAATTGTAATATTTATCTTTGAACTGATTTTTAATTTCTTCCTTTGATATAAAAGTAATTTAAACGTAATTTTTCTACTCGGTATCTGGCCACGTCAGAATTAATGTTTACTTTTTTAATTTGATTTAGAATTCCGTGTTTGGGTATTTGCGTTGACTGCGAGATGTTGCGGACATATTTGAGGATGGTGGAGTGGTCGTTCACGGTAAGACGTTTGTCGCCAAATCAAGATGGCCGCCGAATTCCGTAACAGCAGATAGGGTTGCCATAACAAAAACGGCAGGTGTGAAGAAAATCAGCAAAAGGTGAAGGTTACCATATTTGGCGACAAATCGCCTTCTTACCGTGAACGACCACTGCAACGAAAAGTCTTTTGTCGCATTATTCTATTTCATAATATATTCCGGAAGTCGAAATTCAACACGTTTGAATAGATACGTACGTGTTTTTTTTTTCAGAATTTTGCATTTTTTCAAGGGTTGGAATTATTTTTTTTGTTTGCATTATGTGTTCCGGTATATTACCTATTGCAGAAATATTATTTAGGAGTTGGATTTTAACAAAATTTCCTACAAATGACTACATGATTTCCTATTTCCTACAAAATATCATTAGACATGGGTAATTTTGTAACGGTATATGTATATTTCGACGAACTTTCCTTAAATATTTGATTGAATACGCAATGATTTGAAGAATTGTTTTATAAAAATAAATAAAATATACAAATCAAAACATGTTTAATTACGGTGTGTAAAAAAAGCACTATTACACACAGCCGAGCGCTTGCCGGCGCAGCCCGGCTAGTACTAATCGTAATGCAGGTGGATTGCCTTAACCTGCCCTAACTCGCTACTAGAAGTGTGCGAAAAAAAACCGCGCCAAGATCGTTGCCACCACTTTAAACGTAGACTAAAGTTGTACCAATTTTTTTAATGTATATTTGCATTTGATTTTGATGTATATTTGTATAATGCAGAAACAGGTATATACATGTATATCGATACCAATTAAGAGTCCCGACATTTCATAAGGGATTTGTAAAATCGGGGAAATTTTTGTCATACTATCAGGGAAATATCAGGGCACTTTTTTTCGAGGATTTTGTTGCCACCCTGTTCATTTTCTGCTGGAAACGAAAATCCTGCTTTCTTAAAGCAGCTTTTAATGCACTTGTGAATAACGTTTCTCAGTGATGAACACAACGTATGAATTGCATCAAGGACTGTAATTTGCTTCAATTCGTCTTTTAATGCACGTTTTGTTTCTGATGCAGCCAGAAGTCGAAGGATTAAAGTTTTTCTGTGGTGCACTTTCACATAACGGATGACACTCGGATCCAAAGGTTGAATCTTGCTCTTGCAATTTGCAGTTAAAAAACACAACTTTCGTGTTATTGAAAGTTGGAAGATCTTGTGGGTGAGCAGGACACTGTGATCCGTGAATAACAGAACTTTCCGTTTTTCTTTTTGCATTTTCCTATCGAATTTTTGAAAGAAATCCAAGAAAATGTGTGATATCATCCACGCTGTTTTGTTGCTAGTGTATTCGCAAGGAAGCTTCTTCACGTTCTCTTAAAACAGCGAGGTTTTTTTTTTTTATCTGCCAATGACCAATGGCGGGAATTTTTCTGAACCATCAGTGTTGCAACACAGCAAGGCAGTTAGTCTTTCTTTACTTTTTTTCCACCATGGCATGGTTCTCCCTTAAATGTTAAGGTTCTGTCGGGCATCAGTTTATAAAAAAAGTCCAGTTTCGTCACAATTGTGTAGATGTTTTTCGGTTCTTATCCGTTTAATAAAGTAGCCAAGTCTTCTTTCCATTGTTCTACAGTGTTTTCATTGACACTCGCACTTTCCCCAGAAAGGACACAAGTTGCCAAGCCATGCCTATTTTTGAATTTTTCAAACCATCCATGTGATGCAGAAAAGTTTTCCATTTCAAAACTCTTTGACAATTGTACGGTCTTCTCCCTTAGAAGCTCAACGTTAACAGGAATATTCGATTGACAAGCTTCTTTAAACCATAGCAACAAAACCTTCTCAAATTTTTCGAACTTTCCACCTTGAATTCTGCTTCTTTTCTTCGGCTGAATTCCACATTCTCGATGAGCGACTATAATCGCCTCTTGATTTTTAAAATCCCTCTCAATGTCGACTCTGAAACATTAAAATTCTTCGCTAAAGCTTTTATCGAGTTGCAAGGATTTTCTTCAAAATTTTTTATAACATCCATTTTAAACGAAAGCTGCAATTTTGTTCGTTTTGCCGTTTTAAAACGAAACCATCTAACCCAAACTCCAAAGAAGGTTCTTTCATTAGCGATCGATGCCACATGGTACGTACCGTACTAACCACTCTAATTGGCTGCTGTATAAATGCGACTTTTACTGCTGTCAGTCACCAGACCCCTCCGGTACACCCGTGTATATGGTAGAGGAATATGTTCCGGGAATCCAAATGATAGGGGAAGGGCGAGTTAATGCATTCCTAGAAGCAGAATAAAAAGGAAAAGTTTTTGCGATAAGCAACACCTAACTTGGAACTAGGCCTGGGCGATGTTCAGATTTTCACATCACGATACATCGGCATTCTAACATCACGATATCGCGATGTTAACCGTGCATTTTATACATAGTAAAAGCTTTATATATATATAAATTACGCGTCACGTTGTTTGTCCGCTATGGACTCCTAAACTACTTAACCGATTTCAATCAAATTTGAGCACCGTATGCAGTTTGATCTAACTTAAAAGATAGGATAGCCTTCATCTCAATTTATAGCCGCGATATTATTTTATTGCAAATTATTGCGGTATCTGTTGACTGGATTGAGTAAGTATTTTAACAGATGGCGCTGTGTTGAAAGTACCAACGTTTCACATAAGCTACAATTTAATGGCATAACCACCACGTGTTGCTGAGTCTAAAGTATAAGTTAAATTTATTTCGTAGTAAACGCAATACAGTGATTAGCATAGCCGGCCACGTGTTATTTAGACTGAATTATAAACTGAATTCATATTATAGTAAAAGTAATACAGTGGAATTTTATAATTCAAAATAATAAACATTATTGTTAAAAATTTAAAACTATCTGCCCTACCTACCTCATTAATAAGTTTAAGTGTTACGTGTTATTTACTAACAACTTTGTAATGTACTCATTTGTTACAGACTTGAATACAAAAAATAATTTACATTTATTTCTTTTGTATTGATTTTTGCTCAATATCAACGGTAGTAGAACATTTTTATTTTCACGCTTGAAAATGTGTGTATAAACTTTCTATGACTCCTTAAAAATTTCGAAAGAATTTCTTAAATATTCCTAATTTTTGTATTCAAAATTCTGTATGAATCCTGGTAGAGTAGAATTAGCTTCTCCGCAGTTTGAAACTTTAATTTTCAATCTTTATATGTGTGCCACTTGCCAGAATATTCTCGAAAAATAACAGTGCAGAAATCACAAAAGATTCTCATTAGCAGGCCTGGTAAAAAATCGCACATGCGCATAAAGTAACATCGGAATCGTTTTGTTAGTCTTAACCAAAACCCAAAAATTTCCCCAAATTTTGCTAAAAAAAACCCATTGTTTAAACCAGAGAAATCACGCATGCGCTAAGAAAACATCGAAATTGTTGCCGCTGAACTACAACATCGCGACACCGTGATATCTATGCTAAGGGATGTCTGCGTGCCATCGGGGAATATCGCGATATCACGATGAATCGGCAGCTTGAAAATCGCGACACCGGTATGGCGATAACGACCCGATACATCGCCAGCGTGATAATCGCGAAACGGTGGCGATGACGATCTCACACTCACACCTATTGTCCTAGTATGTTCCACACACCATATATGCTCAAGTAGATTAAAAAATAGCTTATTTAGAAGGAAAAAAACAGAAGCATAAAAATAGAAATAACGGGGCATTTGAGACATCGCGATTACGGAAAACCGTGATACTTGTGCTCTGGGATTGGCTGTGCAATATCGCGCATGCGCTTTGAAAATATCGAAATCGTGATATATGTGCTCTGGGATTGGCTCCTTGACATCGGGAAAAACCGCGATACCGCGCATGCGCTTTGAAAAAATCGACATCGTGATATATGTGCTCTGGGATTGGCTCCTTGACATCGGGAAAAACCGCGATACCGCGCATGCGCTTTGAAAAAATCGACATCGGGAAAAACCGATGTATCGTGATACATCGAAATCGCGAAACCGGTGTGACGATTTCGATCTCATACCGGTTTACCACGATGTATCGATACATCGCCCAGTCCTACTTGGAACGTACTTTTTGAACTGAAATTTTTTTTTCCCTCATGCATAAGTGAGAGCTGCTTTTTTTATTGTGTCGTATAAATTAATAAGAGTTATCATTGTTTTCCTATATTCATGGCTGGGACCGTGTGTAAGTGAGAGATCACTGTATATAAATAGGAATGATTAAAAAAGACCTTTTGCAAAAATGCAACATATTTTACTTGCAAGTCTTCTAATTTTTGTGTATGGTATTTTCTCTAAACGTGTCCATTATTTTGCATTGTTTGATCAATTAGGTCAGTTTAACTTGTTCTTTACAAACTGTCAGAAAGATGTATAATAGTGAGAAAAACAAAAACACGCCGGTTTGCAAAACGTCCTGATTTTGGACTTTTTACTGTGTAACTTCATCCTAAAAAGATTTAACTGATATTTTATTTTGAAAAATATTATAAATTGAAAACAAATATGCTTGGTTTTCTATTATTGTGAGCTTTCAGCTGGGATTTGAGAGAAATACATGTACTCTAAACTAAGAAACTTTGTACTGAGATTTCACTGTATAAGAACTGTTTACAGCAGGGTTGGCGAGCAGGGGGTGGAGCCCTATAGTCCATTTAAAAAAAGGAGCTTCATTTTGTTTCATCAAAGAATCACATGCTGAAATTCGAGCAAGCATATTCTGTGTTAAAATATGGGGTATCCATATATTGTAGCGTCTTGCATACCCAATCATCAGTTGATCATGAACTGAATTTTTTGGAATATTTAGTCTGATAGTTCCTGAACTGTGTAACGTGGATTTTCCGTGATGGCATATTTAACTTGTTTACAGAGGATGGGCATCATTTTCGAGGCTGAAATTTCCTCGCCTAAATTTATCAAACCACCTTCAAACTGTGTCACCAGAAACAGCGCTTTGTCCATATACAGCACACATTTTACATGCAGTCTTACTACCGTTTTTTTTTTTTTTTTAATAAGAGCAGGGCTCCTAACACGTCACCTTTTTGACATTGTGTCACCTTTTCAGGGGTTTTAAGTTCTTAAATTCTATTTGGAGAAGAACAAGTTTTGATACACAATTTAAAAAAATTCATATTTCCTCTTTAAAAAAAACAGGGTTTGCACGAATTAAATTTCGAAATGCACTCTACCTTTCCACAGCAAGAATGGATTCACAAACGTACCGTTTCAACTGTAAAAGTATACTCAACGTTGCCCACTGTGTATTAGCAGCAAGTTCTGGAAATTTTCCCACAAGAAAAGACTATCAGTAAGGCGAAGTGTCAAAGTTTAAGGGAAGCAGGGACATCTGCATATTCGACCCCTCTTACCTAATTACCTAACTTGAGCAACAGAACCTTGAGTGGGATTTACGACTGGCGCTTTTCTTTCATAGTATTGTGTGGCATATCATTTGACGCGAGAGAGATATCACCGGTCGACAGGGTCGAACAAAAGGAGGAACCCTCTAGAAGGTCAGACGCTGACAGCTCGTAAATAGTGATTGATGCCAGCGGTCACTTTAAAGGGGTATAACATCCTCCATACACAGATCTGAGGGCGGTCTCAACAAACCTGTTTTATTTTCGGATTCTGGAATAAGACGAGAATGGAGAGGTCAAGAGACCAGACGGATCAAGCTGATATTAACTCAACGTTAACCCAGGAGGAGAGGTAATGCGTTTAGTACCTTTGTCATCACATGTTGCAGTTTCTATTGTGGGTCTGATTATGTCTAGAAGGTATAGATACGTCGCAGGTAAACTCTGCAAGGACGGCGGAATCTTCAATATGTATGACAATTTACACTCGAAGGTTTCTTCAGCAAAGTTTTTAAGGGGATAGATCATCAACCTTTCACACATTCCAAGCACTCGAAGCTCCCCATCGAGAACCCTGACATTCCTGTCTATGGAACAGAGGTTATTCACGTGCTGCTCTCTTTGTGGCACAGAAATGAGGGGATGGAAATCTTAATGGACTTAAGCCGTTTCTTCAAGAGTTTGAAATCTGAAAGATTCCAACCCCCTCCGTAACCAGACAATGCAAAAATTTTGAGCGTCTCCTTATCCAGAGGGTTAAATATTGAAAGAGCGTTGTGAACATATTGAAAATCATTCTCTGTTATCATCGAAGTTGATTATTACAAATTCTTGAGTTTTTTTAGTGAAAATCAGTTTTTAAAAAGATTAATGACTCATTACTTTCTAACTGAAAAAAGGAACTAATTAACATTGGGACATGTAATATTCACACAATACATAATGCTTTTCGTAAACGTCTAAAAGAGTTTGGGAAAGATGTGTCTGAACTAGTTTTTACTATTCACATATTTTTTTAATCAGTACCAATTAAGTCAGCAGTAAGCATTGGTCAGCATATCAAGTATCAGTAAGCATTGGTCAACATACAAACAAATTCAAGAAGGCTTGAAACTTCCCACTCACCATTTCATCAAGCTTTGTTCAAGCAGGTGGCTAAGCCTAAAGCCAACTGCTGAAAGGTTGCTTGAACAGTGAATTGCAGTTTGAAAGTATTTCCTTGACTACATTCCAATAAAGAAGCCAATCATGATACAAAGACCAGGCTACAAAAAAATTGTTCATTTACTTAGAAGAGAAACTATGAATGCTGAGGTGATATTTGTCATCAAGTGCAAGTATATTTAATCGTGTGACCGAATTTCTTCAGAAAAAGGAACCTCTAATACAAAATCTTCATTCTCAACTTGAATTGTTGACAAGAACATTTTTGTTTAGTATCTTCTACAAAGAGGAATTTGAGATTTGAAAATGGATAAATTGGAAGATATGTGTCCTCATAAACTGTTGCCTCTGGCTGATATTGTGTTTGGAGATCAAATTTCTAGAGCACTACAGAATATCAAAGAGAAGGAAAGGAATTTATTTTTTCTAAGGTCTCGAGAAGCATTATTACATTGCCAGTGTTAAATATCTTTTGAAGAAGTCCTTCAGTTCGTTTATCCTGTCTTGGTCCTCTTGAGAGTGTTCGACAAGCATTAGAAGTTGCAAGAGCAATGCCATGGGATGTCCCGACAGACATACTACTGGATGAGTGGAAATTACTTCAAAGATAATTTGAGGGAAAAGGATCTAGAGTGGAGCCTATTGATGTTTACTGGAACCAGTTCTTCAGTCTGCGAGACATTAGTGGTGTTGATCCTAAGTACCCAGCTGTGTCAAAGCTAGTGAAGGATGCTCTGTCACTTTCTCATGGTAGTGCTGATATTGAACATGGCTTCTCTACCTCAGTAAGAGCTTTGACAGGTGACGAAGTATCAATGTCAGAACGCACACTCAATGCATTGATGACGGTTAAGAGTAGCTTGGCAAATTTTGACAATCAACTTTATTTGGTGCCGATCACATCAAAGCTTATGCATATGGGAAGGGTTGAATATAAAGCCTACAATGCCTATTTGGAAGATTAAAACGTAAGGCACTAGAAAAATTAGAGGACAGGTAAGAAAAAGATAGGCTGGAAGCTGAGAAAAAAAATTAAAGCAGCTGGCAAAGAAAAGAAAGGTGATAGAAGAAGAACGAGAACTTAAAATTATGCTTAAGGAAGAACATGAGGCATTGGACAGTGCTTCAAAATTATTAAAAGAAGCCAATGATAGGCTCAAGAAGACAATAAAAAAAAAGATTTTAAGGAAGCAGCACTTGCTCAGGCAATGATTGAAGGAGCGGCAATAGTCTCAGATGATGCTGGTCAGCGAAGACAAACTTTAAAATATGCACATTATTCTATTAAGAAGAAAAATACAAAATTAATTTCAGACTTTTTCAACGTAAAAAATGAGACATGATCTTTCAAAGAAAAGGAAGAAATTTTTCAAGCTGTGTCAAAAATAAACAAATAAAAAAAATCATAGTTACAATTAATTTTTTTTTTAATATTTTAAAATGATGTACTTTTTAAATGAAGAAAATAAAAATATCCTTCCAAAGAAAGAAAAGATAAAGGTGGCTGGGGAGGATCTTTTTATTTTCTATCTTTATACTTGAATCTATTTAGTATTATTGTTATTTGTCGGTTTTTTTTTTTTTTGCTCGATTAGTCACCTTTTTCAACTCGATTAGTCACCTTTTTAGACCTTGAAACCTGTAAGAGCGTAATATGACGGAAATGATTTTTTTGTTTCACCATTCTTAGCACTGCAGTGAAACAAATATGACGCAACACAAGCTAGAATTATGCAGTGAAAGCAGAAAAGGCCAAATTTACACATCTGCTTCAATCGAGGTCGCTCCATATCAGTGCAAGCTAAATAATAACAAAGTGTGCTTTGATTCGAAAAACCGCAGGATTATCCAGATGACACAATACTTATACACTCTTATGTGTTGCATGATATTGGTAGTTTCTTTTCCTCAGCTACTGATGTCAATGTATGTTCAGCTTTACCTAATCTTTTATTCTTTAATAGAGTACCTGTATGCAGAATTCTGACAGCTGAATTGGAAGGCAAGAAAAATTGGTTTGAACGACTGAAGAGAGGAACCGTGCCATTCATGTATGCTTGTCTAGAATTTATTCATTACCAACATTTGTGTATTGTTTTCACTTGCAATTGGGACAGTTGTACTTTGCTGTTGTTAATGGAGGTATAGAAAGTATTTATATTGGAAACATTCAGTGCTCTAATGCTAAATTTTTATTTTGACTAATTGGTTCAAATATGGCTAAAGCTGTGGAACTTGTACTGGTATTTTAAAGGTGTGGGGACCTTGTATTTATGATTTTTTTTTAGTATAAATTTCTTCAATAAAAAAACCTGCTTCCTTTCAAATGTTTGTAAAAAAAGACTTCCTTAAACTGATTGAAATTATAAGAAAAATATATTTTGTATTTAAAAAAAAAATTATGGACACATAATTGTGTCTGAATTTTGTTACTTTTTACTCAGTGAAGACATTATTAATTTCTGTTTATATTAATTTATTATGAAATCTGTTGAGTGAAGAAAATAAGCCTAAGTAGGTATGTCTTTACTAGTTGTGCCTATTTGAGCAAATGATAATTAATTCTTGTTTTATTCTTTTGTTTTCCTATCAATTGTTTCTCGGGACTTAATGACTGTCCACGATTCCACTTGTCCTATTTTTCTGATGATTATTTAGAAAACTGTTATTTAATCACAGGTACTTATTGAAGTGGGAGTGAATTAAATCTCATAATTGAAGGTTCAAATACAAGAGTATCTGTAACAAAAATAGTATCATTCCAGTGGATAAAATATCATAATTGTCAGGAACATTTTTATAGCTACTCCCAATTAAGAAATGAATCTTTACTCTAAATTATATCCTAGCATTTAACACCCTGTAATCTGCTTATCCATCATGGGGATCAAGTAAAAGATGTGCAATTTTTAATTGAGAGCTGTAATAAAAACCAGCCCATTTTTGTTCTCACATTTGTTTATTCGTAGATTTGGTTAGAAACAAGAAGGTACTCTTTTCACACATAAGATTGCACTTGTGAAATGTCTTGTTAAACGTAGAAGCTAAATTAAAGGTGCACAACCTTTTTGGGAGAAGGGCCACTAGTACCATTGATTGAGACATGGGGGGCCGCATATGAAGTTACAGCACAGACACAATAAAAGTGCTACTACCCAATTATGTACAGCTGTTATTACACTTAATAAGTATAATAAAAAAATAATCACTTCTTTTTTTTTTTAAGATTAAACTTACAAATGTTTTTTTTTTTTTAATATAGTAACTTGTTACAGAGCTAAATGAATGATATTGTGAATAGTTTAAAAAAAGTTAACAGACATTTTCATCAATCCTTTAGAATTACTTTTAAGAATGTGTCTCAAGAACGTCATATGTACTTCAGCAAATTATTTTAGGTTACAATTTTAATAACAGTAATAGTGCAATGAGCGTATTAAGATGAGTATGAGAAATTTTAATGATATCAGTAAAATTAGGAAAAAAATTACAGCATCAAATATATTTAACATTAAAATTTTTAAGGTATAAACAATAATTATGTGGCTAGTGGAAACTCTTAAGACTTATTCTAAATGTTTGTTAGTCAATTTGCTTTTTAACTTAAATCCTCTTAGAAGTATACTGTCAAAAGTTTGCGGGCCGCACATTGACGATTTGTGGGCTGCAGGTTATGCACCTCTAAGCTAAGTACACAGTCCAGTCACATTAATGTGACCACCTGTCAAAAGCCAGAATAACAACCTTTGGCAGAGCGGGACCGCTGCGAGACGTGCAGGAAGACAGTCGATTAGGTTTCTGATAATGAGTGCACCCAGTGAATGCCAGGAAAACATTCCCCAAACCATAATGCTCCCTCCTCCAGCCTGGATCCTTCCTGCAATTGTTGCAAGGTGTTTGCTTTCAGACATTTCACGCCATATACGCCAACGTCCATCTGTCTGATGGAGCATAAAACGTGATTAACAGAAAAGGCCACCTGTCGCCACTGTGGACGTCCAGTTGCGGTACTGGCGTGCAAATTCCAGCCTTCGTCGCCGATGAACAGCAGTTAGCATAGGTGCATTAACCAGGTGTCTGCTGCGGAGGCCCATGCGCAGCAACGTTCACTGAACCGTTGTTGAGGATACACTCTTGGTAGCCCCTTGGTTCATCTGGGCGGTCAGTTGCACGTCTATTCGCCCGGACGCATCTCCGTAGTCTTTGTTCGCCTCTGTCATCTATAGCCCGTGGTGCACCACACACGTGCCACGCCTCTGATTTTGGATAGTGCCATTTTGCCATGCACGGTATACTTTTACCATGGCGGTACACGAACAGTTCACAAAATTAGCAGTTTCCGAAATGCTTCCACCCTTGACCCGAAAGCGAATAATCATGCCCTTTTATACGTCGGATAAATCACTACATTTCTGCATTACGCCAACGATTGAGATGCTTTCCGATGCCCTAAGACATCCTTTATATACACTCCACTGCAAACAACTTTTAAATTATGGCACACTTTTAATGAACGATACTTCTTGGGTACGTTGTTTTTCTGAAAAGTATTACAAAGCCTTCTTCAAGATAAGTTTCCCTGGGTTTATTATTTCCCTCCCTGATTTTAATGAATTTCTTGGTACATGTTAAAAACTTTTTTCAGCAGCCGAGAACAGTTTATATCTGGATTTTTTTTAATTAACACTTGAGAGTTTAAAGAATAGCTAAATGGTAGCCAATAACACTTCAATGTAATGACTAAAAATATTTTTGAAAGATCAGGGTGTCTACCAGTTATAAAAGCATGAAAAAGTCAATAATTTTTCCGTTTTGTGAATTGTGTTAGGACGTTCCTTTTTTTTTTTTTTTTAAACCCTGTTTGATACCAAATAGACTTTTGAAAATGGTTGAGACATCAACGGAAGCTTGTTTAACGTCATGAGCATCAACTAGCGATGTCACAGATGTCAGTCTGCTGTCGTTTCTGCCGACCTGTCGCGCAAGTGGGCGAAGGAAAAAAACATCTAGAACATTTTTTTCAGATCCTGTTTCTGAAACAATATTAGCTGATGCTGTTTCAAGTGGAAAAGAAACTACCGATTGGTTTTAAAAAATGATTTTCTATCCCTGAAATGAATCAACCTATTCCAAATGAATCTGGTCATTTATATATTACAGGGTACCCACAGGTCTTAGAAAGTGCTTATTGCGATCTATTTCTAAAAGCCGTTGGAAGTACTTAGTTTCCGTCAATACCGGAAGTTCTTATTTTCCTTTGAAAATAAAATTCAGTTTTCAAATGATGATATTTCCCCAATATTTCTGACCTCTTTTTATCGTCTGACTTGCTGTAAAACTGCTTACTAGTACAGCGTTAAATACAAAAAAAAACCTCGATCAATTAAAAATAACATTGAAGATGGCACTGCTAGCTGACTGAAAACAAATAATTTTTTTTCCCTATGCTTTATATAATTTTTTCTCTTTGTATCTGGGTGACAAATACTCAAGGCCGATTGTGCTTAAATTTCACTTTGCTTTTTTTTTGTGCCATGATCAATCCGTTTCCATCGTCAGCTCTGATGGTTATTTTCAAATTAATTTTGTATTATTACAATACTCTATATATGCATTCAATAAAATTGCATTTTATTTGTTTAAGCTTATAAATTTATCATAGTTTTGGCATAATTCTTATGATTTGTTTCAATTCTAGTTTTAATTTTTATGTTAATATTTTAAATGAAGAAAATAAAAATATCCTTCCAAAGAAAGAAAAATAAAAGATAGGGGTAGCTTGGGAGGATCTTTTTATTTTCTATCTTTATACTTGAATATATTTAGCTTTATTGTTATTTGTTACTTTTTTTTTTTGCTTGATTAGTCACTTTTTGTCACCTTTTTGGACTTTGAAACCTGTTGGGAGCCCTGACAATACAATATGAAAAGAATAAGAAAACTAAATTAAACTCGCAACAGCAGCTGGGAGACAGGCGACACCAAGCCAATTTGGTAGGTTAAGATTTGGTGGCGATCTTCGTGCTTGATATCGCAGGTCCTCAACCCTCAGCTTTTTCTTTCCCTTTTTCCATCCGAAGTTTTTATTCTTGTGGTCTCCTTTCTATAATTTGTTTGTACTAATATGTGTACACGTAAATGCCCATATATTAACTGCTGAATTTATAAAAATCGGACTGGGCTTTTAATGGTTGGAAATTACCATTGCATAACCGTATTGTCAAGGGAGTGTCGTGATTGCCTCTTTCAATAGTGCTAGGAAATGCCATTAAATTTAATTGTATCACATTGGCATTGGAGCTCGCTGCAAAAAAATCAGATTAATTGCATCGAAGCAGACAGTGTCGAAAAACCTTCTCCACAATTTGTAAAAATCAAAGTGTTAAAGAAAAGCTAAAACTTTTTGACTGGAATCTACATAGGCTGTTGTATTATTCAGGTTTGTTTTAGTTATTGGTCATTTGATCACATCTGTAGCGGCATGTAGGACGGGTTTGGTTTTTATTAAAATATGGAAAAAAGTGCATAGATCAATGTTGTGTCGTTTTTTTTATGTAGTAGTCTATAAAGTTCCGTTACTATGTGCATGATATTTAAATTTTGTTGTATATGTTTAATTGTGAAATAAATGCATTGATTTGGAGGTGTGCAAGCACTGAATATTCGTCAGTAAAAGCTTGAAAAGGTACGAAAAATAATGTTTTGGATAAATATTTGGTTCATAAATAATTTTTTTAATGTTTCCAATTTTTAGAAAAATGTACGTATTTGAAAGTTTAGGTCATGAAAAAGTCACGAAATTAAGTTTCCAAAATTTGGTAGACACCCTGAAGATTCTTTGATTCTTACAATAAACAAGTTTTGTTTCAGGTGCTACAATGGTGGAGAAAATGTCCTGTAAAGATGAAAGGAAAAGGTGCTTGATGTATGAATCATTCCTTCAAAATTGTGAAATAAATCAATTTCATGACTAGACTCTTACTAATTTAATTGTCAGTGCTTGAACTTTAATATTAATCTAAACTTACACTTTTACCAGTTTCAGTCTTGCATGTAATGTAAGATAAGATTTCAACTGAATTTGCAGTTCTATCAGTGATGAAAGTATCGAGTCTTTTTTTATATATTTTTATGACATAAGATTTGAAAATGCACATCTCTCACATTATATAATTAACTTCCTTTTGCTTAAGGTAGGTAAAGCCAAATTTTACAACAAAAAAAAATCATTTTTGAGTTTTTATTAAAAATTTGCATTGAACATTTCTATTTCGATATCTGAAAACTGTTGTACGATTTATTAAGTATTAGTGGTTGGGGGCATTTTTCTAAAGTATAGTAGTATTAAAAAACAATGTACTACATGCAAAATAAACTGGTGCAGCAGATGCCAAAAATCATTAGTAGGCCCTAATGTGATATTTAAGCATGGCCCAGGATTACCTCCTAGTCCTAGTGTTTTAAATAATGAAAAACTTGTTTACATGGATTTGTGTACGAATGTACTTCTAATGGCAGTATTCACAAGTCTTGATCTGTGGTTAAAACTGCCGTTTGAGTGCTACATTTTTATCCTCCGAAATTGGCGAGCTTTTTGCAAAAGAAAGAAAATGGATGACACATTTCATTCTATGCTAAATTACGGTACTCTTGCGACGACTGGACCTATCATTACAGAGCACCTGCTGCATAGCAGGTCTTCTCCTCGTCATAATATTGCTTAAATGGAAAATTTTTAAACATAACTTATTGAAATTCAAAAGAGAAATTAAAATAAAGGTGGCTGAGAAAAAACAAACTAGCAGCTTGACGAAAAGATAGATGGCGGCACCTCCATCCATTAAGAGAGACGGGTAGAATATGGCCATGGCAGATGTAAATTCGTCGAAGAAGAAAAATCATTGATTTATTACGGATGAAAGAAAAGAGATGAAAAAAACTTTTCACAGCACCAATACACAACCATGCTGACAAGAACTAATGTTATCGGATTTCATTCATGTCAAGACATTGTGTACAATTCTTTCTTGCAGAATTTCCATAAAAATCAGATTTGAAATTAAGTACCTTTGCATTTCTTTTCCCTAATTAAAATAACGTATGCGTATTTATCACAATTTGGAATCAGTTTTACGGCAAAGTATGTACTTGATTAGTATAAATGCAGATTTGAGTGCAGTAAACAATTTCATGTGATATTGAGGAGGCAGTAGTAGCCAATCACAGTGAGTGTCTTATTTTAATCCCTGGATCACGTACCACACCGTTTAAGAATACCATTCTTGATAATACTTGAGTTAACTCTTATCCTTGAGTTAGCTCGAGACTTGTAAATATGGCCATACGTGTTTGCATGGTATTGGTGAAAATTTTTGCTACGTCGCCACACTTCTAAACAGTTTACAGACCAAAAAAAAAGTTTGGACATGTGTGTATTCTACAAAATATGTGGACACTTACACGAAATTTTTTAATTCTCTCCTTTATTACATGGTAAAACCCTAATGAATCATCCAACAGTATAGTATGGCAGGGTATGATAAAATTTAACACGCTATCTTTTGGAGTTAATGGCTCTAAAGGACACTTATTGATGTGTTCATTATCAGTAGATAGGTACCCTTGTGTAAAAACCCAAAGAAAAATTATCAGCCTTCAAAATAGCGAAAATAACTAACATGAAGGTCAAACACATAAAAGTGGAGAATTTTTAAGTATATGTTTAGTACAGAAAATTATTTTTAAAGGAACTAAATTTTCTTTTTAGAGTTTTAGGAATATTTCAATAGTTGATATCATTCGGATTTCGTAATTTTTGTTATTTAATGAACTTTCGAAATGCAAACGAAGAGTGAAACAAAATAGGTGCCCAATTTAAATGTCTTAATTTTTTATTTTTTAAAATTTATTTTTAAACAATTTTAAGGCTCCCAGAAACAACTAAAAATGCGACTTTAAAAAAAAAATTAACATTGAAAATCGTTAAAAGCAACTATATTAGTAATAAACGGGAACTATTTTCAGAGTTGCCAACACTCCCGATTTTCCTCGAAATTCTATCGTTTTTCTCCTTATTTTTCGATGCCTCGGAAAAACCGCTGGAACCAATTAACTGGTAATGCAGGGCTCCTAACACGTCACCTTTTCAGGGGTTTTAAGTACTTAAATTCTATTTGAAGAAGAAAAAATTTTGGTGTGCAGTTAAAAACATTCATTTCCTCTAAAAAAAACAGGGTTTGCACGAATTCAATTTTGAAATGCGCACTACGCTCCATCGCAAGAATGGATTCAAAAACGTACCGTTTCAATTGTAAAAGGATACTTCATGTTGCCCGCGGTGTATTTAGCAGCAAGTTCTGTAAATTTTCCCAAAGGAAAAGGCTATCAGTAAACGAAGCGTCGAAGTTTAAGGGAAGCAGGGCCATCCTCTTAAATTATTACCTAACTTGAGTGGCATTTTTCTATCATAGTATTGTGTGACGTATCATTTGGCGCAAGACAGATATCACCGGTCGAACAAATAGGAGGTCAGACGCTGACAGCTCGTAAATGGTGATCGATGCTAGTGGTCACTTAAAAGGGGGGATAACATCCTCCATACACAGATCCAATTTATTTTTGGATTCTGGAATAAGACGAGAATGGAGAGGCCGGACGGATCGAGCTAATATTAACTCGACGTTAACCCAGGAGGAAAGGTAATGCGTTTAGTACCTTTGTCATCACATGTTGCAGTTTCTATTGTGGGTCTGATTATGTCTAGAAGGTATAGATACGTTAGGGTAAACTCTGAAATTACGGTGGAATCTTTAATATGTATGATAATTTACACTCTAATGTGTCTTCGGCAAGGTTATTAAGGGGATAGATCATCAACCTCTCACACATTCTACAGAGGTGTGAAAATTATTAGAATAATTGTGAAATTTACAATAAAATCTTATATTAAAGAAATAATACATTATTTTGAAAAATATTGATACATTTAATATTTAGTGTGCATCTTGTTTTTTTATTAAAGATTCGATACGTCTTGGCATACTTTGTACGAGTTTTTGGTAATTAGATTGTATTTCGTTGTCATGGTGCCAAATTTGGATGAGTCTTTTTATCAGATCATTTTTGTTTGTGATGTTACAATTCTTTAATTTTTTCTTTACAATGGCCCAAAAATTCTCTATTGAGTTCATATCTGGACTGTTTCCAGGCCATAAAAGAGTTTTATATTTTTTTCATCCAAAAAGTTGGTCACAGATTTTGGCTTTATGGCACGGAGCTCTGTCATGCATGAATATGAAGTCTCCATTTGGAAACCAGTCTTTTAATTGTGGAATTAGTCTTTTTTTCAAGCACTTTTTTATACTGATACTGGTTCATCATGCCTTCTACAATGTATAAACGTCCAGTACCCTGAGCAGACATTACGCTCCAAACCATTACTTTAGTAGGATGTTTAACCGTTTGTGCTATGCAATTTGGGGAAAATTCTTCACTGGTACTTCTACTGAAATACTGACTGCTTTCTTCTGATATCGTAAACATTGGTTCATCAGAAAAACATACCTAAAAGATAAAAATACTTTAAGCTATGTAATTTGTAGAAATATTCGTATAAAGAAATTTTTAATCAAATTTATTCACAGTTCTGTATTTTTAGTCAGTATGCAAAAAACACGATTTCAGGAAAAGAAATGAACAACTTGAATTCAACTGATTAATTAAAGGAAAATTAATATTTCTCACCTTGCTCCAGTCATTTCCGAATTGTTCTTGCACAACTTTTGCCCAAGCAAGTCTCTTTGCCATAGCAGATGTGATTTTAGCCTTTTTTCAAGGACGACGAAGATAGAAGAATCACGTACATTTACTACATACGCTTGAACAGAGATTTTCAGTTCTTGACTAGTTGCTCTTCTGTTATTGATTAATTTCCTTTCAGTTCTTGCAGTAAATTTACTTTTCCTTCCGCATTTCCCAACTCTAGAATTTCCAAATTCACATGTGGAGTACAAAGATACTTTTTATTCTACACACAGATACTTGAGAAATGTTTGCTTTTTTTTGCGATTTCGTGTTGTGTATAGTTATTTTCTTGGATGAGACACTTTATCACAGCTAGATTTCTAGGAGAAATATCACTTGCTTTACCCATAATCACGCAATAATCCTTTGACAAACGAAAAAAGTTACCAATTATAAACTAATCAAAGCAGCGAAAAGAATTGCTTTAACAATAAAATAATACCGATGTGCCAACTCAAGAAAAGAAAGAATATACAAGCACAGCAAGTAGACGATTTTAAAATTTTATTTTAAATTCGTCTGTAAATCAAACAAATTGTTTATGCTATGCAAACAATTGGATTACTTTGGATCAAATCTTTTTCTTTTAAAAACTGGCATTATTTAACAAAACAAATTACCTTTCATGAAATATTGCAAGTATATACAAAATGAATCAAGAAAAACTTAAAAAATCACAATTATTCTAATAATTTTCACACCTCTAAATGCTCGAAGCTCCCCATCGAGAACCCCGACATTCCTGTCTACGGAACGGAGGCTATTCATGCGCTGCTCTCTTTGTGGCACAGAAATGAGGAGATGGAAATCTTAATGGACTTCAGCCATATCTTCAGGAGTATGAGATCTGGAAGATTTTAACCTCCTCCATAACCAGAGAATGCAAAATGTTTGGCCGTCTCTGTATCCAGAGGGTTAAATATTGAAGGAGCGTTGCGAACGTATTGAAAATCGCAATCTGTTATCATCGAAGTTGATTATTACAATTTCTTGAGTTTTTTTTAGTGAAAGTTAGTTTTTAAAAAGATCGAAAGTTTTTAACTGGATTCGATATTTGAAGTTTTGCGATAATGAATACGCTCGGATATTTTATTTGGGAGTGGATGACAAATTGATCATAAAAATTCTAATAAATTCATTTCTAGAGAATTTCATGTCAAGAATTTCATAATCGATCTGCTTCAATAGTCACGCACTCGTTTTGGGCAAAAAGTTAGTGTGAATAGTGAAATTTAAAATGAAAACTGCACAAAATTTATCTAAAAATTAATTTTTGTCGAAAATTCGTAAACGTTTACGAATGTTTAGACAACTTCTTTTCCTACAAAAACTCGCCAATTTACTCTGATTATTCAAGAGTTCTTTAAATTTATGAGCAGAAATGTTTCGGTGTTCACTGCTGGGACACATTAACATATGTGAAAAAAATCACTAAATTTTTTAATAACCTCGTAGCACCCAACAATCTTGAACTCCATTTTAACATTGCATTTCTTATGCACACAATGTTTAAGGATAATTGGAACGAACGTAACTTCTATTAATAATTATCTCTACTACAAGGAAGTAGGTTAAGGCCTCTAGATCGGAAGGTTTCTGGTTCGAATCCGGGTCATGGATGTTTGTAAGCGTTGTGGAGTATCGATATATTCTCCCACGTCTAAGTCCAACGGAAATAGCGGCGACAGCCAGTCGCTCTACTTGACAGCTTGAAACAATGGACAGACTATTGGTCCCCAGGATGCTGGACGTAAGATCCCAGACAGCGAGAGGCCGAGACTTTCCGTCGGGGTTCAAAGGTCAGCGGGCACCTGTGACCCCCCTTACACTAGACCAATTGCAGGACGTGAATTACGTCAAGAGCGACGAAAGCGCCAGAAGCCCACCCCCTCCAAAAGAGGTATAAAAGGGCGCGCACGGTTTTTTCTAGGAGCTCCGAGTGTTTTTAATTGCCACAGGCAACACCACCTAGACGGACAAGGCCGCGGCGCTCATTTGTGACGTCAGAGCAAGTAGGGAAACGGTGAAGCTGGATTCTCCCAATGACACCGCAAAACATTAACAAGTGCAACCAAAAATAAGCTTACTCTGTTATCTACCACTGTTTGACATGAGAAAACAAATGCCTAAATGTGCTTTTAATCTTTTTTTTTTTCTTTTCAAGGAAAACTTAGGCTTGAAAAGGAAAGTTAATTTCAAATAAAATATACTTTCAGCAGCTGCCTTGAAGAATACAAATGTAATAGAATTTTATAAATATTTGTTGTTAAAATTGAATGTCAGGAAATCAAATCTTAAACACAATGGAACACAAATAAAAGTAAGAACAAACTTTATTTTTGCACACATACAAATATCAACAAACATTTATATTATCTTAGTTATGTAAAGGTAAACATGATAAAATTCTGATTATATTCAAATTCATATATTCATATTAATCAACCTTAAAATAATATTATTTCGTTTTAGTATTTATTCTGGTGCTTTACACGATTTTTAAGGGATATTTTACTCTTTGGCTGTTTTGTTTTTATGTGTTTGGGGTAAAGTTGCATTTGCTGGGGAGTTTTTAACTGTTTCTAGTTTACGCTGTTTAGCAAGTAAAACAGGTTTTGGTGTATCATTTTTTAAAGTGCAATAATTGTTTAGTAAAGCATTTGTTGCAGGTCTTAAAATTAGTTTCAGTACATGGTCTGTTGAATGCCCATTAGAACAACTCTCATCGTTAAGAAAAAATTCATGTATATTAATCAAATCAAAACTATTAGTGATTACAAGTTCCCTTTGATTATTCTGTCTCAAAAACAAATGTTCATTCTTTTGGTTAACTAGCTTTTGCACAACTATGTAATTATATGTAACATCAGTAACAACATCTGGAGATGGGCATAGCAAACCACCTGTCTAAATTCCGAATAAGAATGTAGTCCGAAATTAAATTTAAAGTTTTATCTAGAACTAAAGATTTTGAGCAAGCGTCACAGTTGAGTTTAGAAATTGCTGAACGAGCACAATAACCTGATAAATAGGTTAAAACTGGCAGCAGAGGTTTTAAATCAAAATCCGTTTCAGAAATATCTAATACAAATTGGGAATATCCAACATTTCCCTTAATTTCTGAGCAGTTATTTTCACGGTCAGTGTTTTTAATTTCTACTTCACCATACATGTTGGAATTTAAAACAAGTGGAAGAAAATTTTGTATCCTTAATTTGGCCTCAGATTTATAAATTTGTGAAACTGATATTAGATATTGTGAACCCGCAAGTGTTCTATATTTTCCAAAGAGATCTTCAAGGGAGTCGGTTTGAATTTTACCAGGTAAAAAATATGTAAAATTCAAGAAGAGCATATGTTGTTTGCGAGATGGCTAAATGTGTTTCTTTTGTTAGTTTACCTGTGGAGCATTTTTTGTCTTTACATGCATCTAACCAGGAAATAAAATCATTCAGATATTCTACTTTTACATCATTTGTGGACAGAGTTATTGGTTCTTGAAATGGATCCTGTGGACGCTGTCCTTTGAGTGGAATCTTAACATTTACAATTTTCCACCATTTGCAAATCAAAGTAATAAAATCGGATGTTGGTTTGTAACTTATTAAGTTATTTTCCTGTCCTAGTTGCAAAAGAGCTTGAACAACAAAGTCATTAAATATTTTAAGGACTAGCTTCACATTTTGCATCTCTAGATTACTAGGAATCAATGATTTAAGTGTTAACCCATAAGAAAATTTTACTAAACCATTGTTTTCAACATCGTGTAAAGCTTCTAGTGTACCAAAGTTAGCTTCAAGAAGCGGAAATTTTTCATAATCATTAAAATCTGGATAATAAAAACACTGACTTATATTTTTTTGGTTAATCCAATTGTTGTGGATGCATTTTAGGATATACACAGAATCAAATATATAAAATAAAGGACTAGTAGCATCAGAAGGGTGGGGATACACAATGCTTACTTTTGGAGGAGTGTCGAATTAAGACATAGATTTACTATTGAGAGCATTGTTGTCAGATACAACACCTATGACTTTAAATCATATATCATGGAGCTTAACAAGAATTTTTTTTATAATTTCATTTAAAATGTTTGCATTTATGGTTTTTACAGGTATAATATGTACAACAGATTTAAATGAAGAAAGAAGGCTCTGTATCATAAAAACCTGAGCAGACGTTGCAGCATTTTCAGAATTAAATGCCATTCCTAATATATTTCCACCTTTGTAGTCAAGATAAGGTTTAATACGTATTTCGTCAATTAGCAAAACAACTATTTTGTCACAGGACACTAATGAGTTAATTTGTCTTGATATGAACATCAAAAAATTATCATCAGATTGTTCTAGTTGGGGGTTAGTATTCACTGATGCACAAATCTTCTTCAAAGTCCTTGGGTGTGGCATCATAACATAATCAGAATTTCTTAAAAAGTTATAGGCATGAGGAGATATTGAATGTAAAATACAATAAAATATAAGCATTTCAGGAGAGTATCTTAGTAAAAATTTACTGCATAGAATGGAATTAATTTGTCCAATTAGGAATTGGATAGAAATTTTTTTTATCATCATTTACATTTACCATTAAAGTATTCAATAGTTTCACAATAGATGTAACAATTGATGGTAACATTTCTGTTGCATTTAAATCAACTTTATCAGATAAAATATTTAAAATTTCTAATATTACATTTATATCATTTACAGTTTGAGGGAAATTGAACTTACCCAAATTATTTAATGCTATGTCTCCCAAGAAAGCAGAAATTTTTAAACTTTCATTTATGATGACAGAAGATTTGATAATGGGTACATCTGTTGTGTCCATAAGAAGAAACAGTATTTTATCAGTTCAACAGACAATGCTCCAACTCGCAGGAACATTTACTACGTTTAAACATCCATTTAACTGTTCAAAAGAATGAAACTTTGTTTTCTTGTCATGCTGTTCGTTGGATGATATACTTTCAGCAATGCAAATCTGTAAATTGTCGTTTTCCACCCTCAGTCTTCTTTCATCGGGACTTTCTCTGGTGGTAGAAGTAGACGAGAGATAAATGGGACAATTTGGCATGATGGTTGGAAAAGCATCGACTTTAAGCCCAGATCGCTTCAAAGAAACAGAAATGTGCTTTCCAGTCTTAGGATCATAGGCTGTAGCGCATCTTTCAATTGACTCCTTAGGGAAATGTAGCTCACATACCTATATAAAGAAATATTTTATTTAAAACATGTTCAAGAGAATGCAAACAGCTTATTGCATTTTTGAAGAAATTTTAGTAATTCAACTGTATTTATATATATCTATTTAAAAGTTTTTAGCATACTTTTAGAGAAAAATTAATTTAATACCTGTATAGATATAAATATTTTCTAATCACACATTCTTAAAAAAACGTTAAAATTACAAATAAATGCTGTTTGTTTTAATTATGCAGCCGAGAACATATTTTGAAAACAAAGTAAAGCCAATTACTTAACTGCATATCAAGCTTTTTTTTTCTCAATAAAATAGGAAATATTCAAAAAGAACGCTTATTACAAATGTAAAACAAAAAACAGTGTAAATCTTAAGAAAAAGGCTCTAGCAAATGTTCTTAGCAAAACAAAAACGTTCTAATTTTTGTTCTAAATATTCGGCCATCAAGTGGCGATGGTACTGTGTTTTTAAGTCTAAATCATATTTTGAACAAATGAATTACATACCTTAGAATATTTTGTAGGCACGAAATCCTTTCTGCCAATTGCGCGAATCCACTTCTTTCTCAATACTTCTTCATTCGGGAAAGAGAACACTTGGACTTTGGGGCTATTTGGATAGTTGCCCCTGCATCCTGGCACGCAGATGTGAACACCATCACTTTTTAAAACGAATTTAAAATAATGAATGCATACGTTGAGCCTAACCCTTTTTGCGTGGTAACGAAGTCACGGTCAACACAGGAATAATGGCGAGCGGAAGCTTCTGTCTTCGGCACTTCCTTCCCTACTTGGTGTGACGTCACAGACAGGTTTCGGGTGGTTGTGGGTTCTTTTTAGGTGAAAACAAGAATGCTTTGACTAAATATGAGCCCAAATGCCTTGATACATGTTATGAATTATCAAGAATTTATTTAGCTTGAAAAAACCTGTATTTCCCATTTTAGCCTCTACTCCCAACTATCTGTTAGTCACTGAATTTTCTTTCTGTTAATTTGCATTGTGGATCTCAAATGTATATAATACTATATACGCTTTTTATTTTTGGAGAATATTTCGGATATATTTGTCAACTTTTATTCTTTGGGCTAGTATTTTTTTTTCAATAATTTATTCCCACGACACTAAGGTTGTGGGTATGTCCACTGTCATATAAACCTCCAAGTTGTAGGCGGCACAAGTTCAATGACTTCCTGGATGTATTTCTCTCGTGTACGTAAAACTATGGTTGTGTATCTATATCCATTACTTGATATTGTATGCCTGGTGCTGTATGATTAAATTTGGTCCTTGCACCATACAAACACAACCCACAACACTAAAATAAAATTTTAAATTCCAAGCAAGATCTATTGTTTAATTAATTAATCATTAAAGCACATTTCTGGTATTTTTGTTCAAAGATTTTTGAAACAGATCTAAAGAACAGATACAATAAAGTTCTTAATTTTTTAAATTATATTCAAATAGCTTGGGTACTTAACATGGTAAAATAGAATACACAAATCTGGATTCCAGGATGGAGGCTCTTCAGTGAAAGTAATTTGGGTATTAAAAGATGTTATGGCTAAAAAAGTAGCAATAAAATGTTAATATGTGCTTTATTATTTAGTCCAAAGTGAATTTAATCTTGTACATCCTTAGAAGTGATGATAAACTTTGCAAAACTGCATGGCCCTTGCAGAATAAAAAACCAACCCAAAAGAAATTTAATACCAACATTAATGTTGAGGAATTTTTTTTCTCAACAATTTTCATTTTAACAGCTGCTCTTAATATTATTGATTCATTACTTTCATTTTTATATTTTTTGGCATAGAAGTGTAAAATGTATAAAGGAATAATTGGTAGATTTACAATATACATAATGTGGTTCTAAGCAGAAACTAAAAAAAAAACTTAAATTTTTAAACACAATGTGCACTTTAAAATGTTTTATTTTTTTGCTGTATTAAGTAATCACTTAAGTATTCAGAAGGACACCTTTTTTTTTTTAAATCGATTTAAATTCCCTTGAATAGGATTTTTGTCATTTAAAGGATCAACACACAGTATTACACGAAACGCAGTTCTTACAAGGAAAGAAAAACAGGTATCTTCACATTTTCAGTGAAAATCAATAGATAGTGACATACGGCCTATTCATTTATTATAGTAAAGAATATTTTCTAGTGTCATATTTTAAAATTTTTATGAAAAATAATTTTAATTTATAAAATTAAAGCATTCCCTGTACACATCCCTTTGCTAGGTTTATATGTAAAATTCAAACAGCATGGTTTGAAAAACTTACAAATTTGAGTACAAGAATTATTTTAGCCTAACAGGTAAATAGTCTTCAAAGATCTGGAAAAAAATATACACGCAATCTAAAATTTAACCTTTTAATGAAGTTTTCATTATATTTTTTAAAATAGTTAATGGTAATCTATATTGTAGGTAATGCATATTCACCTCATGTCACCCAGATATTGGATGTATCTTTAAGAAAATAACTATCATAGAGGCGCATAATTGGGACACCTTTTTTGGTTGAAAGATTACCAACAGTATAGAAAAAAAATTATTTAATTAACAAAATTAAATAGGATTCATACATGAATAGATAATTTATTAAATATAAAAACATTTTTTGAGTAATACTAAAAAAGACGATCCTTGATTTGAAAAATTGGTATATAAAAGAATTTATCAAGCTCCTGAATAACTAATTAGTGCTCGAGTAAAGTACAGTGAATATAGTGTTTACTTTGAATTGCATTAAACATTTACAAATTGAAAAATGTTCAGAATGTTTTCAACATGGCTTTCACTAATCAAAAAACTCTTATCCTTATCCCAGTGCTACATTCAACCAGTTTTGCATTTAAAATATCAAGGAATGATGTATGCATCGATTTTAATTGTACAATTTTTCCATCCGATCTTAGCAAGAACCGCAACAATCAAGACCTGATTTAGACTGCTTGACAGCACTTTTGAAAAGACTAAGCATTCAGATTGTAGGTATTTCAATTGGCGTCGTACTGTTAACGACAATCCCAACGGGAAAGAATCGAGGACAAAATGTAATTTTGAACCATGGTCAGATCGCGAGGCAACACCTGAGCTGACACCCCACTCTCCAAACTTCCACAATCCTTTTCTGGATCTTGCGCCATAAAACCCACACTTCCACGGCAACATTCAGATTGTAATGTGAATTACGGATTTAATTATAGTTCTACAAAATTTGACTAATGGAAATGTAGTAATATAATAGAATCTAGTATCTAAACGTCAGTAACATGTTATTATTCTGGAGAATAAAGAATTTGCCTCTCATCTTTTATAAAATTTTTAACCTACTTTTAAATGCCATTTCAAAGATTTTTGGCTGAATAGATACTGGTTTATTATCACAAAATCAATAACTGACTGTAATTAATTTTTATTACACATCAATAAACATGTATAATCATTATATAGCAACTTACCTTCGAAATGTATTAATTTAATTTAGGAAACGTTTCTAATTAGTAAAGTGCAGAAGATTATAATCCGTTTTGTACGAAAAATATTCAAACATAATTTATCTACCTTAAACACCAGCTTCAGTCACATTTTAATCAAGAACAATGCAAAAAAATATCGATACTTTCTTAAGATATATGAAAAAATCTCTTTTGTAAAAGCAGTTCTGCGCATTCCAATCCGTCATTTTATGATTTTCTGGTTGGGTAACTATGATTAAAAAGGTTTTCGTAGATTGCAGTTTGTCTTTTATAAAAAATTGTAAAACAATTTTTGGATTTTATACGTTTCTAGAACTGATAAAACTAAAATATAATCAATTTGCAGAGTCTTGTGTCTAATTTTTTTAAATGCAATCATACTGATGAAACCAATTCTTCAAATATGGTAGTCAAAGTGAATGGTATAGAACCTACAAATTTTATGCCTAAGTCATTAGATGTAGATGTAACATTAGAAGAAAGCATTTTATTTCAAGCATCTAAGTGCTTTAAAAGGGGATGGCTATACGATACAATAGTAGATTCTTTTCTTTGTAAACTTATAGAAAATTCAATCCGTTTTATGTTTATTGAGTCCGTATCTTCAGCTGCACTTTCACAAAGCAAAAAAAAAATTTTTTTTTTAATTCTTTCAAATTGGTACTGTACTCAAAGCAAACATTTTCTCCCCTATTAACCTTGATAGTCACTGGGTGTTGTTATTTGTTGATACTGAAAAATATGTATTTGAGTTTTATGAGCCTTTTAACAAAGCTCCTAGTAAAAATTGTTCAGACATAATTAGTGTATGGAGGGAAATATTCAATTCATTCTTTAATTCCTCTATAGCATTGACATTTTCTCTCCCCCTCACATAAATCAAAATGATGACATGAACTGTGGAGTTTTTATTTGTTATTATGCATGTAAAAAATGTAACAATGTATCCTTGCTAGTTGAATTTGGTGTAATAACTTTCAGAAAATTTATGTATGATTGCATCATGGGGTAGTACAAAATATCTCAATTATAAAAATTATAAGATATGTACAATAGTTGATAAGTGATTTTGAAGAGTTGGTTGTCTATAAAAACTGTTCCATATGCATGTACCGTTATATAAATATTCAGTGTTGAGATAACTATTGCTCATGAACACCTTTTGTGGGAAAATATTTGTAAAAACTTACAACTACTATAACTCATTTTTGGTGTGTGGTGTTTTACAGAGATACGTCATATCTATTCTCAAAAAAAAATATTTTGGAAGTTTTTTGCATTTTTTTTTGTGCCCTACTCTCCTTCCTGGTGTGGCTACCTAATATATATAAATTTTTTCAATTTTTTTTAAAAGAACATGCAAAAAACTCCAAATAGGCAAAATGGTCCGAAATATGCAAAATAAATTCGGGTTTCGTGGTTGCAAATTGCTAAAAAAACACTCCATACGGATTTCTATCAACATTAGGGGCTGAAAAAAGGATATGCAAAATCTGAGCTCTAGTGATCTATTTAAAAATTATTTTTCATTAAAATCGGTGATGTGTCAGCCACAGCCGATTTGCTCATTTTGCGTGGAATGACCCTACACATAAAAGATACTGAGAATACCATAAAAGGATTTTTTTTTTCAGTCTTCAAGAAATATAAAAAATAAATGGTTTACAAGTGTAATGGTTACGTTTCGTGAGCGGCTAGGAGCCCCTATTCAGGGCGTGTTCGTAACACGTTCTCGCCTTTTTTCCGAGGGAGATGTCGGAAAAGAAAGTGTTAGATTCAGATGGGGGCGATCTAACAAGATGCCGTTAAGGCCATCGACCTTCAAGTTGGAGGGGGACGTTTTCTCCCCTGGGTGGAAAGGAGTGCGCGGGAGGATACGGGTAGAAGTGGGGGTTCGCTGCCGTTACTCAAAAGCAATACGTTGTCTTTTTACTTGAAGCTTGTACTTAACTTGTAAATGCTTATTTTTGATCCCAAAATATAAAAGGTTTAAATCCTTAAAAATTAGTAGTTCCGTTTAATTAATATGGAAGGACTTCACTGAAAGGGACCGTCGTTGTAGTGAAACTTTGTTTTAAAAGCCCTACTTCGGATATATTTACCAGTTATTTTAATTAGCAGTTATATTAGCACAATTCGCCACCTCATTCCATCATCTAAACGTTGGTGGTTACTCATTTTTACTGTTACAATTTGAAATTAACTGATTGTTGCAAAATAACACCAAGAAATTCGCCGAGGTGTGCTAGCGAACGAAATGCGTCTTAACTTACACGCGCTTATAAAGCCTGTTTCTCTACTGGCTCTGTCTACACACACGTGTAAGCTTACGTATTTGACGTACAAAATTTACATTTTTGTCTAGAAGCAGTGGTTTTACATTCAGTTCAGTTCTTTTCATGTAATTCGATAAAATATGCAAATTCTCTTAATTTATTTCACCAGTGTATATTATTTGACCTTCGAATATTTCCGTTCACGGCATTGAGTTTAACTTATCCACTTGGAATCACTGTTGCAGCTACAGACACTTGAGTAACTAATACAGCTCCGGTATCATTTACAAGTTAATTCTGAGAGTAATACAATTGAATATGAGTTACCTGCAGGGACTTGTTTTACGAGCTAATGCAATAAAAACGAGTTACTCCAAAGCGGCGACTACAAGGCATCAAGCAGAATGCTCTGTTATTGGCACTCAACGAAAACTTCTACCTTCAATTTTACCAATTTCTTGCAATTTATAAGAGTTTAACCAATAGAAGTTTAAATTAATGATATTTATACAACAACGAAGATAATATCGTCTGTATGTTATTCTTCAAATTAAGGTAAGTGTGAAACTCAAAATTATCATAGGCTTGAGGCCACAAACTAATCAAGCATTAATTTTTCCTTATTTACCAGTGTGGTGGTACCCAACTGAAAGTTAGAACTGTCTAATATGCAAATCCAATCTTGCACTGTAACCGAGCTCAACAAACTTGATAGATATATGCTGATTTACTTGTTCAATCACTTCTTTCTTTCATTTTTATGTTCGTTCATTGTGCATCACGTTTGTACAATAAAAGTGATTTTAGATTTTATTTTAATTTATTTCTTCGTGTAAGGTGGTAACAAGCTGTCGTCGTCCCTACAACCAGTTTTGTGCCAAAAATGTATCGCAACATTATTTAAATGCCAAATACACCTTTTATCAAAGCAGTTCTACTCACAAATTCTTTAACAAAAGAGTTCAGATTGATTTTTGCAGTGTGGTCATAAATATTAAGGAGTAGGATATGTGTTAACCGTTTTTGAGTCATGTTTGTGCGCAAATACGTTTTCATTCGGTTCGGCTGAAGCTGCAGAAGCAGGAGCAATGGAGATTAATTCAACAAGTTTAGACACTTCATCCATAAGCTCCCTAATTACATTCGACTCTGCCGCCAACTTCTGGCAGATATCAAATGTTGACACAAACCTTTCTTTTATTACACTAGATAACAGAACCAACTGGGGTTCCAATTTTTCCAGATCGAATTCATTTGCATGAACACACAATTTTTCTTGAAAGGAAGTACCTTTTTAAATTTCTTCTTTTGCTGCATTTGTAAGCACTTCTAATTTGACAAGATTCACCATTCCTGGTTGATGGAATCGTTTTTCAATTTTGGTGGTTACTGTGTCAACCACTTCAAACAAGCATTTTCGAAGGCCAGCAGTTTTATTGATGTTGGCGGGGGTGAAACTTTCAGAATTGCTGGAGTATTCATACCGACATAGAAGCTTTCTTTTTCGAGATGACTGTAGCAGCTTCAAACCTAAGAGTTCAGCAGATTCTTTTGTTCCTGCACCCAAGCCTTCACAAAGTAGTGAAAAAGTCCTAGATGCTTATTGGTGACACAAGTCCAAGGAATAGTTGTTACAATGAACAAATAATAATTTTGGTTGAACATCTTTAATGAGCTTTTTGACACCATTTAAATGACCACACATATTCCGAGCTCAATTAAATCAGTGTCCTCTAACTTGTTGAAATCCTAAACCAAGTCTAATCATCACATCCTCAGTGACATGAAATAAAGTATTAGCCTTAGTATCTTTTATTGAATTGCCCATGAAGTCTTCTCTCACTTCAGATGTGATGGGATTCATCTGAAGTGAGAGAAGACTATATGTGATGGGATTCATCCATTTCAGACGTAAGCTGAATTGCCCCCCCCCCTTCTGTTGGCGAGTGCCTACGTGTGTGAATCCTTAAATGAACTTAAAAATTGTTTCAGAATTTATTTTAGAAGCTTATGCACCCATGTGGTATGTGGTAAAGTGTTATCGTTCCTGCAAAGAGGTTTGAATGTTTTTAAAGCGATACATGCATTCTTGTTCCTCAAGTGACAAACTAAAACATGTTATTCAACCAATCATTCAGCAAAATGTATACTTCCATCACAGTAGTATACGGGTCACTATACCGTCTTTTTCAAGATGGCCGCCGTTTGTTTATATTTAGGAGGAGGAATAAGATAACGTTGTTGGGGGGAGATAAGGATTCGTTGTTGGGGGAGATAAGGATTTGTGGTGGTTACTGATAAGAACTTGACGTTTTGTTTTCATTTTTCGGTGGACGAGATGACGTCATGTTGTTGATGGTGAGTTTCCATGGTGATGAAGGACTGGTAGCGCCACCTGGTGGTGGGATGAGTAACCGTATTATATGAATTTAAAAAGGATTTTCTCGGATTCGAACCGGGGACCACGGGTTCCGAAAGCAGGCATGCTAACCGTTGAGCTATCGAGCACTTGTGAGGAAAGGGTGTTTAAATGTAGTGTTTGCTTTTTCTCTCAGTTTGGGACTTGTGAAAATATTGGGAGTGGTGGGGTTTTAATTTTGAATAATTAATCTTCTAATGAATTGAGTTGGTAAACGACTGGTAGCGCCATCTAGGGATTTTTCAAGTAACTAATTAAATATAAGATTTGATATTCTCGTATATAATTTCTAATGGTGTGAAAATGACAGGTACCGCCATCTAGGGGTGGAGAAAGTAACACATAGTATTAAAAGGATTTATTTGCCAGCTATATTTTAGAATTAAATGGAGAATTATTTGAAAGAAAAATAATAATACATGGATTCGAACCCAGCAAAAGGTAATCACGGCCAACCGATTTTACACAAGCACTTTATGCGGTCGACCATGATCACCTATATATGATCGTGTTGTATTTAAAATAGACTTTCATTTTGTGAATGCGTACAGTACCAAAGATTGAAAATTCTAGAAGCTTCTGGAAAGGGTGACTCAGTTTTGTTTAGCCTGTATAAGGTTAATTAAGATAACAGAAGAACCGGAGTTATACCCGAAGACACTGATAGGATACAATCTTAATTAAACAACTGTGGGCAAAGTGACTTTTGCAATATGTGTGTTTTACAAAAATCATCTATAGTATAGATATAATAATATCCTGTGTGAATAATAATATGTGGATTTGAACCCAGCAAAAGGTGCTCGCGGTCAACAGATTTTACACAAGCACTGATTGAATTTTAAGATCAATTAGAGCAACTACGCAGTGGATTAAAATAAACTTTCACCTATTAGGCTGATATGAACGTAAATTACTATAAATACAAATGACGAAGTCTTTAAAAATCCAAACTAGAATTTATTCAAAAGATAATAATTAAATTTAAGTTTAAGATTAAAATATTACATTCGACACAGTTACATTAAAAGTAAATCTAATAACTTGATCGAAGAGATCAAGTAAGCGGGTACGTGATCAAACAAGAATGGGAATTAAAGCGAGAATACTGGTGCAACAGATTGCAACCGCTTTTATATGATAGTATGGAAGATCACGTGACAATATTTGCATAATCGTGATAAGATTTGCATAAAGTACGAATAAAATATGTTGGCTAAGTAAAATTAAAAGAAAAAGGAAGGTTTTTCCTAACAAGCACTTTATCCGTTTGATTACGACTACATAAATGATCGTGTTATATTTAAAATAGTCTATCATTCTGTTAATGCGTATAGTACATACTACCAAATATTGAAAAGTCTAGAAGCCTCTTGAACGTGTGAGAATTACACATGACTAAGGATAATGTTTTTGCACGTGTAGGTTAAAGAGAAGGAACGGACTTATACAAGGAGTCATAGATAAAAGTGACTCAAAAGAAAATTAAAGATTAGCTTAAACTACTGAAGTACACGTGTTGTGGTATCTGAAAATGTTAGGGACCAAACAAAAGAAAGTGATTATGCTGTTTGATAACTAAGAGGCTTTTAAAAGCATAGTTGAATTTGTTTCTAGGGTCTTTGAATAATTTTGCTTCTCTGGATTTTATGCCCTTGATTGTTTTTAGATACATCATGGATTCTAGTGATATTAGACCTGCAAAGAAAATGCGTACAGACAAAGAACAGTGTTTTCAGAAATACTGTAAAGATTCTTTATGCTATGAATATGGTAAATTGTTTACAGATTGTGATGGTTGGTCATATTTCCGTCGATTGGAAAACGAATTAACGTATTTAAAGAAAGAGGAAACTACTATAGAAATTTACGGTAAGAAACATACTGTGCCTCGACAACTTGTAGCATATGGAGACGAAGGTATAAGCTATACCTTTAGTGGATCTTGTATTGCAGCCAAGCCCTGGTCTCCTTTACTGTTGGAAATAAAGGGTGAAGTGGAACGAATAATTGATGCAAGATTTAATTTTGTGTTGGTGAACCGTTATAAAGATGGTAAGGACTGTATAGGTGCACATAAAGACAACGAGAAGGACTTGGATCATAATGCGCCCATAGCGTCTGTTTCATTTGGACAAAAAAGACAGTTTGTGTTTTCTAGAAAGAACTACAACTCTTTAAAAATTGTTCTGGAAAATGGAAGTTTACTTTTAATGATTTATCCAACCAACAAATTTTGGTTACACAGCTAGCCCCGTGGAAATGCATTATGCCCTAGAATCAACTTAACGTTTCGAAAAATTATTGTATAAATTAGTGATAATACCCATATGAGCCCCTGAACTGGAACACAGTGTAAATAGGAATGTACACTAAACGATATTTGGAAAACGTTACAATTAATATTTATGCCTTTGTGAATATTATTTTTTATACTTACATCTTATTGTTATTTTAAAGAAACTTTTATGCGTGTCTTACGACATACACAGTATTCTGGATTTAAAAAAAAATTAAATACTAATTTTATAAATTGTGTCTTTTTTAATGCAAGAGCTGAAATAAAATTTTATTTGCTATAAATATTTATGTGATTTTTTTTAATTTAGATGCTTTCACTTAAACACTAATTATACATTAGATTCTACAGCACATATTTTATTGCAGAATTTATTTTTAAATACTGTACACTTAAGTAAAAATAAAAAAATATTTTTTATTTTATTTGAAAACTTTGCAAACCCATACTATGCACATGTTTCCTTGTAATTTTTTTTTAATTGAACTAAAGAAAACTCACCCATATACCACAGAAGTACAACATGGTACTTACAGAAGTAAGTTGATTAAACAAAGAAACAGTAGAACAAAGTTAATTAAACTTACAAGATTTGATGACCTTAACAAATGAGTAGAAACGCAGATGACTCCTTGTACATTTGAAGAAGTTATAATCGTATTGAAATCTAAACCATATGTTATTTTTTTAATTATTATTTCCTAGTCATATAAATTTTTTTTAATTAATCTGGCTAAAATTTAATGATTCAATTTTTTAGATTTACAAACTTTTTGAAATGAAATTTTCTTTGATTTATTGTAAAATATTAAGATGCTTTTACACAAAAATTAGATACTATTACACATATTTTAATAATGATTTTAAAAACATACGATTGAAACATATAAATTCGGTATTATTAAAAAATTTTAAATGCAGATTACAAAAAATAATTATTTTCAATTTACAATTAAGACATTTAGCATTTTGATTTCTTAAAGCATGTTTTTATGTAAGAAAAAAATTAAGAAGAAACCTGTAAAAGTAAAATATTTTTTACCTTTAGTTGAAACGTTGCAAGACCCATACTATGAAGATGTTTAATTGTACATTTGAAGTAGTGAAAATGAATATTAATAAACTTTTAGTGCTTGAAGTTCTAAATTAAATGTCTTTATTCTAATGCTCTTGCAAACCATACATTTTACTAAACATATGAACTTCTTTTTATTTACTTGAAAACCTTGTGTATATTATGCAGTTTAAATTGCAGAGTCAAATGCCAATTTTGTACAAGTATTTTACAAGATACTTTGTATAGGTCTTTTATAATTTTAGATGTACTACATTGCTACGTTAAATGGATAGTAAGTGGGTTTTTGTGATTTTTGAAAATAATGTGTACATTTTAAAGCTGCTAAACAAAATAAATTATTGCCCTTTCTTGATAGTTAATGCATAATCTAAAGATTTACTCACACCACTGATAGTTTTACACATGAGTAAAATTTAAAAAACAACGGAAAATTTTAAATACTAATTAATTTTTAAATGAACAAATATCATTGAAATAATGTTTAAGTATGAATTTTATGTATTCTTCAAACAATCTGTGCAAAAAACAAATTGTTCTAAAACATATTGAAAAATAATTCTAAAACATTTTGAAAGAAGTCATACTGAAACAAAGTAAACTATATAACACTTTTTAATTGAAAAAAAAACACAGGATTCATATATTTTACACAAAGTAATGCACTATAGTAAAAACAAAAGAACGTATTTTTTACATGCCTGCATTTTTTAAGAGACAAATATTTCCTATGAGCCAGTTATTAAAAGCCGTCACCTCAGCTTTTGGGCAATGCAAATGATTTTTGTGATGACCACATGATAGTTTTTCGATCTCTTTGTTGGTGCTTAGAGCACATAGTACATCGAATTTTGGACACCCAAAGTGTTCCAAGTTGATGTTTGGAATATTCAAGGCATCTAAGCGTTGTTTCTCAACACAACCACCTTTGTAAGCAACTAGGTACTGAGAGACACTCTTTGTCTGCTTGTACAATTCCAAAAGTTTAGAGTCTAGACTTTCTAAGGGATACACGTTTTCCCATGCTATGGGACAGAAAGGAAGTCCACACACGTAATTTTCAACATATCGCACAGTTTTACGATCTTTGACACTAAGTTTATACTTATAAGGCGATAGGTTAAAACGAATACTCGCAGCTACTTGCGATTTTATAGCGATGTAACCGTATTCACGTACTAAGAAACCTTCGTTAGTTTGAAATTCATCAAAATCCACAATTGCGCAAATGTTAAACATTGCTATTCAAAAGCGTTATATGCTCGTGGAAAAATAGTTGTAAACTGGAGACACAAAGAACTGAACTATATATAGCACCATACACTTACTAATCAGTAAAGTTAATCTTATTTTAGTCTTTTATCTTTTGTGAGTAACAATAAACTCGTAAGTGAAGAATGTACTCAGAAAACACGTGCTTGTGATAATGTGACAAGTAAAGCTTTATGTTGTAATACAGGATTTCAACAAAGGGGGTATGCTTAAATGTGCATGTATTTTGTAATTTTTTTGGCTCTATCACGTAGATGAGTTGAATACAATTCATTTCGGTGACTAAACTTGAGCAAGAAACAAAAATATGTAATCAAATATAATTTATACTCGAGGAACTTGTTTTTTTACTTTCTTTAAAGTATACCGATTTCTCTTGATTATGTTGTTTTATTTTTCTAAATTTACATCAGTAAATTGAATTACTTATTTATGGGCTCAAATCTTTGCCTTTTGTTGACAGAAATTAGTATCTTTGACTAGTATCCGATTTTTTAAAATTGACGAAGATAACCTTTATGAGGGGATTTAACTCAATAGGCCCTATAATTTTACACTTAAGAGTAACAGAGCAGTATAGTTTTTAGGAAAATGAATAACCATTATGTAAATTTGAAGCCAAAATTTCCAAGCATGTCTATGCTTAATAAACGCCTATCTACGTTTAGAGATTGGCCACGCACAAACTTTGACATTTGGGACCTGGCCGAAAACGGATTGTTTTATACGGGTGTATCGGACAGAGTCAGGTGTTATTGGTGTGGCGAAGGGCTTGAAAATTGTCAAGAAGAGGATGTAGTGAGACACGAACACGTAAAGTTTTATCCAAAATGTTTGGTAGCCCAGCAACAGCAAATGATTGCTGACCCTAGATCAAAAAGAACACCAACAGATGAAATTGTACAGGTGGATGAAATCAAGAATAATACCAATGGTTTAATAAAACCCTATGTAAAAAATTACCCCTCAAACAACGACAAGGACGTACGACTTTGTAAAATTTGTTTAGAATCCGAAATGGATGCTACTTTACAGCCTTGCGGGCATCTGGTGACATGCATGAGATGTACGAAAGGTCTCTTAACGTGTCCTATGTGCCGAACCAATATTTTACATAAAATTAAAACGTACATTTGTTACTAAACGTTATCTATCATTTATCAATTCAAGTAGTAGATGCAATTTTTAGTGACTAACTGAACATGACGTGAAAGAATTCCATAAGAGTGGTATTTTGAGTTTAATGTTATTAAAGTAATACATGTGCGGCAGCAAAAAGACTAGTAAGGAGGTTCGATACTTCTAAAATAATTATAAGACTTTCTATCAAGGACTTATGGTAAAATCGTGTAGGAAAGACTTATACCTCTTCTAAATATATTAAATATAATAACTATTTTACTTATCTGTTGTTTGTTCATTACATGCTAAACCTATTTTGGATAGAGGAATTTTAAAGTGCCTTAAAAAGGAGTTACAAGTTGCTTTAAGAAAGATGTGTGTAAAAGTACTCTGTTAATGTAAGAATGTTAAAACTGGAAATAAATATTGATATTTTGAAATGTTTTCCTTTTTTATTTTCTAATTGATTTTTTACAGCATAACTTTTTCTTTTTTATTGTTCTTAATAAACTTTATTTTGCTTTTTCCTTTTTTTTTAAAAAAAAAGAACACCGTAACTTATATTTTTTGTTACTGCTTAACTTTTTTTTTTCTTTTACTGTAAAAAATTTGTTTTACTGTTTAATTTTTTTAATTGTTTAACTTCTTTTTAACATTATCAAAAAAAATACTATAATTGTTGTATAGAATATTTATTTTTTTTGACAACACTGGATTGAAGATAAAATATTTATTGAAAAACATAAGAATCGGTAAAACAGTTAATATAATTGTTATAACATACATATCTTACAAGTCTTGTACATACATTTCTCTAACAGTATTGAAAATATCTGTTGTATTCACATTCTCAAAAAAAGTTGCTCTCTAATATTATGTCATAAAGTTTAATATTTTATTGCTCTCTCTTACAAAATTAATAGCAAACTCTTTCCAGTTAACAGCACATAAAGCAAGGGTGAAATATTCGCAAAAGCGTTCGTCAACACTCATCTTCATGCAAGCATGTACAGATTGATTGACAATTTCATTCTTACAACCTAAGCAATCATAAAGAATAGTAATATTTTTTACCACAATTTCCTTTAGGCACTTGCAGAGAGAAGCTATAACTTCTCTCCAACAATCAGATTTATGAGTATTACTGCAGTAAAGTTTGTAGCTTTCACCAGGAAAACCATTTTTGATTTCCAGTTTCACATAGTATGGCAGCAAATACGTCAAAAGCGATATTTTCAATACATATGACACACAAGCATAAAATTCACACAATTTAAAGTACTGATCAAAATTCATAAACACACAATGGGGCGAGAACTGAAAACAATTTTCTTATTTCTGAAATACACGTTGTAAAACCAAGTTCATTTTTTCAGCATCAGACGCTTTAGAAAGGAAGACTTCCTTCTCTATAACTTTAACGTCGGAGGCAGTTGCAAACGCGAAAAACTTGCTCATATTCTCCATAAGAATATACCATGTTTTCGGGTGCATAGAAACACATTCCTTCGTTGGTTGCAAGACACGAGTTCGCAAGTTGGTTGTTAGAAAGTAAAAAAACAAGTTCCTCGAGTATAAATTATATTTGATTACATATTTTTGTTTCTTGCTCAAGTTTAGTCACCGAATTGAATTGTATTCAACTCATCTACGTGATAGAGCCAAAAAAATTACAAAATACATGCACATTTAAGCATACCCCCTTTGTTGAAATCCTGTATTACAACATAAAGCTTTACTTGTCACATTATCACAAGCACGTGTTTTCTGAGTACATTCTTCACTTACGAGTTTATTGTTACTCACAAAAGATAAAAGACTAAAATAAGATTAACTTTACTGATTAGTAAGTGTATGGTGCTATATATAGTTCAGTTCTTTGTGTCTCCAGTTTACAACTATTTTTCCACGAGCATATAACGCTTTTGAATAGCAATGTTTAACATTTGCGCAATTGTGGATTTTGATGAATTTCAAACTAACGAAGGTTTCTTAGTACGTGAATACGGTTACATCGCTATAAAATCGCAAGTAGCTGCGAGTATTCGTTTTAACCTATCGCCTTATAAGTATAAACTTAGTGTCAAAGATCGTAAAACTGTGCGATATGTTGAAAATTACGTGTGTGGACTTCCTTTCTGTCCCATAGCATGGGAAAACGTGTATCCCTTAGAAAGTCTAGACTCTAAACTTTTGGAATTGTACAAGCAGACAAAGAGTGTCTCTCAGTACCTAGTTGCTTACAAAGGTGGTTGTGTTGAGAAACAACGCTTAGATGCCTTGAATATTCCAAACATCAACTTGGAACACTTTGGGTGTCCAAAATTCGATGTACTATGTGCTCTAAGCACCAACAAAGAGATCGAAAAACTATCATGTGGTCATCACAAAAATCATTTGCATTGCCCAAAAGCTGAGGTGACGGCTTTTAATAACTGGCTCATAGGAAATATTTGTCTCTTAAAAAATGCAGGCATGTAAAAAATACGTTCTTTTGTTTTTACTATAGTGCATTACTTTGTGTAAAATATATGAATCCTGTGTTTTTTTTTCAATTAAAAAGTGTTATATAGTTTACTTTGTTTCAGTATGACTTCTTTCAAAATGTTTTAGAATTATTTTTCAATATGTTTTAGAACAATTTGTTTTTTGCACAGATTGTTTGAAGAATACATAAAATTCATACTTAAACATTATTTCAATGATATTTGTTCATTTAAAAATTAATTAGTATTTAAAATTTTCCGTTGTTTTTTAAATTTTACTCATGTGTAAAACTATCAGTGGTGTGAGTAAATCTTTAGATTATGCATTAACTATCAAGAAAGGGCAATAATTTATTTTGTTTAGCAGCTTTAAAATGTACACATTATTTTCAAAAATCACAAAAACCCACTTACTATCCATTTAACGTAGCAATGTAGTACATCTAAAATTATAAAAGACCTATACAAAGTATCTTGTAAAATACTTGTACAAAATTGGCATTTGACTCTGCAATTTAAACTGCATAATATACACAAGGTTTTCAAGTAAATAAAAAGAAGTTCATATGTTTAGTAAAATGTATGGTTTGCAAGAGCATTAGAATAAAGACATTTAATTTAGAACTTCAAGCACTAAAAGTTTATTAATATTCATTTTCACTACTTCAAATGTACAATTAAACATCTTCATAGTATGGGTCTTGCAACGTTTCAACTAAAGGTAAAAAATATTTTACTTTTACAGGTTTCTTCTTAATTTTTTTCTTACATAAAAACATGCTTTAAGAAATCAAAATGCTAAATGTCTTAATTGTAAATTGAAAATAATTATTTTTTGTAATCTGCATTTAAAATTTTTTAATAATACCGAATTTATATGTTTCAATCGTATGTTTTTAAAATCATTATTAAAATATGTGTAATAGTATCTAATTTTTGTGTAAAAGCATCTTAATATTTTACAATAAATCAAAGAAAATTTCATTTCAAAAAGTTTGTAAATCTAAAAAATTGAATCATTAAATTTTAGCCAGATTAATTAAAAAAAATTTATATGACTAGGAAATAATAATTAAAAAAATAACATATGGTTTAGATTTCAATACGATTATAACTTCTTCAAATGTACAAGGAGTCATCTGCGTTTCTACTCATTTGTTAAGGTCATCAAATCTTGTAAGTTTAATTAACTTTGTTCTACTGTTTCTTTGTTTAATCAACTTACTTCTGTAAGTACCATGTTGTACTTCTGTGGTATATGGGTGAGTTTTCTTTAGTTTAATTTAAAAAAATTACAAGGAAACATGTGCATAGTATGGGTTTGCAAAGTTTTCAAATAAAATAAAAAATATTTTTTTATTTTTACTTAAGTGTACAGTATTTAAAAATAAATTCTGCAATAAAATATGTGCTGTAGAATCTAATGTATAATTAGTGTTTAAGTGAAAGCATCTAAATTAAAAAAAATCACATAAATATTTATAGCAAATAAAATTTTATTTCAGCTCTTGCATTAAAAAAGACACAATTTATAAAATTAGTATTTAATTTTTTTTTAAATCCAGAATACTGTGTATGTCGTAAGACACGCATAAAAGTTTCTTTAAAATAACAATAAGATGTAAGTATAAAAAATAATATTCACAAAGGCATAAATATTAATTGTAACGTTTTCCAAATATCGTTTAGTGTACATTCCTATTTACACTGTGTTCCAGTTCAGGGGCTCATATGGGTATTATCACTAATTTATACAATAATTTTTCGAAACGTTAAGTTGATTCTAGGGCATAATGCATTTCCACGGGGCAAGCTGTGTAACCAAAATTTGTTGGTTGGATAAATCATTAAAAGTAAACTTCCATTTTCCAGAACAATTTTTAAAGAGTTGTAGTTCTTTCTAGAAAACACAAACTGTCTTTTTTGTCCAAATGAAACAGACGCTATGGGCGCATTATGATCCAAGTCCTTCTCGTTGTCTTTATGTGCACCTATACAGTCCTTACCATCTTTATAACGGTTCACCAACACAAAATTAAATCTTGCATCAATTATTCGTTCCACTTCACCCTTTATTTCCAACAGTAAAGGAGACCAGGGCTTGGCTGCAATACAAGATCCACTAAAGGTATAGCTTATACCTTCGTCTCCATATGCTACAAGTTGTCGAGGCACAGTATGTTTCTTACCGTAAATTTCTATAGTAGTTTCCTCTTTCTTTAAATACGTTAATTCGTTTTCCAATCGACGGAAATATGACCAACCATCACAATCTGTAAACAATTTACCATATTCATAGCATAAAGAATCTTTACAGTATTTCTGAAAACACTGTTCTTTGTCTGTACGCATTTTCTTTGCAGGTCTAATATCACTAGAATCCATGATGTATCTAAAAACAATCAAGGGCATAAAATCCAGAGAAGCAAAATTATTCAAAGACCCTAGAAACAAATTCAACTATGCTTTTAAAAGCCTCTTAGTTATCAAACAGCATAATCACTTTCTTTTGTTTGGTCCCTAACATTTTCAGATACCACAACACGTGTACTTCAGTAGTTTAAGCTAATCTTTAATTTTCTTTTGAGTCACTTTTATCTATGACTCCTTGTATAAGTCCGTTCCTTCTCTTTAACCTACACGTGCAAAAACATTATCCTTAGTCATGTGTAATTCTCACACGTTCAAGAGGCTTCTAGACTTTTCAATATTTGGTAGTATGTACTATACGCATTAACAGAATGATAGACTATTTTAAATATAACACGATCATTTATGTAGTCGTAATCAAACGGATAAAGTGCTTGTGTAAAATCTGTTGACCGCGAGCACCTTTTGCTGGGTTCAAATCCACATATTATTATTCACACAGGATATTATTATATCTATACTATAGATGATTTTTGTAAAACACACATATTGCAAAAGTCACTTTGCCCACAGTTGTTTAATTAAGATTGTATCCTATCAGTGTCTTCGGGTATAACTCCGGTTCTTCTGTTATCTTAATTAACCTTATACAGGCTAAACAAAACTGAGTCACCCTTTCCAGAAGCTTCTAGAATTTTCAATCTTTGGTACTGTACGCATTCACAAAATGAAAGTCTATTTTAAATACAACACGATCATATATAGGTGATCATGGTCGACCGCATAAAGTGCTTGTGTAAAATCGGTTGGCCGTGATTACCTTTTGCTGGGTTCGAATCCATGTATTATTATTTTTCTTTCAAATAATTCTCCATTTAATTCTAAAATATAGCTGGCAAATAAATCCTTTTAATACTATGTGTTACTTTCTCCACCCCTAGATGGCGGTACCTGTCATTTTCACACCATTAGAAATTATATACGAGAATATCAAATCTTATATTTAATTAGTTACTTGAAAAATCCCTAGATGGCGCTACCAGTCGTTTACCAACTCAATTCATTAGAAGATTAATTATTCAAAATTAAAACCCCACCACTCCCAATATTTTCACAAGTCCCAAACTGAGAGAAAAAGCAAACACTACATTTAAACACCCTTTCCTCACAAGTGCTCGATAGCTCAACGGTTAGCATGCCTGCTTTCGGAACCCGTGGTCCCCGGTTCGAATCCGAGAAAATCCTTTTTAAATTCATATAATACGGTTACTCATCCCACCACCAGGTGGCGCTACCAGTCCTTCATCACCATGGAAACTCACCATCAACAACATGACGTCATCTCGTCCACCGAAAAATGAAAACAAAACGTCAAGTTCTTATCAGAGTAACCACCACAAATCCTTATCTCCCCCAACAACGAATCCTTATCTCCCCCCAACAACGTTATCTTATTCCTCCTCCTAAATATAAACAAACGGCGGCCATCTTGAAAAAGACGGTATAGTGACCCGTATACTACTCATCACCCCGAGAGTATGCTCCTTAGAATTATCAGTGACGACTGTCACCATATTCCCAAATTGAGACTAAGGAGAATTTTCTGAGTGCTAAGAGGGGGGATCGACTAAAACAAAAACATAATTTTTAAAATTCTAAACTTAAATTTCGATGCAATGAATTTCAACGAACTGAAAAATTGGCAAGACTGATGTATATATATATATAGCTCACCCATATTTTAACAAGCATTTCAAACGAAGACTCGTGAGAGAAGACTACTTGTGCTCACTCATGTAACTAACTACATGTGCTCACTGTGCTACCTAAGCTGTACAGATATTTTCAGTTTCTTTGCTACCCTTGTAATACTTGAGGTTGAAAGATGCGTACAATTGGAATCAGAGGAATAAATATCATTGGTCTAGGAGCACATGATTGCTTCATCAGATAAATTCACGACGAATTATGCGAAAATTGTGATAATTAGAAACAGTATAAACTAGGTTGTGTTTACTTTAACATAAGCTTGTGTTTTTAACTTCCGATCGAGCAGGACTTCGATAAGGATATCGAAGTATAATCAGAAAACTATAATAAATATCTCTATAGAAAGATTGTAAGAAACCCATGCTAAAACATACCTTTGACGCTGAAGACTAGTCAAAACTCCGAAAACTTTTGGAGTACTGAGGAGGGAGCAGTACATCTTCTATTCGAATTAATGAATTTATCGATGCCGTCAAAAAAGGAAGCTAATTTTGCACGCCAGTTCATGCTCAATTGAAAATATTCTTAGATGATTCAAATTTTTCCTTGCCCAAAGCAGATCGTAAATTATTTTTGATTATAGATAGTTTACTGAATCCTTTCACCAGAAGCCACAGTGATGGGAAGAGAAAACAAAATTCTTAAAGCTATGCAAAGTTCTGGGGGAATAGATTGCAATTTTAATCTATAGATATCATTTAAAGGGAGTGGAAGACCTTTATTTTCTGATTTGGGTTAATGTGAAAAAGTAGCTTCGCGAACGGTCTTGTACATCTGAATTTCATTGATGAGATTGTGGCTTAAATCATCTGGATAGCTTTCAATTAATTTTTTAGGTGCGTTGTTGTCATTAGAATTATAATTTATTTTTAATATGGCTTCGAATGCATTGCATATGTTTTTTCATTTGCTCATACCTTGATTATAACTGAGAAACTATTTTATTGATTACTATATCAAAAACTGAACTTTTGAATTTTGTTTCTTCGGTTTCTAATACTTCAGGCATTTCTCTTTCCACTTCAAAAGCTTCCTTTTCCGTCCTCTTTTTTTGGAAAATTCTGCATCTATACCCATAATAGAAGCTGTCTCTTTAGCTCTATTTATACAGACCATTGTTTACTTAAATCTTTATCTATTGTTTCAGTTAACGCTTTAATGTTATTCATTTCGATATCAAGGGAGAAATATTATGATTGAAGGATTAAATTTCTTGTACTAATTTGCTCTAGTATGTCAATAGTTAGTTTAAAGAAGAATAGCTACTAGAATTAAAGTTTCAAATTTTGAAAATAATTGAGGAATCCATTTACTCTTCCGCCGTTTCCTCTTACGATAAACTACTGATTTTTTACATATTGAAGGGCCTTTAAAATTTCAGGTAGTTTTTCAGATATAGGTTTCACTACCTCAATTGTTGCACTGCATCTTGTCTCACAAAGACCGTGTAGAGACCTCCCATCATTGTGTTTTAGAAGCAGTTCCCATGGCCGTTGGTTCGCACTAAAATAAATTGTAAAGCTGGTTTATAAAGTTGAAGAACGTGCTTACTACTTCATTACTCCTTGTGGCCAGGCCCGCCGCTAGCTGTTTGTTTGAACGCCTGTGTGCAATACCGATTATGCCGCCCCCTGTGTGATTGTGACATCATGTCGATTGGATCTCTTCTCAGTTCGAATTTGGCCGCATTTGGCAATGACGAGGCCATCATGGCGTTGCTCTTGGTGTTGGTTTACCAAATGGGAATTCGTAGCAATCAAAGGGGGTTAGCGAGCAGTGGTCTCACCTGACCCCACGAAAAGAACTGTTACAGGCAACGCAATGCTGGCCAAGCAGTGGCTAGTTACCATATAAATATTGATCTACAGAAATTGAACTCGTCTTGAATTTATGCTATCAGCGATAAGTAGGCTTTCCAAGTTTACGAGTAATAATCGACCCACTTAATCACGTAATTGAGTTTATAAAAAGTTTATAGAAATTCCGTATAAAGGAACTGTAAAATTAAATTTGTATTTCTAAAATACATAGAGTTTTGGCTCAGATGTTTTGTAAGAATTTTGTATAGCTAGTACTGACTACGTGGTCAAACACGAACTTGGCCGGTTTTTTATTTCAAATTTCGTAAATATTTACTTGTATATGTGCTACAAACAGATGATTACTAGGCGCAGCAATTATTATGATAAGCCGATAAATAAACGTAGGTACCAAAATTTTGCACTTATATTTTGCACTGACATATGATACATTGAATTATAATCACACTAACCAAGGTAATTATCCTTAATTATACCTAGACCAACGTCAGACGAAGTATAAACAAAATAATTGCAACTTGATGTGCGATAGTACTGTTCGAATGCGTGTACAAACTGAGAACGAAGCTCTGTGGGGATTCCTAGCCTTTTCCAGACGGGGAGGTTTCAACCAGATTTCGCTTGAAAACGGGAGAAATGGAAGAATAGCTTTCCCCCCTTTGTTGCGCGCATCTGGTCCTTATATTTACTATGGTCATGTCCCCTGCGGTAATTGGAACCACGGACGGTCCGTTCGTGTGTCCCTACGTGGAGAGTGGAAAGGGTGCAAAATATGTAATTTCCTTTTAATTATTTTAAGCTAAATTTTTAAAAGTTGCAGGTGGTTGCATTTTTGCAAAAAGTTGTATTTATGCAGAAAGTTGCATTAATGCAAAAAATTGCATTTATGGAGAAAGTTGCATTTATGTTGCGATTATAACTCACTTACAATACACCCCATGTAGGAGGAATTTTGATTTTAGTACTTTATATGCAAAAAAAAAGTTGCATTTGTTGCAAAAAGTTACCCTAATAGTTAGTTAAAAATGGAATGAAAAATGGGAGGGAGAGACTCTTAAATGGGGATCTGTATCTTCAAGTGATTAATTTACTTTGAAATGCACTTGCAAAATTAGATATGATAGAACAGAATAGACGCACAAAGAAAGTAACCTTCACACTTAATAAAACATCCTTTTCAGCAATCGGAAAAAATGAGTCTCGAAATATCTGCTTAAGTTTGTTAAATAATCAACAAACTCTTCCTTTTTAGAAATATTTTCAATGGTATCGTTAATTCCTAAAACATCAAGTTCCTCTTAACAGATTATTACTTAGATGCAAAGAGAGCACTGTTCTTTAAATAATTCTATTCCTCTCTCATATGCACCATTCTTTATTCCGATTACCATCCAACCAAGTTTTTTATCCGATTATACTCAAACCAGAGATAACATCAGCGCCAATCAACAACTCGATTTCATTGTTTTCACCAAGGGTATATTAATGCCCTTAAATCCTCGAGTACATGAGGGCAGTGGTGGATCAAGTCAAGTGGGGGAGGTAAAATTTTTCAGGGCTCTTAAACTCAAATTAGAAAAAAAAGTTTCAAGCAAAAACTCATCAAGTTATTCACAAAAAGAAAAGTAGTCAACATTTACATACCATAACAAATTAAAAAAATACATTTTTTGCATAAATTTCCGATTTGCTTTATTTCTTGCAAATTCGTCAATTATTTTAGTAATGTCAATTGGGTTAAAAAATTTTTGCTCTTTTTTATAGAATTGCCATATTAATTAATCTTTCTTCTGCCATAGTACTCCTAAAATAATTTTTTACACGCTTTAAAACGGAAAACGGTCTTTTTCCTGACGATATAAATAAAATTAAAAAATATACGATATAGTTTAACAAAAAATTTCAATAACTTCAACATTCGGAAATGTGCAAGATATTTCTTTGGTGGCTCGATAGATGTGTGGTGTGGTTTTTATGGTGTGTTTTCGTTTTCTTAGAGAAATATTAAAAAATGGTCAAATTCATCTTCAAAAGTACAAACATTAATGTCTTTTTTTTAAATATCCTTAAACTTTTTTATAGTGTTCTACTTTTAATTCTGCCTTGGTGATGGTCACCTTGGTCACATGACATAAAATGCATTGACTATGAAATTTCTCTTATTGTAAATTCCTGTCTGACTTCTTTGTTTTTATCAAAAAAACATTTTTATCTTTTGTTGTCTGCGAGTTTGTCCATCTTCTACATTGAATGATAGACCTGATAAAACAGTTGCCTCTTTATCAACTTTTTCAAATTCGTCTCTGAAATTATTGATAAAATTTTCTAATGCCTTCAAAAGGATAGATCCATTTAATAGTTTGCATTCCACTGATTGCAGTGATTTACTAGTAGCATATACTCTTTGTAAAATAGTATTCATAATAATTGTCATTAGAGGAGTTTCATATTTGTCTATTTCTTAAGAAGTTGCCTGCACAATGGCAACTTTCTTTTCTTCTTCTGAATTACAAATTTCAGTTAAAGCCTCTTTAACATGGGTGAAACCAAGTTTTATAGCTAATACAGCATCTGTTCTTGTTTGACCATCTTGTATTAGAAACTCTTTTCACTGCACTTAAAGATGCACATAGTAAAGAAGTTGTCACAACTTCCCTCGAACCCTATTCGACAAATATACTGACAATATTCATAATTGCTTTTCAAAAAATGAATAGTTTTAAAATACCCTTGTATATAAAGTGATGTTTGTTTTATACCTCTCAATAATTTTTAAAATTTGGCACCACTACATCCCAATTTATGCTACCATCTCTACTAGGGAATCCAATTATTTTCAGATAAAAAAGGTCATTCTTCAGGTGTTAGAACGTTCTGAATCACTCACGGAAATCGCGTAATCCCTTACTTTTTCCAAAAACAACCCCTCTCTCGCTGTGGTGAGGTTTCCCTTTCAACTGTCCCCTAACTCTTAACTCCCCATAAGAAAATAACGGGTTTCCGGAGGACTTAGACCGAAGGCCTTCTTTCTATCTCCTTCTGAATGTTTAATAGGACTGAGCGGAATTTTAGTTTCACTTGGCAATCTGATATTCCCAAAGTCAAGGGAGCCGCGGAGGGGGTCTTCCTCCACAAAGAATAAGAAGAGCGGAATTTTAATAGATAGACGGTGGGAAACTGAAGACGCGGTGCGTCCAGTGAAACCAGCTGTGGTGAGGACCCAAGAAGTGACCCTAGCTCACCCCATCTTCAAAACAGGAAGAAGGGCGACGACGGATGCGCAAAAGAGAAAAAACACATATAAATAAATGTCACTCTCTCTTGTCACGAGTTCATGAAATCTATTATTTTGCCCCTAAAAGTTTGAAAACGTTCAAAACGTTGACAAATTCCATGAGGTTAACCAGATTATGGTATTATTTTGCTTTGAATGTATTTTTTTTTGTATAATTTAAAAAAAAATCTAATTTGTGCACTGCTACCATTCTGCTGAACTAAGACATTTCAATAATTTGATAATGGTATTCAACTAGTTACCATCGTCCCAGCCTAAGCCATTTGCTGTATTGCCACGTAATTTTGAACCACGGTCAGACGACGAGGCAGCATCTGAGCTGGCACCCCACTCTCCAAACTTCCTCACCAACCCAAACTGAGGTTTTTTCGGCCATTACAGATTTAAGGTGCACCAGCCGCCTCTACACCATACGCTTACAAATATCCATGCCCTGACCCGGTTTTGAATACTTCATACTACTAATACTTCAGGCACTTCTCTTTACACTTCAAAAGCTTCCTTTTCCGTCCTCTTTTTTTTGGAAAATTCTGCATCTATACCCATAATAGAAGCTGTCTCTTTAGCTCTATTTATACAGACCATTGTTTTCTTAAATCTTTATCTATTGTTTCAGTTAACGCTTTCATGTTATTGTAATGTTTGTCCATCTTCCACATTGAATGATAGGTTATTATGATAACGAAAGTTTCTTTTGGGTGCGAAAATGCAGCGCCTAGGGGCACACTAGGTTGCTATAGAATTTCGGAGGTTGCTATAGATTCGCGGTCTTGGCTCAAAAACTTTTTTGGCATGGGAGCCAATTCGATTTAAGCCAATTTCGATTTTGGAATGCATTGTAGTGGTAAATCACGCCAGTCGCTCACGACGCTCGTCGCTCAGTGCCTGTCGGTGGATTTGATTACGCTCCTTGATATCGCGAAGCTTGCCTGGAATCGTTTATCCTTTTTTTACAAAATATTATGTTATTTTAAAAGTTATTTTGTTTATGATATTCATTTTTGTGTAATATGTTTTCCTTGTGTTTGTCAGTTCTCAAATTTTTTTACTATTTGCTTTTCATTTTGTTATGTTTCCATTGTTCGTTTTCGTGAATTTTACTCTTGGTTGAATTATTTTATGAGTTCATATTGCATTTTAAAAATTGAGTGCAGTTTTCATTTCTGGTGCAGTCTTTTTTTTTTTCTTTGACTAGTTTCTGCCCTTCTCTTAGTTGCTCTTCCTGTCTGTAAATTGTCCAAAAATTGTAGTGTAACTATGAAGGTTTTAATTACTGGTGTGGATTCGATGGTCAAATACAGAGTAAAATCGGAAATCAGTATGGAAAAATCAGTATTTGCCATCACAATGACATGGTAATGTAATATATATTCTAGCTTTTCCAGGAATCACCATTGAGCGTGTAACAGAAAAGGTTTCATCTTTAAAAGAATCGTGACTTGATTCTGGTTCATGTAAGTACCAATAACACCTATATTGCCTTGAGAAATGCTTCTCAAAATTTGAGGACCTGTTGCAAAACATAATAAACTGTAATCAAGAGACGGGCATTGTGATTTCAGCTATATTATCTCCCGATAACTACCTCTCCCTTGAAAAGCAAGCTATGAGACCTTTTCTTCAGAAAGTGAACACAAAAAATTATCTTCTAAACCACAAGCTGTTTTTCTACTGCCAAAAGAAGCAAAATATTTTTTTTTGTAGATCCCAGTCATTTAGAAAGGTAGTATGGCACAAAAAATTATCTTCTAAACCACAGGCTATTTTTCTACTGCCAAAAGAAGCAAGATATTTCTTTTTGTAGATCCCAGTCATTTGGAAAGGTGGTACGACAAGGCCCGGTTACTTGGAAAGGTAGTATGGCAAGGCTGCTCAGTTTACATCTCAATTCTTCATCTGAGAGTTTAATTCAACCTGTGATCCACCTGAGCCCAAGGCTGTTGAACTGAATTCTACAATTGTTACAGAAGGTTCTGTTCAATGCAGGTATTAATTTCTATAATATTGTACATCAAATATTATTAAATGTGTAACATTGTTTCCATATTCATTCTTTAGATGAGACTTGGATAACAAGTTCTTTTTTTTTTCACTAAACTTCCTAGTTTTCAATGTAACAATATAGCCTTCCAACTTCCAGTAGTAAGAACCCTGGAGGTAGGATCACTGTTTTGTCAAAGCATTCCAGGATTGAGGAGTCTCAAATTTTCCTGACAGTGTTATTGATGGATTTTTATGATTCTTTCTGGCACGAATTCCTCAGCTGCCAGGTGCTTAGAAACATATTATATCTACAAGACTAAGGAAATATTATCTCAATTGGCTGGAGAACAATTTCCCCATAATGAATATTTATTTATACCTTTAAATGAAAATAATCTGGGTTCTATTGGTTGGAAAAGTTTCATTTTTATGAACCCTGCTGTACAACTTCTGCTCAAAATTAGAAAGATTACAGATTTGATTTTTCCGTAATTGAATGTAAAGCTTTAAATCTTCTGGAAGATTGGTTGATTTCATGCCCTCCTCACTTTAACCAGACAGATAGAACTAAACTCTGTAGCTACTGATTACCCATCTAGCAATAAATTAATTTAATTAAATGTTGAGAATACAAGACAGCTTCTGGTTGTAAATATTTACTTCAATAATTTGCTTTGTCAAGATCATAAAATGTAATAAAACTTCAAGATTATTGAATTTTAAAAAAATTGTCGAGAAATATTTCAACTAAGCAGCAAATAAGTATGGATACAGTAATCTTGCATGTTCTTTAGTCTAGCTACTGCTAAGAATTAAAGTGGAAAATTCGATATGTAGCGATTTCAAAATATGCCAATCATTTGCATTGTGATGATTATAAGATGTAATGAGGTCAAGATTGTTGGATTAAATTGTCAAGAAATATTTCACATAAGTAGGAAGTGAATACGAATTATCTTAAAGTAATCTCAAACATTCATAATACTCACTACTGCTATGATTTTAAGTGGGAAATTTGAGATGTAGCCATTCAAGATATGCCCTTAAAATTCAGGTAGGTGAAAAACATGGCAACTACTTGAGTGTAATTATAAAAAAAAATCCGTGTGTAAAAAGAAACGATTCTTGTTTTTAAAATTCTATTGGAAAAATTTGTATTTTTATGCAAGAGGAAACATAATTAATTTTTCTCTTTCAGGATAAGGGTAAACAGAATGAAATTTTCTTTTTCAGGATGCAACTCCAGAGCTTTGTATCATTGAATTTATGAATAATAAATTTCCTTTACGTAAGATGGCTAGTAAAAGATTTTGCAAATTCAGGAACAATTCACCTGAGCCTGTAAAGAATTTCCCTGCACAATGATTATAAATTCACATTGTTGACTTTTTCATTAAAACAACTGTTATGTTTCCAACTAAATGATGTTTGTTTTTGGTGGTCATTTCATATGTCATCAATAATGAATTTCTTTTGGTTTAGATAATCATAATAGAAGTGCAACATTGATAAACATCTGATCATTTCACTCATTACATACTACTCGGCAAAATATTATTTCCTCATTTGGTTAAGGGAGCAGACAGCTTACTGATTATTATTAGTTGGTGGTATATTCGGTAGGTTTTATATTTTGCATGTAGCACCTTTTCAGAAATACAAAGGCAATAATGATTTATCACATAATAGTGCAAAGCTTCAAATTGAATAAGTTATTTTAGAAAGTAAACTTATAGCAGCTTTTGGCTACAGCCTCCCTAAATCTGCAACTGTATATAGCATGTGTTAAGCACAGTAATCAAATAATGAGTGTACCAAATTTGTTGTGAATTGGTCGAATTGTGATATATATATATATATATATATATATATATATATATATATATATCTTTAATATTTTATTCCAATTTGGATCACGGAATTGTTTTACCCCTCTCAAAACCTAAGAAAAATAGAACAGGGGTTAATATATAAGAGCCAATGTTTTCTACAGGATGAATGTACCTACCATATAGTTGGTGTGAATTATTCAGTGATCGTAAAAATAATCTAAAAATGTAATTCCCTTGAGGATTTCGAATTGTTTTTAAATCCCACTGAACACCTAGGTCAAATAGAACTGGGGTTAATATGTTGCCTAAGTTACCCCCAGAGTTATGAAGAATAAGTGTTTTCCAAATTTGGAGTGGACTGGTCAAAACCGTGTAGATCTGTATAGAGGACAGAGAGACGTCAACTCTGCTGTATCCCCTTGAGGCATTATGCGACAAATTTATCTTGAAACATATTTTGCTTCTTATCTGAAACTGAAATGTTTATAACTAAATGGTAGTATATGGCAGAAATAAAATTAAAAAAGCTTACACTTTTGATTTGAGGAATTCAGATTTTTTAAAATTTAGTCACCTGCTAGCATGCTGTTAAAGAATTTTAAAGACAGGTATGTAACGAACCAGCTTTTGGTTTAATCACTCCTTAAAGGTCATTAGCATAAGTTTTTAGTATAAGACTGGTAAAAATGTTAATACTTTTAGGGTGGTGGAACGTCTCATTATCTTCAGTACTATAAAGTATAAATGTGCCAAATTTGGTGTGAATTAGTCAAACGGAGTAGATTTGTATGGAAATCGGAATCATATACACAAACACATCCTTTTATTATATAAGTAGATTATAATCCCTTTTTTTTTTGCGTTTTGTGTTCAAACGGTGCTACGAGTTAAGAAACGATACAATTATTTAATCAGACCAAATTCTTCATTTTCAGAAATAACGAGAAATCGCGAGTTTTATAAGAACGCTTATGTAAGTCCTCCATTAACTTATGCCTCACTATCGGACAGGTAAGTGTTTAATATTGAAAAAACACCTTACATGCTTTCTTTGGGGTATGAATATGTTTTGCATCCACTAAATTATTAAATGTTTTATTTCTATTTCTTGAAAAATTGCGAGAAAATAATCAGTTTTATTTTCTTTGATTTCAGGTCATTATTGAATAGCCAGAAAGGCAGCTAACATGAAATTAAATATAAAATTGATTCCAAAACACGTTCTGTTACTTCAGAAGGAACGCCGCAACATGGAAGTAAAGCACATTCCACAAGTCTCAAATAGTTTTATAAACAGCACTGGTGTTTTGTTTTTTAAACCAAAAACCAGAACATTTTTGCGAGAATGAAACAAGAATTCGTCAATGAAAAAATTACAAATGTTTATGTCTATAGTTTCATTGACGACAATTAATTTGACAATTCATACACCCGAGAGAGATTTCGACAATTTGTATATGACATATGAACCTAATATGAGGTTAATTAATGTCTCACTTCAGCAACGCACTATTGGCGATGTTCCAGGAAAAATCCTAGGACAACGCTTCGTCCTTTTGAACCACGGTCAGAAGACAAGAACTGGTACCTCATTCTCCAAACTAAGACACCATACCAATGTGAGGACATCTGAGGCCACAGATTTAACATGTACCAGCCCCTACGTTCGCTAGTCTTTAGTTGGATAGAGATTTGAACTAGCAACCCTCGGGTTGTTAATCCGCTTAGATCAAATCTGACCTGATGTTATTACGTCAACAGCAAGGATGCCTACCCTAGGGACCCTACCCCTTTGCCTCACCAATATCTTTATGGATGGATAGGTGGGTAGTTAATTAACGTCCCTCTGAAACAACTCAACGACCTATTGGCGACGGTCCGGCCGTTATCCCGAAGGAAAAGTCCAAGGATAACGCCTTGCAATGATGACAACACTTCAGCTGGCACCCCACTCTCTAAACTTCCATACCAAGCCAGGACATTTTAGTCACGATAGATTTAACGTGTAGATGACGGTCTGAGACTGGAACAAGTTTCGAATTCGCAGCTCAAAGTTTGCTAATCCATTGCTTATCCAACAGGGCTACCTTTTATTGATGGGATCGGCCTCATCAAATTAATTATGAAATAAATGAGTATTGCAAATATACGGGTAATATGAATAGCCAAACATAGAGAAGACTTTACTCAATAGGTCGTAAAGCCATTGTATCCGGCGACAGCGGTACAAATTTAAGAGGTCCAAACTCCTTGCCCAATCCCAATATTTTTATAGTTTATGCAGAAAGGCATGGATAACATGGGTAGGGAGATGTACACACTCAACCCTTCTGGCGATTGCTCAATGAGGTACCTCGTTAGTAGCAAAACCGACGGACGAAAAATTTCATCATTGTAAGAAAAGTCTTCAGATCTTGATCTCCTATCCAAAAATATCGGTAATACAATATCTTGATTACAAGATAACTCGTTATTGGCACAATTGGTCAGCTCTTAATGGACGAGATATCTCGTCATTAGCAAAATTGATCAGCTCTTGATGGACGAGGTATCTTGCCACTAGAAAAAGTGGTCAGCTGTTGAAGGCGTCATTTTCAAAATTTGTCAGTTCGTCAAATCTATCGTCATTGGCAAAATTAGTTAACTCTTGATGATGAACGAGATATCTCGTCGAAACCCCACCACACACACACTTGGAGGGTTAAACAAAAAATAACTACTATTGTCCCAGTAATTACTTAAAATGTTATATTGTACACACTCCCAGATCGTTTATTTGCACTGTTACTTGTTCAAATTTGTCATTGATAAAATTTGAATCCCATGCTTTTTCATGGGGTCGCCCTCAAGATGAGGCATCATAGGCTGTTTGCAATGAAATAGTATTGTGAGTAGAGCAAGAGCGTATCATTTCATATATGCTTTTCTTTGGTCTGTGTCTTTACCTTCAAATGTAAAATGTTAAATCTATAGGACCCCTTCAAACATTTTCAGCAGGTGTCAGGCCTTACTGCAATAATAGACATGTGTCATTTTCAGTGGCCACACTTTCTACATAGCTTCACCTTACAAAATACATATATATATATATATATATATATTTGGGATTCCCTAATAATTTTCCCACGTTGGGACCATCCATCAACGTGTGCTACCCTTTAACTGTTACCTAAAGGTCAAGATATAGGTATCTTGACTAGAAATAAACTAACTGCATCACTACTTCAAAATAAAAATCGAATTGATACTTATTTTCGATAACTCTCGAAGTTAAATATTCTGATTTCGATTTAATTTCTATTTATTCCATTGCTAATCCGATGTTCTTTCAGCTGTTCAAATGGAGAAGTTTACTTTTAACACTACTATGACGGCATCGAACATTTAAGTATTGCCGTTAAGGATTTGTTTTGATTTTTCAATACTTTTTCTGTGGACACTCTAAACAATGGCCATGAAGAAATGAAATCCAAAATAAACATCTTAGCTTGTCTAAGAAGCACTCCCCCAAACACTATAATTTTATACAAAAACAAATAGTGAAATCTGAGCGAGTGGGAAGGAAAATTTCCAATCACTGTCATTATATCTTCAAATATGCAACACTTTGATCCATTAATAGTATTTCTGTAGAAATTTCTTAAATTATCGAAATACTTTTTATTTTAAAATTGAATTCGAAGAACCTATTAGAATTGAATTTGAACAAATATAGTTTTGATATTTCATCAGTTCTGACACAGATTTATTGTGCCTCTTTTGTGTGTTCTGTGCCTATAGACTTCCTTTCCCTTCCATAGCCTTGAGTTCCACCGTGGCTTAGTAATTTACCCACTGTTCTTGTAAACTGCGAGTTGTAGGCGATGCTGGTTTGATTACTGTAACTTACTCCGGGAGTATTTCTTTCATCTGCATTTGTAAAAATTCACATGTACTTTCATTTATTTGATGTTGTCTGGACAAATATGATCCTTGCGTCTTAAAGCCCTAACATCCAATCCAATCCTCGTCCATTCATAAGCCAAAATTAAATAAAAACGAAATTTAATGCCCCATCTGTTTATATGTAACTGGTTTTATAATACAAAATTTTGTTAATTGATCACTACTATTGAAAACAGTCATAAAAATTAACTGTCCATTTTAGAAATTAAAAATTGACAGTATTATTTTTATTCAGTACAACCCAGTGTATAAACCATATGTATAATTATGTATAAAATTGATGTATATATAACAATTTTATGTTTTTATCTAACCGTTAGTTACATACGCTTCAGTTCGCATCGTACGTAGTTGAAAACGAGCAAGCAACTATAATAACCAGTTAACCACCAACCTAAATTCTAATCTAGTCTAGACGATCCCGGTGCAAAGCAGCAAATGCAACTAGAGCTAACAAAGACAGGAATGCCGGGATTGGGATCTTTATCTCTCCTAAGATCCGGACCCCTCACATAAGGGGGGGGGTCTCATTAGAGGACACGAAATTTGGAACTTCTGTGCAGGAAGAATGAGCTATTGCCTACGGGGATGGATGTCCGCAGCTGTCTTGACAAAAGGCTGGACGGCTGACCTAAGTAGACACTTTTCTGAGAAATCTTCTGTACCCCCATTGGGAAAGATTCCAATTGTACATCCGGTCGGTGCTACTGAGCCCTGAGGGGCAGAACGTGAAAAATCAGGGCATACTCTGAATCAATTTTGGAGTGGAAAAGGAATGAACAAACATCAATTTAATTTATTTAGAGTGGATCTCGTTTGTTGAACAACTTTTTTTTCTGCGGTAGTCGTATCTGGGATTTGGAGTATAGCTTCGTTATTATGGTTGGAGAGTTTTGCGTAGAAATTGGTATTGAGTTTAATTATAAACTCTTTGATCTCGCGTACATATTTAGTTATTCCCTAATTTTTATATTGCGGTAGAATAATGGGCTGTCTGTAGCTATTCGAAGGGTGATGTTTTGGAGTGATGCTGTTCTTTCACGTGAGTTTCAGCGCAGGAAATCCCCATACAGGACTAGCGTAAGTGACCATTGGTAGCAACATGGAACTGCGAAATCGCGGTCACAAGGTAGAAACGAATGTCTCTGAGAAACTAATGCAAAGCACGTGCTAACAATGGAATGGATTTTTTTGTGTTTGCCCCACAACCGTCTGAGAAAATGTGCAAGAGCTTGACCGATTCGATGATTGTTGTTAAAATAATTTGACGTTACGTTTAATTTGAAAAAAGTAAATGTCTCAACAACTATCCATACTATACTTTCGTTCAATCGGAATAATTTTTAAGTTTTGTTTCTATCGCATTTATTATTTGGAGCTGCTTTAGTTAAGGGGTAGAGACATCGCAAATTAATGACGTTTTATAGTATTTTTAAAAAAACTAAACTTACCGGAAGTAAGATTTTAAACAAATGTACAGAATCTTTAAGCAAAACTCAATGTGGAATAAAATCTCAAAACTAAATTTATAACTCAACGTCTGGGAAAATTACACAATTCTTTGTGAGTTTGCGTAATCAAGAACTGATCTAGTGTTGTCGAGTTCACGGGATGCCAAAACAAATTATCTGTCTTCTCATTGGAAATGTGTAACACGGCTAACCATGCGACTACGAGAAGGTTTTTAAAAGTATTAGAAACACACACACAGTTTCTTTATCATAGCCCGCCTTGTAGGGGCCGCGGTAACCTTGTTTGATAAGAGTCGCGGATTAGCAAACGGAGGGTTGGGAATTCCAACTAACTAAAAGACCGTCGTGCAGGTGGGGACTCGTGCACGTTAAAACTGTCGTGGCCTCAAATTTTCGAATTTTGGTTAGGTGTAAAACTTCGGAGAGTGGGTAAACTCAGGTGTTCACCTCGTCATCGGACCGTGGCTCAAAATTACCCAAGTATCGCCCTCGGATCTTTCCCTTTGCGATGGATCCCGGACTGTCGCCAATAACCCGTGTGTTTGTTGCTTCCAGTGCGAGGTAAATTCAACAACCAACCCCACACATTACAAAAAAATATTCCACGGCTTACAAAGCCTTGATTGTTTTAATTTAATAATATAAAAATAACAAACCAATACTAGAAGGAGACCCCCCGACTATACCGTAATATGCCGCCTTTCTGTATGATAAAAGAAACCTTGGCTCATAATTTAATAATTCACCTCCCCTCAGTCCCCTTTCCATAGAAATTTATGAATGGTTTAAACATGTCCATCCTAACCACAGGGTTAGTTTGTAAAGTTTCTCTCGCCTTTATTATTTGAAGTTGCTTTAGTTAATGGGTAGAGGCATCACAAACAACAATTAATGACGTTTTATAGTATTTTTTAAACAAACTAAACTTACCGGGTATGACATTTCAAACAAATGTTCAAAATCTCTAAGCACTACTCTAATGTGGAATAATATCTCAAAACTAAACTTATTAATCAACGTCTGAAAAATTACACAATTCTTTGTGTGTGTGCGTAAATGAGAACTGATCTAGTGTCGGCGAGTAATGAAGGAGCGTAACTGTATCGGAAATTGGAATAATCCCTTATCCACGCACGTCTTCTTTGTCCTTGGTTCGAATCCCGGTCTAGGAAGAGATGTTCATAATATTTCGGAAGAGTGTTGAAACACAAAGTGAAAACACATGAATTTTATTATTTCATAAACAAAATGGAGCTAGCTTTCTTATGAATTCTTCGTGGGAAAAAATGATAGTCCCAATGCCATATTTCGTGTAGTGTTTTGTTTTTTTCACATCACACTTTCTCACGTTCTTCTCAAGAGAATGCACGATAACTATGACACACTTTACTGTTCTCTCATTTGAATGTCCCCAAACAGACACAAACCAAAAGGAAAGCCTCCGAAGAAGCCTTTGGTTGGTTCGAGTTTCGAACTCCAAACCTTTTGATTGCTAATCCGCTCCTCTAGCAAACAGGCTATCACGGCCCTTCGGTGATGATATAAATTCGGTTTTAAATTTTTTGCTCTATTTACAGAATGGGCACATTAATTAATCTTTCTTTTCCCATAGTATTAATTTTTTACAAGCTTTAAAACAAAAAACGATCTCTCTCCTAACGCCCATCAAATAAGGGAACTGTTAAAAAAATTTTTAATAATATTTCAACATTCGCAACTGTGCAAAACATTTCTTTGAAGGCTCGATAGATGTCTGGTGTGCTTTTTATGGTCTCCTCGTTTTCCTTTTAGAAATATTAAAAACTTGTCAACTTCATCTTCAAAAGTACTACCATCAATGCATTTTTGTAAATTATATATTTTTATAGTTTTTTATCCAACTTCCAGTTAAAGCCTCTTTTACATCTATGGTTGAAACGAAGTTTTACAGCTAATACAGCATCTGCCCCTCTTGCTGATCATCTCGTATATTAGAAACTCTTTTCACTGAACTTATAGAAGCACATTGTAAAGACGCTGTCACATCTTTCCTCGAACACTAATGAATAGACATTTTAAGACCTCGTGGGCCACTTCGTAATCCGGGGCCCTACGCGGATTTCCTTCTCCACAAAGGAAATAAATATAGTTTTGATATTTATTGTTTTAAAATTTTATTTATGGATTATTGACGATTATATTTTCTATGAATCGCTAAACAAGACTCCAATAACTCAAGAATTCAACACACACACACTTCAATGGAAACCTCTCGAAACTCTAGTACTCCTCACAATATGTCTTGGCGATACTTTCGAAATAATAGATACAACCTGTGCTTCATTTCTATTCTTCTCTTCAAATTTGTTTTAATTAAAATACTTTCCACTACGCCACATTAGGTATTCTGTGGAAATTGTGATAAGCCCCTTTAAACTTAAAGTTAATTGTAGAATATTTCCATTCACGTCTAAGAACTCTTCCTGCGGTTTGGTTGCTCTAATTTGTAGTTTTTCATAAAAACTCTAGTTATGTTCCTTAGTACTCGTACTCATGCACTTTTCAAACAATACTGTAGTTAATTATTTCCAATTAGTATAGTTGTCCTTTTATATTTCACAAGGGATCTGCATATGGTGAGTAAAGGTTAACAACTACGATGACCCTGATTTTTTTAAAAGAATAAATCCTCTACGTAATCTGTAGTTACAAACTGGTTGTTTTAAAATAAAATAGTATGTCCTTAATAGAGTGTTAATCGCGTTCAATGAATTGTTAGTTCAATACATACTCAAATATGTGTAAACATAACTAAATAACATCTTTGTGCTACGCTAATTAAACACAAGAACTTAGCGCATAGGAATTATAATCTATTTATATGATGCACAAAAGATGCTCTATTTTTTTATTAAATACAGCAATAAAATCAAATAAAAAAGTCATGCTATGTTTTCAACGATTCTTATTTTCAAATCATATTAAATTTTATCGTGAAAAAAACGAATACTACACTGTTGAATAGCGAACAATCGCCTTTCACAAAGCAAATCCCTTGAGGATAGACAGATGCCTGGTAAAACCGCGAAACAGGGTTTATGGCAAAACAGTAGTTATAGAAAACTACAATGTATAGCTACCAGCCAAAATCATAAAAGGGTATGAAAACTTTTTCTGGACCCGAGACCTTTTATAGCCCGTCGGTCAAAAAGGTAAGAAAAATTATTTGACAAATTTTTGTCTTATCTGATCTAATATCAAAGGTCAAAAAAGGTTTTATTTTTTCCCGACGGAATATAAAAGGCCAAGCTTGACATGAATCTGGACCAGGCCCGCCGCTAACTGTTTGAACGCCTGTGTGCAATACCAATTACGCCGCCTCCTGTGTGATTGTGACGTCATGTCGATTGGATTTCTTCGCAATTCGAATTTGGCCGCATCTGGCAATGACGAGGCCATCACGGCGTTGCTCGTGGTGTTGGTTTACCAAATGGGAATTCGTAGCAATCAAAGGGGGTTAGCGAGCAGTGGTCTCACCTGACCCCACGAAAAGAACTGTCACGGGCAACGCAATGCTGGCCAAGCAGTGGCTAGTTACCATATAAATATTGATCTACAGAAATTGAACTCGTCTTGAATTTATGCTATCAGCTATAAGTAGGCTTTTCAAGTTTACGAGTAATAATCCACCCACTTAATCGCGTAATTGAGTCTGTAAAAAGTTTATAGAAATTCCGTATAAATGAACTGTAAAATTAAATTTGTATTTCTAAAATACATAGAGTTTTGGCTCAGATGTTTTGTAAGAATTTTGTATAGCCTGTGTACTGACTACGGAACCCTACACTGTGCGTGGTCAGACACGAACTTGGCCGGGTTTTTATTTCAAATTTCGTAAATATTTAATTGTATATGTGCTACAAACAGATGATTACTAGGCGCAGCAATTATTATGATAAGCCGATAAATAAACGTAGGTACCAAAATTTTGCACTGACATATGATACATTGAATTATAATCACACTAACCAAGTTAAAATATCCTTAATTACACCTAGACCAACGTCAGACGAAGATTAACAAAATAATTGTAACGTGTGCGATAGTACTGTTCGAATGCGTGTGTAAACTGAAACGAAGCTCTGTGGGGATTCCTAGACTTTTCTAGACGGGGAGGTTTCAACCAGATTTCGCTTTAAGACGGGAGAAATGGAAGAATAGATTTCCCCCTTTGTTGCGCGCATCCGGTCCTTATCTTTACTATGGTCAGGTCCCCTGAGGTAATTGGAACCGCGGACGGTCCGTTCGTGTCTCCCTACGTGGAGAGTGGAAAGGGACACCTCTTCCAAATTCCCAGTTCTGAGAAATTTCCGTTTTCATACTGCCATTGTAATCTTTCTCAAGAGCGCTGCAACACGCGACAGGTTTTGTAAACCCCTCTCCAAGGACGATGGTTTTATTGTCCTACGGAGGGGCACATCCTGTCAATTGGAATTTGGAGAATGGATACTTTGAATTTTGGAAAGTGATTGCGAAATATAATGGATCAAGAAACTGCTTTACAGCTGAGGCTACTTAATAGTTTTAAAAATTAGTCCACAAATTATTCAGAAATAATTTGCTGCTGACCTCTAGCGGTGACCCCAGAGATCCACGAAAAAGATACACGCCAAACGAGAGGTTGGAAAGGAAATGAGTGACCGAAATATAGGAGTCTCGTCTGTTTGGGAAAAAGTAGAGTGGCCGAAATTTTTCGGATACCCGTACTCTAAAGATTTTGCCAGTTTTGTCATGGCGGAGCCCCTTAGTAATATAAAATAAAATAGTAATTGCGTGCCGGTCAGATTTTTTCCTCAATGCGATGACATTTCTTATGCTAAAGGTGGGTATTATGACAATGACTTTGAATATTACGTGATCGATCGCTAGATTTGCCCCCACCTGGACGTGCGGTCTACGCCCGCTTACGGCGGGCCTGATCTGGACACGGACCACCTGAGTCACCAATCGCTTGACATGGGTGAAAACAAAAGTAGAGAGTGCATTGGGGTTGGTGCACGTTAAATCTGTAGGTGTCAATTGAATGGGAAAGATACCGACCCATTTTGATGAAGCCAGTGGCCTCGAATTCAATTTCCGACCCAGCCAATTAATCCTACAGACGGTGTTCAGATTCTGCGATTGAAAAGGTTAACATAATGTTCTTCGCACCAAGATTGACTACGTTTCATCAGCATCCCTTTTAGAAAACTAGAGTTTCACTGCATCAGTAACCCTTTGCAGCCATTCCCATGTGTTCTTTTTAAACAATATTTGCTCAATGAGTGTATCATAATTTGTTCAAAGCGTTGATAGACAGGAATGAAAAAGATACCGGCCTCGAATTCGATCCACTAAATAATCCGATGAAGGGGTCTGCGATTGAAAATGAAATTTCAATTGGTTCATTCGATCGACATCCTGAAGTTTTTAACTAAACGTTTTTCTCACGCATCAAGCAAACTCAGGCACCGCATGGTACCAAGTCTCTGAAAAGGTAGGTATGCCCTTTCCAAGTCGGCCATTTGCGATTGGTCATCCGAAAACATTGGCATTGAAAACATTCAACACACAAAATTATGATGGTATTTTTTAATTAACGTCACATTGGAGCAACACAACGGGCTATTGGTGACGGTCCGGTATCAACTCCGAAAGAAAGAGGGGTCTGATGACACCACCTTGTTATTTAGAACCATGGTCGGATGACGAGGATATACCTCAGCTGGCACCAGACAATTTCCACATTGTCATCTGACCGTGGTTCAGATTTACGTGGTGTTGTACTCGCATCTTTCCCGTCCACATTGATCCTGGACCGTCGTCAATAGTCTGCTGTGTTGCTCCAGTGAGATGTTAATTAAAATACATACCTTCCAACTTTCCACGCCAAAGTGACGATATTTGAGACCACGACAGATTTAACCTGCACCCCCCCCCCTTTGTACAGTATGGGCCGACCAACCGGTATAGTGGTTAAGGTGTTAGCCTCTGGATCGGAAGTTCCTGTTTTAAATCCGGGTCCGGGCATGGATGTTTGTAAGCGTATGGTTTAGAGGCGGCTGGTGCACCTTACATCTGTCATGGCCGAAAGTCCTCCCGTTGGGTTGGTGTGGAAGTTCGGAGAGTGATGTGCCAGCTCAGGTGTTGCCTCGTCATCTGAACGTGGTTCAAAATTACGAGGTGTTGTCCTCGGATCTTTCATTTAAAGTATTAATCCCAGACCGTCGTCAATAGCCCGTTGTGTTGCTCTAGTTCGACGTTATTTAAAATTACCTCACCTTACTTTGTACAAGATGGTTTTTGTTGGATTCGAACACGCAACCTTCAAAAATTAAGTGTACAAATTTATTGTGAATTGGTTAAATTGTGATAGAGATACTGAACATTATTTCTATTTAGATCTCGGATCTTCCCCTTCGGTATTGATCCTGGATCGTCGTCAATAGCCCGTTGTGTTGCTCTAGTTCGATGTTACTTTAAATATGTAACTACTTACCTATTTGAATTATGAATTGTTTTTACCTCCCTCTCGTCCCAAGACAAATAGAGGGTTCATACATAGCCTGTTTCTCGCAGGATTCTAAAGAATGAATGTATAAATTTGGTCTGGCATCGTTAAAATACTCAATATTATTAATATAGAGATTTCGTATTGTTTTTAACCTCTCTGCACGCACAAGAGAAATATAATGGGGGTTATTATGTAGCCTATATTACTCGCAGGGTTCTAAAGAGCAAGTATAGCAAATTTGGTGTGGATTGGTCAAACGGTGTAGATTTGTATAGAGAACAGAGAAACGAGAATTGGTTTATGTATTTAATAGTTTTGTAATATAGATTATAGAGACAACTAAGAAGTGGTTTTATATATAGAACTGGTTTTAGATTATTAATAAGTTAATCGATATTTTACTATTTGTAATTTGATTCAAGTTAAATTTATGGGCTCAGGTTTAATACATTTTAATTTCCTGATTATGCATAACTTTTATTTTCGACTTCGAGGTTATGCATCGCATTTTTATTTAATGTTTCATTAATTATTTTGTTCAGAGATTAGATTTTAGAGAGTTGGTATCTGATCATGACCTTATTGCCTCTCCTTGTTCTAGAATAGGTGCTTTTTATGAAGACTAGATAACTTATTTTTATGATAAAGGCAAATATTTAAACTATCAAAAAATATTGTTCACATGAAAATAAAGATATTTATTAATTTATACTATGTAAATATACACTGGAAAATGAATTGAATTTTACATTGGACATTTAATCTCGGAATTTGTGAAATCAATTTAAAACGCCATAAAAAGTTAATTATTCGACCGCTTAGTACTTTTCAATCAATGGAGGTTTGACCATTTCAGTCTGAATAATGACTATCTCCGTAATTCGTTATATTTGTGGAAAATGTGTATGAAATATTAAAACTCCAACTTTTGATACATTAAATTTATCTATTTTATGCTAAAATTCCTGTGTCTAAACTCAAAACTTATAAATAATTATAATTAATAACGTTTGAAATATTTGTTATATGACCAGCTAACACTAATGTTATGCAAAATTTGAGACACGACATTTGAAATTGTCAGTACTAATTCATCAATTCTAAATGTAATTACAAAACGCGAATACACCAGTAAATGAATTTTCGACATATTTATTAATTTTATCTCAGTAAATAATGCATTCCCAAATATGTGAAGACAGTTTAAAATAGTTCAAATTCAATGCAATACAAAATAGTTTCGAAAACGATAAGCCCGCTATGTTAGAATTTTAAACGTTCAAACAGTTTTATTTGTCCGAAAAACACTTGATAAAATTTTTCTTTCTTATCAGTCAAAAATCTTGCGAGGGCTGGAAATATTCCTGTTTTCATACCCGTGACAAAATCTGATGTCACTGCTTCTTGCAAAAAATTGGTTTTAGTGTTTTTCCCTTCATGTAAATTTATCTTCGAAATTAAAAAAAAAAAAAAAAGGAATTGCATGTTTTACAATCAAGAAAGTTTTTGGACAGCTAACAATCAAAATTAAGCCAATTTTGTCAGCATTTATTCTGAGCAAAGTGGATTTTGTATTTTGATCAATCAGGGGGGGTCGTAGCATTTTGTCCACTCCACAATTTAAAAAGATGGAGAGCTGTACAGTTTCTCCTTTTCAACACATGAACCCACACAATGCTACAAATAAATGATGCAACACTACCCCGATGGTGCGTCCCCACTCCCCTGAAATTCTTCCTATTTCGAAAGACGGGGAAAATATGACACACTAATGACTTCCATGAGAAAACGTCTCAAAGAAGCCAAAGCCATAAGATGCGCCAAAGTATATGCCAAGGAAGCGATAACTAATGAAATATGATAGTTGCAAATAGCGATAACTCGCCAGAAAAAATTACCATGAACACACACTAATTACCCTCCTCGGGCGCTGCATTTCGCACCCGCTCGATAGATTATTATGATAACTGTCGAAAACGGCCTCTCGAATTTGCATGTTAATTATAAGCGGCGCTGTCGTCGCTCTTTTTGAGTATATAAACAAACGCATGCTTCAACCCATATACTAGTGATGGGCTTAATCGAGTACTTTTGAGTATCGAGTACTTAGTATTCGAGTACTTTCAAGTATCGAGTACTAGTCCAATACGAAACTTACTCATTTCAGGACAACTTTACGCTGGTCTGACGTCACGGGTGCGCCGGGTTACTCTACATTTGTGACTTTTTTTTGGCGCTAATAAAGTGTTTGGCCACATTTGTTAGATCGAAGTTTTCAAACGAATGATTAATCGGAATTGCTCCATTAATCGCATTCGCAATTCTAATTCTGCCATTTTCAGTTGGCCCTTGAAAAATGCTTGTGGCGTAAGAAATATTCTGTGAAAATTTTATTTTCCTTTGAAGCTATAATCTTTCAATCTAGGTATCTTTGAATGAATAAATCAAGGTACGTGACAGCATTTATTACACTTTTTTTTGTACTTCATATTGTGATCTAAAATGTATATTCTTTTACGTTTGCTTGAAGTAACGTTACCAAATGATTTCCTTGAATAATTCAACTTCTTGAATGTTTCGCAAAAGAAAGGATATTCTGTTTAATTGATGTAGCATCTGTTTGCTCTTGTATATTGTTTATTATCGTTCATAATGCATGTTTTCTACATTATTCAGCTTCGGAACAATACGCTTGACCATGTTTGTAACATTGATGACAGCTGGATGTTCCATCAAATACGAAGAACTAATACACGTAAGGATTAAATATATGTAAATAACAATGTTTATATCTGCTTTCATTAATAATTGTAATCTCTTGTCTCGTAATTTTCCAAATGGTACGTTCTATTAAGTCAACTTTGCTTGGAATGCTAACAAGCAAGATATACTTTTATTTGCCGGCAAATTAATTTTAGATAATTTGTTTCTGTTGATACCTATTCAGGAAAAACACTTCTGGTGATTTTTCTCTTGGCATATTAGTATGCAGTTAGCCAGCCAAACCTCATTAAAGACCCACTCAATATGAATTAACTCGTAATACAGACTAAATTCCAGTCCCATCAAAAATTCAAACATTGTTAATTAGAATTGTTATATAAATGCTGGTTACACTATTAGGGGAAAACATATTTTAATTATAGAAGTATTAAGTGACTCCAAAGTTGATGAAGAGTGCAGATGAAAAAATAAATGAAGATTCTAATAACAAGAATAAGCATGTCTTATTAACTTATTGTCTTATTAGAAACTAAGTTACTGTTGGCTTAAAAATTGTTCACCGCTATTTGTTTGGCGATGAAAACTCTGTTTAATTTACTTAATCAATACTTATCTGAAAAATAATTAATCAAAAACAAATAATTTTTGTGATGAAGAATACAATTTATATGATCCAGGAATTGTAGGGGAAGACGGGGTACAATGAAACAAAATTTACTAATTATTTTTTCTTATCCACAATTTTGCATGCACAAAAATATAGTTAGTGCATACTTTTAATCTTGTATTTTCCCCATCTAAATAAATTTTTATTAAGTTCTAAACAATATCTTTATGTTTGAAAAATAACAAAAAGTAAATGTCTCGCAGTGTTTCATTGTACCCCGTATGCCGAGGTACAATGAAACACTCCAAATGATGCAAGCAATTTTCACCCTATAAAGTTTATTTTAGTCACATTCGACTTCATTTAAATTTATGATTTATACAACAGAATATATTTATGGAATTTTTTACAAAGCATTTTTTACTACCGTGGTTAGAACAAAACTCTTTTCTTTTCTGTTTTCCTACTCTTACTTCTTTTCTTGGACCAGCCTTGGGGTAAGGTTTTATCTCTTGAGGAGAAATGTATTTCCTCACAGGTTTAGAGCTAGTCATGGTGTATGAACTGTTGCTGAACAACCTGCAGTCGGTGATTCTGATCTACTAATGGCAAGGTCCGCCACTTCTGATTCTTAGGTTTTGTATGTCTGGTCTTCAGTTTCATTAAACTGACCATGGAAATAATTTTCAGTAGGACAAGGCCTATCTAACATGTACGAACACAAATAATCTTCACAAAACATTTCTCTATTGAAAGGCCATATTCCATTCGCTGAAAAACCTTTTGTAATATTTTGTGGAGTGAAAGACTTACAATAAGCAGTGCCAAGCAAAAAAGATATCTCGTAGAGATTGAACGACCTGGATTACACAGCATCCAATCATTGGTACAGCTACACTCTACGTTTATGAGTGATGGCAACGGCTTTGGCGATTTTTTTGGCGCACTTCTAAAGTCGCCAAGGAAATAATTATTTTCTGACTCTTTTAATGTCACAATTTTTTTTCTTTTTACAACACACTTTTTAAGCATATTTCAGAACGTTTTAAAAAGTATATTAAAAAAAAAAAAATTCACAAAAAGTAGTAAGCTTAAGCACATATCAAAACGCACTTGTGAACTAGCAGAGAAACTAAGCTACGAATGGTAAGAATAACCTGAAACTTATCAATTACACTAAATACAGTAAGCATGTTGAAAAAGGAAAAAGATTTACAAAAGAAAAAAAAGCAAGAACTAATACCTGATAAAGTCAGAATTCTCTCGTAAAAAAATAATGAAAACGAAAATGGTCAAAAAAACAAAACTCTTAATCCTGTCGTGAAAGCTATTATAACAAAGTAAAAATTCCACAACTGTCAAAATACAAATAAAAGGACCAATGGTATCACATAAAACGATTTAAAAGGATCAATGAAATCAAAGGATATTTTTAAAACAAAATAACCAATGGGAGGAAAGAAAAAATTTCAAACGAACCAATGAAATCAAACGATTTTAACAGATTTTGGAAGAACTTTCTAGAATATTCAAAATGAAAATTAAAAGTTTCCGTTTGCCGAGGTTGCCATGAAAACCACAACAACAGCAGCGAAAGATGGGTTGCCTTAATTTATCGAACTCGTTACTAGAAGTGCGCCAAAAAAAAAAATCGCCAAGCCGTTGCCACCACTCATAAACGTAGAGTGTAGCTGTACCCAATCATTTGTAGCTAGATTGAAGAAATTTTTAAGTGACTTGAACACAGTTTTGTCTAAAGGCTGCAATTTGTTACTGGTATGTGAAGGCAGGGTTACAACAACAATTCCGTTATCTTTCGTAAAATTTAGACTGTAAATCGTAATACGTGATTCATAATTGTCCATTATTAGTAAAGCTGGATTTTCTTTCGAACATCGTGTATGTGCCTGGAAATGTGTTAGAACATTAACAAAAATATCCCCATTCATCTATCCTGATTTTGTTGCATTGCCTGCAGTCCCAGGCGGAGCTCCATTCAACATTCTAAACTTGAAATTTACTCTAGGAAATACTAAATAATGGGGTATAGAATTTCCAGAAGCATTAATAAATCTACACATAGTAACAAGAACACCCCTTTCACCAGAAGTTAATTGACCTATTTGTTTTTGGCCCCTTTGACTTAGAACTTTAGGAGGATTGTGAACTGTAGTAAGTGCAGTTTAGGCCAATGAAATAAATAAACTATTCTTAAATGTTTTTAAATATAAACCTACTATTGAAATCTGTATTTTTTTTTGAAGGAAAAAAAGTTAATTTGGCATGCTTTCAAAATTACTGTTTTGATTTGGTGTTGCCATTTCCTAAGTAAAAGTGTTTTATTTATATTAGTGACAACCATTAATATGTTATTTTATATAAGTGATATTATATTTACCAGTGATATATTACTTCAAGTAAATGCATTCACCCGGAGGCACAATGAAACATGTTTCATTGTACCCCGTCTGCAAGTGTTTCATTGTACCCCATACTGAGGTTACTAAATAAAAAACCTTTTAGAACTTCTAATATTTATTTTTTTTTAATTTTGGTTTTGGAGGTATGAAGACAATAATACAAAGATAACAATGTATTGAAAAAATAATTATTACATATAGCAACGAGGGAAAAGAAACAAAATTACTTTTAGCAAAGAAACTAACTTCCAATGGTGAAAAACTAATAATCTTCTATTGCTAATGTTGTAGAAGTGTGAATGTATCCAAATCACATCAGTAATTGGAACATATAGTTGCATAACATATATATAAATTTCAACTTTCTGTGACAAATTTTACTGATTTTAGAAGTAATGTTTCATTGTACCCCTTGTTTCATTGTACCCCGTCTTCCCCTATAATTAGTTATGTAACTACACAAACTATCCTTAATATGAAATTTGTTTCAACAAGGTTGGATTTTCTGTATTTAAATGCGATATCCAAGAGCATATAGTTCGTAATGCAAATTTTTTGCATGGGTGTATGTTCAACTTCAAAATTTCCTTTTGCTATGTTGATGAAAGCTCGTAAATATAACAATAGTTGTATCTGCTTTTCATTAATTGTGCAATTTCTATTCCTATTTTAATATTTAATGCAGATTCTGGATACTGTTGAGTGACTTGATTTTGTATGTTTCCTAGATATTATGTTCTGGTTGGTATACTAAGGGTTTCATTGAAACCACAACAATTTAGCCATTATTGTTACATTTATGGTTCATAATACATGCTATCTGCATGTTCAGTTTCAGAACATTTACCTTTAAGCATTTTTGTTTTTCTATTAAAGATGAGTGTACATGCTTAATATGAACTATTACACACAAGGTATAATTCTAGATATTTAAGGATACAAGTCTACTTCAGTAACGATCTGCCTAACAAAATGGGCTTGGTTTTGAATGCTATCTAGCAGAAATTGCTCAAAGTATCAAATAATGAATCTCATGTCTGAAGAAGAAGAACCTTTGATAAGAGGTCACAGTTCTAGTCGGGTGAAGAACGACGAACTCTATTCTCGTGTCTCGCTTAAAAGCTATTGCAATCTGTTCAGATGACACCAGGTGGCTCACCTTTTTCCGTGAAAATTATGTGTTGTCCTTTGTTCACTGTCTCCAAGGCAATACAAGAAATATAAAACAGTTATATTGTAATTCACCAAGAAAGGTACCACATTTGATCACAACACTTTGTTTTATCCACACAATCTTCAAGATTTAAATTATACATGTTTTTTGCTTTTGTTGTACCAAATGGTGGATTTTGTTGAGGGAACATTTTTTTAATGTTGCCCAATAGAATCTACTTTTCGGTTGATAAACAATATTTGAATCCATTTACTTGTATTTATATTTCTAGTTTGATTCATAATTTAATGTTTTATATTTTTATCAAAGGAAAGATTATGTTGAGAGTCAGTCAGCTTGGATTTTTTAGTGTTACCAAACAGAATATCCACATCTTATCTTCTCTTATGTTTACTTTAGTAAATATATATAGTAGATTTGTGTAAAATTCAACTTGATAATTGTTAACTGAAGAAATTTATTTTTTGTGTAGAATAAAGATTTTTTTGCAAATTGTTGGTATAAATTTTTTTGTTCTTGGATATTGCTCTGGTTCATAATGAATGCATTCTAATTTTCTTCATCAAAATGAAGGGTTTTGTTGTGTTAGCCACACAATAGATAACAACATGCTGGGGTTAAGGTATACTCTATAAGGTACCATATTCATCAAACAAAAATTGTATACATATTGAACATGCAGAAACTGGTTTCTATTACTTTCCAGAAATATTTTATTACTTCGTTCATATGTCAAAAATTTGTTTTTTCTTAAGAGAATGAAAATCATTTGTCCCTTAGAATCACCAAGCGTCTAAAAGTTTATCATAAGAGAAAAACTACAGATTACTATTTCTACTTCCTATTTTTCAGTTGAATATTATTGTTCTGAATAGAATTTGGGATCTGAGAGTTTTGGATCCATCAATTCTACTATAATGCAATAATAAACTATTGAAAATTGTGATATTTCTCAATTTGTATATAATATGTAGTTGCAAACAAGTATGATTTCAACTTTGAGGGGAGCACATTTCAAAATTTTCTTAAACATAACTAATAATTAAAAACAGTAATCAACCCTCAAGTATCAAAAAATAGTGTTGACTACCGAACAAACCTAAACTTTTTTTTAAACAATCATCTAAGTGTAGGATTTTGCATTGTTTATTGAAAGACAAACTTATTTGAGTGAATAAAATGTGTTTTGTAATAAATATATTGATATAAGGGGCTTTGTTTGAGCATTATCATGCAGCTTTCATGATTGATTTGCAAAGTGATTTAGAGTTTTTTTAATGATTTTTTTTTAATTTTTTTTTATAGAACCCTATATTTTATACCCTACAGGGAGAAAACTACCCTTTGTGAAATTTTAGAAATCTGAATAAAGTTGTCCATTTAAAGTTTGCATCTGTCATTTCAGTAGATTAAGCGAAGAGAAGAAGGTTTTAATATTTAAAACTTTGTTGGTTGACATAGAAAATTATTCTGATTTGATGATCTCATTGAGAGTAACTTGTAGATTTTTTGTTCAGTTTGGCAATTATAGACCAATGAATAAAATCTCAATTTCCTGTAGCAAACTAAAAACTATCTAAGCTTCTTATTTGTATTAACAAATAAAGCCTTCAAGATGGACAAGAGAAACCTGAAAAGTTCAAACACATTTTTAAGGTGTTATTTTGTCAAGAATATTTATATATTTTTTTTATTTAGTTACAATCCTATAGCTATAGTCCTATTTAACTACGCTACTATTCCAATGACACTGGGGTATACATACAATTATTAATTAATAAACAGTAGATTTCTGTACTTAAAAGTTTATTTACTTATTCACAAAAAATATCAGTTAATAGCTTTATGGGTCAAACCTCTTTTATTTAAGATTGAACTTTTTTCAACAAAATTTTGTCACAAAGGTTTTTTTTAATTTTACGCCCAGCTCAAGACCTTTCGGCCATATGCTGTCTTGCCATCTAATGCAGTAAAGAAAGTCCTTGGGGGGGAAGTATCCCTGATGTCAATGTCCTGTAAATTAGAGCACTCCGCAAGGTGGTTTCTGTTCATATGACCATCGCATCGCAACAAAGCGGACAAATCGGGGAGGTAGCCACACCAAGTCACAAAGTGACCGTGGTTAAAACTCCCGATAAATCGCCCGCGGATAATCGGGAGTTTAATGTGTCTGAAATTTTTTTTCTCCTTTTTACGATACTAATCTTCATAACGAAGGTTTTCTTCTATGAACTACACAGGTTTTACACAGACATTAAGGTTTCTTTTTCATATTTAATTTAACTTTATTCAAAATCAAAGTTAATGATGTTTCGCAATTGTAGGAATAAAAATTTAAAGCAAATTGCCTACTTACAGGGCATAAAGTTAAATTCGTTTCATACCAAGGGACAATGAATGGACCTCCAAAGTCCAGGTTTTACTATTTTCCACTTCTCGCTATACAGTCTATCTGCTTTTTCTGAAGGTTGCAACTGCGATAGTCGGTATCTTACTCGAAAGAAACTGTCTCTGGAAAAATCCAAGCCTCTGGGTGTAAAAAACGAAGAAATTGTTCTGGATAGACATGGATAAATTCCCTTGGAACAGATGGGTTTTCTATTCCTTTGGCAAAAATATGCTCACTCAGATATCGTTAAACACGATTGAGGTTATTTTTTGATCCATTGACAACCATTACACGCACAAGGTGAACATCGTATTTATCAATGGGACACTAATTAGAAGTGTTGTAAGAAAATTCAATAATAGTAAATTAAAAAAATTATTACTGAAAAGTTATATAGCAGCACATGTTGAAACGGTTAACGCCTGAAGAATTCTTAGCAAACGTTCAATTTAACGATATTTTTAGAAAAATTTGGTTCTGTTATATGGTACGCTACGGTTTAATTAGTGATGACTCATGATTAATTTAACATATCCCGCATAACGTAACAATAATTGGTGCATATGTGTATTGAAAACCTTTTAGAACCAGGGATTTCGATGTACTAATTTTTGTATGCTTATTCGTCTCAGTAAACGTGAATAGAAATTATGTTTTTTTTTTTTATAAATGAGATTTTATCTTTTCAATATGTTTTTGGGTAATCGTAATTGAAAAAGTTATTCAATTGTCCTAAAGCAATAACAAGTTTCCTATGTCTGACTTCACTTAAAACGATGAAGTGTGACAAGCATAATGACTGATTTAAAACCCAAGTTGACTCAAGTTCAATTTGTTTTCCCATCATTCGTGCATCCTGTACTTTTTACTCCTACAAGGTTTTCCCGTTCGATACCATCAAATAAGATTACCTTCCCCACCAAGTACCACATTTTTTAAACATAAATGTAATCGGTTAAGAGCAAAAACTTATCAATTTCCAAAAATAATTTGTTACTATTAAGATGTTAAAGACTAATTAATACTTTTGGTATAAAAAAATTGGCATTTTGATAGATAAGAGTTTAGTGTTGCCGAAAACATGTCAGGTAATGAGTTTCTGCTGTAAGCTGACTATGTGGGTTATCTCTACTATTATAAAAGGAAGTGTTTGAGTGTGTTCTGTCTGCGTGGACTGACCTACCAAATAAAAGGCACTTACAATAATGAGTAGATCCGAAGGTTGCTGGTTCGAATCCGGGTCAGTGCATGTATGTTTGTAAGCGTATGGTGTAGAGGCGGCTGGTGCACCTTAAATCTGTCGTGGTCGAAAGTCCTCACGTTGGGTTAGTGTGGGAGTTTGGAGAGAGGGGTGCCAGCTCAGGTGTTGCCTCGTCATCTGACAATGGTTTAAAAATTACGTAATGTTGTCCTCGGATCTTTCCCTTAGGGGACTGATCCGGGACCGTTGTCAATAGCGTGTTCGTAATCACCTATCGGTAGATCGTTACACACCAACCCAACGTGAGAACTTTCGGCCACGACAGATTTAAGATGCACCAGCCGCCTCTACAGACGCTTACAAACATCCATGCACGACCCGGATTCAAACCATGTATCGTCCTATCTAGAGTCTAACACCTTAACCTCCAGACCGGTTGCTCTGCCATTTTTAAATGAATTTAATGGAATTTAATATGATTGTTTTCCTTTGAATGGCAAACTATAAAGAGTTGACATAAAATAAATTAATTTTTTCCATGTTTTCATTTTGCGAGGAACGATTTTACGCGGACGAAAAAAACAAATAAAGTTTTTACTCGAGTTATGTAGTTATTTTTTTCTATCTCCTAGATCGTTAAAGATAGAGTAAAAATTTTAACTTGAAATCTACCGAAAATTTTACATTAGTTCGATACCTAAAAATATGATTTTCTTTAAATAAATAATTTTTAAATTGTAACTTTTATATTTTTTCGCTATACAAATTTGACCTTGTGATTTTGGATAACCTAAAACTATTCGATAGGGTAGGAGCCTTTGATCAAAAGGCTCTGGGTTCGAATTTCTGATTTGTGAAAAAATGTACCTTCCATTTTTTAAGTTTGAAATCCTCTTTAAGTCGTTGGTTTCAGTCTTATTTGACGCCATGAAGTAAATAATGACCTTAGAGTGACAAATCAAAAGTAAACTCAAACCCAGGTACAAAACTAAAAAATTATTTCTGGATGACCAGGTCTTATCTCTCCATTTACCCCCATTTCAATCGAATTGAGCTAACGTACAATGAGAATTGCATTTAATAATTCTTTAGGATTTCTAAATCTAAATAATTTTTAATACTGAGTTAAGATGTCTAGTTACAATTTGTCATCACAAAAAAAAAGCTAGGAACCACAAAGTATTATTTCCCTCTCACATAGAAAGTGTGATGTTCCCGTGGATTATACCAGGTACCCAAAAATAGGAATAGGATTTAGTGTTTTTGAATCATTCATATTTTAAAAATTTTAAAGGTTACGGACATGAATTGTTTTAGACTGAAAGAAAGCGTTTTCCTTTCATAATAAATTACTTTTGTCTAAATAAAGGATTGTTTGCTTTGAAGCGGCAATGATTTTGATTTTACTCTATTGATATTAAAAGTGAGAATACTTTATATATATATATATATATATATACTGAATCTTTTATAATGGAAATTTGTAATAGTTCAAGTAATAATTATAGTAATAGTATAACATATCGCACCCCGGCAAGAAAAGTGACACAACTCAAAATTGCAGAATTTGCGAAACATCAACTTAAAGTATACTATAAAACGTATATTGAAATACTATAAGCCTTCTCTCTCTCCCTTTTAAATTTTAGGTAAGTATTTATGTTGGTAACTTCTATTATATTCTATAGAATAGTAATATAACTCGCGGGGGCACTTCATACATAATTTTCAATGACATAACATCAAAATTTTTATTTTTTGACCTGTGTCACTTTTGCCAGGGTGCGATATAATTCAATATAGTACAAGCAACACCACATTTCTTAACCCCCCCCCCCAACCTTGATGGCAATATTCCTCTGCGATTCGAACTGGTTTCATTCCAAGCAAGAAAGAAAGAAAATGACAGGTGGAAATAACGTGTCCCCGGTTAGTGATGTAATTAGTAACTTAACTAATGTGAATAACTTTGACATTGCCTTAAAATCCCCCATTTTAAATGATATGTCTGTAGATTTAAGTCCCGATGTGAATGATATTCCCAGCAATGATACTCCTGTAATTAAAAATAAAAGACAAAATTCATCCTCTAATGACTTCAGATTCCAAAAAAAAAAAAAAAAAAAACGGCTAGGCCGGTAACTGTATCTCCTACTAAATCTATAGCACCACATTATGTCAAATAAATGAATCCTTCCCTGGAATTAAAGCCACGCTCTCTGGGAAATACATTTAAGTATTTCCCCAAGACTGATACCCACAGACATTACTGAATACATGAACGAGGAAAATGTTGAATTCGTACTACTGAATAATAAATCTGATACGCCCATTAAGGTGGTAATTAAAGGACTCCCCATAAATACAACTACTGATGACTTAAGTGCGGAGCTTACCAAACTCAAATTTACTGTAAATAAAGTTTCCCAACTGCTGCAATTTGAAACGAAAAATCTCTTACCCATTTTCATGGTGGAACTTAAAAACTCCCTCAATATTGCTAATATTCAAAAAATGGATGTTATTTTTCCTTTGCATTAAAGTTGAGAAATTTGTAAGGAAGAACGGCCTCAAAAGTGTTTTAACTGCCAAGGGCTCCACCACTCTTCGAATAATTGCCATATGCGGCCCAAATGTGTCCGTTGCGGATTCCTGGAGGGCATGTGAGTTCTTCCACAGGTAGCAAAAATAAACCACTTTTGCCGACAAAAATAAAATTAAAAAAGGATTGAGCTTATGTAGATGTAATCTGAAACAAAACAGCTGAACACAACACATCTAATTGAAAAGATCACCCTCCATGCTCTCAAGAGAGCTACCCTAATCCAACTGCTCGCAACGCCGAGTATTGAACCGAGACCCCTCTAATCCCAGGGGAAGAAATTATTGTTATGATTGAATTTTTCAAAGAAATTACTAAGTTATTCCGGTGTCTCTCCGGCATCAAAGAAACCCTTAAGGCATTTAAAAACAAAAATCAAACTCCATACAAAAATTATTCAACCTATTTGAAAAGATAGGCGTAGATACCCTCTCGGAATAACCATGAAAAACCCCTTCTCCTCACTTCCTTTTCTTCTCCTTTTTTCCTTTAGTTTCATATGACTTTAATTTAATCTCCAGAGCATATTCCAAACTGATCAATTCTCCTATTTTTATGCCTAACTTATGTCTTATTTGCAGACATGGGATTAAATATTCCTACGAGTCTATGTTCCCTACTAATCACCTTAGATTGAATGTAGCCCCCCGTGGGTCACTTTTTGAGAAATTCTCTACCGCGAGGTTTGTAGATGGGTCTCTACCTCCTCTATGGTCTCTACCCCCGTCGTAATGGGAAAGATTCCTGTTCTATTGTGTTATCTCTCAGGTTTGCAGAAGCGGAATGTAGCAGGTCGTGTTTCTTCTAATCAACAGCATTCTTCGAAAGACGGGAAAAAATGACTCACTAATGACCTCGGTGAGAAAACGTCTGCGCCAAAGCATTTACCAATGGAAACGGGCGATTTTTCAAACTTTAATTAGTAAAAATATTTGAAATAGTATATACACATTTTTCAAAACGCTTACAGAGTTATAAAACTTTACAAATATATTCTTCTGTGAAAAAGCAGGGCATAAAAAAATCATGATTAAAAAAAAAAAAAAAACATAAGATTTACTTGATTTAAATCAGATTTAAAAAAAAAACTTTTAATCGGATTTTTATGATTCTAATTATTTCCTTGCCCGCATAAACATTAGTTTTTTTAACATATGTCGGACATAGATGCAAATCAATATAGTTTTTAGATGATTTTTATTTGTCTTTAACATTAATATATCTGATGTATAGCAGTAAAGTATTAGGAAATATAGCTGAATAAATTTGACATAGGAATTAAAGCAAATCAAATGGTAGAGTAAATAGAACAGCACCAAAAAATGCTAAGTATAAGCAATGTTTTCTCATCTGGTTCTCAAGTGGTTTAGATTACATTGAGTTCTACCCATAACCAGTGACGTGAAATTTTTAGACATATTAGTACGGTAGGGGGATTTACAAACCATATTGATTTTTGTATAAAATTGTTCAATAATACAAATTTCAGAATTTTTTTGCATTATAAATTTATTATACATGAATAAAATGCCTAAAATTTCTTAGCGTGGTATGGAAGTTTGAAGAGTGGGGTGCCAGCTAAGGTGTGACATCTTCATCTGACCGTGGTTCAAAATTACGTTGCGTTGTCCTCAGATCTTTCCCTTTAGGTTTGATCCCAGACCGCCGCACAGTGTGTCATTTTCGATTCTAGGTGGACAAAATCCAATTTTGTTTGTGTCGCAGATTGTCAAAAAATACATCATATCTTCAAAGTAACCCTCAACAAGACCAAGGTTTTATTTTTCTAAATAATTCTTCCTAACAGGGATCCAAAGTCGAACTTTCTGCGTTGGCTACAAAACCAATTTGGCGAATGCGTATTAGTACTTTGAGGAAAACTGAAAAGTATAGCTCCTATATATTTTCTTTAGCGCTATTTCGTGGATACTATCATTAACTTCTGTTCATCGAGGTTTGTTTACGTGCTTTTAGTTTTTTTGGGGGTACACTATTTCATTAATTTCCAAGATCCTTTTAAATTTATTGCTAATTAGCGTCTTACGCAACTGATGATTTCAAATTTCAACTAGACTTTTAACATATTATGCCACCGTATACCACTAAATTATTACATATGCATTATAGCCTGATTCATTTGATGTGCGCAGAACAAACATTTCTTGCGCAACTGATATAGTCCTTAAATTTCAGAATGTCACTGGAAATTTTTCGTCAGTCCATTTTTAACATTTGGGTGATAAATTCAAAGCAAACGAAAATCGGTGCTATTTTAACTTATATTCCTCAAGAAATGGATGAATATTTGTTACCAGATACTGATTTTAATGTTTTAAATAGCGTTAAAGAGAAAATTCTCGAATTACTAGCCAAATAATTGAACAAAAGAGGAGAAAATTAAACGGGCACAGAGAACTATTCCTCAGAAATAATTATTCTTGACTTCAAGGAAATCTTACCTTTCCTCACACTGCCATTCAAGACCTACCAAGTAATTCATAAGGAAGTTTGAAAAATAGTTCTAGGAGGTCTCAAAAAGATTTTTAAGCCTGTAGTTCCAAGTATAAAAAACGAAACTCGTAATCTTGTAGAAGACAACGTCATAAAGAATTGTCAATGATTACTGAAGTAAGTAAATTACGAAAGGCAGGTGTACGATATTCTACTTCAAATCGTCAGTGAGCTAGCTCTTTGCTGCTTTTCTGGAAGAGGTACAACTATGAAAACGATGCATGTCTTAATAAAACGTCAGTAAAATTATCTGAAAATCATGTGCTTGGGCTAATAGTTGACACTAATCTTTCTATGCTCCAATATAAAATTTCATAAACAACGTTAAGAACATTAACTCTAATTTGTATACTCCGTACAACAAAAATGAGCTAAATGGTTGTTACTCTTCTGGGCAGAGGCGGAATAAGCGGCAGCGTAGGGCCCCGGATTACGAAGTGGCCCCGAGGTCTTAAAATGTATTTTCATTAGTGTTCGAAGAAAGATGTGACAGCGTCTTTACAATGTGCTTCTTTAAGTGCAGTGGAAAGAGTTTCTAATATACAAGATGATCAGCAAGAGGGGCAGATGCTGTATTAGCTATAAAACTTCGTTTCACCCATAGAAAAGAGGCTTTAACTGGAAGTTGGATAAAAAACTATAAAAATATATTTTACAAAAATGCGTTGATGTTTGTACTTTTGAAGATGAATTTGACAATTTTTTAATGTTTCTAAAAGAAAGCGAGGGCACTATAAAACCCACACCAGACATCTATCGAGCCTTCAAAGAAATGTTTTGAAGGCTCGATAATGTTGTTCATTATTTAAAATTTTTTTTAACACTTACCTTAGTTATGGACGTCAAAAGAAAGATCGTTTTTTGTTTTAAAGCGTGTAAAAAATTAATAAAGGAGTACTATGGGAAAAGAAAGATTATTTTACATGGCCATTTTGTATAAAGAGCAAACAATTTAAAACCGAATTTATAATGCCAAAATAATTGACAAATTCGCAACAACAACAACAAAAAAAAAAAAAAAAGAGGAAGAGAAACAAAAATTTATGTTTAAAAGTTTGTTTTTTTAAATATAATTATTAAATGTGTTATGGGTATGGAATTTTTTATTTTCTTTTTGCTAATAACTTAATGAGAGTTTTATTGAAACTTTTTCTTCCTTGAGTTTTTTTGAGGCCCCCGAAAATTTTACCGCTTGAGGCCACTTGACTTGGTTCGCCACTGCTTCTGGGATCATTATCACGGAAATTTCAGCTGTACCACAACTCACAGTTAGTCACTTATCAACTGCTCTGTTATACGGTTACGTACAATTTATGGAAAATCCTTCAGACTGATTTTGTCGAAAGATAATATCAGAAATACAATCATGATAAGGGGCTGTGATGGCGCTGAACAGAAAATTTTCCGGCAATTTAAAAAAAATGTACCAATAAAAGGAAAATGTATTTAGTATTTCTTTGGTACCTTTGCTTGTACTAATGAGAGTAAAAAAATTATCTGTCAAAATCTCCTGTTCCATCCTCAACTAGACCTTGTCGTTCCATCAAATTTCTTTTTGCCAAGTAATTAGTAGATTTAACTACTAGGGAAGTTAGTAATGTGCAAGGTGCTTTAAAGCTGACTTTGCTGTTTAGATATATGTGACCAAATATTAAACAGGGAACACTAACAATAGAAACTACACTCGTAGATCTTTTTAGAAATGCTGAGGTCTGCTGAAATAACTGGATTTAATGTAATCAAACTCCCTCTCTTCCAAGTCATATTAAAAGTACAGCTTCTAGATAAACCCTATATATATATATATATATATATATATATATATATATATATATATATATATATATATATATATATATATATATATATATATATACACTTTTTAAAAGCACAAGAGACAATAAAAAACACAAAACACAATAGGCGATAAGGGAAATATTTTCTATAAAAATGTTAAGAACTGATACGAATAGATTTAATGAATAAATTAGTCGTTTCCTCAGATCCAGTAATTGGAAGTTTACGATCAAGGTCTAAAAGTAAACGCAACGAAATGTTTCCAAAAAGGTTGAATTTTTTTTGTGAAGAACTTTCCCTTCAATACATCAGTAGACTATTTAGGTAGTTGAGATTCCATTATAAAATTTTTCAAATATTTTCTCCTTTACTTTTTCTATATTACATACATCTTTATTTTTAAATCTAACTTTTATGGGTAGAAAATTGCAAAATATATGGTTAATAATTGACCGCTAAATACATTTAATATATGGAGCAAAATTGACAAAATTTTAAAAATTTACTCAATTTCTGCATTAAAAAAAAAAAAACGCTAAATATATGCCAGATGAGTATTTTACCACTCACAGCCTCTTATAATCACTCAAAAACAGTGAATTTTTGATGCAATAATTTTGTCCACCTAGATTGCGAAAATGACACACTATGCGCCGCCAATAGCCCATTATGTTGCTCTAATTGCATTAATTAAATATCTGCCATAATCTATTTTCTAAACATACACAATTATCAGATGAATGAATTGACTTTCACTTCCCAAATTTCAATTAAAAAAAAAAACCAGAATAGTTATGCTTGCTGTGTAACTAATTCCAAGGGATCAATGCTTAAAATTTCCAAATAAGATTTAAATGAAAATAAACTACCCAAAAACGAAACAAAATGAAAATATTAAAATTACCCATTTTAAGATTTATGTACAAAACTGAAATGCTTTTGTGATACTGCAGAAAACCTTTTTCTTGTGTCTAAATGTCTTATAAATATTTTTTCAAGAACACTCTACATTACTATATAAATACTGGAATCTCTAATATTATAAAAGGAAGTGTTTGTCTGTTTGTTTTTTTCGCGGCCGCAAAATCCTGACGATTCTATGGCACTTACAGCAATGAGATTTGGCACACAGGTAGTCCAATTTTTTTGTAATATTTGGGTCGCGGCGAAATTTTAAAATTAAATCTAGCCTTATATAGGGACACATTTTCAGATTTTATAAACGTAATTAATTATAAGCAACACGAAAATAATTATAATTGAACTAGATAGGTAGTTGATTTAACGTCGCACTGGCGGAACTCAATAGGATATTGATAAATAAATTAAGTTAACAAAATCAGAAAACTTTTTTCTTTACAAAATGCACAAACTATTTTTCTTTACAAAATGCACAAACTATTTTTCTTTATAAAATGGATAAACTTCTTTTTTATAAAATACAAAAAGAACCGCTTTGACATATCAATACAAATAAAATTGTATTCTTTGTTTGATTTCTAAAACAAAAGCAAGCGTCTCAACCCAAACACATTAAAATTGAACTTGGCTCACAGGAAAATAATTATTAGGTACATATTTTTCCTTTCCTTTCCGTCTGGTAGATGGACACACCGGCTACTATCACGAATGATCTTTCAAAAGATTCGAACTCTTAAAGAATCGATTTGCGTATTCGTTATAAGGCGCACTGAAAAGTTGACATGGTTTGGTACCCATATTTGAATCACTTATCTCCTGTCTAAAAATTTAACGCGCCAAGCTCTTTCTCGCCAAATGGCGCACCCAAAGGTTGACATCAGCGTAAAGTTGTCCTGAAATGATGCGCGTCCATTCGAATACACGAAAAAAACGATTAATCGATATAAGAATCTGAGAAATACGATATATGGCTTTTATTTGTAAAAAAACTTTATATGTCACGTGTTACTTGGTATAGTGGTTAGAAGCACGGATTTGGAGTAACACGGAACGTGGTTCGAATCCAGATCTAGAACTGTGCTTCCTTAAGCAAAAAATAATAATAATCAAATTAGTTTGATTTTTTTTTTTTTTTGCTTTATAAAAGGATTGGGTTTTTTTCTCTCACAAAACTCTGAATGTTTTCTAAATTAAATGTTTGAACATTTTTTTTCTTCCGAATTATTAATATAAATTTTAAAATTTTTTGTTTAAATGAAAATTACTATTATTTCTCTTTTTGAACTTGTTAAAAAACAACTGTATTTTGAAAAACCAAAATACAATTTACAAATTGCCGAATTTTTTAATTTTTATCTCGATTTTACAAATTATTTTTTAATTTAAGTTTTTGCATTTTATGGATTTGGTTTTCTACTATAATTTGAGGAAATAATCACTCAACAGGAAACAAGACAAAATTTTATTTTGAAGGGAACCCCAAATATAAGAGCAAAAATTCTTTTTCTACAAAACTCTAAAAATATTTTAAAAGATGTAAGAGTGTTATTTTTAATACCAGGATCTGAAACTTTAAAAATATTTCTGTAAACTTAGCCCTTATTTCAATTCTTAATTTTTTTTTTCAATATGGTATATTCACATTTAATAAGATTAAAATCTGCTTGTTGAAGTTCAGACAATTAAATTAATACATATTACACTTGCACTGAACTAGTAAAAATTTGTAATTCCAATATTTAGGTAGTAATATTAATAACGATATACATATTAAATTTTTATCATGTCAGGATTTTTGCTTCACATACTGAGCAATATAGGGCTCTTACAATGACAAAATAGGAGGGCATTTATCATCATTTCATAACTTATTTCATAGTTCAGAAACCTGTTCGGTGAGACGTTGAAAATTCAATTAAAATAGTACTTTATTTCTAGTCCTCGTCTACAAGTTCTCATAATGGCTTTATTTTCCTTCCGTGCTTTCTTTGAATATTATTTCAAATTAGTCACAGTAATGCTCCCAAGTGCTGTGTTCGCATTAAACGTCAGAGTGGTCATGTTCGATGAGATTTGTTTCATTAGCAAAACTGACCGTATCTTGATGCACGATATATCTCATAACTAGAGGAAAACTGACCCAATCTTCATCTTGTAATCAGATATTTTTTGTACTTGATGTTTTTCGTTGCAACCACTAGGGTGGTTAAGCTGAATTCTTATTAAATTTGAAATTTTTAGAAACTTTAAAGCTTATTATTGTGAACTTAATGTTTCTTAACTATATTAATTTCAAATTTTTAAAATACCATTTGGTGTTAAATTTTGAGTAAATATTTTTATTCCAATCAATTGAATAAAAACACCCAAGCTTGTAAAATCTATATATTTTAATTGGATTTGCTTAAGTGTAAAGAACCATAAATTAGTAATTTTTTGTTAAACCCACAGATCTTAAGAACATGTCATCCACGACTGAGTGTCAGTACAATAACCAACTAATTAATGTAAATGCTGAGAATGGAACAAGTATTGTTCAGGGGCTGTTTCTTCTGGTGTCTAATTTCTCTCTCTTCCAAGGAAGGCACTTTGGACACAATTGTCTTGTTCGAGAATTTTTCTGCTACTAACGATACTCACTAATGTTACATAACAGGGCACCGTTTATAGGCTGTCATAACACCGTATCGTTTTGTCTTCGGTGGTTCGTTCTTACGATGTCATCACTTTATGGTCTGTTTCCATTCACCTTCTTTCCATTAATTTACACGACGAGTAATTATTCTACTCACTATTTATTGAAGATTAAGCATAATATATACAAATGTACAGATATGTGAGGTTTTACAACCGACACAAAGGATCTTATTCAGTAACATCTACAACTATTGTCTACATGTCTGCGTGACATTCCCGCCAGTCCAGGAGGGCGTCGTATAGTAGCAGCGCCACCTAGCTCGGCTCTAATTGGCCAATCTACATATTAATTTTCCACATAGGCAACGCCATCTACATTTATAATAAGTATATTTCAGACTGAATACACCAATTTGATGTTTTAAAAGCTATTACAATTATATTCTATAACTTAAAACATGTCCTAAAATGAACGATTCCATTTCCACATCACCCATGGGGTAGGAATCATGATGCACTTTTTTTATAGAGGTATCGCCAAGAGCTCTAATCCTCTTTAGCAGAGGTTCTCACCTCTAAATTTAATAACCAGTTTACGATGTAAACTGATTTTTCCTGTAGGAACCCTAGATATAGAATGTATGAAAAACTAAATTTAAAATTAGGAAAACTGCAAACATTTAAATTACTTTACAAACTTTAAGGAGGGAAAACACAAGACAGATCAAGCTAGACAGGAAAACCACTGCTCTTCTTCAGATTCCAAATGCCTAAAAGAAAAGAGAAAACAAACATAAAAACATGTGTGCCGAACTTAGCCACCACTACAAAAATTAACTTAAGTTTACTAGTATATATAACTAGCAGTGTAACTCTTCTTTACTTTTAATACTTTTGGTAGATACACGCTGCTAAACATATAATGTTTAAGAACAGTTCACTATCGGCAATCTTCAAGCAATTTAATGACTGATTGTCAGTACGTAAATGAAACCATGTATCTTCTTGGCCTCAATGGTGGACACATCTAATCTCACTTCTAATTTAAAAGCCCGAGTTGTCTCTAAGATTCAAGTGAGACGAGAATTAACCATCTTTTCAAAAAGTTAGCACCTGCAGCTGGCGAGTGTGATTGGCTTATTGTTATATGCATTTGTTGGATCTTTACAGGTTTTTGAAAAGGTATAAGAAAGGAGTGTATACAAGGCAAAGGGAAGACATGTTCCTCCAACATGTGATCATACAGATGTAATATGTTATAAAGTGAGTGACAGGAAAGATGTATCATTAGATATACAATGCCATCAGGACAGGAACAGTTTTTATGGTCCTTTTTAAAGCATCACATCAATCCTTTTTCTCTGAATTGAGTTATACGAGAGTTCAGATCAAGAATGGAAATTAATGCAATGGGATTATGCATGTTTTGTGCGCTGAAATGTCTCTGGATAGGTGTTAAAACAGGGAGCTGCAGAAAAAGCATGTGCAATGGCATTTACTATCGACAGGCTCTGAGATATGTTGCCTATTTGCTTCAACGAAGGAGATCGAATATAATCTAATTGCCTTCCGAAATCTGTCCCATAACTGTGTAGGAGCAGCAGATGTTATGCTAAAAGCATATTTTTGCCAAGATTCCCTTAGGCCTTTGTGTCGCACTCTTTGAGCATTGCCTTTCACTCGTTACTGCATAAATACGAGCACTTTAGGCGCTGAATATCACTTCTTGCTTCAGCGATCTAATGTACATCATGCTTATCTTGTCTCATATAGAAATCTTTGTCATAATATGAACACTTACGTTTTTATTCTTTTAAACCTGATCTGGATGACTCAGTTTCAAATATATCTTGGTAATGGTAATTTTAGTTAACGTCGTATTAAAGCAACACAATGGGCTATTGACGTCGGTCCGGGATCAGTCCCTTAAGGGAAAGATCCATGGACAACACTTCGTGATTTTGAACCACGGTCAGATGACGAAGCAACACCTGAGCTGGCACCCCACTCTCCAAACTTCTACACCAACCCAATGTGAAGACTTTGGGCCACGACAGATTTAAGGTGCGCCAGCCGCCTCTACACCATACGCTTACAAACATCCATGCCAAGACCCGGATTTGAACAAGAAACGTTCCGATCTAGAGGCTAACACCTTAACCACTATACCGGTTGATCGGCTCAAATATATCTTGAGATATTTAAGATTCATACACACGATGACATGCAAAACAGGGAAACATATAGAAAACAATATACAAATGATAAAGCAGTTGAAACTAATTCAAGAGTTTTACAGGATTATACTAGATATTAGAATCAATTAAATTTTAGAAACATTAATTTAAAACATAAATGAAAACAAATAAGAACTGAAAGCAACACAACATTTACTCAAATGCAAGAAAGAACCCAACATACAAATGATAAAGCACTTGTAACTAATTTAAAAGTTTTACAGAATATTCTAGATTTTAGAATTAATTAACTTTTTAAGCAATAATTTTTAACCTTTATGAAAAAGTAAACAAGAAATGAAAGAAACATTTAAACTTAATAATGACCCCAAGTAACTTTGTTAAGACTAATACTATCACTTAAAAGAAGAAGTAATCTAGAATTTAAAGAAACGTAATAGAACTGATAATACTTAAGTGATTTTCCTAACCGACAGCAAATTGTTCTTGTAGAAAATAAAGGGCATAGCATGTGTACTTCACTGATAATCCAGCCTGTCTATTCGGGAAATTGCTTCCAGAAAATTTTAAATCCAATTTCTTAATCGATGGAACTTTTCAGCATTTCATGCAGCACATATATTTTCAAGATGGCATGTAAAAATTGGGAATTTGTAGCCATTTACTCTGGTCAGGTACTTTGAAGAAAGTAACAGCCATCTCAAGAATGAAATAATAACGTTATTTTACTTGAAGAAACAGAAAAACATTTTGAGCGTAAAAGTATCTTATTTGTATAGATATTTTTAATACCAGAAATAAAGCTTGAAAATTAAAATTTTTAAAAAAATTGACAAATTTAAATACAATTTTCAACAATAAAAGGCAAACTCAATGTCTTTTGCAAAGAAATCCAATCTCTTGATCGATGGAATTTTTCGACGCTTCATTCATCACGTGCATTTTCAAGATTTATAAAATTGGGAAAAGCAAAATCGAGACAAGAAAAATAAAACTAACGAGAACCATAGATATCCATACTTTTACAATATGACACTTCTGCTACTTAAGAATACGATGAATTCTCATGTGTTCGAATACGCAGCTACATACTTTTGGTATTTGAACAGCCAGCATGAGTACTCTCGTATGCGAATACCTTTGATGAGTACTTACTACTTTGTATGAGTACAGGAACTACTACTAGAGTACTTCCGGTACTCAAATGAATACTTTTGTAACCGATACTCCTAGGATGAATACAACTACTTTAGTACTTCCTGTATTCATGAATACTTCCTGTACTCATATGAGTACTTTTGTAACCGATACTTTGGATGAATACAACAACAACTACTTGAGTACTTCCGGTACTCATATGAATACTTCCGGTGCTCACATAAAAGTATCGAGTACAGCGGTTACTTTTAAGTATCGAATACATGAGTACTTTTGTACTCGAATACTCCCATCACTAACCCATACCAAAATGTGTGGTTGCACAGTTGGAAGAGCAACGGACTAGCAGCCTAAGGGTTGCTTAGTTCGAAACTCAGTACAGCGGAATAGCAACCTACCTAAAATTGTATGGAATAATGGTTCAAAAATTTCGACCTATCCAAATTATTTACTGACCAGTTTAATTTATGTAGATGGATTTTATTGCACCTCTTTCTATTCCTCTCCCCCCCCCCTTTAATTATTTTTTTATCTAAATATTATTTAGCCTAACAGGACAATTATCAAAATGATTGATTTTACCCATTTATGTTCACCCGCCATGTCGACAACACAGATAAGGGATTGAGGCCCCTACGGGGCCAGGCACCCTGAATAAACTATTAGTATGACGAACCCATACCAAAGAATTTGGCGCAGATTTATCAGTTCATGTATTAGTTCAATCATTATTAAACTCATTTTAACCTGAAGGCAGACTCCTCGATCATTTGGATTCTATTTTTATTTTTGATTTATTAAAAACAAGAGATAATCAAGCTCAGCCCGGAATTCGACCTTTAGAACGAATTCGGTAAAAGGTAAGTAAAACCTTACCTACTTTTCAACGAAAGTTTGTGGATTTCTGCTTTTGAAAATTCCATAAAAACAGTTTCACCACATTAACCTGATAAAACAGTTGCCTCTTTATCAATTTTTTCAAATTCTTCTCTGAAATTATTGATAAGATTTTCTAATGCCTTTAATAGAATGGATCTATTCAATAGTTTGCATTCCACTGATTGCAGTGATTTACTAGTAGCACTTATTCTTTGTAAAATAGTATTCCTAATAATTGTCATTAGATCAGTTTCATATTTGTCTGTTTAAGAAGTTGTCTTCACTAAGATAACTTTCTTTTCTTCTTCTGAATTACAAATTTCAGTTAAAGCCTCTTTAACATGGGTGAAACTAAGTTTTATAGCTAATACAGCATATGTTCTTGTTGACCATCTTGAATTAGAAACTTTTTTCACTGCATTTAAAGATGCGCATTGTAAAGACGCTGTCACAACTTTCATCGAACCCTAATGAAAATACATTTTGTTGGCCCTAAGCACCCGTCTCTGCTTGAGGGTCATTGACACGAGGTACAAACCTCAGATTTTTTCTTTCTCAAAGTCTTCGAATGAATAACTGTAAGAACGAAGTATTTTCCCTTCAACTGTCCCATAACTCTTACCCTCCCCCCATAAGAGACGCTGTGCGTCCGGTGGGGCTGGAAGGGGCGAAACTGTAAATATCATTGCTGAGGGCAGGAAGGATTCGGTAAGCTTCCAGTAGCCCAGGGGTGGCCAACTTTTTACTTACCATACGTCAATTTTTTTCACATACGAATTCATATGCGTCGTACAACTCAAGCACCTTTTCTATTCTTAAGTTTTCATGGTCCAGCCTTATTCTTAATAATCTTTTTAATAAAGGTATGTTTATAGACATAATTAATATTTTAAAATGAATTAATTACTGTATGTAAAACAATATCTATTTCATTACTTTCCATTAATGACACTTTTGAGACTGGGTTTCGCTAGTCTTTGAATGTTTGGTGTTAAATTTGTTAACCTACTTGTTTCTTAGAATACCTTTTTGTCTGCCAGACACGGAAGCATAAATTTAAACTTTTTAATTTTGCCGAAACCAAATTGTTCTAGATTCAAAAGGAAATATCTGGAATACTATGTTTCCATAAAGGAAATCAAAACACATATATGCCTTAGGATTTTCTTAATTACAGGCTTATTAGATGAGTACTTTGCTTTTGTGAATATTAAAAGGTTCTTTCTATTTAAGTTTAGCTTTCTATTTAACCTTAGTTTATTTTGTTCCAAAGGTTTACTATTTAAACTATGAAGTGAGGGCATCCATACTAGTTTTTAACATACTGAAAACAAATTTTAAAGTGTTAATTCCCCTCTTGAAAGGCATCAGTTCAAACCTCCGTAACCTTCCAACTGTGAAGAATCAGTGTCAAAATTAGCCAAAAAAATGCTTTGAAATTCAACCTCTGCCTGTTTTTAGTGAGTAGAAAGAAATATTTGTTATAGTCAAGTGTTATTCTACTATAGATGCGAACTCCTAGCGTCCTGAGCTCCTTGTATTCCCACAAACGTGAGAGGCAAATATTTCCAATGAGAAATTATATAAATTGTTAAAAGAGCATCTACACCGAGCGTGCCATAGGAGTCTGATCCCCTTGAAAGTTTTTATGGTAGACCCAGGAACCTCAAACATAAGCGGTAAATATGACGAATAATAGAAATAACTAACTATGCAAAATGATTCGATCTCTCTTAAAAGACTACTTTACCAGAAGAGATGTACAGTTCTAGAGACCAGAACACCTTGGGTTCTACATGTCGCACCCCGGCGAGAAAAGTGATGCAAGTCAAAAAAATAAAAAATTTGATGTTTTGTCATTCAAAAATATGTATGAGGTGCCCCAGCGTGTTATATTACGATTCTATAGAATATAACAGAAGTTACCGCCATATATGCTTACCTAAAACTTAAAAGAAGCTTATACTATTTCAATATAAGTTTTATAGTATCCTTTAAGTTGATGTTTCTCAAATTCTGCAATTTTGAGCTGTGTCATTTTTTTTGTTGTTGCCGGGGTGCGATATGTTTGTTTGAGTCCTGGTCTCTCTCTAATATGAGGTTTAAATATTCGACAAATACACCGACAATATTCATAATTGCTTTTCAAAAAATGAATAGTTCTGAAATACCCTTGTATATAAAGTGATGTTTGTTTTATACCTCTCAATAATTTTTAAAAGTTGGCATCACTAAATCCCAATTTATACTACCATCTCTACTAGGGAATCCAATTATTTTCAGATAAAAAAGGTCATTCTTCAGGTGTTCCTGAGTAGGTGCACATTTTTACCCTTTTTCAATAAAATAACATGCATTCTGTTCCAGAATATTCCATTTTAGTACTATTAATATTCAATTAAAAAAACAGGATTAGAAGTTTGATTTCAATCAGTATTCTTTTAAATTGAAGTCTTGATTTAAATTGGCATACCCTGTTTTCAATATAATTTTGGGGTGAACTAAGTACAAGCATAGTTCTTAACTTATTTGAGTAAAATGACATGCATCTTGTTCAGTTATTTCATTTTCAATATCATTAAACATTACAATAAGAAAAAAGAAATTTTAAATTTTGATTTTAATCAATGTGATTTATCAAATCATCATTTTTTTCATATCAAATACAAAAAATTTATTTATGAACAACGTAGGTAGGTAGTTGATTAAATGTCACATTAGAACAACTCAATAGGCTTCTAATAAATTAACTAAGTTCACAAAATCAGAAAAAAATCTATCAGATGCAAAAAAAAACCCAAAACATATTTAAATACAAATGTTTCTTCAAAAATGTTTTTGATTTCCAGAAACAAAAGCCAGCCTTCCAACACGTAATTCATCCATAATACATCAGTCTTATTTGAAATTAATTATCTTCGACTTTATTTCTCCTTTCCGTTCATTCCGGAAGATGTACACACCGGCTAATATCAGGAACACTCTTTCAAAAGATTCGAAATCTTAAACAATCGATTTTTACACTCGCTACTCGGTGCACCGAGAATTTGGCGTCTATGGTACAAATGTTTTACTTATTTATCGCTTTTCTCCAATTTAACACGCCAAGCCCTTTCTCGCCAAATCGTGCACCCAAAAATTTTGTGAGGACGGGGGAGGGAGTAGGTAACATTGTACTGAAATGCCACCGGTCCAAAAGTGAGTACCAAAACTAAATCTCACCCCCTGCTCCGATCAAGGACACCCTCAGGAGGTCAGGGAGTTATCGGAGCGTAGAATGAAGACTCGTCCTAGCGTCCGTTATGTCGGGTAGTTATGAAAGGTTCTGTAAATAGTATATATTGTGTCCACGTAATGTAAATTAGATTAATAAATGTTTGTGAGTGTAATGAGAGTTTGTCGCTTGTTCGCCCGCTTCAAGGAGGAATTTCTCAGCACACGGTCACAAAATTTAATTAATTTCAAACCAAAAGTTTAAAGTACCTAATAGGTAATTTACGATGGATATTATATAAAAAAAGATTTCCCATTGCTAAATTAAATTAAATTTAATTTTAATGTAATCCAGAGTAAAAAAATAAATTATGCAAAAATTTCAAATATACAATAACAAAAACAAAATTTGAAGACTTATAATTAATTATAAACAAAAAAATACACAATAATATATAAATAGGAATGTATCACAAAATTTATTACTTCCTTAACCACTTAACCAAACCTCAAATTATATCTTGAGTTTCATTTGATATTATAACATAAATTTAGAGTTTCAATAAATGTAATTTTACATTAAAATTTTTAATGATTTACAAATGTAATGACTTTTTGTAAAAACAATAGGATTTTAAAAGTACTAATTTAAAATTTAAACTAAAAGGCATATCTCCCTGAAAATGTATCAAGGGCATCTCAACGAATATATGTGGGGCGTTTATCCTTTTGATATGAGAGAGATGCCTCGGCAACTGTCCAAAGTAACAAGACGGCAAAGATGGCGGTACACTGCCTAAAGTCGATTAATAAAATCCTGACAACAGGTTTTTATGCTTATATAAAAAAAAATCCATTCAAACTATCTAGTACGCCCCCCTACCTAACACTACAACATCAATCTTATAACGTTGAAAAAACATGGTACTTTCTTGAAATGTTGTTGTGATTGCAGAAAACACAAGATGATGTAACAAAACTTTCACAGCACACCAAACAACATCTAACTGCAACATTCATTGAACTTGTAGATCTACCTGGAGTAAAGTTTCAAAATTACATCATGTGGGGCATCTCTACCGGTGGAGCTTCTCAACCGGAACTCCTTAAATAATTATTTACACGCTTTATAACAAAAAACGATCTCCTGACGCATTAGATAAGTGAATTGTTAAAAAACATTTTCAATAATATTTGGAAATGTGCGAGATGTTTCTTTGGCTGCTCGATAGATGCCTAGTGTGGTTTTCATGGTGTCCACGAGCTCTTTTAGAAATAGTAAAAAATGGTCAAATTCATCTTCAAAAGTACAAACATCAATGTCATTTTTGTAAAAGTAAACCATAGTTCATAATATTCATAATTTGGTTTGCTTTGCAAACCAAATTGAAATTCGCAGGGAATTCGTAGCAATCACTGGGGTTCGGAGCTGTGGTCACAATTGACCCCACGAAAAGAACTGTCACGGCAACGCCGTGTTGCCATACGCAGTGGCTAGTAAGACATAAAATGAATTGAATATGAAATTTTTCTTATTATAAATTCATGTGTCCGATTTCTTCATTTTCATCACAAAACGTTTTTCTCTTTTGTTGTTTGCGAGTTTGTTCATCTTCCACATTGAATGATAGCCATGATGAATCGATTGCCTCTTTTTTAACTTTTTCTCTGAAATTATTGATAAAATTTTTTAATGAATTCAGTAGGATATATCCTAGGATCCTTCCAATAGTTCGCATTCCACTGATTATAGTGATTTACTAGTAGCATTTATTCTTTGTAAATTATTATTTCAAACAACACTTTCATTAGGGCGGTTTTGTAATTGTCCATTTTCTTCAATAGTGAAGTCGCCTCCACTATGGTAATTTTTTTCTTCTTCTAAATGACAAATTTCAGTAAAAGCCTCTTTATATGGATGAAACCAAGTTTTATAGCTAATATAGAATTTGCTCTTGATGACCATCTTGTATTAGAAACTCTTTTCACTGCACTTAAAGACGCACATTGGAAAGACGCTGTCACAACTTACCTCCAACCTTAGTGAAAAGACATGTTAAGAACTCGAGAACCTTCGCTATTCTGTGCCCTACGCGGTCGCTTACCGCTTAATCCGCCACTGTACCGACTCATTCACAGCTAAGAAAATAGTGCTAATCTTCATATAGGGAAAGTGGTTTCACTTGAAATAACACCACCGAAGAATGCTGTTAAAAATTCAGTCTGTCTAGCGTGTCTAGTGTTACTATACCTAGATTTCATCCGATAGCCGAATAGTTAGCGCTGAGGCTTTCAGTTCAACAGGGTCTGGGTTCGAATCTTGGCCAAGATATGAATGTTCATAGTAGTTCTGAATTCCTGTAATTCATGGGTCCCTGTTTAAATAACCCTTGAGTAGAGGTTGTTGAAGATAATTGTTGTGACAATCCAAACAAATATTTACTAACTATATCGAAAATAAATCAAACCAATGAGCAATTCAACAGAGCATTGCCATAACACCTACAATAATCGAAGAAAAGTTATTTCCAAAGAAAGTGATTATTGATTATACGGATTTAAAAACTACAAGTAGATTTACTATTTCTGAATTGATACATTAAACATGTATAGAAAATTCTTAATTGAAATTCAAGCTCGTTCCAACAAAATTTTGTAAAATTCTAACGAATGAAGAGAAGGTTAAAAATGCATCTGATCACTGGAAAACACTATAAAAATTATAGCCCCAGTAGGTAATTTGGTAATTTTAATTAACGTCGGACTAGAGCAAAACATCGGGCTATTGACGATGGTCCGGGAACAATCTCCTAAGGGAGAGATCCGAGGACAACAGCACGAGGCAACACATGATCTGGCACCCCACTCTCCAAACTTCCACACCAATCCAACGTGAGGACTTTCGGCCAAGATCGATTTAAGGTGCAAAAGCCGCCTCTACACCCTACGCTTACAAATATCCATGCACGCCCCGGATTCGAACCAGGAACATGCCTATTTAAAGGCTAACACCTTAACCACCAGACCGGAAGGTAATGGAATCGAACGAAGCTGAAGCTAGATCGAAAATTTTTGATTTCTTGATCTGGATACGTTGTTCATCTTCCCATTGTACATATCTTCCATCTTCCCAACAACTTATTTTCATTCACAAATTGTGCAATGTAAAAAAAAAAAAAATCCAAAACCTTAAAAATCAATTTTTTTTTAGAAAAGCACGCATTGGTATTCATTTTCTAGCTAACTCTTAGTTAAATATCTGGAGACTGCGGTAGGTCAGTTGGGCATCGAATTATTAACCGAAGAGAAGCGAGTTCGAAGCTTGATCCAGACAAAGACCATTGCGCATACGGGGCCTGGTGCACGTTAAATTTGACGTAGCCTCAAATGTCCTCACGTTGGCTTGGTATGTAAGTTTGGAGAGTGGGGTGCCAGCGCAGGTGTTGTGTGTGTTCTTGCGTCATCTGACCATTATTATGAGGTGTTGTCCTCGAGTTTTTCCCTTCAGGATTCCTTCCCAACCGTTGTCAATAGCCCGTTGTGTTGCTCCAGTTCGACGCTAATTAACAAGCTACCTACCTAGTTAACTATCTAAAAACAAAAAAATTTTACACCATCCGACCAAATTTGATCTGCCTCTTTCCCTTGAAAACTTCCTCAAGAAAAAACGATTTTTCACCAAGATCGAAATATACAAAATTAACACACACACACATATATATCCCGGATATACGAGTATATCTATACAGGGTGGTCCCGAATTCATGGTACAAACTTTAATGGTAGGTACAGGACATTGTAACAATGATTTATTGTATAGGAATGTATAGTCGCAAGTGACGCGGTGAGGCGTAAACAGGGGAAATAAAAGGAAAGAGAAATGGAGTGATCGGTTGGTATCATTGCCGGTAGAGGGCAGTAGATGTCTAGCCGCTGTTGAACATGATGCATCGCAGTAGGGAAAAGCGCCATTCACAATTGTGCTGCCGTAGACGATGGGTGACTTTACGTATGCAGAAAAAGCAGACATGCATTACATGTACGGCCGTGCAAATGGTAACGGCAGAGCTGCGTTACGAATGTATCGCGCGGAGTATCCTGATCGACGAATGCCGGATCATAGAATTTTTCAACGGTTACATCGTCAACTTTGTGAAACAGGTGCGTTCGACGTCAACAGACATGGCGCTGGTCGAGTAAGAGCTGTACGCACTCCAAGGCTGGAAGAAAGCATCTTGAACATTGTGGCTGATAGACCCGAGTCAAGCACAAGAACTGTTGCGCGTGACGTAGGTGTGAGTCATCAGACTGTATGCAGAGTGTTAAACGAAAATCGCTTACACCCCTTCCATTTTCAGAAAGTACAAGCATTGAATCCGGCAGATTATCCTCGCCGCGTGAACTTCTGCCTGTGGGTGATGCAGCAATGTGCGTTGCAGCCGGATTTCGTAGATTATGTGCTATTTATAGATGAAGCGACATTTTCACGCGAGGGTGTCTTTAATGCGCACAATTCCCATGTGTGGGCAACCGATAATCCACATGCAACGAGTCGACATGCGTTTCAACAACGTTTCAGTATTAATGTGTGGGCTGGTATTGTGAACGACTTTTTGATTGGCCCATACTTACTACCCACGCGGCTCACTGGCGGAAGCTATCTTATTTTTCTGAAAGAAGTGTTACCACAACTGCTGCATGATGTTCCGATCGCCATTCGTAACCGCATGTGGTTTCAGCACGATGGGGCGCCAGCACACTTCAGCATTGATGTACGGAATTACCTGAATGCCACGTTTGGTACTCGATGGATTGGGCGTGGTGGACCAGTCCCTTGGCCACCCCGATCTCCCGATTTATCGAGCCTCGATTACTTTTTATGGGGACATCTAAAGCATCTTGTTTATGAGACTCCAGTTGACTCAGATGAGGATCTCGTCGCTCGCTTATCTGTAGCTGCTGCAGGTGTGCGTGAAATACCAGGCATCTTTGAACGTGTACGCCAATCGCTCCACCGACGCTGTCAAGCATGTATCGATACTGGTGGACGTAATTTTGAACAATTACTGTAAACATGACACTTGTCAACAACGCTTTCAATAAAATCTTTGTTTTTCCTTTCGGCCGTTATTTCCCCTGTTTTCGCCTCACCGCGTCACTTGCGACTATACATTCCTATACAATAAATCATTGTTACAATGTCCTGTACCTACCATTAAAGTTTGTACCATGAATTCGGGACCACCCTATTTATCTCCCTCTATGTCTACAATTGATATGTAGTGCATTCTAACTGACTGCTAATATAAATGACCTGTAAATATATACGAAGAAGGACCTTTAAAACATAGTTTAACTATAACAACGGTTCCTTTCTCCCTATATCCCCAACCCCCTTTCTTATTTGACACCTCCCCTTTCTTACTTGACACCTCCCCGTTCCCTCGGAAAGTTGGCGAGAACGCGTTCCGCACACGCCCTGAATGGGGGGTAAGAACTCCTGGACGCTCAGGACACGTTTTTGGCCTGGACGCTCAGATGACGTATGCTCAGGAAACGTAACCTTACGCCACAAGCATTTGTCAAGGGCCAACTGAAAATGGCAAAATTAGAATTGTGAATGTGATTAATGGAGCAATTCCGATTAATCATACGTTTGAAAACTTCGATCTAACAAATGTGGCCAAGCACTTTATTAGCGCCAAAAAAAAGTCACAAATGTAGAGTAACCCGGCGCACCCGTTACGTGATACCAGCGTAAAGTTGTCCTGAAATGAGTAAGTTTCACCAACTCACACACATACAGGGATATATGGAAACCCTAGACTTGGTATCCTTAATTACACGGAAGCGTACGGAGGAGTCATATCAAATCTTATGGAATACCCACTAGTCCAGTCATCAAAACACGCCGCGATACGTTGAATTGTTGTCAGTTTGACGTTTTCTTTTGTTTTTTATATTGAATGATAAAAACGTGTAGTTTAGCGTTTTACTTGATGCTGAGGTTTGTGTTCTTAGTTTTACTGTGCAATTTTCTCAGTTTGTTCTTCTGTTTCAACTATCTTAGATTATCTTACTGTTGTATCACCCGGCTGGCAATTTGACACGTTAGCTATTTTCTTTCGTTTTCTAGTTTTTGATTGATTTAAGCCAAGTCTTGTATTTTGCAGAAAATACGTTGCATCGAAGTAATTCTGTTTGCTTTTGGACTTGAAAGCGGTAAATTTTGCTCTTTTAAGTTCATATTTCTTTTAAATATTAATAAAATCTGTAAGGAAAATATTCTCAAAACTATAAAATTAAAAAATTTTTCTGTTTTTCATACGATCGTAAGATGGGAACTGCATAGTATTCTTTATTGCTACGTACCCCTAGCAGAAAATGTTCTGATAAACCACTTTTTACAATTTTCACGTACTATTACGTTGTTATAGCATCTGATAGCATTTATTTAAAATTTGATCAATCATCACCTGAATGTAAGATCTTGAATAAAGAAACTGAAGTTTTTGAAGAGAAACAATATCCATGCCAATAGTTTCACATGTTCCTACATTTTTCGTTATTCGACAGATTGACCACAAGTTGTGTAGTTCTGGCATTAAATTTTATCTGATCTTAGAAATTTGAGTATAACTCAAGGTATATCAATTTTTTGAGTTGTATAAATCTTGCATTCAAGTGACGAAATAATCTTGGTTTTCCTTTTTTAGAAGTCAAAGATGGTCAGATTTTAAAGAGTAAAATAAAAACATTTTGAAACTGGTTACAAAGTGAGCCAAATTTACTAGGAGGCTGGGAAAACAGCTCATGTCTAGCAAAGAAAGCAAATGCAATAGTCTTGGTCGATTTTATATTTCTTAATATTTCTTGTGTCGATGGCAATTGATATTAAAGCAAAACCTTAAACACGAGCCGATTCCTCAACACAGAGTTTTTCTGTTAAGTTGAATGTCATGTACATAGGGACTTGTGCATATTGAATCTGTCCTCGATCCTTCCATTCAGGATTAATGCAGCACCATTGCCCATAGGCGTAACCAGTTTTCCACAAATTAATCTGTTTTCTTCTGTAGTTTGCTGAAAATCCTTATCATACCCATGCTCAAGCAAGTTGTGTGCTTTCTTAGGTTTTGTATTTCCAGGAAGAGTAAGAAATATATAATTTTCATTGGTGAAATACATCTATATTTGAGGAATTCAAAAGATAATACTTAAAATTTGTATTTAAGGTAAAATATTTCCACCTTTAGATCATTTCCAGAGAAGAGGCATAGAGTAAACATTGAAGCTAATTTGTATATTCCATCTTAAATACAAACTAAGCAATTAACACAATGGGGTTGGATATTTATGTTCCTAGCAGGTATAAGTGATTACTAGTCATGACATTCTAAATGAAAAAATTATGAATGTTTCCAAGATAGAAGTAAGCAAAAAAAATTATCAGAAAAATTTATCCAGTTACCTTATAAATACTTAAATGCTCCTCTCTCTCCATTTGGAAGCTATTCTTACAAAAATAGGTGTAACAAAAATTTATTTTGTTTTATTTTATCCAATATAAAATTTGTTGACTGTAGGTATACAGAACTTCATGCTTTGGAATGTTTGCAAAATTGGCTATTAAATTCTGTTTAAGAATATAACAAATATGAAATAATATTTTAGCTTCCTGCACTTCTATATATGTACTTAATTATTAACCCGGGAGGATGCGCGTTAGTTCCTGTAACACTGAAACGCGTGCCGGGCCTCGCTGGCTCGACGTACATTTTCCTCACTAAACATTAAATATATTTAAATTTTATATGAAAAAACATAATAAATTTATCAGTTTATTTTAAATAGTCAGGAAAATAATTTTTGTATAGGTAAATTGTCTTAAAGAGAGTCAAATTTTAGATTAATTACCGATATTAAAATTTTAGAATAATTGTTTTGACAACTGCTAACGAACGTAAAATAATAATAATAAACAAATTATTTTTAAGTAAATTTAATAATACCTTGGGTACAGTAATATTTTGAATCGTATATAATCGAAATAAATTCAGCTTACGGTTTACAGACATTTTTTACAAATTATGCTGCTGTGTTCACCGCATACATTTTGGCTGCATTTGACACAAGTTATTTGTGATTTTCTGTCCTTTGAGTTAGGACACATATGGCATTTTTTTCTTAAAAGTTTTTTTTTCTAGTGGTGCAGACACATTTTTATGACTAGCGCCAGTTTGTGCACGGTCTAATTTTGCACGCAATTTACGGGAAAGCATTAGCTGCAAACTCCTTTCTTGTACATGTTCTTTCAAAAGCTCCAATGCTAGATCTTTCAAATACAAGCTTCGTTTTATGTATTTTTCCTCTGGATTTTTCAGAGAATAAAAGTATATGCCCATTTATACCCGCAGTATTTAAAATACTGAAAAATATGACCATGGGCCACCGGTCACTTATTCTTGCACAAAAATACGAAGCTGACAGTTCATCTACCACATCTACAGTGCCTTTGGTGAGATTATAAAACGTTATAATTTCTGGCTCCTTAGCATCACCAGTTTCGGCATCAATAGTTCCATCATTATGCATGGTGGATAGAAGAGATCCAATTGGCGTGACGTCACAATGTCCTATGAAAATATGAATATTTAATTGAAAAATTATTTATTAAAAGTAAATCAAACTTATAAGGTATCTATCTGGTGTAAAATTTTCCGCAGCTTTGAAATCCGTTGATATTTTTATTTTATTTTAAACAATCGCGGATTTAGAAAAAAGCACTGAAGAACTACAGTCATAACTTTAATTATTTCTTTGCTTCACCCGAATCCGTTCCTTTTCAAAATGAATGAATCTCGAATCAACTCGGTGGCGAAATTCGTATTGGGAAAAATATAAAAGTTACAGTTTAAAAATTATTTATTTAAAGAAAATCATATTTTTAGATATCGATCTAATGTGAAATTTTCCGCAGATTTCAAATCCATTGAAATTTTTATTCTATCTTTAACGATCGCAAAGATAGAAAAAAAGCAACGAAGAACGTCAGTTCGAACCAGAACGAACAAACTCGAATCCATTGCTCAGAAAATCAAAATTAATTAATCTGATCTTTTTAACCATGAAGGTAGATTTCTTCACGACGCCGGCGGCAAAATTCGTATTGGAAAAAATATAAAAGTTACAATTTAAAAATGATTTATTTAAAGAAAATCATGTTTTTAGGTATCGATCTGATGTAAAATTTTCCGCAGATTTGAAATCCGTTGAAATTTTTCTTTTATCTTTAACGATCTACGAGATATAAAAAAGAACTACATAACTCCAGTTAAAACTTTATTTGTTTTGTTGGTTCTCTAAAATCGTTGCTGAAAAATTTATAGGAAACGGGAAAAAATAAATTTTGAATGTCATGTCTTTATACCATATGCCATTCTAAAAAAAAAATAATAATTAAATTCCAATTAATTAATTTTTAAATGTTTTAAATTAAATTTTAAAATTCGGGCGCGATAGAAAAATTGCAAAAAATTTGGACCACATGTGTGCTAAATTTCACTATTGTAAGTGCCATCGATTTGTTAGGACATTGCGTACAAGACAGACAGACAAACACTTCCTTTTATAAGACTAGAGATATACCGAGCGCTGGCGCCATTGACAGATTCAAGGGCTGATGACTGCTTTTACAAACACATCAAAATAGTTAAAAATGTAAAATTAAATATTCTATTTATAACTTTATATTATTTGGTCTTCTATGGAATACAGTAAAAATATTTTTTACTTATCTTATTTTTATTCATCTATCAGTGTATTGTTTTTTAGTTCATCAAGTGTCAAGTTTAACATAGTTACCGAAGAATTGTTCTGCGAACAGATGGAGAAACTCGGGGAATTTCATGAAAAATACTCTGGAAATCAGGGAACTTTTTACTTCAATTTTTGTAGCCACCCTGAGTTGAGAAAAATTTTGCTAATATATATATAATGAATTTTTCACAAATTAATCCATTGTTAATAACTACTCAAACTATTTGTAACTTAATTTTAATTAATTTAATTTTAATTAATGTTTTACTTGTGTAATAAACATAGCCGCCAGGGGGGGGGGGCGTTCAACCCCTCCCCCATTCAGTTGAGAAAAATTTGCTTATATATACATATATATATAATGAGTTTTTCAAAAATTATTACCTTGTTAATTACTACCCAATCTATTCATAACTTAGCCGACCAACCGGTATAGTGGTTAAGGTGTTAGCCTCTAGATCGGAAGGTTCCTGGTTTGAATCCGGGTCCGGGCATGGTTGTTTGTAAGCGTATGGTGTAGAGGCGACTGGTGCACCTTAAATCTGTCGTGGCCGAAAGTCCTCACTTTGGGTTGGCGTGGAAGTTTGGAGAGTGGGGTGCCAGCTCAGGTGTTGCTTCGTCATCTGACCGTGGTTCAAAAATTACGAGGTGTTGTCCTCGAATCTTTCCCTTAAGGGACTGATCCCGGACTGTCGTCAATAGCCCGTTGTGTTGCTCTAGTACGACGTTAACTAAAATTACCTATTCATAACTTAATAGAAAATAATGTTTTTCTTGTGTAATGAATAAATGTAGTTGATGAAACAATGGTACATTAGTTCATAGACGTAACCAGGGGGAGTTGGGGGTTCAACCCCCATTCAGTTCGTCATAGAAGATAGTCAAATTTGTTAATGAAGAGCAATCGGAGCTTTAAGCTTTATGACTATTTAAACTAGATTATATAAAAATAAAAATTATTTTTATACTAATAATATAAATGCCGTATATAAGCCGGGGGTGCATGTTTTCTTAAAAAATTTGCCCAAAATTCAAAACCTGTATATAAGCCGAAATAAAAATAAATTATTTTTTTAATGACGTTTAAACCATACGTTCTAAAGCCAAGAGGGCGTAATGTCGCCAAGAAAGAAAACAGGTGGAATATTTTCCCATCAAACCACTCTAAAGTAAAACGCTACTTGCCAACGATGATAGCTTTAACCTGCTAATGATTTTCCACAGTGTCCAGGTGGTCCAGCTCTTGATATCCGACCTCTGACGGGGTGATGATGTACGGGACATTAGGATTCAAAAGGGGGAGGGGATTCATTGTGGCTCTTAAAAGAAACTCGGGTAGGGTCTAAAAGAGATTGAACTCTCCAACTGTTCGCCATGATGTAACTTTTCATTAAAGATGTGCAATGACGAGTGTTCTGAGCTTTAAGCCGCAGATTTCACTGTGAGGTTGTCTATTCGCCCCCTTTCCAAAGGTGACCGCTAATGATCTTCCAAAATTTTCCCGCACCTGATGCTGGACCTCTGAATGGGTGATTGACAGATGATCAGTTCAACAATGGTCAAGGAGAGCAGCTGGGGCATGGGAATTTTATTTATCAGTGCCACTTATCTTCGCAGTGCAGCCTAAAACATGTGCGGTACATAAAATTCCAAAAGAGAGGCAGAGACGGGCTCATTGACCCTTGGCAGTGATGTGTATGAAGAACATATAAATTTTAGTACAGAAATGGCATTGGAACTGATGATGATACACATCAGGACATCCCAATAAGTGAAGTCGAATTTTACGAACTATTCGGAAACTCGGATTCAGACGCGGAATTTGAGGATTTATATGGCTTATTTTTCTCTTTTTCCTTAAAGGCTGCCTTCAAAACGTAAGTTAAAATACTTTAAAAATTGGAACACCTGTTGGATTCGGATCCGAGTTCAGATGGCACAAAGTAAAAAAAAGGGTTGCTTTCCAAACAACCGTTGGAGTTGCCATAAAAATCGTTAATCGCTCGTAAAGAATTCAAAGTTGCTGCCACCGGAGGAATATCTGAATCCAACAGCTGTATAAAAAACTGTTCCCTTTCCAATTGTTATTTTTATGTGCTAATTAAGTACGGTGTTCAGTTATTATTTTGTGTGTTATATTTGTCGATAGTTATCAATTTATCGCTTGCGCCCGGCTAACGGAAATGTACCTTAGTTTTTTTGCGAAACTAGCAGATCCGTATATAAACCCCCCCCCATTTCCCATTTTAGCTTTAGAAAAAGTTCCAAAAATTCTTGGCTTATAGACGGAAATATACATTAATGCACGACAAAAATGAAATTTTTATTCACTTGAGTTTTATGCTTAACTTAGAATAAAATTTTTGAAAAACCAACTAGGAAAATGTTTAAATGTATTTATCACAGCAAAAAGTAATTAATTTTATCCAAATGTTTATAGTTCATGAAGTTCTAGTGATTATTTTTCTATTCTTTCTAATTTTATGATAATCTAAAAATTTGAATGCATGTGCATTCTTACCAATGATGATTTTTATTTCAATAGTTGTAATATATGTTGTCACTGATTTACTGTATTTTGTTTCACAAATTTTTAAAACAGATGGTTCGGATTAACCAAACTCGGATGAACGGGGGGTTTGAATCAGCTAGGTTTTAGTGTAATTTCAAAACTATCCTTAAATAATTTGTTGTTTAACCAAACAATGTGTTTCTCATGTATGATACTATAAAACAACATTGTTTAAAACGACTCTATTTGAAACACTTGCTATAGTACATTTGGTATAGTGACTAACATTTGTGTGTGCTAGACACAAATATTTTAATAACTTTATCAATGTTCTACGAAAAAAGTATCATTATATCGTGTGATTTTTAACATAAAAATACGAAAATTTCCCTGAGAAGGTCTCCAGATGCTTCACCTTTTTATTGGTGTAGAGTTCATACTTCTCGGGACTGAACTCCTCTCCCCGCAGTCATCAACTCTAGTCACGCCTATGCTTCTGAGTACTACAAGGGTCAGCGCAAAGGAATTCTCGATACTACACTCGTCAATGAATAGAGATTTTTGGTGGTTCATTTCCTTTTCGACATTTATATATTACTCATTAAGTTCTACGACAGAGGCTGTTCACACATTGTTTAGACGCTTTTGGTTAGCGGTAATAAAAAATTGTTTGCTGCAAAAGAAATAATTGCAGTTGTACTATCTTTTTAAAAGTCAAAATTATCGTCTGCGTCTTGAAAGGTTTGTTTTTATTCAAAATGGTGTTTTTAACAAAGCAGTGGTTCGAAGGCTATATTTATGCTCTTTCCGAAGAGAAATATTGATATTTCATTATCCAAAAACAATGCGAGAGTCATTTTTTGTGATATCTAAAGCGTCGATAGGTAATATTGTTAACAAGAAAGGAAAAAAACGTCAAATTGGACCCTCAAGTGGGACAAAAATTCCAAACAAGTATCCAAGGAAGAAACGGACATCTTCGACTATTACAAAGGTATGTTGTTTAATGCTAAAAGAAAATTCTCCTAGTCAAAGAACAGTTGCAAAATCATTAAAATGCTTGCCGTCCACTGTAAACAAAATGATAAACGTTGATTTAAATCTTAAGAAAGCGAAAAAACGCAATGTGCATCATCTTTCTCCAAAGCATATCGCTGAACGCAGGACACACTGCCGAATTCTATATAAAAACACTTATCCAAAGAAAAATGGAAAAAAATTGTCACTATAGATGAATCATGGGTGTATTTAAGTATTTAAATGATTGCAGCAAAAAAAGAGCCATTTATTATCATAAAAGGGTAGAAAAAAATTTAAGTACATGGTTCACAGAATTGAAAGAAAGTTTTTCTAAGGGATTCATGATTGTTGCTGGTTTTTCATATAATGGCAAGTTAAAAATAAAGAGATTCTTCAAAATGAAATACGATCGTTTTACCCACAGTACCATCAATCTGTGGAACTCCATCAAGACAAAGCTAGCAGTCACACATCAAAATCCACTGTAAATTTCCTAAAAGAAATGGAACCAAAAACCGGTATGAAGGCCATACCCCCTTCACTGATATCCCTACTAAATCTCCCGATGTATCACCTATGGATATTTGTGCTTTTGGACTTTTAAAATCTGCATTATCCAAACGTCGTCCCACAACCCTTACAGGACTCTGGAAAGCTGTTCAGGAGGAATTGGATAGAATACCTTTTCTGACACTTCAAAAGGCATTATTATCCTGGAAATTGCGGTGTTGAAAGATAGTTCAGAATAAGGTCTATCAAATAGAACATTTAAAACGCAAGAATTTTATGTAATTTAGTTTTGTTAATACAATATACATTGTCTAAAAAATGAGTGAAGTGCCTCTGTATTTTCACTTTATAATCATGTTTTCTTAACTGCCTGAATGTTATTAAAAGTCTTAAATTCCTTAAGGGTGAGAGGACATATTCTCTTTACAGAGATGTTCTGGGGAACCTTATCCACAGCACATCTTCTGTACTTCTGCTTTAAAATGTTTCAGTATTAAAAATGTTGCATACTCCCTTTAAGTGTTTATATTATGAGTGCTGTTAATCACAAATGTTTATACATTACTCTTCCCAACATTTTGATTTATGATGTTGTGTGTAAAACATTACTGTTTCTAGTAAATATATATTCTAATCAGTTAAAACTGGCTGATGTAATCTTTTGTAATACGCAGTAATTGACCCAATTGCCTCTGAGTCATTATGCTGCTCGTTTCGTACTATCCCTGTCTATTGTGATGTCCCTTTATAATTATTAAATATCTTGTTGGACTTGGAAGTACACTCTTTTTCCTTTATTACAAGACATAACAAAAACATAACAGTACGAAAGCATTATTGCAGTTTTAAGGTAAGACACATTTGATGTAATTATGTTAGAATTTAAATATTACTTTCGGGAGATGACTTTTTTACTAAAAACATTCAATAGAAACGTTAATGTGATAAGTTATTTTTCCTCTTGTTGACATTACAACAGTGATGTTTCTTCCAAACTGATGAATGATTTCATGTCTTAAACTCATCATAAATATTACAGTTGCATGTAGTTATTCACAAGTATATAATTAATACACTTATTAAAACATTGTAAGCACTTATAGACGACAGAATCAGAATTGAGAGAATTTTTACCGATGTGCTTCAAGCAAATCAAGTTTAAATCTGAGAAGTTACGAAAAAAATCTACGTTTTAATTTCTAATTTAAATGTATTGTAAATTTTAAAATTCCCCATAAAAACATCTGGTAAATATTGTATAAACTAGGAAGCTCACCCCATGCTCCCGAATCCCCAGGAATTGCTACGCAATCCTTTTTGGTTTGCTTTGCAAACCAACATTCTTTTCGCAAGTGATTTCTCTTTTCTTTATTTTAACACTTAATGTATCAGTAAAAACCTTCCCCAACTTGTTCCCTCTACAATTTTAAATAGACCATGTTAATCTCTTAATTTTCTGAACTATACTTTCTCGGGAAGCCGTCTGAGAATAGAGTGAAAAAAGCGAGCCTTTTTCCTCGTGAAATTAAAAAAAAATCGTTGCTATGATAAATTTGATATCTGACAAATATATGTTAGTCAGAAAATGTAACCTTCATTTCCATGAAGGAGAATGAATGCTATCGCTCCGCGATCTAAAATTACGAAATTTGTATGACCAACTTTTGATTGTATCGAATTTATTTATGAACCAATTTAAAAATTATTTTTACCGTAAGAAGGAGTGTATTCTAAGCTTTCACGTGGTATTTTCAAATTTAAAAACTACTAGTATTAAGCTACACATATGACAGTTTTAGTTTTGTGTATCGGAACTTACGATCTTAAAGTCCTGAAATTTTTATGACATAATCGCATCGAAAATTTATTTATTAACCAATTTCCAAAATAATTGTACCATACAAAAGAGTACATTCTGAGGTTTTCAGTGATGCTTTCAAATTTAAAAAATAATAGTATAAGCTATAGATTTTCAATTAAAAAAATTATTGTACTGTAAGAAAGAGTATATTCTAAGGTTTTGTGCGATGTTTTTAAATTAAAAAACTAATAGTAATAAGCTATAGATATGACAGTTTACCAAAAAAAATAACGTAAATGTACCGGTTTTTCCCGAATTTTAAAGAAATATTATCAGGAACCAAATTAAAATTTCTAAAATAGCTCTACGAGCTGCAAAAATTCACATTTAGAAGCACTGTAAAAAATCACGACTGTAGACTGAAAATTTGTACGCCTTTTGCTCACTCGCGTTTGAAATTTTGCTTTTTCACTTAGACACTTAAAAATAATAAACTAATAGCCGCATCGAGGAAAAAAACTGTCTAAGAATTGAGCAAAAAAAAGCAAATTTTCAACCCTGCGGTGGCGGCAACGTTTAAAAAAATATAAAGCGATAAAAAAAAATTGTGATTAAAAAAAAAAAATCAAGTGTTAATTAATGAATATGTATCAATATAATTAATTATTAATTTTTAATTATTAATAGATATTTACCATATTAATATAATCAATTATAAATAATCAATAGTTGTTAATTATATTAATATGATTAATTTAATCTTCCTTTTTTACTGGGGTACAATCCAAACTTTTAGGGAAGACACCCCCCCCCCCTCCCCATTCAACAATACTAGTTACGCCTATGGTCAAAACTTCTTTTATTAACCCTTCATATATTTATGCTTTAATATTTTTATGGTTAAAAATTTAGGGTCCCTAACCAAAAATATTGGTTAGGGGTTTTAAACTGTCAAACTCCTATGCTAGTAAACAATTCTTGATCTTATAAAACTTCTTGATATTAAATACCATGTACTCTTTCCATAGAGAAAAAGTAAATGGAAAGAAAGCTGGAGTGAAATTTTTTAGCAAATACCTTGCTTGGCTCAGCTGTGGCTTAGAATTTGATTCCTGTTCCGAGGCATTTTTTTAGTTGAACAATGTATATTTAGAGCAGTGGTTTCCAAACTTTATGTTACTATGCCCCTCCTTTAAAAAATATAATTTTGGCGCCTCCCCTTTTTTCCATAAAATAATACACATTTTAATGGTTAAAAATGTATTAATGCAAAAAATGTGAAAAACGTTATTGACAGAATAACAACAAGGTTTTACTATATATACATACCTATTTTTAATACGACGGATGTTCTTGTTTTTATTAGCACAAAGCTTTGCAGTACCAAAGGGTGAAGTCCTCGGGCATTAGGAAAAAAGGAAATTCAGAGAAAGGTTTTATTTCTAGAAACCGGAACATTTAGGAAAATCGAGCAGAGATGAAATGCCTAGTAGTTGGCCTGAAAATCAAAACATCTGGTGTCTTTAAGTAGTCCTTCACAAATAGGTTTTAGATTTCGAGCAACCGTTTCCTGAAGTTTCTGGATTTGCTAAACTAATACACAAATTACCGAATGTCATGTAATTTGGTTAATTTTTGTTTAACTGGCCAGTCGTAATGGTGCACCGAACATTGACCCAAAATTTAAGTAGAGATAAGAATGGCCACCCTAACAATATATGCTCAAGACTCTCCAACTGTTACAGAATTTCCGTAGTTGCTACAGAAATGAAGTGAAAACTACAGAGCTACGGATGTTCATCGTTAGGGTTAAATTTTGTGCCAACATCTGCCACACCATTACCATTGGTGCCCAGTTAACCGAAAAGTACCGTAATTTCCCATGTCCATGGATTTTTTTTCGTTGCGATATTGTAGAATATTTAGAGTGCCTTTTACAAGGGGAATTTTTCTGGTGTAATCAAACTGAATATTCCAGCTTGTCTGGGCAAACTGCGTGGAGAATTAAAAAATTTTCCAAAATACCTTAAATGAAAGATTTTTCAAAATAGACAGCTTAAACATTTCAATTGAAATGGGATCTGAATGTTGTTTCATCTAGTGTTTTAGTTTCAGATTCTGAAGACAATGAAGGCTCTAATTTTGGTGGGTGGATATGGAACCAGGCTGAGGCCCCTCACACTCAGCAGGCCAAAACCATTGGTCGAGTTTTGTAACAAACCAATGATGTTGCACCAAGTGGAAGCACTTGTTCAGGTAACTTTGAGTAGTTTTGATTTTTTTCATAGTTGCTTCACATACTGGTTTCATGTTGTATGACAGGAATTTCTGAGCTTCTTAAGCTGTGGACAAGCCTCTTAAAATTAAAATGTTAAAGTTATTGGTGAATAAACCTCTCCGATCCATTATGTCTTGGGGCAAAGAGAGTGATACAGTGGGATCATTCTCTTTGCCCCAAGAACTCGCAAAGGACGTCGAGCCTGACGGTCGTGGTCAACGATGAGTCAAAAGGTAGCCTCTGACGTTTTTTTAAGTCAATCCGCGATATTTTGATGTTCAGTAGAGACTTTAAACAGTCCAAAATCAACAGTTTTATTAAGTTAAATGGCTTGTTGACAAGAGGTCTACTGTGCAATAACTTTTCCTTTTTTATTGAATAAGGAGCGGGATAATGTTAACTGTACATAAAGTGACTGGTTAAAGTATCTACAACTATCCAATAAATATATGATAGTGCATATGATAATTAGATTTAGAAAAAGGATGCATTAAATATGACTAATTTTAATAAGGTAAGTAATGGGGATGCTTGCTTATAAATTCGGTTTACCTTTTAAAAATAATTCTAAAATGTTAAAATTTTTGTGTTATTGCTTAAAATTTGATCTTGTAAGCATTTCTATCTATTTAAAAACTTGCTTAAAATGTTTTTGCTGCTAATAAATCTTTTATATAAAGAGGCATTACCAAAAATGTGTATACAAACTAAGCCATTGCTTGTAAAAAATATAAATAGTTTATGAAGTCAAAGAAATTTACAATAAATGTACGATATACTATTATGAAAGACTACATTTTTGGATCAAGCTTTTATTCCAACACACTATGACACAACAGATAATCTTTTTATCTGCAAAATGTTTGGATGAACCTGTCTGTTTTATTTATGCGCGTTACGTTTAACAAACTTTCCAGTAGCAGGGGGGGGGGAAATACTTGGCAAAGATAAAAAGCAAAACCTCAAATCCTAAAGAAATACGTAATCACAATGCATTCTCTTCCCCCCCCAAAAAAAAAATATTCTTGCTATGCTCTTGGTTAGGCCATAAAACTATTAAACCAAACAACTATTTTTGTTTTAAATTTTTTTAAATGAAGGTGATTTATGTTTTTGTGTGTCAAGCCTAAAAAGACAAGAAATCCAAACAATATTATACAGTGTGTCCTAAAAGTTCCCTTACTGACGATTCTTGAATTTATTATATAAAAACAACAAACTTTAAAACAATTATTTTTAGGCCAATGGTAAAAAGCACTTTTAGCCTGACGTAGGAAAAAAAAATTTGAACTTGCATTTATAATAAATGTTCAAAATTTCGGCCCTTTTCTTGGAGGCAAAGCTAAAGTTGTTTGCCCATATTTTTAGAAAGGCGTTTCAAGATGCTGGGAGTGACTTATTGTATCCTTAATAGCAATTTTCATATCACCTATTGTTTGACAATTAACTTTGTTCTTTAAATATCCCCAGAGAAAAAAGTCAGGGATGCTCAGATCTGAGTGAACGAGCTGGCCAAAGGTTTCTTGAGTGAGTCGATCTCAATACCATCGGCAATAATAAAGTAGCTTCTCATTGTCCAGTGGCTTTAGCTCCTGTAACATTTTTACACAATAAACACGAAATTGCAAAGCTCTTAAAGCCTTATGTATTGATCCCTGTGATGTGCCTATTAGTTGCGACAAATGCCTCACGGATTGATGAGTGGCAATATCCTCCGTTGAGTTTTTTGCACAAAGTCTGGTGTAACAACTTTCAGTCTTGCACTCCTGTGTTCCACCGAACCTGTCTCACAAAATCAACAGTTGATATAGCGTATCATTACTCGGTATTTCATCATTTGGTTATTTATGTCGCCAAAATTCTTTACATCTTTCACATGATTTACACTCAAAATAAGCCTCAAACAGCACAATTCTCTGAATGCGTGATAAACTCATCTTGCAATGAAGAACAAAATGACGTGGAACTTTATTATTGCACAACTTGAGCGCGAGGAAAATCAAAGGATAAATATTAAAGACTCAATAAGACTATAAGCAGACGATAAAATTCAATAATTAAAAAAAAAACATGTGCAATAAATTTTCTTAAAGTTGGAGAACTGGAACTTTTAAGACACCCTGTATAAGTATTTACAAATACCCAGAAAACCGCAACAAAACCCGGGCAGGCTGGGTCATTGCCAACTCTTCCCCTAGCAAATGCTCTGTTCAGGAAGACAGGACGTTACACTCCGAGCAACTTTATTAAGCAAGTAAACATCACCAGCATCCACTTGTTTTTAAGAAAGTCGTCTCTTGGGTAGCCTGTTCATGTACAGCAGTTTATATGTAAAATAGATCAGGGTTCATTTCTTCGAATGTAATTTCTGTGTATACACACACAGATAATCTTGTTAATTTGAAAGAATTAAGACTAGGTTGAGGAAAGATTTTGAATTACTATTAAATATTATATAATGATTTATTTTCATAGGCTGGAGTAGATCACGTCATCTTGGCTGTCAGCTACAGAGCTGAAATGTTAGAACAAGAAATTAAAAAAGAAGCCACAAAGGTTAGTTTTCAATAACTACAATGAAAATCATCCACAAATTGCTTTTTATGTTTCAGTTTTTCCAAAATTTTCCTCAGTAAATTGGCTCGTTCTGATTTTAGTTATTGAGTATTGATCTATATTTGGTGCCATTTTACCTGCCAACTATGAACTGCAGTCGAGCACACAACAGTAACAAATGTCGGGGGGTTACTTTTTCCTTTTTGCTATGTCCAAAAACCTGTTATATTAAATGCAATTTTCACTAATTTGGTGGAATATTTTAATCCTGAGTAAGTTATTTTTAACAATCCAGTTTTATTAATTAAGCTAAATTTATGAAACATTAAAACAAGTTATGTTTCTTAAATCAATAAATATATCGCTGGCCATTAAAAATTCTTTGATTCTAATTTTTGTTTAGTTTGAAGGGTAGTACAGTAGATGTTTTAAAGCTAATTTTAAGGCTGTACAAATAATACCTGTAATGAAACGCTTAACATTTCTATCTAACCCTAAACCCTATTCAGTAGATCTTAGTAACTTTAAATGTATTTTCATGCTAGAACTTCTTTCAATAAAGAAAAGAGTTGTGTTTCTATCAGATTAATATTTCCCAAAATGTGAGAAATGAAAATGTATTAAAACCATGCTGTTAATGGTTACAACATTGATTGTTCTTTTCCCAGTTAGGCATAAAGATCAGCATTTCGCAGGAGACAGAGCCTCTGGGCACTGCTGGACCCCTGGCACTGGCCAGGAGTATTCTTGAAGGACCAGAGCCATTCTTTGTTCTGAACAGCGACATCATCTGTGACTTTCCTTTCAAGGACATGATCTCGTTTCACAAAAATCACTGCCATGAAGGAACCATTGTGGTTTGTAACATCCCATTTATGCTTGCATTAGGCTTGGAAGGTTGAATTCTGCACACGATAATAGAGTATTCACATCCTAAGCATTTGAAACTATTCACTTATTTGCAAATATTTGATTACAGTCATCTCCAAACAAAGAAGGCTCGAGGAGTTTTGGAAAATATGTGCTGTATAAAAACTTTGCCGAATAGAATTGCTTATGCAACTTATTTTTTTTAGAAAAGGTTTATGATGGAGATTCCTTATTATGATTTGAATCAAGGTATAAACATTTAAAAATTACAATTGCTTATGTATAGAAGTTATCATGTTTTGATTTATACCAATCGAGATATCTCGCAGGTACTTAAGCATTTATTCCTTTCAGTTCTTTCCAGCTGCATTTAGACAGCAGAGTTTTAGTGCACACTTTTTATCTTCAATATATTCTTTTTTCCATTACATAAAATGCAAAAGAACAAACTAAATAACTATTTCAAACTTTTGAAGCAAACTAATGACTCAGATGTTTAAAAGTAAAACCACAGTCAAATCAATTTGATTACTAATACCTAACAGTATACTTTAAACTTGTAATTTACCAATCACAAATAATCCATTCGACTTGGAAACCAAACAGTAGTCGAAGATCGCAATGCCTTGACCGTTAGCATGTTATCTTGAATGTTAGTCATACCAGTTAAGTTTCACTGTTATTATATTGATAATATAATTTCTTTATTACTAACATTTTACAATACTATTTATCTCCTCAGGTGACGCGTGTGGAGGAACCTGCCAAATACGGTGTCGTTGTGTACGACGAGCGAGGAAAAATTGATAGGTTCGTGGAAAAGCCTCAAGAATTTGTATCGAATAGAATCAATGCAGGGTTGTACATGCTTAATCCATCTGTTCTCAATAGGATCGAGGTGAGAACTTTGCAATAATATCAATAGCTCATTCAGTGATGATAGAAAATGTAAATTTCAGTTTTATTTTAAAATTTAAATGTTTCTTCAAATTCCTTTTGGGATTGTAGTATTTATTTCTGGTCCTCGCATCCCTTTTTGATGTGCTTCATGATTTCTTCCAGTGATCTCCTCACGTGATGTTTACCATCTCTAGTGAAGGAGGGAGTGGGGCAATCTCTTTCTGCTTTCCTCCCCCCTTACTATACCAATGGGATCATATACTTTGTGGGCTATAGCCAAAAAAGTCCTCTTAGTTACTTCCATCAATTTGTAGCCTTCTAACCAATTCAGGTTCACAGTTAAAAAATATTTCTGGTAATCCCATAATAAGCCCAATACTGTTTGTAAGCCATCCCCAGTACTTAACCAACCTCGGAGATTAAACTTCCCTTCATACATTATTTTTTGAGATACTCCAATAAACAATGTCATTTCATGTTCATCGTCAAAACTGGTAACAAGATTATCTACATAAAAAGAGTGAATAAGTTTATGCAACATATTTTTATCGTAATGAGAATTTTTCATATATTTCTGCAAATGAAATACTATTACAGCTACTAAAAGAAAATGGCTACTTTTCACACTAAACACTACTCTAGTATGACGAAATAATTTTAGTTCCTTTTTATTCACATTTTTCCACCAAAAGAATCTAAGAAAGTCACAATCATTGGGTTTTACTCTAATTTGTAAAAATGCCTTTTCGATGTCTGCTATGGCTGCAAATTTACCCTCCCGAAATCTGAGAAGAATGGAAGGTATTAGCTCTATTAAATTCGGACCATTCTAAGCACTGATTTAGAGACGGAGAATGCTTCACTCTCGCAGAAGCGTCGAATACCGGTCTTATTGGTGTAGAGCTATTTTCCTTTATAACCGGTGGGTGTGGCAAATAGTGTCCATCATCAATGATCTCACTCTGTTTGACTTCTTCGATTATACCTAGATCGAGCCAACTGTTGAAAACCTCCTGCATGTTGAATGATATGAACAGATTTTGGGCTCGAAGTTTCTGTGTTGAAGATTCCAAACGCTTCACAGCTAAATCCTTGTTGTTGGGCAGTGGTAGATGATCTTCAGACCAGGGCAAAACAACTTCAAAGCGTCCTTCACTGTAAAGTGAAATGGAATTTTGAAATTTCAACTTTGTTTGTAAATCTCTTTCTTCTCTTGGCTTTTTGAGTGACCGGGTCAATTATTCCAATTGTTTCAAGATTCCAGAGTTCGGTGACAGTTACATCCTTAACAAACATATATTAATTATAGTATGGGTCTATATATTAATTATATTTTTGTAGAATTTTTTGGTAAAACTTCAGTCTACGTTTATAGCGGTGTTACGGCTTTGGCGCTTTTTTTGCGAACTTCTAAATTTGCCAAGGAAGGAATTATTAAATGAATCAATGAAATCAAGCGACAGTTCAACGAATTTTGAAAGAACTTTAAAGAACTAGACAATTTCAGCCAAAATATTGATTGCTACGAATACGGTTTGAGAAACAAACCAAATGAGAATTCGTAGCCTATTGGATAACAGCCATCATGGCGTTTCCCGTGGTGTTGGTTTGCTTCGCAAACCAAATGGAAATTCGTAGCCTATTGGAATGAATTCCCTGTGAAATTCCATTTGGTTTTGTGAAGCAAACCAAACTATGAATATAGTGAACTATGTATTGCTTCGCAAATTGGATAACAGCCATAACGGTGTAGTCCATGGTGTTTGTTGGTTTGCTTCACAAACCAAATGGGAATTCGGCGTGACGCCACAATCTCTTGTGAAAATATAAATATTTAGTTGAAAAATGATATATTAAAAGAAAATCAAAATCATCTGGTGTCAAATTTTAAATCCGTTGAAATTTTCAATCCATCTTTAACGATCCCGATTTTACAAAAAAGAACTAGACAATCAGCCAAAATATTTTTTCTTTTTCTTTTCCTCTTTCGCTGAAAATCTCTCTAAACGTCAGAATCTGCTGCGAAAATTTTGAAGATATTCAATTAAAAAAATTTATTTATTTAAAAAGAAAAGTATTTTTAGGTATTGCTAACTAACTATTGTAATATTTTCCGCAGATTTCAAATCCGTTGAAATTTGAAATTTTTACTCTATCTTTAACGGTCTAGCAGATAGAAAAAAGAACTAAATAACTCCAGATCAAAGTTTATTTGTTTTTTTATCGTCCGCTGGAAAATCATTCCTCCGCGCAAAAAGATAACGGAAACGAAAAAAAAAATTTAGAATCTGTGATCTTCTATGCTGTTGCATTCAATAGTAATTACATTTCATTAATTAATTTAAAAATGTTCTAGATTAAATTTTAAAATTCGCCACGACCCAAAAATTGCAAAACATTTGGACTACCTGTGTTGTAAGTGCCATAGATTCGTTAGGACTTTGCGTGCAGGAAACAAACAGACAGACTGACAAACACTTCAGTTTATAATATTGGAGATTCAAAATGAAAATTTAACCTTTTGACTACGACTATCGATATAACAAATGCGATTCTTCCTTGGCACGATTCTTATAACTTTCAATGCACTACAGCTGTAACGGCCGTAGTCTAAATTATTTCTTGGCGCGATTCTTATAACTTTTAAGGTACAACTCATGTGCTGGCCATTGTCTAAACTCTTCCTTTTCGCGATCATGGTACAACTGCTGCACTGGCCTTAGTCTAAGGCCCGGGGCACACATCCGATTTTTCAACATGCATCACCGAAGCCCAACTATGCACACATAGCCGTGAAATGACGCAAGTATTCAGACATTTCGCGCCATTTGCGATTATTTTTCTATCGATGAAAACGTGTTTATTTCGCTAACTTAGAGTTAAAAAAGTATATTTTGAAACAAAATAGTTGTTACAGGTTCAACCATTTATTAATCACTTCAGTCCGGAGAAGCGTGTACGGCGATCTGCTGCGCCGTTGGGAACTGCGGTACAAATTGCACGCAAAGTTGGACGTACATCGCCGCAGTGACGCCGGAGGCATGTGTGCACTACCCCATTGGATCTAATGTATCTCAGACCGCACTTGCTTTAGGGCAACGGCGCCGTACGTTGAAAAACCGGATGTGTGCACCGGGCCTAAAGGTTTAACTTTTCGCTTGCCGAGGTTACCATAGAAACCATAATAATCGTAATTCAGATAGGTTGCCTTAACCTGCCCTAACTTGCTACTAGAAGTGCGCCAAAAAAATCCCGCCAAGATCGTTGCAACTGCTTTAAACGTAGACTGAAACTGTACCAATTTTTTATGTTTATTTGCGTTTGATTTTGATGTATATTTGGATAGTGTAGGGACAGGTGTAAAAAGTTCATAATATCTTTAAACAAAATATTTTTTTTCGCATTTTTTTTCAATTGCTGTTGTTAGAGTTCCATTAAGGGTTCCAGCCCTTACAATAACAATTAAAATATCTGATGAGAAAAAATACAAAATATTTGTGGAGAATGATTCTTTTACCTCATCTGACCCTAAATATTTAAAAATATTGTCGTGGGTACTGTATATCGATACCAAATACGGATCCCGACATTTCTTAAGGGATCTGTAAAATCAGGGAAATTTTTGTCACACTATCATGGAAATCAGGGAACTTTTTTTCGAAGATTTTGTTGCCACCCTGGTGTAGCATTTAGTGCTGAAATCACGATGAATGCAGAAAGGCTAATAACATTTGATGCGTTCTGTGATTTTCCTATAGTGTATTTACTTAGTTATAAAAATGGAAGATTAGAGTTGTGATTTAAAGCAATGATTTAAAAAAATCATTTGATTAAAATCATGATTTTAATCGTTGATTTCTCAATCAAGTGATTTAAATCTCAACACCCTGGTGAAAACCCCGACAGATGTCGTCTCGAGCAACTGCCATAGCTGACTTTTTTTAATCTCTGCTATTGTGACACGACTGTTGTGTCTTATCCAGATGGTGTAAAAGTAAATTTTCCATTCAGCTGAAGCCCACTTCCATCGAGAAAGAAATCTTCCCAGAGATGGTGGAGTGCAAGCAGCTGTACGCTTTCGAGCTGCAGGGCTTCTGGATGGACGTCGGTCAGCCCAAGGACTTCCTGACGGGCATGTGCTACTACCTCTACCACATGAAGCAGAAGGAGCCCCACAAACTGCACCAGGCAGAATATACTATTGGAAATGTCTTGCTGGTGAGTGACGGCCCATGTCCTTCCTCTGCTCACCTCCAGGGATGAGTTGTTTACTCCAGAAGGGGGGAAAGTGAATAAAGGTTTTTTAAATTTTCAGTGGATTGAGGCCTCATGAACCTCTTCTTTCCTCCAGTTTCCAATCTCTAAGCTCTCGGGCTCATCATTATCACGATCTGGAGGTACCCGAATAATCTGTCCTCTCTTCAGTTTTACCATCACCTGTCATTCTGTTTTTTGCCTATTTTCACCTCCCTCGTCTTGCGTTGGGCAGAGTTTGGATCCACAATCCCTTGTGCCATGAGACCCAAAACCAACCAAGCTAAACTTTGGATGATAAACTTTGGACAACTTAGCAGATGACGGTGTTAAGTAACACCTTCATCCATCACAAAGCAAAACTTTATCCATAACAAAGTAAAATGCAATCTTCTCGTTTGTGTTGCATCTACTAGCTGCTCTATAATTTCTTAAAAATTTAAGCATGTTTAGTTCAAATAAATATTTCCTTTCATTCCCATCCGATCAGACACCATCGCTTAACACTAGTTTCAGTTTTTTCTATCTAAAATGTTAATAATGGGATATTGATTAAAATACAAAGAAATTGACCTCCGGAGTATCATTTGCTTCTATTCCGATTCTCCAATGATCGCTCATGCTATATCTGTACAACAAACGACATCACCCCGGATTCACCATACCCGATTGTGTCGACCACGAGGTCAAGCATCTCCACTACTCTTTTGCGAATGTTTGCGCGATTTATACAAGATTGTGTTCTGTTACAGGACCCCAGCGCTCGCATTGGCAAGAACTGCCGCATCGGGCCCAACGTGGTGGTGGGCCCCAGCGTGGTCGTGGAGGATGGCGTCTGCATCAAGAAGTGCACGCTCTTGAAGGGAGCTCACCTCAAGTCCCACTCCTGGATAGAATCCTGCATCATTGGCTGGAAGTGTGTCATTGGCCAGTGGGTGAGTACTTCAGTTGAATCCAATTCTTGTGTTGCAATTCTCCCGTGCGCTTCCGGGGCCACGGTGGCCGGAAGAGTGTTGGATCTGCAACCGTGGGCTTTCTAGTTATGAGGGCCTCCGATGTCCTCGCATTACTAGCGCTGTGGAAGTTTGCAGAGTGGGGTGCCAGTGTTGCCTCGCCATTTGACCGTAGTTCCGACAGGACAAGGTGTCGTTCTCTGATATTTCCCTTTGGTATTCGTCTTGCACTGTTGCCAATAGTCTGTTGGGTTGCTCCAGTACCGCATTAATTGAAATACCCCCGGAAGACTTCTGATTTGTTTAATGACTGCCATCTGTCGAGTTCAATTGAGCCGCAGTAGCCCAGTTGTGGCATCAAATGTCCTCCCATTGGTGTGGTGGAGGCTTGGAGAGTGACGTGCCAGGTGTGACCTCGTCATCTGACCGAGGTACAAAGTGACGCGTTGGCCTCGAGTCTTTCTCTTAGGATTTGATCTGTTGCCAATAGCCCATTGTGTTGCTCCAGGCAATGTTAATTAATATCTTTACCTATCATCTATCTTGATATACAGATATGCAGTAGTATTCAACTATCAAATTCTTTTCGTGGAATTTCTTCCAAAAAAACCCATTTTTTTCCTGGCTATAGACAGAAAAACTAATCTTTTCAATGTGCATATTTTCATATTCCGCCAAGTTCGGCATTTGGCTCTACGCCATGGCAATCTGTAGAGGGTGGAATATGGTAAAATATTGGAATCAGGTTGAAGAGTTGCCGAATACATTTGCCTTGGTCGAGACGAATTTGAGAAATGGGGATTTCACACACTTTGTGGAAGAGATTTTTCAATTGTTGTAAGGGTATCTTAGTAACTTTTATTTCTTGATTCATGTTTGAGAATTTCATCTTGCAAGGGCTTATTAAATCTGTTGTGGTCTCAAATTTTCTCATGTTGGCGTGGTGGCAGTCAGTTTGAAATGACGAGGCACTTCCTTCCATAACCGCACCATCGCCTGCAGCCCACCGTTTCGCTCCAGTGTGACGTTCATTCAACTACCTACCTCAGTCCAAATAAATTATAAGAATTAGGAATGCAAATGAATATATTAGTTTCAATAAATTAGTGTTTCTAATACTAAGTTTTGATTAAAATCAATAATCAATCAAAACGGGCCAAAAACCAAACTCCATCTGTGAGACGGTAGTGTTAAAAGGTTCTCCAGAAGGGAAATTTGCTTCTCTCCTTTCTGAACAGCGATACGATTGCAAGGGGCTACACGCATAGGCGTAACCCCCTATTCAGTTGTGAAAAATTTGTTTGCTATTATATACATATATATATATATATAATGAGTTTTCACAAATTAATTCCTTGTTAATAACTACACAAACTATTAATAACTTAATTTTAATTCATTTAATTTTAATTAAGGTTTTACTTGTGTAAGAACCATAGCCGTCAGGGGAGGTTGGGGTTTGAACCCCTCCCCCATTCAGTTGAGAAAAATTTATATATATATATATATTAGGGTGGTCCAAAAAAGGCCTTTTTAAAAAAAAAGAAAAATTTGTATTGGTCCTACCCTCCTATTTGGTTCCATCTATGTAAAAAATAATTCTTGTGAAGTTTGAGCTCATAATTTTAATATTTAAGGGTAGCTCAACACCCTCCAAGTTCTGTGTTTTTCTATTTTATGCTATAGATGTATAAAGAAACAAAACTCCATCTAGAAAACATACAATTTTTGTTTCTTGAAATTTCTAGCATTTTGTGAGTTAAAATAATACAAGTGACATTTAAACAGCAATGGGTGTGCTTTGTACTTGTGCAAGCGCCTGCTAAACTCTGCTTTTTGCAATTGGGATAAACTCATCAGTGTTCTTCGATAACCTGCAACAAGAATTATAGTTGGTATTCACTTTGTGTTATTTTCCTATTAAACTCTTTTATGAGAGCTATATCCCTTTCAACAAGATCATTAACAGCTGGAATTCCTTCAATAATTTTCAGTGCTTTGCAATAATCCTCCTGATACTCCCGGATTTGTTGATCTACGTGAAGGAATGCATTGAGTAAACTCATTCTTTTAAATAAACTTTACTTATTTCTTCATCAATCTTTTTATACTGTAATAAAGTTTTCATTAAATTAAAAGCATTGTATGGCGAATTTTGAGGTAAAGAAGCTGTCTTCCAAGCTTTTAAATACACATGTATAGCACATATACGTATCTTTTGCAATCCTTTTTCTTCTCTTGGAGTGATGGTATAAACTGGTAACTAAACATCCATATTTTAAGACAGTACAATATTTTATACATCCATCGAGCGTGGTGCATAACCCCAGGTGCCATAAAACTGATTCCAGAAGAAGGGGCTTTACCAAGAAATACTAAAATCAGTTCAAGAAATTCTCGATAATCATCTCTTGAGTGGGAATCGTGCAGTAATTTTTCAGCAAGTTTAATTCTATTGTTCTTTATATCAGCCACTTGGGCCCAAATGTCCTTATTATTGATTCCTGTCCTATACCTATTCTTATCAATGAACTCCCAGCAGGCTTATAATCTTTTAAAGAGAAGTACATCTGGTGCAGAAGAGAATCTCATGCATTTATTAAAAACTGCACAAATAATCAATTCCATGATGTGGTGTTGACATTCCAAATATAGTAGGGTCTTGTTAATTTTTTGCTCCAATAAGACACTGGTGCCATTGCTTTAGACAGTATTCACACACATTGTGTCAAAGTACATAGCAGACACTTTGTCAGCTAAGCCCCAGTCCTGCAAAGCTGCATAAATTGCAACATCTTAATTTTCTCTGGTTCTTGATGCAAGTTTGGCCACTATAAGTAATTGATGGACACTTTTTACAGTTACTATGACAGGAAGTCTATCGACTTTTTTTTCCCAGTTTAGTTTTGTAACAGTTTATCATCTCAGTGAACTGTTAATTTAGCATTCTGTTCCTGGAATTCAGTTTTCAGCTGCTGAAACATATTAGAGCGGTGTTTCAGTCTTTCTCGGCGAATAGAACTTCTACTTAGGGTAATGTCATCCACTTCACAACCCAAACTCGTTGCCATTTCAGCAACAACAAACACAGCCTTGCGATCTGACGTTCATATAAAAATGACGTTTTTATAATACAATTATTTTTTGTTGATTACAATAGCAGTTTTATTTGTAGTTAGTTTGGTTTTTTGACAACACACTATTGAACAATGATACAAACAATTTATCACTATTGAACAATGATGCAAACTTGATCTGCATTGAGCTACCTCATAATATTATTAAAATGTTTTCAAATTTTGTCTGATTTATTTTTTAATACATTGGAACAAAATAGGAGGGTAGGACCTAAAATATTTTCACCTTAGAAATTTTGGACCACCCTAATATATATAAATAAAATGAGTTTTTCACAAATTAATTAATCCCTTGTTAATAACTATTCTAACTATTCATAACTTAATTTTAATTAATGTTCTACTCATGTAATAAACATAGCAGTCAGGGGAGGCTGGGGGTTCAACCCCACCCCAATTCGGTTGAGAAAAATTTTGCTATATATATATATATATATATATATATATATATATATAATGAGTTTTTCACAAATTATCCCCTTGTTAATAACTACACATACTATTCATAACTTAATTTTAAATGTTTTTCTTGTGTAATAAGCACAGCTGTCAGGTTGGGGGTTCAACCCCTCCCCCATTCAGTTGAGAAAAATTGTGCTAATATATATCTAATGAGTTTTTTACAAATTATTCCCTTGTTAATAGCTACACAAACTATTCATAACTTAATTTTAACTTGTTTTTCTTGTGTAATAAACATAGCCGTCAGGTTGGAGGTGCCACTTATCTTCGCTGTGCAGCCTAAAACATGTGCGGTACATAAAATTCCAAAAGGGGGGGGGGACAGGCTCATTGACCCTTGGCAGTGATGTGTATGAAGAACATATAAATTCTAGTACGGAAATGGCATTGGAACTGATGATGATACACATCAGGACATCCCAATAAGTGAAGCCGAATTTTACGAACTATTCGGAAACTCTAATTCAGACACAGAATTTGAAGGATTTATATGACTTATATTTCTCTTTTTGCTTAAAGACTGCATTCAAAACGTAAGTTAAAATACTTTACAAATTGGAACAGCTGTTGGATTCGGATCCGAGTCCGGATGGCACGTAGTAAAAAAAAGGGTTGCTTTCCCAACATCCGTTGGAGTTGCTATAAAAATCGTTAATCGCTTGTAAAGAATTCGAAGTTGCTGCCACCGTAGGGATATCCGAATCCAACAGCTGTATAAAAAAATGTTCCCTTTTCCAACTGTTATTTTTATGTGCTAATTAATTACGGTGTTCAATTATTATTTTGTGTGCTACATTTGTCAATAGTTTGGGATTTATCGCTTGCGCCCGGCTAACGGAAATGTACCTTAGTTTTTTGTGAAATTAGCGGATCTGTATATAAGCCGTGGCCCCTCCCCCCACACTTTAGCTTTAGAAAAAGTTAGACTTATGCACGGAAAAATACGTAAATGCACGACAAAAATGAAATTTTTATTCACTTGATTTATTTTTATGGTTTAACTTAGAATATGTTTTTTGAAGAACCAACTAGGAAAATGTTTATATGTACTTATCACATCAAAAACTAATTAATTTTATCCAAATGTTTATAGTTCATGAAGTTCTAGTGATTATTTTTCTATTCTTTCTAATTTTATGATAATCTAAAAATTTGAATGTATGTGCATTCTTACCAATGATGTTTTTTATTTCAACAATTGTAACATACGTACATTACTCTTCCCGGCATTTAGATTTATGATGTCATGTGTTAAACATTACTGTTTCTATATTCTAATCAAATACAAAAGGCTGATGTAATCTTTTATAATACGCAGTAATTGACCCAATTGCCTCTGAGTCATTACGCTGCTCGTTTCGTACTTAACCCTGTGATCCTTGTGAAGTCCCTTTATAATTATTAAATATCTTGTTGGACTTGGAAGTACACTCTTTTTCCTTTATTACAAGACATAACAAAAAATAACAGTGTGAAAGCATTATTGCAGTTTTAAGGAAAGACATATTTGATGTAATTATGTTAGAATTTAAATATTACTTTCGGGAGATGTGACTTTTTTACTAAAAAAAATTCAATAGAAACGTTAGTGTGATAAGTTATTTTTCCTCTTGTTGACATTACAACAGTGATGTTTCTTCCAATACTGATGAATAATTTCATGTCTTAATCTCATCATAAATATTACAGTTGCATGTAGTTATTCACAAGTATATAATTAATACACTTATTAAAAAATTGTGAGCACTTATAGATGACAGAATCAAAATCGAGAGAATTTTTACCGATGTGCTTCAAGCAAACCAAGTTTAAATCTCAGAAGTTACGAAAAAATCGACGTTTTAATTTCTAATTTAAATGTATTGTAAATTTTAAAATTCACCATAAAAACATCTGGTAAATATTATATTAACTAGGGGTTTCCGCCCCCTGCTCGCGAACCCCCGGGAATCGCTATGCAATCCTTTTTGGTTTGCTTTGCAAACCAACATTCTTTTCGCCCTTAATGTATCAGTAACGCATCAGACCTTCTCCATCTTGTTCCCTCTACAATTTTAAATAGACCATGTTAATCTCTTAATTTTCTGATCTTTACTTTCTCGGGAAACCGACTGAGAATAGAGTGAAAAAAGTGTGCCTTTTTCCTCGCCAAATTAAAAAAAAAATCGTTGCTATGATAAATTTGATATCTGGCAAATATATAAGTTAGTTAGAAAATGTAACCTTCATTTCCGTGTAAGAGAATGAATGCTATCGCTCCACGATCTAAAAATTACGAAATTTGTATGACCAACTTTTGATTGTAACCAATTTATTTATGAACCAATTTTAAAAGTAATTTTACCATAAGAAGGAGTTTATTCTATGCTTTCACGTGGTATTTTCAAATTTTAAAACTAATAGTATTAAGCTACACATATAACAGTTTTAGTTTTGTGTGTCGGAACTTACGATCTTAAAGTCCCGAAATTTTTATATGACCAACATATTATCCCATCAAAATTTATTTATTAACCAATTTCCAAAGTAATTGTACCATAGAGTACATTCTAAGGTTTTCAGTGATGCTTTCAAATTTAAAAAATAATAGTATAAGCTATAGATATGACAGTTAATAAAAATTGACGGAAATTAACCAATATTCCAAAATGTGTATGACCAACTTTTGATCGCATCGAATTTATTTATTAACCAATTTAAAAAATAATTGTACCGTAAGAAAGAGTATATTCTAAGGTTTTGTGTGATGTTTTTAAATTTAAAAATTAATAATAATAAGCTATAGATATGACAGTTTACCAAAAAAATAACGAAAATGTACCGTTTTTTCCCGAATTTCAAAGAAATATTACCAGGAACCAAATTAAAATTTCTAAAATAGCTCGACGAGCTGCAAAAATTCACGTTTAAAAGCACTGTAAAAAATCACGTCTGAAGACTGAAAATTTGTACGTCTTTTGCTCATTCGCGTTTGAAATTTCGCTTTTACACTTAGACACTTAATAAATACTAAACAAATAGCCGCATCGGAAAAAAAATCTTTGTCGTGTTCCCTGTACAATTTTGAACAAACCATGTTAATTTCGTAATTTTCTGATCCGTACTTTCTCGGAAAACTGTCTTAAGAATCGATCAAAAAAAGCGAGTTTTCAACCCTGCTATGGCGGCTTCGGCAATGTTTTTTAAAATATAAAGCGATAAAAAAAATTGTGATTAAAAAATAATAATAATAAAGTGTTAATTAATGAATTTGCATCGATATAATTAATTAATGAATTTTTAATAATTAATAGATATTAACCGTATTAATATAATTAATTATAAATAATTAATAGGTGTTAATTATATCAATATAATTAATTTAATCTTCCCCTTTTTACTGGGGTACAATCAAAACTTTTTGGGATGACCCCCCCCCCCCCCAAATTCAAAAACCCTAGTTACGCCTATGGCTACACGAAATGAAAGTTTGACTTTTAATTTACTTTTTCATCACGTCTTCTCTATAAAATTGGATAGAATTTTTTCTATGGAAGCAAAATTTCACTTTTCTATGGAATTCCTTGGAACTTTTTTCATAAGGGATGACTCTGCTAGGTAATGCACTGTTCAAATTTATTCTGCTTTCTAATGTCGTGAATGCGTTGCAGGTGCGGATGGAAAATACGTCTGTCCTGGGAGAAGACGTCATCGTGAAAGACGAGATGTACGTCAATGGAGGGAAAGTGCTCCCCCACAAAGCGATATCCGAATCCGTCACTGAGCCACAAGTCATAATGTAACAGATGGAGATTTGCGACGCATTTTTCATTCGACAGAACCATCCCATTGTCGAGAACAAAACTTGAATCACGTTTAGTTACTGTTATTTTTTTTGTTGAGGTGCATTTTGATTTTTAACTAATGATGTTAAGCATCACAAAATAAACTTCACTTGTATAAAGCATGCATAATTATTAGTAATAATGCATGATTTGATGAATATTGGTTAGAAATTATAAATGGGAGTTACGCCAGTGTCGACTGTAGTGGGGAAAATGCTTACGAGTGGTACAAGTTTTCGGCAATCGAAGCCATTGACCGAAAAGTAAATATTTTAGTGGTTTTTATTTTTTATTTGTCATATTATTTTGTTTGTTACGTATTCGACTTTAAAACACGAGGAGACCTTTCGGAATAGATTTATCGAATCGAATGGAGTCTCGGCAAAATATAAATGTAACTAACTGAAACACTGCAGTGCTGATGTTTGGCAGCTCATAACCCAAACCATCATTGATCATGAGTGAGGTAAATAAATATAAACTGCTGTTGAAGCTATACAAAATTCGTGAATTCTTTCTGTAACCACGAGAGCTTGAATATTTTAGTGCAACTCAAACCCACAAAAGTCGACACAGTTGTAATTATACTTCCACTGTTATGAATATGTTCTACTTCTCTAAAACAAATTTACAATGTCTGGATTCCATAATTTTGTGTTTCGTTTCTCTTTTGAGATGGATTCCGTTTTGATGTTTAATGCCATAAATGTTTGTATTTTAAAGCTTTGTTATATTTCTGTCTGCTTAACTCATTCAATGATCTAAAGTAGATATATATTTTATAGACATATATTTTATGGACATCTCAATACATTTGATTCTCAATTTCCATCATGAATTACCTAATTGTAGGATTTTAATTCCTTTCCTTTGCAGCAGAATCCTTCATGGAATTATTCTTGAAAATGTTGAATGTTTTGATGCAAGTTTGTACTCCTTTTTATACAATCACTCAACAAGCTGAAAACTTTTCAGAAAGAAATATTTATTTTTCGACATTGAAACAGTGTCCGTTTGTTAATGCTACTTCCATACTTACAATATATGTGACTGTGATATTCTTCATGTATCCTATCAAAATCTTAATTTTTTTACGCGTTTTGTATTTTTTGGGACCAAGCTGATCTAGGTTCAGTTATTGGAAACATTCATTAAGTAATTTGTTGTGTTTTGTGAAAAAGAAAATAAATATGTAGAAACTTTTATTTGTCTGGTTTTAAAAACACCCTACAAACTACTGAGTAAAATATCCCAGCAACTTTCAAATTTGTTTTATTGACAAATCATTTTGTAATTCCTAAACTTTCCATCCAAGCAAACTCAGTTTATGGGCACATTGCTTGGCATTTAGGAGTTATTGAAGAAATATTAATACATGTATGAATTAATTACTTAAATTACTGTTACACAAAGATTCAAGAGCAAATGGTTGAAATATCTCTGTAGACAGACAGCCAAAACCTGGTTCTACTTAAAATTGTTTTCAATTCAGTGTGTTTTTATTTGGAAAATAAATATATTTTTGAAAGTGCATAGTACAGGGCTCCTAACACGTCACCTTTTTATTTTTTGTCACCTTTTTTACATTTTGTCACCTTTTCTGGGGTTTTAAGTTCTTAAATTCTATTTAGAGAAGAAAAATATTTGGTGTGCAATTTAAAAAAATTCATATTTCCTCTAAAAAAACAGGGTTTGCACAAATTCAATTTCGAAATGCGCGCTACGTTCCACTGCAAGAATGGATTAAAAAACATACCATTTCAATTGTAAAAGGATACTTCACGTTGCCCATGGTGTGTTAGCAGCAAGTTCTGGAAATTTTTTCCCGCAGGAAAAGGCTATTAGTAAAACGAAGCGGCGAAGTTTAAGGCAAGCAGGGCCATCTGCATGTCCAACCCCCTCGACAGGGTCAAACAAAAGGAGGAACCCTCTAAGAGGTCAGACACTGACAGCTCGTAAATGGTGATCGATGCCAGCGGTCACTTAAAAGAGGGGATAACATCCTCTATACACAGATCTGAGGGCGGTTTCAACAGATCCGTTTTATTTTCGGATTCTGGAATCGGACAAGAATGTGAGAGGTCAAGAGACCGGACGGATCAAGTTGATAGTAACTCAACGTTAACCCTCTGCATATGGAGCGGCAGAATATCGTTTTCTATCTTCGTGTTAGGCTACTTGCACACACATCAATTTCCTGTCGGGCGATAAACAAACGTAAAGATATTTAATCGCGCTTTGCTTGCACACTATAGACGACTGTCGTGGTTTATTTTATTCGAGAAACAAAAGGGACTTTTATTCCCTTGTCCAATTTTATGTCTTCGTGCTCATTAAAGATAGAATAAAAATTTCAAAAGATTTGAAATCTGCGGAAAATTTAAAACCAGATCAATACTTTAAATGCGATTTTCTTTAAATAAATAATTTTTTCAATTGTAACTTTTACATTTTCGCAATACGAATTTAACCGCGTTTGACGAAGATATTGATTACGAACACAAGAAGGGCTATTTATCTCGATTTATAGAAAAGATACTACTTGAATAAGTACTTAGTTGTCTTAATTTACTGCTTTATATAAATAGCAGCTAAAAATAGGATGAATTTTTAATTGTATTCAATGTACGAGTTTATACAACAAAAGGGATAAGGAGTTAATTTTATTTCTGAGATAACGTATACAGACAACGGTCCGTTTAATTTTTCATCTGTGCCAAATGTCTTTTAAAAAAAAGCTAAATTGAAGCATTCAATTTTGAAGTTATTTTATATATTTTAATATTGAAGTTATTTATATATTTTAATCTTGAAATTATTACTATTTTTATCGAAATTTTTATATTATAGACAGAAATTATCTTTGCAATCTTCCTGTTTTTGACATAAACTCTTTTTTGGTCATTTTTAGATTGTTTTTAGTTTAGCATAATTCTCGCGTTTCGTCGTGGGTTTTAATAAAATTATTATTGAAACATTCTCCAGTAAGTACCTTATAGCAGATGTCTTCCCATGCATTTTCAGGTAGAATTTTTATTTTTGTTCAGTTGTAATGTTTTATCCCATAGCACCGATCTTGTTTATTCCTATTTCCAAAAAATTAAATCGAAAACTTAATTTCTTTATTTCAACATTCAGTTTTGCGAACAAAATTTTAAATCCTTCCTTATTCAAGTTTATTTGTTTGACATATCATTTAAAAAGCCACCATTTCCATGCTATCGATGCTATATTACAATAACAGGGGGAAAAATTCGAATTATTTTTCTCTTTAATTCTTAAATACAATTCTAAAAAGTGAATAGCAAAGACCCTGTTATCAGTTCTTCCCGATTTATGGAACTGTATTTTCGTTTCCAATAAGTGTTTATTTTCAAAATTCTATTTTAGGTAATTTAACATAATTTTTAAATCTACCTTTCAAACAAACAAAGAAAGATTTTTTTATACCTTAAACTAATATAGTTTTTAGACCTATACGTGTTATTTTCCTATTATATTTACAAACAATATTGCACTTCTGACCTCAAATTCAATTTTTCTGTGTTTACTCTAAACCTTATCTTAATTTTCTTCAAGAATTAAGGTGTATTAAGTAGTGTACCTACTTACCCACCAATAAAATACTTAGATGATAGCACACGTCAATCAATTTAACTACAATTAGACTTTCCGAAACTAAGACTAATCCACCACCCTTATCTCTTTCGGGGCATTTGTAGCACAAATGGAACCATGAATTGTATAACGACTCAGGGAAATCTCAGGGAAAATTTCCAAATTTTACAAAAAATCAGGGAAATTTTGACAGCTTAAACGGCTACCATTATCGTTTGTCCTATTTAGAGATGCACTATTACGAGTACTTTTGAGAATCGAATAAATCGTATTCGACGAAATTGTAATTCGAATAAAGAACCGTGGCGTCGTAATTTCTAAACACCGAGAAAAACCGCGGCCGCCGTTTTTTCGCGGCTGCAGCGTTTTGTCGCCGTGAGGCTAGCGTTACAACTGGTGGTATACAATTTGAAATTTATGTAACTTATGATGTTTTTTGTGTATTAAGTTAGTTATTTTTGTTTGCAATTACATTTTTGAAGAATTTTTTTATCAATATTTGCATTTGGTTTTAATGAATAGTATGATAATGTAGGGTCAGGTGTAAAATGTTCATAATCAAAATATTTTGAATTTTTTCTCTTTTTTTTTTTCAATTGCAATTTAAGAGTTCCATTAAGGTTCCAACCCTTACAATAAAAAACAAAACAAAATATTTGTGAAGAATTATCCTTTTACACCCTCTGACCTTAAATATTTAAAAACAGTGTTATGTGGATACTGTATATCGATATCAATCACGGATTACAACATTTCTTATGGGAATTGTTAAATCATGGAAATTTTTGTGATACTATCAGGGAAATCATGGAAATATCAGGGAACTTTTTTTCAAGGATTTTGTTGCCACCCTGAAGAATGACCAAAAAACTGTTTATATCAAATACCGGAAGATCACAAAGAGAATTTTTGTCAATATAATTTTTAAATTTTGATAAAAATAGTAATAACATTAACTGTAAGATTAAAATACAAATTCTACGAAAATAAACTCACAATAAATTAAGTTCAGTAAATCAGGTTTATAAGTTCATTTTCAAAAACCATATCGAGTTCAATTTAACACAGGATCTGAAAAATGAATGAAAATTGAAACTTTATTTTAAAGACATTTGCTACGCATGAAAAATTAAACGAACTGTTGTCGGTATACGTTACCTCAGAAATAAAATTACCTACTATCCCCTTCGCTGTAAATTCTTCAAAAAATCGATTCCGATTAAATATTCATCCTATTTTAAGTTGCTATTTATATAAATATATAATCTATAAAAATCGAGATAAATAGTCCTTGTGTTTCGTAATCAATATCTTCGTCAAATGCGGCTAAATTCGAATTGCCAAAATATAGAACTTACAATTGAAAAATTATCTATTTAAATGAAATTTCATTTAAGGTATGTATCTGGTGTAAAATTTTCCGCAGATTTGAAATTCTTTTGACATTTTCAATTTATTACTAACGAGCACAAAGATATAAATTTGGACTAGACAGTTAAGAAACCTTTTTGTTTTGATCACAATTGACTTAATCTTAACTTAATCAATCTTTGACTTAAATTCATATGTCTATCGAACTAGGGTAAAATTTTCCGCAGATTTCAAATCCGTTGAAATTTTTACTATATCTTAAACGAGCGTGAAGATATAAAACTTGGATTGGAGAGTAAAAGAGCTGTTTTTCTCTTATATAAAATAAACAACGACTGTCGTTTGCTCTAGTGGCCATCGACCACTTTCTCATGATAATGCTGACATTGAACGTGTCTTCTCAGTCTCAGGAAGAGCTTTGACAGAAGACAAAGCATCAATGTCAGAACGCACACTCAATGCATTGTTGACGGTTAAAAGTATCTTGGCAAATTTTGTCAATCAACCTTATTTGGTGCCAATCGCATCAAAGCTAATGGATATGGGAAGGGTTGCATATAAAGCCTACAACGCCTATTTAGAAGATATAAAATGTAAGGCACAAGAAAAATTAGAGGACAGAAAAGAAAAAGACTGGAAGCAGAGAAAAAAAATTTCAAGCAGCTGGCAAAGGAAAGAGAGGTGATAGAAGAAGAAGAACGAAAATTTAAAATTATGGGTAAGGAAGAGGATGAAGCGTTGGACAGTGCTTCAAAATTATTAAAGAAAGCCAATGATAGGCTCAAGAAAGCAATAAAAAATAAAGATTTTAAGGAAGCAGCACTTGCTCAGGCAATGATTGAAGGAGCGGCAAAAGACTCATGATACTGGTCAGCAAAGACAGACTTTAAAAAATGCACATTCTTCTATTGAAAGGGAAAATACAAGTTTAATTTCATACTTTTTTTAACAAAAAAATGAGACGTAATCTTAAAAAATCCCAATTACGATTTTTTTGTTTTTATGTGTCAATATTTTTAAATGAAGAAAATAAAAATATCCTTCCAAAGAAAGAAAAGATAGGGGTGTCTGGGGAGGATCTTTTTATTTTCAATCTTTATACTTGAATATATTTAGCATTATTGTTATTTGTCACTTTTTTTTTGGCTCGATTTGTCACCTTTTGTCACTTTTTTTCTGCTTGATTAGTCACTTTTTGTCACCTTTTTGGTTCAATTAGTCACTTGTCACCTTTTTAGACCTTGAAACCTGTTAGGAGCCCTGATAGTATCAACTCATTTACTATTAGAATTGCTGATGACTTGTTTGTCTACCTTCATTTGAAAATTTCCCTTCTCGTATTAATTATTTCGTAAAACTATCTTTCTCAAATAACTTCTCTGATTTAGTTTTTGAATGATGCTCAGTACATTTTTTAGTACGCAAGGCTTAATATTGGTAATTAACACTGTTATAAGTTGTATATGAAGGAAAACCGGAACTTTATGGGTGTAACAGATGCCAAGTATTTGACATACATCACTGGCCATTAAACCAAAATATACTCTACGTTTCAATTATGGACCGGACAGCAAGATGCGAAGGTATAAGGAAATAATACATGCATTAATAAGGGATTGTGCTCCCCACGTGCTGCAATGACACTAGCAATCCTTCTGGGTATACTTTGAACAGGTTTTGATACACAGCTATGGGTATTTGCATTCATTCCTGCTGCAAGAATGTCACCAGCTCGGCTGTAGATTTCGTACGAGGTTCCCTGGTCCGTAAGCGTCACTCTATAACGCGTCCCACAAATGTTCTGTGGGGTTTAGGTCGGGTCACATCCATATCTCTATACCACTGCTTGACAGAGGCTGCAGAAGGAAACGCACTGCAACGTGACACGGAGCGTTGTCGTCCTGGAAGTACCATTCGTCCATTCATTAAAATTGCCAGAGCGTAGGAAGAACCTGATTGTCCATTCAACTGACCAGGAACAACATGCAAAGGTCCCATGCCATATCATGAAAAACAAGTAGTCAGATTTTATGCAAATCCGATCGTTTCCTGTCCATTATTGTAGAGTAGTGTATATGTATGCAATTTTTTCAGCCTGTAGTTTAAATTTTATTTGTGCTTGGACTTGCACCCCATGTTAATAAGTTACCCCTTATGAAATTTTTTTTTTAATTTTATAGAATTCTAGAGAGAAATGAAAATTTTGTTTCTGTGGAAAACTTTTCTAGAGAAAGATTCTCTATAGAAATGTATTTCTATACGATATATATGAAGGTAAACAAGATATAGTTTCTATAGAATTCTAGACACTTTTCTATAGAGCTTATAGAAAAACGATAATTCTATAAACCACTTGAAATGTATGGAAATTTTTCGTAAGGGCATGCTCTTAATTTGGATATTCCAGCCCTTTAAAAAAAAGTATCCTTCAATTGAAGCTCTTGTGCCTTTATGGTTAATTTATGATTAATATTTGAACAAGCCGTGCGAAACACAAGACAAGGAGGGATGAAAAAGTTGAAAGTAAGATCATTCGGGGTTGTGATTCCCTTACACGCATTTATGAAAGCCAAATAAATAAAAATGGAGTGTTTGTACAGTGAATATTTTCTATCCGTTTGGAGCCCTTCGAATGCAAGATTCATCTCTTGCGCGTTCGGTGTCTGTCTGTATGTGTACTACATCCAAACAGTTGAAAATATTTTCATGAAACTGCATACTTTGTGAGTAGTACTTCCATTCATTTAGTTACTGAACTTGGTTGCGAAAATGTTTGTCCGTCTTCTCGTTCCATGTTTGATTTTGTGTCTGTACAAGTATAAGATTTGTTCAATATATTTTAATGAAATGTTCTATGTTTGATACACTGTATTTCAGTTTAGTGAATACATTATTTGAAATTTCTTTGCTTACATATTTAGTCACGTTTCATGTTGAAATATCTGAGCAACCATACTTAAATCAACCATAATTTAGTAGTTTTGGAGTAGGTGTATTGAGTATTGCAATTCTAGTGTTGTACCAGTGCTGCTGAAAAATCAATTATTTTTCCAAAAACTATTTTTACGAAATTTAAATTCTAATACTTTATTTATTCGGAGCCTTATTTTTTTTAACGAAATATAAAAAAAAAAATATGAATACTTGGGACAGACAATAAAGAGAACATAACATAAATAAACAAATACAAAGCAAGATATTTTAAAATAGGACTGATAGCTATTATATCATTACTTTTAGTTCGAAGCTTTTTAAAATCTGTTTTTTTTTTTCGTTTAATAACTAATCAAAGTAAGCAATGGTTTAATTAGTTACAAAAATTTTTTAATCGTTAATTTATAATTTTGGGAAACACTTGTTATTATATGCCATAGCCAAGGAATTTATCTGCACACTCGGAAGTATTGTATGCATTCTGAGTAACATCCTCTCTCTCTCTCTCTCTCGAGAGAGAGAAAGACTTTTCTTTCTTACTAAAAACATTTAAACTGTTACAAAAATGAAAATGCCATTTATTTCCATTGTGAATTTAACAATTGTATACCTTTATGGTAGTGTGATAGTTGTTGCATGTGAGATGAATAGCCAATTCAATCCTAGTAACGCCGGGTAATTCTATTTCTGAAGATAGTAAATTTGAGAAATCATTGTTGATGGGCATCTCTAAAAGCAGTTAATTAATGAAAATTAGTACCTACTTAATAATTTGATTAGTCTTCGCAATTATGTCGCTTTCTAAAATATTTTTTTGTGCACAAGTCACGATCTACGAAATTAAAGTTGGGAAGACATGTAAATTTGAGGGGCTTACTACTTTTTATTGAGAAAAAAGAAAGGAAGATTGTCCTAATACAATTTTTATTTTGTCAGATACCCCTACATAAAACAAGTTTGAGCAGAAAAATTGCGATTTGTTAAAATGCAATGCATGAATGAAAGCATATTTAGAAAATGTTCAGTATTTGGTTGACCTTGTTCTTCTCTCACTTTTGTGAGAGAAGTCACACAAGTGAGAAATATAAGTAGACTGATTCAATTGCGAGAACCTTCCAAAAGTGTGACTATTTTGAGGGGGAATGACTTGTTCGTTCGATTCGTTTAGTGACAGGGTAGGTAAAAAGATCTCAATGGACGGGCGTCTCCTCTCCCGTCAGATGATGAATGTTAGACTATTTTCGTCTGCTGTGTGGAACCTAAGGGTTGTTTGTCCGTTTGTTTAAGCATTTTTAACCTCCTAGGGGTTTTCGACGAGATATCTCGTTCACAAAGATCTGACCCATTTTGCTAATGACGAGATATCTCACCAAGGCATTGCCAACTTTTTTCACGAGTACAAGATGGGGTCCTATTTTTTTTATACCTCGTTCCCAAGATCTAGTCAGTTTTGCTGACGTCCATTCACCTCGACGACCACCAGGAAGGTTCGTGTCTACCTTTGACGGCAAATAACGTAAGTTTCACAATAAAGTATAATTATAAATAACTTTATTTATAAAAAAATTACCATTTTACAAAAACTGTACAATTTCACAAGATAAGCTTACAAAGATGACGATGAAATAATAAAAGATGATGTAGTTATTGCTCAACTTTTTGCGCGCGTTACTCGTGGAATTAAACCATGACGCATCAACCAATCCTGTGCTCAGGATTTCATGACGAAAGCAAACTTGAATTTTGATCCATTTTCCTATTCTGTCCTTCCGACTCATTGGGCGGCTTTTCCCTTCTCAAGACACCTTGGAATATCACAGAACGTTTGGAATACTTGTGTTGGCACAGGATAAAACTCAAATGGCAAACTGAAAGCACTACTGATATCGAAGCAGGGTTCGTACACTCTTTTGGAAGAAAAAGCTTTTTTTAACTGTGCTCCCACTCGTTCTAGCAGAGGTGACGCAAAAATCGCGGTGTTTTCAGCAATGTTGGCAGGTGTTTTGTTCTACTAGCTTTCAGGGAACTACTTTCATCGATCAATGCTGATTTTTTATAAAATAGTTGCGACATCGAGAAGGTTAATTTTAAACTAATTTCCATTTTTGATTCAGTTTGTTTTGCCTGGGTAGGGGCCAAAATTAATTTCGAAGTATAAAGAAAAAAAAATAATTGCGTTATAACTAACCAGTAATGAAACAAAAGTTTCAAGGAATATATTTCAGCTTCCCAGGGCTCTGTGGGAAAAAATTCGTTTCCGGGAGTTAAGGACAAACCTTGTCGAAGAGAAGAAAAATATTGCTGCTGCATTGAAGCTTTACATGCGTATGCTGTTAGAATAATTTTGTTGCATCATCCATATGTACTATATCAGAAATGGTGCTTTGAATATCGGTGTGAAAACAAAAGGTTACAATTTCTCTTTAAGCACTGGACTTGCAAAAACAAAAAGCAAACAAATGCATGGGATTCGTATGGATTAGCGGAAAATCCTCTACTCATGATATACTTAGTCGGGCGTAGTCTTTTTTCATGTAGCACCGTCATGGTATGAAACTCTTTATATTTTAAGGTAACATTGAAGTGTCCCGGATGGGACTTTTTGGCAGAAGAGGAAAAACTAGAATCATACCAAATTCAAAGGGAAAAGATTTCAATCATTCGGTTTTTCTTTTTGAGTAAGCAAAGTATGTAGTTAGCATTGGAAATTCCCTCCTTTTAAAGATCAGTTTTTTTTTTCATGCATGCATGCATTTAGTCATTGATGCAGTTCAAGTACTTTCCCTTCAACGTTTTCTGGGTTCTATTAGTTATAAATTTAAATAAAAAATTGTCCCAACACTATTGTCTTGTTGATAAGAAAAGAAAAAGGATTACTTTTTGTAGAATATTTAAAAATGGTTGCGATTACAATCAAAAGTAAAACGTTAATAACAACTATTGCTTTTTCAATAATGTCATTAAAATGCCTTATAGAGGTGGACATAGGATGGTTGAAATGACTTTTTTATGTTAGTTTATGAAAATAAGCATACGCACAGCATTTTCTTTCGTCGGGGATTACAAAATTGCATTTAAAAAGCATCTTTCCTTCACGAAATGTCGATATCGTAAGTCCTCCATGCAGAAAAATCACTTGACTATGAAGTGAACAGTCAGGTCCAAGGGTTTCCCGCCAATTGCAGTTGCGCTGGCATTCCGCACAGTTCCGACGATTTTGAGGACGTGAAGGCCCGCCTGCATCCCTTGCTTGGCGGCATGCAGCACGGCGACGCCTCTCCTGCAAAAAAAGAACACGATTTTAACCCGTCGCAATGTGTATTTCTCAGCATAGAGTCAATCACAGTAGATAGGAGCAATTTTCACACATAGAAGGTCTCGATACAAAAGCCAGTTTGTTTTGTTGAACAACTCGCCGGTTCCTCGAAATTGGAATTACAAAAAGAACATAAAACAAAACGCTACAATTAGGCAATCCAAGGAATTGCGAATGAGAATTTTTTTTAAATTCAAACTATTTACATTCTAAAACATAAAACAATTGTACGTGTTGCCATCAGTGCAACTCTAAATTAATAAAACAAACGATCTTTTAGTAGCTATTCTGCGGTGCTGATGCAATATGTAACTGCAAACGATATTGAACATAGTTTATTATTTTTAACGGATTGAATAATTTCTTCCTCGTTTGGTGCAAATAACTCATAATTCTGATGCAAGCTGAATGAGCCACTGTTTCTGGTGTTAAAAAGTTAGAGGGGTAATGACAAAAAACATGGCAAAATTACAGAAATTATTAAATAGCAGAAAAATTGCAATTTTTCTGACAACAGATTCCAAAGAATGATATGCGATACTATAATTTTCTGCAACCGTCGGATCATGATGATCTGTGGAAAAGCCACCCATAAGATAAAGATTTTGGGATGTATTATAATACATTGCACACACAACTTTTTGTGTGTGATGGGATTTTAAAAATATCTCCCACACCCTCCATTCTTGTTGCTTGTCTTCCAATGGCTTCAAGTAATCGAGCTGCAACTGTTCCAAAATTGGAAGACGGATAAAAAAAATCGAATTTTGCGCATAGCTTCCGCATTTACTCAATGACTCCAGCCCTGGCGGTTCTAACATTCCATTAAGGGCGGACCCACAGGACCGTTCAATCAAATGGAGACTAAATATAGAACCCAATAAACAATTTAACTGTTCTTAGAAGCTAAAACAAAATATTGAACAAAGATCTCAAAAGCTATCACAAAGAATGAACTGAAATTTGGCACACCTAGATTCGAGACCACCAACACCTGGACACTCCAAATCTATATACACTTTTCAATAAATTATTTTTTCAAGAACTCGCGCGCGCGTATATAAGCCATATTTTAGAATTAATCAATATTAAATATTGCTTTGAAAAAAGGCATACATTTTGTTTGGGATATTCAACAGTTTAATGTAACATAATTATTGTATTTTGATCAGCAGATTATATTGGAAGGTATAAGAAAAACACTGAATTACTCGTTTAACACTAGAAGCTCTGAATTTCAATCGCTCATTGACTTATCATAGATTTGACCCAATTAAATGTATTTTACGCGAATTCTGGTTATTTTCATCCAGAAAATCAGAATCTGTAATCGAAAATAGGCTTTACCCTTAACAAAAATGGACCGACAAAAAATTTAATATGAAGACGGACCCTTGGGAAAATAAAACTCCTAATATTATAAGCCAAATGATACTTATGGTTCGATTGCACGACTTCAGGGCCACGAGTCGCAAGGTGTATTTGGTGAACTTAGATTAAGGCCCGGTGCACACATCCGATTTTTCAACTTGCTTCACCGAAGCCCAACTCTGCACATATAACCTTGAAATGACGCAAGTACTCATTTCGCGCCATTTGCAATACATATTCTATCGAAAAAAACGTGTTTATTTCGCTTACTTAGTGTGGAAAAAGTATATTTTGAAACAAAATAGACGTTACTGGACACAGCCATTTATTATTTATATTCCATTTATTTTTGAAAACAAGGTTCTCGAGACCGGTGAAGCGTGTGCGGCACAAATTGCACGCAAATTGGACGTGCGTCGCCGCAGCGGCGCCGGAGGAACGTGTGCACTACTCCTTTGAATCTAATGTCAGACTGCACTTGCGGCGCCGCAGCGGCGCCGCACGTTGAAAAACCGGATGTGTACACCGGGCCTTAGGCGAAATGTAAAATTTGATTTTTTAAAGCGAAAACTAAGGAACCCTGGATAAGTATGAATGGAGCACTTACCTGGTCGAGATGTCGAACAGTTTGTATTCGTTTCCTTCTCGAATTTCGAAGTGTTCATTGTTCAGGAGATAGGTGAGTGCGGGTTGTATTTTGAGCAGCTCCATGCCGTCGTGGAGTCTGTCCAGGGGCACGAAGACGGTGGTGAAGAGGCCGGACTTCTTGCCGCCGGAAGCAGCCTTGCCGGAGGAGCGCTGAGACTGCTGCAATCAAATCAAAGGTTGGTTTGAGGTTTTAGAGCCCTCATATTTGCCACCAAACATACACACAGAAGAGAAAGATAAATACAACCAAGGTGAAAACGCCTACCACTCGTAGGTTGCTAGAGCAGAGGGACAAGAATCCCCAAGTGCAAAGGAAATATCTCCATGCAAAACGGACAAACAGATGGGAGGACATTTTATCAAAAAGATGCAGAATTCAAATGCTAATTACACTTTCCATAATAGGATGATTTGAATTTTAAAAAAATCAACTAAATTATTAACGTCGCGATGGAGCAACACAAGGGGCTATTGAATCAGCTGAATGTGTAAAATGTAAAGATTTCCTCAAGACCGTATTTCATTTTGTGCAAAATACAAGAAGCTTTTTCAATCTTGCAACACCTTACCATGAGAACTGCACCTGACAAGGCGATATACTCTGATCGAGTCTGGACGGTGGTGGTTGCTATAGAAACAGAGGGTTCGTTCACATCGAGTGGTGGATGTATCCATTTTTGGGGGTAAATGTTGATGGCGAATAGAGATAGTTTACAGGAATACATCTTGTTGACGAGAAGCAAAAATCTGCATGTAAAAAATGCATTTCCAATGGATCCTCCAACGCGCCAATCCACAAAACTCGAATACTGTTTTGAGGGGCGGATATCAATCTGGATGGGGCTATAATTTTATAATAAGCTCTAAATGTAAGAGGTGATTTTAAAATAGACTAGTTACAAAGAGACTAGTTTAAGTGGCTATTCCAAGAAGAAAAGAAGCTGGAATCAAGGAAAGGTGCCAATGAAATATTAAAATTTCATCCAACCCCAGTGAATAAGAAATGGAACACTTTTGTTAGTACTCTCTAAAGCGATGAATAAATATGCGTTGACTGCAAGGAGAAAATAAGAAACACTAACACGCGATTTTTAAAGTAATCGATGGTTTAAAATGAGGATATATTTTTAGAGGTCAAGTCAGGCCTCGAAATAGATTTTTTAATACAGGTGCACCTTGCGCACCTACATTTTTAAATTAGGTGCACAGATTATATTTTTAGGTGTACATAAAAAAAAAAACGCAATATAAGAGCATTTATGTAATGTAAACTACTTTATTAGTTGGGTATGTTTGGATATGTTACAGTTAGATAGTAAATAAAAAATTGTAAACATTTTTTTTATCTGCGAAATTATTACTTACAAATATTCAGCCATCATCAGACATTGGTGGGCAACCAGAAATGTCTACGTTTTTTGCAGATCTTTACCCATAAGGTTTAGTGTCCATCCTTCTATTTTTTTTCCCTTCATTACAACATAATATTTTCTGGATTAAAGTTTTCGCATAGTGTGTATTTAGGAATTTAAATTACGTTCCTTTAGAGCGAGAGAGGTCGATACTAATATTTTGTTCAGACATCAAAATAACATAAAATACGTTTCCCCCGCTTTTTTCAACGATAGGTGCACTGCGTGCACCTAGAGGGAAAAAAATTAGGTGCACAATTTTATTTTCTGGTGCACAGTGCACCCTGGGTGAAGTAACAATTATTCACAAACCATTCTGTTGGGTATTTTCTTGTCGAGTCGCCTCAGTCCCGTTCTAGGCTGTCTCTTGGAGTTGTCGCGTTTCTGACGATTGTTGCTGTTCAGCTTGCAGGAGTAGCAGCCTTCCGTGGAAATGACCTTTTCTCCTCCCGGGTATCCGCTCTCGTCTGGGACGTGGAGGTTGCCCAACAGGGACAGGCTGTTGTCCAGGCCACCCTCACCTCCGTAATGTCCCGGCAGGACCCTCCCTCCGTACGGACCGGAAGGAATGGACGACAGGCAATGCCTACGATAGAGAGTGATCGATGTAGAGCGACAAGTATCAACGGTCACTGCGAAGAAACAAAGAAAGGCTCTTACCCCTGTCCGAGTCTTTGGTAGCCGTCCGGGCAGCCGCACGAGTAACTCTGAGGGCCGGTGGGTGAGCAGCCGAAGCTGCACGGAGCGTTCTGGCATCCTCCACTGCCGATTTCTAGAGAAAGAAACCAACTTTGAAATCTTTATTTTTCTTGGCACTAAAACTTTGTGAACCACGCTGGACCTCGAATACATATCACACCTTCTAGGCACAACGCGTTTACAGAGAAACCACACATTCATTTAGGACAAACATCCCTACCTTACCATGGATTCAATTCAGGAAACTTTCTATCTAGAAGTCAGCACCCTTGATACTAGACTGATGGGTCTTAAATCAAGATTACAACTCTTACAAATTCGAAAAAATTTCAAAGCCCTGATTTTGTTAAGAGACTTGTTGACACGAGACTAGGTAACTAAAATGGCTGTAAAAACACTTTACTCTGAATAATAAAAAAGGAACGCAAGCAAATATTTAGGTGTAAGGTAAATTTCACAAGTCCATGGGTATGTCTTCCTTCGATTCATGGAAAAACTTTCACCTAAGGTCTGTGACATATCAATGACCCTTTGGACATAAATAAGTTTTCATAAAGCCACGAAAACAAAATAAACCATCACTTTTAATAACTGAGAAATGGAGAAGATTGGTAAATTCAGCTGTGATTTGCGATTTTCTTCCTATTTGATTTTGTGAATGTAATTCTAATCATTTCTTTACCACTTTGAAAAATTTGATAAACCTATAATCTAATTGGATTTCCCAAAATTGTAAATGCATGCATTAAGTAGTTTTATTATTTAGCCATTGGGCATGTTTTGATTGTTCGGATACAATAAACATTATAGTGCTTATATATGTTCCACCTCATACGAAATAAATTGAAATATTAAAAATTCCATGCCTGTAATTTCAGTTATAAATGCATAATTGAAAGCATTAAAAATAGAATACCTAAACAAGTTTCGCTTCCATAATGATTTGTATAGACTTTCTAGATAATCTCAAAGGTTTGTTGCTCTACTGCCGTTGTTTGATCTACGAGGGTTATGCTATACGGAGACTGCACATAATACATAGTGATAATAATATTTGAAATGCTCACCATCTGCCTAAAATAAGGGAAATAAAAGTATCTAACCTATGCAAACGAGCAAGTTGCTATCAAACATGTACCCTGGGGGACAACTACAGGAGTAACTTCCAACAGTGTTCTCGCAGGGCGCACTGCCACAGACCCCGGGAGAAGAACATTCATTGTCATCTGAAAAAGAGAAAATAATCATTACGACCTCCATAACGACGCTTTAAAAAAGAATGATACAATGGAATATCTTTTGAAATGAATATTTTCAGAGAGTGTTAATGATCTCTAGACAGGTGATTACGAACAGTTGTTCGTATGTTCTGGCTGCTACTGTTCTAGTAGACGAACATCGATGTATGACAGTGCCTGTGTTCTGATACGATCGAGAACATTAAATATTGGGCGCTGTTTGGGATAAGAACACAAAGAAGGACGGATTCGTTGTAGACTTGAGAGGAGGGAGACGTGTTTTTGCACTGGACGGTTCGGCGTGTATATCGGAAACTTTTAATTATGTTGTAAAAATAAATTTAGAGGTTTGCAGTGTCCCTCTGTTCTTGGCCACTACTACACACATTGTCTATCAAATTCGCTCGGTCACTCAGACATAATGGGTGTCAGAAGACTCAGAAGTGGGGCTGTGTAGGTGTAGAACGAACGGTAAGAGGTGACGCTGCACCATTTTGGAGTTTCGTGAAAAGCAACTAGATTGTTGCTGGACTCGATATATCGACAACGCTCCTGAATTTCTGCTTCCGTTTTGTGAAGAGCAACTTTGCTTTGGTTTTTAATTTAAATTGTACATATCAGAGTTGGCTTTCTGCTGGCAGAATCTGGTTTTTGCTATGCCGGTGGCAGAAACTGGATATAACCGGTTTAAACCGGCAGGAAATGGCAATAACTGGCAGAAACTACAAGGCAAATTTTTTACAATAGCAAAAATGGAGCGTAGCAGCATAGGCTGAGTCATGGGGGGGGGAAGTGGCACGGACCCCCACCTATTTTGGCCAACAAGACACATACAACAATATCTTGTTGGTCTTGTCTGAATAAATGAAACACAAATATTGAATTTATATTTCCTAATTAAAAACGAAGAACATCTTTTCATCAATTAGTCGACACGACATAATTGCATTTTATTATTAGCAGGGGAGAGGGGGGAAAGAATCCCCAAATTTTTACCCCTTCGGTCAGCTTTTGTGCCCTTCCCCCAAGGATTCCCCTCTCTCTCCGCCTATGTGTGGCAGTACTAATTAATTAATAATAATAAAAATAGATTACAATAATTAAAAAAATATTTGGTGTAAATCAAAGATTTATTGCAAAAAAACCCTCATATCTGATTTTTGATTTTTATTGATTTAGCCAAGGCAGCAGTAACAGAAGTAGAAAACGAATACAAATGTAAAGTGAAAGCTCTTGTTACAGATAATGAGAATAAAATGGAATCAATGAGAAAGAAGATTCATGAAGTGAACCCATCAGTTACAACTTCTGGGTGTTCAGCTCACTATCCTAACTTTCTTGGACAATGTATTACACCAGAGTCTGTTGTGAAGCATCTGTTGTGTGTGGGTATCTGTTCAGAAATATTTCAGAAATCATCACAGACAAGGAGGTGCTTGGCTTAAGGAATACCCAAATGCTGTGTGTGAAGCCACAAATACCTGGTAATACACAGTGGAACAGTCAGGTAGATTGCTTGGAATCATTCATAAAGAATCGTCCATATTACTTACAAATACTTGAAGATCATGAAGACGATATACATGACAAATGGGGTTGTTCAAGTCATAAATAATCAGATGATTAATAAAGTAGTTTAACACATATTGCAGCTATTAAAACCTATTGCGGTTGCCCTAGATAAGATGTAAAAATATAACTGTTCTATTGCAGATGCTTGTGAAATCTGGTTAACACTAACGGCTGATAATAATCTGATGGAAACTAACCAAAGAAAGTTTATAAGTAGATTTAATCAGGTAGTATATCAACATCATAGGCTAGCTTATATGCTTCACCCTAAGTACAAGGGATCTAAATTGTCACATGACCAGAAAGAAAATGCTAGGGAATTACTGAATGACATCAACCCAAATTTTGTACCATACATCATAGCATTTCAATCCAAATCAGCTCCTTTTCCTGAAACATATTACTCCAGTGAAGTCTGAAGAAAATGTTTCAGCTTCTACATGGTGGTCTAGTTTAAAGAAAACAGTTGTAAATGAAGATTTCATAACTCTTGTTTGTACAATGATGATATTGCCTGCAAGTTCTGCTGGGATTGAAAGAATATTCTCAAACTTTTCGTTTATTCAAAACGAATTAAGAAATTGTTTGTGTTTGGAAACAGCAGCAAAATTAGTCTTTTGCTAAAGACTACTTCGTGGAAACGGTGAACTTGAATGGTGAATTTGCTGCGATGTAACCTTTGAATAAATGCAAACGCTGTAAACATTATAACTGAATTTGTTTTACTTTAAAATGCATTCCTCTCTGCTATTTGTGACACTTCAATAAGTTTTTATCACATGAAATAGTTATTGCCACTTTAATGACAGAAAATAGTTTCTGCCATGCCGGTTATAACCAGTGGTTTAAATCGCCTTGGCAGAAACTTGCCAACCCTGGTACATTAACAAATAAAATTTTGATTTTCCGGATATGAAAACTGTATGTTACTAGCAACTATGTGTGTTAACCAAATGCATATTATTGTTTTTTCAACGCTCTTTTTTTACCTAAATGTCTTGTTTGTTATATGGTATATCGTCTCTTGTATACCTATATAGAGTATGTTTTAGGATTAAACTATATAAAATTCTTAAAAAAAAATCAAAATGTCTCTCTTTAAACATACATTGTAAGGGGCATGGGATGTGGGGGAGGGGCCCGTCATGACAGCTGGCTACGTGGCCAACAGATTGATGTGGGGGGCCTGGTCAGATGACGAAGTCACACCCAAGCGCTGGCACCCCACTCTCCAGCCCCCTTTGTGCACGACGATCTTTGGTTGGATTCGAACTTGCAACCCTCCGGTTGCTCTTCCAACCAGGCTAGCTATAACGTCGTCGTAATAAAAGGTGAAAAAAAAGTTAGAAATATCGAAAATTCGGAATGAATCGAAAACCCATCTCTGAAATCAAATGGCAGTTGTTACACTAAAAACGTGTCAAAACCAAAATTGGTTTCATTAAATGGCTACCATATTTCATGTGAAGTAAATACTCAATATTTTTCCAAAATCACCCATAAAAAAAATGTCGAAGAGATGGTTTTTTATAGTTTCTATGGTGCTACGCGGTCAAGTAATTGTGAAAATGAAGATGAGAGAGATTGCCAGGCCATCCTGAGGTCATGACCCCCACGATTACCAGAGGCAGCAAACCTCACAGCAATAGAATAGAGTACCTCGGGATCGTGAAGCCCGTACACGCCTGAAGAAGAGTGCCCTAGGGCTTGTTAAAAAGAAATTCTCCATAATGGGACTCGATTGCATATGTAGATCTAAAGTAAAGTTTCCATTACCTACGCACTGATTCCAGTAGTAGTGCTGTTGGTAGCCATCAGGACAGCCACATCGGTAGCTTCCCATCAAATTTTCACATCCGTGCTGGCAGCGAGAGTCGTCCAAACATTCGTTGGTGTCTTTCAAATAATAATAAAGAAAAATGTTACGAGGCAAAATAGGAGACAGTCAACATTAAAATACTTAAGATAGGTAGGTATTTAATTGACGTCGCACTGAAGCAACACAATGGGTTATTGGTGAGACATAGATATCCTGGATCAAACCCGAAGGGAAAGATCCGAGGACAATACCACGTTATTTTGAACCACGATCGGATGACGAGGTCACACCTGAGATGGCACCCCCACTCTAAACTTCCACACCACGCCAACGTGAGGACATTTGAAACCACGACAGATTTAACATACACAAGCCCCTTTGTACACGACGGACTTTGATTGGATTCGAACTAGCAACGCTCCCCTCAAAATGCTCAAGATGCAAATGTATCATTCATAACAACTCGAAGCACAACTTGCAAATATCTATTTTGATAATTGCCTACTTTTTGGTAATAGTTTAGCTGATCCCATATCATGCTGACTCCATCATTATTCTCATTTGCTCAACATCTCTTACAGTCGGTATCACCGGTCTATATGCAAGCATCTATGTCCCAGGACTAATACTAATACTCCTGAACACTACGTGCATAGAGAAATGTCACGACTTTTTGTAAAAAGACACGAGCATTAACCACCAATGAAGTAAGACAGAAAGAAATGTGCTATGGCTTATATATTTCTTTAAGACATCTATGAATGTATTCCAAAAATGTCGCAATAATGAACTTATCTCATTTCCATTTGACCTAAAATACTACTACAGAAAATAGACGAATTTCTATAGCAAAACTTTTCAACATTGCTAAAATCAAAGATTTTAAGGAAAAACAAATTATAGGTGGGATTGCAATTGATTCAATACATTTTCACTTCAAGAGGTTATACTTCTCAGTTTAAAATATTTAAGCTGTTAAATATTAATTTTTCATACCTATCATCAGAAACTAATAAAACTGCATTCGACCCCACTTAAGCCACTTTAAGGTGCACAGAGAATAATATCATCAAAACGTGAATTTTGAGGTATTGCTAAGTAGTTAAAACGTTTTAAAATGATGTATTAGTTTTCCTCTCTTCAGAAAGAATGAATAAAAATGTTTCAAAGATCCTATTTGGAGCCCTTTAAATGCCCATCAAGTTCCCTAAACAGTTTTAGCAAACTTATCGTAAACCTATCACAGGTAAACACTGAAATGTTCATGAAGTAACCTAAGGACTCTAATACACGCTTGAATCAGAGCTTCTATAGGAATGAAATGGATAGTGTCAGATAAAAAGTGAAACACACCACATCAAAATAGTTCAGATGAGTTTACCTTTGCAACACCGCAATGCAATGTTTTTTTTTTACTTTGCATGAAGGTCAGATTTTGTTCTTAAAAAAACACTTAGTGTTTCAGCCTCAGTGACTAGAATTTTTACCTCCAGAACTATGTTTTTTTCAGTTAATGTTTCACTTGGAAGGCGATGATACGAAAAGAAAAAACCGAACGGGACACGAGCGCTAGGTTGAAGGCGTAGAATACGTTGCGAGGCGACAGGGTGAATGAGAGTGAAAGAAATTAGTAATACACTGTTTTAAATTCACGCATCAAATATTAATCGCTCCGTACATATATCGCAATGGGTGAACTCGCTGTTGATGTTGAAGGCTGTGGCTCCTATATACACAATACTCTTACGTGGCACGAAAAAAAACCGCTATTTATCGCGTTTTGGCAACATTGTACTATTGTTTACCACGAAGCCTCGCGCCTCAATTCAATTTATAGCGTTATCGGATGAAATTTTATTGAAAAAGAAAATTAATTTCAGTCGAGCTGTTACAGTTTATAATTAGAAATCAAAGAAAGCGGAGAATCATTTCAGGGTTATTTAAAAAATGGTCCTTTTCAGGGCAAACAATTATAGTTCAACAAGACGCTTGCACTATAACTTTCGACAACAAACTCAATGAAAAAGTGTGGGTGACTCGAGAGTGCTGGAAATGTACACACAAACAACATGCTGGGTATCAATTTCCAAAGCAGCGCTCACATTTCGACTCAAAATTTTCTCAAAGTTTTCATTTGAATTCTGATTCTAGAGCTGTATATATATTTTCTGTAATACAGCAAATTTAGGTTTGAAAAATATATTTTTTGGAACATCATATTCTGTAAACAATCCTTTCTGCTAGGGCACATGTCCCGGGGCATGATTCTGCTACCGGGCGTGTCGGCAGGTGGCGGATAGCCGAATGTCTTGAGTCGAAACATACTCAGGATATCCCCGAATATTGAATAACTGGGCGCGGACCAGCTCCCGTCAACCCAAAGTGTTATGCGACCCATGCTGATGGGTGCATGGTACCGACGGTTAATTGGTGCCTTTCATGGAGCCTCCTAGAGTGCTTGGCGACCTCTAGGAGTAACTTGCCTTACCCTGGCATGCAGGCTCTGGCGGCGTGGATTGCATACTTCCTGCGGCAAGTACACCCAACCCATGGAAAATAAAGAAAAAACAAACCCAACCACCGACTCCAAAGAGGAAGACACCCAGACCTTGATGGAAACCCAATCTCCAGGACCAGGCCCTGCAACCCCACAGACAGACCTTGAAGGAGATCGAGATCTCCAAAAGATAGTCTCGAGGCTTGACAGGATCGATCTACAGAAGAAAAAAAAATCTCTGGGGCTGCCAAAAAATGGCTGACCAGAGAAAGAAAGCTAGCTGAGGGCACATGAGTTGAAAACAGACCCATACCAAAAGCTCAAACCACTCCCAGGGGAAAGGAGTTACAGACCCCGATCAGGCCCTCTACCAAGAGGCCAAGGTCGGATGGTAGTACTCCCCACTCTCAGGAGAAAATGTCCACAAAGAGGGCTAAACCCGGAGACGGGACAGACCCTAGCTACAGTGACACCTTATCAGCTGTGAAGATGGCAGTTGTCGTGGAAGGATATCTAGACCAGAAACTGTCAGTAGAACAGCTGATGACCTTCCAACTAGACGCAATGTCTAAGATTGAAGGCGTTCCTCCGGGAACCGGACCTCAATTCAAATATTGTCGTCTGGAAGGAGGAGCCATTATCATCCTCTGTGCCGACTCTAACAGCAGCCAATGGCTGTCCAGAACTGTTAGAGAAATTTCACCATGGAACGGCCTGTCCCTCCTTGTTGACGAAGCACGCAGGATTGTCAAAGCAACAAAATTCATACCTAGGATCGCGGCTATATACAACAAGTTCTCCGGTAAAGAGATTCTATAGAAGGCGGAAGCTCAGAACGGAAGAATAACTGCCACAGAATGGGGAATTCTCAACCAAAAATCTGGTAATGAGGGTAGAATCATTGTGGTGAACGTTCCAGAACAAGACGCCAAGACTTTGATCGGTAGAGATTGTAAATTTTATATAGGCTTTACCCAAGTGCAGGCTAGGGTTCTGGAAAACCCAGCTGCTGCTTCCGCTGATAATGTCACTGAAGCTCTTGCAGGCCAACCTACAGGATAAAAGACTTGCTGCTGCCAACCTCAGTGGGGTTTTCCGGACTGAGGGAATCCACATTGCACTAATTCAAAAACCTTGGCTGTATAAAAAGGCATCAGGGGATTAAATGACAGTGGAGGTAAGTTAATTTATGATTTTGCAAGCTCTTCTCCAAGAGCTTGCTTACTTATTAACAACATCAATGCAATGCCGATCCATGAACTTTGTTCTAGGGACTTGGCAATAGCAAAGATAACATTTAATAATGGCTGGAGAACCAGAGAAATCTTAATAGGCTCTGGGTACCTGCCATATGAAGAAAAAGATCCTGTGAGTGCAGAGCTGAAGAGATCGTTGACAGCGTGTGCAGAACAGAAATCGGGACTGATCCTTGGTTGTGATGCGAATGCACATCACACAATCTGGGGCAGCTCCAACATCAATGACAGAGGTGAGGCTCTTTTAGACTTTGTACATGAAAATAACCTATATATCTTAAATGTAGGAAACAAACCGACCTTTATAACTAGTGTAAGAAAGGAAGTACTTAATATAACCTTAAGCCAGCCCTGAACTAAGTAGTTATATTGACAAATGGCATGTTGATGAGAAGCCTTCAATGGCAGACCATTAATTTATCCACTTCTCACTGAAATCTGAATGTCACTGGGAGAAGACGTTCAGAGATCCCAAAAGGACGAACTGGACATCATTTAACAATGAACTCCAGAATTACCTGGAGGACTTCTCTCAGAAAATCTATGATACTTATGATCTAGAACTGTTCGCAGACGGTATGCAGCAGGCAATCTATATCTCATATACAAATAACTGTCCTCTGCTTCTAAGGAAAGGCAAACAACCAAACTCATGGTGTAGCCAAGACCTTTTGAGGCAGAGAAAGGCAGTAAGAAAACTTTTTAGGAAAGCAAAGAAATCTGACAAGTGGGAAGAATACAAGTGCCTACTTTCAGAATACAACAAAGCTGTTCGAATGGCCAAAAGGAATTCATGGAGGAAGTTCTGTGATTCGGTAGAAAGTACCGCTGAAGGTGCTAGACTCCACAAAATTCTTAAAAGAGATACACCAATATTGGTGGGGACCCTTAAGAATAATTCCGGTGGCTATACCAAAACTGGCAGAGAAGTTATAGAAACTCTGGTCGAGACACATTTTACAAACTCCAACTTGGTACCTAATGAGTTAAACCCTTCTCCCCTGGGATATCCAATAAGGGTGAGAAGGGAAAACTGGAGTTGCCAAGAAATTTTTTACTGTTAAACAGGTATTATGGGCTATCAACTCATTTGAACCATATAAAACTCCAGGACCAGATGGGATAATACCGATTACGCTTCAGAAATCGGCTGAACTCATCTCACGGGTCTTGTGTAAAATGTTCAGAGCCAGTCTAGCTCTTGAATATATCCCCAGACCATGGAGAAAGGCAAGAGTAGTCTTTCTGCCCAAACCTGGAAAAAGCCAATATGACCAGGCTAAGAACTTTCGTCCTATCAGTCTATCGTCTTTCATACTTAAGTGTATGGAAGAAATAATTGACAGACACATTAGGGATGTAATAAGGAGTACCTACCTCTTCACAAAAACCAATTTGCCTATCAACCCGGTAAATCTATAGAGGTGGCTTTGCAACACCTGGTTGTAAAGATTGAGACCCTGGAGTACAAGGAAATGGCTTTGGCAGCTTTTCTTGATATTGAGGGTGCTCTCTATTGTACCTCTTATAACTCAATCGCTGCTGCTGCTAGCAGAGCTATTGAACCACTAGTCTGCAAATGGATAAACTCCTTGCTGGCAGACAGAGTTGTTACAACCGAGTTGTTTGGGGCAACACTTCAGGCTAGACCCACTAGAGGTTGCCCTCAGGGAGGAGTTCTCTCCCCTCTGTTGTAAAATCTGGTGGTTGATGACCTCATTGCAGACCTCAATCAAAGAGGCATTTATGCAATCAAAGCGGCATTATTTAATCTTTGACCCTATACTTTTAGCAGGGATATGCAGATGACATTGTCGTCTACATATCGGGCATAGATGAGTAAACGGTGATAAATATCATGCAGGGGACCCTGAAAAGAATCGCAAGATGGTGCTGTGAAAAGAATTTGAGAGCAAATCTTCAAAAGACTACTCTTGTCCCATTTACACGAAGAAGAACCTGCATTGACAAAGGTGATATACCTACCCTACTAGGGGAAAAAGTAAATATGCTGAGCGATGTTAAATATCTGAGAGTTATACTGAATACTAAATTAACCTGGAATCAGCATTTAAAAAGTAAAATTAAACAAGCAAAAGTTGGACTTCTACGATGTAGAAGAGTTCTTGGTAAATCATGGGGTCTAAAGCCAAATATGACCTATTGGCTTTACACTATGGCTATTAGACCCATTGTGACCTATGCGGCTGTGGTCTGGTGGAAAAATACGGAACAATTGACTGTTAAGACTAATCTAGACAGTCTTCAAAGAGCTGCCTGCCTGAGTATAACAGGTGCTATGTCCTCCACTCTCACCAGAGCCATGGAAATTATTCAATCTGTCATCCCACTTGATATCTTTATCAGTGGTGCTGCCAGAAGAAGTTTCTACAGACTGGAAAATGCTAGACTGTGGATGAATTTTGCCAGCCTAAAGTCTCACACCAGTATTAACCGAAAATTCTTTGACCCTATACTTTTGATGCCCTCTGACATCATGGAGACAAGATTCCTCTTTCAAAGACCCTTTGAGGTACTTATCGACCTAAGAGAAGAATGGAAATAGGAAAACTACAAGCTCACAAATGGAGACATTGTGTGGTACACAGATGGCTCCAGACAAAACGAAAAGGCAGGTGCTGGAATCTGTGGGGTCAGACCTACGGTAAGGATTGCCCGAAAATTAGGAAAACATGCCACAGTCAAGCGGAACTGCTTGCTATCATCTACTGTCTACATGAATGTTCTAGAAGATCCTACTCAAATAGGAAAATCTACATATTTAGTGACAGTAAAGCAGCCTTAAAGGCGATAAACTCATTTCAAAAAGCTCCAAACTTGCTTGGGAATGTAGGAACCTTCTACAAGACTTGGGGACCCATAATAGGATCTTTCTTACTTGGGTGCCAGGGCATACTGGTGTAGAAGGAAACGAAAATGCAGATAAGCTATCCAAACTGGGGACTGCAGACCTACCTTTAAGCCCTGAACCTTTTTGCGGGATCTCTAAGAGACTACCGCAAAAAAAGGGTGATAGGAGAAAAAATGCTTAAAGAAACTACAAAAAAGTGGAAACAAACCACCGATCAAAAACATGCGAGGCTTATCATTCAAGAACCTGCCATGAAAATATCATCTTAGATCCTTCGTCTTAGCAGGGATAAGATGAGGGTGATAAATGGATTTCTCACAGGCCACTATCACCTAAGAACACACCTTCATCGGATGAGAATCTTTAAAGAAGAACCTCTATGCAGGAAATGCAAAATGGCGGAGGAAACTGCCCACCATATACTTTTTGAATGCGAAGCACTGCTTTACATAAGGCACTCAAGTCTAGGTCTTGGAACAGAACTTGATACAATTCACGAAGAACCTGTTAAAAGTCTTTCGGCCTTTCTTAAGGAATCTGGTTTACTTTGACAGGAGTGTCGAAAAACAATGGGGTTTGGTGCAATATTCCCTAGTGGAATCAGCATCTAGGGCTTTCCTGACCTCCCCACTCAATATGAATGAATGAATGAATGAATAGGGCACATGTCTTCATTGATGCGAGCGAAGCGAGTATAGGTTCGCGCAGCGAACCAATAAGGATTGTAAAGCAATCCTCCATGGGTTGGCGAGCTTTAGCGAGCAGGGGGCTGGCCCCCTAGTAAAATATATATCAATATTAAAAAACTTTAATACTAATAATATATATTAATATACTAATAATATATATTAATATACTAATATTTTTTTAATATACTAATAATATATATTAATATACTAATATTTTTTTGATATACTAATAATATATATTAATATACTAATAATATATATATTAATTAAAAACTATCCGATAAATATAAGGTGAAACATGCAATGATAACTAGGTATTTCAAGTATTACTCATTTTAACAAGAGAAGCGAAGGGGGACGACACTAAACTTTGTATTCTCTTAAAAAGCCGCGAAAATACACACAGGTTTTCCTGTATCTGAGAAAATCTGAATAAACAAAGGCACAAGCTAGATAAGCGATGAAAAGATTTGAATGAGAAGTTGGGTTGGTACAGCTGCAGTCTACGTTTATAGCGGTGGCAAGGGCATTGGCGATTTTTTTTGGCTCACTTCTAGTAGCGAGTTATGGTAGGTTTAGGCAACCCATCTGTATTTACGGTTATTGCGGTTTTCGTGGCAACCTCGGCAAAAGAGAATATAAATTTTCATTTTGATTACTCTAGAAAGTTCTTTCAAAATCCATTTCATTGGTTTGTATGAAATTTTTTCTTTGATTCCATTGGTTATTTTAATTTTAAAATATCCTTTGGTTGCATTGGTCCTTTAAAATTTTTTTTCTTTGATTTCATTGGTTCATTTAATGTTTTTTGCCGTTGTGGAATTTTCTTTTATTATCATTTATTTTACGGTACAGTTCTGACTTATCAGGTTGTACTATTTCTTTCATTCCGTTAAAACTAATTACTTTCTTTTGTAAAAAAATACAGTTTAAGCCCGTTGAGAAAAAAACTTTATTTCGTAATAAAAATTTCAGTTTAAACTTATTCTTTTTGTGAAAGTTCTTAAAAAATATATTTTTCAAAACGTTCTCAAATGTGTTTTGAAACTTTCATTTTCCGCTGTAAAAAGAAAAAGATTTTTTAAATAATTCTTTCCATGCCGACTTTAGAAGTGCGCCAAAAAAAACCCCCCAAAACCTTTGCCACCGCTATAAACGTAGACTGTAGCTGTACCGTGGGGGTTTTCGGGGCCAAGTTAGACATCAAGTCACCTTAGAAGGCCATACATCAAGTAATCTTAAACCCCGTTTACACCGGAGTTGCAAACTTCTTCCCTTCTAAACATCGAAGCTATTCCGACAAACGGCACTCATGTTATCCTCAAAAGCTCGTTTGCAACTCCAATTTTGTTTTCCACCAGGAGTCGGTAAAGATAAAAGGATTGCAACTTTTGGGGGACATTTCTCGCAGACGAAGTTTGGGTTGAAAATGCTGCCCTATTAAGTCCCCTTTCGGTATTGCTTGACAATCACCGCTCTGCCCTTCGGCAAACCGTGGTGGCATTTTGCCCTTATCGCTTGTGTTGACCCCCGCCAGACTGTCAGTGAGTGACCTATTCGATTCAAATGGCGTGATGAATGGTGATTACTCTTGTCTACAAAAGGGCGAGAAGAGTGTTCACCCCTTGGTGTTTCCGATAAAGTCGACAAAGCGTTTATACCGGAGTGGATGGGCCAGCATAGGGGAAAGTAAAACGTCCACAAAAAAAGGGAGAAAAATATTTGCAACTCCGGTGTAAACGCGATTTTAGTTGGTGGTGCAGCCCCTCCGACTAGCTCAAGTCAAGACCACGAAGAAAATTCGAAAGGTTTCGACACGTTAGTTGAGAGTTTCTTAGGAAACGAAAATCAGACATTGCTTCTAGACCACAGGCTGATAAGTTTTCCAGTGTTCATAATGTGACGCAAGTTCCCTTCAGGTCAACCTTTCATGGACCCGGCGTCTTCGACAAGGGAGACGAATAGAGCCCCAATTTATTCGTCCTGCCATTTATAGCTTGGCTCAAGCTTTTGCTGAAATCCGAATTTCCGTTGCATTTATGTCGTATTGCAGCGACCTCCATAATTCAATTTACATAAACCTATACAGTGTCACGGTTCTCAACCACACTCTTGGAGGTGGGAATTGTTTACCACACACATTTACCCAAACGACATACTACTCGGAGACATAGGGTGAAGCTTGATGTCACTGTATTGATCTATAATGAATTCAAGTTCTTCTTGAAGGTATATCATAAGCCCACAGTATAGAATGTAGTGAAGAGACTCACGTACTTCACCATGCGGACATCGCACACAGTGAACCATCCGTGTTGCTGGTGTGCAAAAGATATGTACAGATGCATTTTGAAATCTGGTTTTGGGTAGGTAGGTACTTTAATTGATGTCGTACTGGAGCAACACAACGGGTCATTGACGACGGTCCGGGATCAATCCCAACGGGAAAAGTTCCCAGGACAACACCACGTCATTTTGAACCACGGTCAGATGACGAGGAAACACCTGAGCTGGCACCCCACTCTCAAAGCATCCACACCACGCCAACGTGAGGATGTTTGAGGCCATGACAGATTTAACGTGGATCAGCCACCAGCTTTATACTCACGACGGTCTTGGGAGGGGCGGGGGTTGGATTGTAACTCGCAACCAGTACCTGATTTTGCGAAGGCACGCGAAACGTCCTTCAGATGGACATCAATAGGCACATACATAAAAGGAAAGCTTTACTGACATAGGAGAGAAGAATAGACCCAGTGTGAGTTACAGGAATCGAACCCCCTACAAATCACAGGTCATTTGTGCAATGGGGCAAATCCACTGGGTCATGGCGACTCATTGAATGTAGTTAAACACTTACCTAAGCAGAACTTATTGGAAGGATCCAAGTTATAACCCCTCGGGCAGAGACATTTGTAGCCCCCGGGCATGTTCATGCACGTTCCGACAGGACTGCACAGATTGGGTTCGTCGGTGCATTCGTTCACATCTAGTAACAATTCCACATAGCAGTTAATGCACGGGAAAGAATGAAGAAAAATAATTCATCTCTGAACTATCACGAAGCAAATTACTGCTGTGTTAAAAAAAAAATTCACCTGAACACTGTCCGCTGCCGTTTTGCTTGTATCCCTTCTGGCACGCGCAGTGGTAGCTACCGACAGTATTGATGCATTGGTTCTGGCAAGTATGACGCCCCGTTTTACATTCATCGATATCTACGAGAAACAAAATGAGTTAGAGAGGCGGACACTTGAAGCTTCCTGTACACACTGAAATACAAAAGTGTCAATACCTCTGCAAGTGATGCCATCGGGTCCAAGGGTGTAGCCATTGGGACAGGAACATTTGAAGCTGCCTTCGGTATTTTCACAAGTAAACTTACAGGGAGGGGGAACGTGCTCACATTCATTAACATCTGAAAAAAGAATTTATGGAAGGCTTAACGTCTCCAATCTAATTACCATTTATACTTCATTAGTTATTTTTATATTGAGTACAGAAAGTGAAAATAGACCTTGAAACTGAATATCAAAAGCAAAGAATTGATAGTATTAAAGTGGCTTTCATTCAAATATTATGGAAGGATATTCAAAAAGTAAGACTTGTGTCAGTTACGTGACAGCGTTGTGGAATCGTGGCGGCTGGAATAAGAAACATTTCCAGAAGGGAGCCGACAGCCACACGTGTGGTAATAACTCAGGGTCGGCGTCCAACTCTTGCGCACCTGTATTTCCACCTGACACCTGGCGTTTGTGGCAGACCGCCGGCTAAACGGTTTCACTATCGTTTCGCACGTGGGGGGATTTGGGAGGTGTCAGTTGAAAAAGAAGCGACGGGGATGCCCCTGAAGGAAGGCAAAGGACTCGAGCGACAGAAGCCACAGAGGAAGGTGGTGGACGAGATAGCTCTCGATAGTTATACGGGGAAACAAAACCGTGAGAAGAGAAACTCGTTGTTTCTTCATGTTCAACGATTATCTAGTTGATTTACTTGCTAGTGAAAACCTTTTGAGTTAAATAAATAACTTTAAAAGGAGTATTCCAACTCCATTTGTATTATTGTGGACACCACAGCGTATCATTACAATGCTTCAATTGCTATAGATGGTGCAGTTTAGACATGTTCCTGTAACCTGTTATACATTTAAAACTGGAGAAAAAAGACAAGCAATCAAATGTTGCATGAGTTCGAATAAAATCTTCACAAAAATGTATGAAATGATTAAAGCAGCTTATAAGGTAGTCCATTACAAGACATTTGAGGCCAAATGAGATTTGTGGCTGATAGACCTATCAGACTACTAAAGATCTAGGTACGAGGGTCGTTCGAAAAGTAATACCCGTTTGAGCATGCGCACCACTGTGACAGTGGAAGGTGCACCGGTGAAGGCCAAACAGTTTTAGGGACTCGTCTGCCAGCTGTTAACTGAATTACATCGCATTGTATCGGTTAGTGTTGTTTTGGTAAGCAAATAAAATTGTCAGTATGGATGAATTTGTCAAGTCTGTCGACCCATTCGTCAAACAATATCGGCGTGTTATTTTGGATGAAATAGTGGTAACAGATCACCTCAAATTCAGAAACATTTGTTCAAGGTGGGTGCCACCCATGCTGAATGATGACCACAAAATCAATCGAACAGCTGACAGCATAAGCTTTATGGAACGCTACTCAAATGAAGGATACGAGTTTCTCTCTCTCTCTCTCTCTCTCTCGTATTGTTACAATGAGATGAGACTTTGGCTTCTTATGCTACAGCTCCGACAACAAACGTCAGTCTATGGAGCAGCATCATGCTCGTTCACTAACCAGGTCAAAAAAGTTCAAACAAAGAACCTCGACTCGCAAACTCTGGGCTACTGTCTTTTGGGAGCGTCACGGAATATTGCTTATTGAGTTTATGTCACGGGGAGCCTGCATAAACGCCGATGCGAGACATTAAAGAAGCTACGGCGTGCAATTCGAAGATGCAACATGTTGTCTAGCGGCGTGGTCCTTTTACATTACAACACACAGCCTCACGTAGCTGCGAAAACGCAACAGTTGATCAACAAGTTTCATTGGGAAATTCTTGACAATCTATAGATCGGACTTACGTTTCCAGTGACTTTAATTTGTTCGCAAAACGTAAAAAATTTCTGGATGGGAAACATTTTTCGAACGACGTGGAGCTTATAGACGTTATTGCTTATCTCAATGGACTGACGGTAGAGGAGTATGACGCTAGTATTCAAAAGCTCGTCACAAGATACGACACATGTTTAAATTTGCAAGGGGACTACAATGTGTATCAAAATGATAGGTTCACCCCGATTTTTCAAAGTTTCGACTTAATTGAGAATACGAATCACTATTTTGGTAGAGATAATTATTCAATAATTGTTATAACTATTTAGGAAACAATTTGTTAAAAATAAGTAATTCATTTGTATTCTATGGAAATTTTCATTTTGAGACCGTTTCGTAAAGAGGTCCGTCTTTATAAATCTTTGAACCAAAACGTTTATTTCCACAAAATTTGCATAAATATCATAGTTTAGGCTTATTGCGTGATTACACTGGCTGCTGTGGGGATATTTAAGCATCACGTTGTAATCAAACAAAATGGGTCATCGTTGAAGTCTTTCGCTGGTTGAGCACGGGAAAATTGATGTATTTAAGAAGCGTGGAAAATCGAATAGAGAAATAGCTAAACTTTTAAACAGATCGCATAATATTGTAAATAATTTTTTGAAGAAGAAGTTAGAAGTGGCTTATGGCAATAAAAAAAAATCTGGGCGGCCATCAAAAGTGACACTTCGGTACAGAAGGACTATCGTAAATGAGTTAGAATCTGGAAATACGAGCTTATCAACTTTGGCCAGACAACAAAACCCTTCCAATATCAAAACCTACGGTCCATAGAGTGGTAAAGAAGTTCGGCAATTTAGTTTACTGAAGAGGAAAGCGGCTTAGAAATTGACTTAAAAGCACAAAGAAAAACGATTGAAATTCGCAGAGGAAGTGATGTCCTGGAAAGAAGACTGGCATCGAGTGATATTCAGTGATGAAAAAAATTCAACCTGGATGGTCCCTTACTGGCAATATTGGATGGTAATATTACTGTCACGATGTGCGTAACGATAGAGAGATATTCTCAAGAGGCAAGGTGGTGGTGGTTCCGTTATGGTATGGGGCGGATTAGGACGTACAGGAAAAACCGATATAGCATTTGTAGACAATCGTTTGAATGTTGCAGGCTATCAACAGCTGCTTGAACAATATTTCATTCCACAATCAGAGCATATTGGAGGCCCGTTCTTCATGTTCCAACAGGACAATGCTCCTGGGCATACTGCAAAGTCCATATTTGAATGGTTTCTGGATAATGGTGTACATATCATCTATTGGCCACCTTGCAGCCCCAATCTGAATCCGGTAGAAAACATGTGAGACATACTCGCAAGAGCAGTGTATACAGGCGGAAGGCAGTACAACTGTACTACAGACTTGAAAAAAGCTATTTCCCCCGAATGGGTAAAAATAAAGACATACTGTTCGTAAAAACGTGTAGAAACCATGCCGAATAGGATTTATGAGCTCATTCTGAAAAACGGAAAAATTTCTTATTAATTGAACACTAATTTGATGTTTGGTTCAGTGGACCTATCTTTTTGAAACAGCTGTTTCACATAATTTTTGTTTTCCCTATAATTCCTATGATTTGCATATTATTCATGCATTATATTTTCATTGTATGAACTAATGTAGTTTATAAAATAGTACTTCGTACACAATAAAACTTTTTTTCCCAACTTAACTTTCGTTTTTATTGATGGACCTATCCTTTCGATACACACTGTATGTAGAAAAGTGATACAAGGTAAGAAAATGTGAAATAAAAAGTGCGGTTGAAAAATTATATATGGTTTGTATTTTTATTTAAAAACGGGTATTATTTTCCGAACGACCCTCATATCAAAACTACTGTGTGCCCATTCTATTTACCAGACATAAAGCCTATCGTGAAGTGGCCCCCAGGGGCATTCCTTCTTTAGGTTTGTACGGGCTTCACAACCCCGGTGTACCTGAGTGATATTTTCTAACTTTCGTTCTTCTCCTCCTCTACCCTTCTGCTTTTTGTTTTTTCTTCCTCCCTCATTGTGGTTGCCTTTTCGGAGGTGAGGGCTCCCCTTGAGAAGCTTTTCACCAGTCTGTGCTTTTAGCTCCTCTTGGGGATTATATCACCCACGTGTTTGCCGTGCGTGGAGACCCGTGTCCCTGGAAAAGGGGATCCTGGCAGTTGAGGGACGATATAATGACCCAATACACTGCTTCGGCCTTCGCTTCAAGTAAACGGGAGGTGTGCTTTGGTCCCGTGCACATCAATCGGCTGGTCATTTTTCGGCTAGGGCTAAGCAATCGGCCACTTACTGGACACCTCGCTAAGGGTGGAGGCTGTCTCAGGGGTGCGCCGTGCGCGTATAGTCACCGACAAGCGCCGGTGCAGTTGTCGGCATCCCCGTGTAGGACTCCGTGGTGGGTGGCGCTGTCGGTGATCGAATTTTTTCCCCCTTTTCTATGGAAAATAATACTTTCAGTCCTTCTCCCTCCAGTAGGGAGCAACAAAGATCACTGCCTTCCTTCTCAAATGCCCGACATTTCATTGTTAAACGAACTGATAATTTACAACAAAACTCCAACCAAACATCCAATACCATACAATCCTTTTCTCATACTTGACCTTTTTTAATTGAAAAAACATTTAAATCTTTTCTAGGAACTACTAAATCTTTAAAGAAACTTCGCTCTGGGGATCTTCTTATTGAAGTTACTCAAGTTAAACTCCTCGCGAATTCAACCACAATAGTTTACAGTTTCCCCGCACAGATCATTAAACACTTCAAGGGGTGTTGTATCTGAGCCAGACTTGCTTCACACTCCAGATGAAGAAATCCTTTACGGGATCAGAACGTATGTGAAGTTTAACTATCAATCGAGATGGGAGTTTCATTCGCACATCTCATCTTGACTTTTGACCAACCGACTTTACCTGCCCATATAAAAGCTGGATATCTGAGCTGTCCAATCCGTCCGTATGTGCCGAACCCTCAGCGTTGCTTTAATTGCCAGGGGTTCGGTCACTCTAAGATCTCTTGTCGTAGTCCCACTAGATGCGCTCGTTGCGGTACTGTGGGACACGATACAGATAGCTGCTCTGCAACCCCCAACTGTGTTAACTGTAAAGGCGATCATCCGGCCTTCTCCCGATCTTGCCCCAAATGGGTGTTTGAGAAGGAGGTTCAATCTATTAAAGTTACTCAAAATATTTCTTACCCTGAAGCTCGGAAAATTGTGGAGTCCCGTACTCCCAAAGGATTAACTTATTATGCAATAGTAACTAAAACAATAGCCAAATCAAGTAATACAATAGCCACCCAAACGGACCCTCCGTTTGGACTCGATATTCCATTTCCAAATTTTTCTTTACCACTGATTCAAAAACCTAGTAAACTTTCAGTAACTAAACAAGCAAATAAAAGTACTACTACATCATCTCATACTCCCTCAGAAAGTCTCGAAGCAACTACTTCCCAGATACCTCGCGAATTTCTAACGAAAAGTATAAACTTAATTTTAATAGATTTGAAGAACCTGCAATAGATTTACACGCTTCGGACCTTTCGGAGGACGAAATAGACATCGATATGAATGTCCCGACTCCTCCAGAGCGGCCAAACGCTGCTCCTACAAATTCTAGCCAAAATAAGCCTTTATTTCTTGGAACTGTCGTGGCTACAAACACAAGCTGGATGACGTTAAAACCCTGATTGCAGAATACCATCCCGCCTGTGTCGCACTTCAAGAAACATATCTGAAGTCAGCTGACCTGGCGAAGATCCGTCGATATACTTGTATTCGAAGTGATAATATCAGTAATGATGGACGAGCATCGGGAGGTGTTGCGCTCTTCACTTCCCATGCATACCCCCTCTCTTACTTTGTCACTCAGCACGCCTCTACAAGCAGTTGCTGTAAGAATACAAGCGAAACGGATGATTACCATCTGTACTCTGTACCTACCACCAACTACTCCCATCCAACAATCGAGCCTTGATAACTTGGTGGATCAATTGCCGGAGCCTTTCGTCATACTCGGTGACTTTAATGGTCATAGTGTGCTTTGGGGAAGTAGGGATACCAATTCCCGTGGGCGACAGATTGAACAGCTGATCACAGATCGCTGTCTCTGTCTGCTCAATAACGGAGAGGTTACCTACTTCCACGAACCAACTCGCACCTTTCATGCTCTCGACCTTGCTATCTGCTCTCCTTCCATCTTACCATTTCTCTCGTTTTTTGTCGGTAGTGACCTGTGCAACAGCGATCATTTCCCAATATTCGTAACTCATATCGGAGGAAATGATCCTGTTAGCCGCCCGTCACGATATGTTTATGAGGCAGCCGACTGGCCTGTTTTTACATCTCAGGCCATTATATCGGAACGAATGGTAGAGGGCAACATTGACGAAGCAATAGAAGCAATCACCGATGTTATGATTAATGCTGCTAATCAGACTATCCCCAAGAAATCACTGTCCTTTCAAAAGACTTGTAAACCTTGGTGGACTCCAGAATGCACTACAGCCATTAAGATCCAAAGGAAGGCGTGGGGTGTTTTCCGCCGATACCCCACAACTCAAAATCTTCTTTCTTTCATACGTGCGAAAGCTAACGCCCGCCGAGTGCGACGTCACAGTCAAAGGGAATCTTGGATAAAATATGTTTCAGGTATAACATCTGTCACTCCTTTGAAGCAGTTATGGGACAGAGTTCGAAAAGCGATGGGATTATATCCCGAACATAAGATCTCGTTCGTGGAAGAGGATGGAGAACATGTGTCGGAGGCTGTCGAGATTGCAAACGTCATTGCGCGTGCCTTCTCCACAGCTTCCAGTACTACCAACTACTCGGACACATTTCAGCGCACGAAATATCGCGCAGAATCCCATCGTCTTAATTTTCATTCTCGATCCGAACTCTCCTATAACTGTCGATTTACTGAAAGGGAATTGATGCGATGTCTTAAAGGGACCAGGATGACAGCACCTGGCCCTGATGGCATCTCTTACATCTTATTGCAACACCTTTCTCGTCATTCCCTCCTTAACATCTTATTTATTTTCAATCGCATATGGGAGTAACATACCTTCCCTTTGGCTTGGACACGAGCCATTGTTATACCTTTTCAAAAACCTGGAAAGGATCCAATAAATCCTTTTAACTATAGGCCAATCGCACTCACAAGCTGTATGTGCAAACTCTTTGAAAGGATGGTGAATGCTCGTCTCGTTCACATCCTTGAGACGACTCAGGCTCTATCACCTTTTCAGAGCGGTTTCAGGGTTGCCCGCTGTACGGTAGATAACATCTTGTCTCTTGAAACTCAAGTTCGCCGTTCCTACGCCGAAACCATCTGGTTTCCATCTTCTTTGACATGGAGAAGGCGTATGATCGCACCTGGCGATATGGAATCCTCCGCGATTTACATTCTCTTGGGTTTCGAGGACATCTACCAGTATTTATTCAAAATTTTCTAGCCACTCGACAGTTTCAGGTCCGAATAGGCTCTGCCTTATCGGAATTTTTCATTCAAGAAGAGGGCGTTCCTCAGGGTAGCGTCCTCAGCGGTACTCTTTTTTCTATTAAGATAAACAATATTCTAGAACAACTACCTCCATCTGTCCAGGGTAATTTGTACGTGGATGACCTGACTATTCATTGCCAAGGTAAAGACATGAGGTACATCGAGCGACAACTCCAGACAGCCGTCACTCGTTTGACGCGGTGGAGTGACGAGAACGGTTTCAGCTTCTCCGCTCAAAAGACATCTTGCGTTCATTTCTGCCAACGTCGGAACCTGCATCCTGACCCAGAGATTTTTCTGGGTAATGTCAGGATCGCAGTGGAGGACAGAGTAAGATTTCTTGGTATCATTTTTTACCAGAATTTTACTTTCCTCCCCCACGTCATGCAGCTGCGGATGTCTTGCGAGAAAAAGCTTAATCTGTTGAAGGTACTCTCGAAAACATATTGGGGAGCAGAACGATACTCCATGCTGAATATCTATCGAGCCATAATTCGTTCCAGACTTGACTATGGCTGCGCAGCCTATGGCTCTGCCTGTCGGTCTGTGTTACGAAGGCTCGATACTGTACATCACACTGCACTGAGGATATGTTCCGGAGCATTCCGCACGTCACCCGTCAAAAGTCTGTACGTGGTATGCTACGAACCATCTTTAGCATCCACACGTCTTTTGTTGTCGTTACGACTGTATTATCGAATCTTGGAACATCCAGACCATCCACTACAAAATCTAATTCTTGAAAATGCACTTGATCGCTTATTTTTAAATCGTCCGTCCTGTGTTCCGACCTTCGGGCTTCGTATGAGAAATGCCCTGAGGAACATTCCACTTTATTCTTTCGAAGTTGCTGAGCGTCCTCTTTTTACCATATCACCATGGAGGTCATATAAACTATCATTTTTAAATATATTTCCTGGCTTTGAGAAGTCAAACACAAGTGCGATCATCTACCGTCAACTTTTTATCTCTCATCGTCATCATTTTAGAAATCATGCATCAATTTATACTGACGGGTCGAAATCTAATAATCATGTCGGTTGCGCTTTTAATTGTGGATCAGTCACTTTTAACTACTTATTACCATCTTTTATCTCCATCTTTACTGCCGAATTTTTAGCTATTTACAAAGCTCTAAAGTATATTTCCAGCCTTAGAACTCAAAATTTTATCTTATACACAGATTTCAAAAGTGTCTTGGAGACATTAAATTCAGATTCTCCAAGACATCCTTTGGCATATGATGTTTTTATGCTTCATAAAAAACTCGTCCGACGTGGCTTTGGTATCACATTTTGTTGTATACCGGGACACGTCGGAATTGTTGGCAATGAACTGGCCGATGCCGCTGCAAAAAATGCCATAACCCCATTAAACCTTCGTATCCCATATCACGATCTTCGCAATATTATACGGGATATTGTATAGGAAGAATGGCGCGAGGATTGGAGTGAGCAAATCAACAATAAACTTTTTAACATCTGCCCGACCATCTCACTCCAACCGTCACTGCCATCTCGACGGTTCGACGTTCTTTTAACTCGTCTTCGCATCGGCCATTCCAGAATCACCCATCGATTTCTACTGGGCGGCGAAACCGCACCATCGTGTCAACATTGCCAACAACGTCTTTCCATTAGCCACATTTTAACATCTTGTTCTAGTCTTAGACGGTTTTACCAATATTATTTTAACACAACATCACCTATTTTATCTGATTTGTTGCATCACCCTCCTCATCCATCACTTTTTACCTTTTTACATCACTCTGGATTTTTATGCCATATATAATACATTATATTTTTATTGCATTTCTAAAACCTTTTTAAACTTTGGCTTTGACAAATTGGTTTCTGTATTCCTTGTTTGTATTCTTGAATATTTTTAACCTTTAAAAATTATATATTTACTGTCCTGGTTGCTTTTGAATATTTTTAAATCTTGTGCTTGGCGCAGCTTGTCCACTATTGGACCTTGCGCCATAAAACCCAAAACAACCAACCAACCTATCGTGAAGTGAAAAGAGGTGTGTGGGCATAAGTTTCTAATTAAATACTTCAACAAGGGAACTTCAACACCATGTTGAAGAAGAGATTGAAACACACCGTCCGTAAGTGTAATTGGTGCATTAATGTCAAGGGAGAAAGTCCTTTTTCCTTTACAGTTGGAAAAATATATGAAGAACAGTTCACTCACACATTGGTTGTGTACGACTCGATTGACTGTCAACTCCCGATACGCCCAACAGGTAGATAGTTCACAGAGTCAAAGCTCATGTAAAATACCAGTACACATTTTTGAAAACAGTAGCAAAATCCTATATTAGTTTAGTAAGAAATTTAAATCACAAGACTAAATATTTTCTTTATAAGGTTTTCATGTCAATCTAGCCACCACAAATACAAATGTGGTTTTCATTCATGGGTGCTGTTGCATATCCATGGAAACGATAAGCCACTTATCCTGTTTTTTATACTTTGTTGTGAGAGTAGTGGCAACAGGAAGGTCGAAAAAAGAAAAAAAATAGAACTGTTCGCATTTTTTTGGATTGTGAATTATTCAATTGAGATGTGATTGTAAAGAGTTAAGGTATGCATATAAAATATAAATAACTTATTTTTATTTTATTTTATAGATGTAAATAACTTAGCTTAAAGAAACTTCTTGGTTGTTACTTCATGAGAGCTGTCTCATTTTATTTATAAGAAATGAGCGTTAATATAGTTCGCTGTCTTTAGCGTCAGGTGCCATACATTTCAAAAGTCGCGTCCCTTGAAAAATTTTCTCCAAAAGGAAAATTTGACAAATATTACAAATAGTACTTAAAATAAGGGAATAAACTTTCGTTGACCTTTAATAAATTAAAAATAACAATAATAAAAGCACTATTAAAAAAATTGCCAAAAATTTAAAAATAGAAGCTTTTGGGGCGGCCCTCGATACCCCTAGTCACCAATGTTGAAAAATAGTAGCCCTTCAGTCGTCAGTGGCAGCCCCACAAAAAGGCAAGCAGACGAAGTTCAACCCTTCTAGAGACATCATCTCGCATAATACAGTTCCACTCAGATGAAAGGGGGTGTATCCCATTTTTTAAGCGACCCACTTCTAGTAAAAGTGTCATTGAAAACCAGTGTTAAAAATTTTCTAACTGAAAAATTCGAGCACTTATTAATAACTATTAAAATATTTTTTAAGTGGGTATCGTTTTGGAAAGGGCATTATTTTGTGAAGTATTTATTTCAATTAACGTTCTACTCGAGTAACACAACGGGCTATTGGTGACGGTCCTGGATCAAACCCAAAAGGAACGGTCCGAGGACAACACCACGTCATTTTGATCCACGGTTAGATGACGAGGTCACACCTGAACTGGCACCCTACTCACCAAACTGTCACACCACACCAACGTGAGGACATTGGAGGCCAAAACAGATGTAAAGTGCCCCTTTGACTGTCCTTGGTTGGATTCGAACATGCAACCCTCTGGTTGCTAATTCGTTACTCTTTTAACCAGGCTACAGCAGCCTCCATCATTTTCTGAAGGATAGTAAGCAAGTGCAGATAACCTATTTCACCCACGCCTTGTGTCCCACATAAAAGCAGTCGTGTTACTTTGGTTTGGTTGGTTTTACGACACAAAGGCCATATTCGGCCAAGCTGCGCCAAACTCAAGACACCAATGAGGGAGGAAAACAAAGCGTAAGGGAGTGGGAGAGAGAAAAACAGAAGGGAGGATAGTGCTGTGATGTCTATATTCACTTGAAGATGTGCCCACGAGGGCCTATTATTTCTGGAACAAACCCCATAGTACCCGCATGCCTAGTCTAAATATTTCATTCCATCCACGCCTGTCATTCTGTTCTGAAAAGATTCTTGCTGGCATTTCAAAACGCTCACCAACGCAGTTGATTCCACTCGCGTCTGGCTTGTATCCCTTGTTGCAAATGCAGCGATAGGAGCCCATGGTGTTGATGCACTGGCCATTCGCACACAGGTGGTGCATCAGTCCACATTCGTTGACATCTGAAAGAGCAAGACGACAGGTGAAACGGTATTTCATTCAACGGCGAACTGTTAGTTAGCATCTCGGCAAGGAAATACATTTGTATTAAAACGCAATGCATTACCTCTGCCGTCCTTGTCAAATCCTATGCCATGAGGACAGAGTTCGCTGTAGGCTTCTGGAAAGAAAAGATCAATGTTTTATTCTCATATATTCAAGCATTTTGATTTTGCTTAGTGTGCAGATCGTTTTATAAGGGGTCACGAGGAAATAATTATCAATCTATATACGTCAAGAGGATTTCTCGACTACACACAATAAGTCAAATAACATTCAAAGGAGTTTGAACATAAATTAAGTCGAAAGGCTGGTTGTTTTAGGGCGCCCTATCGGGTTGCACCAAACCCAAGAGTCAAACATATTGTGAAAGGGAAGAGAGTAGTGAGATGAAAATAATGGTTGTTTACTCAAGTCAATAAACCCCGTGTGAAAAGAGGTCCTAAAGGTGCCTCTGAGGGGTCCCCAAAAGGATTTTTAAAGCTTCAAAGCACCAATCCTCTGTAGGTGACGTCCCGAAGAGAACGACGGATAGAATAGAAGCAAAGATGTCCATTCCAAGGACATGAAATAAAGGGCTCTAATACCTTAAAAGTAAGCACTGTCCTTACAAGTGAACGATTTTGTTTCAAACGAAAAACAACCAGTTTTTTTTCAAAAATTTATTTATATTAATAAGTGGGTTCTAGATAGATAACGAATTCGTACTGTTGTAAGACCTTTTTATTGTTATTCCTGCTAGTATCAAGTTACCTGTTAGCACTATGCAATGACACCAAAGTAAACTTAGAGTGAAAAGAACTAAAAATTTATCTTCCCTTCTGTACAATACTATTGTAAATTTTAATTGAATAGTCATTGGAAAAATGCAACAACTCACTAACGCTGTTTTAAACCTAAATCCTTATAGCTTAGTTGCTAGGTTTCAATAATGTTTAAGCACCAGTTTTGATATTCATTCGAATGCTATTGTACTGATTTTTCATCCTTTTAAGAATTGGATTGTATTAAGCAGTACAGGGTTCCTAATGTTCAATCGAAAGAAAAGCCCTACTAACGTCTTTTCATCTTTTTCTTAACCTGCAAGAGGTGAGAAAGCATTTACGAGTACTGGCGTCGGGTTTAACGAAATTAGTTTTGAATCCTCCTGGTGGTTGACTCGGTGAGGTACCCCATCTTGACGGAAGAGGTATCTCGCCTTGAAAAGAAACCACATCTCTCCATTATCAAAACGGGTCAGATCTCGATGGATGAGATGTCTCGTTGAAACTACTCGGAGGGTTAAGAGTTATATACCTCATCTTGGTAGATACAGGACCATTTGGAAAGTTTTTTTACAACACTCGACTTTGTAATTTTAATTTTTTTAAATTTCTAATACAGCAGACAAAAAATACCTTCCACTATATTAACCAGGAGGACTTTTTTCTATTTCATCACCTTAAGAAGTGATAGTTGTGGATAAAATTCAAAACCAGTGAATTAGGATAGTGGTCCTTTTGCCACCAAGGTACAAATCTATGCTCAGATGGCTAAATGTTATAAGTCTTTTTTTTTTAAATTTTTCATAACAGCAATTTTAAGATTCAATATTCAACATGTGGTTCTGTGGTTTTTGACTAACATTACATTTTTCCAACTTTGTTTTCTCATAAACTCAAAGAGAAAGACTTGCGACATTTTGCCACCTTCTAAACATTAAAAAACCACACTCCAGAATAGGACTTACTCAATTTTTTGGGTAATTGGTAATTTTTTAGTTAACGCCTTACTAGAGCAACACAACGGGCTACCTCAATTTTTTGGGAAAAGTGACTTAAAACATTTTGACATCTCAGCACAGAAATACATCGCGCCATTTAATTTAGTGTCCTCTTTAAGGATTGTGTCCTCTGTCAAGGTTTTGATCCATCAGCAGATAATAAGGGCATTCTTTGATCCTTTCCCCATTGGAGCGGTGAATATTAGGAATTCCCATCCAATAGAGGGGAATCATCACACCCACTTAAACCAAAATCTTTAATACCTAAAAAAAACTTTGGTTAGATATCTCTAATCTTGGTCTTTCAATGCAGGCGAAATAAAATATGCAGGGTTATTATTTCAAAATAAGACCTCTCTAAGCTTCTTAATGCTTATATGGAGTGTAGCGTCATGGGGGTCCCCTTGCAGCAAGTTTCATTTCGAAGAAGAAAGAATCGTTGAACGTGTGAGCGTGAACTGATCTGCTCTGATGAAACTACGGGACCATATTTGTACTTGCCATATTTTAGCCCTAAAGTGTACAGATGTTTAGTAATTAATTAAACTAGGGGGGCCGCCCCCTGCTCGCTAAGGCTCGCCAACCCAAGGAGGATTGCTTTGCAATACTCATTGGTTCGCTGCGCGAACTTATGCTCGCTTCGCTCGCATCAATGAAGACATGTGTCCTAGCAGAATGAATTGTTTACAAAATATGATACTCCAAAATAATATTTTTCAAATCTAAATTTTTTTTTTGCTGCTTTTCAGGAAAGATATATACAGTACCTATGGAATCAGAATTCAAATGAAAACTTTGAGCAAATTTTGACTCGAAATGTGAGCGCTGATTTGGAAATTGAATACCCAGCATGTTGTTTGTGTGTACATTTACCCTGCACTCGAGCCACCCACGCTTTTTCATTGAATTTTTTGTCGAAAGTTGTAGTGCAAGCGTCTTGTTGAACTATAATTGTTGGCCTTGAAAAGGACCTTTTTTAAAATGGCCCTGAAAAAATCCTCCGCTTTATTTGATTTCTATTAGTAACTGCAACAGCTCAACTAAAATTCTTTTTTTTTTCAATAAAATTGCATCCGAAAACGCTATAAATTCAATTGAAGCGCGAGGCTTCGTGATAAACAAACAATCGTACAGTTGCCAAAACTCGATAACAAATAACGTCTTTTTTGCGTGCCACGTAAGAGAATTATATATATAGATGTGCTGTATTTCTAAAAGCTGTTTTAAGTGCCTACAAGCCACTTCAATTCTTCTCACGACGTTACATTCCACTTTTTTTATTCAAGGGTCCTTAAAAACGATGCCCTTTTAAGGTGAGCGGAGACACAGTATTTTAAGGGTCCCCACACTCGTGTACTTACTACTTCCTCTGAGGGGGCAGCGTTCGCACCTGGGGCCCCACGCGGCTCCCATTCCGCAGCAACAGTCCACTCGGGTCATCTCGGTGGTGTCCGGGGCATCTCTCGGGCACGAGGGCATCTTGAAGCAGTACCCGGAACGCACGTCTGAAATCACAAAAACAGCATTGCAAAAAAACGCACCTGGCATTGATCTCCAATAAGAAAAATCTCGCACCCTACGAGGGATGTGAAAAACACAGGCAACTTTTCGTAGTAAAACACTTGCAATCAAAGGTGTTCCTGTCGGATCAGTCAAATAAAAAAAATGTCTGCATTACATTAAATAAATAAGTTACAACTTTTGACTCTTAACCGTACTAGTAAGTTTTGATAGAATAGTTTGAATTTCTATATTTTAAACTCGCTAATAAAATGAATCCCCAAATGTATCAATAATGTAAAAAATTACAATTGCTTGCTTTCATAACTCTATCGGAATGTAACTATTTAATAGAGTTACGTCACAAATATAATGAAACGATTTTTACGTAAATCGATGGATTAAATATGTTAATTCCATTGAAATACTTGATTGGTACCAATTTCCCTTAGCATTAAACAATCTCCATTCCCTTCTCATTCAGTTGTGATATTTCAGCGGCTAAGAGCAGAAACTCATCAACTCGAAAATACCATTTTTACTGTACAGTTGTTGAATAACTAACTATTAGTTTCTAGTTAAGAAAATACAAATTATTCACATTTTGATAGCGTTATATATCTTTCAAACAGATTCCATGACAATGTGTCTGTACATTAAGAAAATAAGCATTCTTTGTCTCCAAGGGGCTATATTCATCGCTCAGACACTGTTTTACAGTAGGTAGATATTTTAATTAATGTCCTATTGGTGCAACACAACGGGCTATTGACGATGGTCCCGGATCAATCCCCCAAGCGAAAGATCCGAGGATTCATTTTGAACCACGGTCAGATGACGAAGTAACACCTGAGCTGGTACCCCACTCTCCAAACTTCCACGCCACAGCAACGTGAAGAGATTTGAGGCCGCCTTTGTACACGATGGTCTTGGGTTGGATTCGCAACCCTCCGGTTGCTAGTTACTCTTCCAACCTGGCTGCACACAAATAATTACATCCTAGATCTCATACACCCAATATTCATGAACTCAACTGCACTATTCCTTGTTATTTTGCAGAAAAGAATATCACATAAGTATACTGTAAAAGTATAATCCAATATTTACGAGGGGAAAGAGCTCTCCCACTGCCTTCTAGATAGTGAAAAAGAATTTTCATGATGAGGCCTCGCAAGCAAATGTCAAATGGAAAACATGGAATCCGGAAATTCGATTTTCATCTGTTCCAATGAAACTCTAGACTGCTAAAAGGAACAGCTCTCAGTGTTCTTCTGGGCTAATATACATACCAAGCATAGCACCAAGAAAAAGTCGTCAAAATGAAAAGAAATTTGACACATGTAAGTACTACTTTGATATCAGTAAGTGATTAGAAAATCAAAGAAAAAGGATAATTTATTGCAGAAAAAAGTACAAATGAACGGAAGTTTTAGTACTCTGTTGGACCCCTCTAGCGCGAATGCACGATGGGAAACGAGCGGGCATTGAGGCATACAAGTTCCGTATGATGTCCTGGGGCATCTCGTTCCACAGTTGCTGCAAACGCGTCTCTAGTTCGACCATACTCGTAGGGTGTCCAACTTGCCGTACCAAATGATCCCAGATAGGCTCGATTGGAGACAAATCTGGGGATCGAGCAGACCAGGGAAGGGTGGTAATGTGGCGGAGGTAGTCTTGTGACATCCTTGCTGTGTGTGGCCGAGCATTGTCTTGTTGAAAAATGGCTCCTGGGAGCCCTGACATGAGTGGCATCACATGTGACTGAAGGATGTCATGGACGTACCGCTAAGCTGCCATGGACGTACCGCTAGGCTGCCATGGATCAATATTAGGGGTGACCGTATATCGTAAGCAATGGCACCCCATACTATCATACCAGTTGTGGGAGCGTTGTGTCGCTGTAAAGCGAAGGCAGGATTGAGGCGTTCACCACGGGGCCTCCACACACGAACACGAATGTCATCACTGCTCAAATTGAATCTAGTTTCGTCGCTGAAGACGACCTTGTACCATTCCGTTGCAGTCGAATCCCGTCGTGCGCGACACCTCCAAACGGAGACGTCGGTGTCATTGGCAGCACACGTAATGGGCGCCGCGGTACCAGATGTCCTTCATCCAGGCGCCTTGCGTCGGGAAGACACAAGGTCCCGTAGTGAAGGTGCTGCCTGGATAGCGACCAATGAGGCGGCTCTACGCGTGCATTTCGTATGATGTGATTCTCGACGACTGGTCTGCAATCGTTTGAAGTTGGATACGAAGTAGGATTTTCGAAACATGAAATTATTGTCTCTGTTCAATCCACACTCAAAGAGTTGCAAAATTGTTCATCACAAATATTCCACTTAAATGAAAATGGCCTGCTGACATTGAAGTAGACCTTCCAAATCTTTAAGTTTTCCAGAAGTACTTTTAACCATGACATATATTTTAATGCTAAATATTTCTTAATAGAAGTTAATGCATCTTAAAACGTTTTCATCAAAATTGCAGAATTCTATAAACAGCTTTTCAAACCACTCCGAGCAAAATAAACTCCATTATGGGTTTTTTCCTTTTACATAAAGAAATCCTTTTCACTATAACTCCTAAAATTATACCATTACAAAATATAACTAAAACACTGAAAATACTTTAAATAAATAATACAATTTTATGAGAATAGTATTAGTATAATGTATCATTATATTACACATTCAGTCCTATTGCTCTTTTTTACCTGCAAAGGCATGATATAGTGAGGGATTACTGTAACACAAATGTTTCTTAAATACATGAAGGAATATGTACTCATGAAATACAAGAATATAAAAAAAGAGCGTCAGAAAAATGGGTCACAAAATGGATGGATGGAAATTATAGTAGTCACTAGACAATAGTCCTTAATTATAGCAGTCAGGAATCAAAGAAGGGGGGCGCATTTTTAATCCATTAGCATTGGCAGCTTAGTTTCTAAAAATGTCAACTGCATCGACTGCGTCACCTGCGACAAGGGAAGTTGTTGAAGCTTTTTTTGCACGCAAAAAGGATTTCCACAAAAAATATCCAAAGAGATGCTTTTTGGTTATAGTGAAGTGACACACAATTCGGTCATGAAACTCTGCCAGGAATGCTAAAAAATACCAACTGGGCTAAGATGATAATCCGCAACTTTTACGCTACAGATATCGAGGCACATATTAACTCTCCAAGTGGTTTCGACGCGTTATCACGTCCATCGAGGTTTGACCCATTTTGATAATGTCTCGTCATCAATATATTTCGGATTTTTGTACTTTGACGAGATCTGATGGACGAGATACTTGGTCGAGACAACCAACAGGAGGGATGAAAAAAAAACTGTTTTTGTTAGGATTTGGTACTGTTCCAGTCATTTGCGACTTTCTTTCTACAGTTAATGTTATTGATATCCTACCAATGCACTCTTTCTGTGTCCGAGATGGGTTATATCCAGGAAAGCAGTCGCACCGGTACGAGCCTCTGGTGTTGACGCAGCGTCCGTTGGCGCAGACGCCCGGAATGGTGCGGCACTCGTCCACATCTGTCGAATAAAATGGAAAGTCAATTCGAAGAACTAGGGATGTCTTGAAATAACACTGCTAGAAAGTGAACTCAAAATCCCACCAAAAAGCTTTAAAGAGAAATAGTCCCAAGAAACGCAGATTAGCCTAAAAAATTCACATATCTTCTTGGCAAAACTGATTTTTAAAAAGTTACATGATACAAATAATTTTTTTAAACTCACTGCAGTCTACTGTATTGACTGAAAATAGTTACTAACCACATGAGGCTAATTCTAACTTCATGGTTTCACACACTTTATGTGTATGTCAATGGAATTTTAAACACATTCCATCGGATCCACGCGCAACATTTTACCTCACATCACGCACGCGATCTGAAAATAATTTCCCTTTTCTATTGCTAATAAAAAAGTGAAATATTATTTTTTTACTGTTTTAGACGAGGAAAAGGTGCATTTCTTATGGGAAACAAGGATAAGCTGTGTCACAAAAAAAATTATACGACTCAGAATCCTAGCAACATTAAGAGGGAGATAAATGGTAGGTGAACATCGATGCGCCTTTTTTTTTAAATCAAGCATTACGAAAGGGGAGATAAATATGAGCATATATAAAAAATATGTTAAATGAGATTGATGAAAATGATGTAGCTTACAATTCACAAGCTTTTCTGAGAAAATGAGAAGCGTAAAAATGTCTTTGGGAAATTAAAGATTATGAATAGAAATGACTCCGATGCTGTCTATCTCAGTGGATAATTAAAGAGGTCGTAAGATGTAGTTTGAGAACTGATGAATGCGTCAAAAAGGCCGAGTAATGTGAAAAGAAAAAAAAGGGATGAGTGCTGAAATAGGGGAATCAAGTGTTAAGAAACATCTGAGGTAAAAACGTTTGAGTCGAGGACGAGGTTAAAATGTGACGTATGTTAAAAGACAAGGATGGGGCAGTTTCAGCCATCAGTAGATGTCGGACGTGAAGAAGAGCCATTCCAAATATAAGACTATTTTCCAACCTGTGCAGTATTTTTCTATTGATGCGCTCCAAAACCCCCTTCGATTTACGTCAATTAAGCCCACATTTATTGTTGCGAGATCAAAAGTATACTTCGGGGAATGCCCTCATCTGAATATGTTCCTATTCTCCATTCAAGTACTAGGGCCATACAACAAGTTAGTTTACGAAACTAAGTTAATTTTATATCGACCAAGTGTTCTACTGAACAGGCTTCCCCTGAACATATTCTTGCATGCCTGGGGGGCTCTCCAGGCGGGATCTCGCTGCCGATCCTCAGTTAGTATTGGATTTCTTAAGGGTTGTCATGGACCTGGTCTAGCCCCGCTAGCCTTAGGGGATGTGCAACATCAATTCTATATCGTGAGGTTTGGTTTATCACTTGACTTGTTGGATTCCAAACCACGAGTGTTTGAGAATGTGGATTCTATTAAACACATCTTCAGGTATTACTATCCAACTGTATAAGATCTAGAGCCATACTAAATTTTTAACGATCAGTTAACTTTAAAATCCCATTTCTAAAATATCTAATCTCCATAAATGACGTGACGGCATCTCTCCTCGGGGAACATCGAAATGAGAAGCTTTCAAGAGTCTGAACTACTAGTTCCACCTACCAAGAAGGAAGCAAGGATTGGTCCCCACCCCACTTCTCCGAGTCCAGCAAAATCTATAGAAGGCTCAAACGAACTCACTGAGAGCCACAACTCCTTGATTGTTATGTAAATGATTTTACTTTGCCACAGCTATTGCCAATAACCACCTAATTTTTGTATTTTCTAGGCATGCAAATAAGCGATTATAGCCCCTTCGGGGATAGACTCCCTGAATAAACAAACAATCACTGAGAACCACAACTCCTCTGCTCGGGCAGAAGGTTGGTAGATGTCCTCAAAAGAAGCATTTAGGGATCCCATAGTGAATTCAGAATTACCACGGAATCTGCAGAAATACGTATTCTGTCTGGGAGATGATGGCAGGAAACAAGTGTTGTCACTCATATTTATTGCCTACACTAGAATCATGCGAGCACTTTATCTTGGAATTCCAGTAGGCAGTTTTCTATCCATCTCTCATTTTCTAGGGCTAACTTTGAGGACCAGGAGAATCCCATTACCCTACTTCAATCAGCAGAGGATCAAAGACCAAAATCTCCGTTTTACCCTGACCATAAGACTTGGAAATTTTTTTCCTAGGGTTTGTGGACTAGCTAAGCAGATGATAATCATATGTCTCAATATGATGTGAGGTTTTTTTTCTGACTGTTTCTTTGCCACTGCGTGGCTAGCACGGCGTTGCCCGTGACGTACTTTGTGGGGTTAGGTGTGTTAATTGTGAACGTTTGCCAACCACCGGTGTTTGCTACGCATACCCATTTAGTTTGCTTTGCAAACCAACACGACGGACAACGCCGTGATGCCCTCGTTATTGTGAAATGCGACGAAATTGGAATTGCAAAAAGATCCAATCGGTGTGACGTCACAATCTATTAGAGGGTGGGGTGCCATCTAAGGTGTTGTTATTATTTGACCGTGGTTGAGAATTACGCGATATTGTAAACGTATATTTTACTTATTGGATTTAACTCCGACCCTAGTTATTAGGTAGTTGTGTTGCTTGAGAACGTTAATTAAAAATTACCCAATTTTCTCGGATACTTTCCTTAGGGGATTGATCCTGAACTGTAGTAAATAGCCCGTTGAGTTGCTATAGTACGACGTTAAAAATTACCTTGGATATTTTGCTTAGGGAATTGATTTGGGACCGTTGTGAATAGCACGTTGAGTTGCTACAGTACGATAATTAAAAATGACCTATGATCTTTCAATTAGGGAATTTATCCCAGACCCTCGTCAATAGCCCATTGTGTTGCTATTGTGTAATGTTAATTAAAATTACAAATTTCCTCAGATTTAAAATTCGTTGAAATTTTTAATAAAAACTTGTAGAATTTCTGTTGATTGTTGTATTATTTTTATAATCCATTTTATACACATGCATATTTTACACATTTTACTGCAATGCCAAACAATTGTATTTTCTAAGAAATAAAAGTTTTAAGTTTTTGAAAAAGGCAGTTGAGAAAATTGAATAGTGAAAGGAGTGAGAAAACATGCTTATTTTACTAAAAACAGAAAAAAATGAGTATTATTTTTTAAATTTTACAACTTAAAATTGTATTTTTTTTAACAACAATAAAATGTGTTGGTTTGGCCAACGCAGTATCTTTTAACGCCAAATTACTGTGATAATAGGGAGACAGAAAAATCAGAAATGTTTTTGTAAGTTGAGGTAGTTTTGAATTTTAAATAAAATAGATTGATACACCAAAAAGGTATTTTTTATAATTTTGTTGAGCACAAAGTAAATTATTTTACTGCTTATGTGAAATTTTTATATTACCAATGTTTGTAGAAGTGAAATGTAACTTTAGAAACAATTAAATTGAATGAAATAAGTCTGTCCCATGTGTGAGAGGAGAAGAAAAAAAAATGAGCATTTTATACTTGATTATTTTTTCCCGAGAGAGTATACCTCTACACTTATTACAATAACCACATCCAGTCAGAAATTTAAGTGATATTTAATGATCAAAAGTAAAAAGGTATCCAATCGAACACTTCACCGTGGGAGAAATGCGGTTTCATGAGACAGAGTCCTATGACTTTGAGTGATTGTGCCTTCTTGATGCTAACAGTGAAACTGAAACGAACTGGGAACTGAAGTTTTTTAAATTGGAAAGGGATATGAGAAGTGATGATTGGTGTTATAGGAATGAATATGTTTTAACTTGCGGCATGTCTAATCACGATGGTGGCTTCAATAGTATTTGGCATGAGTTTGTTGACAGTGTCGTACCATTGCACAGTGAAGGTGGATTGAGATTTGTGAGAAGCATAATCGGTGCTCCAATATGTGCAAGAGTACTCCAGATGGTTACAATGTGTTAAAAACTGTGTCGTGTGTTTTAAGGCCTAATGTGTGTGACGTTTAATGTATATAGATTTGTAAATTTGAAAACTACGGGGCAATTCTGGCAAGAGTTGCTTTTTGATGACATTGACATTTTTATTTCTTTGGGAAATAATTGCCCTTTGGCACAGCCATGCATGATAAGTGCTTTGCTACAACAGCAATATATAGATAAACTGCAGGGTTCGTAACCTTTGGGGAGCGGGCCACAGGACTTTGGACAACTGTTTGGCTTGTTTGTATTATCATGAAATCACGGAACGAACGGCAATGAAAAGAGCAACATGAGTGATTCATTGCCCTTCTTGAAGGCATCCCACAGAACGGCAGCGCTCACTATTTGCTATTCGTGTTCTGGAAGTGACAGAAACATGTTCGTCTTGAAAACTAATCCTACGAAAGTTCTAAACTAACCCTTCACAATGCTGGCTTCTTATACGACTGCCTTTTTTTATATTTGTAGACACGAAACTATGATTGGCTGTTACATAACACATTTGCATATTTCCATCTAACTCTGCAGCAAATTGCAGCCCCTAAAATTTAGATTAGCTTCCAGAAATTAACATTTTCCATAATGTCCTTAACTTTTGGCAGCGAGTGTAGACTATTACCTGTTAAATAAATTTATTGTCGAAATGTATTCCAAAATTGAATCGGAAAGGGTGTTGTACATCAGACTGAATCAGAGTGGAACAGTATGCACATTTGTGAGATGCATTGATGAACGGTGGAAATGCTGCGATACAAAAACTGAAGTACACAGAAATGACTAAACTTCCAAAGAGATATAAAAACCAAAAGTTAAAAGTTATGCATTTGTAAATTTATACATTGCATAAATTATCAAAATTAAGTATTGCATGCTTTCCAAAAGACACCCAAACACAGAAACAAAAAAAAAATACATAAAAGATAAACAAAATAACAGCATTTTAATCGCTAATTTTCCAAAAAGATACACAGAAACAAACAAAAAATAGCATATAAGATCAACAAAATAACATTTCGTAATAACAGTATTATTTTAATTTACAGCCCCAATATTAAAAAAAGGCAGTCGTATAAGAAGCCAGCATTGTGAAGGGTCGGAGCATTGGTTTCATTAACAAAATAATGTTTAAATGCAAGACTGCATTTTTAGCATATTTCTCAAAACAAAACCGTGATTGGCCGTTACCTAACGCATTTGAATACTTTGTTCTTTCCGTGCAGCACATTGCAGCTTCTCAAATTCAGATTGGCTTGTGGAAATTAACATTTTACTCTCCGTGTTTAACTTCGGGTGTATCGTAGCGCGTAAAAGTAGCCTCGCGATAGGATTTAGAGTTGTGAAGTGGGCTTTGTATAAAGTCGGTGTTGGTCTAACTACACCAAAGCGACAACGCAGTAAAATGACGACAATGTTATGCAAACATTAGTGATATTTTCGTGAGGCAAAATGTAGCAGTGTAATGTAAAGGGAGAAGCTGATACCAAACAAAATCATAAAAACAGCATTTGTTTTAGTTGTATAACAAAACATTGTGGGGCGTACATGAAAAGAGGCCGTTAGAGCAAAAGGCAATAATTTTGTTAATATTTAATGCAACTTTGTGTTTGTTTCTGTGTTTCAGTGTCTTTTGGAAAGAATAGCAATATTTAATTTTGATAATTTATGCAATATAAAAATGTACAAAAGCATGACCTGTTACTTTTGGTTTTGATATCTTTTTGGAAGTTTAGCAATTTGTGTGTACTTTAGTTATCGTACAGCAACATTTCCATCGTTCATTAACGCATCTGAATGAGATGCGTTAATTACACTGCTACATTTTGCCTCACGAAAATATCAGTAATGTTTGCATAACATTGTCGTCATTTTACTGCGTTGTCGCTTTAGTGTAGTTAGACCAACACCGACTTTACCGATTACTGGATATCCTTTAAAAAATTTATTGCCTTTTTAAAAGCATGTTAACTTTTAGTTAGCGTTGACTTTTAATCTTTTATATAAGTATCTTTTTACTGTGCTTACTTCATTTATGGAACTGGATAACGGTTTGTGCAATACGTTTGTTTTTTAGACTACGATACTTTGCATTTTGATTTTTAAAGCATATTAACTTTTAGTTTGGATATTTTTTTCAAGGTTTAGCGATGTTTAATTTTGATCTTTTGTGCAATGTGTGGTTTGTTTAATTTATGCAATGTTTTGTTTGTTTCTATATAGTACTTCGGTTTCAGTATAGTTAATTTTTATTATTTTTGTTTCGATGTCAAATAGAAAGAAAAGCGATTTATTTCCAATTTTAAATTTAATGTATAACATTATAAAATGAATTTATTATTATATTTTTGCTTTATTTGGTTTCCTACAAATGTCCACAGAATTTAAAAGGTCTTTACTGCACTCAGGCCAATCTTGGATTTTAATCATTTATGCAAACTAAGAACATTTATTCTATGTAGTTCTACGCTCACAGGATGATGATGTGCTATTAGAATTACAACGTTTTACTGAGAAGCAAAGACATGTAATGTAAAGGGAGAAGCTCATACTAAACAAAAGCATAAAAACAGCATTTGTTTTAGTCGTATAACAAAACATTGTGGGGCGTACATGAAAAGAGGCCGTTATAGCGAAAGGCCATAATTTTGTTATTATTTAATGCAATTTTGTGTTTGTTTCTGCGTTTCAGTGTCTTTTGGAAAGAATAGCAATATTTAATTTTGATAATTTATGCAATATAAAAATTAACAAAAGCATCACCTGTTACTTTTGGTTTTGATATCTTTTTGGAAGTTTAGCGATTTCTGTGTACTTGAGTTTCCGTACAGCAACATTTCCATCGTTCATTAACGCATCTGAATCAGATGCGTCAAATGTGCATACTGTTCCACTGTTGAGTCATCTGATTTAGTCGTATGTACAAAACCTTCTCCGATTCAATCTCGGAATACATAGCGACAATAAATTGATGGAACATGTCTTTGCTTCTCAGTAAAACGTTGAAATTCTAAGAGCACATCATTATCCTGTGAGCGTAGAACTACATAGAATAAATGTTCTTAGTTTGCATAAATGATTAAAATCCAAGATTGGACTGAGTGCAATAAAGACCTTTTAAATTCTGTGGACATTTTTAGGAAACCAAAGAAAACACAAATAATATCGCTTTTCTTTCTATAAGACATAAAAACTAAAATTATAAAAATTTACTATACAAAAGCCGAAGTACTATACAGAAACAAACAAAAGATAGCATAAATGAAACAAACCAGAAATTGCACAAAAAAAAAAATATCGCTAGACTTTGAAAAAAATATCCAAATAATCCAAAGTAAAAGCGAATATGCTTAAAAAATCAAAATCCAAACTGTCGTATTCTAAAAAAGAAACAATAACAAACGTATTGCACTACCGTTATGCAGTTCGAAAAATGAAATAAGCACAATAAAAAAATACAAATAAAAAGATTAAATGTTAACTCTAACTAAAAGTTAATATACTTTTAAAAAGGCAATAAATTTCATAAAGTATATTCAGTGATACTATAAAAGTGAATATACTTCAAAAATCAAATTCCAAACTACGATAGTCTAAAAAAGAAACAATAACAAACGTATTGCACAACCGTTATCCAGTAGCAAAAATGAAGTAAGCACAGTAAAAAAATTGAAACACAAAAGTTGACGCTAACTAAAAGTTAATATGCTTTTAAAAAGGCAATAAAAAAATTTCAAAAAGGATATCCAGTAATAGAGCGGCTACACACGCGCAGAAAATACGGATTCATTCAATACCGATCACGACTGTTGCCATTCGGAGGGAAGGGAATAATAATTAAACATTGCATTAAATTCATTTTAAAATTTTCAAGATTTAATTTTAAAAATCAAGTTGGTCTTACAGATTATAAAAATTATAATTGCAAAAAAATTCGTACTACATGTGCGCCAAATTTCATTAGTGAGAATGCCATAAATTCGTCAGGGCACAACTTGATTACACACACACACACAAAAACTTCATTTTATAATAGTAGAGATTCATTCTTGTAAAGTGTGTTGCATGCATATGTTTTCTCATTACACAGGGTGAACTGTAAAGTCTATTTAAGCCCTTTAAATTTGAAACAGCGTCTCGTATAGTCAAGGAAATAACGTGTACTTTTAGTAAAGTGACCATGCTAAATTTATTGAGACAGCTCACAGTGCCCCTAGCGGCGAAATAAGGAAGCTAAAAAATAACTATAAAAACTGTGCACAATACTATAATTAAATCACAGGAAAAATTTCATGGAGTTGTCTGTAAAATTGGCGGAGATATTAGCGATTGAAATTTGCACTATTCCATGCCTTGAAAAAGGGTCGTCCTGAAATTGAAAAACGTGTTCTCCGGTGTTATACAGTTTTTCTGATTTTTCTGACACGATTAAAACCTCCCGGCTACACACAACCACGAAAGAAAATTTACTATTTAATAATTTTATCCTGATAAACATTGAGCAGATTCGAAAATGTCAGAAACAAATGCGCGTTATTCAGTGTGCCACATCGGAAAAGACAGATGAGCAAAAGCAAGAAATTTATAGCTAAAAAACATGGTGAGTATGTGCAAAGGTTACCATCGGCCACAATACACATTTGTATTCGATCAAGCATGCACATTCCTTATCTGCGATGTGACAGTAGCGCAGCTATCTCTGATACGCTGCCGCAGATCAACTTATAGCTCCATACACCCCGATCTTTGTTGTAACCCCAGAGGAAGAAACCGAGTGGGGTAAGACCTGGTGATCATGGAGGCTATTCAACACAGCCATAGTATCCTATTATCCAAATTTGTTGTTAAGAAACTGTCGCACTGCGTGCGATTTGTCCAGCGGGGCGCCATCATGGTGGAACCAGAAAAAAAACCAAGAACGTCAGAGAAAATTTTCAGTTTTTTAAATTTTAAATACGATTGGTGTTCTTTGGAATAAAATGATGAAATAGTACATTTTTGTTCATGGCGGTATAGCCGGGAGGTTTTAATCGTGTACTTTAGTTGCGTAAAAATAGTGATTTTGGATCGCCAGTTTTTTATTTTTTTATTTTCCGGAGTGTGTTTTTCAGATATTTTTCTTTTATTTATCTTTTTGTCAGTTTCTTTGTTGTTTTAACGTCGTTGCTTTTGTCAAAAAATGTCAGAAATTCGTCGTTGTTTAAGTCAGAAAAACTGTTTAACACCAGAGAACACGTTTTTCAATTTCAGGACGACCCCTTTTCAAGTCATGGAATAGTTCAAATTTCAATCGCGAATATGTCCGCCAATTCTACAGATAACTCCATGAAATTTTTTTCTGTGCTTTTATTATGGTAGTGCGCACATTTTTTAAGAGCAATTTCCTCGATCTTCTTTAGTTTTCTAGTTATTTTTTAACTTCCTTTTTTCGCCGCTAGGAGTGCTGTAAGCCGTCTAAATAAATTCAGTATGGTCACTTTACTATAGGTACACGTTACTTCCTTGACTATACGAGACGCTGTTTCAAATTTAAAGGGCTTAAATTGACTTTACAGGTCACCCTGTATATTATAATCACGCTTATGCACAGCAACCAATGACAGTGTCTAGTTTTGACCGAATTCGTTCAATAAATGTTGTTCAGGGTCGCTGTGGGTACGGGGTGTTCCTTCCCCAAACTGCCGTCGGCAGTGGCGGATTTAGGTCCAGGGTTCTGGATTCGTTTCTTATAATCCTAGAAAATGGACTGAGAATGCTCTTACACTAACAGGAGAGAAGTTAAAATCTCGTTTAAAAGTAGTGAAAGGAAGGATAAAAAAGCAGGCACATACAGCTGTTAGTCTTTAATTTAGCCTAGAGAGGTGATCAAGAAATCCTAGATCAAAGCATAAACTGACCTACACAGTCGTCAATCATGCCAACTTGAGTGTAACCGTCGGGACAGATGCACATGAAGGAGCCGATCAGATTCTTGCAGGCGAAGCGGCAGTCGTTCGCCGGTGTCTGACACTCGTCCAAATCTTCGAGTAACCGCGAGAGAAAAAGAAAGGTTAGGTCATGCAAATCCCACAAAGGAAGTCAAAGAGAATGCAGAGGTTGTGTTACCTTCGCAGTGTCTCCCGTCTGCAGCGAGGGTGTATCCGTAGGGACAAGTGCATCGGAAGGATCCGGGAACGTTCTGGCATCTGAATGCACACATGGAAGCCATCTCATCGCATTCATTTATATCTGAAGCACACAAACAATATCTCAAAAAACAAGATATTATATCCAACTGTATTCATGAACGTTCATGGTAGCAGAGCCAATTGAATGGGTGAATGAAGAAACTGCCCCATTTGTCAAAACCTATTACTTTTTTCATGACCCCATATTTACAGAATCTTTTCTCCACACATTACCCTAGACATCATCCATTGATGCAATAAAGTCAGTTTTCAAAATTTGGGATTCTGGGTTCCTGTGGTTTTTACCAATTTAATTGTGCGAATGCTTTAATCAAGACATCATCAAAATTCTGCAAGCTATTAATCGAACTAAGTACAATACATTTTACTTGTTTCCTCAAGGAATCTTGAAACAGTAAAGAAAATCACAATCTGTTTTTCAAGAATTGAAGGTTACTTGTTTCAAGTAGTCTTCAACTGGATTTTCATAAAAGATTTCCAGCCTCAAATGAAAAATATACTACCATTTAATTTCATGTTAAAATATTATAAAATTAAGTCTGCAGTTTGAAATAATTTTAATTAAAACGTGCAGTTTAATTTATAATTAGTTCTTTTTTATTTAAAATGAACTACTTTTTTCTCGATACTCTTAATACGGGTCTTTTATTCATCCACAAGAACCACAATACCTCTAAGTATTATTGTTAATATAATTAAGCACGTGTGTGTAAAATACTCTTTATAAAAATTAAGGCTATGTCAGCTACACACATTGCCAAGCTACGAATTTTCAAAATGTTTCATTGACTCTTAAACAAGGTTATTAAGACAGAAAGTTCAAGATTATCTTTAAGCTTTGTTTGTAGATGTTTGCTCCTAATTAGAAAAAGTGTTCATGATGTTTAGAAATATCAGATGCATCATTAATTATAAAATAGGTCACCATATGGATATAAATATAAAAACCTTTAGCCAGTCTACAACTCTTCAATTTAATAAATGTTTTTTACGTCAAATTAGTTTCTAAATGAATTTTTTCAAAATTATTGATTGCATTTCGATTTGATCATACACATTGATTTTACAAGTCATAAAAACTTTAAGATTTTAAATTGCTTTAATAAGAGACAAATACCTTCGCAAGTCTGGCTTGGACCAGATGCGAATCCATCGCGGCAATCACATTCGAATCCTCCAATGACGTTCGAACAAGTTCCATTTCCACAAGCAGCTGCCATCTCTCTGCATTCATCAACATCTGTTTTTAACAAAGCGATTCAATAGTGTTTTCATCAAGTATGAACGTACGAAATTTAGAGGGAAAATATCATATTTATAAACTAAGAAACTTCATTGAAAACAAAGTACGAAAAAGTGTCATGATTTTTTTTAACAAAAACAATAAATTTGGATTTATTTTATTTAAATTAGGTTATTATGACTTAAAATAAATGCATTGCCTTCATAAGTTCATACCTAACGTATAGATACAACGCAGCCTCAAGAATGGAATTATAGAAAATATTAAAACACTAAGGTTTCAAGAAATATTGCAAAAGAATGACACTAAAGATTTCCACATTAAATAACAAAACACTAGAAAATTCCGGCTATTTCATTTTAAATATTATTAAACTTTATTAAGGAAGAAATTGTAAAATTTTGAGTTGAATCAATAATTTTTTTAGCAGAAGTACTTGATGTAAATCTAGTATTAAATTTAAACCTCACTGAAAATATTACATACACATTTTGTGGATTCCTGAAACACCTAATCATAAGTGGACCTGTCCGTTGGATCAAATCAACACTGGCAGGCTCAATGTTCCATTGAGCTCGGCTGAAAAAGTGGCAATTGTTCATGTTGAAATACTTTGGCTCTCCTTTAAAGCCCCTCAGAGTGGCTTTGTATTTGGTTGAAATATTTCTTTCCACGAGTTTCAAAAGGATAAATATCAGCATTTTAGTGAAAACTTACCAATACATTTAGTTCCTGAAGAATCGATTTTGAAACCTTCTTGACATTCGCAGCGATAGTTGCCATCCATGTTGATGCAAATTCCATTTTCACATAGTGTAGAATCCATCATGCATTCATTGATATCTACGCAAGTCACGAATTAGAATCAGTGAATTTTAACTCAGCAGGAATAAATCGGCCATTGATTTTCTATTAAATCTAAAAATGCAACAAACCCTTAAAAGTGCTAATTTTCACTTGAAAATAGGATAGCAGTTGCTAATCAAAAATATTTTATAGTTAAATCATTCATATTCACTCATTCCATAAATTAAGGATAATTCAGTATCACACGGAAATCGAACTCTAATGTAAAAATTTCACCTGCAGAATTATCGCACACATCTTCAAGAATAATATCCAAATTACAGAAAGCTATCAGATCACGCCGATAGTAGATCACAATGACGAGAGTCTAAGAGAGGTGTAACACTGGGGCAATACAAATCAGTTTAAAAGTATGCTTCTAGTTCTTTCCCTCAATTATTTCCTTTCAATTTGAGTACAAATAAGGCTGTTCCAATTCATAGGGAAAAAAATAATTCTTATTGGGTTAGAACTAATACATTACACTTTACTTAACGGTGTAAATTTCATTAATTTTCCATAATATTTTAAAATTAAAAATATTAATTTTAAATATTGCTGTATTACCAGTTATGGTCCTACAAATTTATTTATGGCCATATTAAAAACTAGTAATGGTCAACCTAGGTAAAACTTGCAAATGTCATAAAATACAAAGGCTGTTCGCACATTTTTTAGACGATTTTGGTTAGCTGTAATAAAAAATCGTTTAATGCAAAATAAATAATTGCAGTTGTACTATGTTTTTAAAAGTCAAAATTATCGTCTGCGGCTTGAGAGGTTTGTTTTTATCAAAATGGCGTTTTTAACGAAGCAGTGGTTCGAAGACTATACTTATGCTCGTTCCGAAGAGAAATATTGATATTCCGTTATCCAAAAACAATGTGAGAGTCCTGGTTTTGTGATATCTAAAGCGTCGATAGGTAATATCGTCAACAAGAAAGGAAAAAAACGTCAAATTGGAGCCTCAAGTGGGACAAAAATTCCAAACAAGTATCCAAGGAAGAAACAGACATCTTCGACTATTACAAAGGTACATTGTTTAATGCTAAAATAAAACCCCCCTAGTCAAAGAACAGTTGCAAAATCATTAAAATGCTCGGTGTCCACTGTAAACAAAATGATAAACGTTGATTTAAATCTTAAGAAAGCGAAAAAACGCAATGTGCATCGTCTTTCTCCAAAGCATATCGCTGAACGCGCGCGCTCTGGACACACAGACAAATTCTATATAAAAACACTTATCCAAAGAAAAATGGAAAAAAAATTGTCACTATAGATGAATCATGGGTGTATTTAAGTATTTAAATGATTGCAGCAAAAAAAAGAGCCATTTATTATCATAAAAGGGTAGAAAAAATTTAAGTACATGGTTCACAGAATCGAAAGAAGGTTTTTCTAAGGGATTCATGATTGTTGCTGGTTTTTCATATAATGGCGAGTTAAAAATAAAGAGAGTGAAAAAAATGTCAAGATTAACTCCAAATACTATCAGGAACATATTTTATCGCCAATTTTTCAAAATGAAGTACCATCGTTTTACCCACAGTACCATCAATCTGTGGAACTCCATCAAGACAAAGCTAGCAGTCACACATCAAAATCCACTGTAAATTTCCTAAAAGAAATGGAACCAAAAACAGGTATGAAGGCCATACCCTTCACTGATATTCCTACTAAATCTCCCGATGTATCACCTATGGATATTTGTGCTTTCGGACTTTTAAAATCTGCATTATCCAAATGTCGTCCCACAACCCTTACAGGACTCTGGAAAGCTGTTCAGGAGGAATTGGATAGAATACCTCTTCTGACACTTCAAAAGGCATTATTATCCTGGAAATTGCGGTGTTGAAAGATAGTTCAGAATAAGGTCTATCAAATAGAACATTTAAAACGCAAGAATTTTATGTAATTTAGTTTTGTGAATACAATATACATTGTCTAAAAAAAGTGTGAACAGCCTCAGTACACAAAAGTTTTCAATAATATCAATCTTTATTGTTGCTTACTACACAGTCCTCAGTTTATTATTGTTAAATATATTTAATCAACACTACCGTTACAAAAAATATTTTCAATGTTGTCATTATCTACTGTTTCAACATATACACTCATGTCCATAAATTAAGGATAATTCAGAATCACACGAAAATCGAACTCTAAAGTAAAAATTTCACGTGTAGAATTATCGCAAACATCTTCAAGAGTAATATCCAAATTACAGGAGGCCATCAGATGACGCCGATAGTACGTCACAATGACGAGAGTGTAAGAGAGGTGTATATAAGGAATAGTAGCAAAGAAGTAAAATTTTTCACAAGCGTTCTGTAAGCCGCTCAGTGCCACATAGTTATGGCACAGAGGACGCATGTCGATGAATTTTTACGTGGTACAATTATCGGCCGCCTGGAATGTGGGGGTTCTCAGACGGAAGTTTCAGTGGAAATTGGAATAGCCCAAAGTGTCATCTCAAGGTTTTGGCAACGATTCAAAATCATGGAAATGTCAGTAGACGTTACAGTACAGGTCACTCCCGAGTTACAGCGCCGAATGACGACCGGTATTTGGTAACTGCATAAAAAAGCGGAGCACATCATCCGACCTTTCTCTTCAGTTATCTTCAGTCACGGGTACGACAGTTTCAAGGCAAACCGTTTACAGACGTTTGGGACATGTTGGTCTATATGCCCGCAGGTCTGTCAGATGTGTTCCTCTCACGGCAACTCACTGTCGCCAGCGGTTAGCCTGGAGTAGAGAACATGCAATGTGGACATCGTCACAGTGGGCTTGTGTGATGGTTTCCGACGAGTCCAGGTTTAGCTTGCAGTCTGATTCAAGGCGGACGTTCATATGGAGAACTCCAAGTACCCGCTACCACCAAGACAAACTCATTGAACGACACCGTTACGGTGGTGCAGGATTGCTCGTTTTGGGCGGAATTATACTGAGCTCCAGAACAGATCTACATGTTCAAATCGGAACCATGGTAGGCCAAATTTATCGGGACATCATTCTGGAACAACATTTACGTTTTTTGGTGGTGCTATGGGCGCAGAATTTGTGTTTATGGATGACAATGCCCGTCGCAAAATCGCAAAACTCGTAGTTTTTATGAATGGTATCATACATACACCATCTTTTACGTTCTTTATCTTTTGTTTAATAAATGGGCTTTATGAATAAGTCACGTTTGTTTTGTTTCTGAACCTTTATTTGCCGGAGCTGGCATAATCCTTAATTTATGGACATGAGTGTAAGTTGCTTAGGTCAGAATTTTGTAACACACAGTATGCATTTTCAGGTCATAAAAACTGTTTTATCAAACTGAAATTGGCAAGAAAAATTCCTCAATGGTCTGAACTCAAGAAAAACCTTTTGTATGAAATACCGCTTTAAAAGAAAGTAGTCAGAGGATATAAACTTTACTATACATGTTTAAACTCTACCTTTGTGCTACAAATTATGAACAAAATAGAAATTATAACATGCCAAAGGGAGAATTACGATCTAAATTACCTTCCATAACACCATCTATAATAACATATCCGAAACCATCTGGACACAATTTCTTGAAGTCCTCTGAAAAATTATATATATTGGATGTGTCAATATCATGATATCCACAATGTGGAAAGCAAAGTCAAGGTCAAATGAAATAAGTAATTTATATCAAAATACTAGGTATTGATTAATTGTACATTCTCAAAAACAATAATGCGTAGCCAAGATTTTATAGCAGAGTTAAACTTGCATGCCAAAATTAGGTGTATTTGTATTGTAAAAAAGAGTTGTTAACATACATGTGTTTTTCAAATGTAAATTAAAGTAATAAATTATACAATTCTTGGAGTGTGATTTCATCTGATTTCTAGTTTGTTTAGAGTCATTTTATATCGTAATATATATATATATATATATATATATATATATATATATATATATATATATATATATATATATATATATATATATATAATTTCAAGAACACAAGAATTTTTAAAAAAATGTAACAAAAGTCTTAAAAAATAATAAAAAATGAAGAAATGTTGGTGGATCAGGGCGTCATCAGGGAGGAGCCTGACCCAAACAACATAAAATGGTGTTTTCTACATATGAGCAGCATTAGGCTGAAAAAATTGCTCATACACTCCCCCAAACACCACCAAAAATCAAGTAAAACAAAAACAGAACAAAATACCAAAACAGAGCAGGAACAGAACGAAATGAAACCCGAAGCCGCAGCTGGGATATCATCAACAACAAGCCTGAAAATTGCCACCAAATGCCATCAATTACACAGTCTAACTTATATGCTAACATCATACCTCCGATGCAACAAGTCCAAAAAATAATAATAATATGAAAATCCCCAGCCCCTTATCAAAAATATATTCATAAAAAGTAAAGAAATAATAAAAATAAAATTGAAAAGCAATTCCCATGGCTCTGGGTAAATTACGAAAAATAATTATTCCTGTGTTGTGTAGGTGTTGATATTAATAAATCTTTCAAAAATATTTTTAAAGAATGAAAACGGGTATTTGTTATTGAGAAGTGTGTTTTTTAGATATTTACATTGTAATAAAAAGTTAGCATCAGAATTACAAATTTTTTTGAAACGTACCAATTGACCAGCTATCGTGTTGTAGTATATTCTTTTAGAGATATTGGAGTCCCAAAATATTAATTTAATGACTGTAAATTTAAAATCGCTGCGTTTATCATATACATTAATGTCAACTTTGCCGGATGAAACAGAAATTTTTATGTCTAGAAAATCAGTATTATTGTTATCCAGATTGGTTTTAATTAAAGAAAGTTCGTCTGGATAGATGGATTTCCAAATATTAGCAAAGTTGCTATTATTAAAAACAATTAAATCATCAATAAATCTAAAAGCAGTATTTATCTGAAGGCAAAAGTTTTTTTCAAAATAATGAAGAAATAAATTAGCAAGAATGGAAGAAAAATTAGAACCTTGGGGAATACCCTTAACTTGAGTGTAAATATGCTCACCATTAAATATAAAATTATTAAAAATACAATAATTAACCAAAAATTCCCATTCCTCAAAATCCAGATCAATTAAGTTATTAAAATCATGATAGTAATAGTTCAAAACATCTCTCAATTTGTCCAGGGGTATGCTGGTAAAAAGGTCTTTAAAATCATAGGTCTGAATATCATTAATAATATTTTTATCCAAAAAATTCAAAACCTTGTTATTATCACATATAATCCATGTAAAGCCTTCATCAAAAATGGCAGCAAGAATAATTTTTAAATATTTAAATAGTAGCAAGCCAGGTTTAATCATATAAGAGTTATTACCACAGGTGATGTAACGGAATTTAATAGGATTTTTGTGAAATTTAGGAATAACGGTAATATAAGGTAAAATTATGTGTTGATTGGAAATTTTAACTCTTTTATTAGAAGAAATGATTTTTTTAATAATGGTATTATAAGTAGATTTACAGAATTTTAAACCCTTAAAAAAATTCATATTTTCTTTGAATGACAGTTTAAGAATTTACTTACAAACATTGACTCTCTCAATCCTCATTTTTTACTTTTACTCCATGATCTTTATAAAGCTAGACTTTCTAAAATTAATAAGAATAAAACTAGTAGTAAAGATAATCCAATTTATATGAAGATAAGTTTTAAACATATTATTTTCGATAAATTCAACTTTAACAGAATTGTGAATAACCTACAGAATATTTTTCCTTTAAAATTTCTTAACATAAAAAAATGCTTTAAATATGATTTACCATTGGGGAGAAAATTTTTTAATTACAATCATTTTTGCAGAAAGATTGATTTATATAGAGATAAAGTTGTATGTGCTTGTGCGACAACATAAATTTCAGACCCTATTTAAATGAAGACTTAGGACACATAGTGACTGGTGATCTTGGTATTGTTGAAAATGACCAATTAAGAGATGTTATGTATAAAGGTACTAAATTTAGGCCTATTTATAATTTTAATAGAAATAGTATACTTAAAAGCTTTCTGGAAGACATTGATAATTTCTGTTTTATGACCTCTTCTAAATTTAAAGTCCCTTTATGTTTGTTTACAGAATGGAAATGGAAATTATATGATCATTTTAAAGATTTTATTAATAATAATATTCAATCTATTTTTGACAATACCGGTAATTACAAGACAATAAACACAGCCATTAAGGATATTCAAAATAAATTTATCATTACTACAGTTGATAAAGCCTCAGGTAAATGCTTTCATTTGTAAAAAACTTTATTTAAATTTACTTGATGCTGAACTTAAGAATTCAGATACATATAAATTCTGTAAATCTACTTATAATACCATTATTAAAAAAATCATTTCTTCTAATAAAAGAGTTAAAATTTCCAATCAACACATAATTTTACCTTATATTACCGTTATTCCTAAATTTCACAAAAATCCTATTAAATTCCGTTACATCACCTGTGGTAATAACTCTTATATGATTAAACCTGGCTTGCTACTATTTAAATATTTAAAAATTATTCTTGCTGCCATTTTTGATGAAGGCTTTACATGGATTATATGTGATAATAACAAGGTTTTGAATTTTTTGGATAAAAATATTATTAATGATATTCAGACCTATGATTTTAAAGACCTTTTTACCAGCATACCCCTGGACAAATTGAGAGATGTTTTGAACTATTACTATCATGATTTTAATAACTTAATTGATCTGGATTTTGAGGAATGGGAATTTTTGGTTAATTATTGTATTTTTAATAATTTTATATTTAATGGTGAGCATATTTACACTCAAGTTAAGGGTATTCCCCAAGGTTCTAATTTTTCTTCCATTCTTGCTAATTTATTTCTTCATTATTTTGAAAAAAACTTTTGCCTTCAGATAAATACTGCTTTTAGATTTATTGATGATTTAATTGTTTTTAATAATAGCAACTTTGCTAATATTTGGAAATCCATCTATCCAGACGAACTTTCTTTAATTAAAACCAATCTGGATAACAATAATACTGATTTTCTAGACATAAAAATTTCTGTTTCATCCGGCAAAGTTGACATTAATGTATATGATAAACGCAGCGATTTTAAATTTACAGTCATTAAATTAATATTTTGGGACTCCAATATCTCTAAAAGAATATACTACAACACGATAGCTGGTCAATTGGTACGTTTCAAAAAAATTTGTAATTCTGATGCTAACTTTTTATTACAATGTAAATATCTAAAAAACACACTTCTCAATAACAAATACCCGTTTTCATTCTTTAAAAATATTTTTGAAAGATTTATTAATATCAACACCTACACAACACAGGAATAATTATTTTTCGTAATTTACCCAGAGCCATGGGAATTGCTTTTCAATTTTATTTTTATTATTTCTTTACTTTTTATGAATATATTTTTGATAAGGGGCTGGGGATTTTCATATTATTATTATTTTTTGGACTTGTTGCATCGGAGGTATGATGTTAGCATATAAGTTAGACTGTGTAATTGATGGCATTTGGTGGCAATTTTCAGGCTTGTTGTTGATGATATCCCAGCTGCGGCTTCGGGTTTCATTTCGTTCTGTTCCTGCTCTGTTTTGGTATTTTGTTCTGTTTTTGTTTTACTTGATTTTTGGTGGTGTTTGGGGGAGTGTATGAGCAATTTTTTCAGCCTAATGCTGCTCATATGTAGAAAACACCATTTTATGTTGTTTGGGTCAGGCTCCTCCCTGATCCACCAACATTTCTTCATTTTTTATTATTTTTTAAGACTTTTGTTACATTTTTTAAAAAAATTCTTGTGTTCTTGAAATTATATTGCTTACCATGCTATGTCTGCAGCTTCAGCGCGCTTGCATGGGTAGTTTCGAGTTTCGATTTCTGGTTAATGCACCCCGGCTGTTTGGTTATTTTTTGTTATTTTGTGTGTGTTATGTTATTTTGTATATTTTATGTTGTTATTATATATATATATATATATATATATATATATATATATATATATATATATATATTACGAAAGTAACATTCTACGATAACTTTTACGCAGCTAGTAGTAGAGATGCCAACTTGTGTTCAGATATTTTATGATTTTCAGCGGTTTCAAGAATTATTACGCATTTTATGAAACGTGACGAGTGTTATAATAGCATTTTTATAAAATGTACCATTTTTCTCAATAATAAAGATATAGTAAATAATACACACGCACACACATATATTTAGTTTTGTTTTAAGCATGTACATAGTTGGACAGTAGGTAGAGGCTGCCTAATGTAATTTCTATATAAATACTAACACTGTTAAACTTGGATTTCTGTCATCAGTAGGGCAACTTTTTGCAACAAATGAAATTTTTTTCCATACATTCTACTGTGCATGCAAAGTACTAAAACCAAAATTCCTCCAACATGGGGTGTATTGTGCGTTATAATGCAAAATAAATGCAACCACTTGCAACTTTTTAAAATTTAGCTTAAAATTTCTTGCGAACGCCGAAGTATTGCAAATCAAACAAGAAGTTTATGAAAAGAAGGTGTTTGTCCTAACAGACGAAAGTGAAATATATGTCAAGTACTTTTAACACATTGGTTGGCACTGATGATATTCCAGAGGAAACTTGCGTAATGCATTGCAGAGTTTGGGAGGTGAGTGTCGATCATCAATATGTTGTTCGCTTTGTAGATGACGTTTTAAAATCTCTGAATGTTGAGCGAAAGGATTTTGAGCTTCTGCTATCCGATATAACATATTATATGACTGCGGTTGGAAGCACACTCAAGGTGCTTTATCCGCGATTGCTCCAAGTTACTTGCGGGGTACACTTGTTTCGCAAATGCAAAAAAGTCCGTGGATTTTACACAAATGTGGACAATCTCATCGCTTGTGTTAAGGTAGCCACAGTACAAAACAAGCTACGAAAAGCCGCTTGTCAGACCATCGGCCAGCTGCTTGTCTACACACACGCTGGGCTATCACGCAAAGTACAGGGTGTCCATAAAAGAATGTTCCAGATTCAATGGTATATTATAACAGTTTAATTTAAACTATTTACAACAAATCCTAAATCTAATTGAAGGTAAACGAACCTATATTTTCTTACAAATGTTCATTAGGTGCACCTTTAGTTGTACGACAAACATCCAACCTGAAGTCCAATTCTTACCGTAACAGGGGTGGCTTATCTGGATATGTTTAAAGAATGCCTCTTTCCCTTATTAGTAGAGGGTGAACCTGTCAACTTGATTTGGCAAGAGGATGAAGCCCCTCCCCATTGGAATCTCTTTGTACGAGAGTGGACCGTTGGATGGGTCGAGACGACAGAGCTCTTTTTCGCTGGCCTCCACGTTCACCTGACATAACGCCATGCGATTTTTTCCTTTGGGGATTTCTAAAAGATCGTGTCTACGTTCCGCCGCTACTTAAAGATTTGCCAGAGTTGAGACACAGAATTGGCTACTGCTTCCATTGCTCCGGACTTGTTTACCAAAGTGTGGGAAGGAAGAATTGGACGTGTGCCGTATAACTAAAGGTGCAAATATTGAATACTTGTAAGAAAAACTTGGTCTTCAAATTGATTTGTTGTAAATAATCTAAATTAAACTGTATTGAACCTGTGCTCACACGCTTCGGACATCATTGTACTATGCCGAACACTCTAAAGGACATTGTTATTGTGAGCGGTATTCTCGAGTGGCGACGGCGTTTTAGAGCGTCCCGTAAAAATAGCGGTATGTGACCCAGAGCTGCCAAAAAATTTGCTGAAAATCAAAAGAATATTCGTCTTAAAAATCGGAATTCGTAGAAAAATCGGAATCGAAAGCGTACTACATCGAGACAGCGTATGAAGATATCAGATCGATGGATTTTAAAAAAGATTCTTGCAACCTTACAGCTTATCTTAAAAAAACGATTGGAAAATAATAATGACCTAGCGGTTATTGCTACACTTTCCCGAGACGATTTCCTCCAAGTCAGTATTTGCAACTGCGACAATATCAGGCAACATCAGTCTCTGTTGCGCGCAGTTTTTCAATGTGAAAAAAAATTACTGGCCAAGGAACGGCCATTCAGCGACATCAATGGTCTTCTGTATTTAATGATGTATTATAATACTGTTGTACACGATTAAAATTGTCAATAAATTTTTAATGTTTTCATTTTTTACGAATAATTCATTTTAGATAATATGTATAAAAATAAATGCATCTTTATTTCCATAAATGTAACTTTAGCGAATGATAAATGCAACTTTATTTCCATAAATGTAACTTTAGCGAATGATAAATGCAACCTTTCCTATTTTTACTGCAACAAAAAAGTTGGCCTAGTCATCAGAAAACAATTATATCTCTTTTAGATACAATGTTGCTTACATATTTCTTATAATACAGAAACAGGAAAAAAATAGCCTAATACCGCTGACTTCAAACTTAAGTCAACCGAAAAGACTAAATTTTAAGAATTCATAAAATTTCTAAATTTAAGTGAAAAATAAGGTTTAATTTTTGCTTATCAGGTAAATTGGTTATTGTAATGAAATACAGCAATTGGAAGGTAGGTTGGTTGTTAATTAACTTTACACTGGAGCAACATGACGTGCTATCGGCGATGATCCGGGATCAACCCCCAAGGGAAAGATCCGAGGACGACACCACGCCCTTTTCAACCACAGTCATATGATGTGCCAACACCTGAGCTGGCACTCCACTCTCCAAACCTACACACCACGTCAACGTGAGGTCACGACATATTTAGATGCTCCAGCCCCTTCGTACACGACGGTCTTCGGTCGGATTTTAACGTATTCTTTCGGAACGCAGCACTGTTGATAATTCTTTACTCCACCGACAGGGCTACCAGGGCTTTATAGTTATTGGGAAAATGCTGATTTGCATATAAAGCCATGTTTACACCGGAGTTGCAAACTTCTCCCCTTCTAAACATCGAAGCTATTCCAAGGAATGGCACTTATTTCATCGTCAAGATCTCGTGTCGGGGTGGCGATTTGGAGAGTTTGCAACACCTACCCCCAATTTCTTTTTCCACCAGGAGTCGGTAAAGACCAAAGGATTGCAACTTTTGGAGGAGATTTCACGGAGACGAAACGTGGGATGAAAATGCTCCCCTATTTCGTCCCCTTTCGGTATTGCTTGGCAATCACCGTTTCCCTCTGCCCTTCGGCACCCCGTGGTCGCTCACGCCGTCTTTTGTTCGCTCTCGGTGGCATTTTGCCCTCATCGCTTGCTTTGACCCCATCTCCCGACAAACTGTCAGTGAGTGACCCATTCGATTCAAATGGCGTGATGAATGGTGATTACTCTTTTCAACAAAGGGGTGAGAAGAGTGCTCACTCCTTGGTGTTGCCGACAAAGCATTTAAATCGGAGTGTGTCGAAAAGGGGTCAACATAGGGGGACGTAAAACGGGGAAGAAAAATATTAGCAACTCCGGTGTAAATGCGGCTTAAGTCTATACTCAGTGAGATTTCGTGTAACCAATTCATTCTTCGGCACATTGAAAGGTAAAAATCAGGAATGTATTAGCTACCCCATTTCGCAAGTCAGTCAAATGAACTACAAGCCAATGTTAGCGAAATCCGCGAGTACCTCCTCTGGGATCCGGACAACGCTCGCAGACGTCAGCGCCCCAAGCGACGGATCCCTTCATACAACAGCATTCTTTCCGGGTCATGTTGAACTGCTTGGGACTCCCACAGACGCCGCTGTCGTACCTCTGGTAGCACTGGTTCTGGCGAATGTCTAGGACGGAAGAAATTCACACCGATTACTAACACAACTTATACGATTGGGATTGTTTACAACAGATCGCAAAATCAGAGCTAAAAGAAGCCTGGCTCGGGTGAGATGACCTTGGCCAAGGCGATGACGCGGGAGGGTGTAGAATGATTCCCACTCACGATTCACTTCAAAACATTTACGAAAGAAATAAACTACAAAACTAAAAGACCAAGGACTACATGTTTAGCGGGTTCTCGAAGTCCGCTCTTATGCCATTGGTTCGTGCCATGCCATGTTGTGGGCAAAAGGGAAGGATTTCGCTACAGTGATTAGTAGCATCCCTAATCACTTGTGACACAAATTGATCAACTGGGAATCCGCACTGAAGACGCCGATTGGGAACATCGTTCATGCTTAACCTGACACCTTATTTGACGAACGCCGGATGAAACAAATGCCAGGCACTTGACTTTAGATCGTTCGCCTTTTTTAACGAATACGTGTTCGAAAGGATGCGATTCGAACGTCAACTCGGACTTTACGGTTGGTTACAAGAAATGACTAAACTAAACTAAATGCAGATCTAATGATTTGAATATAGGACATTTATACAGATTCATTCCATATAAAATAGGGTTTCGAATTAAACATTGGATCGAAAATTATGTTTCCTTATTATACTGTAAATGAGTTCTGTATGTGTTCTTCAACTTGTATCAGTTATTTCTTTTTCGAATCAGTATTAGATTTGAAAGCAAAAGATCATAAAACAAACACAGGACTCATATGCAATGCAATTCGGCATACAGATAACATCCAAACTTTTGAGACCAACGTTAAATTTGAAACCCTAGTTTATGCGGAAAGATCCCATATAAATATCCTAAATATTCTGAATTTAATATAGTTATTTCTTATAACTTTGTCTTACATACTTTTTATGCATTAAATTTGAATTTTTTGATAAAAATATCATAAAATGACTATTTTTAACTATGGTGAAAATAAAGTAAAGCTAGCCACTGCGTGGCTCTACTGGCGTTGCCCATGTCCCCGTGATCTAAGGTATTAATCGGGTGTCAAAGTTTCAGCACATTTCAAATCCGTTGAAGATATATTCAATTTAAAAATTATTTAGTTAAAGAAAATCATATTTTTAGGTAACAATCTAAAGTGAAATTTTCAGCACATTTCAAATCCGTTGACTCTATCTTTAACAGTCTAGGAGATAGAAAAAGAGCTAAATGACTCCAGTTAAGATTTATCGTCTGGCTGGAAAATCATTCCTACACGAAAAATCAAACGAAATAACTAATTTTCTCCCAGTTCCCTGAGATGAAAAAAACTTGGCATGATGCCAAAATCTGACGGGAGGTCACGTGGGTAGAAAAGTCTAGTTTCCGGTGTTTCTTCTCTCTCCGGTAGAAACGCGTGAAAGAACCCGTTGGAGAATAAAACTATTCAATTCATTTAAACATTTTCTAGATTGAACTTTAAAATTCGCCTCAAAAATTGTAAAAAATTCGGACTACCTGTGTGCCAAATCTCATTGCTGTAAGTGCCTTAGATCGCCAGGATTTTGGGGCAGCCAGACAAACAGACAAACTAACACTTCTTTTTATAATAGTCACAAACTGTTTATAATTGAGTGTTCACACATATAATGACTGCCCCACCTTTAAACACAAGAGGAGGATTTATTTTAAGAAAGTAACTGCCTTAAAATCTAGAAACATTTTCTACCCAAGCATGGGGGGAAAACATTTAGCAGGGGTTCTATTTGAGTTTCTTTTAAAAAAAGGGACAATTTTCTAGCCACAAAGCAATTTTGCTTAGAAAATTCAAGAAAAGGAGCAGCCTCTCAATTTTTACCAACCAGTGCTTTATTTATTCTAAAGATATGATATTTGAAACTGTCCTATTTAATTCTTTTATAAAACAGGTTTTTTTTTTCTTTCCCTTTGTAATCGAAAATAAAAACTTGTTAAAACCAAAAAGAGAGAAAGGCATCTGAGGACTTGAACTCACCACTGCACGATTTTCCATCCGGTGACAACCTGTATCCTTTAGAGCAAACACACGTGAATCCTCCAGCAGTATTCTTGCACGTGCCCCCATCACACCTGAGAGCGCGACACTCGTCAATATCTGAAGAAACAAATGTTTCATACCCAATGAATAAAAACAAACGCAAGAGACTTCTTATGCTCAGAATGGCATAAGAATGGGAGTCGCATAAGCCAGCATTGAAAATTCCAATCGATGCAACCTCTCACAAGATTTCATTTGGTCTTACAGTGCATGCAGTTTGCATTTTTTGCTTGTTTCAGGTTACTGTATAAAACTCTACAGTGACATTACAAATAGCACCCAGTCAATATAACTTCTTTAAGCATTAAAAACTTTGCTGTTAGATTCTGTCATGATTTATAATTAAATATTCATTATGTGCATGAAAGCTGCTACACTAAGAATCTACTAACTGTGTATAATAATGAACATTTTCAAAATTAGTCTTTAACTGTAACATGAAATGCTAGATGCTTTTACATTTTCAATGAAGACGAAGATAACTTATTCTACTGAATTTGCATATACTTTTGTGCTTCACGTCAAACCAATTATGTTATAATTAACTAAACATACAGCATATTCTGGTAAGTTTCATGTGCACACAATACTGCTTTGCATTTTCGTTTAAAAAGGTCAAACCCAAAAGGTTTTCATACAAAGTATGAAACTTTTTGGGAGGTGTACTAAACACAAGGAAATTAATCTAGCAATCAATCGTTTTTTTAATAAATTTTTTAACAGAAAACATTCTGTAATTACCTACTTTTAGTTTAATCACAAATGACCAAAATATCATAAATAGGAATCCTCAGTTTTCATTATCACGAGTGGAAATTATTCAGTACTAATGTTTCTCTCATTGAGCTGAATGAAGTAACCCCCTTGCCACACTATCAATTCGATTCCAGATTAGGACAGACAAGAAACAGATAAACCATTAGAGATCGTAGTATTCGAAGTTAATTGAAGAAATAGTTAATCAACATTTATTTTTAAAGTAATTGTACAAGCTTTTCAGAAGGTAGGTAATTAAATTAACGTCACACTAGAGCAACACAATGGGCTGTTGGCGGCGATCCAGGATCCATCCAGAAGGGAAGGACCCGAGGACAACACCTCAATTTCAACCACAGTTAGAGGATAAGGTAACATCTGAGCTGACTTCCCACTCACCAAACTTCTGCACCTCGCAAACGTGAGAAGCCTACGACAGGTTTAAAGTGCACCAGCGCCCACATACACGACGGTCTGTTGTTGGATCTTATTTCGAACTAGCAACCCTCCGGTTGTTAATCCGCTACTCTACCAACCAGGTTACCCTTCAGAAAAGACGTGGCGTGGGTAGAGCTGCCACAACTATTCAACTGCTAAAAATGTTAGCAAAACTAGTTGGCTCAGCTTACTTTCGAATTCGAATGAATTCGGTTAAACTCACACAAAATATTAGTATGACAGACACTGCAAAACGCATCCATTTTGAATACTAAAAGGAGGGTTGTTCCAAACTAACAATACTGGAAGTACAATATAATAAATATATTTACACTTATATATTTTGTAAGTATTCTTTCTTGTCCTGAATTCACCAGTTCCACCTTTTGAAAGGTATCAATTGTCAGAAAAACAGAATAATTTATTTACTATTAATAGCTCGAGATGTAATAGTGCCGACAAAAGCCTGAAGCGGATTTTTAGAAAATATATTAGTGGAAAATCACTTGTTTAGAAAACTAAATAGACGATTGTAAAGGGATCAAATTAGGCTCTGAAAGTTTTCATAAAATAAATCAATAAAAAAAAAAACAGAAATAAAAAACTAACTGGCGACAGAGAAACATATTCCTCAACGCGTCAAACAAGTAATGCAAATTTACCTTCACAGTCTTTTTTGTTAGGAGTGAGCTGATAGCCATCATTGCAGGAACACTGAAAAGATCCTTCGGAATTTCTGCAATTTCCATGCGCACAGGTGTCTTCCAAACATTCATTAATATCTGTAAAGAGTAAGATACTTTTTTTAGTACAGATGTAAGTAAAGAAAAACAGACCAAGATACTCGTGTCACGGGTATGATGAAAAACAGGGTTATACGCTTTTTTTAAAAGAAGGCCAGATGTATTTTTAATGCGATATATTGTAGTTCAATTGAAATGGCCTCCGTACTATAAAACGTTCTCCGATTCATTACATCTGATCTTAGAAGCCCAAGCTAAAAATACCAGATGTTGTAGGAAAATACAGGTGACGTTCTTTGATATTTGTTAGCTCATGCAATTAGAAAATATTAAATAAAGTAACTCATAAAAGGAATAAATTTTTCACTGTAAAAAAAATCATAATTTCTACAACGCACAGTTTTAACAATGTTTTCTGCAGTCATCTATCATTCAATATAAAACTAGTTTTAAGGAACAGAACAATGTGGATTTTATTTTTAATATCTAATCATATTTAAAAAGCAAAAATTACCTATACAGTTGTGTCCATCTAGACTAAGAGTGTATCCATTCTGACACTGGCAAGTGAAGCTGCCAATTGTGTTCCTGCATCGACCGTTCTGACATACTCCAAACTGATTTCTGCATTCATCAATATCTGAAAAGGGACAGAAAAGTGAGATGAAGCCATATTGCAGGGAGTGTGCACTTTTCCGAAAACCAAAATTCAAAGGGGCATCTACGTTTTTCAGACGGTACCAACCCATCCCTTAGAGGGTCGATGGGTTTCCAAAGCAACAGAAAAATTAAATTTTCATCATTGATAACGTCAACTGAAACTAAGCAAATTTCTTAAAAGATTCTAAAGTACTCTCTAATAAAAAGTTGTGGATTCATGGATAAAGTTCGCTAAAGCTACAGAGGTTTCTATTTGTTTTCCTTAGAACAACGATATTAAACCTTTGTCAACTCTTATGGCACACCAAAAAAAGTATATATTTTAAACAATCTTACAAAAGAATAGGCATAGTTTTGATATACACAGTTCAGTCACATTAATGTGACCACCTGTCAAAAGCCAGAATAACTACCTTTGGCAGAGCGGATCGCTGCGAGACGTGAAGGAAGAGAGTCAATTAGGTTTCTAAAGGTGTTCACTGGGATGTAGAGACATGCAGACTCCAGTGCCGTGGCCAGCTGCGCTAGATTACGCGGTTGAGGATCCATGGCGCGAACACTCCGATCGAAGTGGTCCCACTTTCTCGATTGTGCTTAAATCTGGTGAGTTTGCTGGCCAGGGGAGTACGGTAAACTCATCCTAGTGCTCTTCGAACCACGCACATACACTGCGAGCTGTATGACACCTCGCATTGTCCTGCTGGTAGATGCCATCATTCTGAGGAAAAATAATTCGCATGTAGGGATGGAACTCCCTCCTCCAGCCTGGATCCTTCCGGCAACTGTTGCAGGGTGTTTGCTTTCAGATGTTTCACGCCGTATGCGCCTACGTCCATCTGTCCGATGGAGCATAAAACGTGATTCATCGGAAAAGGCCACTTGTAGCCACTCTGTGGACGTCCAGTTGCGGTACTGGCGTGCAAATTCCAGCCTTCATCACCGATGAACAGCAGTCAGCATAGGTGCATTAACCAGGCGTCTGCTGCGTAGGCCCATGCGCAGCAACGTTCGCTGAACCGTTGTTGAGGATACACTCTTGGTAGCCTCTTGGTTCATCTGGGCGGTCAGTTGCTCAACAGTTGCACGTCTATTCACCTGAACGCATCTCCGTAGCCTTCGCTTACTTCTGTCATCTATAGCCCGTGGTACACCACATGTGCCAGGCCGCTGATTTTGGATAGTGCCATTTTACCATGCACGGTATACTTTTACCACGGTGGCACGCGAACAGTTTACAAAATTAGCCGTTTCCGAAATGCTTCCACAATTGGCCCGAAAGCGAATAATCATGCCCTTTTGGACGTCGGATAAATCGCTACGTTTCTGCATTACGCCAACGATTGAAATGCTTTCCGATGCCCTAGGACATCCTTTATATACACTCCACTGCAATGTGCTGCCACCTGCCTTTTGTGATTGGTTATTTCACGTTGACGTCGAAAGTAGATAGTGGTCACATTAATGTAACTGGACTGGGTATTTGCAAAAATGTTGTAATTATCTAACCCTCTTTGCTCCTGTTCTGTTAATCTTTTTGAGAAATTTATTCACATAAAATGTTAAAAAAATCAAAATTATTTATACACGTAATTAAAACTATGTGAATGTTACTTGAAATTATTTGTGAACACACTTGTAAAATGTTGTAAACTAAATGCTGATGTGTTTTTTTTAATCTTTTTGAAACAATTTATTCACATAAAATGTTAAAAAAGTGAACACACACTTGTTAAAAGTTGAAAATTAAACTGCTGAAATAAAAGAAGTCGCACACAATTTACCATTTTACCATCGTTAAGGCGTGCCAGTCTGGTGGTACACAGGTGGAAAATCCCTGTTTGATTTTGAGAATTTATGGCACAAGAGCCATACTTGACCAAGTTCCGCCAAACACAAGACAAACAATGTGTATCAAGTAATTGTGAAAAGGAATGATGGGGAGATAAAAGATCGCATGAACATCAAGGGGTAGAGAATCCCATGTTTACCAGAGGCCCCCATGGGTAAAAGAATAGAGCAATACACCCCTTACTCAGGTTCATGAAGACACCTGCTCCCAAGGGGCGCAAGAAAGGGGAAAAAAATTTTGGTGAAGGGACAAACCCACTTTCTTTATGCTCAGCCTCTCTTTTGAAGTATAAAAATTCATTATTTTAGGTGGTTTAACATCAAAGAGGACAGGAGGGGGTCGAAGGACAGCATGCTGCCACAAGTAAGGGGTGTGCCACCGAAATCTTTAAGAACTCGGTGCCCACTTCCAAATCCTAATACCATCAGTGTGCTAATACCATCAGTGTGCTCAAATCCTAATACAACGTGACTACTTTTTCAGACACTCCCAATGAGAAATTTGGGCTCTGCATTCTGGTTCAAAAACAAGCGGTGTTAAAATTTCCAATAAAATGCCATCTCACATCTTTCTATTATAAAATAATTCATATTCCAATGAAGATAACCAAGACTTCATTTCAAATTTCCCGTGCAAATTTATGAATCATGTTTTTATTAACACAAAGAGCATCAATAATACACTGCTGGCCACCGTAAATGCAACACCCTGAAGGAAGCATGCAAATAATATGAAATTTACAACATGCATTAGCGGAGGTGATATATGCAAATGATTAGAATTTCAGCGCAGACGCATATCACGCGCGCCTGTGGCGCCACTTCAAAGCGCTATTTAAGGCTTGAAGATTTCGCCGATTTCAAGTACGGCAATTGTGGTTTTCTTGTGGTTTTTTGTGTGGTCGTAGAAAACAGCGATCATTATTTGACCAAGTATCCGAGTTTGACAAACGAAGGATAGTGGCCTACCGAGATTGTGGATTATCTTTCAGGGAAATCGGTAGTCGTGTTGGACGGAACCAAACAACTGTAATGCGGATATGTGATCGTTGGATGCAGGAGGGTACGACGGACCGACGTGTTCGATCGCATCCACCTCAGTGTACCACTTCACGTGATGACAGGCATATTGTGCGTATAGCAGTGACGGATCGCTCAGCCACATCACGAACCATAGCACAACACATTCAGTCTGTAACGCATCATCCAGTGTCTGCGCGTACCATTCGACGCCGTTTACAGCAGAGCGGTCTGTCCGCAAGACGTCCATTGCTTGGTCTATCCTTGACGCAGAACCACAGACGTATACGCCGCCAATAGTGCGATGAAAAAAGGATGTGGGCAGCAGAATGGAATTAAATTGTCTTTACTGACGAGTCACGCTTCTGTCTGCAACACCACGATGGTCGGATTCGAGTCTGGAGGCACCGTGGAGAGAGGATACTGAACAGCTGCGTTATGTACAACCACACTGGTCCTGCACCGGGTATTATGGTATGGGGTGGTATTGGATATCACTCTCGCGCTCCTCTAGTACGCATTGCCGGTACTTTAAACAGAAAGCGCTACATCTCCGAGGTGTTGGAGCCAGTTGTCCTTCCTTACCTTCAGGGCTTGCCCACAGCCATATTTCAAAAGGATAATGGCATGCATTGTCCAAGGGTTCTTCGTCAATCGCCAGATTGAATTGCTTCCCTGGCCAGCTCGCTCTCCGGATCTTTCGCAGATAGAAAACATGTGGTCCATGGTTGCTCAACGATTGACCCAGATTAAATCCCAAGCTGCCACACCAGATCAACTTTGGCAACGTGTGGAAGCTGCTTGGTCTGCTGTACTCCAAGAACACATCCAAAGTCTCTTTGAATCAATGACGAGGCGTGTGGCAGCGGTGATCTCCAACAATGACAGCTACTCTGGCTACTGATTTTGGCAGGAACCACACTTCACAGAAGTCTATAAATATAATCATTTGGTACTTGGTGAACATGTTATCTACAAAATAAATTTTGTTGTGATATCTCTTGTCTTTCTTGGTGTTGCAATTTGGGTGGCCAGCAGTGTATATAATTAAGATTGCATCAATCATTTTTATAGGATATTTATTACATTTTAAATATAGATATTTCCTTATATGCACATTCTATTTTCAAAAAGTAGTTAGAAGCAGTGTAAAACATTCAAAATACTTTAGATTAAGCAGCAATAAATATGAAATGTTTTTAACGAAGAGTATAACACACGTCCTTGGATGTCAATTGTAGTCCTTTTAGTTTGCTTAAGTCAGTACTTGTTCAGCGTGTACCTTTGTTCAACTTGGATACGTTTGGGTTTTTACTATCGAAAAACATTAGTTAAGTGTGCGTTCAATTGCTTTGATTTTAAAGACAGCACTTAACAAAGAACCCAAGGTCTCCATGCAGTCAATGAATAATCCCGTAACAAACATTAGCATCTCTTGCTGGAGAATCAGTGCCGTCTGGCCATTGCTAGAGCAGTCTTGTTGGTTGCTTTGCAATTTTATAGCACAAAGGATCCTATTTGGCCAAACTGCACCTAACACAAGACGATGTCAAGTGAATAATGTCGTGGAATGGAAAAAAGAGTGATTGGGGAATCAGAAAAAGATCAGAAGGTTTAATAAATACACCTAAAAAAGATCTGATCCGGAGGGATTTTCATTTGGGTATTCACTCAGCATCATTGAACGCACTAAAACTTATTTGTTACATATATCACAGGGTAAATAAATTGATAAATTGTTCCAAATTCCGCATTTTTACATCTTTAGACACTGCGAGCTTTTGTTTATTCTATAAGCTCGTTCAAGTAAGTTTGTTCAATACAAAAAATATAATTATATTATCTACAATTCTCGACAACAAAATGTCGATCGTGGCTTTTATCTCTTTTTTTTTTACCAGCACAGAAGACGAACCAATAGAATAGAAATCGTAAAGTGTTCAACACTAACAAAACATTCTTAAACTAGGAATAAAAAAACAGTGTGCAACAAGGAATATTCAGCAAACGAGCACGGTTTGTATCTTAAATTCCATCCAGCTTCAAGACAGACTTCAATATGAAGTTTGATAGATCATGTCAAGGACCATCAACTCGATTGGGGCTACCATCTAAGAGAGATCGAACTATCTAAAAGAGATGTGTCGTCTGAATGGAAGTTCTACATTTGAGTTGCTTGGATGCAAAACGAGCTAGTATGAATTTTATGAGTGCAGATGAATTGCATTTAGATCACTGCAATGAATATAATAGGTAGTGCACAGTTCTGTTCTTGCGTGTTTGTGCTATCATTAGCCACGATCGAGACGACATCGTAACATGTTGCCCAATCTCTTCCCTTGAACGATGAGATGGCTTGTTTATATTTAGACTGACACCCAAACCGGTAGATTCGGGTCTGTCCTTGGAATATGAAAAGCACTTACCGAAGCAGTCGCCGTTCGGGGAGATCTGAAAGCCGGGGTGGCAGTGGCATTTGTAGGAGCCGTCTATGTTAGTGCACGTGCCGTCGGAGCAGATTCCTGGACTGCGAGAGCACTCGTCTATGTCTGAGGATGAAAGAGGGACGTTGTAAAAATGCTTGTGGTTCGTAGAAACGATGGCGTTCATTAAACATCTCATGACGGCACACACGAAGAAAAATACGACACACACAAGGACAATACGACACACACAAGAAACGCACAATGCTTGACGACACGTTCAGCACTGATCAGATCGTTGCTGACTCAAGTCTATTCGCGCAGTTTTTGTCACCATATCTGTGGGACAGAAAAACATACATAGAGAACACCATGATGTGTAGCTATGGATCCCTGCTCTAATTAATGGAACAGGAATGTCTAGATATAGAACACTAAGAACAAAGAAATTATATTCCTCTAACTAGAAAAAGGAGCACATGCATTGTTAAACTAAACAACACTGTAAATACTCGGAATCTGAGTAAAAGCCTTGAGAAAAAATGGTTTGATCACATACCAACACAATGCTCCCCATCAGGTGACAAGTAGTATCCATTATTGCAAGTGCAAATAAAGCTCCCATCTAAGTTCTTGCACACGCCATTGTCGCACATCCCGGTCTTGGAACACTCATTAACATCTGGAAGAAATGCACAGATCATTGAAATTCTGCAGGATTTAACGAAAGCACAAAAGTAATTACCATCGCTTTCTAAAGCACTTGACTGTTAAAATAAATTTATTTATTGCTTTATGGATTTAAACAGTTGATTTGTAATAGTTCATATTTATTGTTTCCCTCTTTTTTTAAGATTGGGGTTTGAGACTTAATGGAGAACACAGTACCCTTTGAACATTTTTTTTTTGTTTTCATGTTCACAACAAAATGTTTTAGTGTTCCTTATTCCAATAAACATTAAATGGTAGAACTTAAGACTACCTTTATAACGGTGGCATTTGTTTTGGCGCACTTTTAAAGTCGCCAAGGAAATAACTATTTCAAATGAACCAATGAAATGAAACGACGGTTTAACGGATTTTGAAAGAACTTTCTAGAATATTCAAAATGAAAATTTCAACTTTCCGCTTGCCGAGGTTGCTATAAAAACCGTAAGTACCGTTATACAGATGGGTTGCCTTAGCCTGCCATAAATCGTTACTAGAAGTGAACAAAAAAGCGCCAAGGCCGTTTCCCCCTCTAAAAACGTAGAATGAAGCTGTTATCATTAAATACACATTACAAAAGAAAAAAAAAACAATTTTTTCATTCACAATAATTAAAAAACTCAATTTCTATAAACATATTTCAATATTTTCAAATTCCATCGTCAAATTTTAATTTTGCTTCATGCATTTCGTTTTATTTACCTTCCATGAAGTGTTTTCCATATTTTTGCGCATTGGATTACTTAGAACACAGCTATTTTTTTTTACAAATATTTTTGCAACACTGAGAAACGGCAAAAAATCAGTTATAGTCTATTTCAGCAATTAAAACAACTGACTATTCTTCCAAACCTTTATTCCATGCAGTTACCAAATGACACAATAAACAACAAAACGTTTTATATCTCTACGTCAATTACAATAAATGCCTTAGCATTTTAAATACTCTAGACCTGAAAAATAAAAAGCTGGGAAAAAGCACTTTGAAGTTTCAAATGCATTTGGTCCTTACATTCGATATAATAACTTGAATTACCATTATAAATAATGTAGCTACAGCTATACATTTTGCACACATATTCTTTAAAGCTGTATAATTCATATATGATAATAAAAAAATTAAACAGTTTGGTCTTCTTTAGGATACTGAGTCCCTTTAGAAAGCCATTGCCATACTTATATTCTTTTTAGGGACACCACTGGGCTGTTAGAGGACGATGCCAAGACCTACAATGTTGATTTACTAAAGAGTTTCTTCAGTAGAAATCATGAGAGAACACACAAGGTGTTAATGCTTAAGCAACACATTGTTGTGGTTTTTCTATATGTAAAAAATGTACACCAATCTTTTGCGCGGATTGCTTGTTCAGTGTGGAAATGTTCCACTATCCATTTCAAGATTACAAAAAGTTTTTGTTGTCGCTAGGATAATGAAGTTGAATAGCAAAACACACACATTGACCAAGGATGAACAAATACGCTGAGCATGTTTTGACGGGTCAATTTTTACTTTACAAGAATACTTCTGAAAGTTAACATTGCTTACTATGCTGATATTCGTTATATCCGATATAATAAAAAATGGACTTACCCGCATGTTCTATAACAAAATAATTTTCACACGAAGGCTAAAACTTTATTTCAAAAGTGGGAAAAAGTCTGTAACTTTCTTTTGAACTGCTGAATTTACAATGCAGTTGCATAATTCTTTTTCTAGTGCACTAAAATTATCACGGCAGTCAATGTTATGTGATTCGAAGAACGCATGCAAATTCTAAAGACTGTCCACAGCAGATTTTGATGTCACTTTTTGTTTATTTGCTTCAATTTCAATGTCTTCCTCTTCGGAATCATCAGAAGTATTTTTTTAACACTGCCGCAATGATGTCATCGTCTGTTGGTTGTGCTTCAATTTCTACGTTACAATCGCTATCAACATAATCAGCAAAAGTAACATCACCATCCAAAATTCTTTTTTCCTGTAAATTTTTCCACAGGGAAATTTCTTCAGGATCAGGCTCAGAAATGATATCTGAGTCCCCAAGTCCCCCTAAAAATCCTGCATGTTTCCAGCAATTTTGTATGGTGTTCGATTGAACCACCAGGCATCATCTAAAAATTGGCAAGCAATTTTAATGCATGCAACAAAATGCAGATCAGTTTCTGTATTCAAAAGAACACGTCGAATAATACTAGATCTGTAATATCCTTTCACGCATTTTATTATGCCCATATCTAAAGGCTGCAGTTTTGATGTAACATTCGGTGGAAAGCGACACACTGTAATGTTTTTTAATTTGATATTCGTAGTATGAGCAGTGCAGTTATCAAGCCAAAGCAAAATGTGTCTTCCCTTTTTTGACATTTCGTCATCAAATGCTTTCAGCCATTTTTCAAAAATTACGGAAGTCATCCAGGCCTTTTTATTGTTCCGGTATATTACGGATAGATTTAAAATCTTAACTAAAATCTTCCTTTTTCCTGTCCATATTGCAGCAAAGATGCGCCGTTAGCCTAACCTTTTGAATGCTTTCCCCCTGTACAAGGCTTTTCTTTCAATGTAAATGTTTTTTCAGGCAAAAGTTGGTATAACAGACCAGTTTCGTCAGCATTAAAAAGATCTGATGGTTTAAACTGTTCAATTAATTTTTGCTTACTTTTCAACCAGTTCTGTACAGTACCATCGTGGACTTGTGCACCTCACTGTTTTAAAAACAATCCCATGTCGATTCATAAACCGCTGTAGCCATCCATTCCCTGGAACAAAATCTGTGCAAAATGAATGGCTTTTTCTTTTAGAATGGGTCCATTAATCGGCGCAGTCCTCAATCATTCTAATAAAACACTCTCGATGTCTTCATACATCGATCCACGAAATCGTTTCCTATCGGAAACAGTCGAGCTTTGATGATACATTTTTAACAATTGAATTTTATTTTTTAAGATTGTAGACAAAGAATTTGCAGGGATTCCAATTTTTTTCGCTTCTTCACATTTTTTCATACGACCTTCATCTATTAATTTTATTACTTTGATTTTAGTTTCAACAGACAAACACTTTCTCTTTTCACCAGACATTATAAAAACACTTATTAAACCTTCACAAAGAACCAATCTGCTTGCTATACACTCTGCCTTGTAACATCTGTCGCCCTGTATCCGATTTACAATTCAAGGTTAAAACACGTGACCATATTAACCAACCAAGAAGCGAAACCTCCCACGTTTCTATGAAATTTTTATCCGTCGACTCACTTCTCTCTAGTTTTTAGCGTCCACAATGGGAAAAAAACTTGCTTCCTTGCCAGAACCCAAAACTTCGCAGTATCCGATATTCACGCTCCAGCACTTCGCTATAAGCGATCTTTTAAACACTATTTAATAATGCAGTTCCAAAGGGACAGAAAAAAATTTCGTAATAACCGATATTTCGTTGTAACCGAGCTCTCGATACGTGGGCTCAACTGTAATAGAAAGCTGGGTTGCAACGGTTTTGCAAAAAATGCGGAATACTTGCATCGGCAAATTAGACTCCAACACCAAAAGAAGGTATTTAATCGTTTTAAAGTGGAAAATTTCGGTTAATTTTTAAACAATGATAATTAATTTCAATTCTGTGAAGGCATTACATACATTACCTACACTGGAGCGGACAGCAAGATGTGATGGTAAAGGGAAATAATACGTGTTTTAATAGAGAGATGGTCCCCCCCCTGCTTCAATTTCACTGGCAACCTTTCTGGGCATACTTTCAATAAGGTTTTGATACACAGCTTTGGGTATTTGTGTCCATTCCTCCTGCAAGAATGTCAACAGCTCAGCTGTAGATTTCGGACGGGGTTCCCTGGTCCTTAAGCGTCGCTCTAACTCGTCCCACAGATGTTCTGTGGGGTTTAGGTCGGGACTCTGAGAAGGCCAGGGAAGAAGTCTTACATACATATATCGATACCATTGCTTGACAGAGGATGCAACGTGACACGGAGCGTTGTCGTCCTGGAAGTAACATTCGTCCATTCCATAGAAATGCCAGAGCGTAGGAAGAACCTGATTGTCCAAAATGTTCCTGTAGCCATCGGCGTTCAATCGACCAGGAACAACATGCAAAGGTACCAGGCCACACCACGAAAAACACCCCCAAATAAGTAGTCGGATTTTATGCAAATCCGATGGATTGGTCCATTATTGTAGGGTAGTGTATATATATATATATATATATATATATATATATATCTAGTATTATAAAATGAAGTTTCTGTGTTGATGTGTCTCGGGTGTGTAAGGTGTGCCCTGACGAATTTATGGCATTCACACTAATGAAATTTGGCACACATGTAGTACGAATTTTTTTGCAATTTTATAGACCAGCCCGATTTTTAAAATTAAATCTTGAAAATTTTAAAATTAATTTAATGCGATGTTTAATTATTATTCCCTTTCCTCCGAATGGCAACAGTCGTGATCGGTATTGAATGAATCCGTATTTTCTGCGCGTGTGTAGCCGCTCTATTACTGGATATCCTTTTTGAAATTTATTGCCTTTTGAAAAGCATATTAACTTTTAGTTAGCGTCAACTTTTATATTTCAATTTTTTTACTGTGTTTACTTCATTTTTGCTTCTGGATAACGGTTGTGCAATACGTTTGTTATTGTTTCTTTTTTAGACTATCGTAGTTTGGAATTTGATTTTTGAAGTATATTCACTTTTATAGTATTACTGAATATACTTTATGAAATTTATTGCCTTTTAAAAAGTATATTAACTTTTAGTTAGAGTTAACTTTTAATCTTTTATATTTGTATTTTTTTATTGTGCTCTTATTTCATGTTTCGAACTGGATAACCATAGTGCAATACGTTTGTTATTGCTTCTTTTTTAGAATACGAAAGTTTGGATTTTGATTTTTTAAGCATATTCACTTTTACTTTGGATTATTTGGATATTTGTTTCAAGTCTAGCGATATTTTTTTTAATCTTTTGTGCAATTTCTGGTTTGTTTCATTTATGCTATCTTTTGTTTGTTTCTGTATAGTACTTCAGTTTTTGAATAGTAAATTTTTATAATTTTTGTTTTGATGTCTTATAGAAAGAAAAGCGATATTATTTTTGTTTTCTTTGGTTTCCTAAAAATGTCCACAGAATTTAAAAGGTCTTTACTGCACTCAGTCCAATCTTGGATTTTAATCATTTATGCAAACTAAGAACATTTATTCTAAGTAGTTCTACGCTCACAGGATGATGACGTGCTCTTAGAATTTCAACGTTTTACTGAGAAGCAAAGACATGTAATGTAAAGGGAGAAGCTCATACTAAACAAAAGCATAAAAACAGCATTTGTTTTAGTCGTATAACAAAACATTGTGGGGCGTACATGAAAAGAGGCCGTTATAGCGAAAGGATTCGAGATTGCATCCTAAAGCCTGGCTTATAGTAGCTCTGCATACTTAATCGTATATAATTAAATTACATTGATAATCATTTTATGATTTACAAGAAATGTTGTACTTTCATGTTGGGTTTTTTAACTTGTTCGCGACAGTAGCTAAATGAAGAGATTAGGGTAAACCCCTGTGTCCCTGATATTCTGAAGTCCGTACTGGTCACACAAGTTAATGTATTATAGTTTGAAGTATTTTTTATTATTATTATTGGTTTTTATTATACGATTATTATAATATGCTGTTTATAGTAGTATTGGTTTTTATTACTTCATTTTCATTAGGTTAGTTTTTCAGAACAGAATTCTCTGGAAGCTGGTTGCATTATTTTGTACAGTATTTGATTTGGTATGAATGTGAACTAGTGTGGTTATTATGATTCTATTATGATTACAATTTATTGTGTTTAATGTTATTTTAATGTATCCTATATTCTAATTGTTTATTGCGTTTATACTCTTTACCATGACAGATAAAGAGTCATTAATGTTACAAGTGTTTTTAGGTTATTTTGTATGTTAACTTGTATGTCAATAGATGGATAGCAAATGGGTTGATAGAAGTTTTGGGTTATAGGGTTGCTAGTTTATTCCAAATTTAAGGGTTTTGTTAACAACTTCTTCCTAGAGGTCCTACACCCTATGGACGCATAGGATGTAGTCTTCTTGGGAAGGGGGATGTAACATTAAAAAATGATTCGTGAGAAAATTGCATCGACATTGGCCGGCGCATCCGAGTATTTTTTCACGTGCCTTTTACAGTTTCGCATCCCATTGCATCAGAAATAATTAATTTTTGCAAGCTAAGCTAAATTCATCTTCCCACGTCGTGATCCATCTGTTCCCGTCTTTTTACTTAAGATGTCCCATCAAATGATACCATATAAGGCAATGAAATCTGTCTGAGTATTGCTGATCAAGGAATAATTAATTTGTTGATACGCAACTTGTAACTAGCTGCGCCATCTCTGGTAGCACTCGAACCATGACTGTGGTCTAATGTATTTTATGTATATATATATTAATCTTTGATAAAATATTCATAGATGTGAATATCGCCAAGTGCTGCTGATGTTACAAAAATGGATGCAGAAGAAATAAGCTAAAATGAAAGAGTTAAAATAGAAGAGTCTCCAATAGCAGTTCCTACCTAGGCAGTCCCTCTTGCTGGGCGACAGCTTGTAGCCATCCGGACACCTGCATTCGAAGCTGCCCAGAGTGTTGATGCACGTCGAGCTGCCTTGGCAGACACCGGGGGACTCGATGCACTCGTTGATGTCTGGAAAAAGAACACGTGCGTGAGCTTGGCTTCGACACTCGCACCTCAACTGAAGGTCGCCCATTCAAACATTACCTTCGCATTTATTGATGAGCGAGTTGTACCGGTAGCCATTGTAGCACTCACAAATGAAACTTCCGATTGTGTTGGTGCAGTAGCCGTTTTCACACACTCCGGTTTTGCATTCGTCCATGTCTGAAACAGGCAGCATCCAACGAATGATAACAGTTCTCCAATTACTTTCAAAATGGATGGAATACTAAACATTCATTATAAATATGAAATAGAAAGTGCTAAGAGTCGTTAATCTCGTTAAATAATCTCGTTAGTAAATCTCGTTAAGACTAATATCGCGGAACCGTAAACAAACGCATTCCTTCATCTCCTCAACAAATATAAATCTATAATTTTGCAGTCACTTAAGTGTTTCTGATAATGGGATTGAAACCGTCTGCAGTTGGGTTTCGAAAATTTGTTCAACCAGCGATGAGTGAACACGAATTCTTATACGGACGAGAACATTATTTGACTGTGCATTTTAAATGGGGATTTCAATTTAGTTAGTATTATCACTAATTCGTAGTAATTCTGGATTTGGAAAAACATAGAAAATCGTACCTCCAGTTTCTCCAGTCATGGGATCTACATAAGTTCCTGGTGCTTGATTACACAATTTGTTATACGCTTCTAAAAATGAAATAAAACAATTTAACTGATAATGTTATAATTTATAACAGCAATACATTCTCGAGTGAAAGCGAAAAAGTTATGAATTAGTAATAATGTGATTAGTTAAATAATAGTTATACTGAAAACAAATAATACTAAAATGCTGTAAAGTCAGATATTTGAGATATTCTTCAAAAATTTGAGAGTTAATTGTTACATTTTTAGATAAATGAAACATGAAAAAGCGACAAAGCCTAATGAACAAATGGAAACAGCTAACACTGGTTAGTCATGCAACAGTATGTACATGGGTGGGAAATTTATTTCAACAGGAAGAATTAGAACCAGCATATGATACTTATAAAGGAAAAGAGAGAGTTTGATATTAAAGCCACTTTAAAAAATGAAAATACTAAATTTGTACAGGGTGGTTCAGAATTGATGCTACAGGGATGATCTTTTGAATGATTTTTCTTGTACGTTGTAACACAGTTCTAAAAACAGAAATCAAAGAAAGTAGGTTGTATAAATAACTAGTGTTTGGGATATTGCAGGTTCAATTATTGAACCCGCGTTTTTTGACAAAAACCCAGTATCTGAATCCAAGACCCATGAGTTTCGATTCCGACAGATCAATTGCTTGAAAAGCTTGCAAGGACATGCTATGTTGGAAAAAATTCCCAACACTTTCAATAGGACTGATCATGTAAATCTAATTAAAAAGCCCTATGACAGAAGTTTAAACTTTTCATATGAGCACTTGGGTCTCCAGACTTGTTGGCTGGACATAAGACAAGGTGAACTATTTATTCAGTCAATTGCTCACTGAAAGTATCTGTTGCGGGTTACGACGCCCTTTTGCATGAACTCTGATTCATGCAAACAGCGACACTAAGGCCAGTGCAGCCAGTGCAGTAAGGCAAGTCAGCCACATATTGGATTTTTCAACGTGCGGCGCCGTTGCGGCACAGAAGCCCAACTATGCACACATAACCGTAAAATGACGCAAGTACTCATTTCGCGCCATTTGCGAAACATATTCTATCGAAGAAAACGTGTTTATTTCGTTTACTTGGTGTAAAAAAGTATATTTTCAAACAAAATAGACGTTACTGGATACAACCCTTTATTAATTATTATTTATATTCCATTTATTTATGAAAACAAGGTACTTGTGACCGGAGAAGCGTGTGAGGCGAGCTGTGACGCCGTGGGGAACTGCGGTACAAATTGCACGCAAGTTGGACGAGCGGCGGCGCTGGAGGTATGTATGCACTACTCCATTAGATCTAATGTATCTCAGACCGCATTTGCGTTGCGGCAGCGGCGCCGCACGTTGAAAAACCAGATGTGTTTACCAGGCCTAAATCTTTTGAATGAGATAGAACTGAAAAGGACAGTGCCAATGCAACTGAAAATCAGTTGAAACTTCTGCAGCTGCCAATGCACGCTGTAATCTTTATATACACAACCTATTTCTTGATAGCAAAACTATGCATTTGATCCTAAACAGTAAGAAACATCTGAGGAGCACTTAGAATAGAACAGTGTTTATCAACCAGCTCGATACCGACCATCCTGCCATCAACTGAATTGGGGAGTGAGGTTCCCTACTGGAAGTTTTTGCTTTTACGCCCTTTTACAAATTAATAATTTTTACATTTGAAGTTATTTTTAGGTGGATAATGTTTGAATGCATCGAAAAGTTTTCAGGTCCTGTACAACAAAGTCGTGTAACCAATGTCAGTGAAACATCAGCAAGGAAATATAAAGAAACATTTCCCCTGGAATTGAATCCGACTCTCAATAAAGTTTCTTTGCAAGTTCCCATTGCTGTGTGCGAGTGCGTGTTTCGAAACCCGATAGATGTGATTTTGTCCTACAGATTTAAATTTTAATATATATCAGAGACACATGTTTAATACTGTTGTAAGGAAACCTCAGATTGATAGTGTTTGTGAAGCAATCAATACAAATTTGTGGTCATCAGAACGTGAATAAAAATCAGCAGATTAATTGAATGTCGACCTGAGGAAACTATAGTAGCCTACGAGATTTCATCATCAGTCCAGATAATTAACTTGAACGTAAATTTAAACTTGTCAGTATGCCACACTGTATATATGAATATACTAATGTACTAATATTGGATTAATGCATGAACTTTAAAAAAATTGTAACGGAATTTACGACTCAATTTGTTGGGCATGACAATAAAACAATTGACATTGACAGTTTGTAATGACAGTTGGGCATTGGTTGTCCAATAAAAATAAATTACAGGACTGTGGTTTTATAGAGGTTGAGAATCGCTGGAATGGAGACCATTTGCAAGTTTTTTGCATTCCTTTGAGTTTAATCTTGAAACCTTCTATTCAGATAATGTTGGTAGCTTCACCTAAAGGAGCGGGGTAGATGGGGAAAGATAACCACTTCCAAACAGTGACTTGGATTTGTCAATTTCAAAAGAACAATCATAATTTCTCTGTCAATCAAAAGGTCATTAGGAACAGGTAAAACAAAGCGCAGTGCACAACCAGTGGTCAAAAGTTTACAAATAGTTGGTTAAATTGGGATTTTTATGGCAAAATTTGGTCAAGCCGTGCCAAACACAGTATAAAGTTATAGACAGAATGAAATTTTTACTGAAGAGGGAAATACACTCAGGGAGGAACTCAACCACCTACAAATTGCAAGTTGCTAGTGCAGTGGGCCTACCCACGACAGCCCCGAGATCTAGGCAGGCATAGGATAAAAAAATGTCTATAACAAACTGCCATCCTATAGAGATCTATTTATTTAAATTTTACAAAGGGTTGCATAAGCATAAAAGTTGTATTAAATTTTCATGTGGTGTCATTTGCACCCTGCATAAAATGTAAGCCTGTATCAATGTCAAGGAACCTTTTGGAGCGCTGTCATACAGCCATTCCAGCAAAATATAAAAAGAAATAATAAAAACATTACCTGTATTTTGAGAGGGACAAGGCTCGCACGGATCACCCCACGCTCGACCAATCGAACAGCAGCACATCACTTTTGTTTCATTGGTCATCATGGGATGCTCGCAAATCAATCGAGAGGGATTGGAAGGAGAGGTGTAAGCCTGTCTGAAACAGTTGGCTCTGCGCATGTCTGAAAAGAGAAATGGTTAAAACCCGGTTTCTTAAGTTGCCTAAAAGGAACAACACAAAGTGCCTCAAAAGAACACTTGGTTGGCAGGATTTGACAGCATATGAAAGACTGTTACGAAATCTTCCCCAAAGCCAGATTGATGTTAGACTATCGTTGAAGTAGAGATGTAGCTTCACTACATTTAGTTACTGTTAGGATAGTAAATATGCTTTCATGCTTACTTTCAGAATAGTTGATCCGAAGGATCGATGCTTCCAACTATACGTTTGAAGGCATTGCTAGTTAAAAGAAACAAATTCAGCGATGCTAGTTTGAGAGAGATGCTTTTAAATTGGGGACATCCAATGCAAAATCAATGCTCTGCAAACAAATTGGTAGCAATGGTTAGGCCATTTTTAATACTTGCTATTTTACAAAGATTGTTTTGATATTTCGATTCGCGAGTTCGAATAGAGATCGAGCCTCTGGAAAAGAGTTGAACTTCAAGATGTGGTGTTCAGATGGGGTTGATTAAATATGACATACGGATGGGTTGACAGTGTAAAACACCCCAATAGAAACTTCCTTTACTACAACATATAAGGTCACTGATCTCAACCACAGTATTTCTGGTAGATCAACTCTCTGCTACAACACGGCGCCAATGTCAGATGTTCATTTCAATGATCAACGAACATGGAGCCTTCTTTTGAACATCGATTGTAAATGAACTAATGTAATAATGTGCAACTACAGCTTCACATAATGAATTGAAATAGTTCAAAAGTGTTATACAAGACCAGTCGATTGACTGGATTTGCACGAATCACGTTCACTTACCGACACATGTCCCGCTGGAAACCAACACAAACTCCGGAGGGCAAACACAAGTGTAGCTGCCTTCAGTATTGATGCAGGTCCCAGCACCACAGATGTCGCGTCTAATATCACACTCATTCACGTCTGGGTTCACATGAAAGGAGAAATATCATATTACAGAAGGCTCAACTTCAATGGCATGTGTTCTAACACAATTACATAGCAGCATCTGATACCAAACTGTCACAGACCCAATCACTAAAGAAAATACGAATATTTCATTTCCATATAGCTTTTTGTTAACCATCTAGGGCACTTTAATACATCTTAAAATAAAGTTATCTTTAATTCCTCCTTGGAATCAAAAATTTTCAGAAGCGATATCAAATTGTAGACACAAGGTTTAAAAATTCACCCCAATAGGGGGCTTTACTGGTGTACACTTAAGAGGTTTGAAAACACATTTTACTAATGAAGAATACAATGCTGATACATAAAAAATAGATAGCGAAATAATTAGAACCTTTCTGATCAAAAGCATGCTGTTACTCATTGATTAAAGATAGAGAAGACTTATGTGCACTTTAACACTGGTCTCCCATTCCTGGAGCACAGTGAATCACTAAAAGTACAACAGTATCGCAGATTGGAAAGCAACTAATCAAATTGCAGTCAACTACACACTTATCCCAGAGCAATGTCTGTTTTTCTCAATCAGGTGGGTTGGTTGAGGTTTTATGGCGCAAGAGCCATATTTGGCCACGCTGCGCCAGACAGAGGACATAGAACACCAGCCATAGACATACTACGTACCCAATGAAAGTTGTTACTGACACAGAAGATTGAAATACACCCAGGGAGGAATGCACCTGACGGGAATCGAACCTGCGCCGTCTGCAACTCGCAGGTTGCTACTCACTGAGCCATCAACGGCCCTTTTGGTAACTCAATCAGGAATATAGGTCTTAGTGGTAGTTTTCATATCTTATCTTCAATTCCTTTCTTCAATACATAAAAATCAAACATGGGCACACATTCGTTAATTCTAGATTTCAAACACCACGAAACGGAACGAATCATGTGTTTTAGCAGAATGAACCAGCTTTTAATTATCCTTTGTAAACTAATTTATATAAATTACACTCATTGCCGTAAAAATTTGCGCACCAAGAAATAATTAAATAGGTACATATCGGCCAGATATGCAAATGATTAGAAATGCAGCGTGATTGTGGATTGCGTAATGCCACTAGAGGGCGTTGAATTTAGTTCTCATTGGAGTATAAAACAGGTAAGCAGAGCTTGTTTGAGTGTACTTAAATCTGGTATAGCGGCGCCCATTACGTGTGCTGCCAATAACACCCACCCACCGACGCCTCCGTTTGGAGTGGTGTCGCGCACAACGAGATTCGACTGCAACGGAATGGAACCAGGTCTTCTTCAGCGACGAATCTAGATTCAATTTGAGCAGTGATGACAATCGTGTTAGTGTGTGAAGGCCCCGTGGTGAAAGCCTCAATCCTGCCTTTGCTTTACAGCGACACGCCGCTCCCACAGCTGGTGTGATGGTTTGGGGGTGGCATTGCTTACGATACACGGTCACTCCCAGGCCCGCCGTAAGCGGGCGTGCAAGGCGTGCACCGCATGCGGGCGGCACGTCCAAGGGGGCGGCAAATCTAGCGATCGATCAGATAATATTCAAAGTCATTGTCATAATACCCACCTTTAGCATAAGAAATGTTATCGCATGGAGGAAAATATCCGACTGGCACGCAATTACTATTTTCTTTTATATTACTGGGGGCTCCGCCATGACAAGACTGGCGAAACCTTTAGAGCAGTGGTCCCCAACCCTTGGGCCGCGGACCGGTCCGTGGATCAAATGGTAAAGGTCCAGGAACATTAAATTATTTCCATATTTTTTATTGTGGTGCATTTCTCTCGGGTTTGTGCGACTTTCCATTGACGGGAGGTTGACCGGGAGCTGAGAGACGTTGCCTAAAGCCGCACCAACACCACGCATGCGCAGAATATCGTGATATCGGGGCGGTTTTAGGTGACGTCCAGAGCTGAGCGGCTGCAAGCGGTAGTGGCGTTTTAGCTGTGGTAAAGAAAAGGTGTGTATCGCTCCTTCCCCTCTGTGTTCACCGGTACTTTCTCATGTTCAACAGTGCTTGGTGTACGTATATATTGTGTTTGCTCAAATTTAACCCAGAAATTAGCAAAAATGAGTACGAAACAGACGTCTTAGGAGAAAGAAAAGGCCCAGTGAAGAGACAGAATTAGAGCCTTCAACATCAAAGAAACACGAAACTTTTAATAGACAATACCATTTTTCCTACTTGAAATATGGATTTATCGGGACAGATGATTCCCACACACCAAAACCACTCTGCATATTTTGCGGCGACCAGCTCTCTAATGAGGCAATGAAACCTTCAAAACTGCTTCGCCACTTGAACGCCAAGCTCCCTGGATTAAAAGACAAGCCCCTGGAGTATTTTGAAAGCAAAAAGACGGGTACACGAAGAAAAGAAATTTATGAGGGCCACCACAACAATAAAGGAGAATGTACTAAGAGCATCATATTTGGTGGTATTGCTAAGGCTAAAAAGCCATTCACTGTCGGTGAAAAATTGATCTTGCCCTTCACTAAAGACATTTGCCGTGAACTTCTAGGAGAGGCTGCTGTGGTAAAGATAGCACATGTGCCTTTGTCGGCTAGCATTGTGACTAGGCGTATGAGGAAATAGCCGATGACATTAGGACACAATTGTTGGAGAGGATTAATACATCACCGTGGCACGCACTCCAGGTTGACGAATGTACAGATATCGACAACAAGGCAATACTACTTGTTCATGTGCGATATCTATATCAGGAGAATGTGCATGAGGATTTATGTGCACTATCTTTGCCAACCAACATCACAGGAGCAGAACTGGGCATTTTGGGCGAGTCTGAACATTCATTCTCCTAGTTGGTGCACGATCACCTGTCTTTGCTTTTAAAAGAGTTCGAGTGCTACTTCCCAACCACAAAACACCCACTAACTGGTAAGGAAGGATCCGCGACCCATTTGTCAACAAATCAGACGAATCTAGCATATCTGTGCAAGAAGAAGATCAACTGCTGGAGATTGAAAATGACGGCGGCCTTAAAACTGCGTTCGAGACAACAACTCTGCCGGTGTTCTGGATTAAAGTGACGGTGGAATACCCTGAGATTGTCACCACAGCACTTAAATCCTTATTGCCATTTCCGAAAACCTATCTGTGTGAAGCTGGGTTTTCTGCAGTGACAGCAACCAAAACAAAACAACGGAATAAACTGGATATAAGCAATAAACTTAGGTTGTCATTGTGTCCTATTACCCCCAGATGGAACCGTCTCGTTGCAAAGAAACAAGCTCAGGGTTCTCATTAATTTAGCGTTCTAGTGAGTTAAAATTTTAAATCACTTTATAATTATTTTTTGGTGTTCTGTATTTTATTTTTTTAACTGTATTTTAATTTGAAGGCATGTTTAAATTTAATTAAAATTATTAAAACAATCTGAAATATAAACATTCATCTCCCCCCCCCCCAGCGGGCCATGGTAAAATTATCAAACGTTGACCGGTCCGCGGCGATAAAAAGGTTGGGGAGTACTGCTTTAGAGTACGAGTACGGATGTCCGATATTTCGGCCCGCTCTATTTTTTTCCAACCAGACGAGACTCTTCTATATTTCGGCTATTCATTTCCCACCTCTCGTTTGGCACGTATCTTTTTCGGGGATCTCTGGGGTCGCCGCAGGAGGTCAGCAGCAAATTATTCCTAAATAATTTGTGGACAAATTTTTAAAACTATTCAGTAGCCTTGGCTGTAAAGCAGTTTATTGATCCATTATGTTTCGCGATCACTTTCCAAAATTCTAAGTATTCATTCTCCAAATTCCAATTGACAGGATGTGCCCCTCCCTAGGACAATAAAACCATCGTCCTTGGAGAGGGGTGTACAAAACCTGTCATGTGTTGAAGCGCTCTTGAGAAAGATTACATTTTTTTTTTGGCAGTATGAAAACGAAAATTTCTCAGAAGAACTGGGAATTTGGAAGATGAGTCCCTTTCCAAACTCCATGAAGGGACACACGAACGAACCCTCATTAGTTCCAATTACCGTAGGGAATCTGACCATAGTAAAGATAAGGACCAGATGCACGCAACAAAGGGGGAAAGCTATTTTTCCATTTCTTCCGTCTTAAAGCGAAATCTGGTTGAAACCTCCGCGTCTCGAAAAGGCTAGGAATCCCCACAGAGCTTCCTTCTCAGTTTGTACTTGTACGCATTCAAACAGTACTATCGCACATCGAGTTGCAATTAGTTTGTTAATAGTTCGTCTGACGTTGGTCTAGGTATAAGTAAGGATATTTTAACTTGGTTAGTGTGATTATAATTCAATGTATCATCTGTCAGTGCAAAATTATGGTACCTACGTTTATTTATCGGCTGATCACAATAATTGCTGCGCCTACTAATCATCTGTTTGTAGCACATATACAACTAAATCTTTACGAAATTTAAAATAAAAAACCGGCTAAGTGCGTGTCTGACCACGCACAGCGTAGGGTTCCGTAATCAGTACAGGCTATACAAAATTCTTACAAAACATCCGAGTCAAAACTCGATGTATTTTAGAAATACAGAGTTAATTTTACAGTTCATTTATACGGAATTTCTATAAACTTTTTACAGACGTGAATAAGTGGATCGATTATTACTCGTAAACTAGAAAAGCCTACTTATCGCTAATAATAGCATAAAGTTGAGTTCAATTTCTGTAGATTAATATTTATATGGTTTTACACTTAAGTAAACAAAAATAACTAAGTAATAAAATTAAAAAGTTTTTCTTTGTAAAGTATTTCTTTTCTTTTTTCACACCCCTATGAGGAAATACTAAAGAGCCTTTCTGGCAAGCTCTGAGTAGGTAGTCGTAGTTAAACAGGGGGCGACATAATCGCTATTGCACACAGGCGTTCAAACAGCTAGCGTCGAGCCTTCACTCCTAATATTGATCCATGGCACAAGGACAGTACAGCGGTACGTCCATGATATCCTTCAGCCACATGTGATGCCACTCATGGCAGGGCTACCAGGAGCCATTTTTCATCAAGACAATGCTCGGCCACACACAGCAAGGATGTCACAAGACTACCTCCGCCACATTGCCACCCTTTGTTTGGCCTGCTCGATCCCTAGATTTGTCACCAATCGAGCATATCTGGTATCATTTGGGACGGCAAGTTGGACACCCTACGAGTTTGGTCGAACTAGAGGCGTGTTTACAGCAACTGTGGAACGAGATACCTCAAGACATCACACGGAACTTGTATGCCTCAATGCCCGCTCGTATCGCATCGTGCATTCGCACTAGAGGGGTCCAACAGAGTACTAAAACTTCCGTTTATTTGTACTTTTTTCTGCAATAAATGATTATTTTTCTTTGAATTTCTAATGTCTTTTACTTATATCAAAGTAGTACTTACATTTGTAAAATTTCGTTTCATTTTGACGACTTTTTCTTGGTGCTCAAATTTTTATGGCAATGAGTGTATTTTGCGAACTGTCGAGATTTTACAGAGAATTAACTTTATTTTAGTGTTGCTTTTTAGGTTTTTTTATAGATGCAGATTTTATTATATCCTGTTTATTTGTTTTGTTTCTTCCAAACTTTACTTTGGTTTTCAGTTTCAGTCCTTCTACGGTATTCAATTTGCTTGCTTTTTTAGACTTCGAAGTAATCTTTAATTTTCATTGCACTTAATAAATATGCCGTTTTAGCAAGACAGTGCATTAATGAAGACTATCTCACTGTCACGTGAAATTAAAATACAATAATCCACTTGATGTTAAACTAACGATTTTTAAAAAATTTGACTGAGGTACTTTTATACCCCACTTGATTTTTGAGAGGGGTTGATTTTGAACTTATAGCTTCTGTTACTTTCATCGCAAGTTTTCTGCCACGAATTTGATTATGTTGTATAGTTGTAACCAACAAGTGCCTGCTTGTAATAATGAATCATTAGAGATTGTAGGCACTTATCATTAGAGATACCCTAGCACTAGTCAGGATGATCAGATAGTTAATGTATACTGTATGTAATGCATGTAAAATAGTACATGGCACCCAGCTGGTTAGTAGGTGGTTGGACATTAGCCTGTCTTCCCACTTGTCATGTAACATAATAAACCACATTTAAAGAAAAAAGTATCGTTAAATCTCAATATTTGAGGGGTGCATTACCAATACAGTTCCGCTTGGTTGAATCCAAGACATAACCTTCAGGGCATATGCACATGAAGCTTCCAAACGTGTTCGAACACCTTCCACCTTTGCAGATATTATTCAGTTCTCGGCATTCATCGATATCTAAAGAAAAATAATAAACTGAAAGTCCGACAGCTATAATAGGAAAAGGTTGAATTGAAATTGGTTTGCATCACTACAATCTTTGAATGGAAGTTAGATTTAAAGTGGACACTTAATAAGCCGAAGAACAATGTAAATTGAAATACTTGAAAAGTGTATACAAATGTGAAAGTTCTGATATTAAGCTAAAGCAAGAAGCTTGGTGTTGTAGACGAAGTGACTTCATTTAACAGTCACACAATTCAGTATTATATGGAATGTTATAGATGAATCACACAGAAATATGGAAAAATTAGTAACAGAAGCAGATGATATTTTTCTGAATTCAGAACAACAAAGTAATGGAAAGTTGTACAAAACCGGGTAAGCGGATAGAACCGGGACATGTTGTTTGGAGTTGAATGAAAGGCAGTCTAGAGCATGTGTTTGTCGATGACAATGTTTTAAAAAATTCGAGTAGAAAAGGTTCGATTTTTACTCCGCCGATTTCACTCTAGTTTTTAATTGTTTGAAGATTTATTTTAGGTAAGTACAACATCTGATAACACTTCTTTCAGCAATTATTTTAAGTGATTAACCCACGTTTTGCATCATGTTTGAAATATGCTAAGCCTTCTTTTCTGATTAATGGCGTAGTCGGATAAAACCGGGACCTTGGCTAGTCGAACAGGATCGGTTAGGAATTAGAGCTTGGAGAACGAAAAAAAACCCAGAAAAGAAAAAATTAAAGCTGATACTGTTTAAGGCCCCTAAGCAAAAAAACTGTCAAAATATGGAAGAAAAAGAAGTTCAGCATTAAAACTGACTCCTCAGCATCAGATGAAGACGACGTGGAATATGACGAAACCTGTAGTTTATGTAATCAGTTGTACGCCAGGTCAAAAACTCTGGAAGGTTGGATACAGAGTCTCAACTAAAGAGGATGGGTGCATGAAGCCTGTAGGAATGTAGAAGAGCGTGATAAAAATTTTATTCGTGATTTCTGTTCTTAAAACTTCTTACAAATCTGATCAGTTCACTTAATTTATTATACATTCCAAACACATTAAAATCAAAATTAGTTATATTCTAGGATTTTTAAACCCACGTATGTAACTCAGTGTAAAAAGGCCATTGTACAAATTTACGGTTATAAATAAATATTTCAGCAGTAAAACAACAACGATTTTTAATTATTCCTATATATACCCAGTTTTATCCGACCTGGTCGGATAAAACCGGGTACTTACATACTTCCAAAACATAATTTAGCTGTCCTCCAAAATATAGTTTTTTCACATTGAAAAATATTTATTTTTGGAACTAAAGAACTACTTTATAATTCAAATAGAACTTGAAGCAATTTTATTCACGTTGGTGCTTAGGAAAAAAAACATATTTTGGGACCCTGTTTTGTCCAACTTTCCCATATTTATTGTTCCATTATAGTCACAGTTAAAGAATATACAGTAAATCATAACACTTGCTTTTGAGATGGGAAGTTATAATTATTTAAGAGCAGTAGGTCTCAACTAATAACATCATAACTTATTTGCTTGATTACGATGCATTTAAAGTCTGTTCTTCTTAAATCCAATTCATTTTATAAGCTCCAAGTATTTTTGTTGATGATATTCTACTAAAGCACAATACTTAACTGTGGATAGTAGAGTCGGAAAAACTAGGCTTTGCTTTATAATAGGCAGGTATAGGTGTGCTTAAACATTAATGATCCTAAACTTTTTCAACACATGCACTACTCGCCTTTGAGTGAGCGTTGCAGTTTGTGTTTTACTCCAGAGTGAAAGATTTCAAATCAATGGTAAACACTTTTTACTAAGACCAAATCAACAAATATATATCACCTTCTAACACTACAGTTATTTGATTCGGCCTGAAACCTTTACCACCAGGACAGAGATCCCGATGTTCAGCTGAAAAAGAAAAAGTTGATGAGGACACATGGTTAAGTGATAACAAAGTGCTAAAATACTTTAAACTTTCACAGGAAACGTATTACCTAACTTCAAAAGTGGTAACTCAAAATTTCAATTCAAACTTCTAATGAAAACAAACAGTGGTATTCAGAACAAAAATCATCATTCAGATTTTACAGTATGTGATCAGTATAACATATTAAATCAAATTGGTATATGAATTAATTATTAGTATTAAATAAAAGCCTTAGTAATCATTTCAATTCATGAAGACATTCATTTCTTCACACATTTATTGATTCTTATATTCTGTTAATTGGGAAGAAAGGGTTCGCTTCGTTATAAAAATTACTGTGATTCCATGTAACACTGCAAACTCCACCACTGCTTACATACTAATCTATTACTCATGCAAGTCTGTTTAGCTTTATAAATGTGATTAAGGCCAAGATCCGCAGTTTAAAAACGCTTCATCACGAAATACTCTACTTGCAGGGTAAAAAGAATCCTTTTCGCATGCCTTGACTCAAAGAGTATAGTTGATCTTACGCATTAAATCACTTAAAATACAGACAAGCCCGCATATAGCGAAGTCGCACGAAACACTGAAAATTATTCGCTATATCCGATATTCGTTATATCCGATATAATAAAAAATGGACTTATACGCATGTTCTAAAGCAAGCGAATTTTCACACGAAGGCTAAAACTTTACTTCATAAGTGGGAAAAAGTCCATAACTTTCTTTTGAACAGTTGAATTTACAATACAGTTGCATAATTCTTTTTCCAGTGCACTAAAATTATCACGGCAGACAATGTTATGCGATTAAAAGAACGCACGCAAATTTTGAAGATTGTCCACGACAGATTTGGATGTCACTAATTGTCTATTTACTTCAATTTCAATGTCTTCCTCTACGGAATCAACAGAAGTATTTTGTAACATTACTGCATTGATGTCATCGTCTGTTTGTTGTGCTTCAATTTCTACGTTGTAATCGCTATCAACATAATCAGCAAAAGAACATCACCATCCAAAATTCTTTTTTCCTGTAAATTTTTCCACATGGAACTTTTTTCAGGATCAGGCTCAGAAATGATAACTGAGTCCCCAAGTCCCCCTAAAAATCCTGCATGTTTCCTGCAGTTTTGGATGGTTTTCAATTGAGCCAAACGCATCATCTAAAAATTGACAACTGTTGTCCACATTTGGGGTAAAGAAAGAGGGTTTTTGGTTTCTTACCAGAATCCAAAACTTCTCAGTATCCGATATTCACGCTCCAATACCTCGCTATATGCGATCTTTTTAACACTATTTAATATTGCACACAGTTCCAAAGGGACAGAAAAAAAAGTCCAGCTAACCGATATTTCGCTATATCCGAGCTCGCAATAAGTGGGCTCGACTGTAACTTGAATGCAAGAATAAAGTGAGTACATGGGTTGGGAGGGGTTACATGTCACCCTATAGGACTGCGCAGGACGATGTCAAGTGAAAAAAAAGATCACTAGGATGTATCGTGGAGAGTGTTTACGAAAGTACTGTTTAAGTAGTGTTTACTAAAGTGTTTAATAAACCCCGTGTTTACTTTGAGTGTACAGCTATCAAAAAACACGACTCATCCTATCGCAATTGCACAATTTACAACGCAGAGCAAAACGGAAGGTAGCAATTGACAGGGATGAATATTTTCTAACAAATATCAATATTTAAAAATTGTCTAAGGGTCTGTTTTCATATAAAAGTGAGTGCGATAATTTAAATACGAACCCTCATCTTGTATCACAAATTTGCATTCTACATAAAATTATAGGCGGAAATAACAAAAAGTTAATGAATTTTATTAGATTTTTGACCGATTTTCTAATATTCAATTGATGTTTCACGTTTTTTGTTAGATGATATTTGCTAAAAACATTAATTTTCCTTGGAAGTTGCTTTTCCATCCTTTGCTACCCTAAAACCCAAACATAATCCAGAAACATTCTAATTATCAAACTAAATTTTATTATTTTTTAAAAATTACTATTCATTAAAATTATGAATCGAAACATGGGCAAGTTTTGACTCCATGCGATTCAACTATTACTGAAATATCGGAATTCCACAATTGCAAAATTCAATGATTATTATCATTGAAATTCACAAAGTTCTGCCAACAGATCCTGGGATTGAATCCAAATGGATTCTGACTTTGTCCCCATTTTAGTGGGCGTCTGCAACAGACTGCCAATACACACGTCATATTAATATTTAGAATGGGATTGTATAATATTAGTAATTTTTTTTGTTAACGTCCTACTAGAGCAACACAACGGGCTATTGACGACGGTCCGGGATCAGTCCCTTGAGGGAAAGATCCGAGGACAACACCTCGTAATTTTGAACCACGGTCAGATGACGAATATAATATCAGTAAATGATTTGTTATAAAGCTTTTGTATGAAGGGTATTTTATCAGGCTTTGTAAGACATAATTTAACCTCATAATTTAGATACTTCTGAAACATATAATTAACAACCTACTTATACTACTGTACTCTAAAAAACCTTCGGTGAAAGCGACATATATTCATGGAATCGGGCTATCGGATCGAAATCCGCCCTTTCTACCGCGGAATTCAATTTTTACAAGCTCCCTCAATGGTTTTTATGGATTTTCTCGGTCAATTTTACGCCGTTTTGTATTATTTTTTCTTCAAATCCGCCTGAAATTGCCTGTAGAATCCAAATTTGTGATAAAAAAATTGGGGTTCGTACTGTAATTATCACCCAATTTAATATGAAGACGGTTACGAAGACAAATTTGAACTATTGCTATTTGTAAAAAACATTAATCCCTAACGATTGCCGTTTAGTTCTCTGATGTAAATTGTGCAATTGCGATCGGATTTTTTTTGACGTATGTACATGGGATTCACATGACAAGGTTTTTTCTCCAATTAACAAAGCAAAGTTATGCAAGATTTAGGCCGCTTTTACATGTGTTAAGAGACAACCGAGTGCTTTCTTATTAAGGTGATTTTAAAATAAAAAGATGCATCCTACTTGAATTGACAGGGGGGCACACTTCACAAGTGGGTCCCCAGCCCCTTCCCACGGAGCAGCAGCAGGTGGCTTTGGTGATTCTCTCTCCCAGTTCAGTGTTGCAAATCCCTCGACCGCGGTGGACGGACGTCACGTCCAGGAAGCACTGGCCCTCTCGCACGTCTGGAAATTGAACCCTCTTATGTAAAATGAGCTCCTATTCATAAGTTTCACAGAATTGAAAGAGAAAATGGCATCCTAAACAGCATATTTTAAGCCATAAAAGATATTTTTTACTTTTTAAGTCGACGCTAAAATGGATAAAAATGTTGAAATTTTTTATTATTATCTCCTATTAACTAAACACAACTTTAAAGAACATGTGCAGAATATTTTATAGCTGTAGCTACATTATTGAGCGAAGTATTCGTGTTTTCCTGTCCAACTTCAAAGTGCTTTTTATTTCTCATGATTTCAGTGTATTGAAAATGCTAAGAATTTGAGTGTAACTGATTTAGAGTTCTGAATTTTTTTGTTGTTGCTTATTGTGTTATATTTGATAACTTTGAGCGTGGAACAAGGATTTGTGTATTTTAGTTAGTTTTTTTTTCAAAAATTGCTAAAATTAATTATAATTGCTCTTTTGCTGCTTTTGAAAAATAGTTACAAAATTGCTGTAAAAAATAAATAACTGTAGTATAAATGTAATAAAATGCACAAAATGGTGGGAACACTTCATAGAAGGAACAGAAAAAAATTAAAATAAGCAGATGGAGTAAGCATTTGAAAATAATGATATATTTTTATAGAAATTACATTTTTTAATTATTGTGAAAGAAACATTTTTGTTCTCTTGTAATGTATATTTAATGTGTATCGAAATATTTTGTTGTGAACATGATAAGAAAAAACAAATGGATCAAAAGGGCACACCTTAAATAAGAAAAGCTTAAGATTACGGAAGTTGTGAGTTTCCCTCAATACACACTATCAGTGATTTGAGGCAGTCGATGTTACTCACCCACGCATCCTCCCCCATTGGGAGCCAGAGAGTAGTTCGGAGGACATTCGCACAAAAAGGATCCAGGCGTGTTGATGCAAGTGCCATACTGGCACACTTGAGGATTGTCGCATTCGTTGATATCTGAAGGAGAACAAAGCAGCTTTCAAACATAGACGACAGCGCTAAAGCCGAGACTTCCAGAAAACAATCTATTTCTAATTCTAGGGTGGATGGGTGAGTAAAAGCGCTTTTAACCTGATGTAGTGAGGGTGAAGAAGAGCCTTCTTAAGAACAAAATCACATTTTTAATCAAAATTATGAAAAGCTACAAATTATACATAAAAATGACAAATTCTCAATTGAAATTCCGGAAAATTGTAAGTTAAACTTAAAATTGCTACTGGATTTTGAACCATTAAGATAAAAACTACATATTTTTTAAAGAACTTCATTCTTGTCTCCTGACTAGATAGTCCAAATCTTTCATGCCAATTCATTTGAGGACTACTAAAATCTTTGAACCAATTCTTAAGAAATAGGTTGATATCTTTGTGTGTATAGTAAGCAAAAACAAATCCATTTGGGACAAGCATAAAAGAGTGATATAACTAATGTGACCATACGTCCCGTTTTTAGAAAGGTTGTCAAGTTGTCCCCAAGCACAGCTTCAAAATGTCCCGTTTTCAGAAAGTGATCAACCCACGGTAACAATTTCAAAAAGAGGCGCGGAAATTAAAGAAAATCCGACGGACCTCATCTTTTTGTAAGTATTACTTACTGTAGATATGTACTTATGATGTGTGCTTATTTTAGATAACTCCAGAAAATATTCAGCACAAAAAATTATTGCCATCGTTTTCGCGGTCAACGATTTTTTACTGGGGAAGATCGGGAAGACTTTTTTCAAACACATTTGCAAATTTGTTCTTCAGAAAATATCAGACCACATAAATTATTCATTTTCACGTGTTCATACACACATTCCTGTTCTTTTCTTTTCTAAATAAAAACTAAAGAAATATGTGTTTTCTTGAATACTCATATTATTACCTAATAATTAGTAGCTGTCCCGTTTTGTGGAAGAAAAATAAACGGTCACGTTAGACACAAGTATATATCCCACACCAATTTGATAATTCTACTTGACTCTTCTTTCATTTGACCCCATCCCCAGCACTTTAATTGTAGTTTGTTACATGAAAGGATATCAGCAGCAGCAGCGCAGAGGAATAACAGTCGCCCGTTCCAGCATCTACAGTTTGGGTCAGCACTTGGGAGGTTGACCACTGCTGTCCTGGTTTGAGTATGTGGTGTACTAATTTGGCTCTGTTCATGTATTAAGATGTCGCATGATTTATTCAAAATGTTTTCATTTATGCACACTAATTTTCTGTTTCAGATGCGATTCACAAGTGACATCTCCAGCCCATCCAATGTAACAACTGTGCTTGTGTAAACATACAGCTTAATTGTGATTTCAATTCAGATGCACACCCAAAGTTAGAAGTGAAACGTAAAGATTGTCCCATTATCCAACGTATTAACGAATCAAGAAAATATTTAAAAATTGGAACGCTGAAAAACGGGTTGGTAACCGTACCTGTGCAGTTCCCTCCCGTCGAGTCCAATTGGTATCCCGTGTTGCACAGACACCTGAACATTCCAAAAACATTCTCGCATCGTCCAAAGGCACAGTTATTTTGGAACAAGGAACATTCATCCACATCTAGAAAAAGAAATATACACTATACAAACCTCGATTATCGGAAAACAGTTGCGAAATGAAAGGTATAAAAACTCTATATTGGTTTTTAAACTTGTATTTTTGTGTTTTGTAATGAGCTAATTTAACATTATTTACTGGATGAGGAAATGTCTCCAAGCACTTAGATTTTAGTCCTTAAAAATGTTCGAAACATGAGGAAAATAAGGTTTGCAGAATCTACTTATTATATTCAAGTCCTTTCGAGTTTCAAAAAGAATAACTTTGGGATAAAGAAGGAAAGTAAATGAAGGTGTTTTAACCATTATATCAAAGAATACAGAAAATAAACGATAGTAAGTGTTTTTAAACTCGATGACAACATTTGTAATTTTTAAAAACGGAAATAAGCAGAAACAATAAAAATCATCACCAGAAAATACAAATCAAGAGGAAGAATGACTAAGCACAAACATATTGGCCAATTGTACAATAAAAATGCTTTAGAAGCATAATTTTTTTGTTAGTTTCTTGACTATGTAGACCCAATTTAATGTGTTTGGATCTGATAGAACAGTTATGATCTGAAGTCATTATAAATTGAAAAGACAATAAAGATTAACTGATTTTGATGAACACCTATACATTTGATTACTGGCGCCGGTATTTGATATGAGATATTTTAACCATTGTGATACATGTTTTTCATGTTACAACAAACAAAGATCAACACTAGTCCACTTTCAATGCAATTCTATTTCAAAGCGAATTTCACTCATTACTTCAACTTACCAACACATGTTTTCTCACTGTCTTCGGGTTCAAATCCCATGTCACATTCGCATCTGTAGCTCCCCCCGTAGTTCAAGCATTGACCATTTTCACATAACGTTGGATTCATAGTACATTCGTCCATATCTAGGAAATAATACACATATACTATTCTCTTCAAATAATATATCCTGGCATTTCAAAAACAATTGTACATACACTCAATTATAGAATACAGCACAGTTAGTGATACCATCTAGGCCAGTGGTCCCCAACCCCCGGTCCGTGGATCAAATGGTACTGGGCCGCCGAAGGAACATTAAATTATTTCCATTTTATTTACTATAGTGTATTTCTCTCGGATTTGTGCGGTTCTTATCTATGAAATGACCACTCAAATTAGGAGGCGGTAAATCAGAATTTGAAATTTGTTCTGTTACTAGAGCTTCAATTATGATTTCCTGTATGTCTCTATTTTCCAATTTTGACAAATGTGACAGCTGTTTTCAAGTTGGCTGACAAAGTAGCTGCATTTATAGCCAAACCTAAGTTGTGGCGACGGCGCGTGAACATTTAGACATGTTTCAGACATTTGTGGGTATTTTAGGCGAGACTGAGCCTAAACATTGTTGGTGCACGATCACCTGTCTTTGCTCTTAAAAGAGTTGGAGCGCTACTTCCCAACCACAAAAGACCCACGAACTAGTAAGGAATGGATCCGCGACCCATTTGTCAATAAATCAGGCGAATCTAGCATGTCTGTGCAAGAAGAAGATCAACAGCTGGAGATTTCAAAATGAAGGCGGCCTTAAAACTATGTTCGAGACAACAACTTTGCCGGTGTTCTGGTTTAAAGTTATGGCGGAATACTCTGAGATTGCCACCACAGCACTTAAATCCCTATTGCCATTTCCGACAACCTATCTGTGTGAAGCGGGATTTTCTGCAGTGACAGCAACCAAAACAAAACAAAGGAATAAACTGGACATAAGCAACACACTTCGAGTGTCATTGTCTCCTATTACCCCCAGATGGAAACGTCTCGTTGCAAAGAAACAAGCTCAGGGTTCTCATTGGTTTAGCGTTCTAGTGAGTTAAAATGTTAAATCACTTTATATTCATTTTTTGGTGTAACTGTTTTTTAAAGGCATGTTTAAATACAATTAAATTAAAATTATTAAATAAAAACAATTTTAAAAATAAACAATCAAAGTCCCCCCCCCCAGCGGGCCGCGTTAAAATTATCAAACGTTGATCCGGTCCGAGGCGTTTAAAAGGTTGGGGAGCACTGATCTAGGCAACCGATTGTAAAAACAAATGCTTAGCTTTTCATTTGTTCGTGCTTTTTTAGAACTTAGGAAGTGTTGGTTTAGGGTGTCAAATCGGGCCAAGCTGCGCCAAACACAAGACACACAGTGTCAAGTATAATTGTAAAAAAAGGAGATGAAGAATAAAGATATCGTGGGTATCCTAATGTCGCGACCCCATGTTTACCAGAGCCATAAACCCTGTGAGAAAAGATCACAGGGTATCTCAAGCCCATACATATCTAAAGATGAGCCCCTCTAGGGGAGACATATATTATAATTTTCAACTCAAACTAGAAATACTCAATAGAATAATCCACTCTTATCAGAATTAAGTTCACAAAATTTTGCACGCAGTATGGACTTTGAACATACCTTTGAATTCATCAAATTTAATGAAAACATCAGATGGAACTAAACAAATACGTACTTACTACAAATGATATGCTAATACCAAGGATAATATACTATTAAATATTTGCAGCTATTTATACATAAGCTTATAAAGTTTTTAATAGTTACACATATATCGTACTTAGATTAAACTTTTAGTAAAGAACACCTACAATCAAAATCCATAGTTGAGATATATTTCAAACACTCTCCCAAAAATAATTTCCAAGTGCCGTGTTTCCTTTGTGAAACTCGTTGTTGTCAAACACAAAACAGCTTTAGTATCATTTGGCTCCTGGTCTACCATTTCATCCAACTGCATAACAGACTCTAGCGCTCTGAGTGATTTCTGTTTGGGGGAACAAAGAAAGGGGGCTCACCTCTGCACGTGAATCCATCTCCAGTGAATCCCACGTCACACGCGCAGTGGAAGGAACCCATGGTGTTGATGCAAGCGGCATCTGGATCACAGCCTCCGTTGTCCCGCAGGCATTCATTGACATCTAGAAAGCATTCCATCTTGGGAGTTATAAAAAAGCCAAAACATTCACACCTAAATACTACTTTACATGCAGATTTTTTCAAAATATTTTGTACACAGGGTTCCCACTCTATTTCAGAGATAAAATTACGACTTTACCAGATTTTCCAGACACATTTTTACGAAATTCCAGGTCATACTTAAGCAATTCACGACATTTTAAAGATGAAAAACCAAGAAATTCTTCAATTTAAGCCTGTGGATGAAACGAAATTCTTTACCTCTTAAATATTAGCCATTTCTTTTAAAATCAAATTCTATTTATAAAATAAAGTGATACGTGTAAGAAACCTTATTGGCTACTTTTCTCCAAAGCGTCTGCGAAGTCATGATCAATCCTTTTCCATGTCACTGAGGAAATTTTCCAGGTTTTAGACAAAAATGCGTGTGATTGGTTTGGAGAAAATTATTCCCTGACAATTTCAGGTTGTTCCTGACCTGTGGGAACCCTGTTTACCCTAAATGAAGTTGTTTATTGATGCACGGATTCTTGTTTACTGGATTCCTTGAGGACTGCGAGATCTTTACGAAGATACGTTAATTAATTGTACGTTCATATATACACATATTATTTATGACTTCCAAAATACTATCCATTTCCGTTTGGCACAAGAAGTTTAAATAACTTTAAAAACTTATGTCTACCCCAATAATGACCTGGTTGTTTTCCCAGACTGCAATGAGATCTCTTTCGCGCCGAGAAAGAAAAGGAAGGTTCCGTATGGAGTAGTGCTGATCCTTTGATACCAACAGTGGGATGGATGGCATAATATTGGTAAATAGTAATACCATATATGCACAGAATAAATAATTTCATGTCTTCTCTGTGTTCACCACAGTAAACATCTGAAGACCGTTCAGTTGAATCCTTCACATTGATTTCAGAGAACAAAATTTAAAAAAGTGTTAAAAATGGGAGTTGGTTAGGTAAAATGCTAAGAAAATAAAGGTATTTAAAATTGTCACACCCCCCTGCAAATGGGATGTGTAGTAGGGTGGGCCGAAAAAAGTTTTTTTTTTTGCTATCACATTCGAATAGAGCGGAAAAGTTTGTTCATGCAGCAAAAATAATGTGTAAAAATTTAATCCCGATTTATTGATATCTTTTGCCATTCCAAGGGGTTCAAACTCTCCAAAAAGATAAAAATTCGGACATTTTTCATAAAAAATAAAAAATGTTTACAATTACGTTCTAATAGTGCGCAAAAGTAAGCTAATACATTCAATATTAATAATTATTAATTAAAAATTGTTTAGATCGGTACATATCTTCTGTCTCCCCAACGGGGGCCAAATAGCAGAAAAAACTGATCACCAGTTTTTACCGTAATTGCAAAAGTCTATATTTTGCAAAAATGTCATTTTTTCTACTATTTTTTTCTGTAGAAGACATGTACTGATCTAAACAATTTTTTTACCGTTTATGTTGAATGTATTAGCTTAGTTTTGCGCTCTATTAGAACGTAATTGTAAACATTTTTATTTTTTATAAAAAATACCCGAATTGTGATCTTTTTGGAGGGTTTGAACCCATTGGAAAGGAAAAGATATCAATAAATCGGGATTAAATTTTTTCTCATTAGTTTTACTGCATGGACCAACTTTTCCGCACTATTAGAATGTGACAATAAAAAAAAAAAAAAAAAAAAAAAAAAAAACTTTTTAAGGCCCACCCTAGTGTGTAGGTCAAATGAAGGTTACATTTACAAGGACATATCAAGCAATGTTATGACATTGGCGTGAATGCCGGTTTTGACTCTTCTTTCTGTCTTTGAGGGACTACATCAATTTTCTTCGTTATGTACCTCAGATATTCCAATCACAGAGAAATTTCGACTCATTTTCGGTGCTCACTTACAGTTTTTCTCATGGTGTCAAATCACTTGCCACACTTATACTTCGTGTAAATATTAAAATTTTTTTATGCAAAACGACGTAGAGAATTAACGAATGTGCAATTTCAAATTGGTAAGTACAAATATATAAAAACAATGTGTAACAAAAATCACTTCTCTAAACACAAGTTATTATTCACATGTAAAAAGCACTTATCGCTACTTTGGAAGAAAACCGACATAACTCAAAAAATTGCAATTATTGGCTTATGTCATAATAAAAACGAAAATGTGGTATATTTTTATGTGGAAGAGGGTCACAAAAGTAATTCACAATTCGTGATAGAGTGATAATGAGTGATAGTTAGTTAAACTTTGGTTAAATCTTTGAGTGGGATTTTCTCTAAGCAAATCGTTTTCGACTTGTGCCGGTTTTCCTCCAAGGTAGCGTTATGTTCATACTTGATTCTCACGACAGTTATGCGAAATTACAACAAAAATTCCATTAAAAAATAAAATATTAGTTCAGTAGCATAATTGGTTGATTTGGTATTTTTTGAAGGTGTCATATTTGTCAAAATTGCGCCGAGATAGACAACGTCAAGTAATTGTGAAACGAAAGTAGAGCGTTTGAGCATCGTGGGGTCACACCTCCGTGTTTACAACACTCATTAAGCCTCACGGGAAAAGATCTCTAGGGTTCAAGAAGCACGGAAAAAGATGTGTCCCGATTCAAATAATTGGACAGATAAGTGTGATAATAGTGTATAGGTTACTAGGCCATTGAATGCAACAATAGTTCAATTGTACACTCTATAACAAAAAAAATCGATGTACCAAGGAGTTGTCCGATTGCGATAAAAATGGGCGAATGTGAAGAATATACATTGAAAATGAAACGATTTAAATTTCAGAACAATAGAATGCTTTATTTCAGAGTTTGATCGTTACCCCGACCATAATCCAGAAAGTTTGGTCCACCTCTGGCCTGGATGCGTCACCCGGCACAGACTGAAAAAGTTCCCGGATGGTGTCCTGCGAAATTTCTAGCCAAAATGTCTCCAACTGTCAATAACGTCCCAAATGTGCTCTATGGGAGAGAGATCAGGAGAGCTATTTGGCCAAGGAAATGTTAGAAAAGCTCGAAGACTATTGATAGCAACAAGTGCCGTGTGTGGCTTGTTGAAAAGTAAGTGTCGCAAAATGTCGCAGAATGTGGTTTTCGTACGGCTGTGGGATAAGTGTACCAGAAATGACTACCAAAGGAGATAGCACCCCAGACCCTAACTCCCTGGTATGGGAAAGTGTGGCAGGATCCCCACGCTTCCCTGGACGTCTACAGAAACGTCTGCGGCAGGACACAGTTGGAAACGGGACTCGTCACTAAGGACAATACGTCCCCAGTCAGCGCCGTTCCAAGTGGTTTGGCACAACTCCTTCTTGGAGCGCCGATTTTGTTGCTATAGAGTATATTACGATGTCGATGACATGGAAAAAATCTTTATTATTAATTTGGCCAGAGACTGTTTGATAATGATAATAAAACCCTAAAAGTTCGTAGGTCTGTAATAATTTTATTAAGGTACACGGAATCTCCAACATATGAAACCCTCAAAAAAGGGCACATTTAAATTCATGTTGGTTTCAAGAGGAACAAGTGGAGGGCACGAGATGATTTTTGTAATAGGTTCTACAACTGTAAAGAAATTAGACTTCAGAGTTTCCCTACCTCTACAAACATAGCCATCTCCCCTGAAGCCTTCGAGACAATTACATTCATAAGATCCTAAAGTGTTCACACAGTCTGCATGTTCGTCACAGTCGTTGAGTTCCGATTCACATTCATTGTCATCTGAATTTAAATAAGAAAAAAAAAACTATCAACAAGGAATAAAACACAAAAGAAACCTTAAAAGCAAAGGTTACCAAATACTTCTATTTAGTACATTTATAAAACTGTTCATAGGATGTAACTAAATACTTGTATTTTTATAGTAGGAAGATACTTTCATTTATTTACATATAGGAGCTTCAATTTGTTTTCGATCTCCAAAATGATAAGATAGATTTGGAATGAAATAAGCAGAATTAAATAATTATGGTATACAATTATCAATTGCATATTTCTATAAATAAAAAATTAAATAAATATACTATACAATTATCAATTGTATAGTTCTATAAGTAAAAATAATTAAATAAATATGTTATACAAATATCAATTGTATATTTCTATAAACAAAAATACTTAAATTAATATGTATATGATAATAAATAAATATTATAAATATGTTATTTATAGAAATATACAATTATCACATGCATATTTCTATATATAAAAATAGAGTGCCCGTTTGTACATTGAATATTACAACCCATTTCAAATTATATATCCGGCCCTTCTGGTACAAAATTAATATTATTTGAATTACGTGTCTGTCCGTTCACACTATGTCCAAATGGCTGATTATATTTTCATGAAATTTTGTATACTGTGTATACTGAAATAATAGTAACTTAGTGACTGACTTCAACAGTGTTTATCTGTCTGCTCGGTATGTGTTTGTGCTAGTATCATCTAAAATTTATTTGTTACATTTTCATAAAATATTGCTTATATTATTCTATAAACCATATTTTAGAAAAGTGAATACATTATTTAAAATTTCTTTGCCTACATTTTTACGCAAGTTTCACACAAGACAGCTGAATAACTATACTTAAAATAACCTCCATTTTCTTAATTTGGCAAATTTGGGAGACGTTGGGATGCAAATTGAGCATCGTGATTACTCGGACGGTTTTACCAGTACAGCTAGCACACCAATTACACTGCTGGCCACCGTAAATGCAACACCCTGAAGGAAGCATGCAAATAATATGAAATTTACAACATGCATTAGCGGAGGATGCAAATGATTAGAATTTCAGCGCAGACGCACATCACGCGCGCCACTTCAAAGCGCTATTTAAGGCTTGGAGATTTCGACGATTTCAAGTACAGCAATTGTGTTTTTCTTGTGTTTTTTTTTTCTTCAAAAAAACGATCAATTATGCCTTGTAGAAAACAGCGATCACCTTTTGATCAAGTATCCGAGTTCGACAGAGGAAGGATAGTGGCCTACCGAGATTGTGGATTATCTTTCAGGGAAATCGGTAGTCGTGTTGGACGAAACCAAACAACTGTAATGCGGATATGTGATCGTTGGATGCAGGAGGGTACGACGGACCGACGTGTTTGATCGCATCCACCTCAGTGCACCACTTCACGTGATAACAGGCATATTGTGCGTATGGCAGTGACGGATCGCTCAGCCACATCACGAACCATAGCACAGCACATTCAGTCTGTAACGCATCATCCAGTGTCTGCGCGTACCATTCGACGCCGTTTACAGCAGAGTGGTCTGTCCGCAAGACGTCCATTGCTTGGTCTACCCTTGACGCAGAACCACAGACGTATACACCGCCAATAGTGCGATGAAAGAAGGATGTGGGCAGCAGAATGGAATTAAATTGTTTTTACTGACGAGTCACGCTTCTGTCTGCAACACCACGATGGTCGGATTCGAGTCTGGAGACTCCGTGGAGAGAGGATTCTGAACAGTTGCGTTATGCACCGCCACACTGGTCCTGCACCGGGTATTATGGTATGGGGCGGTATTGGATATCACTCTCGCACTCCTCTAGTACGCATTGCCGATACTTTAAACAGCCAGCGCTACATCTCTGAGCTGTTGGAGCCAGTTGTCCTTCCTTACCTTCAGGGCTTGCCCACAGCCATATTTCAACAGGATAATGAGCGACCACACGTGGCACGCATTGTCCAAGGGTTCTTCGTCAATCGCCAAATTGAATTGCTTCCCTGGCCAGCTCGCTCTCCGGATCTTTCGCCGATAGAAAACATGTGGTCCATGGTTGCTCAACGATTGACCCAGATTACATCCCCAGCTGCCACACTAGATCAACTTTGGCAACGTGTGGAAGCTGCTTGGTCTGTTGTACCCTAAGAACACATCCAAAGTCTATTTGAATCAATGCCAAGGCGTGTGGCAGCGGTGATCTCCAACAATGGCGGCTACTCTGGCTACTGATCTTGGCAGGAACCACACTTCACAGAAGTCTATAAATTTAATCATCTGATACTTGGTCAACATGTTATCTACAAAACAAATTTTGTTGTGATATCTCTTGTCTTCCTTGGTGTTGTAATTTGGGTGGCCCCAGCAGTGTATTTATCAAAAACTTATTTTTACGGAATTTAAACTTACTTGTCCGTGGTGTAGGTTTGCGGAGCAAACCAAATGGGAATGTGTTGCAAACACCGGTGGTTTACAAACGTTCCCAATAGACACACCTAACCCCACAAAGTACAGCACGGGCAACACCGTGCTAGCCACGTAGTGGCTAGTGTTCAATATTGCTAAGGATGTGTGTTCATTTCTGAATGGCATGTGTATTTTGGACCCACTTTCCTCAGAATTGTAGAATTCCATTTTACAAAAGTAATTAAAACGAACAAAAGAACTTTATAAGACATATTTCCAACTAAGTTACAAGAGGACATCTAAGTAAATGTTGAGTCGAAGGACAGAGGGATAACGGGAGTACAGTGAGTAGGAAGGTGTGGTTGACCATAAAAAAGCTAGAAGTAGGATTTGAGTACTGAACAGGACTCAGATCCGTCACCTACCAGTGCAGCCAGGTTCTCGATCTTTCATGGAGTACCCAAAGTCACACTGGCAGTTATACGAGCCTAAATTGTTTTCGCAGCGTCCGTTGAGGCAGACATTTGGGTTCAAAACACATTCATCAATATCTGAAGAAAAGGAGATGCACATTAAATAAATCAGATACGGTTCAATATGATTGCATTTTTTAAAATTCGGAGCAACTGTGTTTTCGTAGCATGAATTCCTTACTATCATATTGTATACCGAAACAATAAGACCTTCATACATAAGCATAAGCTATTCGAGATTTCCTGTTAAAACGATTTGCATACATAAACCTGACACCACGTAATTGTCAACTTGCATGAAAAATCCAAGATAAATTTTCACACTGGCCCCTATCTAAGACATTTCCAATTAAAAATTTTCTTTGTATAAATGAGTCTTAAAGGGAAAAAAAATTAGGTTCAAAATTAATTATTCGCAGCGCTGTTTCAACCGAATTTCGATGACTTGAACCAATTTACATTCTGTGAGCCACACAATAAATGCTATCTTAGAATATGAAATGAAATTGAATCAAACTGCTACATCATTTACCTTCCGAGACTTCCCTTCTGGACACTTAGACGATAAATATAATATTTTAAAATTATTTCCCAAAGAAGATATTTTATTTTTTAAATTTATACTATTTTTTTACTAATATTATTTTTATTTAAAAAATCAACTGTGTATTTTCTGTCTAATAATTTCCTCCCTTTTCCAAATTAGAACTGCTTCTACAAATAGTTGTAAGGTAATCACTACAACATTTTTTGTTAAATCACCGTAGCTCAGCTCGATGACATTCGATCCTTGCCATTTAAGAGTAGTTTTGATTTTTTCGTAAAAACGTTGGTCTTTGCACATTTTGAAGAATGTTCTACGAGATCTTTCTTCTAATAAGTTGGTGCACAATCAATAAAACTTTAGATAACATATTTCTGGTTAAAATTAAACGCGGTAATCAGATAGCTCACAATTGAGAATCAATACAATGAATTCTTGATCAACTTTCTGTCTGACAAAAAGTGGAGACCTACCATTGCAAGACTTCCCGTCTCCAGAAGGCATCAGTCCTCCGGAGCATTGGCAGCTGTGAGATCCAGCAGAATTGGTGCATTTTCCTCCACTGCAAATATTGGTAATATCTTTACACTCATCAACATCTGATTTTGAAAAAAAAAGTAAATCGATGAAAGCTCAAAACATACAAGTCAAAAGACTTAAATGCTAATACAATATTTGCACCAAGTTAAAACAACTATCTGAAAAAAACTAGTAGTGGAATCAGTAATAGCAACACACAATAAAGAGATTAAAGCTAACTAATTTCGAAATGATTATAGTCTAGAGAAGAAAGTTCGAAAAGAACCACTGCCTTTGTTTATTGTACTGTCAAATATTTTGCACATTTAGAATCTATGTTATCGGCATATTTATTCTTCATGCTTGTAGGAGCAGGTCCAAAATAATAGACTACAAAAAGGGATACAGCTTCAGTCTTGTTCTGACTTGGCGCTTTTTTCGGGCACTTCTAGCAGCGAGTTATGTCAGGTTAAGGCAACCCATCTATATTACGGTTATTGAGCTTTTTATGGCAACCTAGGCCAGCGGAATGTTTAAATTTTCATTTTGAATATTCTAGAAAGCTCTTTCAAAATCCATTAAACTGTTGTTTGATTTCATTGGTTCATTTGAAATAATTATTTATTTGGCGACTTAAAAATGCGCCAAAAAAAAAAACGTTAAGTCCGTTGCTACAGCTATAAACGTAGACTGAAGCTGTACCCAAAAATGCATGGAAAGAGCCAAAAGAATCAGGCTTTACGAGTTGGTATCATTGACAACACAATCTCAATATGAAAATATTGAAGGTTCAATCCCTTGTCATTGGCACACCTGTGTTCTACAAAATTTATTATCTTTAATACTTAAGTGCTCCTGGGGAAAATTTTAAATTTAAGGTCGAACTAATGAGCACAAGAGTATTTCAAATTCAAAACAGTCATTGCCAACTTCTTTTTTATCAAATATTATCTGTAATATTCAAATACTATATTGATTGATTGTTTTGCGGTTTTATTGGAGAAAAGGCCGTACTTGACCCATCTGTGCCAAACGCAAAAGAATGTTGTGAAATGGGACGAAAGCAGAAAATGATCCTTGGGTATACCAGATATGCGACTCTCGTCTCTACTAAAAACCCATAGGAAGATCACTTGGGTACCTCGGGTTCGTTCACAAATGCCAAAACAGATGCACCCCGAGGGCTTCAACCATTACAAAAAGTCAGCTAGGTAGGTATTTTTATTAACTAACGTCGCACAGGAATAACACAACGGGCTATCGAAACGGTTCGAGATCAATCCCAAAAAGGGAAAAGCACGTCATTTTGAATTCAGATGACAAGGCAACACCTGAGCTGGCATCTCACTCTCCAATCCGCACCATACCAACGTGAGGACATTGGAGACCACGACAGATTTAACATGCATCAGCCCCCATTGTACACTACGGTCTTCGGTTGGATTCGAACTCGCAACCCTCCATTTTCTAATCCATTAGTCTTCCAACCGGCCCACTAGGAAAGGTCATACAATTGGTCAAAGTTACATGAGATGTTTGGAATTATAAGCAGTTTCAAAAGGGGTCTGCGGATAACAGCATTATCTTGCTACATGACAGAGCGCAAATAACTTCGAATGCATGTCCGAAAGTCCTCACGTTGGGTTGGGGTGGAAGTTTGGAGAGTGGGGTGCCAGCTCAGGTGTTGCTTCGTCATCTGAACGAGGTTCAAAATGACGTGGTGTTGTCCTCGGATCTTTCCCTTAAGGGATTGATCCCGGACCGTCGTCAATAGCCCGTTGTGTTGCTTTAGTACCACGTTAACTAAAAATTACCAATTATCGAATGCATGTCCATCTTCAGCTCAGGCTTGAAAAGGGCAATCCTGGTTTCTGAGTTAAAAATTCAAAGATACTGCTACACATCTATTGCGGACCGAAAAAATTCCTACAAAAGGCATTCATGAATGCTGTATTGATTAGAACTTACTGATGCACTCTTTGTATACGCGAAGCAAGAGTACATACTTAAGTTGCATTACATAAATTGTTTCATTAAAATATTATCTCATTTCTCGTTCATTCTCTGAGAACCAGATTCTTCCTTAACATTACCTTCACAGCTGACTCCATCCGTCATGAGTTTATAGCCAGTCTCGCAATCGCATTTGTAACTGCCGGCACCATTCACGCATTTCGATTGGCAGCCTCCGTTGTTGTTGACACACTCGTCGATATCTACACAGGAAAGACAATAAGCATACCTCACAATTGTGTACAAAAGTTATCATTCTATGAGCCGTACTTAAGTGGAAATGCGAAACCTTTATATAAATGCAGTACATTTATTTAAGCAATTAGGAAAACATTTTCAAAACTTTTTTTATCACATTTTTCACATCAGTCAGTGCTTAAACACATATTTTCAGATCATGCTAAATATTAAATTCTAAAACTCAATGCGCTTGTACAATCAAAACAAAGCTAGGGCATAAACAAAAGTCTAACACTCGTATCTACTATTATAAACGGAAGTGTCCGATTTCTGTTATCAAAGTCCTAACGAAACTATGGCACTTAACAGTAATGAAATTTGGCACACAGGTAGTCCAAATTTTTTGCAATTTTTGGGTCGCGGCGAATTTTAAAATTCAATCTAGAAAAATTTTAAATGAATTTAATGAAATTTAATTATAATTGTTTTCTTTGGAATGGCATTGAGATAAACACATAAACAGTATAAAATATCACAGATTAGAAATTTATTTTTTGCGTTTTCATTTTGCGCGGAGGACTGATTTTCCAGCAGACAATAAAAAAACAAATAAAGTTTTAACTTTAGTTATGTAGTTTATATTTTATCACCTAGATCGTTAAAGGAAGAGTAAAAATTTCATCTGATTTGAAATCTGCGGAAAATTTCACATTTCAACGATACCTAAAAACATGTTTTTTTAAATAAATAATTTTTTAATTGAATATATCTTTTATATTTTTGCAAGAGATTGTGACGTTACGTCAAAATTCGCGTAAAAAAAAACAAAAAAAAAACACATATTATATTTCCTGCGCTCTTACGATTTCAGCGAAGAAAAGGGAAAAAAAACATATTTTCTGGCATTGTTTAGTTCTTTTTTGTAAAATCGGAATCGTTAAAGCCAGATTAAAAATCTGCGGAAAATTTGACACCAGATTTGATACCTTACACCACGGGCACGGGCAACGCCGAGCTAGCCACGCAGTGGCTTGTTGAGGAATAATGAAGGAAGGAGAAAATAAAACTACAAACTTTTCAAAGCAGAGGGTCCTGAAACTATTACCTTAGAAGAAATTTATCCAGCTTTCAGATGTTTTCGCAGAAAATAACAAACCAAAACGCAATTTTCAATGTGGAAAAACTGTAGGTGAACAAATAGTAGGATTTCTTTTGATTTTGGTGAAAAAGAAACAAATTACGAAAAGTAATTAGTTTCAGACAGAAATTGAGTATTTTTGTAGTTTTTTGGAAACGTAATAATTTCCATGTAATCGGAAAGAGTTATTTACCATCTGCTGCCCTGAAACCCTGAATCTTTTATGATATCTATGGTGGTATGTTTTATGTAATCCCTAATTGATATGCTTAATGTATGTAGAATAATTAAGATATCGGTAAACCAGCCTACATGGCATTTTCAATATGCCCTGTAGAACAGAATTAGCCCCAGAAGTTTGGATAAGCTACTCTACCGAATAAAAATATGCATGTGCAATCATAAAAGGAATTCCATCAGTCTTTAGGTGTCACTAAATGCGCTTAAAAGAATTTGAATGACTGACTTGCGTATACCAGACACAAGAACAGGTTCATAGGAAAGGAAGTGTGACACTCTAAAAGCGGCTTCTCTGATCAAGACGACACAAAGCAGATGTATTCCAGAAATCTCTAATTGGAGATCATAAAACTTCTTTTAAGTGATCTACTGTCCCTTACTAACCCTAGAAGTACTATTACAGCACTCTATTTGACATGATATCGGTCATAAAGTTCTGGGCACTTGAAATAAACCCTCTCCACTGACGTTACACTGACATTACGATCTCATAAATCTCAAGCCCTTTGAGAACACTCAAAATCCCCTCGACAGGTGGTTTTCACCTGAAAGGCGGCTATGATGTCTGGAAAATGCCAAAGACGATTGAAACCTGAGACAGCGAGGACGCGCTCTCTAACCTCTTCCGAGCCCTTCTTGTCCCAAAACATCTGTAGTTTTGTTGTACATATTTATAAAGCTGTAGGATGTTATAATAAATGTTGTAGTGGTGAAACTGAAAGGTTCTACCGTTTCATCCGGTACAGAAGAATCATTTTCATACATGGATAGTTTCAGTTAAAAACCTTCACATGGATTGGGTCAAATGGTCAAACTGCACCAAACAATGTGAAGCGAATGGAAATACAAAAGATTTGCATAAAGTTGATGGGAAATCTGCACCAGCATAAAACTGCAGAGTGAAAGTGTGTGGTATTGCTGAGACTCCAGGCAGCTCAACTGAACGAAAACTAAGTATAGACCCTTTTGCTGTCTTGGAAGGTGGTGACCATTTGTTTATGAATTCCCAAGGAATCCTTCTGTTCGATTAATTGGAGAAGGAAAAAACGCTAATAGCTTACTAGGCGACATTATTGAACTGTTTGAAAAAGAACTGAAAAAAAGCCAAGGTTGGTGCACTAGAAATGCTTTTTCACCAAGACCATCTCACAAATCAACCATCACGATGGTAAAATTGCACAAACTAGGTTTACAATTGTTTCTAAATTCCACAGAATTCTCAGGACTCGGCTCAGACTTTTATGTCCTCAAACTTGAAACTTGATGGGGAAATTCTCGCTGAATAAAGAAATCATTGCAACCAGTTGAAGTTTCTAAAGAAAGGAGTGTAAAGTATGCATGCAATATTGCAAGAGCCCTATCATTTCTTGGTATCGATGAAGTAAAAGTAAGAGACGTGTGGCTTCTTTTGCAAACTGACTTTGTATCTCCCAAAGATGTAAAACACGTTAGAATTGACCACATATGGAAAAGCAAAATCAAAGAAATAAATGCAATTGGTGAAAAAAAATCCAAATGTAACATCACTTCTGAAAAAGCTTGTCTTATTCTCAGTCATGGTAATAGTGACGTTGAGAGAGGATTCTCGATTTCACAACGTATCCTCTCAGAAAAGAAGTCGAAGTCTGATAAAATGTTAAATGCCAGTTTGAATATCCGAGATGGAATAAAGGAATTTAAGAATGTTTCGAAGGTGTCGATAACCAAAAAGCTTTTGAATATAGCATACACTTCTAAATCCTACTTCAAGTTTTTGGAGGAGCAAAAGAAATTAAAGCAACAGAAAACAAAAGAAGATAGAGAGAAAGAAGAAAACTAGAATTGTTAGAAAAAGAATTACACGAGAGAAAATAAACAATTTCAAATATGGAATCTAGAGTAAAAGCTCTCTCCCAAGAGCAAAAATAGATGCAGTCTTCAGCCGATTCGTTATTAAAGGAAGGGAATGACCGCTTAAAAAAAGCTATAGAAAAACAAGACCCCGTTCAAATGCGCATTGCTCAAGGAATGCTTTAAACAGCTGAACAAATTCGTCAAGAAGAGAAGGAGCAAGAAAGGAAAGCAAGTATACTGAACAGTGTTGTTCAGAAAAGAAAATATACTTCCCCCCCTATTGATCATCTTTAAAAAAATCATAAATCTTCTAAAAAAATTTACAATGAAAAATGAATAGTGCTAATATAGTACTAATATAGTGCTAATTTTTTATAATTGAGGAGACTATTTTGGCTACTATTTTTCACATATAAGGCAACTAAAGCGACTATTTTCAAAGGTAAGGACCACTGGGAAGCCTGAGAACGGGACCTTTAAACAATTTGCTTCAAACAATAAGTTTGCAGTTTAACTTCAACACACAACCAACCAGATTGATCGAGAGCACATGGAACATTTTGTGTCCGAGCTGCCAAACCAGAAAAACCAGAGAGATTGATTCACCAAACCTGTGTCCGGGGTTAATCAATCATCCATGTTCAGCTCGGCTTCTCCGGTGTGGACGGGGCTTAACACTGACAGAACACGAACATGAGAAACAGAATCGTTACTCGACAGATAAGTACTTAAATGCAACACTAGCCACTGCGTGGCTAGCACAGCACTGCCAGCAAGAATTCTTTTTAGTGGGGTCAGGTGGGACCATTGCACGCCAACCCCTGTGATTGCTACGAATTCCCATTTGGTTTGCTTCGCAAACTAACACCACGTACAACGCAGATTCAATCGCCACTGCTCGCTCGCGCTCGCCAACCCAGGTGATTGCTACGCATTCTCATTTAATTGCGAACAGATCGAATAGGCATAACGTCACAATCTCTTGCGAAAATATTAAATATATTCAGTTGAAAAGTCATTTTTTAAAAGAAAATTATATGTATTAGGTATCGATCTAATGTAAAATTTTCCGCAGATTTCAAATGCGTTGAAATTTTACTCTATCTTTAACGATCTAGGAATTAGAAAGAAAAAGAACTACATGTTAAAACTTTATTTGTTTCACTGAAATCGTTGCTCGGAGAATTAAGCAGAAACGAAAAAAAAAATGAATTTAGAATTTGTGCTTTCTTTATACTGTTGCCATTCAACGGAAAACAATATTAATTAAATTCCAATAAATTAATTAAAAAATGTTCTAGATTGAATTTTAAAATTCGGTCGCGATAGAAAACTCGCAAAAAATTCTGACTACCTGTGTGCCAAATCTCATTATTGTAAGTGCCATAGATTCGTCAGGATACTTCACACACACAAACACTTCCTTTTATAATCTCTAATAGAAAAAAGGAAGTGCTTGTCTGTGTTGGTTTACTTTCTGCACCCAAAGTCCTGACGAATCTATGGCACTTACAGTAGTGGGATTTGGTACACAGGTAGTCCAAATTTTTTGCATTTTTTGGGTAACCGCAAATTTTAAAATTTAATCTAGAACATTTAAAAATGAATTTAATGAAATTTAATTATTACCGTTTTCCTAAAAATTCAACAGCATACTTCTAGTATCACAGATTCTAAAATTATTTTTTTCGCTTCCGTTTTCATTTTGCGCAGAGGAATGATTTTTCAGCAGACGATAAAAACAAATAAACTTTTAACTGGAGTTATGTAATTTTTTTTTCTATCTCCTAAACCGTTAAAAATGAAGTAAAAATTTCGATGGGTTTGAAAATTTGCTGAAAATTTCACATTAGATCGATTCCTAAAATATGATTTTCTTTAAATAAATAAATCATTAAATTGAATATCTTTTGTATTTTCGCAAGAGATTGTGACGTCACGTCAACCTTCGCGTTCATAAAATAAACAGATTCATTTCCTGCGCTCTTACGATTTCAGCGAAGAAAAGCAAAAAAAAAAAAATATTTTGGCTGGCATTATTTAGTTTTTTTTTGTAAAATCGGGATCGTTAAAGATAGATTAAAAATTTCAACGACTTTGAAATCCACGGAAAATTTGACACCAGACAGATACCTTGATTTTCCTCTAATACAGAATTCTTCAATTAAATATTTATATTTTCGCAAGAGATTGCGTCACTCCGAATTCCCATTTGGTTTGCGAGGCAAACCAACGCTACGGGCAACTCCGTAATGGCTGTTATCCAAAAGGTTACGAACTCCCATTTGGTTCAAACCAATAACCCCACAAAGCAACTGGCACGGGCAATGCCGGGCTAACCACGAGAGTAGAGATAAAGTGATGTCTTGACGTAAACGTACGAATCGCAATACGCAGGTTGGATCCATCTCAATAAGTAGCTAAGTGAGAACTTTTTCAGTCCATGAATGCTAGCAGAAGAAACCGTCGCATAGTTACCTTCACAGCTGGTGTGCTGGAATGTTTGCTTGTATCCATCGTTACAGGTGCATTGGTAGGACCCCATCATGTTCTCACACACGCCGTGGGAGCAGATGCCACTCGTTCTGCTGCATTCGTCCACATCTACAAGAACAAAGAGACAGTTATTGACACTGTTCAACGTTTTCGGTAACAGTTTTGAACAGAGAACATCTCTCACTGCATGGATGAACTAGAGAACTTGAATACAAGAACAAGTCACATGGTACCCACTTTTTGGTGGGAAAAAAAATTCAAGGACTTTTCAAGGCTTATTTCAAGTTTTTCAAGTACTATCGTAAAAAGGCAGAAATTGCCTCTTTAACCCCCCATTTTAGTAGACAACTTTCTGAAGAACCTCTCGTGTAATGTAGCCTCTTCATTACCATTCACATACTTAACAATTGCAAGCATATTTCGAGTCAATATTCCAAGCATGTTATTGGAAAGAAAAAGTAAAGTAGCTAAGTTATTCTACTTAAGTTCTATATGACACAGAATCCCACTGACCTTGAGAAAAGAAACACATGCCGAGACGAACAAGCGTATTTGGCGTATTCTTCGGAATAGGAATAAAATCACGCCTTCTAAGCGCATGCGTTTCAAACCGATTCATACTCGAGAAAAGAAATAAAAAATTTTTAAATAAATTTTTTAAATAAAAAAAGGACTTTCAAATACTTTGCACCAAATTCAAGTACATTCCGGGGCCCTTGAAAACGAAAATGAAATTCAAGTACTTTTCAACGATTTTCAAGGTCCGTGGGAACCCTGCAGGAAGGGCGAACTTGCCTCAGTTGGAAGCAGAGACAAGCAGGATTCGGGTGTTTGTTTCAGCACTCAATAAAATTTTCGTTTCTGAAAAAAAAATTCCCTCAACAGTGTGTGGTACTTCTTGCAGATAAGCAAGTTCGACATTGAAAGAAATCAAGCCCAGAAGTCAGAGGTGTTGAATAGTAGAACAGCCTTCCAGATATTTTGGGCCAGAATATCTGTCACTTTGCAGTAAATAACTGCTAAGCTGTAGTATGTTCGAATAAATGTTGTAGTGGTGAAACCCAAAGATTTTGTTCTTTTACGCTACCATTTCATTTCTGTCACAACACCATTTCATCCGGTACACTTTCCATAGTGAACCTCATAAAGTCAGTTGTCCGATACCATCTAAATTCAGACCTTGTGCACCTCGCTCGACGCGGAAAACGAAAGGTCCCGAACCTCGACCAGTGACATTCGGCAACGAGTAACACGCTTGTGTGACAACGAAAGTAAATTGTTTCACACATCATCTCAACAATATCTACTCAGAGATTCAAATTGAAAATCATCTTAGTTTTAGTTCCCCCTTTTACCTATTCTATCATCAGCAGTTTTAGAGTATTTGTAAATAGGATAGGTGTTCCGAATATCGCCCCTATACTTAATATCACCTACTCGCGTTTGCAAGCTACTATGCACGACATCTACAGCAAGTTTTCTATAGCAGTTATATTAACAACACTATTGCATCTGAAGTATTTGAGGCTGTGATCACAACATATTTTTGTCTCCAATCCATTGAGGGAATATCCAGGTAAGTGTTTCTAAATCACCACTTCGTTTATATGACTCGAAAGTACAATCAATACTAAAGGTAGGTATGTATATGCTCTACTAGCAACTCACTTTTAGTATTAGCTCCTCATTTTGCCTGGTGGGTGGTAATAGGAACAAGGCGATATTAGGAACCCACTCTTGAAAATTCCCTTGGGAAACTTTTTGAAGTTTTACTAGTGAACTTAAACTGACATAAGTAAAGAAGGTATATGACCTCTGGAAACCAAAGGAGAATAGTTCCGAGTGATATTAATTTAGTTTCCAGCTTGATTTCCCAACCCAGGAGGCTGAGATACAGAGAAATAGTTAGGGTAGGCGATGTTTGACATCTACCCTGTACCTGCCTTCCTCTAGATCTGGGCCTGTATCTATTGACAGGAAATGAAAGTCCAAATTTGCTTTAACGGTACTATTTAATGTTACTTTTGAAGTTAAAATGTTAATAATGTTCCTTGATAGTGTGTGTGAGGGGGGCAAGATATGGCTTTCATCCCTTCTCCTCAGTGACAGGAGGGTCCAAACCCCCCCCCCTCCCCGCCCCCCCTTGTTGGCACTTGCCTGCCTGTACGTCATGACAAAATGTGAACAAGAGGCGACATATAAAGCAGAGAAAAAGTATATGATTACTCCCCTAAAAGCGTTTGTTTTCTACATGAGCGAAAATCATCACATTGCATCACTATAACATCAATATAACACTTTAATTCACAAAACGTGAGCTCTATCACATTTCTGACGCTAACGTCCGTTCTCCGATCCTTATCGAATACGAAGAGCTTCGAGCCCTACCTTTGCAAGCGTTTCCATCGGGGGTGATCTCGTGTCCAGCGGGGCAGTCGCACTGGAAAGAGCCCGGGATGTTCACGCAAGTCCCGCCACGACACAAACCTCGGATTCTGGAGCACTCGTCGATATCTGGAAAATGTAGAATGTCACATTTAAACTACATTCGGCATCGACAGCCATTTTACAGGATAATTAAGTAAATGAAGTCTGGGTTAGCTGCTTGTTGTGCAGTTTTATCTCCAAGTGAAGTGTGAGAAGTCAATATTACCATCATTTATTACTATCAGCGTCACGGTATACAGACAACGTTTTATCCTTGCTGGTCAAAGCACGGGTGTGTAACTCTCCTCGCTGTTCCGGCAACTACTTTTACAGTATTCAGGATCTCCCGTTGATGCCACTTGAATCAATTAAAACTTCGCCGCAAAGCAGGGGGTGCCAAGTAGCCACAAACCCTATTTGGCCTAGCTGCGACAAACACAAAACCATGTCAAGTCAAAAGCGTCATGAATTGAATGAAAACAGCATAAAGGTCGCTTGGGTCCCCCGTGAGCACGACTCCCGTGTTTACAAAAGACAGTAAACCCCTCGGGAGAAGAAAAGATCACTCGAGTACCTCAGCTTGGTGAAGTCCGTAAACATCGAAAGGGGATTGGCAACAATTTTACAGTGGGTCAAGATGTTGATGGATTTCTGGCATATCCGAGACAAAAAAAGCCTACAAGGTTATTACAACAATCGATACGCAATAATAACACATAAAAAACAATTATACATAAAAATGAAATGGTATTTGAAATAAAAGGCAGGGTGTTGATTACTAGATGAATAGAAAGTCCCGTGTCTACAATCTTTTATGCGTTCCCCGATTAAGCATCCTGTATGTGATAGAAGGAAGCCTTAATTTAAGTAAATAATTAAGCCTATTTTAAATAAATAACTAAACCTATTTTAAATAAATAATTAAGCCTATTTTGAATAAATAATTTATCAGTAATGTATCCTTCGCAGTGAACCAAATCCCTGCAGAATATGAACTTGTCACTCACCTTCACACATTTGCATCATCCTGGCATCTTCGTAACCCTCGTTACAGTCGCAGCGGAAAGATCCGATCGCATTCCGACATTCGCCGTTCGCACACACACCCAGAGCCACCGCACACTCGTTGATGTCTACAAATAACAAAAAGTACACTCTTACACACACATCAGTGGTTTACAGCTACACTACAAGTACTGTCACTTTTCAGGTAGAACACTTTCAAATTGACACGAGGATCGACTATACGAGCAGTGAAATAGAAATGGATCTAGGAACTGGATTTCATGATGCGAATGCTACGATTAACATCTTCCTTTTGCCGACCAACCGGTCTTATGGTTAAGGTGTTGGCCTCTGGATCGGAAGGTTCGGATCAGGGCATGAACGTAAATGTGATGTCGTAGTTATGGCCACCCACTGGGTGCCCCTTTACAATTGGCTCATCGATTGTGGCCTTGTAGGGATCAAGTGTCCGCTGTAAAAAAATCTTCCTTTTGTGGTTTTGGGGAATGGTAGGTAAGTATTTTTAAGTAACGTCTCACTGGAGCAACTCAACGGGCTATTGGCTACGGCACGGGATCAACCCCGAAGGGAAAGATTCTAGCACACCACGCCATTTTGAGCCACGGTCAGATGACGAGGCAACACCTGAGTTGGCACACGCATCTCCAAACTTCCGCACCACGCTAACGTGAGGTCATTGGTGCATGACAGATGGAACGTGCACCAGCCCCCTTTGTTGGGTTGACTTCGAACTCGCAACTCTCTGGTTGTTAATTCGATGCTCTTCCAACCTTCCTTCAGGGGATGGAAAAATCGATTTTGTATTTTTCACATTCTATTTTGTAAGCTCTTAAGAACCCATGTGCCAAAATCCAAGTCGATGTATGAAAAATTGGCCCAGTTAGAAGCCATTAAGAGCGGATAATTTAAATGCACTTTTCTTGCCACAAGTATTTTGCGAGTTCTTCGAATAACATTCGTAAATCTGTCGGATTGACAGATTTGAAAATTTTACAGCAAGACGAGAATACATCCTTTTACGTTCGATGAACCAGAAAAGTGATGTTATGCGCTTGATATTTTTACAGCTAAAACTAGTTTCATTTTTTGAGCTAAATAGATTATTTTCAATTTCATTTATATAGATTATTTTATCAACAAGTCACTATTTCCACAAATATTTGTTTTTGAAATTTTTGATTCATCAAACAATAGCTACATGTTGTGTATGAAGTAAAAATATATTACATATTTTGTTTTAAATCCCTTGCACTTGACAAATCATGATTTGTTTCTGGTATTTTTATTTCGGTTATCCGCATTTTAAATAAATTTCAGCGTTTCTATACCTTGAGACAAAAATTCGTTGACTTTGATTTATGTCCCCAAATCACTTCAATATTATGAAAATTAATAAAAAAAAACCTATTTCTACAATATTTTTTAATAAATATTTAAAGCTCTTAAATCAAAGCATTTTGAAAGAAAAATGACAAAATAATTTGATTAAAGAGCTCAAATAATTTGGATTGAGATGATTTCTCTATTTCAATAGCAAGGAAATCAGATCAATGTTCTCATTCTAAAGGTGCTTATTCCCCTTCAGACTTCAGGAAATGACCTTGTGAATTCAACATTTCCATACATGTTTTGCAGCACTTTCACCTCGTATCAGTTCCCACAAAAAAATTCCGACGGATTATTTTCTACACATCGCACTAAGGCAAAAAAGGTGATACAACTTTGACGTTGTGTCGTTGAAAAATATGTATGAGATGCCTCAGCCTGTTATATTACTATTCCATACAATGTAATCGAATTTACCACCATCAATACTTACCTAAAATTTAAAAGAAACTTATACTATTTCAGTATAAGTTTTATAGCATCCTTAAGTTGATGTTTCTCGAATTCTGCCATTATGAGTTGTGTCACTTTTCTTGCCGGGGTGAGATATTATAATGGAACCCTGCCATTTTCACGCAATTCGTTATTTTTCAAATGGTGGAGTTCAGTTCAGGGTTTTTGCTCTTTAGCATAAAAGATAACTCTTTTGCGTTCGAGCACATTTATTTCTTCAAGGACCTTGTCTTGTTAAAGAAGAGTATTATTTTCCATAACTAATTCAATTTTAAAGACAATCGTACTATTCAAATGTTTCTATTGAATACATAGCAAAAGGAGCACTCGAGAAGAGTAGTCCACTAAGTCGCAGAAATGTTAGTTTTCGCATCAAACAATAAAATTATTAAATCAATTTTAAGACTGCAGACCCACTTCGTTTCAAATGAAGTCTGAGTAGAATTGAAGGACATTTAAAAAATGAAACGGACTTTCTAGAAACATCTTTAAGGGGTTTTATCTCAAAGAGTCCTATGGGGCCAAACAACGTCTAGTAAATGTCCACACAATGGAGAGGAAATACACCCACTGGGAGATACAACTCACAGGTTGCTAATGCAGCGGGCAAACTGAGCCACGGCGTCCCCTCTGTGAGAACGGGCATTTGCAAATGACTCACTAATCTTACAAATCACTACTTTATTACCCAATCTGAGTGGGTTATTTATTTTGGTTGATGTAACTGTGGCGAGGGGGGCGAAGATGCAGGATCGAAACCAAAGATACGAGGACAACGCCACGACATTTTGAACCGCGGTCAGATGACGAGCCGGCACAAACTCGCACCATGCCATTTGAGGCCACGACCGATTTAACGATGGGTTGGATTGGACCCTCCGTCCGTACTATTCATTTTGGGGATTCAAGGGAAAGAAAGAAAGGGGATAAAAAAAAGTGTTCTGTTAGGTGCACATCTAAAAGCGAGAAACATTTGTATCGAATAGCGTCTGAAGCGAAACATCGCATCGTTACCTGTGCAGTTGAGTCCGTCCGAGTCTTCCGTGAAGCCTTGTCCGCACTGACAGCTGAAGCTGCCCGCGGTGTTCCTGCAGCGCCCGTTCTGACAAATGGAAGGGAATTGGGAGCACTCATTGATGTCTGAATGAAAAACATTTCAAATCAATTAATCAATTCGAATACACAGAGATAGTGCATTTCAGAACTCTACAAAATTTATACGAACCATTCTCAAATGGCGTTTGGTTGATAGATAATGTTCATGTAAAAATAAATCTATTTACAATTTTATGATTCAAAAAGTACAGCTTTTATGTAATTTTTTCTTGGCATATGTCATTTACAAGTCCTAACAAATCAAAACTACCAAAGTTGGTTTAGAAGTATTCGAAACTGAGAGTAGTTGTTGCATGTTTTAATTTTGCCTGGCTAGCAATCCCATTTGTGTTGAGAAATCCACGTGCTACGATTTTTAAAGGCGTTTTCGATTGTACTACGAAGCATATTAGAAATGAGTCATGCTGCAACTCAAAATATTATCTCCATGACTTCTTATTGGTGGATGAATTATGACACAGGAAACAGTCAGAAATTGAGTGTTGATCTCTAATCTTGACAGAAGATCAGCTTTTACTTTTGCACCTTGGAGTTATAAATAAAATAGTTAAATAATGGCCGTACAAAAGCAGCATTTTCCAAAATTAGGTTCTTACTCAAGAACGGGTTCGCAACAACAAAACTACTCAATCTGGCAAGTTACTCGGTCAATTTGATATGTTAGCATATGTCAGTATGCACCCCTATTAAAGTTAAACCATGCAGATCTAAATAGTGATGGTATGACCGAGTTTGTCTAAATCATTAGTGGAGGAGAATCATTGTGAATTTATTGCATGTCTTGCAGATACACTACCCTGCAATAATGGACCGTAACGCCAGCTTATTTATATAAAATACGACTACTTGTTTGGGGGTGTTTTTTGTGGTATGGCCTTTGCACGTTGTTCCTGGTCAACTAAACGCCTACATGGACATTTTGGACCATCAGGTTCTTCCTACACTCTGGCAATTTTATAGAATGAACAATTGTTACTTCCAGGACGACAACGCTCCATGTCATGTTAAAGCCTGTCAAGCAGTAGTATCGAGATATGGATGTAAAACGTCTTCCCTGGCCTGCTCAAAGTCCCCACCTGAACCTCATAGAACATTTGTGGGACGAATGAGAGGGACGTTTACGGACCAGGGAACCCCGTCCGAAATCTACAGCTGAGGTGGCGACATTCTAGCAGCAGGAATGGATACCCATACCCATAGTTGTGTATCAAAACCTTGTTGAAAGTATGCCCAGAAGGGTTGTAAGCGTAATTGCAGCACGTGGGGGGGGGGCACTCCCTTATTAAAACATGTATTCCTTCCCTTATACCATCCCATCTTGCTGTTCTGTCCATTATTTATTTTAACCTCGAGGGATGTTCGTGGAATCACGTTATAAATTTTTATTCTATTGAATTTCGTTTATAACATTACTATTTAAATATATTCTTCTATCAGTAACGTTAACAATCAGTTTTAAGAAGACTAATGTACAATCGAAATGAATCAACAAACACACAACTTATCATGAAATACTAAATAATATAACTTGATAAATCATTTATCAGAGTACATCTGCTTATTAAAAAAATGATTCAAATTATGACGAATGCCTCGAATCGTTTTAAAGGTAAAACTAAAATGTGAAACAAAGAACTTCAAATCAACACTAATGCCATCAAAATACAAGAGAAAACAAAAGAAAAAGCTTACCTATCAAGGATCCAGGTTTATCATAAAAGTATCCAAATCCTTTGACGCAGAGTTCATTGAAAGCCTCTAACAAAAAAGCATAAATACTGAAATATTCTGATTTTAACACATTTAAACAAATACATAAAGGTAAAATAAAAGCAATAAAATTCACATCTTATCCAGGGTATTGATCAATCATAAGGTAATTCGAGAATGCATATAATGGTGCTTAAACATTTGTTTGTTAATCAAATCGTTGGAAGTTCCCCCTTAAAAAAAAGAGTGCTTTTGACACTGAACTCCACAATACAATTTAGGGCTAAACAGCCGAGACATAAAATCACAAATGGGAAAAGCTTAAATTTTGAAACTTGGTTGGTTTTAAGTTTAATGGCCAAAGGGTCATATTTGGCTAAGTTGTGTCAAACAACGAGAAAGGAAAAAAGGGCTGGTGAGAGTTAAAGAGACCTCTCGGTATGTTAGGGTTGCGAAGCACACCTAAAGATGTGCCCCTGAAATGATACACACAGAAGATACTTTTACTGACACAGGAGGAGAGAAATACTACATTCAGGGTGTTACAGGAATCGAACCTGTGACCACACGGAGACAAGAAAAAAACACATAAACTTGGATTTTAAAATGTAATATTTAATTAACATAAGTTCATGAAATTTTATCCTTTTTAGTTCCACTTTTTAATTAACTTTCCATCCAAACTCTAAGAATCAAGGTAAAAATAACATAGGCACGAGACACAAGGTAATAACAACCATTAAATTAAATTTTAGTTAACAAAAATTCGATTACTTCCAATAGTAAATTTAAAATAAACTAGCCGTGCTGCGCCGGCTAGCGCTCGGTGGTGTGTAATAGTGCTTTTTTTAAAAACTTTTTTACACACCGTAATTAAACATGTTTTGATTTGTATATTTTATTTATTTTTATGAAACAATTCTTCAAATCATTACGTATTCAATCAAATAGTTAAGGAAAGTTGGTCGAAATATACATATACCGCTACAAAATTACCCATGTCTAGTGATATTTTGCAGGAAATAGACATATCATTAAAATCTAACTACTAAATAATATTTCTGCAATAGGTAATATACCGGAACACATAATGCAAACAAAAATAAAATTCAAATCCTTGAAAAAATGCAAAATTCTGAAGGAAAAAAAAACACGTACGTATCTATTCAAACGTGTTGAATTTCGACTTCCTCAATATATTGTGAAATAGAATAATGCAACTAAAAACTTTTCAACGATATTGACAAAGACAATAATGATTTATTAACAAAAAGAACACATATTTAGAATACTTGGGAATCCTCAAATATGTCCTCAACATCTCGAAGTCAACTCAAATACCCAAACACATAATTCTAAATCAAATTAAAAAAGTAAATATTAACTCTGACGTGGTCAGATACCGGGTAGCAAAATTACGTTTAAATTACTTTTACATCAAAGGAAGAAATAAAAAGTAAGTTCTAACATAAATATTACAATTTAATTCCTTATTTTGCATAGAAATTGACCTCGGCTATTTGAAAACAGCAAGAATTAAAAATATCTGGGTTATTTTATTTACGTTGACTGTTGCCATTCGACGATGCGCAAATAACGTCGATTTCGGGTACACGTACGTTAGTGCTTTATATATATACTAGGGGGCCCGCCCCTTGCTCGCTAACGCTCGCCAACCCCCAGAGGATTGCTTAGCAATCCTCATTGGTTCGCTGCGCGAACCTATACTCGCTTCGCTCGCATCAATGAAGACATGTGTCCTAGCAGAAGGAATTGTTTACAAAATATGATATTCCAAAAAAATATTTTTCAAATTTTATGCTGTTTTTCAGAAAAGATATTTACAGTACCTCTGGAATCAGAATTCAAATGGAAACTTTGAGCAAATTTTGACTCGAAATGTGAGCGTTGATTTGGAAATTGAAAACCCAGCATGTTGGTTGTGTGTACATTTACCCAGTACTCGAGCCAAACACGCTTTTTCATTGAGTTTGTTGTCGAAAGTTGTAATGCAAGCGTCTTGTTAAACTATAATAGTTTGCCCCAAAACGGCCTTTTTTTTAAATGACTATGAAAAGATCCTCCGTTTTCTTTGATTTCTATTATTTACTGCAACAGCTCAACTAAAATTCATTTTTTTTTTCAATAAAATTTCATCCGATAACGCTATAAATTCAATTGAAGCGCGAGGCTTTGGGATAAACAAAGAATCGTACAATGTTGCCAAAACGCGAAAACAAATAACGTCTTTTTTGCGTGCCACGTAAGAGAATTATATATATAGATAGATGATATAGTCTGAATCTTTCTTATTGTAATTTGCAAAATATAGAAAATTGGTATACAGTGATTTATAAAATCACATTTAGTGAACATGACTGGTAAAAAATAGCAGAGAATATATAATAGTAGAATTCTATAGGCTACGTAAGCACACTTGCTAACCACCAAGAAAAAAATCCATAGGATTTTTATGCCCTAAAAATGAATGCGTAACTATCAGAAATGAAAAACACCTAAAAATACTTGACATGAAAACAATTAAAGGCGATAATTCTGCCGAATTAGGCTTTAAGAAAGCAACCCAAGACAGAAAAGTAACCCAGCTCTATTACTGTTTAGCGACAGTTCGAATTCGGCAAAAAATATTTGGTGACATTTTAAGCAAAATGGTATCAAATGTAAGCAGAAATAAGCAAGTAAACATTTTCTCGAGAGCTTTAAAAGTATAGAGGAGAGTAGTACACAGTGAGACAAATTAAAAAAAAAACATTAATTAAGAGCCAAATACAATCGACTGAAGAAATGTAGTTATTTTATGTTAAAATCTGTTTTGTTGACCATATCTTTCACATAAAATTTATTAATACATATAGCCAGAAACCAGAAATAATTAATGTTAAAATAATATCAGCATTCGTCTCACTGTGTACCACACCTCGTACACAGTGAGACATTGCTAATTCATTTATTAAAAAAATATATTACCACAATACTAAACACAAACAATGGTTCATTATACACAAGTTTTCATGAAGCAATCAATTGTCAATCTTGGAAAAGTCACCGAACATTTATTTGGTCAAGCCGCACTTCAAAACGGACATATGTCCAACATCATTGTCTACATTGTCTGTGGACATTAAGTCTAACATCAGTAATTTGCAAAATATTTGAATCTCTGTTAAAAAAGCATATAATGTTATACTTGGAGGAAGGGGGACTGTTATCAGAGAATCAGTATGGGTTTAGGAAGAGCAGATCCTGCTCTACAAACCTTTTGAAGTTCTACGAAAAAATTACTGAGGAGCTGGATAATAAGAGCAGTGTGGATATCATGTACATAGATTTTCAAAAGGCTTTTGATAAAGTACCTCATGAGGCATTACTGTTTAAATTGGAAAGGCTGGGGATTCAGGGAAAAACATTAATATGGATAAAGAATTGGTTATTGGGTAGAAAGCAGAGAGTGCAGGTAAAAGGAAATTATTCACAGTGGACAGAAGTTATAAGTGGGGTGCCTCAGGGATCAGTTTTGGGACCAATTTTATTTATAATTTTCATAGATGATATAGGTCAGGGGATAAAGAATAGAATCAGTATATTTGCAGATGACTTAAAAATATGGGGGACAGTGGATACCAAGTTACAGATAGAAAATTTACAAGGGGATTTTGATAAGATATCCGAATGGGCTGTAAAATGGGGTATGTCATTTAATGTAGGGAAATGTCAAGTTCTGCATATGGGTTACAGGAACAGTGGAGCCGAGTACTGTCTGCAGGGAGTAAAGGTAAAGGAGGAAGAAACAGTCAAGGATCTTGGGGTGATAATTCACAGGGATTTTAAAATGGGTCACAAATGTTCAGCTGCGGGTAAAAAGGCTAATAGGTTATTGGGGTAAATTAAAAAGACTGTAACTTCAAGGGATAAGAATATAATCTTGCCGTTATATAAGGGTTTAGTAAGACCACATCTAGAATATGCTGTACAATTCTGGGCTCCATATATGAGAAAGGACATAGAATCAATTGAAAGGGTTCAGCACAGAGCTACAAAAATAATAAAGGGGCTAGAAAATTTCGACTACAATGAACGTTTAAGTAAGCTAAACATGCATACACTGGAAAGAAGAAGAAGTAGGGGGTATTTGATTCAGCTTTTCAAGTTTGTAAAACAAGGGGACACAGAGGGCTTAAATTTCAATAGGGATAACAGAACAAGGGGCCATGGGTATAAATTGAATAAGACACATTTTAATCGGGATTTAAGGAAAAACTACTATTTTAATAGGGTAATAGACAGTTGGAACGCGTTGCCAGAAAATATAGTTAATTCAAAGGGAGTGTACGAATTTAAGATACAATTGGATAGTCAGTAGGAATTGGGGAATTCATAAACAAAGGACCAGCCTTGTTGGGCTCGAGCCTGTAGCTGGTCGTCAATATTTGTATTTGTATTTGTATATCCGGACAAGCTTTTTGTTGTCATGGGCATTAGCTGAGGTAGAACCATGACAATATCCAATTTATTTACAGAGGCCACATCTGGAATGTTTGGCTTTACAAAGGCATAATATTTCTCACTTTTGCTATTACTTCGATGTAGAAAACCCCTCAAACATTCTATACCTGCAGACTTTGAAGCCTCACAGGACTCTGAACATTTTATGTTATTCTTTTTTGCCATTTCATAGGCAACTTTTCGAACAGCAATTGTTGAAAATCCATAGCACATTCTACTGCATATTTCAATGTATTCTGTAAATATCTGATATACACTGTAATTTGGCTGCATTCGTAAATCAACATCTGGATTTTTTTTGTTTTTCTATACAACGTTTGAAAGGGTAAATTTTCCTTTTTAGCTGTTTTTCGAATGGAGTACTTTTCCTGTAGGACTAATTTCACAGCTGCAGCCATCTGTTCTTCTCCAGTTAGTTCCAATTTTCCTTGGAACATTCTTAGGCCGTACCATCATAACTCTGAAAAAAAAACATATTACTAACAGAAAATATTTAAATAACATTATTAAGGATAGTCTCGGCTCTGTGTATCTGCACAGCAATATTACAACTAAGATGTTAAATCACAAGTTTCAATTTTAAGATGTAAAATTCATTATATTGTGTTAGAGCAAAATCTTAGTAATTCAAAATTGAGTTGTAAAAATTCGTAATGCTAAATACATTTTATACAGTAACAAATACATTACAGTAACATTTAATGCATATTACTATTATGGAATAAATGTAGTTATAATGGTACACAGTGAGACATTATTTCACTCTATACCACTGTTCCATGTCTCACTGTGTACCATTTCACTTTGTTAAAAAAATGGCTAAATATATCCCTTCCATTTTTTTCTTTAGTTAAATCCTTGGTATTAGGTGGAGAAATAGTGCGGCATATATATAATATTCAATCCCAAATAATAGATACAATTAAACTGAAGATATATGATATATAACAGAGATAAATAACTTACCTTTAGGTTCAAAAAATCACTTTCGTTTCATAGCCTCCAACAGAACGAACATCCATGCTTGAAATGTGGGCGGCAATTACTCCAAACAAAGCGTCACTGAACAGCCTGACATCTAGCGGCACAAATATAAACTTCATTATAAAAGCTTTTCTGTTTCACTGTGTACTAATCTCCCCTACTTGTATGTTTTTCTTCAAAATTAGTGCCCCCAATGAAGCTTTTTATGACAATCTCGCAACAACTCATTCCCGATTTTCTTTCCTGGCTTGGAGCCAAAACTTCGTTCCATTTCCGTTCGGTAAACTCTTGGAAAATCCGGAAAAGCTGGCACACAGGTATGCAATATAATATCTCTCGTTGGAAAGAAAAATACAGAAGACTGGCAAAAAAAAGTAGTTTTACAGAAAACGTGGATGACAGGTAGGTATTGAATTAACGTCGCACTGGAGCAACACAGCAGGCTATTGGCGACGGTCCTGGATCAACCCCCGAAGGACAAGATCCGAGGACACCACTTCATACTGAATCGCGGTCAACACATGAGCTGGTACCTCACTCTCCAAACTTTCACACCACACCAACGTAAAGATATTCGAATATTTGAGGCCCCGGCAGATTTAACGTGCACCTCGCTCTCTGTACAAGGCGGTCTTTGATCGGATTCGAACTCGCAACCCTCCGGTTGCCAGTCCGTTTCCAACCTCCAGAAAACGAGCAAGAGCTGGTAGTGTATGCCTGAGTAAGAATAATGTACCTGTTCCAGCACGAGGGCAAGGCTCGCACGAGCGTCCCCAGGCGGCTCCGAGCGAGCAGCAACAGAGCATCTTCTTGTAAAATCCATCGAAAGGTCTCACGCACCGGCCCTTGTCGTACTGCATGTAGCACACCTCCTCTCGCAAGTCTAGGAAGAGAATTGAGCAGTGTCAATGCATACGAAGAACATTTGGCTGCTGTTCCTAGAGAATATTCTACCAACCAGGGTTCGAAAGAAGTCGCGGCAAATGCCTAAGCTTAAATCGCAGCTTCTCACGGTAAGTTTTGCTTCGAGTATTTGAAACCGAATGTTTCATTATTTCTCTTTCAAATACCACCAATTAAAAAAAAATTGTTTTTAAGAAAAAAACTATGTCTTAATGAGGACAAGTACGGATTGTCCTTCGGTTTCAGATTGTAAGACTGATCGAGCAGTTCAGAAATGGTTTCGTTCATGTGATCGCAAACCTCACTTTTAGCTATGTAGTTATGAAACAACTGCAATTTTCTCTGGCCTAATTATAAACTGATGCCTTTTTAAATTTGATAAGGAAATGAACGTGTATAAAATATATTATTTTAGTGTTTTATTTTACCTCAGATGTAGTTTAGGGTTTCATATGAAATTGCAAAAAGTTTAGAAGAAAAGTGAAGTATTTTTTTCCTTCTTCTGATTGCATTATTTATTCTATTATTTTAAAGTTTAGCGAAACATTTGCAACTGTAGTTTACTGTTTTTACGAAATTTTAGGTTTTGCCACGAGCTGAATAGTTTGCTGCCAGCTTATAAAAGCTCACAGCAATATTTGCTGCCAACTTTAAAATCTTACTTCGAGCCCTGCTACCAACATTTAAATTAGAACATTTGAGAATATCAAACCTCTTTTTCAGTATTTTAATCCATAATTCATAATATTATTCAGAAGTTATAGCTGCACTGTTTAATTAAAATTATTTACAATAGTTTTACTGAAAAGCATGATGCATTTTTCATAGATTGTCGATAATGCCACGGTGAAGTGTAGAGGTATGCTTACCTCTACAGTGAAGTGTAGAGGTATGCACAGCTTACACATTAAACTTCTTGATTGGGGATATGTTAAAAGGGTTGCATGAGTGAACTCCAAAATAACTATGCACATTGTTAAAATAAATAATCCACACTTTAAACAAATTGTTGAAAAGAGCAAAGTACTAAAATAACTGAAAATGTGTAATTCCTTTTTGTTTATTTCTAAATACTAGCTTTTTAAACTTATGTCATCTTCATTTATGCATTCCTTCATCAGTTCAAAATACACTCTATAACAAAAAAAATAGACACACCAAGAAAAAGTTGTCCAATTGTGATACAATTCGGTGGATGGTGAAAAACGATCTATTTAAATTTCAGAACAATTGAATGATTTATTTCAGAGTTTGACCTTTACAAAGATAGGTAGTCAATAAGGCGTACCTCTGGCCTGGCATAGATTGAAAAAGTTCCCGGATGGTGTCCTGCGGAATTTCTTGCAGCCTGTCGGTTAAATGGTCAACATTTCGGAATGGTTGCAATCGCAGATGTGCTCTAGGGGAGAGAGACCTAGCTTGCCAAGGAAGTGATGGGAAAGCTTGAAGACACTTCATAGCAACACATGCCGGACATTATCTTGTTGAAAAGTAAGTCCGTGGTGTCGAAAAAGGAACGGGTCACACAGCCGGTCGTAGAATGTCCTCTACGTACGCTGTAAGTGTGCCAGAAATAAGTACCAAAGTGGCTCTCAAAGGAAATGGACGCGAAGGTTGTGGACATGTGTGGCGTGAGATAGTAAGGGCCCTGGACGTCTCCAGTAGAGTTGATGGCAGTTGGAAACGGGACTCGTCCCCAGTCAGCGCCGTTCCAAGTGGATCGCTGTAATTCTGCACCTTCTTGGTGCGTCGATTTTTTTGTTATAGAGTGTGTATTGCATTCAAATTCTTTATGCCTTCAGAAATAAATTCTCAATGGCAAGAAATTTGCATCTCTAGATAGTATTTAGCATATGTCTTTAGTGCCTAATTCAAAAAAGCACTTTGAGAAGTATATCAACCATGAAGTTTTATTCCAAGGAAATAAATTGGGTTGATTTTGGAATTTTCTGGCGCAAGGGTTGTATTTGGGCAAGCTGTACAGATCACAAGACAGTGTCAAGTGATTGTGAAAAGAATGGACGGAGAGGTTGTGACCCCTAGAGGACCCATGGGAAAATGGTCCCCTCGGGTTCACTTAAAACTGTGCCCATTACGAAATAAAGGGAAGCCCTGAAATGAGAGCAGATTGTAAATGTTAAACCGAACGATTTACTTACTTTAAGGACAAATGCGTCGTTCCTTTTTTCTTCAGAGAATGAATCCCAAATTGAATCCTTCGTGATAAAGCTGACAGTTTTTATCTGTTCCGGACCAACTTGTAAGTGCTCAAATAGTACTTCTGACCCCACCAAATTGAAAATTGAGTGAAAGTAAAATTATTTTTAAAATGTATAGTATTTCTTTGTAAGATTCGATTACACTGGAGAAACTCTTTAGATCCTACTGCATTTGCTTGCACATTCAAATCCCACAAAACATTGTACTGTGATTTATAACAGAGCTCACCAAAACAATTCCTTCCTGTATAATCCAGAGTGAGACCCGGAGGACAGTTGCATTGATGGGAACCTTCCACGTTAACGCATAAACCACCTCCTTGGCAAATGTTAGGGAACACTTCACATTCATTGATATCTGAATAATAGAAAAAAAAGTTCAACAGGATACCACGTGTTAAAAGTTCATAAAGTTATTCAACAAATGGAAATAGTATAATTATTTTTTAGGTTACCGTGTTTATTTAAAATATTCACATTTCAATTTGAAAAACACTGTTAACAAAATTAAACTAAACTTCACCTACAGCATATACTAAACACCGTCAGTTCTTGCATTGCTTTTAACAAAACACCAGAATATAGATCCACAATGTCATTTACCTTCAAACTCGTATTAAATGCCGTACTTTTTAATACTTATAGAAGAGAATCTGCTAAATATCCGACACACAAAAAAGGATTTCCAGACTACATTTCATTATTTTGTAACAAATACCAGAATGAATGAAATAAGTTCCTCAAAACTGAAACCCAATCAAGGAACTAATCTAATTTGCAATACTCTTTTCCTTCTAATTCCCCGCCAATCTGGTTCACAAAAATATGTATGCATAAGATAAATCAGTTAGCAAATCGATTGATCTCTGGCCCGCAGATCAGGTAAAAAAATATCCTATAAATATTTTTATCAGACCCGTAGTAGACTAAATACAGACTTTTGGGTAGTCCACATACAGGTGCAACGCTCCAGACAGATGTAAGCTTGCCAGATAGAGCCGAACAAATAGTTTTCATCAGACCAGATATGGTCGTTTGCGCGGACTGCAGGTTAGATATGATGGCACCCCAAATATGTATCCAAATGTAAGGTGTAAAATTTTCCGTAGATTTCAAATTCGTTGAAATTTTAAATCTATCTTTAACGATACCGATTTTACAAAAAAGAACTAAACAATGCTAGTCAAAAATTTTGTTTTGCTTCGCTTTACTCGAAGCATTTGTGTGCAGGAAATGAATCTGCGACAATCATAGGCGACCGGTCCTTTGTGCGAAGACGCCCTAAGAAAGCACTCATTAAAAAAATTATAAATCCATCGTCTGCTGAGAAACATTTATAAACTGCATACCTGTACATGTAGAACCATCCAACATAGCATAGCCCTTGGGACATCGTCTTTCTAAAATAAAAATAGATTTATGTCCAAAAAAAAACATTTAAATAATATAATATAGGCTGCCATGACTGAAGAAAAAGGCAAGCAAAAAAACACGTCAAGTTGTATTTCAGGCAGTATTTGTCATAAAAATTTAGGGTTTGCACCCTTAGGAAGGTTGGTTAGGTTTTTATGGTGCAAGGGCCATATTTTGTTTACAGATCCTGGCCACACAGTCACCCAAAAGGTGAAAGGTTAGGGAGGATCATTATCAGTTCTCTTAGCCCAACGTCCAAATACGACTGATCCAGATGAAACAAAATAAATAACTTACAATTGAACAAATAGCGATCCATGCTACCAATAAGACTGCGAGGGCATAGCAATGCACATTTTATGTGAAATATTGGTAAGTAAAATATAAAAAAACCAGAAGGGGGCCCTATTCGACCCAATGTGTGCCAAACACAAGACACAATGCCCATTCGAAAAGAAAACAATAAAAACTAATGGAACTATGCCACATGTACTGAAACTATTTTTTATCTCTTCATTGCGAACATTTTTTATTTACACACAAGAGAATGTTTTCCAGTAGCTATCATGTATTTCCAATACAATTCATTCATTGAATTAGGGGGGGAATAACCTTTCTTAAGGACATCCTTTACCCGAGGTAGTTAAAACACGGGCGATCGATTGGCATGGAAGGGTTTTCGCAAACGTTAACACTATTAACACAAAATCTGTAAACAAAGAGTTTATAAAGCCCTCGCAAAGCAACATCCCTTTGCATGAGACGAAATAAAACTGGAAAGCTCGAGTTTAAGAAGTGAAACTTTTAAATGAATTAACATTAATTGCAATAAAGTTTGAAAAAGATTACAGAAAGGTTAAACAGTACCCATTCAAAGTTTTAGGTTGCAGATTCAACAAAATAAATGTCCAGAGCTTAAGGACGAATGGGTTTTTGGTATTTTTCAAGTAGTAGTATTTTTAAAGGTCAAACACACTGGTGTTACTTGCCTATTGCTGAGCAGGGCTGGCAGGGGCTCCCCCACGCTTTTCCCACCGATCCGCAGCATTCGGACTTGAGCATCGGCGTTTTGATGTCGTTTTCACACTGGTTGTCCTTCACGGTCATCCAGCACGAGCCCTTTCGGTTATCTGGAAAAGGAATTTTATATCTCCCTACAATTTCCCTTCATTCAGTGATTAATTATTATCTTTATTCATTTTCGACTTGCAAGTTCCATAGGGTTGGTAATATTGGGGTTTTATCATATTTACCAAGGGTTACATTTGGACAAACTTTTCGAAACACAACGTAAAACGAAATATGTTGTCAAAAGGGGTGGTAAGGTACTTTTAACTAACGTCTCACTGCAACAGCACAGGTGATGGTTCGGGTTCAGATAACGAGGCAACATCTGAGCTAGCACCCCAATCTCCAAGCGTCCACACCACGACAACGTGAGGACATTGGAGGCCACGACAGATTTAACATGCATCAGCCCCATTTGTACCTGATTGGATTCGAGCTCACAACCCTCTGGTTGCTAGTCTGTCGCTCTTCCAACTGTGATAAAGATGGATTTGGGAACAGAGGATAACAGCAGAAAAAGATCGCCTGGGTATCATTGGAGCGCAACCCTGGTACTGGAAAAGATCACTCAAGTACATCGGGACCATGAAGCCTGTCAAAGAGATATGCCCCTGAGGGTTCTACAAGAGTATCCATCTTGTTTTAGGGTAGGTTAGAATTCGGTTAACATTTACTTCTGGGGATGTAACGATCGAGTTGATCGAGTGAACGATGCACAAAAAAAAAAGAAAAAGGAAGTGATTTTTTCCCACGCAGCTGTACATCTAACCAGGTGTCTCGTATCACGGGCGAAATATCAGCACGTGATTTACGCCAGCACTTTTAAAAGTTAATAAATTGGGTCGTTTGGTTTTAAAAAACAAGCATACAAAAATCATTTAAAAAACCAAATACGTTTTCCTTCCTTGTCAATATTACAACAATTTCTATCGCAAAATTACATTACTAATAAAACATTGTATAAGTAGAATACAAGGAATAAAATGATACTGCCCACACAGCTGTGAAATATCAGCTAACGAATGAATTTTATTCTAAACACACAGCAGGTTGAAGTAGGTACAGGAATCATCAAACGACAACCAGGACTATCGGGGAGTGATTCAGTGACGAGGAGTCTGATAAAAGAGGTGGTTGGCTGGAATTTTATATGGTCGTACTTAGCCAAGCTGCGCACACTAGACACCATCAAGTAAAAAATATCGTAAATGAAAAAGAGGAATCGAGCAACAGTGCAGTGGAATGAAAGTAGAAAAAGATGGCTTGGGCATCCACGGAGCGTGACTCCCGTGTTCAATGAAGATATGTTAGATTTATAATTCACGTGTATTTGCGGTTTCAAAAAATGCAGCATCTCTCTGAGATCCAAGAACGTGTATTTTTTGTTTGTACCAAACACCAGTTTTGCATAAATAATGAAATCATGCAGACATAACATAAGAATGGATAAAATTTGCTTTGCTATAACATCCAGAAATTAGCTTATTTACACCAACAAGAATTGAACGCAATTCCACAGTCACGATGCCTGTGAGGAAGAAAGCTAGAATGAATCAAAAACTCAAAAGGAACGTTCCTTCTTTTTTCTTAATTTTTGCATGTTCGTAGCTCACAAGAAGGCCCTGTTGACACGAGGCGTTTTCGAGGTCAGCTTTCCGTAAGCATTAAATTATGCTTTTTTATTCCTCTAATTCAAGTTTCTATCTTTGCGATCGTTGAAGATTGAGTGAAAATTCAAACGGATTTAACCAACGGATCGATACCAAAAACAGATTTATTATATACCATTTGATTATTTAACTATCTATTAAAGAATTAATTATTTATTCAAAGAAAATCACATTTACGTTAGTAAACTGATTCAACCGCAGATTTAAAATCCTTTCGAAATTTTCACTCTATCTGCAACGATTGCAAAGATAGAAACCTGAATTAAAGGAATAAAAATAATTTAATGCTTACGGAAAGCTGACTTCGAAAAAGCGCGTTCGAAAACGCCTCATGTGAACAGGACCGAACTTTCGAAGCTCTGATCGGAACGTCAGAACACAAAGAACAGTTGCCATGGGTGGTCAATTTGGAGGCCATTCCGAAGAATCAAGCAAGTGACGTAACATCATGGTTATTTTACTTTGCAGTCCTACCTCTACAGATTTATTGTTGAAATAAATTCCCTAAAGCAGTATCCAATTGTCTTCTAAGGACCAAGCATTCTTCTTCTAAACAGGTGGTATTATTAAGAAACTTCCCTCCCTTTACCTTAAACTTTTTTTAGACCCTCCCTGGAGCCACTCACCGTTAGGTTTAGAGTGTATTTGTGGTCCAGGGGGAAAGGGTGGGTACGACTTCCACAGCACAAAGGAGGCCCAGGAGGAATCACGATCGATCATTTATTTTTTTAAAAAGATTACATTTGTGGTTGTTTTATTCCCAAGGGAGAATTATAATGGTTCGGTAACATTCCGGCCTCATGTTAAAAATTACAATAATCATCCGGAGTCCCGGGAAACAAAGAATGAAAAACCGGTGGCACACCGGTAAAATTACATTTAATACACCGGTGGCACATCGGGAAATGTAACTTAAAACGCAGAACAAGAAACACAAACAAACACAAAACGTAAAACACAACACAAACACAAAACAAAAAGACGTTACAAAAAGAAGAAATACAAACATCAAGAGTTTAATTAAAATATTATTATTTTTAAAAGGTGATAATGATTTGATGTTTATAAATAGGATTTAAATGTAGGGGAAATAAATATTTTATGAGAATGTTATGTAATGATGAATTTAATGTTGTGGTGTAAAAAGTTAATATTATACAGATGAAGCACATATAAAAACCCTTAACGGGATGGTGATATGATTTGATTAAAAATTTATTATAAAGTGGTTTAAAATAGAGGGGGACCTAGTCCCACCTCTCTACCTAAAAGAAGGGGAACCAAATGGTGTCATTTCTATTAGTGGGGGGGGGGGCCCTCCACCATCCCCATCGCTGCCATCACGCAGGACTTTATTTTATATCTTGACTGACTATTTTTTAGAACACTTTCTAGCCAGATGGGCTTGTTCTCCTCAGAAGGTTTGGTTATATGATGTGCCTGCATGATCGGACAAGCGAAGAAGTGATCGGCGTCCCCCATCTCCCCGCAATCACATTTATTGTTTTCTTTAATTTTAAACCTGTGGAGGTATGCACAGAACGGACCATGCCCTGTAAGGAACCAAACCAGTTGTCGGTCGGTGACGAGGGTACCGCGTTTGGTTTGTGGTAAAAATGCCCAGAATCTGATTCCCTTTTTGGAAGCTACATAATGGTTCTGCCAAATTTTTTTTATGTAGCTTTTAACCTTTCTTTTTAAAAGGCTTATTGGGAATGGAACGTCGATAACCTCACCATCGACCGAGGCAAGTTTGGCATGTTCGTCCGCTAGCTTGTTCCCGGCAAGTCCCGCATGTGCTCGGACCCAACTCAGACCAAAATTGTTAACTTAACCTTGTACCGTCTTGTAACAATTAGACGGACGGCTGCCTTAAAATTAAACTTTTATTTAAGTAATTTAAATACTTACAAAGTAAGCTTAAAAATTTTGGGGCACAGCCATCGACATCGAAACCTTGCATGGAGCCAACACAATGATTCCGCAACACAGAGAGAGGTCTCTCTTCAATTGTTAGAATCAGTGTGTTGTTTTTAGTTAATTCTCTCTAATCTTCCCAGACCCCTCTCTCTCGGATCGCAGGTGCGAACCGGGGGGGGGGGTATTTCCGAGCCCTCTTCAAGTGTTTCTGAAGAAGGGACTTTGTGTTGGGAACTCATGGCATCCGCCCTCAGGTGCGGAATCTATCTGTAACGCCGACTCAGGATCAAAAGCTAATCTCGAAGCGGCCTTTCCATCCGTTTCCCACGTATCCCGAACATATTTTCGCTTCTTTCTTCCCGGTACGGGATTTAGGGAGAGAGGCTGACCGAAAAGGAACGCCAAGCCGCTGATGAGAAAAACTCTTTCTCACAAACACACGTGCAACCACTGAACATGTTGTTGTCACAGTCTGGAAGTTGATGCACATTCCCGACGCCAACGTGTTGGAGAAAAAGGGTCGTCTAGTACAATACGGTACAAACTTTACGCTGCGGCGCTTAAATTTTTTCAATCGTCTCCAAGAACGGCTCTTTCGCTTGCATGTCTAACTCCCCCCCCCTTACATAACTTGAGCGATAGAGCCTTGAGTGTTGAGTGACATTTACGAGTGACGCTTTCCTTTCATAGTATTGTGGGTTGTATCGTTTGGTGTGAGATAGATATCACCGGAGCGAGACGGTCTGCATTTACCTCAAAGCGTTCACACCTCACGGTCGATAGTTTAGGGTACCGAACAAAAGGAGCACAGTTTATGATTTTTAGTTGTACTATGTTCCAGCCAACATTTATTTTTAGAGCAAATAGATATATTAATATTAAAAAAATTGCTTTTTCAATCTTTAAATGCTTTTTTTCTCTGAATGCTGTTTTCAACCAAATCTTTGCACGGTAACAACAATAACTAAAAAAGTAATCAATTAACATATTTTTTTGAAAATTGGTATATGTATTTGTAAATGTATATTTTAGTGCCTGAAGCTGGATTAGATGTGTATCTTTAGTAGAAAAAAATTGTCAGTCACTTCGTTGTTATGTTGCAGAGAAAAATTTCAGAAATTAATATAATTTTTAAGTCATCTCTTATATTTCCCGATTAGAATAAAATTTAGCTTATATCCAGCTTCAGTCAGTAGCTTATATATTTCAGAGTTTTAGTGCAAAGTTTTATGTTAATATTGTGATGAGTGAGAAAATTGGAGTGTTTTTCGTAAACATCATTTTTTGACCAATTTCAGAGTTTTGCTGAGTCAGAATGTGTTTTATGTTCATTCAACCTTTAAAAAAAATGCCCTTGAATCACTTAAGGAAAATAAAGTCCTCCGAACGTAGTCCTCCGTGTGGGTACATACCTATGCAAATGTTTCTGGACGCGTCCAGAGTGGATCCTCCTTCGCACTCGCACCGGTAGGACCCGAGGGTGTTGAAACAGGAGCCGCCGATGCAGATGTCGGCTCCCTTCTCCTTACACTCGTCGATATCTGAAACGAACCGTTCGCTGTCAGTTCGCACAATGAGAGACAAGCGCAGCGGATTGAAAAAGCGAAATCCTACCGTCGCATGTGTTCGTCACCGTGTTGTGGCGGTAACCGATGGGACACGTGCACTGGAAGCTCCCTGGCGTGTTCCGACACTGTCCGTTGTCGCAAAACAACAAGTTGACGGCACACTCGTTGATATCTGAAAACACAATGAATCATTACCTACGAGAATGAAGCAGCAAAAATGTACGAAATAGAAGAAAACTAATAGGGCTCTATTTAATTGCATATAACCTCCTCAATTCAGAAGTATCACATGAGAAACTCATGTTTCTGAATTTTTTTTTAAATAATAGAAGAAAATCAGTTGGTAAAAGTAAATTGTAATTGGAACACAATCCTTCACAATTCTTAATTTTGTAGTAGATTACCCTGAAGTATCACATGTGATTACTTGCCCCCAACCCACCACTAACAAAAAAATATATAATTTTTTTAAGCTTAGAATGATGGGAACTTATAAACAATTGTGAGGAAAATCAGTTGTTATTTTTGTGCCAGGTCTGAGGAGGTTGAATTGAAAAATAGACCCATGTAACTCGTATCACTGTTTCTTAAGTAACTTATGTGCAGATCCAGAGCAATTTGGAATCGACAATCCAGGCGAGAATTTTGAACTAAAATTTAGCTCAAAAATTTGATAGTCAAAATCAGTCTCGTTTTGATGATTAATTTAATTCGTTTTCAATTTGGATAAGAAATTCCCTACATTCTCTGGAAAACCTTGAAATCGTAAGCCTTGATTGGAAATGCTAGCAAACATTTCTCTTGTAAGTATATAGCCGGTCAAAATTAGATGCCAACATAAAAATATCAAATATGAAACAATATATCAGGGTAGTCGACCATAGAGAAATAATAAAAATCGGATTTATTTGCAACAAAATTCCGAATTCTCATTAATATTTAGCTTGCAAAAACTACTTATTTGTGAAAAAAATCTTTTTGTTAGTAAATAGTAAAAGATTAGACTAGACATGAAATGTACATAAATTGAAGTCAAATGTGCCTATTCAAATTTTCTGTGAGCATTAAAAAGTCTATTAAAGTTATTACAACTACACAGAAAGGGTTTATACATCGCATACAAGAAAATGAACCTTTTTAATCTGAACAGCATAGAATAAGCAACAGCATTCTGACAGAACATGCCAAATGAGTGAAGTTTTGAACTTGCAATAAAAAGTCATAACCGTTACAACACACAGCTCTCCACTTGACTCCATCGTCTATTTTGGTAACATCAATTATCAGATGGGCGAATTAACTTTTACATTCCTTAAATTCAAAATAGTTTTGCTATTAGTGTAAAAAAATAATACGTATCAATGTAAAAAAAAATTCCCAATTCAATTTAACTAAAAATTAACCAACATATTACACAAAACAAAATGAAATTATTAAGATAATTCTAAAGAAATATGTGCAAAATTTTAATGCTTTTGTGATACTGCGGTAAATTTTATTCATTGTGTGACCAAGTGTCTTTTTTCATCCTAAACAGACTACTTAACATATTTGATATAGTTCTTAACTTATTTCAATGAATTAACGTGCCTCTTGTTCATACTTAATTCGTATAAACTTAAACAGAAAGGAATGTAAAATTTAGATCAACGATTTTTTAAAATACAAAAATCATTTCATTTAATGCATCGACCTGCATGGAAGGGCAAGTAAAACTACACAAGATAAAATATAAAATTCCATCAATGCGAAACACCTAATGACATACTAGTCCTATCTAAAAAAGGTCGATTTTTGAGTAAGTCACACTAAAAAAGTCGAGTTCGGATTGTAACCAGCAAAGGTGAAGACATCGTGGGACATGTCATTTCCCTGGTCCTATCAGTGGTCGGCAAACCGCGGCTCAGCCACAAATCGATTTCGACTCAATGCCGGTGATGCTGTTGACGAACTACAGAAAAGTTAAGAGAAACAAAATTCTGTATTTAATTATTGGGTGCTATTTTCCAACACTATTGATAGTGTAAGTTTTATTATTAGTCAAGAGAGTGCCAAGAGAGACAAACCACACACAGGCGGTGAATGCATTAAAAATTGTTTTACCTCCGAAGAGCTATTCCGGGATTTTAAGAACAAGGCAGAAATTCTTTCAAAAAAGTTAACACTGTTTGCTAAAACAGTAAAAGATAGGACAGTCAACATGTCTTAGAATATAACCAATCACCAAATCTAAGATCTTAAATTGGTTTCAGCTTTATCAATAGCTTCAAGAATCTTGTGACATAAATGTTTGCAAGTTTTGGTTCGATTTATTTCGTCGTTGGGACCTAAAGACTTTTAGGATTATTGCCACTGAAAGGTCAATAAATAAGATTCTTATGATATCTGGTTTTATTTAATGTTAGTAGCTTGTTTAAACCGACTCCTAAAAACATGATTTTTGAAAAGAAATGTTTGTGTCTCGAAAGAAATCTTAATCGGTGTACTGCTGATTTTTGGCTCTTTTGGACTAATGAGTTTGCCGACCACTGGTCTATCCTAAAGGTAGGTATTTTAATTAGCGTTGCACTGTTGCAACACAGTGGGTAATTGGCGACGGTTCGGGATCAAACCCCTAGGGGACATCCGAGGATTCAACCACAACCACGGTCAGATGATGAGGTAACACCCGAGCTGGCATTCCACTCTTCAAACTTCCACACCCTTGCGAGGGCATTTGGGGCCCCGACAGATTAAATGTGCACCCTTTGGACACGACGGTCTTTGGTTGGATTCGAATTCCCAATCTTCCGACTGCTAATCCGTTACTCTTTCAACCTAGATGCCGTGGCCCGGTCTATACACTAAAGAGGAGCCCACTTACCACCTTGATGAAGCCCAGTATGTTGATGTACTACATTCGTCCTCTGTTTACTAACTTCTTTATAATATGTTCTGTTAATTCTTGGTTCACAAGATTACATCCAGCCACAAAACAAGATCCATTGACCCTTAACAGTGGTTGAGGTAAAATTCAAATTTTAATAATGTCAAATATTTTATTTAAAAATAAAATTTATACTTTAATAATAATAAATACTGTGGGAAAATAGTGCCCTCGGTTCCCATCCCACGCGCGGATGCATTTATTATTGGTGACGCGCCCCACCACTTTGTAACCAATGAGACGTTGAATGTAAGAGCTATGACGAGCTCTATTGAATGATTTATAGACGTCGATGTTTCTTCCTGTTTGTTTTAACTGTTTTGTTTTGTACCTTTTAAATAATATAGTGCCCGTATCTTAACTTGCAGTAGTCTATTTGATCCCATAATACATTTTCAGTAATAATAATTTGTTTTATTAATGCATCATTCATAAAAATTCCTGTTTGTAACGATGCATTTTGTTTATACCTTTTTGGTATAAAAGACCCTTGCACCATAAAAAATCAATCTCTTTCAGATGTTTGACGACAATTAAACTTTTCTGACTTACTCATTTCTTGATTTTGGGGAGATTTGGAATGTGACTCACCTGAACATATTTTCCCAGTAGAGTCGACTTGATATCCACGGTTGCATATGCACCTGTAACTTCCTTTCAGATTCTCACACGCTCCATTGGGACAAATATTGGGAAACACAATGCATTCATTGATATCTGTGAAACGTATGTAAGAGTTAGCATCACATTTCCGAAAATACACATTCATTAAGTGGGGGTGGCAAATAAATGCAAGTAGGAGTTATCTATCACTTATAATTGAGGCATGAAAATAAGAAATGCAAGTTATAAAATAACTTGTCAGTTATAAAAATGATAAATGCAACAACAAACGCAGTGGAAATCTCAAAGGTTTTGATGTCAGGAGGAAACACTCCAACATGGCAAAAATGCAATTAAAATCTCACATCATGTGGCAATTGTTTTTCCCTCACAACTATTGTGACTTTTGTCATTTCTTGAGGTAATAATCACTTACGGGTTACAGAAATTAACCTCACAAGAACACGTCCCAAAAGTCATAACAATAATAGTGAAATCATAATATGAACTTTTAAAAGCTGTTTTTTTCCAAACACTGACTAAAAAACATCCATTTTCTAAAGTAAATATTCGCGAGGGTAAAATAAAAAATAATGTTAACCTCGTTTCATAGAAAAATATTGAAGATTTTAAGTAGCAATCAAAATATCACATTATGTTTCGGCATGAACGGTTTTCAGATTTAAGTAAACTCTGCACAAATAGACGACAGAAAATGGGCAGAACAAACTCAAGCCTTTGAAATTTCAGCTTTACCATTATATAGTAATTTAAAATTCTGCCACATTTTTGGGTAGGTAGTAGTTTTAACGACGGGCTGTTGCCGGGATCAATCCCCGAAAGGAAATATTCGAGGACAACGCCTCGTCATTTGGAACCATGGTCAGTTGACGAGGACACGTCTCAGCCAGCACTCTCCAAACTTGACGAACTACCTCGAGGTCTCAGGGACTGAAGTTGGCTGTTCCGCATAATATTCATTGGCAACTTTTATTTTTAATCATCAATTATTCTCGTTTAAAAAAATATTTTTTACCTTATAAACCAGTTTAAATTGAAGAAGACGTATAAAAAATATCCCAATATGTCCTCTTACCATCCACCTGACCGGAACCTGGCCCTCTAGGACAGAGCTGCAGGAACTCTTTCGACCCGAGGGCAGGACACGGGACGCACTGGATTCCCCAGGCAGGTGTCATGGCTCCTCGGTTGGCGCAGCAGCACGCAGACCGCGTCACCACCATGGACGACGGGTTGCTGCACTCCCCGTTGCGGTAGCTTGAAAAGCAGTAGTCCCTCCGAGTGTCTGCAAATTACAAAAAGAGTGGGAATCATCTTTTGCTCATCACAACTTATGAATCCAACTCAGGGTACACACACAACAATGGAATGACTCATTTGGCCGCAGCCGATTCGGATTTTTTTGCAGAATATCTAGATGGTTTAAATAACTTCCGAACGAGTGTAGACGAGCATGCGGGAAGAATTACGGACAGGATAATGTCTCATACTACCTGGATGAGACTCTCCATACCTCCTATTCAATACACTACCCTACAATAATGGACCGGACACCAGCGGATTTGCATGAAATCAGACAACTTGTTTGGGGGTGTTTTTCGTGGCATGGCCTGGGACCGTTGTTCCTGGTCAACTGAACGCCTACATGAACATTTTGGACCATCAGGTTCTTTCTTAGCTCTGGCAATTTTATTGGAATAGACGCATGATACTTCCAGGGCGACAACGCTCCGTGTCACGTTGCAACCTCTGTCAAGCAGTGGTATCGAGATATGGATGTAAAAATTTTTCCTTGGCCCGCTCATAGTCCCGACCTAAACCTCATAGAACATGTGTGGGGCCACTTAGAGCGACGCTTATGGATTAGGGAACCCCGTCCGAAATCGACAGCTGAGCTGGCGACATTCTTGCAGTAGGAATGGACACCAGTACCCTTAGCTGTGTATCAAAACCTTTTTGAAAGTATGCCCAGAAGAGTTGCTAGTGTCTTTGCAGCACGTGGGGGACCAACCCTATTGAAGCATTTTTTATTTCTCTTATACCATGCCATCTTTCTGTCCGGTCCATTATTGTAGGGTAGTGTATATCCAAATCAATATCTACCGCCATTACTACAAAAAAATAATTCATGTAAAATAATACGCCTCATTTACTATAAAAATAACGGATATGTGCTCAATGGTGAACACGGTACTGAGAGCCCGGATGTGTGTCAAGGTACGTTGCCTGAGGCAGTTTACTATCCGTACGTTGAAAAATTGAATATGTGAACCCTATGCAAATAACGGATTTTTACACTCAATCCTGCAGGGATGTTGGATGCCAATTTTAAAAACTGAGGTTTTGCCTCCTCCTGTACATCACTAGGTTTGACGAATTATTCAATTTTTTGTCCATTTTCTGGTGGGGTCACTTTTCCAACAGAGCAGACATGAAATGTTTGGTCGGCTATTTTGGGGTTTTACGGCACGAGGGACGTATTTGGCCTAAATGTGCCAAACATTAGACAAACAACACAATGAGAGAGGAAGAAAAAGCAAGCGAGGGTATATTTTCTGGGTTGCATAGAGAGGCAGGAGACAACTTCTGGATTAAGATATAATCTTTTTACAATAATAGAACACTCCCATAACCAACACACGAAGTGGCTAAGATAGGATAAATGGTGAGGGTACCGCAGTGTTGTGATACCTATACACACCTAAAGATGTGCACCTAAAGGCCGTGAAATGCTTGAAAAATTGACTTAAAATGGTTTTATTTTGGTCCAAAATCTCATTTTTAGGGCAAATTTAGCATAACAAAGTTCTTCTCATTTTGCTAGAACGTGTGTGATGTTGTGTGATAATCAGTGATCTGTGATGTCAGATAAGCCAAGACAGTGTGAGCACCATTGTTCACGAACATTCGCAAAAGCGTAAGGGTACGTCCATAGTGCACCTCTTCCAGCTTCCTGCTTTACCGCTTAAACCCGTGGCAGTTGCAAACAGCGTTGTAAAACCGCGCGATTCTAGCAGGTGGTGGTTATAGTGCAACACGAGTAGGACCTCCTGTCAGTTTGCAACATGAAGCTATCACGTAATAGGGATGCGACATCGATAACAAAACATCGATGTTCAAAATTAAAACATCGTTGTTGGTAAAATGGTCGCCCAAAAACCATCGATGTTTAAAAACCTCAGTGTATTTAAACTTTTTCCCCCATTTCTTGAAACTGGTTTAGCAACTTAAAACATTAATGTTCACCCGGGAGGAGATTTAATTTGTCATTTTCTGTGTTTATTAATTTAAAATGAAGATTTTTTAAAACTGTCAAAACAAAGTAAACAAATTTAATACGAACAGTTAACAAATATTTTATTTTCAAATTGAATAATTGTAAAGAAAATAATAGGTACCACAATTTGACAAAGGTACTACTAACTATAAGTATAATTAGGTAGGTGCATAACAATAACTATTGTTAGTTATTATTAATTCTTTTTCAACTTATGGGGATGAAACATACCAAACTTATTTTTATTTACTGTAAATAAAAAAAAATTGGGGCCTATAATTATTAAATGCTACACTATTTGTTATTTACAGTTTGTAAAAAAAAAGTTCATTATCTTTCTCCACCTTCAGCTGACTTCTTTTTTCACTAACTATCCCACCCAGTAAGGAAAATTACTCTTTCTGATAGGACGGATGTCGCCATCATTGCCAAATACTTAGTTGCACGGTTATTTTTCTTAATTTTTACAATGGTGCTTTCAAAAATAAAACATCGGCAATGTCAAAAAATCGATGTTATACAAACATCGGCTCTAATACATCGATGTTTTTTATAAAACCTCGATGTTTTGAAAACATTGACATAGATGTCGCATCCTTATCACGTAAGGATCTATTGTGTATTTTGTTTTCAACAGATAGCAGTTATTATAAAATTAAGCAGGAAAGAATGACTGAAGTCCATGAAATTAAAAGTACTCGCCTTGAAGTAGGTGGATACCTAAAGTGACCATTTATTTTTTTACCTCAAAACGGGATATCTACTAATTTTAGGTAATTTATTGAAGAAAACACATATTTCTTTATAGTTTTTATTTTTTAATGAAAAGAACAGGAATGAACACGTGAAAATAAATCATTTGTGTGGTCTTATATTTTCTGAAGAACAAGTTTGCTCAAATATATTTGGTGTTGATTTTAAATAAGAATGAAATTCCTAGCAAGATTTCTTAAAATTTACTTATTTTTTACATAAACGGGTACTTAGTTTATAAGTTATCATTAAAAGAGCACTTACATTTAGGCATTTTTGAAATGAAGGTTTCACGTACAAGAAATTTAAATTGACTTTAGTAGCACACGACGGTAAAAAAAAAAAAGCAATAATTTATCGTCAAGAAAGATGCACGAGCAAACTCGTCCACTAGTTGCTGAACTGTTTTTGGAACCGCAATTTCTAGTTATACGTCTTCAACACCCATCTTTGTAGCTATATCCTTGCATGCTTGGTCTACAACGTTGCGGTTGGCATCGCCCTTCAACCTTTTGTCCAAAATGACACTTTTTAGAAACACTTGGATATTAAAATATCTTCATCTGCTTCCATTTTGTTCCAACAACCAAAGAGCGTGGAAGTACAGAACGGAATAACACAGTAAACTGAAGGGGCGAGCCAAGCGGGTAAGCGGTTCAAGCAGGAAAAAGAATTAATAATTCATTCCGGTTAAAGCGGGTAAAGCAGGTGCACTATAACCGCACAAATACAGTTTTCTCTACTTTTCTTCCCCGCTCAACTGCCGCGATAAAGCGGGAAGCTGGAAGCGGTGCACAATGGACGTACCCTAAGTTCTAAGTACCGTAGTTCTTGGAAACAGTCGTTACAGGGGATGAGTCGTGGTGCTAGCAGTACGACCCGGAGACCAAGCGACAGTCCATGGAATGGCGTTAATCGTCGTCCACCTCTCAAAAATTGTCGTCTGACGAATTCCAGGTTTTTGATCGACAGTAAGGGCTTGATCCATCACGAATTTGTTCCCGCGGGTACAACCGTCAACGCAGAATCCTACGAGGGAGTTTTGAAACGGCTGCTGCAACGCATCCGGCGGGTGAGTGGACAGTGGAATCTGCTCCACGACAACTCTGCGATCTGCGTAAGGCACTTCCTCGCTACACGCCAGATGACAGTTCTTGAACACCCTCCATATTCTCGAGATCTGGCACCTGCAGACATCTTGCTTCCCCGACTCAAAGGAATCCTGAAAGACCTACGCATTTCCAACATTGCTCGATCCAACAACGAGCGATACCGAAAAAAGCGTTTGCTGACAGTTTCCAGCGGCTGTACAACCGGCATAAAAAGTGTGGCTAATGGCGATTACTTTGAATCAGCCAGTAAGGTGTTTGTATATCTCTTGTTTTCTTTATTTTACGAGACCATTCACCGAACTTTTCAAACGCGCATCAAGTAAGGGTGTTTTTTTTAAGTGTTTCTTAATTATGTGTGCATGCGATTGTAGTCGATGCGTTTCACATTTTGCAGTTACCTTGGCAGACTCTTCCATTAGGACTCATGGTCAGCCCATCGGTGCAAGAGCAGCGGAAACTTCCATCCGAATTTTCACATTGTCCATTGACGCATGCATCTGGAGTCTCTGAGCATTCATTGATATCTAACAGGAAGACAAAAGTTACTTACAGTTTTTAAATGCAGAACAGTGTCATTTTTAGTTTCATGAATATATCTTAACCTAAAGAGCAATTATTAACCAGATATGCCTTTGTGAAACAAAGATCAATTGTTAATGTAAAATTCAACGCGTACAAGTCCAATTTCTGTATACTATTAAGAGTGAACGAGTAGAAATACCGATAAAGATTTTGGGGGACAAATTTGAAGGAGAATCGAGTAAACAATTGCTTTATTGTTCTATAAATAAAAGTAATCAAGCCTCGACTAATAAATTTAGTAAAATAAAAATGGCTCAAAGAATCATAAAAATGTATTTCATAATTAGAAAATCAAAGCTGTCAGTCAAAAGCCTTCTGAAATAGTATAAATATAGAATCATTTCTTAAAAATAGAAGTCAAACGTCTCCTTTTAAACCCTATGGAAACAATTTATGGAAGTCTTATGGAAGCAATTTCAGTTGCTCCGATACAAAATGAACTGGCGAAAACACAGAATGAGCAAAGTATTGAACTGACATTAAAGATGGTGTCAAAAAATGTAAATTTTAGAAACTAAATATTTCCATTATAAGGTTTTTATGACAATCTAGCAACCACGAATTGTGGCGTTTTTCTTTTTAGGGATGCCGGGGTGTGGCGTCCCATGGAAAATATCCTCTCCAAAGAAAACCCCCAAAAATACTTTCTCAGTCCATTATGAGTCGAAACAAAGAAACTCAATTTTTGTCGACCTTAGGTAAATTTTTGAAATGTCACCAAAATTTCAAAGTTAGTAGTATTTGAGACAGTTTGGATTAAAATGATGCCCTAAGTCACCAAGTTTGAAGAATAGCAACAAAAAGTCGTCTGTAGCAGCATTGAGAAAGCAAAATTAATGCGCTAAAAAAAAAAAGTTTCAAACGATGGAAGGATTTTAAAGTACTGTACGTAAAATCAGGGTCTGAATACTTTTGGGGAAAGAAAGCAAATTTCAGGAGTATTCCTTTAATTTACTAACTTATGAGGTTTAAGCACTTGCATTCATTACCACTAAGGATGGGCTACTTTGCATTTGCAAGGAAGTTTAAAGTGAAAGTGTCCAATGAGAAATTTCCAATACCAACAAGTCGATTTCGGAAATCTTGCCATTTTTACGGTTTAACTCCAAAATATACCAATTGTATTTTGACTAGAGTTTACATTCATTCGCGAAATTTCCTGTCTCCGTTTTCCACATCACACTTTAATAAAGAACAGGGGTCCCCCCCCCAACTGTTTATCGAGAGACAGAAGTAGTCTTCTGTAACATAGAGAAGATAAATAAAGTCCTAAATCTTTACATGTTTTTCAAACATATCTCCTACAGCTGTTTTATGACTTTCGCCCAAACAATCCTTCAATGCTCAACATCTCCAATATAACTATAACTGAAATAAATTTTTTCAGTCCCAATTTTAAAATTGGACTTTTTAAATTTTGTACAGAAATTAGATGTTGTATGCCTAAAAATGCTTAAGGTATCAAGGAAAATTATTTATCTAATAATTGAAGGTCTTTATTTACCGACACAAAAATGTCCATCCTGAGATATTTTGTAGCCCGGATCGCAAACACATTTGAAGCTTCCATCGCCATTGAGACACGTCCCGTGTCGGCACATGCCCTTCTCTTCACACTCATTTCTATCTATTGGAAAAGGAATGCGATTCAGTCAATGCAAAAATTACAATCACTTGAACAACACTTTGAAACGAAAGTCAAGACGGACACAAGTAACTGAACCCTCCCAAAGATGTGATCTGCTGTTGGGGAGATACACTGCCCTACCACAATGAATCGGACAGCAAGATGGGATGGCATAGGGGAAGGAATGCACGCTTTAATAGGGGGATGGTCCCCCACGTGCTACAATGATGCTAGCAACCCTTTCAATAAGGTTTTGTTACACAGCTATGTGTGTTTGTGTCCATCCCTGCTGCATGAATGTTGCCAGCTCGGCTGTAGATTTCGGACGGGATTCCCTAGTTCGTAAGCGTAGCTCGAACGCGTCCCACACATGTTCGATGGGGTTTAGGTCTGGACTCAGAACAGTCCAGGGAAGACCATATCTCGATACCACTGCTATACAGAGGCTGCAACATTCACAGAACGTTGTCGTCCTGGAAGTAACATTCGTTCATTCCATACAATTGCGAGAGCGTAGGACGAACCTGATGGTCCAAAATGCTCATGTAGGCGTCGGTGTTCAATTGACCATATAACGAAAAACACCCCCAAACAAGTAGTCGAATTTTATGCAAGTACGTTGACGTACGGTCCATTATTGTAGGGTAGCGTATCTCGTCACACACTAAGATTGCCTTTTTAGTGATGACGAGATCAAATCTGTCCCGTTTTCTAAAGACGGCATAACTCGTCCATTAAGGTTTGCTAATGCCTCATCAACTTTTCATCAAGATAGAGACAAATTTTGATGATGGCACTATCGAGATCTGGTCACTTTATCTTTCAATGACGGGACACCTACTAGAAAAGGTAAGACTAGGCAATTGGATGCCAACTTTAAACAGGATTCATACACTTTTGAGGAAAGCAAGATTATACTTTCCGATTAAAAAACTAAGCTTTAAGTATTAATTTTTTGTGAGGCTCAAATTTCCTTTCACAATTTAGTTTCTTCACATATCTGCTGGAAGTCAAATGAAATCAGAATACATGAAAATAGTTCAAGTGAGTCCATGGCAAATAATGCGTGAGAGACTTTATGAGTCAATATCGAAATCTCAGAAAAATGCGCAATGGGCACACTCAATGAGCCACGATGGGCTCTTCCTAAACTGCAAAATGATGACATGAACATTTTTTATGCATAAGGGTGGTGATAGTTATCAGTTTAAAATAATCTGTTTCTTTTGTTTTTTCACTGATCCCAAGACTTGTTTTTCCACATTCAAAAACAATCCCAAAAACTAACATTTGTCTACAATGTTTTAGTACATAGCATCATCTATTTACAGCTCATTACCTAAGCAGTAGTCCCCTTGGGGAGATAAGATAAAACCTTCCTTGCAGTCACACTTGTAGCTTCCAGGGAAGTTCTGGCACTTTCCTTTCAAGCAAATCTGGCCGTTTTCTTTGCATTCGTCAATGTCTAAAATAAAAATAGATGTTGAAAACTGCACAGCACTAAAATCAACCCGCTTTCGCATTCACCCCAAAACGTCGGTCCAAGAACAGGGACTGGCAGTAACGGGAGGGTATTCCATTGTTCCACACCTGAGCACATCGTTTTAGAGATTCTGTCGCCACACCTGCCACATCGCTGCGATAATAGAGTTGGATCCACGACACCTAGAGGCAGCGTTCGAAATCATGGGTGGTCCACTGGTCCGAGACCACTGAAAAGTACGATCGGACCAGGAGATTAAAAATCTGGGTGTCCGCGGGACCATTAAATATAATGAGAAAGTGAATGTGCACGTGTTTTATTTTAAAATGAGTTTCAAACTCCCAAACCTTACTTTCGGCAAGCTGTCAAAATGTATTTCAGTCACGTGTTCGAGAATAAGGAAGATCGCATCAGCGCATACTGGAGTCGCGTCTGGTTTCTGCCTCCAAATTGCAAACACAGCAATCGGCCGTTGACGATCGGCAGGTCACAAAAGTGGAGCATTTGCGGTCTCGTTTCTCGCTATCGGCGGGAGATTACTTGACCACGTGCTATATAATACTCTGTTCTTTTGCGATGGCCGGCGACAGTGGGGCAATTCGAATTCCTCAGAGACCTGAAGCTAATTAAAATATATCTGCAATTTGACAGAATTTTCATTCGCCAAAAAAAAAATATCGCTTGCCAATAGAGAGTGGAAATTTTGTGCCATGAATTAACACGATATTAACAAAATTAATTTATTATTCGAGGAGCGGACCAGTATGTTTTCGTATGAACTGGTACCTTCTTTTTATTTTCTAACGCAGCCTGGAGGTGTGCTTGAGAATTAACAGTAGGAATCCATGTCTAATACTACAAAAACCATTATTCTGTTGAAATTCAACTTCTGAAATAAAAAAAACACTGGTCAAATGTTTCGATTATTTACTTGGTTTGGAAGCCTTTTTTCACTCTAAATTCAATAATTATATTATTCACATTGCAATTTTTTAAGGTTGCCAAAATGCAGCCAAAACAAATTTTACTTTTTTGATTAAAGGCACTAAAAAAAATAATGAAGTTTCTATTTTTATGCTATTTGTGCCACGTATTACAACTAGCTATCCAAAAACTGCGATTATAAACATTAAAGGTTCAAATAATCAAAACTGAACATTAAAAAAGTTGCCTGTTTGCTTTAGGAAGATATCATTGGATAAACTGATAGCTCAAAGGCCTGAGAAGCATGATTATTTATTCTAATTTCAAAGGTGTGTGCATATAGAAGGGCTAAAAATGTAAATGTATATATATGGACTTGTTAATACATTTACTTCCTTCTCAATTATTGTATGATCATCAGTGGAAAATATCTGTATATTAAAAATGTTACTGCCGCAGCCAAGGGATTAAAAACTTGCTTTTTTGGCGCGATTCTCTGACGGTTTATCGAGAAAGTACGCATCAGAAAATTACGAAATAAAAATAGTTTGTTCAAAATTGTACAGGGAACAAGATTAAGAAATTTCTGATGCGGCTCTTAGCTTGGGGTGCATTAAGTGTCAGTAGCAAAAAAAAGCAAAATTTCTAACATTTTTTTCTATTTTCAGTCTTTAGCCGAGAATTTTTTTTAGAATACCTCGAAAAGTAAAAAATTTTGCACCTCACCAAGGGTTTATAGAAATTTCAATTTGGTTCCGGGTAATAGTTTTTTGAAATTTGGGAAAATCGGAAATGTTTGTCACTTTTGTTAAAACTGTCATAACTTTTGCTTAATCCTATTAGTTTTTAAATTTGAAAACATCAAGGGAAACCTTAGAATGTACTCTTTCTTACGGTACAGTTATTTTTGAAATTGGTTAATAAATAAATTCGATGTGATTAAAAGTTGATCATACAAATTTCGGAATTTTAAAATCGTAATTTCCGAATTAAAATTTTAAAATTCCACGTGAAAGCTTATAATGTACTTTTTTGTTATGGTATAACTATTTTTAAAATTGGTTTATAAATAAATTCTATGCGATAAAAGGTATAATTTAAAATTGTCGCGACGGCAAGTTTTTCTTCGTGGAGATGAACAAGTTACATTTGTAACGGGTTAACAAGGCATAAAATTTATCCCCGTAGCAACAATTTTTTTTTTTACAATTGAAACTCGCTGTGACGTCATGGTCCGGAAAGTACAATCAAGAACAACTAATTATGTGCTAGATTCAAATACCGGAAAATATGCCTTGGTGGTGGGACTGATTCCTTAAATATTTATTTTTCTCTTTCAGGGAAGGAATGGGGCGACATGTCCCTGTCATGTTGGTTGGACAGATGATTTAAATATTGTTTTTCTGTTTTAGGGAAGGAATGAGGCGACATGCCCTTGTCATGTTGGGTGATAGTGGGAATATTTCCTTTTTTTCTCCTTTAGGAAAAGAATGAGGCGATATGCCCGTTGGGTGGTGGAGGGATTGATTTCTTATAATTAGACCTTGCGCAGCTAGCAAGCCTTTATTTCGTGTGTTGGTTTACGAAGCCAAAACACATTCATATCTTACCCTCACCAAGGCGCTTGTGAAAGGAGTAATGGGACTGCGTAGAAATCACTTGAAGTTGGCCAGCGTTAGCGAGCAGGGGGCGGAGCCCCTAGTTTCGAATGAACAAGCAGACCTACTTGTGAAATCTGCAGCAAATGGGATCTCTCACCAAACAACCAGTCTAAAGTGGCTTAGGTGCAAATTATCAAGTTCTATTGATGCACTGATCTTGAACCAATGGCAAGCAGAATGGGATACTTCTACCAAAAGAAGATATACTCATCAATTCTTCCCTAAGATTTCAACATACCTAAAATACCAGAACTCAAAGCTGGTACAATTTTTCGCAGGCCATGGACCATTTCCGGCATACCTAGAGCGTTTCCACCTTCGAACTAGTGCGCTGTGTATCTGCGGCCGAGAAGGTGATCCCATCCACTACCTTTTTGACTGTGATCTAACAAGTCAGTGGCATTTGTTGAAACCTTCTCTGAAACAGTACCCACATTGGTGCCAAAATACTGCCAAGAACAGACACTGCCACCACAAAATCCTAAAAGTGATGGAATTTCTCAGCTCCAACATTGATTACATCTGTGAGAGCTGAGAAGTCTAAATCGAAAGTTCTCAAAATAACTTTGGTTTGCTTTCGAAACTTTTATATGTCATTTTGGCTGTCTGACATCTGTATTTAACATTTTGTTGTTAGTATTATTATTATTGTTTTTTTTTTGAAAATTGATTTAAAGTTTTTTTTTTGTTCTGATTTTGTTTATGTTTACGTTTTTTGTTTTGTTTTTCTTTTCTCATTTTGGTCTGTGTCAATTTTTCAAACTTTGTTATCCTCTTTTTTTTTTGTAACTTTGGGTTTTTTTGTGCTTACACGTTTTGTCCTTCATTTGCCTTTCCCCTTCTGTGTACTTAAATGTTTTATGTATGTATTGTGGATTGCTCAGCTCTCCCTTATCCCAGAATCTCCTCCGTAAGACGGACTATACAGCTGAAAGCCGCACAGGTGAAACAGTGTCCGTCTACGGCGTCCAATCCAATCCAACACAAATCTTAAGATTATGCGACTCAGAATTTATTGTCCTCGTACACGTTAACATCTTCAAGACTATCTGATTAAAAATTGATAGAAGTGCGAAATATTGCAAGGATTTACAAATTTCGTGTTAAACCTCGATTGTTAGATGGATCGATGAGAAAACTTACCAACACAGGACTGTCGGGTGGAAGACAAGGAGAACCCCGGCTTGCATCGACAGGTGAAAGAACCGTCTCCGTTCACGCAGTCGCCATTTGCACACATGCCAGTAATGGAACATTCATCTTGGTCTGAAAAAAAGGGAATCGATTCAAAGCAATCAGGAAATATTAACGAGTTTTAAAATGATTGGCAGTCTACGATAGTGGTTTGGGGTCTTTTGGCTCAGGGATCACATTTAGCTAAGCTGCAAACGCAAGATAAAGTAAAATGAAAAAGACATGAAAGAGAAAAAATAGGGATTACAAACAAAGTAGTGAGTATTTTTGAAGTAACATTCCACTGGAGCAACACAACGGGCTATTGGCTACAATCCGGGATCAACCCCCGCAGATAAAGATCCAAAGACAACACCACGTAATTTTGAACCATGGTCAGATGACGAGGTCAAACCTGACAAGGCACACCACACTCCAAACTTCGCCAGCACGTCAACGTTAGGACGTTCAAAGTCAATACAGATATAATGTGCATCAGCCCCCTTTGCACACGACGGTCTTTGGTCGAACTCGCAACCCTACGATTGTTAGTCCGTTACTCGTCCGACCGGGCTACCTCGGCTCGTCCAATATCTCGGCTGAAGTTTAGTATATTGCATAGAAATAGGAGATTTTATCCTAAACTCACCTGTACACTTTGTTCCATCCGACGTGAGATCGTAGCCAGTGGGGCAGATGCAGGTGAAGCTACCTACAGAGTTGATGCAGCGTCCGTTTTGGCACAAGGTTGCATTCTGACACTCATCGATATCTAGACACAGGGAAATGAAACGTTAAGGAACAGCACATACATTTAATAGACGTTTGGAATAGCTCAACATTAATTCGGAAAATGTGTCGAAATATTAAGACTGTCGATTCAATGGAATGGTTAACCTTGTATGTTTTTCATTTCATTAATTGTCTACATTATCTTGGCTAAAATAAAACTAAAATTTGAGTTAGTAATATTTTATGGTGGTATGTTTTTGATAATAAACGTCTGGCAATATATATGAACTGGTAATGACAGTGAAGCAGACTTGTCTCAGTAAGAACAAACAATAACCTTCTAACTTCTTCCGCACTTCCCTCACTAAGAAAGCATGAACTTCATAGCATGTGTAAATATAATACATAGTACTAATATAAGTCCTTGCTAAGTACTGCCTTGTCCTTAAATAAATGTGTTCTTATTGCCTGGAACTCACTCAGTACGTGTTATTAGAACGAAAATAGCAACTTCAACAGTTCCAGCTTTTAACTACATAATAATTTCACCATTCAGTCTAAACAATTTTTATTTTTAAGATTCCATATAAATTCTGACGGAGTTTTTCAAAACTAACATTGTTTTCAAAAACTAGTTCTTATAAGTACAAATTAATTTAGATTGAAAAACTAAAAAATTCACCAAATTAGCTAAAAATGTGCAAAACTATTCATGAGTGTTCTTAGCCCCTGCTATTAGATTGGCAACTGCTTAATTGATACCACTGATTTTGAAACAGGTTTATCAAAAGGGCGTTGAAGATTCGAAAATAATATTGTTGCCATTTGATTCCTGTTGACCTCCGAGTGATTTTAAGAAACAAAATATACTAAAATTCCTAAAATGAGTAGTTTTTAGACATTTTTGTATAAGAAAAATAATTGCTGTCACCGAGGTTGAAAAATACTAGTAGCAAAAAATCACCCATAAAATGAAAGAAACACTCAAACTTCGAGAAAATCCAACTTACCGACACATTTCTTATCATTGTTTTGAGACCGGTATCCTTTGTTACATTCACAGCGATAGGAGGAAGGCGTATTAATGCAACGTCCATTAGCGCAGAAATCTTGGCGTATATCACACTCATTGATATCGAGGGTGGAACTGGCAGAGCACAGTTGACTGTATGCTTCTATAAAAAGTAAAAGTATTTATTAAAAGAATGAAATATTCCGTAAAGGGGGATCACATTCTATTACATGTTTATTAATGATGTATTTGGCTACAATAAATTCTGCAACTCATTTAGTAACCTCAAATCAAAAATAACACCAATAAAGGCTGTACATTCAAGACATAAAACTCATTTAAAAAGTATTCATAACTTTAAAATTGTTAAAATTACATGAAAGAATTTTACTAGCATTTCGTCAACAAGTCTCCCTTTTTTTGTCATGTTTTAAAAACAGAATTAAAATGCGTGCCACTTATTTTATCAATAAAGCAAGGTTAAAAATTAGGAACAGAAAGTCAGGCGTGAATGATACCTAAATATTTTTATTCTGTATACATGGGTGTGTATAAACACAATGTAATTGATGAATAAAGCTCGTATTTCGATGACTATTTGCTTTTGGGTTCACTTGTGCTGATTTAGTGTTTTACATTTAGAGTAGACGCAACCAAAGTTCGTCTTTTGAAGCTGTAGGACGCGGATCACGAGATAGACGCCGACCAACCAAATCCCACACTTGCTCAATAGGCGACATATCCGGCGAATAAGCAGGCCAAGGAAGAAGTTGCATGTGTTGGGCTGAAAAGAAGTCTCGAACATTCCTTGCAACGCGTGGGCGTGCATTATCTGTTGAAAGATAGCTCCAGGGATGCCTTGAAGGAAGGGAACGTCTTCGGGCTTTAGCACTTCACGGACGTACCTGTTGCTATTTAGATTATCCTCAATTCGTAGCAGCTGAGATCGTCCATAATACGAAATCGCACTCCAGACCATAACTCCTTGTGTTCGGCCACTATGACGTTCGATAACGCACTCGGGAAGGCAGCGTTCACCGGCATAGCGTCTAACACGAATGCGGCCATCATGATTCTACAAATTAAAGCGGGATTCGTCAGAAAATACAACTTTTTGACAATCAGCCCGCCAGGCTCTGTGCCCATTGCAGACTCAGCCGTCGATGGTTTGGCGTGAGGGGGATCCTGTATAAAGGAATCCTTGCACGTAGTCCACGCTGCAGCAGACATCGGCAAATTGACGAAGCCGACATTAGTACACCTGTAGGAGTAGACTAAAGTGCTGCCAACTGCCTGGAGGAAGCTGTAAGGTCATTCACCGCCATGTGGACCAGATGTTTATCATCGCTCGCTGAAATCACCTTCGTCGTCCACTCTCATTTTTTTCGAGTTGTCCGGTGCTCGTCGGTCCACTGCTTCCAAACTCGCATCACTGTGGAACTGTTCCGCTGCACACGAGCTGCTATTGCGCGATAGGAAAATACTCCTTCATTAAGGACGATGATTCTCCCCCGTTCAAACTCCGTAAGTTGTTGAAATTTCACCCTATTTCGTCGTGGAGGCATACTTAGGTCGCACTAAACGTTCGCCACTAAAAAATAACCATGCTCTATTTTCAACGACCCGCTACAGCCCTCTATTTATACGCTTTTAGCATGAGTTCAGAGGGCGCTGCTCACACCACGCATGCGTGGTGGCTCTGAAACTTTACTACTTTACATAACATTGACATTTGCTGCAAATTTCATTTCATTCGGATGATTCCTTCATGGTGTTGTATTTTTTACAAACAGCAGTGTATGCCAGAAGCTAACACATTCAGAAAACTGAGTGTCAAAAATGATGACTGGGTCTAAGCAAAATGTATGGGTGCAAAATATGACTAACTACAGCTAATTTCAAAGCCTGCATGCCTATTTTGACCAAATGAACTTAAAATATAAAAATGTAAACTATAATTAAAATTTTCCATTCAATATTTTTGACGTAGAATACGTCTTACCTTTATACACCAGGGTACCACGCGCGAATAATTTTTTATTTTTCACAAAAAAGCGTGTGGAAAAAATTTAAGAGCCTGAAAAATTATGTGAATTAAAAATTATCATTTTCCATGCACAATTACCTTTACAGTTTATATTTTTCATTCAATATTATTGACATAGATTACGTCTTACCTTTAAAAACCGGGATACCACGCTTAATTTTTTTATTTTTCACAAAAAAGCGTTAGTAGAAAAATTGAAGAACCTGTAAAATATATAGGATGCATACGCGAACGACATCGCGTTCAAAAGAGCATAAACAAAGAATGCTATAAATGCTTCTTGATCTTGCGCTGAAGCGCAAAGTTGAGTCACGAAAATGAGCTCAGCCACTCACATTTATTTAGTCTAGCTCCGGCCTACTTATATATTTATTTTTGTTTCGATATCGGACCTTAAAATGCGGAAATTTCGCAAAAATTTCAAAATGTCCAAATACATGCACACTAAACACAAGAAAAAATTATAGAAACGTCAACAGGAAGAAGGACTGAGAGATGGAGAATCCAAGAAGAGCCGGACGTCCTATGCTGAGTGTCAACGGGCTCGGAGGGTGTTCTTGAAAGTTTTGGCGTCGCACCTTCAAGGTGACCAAATTCCTGATACGCCAAGTACCTCCACCGCTCAGTTCGACGCAAATGATGACATAAACGTTTTAGAATCGAGTGATAGAATCGAGTGTTAGAATCGAGTGATAGAGTTCAACCCTTAGAGGTCGGTCATGAGTCACAGCTTCAACATCAACAGCGAGTGCACCAATTTTGCGGAAGGATGAACATTTGATGTGTGAATTTAAAACAGTGCAGTACTCATTTCTTTCACTCTCATTTACCTTATGGCCTCACTGACGTATTCTACGCCTTAAACCTAGTGGCCGTGTCCCGACACAGCCCCGGTCGTTTCTTTTCGGAACACAAATGACTTGGGCAGCAATGCTAAAAAGTAACTGGGTGTTTTCCACTCAGTTTTACTTCCACTGTTCCTACATCACAAAAACAGTCTTCAAAAACACCACTTGTTGGAATGGAACTCACAAATCACACACTCAATGGAAATTTCAGAAAGTACAACTTTAAATTAATGCTAAATATAGCAATAACTGGATTTAATTTATAATAAATGAAATAAAAAATTTTGACAAATTCATTTCTTAACATTTTTTTCCAGGGTTTCATCCTGAAACTGGTATTTCTTAAGTCAACTTGTGTCCAAAAAATTGATTTGTGAATTTGGAAATTGACGCTTATCAAGTGAATACTACACCACTATGTACACATTTCCGTAGTTCTTTTCGAATGCAAACTTACTTGAACCAGGCAGTGGACATGGCTCGCAGGGCTCTGCCCATCCTTTGCCCATGTTTTCCCCACAGCAGCACTCCACCTTCGACAGTCGCACGGCTAGTGGGGTTTTGCATTGCCCATGGATCAGATCCACATAACAGTTCTCTTGCCGAGTGTCTAAGGATAAAAGGATAGTTGCAATATTTTACATTTATAATGAAATTGTTACTCATTTTGTTTTGTTACAAACTTGCCAGAAAACCTTAAGAAATCCCAGTGAATTCCTTTTTTTCGGAACATGATTTCATGAATTTGACAATGATATGAAATGATTCGCCGACCAACCGGTATAGTGGTCAAGGCGTTGGCCTCTGGATCGGAAGGTTTCTGGTTCGAATCCGGGGTCAGGGCATGGATGTAAATTGTGCAGTCCTTTGTTAGGGGAAATGATGGTCCACTCAACTTTGAACCCCTTTACAAGTGACCATCACGTCCGGCCTTGCAGTGGCCAAGGATAGTGTCCAGTGCCCGCCAATGAAGAAAACAAAAAAAAATGATATTAAGACATTTTAAAATAAAAAAATTATAACACAAAGTAAAGAAAAACTGCATAGAATCCATTGGACTTTAACGAATTATTCCTAATATAGACTGAACACAGGGTCATCGATAAAGAATCGTTATCAAAATGTCAAATGATCATAAATAATGAGTGATTACTGACAAGATATTTCAATAGTAGGTTGTAGTTTGTCTTAAAATATTCTGTGCATTTTAATACTTGGATAAACTTTCTATGATACTCACCTAAGCATGCTTGTAGATTCTGAGCGGGTACATAACCAAAATCGCAACGGCAATTGAACCCACCCAAAGTATTGACACAGCTACCGTGATGGCACAGATCGGGGTTGCTTTCACATTCATTCACATCTGAAAAGAAATAAACTCACGTACGTTTTAGAGGAACTTTTTTATAGCATGCTCATCAGTACAAGAATTTAACAAGATCCGTTTGGGGGATAAATACATCCAATACATTTGGGTGACAAACCGTCGAGGGAAATTAAGAAATCTCCTTACATTTATCAACAAATTATTATTATTTTTTTTTAAATTTACTTCGTTGCCAAAAATCTTTAGTATTACTTAACTTATACTTTACGCTGGTTCATGTTTAAAGTTCTATTGAATATTCTTTGTGCTGACTAGAAATTAAAATAGGTGGAATTGAACAGCATTTCCACGCAAGGCCTATCAACGCTTCCAGTTCTAATACATAGTATCCATGAACACCTCGAGGAAAAGCATTATTCATTTTGTACTGAAACAAGTATCATAAGTGTAGTATAGGTGAAGACATTAGAACAATTAAAATATAGCATATATTAACTGAAAATTACTTTAATTTTAAATTTGATTATTACTTTATTTTTTAAATTTTATAATCACTTTATTTTAAATTTGATGAACAATATTTTTTATTCGGAAGATTAGTCTGACTTGAAAAGCACCATGTTTCAGAAATCTATAAATGGATTGAGTCTTATGCTCCAATAATGTAGGTAAGATAAAATTTCTTTCTTTATTTTTGATTTTATTTGTGCTTATCAAAAATAATAATTCATTCCTAAATCTATTCCATACTTTTTCCTCCGGAGGATTCGTTTTTAAAAATTCCAATGGTATTTGAACTACAAGACCTTCCTATTGATATCCCTTTTACTATGATTAATCAAACAGTTCGAGTGTGAAATAAAGGAGGTACATATACATGCAACCTTATCAAATTACATATAGAAAGATAAGCCCCCTTCAAAGGAAATATGTTTTACTTTTTTTTATGAAATATTAATGCCTTTCTGTTCCCAATTTTATTCCTTAAACCATTTTTAACAATCCTAGAGGAATTTCTTTTCAAGTGAAGTACTTGGCTAATTTAGTTCCTAAACAGTGTGTTGAATGAAATCCCAGTGCGATGGAATTTCAGACGTGCTTCTCTCAGTGTATCCAATAACGCTTAGTGTTCATACAGAAACTTTCTCCGCACTCCAAATGCACTTCTAAGAGCACTCTTACCATCGCATGAACCAGAATCCTCATTATAAAGATATCCGGTATCACAGTCGCAACGAAACGATCCCTCCGAGTTGACGCATTTCCCATTCTCACATATCCCAGGAATGGCTTCACATTCATCCACATCTAAAAGAAAAATAAACACAGGATAAGCATTTCATGCATCGATTGGTCCAATTTTGCTTTCTTGCACTATCTTTACCATTTTGAGCTCAGCATTATTGAAAGTGTTTTAAACTTATTCAAAATAACGATAAGCTTAAAATCTGAATTTGGGAACTGAAAATTATATTAATCTTTTCAAAAGTTTTAGTGATGTTTAAAAAAAACATGAACATTCTTCTTATGTAAATGGATTCATGAATTGAAACGTTAAAATTTTAAATGTTAAACTATCTAGCACAGATTTCTTATACACTTTTTGACAATGCTTTTTGTTGTAAGTTGTGGCAGGCATAGCCATAAAAGCCCGCTTTAATGGGATAATGCAACTTTGCAATTATTTGAATATATTACATAAATATTTATAAATCATTAACTTTTTTTTTATTTTATCATGCCCAAATAACTCTAGTTTGCTTGTTTCAATGTGATCTTTTATAACATTCATACTATATAAACTGGTTCCATTAGAGTTAAAACTAATAAATTATTTAACTCCTACACACTTCTATAAGAATATTTCAGAAACAAAATATACATTTTTTTCATTGAAAAGCAAATACTTGCCTGGTAGTAGTAAGGATAAACAGTTGTGTTGATTTTTTTTGGAAATTCTTTAATTTTTAAATTAGCGTATTTTTTGCAAAGCCTAAAACTGGATATCTTCTAAAGTCGTCCACAGTGACATAAAAAGACGAAAAAATGAAGCAAAAGCATTGTCACAAAAGAGTCTTTATATCAAAGCTATACCGAATATCTAATAAGATCACCTTGACAAGTCCTGGACTGAATGTTCGTTATAAAACCCCTCTCGCAATCTAATTTGGAAGGACACTGCTCGCAAGGGTGGCCCCACGCAACACCAACTGTAGCACAGCAAAGCTGTCTGGTGCACACCACCCCCGTCAACTGTCCTGCACAAAACTGATTGCGCACTTTCCGGAAACAAGGTCCAGTACGGTAATCTACAAAAAAAGGACAGGTAATATTCATAAACATGATTGCTCATTATTCAAAATATAGTCACACAACGAATAATCAAGATTAAAAAAGATGGGATCGATTCTTTATTATTGATTTATGTATAAATGTACACAATAGGTGAATTAGTTTTACACGGATCAAGAAGTTTGCAATTCAAATATGTATAACAAGCCAAAATATGTAATTAGTCACACAAATAAACTTTGTGTTTACAGACGTAGAAATCTCATCTGTCAAAATTAAACTTTACGGTAGGTAGTTGAATTAACGGCGCAATGGGGGAAAACAACGGCTCTTGTCGATGGCCTCGTGATTTTGAACCACGATCAACTGTTTATTATTTACTCTTCATTTCACAAATTCGAAGTTTCTGCATAAAGTTAATTATGAATCAATTAAAATCTTGCTCAGTCTCGCTATTTGGATGCTCTCTAAAACTGCTCTGATTAACGTTAAATTGATTGTAGTTGATTAGTAAATTATTGTAGTTGATTAGTTAATTATTGTAGTTGATTAGTAGTTTGTAAATTTATTTACTAACCAGCCTTCTCTTTTTTAGTAATACTATAGAAAGTGGTAAATGAAAACATTTGAAGAAGCACAAAAAGCTATATTAAAATATCTACAGATAAAGTAAGGTGATTTATGAATAAACTGCCTTTCTGTTTTAAATATCATGCATTTTAATTTAAAATAGCAAAGGGTTACCATTAGGAAACAATTTTTAAAGTATGAAAGTTTTCGTTAAGTCTAGCTGTCATTTAAAAAATATTTTCGGTTTTTTAATTGATGCAATTGTTTATCAGTCTGAAAAGTATTGTAAAACTTAAAATCCCCTTAATTGAATAAAAGTCTGAACAGTTGGCGTAGGGGTATTCACTCACACTAGAATTTCTTCCAATAGTTTGAAAATCCTTACATATAAGTCTTCTCTCTTGAGATATTAAAAAAGAAAATTTTTGCATAGGACTTGTTTTTAATAAAAATTAAACTTTTAAATTGCCTTTTGTTTCCTAAAAACTTTTAAAATCACAATCAATCCATATCAATAATTCGATGCCTATCATTATTCTATCCAATTTAGTCTAGAGATACATTCTGTTTCACATTAGAGATTATTCCAAGCTTTTAATATTAGAACTTTGAGGGTTTCACTAGGTAGCTGATTTGCAGTTACGTATGGAAAATAAAAACACTGAATGTGAAACATAGGGTGGGGTAAAACAATATTTTTCCAAAATGAAGAAGTGTCCAGAACAGGGATTTACGTTTGGGATGTTACAATTTATACATTTTTCTTGTCTTTCAGTGCACAATGATTGCTTATCAAGTAAAATATTATTTACAGAATATTCCAGTATAAATTCTGTGATTTGACAACGTTCGTAGCTAAGCGTACGTCTTTACAGACGCAGCATTCTGAATTGCTGTACTATTAAGAGCAAACAGATTTTATAATTCTCTGAATGGTTATCGGTATAAGCAAAGTAGAAAATATTATGTCATTCAAAAAACGTTACTTTTGATGATGCTTGTTACATTTCAATATGTATGTTTAGAGTTAACATTACACATATATGTGGGTTCATTTGTATTGTTTTGGCCAAGAAGTAAGGCAATTATAGGTAAAAATAGTCCAACCGTAGGATTTCAGCAATAGTGTGTATTCAAAGCTTAAGTTGCTACAGAAGTATCTTATAAATTAAGTCTGAAATGCACTAAACAAAAATGTACATCAAAGCACCATTTATACATCTCCGAAGGGACTGTAAAAAAGACAGAAACGAAGCATGAAAGAAATGTTCGCCACTAGATTGTAATCTAAAAATAGAAACTTGAAAGACCTTCATAAACGTTATAAATCTTTTTCAACTTTCAGTAAACATAAAATATTAACTTTACTGAGAAAAAAACTCCCTTCCACAGGAAAAAAACATTTTATACAAAGTTAAATTATTTTGCTAAGGACAAGAACCGAACATTCGCCACTAGATGGCAGCCTACCAATCGAAACTCGAAATATCTTAACTTTATAACAATAAACATTATAAATAATACATTTTCATTTTTCAGCATTATTTACGTTTCACCTTCCCATAATTTAACAAATGTACTCTCCAAAACGTGTCTCAAATCATCGACCATCCAATTCCTTTACAAGGTCAGTGACTTTAAAGCCGAAAGGGTAAAAAAAGCATTTCGTTCTCATGATTCTCGGCGGTGCGTCGCATTAACGTCACAGAATTAGCGAAGAATAAACGAAATATTTAATCGTAAGTGGAACTTGTTTCAATCTGATGCATAAACGGAAATCCCATAGATCCACTGTATATAAAAACATTTAGGAAATCAGCTATAAATTTTGACCATTTTAAAAGGGTGCAGAAAGTAGGATGATATGAACTGAAACAGTTTAAGGAAACTGAGACGAAAATTTTTACCTCTTTCGCATCTCCTTCCTGTATAGCCATAAACGCATGCACATCGATCTGGACCAATACAGCGACCTCCATTTAGGCACGGTTCCTGACAAAGACCTGTCGAACATCAATACTAGTACAGTAAAATGAAAACTTTAATTACAATTTAAAAATACATTTTTTCATAAGCTAGCCTAAACAGTCAATTACGTCTAAAACAACGCTCAAGTTAAGGTTCGCAATTAGCAGTCGTTAGTTGTTTTCTGCACCTGTAAATGCGTTTCGGATTCAGTCGTCGTTTGCAACTCCCGACTTCTCAGACTATGTTTCACTTTTTCAACGATCGACACTCGTTCTTTTTAGATGAGTAAAGTTTCGTTTGGTGCCATTACACCATGCTTCATACACATTCGCAAAATAAATTGAAAATTGCAACCAAGTAAACCATTTTGGCAACCGAGATAACATTTAGTTGTTCTAAATTTCTAACCCAGTGATACCTTAACGAAACAAAATAGAGCTCAAAATTGCTTGCAACATGTATTTGAGAAATTTTATTTAATGTTAAGATAAATAAATCTGTTTGCTCTGTTTTATCTATGCGCCGATTGGTACAAGAACACCCAACTACATCTGTAAAAATGGTGGAAGATAAAAATTGCGGTCGATAAGATATGCGGCGCTATAATGCTCCTACTTTGTGCACTGAAGTTGCAGCTATTTTGGTGGGTGACAATGGAGACATTTGTGTGTTCCCAATCGGTGATACGTGCCGAAGCGTTTCACCACTAAATCAATGTTGTGATCCAGTGACCAATCCTTTGCCACGGGTCGAGTAGAGGTGGAACATGCAGAAAGAGAGAAAAACAGCGCACCCGATTCACTCAACTACAATGGTATGACTTTTCCAGCGAAATGGTTTCAGTATTTTGCATACTAACTTTTTCAGCAATATAGTGTTGATTGCGTATGTGAAAACTGAAGGCTCACGCTTACATTTTTTATGACAAAATCACAAAGATTTGCGGTAAAGATCCCACTAAGCAATTTTTATCACCAAATGAATATGGCGGTCAAGCGCTAACCAATCATACAACGCGATAAATCCAAATTTCGTTGCAATGGTATGAATATAAACGGACTTTCCTTTCTTGGCATAGGGTTGCCTTAATGCTGGATCAGTAACATCAAGGTTACCATGTTTGGTAATAAATTGCTGGTGTAGAGGATGCAACATCTCTATCAGATTTGAGAATTGAATTTTATCGAGGACTTTCAGATGGCTTTGGAATGCCAAGAACGTAATGAAAACATGCGAGCAGGAAAAGTTACTACACTGCCATTTTCTTGCCAAGGAACACCGCGTCATATGAAACAGAATTGCCAAGATGCAATGGCAATGGCAAGCAAGTTTGGGAAGCCAGATCTGTTTATGACGTTTACTTGCAACCCATCTAGGTCTGAAATTCTAAATTGCAAGGAGGGAATACAACGTCCATAAAATCGACCTGATATTGTTGTACGTGTAACGAACTTTTGGAAGATACTTGCAAGCATGGAATAACTGGAAGTGTTTTGGCCAATATTTATGTTACCGAGTTCCAAAAGGCTAGGTTCGCCTTATGCCCACATTGAGGAAGCAAAAGTCACATGAGCATTCAGGAAGCAAAATTCGCACAAAATATGATATTGACAAGTTTGTGAGTGCAGAACTTCCAGATCCCAGAACTGATCTTAGACTCTTCCAAATTGTGACAAAATGCATGGTACGTGGCAAATGTGGAACTATAAATATATTTTCTAAATGCATGAAAAATGGACAGTGATGCAAAACTTTTCTCAAATAGTTCAAGGATGATACAGAGGAAAAGGTAAATGGATACTCTATTTACCGCAGAAGAGTCACTGAACCTGTCCAAGTAGGAAAATATTCCATTGATAAAACACCAGAGTGCAAAACTTAAGCAGCTTTTCTGATTTTGCCCTAATTCCGCAAAAAATCAACTGCGACAGATGAAATTCATACTACAGAGGCACAATGTAGTACTTAAATGATGAAGAAACCATAGAAACAAAAAAATTAATAGGATGCATACAGTATGAAACGAAGCAGGAAAGGCCATTACTGACAGAATGAAGTTGGTACAAAACACTGTCTGGCCAAGAGGGAGACCAACAAAACAAAGTCCCTTAGAAAGGGAAATGACCTTCCCAAACAGCAATGGTTACGTGTCACCGTCTTTCCATACACAACACCAGAGTTCCTTTACCTCCTTCTTATTAAGTTGCATGACGCGGCGCATGCTGACTCCACGCGTTTTGCGTGCAATCACGTCACCTCTGACGTCATGCTCCTGATATTTGCGTATATGTATCACCTTTCTACGGAATTGGCTTTTCATTGTACTGGTCGCAAAAAGTCCTTTTCTACAATTTCTTCGCTGAAAAGTGACTGTGTTACTTAAGTTTTGCACACTAGTGTAGATGCGTTGACCCATGTAATCCTTGGTTGCTTAAAAAATGTAATGCACATATTATTGTTAAGTTTGTGCTTCAGTTAAAAGTATTAAATACTTATATAAATATGTATACAAAGGACATGACGCAGCCTCGGTAACAAAACAAAAAGAAGGTGCTCTTGATCCTGATGAAATTTAAAGTTTTGTTGAAGGTTGGTATGCAAGTGCACCTGAAGACATGTGGCGTTTAAATGAATTCAGTTTCAACCCCCCTCTGTAGTGCACTTATAACTGTGCATTTACCATAGCAACAGCCGATTGTGTACCAAGACGGTCACGCAATTGAAAGAGTTGCTTTAAGAAAAACTCACATCATGGTTTGAACTGAACAAAAATGACCCAGAAGCTCGCAGCATTTACATTCCACAATATTATGTGTTTGATAAGAGTACCACGAATCGGCGACAGCGTGATGGAAAAAAAGTTATCGAGAGATTGACAGTAATTAGTAGAGATACTATTGCTACTGCGTAAGTCAGGAGCAGTCAGTTTTAAAGATGTTTTGATAGTAAATGCATTCCATTTCAACAAGCACGTCGTCAGGAGAATGAACTTCTTCGTGATGACCAGTAATGGGGGATGTTGCTTTGAGTGAAGCCTCTCAATTTCAATCTCCGAGACAGTTGCGCATGGCGTTCGCAAGGATTTGTGGCTTTGGAGAAGTGGAGGATGTTCCTTCGAAACGATCCAACCTAAGACCGTAAGTGTATGTAGGGGCTGGTGCACGTTAAATCTGTCGCATGGTGTGGAAATCGGTAGAGTGGGGTTGCCAGCTCAGGTGCAGACCTCGTTATCTGACAAAAATGAAAAATAACGAACGACAGATTTAACGTGCACCAACACCGGCGAACACGAGGATCATGGGCTGGATCGATTTTCGGTCACACAACCTTTCCGGCTGCAAATCCGTTGATCTTCCAACTGGGCTGCCACGGCTCCATTTAGGATTTGGAAAAAAGTTAATACCGAAAAGTAAATAAGGTAGACACACACTTGCCGAATGTTTACAGATTGATCCCAATTCTAACTTAAAAGGGTAGACAGGAAATGAGTATTTCCGAGAGACCTCTTTAAGGCTCCTTTGAACTCGTAACAGAATCGCTACAGATATTCCATGAGTAAAGAAAGTAGTGCTGGGACAGCCTTGGGGACTTTTGACTCAATTTAAATAAGAAAGTTTGGCCGATTCGAAGCGCACAGAGACATCTGCTTGAAATTCATGAGACGGAGGATTCAAAGGGCTTCCGCCGTTTCTTCCGAAACAGTTGGTCGCCGATGAACAGAGTTCAATTACTCTCGGGACACTGCGTTTCCACGGCCCTACAGCTACAAGGTGTAGTGCGTATTGGATGACACGACTCGAGGACTTTGAGATTTCGTCATTTTGTTATGCAGCTCAACAGATAGGGACATCTTAGAGCAATCACTGAGACATCAAGCGGCTTCATTTGCATATGTGTGTGATTTGGGGGTACGTGACTCTCTCTTACCCATATTACCTGCATGTTTAAATTATTCATCCATAAAAGTCTGGTCCCAACATTAGTGGAGGGACAAAGGGTTCAGGACTCCAGTTGAAGCCCTTGTTTCTGAGTACAGCGGCCAAATGACCATTGCGCAGAGTGGTTTTTGAGAAAAGTTAACGTGCTATACTCAAAATGCTAAACAACCAGCCCCTGTGTACACAATGGCAGGACCGCGCTTCGAACTCCCAACCCTCCGATTGCTCTTCCAACTGTGTTACAGCTCCAAGTGGTTTTGAAGAGATATCTAGTCCATCTTGGTCACCAATTTTACTGACGAGGTATAGCATCAGCCAATTTATTCCTGGTGACGAGACCAAGATCTCGTCCGTTTTCTTCCAATGACGAGATATCTCGTGCACCAAGATCTGCAAGTGGTCTCGTCAATGACGAGGCACCATGTCAAACACAACCACCATTATCCTTGAAAATCTGGCTATATGTTCTCAGTAGATCTGCAATACTTGTTCCTCTTTGGAGGGGGTCTACGCACGTGTTGACACCTCGTCGCTGGTTATCGTAGCTCGAGATTCTCGTCGCTGATTAATTCGTGTGAACCAACTTCGCATAAGTCGACACTTATAAAAAAATGGTACAAGTGAGGCCAAAGCCGATTGAGCACAAAACAGAACTTATTAACTATAATTAATCTTTAGAACGAAATCTGTTCATCCGCTCTTAACGTCGCTGTTACTTGAATGTCTGTTATCTATGTCGTCACTGCTATAATCTACTTGTTAAGTAAATCTGTTTAAGTTTTTCAAAAGTACTTGTCTGATTCTACAGGACCTCAGTCGTAAACAGAAGGAGTGCATGAAAACATTAGGGAGGGAGGAATAGGTGTTCTGGCATGGCCAAGACATGTGTACTGCAGGCTTACGACTCACCTCAGAAGAGGACTCGAGTTCATGAAAGATTGACCCCAATGACATTCAGTGTCACCCAAATAGTCTCCGGTTGATGAGCCGACTGGATAAATGTGTATGGCAGATCAAACCTAATCCATCTCCCAGGATTAGGAAACATGCGCCCCAAGCACCTGCGTCATGACAAGGCGTGTATTTTCGATAACGCTTTTTTATCTCGGGCTAGATGTTTGTGTGTTATGCATTGCCAATAGGTATCATATCAAGTTCCCTCTTGGGTTTCATGTCATATACAGGATATTCCATGTGTTACGCAGGACCATGTATTGCCTATTATAAATCATGTCAACCTTCAGGCCGTCCTTTACACGGTCTTAAACCTTTTGCTGGTGGGCTCCGAGGCTTTGGAAGCAGGCAAAAAGGCTTGTAGATTCATGAAGGTGAACAATCTTTTGATTGACACCTACATGACATGGATGCCTCTGTCACACATAGAGGAAGTAGAATGAGCAGTGCTAACCTTTCTGAAGTGCCCAGGATCATTTGAACCAAACTAGTAGTAAGTTTTGACTCTTGTACACTCTCGTCTGCCCCGATCATATATCACCTGACTGGTTAACGGAATAGAAGAAGACGCCCATTCATCACCATTATTCATCATCACTGATGGGTCCGCTCAACGAAGTAGTAAACTGGTGATTTCATCGCTGTCCTGTCATAAGATTTTCTATCACCAAACAAGACGATAATATGACAAACCAATAAAAAAAATTTTTTAGAACAGTCACGTGATTACTAGTCGATATGTACAGGTAGTGGACAAAATAATTGGAACACCTGTGAAAGAACGCAAAATGTTTATTAGTAGCGAGTTGGGCCACCCTTGACTTCAATTACAGCTGGCATCCGACGTCAGATTGACGAATAAAAATATTGCTCAATGTTCAAGGGAATTCACACTCATTCCTCGAGCAGAGCGGTCTCGAGTTCAGATAGTGTGCGCGGAATTGGAAACCGAGCACGGACTTTGTTCTCTAAAAACCCCCACAAAGGCTCAATGATGTCAAGATCAGGGGACTGAGGACACCACGTGAGATGTTCCACTTCATCATAATGCTCATCAAACCATATTTGAACACAGCGAGCTTTGTGAACAGGGGCTTTGTCATTTTGGAATACATGTCGTTCTTCAGGAAACAGAGTCTGAAGCATAGGGTGAACATGATCTGCGAGAATAACATTAATGCTCGGCTTTGATCTTTCCCCTCAGGACTACGAGTGACCGCAAGCCACGACTAGATATCGTTCCCCACGCCATCAAAGACCCCCCACACCATCAGACAGTCAGCGTAAAATGTTTCTGCCGGTGTTCGACAGACGTACACATGTCCGATGGTCTGAAATAATGTAAGTAATAATTCTTCACACCAGATGACCCGTTCCCACTGCTGTTGTGTCCAGTTTTGGTGGTCTCTTGCGACAGTGCTGTTAGGCACCACTGTCGTCACCTAATAGCACTACTCGACGACACTAACGGCTTTGGAATAGCCTCTCTGCCATGAAGCATGCAGATCCCGTTCATTAGTCTGGGTTGATACGGTTTGGTTCCTTCTATTTCACGTCTATGGTGTCAGAATCGTTGAGAAAGCTCACCTGGTGGTTGATTCGGCGTTCCCGGATGGATGATCCCTCCTGGTCCGACTTCCGGTCCTTTCCCTCCGGGCACCAGGGACCCTGGCGGGTGCCCCTCGCACGTGGGCCTCACCTGTCTGTTGCCGCAGATGCAGAGATTGGGCCGGATGCAGCGGCCGTCGCCGCAAGTGGACCGGCAGATGGCTGCGGAGAGACAAGCGTCAGTTAATCAACACTCAACTGCAGTCCGGAACCCTCTCTACTCTCCTCCACCCCCGAAAAAACGTCCTCAATGTTATGATGGATTTAATTAAAGTAAAACAAGTTATTTTCAGAAATATATCGACACCATGAAGAATCTTGTCCAGGACTTGCAGAAATGCAATAGGACAAGCTCTTCTTGTCAGACAACTCCCTAAATAACCCCAACTCCACCACGCCTTAGTGGTCTTAACTCGGTCTGCATGGTTGTTGCTATCCTAAAATTAAACTATCTGATCCCTCTGACCTCAATCTTATTTAAATTTGTTCAGTTATCCATCTGACTTTAAAAAGCCCCTTTTTACCATTAACTTTCGCCATCCAATCCTCTCAGAGACTTACGGCCATTCTCGAGGTAACCCGAGGATCAGTTGCGGGTCAGAATTAGATTGCGGATCATTAAGAACCGTGTTCTCAAACGGCGGGTTAAGTGATCCACGGATTAAAATGATACGCTCGCTGTGATTTGCTACTACCGTCTCTTCACGATCGCGTTTACATTTGTTACAACGCCAGAATCTGCATTCATACTGGTCAAACACGTAATTTGCCGCAAGAATTGATTACAAAGTGTGATTTTAATAGAACGTATATGGCATTTTAATTTGGGCTTGGAAAAAGAAATGCAAAGGTATTTAATTTTAAATTGGAGTTTTATGGAAACCTAAATTTTACAAGAAAGAATTTTACGCAATGCCTTGAAAAATCAATATAATCCGATTACCTTTCTACTTGTCAGTATGGGTGTGTTGGTGTAAAGTGAAGTAACACTTGCAGTGTCGATTTTCTTTCATTTTCGTAATAAATAAACAAAAATAATTTTTATTCCATGATGAATTTTAATCTGTCATGGTCATATTTTACCGTTTGCTCTCTCAATGGGTTCTACTCTGGTGAGCCAGAATATAGTTCGATCCAGAACACATCTGGGCATATCTGCCCTGCTGGCCACCCAAATTGCAACACCAAGAAAGACAAGTTATATCACAACAAAATTTATTTTGTAGATAACATGTTGACCAAGTATCAAATGATTAAATTTATAGACTTCTGTGAAGTGTGGTTCCTGCCAAAATCAGTAGCCAGAGTAGCCTCCATTGTTGGAGATCACCGCTGCCACACGCCTCGGCATTGATTCAAATAGACTTTGGATGTGTTCTTGGGGTACAGCAGACCAAGCAGCTTCCACACGTTGCCAAAGTTGATCTGGTGTGGCAGCTGGATATGTAATCTGGGTCAATCGTTGAGCAACCATGGACCACATGTTTTCTATCGGCGAAGGATCCGGAGAGCGAGCTGGCCAGGGAAGCAATTCAATCTGGCGATTGATGAGGAATCCTTGGACAATGCGTGCCACGTGTAGTCGCGCATTATCCTGTTGAAATATGGCTGTGGGCGAGCCCTGAAGGTTAGGAAGGACAACTGACTCCAACACCTCGGAGATGTAGCTCTGGCTGTTTAAAGTACCGGCAATGCGTACTAGAGTAGTGCGAGGGTGATATCCAATACCACCCCATACCATAATACCCGGTGCAGGATCAGTGTGGCAGTGCATAACGCAGCTGTTCAGCATCCTCTCTCCACGGTGTCTCCAGACTCGAATCCGACCATCATGGTGTTGCAGACAGAAGCGTGACTCGTCAGTAAAGACAATTTCATTCCATTCTGCCGTCCACATCCTTCTTTCATCGCACCATTGGCGGCGGAGACGTCTGTGGTTCTGCGTCAAGGATAGACCAAGCAATGGACGTCTTGCGGACAGACCACTCTGCTGTAAACGGCGTCGAATGGTACGCGCAGACTCTGGATGATGCGTTACAGACTGAATGTGCTGTGCTATGGTTCGTGATGTGGCTGAGCGATCCGTCGCTGCCATACGCACAATATGCCTGTCATCACGTGAAGTGGTGCACTGAGGTGGATGCGATCGAACACGTCGGTCCGTCGTACCCTCCTGCATCCAACGATCACATATCCGCATTACAGTTGTTTGGTTTCGTCCAACACGACTACCGATTTCCCTGAAAGATAATCCAAAATCTCGGTAGGCCACTATCCTTCCTCTGTCGAATTCGGATACTTGATCAAAAGATGATCGATGTTTTCTACGAGGCATAATTGACCTTTTTTTTTGGAAAAAACCACAAGAAAAAGACAATCGCCGTACTTGAAATCGTCGAAATCTCCAAGCCTTAAATAGCGGTTTGAAGTGGCGCCACAGGCTCGAGTGATGTGCGTCTGCGCTGAAATTCTAATCATTTGCATATCTCACCTCCGCTAATGCATGTTGTAAATTTCATATTATTTGTATGCTTCCTTCAGGGTGTTGCATTTACGTTGGCCAGCAGTGTATTTTATAGAAAATGTAATCACGTTCTTGCTCTGATTCATATGTTGCAACCCCAGATTAGAAACCTGTGCTCACTCCACAAAGTTGCCTTCCGCGGAGTAATGCCGTTATAAACGCGCGTTGCGCCAACTCCATAAAGGTTTTGCTCCGCGGAACAATACTGATATGAGCGCACGCCGGAAAGTGGCAGATGACTTTCGAATAACTTTAACTTTTACTTTTAAGTATTACTCTGTTGTTGTCGTTTTCTTGTATTTACGTTGTGTTCTTTCTTTTCTCAGTGTCTCTGCATTTGAGGTCCATTTGATTGAATAAATTGTGTTTTCGTTTAACCCGTGTTACTTTCTACGCTCTCGACAACGCAATATCATATAAGATCAGCTGAACGCGCGTCGTCGCAAAAATATTGTAATTTAGCACAGAATGAAGTGTGTCGTCTATTTTGTTTTGTTTACAGTTTATCTCGCTTCTTTCTCAAAAATACAGTACAGCGCATGCGTAACACTCAACCGAGAGTTCGAGGATCAAACGCAACACCGAAACGGCGGTCTAAACCTGACATTGCGAATACGGTATTTTTGATAACCCGGGAATCATCGTTGATCCACTCTTTAACTCGGACTTGTGAATACAGCCGTTCATTCATTGAGAGCTCCACGTATCACTACCATCGACAGACATAGACTCCCTAGTTCTCAGCATTCCAGCCTTCCGAAGTTAACTAAAAAGTATGCTGACCCAGAGACTGAGGGTCCACACTCCTCATAATGCTGGTATAGTCCGGATCCTGAGAGTCGGCTGTCAAGTCACATGGTTTTGAACGAGTCCATTCTTTAAATTAGGTGAGAGGTTCGAACGCAAACAAAGCGCTTTCACGATTGGCGTCTTTAGAGCGGATTCTGGTTCGAAGTTTGTCGTTTGGTGCTGGAAGGGATAAGAGTGACGAGTTGGATGACCATGCACGACGGTCACCATTCGCACTACTGCGGTGAGGAGGCTGACGACCTTGGAGAAGTCCATCTTAACAGAGGTGCGGTAAGGAGGAAAGGGTTACCGTGCGCGAAATCATGCATGGTGACCACCAAAGGTGATTTTGATTCTTCGCCAACTCGTAAATTCGCTAATCTTACCGAACGATAAACTGTTTGCTTTTAACCAGCTCCTAATTTCACGTTCAAAACCACTTGACACGAATGACAATGCAAATGAGTCACTCACATATATGATTCCTGAATCACACTGTCCAGGCTGTCTAACAATACCACGTGAAATAAGGCACCCATTCCAACCACAGGAAAGTGTAAGCCCTTCCATATTATTGCCTCGCAAAGTGAATGATACTTAGTGAAGTTTCTCCGCGATGTGTGCCATCTTTAAAACCCCCTCGCGAGCTCATCTTCTTAAGGTGTGTACACACAGGCTCCACGAACCGAGGTACCCTAGTTATCCATTCTTGGACCGTGGTGGCTAGTGCACGTTTAGTGTGTCGTGGCCTCAAATGTCTTTACGTTGGCGTGGTGTGGAAGTTTGGAGAGTGGGGTACCAGCTCAGGTGTGACCTCGTCATCTGTGGTTCAAAATTGCGTGTGCTGTCCTCGGATCCCTTTGGGATTGATCCCGGATAGTCGCCAATAGCCTGTTGCGTTGATCCAGTGCGCGACACATTCGTTATAATACCAAATGTTATATCACGTAATTTAAAATATTTAAACTTCTTAACAGACCGCACAATCTCTTCGAAGACTTTTCATTTGTCTTATCCCAAAATCCGACACCTGTCCAATTAAAATTTGTTTTCAGCACGACATTGTTTGGAAAAACCAGTTTTTTGAAGTCACGAACTGAAATTTTTCCCCTCGCATATCTCAGCTTTTAAATTGTTGATTTAAAAGCTGACAACACACTTCCGAGCGATGTCGGTAATGTGAAAATCACGGATATCACAGTTTCCTCTGAGGGATCGATCCGAAACTGTCGTCATTAGGACTCCAAACAGACAAAGCTATCTTCTTCTGCCCTCCTCACACTTTGACATTTAATTAAAATTGCTACTTTCAAGACATCCGAGAGAGAGATGGTCTCGTGTCGGTGTGGGTAAACACTCCAACGGCCAGGGACATCCAAAGTAGATATAAGAGCTCTCGCACTTTCTCCGAAAAATAAACCTCTCGTTCTACGAATTCTTTTATAATCATTCTTTTCGAATGGTGCTCTTTTTTCTTTCCATCAAAATATTCCGAATTTCAGAACTTTTTTTGAAAAGGGTAAAGTTGGGTATAAAAATGAATGTGAGGATTTTCAGATCATTACTGCATGGCTCGATTCCAACAGAAACGGATGAGAACGCTTTTAGACTGGAAACCTATTTCAACAGTAGCATATTTTAAAAGCGCATTTGGTCGCTATCCAAGTGCTATCGGGGCCCAATTAAAAGAGTAACGACCAGAGGGTTGCGAGTTCGAATCCAACTGTCGTGTACAAAGGGGGCTGGAGCACGTTAAATCTGTCGTGGCCTCCAATGTCCTCATGTTGGCATGGTGTGGAAGTTTGGTTTCAGATTTGGTGTTGACCTCGTCATCTGACTCGTCCTTGGATCTTTCCCTTCGGGGGTTGATACAGGACCTTCACCAATAGTCCGTTGTGTTGCTCCAGTGTGATGATAATTAAAACCAAAAGTTTCACGTACAGGGATGCACAGACCGTCACAAGTGGACCGCCTCACCATGTGCTACTTTAACTTCAACAAGACACACGACAGATAATTCTTAAGAATTGCACATGCGCAGAACAAAGTAATTGTGGTACCAGCCCGCGCCATCCACCTGGTTTTTCATTGCACTTTATTGCTTACAATTTCTTGTGTGGTTCTCAAAATCTTCCATGATGTGTGTATGGCCCAATTTTCATCGACGGCACATTAAACGCTGCAAAATACAGACGGGGAGTTTATCCCTTTTCTTAACGGCAATGACGCTTCATGGTCATTGGTTGATGCTGGATGGTGCATCGAACGGCGGAAGTTTTCGAAGTTCTCAATGAGCATTTTCTCGGTCGAATCATTGGGTTGGATTACCCATCGTACTTCCAAGGTGGTATTGAATAGCCGTCCCAGGTTTTAATTCCTTGCGATTTTTTCTTGCTGGTTTATTTGAAGAGCAAAGTGTGGCAGACAAGTCGGACAGAACTGAAAAGTGCCGTTGCAACTGCAGTCGACACGATTGACATCGAAGTCTTCTCACGCGTGATGGATGGATTCCTCAACCAGCTCACCACTGTCCTTGTTAAAGAACCTCTTTATCATTAACTAGTTAATTTCAATATACAGGGTGGTCCCGAATTCATGGTACAAACTTTAATGGTAGGTACAGGACATTGTAACAATGATTTATTGTATAGGAATGTATAGTCGCAAGTGACGCGGTGAGGCGAAAACAGGGGAAATAACGGCCGAAAGGAAAAACAAAGATTTTATTGAAAGCGTTGTTGACAAGTGTCATGTTTACAGTAATTGTTCAAAATTGCGTCCACCAGTATCGATACATGCTTGACAGCGTCGGTGGAGCGATTGGCGTACACGTTCAAAGATGCCTGGTATTTCACGCACACCTGCAGCAGCTACAGATAAGCGAGCGACGAGATCCTCATCTGAGTCAACTGGAGTCTCATAAACAAGATGCTTTAGATGTCCCCATAAAAAGTAATCGAGGCTCGATAAATCGGGAGATCGGGGTGGCCAAGGGACTGGTCCACCACGCCCAATCCATCGAGTACCAAACGTGGCATTCAGGTAATTCCGTACATCAATGCTGAAGTGTGCTGGCGCCCCATCGTGCTGAAACCACATGCGGTTACGAATGGCGATCGGAACATCATGCAGCAGTTGTGGTAACACTTCTTTCAGAAAAATAAGATAGCTTCCGCCAGTGAGCCGCGTGGGTAGTAAGTATGGGCCAATCAAAAAGTCGTTCACAATACCAGCCCACACATTAATACTGAAACGTTGTTGAAACGCATGTCGACGCGTTGCATGTGGATTATCGGTTGCCCACACATGGGAATTGTGCGCATTAAAGACACCCTCGCGTGAAAATGTCGCTTCATCTGTAAATAGCACATAATCTGCGAAATCCGGCTGCAACGCACATTGCTGCATCACCCACAGGCAGAAGTTCACGCGGCGAGGATAATCTGCCGGATTCAATGCTTGTACTTTCTGAAAATGGAAGGGGTGTAAGCGATTTTCGTTTAACACTCTGCATACAGTCTGATGACTCACACCTACGTCACGCGCAACAGTTCTTGTGCTTGACTCGGGTCTATCAGCCACAATGTTCAAGATGCTTTCTTCCAGCCTTGGAGTGCGTACAGCTCTTACTCGACCAGCGCCATGTCTGTTGACGTCGAACGCACCTGTTTCACAAAGTTGACGATGTAACCGTTGAAAAATTCTATGATCCGGCATTCGTCGATCAGGATACTCCGCGCGATACATTCGTAACGCAGCTCTGCCGTTACCATTTGCACGGCCGTACATGTAATGCATGTCTGCTTTTTCTGCATACGTAAAGTCACCCATCGTCTACGGCAGCACAATTGTGAATGGCGCTTTTCCCTACTGCGATGCATCATGTTCAACAGCGGCTAGACATCTACTGCCCTCTACCGGCAATGATACCAACCGATCACTCCATTTCTCTTTCCTTTTATTTCCCCTGTTTACGCCTCACCGCGTCACTTGCGACTATACATTCCTATACAATAAATCATTGTTACAATGTCCTGTACCTACCATTAAAGTTTGTACCATGAATTCGGGACCACCCTGTATATCATTAAATTCTTTTCATCACTCTTTTGTGTTTTGAAATTTCGTTTCAAACATTCAATGCAATGTAAATTAAATCAATGCAATGTCATGCTTTGAATTCAATTATCCTTCTTTCGAGGGGTCTTTTGGGTGGTCCTCCTAGAAGTGAATCTAAGCAGTCCATGGTATTAACAAGTTTGCATCGAATGACTTGTCTATTTTGAAAAACCAAGATACTTTCGTCTCTTGGTGTGTGGGAAATGTTTCTTTTGTTTTATGTAATTCTATCGGGGATTCAAGGAATGTATCAAAGACCGAAAGAGATTCAGTTTTGGGATACCAAACTCGATTGCAGTACTATGTCTACTTAAGTTCATGTATCGTGTTCGTAAAAACGAAATGACTGTACTATTTGTGTATATTTTTAATAAGAAAGGACTCCGATTATGCAACGATTTGAATATAAATTCATTCAGCCCCACTAGCACGGAACTTCCCAAAGGAAAATATCAGCAAACATTTAAGTCGGCCTATCCCGCCAATGTAACGGGAGGACATGTTGCTCTTCCAGTCACATAAAGAGAAACGATAAATTAAATCCATCTGAATGTTCGACTATATGTTTTGGTAAGCAACTGATATTATGATTAAAAAAGAATAAAAATCGTAAAAAATAATATAGAATAGAATAGAATTTTACGGAATATAATAGAATTTTAAGGAATAGAATAGAATTTTACGGAATACAATAGAATTTTATCGAATAGAATGGAATTTTATAGAATACTAGCCACTGCGTGGCTAGCCCGGCGTTGCCCGTGCTGTACTTTGTGGGGTTAGGTGTGTCCATTGTAAACGTTTGTCAACCACCGGTGTTTGCTACGCATTACCATTTGGTTTGCTTCGCAAACCAACACCACGGACAACGCCGTGATGACCTCGTCATTGTGAAATGCGGCGAAATTGGAATTGCGAACAGATCCAATCGGTGTGACGTCACAATTTCTTGGAGGGTGGGGTGCCTGCCATCTGAGGTGTTATCTTATCATCCTACCGATAGGTAGTTGTAGTGCTTGACAACGTTAATTAAAAATTACTCAATTTTTTTTGGATACTTTCCTTAGGGGATTAATCCCGGACCGTAGTCAAGAGCCCGTTGAGTTGCTATAGTAAGAAGTTAATTAAAAATTACCTCGAATTTTTTCCTTAGGGATTGATCGCGGACCGTTGTTATTAGCATGTTGAGTTGCTATAGTACGACGATAATTAAAAATTACCTCGGATCTCTAAATTAGGGAATTGATCCCAGACTCTCGTTAATAGCCCATTGTGCTGCTTTTGTGTTACGTTAATTAAAAATTACAAATTTCCTCAGATTTCAAATTCGTTGAAATTTTTAATAAAAACTTGTAGAATTTCTGTTGATTGTTGTATTATTTTTATAGTCCATTTTATACACATGCATATTTTACACATTTTACTGCAATGCCAAAAATTGTATTTTCTACGAATTAAAATATTTAAGTTTTTGAAAAAGGCAGTTTAAAAAATTGTAAGGTGAGAGGTGTGAGAAAACAAGCATTTTTACTCAAAACCGAAAAAAAAACCCGAGTCTTTTATTTTTTAAATTTTACAACTTAACTGTGTATCTTATTTTTAACACAATAATGGAATGTGTTGATTTGGGCAACGCAATATATTTTAACCCCAAATTACTTAGTTAATAGGGAGACAGAAAAATTAGAAATATTTTTGTAAGTTGAGGTAATTTTGAATAACATAGATTAATAGACCAAAATAAAAGGTTTTATTTTTTTATTTTGTTGAGTACAAAGTAAATTATTTTACTGCTTATCTGAATTTTTTAAATTAGCAATGTATGTAGATGTAAAATGTAACATTAGAAACAATTAAATTCAATGAAATAAGTCTGTGTCATGTGCGAGAGGTAAACAAATTTTAAAAATTTGCATTTTATACTTGATTATATTCCTTGAGAGAGTATACCTGTACATTTATTAAAATAACCATATGTGGCAAGAAATTAAAGTGATATCTATTTATAAAAAGTAAAAAGGTATTCAATTCTCTCGAACACTTGACCGTGGGAGAAACACGGTTTAATGAGACCGCGTTGTACGACTTTAAGCGATTGTGATTGTGCCTTGTTGATGCTCACAGTGAAACTTAAACAAAATGGAAACTGAAGTTTTTTAAATTGGAATGGGGGATATCGGAAGTGATGATTGGTATTGTAGGAATGAATACGTTTTCACTTGCAGAGCATGTCTAGTCACGATGGTGGCTTCAATAATATTTGGCATGAGTTTCTTGACAAGAGTCTCGTGCCATTACACAGTGAAGGTGGATTCAGATTTGTGAGAAGCATAACCGGTGCTCCAATATGTGCGAGAGTACTCCAGATGGTCCCAATGTATTAAAAAGCTGTCGTGTGTTTTAAGGCCTCATTTGTGTCACGCGTAATGTCTATAGATTTGTAAATTTAAAAACTACGGGGCAATTCTCGGAAGAGTTGCTTTTTGATGACATTGACATCTTTAGTTATTTGGGAAAGATTTGCCCTTTGGCACAGCCATGCATGATGAGTGCTTTGCTACAACAGCAATATATCGATGAACCGCAGGGGTCGTAACCTTTGGGCAGCAGGCCACAGGTGCTAGGACAACTGTTTGGCTTGTTTGCGTAATCATGAAATGACAGAATGAACGCAAAAGAAAAGAGCAACATCATTTATTGATTGCCCAACTTCAAGGCATCCCACAGAACGGCAGCGCTCACTATTTGCTATTTGTGTTGTGAAAGTGACAGAAACACGTCTGTCTTGAAAACTAATTCTATAAAAGTTCTAAACACTTTTTACAGCACTTACATGCCACTCCTCTAACCCTTTACAATGCTGGCTTCTTATACGACTGCCTTTTTTATATTTATCGACACAAAACTGTGATTGGCTGTTACATAACACATTTGCATAGTTCCATCTAACTCTGTAGCAAATTGTAGCCTCTCAAGTTTAGATTAGCTTCCAGAAATTAGCATTTTCCACACCGTGCTTAACTTCTGGCAGCGAGTGTAGACTATTATAAAATGAAGTTTTTGTGTTGTCTGTTCTGCGCGCGCGCGCTGGTGTCCTGACGAATCTATAGTAATAGTCCACCACGAATTTTAAAAATTTAATCTAGAACATTTAAAAAGCAATGTAATGAGATATTTAATTATTATTGTTTTCCTCCGAATAGCAAGTCTTCAATCGGTATTGACTAAATCCGTATTTACTGTGCGTATGTAGCTGCCCGATTACTGGATATCCTTTATAAAAATTTATTGTTTTTTTTAAAAGCATATTAACTTTTAGTTAGCGTAAACTTTTAGTTTCGATTATCATAATGTACAGTACAGGCATATTTTTTTTTGTGTTTCCTCCATTTTTGGAACTGGATCACAGTTGTGCAATACGTTGTTTGTTATTGTTTCTGTTTTAGAGTACGATAGTTTGGATTATCATTTTTAAAGCATATTAACCTTTACTTTGAATTATTTGGATATCTTTTTCAAATGCAAAGAACTGTTTCATCAATTTATTGTCGCTATGTATTCCGAGATTGAATCGAAGAAGGTGTTGTACATACGACTGAATCAAATCACTCAGAGTGGAACAGTATGCACATTTGAGAGATGTGTTGATGAACGATGGAAATACTGCAATAAAAAAACTGAAGTACACAGAAATGACTAAACTTCCAAAAAGATATAAAAACCAAAAGTTAAAGTTTATGCTTTTGTAAATTTATACATTGCATAAATTATCAAAATTAAGTATTGCTATGCTTTCCAAAAGACACCCAAACACAGAAACAAACAAAAGATCAAGAGTTAGAGCATTGGCAAAATGATGTTTAAATCCAAGACTACCTTTTTTGCATCTTTGTCAAAACGAAACCTTGATTGGCTGTTACCTAACACATTTGAATACTTCCATCTTCCTGTGCAGCAAATTGCAGCCTCTGAAATTCAGATTGGCTTCTGGAAATTAACATTTTCCTCTCCGTGCTTAACTTTTGGTAGTGAGTGTATTATAAGACGAATAGGAAAAGGTTACTTATGTTTAACTACACCCATTAGTCTGAACTGCCTGCAGTTCGTATTTTAGCGCGTAAAATTAGCCTGGCAATAGGATTTTTAGTTGTGATGTGGGCTTTGTATAAAGTCGGTGTTGATCTAACTACACTAAAGCGACAACGCAGTAAAATTATGATAATGTTGTGCAAATATTACTGATGTTTTCATAAGGCAAAATGTAGCAGTGTAATGTAAAGGGAGAAGCTGATACTAAACAAAAGCATAAAAACAGCAATTGTTTTGGTCGTATAACAAAACATTGTGGAGCGTAAATTAAAAGAGGCCGTTATAGTGAAATGCCATAATTTTGTTATTCTTTTATGCAATTTTTTGTTTGTTTCTGTGTTTGAGAGTCTTTTGAAAAGAATAGCAATATTTAATTTTGATAATTTATGCAACATAAAAATTTACAAAAGCATCACCTTTAACTTTTGGTTTTGATATCTTTTTGGAAGTTTAGCGATTTCTGTGTGTTTTCGTTTCGCAACATTTCGATCGTTCATCAACGCATCTCTCAAATGTGCATACTGTTCCACTCTGAGTGATCTGATTCAGGCGTATGTACAACACCTACTCCGATTCAATCTCGGAATACATGGCGACAATAAATTGATGGAACATGCCTTTGCTTCTCAGTAAAAAGTTGAAATTCGAAGAGCACATCAGCATCCTGTGAGCATAGAACTACATAGAAGAAATGTTCTTAGTTTGCATAAATGATCCAAATCCAAGATAGGCGTGAGTGCAGTAAAGACCCTTTCAATATTGTGGACAATTTTAGGAAACCAAATACATCAAAAATATAATAATAAATTCATTTTAAAATGCTCTACATTAAATTTAAAATTTGGATTAAATATCGCTTTTCTTTCCAGAAGACATCGAAACAAAAAAACGATACAAATTTACTATACAAAAACCAAAGTACTATACAGAAACAAACAAAAGATTGCATAAATGAAACAAACCAGAAATTGCACTAAAGATCAAATAAATATCGCTAAACTTTGAAAAAAATATCCAAATAATCCAAACTAAAAGTGAATATGCTTCAAAAATCAAAATCCAAACTATCGTAGTCTAAAAAAGAAACAATAACAAACGTATTGCACAACCGTTATCCAGTTCCAAAAATGAAGCAAGCAGAATAAAAAATAAAAAAAATACGAACATAAAAGATTAAAAGTTAACGCTAACTAAAAGTTAATATGCTTTTAAAAAGGCAATAAATTTTTAAAAGGATAACCAGTAATCGGGCGGCTACACGAAAACGGCTACACACGCGGAGTAAATACGGATTCATTCAATACCGATTCATGACTGTTGCCATTCGGAGGAAAGCAAATAATAATTAAACATCGCATTAAATAAATTTTAAAATTTTCAAGATTAAATTTCACAAATCGGGCTGGTCTATAAAATCGCAAAAAATTCGTGACTGCATGCGTGCCAAATTTCTTTGTTGTAAATGCCATAAATTCGTCAGTACACCGCGTACACGCACACACAGAAACTTCATTTTATAATAGTAGAGATAATAGAATTATATAGAATATATTAGAATTATTTATAGATTATAATAGAATTTTTCAATAGAAAAATCCTTTTTTTTTTTTTCTCTATAGAAGTCTCTATAGAATTCTATGGAACTTGAGAGATTTTTAGTAAGGGTCTACATGCTCTAGTTTGCAATACAGTCCACTTTAGAAATTTGCAGTACACCTGGATCCTTACGTTTAAGCAACGGTGATCAGCAACCAGACAATTGAAAATCTTGAACAACGTTCTATCATCTATTCTTTTCAAGTTTCGAATAAAAGGCATGACAGCGGTGGTTGAATTACTTGCATTACAAATGCATTCCGTACCGTAACGGGATTGATGAAAAAGCATGGCTGCAAATAGCAACACATGTATTGTTGCTTTTCCATGCAACGGAATAAAAAGGGTTCTTCGTTTATCGCAGGGGAAAAGTTTAAAAATGCTACCCGTGAAGTAAAGAACGAGTCTAGTCACGCCATCCTTCTAGCGCTTGGGCGTTATCCCTTTTTATCATATAAATTCCGCTCTTTTTTGTTCCGTCGCCGCAAGCGGAGATCCGATAACACCAAAAATATGTTCCGAGGATAAAAAGGGAGAGAAAAGTAGCGAAACATTCATTTTCGCGCCATAAAACAGCTTTTTTCAAAAATATTTTTTATCCCTGACTGACAGAAAAATGCGTCTTTTCCAGTTCTTGTCACTCTGAAGCCTTTGCAAAGTTTTTCATTAGCTCGCCCCGAGGCGGCATGAACGTCGATTCCGCATCTCAACAGCCTTTACGGCAGCTTTTTCCGAGAGAGCCCACTCACGACAGGGCTTAGTGGACGAAATCTTACTTGTGTTGCTTCGGTTGATTGCACTGTGCCTATCATTTGATGCTATTCGGTCGCACGAATTTCTTTTGACGGAGGTCCTAACTCGTTAATACTGATGGAATCGAAGGAAGCATTTCACTTGTACAGAAAGATTTTACACGAGCCCCCCCCCCAATTGAATACATAGTATCCTTTACGCGGCGGCAGGTAGACAATTGTTACCACAACAATTTCGTTTACACCGGCGGCGTGGTAGAGATCTGTGTACGGTGAATGTTATCCCCATTTTAAATCACCGCTGGATTCGATCACCATTTACGAGCAGTCAGCGACTGACCTTCTAGAGGGTCCTTCCTTTGTTCTACGCTCCCCTACGCTGCCGACAGTGAGGTGTGAACGGTTTGGGGGAAAGGTAGAAGATCGATTCGGGGATATACGCCACACAATACTATGGAAGGAAAACGTCAGACGTAAACGCTACAGTAACAAAAAACTTTTGCATAAAAAAAAATAATAATAAAAAATAAAAAAATAAATTTCAAGTCCAGACACCAGTTTTGTTTATTCTTATATGAAACTAGCCACTGCGTGGCTAGTCCGGCGTTGCCCGTGCCCGTAATGTATTAATTTGGTGTAAAATTTTCCGCAGATTTCAAATCCGATGAAATTTTTAATCTTTTCAGTTCCGATTTTACGAAAAAAGAACTTAACAATCCCAGTCACAAAATGTTTTTTTTATTTATTTTTTGCTCTCTTTCACTGAAATGGAATAGGGCAGGGAATGTAATCTGTTTTTTATTTTTATTTTAACGCGAAGGGCAGAAAGAAAATGCAATCTGTTTATTTTTGAAAGCGAAAGTTCACGTGACGTCACAATCTCTTGCGAAAATATAAAAGATTAAAAGAAAATCAAACGTGTACTTGTGTAAAATTTTCCCGCAAATTTCAAATCCGTTTTTGTTCTACCTTTGACGATAGCTCAGATAGAAAAATCACTGAAGAACGCCAGTGACAACTTCAGCAATATCTTTTGCTTCACTAGAATCCGTTTCGCAGGAAATGAAAATGAATGAATCTCGAAACAAACGAAGGTTATTCGAATGTGTTCTCTCCCATTCAAAAGACGGGAGATGAAAAAAACTTGGCATGTTCCAAAGCTGACGTCAAGGTGATGTGAGGACGAAAAGTTGTCTATCTTATCTTGGAATAAGTCTAAATTTTGGTGTTTCTTCATTCCTCGGAAGAACGCGAAAGAAGGCAGGATGGTGAAAAAAACTATTAAATTCATTTAAAAATGTTGAAGATTGAATTTTAAAAGTCGCCTCGACCCTAAAATTGCAAAATATTTGGACTACCTGTGTGCCAAATCTCACTGCTCCAGGTGTCATAGATTCGTCAGGACTTTGAGTCCAAGAAAACAAACAAATACTTCCTTTTATAATATTAGAGATGATCTACTGAATTCGAATATGACCCCCATTTTCCCCCATCACCCACCGTTTTCTAGGGACGTACCCAGGGCCGAATTTAGACTTGATAAGGCCCAAAGCTATTGGAGATATGGGGCCCTTTATAAGTCCAGTTATTATATGTCAGTGTCAAACATGATTTTCGGATAGCTAGAGGGTTAAACTGAAATACAATTAAGAAGTATATAGATAGTGAAATAAAAAAATCTTTAACTTAAAATCATTTTTATTCATAACACACTTAAAAATGCAAACTCTGGTAAAAAGAAACAAAAGTTATTTTAAAAGGCACAATTTACAAAGGCTTATTACCTAAGCTCTTGAAACATGTTATAAAGATCAAGTAATTATATTAAACTAAAATATTTTCTTTCTTGCCTTTGCCAGAGCAAAGTCACTGATGACATCATCAAATAATAAAATGCGTAGTTTGTCACTTTCTATGCACATGAGACTGAGGGAGCATAATTTATTTTGAGTCATTGTTGTTCTAAATTCATTTTTTATCCTCTTCAGCTGAGAAAAAGATCTTTCTCCAGAGCAATTTGCAACCATCATACTAAGAAACAATCTCAAAATTGCTTCTGTATTAGGGAATGCTGATTGAACACGATCGTTAAATATTACCTTATACAGATCCTGATATGTCAGACTATCATGTTCCGCTGAACCATAAACTTGGCTATGTCTAACATATTGATGAAAATGCTTGACTTCTCCTACAAGATTCATGTCCACATCTTCAGGATATGTTTGGTATAAAGCACTAACTACTTCACGAATCTCTTCTTCTGAAGCTTCTAATTTTGTTAAGAATGAAAACTTTTTTGCAGCGTCGTTGTATACTAAGGCCCTCTGTGCCAGACTTAACTCTAATGCATCCATCCCAGATATAAATGTTTTGATTCGAAACTTGTCTCTTGACTCAACGTTCTCTAAAGCATCATCTTCATCATCATTGATATGCCTTCTTCTATATCTGCTTTTCTTGTAATCAACATCAGGCAATTTTTCCTTCAAAATGATCGAACATATCCCTGGAACCTTTAACAAAATCCGTAAGAGAAGCATACAGTTTCCTACATACATCTAGACTAATTTGGGGGTCTTGCAGGGATTGACTAGTCTTGTGAAAATCATCCAGCAAGTAACTCCACAAATATAACATTACCATAAATTCAAACTCCTCCATTTTATTCAAAATGTTTATGGCTTGATTTCTTGTTTCGCCTTTCTCTGTAGTATCAATATGTAGCAGATGCAATGCAGAAATTATTAAATCATAACTATCAAGTATTACACTTGTGGCCATTGAATGTGCTTCCCATCTAGTCTTTGACAAAGATTTTGAAACTTTTAAAACATCTTTGAAGAATGACAACAGTACTGCCCATCTATGTGTAGATGATGAAAAGAAATTATATATTTCTTGAACAATTCCAAAAAAGTTTACTGCATCTAAACAACAGTCAACTGCTGCTCTACCAACACAATTCAGGGAATGACCAGCACATGGAATATACATGGCATACTTGTTAATCTTCAATATTATTTCTTGCATACTCTTGTATTTGCCAGACATATTAGCAGCATTATCATATGACTGGCCTCGACACTTACTAAAACCTATTTTGCACTCATTTGTAAGGTAAAAGTAGTTGTACACCATCTTAGCCATACTTTCCCCTGTGTTAATACCCATCTCTAGAAAAGTTAGAAAACGTTCAATAGGGAGCGCATCATCTGGTGAAACATACCTCACAATAATAGTGAGCTGATCAATATGGGACCGGTCTGGAGTGGAATCTACAGATAGACTAAAGTACCCTGCAGTTCTTAAATCATCCAAGATTGAGTCTCTTACTTTATGTGTCATAATTTGGATGAATTCATCACATATTGTTTTAGAAAGATAAAATTTGACACATGATCCTTTTTTCCCAAATTTTTTTATATGGCTTGCTAGAAAAGGATCAAATTTTGCTATAAGTTCAAGTAATCCAAGGAAATTGCCATTGTGAGGAGAATTAAATGTTTCCTTACCAACTCTGAAAGTTAAACCACGCTCTGCCATAGTAATTATGACTGCCACAACTTGTTCAAGAACATTTTTCCAGTACTGCCTTTTATTATTTATCTGTTCTGCTAATTGGCAGTCAATTGTTGAGCCACGTTTTCTTGTAAGATATGTTACCGAAGCTGTTCTATGGTCTACATAGTTTTCATGACTTTGAACTAAATACACGTTGCGCCAATCACAAAATCCATCGTATGATAACTGCGTAGAATAATTTGAAAAGAGTTTACTCACGAAACAGTATACACGACCAGTTGCTGGCGAATATACTAACCATTCTATGTAATATTTTTCACCATTAGCCCGTTTGGGATAGAACAAACTTTTTGAGCAATATCTGTCTTTGTTTGCAAAAAGCTTCTTTGATTTTTCAAATGAACCATTTGAGTGCTGACTTTCTGACGGACTGTTTTCTACCCAGTATAAAATCTCATTTTTACTTAAATCGCCACATAGCCAAACATCATTCTGTTTGCTTTTTTATACTGAATCTTCTGTGCTTGTACTACTCTCTGGTTTATAAATCTTAATATTTGTTGCTTCAATCGTTGAAGTAGATTCTATACAATTAGATGTACCAGGTTCTGTATCAGGAATAGGATGAATATCCCGTGACTGACTCACTGCGGTAGAGGCTTTTGGTTCATCAGGCCCTTTATCTATCTTTGTTAAGAAACTTTCTAATTTTGTTAACTTGCTAAGCTCTTCTTCAGCTCTCTGCTTCTTTATCCTCTTTTGAGCTCCTCTTTTATAACTTCTGGTTGGCATCTGGCAAACTTTGGGTAGAATATTTAATACTAGGGGGCGCGCCCCCTGCTCGCTAACGCTCGCCAACCCCCAGAGGATTGCTTTGCAATCCTCATTGGTTCGCTGCGCGAACATGCTCGCTACGTTCGCATCAATGTAGACATGTGTCCTGGCAGAAGGGATTGCTTACAAAATATTATATTGCAAAAAAATATTTTTCAAATATAACTTTTTTGTATTATCGAATAGTTATAACAATACCTCTGGAATCAGAATTCAAATGAAAACTTTGAGCAAATTTTGACTCGAAATGTGAGCGATGCTTTGGAAATTAAATACCTAACATGTTTGTGTGTACATTTCCCCAGCACTCGAGCCACCTACACTTTTTCATCGAGTTTGTTGTCGAAAGTTGTAGTGTAAGCGTCTTGTTGAACAATAATTGTTGGCCCTGAAAATATCATCTGATTTCTTTAATTTATATTATAAACTGCAACAACTCGACAAAATTTTTTTTTTCAATGAACTTTCAACCGATAACGCTAAAAATTCAATCGAGGCACGCGGCTTCGTGATAAACAAACAATCGTACAGTGTTGCCAAAACACAATAACAAATAACGTCTTTTTTGCGTGCCACGTAAGATAATTATATATATAGATAACTATAAACATACATTTAAAAGTAATATAATGCATGACATTTTTTTTAACTGAAAATTTCCTGTGATATTACCACTACTTACCAACAAGCGATATTTTTACAGTAAATATAATACATGCAAAGAGAAAATTAACACAATAGCACTTTGTTCTTCGAAAAGACTCGCTAAAAAATTGGGTGAAGAGTATGGGACGTTCCGGACGTGCGGCATTGGGACAAATAATGCTGTAGTATATTTAAATATATATATGACAATTGCTCACGCGGACAAGAAAGTGGGGGTCCTAAGCTATAGCTTTTTTAGCTTATACGTAAATCCTGCACTGGACGATCACTTTTCGACATAAATTTATGGGCCGACCAACCGGTCTAGTGGTTAAGGTGTTGACCTCTGGATCGGAAGGTTCCTGGTTCGAATCCGGGGTCAGGGCATGGATGTAATTGTGCTGTCCTTAGTTAGGGGTAGTGATGATCGCCCATTGGGTGCCCCTTCACAAATAACCATCGCTTCCCAGCCTTGCAGTGGCCTATGATTAGCAATCGAGTGCCCACCGTAATTTAAAGAAGAAAAAAAACATAATTTTATAGACATAAATTTGATATGGACAGGGGAAAAGGATTATTTTAACCATTAAATTTCTTCTGAGGGGCTGGAGAGGTGAAAAGCTCTAAAACATAAACATTTGTAGCAAGAAGGGAGATTTTGGGTGATTTGTCCCCTCGAATTGTAAAAAGAAATCATTAAAAAAAATCGTTTTTTATGAAGTTTTTTCGCAATTGTTTCATTTATTTTCCATATATTCCAGCTTCTAGCCCCCCTTTTCCTACCCCAAACAAAAAAAATCTAACAACAATTTTTGGTTAAACGCAGGTGAGGGTGGGGGGAGAGGTCCCGAATCACTCGCAAGAAAGTTTGGAAGATTCACTGTACGACGGTGACGCTCTCAATAACTCGCGCGCAGGAATTTTTGCACAGGAATTTTCACGTTTCGACAAGTTTAAACTTGCAGTGCTTTTATCACTATAGTTGTGAACTGTAATTGTTATCTTCCCTCATTACATCTTTCGCGATCGTATAGTGAACTTTTCGGTTTCTAGGTGGGGTTGTTCTGTGTTTCCAAATTGTTTAGATTGTGTAAAACGATCCAATTTTTTTTGCTGTGGCTTTTTCAAAGTGAATTGCAGTACGTGAGTAAGTTGTGATCAATACCGAGCATTGATTTACTGTTTAATTATGACACTCGAGTGTAAAAATCATCCCGATAGCTTCTGCTATGTTTGCGGTGAATTGACTTTAAAAGCGCAACGAAACCCCCCCCCCCCCTTCTCCGCTTCTTAAAACTGCTTATCAATTTTACTTTGATTGCCAAGGTGGCGATAAGGACAATGTTTGGGCTCCAAAGGGTGGAAGTCATGCAAAAGTAACAATCTGTGATTTGACAGCGAGGTTCGCGCCAAACCATGGGCACAGCAAATGGCAATGATTTACGGGTACCTTTGAGTAGGGATTGCAATCCCATCCGGCGTATCTGGCATCATTTAGCTACCTACTGCATCCAGCAACATCTATCAAATCCGGTCCGGATCCGATAAACTCGAATTTTTTTTAAATTCGGGACCTCTCCCACCCCCACCCGCTTTAAGCCATAATTGTTGTATATATTTTTATTAGTTGGGGATGTTTGGCGCAGGAAAAGGGTGGTCTGGAAGCTGGAATATGTAGAAAATAAGTGAAAAAATTGCGAAAAAACCCCAGAAAAAACGATAATTTTTAATGTGTTTTTACAATTTAAAGGGACAAATCACCCAAATGTCCCTCCTTGCTACAAAAGTTCATATTATAGAGCTTTTCATCTCTCTAGCCCCTCGAAAGAAATTTAATATTTAAAATAATCATTCTCCCCACTCCAAATCAAATTTATGTCCATAAAATTATATCGAAAAGTGATAAATATAGGGGGGGGGGCTCCCTAGAAAACAGTGGGTGATGGGAGAAAACGGGGGTCATATTCGGATTCAGGAAGTCATTTTACATAAAAATCAGCAGGAATTGTGTCGGGGCTGATTTTTATTCAGAGCAGTGTAAATAGGAAAGGGGGTTTGGACACGCAGGCGAAACAGCCGTTCCTGGAGACGATTGAAAAAATCTAAACGCTGCAGCGTAAAAGTCATCCTTTATGGCAGGGCGAAATTTCGATTCCTGTCAGGTGTATTCTTTCCTGGGTGTATTTATCTGTTCTGGGGCCGCCCGATTGGAAAGAGTAACGGATTAGCAACCTGAGGGATGTTAGTTCGAAACTCGAACCAACCCAATACCTCCGTGTACGTCTGGAATAGTGTGTGACCTCAAATGTCCTCAACTAGTCGTGGGTTGGAAGTTCACAGAGTGGGGGTGCCAGCTCACGTGTTGATCTCATCATCTTTGTTCAACATGACGAAGCATTGTCTTCGGATCTTTCCCTAAAGCTGTTGCATACAATGCAATGAATAGGTTGGATAACGTCGCCAAAAAAGAACCTTCCATCCAGCTCCGACTAGAGGATTATGTTTTAAAGTAAATGGTTTGGGGTTTTATGGCGTTCTATTTGGCCACAAGTCCAACAGCATCAAGTAATGGAGATATACACACAATGAAACTCTAACTGACACAGAAGAGAGAAATGAACTCAGGGTCTAATGCACCTGACATGAATGGAACCTCGCCGCCTGCAACTCGAAGGTTGCTAGTGCAGTGGACAAACTCATCGAGCCCTAAAAATAAATTTTTTTTTTCAATAATAAAATGAATTTTTCCTCAGATTTTTGGAGCACGACGGCCCCAAAAATAAATGAATTGTTGATTCAAGTCAGTGTATTTATCTGAAGTGGTTGTGAACAAAATCTTCGAAATGCAAAAGTGAGGATTCTAAAATCATTCATAGTTAAGGAAATCACACTGAACGCCAGATAAAAAACTAACAACATTCCGCCTTTTTGAAGATATCCATTCTCAACTCCCACGCTTACCGAAAATAGACGAGTTGAGACGTGGTCAAAAAGGAAGTACAAGGTGCAAAGCAACGCGTACAGAACCGTCAGGAATTGATGGGTCGCCCTTGCCTTTCCCAATTCTTTTCTTATGAATCGTACGTCCCCATTTTTGCCAATGTCTTACAGTTAGAGATATCCGTGATTATATCCTGTAGAGTGTACATGAATGTTTTTAGAGTCAAGGTTCCCAATGAATCGTCATCGAAAGGACATAGAATCAATTGAAAGGGTTCAGCACAGAGCTTCAAAAATAATAAAGGGGCTAGCAAATTTCGACTATAATGAACGTTTAAGTAAGCTAAACATGTATACACTGGAAAGAAGAAGAAGTAGGGGGGATTTGATTCAGCTTTTCAAGTTTGTAAAACAAGGGGACACAGAGGGCTTAAATTTCAATAGGGATAACAGAACAAGGGGCCATGGGTATAAATTGAATACGACACATTTTAATCGGGATTTAAGGAAAAACTACTACTTTAATAGGGTAATAGACAGTTGGAACGCGTTGCCAGAAAATATAGTTAATTCAAAGGGAGTGTACGAATTTAAGACACAATTGCATAATCAGTGGGAATTGGGGAATTCATAAACAAAGGACCAGACTTGTTGGGCTTGAGCCTGTAGCTGGTCGTCAATATTTGTATTTGTATTGTATTTGTAATCGTGCATCCAGCAAAGAGAGAGAGAGAGGCCCACTTACGGACAATACACAATCCGTTGTATCCACTTCTCTTGGACCATCCGGGACAGCACTGGCTCTTGGGGCCTCTTCCTCCACACACATTGGGCCTGGGAAAAGAAACAAAGAGATCACTTGCAAATCACTACAACCACACATCACTACACTTCTAGTGCTGAAGAGTATATAATACATTTTATACGAATGAAAGAGAAGTACACGTTAAATTTGTCATGGCCTCAAATATCTTCACGTTGGAGTGATGTGATATTCCCCTAGAGGGTTGATCCCAGACCGTCGCCCATATGCCGTCGTGGTGCTCCAGCGCGACGTTAATTGAATACCTACCCAAACGAAAGCTCTTCGACGCTACAGACCCAAACCGTTACGATGGCGCGTAACAAAAACCTACAATGAACAACACAACGCGCAGTTCAGTAGAAGAACGCAAACGAACCAAAAAATCCCTATCGCATTTGTGATGAATTATGAAGCATTATGTATAAGCCTATCGCATTATGAAGATTACGCTACAGGCGATAAAAGTCCGGCTTTGCCATGGATGCAAGAGAAGTCTCCAACGCGATTCATTGACAGAAGATAAATCTACTATCTCTACTATTACAAAATAAATTTTCTGTGTTTATGTGTCTCGGGTGTGTAAGGGGTGCCCTGACGAATTTATGGCATTCACACTAATGAAATTTGGCACACATGTAGTACGAATTTTTTTGCAATTTTATAGACCAGCCCGATTTTTAAAATTAAATCTTGAAAATTTCAAAATTTATTTAATGCGATGTTTAATTATTATTCCCTTTCCTCCGAATGGCAACAACGTGTCATTCTTATGTAGATCAAATTTTACATTTACTACGTCCTATTATAATACTTTAATTTTGCTCCTATTTTAATCCGTCCTAAAGAACTTTATTATAAAGACAGTTGCAATTCACATGTAGTAAGTCTTACACATCAACGAGAGTAAACCTTCTAGATTCTGGTATTAGAGATACCTTCTGTGAGAAAAATATATTCATTTGGGAGGATAAGAGGTCGATGTGTCAAATGTTTCGGTAATGTAACACGTAGAAAAGAAAACAATTATCAGATTGCACAATTCTTTATTCGGTACACGTTTCTACGAGAAAAAAGAATCCCATGTGAGAAGAATAGAGGAATAAAAATGGAAAAAATAAATGTGTGCTACCTGCGGGGAAATGAGATCCAATTATATTGAGTTTTATGCGAGAATTATAAAATAAATATTCCAGAGAGAAACGTAATGGTGATGCGTATTGTTTTTTTTTTAACGAATAAACACCGAGAATTTGAGAATAGTTTCTGATGCTATCGTTAAATCCACAATGATTCAAAACCTTTTGATGTTAAAGAGATGCTATGGTTAATACTTGTGATTTAGACGTCTTAAATAAAATACCTTTTATATATTAAAGTTTTATACCTGTAATGGAATGTTTCCTTTTTCACTCTCCTTCTTTTTCCATCCCTCTATTATTGTCTAGGTGTATTTATCTCTCTTCTATCTATGGTCTCTTCTTTATATGATCTTTTAATCAATCTCTCCCTTTTTCACATCTCTCTTATAACTATAGTCTCTTCTCTATATGTTTCCTTTTCAATCTCTCCCCTTTCTCTCTTCTATATATTGTCACTTCACTAGATGTTCGATTTTTCTATCTCTCTCTCCACCTTCTCATTTTCTTTCTTATAGCTATAGTATCTTCTCTATATGTTCTCTTTTCAATATATCCCCATTCTCACTCTCTCTCTCTCTCCTATCTATATTCTCTTCTCTATATGTTCTATTTATCTCCCCCCACTCTCTCTTATAACTATAGTCTCTTCTCTGTATGTTCTCTTCTCAGTCTCCCCTTTCTCTCTTCTATCTATAATCTCTTCTTTATTTTTTCAATCTCTCCCCCCACCCTACTCTTAATGTCTCATCCATAACTTTTTCCTTTTCTATTTTCTACATATCTCTGCCCCCTAATTTTCTCAGCACGAAATACATAACTTTAACCTCACCACTTCCCTTTTATCTATTCCTCTACTAGCCACTGCGTGGCTAGCACGGCGTTGCCCGTGCTGTACTTTGTGGGGTTAGGTGTGTTAATTGTGAACCTTTTGCCAACCACCGGTGTTTACTACGCATACCCATTTGGTTTGCTTCGCAAACCAACACGACGGACAACGCCGTGATGCCCTCGTCATTGTGAAATGCGACGAAATTGGAATTGCAAAAAGATTCAATTGGTGTGACGTCACAATCTATTAGAGGGTGGCGTGCCATCTAAGGTGTTGTTATTATTTGACCGTGGTTGAAAATTACGCGATATTGTAAACGTATATTTTACTTATTGGATTTAACTCCGACCCTAGTTATTAGGTAGTTGTGTTGCTTGAGAACGTTAATTAAAAATTACCCAATTTTCCTTAGGGGATTGATCCTGAACTGTAGTAAATAGCCCGTTGAGTTGCTATAGTACGACGTTAAAAATTACCTTGGATATTTTGCTTAGGGAATTGATTTGGGACCGTTGTGAATAGCACGTTGAGTTGCTACAGTACGATAATTAAAAATGACCTATGATCTTTCAATTAGGGAATTTATCCCAGACCCTCGTCAATAGCCCATTGTGTTGCTATTGTGTAATGTTAATTAAAATTACAAATTTCCTCAGATTTAAAATTCGTTGAAATTTTTAATAAAAACTTGTAGAATTTCTGTGTATTATTTTTATAATCCATTTTATACACATGCATATTTTACACATTTTACTGCAATGCCAAACAATTGTATTTTCTAAGAAATAAAAGTTTAAAGTTTTTGAAAAAGGCAGTTGAGAAATTTGAATAGTGAAAGGAGTGAGAAAACATGCTTATTTTACTAAAAACAGAAAAAAATGAGTATTATTTTTTAAATTTTACAACTTAAATGTGTATTTTTTTAACAACAATAAAACGTGTTGGTTTGGCCAACGCAGTATCTTTTAACCCCAAATTACTTTGATAATAGGGAGACAGAAAAATTAGAAATATTTTTGTAAGTTGAGGTAGTTTTGAATTTTAAATAAAATAGATTGATACACCAAAAAGGTATTTTTTATAATTTTGTTGAGCACAAAGTAAATTATTTTACTGCTTATGTGAATTTTTTATATTACCAATGTTTGTAGAAGTGAAATGTAACTTTAGAAACAATTTAATTGAATGAAATAAGTCTGTCCCATGTGTGAGAGGAGGAAAAGAAAAAAAATGAGCATTTTATACATGATTATTTTTTCCCGCGAGAGAGTATACCTCTACACTTATTACAATACCACATGCTCTGCCAGAAATTTAAGTGATATCTATTTATAAAAAGTAAAAAGGTATCCAATCGAACACTTCACCGTGGGAGAAATGCAGTTTAATGAGACAGAGTCCTATGACTTTGAGTGATTGTGCCTTCTTGTTGCTAACAGTGAAACTGAAACGAACTGGGAACTGAAGTTTTTTAAATTGGAAAGGGGGGGGGGGGGGATATGAGAAGTGATGATTGGTAATATAGGAATGAATATGTTTCAACTTGCGGCATATCTATTCACGATGGTGGCTTCAATAATATTTGGCATGAGTTTGTTGACAGTGTCGTACCATTGCACAGTGAAGGTGGATTGAGATTTGTGAGAAGCTTAATCGGTGCTCCAATATGTGCAAGAGTACTCCAGATGGTTACAATGTGTTAAAAACTGTGTCGTGTGTTTTAAGGCCTAATGTGTGTGACGTTTAATGTATATAGATTTGTAAATTTGAAAACTACGGGGTAATTTTGGCAAGAGTTGATTTTTGATGACATTGACATCTTTATTTCTTTGGGAAAGAATTGCCCTTTGGCATAGCCATGCATGATAAGTGCTGTGCTACAACATCAATATATAGATGAATTGCAGGGGTCGTAACCTTTGGAGAGCGGGCCACAGGACTTTGGACAACTGTTTGGCTTGTTTGTATTATCATGAAATCACGGAACGAACGGCAATGAAAAGAGCAACCTGAGTGATTCATTGCCCTTCTTGAAGGCATCCCACAGAACGGCAGCGCTCACTATTTGCTATTCATGTTGTGGAAGTGACAGAAACATGTCCGTATTGAAAACTAATCCTACGAAAGTTCTAAACTAACCCTTCACAATGCTGGCTTCTTATACGACTGCCTTTTTTTATATTTGTCGACACGAAACCATGATTGGCTGTTACATAACACATTTGCATATTTCCATCTAACTCTGCAGCAAATTGCAGACTCTAAAATTTAGATAAGCTTCCAAAAATTAACATTTTCCACAATGTCCTTAACTTTAGGCAGCGAGTGTAGACTATTACCTGTTAAATAAATTTATTGTCGAAATGTATTCCAAAATTGAATCGGAAAGGGTGTTGTACATAAGACTGAATCAGAGTGGAACAGTATGCACATTTGTGAGATGCATTGATGAACGGTGGAAATGCTGCGATACAAAAACTGAAGTACACAAAAATGACTAAACTTCCAAAAAGATATAAAAACCAAAACTTAAAAGTTAATGCATTTGTAAATTTATACATTGCATAAATTATCTAAATTAAGTACTGCTATGCTTTCCAAAAGACACCCAAACACAGAAACAAAAAAATAGCATAAAAGATAAACAAAATAACAGCATTTTAATCGCTAATTTTCCAAAAAGATACACAGAAACAAATAAAAAATAGCATATAAGATCAACAAAATAACATTTCGTAATAACAGTATTATTTTAATTTACAGCCTCAATATTAAAAAAAAAGGCAGTCGTATAAGAAGCCAGCATTGTGAAGGGTTGGAGCATTGGTGTCATTAACAAAATAATGTTTAAATGCAAGACTGCATTTTTAGCATATTTCTCAAAACAAAACCGTGATTGGCCGTTACCTAACGCATTTGAATACTTTGTTCTTTCCGTGCAGCACATTGCAGCTTCTCAAATTCAGATTGGCTTGTGGAAATTAACATTTTACTCTCCGTGCTTAACTTTGGGTTTATCGTAGCGCGTAAAAGTAGCCTCGCGATAAGATTTATAGTTGTGAAGTGGGCTTTGTATAAAGTCGGTGGCAAAATTTTCGTGTGGCAAAATGTAGCAGTGTAATGTAAAGGGAGAAGCTGATACCAAACAAAAGCATAAAAACAGCATTTGTTTTAGTTGTATAACAAAACATTGTGGCGCGTACATGAAAAGAGGCCGTTATAGCAAAAGGCCATAATTTTGTTAATATTTAATGCAATTTTGTGTTTGTTTCTGTGTTTCAGTGTCTTTTGGAAATAATAGTAATATTTAATTTTGATAATTTATGCAATATAAAAATGTACAAAAGCACGACCTGTTACTTTTGCTTTTGATATCTTTTTGGAAGTTTAGAAATTTCTGTGTACTTTAGTTATCGTACAGCAACATTTCCATCGTTCATTAACTGATCTGAATGAGATGCGTTAATTAAACTGCTACATTTTGCCTCACGAAAATATCAGTAATGTTTGCATTTCATTGTCGTCATTTTACTGCGTTGTCGCTTTAGTGTAGTTAGACCAACACCGACTTTACCGATTACTGGATATCCTTTAAAAAATTTATTGCCTTTTTAAAAGCATGTTAACTTTTAGTTAGCGTTGACTTTTAATCTTTTATATAAGTATCTTTTTATTGTGCTTACTTCATTTTTGGAACTGGATAAAGGTTGTGCAATACGTTTGTTTTTTAGACTACGATACTTTGGATTTTGATTTTTAAAGCATATTAACTTTTAGTTTGGATATTTTTTTCAAGGTTTAGCGATATTTAATTTTGATCTTTTGTGCAATTTGTGGTTTGTTTAATTTATGCAATGTTTTGTTTGTTTCGGTATAGTACTTCGGTTTTCGTATAGTTAATTTTTATTATTTTTGTTTCGATGTCTTATGGAAAGAAAAGCTATATTTATTTCCAATTTTAAATTTAATGTATAACATAATAAAATGAATTTATTATTATATTTTTGCTTTTTTTGGTTTCCTAAAAATGTCCACAGAATTTAAAAGGTCTTTACTGCACTCAGGCCAATCTTGGATTTTAATAATTTATGCAAACTAAGAACATTTATTCTATGTAGTTCTACGCTCACAGGATGCTGATGTGCTCTTAGAATTACAACGTTTTACTGAGAAGCAAAGACATGTAATGTAAAGGGAGAAGCTCATACTAAACAAAAGCATAAAAACAGCATTTGTTTTAGTCGTATAACAAAACATTGTGTGGCATACATGAAAAGAGGCAGTTATAGCGAAAGGCCATAATTTTGTTATTATTTAATGCAATTTTGTGTTTGTTTCTGTGTTTCAGTGTCTTTTGGAAAGAATAGCAATATTTTATTTTGATAATTTATGCAATATAAAAATTAACAAAAGCATCACCTGTTACTTTTGATTTTGATATCTTTTTGGAAGTTCAGCGATTTCTGTGTACTTGAGTTTCCGTACAGCAACATTTCCATCGTTCATTAACGCATCTGAATCAGATGCGTCAAATGTGCATATTGTACCACTGTTGAGTCATCTGATTTAGTCGTATGTACAACACCTTCTCCGATTCAATCTCGGAATGCATAGCGACAATAAATTGATGGAACATGTCTTTGCTTCTCAGTAAAACGTTGAAATTCTAAGAGCACATCATCATCCTGGGAGCGTAGAACTACATAGAATAAATGTTCTTATTTTGCATAAATGATTAAAATCCAAGATTGGACTGAGTGCAGTAAAGACCTTTTAAATTCTGTGGACATTTTTAGGAAACCAAAGAAAACAAAAATAATATCGCTTTTCTTTCTATAAGACATCAAAACAAAAATTATAAAAATTTACTATACAAAAACCGAAGTACTATACAGAAAGATACAAAAGATAACATAAATGAAACAAACCAGAAATTGCACAAAAAGATTTAAAAAAAAATATCGCTAGACTTTGAAAAAAATATCCAAATTATCCAAAGTAAAAGTGAATATGCTTAAAAAATCAAAATTCAAACTGTCGTATTCTAAAAAAGAAACAATAACAAACGTATTGCACTACCGTTATCCAGTTCGAAAAATGAAATAAGCACAATAAAAAAATACAAATATAAAAGATTAAAAGTTAACTCACTAAAAGTTAATATACTTTTAAAAAGGCAATAAATTTCATAAAGTAGATTCAGTAATACTAAAAGTGAATATACTTCAAAAATCAAATTCCAAACTACGATAGTCTAAAAAAGAAACAATAACAAACGTATTGCACAACCGTTATCCATTAGCAAAAATGAAGTAAGCACAGTAAAAAAATTGAAACATAAAAGTTGACGCTAACTAAAAGTTAATATGCTTTTAAAAAGGCAATAAATTTAAAAAAGGATATCCAGTAATAGAGCGGCTACACACGCGCAGTAAATACGGATTCATTCAATACCGATTCATGACTGTTGCCATTCGGAAGAAAGATAATAATAATAGAACATCGCATTAAATTAATTTTAAAATTTTCAAGATTAAATTTTAAAAATCGGAATGGTCTATAAAATTGCAAAAAAATTCGTACTACATGTGTGCCAAATTTCATTAGTGTGAATGCCATAAATTCGTCAGGGCACAACTTGATTACACACACACACACAAAAAAAAACTTTATTTTATAATAGTAAGAGAAGAGATATCAGGGGTCGGCAACTTGCGGCTCTTTTGATGTTAGGTTGCGGCTCTCCAGTTCCATACGAAAAAATTAATAATTTATTATCAAAACAATTAAAAAATAAGAAAATATATTTTTAAGTACCTAATTTTTCAATAGCTTCTATTTTCAGAATCGTTAATTACAAATCGCTACGTTTAACATGACCGTAATGAGATAAATTTGAACTATTGTTTTGTTCTTAGAGATGAGACTCCGTGACCATGTTTATCTTTCGGCCAATTGCATTCTATTTCCGTCTCACCCAAACAGCCACCGTCTAGAGCAGGGGTGGCCAACCTTTTACATACCATGCGCCAATTTTTTCACATAAGAGTTCAGATGCGCAATACATTTTAATAAAAGTATATTTATCGACATAATTAACATTTTAAAGTGATTTAATTATATTGTATGTAAAACAATGTCTATTACAGAAAATTCTTCAAATTTGAATCAGTCATTCGTGACCTCGTTTTCCTTTTAATAAATTTCATTTATGAAAATGCTTGATCACATCTGTGTGTCGTTCCGACACGACATATATAACTTTTTGCAAATTTTCTTAGTTCCGGAAAGTGTTTACATTGTAATGAACGCCAGAAAATAATTATATCAGAAGCATTTTTATATGAATAATAAAGCTCATGAAACTTCAATTGCAATAATGAATTTATTTTGAAATCAATAAGTACCATTTGTATGTTACTAGGCATCTCAGTTACGTTTTGTTCACCAAGTGAAAATACTTTATTAATGCTAGCATGTAGTTTTCTTCTGCAGCCAAATCAAGAAAACAACTTTCAAATAACCCTTGTTATAACTAATTTTAATATATTTGGTCAAATTGTTATTATCCGCAACACATCCCCTCTGCTCTTTTAACTGGAAATTGACTCAAATCCTGATTTTTTAACTGAGAGATGAACAGATTTAATGTCATTTTAAAATAATTAATTCTATTTACTAAGCTAGAAAATAATTTCTTCTTGCGTTGTAACGTCAAATGTAGATAATTGAGATGGCTAGTACAGCAACTAAAAATGCCAATTCAAATAGCCAGTTGTAACCAAATATCATTCATTCATCAGGATTCATTCATCAGGAAAGTTCAATTTTCTGTTCTCAAAATTTAATAACATTTTTTAATTTCTAAAATCTACTCAGAACCTGTCCTCTAGAAAGCCAGCGCATTCAAAAAAAGAATAAAGCACCTCACAATAAAGAAAAGGTTCACCATATTCCAAATCTAATAATTCAATATTCTCTGAATTCTCGGCTGTTTAATGCTCTTGTTCTAATTTTAATCACACATTTCACAACCGGTAACAAAACATGCTGCATTTTTTTTTTAATTTTACACACTGTGCCTCTTTGTGTATAATACATTGATATTTTAGTGCAGTACGATTTAAAAAATTTTCCAAGCAAAGTTGTAGTGCCATTTACGGCGTACCGTCATTACACATACTGATTAGTACAATAATCTAATTTAGATTTTCTTGGCATGATTTTACATTTTAAATATATCTGGTCCTCTTGTTTCATCATGCAATAACTCCATACTGGCAAGTTCTTCAAAGACATTAAAATTATAATCAATTCCTCTTACAAAAATGCTTATAACTGGACTACATCAAATATCTCCATTGATTCATCCAAAACTAGAGAAAAGTCTTCCAGTTGTTGAAATACATCCAGAGAGAGTTCCATTATACATCTCGCATTAGTCTGCCTTGGTATAGCAATTTCGTCTGATTTCTTTTCAATACCTTTATAATCAAGATGGAAACAAGGCTTCTCCGTCAGAATAGGTTTTTTTTCGTCAATGCTAAAGTAATTTCATAGGACATTTCAGTCATCGCCTCTTCTTCACAACTTACATTAGCAAAAATATCTTGTCTTCTGATTTCTTCTTTTTTTTAGTCACATATTCTTTACGTAACTCCGACCCGAGAACAAGTTTAATTTTTCCTTCTATGTAAGCCTGATGATGTGTTTTATAGTGTTAATTAAAATCACGTCTTCTATTATGTAAAAGAGTAGTTTCCCAAACAATGCAAAAAACGATTTTCCTGATGGACTTGCTGTTAATAACTCATTTTCTTACTGTTCGCTAAATTCACTTTTTCTCTCATACTTTTTGCGCTTCTTTTCTTTTGCACAGTGATAGATAACAGGACAGTAAAAAAAATTAAAAAGTACAAAAAATCTTGAAAAAGAACAGATTACAAGTACGTCGTATCACACAGAATATAAATTGAAAACTCAAAAAATTGCGACGAAATAAGGAGTAAGAAAGCTCTATAAATTGAACTGAGAGTACTATCGTGTTGAAATTATGAAGATATTATCAGTTATATGGCGCCTTCTTCAAAAGAATAAGGAGGCACAATAATGTAATGCGCCACTTGTAATCATCCAATGCGCCAAGTTTGGCGCATGCGCCACAGGTTGGTCACCCCTGGTCTAGAGTCTAGCTAGACGTGTTGTCAGTCAGTCATCCTCGTATAGCGCGGTCGACGTTACGTTGCATGTGCGTTAATTTAGTCGTTTACGGTTTTTGCGTGTCTCTTCACTTGTTGTTTCAAGAAGACTACGATTTAGAAGGGAATTATCTTCTCAAAGGTAAGGTATGTACGTGTATCTATATAAATAAGAATGGAGTGTTTGTTTGTACATTCAATATTTTCGACCCATTTCAAGTTTTCTATCCGTTTTGGACCCTTCTGATGCCGAATCCGCCTTTTTCTCGTTTGGTGTCTGTCTATCTGTCTGTATGTTGTGCCCTATACACGTCCACGCGGTTTAATATATTTTCATTAAAATTTGCATACAGTGAGTACTTATCTTCATTTAGTGAGTGGCATTGGTTGCGAAAGTTTGTCCGTCTTTCTGTTCTATGCTCGATTTTGTGTTTGTGTAGACATCACATAAATTGTATTCCAGATATTTGATTACAGTGTATTTTATTTTATACATTATCTATGAGTTTAGTGAATGCAATATTAAACATTTCTTTATTGTTATATTTAGTTAAGTTTCATGCTAAAACACCTGAGTAAGTATACTTAAATCAACCATAATTTGGTAGTTTTGGAAAAATTGGAATGTCTATTGAATATTACGATTACTTCGATTGCTTTACCAGTACTGCTGAAAAAGTAATTATTCTTCGAAAAATTATTCTTTTTTTTTATGGAATTTCATCTCTGATACTTCATTTATTTCGAGTCTTATTTTTATTCTTTGCGCAATGAAAACGATTTTCCGAATATTTGTGGGACAGACGATATTTTTCACCGAAACGAGAATGAACAAGATCGCGCAAGCAGTGATATTTTTTCTGGTTCTTTCGCTCTGAATTAATTTCTCATTTCTAAATTTTGTACACTTTTAGTTGTAAGTTGTGGCAACTGTGCGAGATCAAGAGATAAATTTGAATCACAAATTAATATCTTTAGAACAATTTTTTGCGACATCTTTTATTTTGTTTTATTTCACTGTTTCCTGTTTTAAATATTTATTATTTTAATAAATGTGTTTTCCTTCTCATCACACGCAACAGCACCACAAAGTATTAGACTTAAAAATGTTAGGTAAGTCAGTATAAATTGTCAGTAAATTTTAAACGTAGTTATGCCATTATTGAAAGAATAATGCCGTTATTAAAAGAATAATAATGTTTAAAATTCCAAATTAGAACTTTTTCCAACATTAAAAAATTTGTTGTAATAATGACAGGAGAAGATTGCAAAATTTCACAATGTCGCATACCGGAGGAGAGAGTGCCACAAGTAAAAAAATATTGTTTTGTTGACTATCAGTGCGAGAGTTCTCGCCGTAAATCGTAATTTTAATTAATTGAGTTGAACATGAAAAGAACTTAAGAAAGGGAATTCCAAATCTCCCTCAAAATCGTCTTTTATAGTAGTAACCTTAGTATCACCTTTAGTCATTTTGTAGCTTTGTAATACAGCAATTGTGCGATGTATGTGAAATATATTACATGAATGGATATGCATGTGTAGGATTTGTGTCCAAAGTAAGTTGTAGAAAATATAAAGATGGCGAAAGGTGTTAAAATAAATTTTTATTCTACAAAAAACGTAAGTCAGTATATATTTTAATTATCTCTTCAATCTAGAGTAAACCAATTCAAACCGAGTAAGGTCGGGTATTTTGCTAGTAATATAATAAAATCAGTAACAGAATTGTTACATATTTGAGGATCGTGTTAACGAAGTAATGATGGTAAATAAATTGTTGGCCGTTTTAGATAACTTCTGCACAATAAAGTGCGATGGCTTTCCAGAGGTAACGTATTGCAACGTTTTGATTTGTGCTTGAGTGAAATAAAAACATTCCTCAATGAAAAAAGCATTGACCATCCCGAATTGGAAGAAGACAAATGGCTGCAAAAATTCTACTTCATGGTAGATACCACAATGAAACTAAATGAACTAAATCTAAAACTGAAAGGAAAGGGCAACCCAGTTTACGCCTTGATAGAAGAAGTAGTTTGTTTCGAAAACAAAAATTACTTCTTTTTGTTAAAGTTATGGAGAGCGGTAAATGACTTCATTTTAAAAATCTGAAGCAATATCGCGATGAGATCAATGCAACTATTGACACGAATTGCTTCAGCACAGCTTTAAAAAAGATGAAGGATGGATTCGCTGAGAGATTCGAGAAATTCAAAACAAACAAAAGTACTCTCGCGTTCATAGTAAATCCTCTCAACACAAATACAAATGAGATCAACATTGAGCCATTTGGAATTGATGCTGGATCGCTTCAAATGGAATTGCAAGATTTGAAAACCAAAGACTTGTGGAGTGGCAAGTTCATAGAACTCAAGAGCAAGTTGAAAGAGTTGGAGGTCTAGAAATGCATACACATAGCACAGCACAAGTGGACAGCTCTAAAAGAAATTCCAGAATGCTACAGTGAGGTGAAGAAGTTGGCATATGGAGTGCTGACGATCTTCGGGTCATATTCGTGCGAGCAAGCATTCTCTTGCATGAATGTAATAAAAAGTAAAGTTAGAAATCAACTAACAAATAAAAATCTAGAGTCGTGCTTGAAACTTAAAACGACAAGTTATAAGCCAGATTTAATCAAACTTTCAAAAGGCATGCAAAGCCAATGCTCCCATTGATGTAACTATCAATATTTGTGTTTTTATATGAATAAATATTATTCCGTATTTAAAGCCGTTTATTTTAAATCAAATATCAAATATATACAAGCAATTACTATAATATTGAAACGAAAATGTTTAGTGGCTCTTTAAAAGCTGGGAAATTTTGTAAAGTGTAACTTTTGGCTCTTACGTTCCAAAAGGTTGCCGACCCCTGCTCTATACCCACCCTTTTTACGTCTGTACTTATCATCCCTCTCCGTTTTCAATTCTACATATCATATTTGCCTCATAAGTAACTCCTCACTATACACAACCCAAAAATAATCGACCGTACAGCAAGATGTGATGGTTTAAGGGAACCAATACATGCTTTAATAAGGGGTGCCCCCCCCACATGCTACAATTACACTAGCAACTCTTCTGGGCATGCTTTCAACAAGGTTTTAACACACAACTATGGGAATTTGTGCTCATTCCCATTGCAAGAATGTCGCCAGCTGAGCTGTAGATTTCGGACGGGGTTCTTCCCTGGTCCGTAAGCGTCGCTCTGACGCGTCCCACACATGTTCTATGGGGTTTAGGTTGGGACTATGAGAAGGTCAATGAAGACGTTTTACATCCATATCTCGACAGAGGCTGCAACAGGACATGGAGCGTTGTCGTCCTGCAAGTAACATTCGTCCATGCCATAAAATTGTCCAAAATGTTCATGTAGGCGTCGGCGTTACCAGGAACAACAATTTGTGTCAATTTTCCAGGAACAACATGCAAAGGTCCCAGGCCCTACCACGAAAACACCCCCAAACCTGTAGTCGGATTTTTTGCAAATCCGCTGGCGTCCGGTCCATTATTGTAGGGTAGTGTAAATGGAAAAATAGCTGTGTATATAATTTCCATAACAAGAGGAAATTCAAAATAAAAACCGCGAGGAAACTGTTAAAATGAAAGTGTTGGTGGATCAGGGCGTCGTTAGGAAGGAAACCGACCCAGACAACACATAATGGTGTTTTCTAGGTATACGAGTAACAAAACGCTAAAAAATTGTTCATATATTCTTCCAAACACCATTAAAAGCAAACATACAAAACAAAACAATAAAATAAGATTACGAAGAAATCGAAATCAGACCAGAAACACCAGTCGAGAGACCGGCAACACTAAGCCATAAGATCGCATCAAATGCCGCAACCCAGTTAGTCCAACAAAACGCCAACACCAATGACTCAGAGGATAGAATTAGTCATCGGTTGTGTTTTTGTTGATACCAATGAATACTTCAAGAAAAGTAATAAAGAATGAAGAAGGGTAATTATTATTGAGATGTGAGTTTTATAGAAATCTCTACTATATAAAAGGAAGTGTTTTCCCTCCACGACGCAGTGTCTGGACGAATCCATGGCACTTGCAATAATGAAATTTGGCCCACAAATAGTCCGAATTTTTTGCAATTTTTGTGTCCAGCTGAATTTTAAAATTCAATCTAGAAAATTTTTTTAATAAATCTAATGGAATTGAATCATTATTGTTTTTTTGAAATGGCAACATCATAAAGAGATAGCAGATTCGAAATTTATTTTTTCCGCTTCCGTTTTCATTTTCCGGAGGAACGGTGAGCAAACTAAAAAAACAAATAAAGTTATATTATTTTCTATCTCCTAGATCAGGGATGGGCAAACTACGGCCCGCGGGCCAACTCCGGCCCGTCGGAAGGTTTTATCCGGCCCGCGGATAGAATTTTAATTTGCCGGTCCGAAGGAAATTAAAAGAAAATATGATTTATATATTATATATCCATCTTTTTTTCTACTTTGTTTAAATATTATTTTTTTCTTCCTTTTTTTTCAAAGGACTGATGATATTTTTACTTTCTCTATTTTTGTTCTACAAAACATAAATCGAAGGAAATAGCAAGCACAGACAGATTTCAATCGGTTAAAGTGTTAAAAGCGGAAGTTCTTTGTTAGTTATAGCTGGTAGACTGGCCCCAACAAGCGTTATTTCTTTTTCGGGGAGCAGAGATATGGGAATCCAATATATGTGAATTAGACCTCACATGTGGCAGACTGCGCATTTTAAGCTAAAGCCAGCGGCTTTTTCTTTAGGCGCGAGTTTTAATATTATTGATTGCGGACATCATCATTGTGAATAGTGGTAAAAGTATTAAAAGTATAGCGTTGCTAGTGCTTGTTTGGGTCATTCGTAAAATATTTCAACCGCAAAATGGCTACTAAAACACGTAAAGTTGATTCAGAGTGCCGTGCTTTTAATGATGAATGGACCTGGAAATATTTTTTTACAGTTGAAAAGATAAACCAGAGCGTCTCATCTGCAATGAAGCTATAACAGTCTTCACAGAATATAACATTTCCCGTCATTTCACATCTAAGCATAAGAATTCCAATTACGAAGCAATGTCCGAATATGAAAGAAAACAAAATGTAGAAAGTCTTTGTAAAAAATTATCAGGCCGACAAAATTTTTTCAAGATGGTAAACACTATCCAAGAAGCAGCTACACATGCAAGTTACATTGTAGTATACAATATTGCTAAAAATAATAAAGCTCTTAGTGATGGGGAGTTCGTTAAACAATGCATGCTCCAAGTTTGTGATGTTTTATGTCCAGACAAGAAAAATAATTTTGAGACTGTAAGCTTATCTCGAAAAACGGCGACTTCTAGAATCGAAGCCATCGGTAAAAATTTGACATCACAATTAGAGTTAAAGATTGGCCAGTTTAAATTTTGCTCCATAGCTATGGACGAAAGCACTGATATAAATGATACTGCTCAATTAGTATTATTTATAAAAGGTGTTGATAACTTTGAAATTACCGAGAAACTGGCGTGCATGCGTTCTTTAAAGGGAACTACAACGGGATGTGATATTTTCGTGAATTTCAGGAAGGGCTTTTAACTTTGATAGTGCCTATAACAAATGTATGTAATATTACGACCGATGGAGCACCAAATATGACAGGAAAAAAATCTGGATTTCTTGGACTCTTTATTCAAAACTATCCCGGGAACAATGTTGTTTTTCTGCATTGTGTTATACATCAAGATGCTCTGTGTAAATCTGCATTGAATATGAAACCCGTGCTTGATGCAGTCGTGAAGCTTATAAATACTATTCGATCTCGTGGGCTTACTCACAGGCAATTTCGAGATTTTCTTCAGTCCGTGCAATCTGAATACTCGGATGTACTGTATTATACGAAAGTAAGGTGGCTTAGTGCAGGATGTGTTTTCCAGCGAGATTGGCAGCTGAAAGACGACATTGTGTCGTTCTTCCATGATAAACAGTATTCTGCGGAGTGCGAAATCTTACAAGATACAGAATGGCTTTCGGACTTAGCATTTTTCACAGATCTTCTTTGTCAAATGAGCAACTTGAATGTCAAGATACAAGGGGAAAATCAATTTATCGACGATATCTGGGCCCTTCTCAAAGCTTTTAAACTAAAACTTAATCTATTTGCTGGGCAGCTAGCTAAGAACGACTTGTCTCATTTCTCGAGGTTAAATTCAATACCCTCAGTAAATGAAGAGAAGCCTAAGAATTATGAAGATGGCTTGAAAAAACTGCATTTTGAGTTCGAACGCAGATTTTAAGATTTCAGTGCCATTCAAACAGAATTGGATATTTTTACCATGCATTTCAACGTAAATTGTGAAGCAGTGAGGTCAGATCTGCAGCTTGAATTAATTGAGTTGCAATCTAACAATTGGTAATTGGTAATTTTTAGTTAACGTCGTACTAGAACAACACAACGGGCTACTGACGACGGTCCGGGATCAGTCCCTTAAGGGAAAGATCCGAGGACAACACTTCGTAATTTTGAACCACGGTCAGATGACGAAGCAACACCTGAGCTGGCACCCCACTCTCCAAACTTCCACGCCACCCAACGTGAGGACTTTCGGCCACGACAGATTTAAGATGCACCAGCCGCCTCTACACCATACGCTTACAAACATCCATGCCCGAACCCGGATTCGAACCAGGAACCTTCCGATCTAGAGGCTAACACCTTAACCACTATACCGGTTGGTCGGCGCAATCTAACAATCATCTCATGTAGTTGTTTCTAAATATGCCGAAGTTAGAGTTTTACAAATCATTATCGAAAGTAAGTTTCCCAAATTTAATATCTCACGCCCAGAAAATCAGTGCTATGTGTGCTTCATCTTATATATGTGAACAAGTGTTTTCAACTATGAACCTTAGAAAGAATTATTTCAGAAGTAGACTGACAGATGAGCATTTAGTACATCTCACTTCGAACCTCAATATAAGGAACTTTAAAAATGAAATCTCAATTTCATTCATCTTATTAACATATTTAAATTGTAATGCTTGCATATTGTTTTTAAAATTTTAGAAAAATTTATCTTGGTCCCCCAGACTTTTTATTTTTTTATTTTTGGCCCGCGACCGAAAAAGTTTGCCCATCCCTGTCCTAGATCGTTAAAGATAGAGTAAAAATTTCAATGGTTTTGAAATCTGCGGAAAATTTCACATTACATCGATAGCTAAAATTATAATTTTCTTTAAATAAATCATTTTTAAATTGTAACTTTTATATTTTTTCCACTACGATCGCCACTGCGAAGAATGACCTTCGTTTGATTCGAGATTTGAGAAATCACAGACTTTTATTTCCTTCGCTCAAACCATTCCACAGCGAAAAAAAGCAAAACAAACAAAAAACATTTTGACTGCCATTGTTTTGTTCTTTTTTGTGAATCGGGATCGTTAAAGATAGATTGAAAATTTCAACGGATTTGAAATCTGTTTAAGATTTTACACCAGATAAATACTTTACATTTGATTTTCTTTTAATAAATTAAGGGGCTCCGCCCCCTGCTCGCTATCACTCTCCAACCTCCGATGATTGCTACGCAATCATATTTAGTTCGCTTCGCGAACTACTTGGAGTACTAAGCATCATAGTAAATTTTTTCACACAAAAGAAGAAAATAAAGGACACTAAAATCTATTTTTCATTTGAACTTCATAAACTTGCCATTTTCAACGCTCGCATCTTAATCACAACTTTAAAAACTCGTTGAATAAATTGCATTTACCAGGCCTGACCAGCCCAAATGGTCTGCAGACCACAAAACCTTGTTTTTATAAATAGCTATTCATTCTTGTTTAAATGTTGTGATCTTTACTTAGCAATCACCAATGTTCAAGTTCACTTCGAAAATCACTGGCTCGTCCTTTTGTAAAAATGCTAGGTCCTCAATAGCCCGTTGTGTTGCTCCAGTACGACGTTAGTTAAAAACCTACCTACTAAAAAAGCTTAGGACTTTGCAGCCAATAATTGAGAGAAACACGAAATGCATTTGTTCTGTTCCGATTCAATCGATAGCTGGCTGCTTGTAGGGCAGCTGTTCTAAGAGTAACGAATTAGCATTCGGAAGGCTACGAGTTCGAAACTAGGTTCAACCCAAGACCGTGGGTGCACGATCAATCTGTTGTCCTCAAATGTCCTCACGATGGCACGATGTGGAAGTTCGGTGAGTGTGTGTTGGGGGAGGGGGTTCCATCTCAGGTGTCAAACTCGTCATCTGGTTGAAAATGACGTGGTGTCGTCCTCGGATCTTTCCCTTCGGGATTGATTCCGGACCGTGTTCAATAAATCGTCATGTTGCTCCAGTGCGCCGTTAATTAACTACCAATCGTTACCCTTTCCACCCGAGTTCTGTCCGCGGCAGAGCCTTTTGATGTTCGAAAGTCCTCCTAGGAAGTGGTCGGATTCATTTGCTTCCCCCTGCGAGTGTCGGTGTATTTTTCAAAAGCGCAAAACAAAAATTTCATTTCTCTCAAACTGAAAGCGACAGGAAATCGATAGAGCTTCTCGCGAAAGGGAAGAGCACCACTGAAATTTCTTAAAAAGTTATCTCGACTACTTGGAATGCCTTTTCCCCTTCAACCTTTAAGAACCTTCTTTTTGGCTCAGGAGGGACCAAAGGCGGCAGCGGGGGTGGAGGAAGGGAAATAAAACTAAATAAGTAAACAGAAGGAGAAATGGAGACTGTTTTTTGGGAGAGCGTGTGTGATTTATGGCGGTTGCAAAGAAATTGCTGGATGTTGGGTCGAAATGAGTCCGGTTACTGTTACATGATTTCGGCAGAGCGGGCAGGTAATCGGTTCGCATGTAGGGGGGTGGGGCATGCATCAAAGACCCCTAGTGACGCGTCACGCACGCGGTCTTTCATTGCTTCGCGTTCCCCGTGGAAGGGTTTCCAGAAGCAGTTTTTAACGGTGCTCGAGGCAGTAACGGGGAGGTTTTTTTTCATCCGAAAAATGTATGGCTTTTATTGGAAGTGCTGCAGAGCAAAAACACGCTGAAAATTTTTCTCGAAAAAATATTACATTTACTTTTTTGAGCAATGCTCCAAGTAAAGGGAGATCTTCCCTTCTTTTCTTGTTTGGCAGTACTCTTTTACTGAGTTATTAAAGATTTTCTGGACTGGAATGAAAATTGTTCCCGAACGGACGATAACGTTTGTTCCTCAATTTTCATTTACAGAAGTAAATAAATATCAGCGGGACTTGAAAAATCCTGTTATGAGAGGTAGTGCCTACTAAGAAGGCATCTGTTAAAGCAGTCGTTTAAAAGCTATCTTAATGGATTAAACTGAAAGTTTGCCTATCAAGCCAATTGGGTTCGGAATTTTTTTTAATCTGTAGATTCGTGCAAAGCATCGCGCTAGTTTTTTCATTGCTTTATATCTATTGAAGGGACTGTGGTTATTTTCTTTCCCATCGTGATTTCTATCTTCTAGATTTCATATTGCTTTCAGTGACTAGGCTTTACAGGGATTTTAGGATGTAAGAAAAACGCTCCGTGTCATGTTGCAGCTGCAGCCTTTGTCCAGCAGAGGTATTGAGGTAAAGATGTAAAACGTCTTCCCTAGTCTGCTCAGAGTCCCGGCCTAAACCCCATAACTGGTCACATCTGAGCTGGCATCCCACTCTCCAATCTTCCACACTACGCCGTTGTGAGGACGTTGGAGGCCACGACAGATTGAACGTGCACCAGTCCCCTTTGTAAAATAAATTACGTAAAACTGGTCTTTTTCTTAAATGATGTAATACAGAAAATTAATCAGAGCAATTTAAAGTAACACGAAATAAGGTGGAATATATTTTGAAACATATATTACATCGCGTCGACACTTTTAGGACACCAGAAGCTTTTAAGCAGTTTTGGGGAACTGTTTGAAACAAGTGACGTATCAACTACCGATTCTAAGGAAACAGATCGAGTCATCCTCTGCTGTTCACAAACTGAAAATGGATTGAGGCCGAATCAAAAATAGAGAGATACCTGAATGTGCGTTGTAACCGCGGCGCCGTACAACGAGGGGTCGATGTACTAAGAAATGTTCAATCCGTTCAAATATTTTACCATTATGAAAATTTACTTCTCCCATTCAATTAGAAAGAGGAGCGTAAAAATAACTTCTTCGATTAATATACTTAAATGTTTTGGATACCACATCCAAACTCAAACTGATGGTTCTTAACCCTCATAGACGTCATTTGACCGTGGTTCAAAATTACCTGGTATTGTCCTCGGATCTATCCCATTGGGATTAATCCGGTATCGTCGTCAATAGCCCGTTGAGTTGCACCAGTATGACGTTAATTAAAATGCCTACCTCGTCATGAGAAGAAAACTAATTCAATCTCCATCTCGTCATCACAAGAAAATCGGCAACACCTTGATGACGGGATTCCTCGTCATTTGCAAAATGGACCACATCTTAATAGACGAGTATTTTTCAAGATGGAGAAGATTTTTTCCAATGCGGCTATTAGTTTAGGGTGTATTAAGTGTCAAAGTCGAAAAAAGTGAAATTTCTTACGCGAATGAACAAAATACGTAAATTTTCAGTCATTATCCGTGAGTTTTTTACAGTACCTCTAAACGTGAATCCTCTGAACATTTGCACCTCACCATGTTTTTTTTGGAAATTTCAATTTGGTGTCTGATAATATTTTTTGAAATTCGGGAAAACTCGGGACATTTTCGTTACTTTTTTGTTAAAACTGCATATCTATAGCTTATTACTATTAATTTTTAAATTTAAAAACATCACGGGAAACCTTATAATGTACTCTTTTTAGTGGTACAGTTATTTTTGAAATTGAGTAATAAATAAATTCTATGCGATTAAAAGTTGGTCATACGGAATTTTGGGAAATTTTTGTTTCTTTTTGTTAAAACTGTCATATCTATAGTTTAATACTATTAGTTTTAAAAGTTGAAAATACCACGTGAAAGCTTAGAATGTACTCTTTCTTATGGTATAATTATTTGTAAAATTGATTCATAAGTAAATTTAATGCGATGAAAAGCATAATTTATAATTTAAAAATTTTGCGATAGCGTATATTTTTTTTCACGGAATTGAAAGGCTACATTTCTAACTGACGGATTTGTAAGGTATCAAATTTATAGTAGCAACAATTACCATCGCAACGATATTTTTTATTTGGCCGTTGAAACTCACTGTGACGTCATGGCCCGGAAAGTCCAAAAGGTTCAACTCGATTATTTCGCTCGATTCTCAGACTGTTTCCGAGAAAGAACAATTCAGAAAATTAACAGATTAACATGGTTTATTCAAATTTGTACAGGGAATTAGATGGAGAAGTTTTTTACTAATGCGTTTAGGGTGCATTAAATGTTAAAATTTAAAAAAAAAAGCGAAATAACTTTGCGAAAGCAGTGTGGGTGTTGGCGAGCAGGGGGCCGAGCCCCGTAGTATAAATATAAAAACATTTAACAAAAGGTGCATGTAAGCCTTGCGTAAGAAATTTCAAACTTATTGGACGCCTCGTTGAAGCCACTTGGAGAGTTGGTTGCAACGTAATGTGTCAACGAACTTATCCCGATCCTTGTGGACCATCCGCAGAGAACCGAAGATGCTGTTAGAAAAAGAAATCTAAATAAAAGTAACATAATTAGAAAAGTGTTATCGTCTGAATCAGTAGTCGCATTTGAAGTGTGTGCTTAAATGCCGTCTCTTCGAACTCCCACCGATAAAGACGGCCGGAAGTATTCCGTGCACTGATAGCGACACCATACGATCATAGATTAAAAACCCAGCCGGATTCATCAGGATTTTGGGGGTGCATTAGAAATTGATCCAAAAAGTCTGTTCGAAAAAAAAAAAAGGAAGCATTGCAGACGGAGGCCTTTCATAAATCGTTGGAACCCCTGAGAGAGTTTAAAAAGCGATCATTCGATATCGGTAAGAACAGGTTTGGGTTGGATTCGATTTGAAGGCACAAGGACCAGAAATGGAGCAGGAAAGTTTCATCTGCTTAACAGGCCATAAAAGATCATTGTTAGTGTCAAACCCTTAATAACGAATGGGAGAAAGATTCGAGCACAGTTTTTAGAAAATCGAATATAGGGTATTTGAATGAACGTCGCTCTGGAGAAACACGCCGGGCTCTTGGTGACGATCACAAATCCATATAAATATTGGAGGCAATAACGTGAGATTAAAAGGCAAAGGTTGCATGTTGCAATAACTGAACATGTGTAGAAATAAATTAAGATAAAAATATAATTCTAATTCAATTATGACTGAAATGTTGACCGTGTAAGTATAAAATTGATAAGAATGATATGTACAGGTCAAAACAGGCTGGGGAGTTGAATGGAATCTACCATTACCGAAGCATCATTACCGGTTTTCTTTAACACGAAATGTTTTTAATTTAATCTTATTTTGGGGCTTTGCTATTAATACCTTACTTCCGGGATCTATTTGTATTTCAGTATGGGACATAATGGCACCAGAATTCGAATCGGAACGGCAACTGTTGCCGTGAAGGTTAAATAAACGTAAGTCTCGTATTTTTGTAGATGACTGTTTTCGTGATTTATGTGGAAAGGGATTCTAGTTTAAATTTTAAAAATGACCTGACACAAAATACATTGAGATTATTTTGTGCATTACAGGTTTGAAAATTTATTTCGTTGAATGATGTAGTAAGAAACTAGTACTATATTCATGTTCACGTTCACTCACTCAAACCTCTTGTTATGTAGAAGATAGAAATGAAATGGCCTTTTAAAAATTATAAATATAGATGCAGTGAAATTCACGTATTCACTGCAAAAAATAGAATTACTTTGTATTCAATTTAACACTCATACTCGTATACCCACACGCGTAGTTCATTGTCACAAATATGTTCTCCTTTCTCAAAATCAGCAATTCCCATTCGTCATTGGAGGATCCCACCTGCCTTGATACTTGTTATTTTGGATATCTTTTGTGGTCTCCTTGTTGATCGCTCTTGAGTTGTCTGGAAAGAAATCCGGATGATATTCTAGGAAATCTATTTTTAAGGACATTCGATACACTGCGTTTTTTATAGTTCTTGAGGTCTATTGAATGAGTTGTTGGTCATTGGTCCTCAGAAATTCCTTGAACACAAATGGGATTGGTTGCTATGCTTTTTAAGTCTGTGAAAACAGACCACTGGGAGTTTTCTTATCTAAAGACCATCAAAGATTCCTTCTGTGAGTTTTGCAGTTATTAATTTTGAATTTTTCCCTTTAAGTGCAAGAATTCTGAACCAAATTGCCCATAAACCTTTGTAAAGTTTTTCATGAACCCCAATTTGATATGAAGTGGTGAAAGCAAAATAAAATCAGAAAAGAACGATGCTTCTGGCGAAAGTTACTCTTTCGAGGAGTGAAAATATATTGTTTTGAACAACATTTCCTTCCATAGTGTTTGGAATTCCACTATCCAACACGCAAAGGAATTAACAAAATTTGGGGAAGCCACTTTGAAGTCCGGGAAAAATTCAGATCATCATACGCACATGCTTTGGTAAAATTTCGTCTTTTAAGCACAAAAATTAAATAAAACAAATTTTTGAAACTAACACCGATAGAAAAACCACCATCACCCTATCCACACTGAGAACCGGAAGCATGAAAACTAACAATGATGGAACGTCTAGGCATCCCAACAACTGTCTGGCCGTACGAATTCACGCCCAATCCTAAATTAACCTGCCCTGCAACAGTAGTCACTATTCAATATTCAAAGCATCGATTGCCACCCCGAAGAACAGCTCTACAGCGAGAAAATAATCAGCTTCGCAACAACTCCATACTGCGACTCCTGACTAGAATTGGACACGACAGTATGCTTCCATCCCTACTGCGCCAAAAATCCCCAAGCAACGTACATTCCTACAGCACGTGTTACTGGAATGGAAAGGCTTTCCGTCTCACCAAAGGACAGCTTTCAAACTAACATTTGGATGAATCGATAAATGGATTCCTTAAGTTCGTGACATATCCCTAAATCAGCCATGGACTATCTGAACGAAAGCTTATTCCATCTTGCATTTTTTCATTCGATGGTAAAAGTAATTTTCTATTTCCTAACAGAGAAACACAGTGCACTCTAAGCTAGAAGGCATTTGGTATATATTTTTTTAAATTAACGTCGCACTGGAGCAACACAACGGGCTATTGACCACGGTCCGGGATCAATCCGAAAGGGAAAGATTCGAGGACAGCACCACGTCATTTTGAACCTCGGTCAGATGACGAGAGAACACATGAGCTGGCACCCTAGCCCAAGTGAGATTATTGGACTCCACAACAAATTGAACGTCATTCACCTTTGTACACGACGGTCTTTGGATTCGCAACCATTCTATTGCTAATCCGTTACCCTTTCAACCGGGCTACCATAGCCCCTCTAAGTTAGAAGGTTCTAGTCTTGCAGTCTGAAACCATAAGTACAGTTTGTCTGGTAAGATACAGGAGCTCTAGTTATATAGGAATATCAATGTAGGATCGTGATATCGGGTTCATACTTGACATCACCAGCATGCAGTATTCTCTTTTGATGGGAAATACAACAATGATTGCGGATTCATAAAAAAATCAGTGTTGCCATCAATGAAATATAAAGTGACGAAATATACAAATAAATTGATGTTTTGCATGCCTAAAAGTGGTAGTTTTGAAAACTAGTATACACTACCCTACAATAATGGACCGGGCAGCAAGATGTGATGGTATAAGAAAAAAAATGCATGCTTTAATAGGGGATGGTCCCCCACATGCTGCAATGACACTAGCAACCCTTCTGGCCATACTTTCAACACGGTTTTGATACGCAGCTCTCAGGTATTGATGTCCATTCCTGCTGCAAGAGTGTCGCCAGCTCAGCTGTCGATTTCGGACGGGGTTCCCTGGTCCGCAAGCGTCACTCTAATTCTCCCACACATGTTCTGCGTTGTTTAGGTCGGGACTCTAAGCGGGCCAGGGAAGACGTTTTACATCCATATCTCGATACCACTGCTCGACAGAGACTGCAACGTGACATGGAACGTTGTCGTCCAGGAAGTAACGCGTCCATTCCATAAAATTGCCAGAACGTAGGAAGAACCTGATTTTCCAAAATGTTCATGTAGGCGTCGGGAATTGACCAGGAACAACATGCGTCCGACATCGTGACACACATCGAGGAGTTGCCTCACTGTGCAATTTGCGGCTATTCCCCACAAAATCAACTCGCGGAATGCAGAGCAAAATTTCACTCAAGTGTTCGCACCTTGAAATTGATATGCACCAAAAGAAACGATGAGCGTTTAGTTCCTTTCCTCCGATAACGCGAATTGCTTGAAAGACACATTTTTTCCAAGCTTGCGAAAGAGTTATTAAAGAGTGGAGTTTCTGGAAGAAGAGAGCAGCGCATTATTACCTCGCTTTTTTTTAAACGGCAACTGTGCTTGTTGAATGTATGGTGCCGGTATGGCGAGAGGGCAGATGACCTTGGAGGTGTCCATTTTCGGAAAGGTGGAAAGCGAATCAAGGGAAAGGGCTGCCACATGCAAAACATGTATGGCAGATGCTAGTCGCTGGAATCAGTCGCTCAAATGAACGAGTTGACTCGTTCAAACCCACGTGACTAAAATGCTAGAAGTCAAAAAGCAGCCCACTGATGCGGTTTCTCATGTGTGAAGATAATACAGTTCTTCGTGTTTAGCTCCGTTCCCAAGTGGACATCCATTTTTGCACGGATTCAAGAAAAATAGGAACAAACAAAAACATTCAGTTTGATGATATGTACAATAGAGAAATAAAATTTAGAACTAATTACATAGACTCAAAAAGTATTGACGGTTGCTTTTAATGATTTCGTTGGATGGTTATCCTGATAGAAATTAAGATTTTATGGCGCAATTTTGAATTTTCATAAATTGGTGGTTCTATTTCCCTCATTATCTGAAAGGGATTATTCTAAAAGGTAAAAAAATGTGGAAATGCGTTGATTCTTATTGCAATGAATCCCAAACATTTTCGATAGGACTGGACTTTGAACAGGATTTTCGATGACTGAACGTGCCATAGGGTACAATAATCTACAAAATTTGCATAATGTCCATACTTAATAGGTCCATTATGCGTCGGATGGTTATCTTGATAAAGTTTAAAATGTAACACATTTTTAGCATTTCCTCTTAGCTTTTTTCTTTCATAATACTTAAAAATAATTCCAATTCAATGTCAATTCTAACATTGTGAAAGCTCTAATACGGCCATATCTACAGCCATCACCATCTTATTGTGAGAGTAAGCTCTCCGTTTAATTTTCTGACAACCATCACTCTAAATATTGAATATATATTCGTATGTAGTACTAAAGTACTCTTATTTATGTAAAAAATATAAATACAATCGAGTTCCAGAATTCTCTAAGTTGATTAATGTTCTCCACTTAGCAAGCTTATTAATGTAGGCCCCTTGGCGATTGCTTTTCTTCGCGAAAGCCTTTTGATACTCTAAGTGTATAGCTTGATTCTAAATACTCGATCATGAAATTAGTTTTTACAATTTTAGCACTCGAGGCCTTTTAAATATCTCTTGTGCTTCAAACTATTTTAGCTTGTCTAGTTTTGAGAATCTAACGAATATTCCTGATGATACAAAATTCCGTGGTTTGTTTTCAATTAAAGTTTTCTGGTTCTATTGAAAATTATATTATAAATAATGTAGACTTGCTTGTATTCAATATTTCACTGTATCTCAAATACTTTCCACCATTCCAGGTTATTTAGTTCGTGACCTGAACCTATCAAAATCCCAATCAGAGCTTCTATCATCAAGGTTTAAAGGCTGGGACTTGTTAAGAGAAAAAAACTGAATCTGTTCATTACGACGGCGACAAGAATTTGAACACCTTTTTTCAAAGGAAGACAACTTAGTTTATTGCAATGATGTCGACGTTCTGTACGTTGCCTTTGGGGCATCAGTATAATCCCCTAGAGTCGAGGTTATTCATTGATTCCTCTAAAACCAGCTTGAAAGCAATGGTAACGAAAACCCAGCCATTCCCATCGCCACATAAAGGAGACAAGAAAGTTTTACTATGGATGGTTTAGTATGAAAGACATGCCTGACACCTTTGAAAGTCATCGCCCTTCTACTCGGTCTTCAACTAGGATATACCAAATTTTGCTCTTTCGTGTGCGAGTGTGACAGCAGAACTAAGAATACTAAGAATACAGCTCGTTCCGGGAACCAAAAATATCGTCAGTCAGCCCCTGGTGGATACCTAGAAAGTCTACCTGCGACCTCTACACATTAAAATGGGAACGATAAAATTTTTTTTTAAAGGAATGGAAAAAACGGCAACGGTTTTAGTTTTCTAAAATACAAATTTCCACGGGTTAGTGACGCTAAAAGCAAGGAAAGCATATTCGTTGGCCCTTAAATTCGAGAGTTAATGAACGATCCCGAGTTTGCTGCCACCCTAAATGAGCAAGAAACACTTGTATTCAAGAAGAAAGTAGGCCATAAATTTCTTGGAAATAACAAGGCGGAAAGGACCTTGTGGAGGAATTACTTCAGAACTACAAATTTCTTGGTTGCAATATGTCACTGAAAATACATTTTCTTCATTCCCATTTAGATTTTTTCCCCGGAAAACCTAGGTGACGTCAGCGATGATCACGGAGAGCGATTCCACCAGGACATATCCATCATGGAATCGCATTATCAAGACAAGTGGAGGCCAAACATGCTGGCCGATTACTGTTGGACATTAAAAAGAGATATTCCTGCTGCAAAATACAGAAGAAAATAATGTAAAAATACCTTTTGAACTGCCATTAATATTAGAATTGAAGCTATTTAAGTTGTAAGCGAACGCAAAAAGTATACATTTTTCAAAATTTTAAACGTGTGTTACTCAAAAACTATATCAGACACAAATTTGGAAACAGATTCAGAATCAGTGGGGTAGATATTGTAAAATTGCTCAATTTGATCAAAGAAATAGGAAAAAAGTGAAATTTTGTTTACCAGTGTAATTCAAAAATTGTTTTCAAGGGTTGATCAGATTTGTTGCTCAAGAGTAATTTTTTTCGTCTTAGGCTTTTTTGGAACATTTCATGGGTTTGATGAAAAGTGATTTCCTTAAACGTGGGAGATCTCAGGAACGGTGACGGTACGCAGTTGGTGTGATCAATTCCGGCAAGTATCTTTCAAAATGTGCCAATTCAGCAAAGACAGGCGATTTCTATGATGCAAGTATCGAGGTACTGATTAAAAAATGGGGGAAATGTATCGATGAAAATTGTGCTGAGATATAACGAAAAGTGTACAGATAAGAAATAAACGGTTTTTAAGTTTGTATCGGGTGGTTTTGCTGTCATTTCTGACATACCCTCGTATAAATGACTGTCGTAATGTGGAAGTTAAGAGAATGGGCCGCCAGCTCAGGTGTTGTCTCGACCGAGGTTCAAAACGATGTGGTGTTGTCTTCGGATCTTTCCTTCGGGGGTTGATTCCGGAACGTCGCAAATAACCCGTTGTGTTGCTCATTGCGACGTTAATTACCTACCCACCCTAGTATAAATGAATAAATAATTCCAAAATTTTCTATTTTTTATATCCAACTTGGCAAATATATGGACAGATATAGCTTAAGAAATCTCACGTAAAAAAGTGCTTTGGGAGGCTTTCGCTCTCATTTGAAAACGTTTAAGAATGTAGAACAAAGTCCACTACTCAAATAAGGCCATTGGAATACCGCCTTTTCTTTATCTCAAACTTGAGAATTCTGCGCCTTTCATAAACCTCCCCTGGGTGATTTGTTTTGACTCCATCGGGGTTCTCGTTTGGAAACTATTTCTGCCGCTTCCTTTTATCTGTTCGCGTTCGATAATAGTAGGGGATGGCTCGATCTTCGATCCATCCTTTCTTCGGACTTCGATCCCTCGACTCGTTATTTGTATTTGAAAAGTACTCCGATGGAAGAAGAAAATAAAAAACGTTTCAAATGTCAAAAGAGACCCGCATCACAGGTCGATTAATGTCGACACGAATGTACAGTTTGAAAAAATCCTCCTGATCGGATACATCTTACTTCTACGCTAGAGCTACTTCAGCGAATGCTGCGTTAGGACATACAAAAGATGAAGAAGTTGGTCTGGGTGGGAGTAAACATGATTAAGAGCCGGGCTACAGAATTTTCTCTGCGATATCAGTCCTCTCAATAGCAGATTTCAACCCATCGAGTGGGATAAAAAATGTCAGGCATCCGCTGTCGTTCACGTCCTCGGAAGAGTAACGGATTAGCAACCGGAAGGTTGCGAGTTCATATCAAACCAAAGACCGTCGTGTACGAAGGAAGCAGGTGCACGTTAAAATTGACGTTGTGAAGAGAACTGTTCACTAGTGGCTCTTCTAACGATTCAGTGGCAAACATGCTCTGGATTCGACGCGTCACATACCATTTACACCTGGGGCTGGGAACATGACACGATAAAGTATTTTTGCCTCCCGCCCAAACTTTACCTGCAAACCACTTTTTCACGGATTATCCGGATTGAAAAAATATCTCTCTTTTCATTCTGAGAAATTTTCAAACGCCAAATTCGTCCTTGGGTGCCACGTTGTGACATTCCATGAAGGTACGATATGGCATACCTGTCAACCGGAAGTGTTCCGGTAAAAAATTCGTCATGATGGAAGTATTCGGATTTCTTTAGGGAGATAATTTTCTAGTGATCCCGAAGTTTTGACGCCAAGCCATGGCAAGCATGCTTGAAAAACATCGGAATCGGTACTTGCGAAATTGTCTTTTATCTTCTTGGGCACCGATTTCCAAGAAAAAGTTGAATTGCTTATTTTGCCTACAATTGACACCATTTTGTGTAGAATAAAGCCAAATCGGTTAGGCCGAGGTTGAACTGCCTATAGCAATTGTAGGAGATCAATGTTACTTTATCTCTTGTGAATTGCTTTCATAAAGTCAAATTGGGCGTAATTGTTGCTAATTAGGCGCTTTCAATTATTTTCTGGCAATTACGTGTTGATTTTTATATTGCAAAAAACTTCCAGATTTTGTTCTTGGAAGTATGGATATAGTTGGTTAGTCAATACGTGGTTTTGTACATCCAAGGCATTTATATGTTCATGTTAACCCTCCTAATGTTTGTTTTGACGAGGAATCTCGTCATTAACAAAACTGACCCGATTCTGATAGGGGAGATATCTCGTCATTTGAAGAAAAAAAACCTGACCTGATCATGATTTTGTTTTTATCGAAATTCGGTAATATCTCCATCATTCCAAATTCCATCAGCATTTTTGTCAAGATTTCTTGTCTTTAGCGAAATTGGTGAGATGTTGATGAACGAGATATCTCGTCGAAGCCCTTTGAACAACACGAGGATCTGAGCACACGAGGCATTAGAGTCCACCTTGGGCGTTGATTAACAAGACATAACATAACAAGTAACAGTTGTTAAAGAAAAACCAATTGCACACATCTCCATATTTTTGAAAGTCGACTGTGAAAGGATCACGAAAAAGATAGTTTACTGAAAGCACCGAGAAGCGTTTGGGTTTTATAGCGTCAGAAAATACTCAAATTTCCTATTCACACGCTTTAACGATAAATTTGAATCGCTAACGAAATTAACGACTCAATCCATCGACTTGCTCATAGATGGGAAAAGAAGTTTTCCAAGCAGCCTGTACTGTGCATCTGTTGTATGTTTGAGATAATGAAACCAGACGCGTTGTTTCTATATGGTGGATTTCCGATCAATATTCAGACACACAAGGCGCTCGTAATTTTGAAGCTTAACGACTGAAGCTTTTCGTGCGAATTCTTTAGTCTGAGGAAAAACTCAATTTTAGTGACGTGCATCTCTTAAATGATGTGCACCGGTGATTAAGACTACACAAATTCGTGATAATTAGAAGATTTAATCGATAAATCCTATACTAAAAGACTTCTCTCTGTGGTCGAACCAAATCCGGCCGCAGATGCAAGACAGATTAAACCAAATGAAACCTTTCGAGCAAGAGAAGGAAACTATTAAAAAGCGATGAGAATGCAACTCAAAGATGGCAATCCAAGATGTTCTTCCAGACCATAGAGGAAGTATAAAAATAGAGTGAGCAATGGTAATATTTTTGTGTGTCCAGGATCATGTGACCTAAACTAGTAGTCAAGTGATCCTTAAACTACTTGTGTGTTAAGAGAAGTAGGGTGGAACCTAGCATTCATCATCTGATTAGTCTACTGAACTGGAGAAAACGCCCGTCCATTGATTCGTCATCTGATGGGTCCATTGTTCGATCATGTGATAGTAGTAGACTTGTCCATTTCACCACTTTAGTGCCCACTCTTTATAAATGCACATTCACACATTTATCCTGTTAGTTGATACCGATCCAAACAATTCATATTGGCCACGTTTATTGTAGCTCCTCTTACTTACATTTATCGTCTTTGTTCCTGACATGTTAGAGATATTTTCAAAGTAAAACAGGTATTTTATGTCCGCTACCCAAATACAACTTTGGCGTTTAATCTATCTCATCTCAGTTCGGAATTTATTCTTAGGAGAAGTGCTAAAATTATGTTCAATAAACAACCGTATGACTCAGAAACGTTGTTGTTACAAGTATCACGTACAAGAACCATGTATTCCAAACGTCTCTGAGCTTTTTTTGAATACGATTTCAGCTGTTCGGCAATAAGAATTGCAAAAAATGAACTCTGGATTGAAGTAGGATAGTTGATGGGCCGATACCAGACAAATAGTGAAACGTCACAAAAATGGCGATGAACTAGATATGAGATATGTATCATGAAAGATAATTTATGCAGATAAAGCTCTGGTTTTAGTCTGGTTGGCTTTGTTAACCCTGAAAATCCCTCTCATGGGGTTTTACTAACACTTTAAAAATATCCTTTTTTTTAAGAAGCTATATTGATCGGAAAGAAATAAGCTCTGCTAAATAACACACTGGGCATCAACGCCATCAATCCTAATAAGTACGTAGTTAATTAACATCGCATTGGATCAACATAGTGGGCTATTGACAACGATCCGGGATCAATCCCGCAAGGAAAGATCAAAGGACTCGTCATTTTGAATCATGGTAAAATGACGAAGTAAACACCTGAGCTGGTTCTCCAATCCAACGTGAGAATATTTAAGGCTGCGACAGATTTAACGTGGGTATTTCATTGGACCTAGTTTGGAACTCGCAACCCTCGGGCTGCTAATGCGTAACTATTCCAAGTGGGCCAATCCTAAAAGGAAGTGAAAACTCAACAATTGCTATTTTCAAAAGTACGGTAGCTCAGGTTGCTAAAAGTTTAAAAGAATAGGTCGATATTCATTCTATCAAGAGCTTTCATGAGGTGGGAAGAAACAATTGGTGCTGCAGGTATCTGGGCGAAGGAATAAAATGAATCAATACAGAGAGAAATTATGTTGAGAAAGAAGTAGTAAATGCTATTCAAGTTTGCATTTGATTTGTCATTTTTTGCAACTTAATTACTGATTTCCTCTCTATTTTCCTTGCACAAACCTTTCAGCTTTTCATTCCCAATGGTTTCAAACGAAATCTGAAGGGAATCACCGATTGAATTGCGAACAAAGCGTTCGCAGGATCTCCGTTATTTCTTCCTGGATTGTGAAAGCCCAAAAGAGCAAGGTAACTCGATTTCAGAAGTCGTTACGGCATGTTTGTGTGAGGACGCTTAATCAGCATCTCTCAAAGCAAACGTAAAATTTGCATAAGACATTCGGAAAGGGACGCGATTTGTCTTCGTTCTCGATGTTCGAGAGAATTGCTTTTCAATCGCTCGTTAAAAGGGAATGAAAAGACGTCGGTAGGCTCCAAGTGGTTTGGACAAGATATGATCCATTTTGCTAGCGACCAGATATCGCATCGATCGTGAGATCTTGTCGAGACTACCACGGTGGATTACGGATGGATTCACTATCAATTGATAGGAATTCATGCCCGGTTCAGGTGTTTACCTCGCCAGGAATTCAGGATTATCATTCGCAGAAGTATATTTGCACATAAAACACATTCTATCGCATAAAATCGAAGCTCAGGTGTTACTTTGTCCTTTGACCCTGGTTCAAAAGGACGTCCTTCCCTTGAGCATTAATCTCGGACCAGTGACCCTTCATGTTGCTTCAGTGCGACGTTGATTAGAATACTTACCACATAAAGCCACAAAAAAGACTCGAAAGTGAGTCAACTGCTAGAGTGATACTTAAAACGTTTGCACCAGGCAATAATTTGGGTGACGTTCATGCCCTGGTATGTTTTCTGTTTGAGCAACAGGGTTTTACTTGCTGCATTTTAACTTACAATTGCACTTTGATCCTTCTAATAACTGCATACATAGGCTTATATATTGAATTATTTGCATTGTATAAATATTTATGTATTATTATATTGCATTGTATATGCATTTGGATTTAATAAGCTAACCCTCAACTACATTCTTCATAATATTTGTTTTCGAATATGCTTCTACATCAAAGAACTTAAATGAAGATTTTAGAATATCAAATAATGTTTCCCCTATTCTGAAAAAATCTGACGGGATGGAGAAAACCGGCTATCTTCGAATTCTGTATTCAAAATTACTTTAAAATAACATAATCAACAAACAATTGTTTTCATTCCATATCTGTATGATAATTATATGTATTTATGATCTTAATGGAAAGTTTCTCAAAAGAAAAAAAATGTTCAAAAATTCCAATTTTACTTATAATACTCACGTTATACAATTAGAAGAGCAAATAAAATGAGTGTTTTTGTGTGCAAAACGATTTTGATACGACTGGATTTGCGTGTCTTTGAGGCTTGTCGGGTCGATTCAACGGTGCGACCTATTTTGGAATAGGATACTTGAACGATAATTAATTAATCGTTGAAAAATATCTATAACAAAATACATTTCTGTAATACATTTCTTTTACATCTCGACGAGGTAATGACTACTTATTTCCCCTTCCAATTTCGATATCGTTATACAATTCTTTGTAAGAGGCAGAAATTCAATTACATTCAAGTACTTGGGGTGGGTGGAGAAGTGCGTCCACTCAATCTAAAAGAATTTTCTGAGGTTAAAACGTGGGAAAGTCCTATAGATTAGACTCACCGCAACAGGGCTTTGAATTCCGGCAAGGAAATTGCTCAGAGAAAAGAGCATCCCATTGCAAACCAGTTCATGGGATGCAATTGCTCTATCATGAAGTTCATACCATGCAATAGCATTGGAAAGTGTTTTTTTTTTAAATTACATTAATGGTAAGTTGAAAAGAAAAATAAAAGTATAAACGTATCATAAAAGAATCTAGGTAGGATAGAAAGGGTAGGGTCTAGGAAAAGGTACTGTGATAGAGTGGGGGCGTGAAATTAAATAAGAGGGGAGGAATTATACGTCATTGCGCAGTGGTGATATTGCAAGGCACCAAAGGGAAAGTTAATCCCGCGAGCGTTGTTCATGAAGTTGCATAAAAACTACCACGTGTTTGTGGAATCTTACCATGAGTTACGAGCTCCGGAAATCAAGTCAACAGCAAAGGATACTGGGCTATAAAGCTTTCTTTTATTCCAACTTAATAAATGTCTGGGAAACCTGGAAGATCTGACTTGAGTGTTTATAGGCCTAAAAAATACTACCAGGTACTATACGCCCTCCTCGTGGCGTGTATATCATACGGGTGTCAGTTGAGGAGTTTAAAGGCCACCGCTTCAGTTTAAGAGAACAGTCTAAAGTAAAGTAATCAGTATTACCACGGGTACAAATGAGCAATTTTTAAATATTACTGGGCAAGTAGAACTGGTTCCATATGATTTTCAAAGATTTCGGATCGTTCTGACCCCACCTCATCGAATTCATAACCGAATTAATTACTTACTTCTGAATGGGATAAATATCCGTGTTCCTTCGTACAACACAAGTAAAAAATCATGTTTGAAAAAGCATTTAAAACTGAGAGTTGCTTAAAAAAATCAAGTACTTTTTCCTATTTATAAAGATTACAAATAATTCCCCACGAAGTTTGGACCATTTGTTTACAGTTCCGAAGTTTTCAGAAATTTTATCATTAATTAAAACACAGAAATCTAATTTCTTAAATTTTTTATCTTAGCTCCTTTTTACACATATTGCGCTAATTCGTATCCATGTGTTTTCTAACTGTGCATTGTGCTTCGACTTCTGTTACTTCTTGCGCACTTTTGTATCGTTGGGAAAATGGATATTTTTGTACGGCAAGAATGAATAAATAAAACTAGGGAGCCCGGCCCCCTGCTCGATAACACTCGCCAACCCCTGGGGAATTGCTTTGCAATCTTCATTGCTTCGCTCGCATCAATGAAGGCATGGGTCCAGGCAGAAGGGATTGTTTATAAAATATGATATTAAAAAAATACAATTTTCAAATCTAAATATGTTGTTTTATAGAAACATTATACGGTACCTCTGGAATCAGAACTCGAACAATTTGGAATTCAAATGAAAACTTGGAGTAAATTTTGATTCGAAATGTGAGCGCTGTTTTGGAAATCGAATATCAAGCATATTTGCGTGTACATATATTTCCCCAGCACTCGAGCCATCCATACACATTTTCATTCTTTGTCGACAGTTGTAGTACAATCGTCTTGCACTATATAATTGTTGGCTCTGAAAATGTGTCCGATAACGCTATATATTCAATTAAGGCGCGAGGCTTCGTGGTAAACAAACAATCGTACAGTGTTGCCAAAGCGCGATAACAAAAAACGTCTCTTTTGTGTGAGGTTGGTTATTTCTAATTAACATCGTACTAGAGCAACACAACGGGCTATTACCGACGGTCCGGAATCCATCCCCTAAGGGAAGGTTTCTGTGGAAAACAGCACGTCATTTTGAACCACGGTCAGATGACGAGAATTATACATATAGATATAGAAAGCAGATAAGTTCTCGTCTATGAACACACATTTTTTGGATGATTTTCTTAAGCGTCCATCATCAGATGGGCCGCGGTAGTCCAGTTGGCAGAGTAACGAACGAAGAGTTCGAATCCAACCTAAGACCGTCGTGTACAAAAGGGGCTGTTGCAGGTTAAATCTGTCGTGGCCTCATGTTGCCGTGGTTTGGTAGGTAGGTATTTTAATTGAAGTCGTACCGGAGCAAAACGACCGGCTATTGATGATGGTCTGGAATTAATCCCAACGGGAAAGAACCGAGAACAACACCACGTCATTTTAAACCCCGACGAGGCAACACCTGAGCTGGCACCCCAATCTCCAAGGTTGCCGTGGTTTGGAAGTTCGGAGATTGGAGTGCCAGCTTAGGTGTGACCTCGTCACCCCTTCGGTCCTCAAATGTTTCCCTTGGGGTTTGATCACGGGCCGTCACGTTGTGTTGCTCTAGTGCGAAGATAATTAAAAAAATACCAAACACCATCCTCAGATGTACTACAAAAGTAAGTTCAAGGTCGTCGCGACCCGAGAGGTTCAGTCGATCACCCCGTTTGGTTAGAAAGAAAATAGCGAACACGGGTCGTGCTGCCCAAGTCGCAACTACCTAAACAGCGTTACGCCGTGTGCCAGGTAATGGTAATTTTAGTTAACGTCATACTAGAGCAACACAACGGGCTATTAACGACGTTCTGGGATCAATCTCCTGAGGGAAAGTTCCGAGGACGACACCTCGTAATTTTTAACCAAATTTGAATTGCAAAGAGATGCGTAACGTCACAATCTCTTGCGAAAAAAAAATATTTTTTGAAAAATTATTTATTACAAGAAAATTAAACGTTTAAGGTGTCGATCTTTTTAAAAATTTCCGCAGATATCAAATTCGTTGAAATTTTCAATTTATCTTTAACGATCCCGATTTTACAAAAGACAACTAAACAATGCCAGTCAAAAATTTCTCTATTTGTGTTGTTTCCTTTCGCTCGAATCGTTTGAGCGCTTGAAATGGAGTCTGATTTCTCGACCGCGTGAAGGTCAAATTCGTATTAAAAAAACTATAAAAGTTACAATTAAAAATTTTATTTTTTTAAAGAAAATCATATTTTTTTATATCTATCGAATAAAAAATTTTCCGCAGATTTTAAATCCGTTGAAATTTTTACTCTATCTTTACCAATCTAGGAGATAGAAAAATGAACAACGTAACTCCTGTTAAAACTTTATTTGTTCTAATGTTCGTCCGCTGAAATTGTTAAAATCAAACGGAAACGGAAAAAATAAATGAAGAATCTGTCATCTCTTTATACTGTTGCCATTTTAAGGAAAACAATAATAATAAAATTCCTATACATTAATTTTAAATGTTCAAGTTTAAATTTTAAAATTCGGGCGTGATAGAAAAATTGCAAAAAATTCGGACTAATGTTAATTGACACACTGTGTGCCAAATCCCATTATTGTAAGTGCCATAGATTCGTCAGGACACTGCATAGCGAGGGACAAACACTTCCTTTTATAATAATAGAGATTTGTCTGTTCAAAAAAGAGAGCCCATGGGCATCCTCAATGATTTTGGAACTGACCCTCCAAGAGTGCTTTCGATCCGATATCTAGTCCATCAAAATCGGATTAATTGTGAAAACAACGAGTAACATCGTCATCACGATAGTGCCGATTTTTAGATGATGACTAAATCAAGATCGGGCTTTTCTTCCAGTGACATCTCGCCTCTGAAGATCTGCTAAAGGTTTTGCTAATGACGATAGTCGAGGAGAATTAAAGCTATTGGAAACACGGTGAAACTAGTGATGTCAGAAGTTTCGTGGTAAAACATACGCCTGAATAAGCCTGTTGTAGAAAGAATAATGAAACGTAACGATCATTATTCTCAAAGCAATACTGTCGCATGTTAGGAGCAATGGTGGTCCTCCCACTGGTTGCTCTTTCACAAGTGGCCATTACTTCCGGCCTAGTGATTCAAGTTGGCCACGTTCACATGTGCCCGCCATTGGAACACACTGCCGAAAGAATAATGAAACGCAACGATCACTCAACATGACGGCATTCAGTGGACTGAGAGAAAGACGAGAGGATCATCGAATTGTCATATGAGTGCGTGATATGGATGATGGGCGTTCTTTTCGGAAATAAAGTGTTTCGGAGAAGTGGGGACACTTGGCTGAGGCTTGCACGTGGGCAGACCGTACCTCAGGAACGACCTGGATCCTATTATGCGTTGTGATTCAGAATATGAATACTCGCCCCACGAACACATTTAAGAAATGTTCAGAGCATGCATATACGAGAGACATGTCATTTGTTTTTTCAAAGGAATCATACTTTTCTAAAAATGCATTAAAAGTGGATTTCTTATGGGCATGAAACGAAGAGAATTCCTCTTTAAAAAAAATTTTATATGTATAATTTGTAAAAACGAGATAAATGAAATGTTTACGGATGCACAAAGAATTAAATGCTGATTTAAACCAATTCCCTTACAGTTTTAAAAGTTCTTTTTTTATGCAATATATGGCTCTTTTTATAATGCCCACATAGTTCGTTTAAGTTATAGTGCCGTACCTAACTACGAGCGGGATAGTTAAATCAAAAGCTTAAAATAGATTCCGAACCATTACGCACATCCATGCCTTGTCTTGACCTGGATTCAAACCCGAACCCAGACCAGAAAGCTAGCCATCCGCCAAAAGCTCGACCTTAGAACACTCGAAGAGGATTCGATTGGTTGCTAAAAGGGTTGATGTACACTACGTTTTATAGGTAAAAAAATTGAACGAGAATAATCTTTGCAATCAGTATAATTGGCAACAACACGTTTATTTTCTTTAGAAAAAAAATCGAAACAAAAGATTGCTTTTCGATTTAATTGTTTTTCGAGATTTTTGTTTCCAGGCGTCTGATTTTGAAGGACCCACAAAAAAGCCTTTCAATGAAATTAATACATAACTTTGTCAAAGCGTATTATTGGGGAAGTGACCTAATATGAAACGATCCTATTCCTCCACAAAGCTATCATTAAGCCAACTAACACGTGTAGTGGTCATAGCGTTTATCTCATAAACGTGAAGTATAGGAGAAGTGTGTGGCCAAATATGAGATACTTGTCTAATATGATATCCTCCTGTATCTTTACCGTACGATGTGGTCATCTACTGGAAGTGTCCCGAACTATTAACTAGGATGGCTGTAGAGTCATTGTAAATATTGCAAGCCGACTCATACTTCAGTAACAACCTTCAAAGCTTTTTAGAGACTTCTTTTCGGCTGATCTTTAGACGTAGAAGGTAAATTCACTGAAAATCTTTTATATAAATAAAAAAGTTTTACTATACATAAATATATTTTTTGTCATTTTGTCATTATGAATGCACACTATCCTATAAAGAATACTTGATATATCATAGTAGGCAGCTTTTACCCAAACATTTTATAAAAAAATGTTTTCGTATATTTGCAATGCATTTTGCCATCAAATCCATCCACATTTCGAAACAGATTTTGTGACCATATTAAAAATCAAAGATAGTTGCTAATTTTTTCATTAGACAGTTGCCAACGCAATTAAAAAAAAGAATCTCATATTAAGTCACTCTTCTCCTATGTAATATTTTTTTTTGTTTATTTACACCACAAATCGTTGCTTAGTGACCCTTTGAACCCTTCAGGATGCGGGGTCCTACTGCATATAAGAAAAGAGTACAATTAACCCCACCAGCACACATGTTCCCCTAGTAAAGGTAGAGCACCAGTGTGCCATATTCGTGTCATGGGTTTGCATCCTGGAAATCCCAGGACTGAGTAAACTGCGTACATTCGTAATGTTTTATTCAAAGTCGAGCAATCGTGCATGTACGCGGGGATCAGTTGGCTCGGAGATTCGAGATTAAGATCGCTGACTAAATCCCTCGATGGCAACGGGAGAAATCTCAAGTGAATGGGCGGCGAAGTTTTCTCTACTTCCCTCGGAGGTAAAGAAAAGAAGTTTCTTTTCCTTAACATTACGAGGCATGAATCCAAAGAACAATGCCGAGACAGAAAATTTGCTTTTGTGCAGTGAAAACTTCAATTGATGCGTGTTTACTTCTATCCATGAAAATTGAAGACGTTATAAGTTTTAATAAAATTATATATATATATATATATATATATATATATATATATATATATATATATATATATAATTTTATTAAAACTTATAACGTCTTCAAATAAAGCTTATTCTTTAATATTTATTTCAATTATTTTTATTATCTATTATTTTATTTCTAATTATTATTTATTTCTATTTCTTATTTAGCTTTTAAAGCTTTCAAACTTATAACGTCTATATATATATATATATATATATATATATATATATATATATATATATTTATACTATACTTTTTTCTTTATTTCATCTTTTGATGATTGAAAAATTTAGCAAACATCTTTTGACTTTCAACACTACTATCTAATCACTAAATCTATTTTGAAATGTTGATGGATTTTTTTGGCAAAATACATTGCAAATATACGCAAAAAAAATTCATAACATTTTTCGAATCAACTGTTTTGGGAAACGGTTGCCCCAACTGAGACACCAAGCTTTCTTAATATAGGATAGTGTGTGTTGTCGCAATGACAGAGAAATACACAAGGGTGACAAATAATCTATTTAATATAAAACTTATTTATTTATATCAATCAACTTACTTTCTGCATCTAAAGACCAGTCCAAAAGAAGTCTATTAGAAGCGACGTGCCACTACAGGTTGTTACTGAATGTATGGGCCGGCTTGCAATGGGGAAGGTCATGTTTACAATGACTCTACAGTCTCCCTAGATAATAATTCAAGAAACTTCCAGCAGATGACGACACCGTACGGTAAAGATAAACGAGGATCTCATATTAGGCAAGCATCTCATATTCGGCCCCTATACTTCACGTCTATGAGATGAACGCGATGACCACTACACATGTTTGTTGGCTTTATGGTAGCATTGTGAAGCAACAGGAAAAATGAAACGACAAGTGGCTTCTTGTGAGTTCAGTAACAAAGCACACATTGTGCCAAAGCTTATGTGCTTTGTGTTTTTTTCCTTCTCTTGGAAACATTTTTATGGCTAAATGTAGATGGTGATATAATGTGCTTCCAGTATTCCTTATCGACCAACTGGAAGTGAACTCCTCGCCTGATTGTTTACTATGAAAATCCCTCGCATAGGGTTAACATATTAAAACATCACAATTTCTCCTCCCATCTAGAAAAAAAAATTTAGACCTCCACAGCAATTCTACTTGGAATGGAAAGATTGAAGTTCTGAGAAAATATTTGGCTGGAAAAGATACTTTCTTCTTTTTAAAAAGTGCTGGTTAAATTTCCATTTGCGAAACCGTCTCCGGAATAGAATACAATAGACGGTGAAGTTAAATATGAAATTGAAAGCGATTCGAGTGAAATCAAATATGAGACCAAATAATAACCTATAAATAACCTACAAATAAACGATATCTTTAACAGTGATGCTGGATTTGAAGGTTGGTGAATAATACCCTTGCACAACACTCTAAGCTTTGTCTTGTAGCTCCGTTCAAATAGCTCCCCGTAAGTATAACATTGATCAACTTTAAGTGCTCGTCATACTTTGATTGCCAGTCCTGTCCTTAATCATCATAAGTGTCAGATGTATTCAAAGTACAATTGTAAAGCTACAGAATTGATTGGGGAAAATCTCCATTCAAATATTTTCGCATTTTCACATACCATTTCTTATTGGACTAACTCCCCGTGCATAACACAAGTACAACACGGGACTTACAAGATTTCACATACCATTAGTTTTTAAATGTTATGATATTTAAAAAAATAACAAATTTGACAGGACCCATAAGTCTATTGTTTCATAAATAATTAATAATATATCCATTCATAAAATGAATGTGCATATCTGTACATAGCTTCTATTTAAAATTTTTAATTTCAACCTGGAAGGGCTTGCATTTTTACCCTTAACTCTTTACTAAAGGATTGTTTTTAAATTTCTTTGGAATATTGAATAGGTTTAGAATATGTTGCTTGGGAGACCAGTTTTAAAGTGACTATTTACAAGACATAGTCGTGGAAGTCAGGAGAGTGGGGTGCTAGCTCAGGCGTTATTTCGTCATCAGACCGTGGTTCGAAATGACGATGATGTATTCCTCGTATCTTTCCCTTGAGGAATTGATCCCGGACCGTCGCCAATAGCCCGTTGTGTCGCTCCAGTGTTAATTAAAATGCGCGTACCTAACCAAGACGAATAGAATCTGTATCGAAGTGGAAAGGTGCCAACTGTAAATGAAATTTTCAATTATTCGATCTAACACCAGTCAATAAGAAAGGGGACACTTTTGTAAATGAGTTAGAAACAATAACTATAAATATTTGTTGACTGCAAAGAAGAAAATATCCAAACGCTTTTATACAATTTTGAAGCAAATCAATGGGTTAAAAAGGAATTTTTTGCTTATTTTACAGTCTGAGAGAGGTTTAATCCCCCATCGCCCCCTCCGTAGATGCACCCCTGAGTACCATTGATGGAAGAAACTGAAAAAGGATGGCATAAATTGTTGTGTAAGCTATAATTGAGACGCATCCATTTTAATATTGAACTTAAACTGGCAACGATATCTGAGCCAGAATTTGATGATTGGAACTGAGAACTAAAACTTGTGGACTGTCTCTCTCTCTCAGTTTTTGTTTACTGCGTGTTTGCTCTTCGTGTAAATGTCCATCGAATTCAATACGTTGTGTCTAGATATAAATATTCGTTTTGTCCCGATTCCACCGAGTGCGACACATTGAATAGGTAACTGAAAACTGGTGTTTCCGTTGTTAACTGAAAGGGTCGGCGATTGCCCGCACGTGCAGTTAGGAAGACACAATGGGTCGTCATACGTCATCTCTGAGCCTCCGATTCCGAGTGACTCGGAGCTGTTACGTTAATGGGACCCATTTGCAAATGATTTCCCAACTCTCTGCGGTCGGATCTGGCAAGAGATTTACGTTCGCCTTCCCAATTGTTTCGGGGGGTTAATTACAGGGTCGTTCATTGAAGTCTCGCGAATAGAGTTCACATTTCAATGACGTTAATTGTATTTCAAATGGCCGATAAAATGACTTCAATTTATAAGGATGTAAAATTCGAATCGATATCGTATCGTTTAGCAAAATATTGACTTTTTCAGATTGCCTGCAAATGAAATGTTTTTTCACTTATCACTGAAAAGACGAATAAGAGAACTTTCTGACCAGAAATAAGGAAAGGGTAAATCATCCCTGGGGCGCATGGGGTAGAGCATATTTCCGGTGCTCTACAACTGTAATTAAGGTTGACAGAACATCTCTTTTAAAGAGAATATGTCCTCTTTTCCCGCTCGGATATCTTTTGCACTCTCTTTTTTGTATAAGTCGGATCTTTTTTCTATCCACTTTTTTTCGGTTGTTCACTTTTTGTTCTCTTTGTTCGTCATTTCGGATTGCTTTAAAAAATATCTTTCACACTTCAAACATTACGTGCAAACTTTACGATATTCACATTGCCTACTATATTGTAGTGCAAACCACATCTATTCAAATACGTACTAGATGTAGTACATTGTACGTATTATTATAACCTATCAACGTATAATAGAAAGTTCAACCTCTAGTGTATATTGAGCATGTTAAAACGTATCATTAGGAGATCAAATAGATAACCAATGAGAATTTAGATTCGTGTTAGAATAATAAGAATAAGAATTATTGTTCTTATTATATCAGAAAGAATATAGCAAGACGGACGATTCGTAGCCATGTATAGTTTGGAAGGAAATCGCGTTGTTAAAATAGCCACCTTTTTTTGTTAGCATTCAAATCGAAGTCGATAACTCAATTATGATTGTTGCGCACATGCAAATATGAAAAATAAAATGTTTAATTTCTATTAATTAGATGTGTATTTACTATTATTTTGTTGTCATGTTTGTTGTTTAAAAATTGGATTCTTATTTCTTTTACATCGTTTTGAAAAAAGACTTGAATAAATGGTCAGTGTTTTCACATTTATAAATTCATTCCCGCATTTACTAATCCTTTACAAAATACGTAAGTAATATGTTCAGTAGATTTTCTTTCAGTTAGAGGTTAATATACCATGATTCGTCCAATATTGTTCTCTTTATTAGATACCTAACAATTATACCCTAATAATGCTTGTTTTCGTGTCCTCTTTTTTTTTTAATCATAATTTTACCAAATATTCTTTTTTCTAATATTTATCTTCTGGCAACCCTGACTGCAATCCATCTCGGATGTACAGAGGCTGTTCGCACATTTTTTTAGACGATTTTGGTTAGTGGTAATAAAAAATCGTTTGCTGCAAAAGAAATAATTGCAGTTGTACTATGTTTTTAAAAGTCAAAATTATCGTCTGCGGCTTGAGAGGTTTGTTTTTATTCAAAATGGCGTTTTTAACGAAGCAGTGGTTCGAAGGATATATTTATGCTCTTTCCGAAGAGAACTATTCATATTCCCTTATCCAAAAACGATGTGAGAGTCATGGTTTTGTGATATCTAAAGCGTCGATAGGTAATATCGTCAACAAGAAAGGAAAAAAACGTCAAATTGGAGCCTCAAGTGGGTCAAAAAATTCCAAACAAGTATCCAAGGAAGAAACGGACATCTTCGACTGTTGCAAACGTACGTTGTTTAATGTTAAAAGAAAATCCCCCTAGTCAAAGGACAGTTGCAAAATCATTAAAATGCTCGGTGTCCACTGTAAACAAAATGATAAACGTTGATTTAAATCTTAAGAAAGCTAAAAAAACTCAATGTGCATCGTGTTTCTCTAAAGTATATCGCTGAACGCAGAACACGCTGCCGAATTCTATATGAGAAACACTTATCCAAAGAAAAATGGAAAAAAATTGTCACAATAGATGAATCATTGGTGTATTTAAATGATTGTAGCAAAAAAAGAGCCATTTATTATCATAAAAGGGTAGAAAAAAATTTAAGTACATGGTTCACAGAATCGAAAGAAAGTTTTTCTAAGGGATTCATGATTGTTGCTGGTTTTTCATATAATGGCAAGTTAAAAATAAAGAGAGTGGGGGAAAATGTCAAGATTAACTCCAAATACTATCAGGAACATATTTTATCGTTAATTTTTCTGAATGAAATACCATTGCTTTACCCAAAGTGCCATCAATCTGTGGAACTCCATTAAGACAAAGCTAGCAGTCACACATCAAAATCCACTGTAAATTTCCTAAAAGAAATGGAACAAAAAACCGGTATCAAGGCCATACCCTTCACTGATATCCCTACTAATTCTCACGATGTATCACCTATGGATTTTTGTGCTTTCTGACTTTTAAAATCTGCATTATCCAAACGTCGTCCTACAACCTTTACAGGACTCTGGAAAGCTGTTCAGGAGGAATGGGATAGAATACCTCTTGTGACACTTCAAAAGGCATTATTATCCTGGAAATTACGGTGTCGAAAGATAGTCCAGAATAAGGGCTATCAAATAGAACATTTAAAACACAAGAATTTTATGTAATTTAGTTTTGTGAATACAATATACATTGTCTAAAAAATGTGTGAACAGCCTCTGTACAACTGTACATGCTTGTAGGAGACATTTTCGTACGTTTTTGTAATAGTGGACTGATGCAAAAGTTCGTCCCGTTTTGGGCGCTCGATGACTTTGTATCCAAAAACTAAGTGTTATCTTCACTTGAAAAAAGGAATTTCAGCGAGTACTTGGGAAAAACAGTTGTGTTATTCATTCGATTGTATTCTTTAAATTGCTTTTCGCATTAAAAAGAGCAGATACGAAGGAGCATGTTCTACCTATGATTCATTTTTATTTTTGAAAATTCTTATAGTTAAAGCCGCGATTTAAAATTGCTGAACCACCTTGCAGATCTGTTTTTTTCTTACGTGGAGAAATCCGGCTGAATCGCTACACCATCCAAGTTCCTTTGGCGTCACTGAAAATGACATTACGAATGAAAAACTGCGACTTGAAAGACGACTTGAAAAAGACTGCGACTTGAGAGTGGCTCAACAAAAATTTAAAAACAAAGACTAAACAAAAGCACTGTGCTGAAAACTTAAAAACCTCTGAAAGGATGCCCTGGACAATCTCAAAACTGACTTAATAGAAAATGTGGGAAAATGTACAAAGAAACTGCATATCTAGAATCCAAATATTGCAAACGGATTTTTAATCTATGAGGGCATTGTCTGCGAAATAAAGACATAAAAAAAATCCGGGTAGTTAAGTATTTAAATGAACGTCGCACTGGAACAACACAACGCTCTATTGGCGACTGTCCGGGGTCAATTCCCAAAGTGAAAGGACCGAGGATAACAACGCGTCATTTTGAACTACTGTCAAATGACGAGGTAACACCGGAGCTGGCACCCCACTCTCCAAACTTCCACACCACATCAACGTAAGGATATTGGAGGCCACGACAGACTGAACGTGCACCAGCTTTCTTGGCACACGACGGTATTCGAACTCAGGGCTCCCAAACCGTTACTCTTCCAACAGGGCCCCAATCTCCGGGCCGTGCTGATCACCATTCAGGCATTACGAAATGAAAGGTCCAATTGGGAATGCTTGCATCCTTAAAAGATTATTTAACAGTAATTTTTGTTCAGCACACATAAAAGCAATAGAAGACTTTAAAAAAAAACCTTGGAAACTACTCTATTTTCTATTTTAAAAAAATATCGAAATGAATTGGGATTATTTTACTCTCCGGGTCTTATTACCTGGAAGGTCATAGTGGAACTAAAATTCAGCCATCCTTTCGAAAGAGCATTTTCTCGACGCCTATTTTGAACGGCCGCACTTTCGGAGTGATCTATGAACGATCCGAGTCAGAGGGCGAAATGAAAACTTTTCAATTATCCCTTGTTCTTGTGGACCCATCGATGGGGGTCCCTCCTCGCATCGTTCTCTGTCGTTCCACGACGACATTAATCCGTCTTTTCGCAACAAATAACTCCATTGCGTTCTTTTTCACGTTGTTTGAAATGACGTCCGTCGAGGAAGAAAAGATTGCGGTGTCAATGGACATGATAAATAGACATCCTATTCAGAAATCCCATTTAAAATTCCGTCGAGTTCTGCTTTTTCAAGAGAAAACTCTGTTATCTCCTCTGTGGCATACGTGCAGGCATTCTGCGTGAGCTTCATGATTTTTTTAAAAAGAGCCTCGAAACTCCGCACGCAGTGGGGAGAAGCTCTGGAAATTAAGAGTATGATTAATTAAAGCGTTGTGGATTGGGTTCAGGAGGAACAAAAAACGCGGAGACAAATTGGGTCCTCTGTACAAAACAAATTTGCGTCTTTGAGACGAAGTCAGATTTCTGGAATGTCGACAGAATAAACGTGCACTAGCCATCTTGTACTCGATGGTCTTTGGTTGGATTCGAAACTATTAACAGTTCTCGGTGTGAAAATCAAGAAAAAGCGTCCCCTGTCTTGTTTCGTGCTCTTTCCAGACGTTTGTGCATGTGTGTGTGTGTGGGGCTATTGCCCGGTCAGTAGCACAAATTAGCCACCCGTACGTTATGACTGAGTTTTTCTAATGGCACTTCCTCTATTACCTATTGCCCTCAGAGGTTTCTCTTCAGGTGTGTACGGGCATCACGACCTCTAATAACCCGAGTGATCTCTCATCCCTTCCATTTTTATTCTCGCCTCCCCTTCTGCTTTCTATTTTTCTCCCTTCCTCATCCCGCTTTGGGTCTGCCAAATATGCCACAAAACCACTAACCCACCTTACATACATAGGAAAGTGTGTCGAATCGATTTCCGAAGAAACACTCACGTTTGAGAGCGAGTACTACAAGATTTTTCCATTCAGTCTTACTGTTTAAGTATCTTCACTGACCGTAGAGAGAGATCATACCCATATCATTTGAGATGGCGGGTTTTGTTCTCCTTGTTAAGAACATTTAATGACTAACGTTTGGCGACCTATTAGAGACTGAACCGTTGGATTTCAATTTAGTTTTCCAAAACTTTAAAGTGGTAGCCCGGTTGGAAGAGTAACGCAACCCTCCGGTTGCTTGTTCGAATCCCACTCAAGACCGTCGTATACAGAGATACACGTTAAATCTGTTGTTGCCTTCAATGTCCTAACGGTGTGTGATATGTAAGTTTGGAGAGTGGGATGCCAGCTCTGGTGTGACCCCCATCATCTGACAGTGGTCATAATGACGTGGTGCTGTCCTCGGATCTTTCCCTTCGGGGGTTGATCCCTCCTTGGCTTTCAATGTTCTCAAGTAGGTGTGGTGTGTAGGTTAAGAGAGTGGAGTGTCAGCTGACCGTGGTTCATAATGACGCGGTGTCGCCCTCGCATCTTTCCCTTTAGGAATTGGAACATCGCCTTTTGCCCGTTGTGTTGCTCCAGTGTGACGTTAATTAATATACCTAATTACATCTCTGTCCCATTTATGACACGCTCCTATTTCTAGTTGAAAAGATGTTGAAAGGTCGCCATTTCTCATTCAAAATTGAGGCTGAGGAATTTGAATGTACACACCACTGGAGCAACACAACGGGCTATTGTGCCAAAGATGAAGTTGCTGCAAAAACACGACCTTTCCAGCGAGGCCAACTACTACGGAATCTCCGTAGTTTCTACGGAAGTGAATCAGGCACTACAGATTAAGGAATCAATGATTTTTTTTCTACGTAAAAATTCAATTTTACTTATTTTTCACAACACATGAATTAGTTTACTTATTTCTGTATTTTTTTCATAATCATTATACTTTTTTTGGTAATGGGAGAGAGTGCCTAAATTTAATTATTGAATGTTTTTTTATATATAACTAGCAACTGCGTGGCTAGCCCGTGCCCGTAATGTAAGGCATTAATCTGGTGTAAAATTTTCCGCAGATTTCAAATCCGTTAAAGATATATTCCATTGAAAAATTATTTTCTAAAAGAAAATCATATTTTTAGGTAACATTCTAAAGTGAAATTTTCCGTATATTTCAAATCGTTGAAAGTTTTACTCCATCTTACTGAAAAAGTAAAAAATTTGAAAACAGCCGTTTGTTCTATTTTTTTAAATACAAATTGAATTGTGAAGGACAACTCCGAAATTTCACAAGTTTTCAGTTTTTCGTGTTTCAAGATGCATATTTTCTGTCCTGAAATTTTCATCATTGTAATTTGTTTATTTTCGTCCCAGGAACATTTTTGACTGGATTGAAATAATCGTTTTATTTTATCGCATGATGAAACAAAACAGGCGGGAACACGCTAGAAAGACATCCATTTCCTCAATTGAAAGAGATGCTATTGCATTCAAGGACATAAAATAGAATAAATAAACACTATTGAATGAATTATGGTTATAAATGTGCTTGGTTTGTACTATTAATTTTTTGCTGAACTAAAAGCTATCGAAGGTTTTAGGGACAATCCTGAAATGTTCTATCAGTGACCGCAGCCATTACAGGAACGCTTAACTATCATTGCTACATTCCTATTCCCAATTGTGCGTCACAAATTCGTGTTTCATATTTATCACCAGCTCCAGCAAAAGAAGAGAGTTTAAAAAGAATTCGGCAGCACAAATAAAACCACGTTTCAATTATAGAAAATGCAAAATTTAACATATGGGAGTTATACCACATAGTGAATTTAAAAATGTAATTTGTAAAAAGTCATAAAATCTCATTTTGAAGCTTGTTTTGTCACTGATTTTTTCTGCTTTTTTTTTTTTTCACTTTCAAGTTCAAAATTATTTGGTATTTCTTTGTATATTTAAGGTTTTATTATCTGTATTTAATTTCACTGTTATCATTGAATCTCTCGTAATATACATAGACTGGGAAGCAAATGTGATTTTGATTTTATTATTGTTACTTTAGGACTCAGATTACAATGCCAATTTGTTTTTACAAGTAACTAGGGGACTCCGCCCCCTGCTTGTTCGTCAACCTCTGATGATTGCTAAGCAATCACATTTAGTTCGCATCGCGAACTATACTTTTCAACAATGAGGGGATTGCTTCGCAATCCATCCCCATTTTGAGGGCTGCTGGATTGATTCTGGACCTCTAGTACGACTTTAATTGAATGTTCCCTTCCCTTACCATTGCGATATCGATCGCATGCGTCCGAGTAACGGAAAATTACCTACTTTTTTGCGAGATTAGCCGTATATAAGCCGACTCCCGTACTTTAGCTTTGGAAAACGTTCCACAAATCGTCGGTTAAAACACGGAATTATACGGTAAATAAATACAAAATGTTTTTAAAATGTCAAGAACAAAACATCTTATTTTCACATAAAAAAGGAAATTTTTAATAAATAACATCGTGTTAAAATTCAGAGGAAATCTCATCATAATTTTAAATACTTTAGCTGATCCGTGTTGTAATAGTAATTTTTAAGATTTTCATATTAGACTGTTGCTATGGAAACGGCGACCCAATTTGCTGGTTCTTCTGAAAACATTGCAAACTTTCTAGCGCGTACTCTCAAATTTTATGAATTAAAAATTTATCTAATTTTTTCATTTATTAAATAAATTTACAATTTTAAAAAATAACTTCAAATTCATTAGCCCGTTGAACCACCAGACTCGCTATCACGTGACTTGCTATCTACCAATCACAAAGGAATAAAACTGAAAAAGACCGCAAATTGTTTTTTTTTTATAATAGAAAATAAACGTATTAAATTACATTCCTGTGAAATGTCGGTTTTTTCAGTGCTAACCTTCATTTGATTTATTATGCCTATTTAGAATAGAAAATTGTCATTTTATTATTTTCTCGTTAGCTATTTTGAAGATGAAAGAATTAAAATGCGACTTCCAAATTCTATCAATAATATTATCATACCTAGCACTTTAACTGGCATAAAATCCAACTATGTCTTAAAATTTCTTTAGCCCATAGAAATGTTTTTAATTCTGTCAAAAACGACAATTTTCCATTTTTTATAACTAAATTTTAAACTAAATATGATGTTTAAAATTGTAGTTGTGCCAACGTGAAAAAAAAAGATAATTTTGTAAAGATTATAAAGATGTAAAACATGTTTATCTACGGTAAGTAGTTTTTGAGAAACAGCACTTCAAACATGCAACATTAAGCGATCTCACAACTGCCCTTCAAAGTTATGTCCTTAAAATGCTTCAAACTTCGAAAACATTCAATTTTGAACCTAAATTTTTTTGGATATCGTTATTTATGCATAAACTAAACCCCTGTACCAATTTTTATGAAAATCCATTACCATACGGTTACAGGTTTTTCCTGTTTTTTGCTCATTTCACGTGGAATGACCTATCTCTGCCTTTCTTCATGGGCAGAATAAAAACATTGGATTGTGTGTTTTTGAAAACGTGTGGGTCAGTAAATGGTGAACAAGTTGAAAAATAAGGTTTCCATGTAAAAGAGAAGTAAACCTTTTTTTTTTAATTCAACTTTCAATATTTTGTTAGAAACCTTTGCCTATTAGTAATTGGTAATTTTGGTAATAACTTATTGAATACGACAGGAGACCTTACTTATGTACCAACCCTCGTATAAAATAAAACAAACATAAAAACGATATGCAAAAAGTAATTATAGATAAAAATACTAAAAATATCTCAGCATTTAAAAACGGAAACAAGTTTTCTCATTCCAATCAACCCTTGGTTTGTGTTGTTCAGATGAATTTTTTTTTGTCTACTTGATTTCCCTCCATTGATGCCTGGGGACAAAAACAATCAACTTCAGTACGACCTTTGAACCTACAAGGGAACTAATCACATCGGAGTTGCTTCGTCCCACGTAGTGTGAAGAATGAAAAGGAACCCCCAATTTTCAGTCTTGCAATCTTGCTCATTCAAAGGTATATCATTCAATATAAAAACATAATTCACTTATTGGGATGGGGATCATTTGACTAACGTAGCACTTAACCAACATAACGAGCTATTGGTGACGCATCCGTCCCAAAGGAAAAGATCCAAAGACAACACCTCTTCATCTTCAGCCACGGTTAGATGACGAGATCCACACCTGAGCCAGCACTCCTCTCTCCTAATTTCTACACCACGCCAATGTGAAGACATTTAAGGCCACGGCAGATTTAACGTGCACGAATCCCCGTGTCCACGACGGTCTTTCGCTGGACCGAGTTTCGGTTGGATTCCAACTCGCAATCCTCCGGTTGCTAATTATACTTGGTTGACGTGGTGGTGTCTTCGGAAATTTCCCTTAAGGGATTGATCCTGGACTGTCGTCAATAACCCGTTGTGTTGTTCCACTACGATTGTTAATTAAAATACCTACATACCATCCGATCGGGCTAGCACGGCCAAAAATCCATATCTATAAAATTGGAGTCAATTATTTTTTTTTTACTTTCGAAGGTAATTTTAATTAACGTCGTACTAGCGCAACACAACGTTTTGTACTTTCGAAATTTCAAATGTACACTTCGAAATTTCAAATGACAGCTGATAATTTGGATGACGGAATCTTTAACATTGAATCCAAACCAACCAAACATTTAATTTCTGGATTACGTGTATGTAACGTTTTGCATCTAAAGAACTAAAGCTCTATATATATATATATATATATATAATTAGCTTAAATTCTAAAATTCCGTAATCATCTCGACGCGACGCTGCATTTTTGGTACGTTAATTCCCAAAAGCATTCACACCCGTTTGACGTTTCTTTACAGAAATAATTTTTGCCGCATGCAATATTAATTATGACAGCAGCCTCGATATTTTTGGAAGGAAACTGATTAAGAAGGACGGTTTTATGACCGTGCAGAATTTCAGTAACGAAGTTTTATTTCCTTGCTATGAATGAAGGGTCTCGCAATTACAGTCCCAAACCTGGACATACGAAAATTTCAAAATCCGGACGTTTTGCTAAACATCGTTTTTTTTTCACTCTCACTTTTTTCCATCTTTCCTCCTCTTTTAAGAAAATTTTTTAACCAACAAGGCGTTCAACCTGGACCCAATGGATGAAACAACGCAAAATAACGAACATGTTCAGAGTAAATACCACACAGAAAAATTAGAAGATCTGTTAGAAAATGTGTTGCATTGTATCATTGGATTACAAAATTTGTTTTCCTTTTTTAAAAAATTATTCCTATTTACACAGTCTAGTCACATTAATGCGACCACTTGTCAAAAGCCTGAATAACCACCTTTGGCAGAGCGGACCGCTGCGAGACGTGCAGGAAGAGATATAATTAGGTTTCTGAAGGTGTTCACTGGGATGTTGAACCATGCAGACTCCAGTACCGTGGCCAGCTGTGCTAGATTACCTCCCTCCTCCAGCCTGGATCCTTCCGGGATCCTTCGCCATCTGTCCGATGGAGCATAAAACGTGATTTATCGGAAAAAGCCACCTGTCGCCACTCTGTGGACGTCCAGTTGCGGTACTGGCGTGCAAATTCCAGCCTTCGTCGCCGATGCACAGCAGTCAGCATAGGTGCATTAACCAGGCGTCTGCTGCGGAGGCCCATGCGCAGCAACGTTCGCTGAACCGTTGTTGAGGATACACTCTTGGTAGCCCCTTGGTTCATCTGGGCGGTCAGTTGCTCAACAGCTGCACGTCTATTCGCCCGAACGCATCTCCGTAGCCTTCGTTCGCCTCTGTCACCTATTGCCCGTGATGTACCACATGTGCCACGCCGCTGATTTTGGATTGTGCCATTTTGCCAAGCATGGTATACTTTTACCACGGCGGCAGTTCACAAAATTATCCGTTTCCGAAATGCTTCCACCCTTGGCCCGAAAGCCAGTAATCATGCCCTTTGGACGTCGGATAAATCGCTACGTTTCTGCATTACGCCAACGATTGAAATGCTTTCCTATGCCCTAGGACATCCTATATATACACTCCACTGCAATGTGCTGCCACCTGCCTTTTGTGATTGGTTATTTCACGTTGACGTCGAAAGTAGGTGGTGGTCACATTAATGTGACTAGACTGTGTATATATCTGCTATTTTAGTATTGCAAACGTGTCCCGGACGTACATAACGAGTGGAAAAAAAGGTTAGATTAAGGTTTTTTTAACAAAAAAAAAAAAAACTGCAAATAATCCAAAATCCGGAATGGCCGAGGTCCGGAGGATTCCGGATTTTGTTCTGTATTAAATCACTAAATGCGTTTTGTGCCACCGATATTTCAGAGATTAGCGGCCTTTTGAACATACGCGCCATAATCCCTCCATTGTTACCGATCGAGAGAGCCCTTTGCCAACCAAACCAAAACCAAACCTCTTCCCCCCCCCCCCGAAAAAAAAACAAAGCAAGCTCAGCGATCTAATTGAATTCCTCATTGATTTTCGTAATAATCGTTCCACTGCTATTCCGAACTAAGACGGGTAATTACGCGAATGCAAAACAAAGGGATGAATAATGCAAGAACCTCGTGAGACCTTTTTCCCCTTGTCCCTAAGAGAACTCTCGAAGAAGACATTTCCATAAAATAAACGCGTATCGCGCTATCTGAGGGATTAGGGAAGCAGAAGACCAAAGACCGGCATTACTCAGGGTACGTGGACGGAACGAGAGGAATTAAAAGTCGACGTTTAAGTAATCTCCTGGAGGTTTGAAAAACTGCACTTGGATGCATTGGCGCTCCGTCACTGTTCATCCTCCTTCACCAGACTCTTCCTAAATTGATATTGATTTGGTGATGGAAAACTGCTGATATACTGACTTCTCCACAGGAGTTCTCCCTTCAAAACAGGTGTTTTTATTTTTAAAGTTTATCGGGAACGAAATGGCCATGAATCGGTGGGGTAACAGTGGAATGCCGATCGAAAAGAAAAAACGCTTAAAAGTCGCACCGCTTTAGAGGTAGGAAGAGTAACTGACTAGCAACCGGATGGTTGCGAATTCAAATCCAACCAAAGACCGTCGCGTGCAAAGTGGGCTGGAGCACGAACAATCTGTAGTGGCTTCAAATGTCCTGACGTCAGTGTGGTGTGGAATTTTGGAGAGTGCGGTACCAGCTCAGGCGAGACCTCGTCATCTGACTGTGGTTCAAAATGACGGGGCGTTGTCCTCGGATCTTTCCCTTCGGGGATTAATCCCGGACCGTTACCAATAGCCCGTTGTGCCTCTTCCGTTAATTCAGTACCTACCTACGTCCATCTTAGATGGTGGCCTAGATCTAGTTGATGTGTGCAGTTGGTCCCTGCGCATGATCTATCAGACTTCACTTTGAAGGCAAGTCTGTTTTGTCGTGCTCGCTTGCTAAATGTTCCCTTCTCCGAGTCGCAGACACTCTTCTCTATTCCTTGGCTAGATATGTCCTGTTAGTGTTGCAGCTTTAGGATTTTTATTCTATTGGTGTGCTGGGATAAAAGCCACGATCGTTCGCTCAACATCTCGTTGTCGAGTTGTAAAAACATAATTTTATCTTTTGTTGCATGGAACGGAGTTACTAGAACGAGCTTATAGAGTAAACAAAAGCTCGCAGTGTCTAAAGATGCAAAAATGCGGAATTTGGAAGAAAATAAACAATTTATCAGTTCATTTACACACATGACATATTTTTAGTGTCATGAATCAATCTGAGTCCGTTTTATGATGTCCAGTGAATACCAGAATAAAACTCCTCGAGAGTCCACGAACCCGAGTTCCTCCAGCAATGTTTTCTCTCCACCCGGGGTTTAGTGGCATTAGTAAGTACTGGGAACATGCTCCCTGAAAACCCAAGCGGTCTTTTCTACTTTCATTCCACTACTCAGTTTCCTCTTGTCTTCCACATATTTCGCCCGAAGTCTTGTGTGTGGCACTGCCTGGGGCAAATCTTGGCCCTTGCGTCATAAAACCCCGAAACAACCAGAGGGAAATTCGCCTTGTACTACGTCGTGAACAGGTGACTCTTTGGTTGGGTTTGACGGTGCGAGTTGGCCATATTTGCAACTAGCTGTGCTAAATACAAGACAGATAATGCCAAGCAATTGCGAAAAGAATCCCTGTGTCCCTGCTCTATGGAACTCCAAAATAACGAACCCAACGTAAATGAAAACTAAAAAAAACAGACAAAATCTCTACTATTATGAAAGGAAGTGTTTGTTTCTTGCCCGCAAATTCCTGACGAATCTATGGAACTTACAGTAATGGGATTTGGCACACAGGTAGTCCGAATTTTTTGCAATTTTCGAGTCGCGGCGAATTTTGAAATTTAATCTAGAACAATATTAAATGAATTCAAAAGGTTTTTTCACCCTTATATCTTCGTTCCGTTACGCTCCGAAAATTGAAGAAAGAACAGAATTTTGCTACTTCCCCCTCTGACGCCACGTCACAATCGTCACTTTTGACGTCAGGCTTTGGAACCCTGCCAATTTTTTTTCCCTTCCGCTCTTCGCAATTAAATGGGAATGCGCCGTCTCCGTTCAAACGATTCCACAGCCAACATTTTGACTAGCATTGTTTAGTTCTTTTTTGTAAAATCGGGAACGTTAAAGATAGATAGAAAATTTCAACGGATTTCAAATATGCGGAAAATTTGACACCAGATGATACCTTATACGTTTGACTTTATTTTAATAAATAATTTATCAATTAAATATTTATATTTTTTTGTTTTGCGAAGCAAACCAACACCTCGGGCAACTCCGTTATGGCTGTTATCCAATAGGCTACAAATTCCCATTTGGTTTGCGAAGTAAACCAATAACCTCACAAAAGCAACTGGGCTCAACACCACAAAAGCCGGAATAGCTACGCAGTGGCTAGTAAAATATATGAAAAATAAAGTTCCGTTGCAAAGGAGAGAGAACCCTCGAAACACAGCAATAAGACGACCCCATCTCGCGTGCGATTCGCTCAATTCGTGAAGAAATCCGATGCACAGAGCAGAAATCTCCTATTAATCTCTCGTTTCGGAAGGCAGCAGAGGTGGCGCGAATGATATAAAGCGTAGATGGGATCAGCTGAAATAATTAGAGCCGAAATCGATTGGCCCCCGAGAAGTTTCTCGCGAAAAATGCCCTCGAAACTCATTTCTGCAGTCAGAAACAAAGCATCCGATTCTCAATTACTCTCTTCCTTCATTTTCGCGGTGATTTTCAGTGGAAAACGGAATTCCTTTTAGCATAGCATCCAATTATTGGATGGGATGTTTTATTCATCTTCGTGTCTCGTAATCTCCGGGACACATCCCCATCGGGGCTGTAAACTCAGCTGATCTTATCCCAAGGGGTTGACTGTCTCTTCACTGAACACGGGGGTCGCACTCCCTGTATACTCAAGCGATCTTTTTCCGCTTTCGGCCCGCTACTCTCTGCCCCAATCACTCTTTTCCCCTATCATGAGATTTTTCTCTTGCCTTCTGTTTGGGGCCGCTTGGCCACAAAACGCCAAAACAACCCAACTATAATCTTCATTTAAATGGGGTAGCCCTCTTGGAGGAACAACGGACTAGCATTCGGAGTGTTGCGAGTTCGAATCCTTTAAACCGGAGTTGCATCTACATTTCTCTTCCTTTTTGTGTCGAGTACGTTTTACATTTCTCTATGCTGTCGTCCCACTCCGGTGTAAACGCTTTGTGGACTTTATCAACAACCATCCGAGCACACTCCCTTTGTAGAGAAGAGACTTTTCATCAAGATGTTCCTCACTTCAGGCATTGTTCTTTTTGTCTTTGGTGTAGTTGGGTCCCAGAGGGTACAGGCCTCTCTCTCTAAATAGTTCTAGTAATGTTATTAGCAGCTCTTTCATCCACGCCATTTGAATCGAATAGATCACTCACTGGTAGTTTGCTGGAGATGGGCAAGCGATGAGGGTAAAATATCGCAGAGAGCGAACAAAAGACGGCGTGAGCAACCACGGAGGGGAGCGGTTATTGCCAAGCAAGTGTCTCGGAGAAATCTCTCCCCCAATAGTTGCAACCCTTAGATATTTACCGGGTGGAAAAGAAATTTGGCTCTCCACCCCCGACTCGAGATCTTGACGACAAAATGAATGTCGTTTCTCGGTATAGCTTCGATGTTTGGAGGGAGAAGAAGTTGTGCAAATCCGGTGCAAACACGGCTTAAGACGTTCCTACACTAAAGGGGCTGGTGCATGTTAAATCTGTCGCGACCTCGCGTTGGCATGGTGTGGAAGTTTGGAGAGTAGGGTGCCAGCTCACGTGTTTCCTCGTCATCTGACCGTGGTTCAAAATGACGTTGTTCTCGGATCTTTCCCTTCAGGGGTTGATCCCAGAACATCGCCAATAGCTCGATATGTTGCTCCAGTGCAACGATAGTTAAAATACCTACCTACCTACCCTCAAGCTAATGACGGTTTATACTATTATTTTAAAAATTCCACCAATGACCCAGTCAAAAGACGACTTGTCCTCTAAAATTGAAATAAGATTCTTAAAAAAGTGCATTCATTACGTCCCCGTCTCCCCAAAATGGAGCATCGGGGAGAAATTCAGAAGCATAAACCCCCAATGGAATTCCATTGGTCCAAATGGAGCCTTCAAAGGCAGCGCCGCACGTAAATATTTAAGGCCCTAATTAAAAGTAAGTGAGGATCCTCGACGGTAATTGAACTCCGCAACTTGTAAATGGAAGCGCATTGAGGAGAAATCGATCTCAAATCGGTTTCTTCTTCCGCTGCGCCGGAACGAAGCGTAGATTAGTACCCGCTAGGTAGGTAGGTGTTTTGATGAACGTCACACAGCCACAACACAACGGGCTATTGACGACGGTCCGAATCCAATCCCCAAGAGAAAGATACGTGGACAACACAACGTCATTTTGAACCATGGTCTCATGATGAGGGCTACACCTGAGCTGGCACATCACTCTCCAAACTTCGGCTCCATGCCAACGTGAAGACATTTGGGGCCACGACAGATTTCGCGTGCACAGGACAGGTTTTACTTCGACCGAGTTTCGAACACTCCGGTTTCTAATCCGTTACTCTTCCAACTGAGCTACCGCGGCTCCGAAAGCTGCCACAAGGGTAAGCATGAATGGCAATCGTTGTGGATGTTCCCCCTGGCAACTCCTTATACACACGAGTATTTCCCTCGACTGTTTATATTAACGAATAATACGGCTTTGCCTGACTTTTACAAATATGACAGCTAAACTATGTAGACGTTTTTCCTACCAGCTAAAATAGGACCGCAACCTTTCCCTTTGTTAATTCATATGCAAACCCTGTAGAACGTGTTTCCTTATCCATGTCCATTTATTGCAGATAAACAAACTTTAAATTTTAAAATTGGGTTTTCGAGTTCATTTGTGCAATTCTTTTCATGATATGCAGAGAGTCAGTTGCCTTTACGCTGTTCGTATCGTTTTGTCAGTGGCGAAGTCTCATTCGAATCATTAAATGTGTTGTAACACACTCTTATTTCGGAATTACAAAACAACAAAATTCTTGGAACTAGAATTTGGTCTTCAGACACGCCAACTGTGGAAGTTTCCGTTACCACCCTAGTTGAAGGAATCGACTCGTTCAAACCCTCGTGACTCAACTGCCTTTTCCTTGTGAGCCATTCAGAAATATCGCCGCTACATTTGAAAGCTTTGAATCGATTGAAGGAAAATATTAATATTGGGGACAAAATCAATGGAATACGAAATTATTCTTGTCGTCATTTTAAAGACTTGCAACTTAGAAGTATGTCTTCGGCTATGATGTCGATGGCCGAATAGAGGAAAACAATGGCCAATGACGTCCACCCATCCATTTTTGATGAAGTGCTCCCTGAAAATCGAGACTCGTCAATCCAATCCCTTTCCGCAGGTGGTCATCCATTATTCTGTGACTTTACATCGCTGCCGACTATTAAGGGGGACGTGACGCCATTACCTAACGTCTCCGGAGAGTCTCCTCCTCCTCCTCCTGATGAGGGAAAAAGACAAACCGGTCGACAGATTTCTGCTCCAATCGCATCTCCGCCGAAGATCATCAATAAGGAGAGGAACGTTTGTGTACGTTCAAGTGAATTATTGATAACTGAATCTCCTACAGGTAATGATTGGGTTTCCGCCCTCTTTTTCCGGTTTCCTTTAAAAGAGAAGCTTCAGGTATTGATAACAGACATTGGATGACGAAAGCATTTTACGTCTGCTGAAATACAGAGGCTGTTCACACATTTTTGGATAAGTGTTTCTCATATAGAATTTGGCAGCGTGTCCTGCGGTCAGCGATATGCTTTTGAGAAAGACGATGCACATCGCGTTTTTTCGCTTTCTTAAGATTTAAATGAACATTTATCATTTTGTTTACAGTGGACACCGAGCATTTTAATGATTTTGCAACTGTCCTTTCACGAGGGGGATTTTCTTTTAACATTAAACAACATACGTTTGCAATAGTCGAAGATATCCGTTTCTTCCTTGGATATTTGTTTGGAATTTTTTGACCCACTTGAGGCTCCAATTTGACGTTTTTTTCCTTTCTTGTTGACGATATTACCTATCGACGCTTTAGATATCACAAAACCATGACTCTCACATTGTTTTTGGATAACAGAATATGAATATTTCTCTTCGGAAAGAGCATAAATATAGCCTTCGAACCACTGCTTCGTTAAAAACGCCATTTTGAATAAAAACAAACCTCTCAAGCTGGAGACGATAATTTTGACTTTCAAAAACATAGTACAACTGCAATTATTTCTTTTGCAGTAAACGATTTTTTATTACCGCTAACCAAAATTGTCTAAAAAATGTGCGAGCAGCCTCTGTAGTACTGTTTACTCTTTGCTGTATAATTAAGGTTGAATGTTTCTTTTGTGCACAAGAAACACAAATCAAACTTTGAAAAAATGTTAAATAGAATTTATTGAAAAATCACAAATTTTTCCCAGCAATTAGTTTTTAAAAAAAGAAACATGCAAAACAAAACTAACTCAAAATATTGCATACGGTAGGTAGGTATTTCAATTAAAGTCGTACTGGAGCAACACAGAGGTCTATTGTCGACGATCCGGGATCAACCCCAAAGGTAAAGATCCGAGGAGAACACCACTTAATTTTGAACCAGTCAGATGACGAGGAAAACGCCTGAGCTGGCACTCAACTTTCCAAACTTCCACACCACGCCAACGTGAGGATATTGCAGACAGATTTAACATGCACCAGCCCCCTTTGTACACAAAGGTCTTGGGTTGGAAAAGAACTCGCTACCCTTCGGTTGCTCTTTCAGCCGGGCTACCCTCGGTGGGGGGACAAAACTCCAAGAAGCCATGGATCCTGCAAGTCAACAGAGGATCGTACAAGGTGGATCCGTAATGGGTTTGTTAAGAATGATAAAACATCTACGACCGTTACGTCTGTATCTTTTCTAACGAGCGTTCATGTCCTTCAGATGGGCTTCTTACAATAGGACCAATGAATCACCACACAACTCTAGACACGTCAAATTCTTGGCAACACTCATCCGAACCATTCCCTCCCATGTCACCGGGTATTAACCCTGTCGATTGCATCCGGGATGTAGTGCAACCCAGAAATCCTATACATGATATGCAGAAAGTATGGTGTTAATTGGTATGCAATACTTCTGAAGGCCTCGAGGAGTTCATGCTTCGTCGTATCTGTACAGTTCTGCGCTGCAGGTGGTAGACTGTTACGTATTAGACTGGCCTACTAGTTTTTCTGGCCTTTGAGAGTATTTATTTTTGCGTGGCAATGTACAAGGGTGTTCAAAATTAAGAAAATTTGCATACTTCGTCGAATTTCTCCAAAAATGCTGAACGAAAGGTAAAACTAATGCTTCCAAACAAAGATGCAAATCTTTAGTGTCCAATACGTAAGCGTACACGTGCGTATGGGCGGTTCATTTAGCGGAGCAGACATTTGAAGTGAGAAAACGTTCGCCGGATGGATGGGTCAACCACATCTACAGATCTATGCCTCGTTTCCAGTATGATTTCATTTTGTGAGAGCTATATAACTGTAAGAGGGGATTACGCCCTATTCACCCACTTTTCGTGTCTATATTGTGACCACGGTTTTAGACCTTCTTACGAACGATCGAGCATGTGTATCTCGCTTGTTTTGGTGTTTTATGGCGCAAGGGCCATATTTGGTCATGCTTCAAAAAGACACGACATTCACTATAAAATAATACACATACACCATGTAATTGACACTGAAGAGACAAATACGCCCTGGGGGAAGAAGCGTGTGTACAGTAACTGTTGTCAATTATTTGTTTTGTATTATTTCAACCTCAGCACATAACTAGTTCTATTAAAGTATGTTCAGTATTTCTGGAGATAATCGCCCCCAAGTGAAAAATTCCCTTAATTTTGAACATAGGTGTAGTTTGCCCATAGGCAGCTAATTCTCTTGCCCCATAAGAACTCAACCCACCGAACTGAAAGTGGGAACTGTTGGATCTGTGGAACTTTTCAGCTGCAAAAGGGCTAATTAGAACGGGATCTGCGTCTTAGAGTAGGTTCCGAACAAACATCCATTAGAACTCGCAGCCGGTAAAGGGAATGAATTGGAACGGGGAGAAAAAGCTAGAACATCCGAACGTGACCGATAATGAGAGGATAAATAACGCATCGTTCCATATCGTGTCAGTCCACACCAAGCCATTGGGTTCAACGAAAATCTTAGCAACATAGGTGTCCCTTTTTATCATTGCGGTAAAAATCCTGCTGCACAAGGATTGTTGGAGCTTTATAATGACCCTCCTGGAATTTTATTGACATTTATTGTTTGCACTGAGTGAACAATTCCCATCAGATAGTGAACTTGATTTTTATACATTCATTTATAGGTTATTTTTTATCCTTTTCAGAATTTTTCAATGTTATATATATATATATATATATATATATATATATATATATATATATATATATATATATATATATAACTAGCCACTGTTGCCCGCGACAGTTCTTTTCGTGTGGTCAAGTGTGTGCTCGTTAACGCTCGCCAACCCCGGTGATTGGTAAGGATTCCCAAGGCCGTGAATGTCTCGGAGTGAATAGTAATAAATGTGTATGTGAATGCCCCTCCCCCAAATAAATGAATTTTAAAATATTTTAGATTAAAATTTTAAAATCGGGCTGATAAATGTTCAAGATAAAATTTGAAAATTCGGGCAGAACACAAAATTTGCAAAAAATTAGGATTACCTTTGTGCCAAATTTCATCATCATAAAAACGAAAAAACAATAACGCTACAAACTCCCTCGATGATTGCTACCCAATTCCCAAAACTATCGCAATAACCCATTGTGTTGGTCCAGCGCGACGTTAATTAAATATCTACCTACCAAAAGCAATCGCGAAGACGATTCCAAAGGACGAAAAAGTCGTGATGTCTTGTTTAATTACTTAACATTACTTAACGTTATGACTTAACATTACAAGACCATACGTAAGGCTATAACCCCAAAAGCCCCCCTGTTTGTTTCAAATCGCTGTGGGGTACTGTGATGTCTCCGATTACCTAGGTAACTGACAAATTTGGAAGAAATTGGTCGATAAATTCTATGAGAAATCCTTTCGGAGACATTTTTTGAGCCATATGCGGACAAACGGTTCGATATGTCGAATTTGTGTCACTGCCAATCGACTCAGCATATGAGCATCTACCTAGGAACGTTTTTTCGTCCAATTCGCCCGAGAGGTATATCGCGAAAAAAACAGTGCTTTTTGGACGTTGTCTATGGGACTTATGGGACCATATTCGTATAGCAAAAGTAAAAAAACTACAATTGAAAAAATATTTATTTAAAGAAAAATCACATTTTTAGGAAACGATCCGATGTAAAATTTTCCCGAGATTTCAAATCCGTTGAAATCTTTACTCTAACTAACGATCCAAGAGTTATAAAAAAGAACTCCAGTTAAAATTGTTTATTTGTTTTGTTCGTCCGCTGAAATCTTTGCTCGGACAATGAAATGGTAAAAATAAATTTGGAATCAATGATCTCTTTATACTGTAGCCATTCTACGGAAAACAATATTAAATGCCAAAAAAAAAAATTAAAAAATGTTTTGGATTCAATTTTAAAATTTGGTGTGCCTGTGTGCCAAGTTTCATTATTGTAAGTGCCACAGATTCGTCATGACACTGCATACATACAGCAAGCACTTCCTTTTATAATCGTATTTGTTTTAGGTCATATTTTGATATATTTAAGGTGTGTTTGGTCATTTTTCAAGTCTTAAGCCTAACATTTAATTTTGGTACCGAGTAAAAAAAAAAAGGTTTTTGTTGAAAAACAAACACAAGTCACCATCTATTTTATCCAATTTTTTTCGCTTTTAGTTTTAAACACTAAACTAACAACTCCTACCAGCTTCTTGAGGGGCTGCCCAGTTGGAAGAGTAATGGGTCAGCAATCGGAAAAGTGCGAGTTCGAAAGTAGGTCTTACTAAAGACCGCCGTATACGCGGGGGCAGGTACACGTTAAATCTATCATGATCTCAAATTTACACACGTTGACATGGTGTGGAAATTTGGTGCCAGCTCAGGTGTTACCTCGTCATCTGACCGTGATTCATAATGACGTGGTGTTGTTCTCAGTTCTTTCCCTTCAGGATTGATCCCAATAACATACACGAGTTTCTTTGGTTGAATCGAGATCCGAGAACCTTACTGTTGCTAACCTGCCACTCTTTGAACGAGCAAAAATCGGCCTTTTTCATAGTTAGGTAAGTAAGTTTTTTTCTTCGTACTCTTCCGTCGTACCGCGACGTCCATTGAAGACGGTCCGAGATCAATCCACCAGGAGATAGAGCCGAGGACAACACCACGCCATTTTGAACAGCTGACGAGGCAATGCCTGGGCTGGGACACATTTAACGTGGACCCTTTCCACACGAGTATCTAGCTAGATTCGAACTCGCAACCCTCCGTTTGCTAATCGTTACTCATCCAACCGGACGGCTCTTTCATAAGAGCCTTTCATAGACGTTCAATTCAAAATAATTTCAGTCGAATTACTAGCAGTTAATCCATTGATTTATTTATGCGAAAAAAAAAACTGCCAGGGCTTCTTCCACACACCTTCCACATGATTACGCCCGTCTTGAGAATAGCGACGCGTCGAGCCTCGGCCTTAATATTTACCGAGAGAGCAAGGGGGACAAAAATCCATAGAAATTTATTTCTCGCCTTATTTGCTTTTGAACTTGCGAGCGAACACATAAAGGCGGGTTTCAATTTTCGACTCACTCTACGGGACTAGAAATCGATGCACTCTCTCTCTCTCTCTGTTGTACCTTGGAAAAAGCACACTTAATATATTCTATTTCCGAACACGAATTACAGCTTTGCACGAGTAAGAAAAAAAGTGTCTTCCTAGTGGGCGATGAAAATTGGGAATCGATAGACATCTGCTGGAAAGTCGGAATCGATATGAAAATATCAAGATGCCCTCCGTCAAAAGAAAGCAATCGCTATTTGAAACTCTCGAACTATTTGAGGAATATCGTGAAAGCTGTGAAAATTGACACGCCATCATAGAAATGTAGGGAGATTCTAAACTGATGTCGTCTTTCCATGACATTTTTATGTCACCAGTTCCTCGTTAGAGATATAGTGGTCGAAAGAACGTTCGCAAATTCTTCCACTCGAAGAGAACTTTTCGAAAAAGATTGTATATAATGGAAAATACACGGACTATTAGTACGAGTCACGTGCTGTGTTAACATTTACGCTACGGATTTTTTCAATCGTCTCCTGGAACGGCTGCATGTCCCCCCACCTTACTTGAGCGACAGAGCCTTGGATGGCATTTACGACTGACCCTTTCATTTCATTGTGTGGCAAATCGTTTGGCGCGAGAGAGATATTGTCTTTACCCTCCACCTCACGGTCGACAGGGTAGGGTACCGAACCAAAGGAGGGAGATGGGCAGTCGATGACAGCTCGTAAATGGGGATTTATGCCAGTGGTCACTTAAAAAGGGGATAACACCCACCGTACACAGATCTATGCCATGCCGCTGGTGTAAACGAAATTGTAGTGGTTACAATTGTTTACCTGCCGTAGCATAAAGGTTAAACATCGTTTGTAGTTAAATATTCCACCAGAAGAGCACCCTCTCCTTTCAAGGAACTTATCAGTTTTCAGTTGGATGGGCACTCCTGAAAATTTTATTAAAAGCAACAAAAAGAAATTAATTACTAAGTGGGGATTTTGGAAAGGGAAAAAATCCCCACTGACAACCCCTTTCGCAGAAGAGATTGCCCACTGGAGCAAGGTAACCAGAAAACAAAACAAATGAAAGGGGTAAAAAGAAGAGGTAGTAAATTAAAGATTAAGTCAACTGCTGGCCATATCATGTCCATACTTGAGCAGGAAATGTACCAATCCGCTTCCTTGCCTCTCAGTGGCGAAATCTAATTTTTCTCCCTGCGCTGTCCGTTTTCGCGGCACGTGATATTGAGGGGACATCGAGTGGCATAGTGTAGAGGGAATCCCACATACACACAAGCGCAGAGATCTGTTTCTCGAAACGGAACTGTTGGAAAGGGCCAGTAAAGAACACAATAAGCCTTCTGTCTCGAATCACAGAGTACAAGGACACTCCTCGAAAATCCAGTATTCTCCCATTCATCTCGCACATATGCACTCCCTCAAAAATACTTTGGCGGTTTTGAGAGGTGGAATGGAATGGGCGGCTTTAGCTAGGAAGTCTGCTTCCTCCTGTCCGGTATGGGCTTTAATCCAAAAGATAGGAATGGATGAAGAGAGAGGATGTCTTGGATTTCACGTATGGTAGGATATTTGTGGGTCTATTGCTATCATGACACTATTGCTTTGATGGAGGCTTGACTATCAGTGTAGAATGTAGCTGAAATGAAAGCTTGTAGCGATTTAAGGGCCACGGTATAGGTATTTTTAATTAACGTCTCCCTTTGTAACACAACGGGCTGTTGGCGACGGTCCGGGATCAATCCTTCAAGGGAAAGAACCGAAGGCAACACCACGTTATTTTGAAATGCGGTCAAAGGACGAGATGGCACCCCAATCACCAAACTTCCACACCAGGCCAACGTGAGGAGACATTTGAGGCCACTACATATTTAACGTGCACCAGCCCTTTCTGTACACGACGGTCTTGGGTTGGATTCGAACTCACATGTCTCCGGTTGCTAGTCCTCTACTCTTCCTACCAGGAAAGCGCGGCCCCCTTAACGCCGCGGAATAACTGTTAAAATATTGTTTGTTTTGTAATTTAAAGTTGCGCCGATGGCAACACGTACTGTCGTTTTCTGTTTCGGAATGTAAGCAGTTTGGAGGAAGGCTTCTTGTTCGTAATTCCTTGGATCGAGCAGCGTTCTTTAGGAAATGGTGAGGTACCCAACACGGTCTCCAGAAGTGCTTGAAGCTCGCGAGTTATTTCAATTTTTGACAGAATGCAGTTCAAAGATCGATGTGATCGATGTAAACACGGAAATTGATAAATGTTGGGTATGAATCTCTTTTCTCACGACCCACGCAGCGAATACACCAGTGACAATGCTAGGATAAACGGAATTACGCTCAGTCAAGCACGAGCCTCTACGGAATTCATACATATTTTTTATCACATTTATATGCGCCCATCTTGAAATGAATAGTGTATGGAAGCACGAACCGCACATTTATATATCTCAGTGTTTTAGACAAAGGAAAATAATAGGATTTAAAATATGTAAATGATCTTTGTCCCAACCAGTATTTTATTGGATTTGAATGTATACAATGCAAGCAATGGATTTAAAAGTTACATCTACATCTACTCATGTAGAATTGGTTTAAACTTGTTTCAACTTTTTTTTAAAGTAATTACGATAACGGTCATTCTATTTCGTGTTCAATTGAAGGACCCATCGAACTAGAAAAGCAGTTCTACCGCAGGTCATTTCATCCAACTGTAATCACTGATTTCACTCGCGGTATCAGTTTGGATCCCTTTTATTTCAATGGATGGCCGATGGTGTCATGGTGGGACTTGGTGGAGTGCTCGGTTTTTTCGGGAACAAAAATTATCCCCCGAATACGATCCCATTTGTTTGAGCACAAGACGCATAAAGAGGTACGGCTGCATTCTCTCTGCTCCGTTTGGTGGCACGTTTTTAGACCCATTTTTTATGTCGCCAAGTAAAGCATTCTTAAAAAAGATTTTGTTTCAACGAAAAGTAATAAGCTTTAACGGGAATTTGTGAGGGTGAAAAAATGGAAAGGTTTGAAAAATAGGTTTTTTCACACACAAAGGTATTTTTAAATGGAAAAAAAAAACGATTTTTAAAAGAAAATATCAAGAATTGATACAATAGGATGCTAAATGTTTGAATTCTTACAATTAACGGGAGACGGAAATGTAATGGTAAAATAAAATTAAAAAGAAACAATGAAATCAAAGGACGATTTTCCGGATAAGATAAAAGCTTTCTAGGCTATTCGAAATAAAAATTCACTTTCTCTTGCCGAGGATGCAATAAGAACCGGAATAAATGTCATAGAGATGGGTTGCCTTCACCTGCCCATAACTCGCTACTAAAAGTGTGCCAAGAGCGCTGCCACTCAATTGGGCAGAGAATGCCACTGCACCCATGAAGATTAGCCGATAGTACGTGGAATGACACGACAGTCCCATCATCACTCAGTGGGCAGATAACTTTCCTCTCAATGGCTCCCTAACGAGCGGAGAGATCAAAGTTCCTTCCTCTTGGCCCTCCGACCACACTCTTTGCAACTCACTGGGGGGCCTCAGCAACGGGGCTCTCTCGGAGAGAACGGATGACATCTACGAACTTTGGCAGCACTGGGTGGGCCGAAAACGATTCATCCAACGATGGAAAAATGTGTTAGTCCACCCCAGATGGTATGGTATTTGGTATTTTCAATTACCGTCGCACGGCAGAAGCACAACGGGCTATAGGTGAAGGTCAATGGATCAAGCCCCGAAGGGAAAGATTCGAGGACAACTTCATGTCATTTCAATCCGTCATTTGAACAGTGAGGACAGACCTGAGCTGGTACCCCACTCTCCAAACTTCCACACCACAACAACATCGCAGATGAAGGTATCTGTTAATTTTTTCGAATTATGAAATATTTGAGAAGACTTGCAGTTGTGAAGTTTTCGAACTCTGTTATTTTTAAAAGTCCCTCCTGGAAATCCCCTATGCATGGTGGCTCACAAAAGGCAAATACGCTCTTGTGGTTGTATGAGGAGTTCTGAAACCACCACGCAATCTATAAATTGCAACGTACATGCTTTGGGGTGTGATTTAATTTCATTTTAAGATCCATGTGGGTGAATTTACTATACTATGAACGATGAAAAAGAAACGCTCAGTTACTTTCTATGGCACACACACATCTTCAGCCGAGTGAACCTCCTACCCGAAAATACACTATTTTTGCACCTAACTTTGAAGTGGGTTTATCGCTCTTTGAGAAACTTAATTGCTCGTACGACAAGAGTCATACAACTATCGTAAAAAAAAATCATTTATCTCCTGAATCAAAATGTTACTTATTAAACAATTACACCATTAACAAAACGTTAGATACACAGAATTCAATAATATTGTCCGGAAAGCGAGATGGTTTAGCAGACGAGGAACATGGAGGACAGAGATGGAAACGTGCTCAAACCCAAAACTATCGTGTACAGGAAGACTGGTACGTTAGATCTATGGGGCCTCAAATGTCCTAACGTTGTCGTGGTGACAGATGTTGTTCTCGTCCATTGACCGTGGTTCAAAATGATAAGGCGTTGTCCTTGCGTCTTTCGCTTCGAAATGAAACCCGGACCGTCACCAATAGCCCGTTGTGTTACTGTAGAGCGGCGTAAATCACCAACCGCAGTCTCGAAGCTGAGAATCATACGCACAGAGCATACACACTACCCTACAATAATGGACCAGACGCCGGCGGATTTGCATTAACGTTTTGCATACTTTTTGGAGGTGTTTTTTGTGGTATGGCCTTGGACCTTTGCAAGTTGTTCCTGGTCAATGGAACCCCGACGCCTACATGAACATTTTGGACAGTCAGGTTCTTCCTACGCTGTGGCAATTTTATAGAACGGACGCATAATACTTCCAGGACGACAACGCTCCCTGTCACGCGGCAGCCTCTGTTGAGCAGTGGATGCAACTGGATGTAAAACGTCTTCCCTGTACTGCTCAGAGTCCCGATCTAAACCCCGTAGAACATGTGTGGGACGCGTTATAGCGATGCTTACGGACCAGGGAACCCCGTCCAAAGTCTACAGCTGAGCTGGCGACATTCTTACGGCAGGAATGGACACCAATACCCATAGCTGTGTATCGAAACCTTGTTGAAAGTACGTCCTGAAGGGTTGCTAGTGTCATTGCAGCACGTGTAGGACCATCCCCCTATTAAAGCGTGTATTTTTTCCCTTATACCATCACGTCTTGCTGTCCGGTCCATTATTGTAGGGTAGTGTAAGTTGGTAAAAGATAAGGTATTTAATTAACATACTGGAGCCAAACAACATTGACTCAAAACTCCGAAAGATCCGAAGAGCCTGGTTGAGATATCCAGCATACGTGCCTGGTTCTGCAGCAGAGTGTCCGTGTGAGGTTTCGCGACTCGTACGTGGGGTCTTGGCGAGAATGGCCCTCGATCAACGGGAGAGGCTCCAAATGCCGCGATCGATAGACATTGGGCGAGCAACAGATCGAAGTGTCGTTATCGCAGGGAAAAAGTTCACTTTTGACGGTGGGCGGGAAGCGCAGTTAAGGCGACGCTAACGAGGCCAGAGATAGGCCGTTATCGCCGGGCCGCCTCTCAATCCTAGGAAACGTCTTCCCTTTCAGAGTGTTGGCGCTTCTTTCTTTGCTCCAGATAAGACACGGACGGAGTTTTTAATTGTATGCCCCGAAACGACTTTCTGGGGGATGCTTCCTTTAAGTAGTCATTCTAACACACACTCGTTTGGAATGTCAATGAAGACGAGATCGTCCTCAGAGGAAAGGCCTTTTACGCCCTCCGAACGATCTGGATGCTGCGAAAACAAATGCCGGATTGAGTTGAATGCCAGAAGAATAACGGCGGGAAATGCTTTTGCAAACGAAATGCTGATTGAGTATTATTGACTTCTTTGAATCAGTTCCCCGTGGGGCAGATAGACAACTATTGACCTAGACATGAGTGACCAGGGACGAACCTGCTTCCGAAACATTTTAAATGTTAAATTAAACAACAATCCCAACACTGGAGCTAACTGAATACGTTTATGCGTCCCAAAATACACAGTATAACCGAAAACAGTCTGCTTTGAAAACGACGTGGATCCGATCTTCGGACCGTCGACACTAGCCAGTTGTGCGACGTCAATTGATTACCTACCGAAAATCCTTTCACTTATTGCTCATTAAGTGTTAAGAATAGAAAATAGAGAGAGATGATTGGGTCGACCTATCGATCAGAGTCATAAAAGAAACACAAAAGTAGAGTGAGCAGTAGTAACCTTTTTAAGAATCTGGAACCCAAACTAGTACTACACTATTTTCGTCTGGCGAGTGGAAACGAACGCTCATTACATGATTCATGATGCATCCACAGATTCATCAGGATGGGTCCATTGATCGACAGTAGTAGACTTACCTTTGTCACCACTCTGGAAATCCACATTCATACACTTACCGTGCCATAAGATATTATGTATATCGTCAAACGAGAAGATAAGAACGAATCGATTCAAAAATCAATTTTCACAAAACAGTCACGTGACTACTAGCCGCCATGTTGGTTCCCTCTTTGAAGTTCCTCGATAGATCCGGGGAAAGACATGGTGAGTGAATGTGTGGCTTCAATAAAAGGATTGTGCCTAGAATTCACGACAAGAATGTGAGGTATTCCGTGAATCCCGCCATAGTTCACCAGGGTAACGCAAAAGACACTCACAAATGCTCCCTTTTAAAGGCATTGCTCAATTAATGGGCCGGTCACCAGAAGGAAGAAAAGATTGAGCCCTTTCTGGAGATGCATTCCTCGCACAAAAGATGCAGGGAACATGTGAGAAGGTGTAACGGATCGAAAACGCAAACCAGATGTGACGGTAGTGAGCACTGAATGAAAAGAGACTACCAAGAGAGAGCTCGCGGAGAAGCGTGTTGTTTTCTATCTGTTTCCACTCTCTAAAGGGTCAAGAATACCGCGAGAGTGTGCAAACGATCCGATAATTATATTTATCACTAGACACTGCGTGGCTAACCCGACGTTGCCCGTGCCCGTGGTGTAAGGTATCTGGTGTCAAATTTTCAGCAGATTTCAAATCCGTTGAAGATATATTCAATTTAAAAATTATTTATTTGAAGAAAGCCATATTTTTAGGTATCAATCTACAGTGAAATTTGCCGCAGATTTCAAATCCGTTGAAATTTAAAATCTATCTTTAGCGATTCCAATTTTAAGAAAAAAAACTCAACAATCCCAGTCAATTTGTTTTTTATTCCTTGCTCTCATTCGCCAAAAAAGAAATAGGAAATGTCATATTTTTTTTTTTGGAAAGTAAATATATAAAAAGTTCACGTGGGGGAGAAAAAGCCCATTTTAAGGGGTTTCTTCTTTCGTTCGGACGAAACGTGTTTGAAGAAGCAAGTAGAGAATAAAACTATTAAATTCATTAAAAAAATCTTCTAGATTGAATTTTAAAATTTCGCCGCAACGTAAAAATTGCAAAAAATTTGGACTACCTGTGTGCCAAATCTCATTGCTGTAAGTGCCATGGATGGTCAGACAAACTAACACTTCCTTTTATAATAGTAGAGATGCAAGCGCAAACGATGCTTTAATTTGGAATTTAGAAGAACGGGAGCCTGTGAGTGATAAAGTGTGTGGATGATTGTTCTTTAGCATTTTGTAGTCTAGTTTTCTTTTTAATATTCATTTTTTAAAAAGCGTTTCGTCTCCATGTCCTGTCTAGGGAACGTTCGGATCAACGTCCCTACTCTTCCCTAATGAAAAGTTGGATTCACGGGTAAGATTCACTAAATTAGTTTCAGTGCTTTAGTTTTCACCTTCTTTAGACGTTTGACAGCAGAAAATGGAAACGCGAGGGTTGAAGTTAGTTCGGGTGGGGTGAAATTCTATCATTTTTCGAAACGTAGCACCGAAACCGGCGACGTTGGGATAAGGTTTATCTCTCCCATGACTAGAACAACGGAAGCCTTGCAAGCTTAAGAGTGAATCTCCGAGAGGCTCGAATTGCCACGCAACATCGCGACAAATGCCCTGTTGAAGAAATCATGTTACAGATTTTATCCAAGGCCAATGGGTGGTGTTACGAGGTGAATGATAACGCTAACCTCGGCTCAATTGACTGACGAAGAACTTTTAGTCGATAACGGAAGGTCGATGTGTCTATAGCAGGATTTCCCAAACTAAGTTCCGCGAAACATCACCTGAATAGGTGTTCCGCGACAATTCGGAAAGGTTTTATACACTGCAACCCATTAAAAGATCTTCTACTTCGTTTTGAAAGGCGAGTGATGTTCCAACTCCACTGATGTTTATGACGTCAAGATGGAAAGTCCGTTTTCTATTTCCAGATATTTTTACCCAGTGCAATGAAGTTAACACGGAAAAAGTATTACAATTGTTAATACAAAAGATAAAATTGCATTTTTTGATTTAAAAAAAAGGTACAATTTTGGATTTCATCACTTGAATTTTTTTTATTGTTTTCCTGCCTTACAATTAATGTAGTTTAATGTAGACATATATGTTTCAATGAATTAAATTTAAAGTAGATAAAGAAGTTTCCAAAGTATTTTTAGAACACCTACATAACTTGGACAACTCTTTTGCAATATTTTCCGAAAACGAGTGAGAACGATTCCTGGGTTCGGAATCCAATTTAGGTGACAGCTAAACCAGTTGGCTTAAGCACAAGTGACTATGAAAATCGAATGGATTTAATTAATAACTCTGATTTGAAACTAAAATACAAAGATCAACCGTTAAAGGATTTCTGTGCGAGTTTGTTAGAAGAGTACCACAATTTTTAAAAACAAGCTAATTTTGTTTTACTTCCGTTTTCTACAACCTATTTAGGCGAAGCGGAATTTCTTATTGTGCTGCAACGAAGTCAAAGTGCAGGAGCAGGCTCTATGCCACACCAGATAATTAGAAAGCAACTTACCAATAGTGTGCCTGATATCAAGAAATGCAATTCAAGGACTCAAAGTCATTAAGTGCTTTATTTATTCACATTTTTATGTTTATACTAGCAAAATACCCGACCTTACTCGGTTTGAATTGGTTTACTCTAAATTGAAGATATAATCAAAATATATAATGACTTACGTTTTTTGTAGAATAAAAATTTACTTGAATAACTTTCGTCATATCTTTATAATTTCTACAACTTACTTTGGACACAAATCCCTACACATGCATATCCATTCATGTAATACATTTCACATACATCGCACCCTTGCTGTATGACAAAGCTACAAAATGACGAAAGATGACACTACAAAGGTTACTACTACAAACGAACGGACGAAAGGCTACTACTACAAAAGACGATTTTGAGGGAGATTTGGAATTCCCTTTCTTAAGTTATTTTCATGTTCAGCTCAATTAATAAAAATTACGATTTACGGCGAGTGCTCTCGCACTCATAGTCAACAAAACAATATTTTTTTACCTGTGGCACTCTTGCATCCGGTATGTGACATAGTGAAATGTTGTAATCTTCTCCTGTCATTATGACAACGAATTTTTTAATGTTTGAAAAGTTCCAGTTCGGGGATTTTTTAAACATTATTATTATTTTAATAACGGCATATTCTTTCAATAACGGCATTATTCTTTAAATAACGGCATTATTCTTTCAATAACGGCATTATTCTTTCAATAATGGCATAACTACACTTAAAATTTACTGAAAATTTATTCTGACTTACCTGCTAATTTTAAATCGAATACTTTGTGGTGGTGTTGCGTGTGATGAGAAGGAAAACACATTTGTTAAAATAATAAATATTTAAAACAGAAAACAGCAAAATAAAACAAAATAAAAGGTGTTGGAAAAAATTGTTCTAAAGATATTAATTTGAGATTCATTTTTATCTCTTGATCTCGCACAGTTGCCACAACTTACAACTAAAAGTACACAAAATTTAGAAATGTGAAATTAATTCAGAGCGAAAGAAACAGAAAATATCACTGCTTGCACGAATCTTGTTCATTCCCGTTCGTTAAAAAATATCGTCTGTCCCAAATATTCGGAAATCGGTTTCATTGCGCAAAGAACAAAAATAAGACTCGAAATAAATGAAATATTATAGCTGAAATTGCATAAAAAAATAATTATTTGAAAAATAATTACTTTTTTAGCAGTACTGGTAAAGCAATCGAAGTAATCGTAATATTCAATATACATTCCAATTTTTCCAAAACTACTAAATTATGGTTGATTTAAGTATACTTACTCAGGTCTTTTAGCATGAAACTCAACTAAATATAACAATAAAGAAATGTTTAATATTGCATTCACTAAACTAATAGATAATGTATAAAATAAAACAAATTGTAATCAAATATATGGAATAAAACTTATGTGTGATGCCTGCACAAACACACAAACACAAAATCGAACATAGAACAGAAAGACGGACAGACAGACTTTCGCAACCAATTCCACTCACTAAATGAAGATAAGTACTCACTGTATGCAAATTTCCATGAAAATATATAAAACCGTGTGGACGAGTATAAGGCACAACATACAGACAGACAGACAGACGGGTGGACAGACAGACACCAAACGCGAAAATGGCGGATTCGGCATCAAAAGGGTCCAAAACGGATAGAAAAAAATAATTACTAAATAAATGTGTTTAATAGCAATTTTTTTTTATAATTTTTACTAGTAGGAATTAGCCAACCTAAAATAAAAGCTAAGTGTTGCGTTAAAATTTCCGGGAAGTGTTCCAGTGGAAACTTCGTTCTATAGGAAGTATGCTACGGTAGGAAGTGTGGGTCTACAAACTGATAGGGTAGGTAGGGGAGTCATTGAAAGCGAACTACTCATAGTACATGTAAAAGACTCTACATTCACGTCAATGGGCTTTCAAACGTGTACATTTCGACTCCCTGAAAATCCTTTTGGTTTGCTCACGTGTGGTCTCGTTGTCTCACCATTGTTCAAAATGACGTTGTCCTTGGATCTTTCCCTTGGGGATGGATCCGTCGCCAATAGCACGTTGTGGTGTTCCAGTACGACGTTACTTACAAACCTGAGAGAACTCGATAGTTGCACACAGAGTGAATACGCACAGGTAGAGCGACGGCTGCCACAGACTCTATGCGTACGAGAGAGTATTGGCTGAGTAGGTTTGGCACCTGCGATTTGTGGATGGTTCTCCTGGATTCTTCCCTGGGTGTATTTTTCTCTTCTGTAAGCTCTCCAGTAAAGCTTTGCTTGCCCATATACTTGACGTTGTTGGGCGCAAATGGATCCTTGCTGCACCCACCTACTATGGGACTGCAATGGTGTCGAGGGAATGAAACGTCGGTCCAATTAACATGTTCAACGAAGTCTCCATAATGCTGCGTCCGGTACAGCAGAACATTTGAGGCCCCGGAGGATTTAACATGGGTCTTGGGTTGGATTCGAACTCGCAACACTCCGGTCTTCCAAGTTGATTTTATTTTTAATCTGCACTTGAATACTATAAACTTAGAAAATGTTCGCAAATCAAACAACCTCGGACAGACACCGAGTACAGTCAAAGTTTTTGTAGATTGCTCTTTCCTGAGATTGACTTGGTTTAAGAGACGCTATGTTTGCCTAACCTGTGCCAAACATAAGACATATAACGAAACTCTGCAGGTTGCTGATTTTCGTCCCATAATCATCAAACCCACGCAGCAGCTGAGGCGTTGCATAAAAAGAAACGAAATTTTGAAATATCATATTTTGCTTAGATAAAATAGGTGAATTAATTTGGATGTTTCGTTATAAATATGTATAAAATATTTAGTCGTTAATTGTGTCTTACGTCTGTTTTTGATTTGACTGCAGTTTTCATAATTCGGACAAAATGCCTGCTGAACAATTGCAATTGTTTGGAGTTGTGTTGCAGAACAATGAATACAATTCTGCACCTGGGGGCAGAAGGAAAGAAGATTAATTCGAGTCCTACAGCATTTTGAAATAGGCTGCTCAACAACAAAGATGTTTCGCAAATTAGTGTCAAAGGGCCGGCTAGGAAAAGAAACAAAAAATTTGAAGAGGTCGGAAGGTATTTTGTCAGGGAGCTTTTTGTTCTGACAAGTCAAAATATCGATGATTTCGTAAAATAAACGAAGAAACAGTGGGATTTTCAGCTATTAGTGAAGATGCAAAAATTAATGATCTGAAAGAAAACACATCTTTCTATTCAATTTATTCAATGTTGTATCATGGATCGACGCGTCCATTTGATACGGCGCTGTCCATTATTTTCTCGCTGCAAAGCTCTTCAACAGGGTCAGAAGAAACTATCGCAGGGATGGTGAATATAGAATTACGCTTGAGTTTAAACATATGTCGAATTCCTCATTTGACTTATCGAATCGACATTTTTTGTGAACGTAACACTATTTTATATGCGTCGAACGAACGTTTTAGAACGAAAACGTGCTTGATTGGTAGGTAGCTATTTTAATCTACACACACTGGGCAATTGGCGACGGTCAAGAATCCAATCCAAAGGGTAAGATACGAGAATAAGCCTTTTTGAACCATTGTGAGATGATGAGGAAACGACAGATTGAGCGTGTACCAGCACCCTTTGTATACGGCGGTCTTGGGTTGCTAATCCATTGCTCTTCCAACCTAAAACGAGTTTCAAGATACACTACTCTACACTAATGGACCAGCGGATTTGCATAAAATCCGACTACTTCTTCGGGGTGCTTTTCGTGGTATGGCCTTTGCACGGTCAATTGAACACCGACGCCTACACGAACATTTGGGACCATCAGGTTCTTCCTACGCTCTGGCAATTTTATGAATGTTACTTCCAGGACGACAACGCTCCATGTCGGCCTCTGTCCAGCAGTGGTATCGAGATATGGATGCAAAACGTCTTCCCTGGACTGCTCAGAGTCCCGACCTCAACCCCATAGAACATGTGTGGGACGCGTTAGAGCGACGCTTACGGGCCAGCGAACCACGTCCGAAATATACAGCTGAGCTGGCGACATTCTTGCAGCAGGAACGGACATAAATACCCATAGCTGTATATCAAAGCCTTATTGAAAGTATGCCAAGAAGAGTTGTTAATGTAATTTCAGCACGTGGGGGAACACCCTCCTATTAAAGCATGTATTATTTCGCATATACCATTGTATCTTGCTGTCCGGTCCAGTATTGTAGAGTTGTGTACGTATAGAAATGTATCATTATCTATCATAGTAAAAATGTATGTATAGTACTACGTTTCGTATAAACGTTTTGTAGTACATATTTGAAAAACATGAATTTATTTTGTGTTTTATTAAACAAATGATTATACCCAAAAATTTCTTAGCAGTTAGGATACATAAGGTTTGAAAAGAGCTGAATATGAAATGAGGTCGGTGCAGTTAGTAATTTTGGCTCTCCGTAGTTTGTGATTTGTGGTCTACACAGGGCGTAGACTATATCTCGCATAGTCGGAAACATTTGCATTTTTTAAGCAAGAAAGGTGGCTCCTACACTTCACCGAAATTTCATTCCATTCCCAGAGCTTTTTTCGCCTCTCATCTGCAGCCATCGAGTCCTGGGAATGAGAGGCTGGAAAAAAATTCTTTTAAACTTCCATTCTTCGGAATTCTATTGAAAATTCCGCTGTCCTCTTAAAGCGGTGCATTCATCATCTTCCTCTGAAAAAGTTCCGTTTTTTGCTCGGACGGAAAGTGTTCCGAGTTCTCCAAGACGATCTTCCGAACAAAGCGGCCTTTGTTTCCCTGCGAAGCTGAAGGCAAGTAATGGAGGTTATTTCGCTTTCGTTTTCTCCTCGCGCCCATCCGAGTGGTTTCAATTTAAACGATATACTAACCTCCGTGGACGATGACGCGTCTGTTTACCAACGCTGTCTCCTTGAGCACAGACGTGCAAATGAGGCTCAATACCTACTCACTTCTCACACTGGTTTTTAAATGTTCTGTGGACGTTTTGTCGCTTTTCTCGTGCCCTAATACCACACTTTATTTGGGTGGACTATTTTTGGGAGGGGGCTATTGGTGGAAACAAATTGAGCACAAGGATTTTTTTATGTACTTTTTTGTGAATTCAAGCCTTAACCATCATTCGGTGTGTTAAAATCGAAAAGTGTTTCGATTGAGCTCTTTGTGGTTTTCATCTGAACGTCTTCAGCCAGCACAATTCACTCCGGCGGAAGCTCATCTCATCACTATAATTAGATTAGTAGGTAGTTGATTGACGTTACTATGGAACATCACAACGGGCTATTGGCTATGATCTGGTATCGATTCATGATGAGGGAGATCCGACGATGGAGAATCGTCATTTTGAACCACGGTCGGACAACGAGGACAACACTTGAGTTGGCACCCCACACCGCTCCAACGTGAGGCCATGACAGATTTAGCGTGCCCTCGTGTACAGGACGGTCTTTGGTGGTTTCGGACTCTCGACACTCCGGTTGGAAAGCCATTTCTCTTCCACCTGGGCTACCCACAGCCTTTTTTCCTGTTGCTTCACAATTTTGCCCTTGTTAACCGAAGAATACGACTGTTTCCTCGCACTCCTTTAAGAAGACTAAAAGTCGACTTTTCCCTTCACGTCGCCCCCTGCAATGGCATCGGAAAAGAAGAGGGAAAGCAATCAAGTCCTTTTCTCATCCAGGAAACAAAGCACCTTTTGTACCAACAAAAGCCGTTAACAAAACCCGTACTAAAGATTTTGACTAGTTTCTCGTGCGTCGTCAATATAGTAAACGGCCTTCTAAAATTAATATTCTAAACGATAATTTATGATTAAAATTAAAGAGAAGGGTAATTAGTACAATTATTTAAATACTTGTACTTTATCTTAATTTCAAATAGGATTGAATATATTTTTTCGCTTTGGGTAGAATCAACCGCATTTGACCCAGTTCCTAAAAAGTGTCACCTCTACATTTAGAATCTTCCTTGAGATCCGAATGTGAAAATATCTCTTAATGGGGTAGCCCGGTTGGTAGAGTAACGGACTAGCAACCGGAGGATTCCGAATCCAGCTAGACCGTCGTGTCGAAAGGACGCTGGTGCACGTTACATTTGTCGCGTTCTCAAATGTTCTCACGTTGGCGTGGTGTGGAGCCACTCCGGTGTTGACGTCATCTGACCGTGGTTTAAAATTACATGTTTTCCTCCGATCTTTCCATTCCGGTTTAATCCCGGACCGTCGCCAACAGCCCCTTCTCTTGCCCTAGTGCGACGTTAGCTAAATACCTACAATCGTCAATACTGTATTTATATGTTTTGGCTGGGAGCGGTTCTGGCAACACAAAGTTAGTACCGTTGTTATAAAATGACGAAATAGGGCAAACGAATCGATTCTATCATTATGTTGATATTTTAAATTTTCTTGTTTTTGCAATTTAAAATTTTTTTATGGAGCTAAAAAGTTATTATAGTTTTGAATTGTATCACTCCTTTATCAACTAAGTTGAGTTAGAAGCGAACATATAACTGGGGAGATTTAATGAGAAAGAAAAATGAAAATTATTCAATTTTCTTTTAATCACTTTATTCTTTTAAATCACACCTGATGAGTGATACGGAGTCGCGGTAGCACAGTTGGAAAAGCAACGGATTAGCAAATGGAGGGTTTCGAGTTCGAAGCTAGGTCTAGCCAAAGTCGCAGTGTACACAGGGGCACGTTCAATCTGTCGTGGTCTCTAATGTCCTTCGTTGGCGTGGTGTGGAATTGTCAAGGGGGGGGGGCGTCAGCTCAGTTGTTGCCCTCGTTATATGGCCGTGGTTGAAAATAACGTGACATTGTCCTTGGATCATCCGTCGTACATCCCTTCGGGATTTATCCCGGGGCAAAATCCGTTGCGTTGTTCCAGTGCGACGTAAATTCAACTACCTACCCCGAAAGAGATAGGTAATCGTTATGGTAATTTTAATTAACGTCTTACCAGATCAACACAACGGGCTAGTGACGACGGTCCGGGATCAATCCTCTAAGGGAAAGATCCGAGGACAACACCACATCATTTTGAACCACGGTCAGATGACGAGATAACACCTGAGCTGGCACCCGACTCTCCAAACTTCCACACACACCCAACGTGAGGACTTTAGGCCACTACAGACTTACGGTGTACTAGCCGCTTCTACACCATGCGCATACAAACATCGATGCACTGACCCGGATTCCAACCAGGTACCTTCCGATCCAGAGGCTAACACCTTAACCACCAGACCGGTTGGTCGGCGAAAAATAATAGGCCCAATGCCCAACTATTTACAGTAAAAATGCTCAAAAAAAAAAAGTAAATAAAAAAATGATTGTATGATGAAATCAACGTTTTAGAAAAAGATAATGTCGTAACCTAATAATATTATTGCAGCTGTTTTGATACATCAAACTTATGAATCTGTATTTGGAATCTAGTTTTAAGTTGGATTGAAATATTAGAGGTACAGGTAGTTGAATTCATGTCTCTCTGGAGCAGCACAACGTCGTATAACTTTCTTGGTGACTGTCAGAACGAATTGCCCTCAGCAAACCTGACCCGATCTCGATGGACGAGATATCTCGCTATTCGAACCAAAACCAGCCCCGATCGTTATCTATTAATCCTAAAGCAGTATCTTAATGACAAAGGTTATTAGTGAAGATCTCGATAGACGAGGTATCTACTACTTGGATTATGAAAAGGTTTATCAATGGGTAGAAAAGGGGCATAGGTCCGAATCCGCAGACTTTTGAGATATGTCCACAAATCACTTATTATTATTGCAAAAAAAGAAAATCTGCTACTTCCAGCACATTATGAATGAATCGATAGACCAGTGACTTTAAACCAGTACATTATGAATGAACCCAAACATTTGCGCGAGTTTTTGAAAACGCTGTATTTAGATTTAAAAAAAAAAAAATGGCTAATTCAGCTGTTAGCAAACATTTGCAAATTAGACCCTTTTTATGCAAGATACAGATCTTGGAACTCTACTGTGTAAACCTCGGGTGTTCGGAACGTTAATTGAGAAGGACCTCGCGGTTTGCAAGCGAGGACTCTTCTTGATTGGAGGCTGTTTTCCTTATCTTCGACCGTGCCTGAGAGAGACGACCGCGTGACGCCTCGAGGGGCCCGGAATCGGGAAAACTCTTCCCCTATTCCATCCCAATTGCTTTCAGAAATGTAATCCCCGAGAAACCCCAAAACGCCTCATTTTCCAGTGTCAAAGGGTGACGTTTTCGAATTTTGAAAACGTACTCGAAGATTCTACCCTTGAATGCGCCCGGGTGGAAGAGTAGCGGATAAGCAACCTGAGGATTGTGACTTCGAAACTCGATACGACCCGAACCATCGTGAACGTGGGGTCTGGTACACGTTCCATCTGTCGTGGCTTCAAATGCCTTCAGGATGGCGTGGTGTGGAGGTTGAGAGAGAGGGATTCCACTTCAGGTGTTGACCTCGTCATCTGACCGTGGTTCAAAGTGATGGGGACATGAGGGATACGAGAAAGCAAAAAGAGACGCTGGATCGCAAGGCGATTTCTCTCAGAGTCGGAAGTCCCTCTCGAGTAGATTTCTCGTTTCCAAATTCGCTGCATGCGACAGGTAGACAGTCACTGAACGTATTGACTTGGGAAAATGATCCACCAAAAGTAACCCCTCCTTGTATCGCGCCACGATATATCGCCCTCGATATGTATCCTTCTACTTTATGTATCGGTTTCTTTTGGATTTTAGAGCGAGGAAGGGACTCTATCTTGTCCAGGGAAAATCCTCAAGTTCCCCTCCCTCATACATCAGATGAAGCGAGGGCCATGGTTAGTTAGCAAATTTAGTTACCTGTTGTCTTAGGACTCTTTTCACTTGTCTCTCAACAAACGCTACAGGCACGCGCTTCGTTATTCTACATTCCTGCATACATTGGTCTTCGTGTAGCAAAAAATGTCCTTAAAGCAATCAACCTTTTCATCAGAACAACTGTACTCAAATGCATAAAGGAATCACTCCTCTCTTCCATAAGATCTGTTCCATCGGATGTCAAAGTTAGTCTAGTCATCCACTTGCGATTTCTAGTCGCGCAATTTTTCAGTCGCAAAAATAAAACTCTTTGTTTTAAATAGAAGTGCACAAACTTGCGACTAAACAATTGCAGCGCTTTAAAAGTTGCAACCGGTCCTATTGCGCTGCGACACGGACAGGCATGTCCATGCACATAGCACGTGCGATAGTTTAGTCGTAGTTCTGGTCTCTGTTTAAAACACTGCAAATACTTATCTAAAATGTCTGACAACGAATCTATCGGAGGTGATGGACGAATATTAATAGTAATTGATACTGAGATACTTATAAAAAAAATTGAAAAGGAGAAGAATTTAAATAAATTGAAGATTTAAAAATCTACCAAAAACCTAAATCATAGGTTTTAACGCACCCTAATAGTACCGTAAAATCTGGGCACATTTGATTGGCATCTCCTTCATCATTATTGCAATTAATCAGGATATATTACATGTTACCAGGGGTATGAGTGTAAGTACTCGTGTTTTTCAAAAGTATGGGGTGTTCCAGATTCTTCCTTGTTGGACTCGAATACAGCAGCATACGTCCAAAGTAATCGGATACAAAATGAATCCCATGTATTCAGATACAAAAGAACGCAGCTTTCTGCCGCGTTGATTATGAGTGTAGATTAATCGGGTTTTTTTTGGAAATGCATTCGAATATACTTGAACGTCTCTCCGATCGGGTTGGAATGACAGAGCATTCGCTGACCTTTAATCGGCGAGACGCAACAAGTCCCGCTATCGCACGATGAAAGAAGAGACCTTCGAGACGATGTAAGGAGATCTCATTAAGTGAGATGGTTTCACAACCGCCCTCACCGGAACAACGGCTCTTCTCCCAATTAAGCCCCGGAAACAACTTGTTGCTTGCTCCATGTCACTCGTCAACAGCCCCGTTGAGCTTTTGCTGTGCGAGGGCCTTGGATGCGCGGTTTTAGTCGACATTCGAGCAACGTTCATTCGGAAAAGGCGCTCCGATGACGTCCTCAGCAACCCTCGGCCAATGATTGACTGATTAACGCGTCTGTCTCATTGTTTACAAAGTGGTCAACAATGTACTTTTTTTTTAAGTGAATCGGTCAAGACTTGGGATGGAATAATGAAATTGACAGTCATGGATGGTAACTAGGGATGCGAAATCGACAACAAAACATCGATGTTCAATATTAAAACATCGATGGTTTTTTTTTTCAAACATCGATATTAATAATACATTGCCCCAAAACCATCGTTGTTTTTAAACATCGAGAGATGTATTTAAATTCCTCACCCACCCACCCCATTTTTTTAAACTAGTTTAGTAACCTCTAACATTCTATAGTATTTGACCGTCGGGGGGAAGATTTAATTTGTCAGTTGCCGTGTTTATTAATTTATAACTAAGATTTTTTTAAACTGTCAAAACAAAGTGTAAGAAATTAATACTAACAATTAACAAATCTCTTTTTCTCAATTGAATAATACAAAAGAAAATAATATTTACAACAATTTGAAATAGGGACTACTAACTATAAGTGTAAGAAGGTGGGTACATTACAATAATTTAATGTTAGTTACTATTAATTATTTATAAACTTATGGGGGAAACATTAAAAAAAAATTTGCCCTGCAAATAAAAAGCATTTGGGCCTATAATTATTATGTGCCCTAATAATTGTTATTTACTATTTGTAAAAATAAAAGTTTGTTTTCTTTCCCTCTTAAGCCGACTCCTTTTTTCACTTTCTGTCTCACCAGTAAGTGAAAAAGATCTTTCTGATTGGACGGATGTCGCCATCACTGACAAATACTTAGTTGCACGATTATTATTTTTTAATTTTTACAATGGTACTTTTTTTTATTCAAAAATAAAACAACGAAGACGTAAATACATCGACAATGTAAAATCATCGATGGCAAATAAATCTATGTTTTTTTAATAAAACATCGATGTTTCGAAAACATTGGCATCGATGTCGCATCGGAACGACAAAAGTGTGAGCAACTTTATTTGAAGCGGCGATGGTTTGAGCTTTGATACAAAGGCTTTTGTGTGGCAATGTTCTTGTCGTGTCGACAAGGAAGAATTTCAAAGAAATTGCTTTAGGCTCAACACAAAATAAAAATTTAACGAAGAAAATTACAGAACTGATTATTCTTACAACTGCAAGAGGAACGTATTTGCTTTTTAGTTTAAATAAAACTTTTTCTGAAGTATTGTTGTAGAAGGGTTTCTGATTCATTTATTCTGACATAATTGATTCGTTTTAAATTGAATGGAACTAGGCTTTTTTTCATGAATGTCATTACAGTTCACATTGATTATAGTAAACTTTAGTTGCTTTGGCAAGGTAAAATGAAAAAGACAATGATTTAGAAAAATTAATAAGAAATTTATATAATCGCTAGTTTGCCATGACCCTAATAAACCGAGGTTGCTTTTGCCTGCCACAACTCGCTACAAAAAGCGCGCCAAAGAGTTGCAAAACAAAAGTCTATTAAAGCTGCATCCGACCAATGAAAACACAACCACGAAGTAATTCAATGCGAGTCAACCAATGACCAGTCGATATTCGTTAACCTCGGATCCATAGACTGCATACCCTCCACTCCAAGTCTCAGCGCGAGCTGCAACTATTTTTATGAGAACCGTAATGTTACCTCTTCCGAACACACTCGTCAACAGCTTCGTAATGCCGGTTGTCGGATTTTGCGGCGACCCCAAAATGTCACACAGTTCAGTTCTGTGAGGAGCTAGTGCAAGGTAGCCCCGTTGCCTCGAACCACATATCTCAGCACCATTGTTCAGGGGTAGTGTGATTGTCCTTTCACAATTGCTTGGCGTTATCTGCCTTGCGTTTGGCACCCTTTGCGACATAAAACCAAATCAAATGTTCACAACGCATTTCAAGGCGAAACTTTTGAAAGCAAAGTTCCCATCTGAATCGGGTTGTTTAATTGTTAAAGCGTTTTAATGTGCACCATATTTTCACCGAGCTGCGGAAAGCACAAAAATGTAAATGGGAAAACACAAGAGGGTAGGTATTTTAATTGCACTGGAGCACCATTGGCGACGGTCCGGGATCAATCCCAAAACAACATCCGAAGACAACACCATTTTGTACCACTGTCAGACGGCGATATTAAAACCTGAGCTGGCACCCCACTCTCCAAACTTCCACACCGCGCCAACGAAAGGACATTGGAGGCCACGACAGATTGAACGTGCACCAGACCCCTTTGTACACGACGGTCTTCGGTGGGATTCGAATTCGTAAGCTTACGGTTTCGAATCCGTTACTCTTATTACAGCCCAGTTGAGATAGGGAATCTCCTTTCTAACCAGAAGTGATTATCTGAACATGTAAATCGAAAAGGTTTTTGTCATTCTGACAGTCTAGGAATGCTCTGGATAGATATGACGGAAGTCCTTTACAAGTCCAAAAAAATTCACCTTCTTCATGTTTTTAAAAATTATTTTAGTATATGCCCTTTAAAGAGCTATTAGTGCATACAGTTTTCACTCAACTATGTTACAGCGGGAAGATGTGTGTATTAGAGACATGAAGGCTTAATGAAATCACACTTACTATCTTCAATGGCGAGGTCCAGTTCTTTAGATATTATCTGTTTGAAAATACACATTTTGACCAAGTACTATTAACTTTTTTCTCTACTATTATAAAAGGAAGTGTTGGTCAGTTTGTTTGGGGTCGCGGCGAATTTTAAAATGTAGTATTGAACATTTTTAAATGAATTTAATAGTTTTATTTCACCGTTCTTTCTTCTTTCGAAAATTGAAGAAGCATCACAATTTAGACTTATCTCCCTCACGCCACTACTGACGTCAGCCTTTGGAACCATGCCAAGCTTCTTTCACCTTCCGTCTCGAATGGGAACGAACAGATTCCAATGACCTTCGTTTGATTCGAGATTCATTTATTTTGATTTCCTGAGAAACGGATTCGAGAGAAGCAAAAGAAATTATTAAAGTTATCACTAGTGCTACGTTCTTCAGTGCTTTTTTCTATCTCAGCAATCATTAAAGATAGAATGAAAATTTTAAAAGATTTGAAATCTAAGAAACATTTTACACCACATAGATACCTTATACTTGTGATTTTCTTTTAATAAATAATTTATCAATTAAATATTTATGTTTTTTGGTTTGCAAAACAAACCAACACCACGAGCAATGTGACCCCCACGAAAAGAACTGTCACGGGCAACTCCGACTGTTATCCAACTGGCTACGAATTGCCATTTGGTTTGCGAAGCAAACTAATAACCCCACAAAAGCAACTGGCATGGGCAACTCCGACTGTTATCCAACTGGCTACGAATTGCCATTTGGTTTGCGAAGCAAACTAATAACCCCACAAAAGCAACTGGCACGGGCAACTCCGACTGTTATCCAACTGGCTACGAATTGCCATTTGGTTTGCGAAGCAAACTAATAACCCCACAAATGCAACTGGCACGGACAACGCCGGGATTGCTTGATTTATAAAGCTAAAGAAACGACAGTCCTTAAATAACATATATTGTTCAACGTATACACATGATAGTGTGTTTTATTGTGTTATGGTTGTGCGCTAGCTCGGTTGCGAACTACCCACCATAGGGTTGCGAGTTCGAATCCAACCCACTACCATCGTGCACATAGGGGGCCTCCCAGCTCGCCCCTTTGACGTGGTGTTTAGAGAAAAGCCAGCTCAGGTGCGACACCGTCATCTAAGCGTAGTTTCAAATGACGTGTCCTGGGATCTTTCGCTTCGGGATCGATGCCCCGCCAATAACCCGCTGGGTTGTTCCACTGCTATACCTTCCTTTTTTCTTACTCTCTTTTACTTCATAATAATTTCATTAAGTATTTGTTTGCTATGGCAGTTTTAAAAATTGTATTTCTTTCAAACACTTCCCAATGAATCTAAATTTATTATAAGTTTGCCATTTAAAGATGCCAGCATATATTTGAATAGCAAATGTGGCGTCTGCTTTGAGATGTCTCTATTTTTACTACCTGCGCCAGGGTCTTCTTGTTACTGTCCACGAACTTGAGTGACGCTTCGAAAAGTAAGAGTTCCGATTTGAAACTCGAGTTCTCCTTGTTTGTCGAGTCGAGAGGTGAGCAAAATGAGCCGAGACACCCTGGACCCGTTCCGACAGACGCTAATGACACTTGAAAAGTTTAACGTAAACTCGGAGTAGAAATGAGAACTAAAGCGGATTCCATTAGGCACCTTTTCTTTTCGTCCCTTCGAAAAGTGCTTTATTTCAAAAGAAACTATGATTCGGATGGAGTTGATTCTTGTTCTGGGTGACCCGAAGGAAAAAACAAAATTCGACCTTTCGGAGAAATTCTTTCCTTTGGGGACACATTTTCTTCGAGTGGCTTCACGAACCCTAGTGATCCCTTCGACTGTCTCTGATACACAGGGATACCCACACAACCGATCTTTCTCTCCGCCTATTCTTTGCTTTCGATTTCTCTTTTCAGTAAAATCTGTCGATTACTTTATAGTGTGTCTGACGCAGCTTGGCCAAATTCTGTCCGACTCTTTCTGCTCCTGTGATCATTTCAAGGGCTTCTTGTAACGAAAGTCTCGAAGCCAGCGCTAAAATTTCTGCTAATGATTTCAAGAATATTTTGGGATGCATTGCAGAGAAGTAGTAGTTTCAAATTACTAAAATTAATTATATGAAGCGCAGATTTAAAAATGCGAGTTCGAATCCAACCAAAGACCGTCAAGTACAAAGGTTAAATCATCTGTCGTGGTGTAACAACGGGCTTGTATAAGCTTTGGCAGGAAGGAAATTTTAAGAATTCTGAATATTGTATATTTACAAATATTATTATATTTCGTCTTGGCTAATTATTTTTACAGTGATGCTCTGTTACACAGTCAATGTGTGTCACAATATTAAAAATAAAAAAAAACATAGCAAAGAGTCTCCACCGGAGACTTAACCTTAAAAATCTGGGCCGTCTCTAGCTGACGCCCTATAACGACTCAACTCTTCTCGAGTCCGTCAGAGAATGTTTTGATCGCTGACCCAGCCCTCTCTGCTCCAAGCCTCGAAGTCCTCGTCCCGTGGGGAAAACCCTTGGGCAGTTTTCCATCGTCCGAAAAATTCCAAGAGGGGAGCTTCCCAGCCTTTGCACTCCTATTCCAAACGAGGGGCTAGCCATTGTCCGATCAAGAACGATTCCAGTCAAATGAATCAGTCAGTGAATCAAGATCCCTTTTGTCATTTTGCCTCAGTAGTCTCATCTATTCTTAAGATGACAAGGAAGTTTTTTAAGAGTGGAGAGGCCATCTCAGGTATGACCTCGTCATCTGACCGTGGATCAAAAAGACGCGGTGTCGTCCTACGCGCCGTAAGCGGGCGTGCAAGGCGTGCACCGCACGCGGGCAGCAAATCTAGCGGTAGATCACATAATATTAAAAGTCATTGTCGTTATACCCACCAAACCTATAGCATCAGAAATGTCATCACATGGAGGAAATAATCCAATTACTATTTTCTTTTATAGTCCAAGGGGGCTCCTCCACCTGCTCACCAACTACTCATTTTGCAGATACAATTTGGTTTTTTTTTCGCAAACCCAAACTACTTTTGCAGAGTGAATGTCCTGCGACAGCGAAACTATCTTAATAATTCGTATAATCCTGATTTTACTCGAGAGGAGGCGAGCAGGGGCGAAGCCCCCTAGTTGTATTAAAAATTTTTTTAAAGTACTTATCGTTTACGGAAAATTTCAGGAATCGCAGAAAAGGAAAAAAAACTTTCAGGAGCGCAATGGAAAACACAATGGATGGCGGAAAAAAAATTTTGGAAATTAATAATCGCGCATTTTACGTTTCATTCTGGGCTCATAGTCTCAATTTGGTAGTCAATGTTGCAGCAAATATTACGTACGTAACTGAATTTTTTAATATAATTCAAGAAATTTACGTTTTTTTTTTTCATTGTCTACAAAAAGGTTGTCGATAATTTGCAAACATTAGACAGATTTTAAATTAAAACCTCCTAAAGTGCCACGCGATGGTCTAGCGGAATCGATGCAGTCAAACCATTGCGGTATCAACTCGAAAAAATATTTGATGCTTTGCTGGAAATATCTGATAATTCGTCGGAATGGTATTGTACTCCATGTCAAAGCTCATTCGCTTGCTTTGAACATTCAAAACTACAGATTTATTTGCTCGGTTGTAATTTGGTTCGATATTTTAAACGAAATTAATACCGAGTAAAATGATGAAAAGCCCCACAATAATTACTCAAATCTGCATAAATTTGTTAACTAAGTTGATTGATAAGTTCACAGAATATCGTACGGACGAACACTTTGAAAGGGTGTTAGAAGAAGCTATAAATGTGGCTCACGAATTTTGAAACAGATTTCCCACCAATAAACACAATTCGTCCAAGAAGAAAACCAACACAATTTCAATATGATCATAGTCATCTTCTCTCAAAACTCCATCTTGAATTTGATTTTGGGGTCTAATAAGACCTTAGATAGAGTTTCTTTTGAGAATCCTCGATCAGACATTAACTTCTTTAAAGGATAGATTCGAGGAGTTAAAAACATTTACCGATATATTTGGCATTTTCAGCAATAACTTATTTAATTACTCCAATGATGAATCAATGAAACATTGCAACGATTTAAATCTGAAGCTTAAAGACGATTCTAGTAGTGAAACAAACATTGACGGTATTGATTTGTTTAATGAAATCAATGCTTTAAATTTGCATTTTCCAGAAAAGCAGACCAATGATCCACAAACCCTATTACAATAGATTTTTTACTAATGACTAAATTTCAACACTTCCGAACACAACAGTAGCGCTAAGAATATTGCAGTTTCAGTTGTATTGGGTAAAAAGTCTTTTTTAAAGTTAAAAATTCTAAAAAACTATTTAAGATCAACAATGCACCAGCAAATACTAAGTAATTTAGCAAGTTTCATTTGAACATGAAATCTTAGACAGCTTGGATACACGAAAATTGATAGCAGATTTCGCAAACGTAAAGGCTAAAAGAATTAAATTTCTGTAGATAAATATTTATATGGGGGGGGTTACACTTAACAAAATTAACTAAGTAATAAAAATAATTAGTTTTTCTTTGTGAAGTATTTCTTTTCTTTTTTCACACCCTTATGAGACAACACTAAAGAGCCTTTCTGGCAAGCTCAGCGTAGGTAATCGTAGTTAAACAGGGGGCGGCATAATCGCAATTGCACACGGGCGTTCAAACAGCTAGAGGCGGGCCTGGTCCTAGGTTATTTCCATTCGAGGGCGTGATCCCGTCCCAATAGCCCGTTGTGTTGCTCCAGTGAGACGTTAATTAAAAACCTACTTATCACGCATAGATCCGTTCTACAATCTGAAGTCAATCTGCTGCAACTGCGTGATTTATAACCAGCTCTTGCCCAATATAATCTTTCCACCCATCGATTGAGTTCATAGAGCCAAAGCAATATGCTCCACTACTCGGAAATCTCGCACAGGAGGTTCGAACTCAATTACTTCAGTACTGGTAAATAAATGTTGGGTAATACTTTTTATTTTATTTCCCTTCTGTGTTTTAAATCTCATTGCTCTATATGGTGCTTAGCCAGACTCTTCCATAAAAACGAGTGATCAATGCGCCCTCATAAAAGAGGAAGGATTACTTCCCGCAAAAGGGAAGGAAAGAAATCGAGTGGATGTTTTCTTCACAGTTTTTTGCATCGGAAGAAACGGGCTTGAGAGGGACTCGCTCTTCAAATCAGAACAACCCTCGAAATAAATCACTCGTGTGTGTTGAGCATGACAAAAATAGAGATGGGTAGTTAGGTATTGAATTAACGTCACACAGGAGCAAGACAACGGGCTATTGGCGATGGTCGGGGATAAACCCAAAGGGAATGATCCCAGGATATCACGTCATTTTGAATCACGGTCAGATGACGAAGTCCAACCAGAGCTGGCACTCCACATTTTAAACTTGTGTGAGGTCACTTGAGACCCCGACCGATTGAACGTGCATCCGGTTGCTAATGAGTTGCTCTTCCAACTAGGCCTTACGATATTAGCGAGTGTACTTTTAACTATGTGCAGCCGTCAAAAAAAACCACGACTCACCCGATCGCAACTGTACAATTGACATTACATAACAAAATCTTTTATCCCAAATTTGGATTCCACACACAATTTCAAAAAAAAAAAGTTCATCAATTTTTTGGATTTTTCACCCATTTGGAAGTATTTGAAAATTAGATCTCCTAATGTCAAATTGGTGTTTCACGTTTTTTGTTATAATTTGCTACAAACACATTAATTTTTCTTGGAAATTGTCTTTTCATCCTTTGTTACTCAAAAACCCAAACACAATATACAAACATTTTAATTATTAAACTAAATTTACAATTATTATCAATTATGAAATTAATATTCATAAAAATTATGAATTGAAACATGGGCAAATTTTGACACCGTGTGATTCAAGTGCTACTGAAACATCGGAATTCCGAATTCCAGCTCATTACGTGTATAATTAGTAGCGCAGTGAGACGTTTTGTAAAATTCGATGATTATTATCGTTATTGGAGATTGTTCACAAAGTGAAAACAGAAATTTCTGCCAAGATATCCTGGGATTCAGTCAGAATGGATTCTGACTTTGTCACCATCTTAATGACGCCTACCAAGCCGTCATTACCAATAATTACCAAGGCGCCTGCAACAGGTCATGGTTTACGACGGCCACTACATGTGTTTATTAATATTTATAATGTGATTGAATTCCGAACATTTATACGCGCCCTCAAAGGTTTTTTATGCGTCATCAAATACGTCTGAAATTGTGTGTAGAATCCAAATTTGGGATAAAATTTGGGGGTTGTATTGAAATTATCGGAGCAAGCACCCAATTTATTTGAAGACGGCCCCTTAGACAAATTTTAAATATTGATATTTGTAGAAAATATTAATTCCTATCGATTGCTACCTTCCGTTTTGTTCTGAGATGTAAACTGTGCAATTCGATCGAGTGAGCGTTTTTTTTTCTTGACGGCTGTACGTATAAACTGTAACCACGATATGGAATGTAATGGAAAATTTCTGGGTATTTGCGGCGGTCCGAGATCAACATTCGAAGGGAAAGATCCGAGAACCACACCATGTAATTTTGAACCAGTTGTTGTTCGACAGATGACTTTTTGCTTATATTTACATTCCAATGGCAACTCAAAAATAACTCATGCAAATCAGAAAAATCATGTTTCCAGTTGCATCAAAGGTACAATAGATCATGAACAACACCACTGCTATGGGCATTTTGTAGACCCTAAGAGAGACCAGAGGGAGTCTACGTCTCCAGGTGAATTAGAAAACAAACTCGGATCACCACGCAATATCCACGACATGTCATGCAACAAGAGCAATGGATAAACCAAAAGAGAAGCAAAGAAGATTCATTTACATTCTTGTTCTTTTAACATTCCTTCCTCCATTGGACAAAATTGCGATTCGAAAGCGATATGATCTTCATCTCTAAAAACCACCACCCCATCATCCATGAAATGCAGCTCCGTTCCTTTTCGTTAAGTACCAATAATTTTATCTTAGAAATCCACATTAAAAACATTTTTAACACGGAGTACCTCTGATGATAAAGCTTCCAAGATAAAAGACGGATCAATTATTGAATCAAGAGTAATGCATTGTGTAAAGAAACTCTTCAAACATAATTTTAAAGGACATTAACTTAATAGTTCTTCATATTTTTTCAGTATTGTAAACAAATTTAAAACGCTAGAATTAAGTCGGAAACTACACTCATTGCCATAAAAATTTGCGTACCAAGAAATAATTGTGGGATCGTAACGAAACTTGGAACAGCTTGGAAACACATTAGAAATGCAGCGTGATTGCACATTGCGTAATGCCACTAGAGGGCGTTGAACTTCGTTCTCCTTGGAGTATAAAACAGGTAAGCAGAGCTTGTTTGAGTGTACTTAATCTTTTGCAAAGGAAACGCTGAGGTAGACATGCCGTTAAGACATGGCGCCATCGAAGACAATATGAGCAACTGACTGAGTTCGAGAGGGGAAGAATCATCGGGATGATGGAAGCTGGGTGGTCAGCTCGGCGAGTAGATCGTCAAGTAGGCCGTTCTGATTTTACTGTGAGGAGATGTTGGGACCAGTGGACAGAAGAGACGTCATTTACACGACGACCAGGCTCAGGACGCCCTCGACAGACCAATCGTCGAGAAGATCGTCCCATCATACGAAACGCACACGTAGAGCCAACTGCCTCATTGGCCGCTATCCAGACAAAGGCAGCACCTTTACTACGGGCCCCTGTGTCTTCCCAAACCATCGCAAGGCGCCTGGCTGAAGGACATCTGGTATCGAGGCGCCCATTGCGTGTGCTGCCAATGACACCCACGCACCGACGTCTCCGTTTGGAGTGGTGTCGCGCTCGACGGGATTAGACTGAAACGGAATGGAACCAGGTCGTCTTCAGCGACGAATCTAGATTCAATTTGAGCAGTGATGACAATCGTGTTCGTGTGTGGAGGCCCTGTGGTGAACGCCTCAATCCTGCCTTCGCTTTACAGCGACACACCGCTCCCACAGCTGGTGTGATGGTATGTGGTGCCATTGCTTACGATACACGGTCACCCCTAATATTGATCCATGGCACAATGACAGCCCAGCGGTACGTCCATGATATCCTTCAGCCACATGTGATGCCATTCATGGCAGGGCTCCCAGGAGCCATTTTTAACAATGCTCGGACACACACAGCAAGGATGTCACAAAACAGCCTCCGCCACATTACCACCCTTTCCTGGCCTTCTCGACCCCCAGATTTGTCACCAATCGAGCATAGTTGGGATCATTTGGGACGGCAAGTTGGACACCCTACGAGTTTGGTCGAACTAGAGGAGCGTTTACAGCAACTGTGGATCGAGATGTCTCAGGACATCATACAGAACTTGTATGTCTCAATGCCCCCTCGAATCGCATCATGCATTCGAGCTAGAGGGAGTCCAACAGAGTACTAAAACTTCCGTTCATTTGTACTTTTTTCTGCAATAAAAATGATCCTTTTTCTTTGATTTTCTAAACACATACTTATATCAAAGTAGTAGTTACATGTGTAAAATTTCGTATCATTTTGACCACTTTTTCTTGGTGCGCAAATTTTTATGGCAATGAGTGTATTTAGTTGGCTAGCGAAAGAAAATGAATTTTGAATATCTAGTAAATCAAATATATATAAGAGCGAATAAAAAACTGTTTATGTTTATTCAATAATTTCTTTGAAATCTTTTAACGATTTTAGTAATCGTACGTCTACAACTATCATCGCATTTGCTTCTTTGGATTTCTCGCACGGTCTATGTGTAAAACAATACGCATCGGATTACGGGGAGCCTTAATTAGTTTTTAAAAAAACATTTAAAAATACATTATTATTAAAATTGTGCCAAAAAAAGATAACCATTGTAAACAGCTCTTGTTTTTAAAGTTGATTTTCCTTTTAAAAAAATTAAGTACCCCGAAGAGCGAAAGCTATATATATATATATATATATATATATAAGTACCATATAAAAATTATTAAAAAAAACAATTAGCATAATTTTCATTATCAGTAAATTGAACATACTTAAAGACCCAAGTGGCCAAGGGTGAAGATTCTGAAAAGTAGGGATGCGACATCGCTGACGATGTTTTTGACATCGATTTATTGGAATCGGTGTTTGTTTAACATCGATGTTTAAACATTGTCGATGTTTAATTTTTGAATGAAAAAAGCACCAAATTAAAAATTAAGAAAAATAACCATATAACTAAGTATTTTGGATCGACATCGACAGCAAAATATCGATGTTCCAAATTAAAACATCGATGTTGATAATACATCGCCCCAAAACCATTGATGTTTTTAAACATCAGTGTGTTTAAACTTTTTTCCACATTTCTTAAAACTGGTTTAGCAACCTCAAACATTAAAGTTCGCTGGGGGAGGGGGGATATATTTAATTTGTCATTTGCTGTGTTTATATTAATTAATAAGTAATACTTTTTTTAACAGTCAAAACAAAGTCCCAAAAAAATTAATGAGAACAATTAACAAATCTTTTATTTTTAAGTTGAATAATATAAAAGAAAATAATATCAACAACAATTTGACATAGGTACTACTAACTATGAGTATAATTAGGTAGGTAGATAACAATAATCATTGTTAGTTATTATTTATCAACTTAGAGGGGAGACACAACAAAGTATTTTTTATTTACTGTAAACAAAAAATGTTAGGGCCTATAATTATTATAGGCCCCAAAATTTGTTATTTACAGTTTGTAGAAAAAGAAGTTTGTTAACTTTCTCTACCTTAAGCCGACTTCTTTTTTCACTCATTATCCCACCAGAAAGGAAAGAACATTTTCTGATGGGACAGATGTCGCCATCCCTGACAAATACTTAGTTGCACGATTATTTGTCTTAATTTTTACTATGGTGATTTTTTTCATACAAATATAAACCATCGACACTATTGAAACGTCGATGTTAAACAAACATCGGCTTCAATAAATCGATGGTAAATACAACAATGATTTTGTAAAACATCAACATCGATGTCGCATCCCTACTTTTCAGACCCTTCACCCTTGGTCACTTGGGTCCAAAATTATATTCAATTTACTGATAATAAAATTGTGCTACTCGGTTATTTTTTTAATTTTTATAATGGTACTTTTTTCATATAAAAATAAAACATCGACAAGTATAAACATCGATGTTAAAAAACATCGGCTCCAATACATCGATGTTTTGAAAACATCGACATCGATGTCGCATCCCTATTAAGTCAGTGATGGCGACATCTGTCCCATCAGAAAGAGTTTTTTCTCTAACTGGTGGGATAGTGAGTGAAAAAAGAAGTCGGCTTAAGGTGTGGAGAAAGTTAACAAACTTCTTTATTTAATAAACTGCAAATAACAAATATTGGGGCAAACAATAATTATATGCCTCAATTTTTTATTTTTTTTTATTTACAGTCAATAAAAAATACGTTTGTTGTGTTTTCCCCCCATAAGTTGATAAATAATTAATAATAACTAACAATAAATGTTGTTATGTATCTACCTAATTATACTTATAATAAGTAGTACCTATGTCAAATGGGTGTAAATATTATTTTCTTTCAAATTATTCAATTTGAAAATAAAAGATTTGTCAATCGTTCTTATTCATTTTTTTGACTTTGTTTTGTCAGTTAAAAAAATAGTCTTACTCATAAATTAATAAACACGGCAAATAACAATTTAAATCTCCCCCCCCGGCGAACATTAATGTTTGAGGTTGCTAAACTAGTTATAAGAAATGGGGGAAGAAAGTTCAAATACACTAATGTTTACAAACTTCGATTGTTTTGGGGCGATGTATCATCAACATAGATATTTTAATTTTGAACATCGATGTTTTGCTGTCGATGTCGCATCCCTAGTTGAAATTATGTCCAGAAGGGTTGCTAGTGTAACTGCAGCCCACGTGGGGGACCATCCCCCTATAAAGCATGTATTCTTTTCTTTATGCCATCATATCTTGCTGTCCGGTCCATTATCGTAGGGTAGTTTATATCGTGGCGCGATACAACGAGGGTTTGCCGAATGGTGATCGTTTTGGAGAACTATTTTCCACCTGTCGCACGTAGCGAATTCGGAAATAAGAAACCCACTCGAAAGATCACGTTCGGAGAGCGCGGCCTTGCGACTCAGCGTCATTTTTTGCTTCCTCTTATCTCTGGAGATTGTAAACATGACATGGATCTACGACGGAAAGAAGCGTTTTCCCTTTTGCGCTTCTTACTGCTCCGTTGGGCTTCGCGAATAGATTCCACGTTATCGGATCGCTAGTTTCTGACCAATGAAGGGAACTGAATTCCGTTTAACCCTCTCAAGTGGTTTCGACAGTTTCATCGGACCCATTTTACTAAGGACGACATATCTAGAACATAACGGAAAAAAGACGACAGTGCGCATTTTTTTTTTCATGATGACGCGTTCAAGATCGGGTCAGTTTTCTTCTAATGGCGAGAAACGATTTTCATGGACGAAATATCTCGTCCATCAAGAGCTGGTCAGCTTAGCTAATGAGGTGCTCGTAGACACAACCACCAGAATGGTTAAAAGCAAAAACGGACAAGCTGCGCCGAAGATAAATCCATGAAATCGTGGTAGGGATGAAGTATTGTATAGATAATGGATCCTGATCCGAAATGAAATTGTAAAGGTTATAAGCGATGGTTGAATCATAAAGAAAGGAATCAAGTAGGTATAGTAACATGTGTGTGAAAATGATTCTAAAAAACTGAAATGCACTAGGAGATCGAAGGATTCCTGGTTGCTTTAAATCCGGTGTAAGCCATGGTAGGTAGAGTATTTAACGTCGCACTGGAGCGACACAGTGGGCTATTGGCGACGATCCGCGATCCGAAGGGAAAGGTGTGAAGACAACGCTTCGTCATTTTGAACCACGGTCAGAAGACGAGGTTCCACCTGAACTGGCACCCGACTCTCCAAACTTCCACACCACGGGTAAGGCATGGGTGTTTGTGAAAGAATGTGTGGTCTCAACAGATGGATTGTGCCTTGAACGTGTTGTATGTGCGTGGTGTGTAACTCTTCCCTGTGGGGCACTAGGGCAGTGACAAGTGGTTCACAATTCAGGCCTTTGTTGTGCCATTCGTGTAAAATTCGTGCGCCAGAAGAAAAAGAAACGTTGCTTTGTACCATTCATTGTTGTGTTGAGATACAATCCGGTTCCTCAAGATTATAAAGATTTATGAAAGCAACATAAGTCAAACACTACTGTAGGCGGTCCATGGAATTGCGAATCACCACAATTCTTTTTAAATTCAAATGGTTGGCATCCTCAAACATAAACCGACATTACCATCGGCACCAATCCAAATTAACAATGCAAACGGTCTCATTCTGCAGCATTCATTCACGTTGGCGTGGAAGTTCGGAGAGTGGGGTGCCGGTTTAGGTGTTGCCTCGCCGTCTGAACTTAGTTGAAACAACGAGATGCTGTCCTCAGATCTTCGGATTGGATCCCGGACCGTCGCCAATAACAAGATGTGGTGGTGCACCAGTGCGACATTAATTAAAATACCTTTGCATTAATGATTCGAGTGCACATTTTCAAACGAAGCTAACACTACATATAGGTGCACCAAGGATCGTTGTTTCTTTTAGTTTCACCCCAATGGGGTTAAAAAATGTAATGAGTTTTTTTCTTTTCTTTGGTGATAGCTGATTACAAATTAGGTAGGCCGGTATGTAATTAGTCACTGAGCAACAGATCGTGCTATGGACGACTGTCCGGGATCAAATCTATCACAAATTAGACGGTGTTAATGTATTGCGGAGAAATACGCGACAGAGTAACGAGTCAAACTAATTGAATGGTAACTAATTGAAGGCACCATTGTGCTCAACCGGAGAGCACAGTCGTCCGAAAGGAAATCCTAGGAAACTTCGATTCTCCGAACTAGATAGAAAATATTATAAAAAATTTACTCAGGATTAAATATTCCATGAAAGTGCTAAGCACGTCTCTTTTTTAGTTATTCAATTTTCAAATGGTAAAGCGTCTGATGGACTAGCATGTACTAGCAACTGGCCTAGTTACTAGATGCTACTTTCAAATGAAAACTCGTGCATTAAAAGAATCTGCCTTCCTTCCTGATCAACTGAATAGCAGATATTCATATTTGAAGAAAGGATGACTAGATTTTTTTTTAAACATTTTTTACACATTTCCTAAAACAAATTTCCATAACGAATTACATTAGCGAATCGTGTCGAAACTTTCGTTTTTCGAACTTGGAATATCCTGGGAAAGAGTTTTTCTACTACCCTTACAAAATAAATTACACGTGTGCCAGACGGATTTGAATACTTTTCGAAGTTTAGAGAGTTACTATTATTAAATTGAGTTTTCCAGATTTATATATAAAGCACACACACCACGAGAGAGAGATCGATCGAAGTAATCTTTCTACCACGCTGATGTTTTTATTATATCATCGTGATAGGCAGATTGAAAGAATCAAGCAAAATCTAATGGTTTTCTATATTTTTTTACGTAATACTTTAATTATAAAATCCATATTCTAAAACAAATATGATCATTGATAAAAATTTCAATGGAAATGAATTCCAGATGGACCTATGCAAAATTTCGTTCTTTTCTTTCCACTACTTTTGTGGCTATAATAAATGTGTGTGCAAACTATTTTCTTTCAATGTTTTTTACAAAATTAAGTGACAAACTTTCAGAAGGAATAAGGTCTGATTTGAAAAAACCTCGTTAGGAGACGAAATGGCTGCGCTGGACCATGTCTAAGAACATAACAACATACACTTCGCAATTAAAGCTTCGGAAGAATCAGTTGTGGTAGGTATGTATTTTAATTAACGTCGTACACTAGAGCAACACAACGGGCTGTTGATGACGGTCCGGGATCAATCCCCTAAGGAATCAATTGTGGAGAGTTTTATTTGGATTGGTATCAAGTCCGTAGGTGAATAGGTATTTTAATTTAGGTCGCGCTTGAGCAATACAACGGGCTATTGGAGACGGTCGGGATCAAACTTGAAGTGTAGGCAGGAAGGTATTTTAATTAACGCAGTACTGGAGCAAAACAATAGGATTGACGACGGTCCGAGATCAATCCTCCAACGGAAAGATCCGAGGACAACACCGCGTAATTTTGAACCACGGTTAGACGACGAGACAACAGCTGAGCAGGCACTCCAAACCCGAAAGGATAGAGAATACGTGTTGTGGGCCGAAGAGGTTCAACGTCCATATTAGCTGTCTTCTTTCACATATGTTATGCAAAAAAGCGTTGCTTAACTTCCAAATAGAAGATAAATTGGAAGAACTCTACTCATTTTGCATTACTCTCTGCGTTTTTCTTCACCACTTCACAACACAATTGTGGTAATTTCCACTAGAACCACACACACACACACTGTTCTACTTCCGCTTGGGAAGGCCGGAAAATCACGCGGACAGTGTCTCACTCTAGAAAGTTCGAAAAACTTTTTCTAGGAAGGTTTCTCTCGAAAAAGTACTGGACACATGTATTTCATACAGTGGTCCAAGTGGTTGTTTATTAATTTCAAAGGCAGTAAACTGCTACGAATCCACTAGGTATTGTAGTATCAATTTTCTGTTGTTATCAAGGCTCATCATGATTGAATTTATATGGTAGAAATCGAGGGGCCAGGAGAAAATATGATAGAAAATCCCTACCACATTGACGATTGATGGCGTATAGAAGACGGCGGCGGTTTTTTTTTCTCAGGCAGTTACCGGCGGCAGTTACAGAGGTAGGTAGGTAGTTATTTTAATTACGTCCAACTCGAGCAACACAACGGGCTATTATTTATCCATTATAACCTTCAGCGTTTTTACTCGACGTTGCGCTGGTTAAATTAAATCAACGCAAATTGAAAAACATTTTCTTCCCTTTCATCGAAAAATATAAGCAATATTTAGGTAGGTTTGCAGTTAAATCCGGGATCAAACCCGAAGGGAAAAATCCTAGGACAACACGTCATTTTGAATCACAGTCAGATGACTTCAGTTACAGAGCAACAATTCCCTTTTTGCAAATCTACCCAGTCTTAAAATATAACTTGGATTTATTTTGCGCTTATATCGAAGCACTCGAGACGAGATTTCAATTCAAGAGACGTTATCTCCTTGACTGAATGAATCCTCGCCTAGTTTACAAGGGTGCACCCTCATTGTCTCCAGAGGTGTCCTTTGGAAAACTGACCCAATCTTGGACGAGATAGCTCGGCATTCGAAAAAAAACGCTGCTCGTCCCAAAACCATCTCGATAACAAGCTATCTCGGCGCTTAGCGAAAAGGGTCGAATCTCGATGGATGAAATACCGCGTCCAAATCACTTGGAGCGTTCAGCACGTCTCGAGGTTCATTAGAGGCAAGCATTCACTTTTATCAGATTGTCTCAGGGGACCCTGTCAGCGCAGAGTACCTTTCCATCATTACACCAGGAGAGCTGCTCGCCTTCAATTGGCCCAGTGCTTGATGACCTGGCCATTTAAAAAAGACAATATCCTTTGACGGCCAGAAATCCCACCTGTGTAGCTTATTACTACCCTCGCAAATCCCGAATTGCATCGGATCCATACAGGAAGTCATTTTTAAGAACCCATCTGCCATTGACGTTTTTTTGCACAAACTCAATAACTTAGAGTAATTTTTTTTCAACACCGGGATGAGAAAGAAGATTGTTGGGTCGCGTAAAAGTGTGACGCAGCGGGAAAGATTCTTTACAATTTCGTGTATATCGTCATTAATTTTCTTAAAAGATGTTAAATCTTTCGGTGAGCGTTCGTATGAATGCATGCAAGCCCGTCTAGTATCATTATTACAACCAATCGAACTGACGTTCTGACCTTCCAAACAAAAAGTGAACAATCTCTGAAGAAAGTGAGGTAGGTAGTTTAATTGACGTCGGGTTCGTTAGGAGTTAAAGAGAGTACTCACCCTCCGTTCGCGGGCCGTTCTTCCGCCTTCACGTGCCGCAGCAGGGCGACGAGGAAGACCAGCGTCAGTAGGCGGTGCAGCTCCATCTGGGCGGCGGAGGACGACTGACGGACTCTCGCTCTCTCCGGCTCTCTCGTCTCTCCCCCTGACGTCACCACAACTTTTGACTCACTCTCGCTCGCTCGGGATGCTTGCTCTGAGAGCCACACTTCTTCTTCACGTCACCAGAAACGAACGGGGCCGCGTACAACTTAACTAATCCGGTTGATAGAGCACCGAATTAGTTCGAAACTCGTACCATCGAGTGCGCGAGGTCCTGTGCACGTCGTAGCGGTCCACATGTCCTCACGTTCCCATGGTGTGGAAGTTCGGAAAGTGGGGTGCCAGCTAAGGTGTTGATCTAATCATCTGGACGTGGTTCAAAATGACGAGGTGTTGTCCCGGGATCTATCCCTTCGAGTTTGATCCCGGACAGACGGCCACAGCCAATTGTGTTGCTCCGATGCGACGTTAATCCAACAACCTACCTAGCTACCTCTGAATGAGTTGATCGCCATGTGATCGATGAGTTCAAAACAAAGTGGTGGTGTCATAGGTCAGGTAGGCACTGAAGCGACGCAATGGGCTATTGGCGACGGTCCGGGATCAGTAACGCACTTGGCAAAGGACCAAGAAGGGGTAGAGTGTTAGCGTAATTAGTGTGAAGAGTTTAATCTGTTACACTCTTCGCCTCAACCTTCTGTCAACCATCCAAGAACTTGGAGGCTGTATACGACATGGTGGATCGGAAAGGTAATGTCTCTTTTGGGGACTCGAAGATGGTCAACCACGTGTAACGTCAGGACTGCTAGCATCGGCAGGAAGATCTCGTTTCACATAGCTTCTTCGGTCGTCCCCTTCTGCGAATAGATGCCACAGGTCGGGAACCAGGGCCGTTATAAGGTCCAAAGGCTGACACATGGTTGTTTCTATATGTGACGAAAGATCATCTTTAGTAGCAACTGTATAATAAGAGATAGGAGACCTTTGTGACACAATTACATACGGGCCATCACGCTGGGGCATAAAGTTTGAGGTTGTGCCTTTTTTAGCCTGACTTATTGGGTGCAATGTATTCCAAACGTTCTCACCCTTCTTAAACTGCGGTGATGGTTCAAATCTCTTTTCAGCAAACTGCTTATGCTTGTCTTGACATTCTTCAACACAATCTTTTATTTGCTTCGTGAAACTGACAAATTTATTCTGATAAGGAGTTTTGGAACTAAATTGTCATTATCGACAACGCTTCGAAAATCGTTCGAAATATCATCCACACACAGTGCGTCAGCTCTTCCAAACTGCAGATAAGCAGCAGTTTGTCCTGTTGCACTTTTAGTGGTGTTTAAGATAAAATCTAATAATGGTAACTTTTCGCTTGATGTGGTGTGATCATCACCCACAAATTTTACAAAGCGCGGTTTCAGATATCAGTTCTTCCTTTTCGTTTGTTTAATATTTAAAAGGTTGCATACATGTTGTGTCACGGCACTTATAAATTGAGAGTCATTGTCACCAATGACTCGTCTTGGAAACCCGTATCTCATAAAAACTTCTTCAATCAGAATGACTGTATATTCCTTAGCAGTAGCATTGGGTAACGCAAACAGTTCTACCCACTTAGCGGAGCAATCTCCGTTGATGAAAATCCATTTGATTCCGTCTTTGGTTTCGGGTAAGGGCCCAAAGAGATCTAAGGAAATTGTTTCAAATCGCCATAAGTAGGTAGGTGTCTGAAGAAGTCCAGCGGGTTTTGAGTTGTTAGGTTTGTACCGACAACAAGCAGTACAGTTTTTAACATATTCTGTAAAGTATCTTCTCGTGCCAATCCAAAAGTACAGCTTTTCTATTCTGCTGTACGTTCCTTCTATTCCATAATGACCAGCTGTTGGTGCATCATGATGTTTCTTAAGAACCGTTTCAGGTTCTTGATTATGTACAACTAGTTGAGCCTCTTCCGACTCACACCCACCAACGTGAGGAGATTTGAAGTCACGACCTATTGAACGCGAACTCGCAACCTTCCACTTGCTAGTCCGTTCCAACCGGACCAACGCGACCCCTATCAGCAAGCAGAGGGTAGCGAATTTGGAAATCGTACCAGCTAAAGACCGTTCTGTACATAGGGGACATAGGTTTGGAGTGTGGGGTACCAGCTCAGGTGTTGACCTCGTCATCTGACCGTGGTTAAAAACGACGTGGTATTGTCTCCACCAATTAATCCCGGAAAGCTCCAGAGCGATGTTACTCACCTACCTATTCCCTCTGGAGTGCCTCACAGGATGGGTAGCCCCAATTGGACAATTCGCGAGATAGGTTAAGTACTACTCGAGGTAAGGGGGAAGTAGACCTCGGTGTGCTCCCCTCAGGTGTGCGACTGCTCTCGTTACGGATTTCCACTCTGAAGTTGCCCTCGTCGAGAAAACCGAGTTGTACACGTTCATCGGAAAATCAATGAGTCATCGAAATGTCATCGCTCATTTCACTCAGCAGGCCCTTCTAGAAACCCAAAGGGCATCAGCATCTCATTGCTCAAACTCTAGTGAAATTTGTTTGCATCGCTTGTTAATCCGACTCCAGACACGGGCACGACGCGTTGACGGCGTTAGTAATCATTAGTTTACACTTTTGGAGAGACTGCAAAAATTTCTTCCTTTTATTCCATTCAAGCCTTTGAGAGGGCGAACGCGTCTCCTCGTTTTCAGAGTAGCTCTGTTGGAGGAGTAACGGTGGGTAGGTATTTTAATTAACGTCATTCTGAAATAACACACCGGGCTACTGATGACGGTCCGGGATCGGTCCTAGGAAAGATTCGAGGACAACACCACCTAATTTTGAACCACGGTCAGATGACGACGACGATTAACGGATGAGCAAACCGGACAGCTGAGAGTTTGAAACTCGATTCAACCACAGACGGGTACAAGGTATCGAGGCGGCTGGTGCTCGTTAAATCTGTCGTGACCAACAATATCCTCACGCGGCGTCATTGTTGGAGAGTGGGGTCCCAGCTCAGACGTTGCCTCGTCATCTGACCGTGGTTCAACATTACGTAGTGCAGGGGTGGCCAACCTGTGGCGCATTAGCCAAACTTGGCGCATTGGATGATTACAAGTGGCGCATTGGATGATTACAAGTGGCGCATTGCATTATTGTGCCTCTTTATTCTTTTGAAGTAGGCGCCATAACTGAAAATATCTTCATATTTTCAACACCATAGTACCCTCAGTTCAATTCATAGAGCTTTCTTACTCCTCATTTCGTCGCAATTTTTTGAGTTTGCAAATTATTTTGTGTGATGCGACGTACTTGTGATCTGTTTGTTCTTTTTCAAGATTTCTTGTACTTTTTATGTTTTTTTTTTTATATTTCTGTTATCTATCACTGTGCAAAAGAAAATGAGCAAAAGAAGCGCAAAAAGTATGAGTGAAAAAGTGAATTCAACGAACAGTAAGAAAAGGAGTTATTTACAGCAAGTTCATCAGGAAAATCGTTTTTTTGCATTGTTTTTGAAACTACTCTTTCACATAATAGAAGACATGATCTTAATAAACACTATAAAACACAGCATCAGGCTAACATAGAAGGAAAATTAAAATTGTTCTCCGGTCGGAGTTACGTAAAGAATATGTGACTAAAAGAAGGAAGAAATCAGAAGACAAAATATTTTTGCTAATGTAAGTTGTGAAGACGAGGCGATGACAGAAGCGTCCTATGAAATTGCTTTAGCATTGGCGAAAAAAAAAACCTATTCTGACGGAGAAGCTTTGTTTCCAAATATTTGCACGCTATCTTGGTTATAAAGGTATTGAAAAGAAATCAGACGAAATTGCTATACTAATGCAGACTAATGCGATATGTATAATGGAACTCTCTCTGGATGTATTTCAACAACTGGAAGACTTTTCTCAAGTTTAGGATGAATCAATGGAGATATTTGATGTAGTCCAGTTATAAGCATTTTTGTAAGAGGAATTGATTATAATTTTAATGTCTTTGAAGAACTTGCCAGTATGGAGTTATTGCATGATGAAACAAGAGGATCAGAGATATTTAAAATGTAAAATCATGCCAAGAAAATCTAAATTAGATTATTGTACTAATCAGTATGTGTAATGACGGTACGCCGTAAATGGCACTACAACTTTGCTTGGAAAATTTTTTAAATCGTACTGCACTAAAATATCAATGTATTATACACCAAGAGGCACAGTGTGTAAAATTAAAAAAAAATGCAGCATGTTTTGTTACCGGTTGTGAAATGTGTGATTAAAATTAGAACAAGAGCATTAAACAGCCGAGAATTCGGAGAATATTGAATTATTAGATTTGGAATATGGTGAACCTTTTCTTTATTGTGAGGTGCTTTATTCTTTTTTTGAATGCGCTGGCTTTCTAGAGGACAGATTCTGAGTAGATTTTAAAAATTAAAAAATGTTATTAATTTTTGGAGAACAGAAAATTGAACTTTCCTGATGAATGAATCCTACTATTTGGTAACAACTGGCTAGTTGAATTGGCATTTTTAGTTGCTGTACTAGCCATCTCAATTATCTACATTCGACGCTACAACGCAAGAAGAAATTATTTTCTAGCTTAGTAAATAGAATTAATTCTTTTAAAATGACATTAAATCTGTTCATCTCTCAGTTAAAAAATCAGGATTTGAGTCAATTTCCACTGTTAAAAGAGCAGAGGGGATGTGTTGCGGATAATAACAATTTGACCAAATATATTAAAATTAGTTATAACAAGGGTTATTTGAAAGTTGTTTTCTTGATTTGGCTACAGAAGAAAACATGCTCGCATTAATAAAGTATTTTCTTTTGGTGAACAAAACGTAATTAAGATGCCTAGTAACATACAAATGGTACTTATTGATTTCAAAATAAATTCATTATTGCAATTGAAGTTTCATTAGCTTTATTATTCATATAAAAATGCTTCTGATATAATTAATTTCTGGCGTTCATTACACTGCAAACACTTTCCGGTACTAAGAAAATTTGCAAAAAAGTCATGTATGTCGTGTTGGAACGACATACAGATGTGATCAAGCATTTCCATCCATGAAATTTACTAAAAGGAAAACGAGGTCGCGAATGACTGATTCAAATTTGAAGAATTCTCTGTAATAGACATTGTTTTACATACAATATAGTTAAATCATTTTAAAATGTTAATTATGCCGATAAACATATTTTTATTAAAAAAGTTACTAAGGATATGGCAGGACCATGAACATAAGGTAGAAAAGGTGCTTGAATTGTATGGCGCATCTGAACTCGTATGTGAAAAAAATTGGCGCATGGTATGTAAAAGGTTGGCTACCCCTGACGTAGTGTTTTCTCCTCGGATCATCGATCCCAGATCGTCGCCAATATCCCGTTGTGTCCCCAATGCGACGTTAATAAAAATAACTACCTACCGGAATACTATTATTACATTTTCACAATCCAATACTACGGGGCTAAACGAACCAATTCTGCTTCACGTCACATGATCATTTTACAGTGTGGTGAGGCTTTTTCCCTCTACTTTTAACCACCTACGATTCTCTCTGAAGAAACCATACAAATGGGTCAAAACCATATAATTAGGTTCGTAACTCAGTGGGAGGGTTTTGCTATGGCATACTGGCATACGAATTTCCTCATGCAATATATTTCAATAAAATAACTCTTTATATTTTTTCCATCTTATTCTATTACATGTATCGCTTGACACATACTTCACTAACATAACTGATCAGTTCTTGTATTTTATTGTGCGACGTGTATTGTTCGACAGCATTAGAAACTTGGGGGTCTTGAACTTGTTCCAATTGTTTATACATTTTTTATACATTGGTCTCTTTAACCTAAAAGAACCCCTTCAGATGGGTAAGAGGAATTTTTTCAAGTATTACAAATACGTTTCGGGGTGTTGCTCGTAGCTCGATTTCTACTGTTCCGTCGATGCGGTCTCCAATGGACCTTGGTCGGAAGTTGTGCATTAACTCCCCTTATCTCCACTCTGTTCCTCGCGTAGGGCCTCTTCATTCACGTCCTAAATGTCCTTTAGGAACGGCGGGGGGGGAAATTGAATCCCGTCTACTGAGTAAGGCATTCCATTAAGTATCACATCATAAATAAAGCCACTCATACAGGACATGTCTAGACAGCTCGAGATAATGTGCCATCATTTTTTACTCTGAAATCAGGCAAGGAACATTGGCTGCCAGAGCTTAGAAACACGAACGAGTTACAGTGGGTTGATGCAAAAGTTCGTCCCGTTAAGGGCGTTCGATGGCATTGCATCGCAGCAAGTGTCACACGCGTCTAGTTTGGATGGTGTTCGAATGAAGGAATTTGAGCAAGTGCTTGGGAAATACATTGGGTTTCTTAAATTTACCCAAAGAAGAGAACACGGAGCATTTTCGACACATTATGCTTTTTTATTTCCGAAAATGTAAAAATGCGTCGCTGACACGAAAGATGTGTGTTGTGTAGGGTGCCATTGACGGTGTCACGTGACGAAAGGGGTTTGGAAAGTTGCGTCACCGGGTTCAGGTATTTAGCGAGAAACTTGTATGAACGTGGGATGATGCAGTTACCGGAGAAGGGACAGAACGGAACATACTCTATCCTACAATAATGGACGCCAACAGATTTACACTCAATCCGACTACTTGTTTTTCGTGGGACCTTTGCACCTTGTTCCTGGTCAATGGAACGTCGACGCCTGCGTAAACATTTTGGACTATAGGGTTCTTCCTACGCTCTGCCAATATTATGGAATGGACGAATGTTACTTCCAGAACGACGACGCTCCATGTCACGTTGCAGCCTCTGTCAAGTAGTGGTATCGAGATATGGCTGTCTTGCAGCAGAAATGGATACAAGTACCCATAGCCAAGTATCAAAACCTTGTTGAAAGTATGCTCAGAAGGGTTGCTAGTGTCAATGCAGCAAGTGGGGAGCCCCCTCCCCTATTAAAGCATGTATTATTTCCCTTATACCATCACATCTTGCTGCCTGGTCCATTAGGATAGTGTACTACATCGATTCAATTTAATTTTTAGTCAAAAAAAATTTTCTTCGATTTTTGTCGTCAATTTTTATTATGTGGAAACTGACGTGGAAACACCTGAGCTAGCACCCCACTGGCGACAATCCAGGATCAAACACGAAGGGAAAGATCCGAAGACAACACCTCATAATTTTGAACCGCGGTCAGATGACGAGGTCACACCTGAGCTCGCAACGCATTCTCCAAACTTCCATAGCACGCCAACGTGAGGACATTTGAGATCACGACAGAATAAACGTGCACGTTCAGTATGTCTTGGACTCAAATTTCCTCACGTTGTCATGGTGTGGACGTTTGGAGAGTGGGGTGTCAACTCAGATGTTGCCTCGTCTTCTGACCTTGTTTCAAAATTACGTGGTGGTGTCCTAGGATCTTTCCCTTCGGGGGTTGACACCGAAGTGTCGCCAATAAACCGTTGGTTTGCTCCAGTGAGATTATGATGTTCTTCTCTTTCAATAACCAAGCACGAGATTATAAAAATAAAAATTTAATTAAATGATAAAAGGACATACAGACACGAACATCATTTCAACCCTGCAGTACATCTCACCTCAAAAACAAAAACAACCTCTCTCAGCCGAGGCAAGTATCCGAATGCAATTTTTTCTTTGGCAAACCTTGCACGCAGGGAGGTTATTCGCCAAGAACTCTCCTAAATTGATCGCCAACAGCGGCCAGATATCACACCTTCCCACCAAGATGGAGTTTTATCTACAAATCAAACTTTCATTTGATAACAAAATTGGCCTATTTTTGCGATTGATTTTTCTCTATTTTTCCCAATATATGTAATTATCATAATTTAAAATATAATTTTAGCAACAAAAAAAATCTTAAACAGTTCAAGACATAAAAACAGTTTCGATATCAGTTATAAATCAAAAGTACAACTAAGTTGTTAGCAGACGACAAAATGATATATGTATGTAAACAAAACCTTTCTACTTTGACGAATAAAATTTTAAAATCAAACATTCATGTTTCTCTTAAATCTAAATAGACTCTCAGACAACTCTTCTGGCTACACTTACTAAAGAAAAACTAACACGTATACAATATGTGATAAACTGGAATAAAATTACATCATTATACTAGCATGAAATCATTATTTTCCTACCGAAATTATGTACCAAAATTATATATAGAAAGTATAAGTATAAAATAACACATATCTCAATGAAAGAAAATATCTCTAGCTAACCATATATCTATTCAAATAAAATCATGATACCCAAAAGAAAATCAAGATAAATGTAAATAAACACTGAAAAGATACTGAATAAATGTAATCCAAGGATATGAAATCAATTCAAAATTTTCACGCATTAAAGTTAATGCAAATTGACACATTTACGCTTCAGAAAATAACATTGATAATGGCATTTTGGCTCCTGGTCAATGTTTTATCGTGATGTCATATTTTTGAATAGCAAAGACCCAACGTTGCAATCCGATCCGGCAACAATCCGATCCGGCATCGTTTGGCTACCTACCGGATCCGATAAACCCGAATTTTTTTAAATTAAATAATCGATTATTCAAACCCAACTTTAATATCGTTTATTAAGCAATCGATTGTGAATAAATCGATTTTATATTTTTCACTCATCAATTTGAAGAATTTTACCAAAATAATAAATTATCAATAATATTTTTTTTGCGAAGGAAGGAAACGTACAAAGGTTTAAAAAAGTACATTTCGATACAAAACACTATTAAATTGGCACTAATTATTGGCAACACATTTAAATTGGCCAAAGAGGCACTGTGCAGAAAAGAAGATGCGACCCTTCTTACTCTGCTGAAACATTAAAATTCATTTTAGAAAGCTGAAAAAACAAGATACTGTCTTAAGCGCTGAATTATATGAGGCACTGCGTGTAAGGGTAAAAGAATGTCGTTGCACGATAACAGAAATATTACTTTATTTAAAGAATCCAAAAATATGATCAAAACATGAGACGAGCTGACAATACGTTTCTTATGCCAAAAAAGAATCTTATGCGACAGGAAATAAAAAATATATATATTAAACCATCATTAAAGATGACAATAAAAATGTGCAGCAGAAGAAATCTTCAATTCCAACTCACTTTCATTGCAAACTAATTTAACATTAAAAGGGGAATTAGAAAAGCAAATTCTGCAAGAAAAGGAAGCCTTCTGCAAAAAGACAAACTTTAGAAAAGAAACAGATTTTGAAAAAATACTGAAGAAAGAAATGACTTCATATGAAATAGAGGGATACTAAGGAAAATATTTGTCTCTTGTACGACTACTTAATGACGGTTAATCCAACTAGTGTCGAAGCTGAGAGGCCTTCTCGGACGCTGGTTATATTTGGAGTTTATTGAGAAGTAGGTTGGGGAGGACACAATTAATACGATTTGTTTCCTTAGATCGTTCTTTCAAACTCAAAAGTGATTTTCATTACCATATAACTTCGATTCAAGCAATTAAGAGTTCCCTTTTTTGTTATGTTCACCAAAACTGCCAAAGATTAGATTTTTATGTTAGTATGAGACAAGGTTAGGTACAATTTATATGTCATTTGCTCAACGACATTAGAGATAGCGACCTACTTAATTTTAGATAAATAGAAAAGTACTACCTACAATCTGATGTTTTTTTGTGTGGAAACTCGTTAAAGTGATCATCATCAATCGTTTAATACTTACTACTAACAGTACTAGTAGTCACAATAATTTATTGTTGGTAATTGATTTCCTACCTATGGATAATTATTAATAAAGACGATGTTCTAATGCTAAATTAACCGTTTTGTTCGTCCATTTGGAACAATATCCTTTTTACCTACTTTCACTCAGCCGATTTTGGAAAAATACATACTAATTTGATAGACTTACTAACAAAATACCAATCCGCTCGGATCCAGCCGGATTGCAATCCCTAATCTCGAAGTCACATCAGAGCTGGCACCTCCAAACTTCCACACCTCACCAACGTAAGATCATTTGAGGCAAATTTAGCGTGCCCTTTTTGTATACGATTGTCTGTGGGTGGATTCGAGTTAGCATCCTTCCGGTTTGCTAATCCGTTGCTCTTCCAACCGGATTCCGGGTTGTAAACCACTGAATTAAGGTATTGTGTTCGGTTATTCGATCACGAGTTTAGGGGCGAATTATTTTAAATAAGGGCATAACGGTTGAATAATATCGGTTATGCAATTTCGGTTGTGTCAAGTGATGGTAAACAAGAATACGAATCCCTTATTTCTAGAAATTCCCTCCTCACGTTGGGTTGGTGTAGAAGTTTGGAGAGTGGGGTGCTAGCTCAGGTGTTGTTTCGTCATCTGACCGTGGTTCAAAATTACGAGGTGTCGTCCTCCGATCTTTTCCTTAAGAGATTGATCCCGGACCGTCGTCAATAGCTCATTGTGTTGCTCTAGTACGACGTTAAAAATTACCTAATTACCTAGAAATTCGCATTTAATTTATTACTTTTGATACATTTAAGCAGCGTCTAGATGAGCACTTAAGTAATGGTAATGGTAATTTTTAGTTAACGTCGTACTAGAGCAACACAACGGGCTATTGACGACGGTCCGGAATCAGTCCCTTAAGGGAAAGATTCGAGGACAACACCTCGTAATTTTGAACCACGGTCAGATGACGAAGCAACACCTGAGCTGGCACCCCACTCAGCTCCACTGAGCTCCAAACTTCCACGCCAACCCAACGTGAGGACTTTCGACCACGACAGATTTAAGGTGCACCAGCCGCCTCTACACCATACGTTTACAAACATCCATGCCCGGACCCGGATTCGAACCAGGATCCTTCCGCTCTAGAGGCTAACACCTTAACCACTATACCGGTTGGTCGGCGATGAGCACTTAAGATGGTTATGAAGCGAAAACAAAACACATTCCAGGCATGACTTCGATAAAACGTAGAGAAACTCAAATTTTAGAAATACTATTTATTTTTTAAGTTCACGATACTTGTTTTACATGCATAGTTTTACTCATCTAGATTGTATTATACACTAATTCTGAACGAAAAGTATTTTAATTAACGTCGTACTGGAGCAACACAGAGGGCTATTGACGACGTTCTGGGATCAATCCCCAAGGAAAAGATCCGTGGACACGTAACTTTGGACCACGTAATTTTGAACCATGGTCAGATGACGAGGCAAAGATCCAATGCCAACACCATGTAATTTTCAACCACGGTCATATGACGATTACTTATGAACGGCTAAAATGTTTGTTATAAATACTTTGCTTCTACATTTCTCGCATATTGATTCCCCTGCCATCGTACAATATAATGTTTAACATGCTCCTTGAATCCATGATACAGCACATTATTTGTAATGTTGATACCTAAAAATTTGATACTTTTAATAATATTTGTAAGCATTTTCACCACTTTCAACCTTTTCTATTAGCTTTTTGAAAGTCATTTTTGTGTTTAAAGTGAAAATTGTTCATGTAATTAGCGCAGTATTTTACATTGTATAGTGCTATGAGTTGCGTGCTAACCAAAAAGTGTTTGTGTCAAGTATTAGCTGCGACACAACGTATATTTGACACAGAAAATCGAGGAAAATTCAAAAAAAGAGTTTCAAACTTCTGGCTATGAAACATAAGATTTCCATCAAATGTGAAAGTACCGTTTGAGATCTGTCAGTTATATGATACTAGCCACTGCGTGGCTAGCCCGGCTTTGCCCGTGCCCGTGGAGTTTTTTTTTTCTAGTGTAAAATTTTCCGCAGATTTCAAATCCGTTGAAATTTTTATTCTACCTTTATCGATCGCTGAGATAGAAAAAAGCATTGAAGAACACCATTGATAACTTTAATAATTTATTTTGCTTCGCTCGAATCCGTTTCTCAGGAAATCAAAATGAATGAATCTCGAAACAAACTAAGGTCATGCGAATGTGTTCTCTCCCCGGAGATAAAAAAAATTTGGCATGGTTCCAAAGGCTGACGTCAAGTTGACACGTGAGGGCGAAAAGTCTAAATTTTGATATTTCTTTATTCCTCGAAATTACCACGGTGGAATGAAGAATGCTGAAAAGAACTATTAATTTCATTTTAAAATGTTCTAGATTGGATCGTAAAATTCGCCTCGACCCTAAATTTGCAAAATATTTGCACTACCTGTGTACCAAATCCCACTACTGTAAGTGACATAGATTCGTCAGAACTTCGAGGGCAAGAAACAAATAAACAAACAAACAGACAGACAAACACTTCCTTTTATAATAGAAGAGAAACAATTAGACTACAGTTTACTTCGGACGCAAATGTACATACATGTTGTATCCATCCATTTAATCCATTTCATATTCGTCGCAACAGTTCGACAAAAGACGAACAATATTGATAGAAACAATATTGATTTATAAGCAAAAAGAATCCTCAAATATGACCGCAACATCTCGCTGTCAACTCAAATACCCAATGAATTCTTAAATTAAGTTAAAAAATTAAACATTAATTCTGACGTTGCCAGATACCGAAAAGCAAAATTACGATTTCATGATCAATGAGTTTTTTTTTTTTTTTTAGGCTTTCGTGTTCCATTACAAAATGTAAGCTATGTAAAATTAACTGCTTTAAATATTCTTTCTTCATCTCTCTCTCTCAATCAAATATTTTTAATATTATTTTCATCATGGGGAAAAGTAAAACGTCAGTTCAAACATGAATATTATAATTTATTTGTTTTAAAAAAATTGTTTTTCGATCAACACTGTGGTAAAAAGCAATCTGAGCTGAGTATAGCACTCGTTTTATACTCAATGTTATTTCTAGGGCGATTTCAAATTGCGTTTGGCTTAGAACTTAGGTCAATTTTAGACATCTTCCTAGTCGAATTTTTCAAAATCCTTTCTTAATGCACCCCTACGGTATAAGAAGAATTACCCTGCAAAATTTCAGCTTCCTAGGACTTGTAGTTCTTGAGATACAGTGATGAGTGAGTCAGTCAGTGAGTGAGTGGTATTTGAATTTTGTACATATAGATTATGCATAGTTCCATGGTACAATACTTGGGTTTATTGACTATAAGAGTAATTAGTTTCTTCGAAAAATAATTCGTTCCAAATCTTGGGGATTTTGTTGTCTTCCATTTCTCTCCGGGATTGATGCCGGACAATCGCCCAATGCCCTTTGTGTCTCAGTGCCAAGTTAATTCAACTACCTGCCTCCGTACCACTGTGTGATCCTCGAGCTTATCGAATGCAGGTGGACGAAGATTTTCCTTTTTGTATAGAAATATTCGGGTTTTGTTTAATTTGGAAAAGGCACAGCTTTTGAATCCAGGTAATAAATTTCAGTGTATAGAAGAAAAATGGCTAAGTGATTCTCTTTCCACGTTCAATAACCAGCTCAGAAATCTTTTGAATCCAGGGCCCAAGGAACTTCAACTCTGAACAACTTTTGCTTTAATGTTTTACACTTTTCTAGCGGCCTTGACATTTTTTTTGGCAGCTTCGTTTACCATACCAAGAACCAGCTGTTTGAAGAAGTGACGGAAGTTTGAACGAGATGTAGAAAAAAAACCCTCTCCTTTCTCCTTCCCCCTTCAAACAAGTGCTTAGAAATTAAAGCTGCTTCTTTAAAAATCTTCCTTTCGAAGTTTTTTGAACTTGCTCGTTGTTCGAAATTAAATGCAAATCTTATGGGCATTCTAGCACTTCGCTGAAAGGAAGGTAGAAAAAAGAGGCATTTCTAAGGGAAATTCTTTTCGCTTTCCCCTTGAATAGACACCTCAAGCGTGGAAAATTTAATTAAAAAAACGGAGAACTTTAGCGAGCGAAACAATGACTACGATTCACTGACTCGAAAGAAACGGAGGAGTCTGGGGAGCAGTGAGATGTCGTTATTCTAGGGACAGAAGGAGCAATTAAACTCTCCGAGCCAGAGATTTGTGCTTCCGCAGTTGAACGGAAAGGCGATGGGACAAATTGTGTGTCCTACTGTGCCTGTAGATGTGCCACACAGACGACATTTATGTACACAAATACATTTTATAAGAATAAATGAACCATGCAACTGTTACTAAAATCTACGTTTTAATTACGACGAAGATGTATAAGATTATTTTTGAAACTTCGGACAACACGACTTGGAAAATATTTTCAATTTCTTCAAATGCCTTCCTCACGGAAGGTATTTAATTAACATCGTGCTGGAGCAACGCAACGGGCTATTGACGACGGTCCGGGATCTACCTCCAAAGGGAAAGATTCGAGGATGACACCACCACGTCATTTTGAACCACGGTCAGATGACGAGTTCATCACACCTGAGCTGGCACCCCACTTTCCACACCACGCCGACGTGAGGATATTTGAGGCTACGACAGATTTAAGGTAGACTAGTCTCTATGTACACGGCGGTCTTGGGTGGGATTCCAGCTCGCAACCCTCCGATACCTAATCCGTTGTACTTCCAACCGTTTTGTCACGGAGTGTCTTCGGTTGGTTCATTGGATATTTGTGGGGAGCAAGAATGTGGAGTTATACAATATCAAGTGATAGACAAACACACTATGAAAGTTTATACTGACACAGAAGATAGGATGGACAATTCGCAGGTCACTAGCGTAGCAGCCATACGCACTACACCACAACGGCCCCTTTCAGAAGATAGGACTGCCTACAGATGCGCATTTCGTGGAGCGCAATCCACAGTTGTGTAGTTTACAAAAAGGGAGAACATCATATGTGAAATATAAATAGACTAGCATTGCTATTGAGGATAAAGCATCCCGAACACGTGAGTCACATGACTGCTATGTGAAAAATCAACTTGGTTAGTCGATTCGACAACGTTTCGCTCATTTTGCGAAAAAGGTTTTTAGGGTAGATGCGTTAATGTACATTTATAAAAATGGAGAAATCGCCGAAATCTACCCCTGTGTCGCGCATATCAATCAGATGATGAATCAATGGATGGGATCTTCTTGTGTCATGTGAACCAATCAAATCATGTACGTTCGTTTCCTCCCGGTATACCAAAGAAGTCAGGAGGTTACGTACATATAGGTGTCATACTTTGACGAGTACTAACGTTCATCAAGCAATGTGTCTTTATTTTGTAAATGAAGGTAACCTAAACTATTCTAACAACACTTAACTCTTCTATATAATAAAACGCTCTCAACAACAGACTACAAACGAGTCCTTCCGTCGAATTCAGGGGCCGAAATTTGTAATTTTTAATTAACGTCGTACTAGAGCAACACAACGGGCTATTGACGACAGTCCGGGATCAATCCCCTAACGCAAAGATTCGAGGACAACACCACGAAATTTTGAACCATGGTCAGATGACGAGGCAACACCTGAGCTGTCTCCCCACTCTCCAAACTTCCACACCAACCCAACGTGAGGACATTCCGCCCCGACAGTTATAAGGTGCACCAGCCGCCTCTACACCATACGCGTACAAACATCCATGCAGTGACCTGAATTCGAACCATGAACCTTCCGATCCCAAAGGCTAACACCTTAATCACCAGTCCGGTGGGTCGACTCGGGGGCCGCAGTAACCTGGTTAGAAGAGTAACAGATTAGCAATCGAAAGATTGCGAGTTTGAATTCAAGTAAAGACTGTCGTGTACAGGGGGGGCTTGTGCACGTTCAATCTATCAGTGACCTCAAATGCCCTCACGTTTGGGTGTATTGAGAAGTCTGGAGAGTGGGATGCCAGCTCAGGTGTGACATCGTCATTTGACCGTGATTCAAAATGACGTAGTGTTATCTTAGGATCTTTCCTTCGGCTAGATCCCAATAGTCCGTTGAAACGTTAAGTAAAATACTTACCCGTCGAATTCAGCAACTATTTTTATTCTGTTGACAGACCTTGTTACAAAGCTTCTGTAGGTAAAACTGAGAATGCTGTGGCGATTGCTATTATTAACTGATAGAAAACACCAGCAGACTATTTAAGCTGGACTTGAACTGAGCAACGTGCAAGGAATAAATGGTGCGCGATTGGCAACCAGAAGGTTTAGTTTGAAACTAGGTCCTACTAAAGACCTCAAGGCTGGCCTCAAATGTCCTTACGTTTGCACGGTGTGGAAGTTTGGAGAGTGGCAGCTCAGCTGTCCACCTCATCGGCTAACCGTGGTTCAAAATGACGAGGAGCTGTCCTCGGGGTTGATCCTGGAAAGTCGCCAATAGTCGGTCGTGTTGTTTCACTCTTTTATGTAATAAATGGCTGTCAACCAGAAACCGAAGACGAGTCCCCGGCTTCAGTCCCATTCAGCAATAACCGTGACCAGTTGGAAAATCTTGTTGAAAAGATGCTCTTACGTAGGGAAATGCGAAATGCTATTTTATAATTGATAGAGAAGACCAGTGTCGTAACTAGGCAGGTGCACCCGCACAGGGCCCACTTGGAAAGGGACCCAAAATGCTGTTCACAAGAAATTATATTTTAAAATTTAAAATATTTCCCCCTTTTTACTGAGCGGTTTGACGATTAGATTTTGCCTTATGCCTTACTTAGACCCTAGATGTCTCTGCTCACCAACATGAACATTCGAATAATTTTTATTATCTTATGTAAAATGTTTGCTTGGAAAAAACATGGGAATATGGGATATGAGAGCATCCAAGCAAATGTTATTTCGTCACGTGCTTGCATTCGTTACATAAATAATAGTTAGTAAACAGTTTACACTATCTTATAACAGCTTTATACTTGCACAGGCAACATGCTAAAAATAATATTTGTGTTTAGACAAAAGAGAAATATAAGGATACGAAAATTAGAAGAATGCAAGTCAATGTAGCAAAATTTAAATGGCTAAGAACAGAAAGACCAGAGAACGGAGGAGGTACAGAAGAGGTAAAATCTACTACTGCTTCACAAGCTAATGATACAACACTGCATTTGACATCTACCCTTCAATCAACGACAAATCTCAGAGAAGCTAAAACAAGGAGCCACTCCAAGAAGTAAAATCTACTGCTTCACAAGATATTTTACTACAGTTACCCCCTAATAATTCAAAAGACCCTGCATAAAGTACTGTCTCACAAATTGATAATGCCTTACAAAATATGTGCTCTACTGTTCCAGAAGAAATACTGCTAAATTACAACGATCCCCATTCCTGGCCTGCTATTACAGACAAATTAATATATTCCCTTGTCACACATGATCCAGATCAAGGCGACAACATTAACTTTAACAAGTTGAAAACAGACGATTCAGGGCGAAAATTTGTAAAGGACTGGTTTTATGTTCAACAAATTAATAGAGAAACTGTTAAAAGAAAATGGATTCCATTGATCCAAATGCAGTATTTTGCTTTCCTTTTCGGACACAAATCACATAATCTTTCAGACCCGTAAAAAGCATTTTATCTTCATCCGGTTATTCCCCAACACAAAAATTCTCCGGAGCACCGAAATTCGAATGTGAAATGAACTGTGCTGTATTACATAGTACATTACAAGGGCTTCGAGATACAGGTTTTGAACAAAATTTCCAGGAAGTACACAACTTGGCTGAAGAAACGAGTATAGAGAAAAGATTTCTTAATAAACGAAAGAGAAGAGTTAAGATAATAGAAATAGATGAAACACCATGTGAAGGAAGTAAACACCCGAAGAATTATTTAAAATACAAATTTACAGTATTCTTGACACAATTGTCAATAAATTGGCAATAGTGACACAATAGATTGGCGTTATCAACAAATGAAAACTATGTGTAACGATTTACAATACACGAGCGTTGCTGATTTAACAAAATCGGCTGCATATCTCACTATTAAATATAGCAAAGATTTAAAAAAGTACGATGGCACATGTGAAATTGAAAGTTCGAAGTGACGACTCTTGTACAAAATATAGAAACTGCATCTCCACTTAATATTTAATTGAGTCTTACCCAAATCTTTTCGAATATTTCTAACTCGTCCCGTTTCTACTGCTTCGTGCGAGGGAAATTTTAGCAAGTTGAAATTAATAAAAAATGATGTTTTAAGATTAACTATCGGACAAGAATGATTATACAATCTTTCTATTATTCCATGAAATGCGATATCGCTCAAAATATTAATTCTGATCATGTAATTAATGAATTTGCTGAAATGGAAGTCAGAAAAGTGCAATTAAAATAAATCTTATTAAAATCTATTGTAATGTATTTGCGTTAATATTTTACCAAACTTAATTACTTAATGGGCCTAAATGCAAATTCTTGCACAGGGCACAGGAATGGCTAGTTACGGTACTGGAGAAGACCCGTGGACTACTCAAACGGGACACAAACCACATTGCAAAGAATAGTCCCGTTGGAAGAGTAACGGATCAGCAACCAGAGAGAGAGTTACGAGTTCGAATTCAACCAAACACCGTCGTGTTCAAAGGAGACGGGTGCACGTTAAATCAGTCCTGGTCAAAAATGTCCTCATTGGTGTGGTTGTGGAAGTTCGGAGAGGGGGGGGGTTGTGCGCTAATGGGGAGTTATGTTGCTCCAGTTTGACGTTAATTAAAATATATACTGGAGTTTGAAATGGTCGGAGCTATTGGAAAAGCCAAGGAAACGGTTCAGCAACTTCTGTTCCAACTCACATTCCTCTCTGGGTGTCCTCTGTTTTGTTTCCATTCAACAATTAACGAATAATGGCCATTTCAGTGCCACACGCGTTCGATAAACATGGAATGAGGGATTTTCTATGTCAGGAAACCTTTGGAAGATGAGGATTTTTCAATTCGAAAAACCCAGTACGCAATACGCATATGAAGATCGTTATACCAATTCAAAATTTGCTCTATCTGCATTTAACTTAACATGGGGACACGTCGTGGCTCAGTGAATATGCCCACTGCGCGAGCAACCTTCGACTTGCAGGCGACGCAGGTTCGATTCTTATCAGTTGCATTTCTCTCATCTGTGTTAGTAAAAATTTCACTGTGCTTGTCCGGCTACTACTTGATATTGTATGTCTTGTGCCATAAAATCACAAATCCAACCCACACAGCACAATAAGATTAGGATTCCCTCATAAGTGTTCAAAGGATCAAAAGAGTGTCGCACATCTCCTCTAAAGGACATCGGATCGTGCGCCATCTGCTTCTCTTCGTGTACTCCCACCCTCACCACCCTCAGATCGCTTCAGTTCGCGAATCGTCGTCGAAGAGAAACTTTTTCAAAACGTTCTCGTCGTCGCAGTTGAGAGAAGCAAAAGGGTAAAAAGAGAGAGAGAGATGGTGCAAATTCCGTAAAAACACCGACCACGAGCCTCATTGGAACCAATGCGGAGACAATCGAGTGTCGAGGATTGGGTGTTTCGAAGCGTAGTGTACAAACTTAAAGGATTGGACTGGATGTTGGGGTTTTATGGCGCAAAGTCCAAAAGCGGACAGGATGCCCCAAACACAAGAAGAATAAAATAGAAGAAGAATAGAAGTATAAAATATTAGAAATTAATAGATACTAGCAGAATTACCCTGATTTGCTCGTGTTGAATTAATTATATGTTGATTGGAAGTCATCATAAATTCTTTTTCACAAAGAAATGTTATGATTATCTCTCTTAGTGGAAAAAAAAATTTAATATCCATTTTAACTTCTCCGTCGCTTCTACAATTTATTTCGAATGCAAATATGCATACATGTTGTATCCATCCATATAACCCATTTCATATTCGTCGCACTTCTACAAAAGTTTTTTTTTTTTTTTTTTTTTAAGGTGACTACTACAGAAGTTGTTTTGTGTTTTGGAGTGATTACGAATATCCCCGTACGTTCTTTTTCAGTAAACATGGCGGATAGCACTTACTTTTTCTGTGAATATGTTTTACTTGTGGCCAATCTTGTTTCTGGTAAGCGATGTTTTCGAATGTCCTCGTCAATATCAGAGGATGGTAAATTAAATTGTTACGGCGTTTGTGACTAATTTAGTTTGAAGCACAAACGCAAATTTTCTTGAAAATTCCCTTCGTAGGTAGGTGGAATAATGAAACTTCTGTTAGATATATAAAGCAGACTTAAGGCGTTTTTCTGTTCTCTACAAATCTACACCGTTTCACCAATACTCACATTTGGTACACTTATATTTTAGAACCCTGTGGGAATGATAGGCTACATATTAACCCGCGTTCTATTTGTCCAAGGGGGCTACAAATTTACGACATTCGTGACTAATTTAGTTTGAAGCAAATGCACTTTTTCCTGAAAATTCCATTCAGCGGTATGTAGAATAACGGAGCGTGTGCTAGAAATAAATGTCATCAGTGAAGACAAATTAAACTCAATCTATTACAATTTTTTAACAAACAGAAAGTTAATTTTACAGCGCTTTTACAAAAAGAAAACCACTGCTTTCAATGAACGATATACATGTATCTAAGTTGCATAAGAACAACTTCAATAAATAGAGTAAGCAACTTCGACTTTCTATCTCTTACGACAAAACATTTCAACTTTTCAAAGTTACTAACTGTGATATTATTCCAAGATCAACAAAGTCTTGTTAAAATTCCCTTTACTCCAACAGACATACAGTTTTAAATTGAACCCTTATGGATACGTTTTAAATCCAGAAATTCGGTTTCTAAATGGAAAGCAAGTAGGGGAAGGTGTCGTACCTTGAGACAGTTTTAAACAAATATTTTTCCTGAGGCAATAATGTAGCTGCAGTTTGTTTTTACCATCAACTATTTACATTCATTACTTTTGGAAGAATTTGCCATTTTTTATTTATCTTTATATATACTTCGAACACTAACTGTTCAATAAATTGTTTTGTTAATCTATGCAAATGTCCCAAGGTTCAACGTGGTGTTGTACCTTGGAATACATGGTTTTGTACCTTGGGATACATGTTATTTTTCCTTAGGATGCATGTTGTTGTACCTTGGGACATATGTTGTTGTACCTTGGGATATATGTTGTATCTTGGAATGCATGCTACTGTTAGACTGTTTGAAGTAGACTACAAGATAAATCTATTCGACACATACTAAATTTCGTAATTGTTAACAATTACTTAGTTTAAACATTTATAATTGTAAATAATGATTATGAAAATTACATTACTCTCTTTTTAATAATACAATGTTAGAGAAATCTAGAATAAACCCATTAAATTAAACTAAACTTAAGCAACAAATTCTAAACTGAGTTAAGTAAAATTATTGAACATAATAGGCATTGAAATTAACTGCTAACTTCAACACATTTTTCTATCTTTCTCTTTCTCTTCAGAATTCTTCCTACGTTTTTTATCAAGCCTGTCTATATAACGAAACAGTCTAATTTACAGATAGCTTGCTTTGATTTTACAAAAAAAACTATCTTTCGACTATATTACAAGACAGATTTGCATACCAGTGTCTTGGGCGCAGCAAAACAGTCAAATATTCAAAGGCCATAGTCCCAGAAATTATCACCACAAAACAAACACCAATACTCAGGAATTTTTAAGGAATCAGTTACAAATAACCTGAACTCAAAACCAATGGTATGGCTGTCGAAGACCATCTGCGCGGCATGGGCAGATGAAAGGGCCTAAAAATTTTAGAAAACAGACTCCAATGATGAACGCCTTACAGATACAAAGCAAGGAATAAAAAAGTTATTAGCTTGCAACGAAGAAATTCCGTGTGAAAAAAAGAAGGCATTATGTCGTCAGACGAATTGGTTAGATTATATGAGGACATCAAAATAACTTTTTTACGTAACACATTAATTTTTTTTATATTTTGTTTTTTAATATACGTACATATAAAACTGCAATTTTACAAAATATTTTCTTCTAAGCTACTGTTTTTACTAGTCCTTGGTCCCAATTAAATAAAATGTATACGTATTTAGATATAAAGTTGTACCCCGACATACACGAATTCGACTTACGCGGTTGTCCATCGGTTTCACTTATCGCGTAACTTCGGGTAGTACTGTATTTGTTAGCCCAAACTGTTGTATCAAGGGACAAAATAAATGTTGTCCTTGGTATGTCCGAAGGTACAACATTTATTTTGTTGCAAGGTACAACTGGTTGCCTTTACAAATAAAACAGTCTGGAAAACAATATCAGGTTATGTTTACATTAGAATCGTATCATCATTGAGTAGAACAGATTTTTAACTAACTTTACCAACCTCGAAAAATTTTTATTATAATCACTGAAAATACTAGAATCGAAATTGGAAAATCCAAAATATTTACTTACCAGAGGACGTATTTCAATTAGTTGTTTAGCAAACACAACAAACACATGTGGAGCGCCAATCTTTGAGAGAAGGTTTTCTGGTAGCAAATGGTAAACTGCAATGTGTTATTTTAGTACTTACTCAAAAGGAGACTGCACAATATCAACTGTTTCATGGTACAACTGTCCCAAGGTACGACACCTTCCCCTACCTATTTAGAATGACAGATGTACTTACTTTACTATCGAGTACACCTTTCAATAACACCCGTGATATGAAACACAAAAAACAAATGAAATTTAATTGATTTTAATCGTCTTTCAATGACAAACTATACCAAAATTTTGAAATATATTAGTATTTGAAGTATATCGAGTACAGCTTTCAATAACACCCATGAAACACGAAAAACAAATGAAATTTAATTGATTTTAATCATCTTTCAATGAAAAGTTTTTCAAAATTTTGAAACATATTTGAACTACAACGTTTGACTACCCGTTTTAATTTTTTTAACGTAACCCATCTTATTTTGAGGTTCTTTTTTTTTAAATTTACTTCTCATTTTAAAATAAGATATTACACACATTAAAAATATTTTGATTTTTATATTTTATTTAGTTTTCTGGTACAGCTATCTACATATTACTTATACAACTAAATATTTAAAGAAAGTTGGTCGAAATATACGTATACCACCAAGAAATTATCCATATCTGGCGATATTTTGTAGGAAATAAATAAATTATTAAAATTTAACTCTTAAATAATATTTCTGCAATAGGTAATATACCGGGAGACATAAGCTAACAGAAACAAAATTCCGTTCATTGAAAAAACTGCAGAATTCTGTACAAAGAAAAATCTATTCTAACGTGTTGAATTTCGACTTTCTGAATATATTCTGAAATAGAACAATTCGACAAAAACGAACAATATTGATAAAGACAGTAATGATTTATAAGCAAAAAGAACACATCTTTATAATACTTGGGAATCCTCAAATATGACCACAACATCTCGCTGTCAACTCAAATACCCAAACAAAGAATTCTAAATCAAATTTAAAAAATTAAACATTGATTCTGAAGTTGCCAGATACCGAAATGCAAAATTACGCTTTTATGATCAATGAGTTTTTCGTTTGGGCTTTCGTGTTCCATTACTGCAAGTTATGTAAAATTAAATGCTTCAAATATTCTTTCTCGATCAATCAAATATTTTTAATAGTATTTTCATCATGAGAAGAAATAAAAAGTCAGTTCAGACATAAACATTATAATTTAATTTGTTTAAAAAAAAATTTTCGATCAACACTGGTAATGCAATCCGAGCTGCGTATAGCAATCGTTTTATACTCAATGTTATTTCTATGGCGATTTCGAATAGCTTTTGGCTTTGGCCCTAGATCAATTTTAGCCCCCCCCTCCTCTTAGGATTCTTATATTTCAAAATCCTTTCTTAGTGCACCTCTACAGTATAAGAAGAATTACCCTGGAAAATTTCAGCTTCCTAGGACTTGCAGTTCTTGAGATACAGTGATGAGTGGGTGTGTCAGTGAGCGAGTGAATGAATGAGTGAGTGGTATTTGAATTTTATATATATATAGAGAGAGAGATAGATAGATCAATAGATAATCTAGATTTAAAACCGGTAAAATGTAGATGAGAATAAAAATAGTCAAGCAAGAGTCGGATGATGAACCAAGTGCATCGTGTGTAGCAAAACGAATGAAACTGACATATCGCACCCCAGCAAGAAAAGTGACGCAATTCAAAATTTCAGAATTTGAGAAAACATCAACTTAAAGGATACTCTAAAATTTATGTTGAAATAGTATGAGCTTCTTTTAAATTTTAGTTAAGTATTTATGGGGTAACTGCTCTATTATACTCTATAGAATAGTAATATAACACGCTGGGGCACCTCATACATATTTTCAATGACAAAATATCAAAATTTGTATTTTGTGACTTGTGTCACTTTTCTTGCCGGGGTGCGATATGTCTATGGAGTTAAAAGCGTGGAATTTAAAAGATGGGAAAAAATTAGACTGGGTTTAAAAAACCAATTTAACAATAAAAATGTGAAAAGGTTTGAATTTGGATTTCACCCCATCCCATCTGGCAGATTCAAAAGTGCTTATAAAAAAATGTGGGAATGTTGATAATTTATAGCATGACAGACACTAAATATAGGCTAAACAGAAAAGGAGCATGAGTTGCCATTGGTCGCGCTCTCTCCAGGGAAAAGATGGTGAATCGTATGTCGAAACTATGGGTGAATCGTATGTGTTCAATTCAAAGACGGGTGCACAAACTTTAAGGGTAGGTTTGTTTGTAACTCTACGAAAGAGCTAATTAGGTAGGTACGAATTTTTAATTAACGTCACACTGGGCCTCCTCCCTTTCTCTCCCTCTAAACCTTATGGTGAGTTGGGAAGGTGTGGGTCTGAAAAACGTCCCACCGGTGCAACACAACGGGTTATTGGCGACTGTCTGGTAGACGAAGGGAAAGATTCGAAGACAACATCACGTAATTTTTAATCAAACTATAGCGTCCTTTAAAAGAGAGATAGAGGGAACACGAATGAATGCATTGTATTCACATATTGCTTGATGCACGTATGTGTAAGGGTAGCGAGCCTTTCATGTTGGAAATCCGCGTCGACCCTGCGGGTGGTTGTATAGACGAAGTAAATAACTCGTCATTTGCAAAGCTAACCCGATAGTAGATAAAAATTGACCACATCTCGTCATTGAAAAGAATATGTACTATCTTGAAAACGAGATATCACGTCGTTTGCAGGCAAAATTGATACGATCGTGATATGGACGATATACCTCGTCGAAACCACCTTGAGGGTGCATTTAGGTTTAATCAAATAATACCGTATTCGAGAAACTCCCATTACTTAAAATGTATATTATTTTGTAAAAATCGAATCTATTTTGTAAATTTCAAAAAAAAATGGGAACTGCTATTTTTAAAGTAAATTAGTCTTTTAATCATTTTGTTGTGTCTTCTTTTCGGTTGGAAAGCGTTTGAATATGATGTTGCAGAAAGGTGGCCCCGATTTGAGTTGATCCTCTAGGTGGATATCCCTCAATTGGGACCTTAAAGATGTCTTGGTTTGGGTTAAGAAGAATTCACAGAAAAAAGTGCTTAAAGAGTTTTTCTTTAGGCGCCTCGGTTACAAAAAATAAAAAAGTTACCTTTTACAAAATCTTTCTAAAAAGAGAGATTCTGTATGAACGTTTTCCCAGTAAGCAAAGATGAGCAGGTTTATGTATGCGAATCATTTTAAGAATACACGTTTGTTATACTTGGAGAATATAACGAAAGGTACACTGACTTTTAGAATCATGATATCACACTAAAATTATCATTGCATCCTCACCGAGTTGGTAATAAATATGTATTTCTCCAGGGGACGTGCAGCACTCAACTCATTTAAAAAGCGTTAGTTGATAACTTTGGGCAGTGTGTAATCTCCTTTTTTCGGTTGTGTAGGGCCTTTTTCTTTTTGCGCAAATACGGTGTTAATGAAATTTCATTTTCGTGAGTGTTAAAAGTCCTTCGAAGAGTACTTCTTAAAGGGGGGGGGGACAGCATCTAAAACTTTCTCGCGATCTGAAAAAGAAGTGTTGCCGGACAAATGAAAGCAAAAAGTGTGTAGGAATGCGCACTTTGTGGTGGAATGCCAGCAGAGGAGAGATAGTCCGGGATTCATTCCGCTGTAAGCAGAGAACCCTTTTAGGAGAGAGAGAACAGCTCGGCCCACGCCGACTCGCCTCTAATCTGCAGTTAAGGGAATTCCTGCTGCAGAAGGAAGCCTCGCTCGTTTTACAGCTGATAGCAGCAGCTCTTGTTGACTGGTTTTTCCCACGACCGCCCTTCCATAAATTCCTCCGGGAAGGCCACTCCAGTATCTGCACGCGCATTAAGACGGAACATTAAGCGCCCAGCCAAGCTAATGAGAGAGCCTTTTTTCTGCAAACGAAGAGTCCTCTTTTTTGATCCCCTCGCTGCTTTATGGAGATAACCTCCAGATGAGTCCTGTCCGAGGTCTCCCACTCGAATACCAGTTCCTCGACCTTTCTCAAAATCCACATCCATAGGTGACCATGCACAGGGCCACAAGCCTCTTTGCTCTTGCGTTTCGTGGCGCCATATTTGGCCAAGCTGCCAGACAATGTCACGTAATTGTGAAAAGAAAGGATAGATCGCTCGGGCATCCTGGGGTAGCGATCCCTAATGCTTGCCCGTAAACCCCAGCACTCTTCTCGCCCCTTTGTAGAGAAGAGTGATCACCCTTTTGTAAAGTAGACAAAATACTAGCTATGAGGCCAAAATTGTATGAGAGCGTTCAAAAGACTGCGTCATCCACGTGGCGCCGCAGAGAAGTGATTGTCTGCAACACCGAAAGGAAACGAAATAAGAGAACATTTTCACTCGTCACAGAAAAATGTCCTTTGATCTTTACCGACTCTTGGTGGAAAACAAAATTGGTGTTACAAACTCGCCAAATCGCCACTCCAACACAAGATAAGTGCTGTTTCTCGGAATGTCTTCGATGTTTGGAGGCGGTGTAAACGCGGCGTTAGCAGTCAGAAAGAATTAAGATGCTCCCTTGCAAACTTCCTCGAACCTTCGTGTTGTAGACTCTTGTAACTTCCGTTGCCAATTTCCCGTTTGTATAAAACAACTTCGATACCATTACCTTAATCAAAAAACCTCATAATGCACGCATTTAACATCATGAACTGATGACGGACGTTTTATAGTGTTCTCATTTACACACCTCTTTCACATGCAGTACAGTGCCCTCTATAGGTGGAAAGTTGAACTGAAATTTTTTCCCCCACCGAAAATCCCTCGTTTCAAGCGTTTGGATTGCTCAAGATTGAGATTTCTTTTCGAGCACTTGGATTTTTGTGGTTCTTGGGAAAATATTGAAATACCGACAGATACATGGAACACACTGCAGTATGATGCTTAGATGTAATAAATGTATAGATGCAATTAATATGCGAAAAACATAACAAATATATCACACCCACCTCTTTTCGCTTTCTACATCTATCTGGTGAGTGTGAGTGGTGCGTTTGTCTACTGGTCATGCTTCATGGATATATTTAATCTATTTATTGGACATTATGGGTTCTTTCGAAATACATTATATAATAGTATAAAACAGCAGCAGAGAGCCCCTCATCCGTCCGTTGTCTGCCGTCTCCGCTGGTCGAATTTTCTTCTTTCTTTACTTCTGTCCCCTTTTCTCCTCCTGACCCGGGCGACCTTTAAACGACCCCCCCCCCCATCCAACGTCTCTAGAGGATGTCCCTTTCCCCCCAACAACCATTCCTCCTTGTGTTGATAGAACCTCACAAAATATGTCACCTCTCTCGTGGCATGCTCTACTTATCCTAATCATGCTCATTCAAAGTGGTACAGCGTCTTCCGACACTAGATGCGGGAGTAGGTCAGTTTTCGGAATCCTCGAATTCCTTCTTGGTTTCGATTTCCAATGTTTTGTTCCGCCCATCCCCACCATTCCATGCGGTATATTAGTCATTGTACTCACGCTCCTCGTGTTTGATGATTTCTGTATCGGGTTGGTTAGTTTTCGTAGCAATGGGGACCGTTCATATCATTCTTAACCTACTTTCCCCTTGCGTACCACAGATGCTAGCCTCAGTTCACTTGGTCCTCTGTACGATCTTTCAAGTCTCAACTCAACGCGCTTTCTTCATCCCCTGGGCGAGAGGGGCATACCTTTATTGGGTGTGTAGGAGACTTCACAACCCCCACGGCTCTCTTTTTATCCTCGCCTACTCTTCTTCTTCTTCTTCCTCCCTCGTTGTGGCTGCCTCTTCTGAGGTGAGGCTCTCCTTGAGAAGCTTTCGCCACTCTACTGCTTTCACCTCCTCTTGGGGATTATATCACCGACGCTTTTTCGATGCGTTTAGATCTGTGTCCCGGGATCCTAGCAGTTGATGGGCGAAATACTTTCTCTTTACATTGCTTCTAGTCAACTAGAGTTAACAAATGCTTCTAGTGCGCAGTGGGTCCTTGCGCATGATCTATCAAACTTCAGCTTCAAGACAGCGCGCACTGTCTGTTGCATGAGATAAAACCCCATGCATCTTCGCTGAATATTTCGCTGTCGAGTTGCTGCCTATGTTCTTAGATTCCTTGTATTCTAATTAGTCAAATCTTTTGTTTGTGATGTAATTTTATAATGAGTGGTATTTTGATACCGGAAGGAAATATGCTCATTAACCTTCAAAGTTGTAGGCAAAACTGACATTTCTATCATCATGGTACTCGAAAGATTTTCGTTGGCTGACTCAATTTAAAGCTGTTGGGGGGGGGGGAATTAAACCACCTTTTCCTATTTGTACGTAGAAGACAAATTCAACAATCGCTTCTGTTATATCTATAGCTTATTACTATTAGTTTTTACATTTGAAAACATCATGGAAAACAATAGAATGTACTCTTTTTTTTGGTACAATTATTTTTGAAATTGATTAATAAATAAATTCGATGCGATTAAAAGCTGATCATACAAATTTCTGAACTTTTAGATCATAATTTCGGATACAAAACTAAAATTGTCATATCTATGGCTCAATACTATTAGTTCGAAAATACCACCTTAAAGCTTATACTGCACTCTTTCTTATGGTATAATTATTTTTAAAATTGGTTCATAAATAAATTCGATGCGATGAAAAATCAAATTTATAAAACATTTTGCTATAGCGTACATTTTTTTTTTCGCGGATATGAAAGTTATACTTCTAATCAAGTTTAAAAGGCTCTTTTTGTGCTCGATTCCCAGACGGTTTCCCGAGAAAGAACAGATAAGAAAATTACGAGATTAACATGGTTTATTCAAAATTGTACAGGGAACAAGATGGAAAGGTTTTTTTATTCATGTGGCTATACGTTTAGGGTACATTAAGTGTAAAAGTAATAAAAAAGCGAAATCCCTTGCGAAAGGAGTGTTGGTTTGCGAAGTAAACCAAATGGGATTGCATATGAATCACCGGGATTTGGCTAGCGTTAGTGAGTAGAGGGCTGAGCCTTCGCTGTGACGTCATGGCCCAGAATGTCCAATCAGGAATATACAAATTATTAAGATAGTTTTGCCGTCACAGGAGATTCAAAACTCTGCGAAAGGAATGTTGGTTTGGCGAAGCAAACCTAATGGGATTGAGTAGAAATCACAGGGAGTTGGCGAGCGTAGACAAACAGGGGTGGAGCCCCCTAGCATAATAAAAAAAGCGGGGTAGGCAATCTCCATTGTACCGTAAGGTTTGGTTCGTGAATATTTTCGGGCGGATTACCTGGTAAGTGGTGAATTGAAGACTGTGGGTATTGGGATAATTTGGTTCGTCGTGAATTGCTCTTTTAACCTGTTTCATATACCTCAGTTGAATTTCAGTGTGATATTTTGACTTCAGAGTGAAAACTTGATCCCTTGCCACTCCACACAATTTTCACACAAATGGTTAAAACTGTCAACTAGTCAAATGGAATTGTAGAACAGTTGAAGCTCGGCCGTCCATTCGAACTGAAATAACAGCTGTTAAACAGGCCAGCGTATGCCCGAAATGTGACTCATTTCCCTCACCACGCTGTCCAAAGGTCAGATCTTCCTCCACACAACCAAACCAAATCAAACCAAGGGAGTGGCCCACCTTCCTCTAAAACGATGGCAGGTCATTTAACCCCATATATCTATTTCCCCTGGAGTTATGGAGTTTTGATATAGTATCAAAAATTTTTGTGACGCGCAAGTTTCTACCGATGACCCCCTGTCCCCCATGCATGCGCCTTGGACCCCCGGACCGATTTTAAGAACGTATTCACGTCAAAAATAGCGGTCGATCGTGAAAAGGTGGAGTTTCTCTGACTAATCTATTAGTGGTATTTTCGTGATTTGAAAACTCATTAGCAAAGGAACTATTCTTTCCTTTGACGTGTAAGGGATATGGAAAGCATGCGAAATGACGGTCAAGTGCAAACACAAGCGAAGTACTGACTCAATTCATCGACCTAATGAAATAGACGGAGCATGTGCCCACAGCTTCGTGTTATTTCGTCCTGCCGTTCTGTTAGAAGATGTGTCACGTAGTTGTGGGGAAAAGAATGAATCCTAAATTATTGATTGGTTAAAGTGATAATCCACCGTGATTCCCAACACTAGTCTGCGCATCCATAGCCAACCAACTAAGCTGATTTGGGATTGAACCTTCAGAGATCTTACGGCAGCGACTCCGCCCACACGATCCGTCTATTTCATTAGAGTCCATGATTCAATTTATATGGCGCCGACCGTTGAACACTGTTCTCATTGAATGCTGTTTCCTATAGTTCTTCCTAAGATCCGGTGAAAGAATAACGTAGATTAAATTCTGATGAGTCCAGGAATTGAACTTCAGAAAACAATAGAGCTAGTAAAAAGTATTCGGGCACAACTAACTACCGATTATTTAAAGGGAGAAAATGTAAATTTTTCTTAAAGTAAAACATTTTCACACATGGCATTTCTTAGGACTAAACAAAATCAAGCTTAAAATTAAATCAAAATAAGGAAGAAATGGTGAAATTTTGTACGTCTATTTAAAAGGAAAATACATAATTGTCAAAAGATTATTGGGGCACACCGATTTAATGACTTTTTTAAACGTTCAATGAAAATCAATTTTTCGCTGAACCCGCTGTAAATTTGATGTCTCACGTTGGCGTGATGTGGAAGTTTAGAGTGGGGTGCCAGCTCGGGTGTGGTCTCGTTACCTGACCGAGGTTCAAAATGACGTTATGTTGTCATAGGATCTTTCCCTTCGGGGGTGTTCCCGGACCGACGACAAAAACTCATGGTGTTGCTCCCAATGCGATTTTAATTAAATACCTACCTATATTTGATGTCTTCTATCGATTTACTTGGCATTAATTTTTAAAGCTAGGTAGGTAGGTATTTTAATTTACGTCACACTAGAGCAACACAGCGGGCTATTGGGACGGTTCGGGATTAATGAACAAGTGGAAAGATCCGAGGACACGGTTAAATAACGCTGATTTTAAAAAGATTTTCATAAAATATGGGTATTATTTTTCGCATTCTGCAGTTGTATTCGAAAGTAATTTTTAGTAAAATGCATTTACCTCATATTGCAACTAGTTTTCACTTGTACTGAACTCAACTTTGTGCACAAAACGTACGATGATTTTGTGCCCATAATCTACAAATATGGACATGATGGGGACGGAAAGCTATAATTATAAACTTCACAGAATGCTCATTTTTAACACATTCGATCAGAATATTTAAATACGGAAATGTTACCATTTTACAGTGAAATGTCGATTTTTAACTCCAAGAAAGCAATCATGCATCTCTGCAAAATCCGCGCACATCACCATGTCTAGAGTGGAAGTCTTCTGTTCAAGCTCAGTATAGGGTAGGTAGGTATTTAATCAACGTTGTACTGGAGCAACAATGGAGGGCTATTGGCGACGGTCCGGAGTTAACCCCCTATGGGTAGATCCGAGGACAACACCACGTCTATTTGAATCACGGTGAGATGAATAGGCCATACCTGAGCTGGCACCAAACTCTTCAATCTTCCACACCACGACAACGTGAGGACATTGGAGGCCACGGGATATTTAACATGCACCCCCTTCTCTTTGTACACGACAGACATTGGTTGGATTCCCTCTTGCTATCCTATAGTTGCTAATCCATTACTTTTCCAACTGGGCTACTGCAGCCCTCTCAGTATTTCTTCACATTACCTGCTTTCCATCTCTCTCGAGTCAGGTTAGAAAAGCGACGGATTAGCAACAGGGATTCGAATCCAATCAAAGACCGTCTTGTACAAAGCTGAGACTTTCATTGAAACTAGAATTTCCTTGCATTCTAAATATGACATATCTATATAAACAAGAATGGTTCGTACATTGAATATTTTCGACCCATTTCAAGTTTTATATCCGTTTAGGACCCTTCTGATGTTAAATCCGTATGTCGTTTGTGGCGTCTGTCTGTCCAACTGTCTGTATGTGGGTGCATTGCTACGTCAAAATGGTTGAATATATTTTCATGGAACTTTTCATACTGTGAGTACTTGAAATCATTTAGTGACTGAATTTGGTTGCGTAAATCTGTTTGTCTCCCCGTTCTATGTTCGATTTTTGTGTCTGTGTTTGTACAAGTAACACATGAAATAAATTCAACAGATGTTAATGCAATGTTCTAAAGATGATACACCTTATTTTAGTTTAGTGAATACAATATTTAAATTTTCTTTGCTTACATATTTAGACAAGTTTCGTCTTAGGACATCTGAGTAATTGTACTTAAATTAACCATTATTACGTAGTAGGGATGCGACATTGATGTCGTTGTTTTCAAAACATTGATGTTTTATAAAAAAACGCCGATGTATTGGAGCCGATATCGCATCACTAGTTGCTAAACCAGTTTTAAGAAATGAGGGGGGGGAGTTTAAATACACTGAATTTGAAAGCATCGATACCTTGGGGGCGATGCATTATCAACTTCGATGTTTTAATTTTGAACATCGATGTTTTGCTATCGATGTCGCATCACTAGGTGCTAAACCAGTTTAAAGAAATGGGGGGAAAAGTTTAAATACACTGAATTTTAAAAACATCGATGTTTTGGGGGCGATGTATTATCAACATCGATGATCTAATTTTGAACATCGATGTTTTGCAGCAAATGTGCATCCCTATTAGGTAGTTTTGAAGTAGCTGTAAGATAGATTGAGCATTGCAATTACTTGGATTGTTTTACCAGTACTATGTTGAAAAATCAATTCTTTTTCAAAGACTATTTGATTTAGTTTAAATTCTAATACATTCGTATTTCGAGCCTTATTTATTTTCTTTTTGAGATATAAACTGTTTTTTAATATTTAGGACAAACGATGTTCTGCAACGTTATGGAAAATCGTATTCGTTTGCCACGCATCACATAGAATTTTATATAGTACTAGGGGGCCCGCCCCCTGCTCGCTAACGCTCGCCAACCCCCGGAGGATTGCTTTGCAATCCTCATTTTGGTTCGGTGCGCGAACATATGCTCGCTTCGCTCGCATTAATGAAGACATGTGTCCTAGCAGAAGGAATTGTTTACAAAGTATGACATTCCAAAAAAATATATTTTTCAAATCTAAATTTTTTGCTGTTTTTCAGAAAGGATGTATACAGTACCTGTGAAATCAAAATTGAAATGAAAACTTTGAGAAAATTTTGACTCGAAATGTGAGCGCTGATTTGAAAATTCAATACCCAGCATATTGTTTGTATGTACATTTACCCTTGCACTCGAGCCACCCACGCTTTTTCATTGAGTTTGTTGTCGAAAGTTGTAGTGCAAGCTTCTTGTTGAACTATAATTATTGGCCCTGAAAAGGACCTTTTTTTAAATTGCCCTGAAAAGATCCTCCACTTTCTTTGATTTCTATTATTAACTGCAACAGCTCGACTAAAATTTCATTTTTTTTTTCAATAAAATTTCATCCGATAACGCTATAAATGCAATTGAAGCGCGAGGCTTCGCGACAACCAAACAATCGTACAATGTTGCCAAAACGCGATAACAAATAACGTCTTTTTTGCGTGCCACGTAAGAGAATTATATATATAGATTCATTTCACATTAATTGATTATTTATTTGATTTTTTATCTTGAGTTTATAATGTTTCAAGAGAACTCGATGCCACAAAACCATATCCAATCCGTTTGCCACGTGCAGCAATATTTTCTGTTTTCTTCCACTCGGAATTAATTTCGTGTTTTTAAATTTTGAGTCATTTTTAGTTGTAAGTAGTGGCAACTGTGTGAGCGATCAAAAGATAAAAAAGAATCACGAATTTATATAATACCTTTAGAATAACCTTTCTTTTTTATTTTATTTTAATTATCTGTGTTTTCTGTTTAAAATATTCATCACGCTCAACACCATCACAGAGTATCTGATTTAAAGCGGCACGTAAGGTGGAATAAAACAATTTTTGTGTGGAATTTTCCCATTATTGGAAGAACATTATTGTTAAAATATCCGAATTAGTACTTAAGAAGTATCACAAATTCTTAGTCCTGGCGATAGAACGTCAAAAGGGTGCATCTTGCTATTCGATTTACAATAAATAAACAATAATAGGTTACCTTTGACAGCCTGTACCTGTACTGAAGACATTCAATTTTAAGGGTTGAAATTTGGAATACAACTTTTTCAAATATTATACTTTAATTTTGATTCAGCAAATTTGAAACAAATATTTACTTTAAAAATATAACTTTAAAAAAATGTACCTTCAAATTTTTAGAAGTTTTCATTCAAATATTTTTTTATTTTTTATTGAATTAATATTTTAAATTTGAAATTTGCTGAATCAGAATTAAAGTTTATAAATTTGTGAATAATTTACTGCAAGAATTTTGAAAATTGACCAAGAATATTTTAAGTTTTAGCAATTTAAAAAGACTCCTCTTTTTTCAAAAATTTTAATTTTAAATTTTTAAAAAAATTTTGGAAAAATTTTGTGTTGTGATTTTGTTTATTAGTTAAATGGGTAATCAGTACAAAAAATTTCAAAATTCTAAATTAATTAATAAAAAAAAATTTCTGATGTGTCCCGGACCCCCTTAAAACAAATTATTTTATTATTGCATCTGCTACAAAACTGAAGTTCAAGGAAAAGGTATTCGCTTTTAAAAACAGTGTTCCTAATCCTCCCTTAAAATCGTCATTTGTAGTATATACCCACCTTAGTGTCTGTCACCTTTCGTTAGTTTATATCTTTAGCAGGGATGCGATACATGTAATTGTAAAATTTGTATGTATAACATGGATGGATATGCAAGTACAGGATTTGTGTCCAAATTAGGCTGTACAAGTTATAAAAGTGTTGAAAGGGCGTTAGAAATTTTTTTACACTTAATTGATTTGGCATTTTTCTACGTAGGAAGAAAAATATAATTTTTCTGGTAACTTTCAATCTATAGCTACCCAATTCAACCCGAGAGAGCTTGGGTATTTTGCTAGTCTTCTATAAGAATAGTTTAAATGAAATGGCACTTGTCTCTTGGAAGATAATATTTACGCAGTGGCACAAGATACCAGATAAGGTGGTTTCCTCGTGATCTAGGGGCTGAGGTAGGGAAGAGTAGCGGATTAGCTACAGGATATTTTGAAAAAAATATAGTTGGGTTTTTTTTTTATCTGGGAAACATATATTTATAATTTACAATAAAAACAAAATCTCCAATTTCACAAAATCCAACACGCAAAGAGGGGAAAGCAAAGAGAATTTTCACAAGGTACAACAAAATCCTTTATGTAACAAGGCTTACGGTTGGATAGTTAGAAAAATAGAAATTATGTTCGTTGGAAAGCCTTCAATCAGATGCAAATTTTCTTCGTGTTTGAGAATGAAAATTATTTTTTCTTCAAACATATTAGCTGTCGTTTCAAACATACTATTTATAAAAGGACATTTATTTATATCTTATGTTGGGGGGAGAACTAAATAGTGTAGCTTGTAATGGTTTTATAATAAAACACCAAATAGACTGATTTTTGAGCTAAAATTGTGCTAATTCCTTAGCTTAAACGAACTCTTTGTAACGATCTCCCGACAGGTGATTACGAACACAGATAAGAACATTTGTTCTTGTGTTCTGGTTGCTACTGTTCTAGTAGACGAACATCGATGGATGACAGTGCCTGTGTTGTGATACGATCAAGAACATGAAATCTTGGGTGCTGTTCTGGATAAGAACTCAAATAAGGACAGATTTGTTGTATAATTAAGAGGAGTGAGACGTATTCCGACAATTGGAGCAAATTTGGCAAGAAATACCGCAGGAGACCATCCCGGAGCTTTATCGTTCTATGCCACGCTGTGTGGCAGCTTGCATCCAGGCTAGAGGCGGGTCAACACCTTATTGAACTCGTTACTGTAACTCTGAAATAAATCATTCAATTGTTCTGAAATTTTAATCATTTTCTATTCTGTACATAATTTTCCTATCCACCAATTTTTGTCTCCATCGGACGACTCCTTCTTGGTGCGTCGATTTTTTTGTTATAGAGTGTATTTCATTATCGACTTCTTACTTTTTCACAAGAAGGTCGGAGTGTGTGTGTGAATGTTTCTCCGCTTGTTTTACCAGCAGAGAAAAACACAAGTGGGTGGACAGAGGAAGAATCCTAATGTTAAAACTTAGACGAATTGCCGCTAGATGGCGGATACTTTTTTAGTTCTGTCGGCGGTAGGGAAAATTTTGAACTGGTTTGAAAAATCCCTGTTCTGATGTTGAATTTATTCTGTTTTGTATATGCGTGTGAGGTGAGGGGCTGATGGATTTCAACGGACTTTCTATTGAAAGCGGAATAATTTAATTAAGAAAGATTGTATTTACTTTTCAGTAACACATCCAATCTCCATCAAATGTGAAATGTGTTTTTTGATGCGTTGTATACATGCAAGAAAAATTTGTTTCAGCTTTGATTTTGAATTGTTTTACGCTGCCGCGTTTAATTATATTTGTGAAGTGTAATCTTAATATTTTAGTAGAGGCAGTGAGATTGTTCGTTCTGCGATCAGCAGTTAATTTTTGATATATAATTAGATATCTAGTTTTTGAGATTACATAATATGAAAGTTCACAAATGAATACATCTGATTCTATTTAAAAAAAAAAACATTTCTTTCGATTTTTAGATTGTTACTGGGTGTGCAAATTTAAAATTATGTGATTTTTTTTATTTAAAAAATCAGTGATTTAAATAAGAATTTTAAATTTCATTTTCCTTTTTGTATTATTTGTAATAATATTGAAAATGAAATAACTATGAAAAAGAGACATGCTATTTTATTCAATTTCCTTTTTTGATAGAAATCATAGTTACACGACAACTCTTTCCCTTTGGGGCCATTGAACATGTTTTACTCACAAGCCTGGTCATCAGCATAAGTTTTGTTTCAAACATTCCATGTGACTATAAATCCAATGGTCAATTTTAAATCATTCTTCTACATATGATTGGTGAAAATTTTCTTAATATATTTATTCAAGCATTATACCTAAAAAAATTCTGGGGCCAGTGCGACCTCATTAGTTCAAATTAGAAAGACATGCTTTTTCCTAATCTCTACAGCTATTTTTTTGTGTGGTTTCATTTGCAAAATCTTGGTATTATTTTTTGACCCATCATATGCCTGTGCCAAAACCTTTGCATTATTAATTTTGTATAACTTCCATACACTGATGTGCTAAAAGTCATGGGATAGCAGTATGCAAATTTACTAGTGCTCACATTTCATTAAAAGGGTATAAAGAGTCAGATAGTTATCAATGCTGTCTGTTGAACTCTTGAATGTCTTTACCTGCTTAGAATTAACCGAGTTTTAACGTGGAAGAATAGTTAAAGCTAAACGCATGGGCTTGACATTTCGGACATAGTGGAGACCTTGCTCCACATTGTCAAGGGTGTATCGAGAGTACCTCATAGAAGGCATTACCCATCACAAGTGCATTTTTGCTAACAGACAAATGACATTGTGTGAACTGGCTGCATCATTCATGAGGGACACACTGCATACTAGAGGCATGCGTAAGGTTCGTACAGTGAAATAGACTTGAATCTATCTATTACAAAATTTTCATTTGCCAAAAATGCCTGGAAATACTTTTCGCGTGAATATTTAGGCTTGACGATAACACTGCACTAACTGTTAAGCTTGGCGGTTTTTTGGTACCTAGCTAACGGTTAAGTACTCTATTTTCCCAATATTTGTTTGTAAATATCGGTAAGAGTTGTTTTGCTGATTGTTTATTTCAAATTTTATTCCAAGTTCTCATTTAGGTATGTTAAAATAAACAATGTGATATGTCGATTTGGTTTTCCATAACCTCTGTTGAACAAAATTAGGATAGTATTAATGATTTTGTGCTATTCTATTGATACATCTGTGGGGAGATAAGCTGTAAAAGGGAGGTGAGGTGTAGAGGGAATAATATCATTGCTGAGGGCAAGGAGTGGGAAAGCAACTTGCTGTTGGTTCAGTGGGTTTCTCATTGTTAGTAGCTTGCAAGCTGTAGATGAATGACATAGGTTCAATTCATGTGACTCTACCCTGAGCGTATTTATTTTTTGTGTCGAACATTTCCTGTTTGTGTACACACACCCAATTCTGTTTTTGCACAAACTTTTTTTTTTACTGAAATTCAAAATAAATTTTTCATTCTCTATTTACTCTAGTGATTTTGAATTTATTTGCACAAATTTTACGAAATTTTTTTTCTATTTGTGGCATAGTAGTATCATCTGTTAAACTAAATGGGAATTCGTAGCAATTACAGGGGATTAGCAAGCAGTGGTCACACCTGACCCCACGAAAAGAACTGTCACAGGCAATGCCGTGCTGGCCATGCAGTGGCTAGTTAGTTATACAGAGGCTGTTCATATATTTTTTAGACAATGTATATTGTATTCACTAAACTAAATTACATAAAATTCTTGTGTTTTAAATGTTCTATTTGATAGCCCTTATTCTGAACTATCTTTCGACATCATAATTTCCAGGATAATAATGCCTTTTGAAGCGTCAGAAGAGGTATTCTATCCCATTCCTCCTGAACAGCTTTCCAGAGTCCTGTAAGGGTTGTGGGACGACGTTTGGATAATGCAGATTTTAAAAGTCCGAAAGCACAAAAATCCATAGGTGATACATCGGGAGATTTAGTAGAGATATCAGTAAAGGGATACCTTGATACCGGTTTTTTGTTCCATTTCTTTTAGGAAATTTACAGTGGATTTTGATGTGTGACTGCTAGCTTTGTCTTGATGGAGTTCCACAGATTGATGGCACTGTGGGTAAAGCGATGGTATTTCATTCAGAAAAATTGGCAATAAAATATGTTCCTGATAGTATTTGGAGTTAATCTTGACATTTTTTTCCACTTTTTATTTTTAACTTGCCATTATATGAAAAACCAGCAACAATCATGAATCCCTTAGAAAAACTTTCTTTCGATTCTGTGAACCATGTACTTAAATTTTTTTCTCTCCTTTTATGATAATAAATGGCTCTTTTTTTGCTGCAATCATTTAAATACACCCATGATTCATCTATTGTGACAATTTTTTTCCATTTTTCTTTGGATAAGTGTTTCTCATATAGAATTTGGCAGCGTGTCCTGCGTTCAGCGATATGCTTTAGAGAAACACGATGCACATTGCGTTTTTTCGCTTTCTTAAGATTTAAATCAACGTTTATCATTTTGTTTACAATGGACAACGAGCATTTTAATGATTTTGCAACTGTCCTTTCACTAGGGGGATTTTCTTTTAACATTAAAGAACGTACCTTTGCAATAGTCGAAGATGTCCGTTTCTTCCTTGGATATTTGTTTGGAATTTTTTGACCCACTTGAGGCTCCAATTTGACGTTTTTTTTTTCCTTTCTTGTTGACGATATTACCTATCGACGCTTTAGATATCACAAAACCATGACTCTCACATCGTTTTTGGATAACGGAATATGAACATTTCTCTTCGGAAAGAGCATAAATATAGCCTTCGAACCACTGCTTCGTTAAAAACGCCATCTATATAAATAAGAATGGAGTGTTTGTTTGTACATTCAATATTATCGACCCATTTCAAGTTTTCTATCCGTTTTGGACCCTTCTGATACCGAATCCCCCCTTTTCGTGTTTGGTGTCTGTCTGTATGTATGTGCCCTATACATGTCCACACGGTTTAATATATTTTCATGGAAATTTGTACAGTGAGTACTTATCTTCATTTAGTGAGTGGAATTGGTTGCGAAAGTCTGTCTGTCCGTCTTTCTGTTCTATGTTCGATTTTGTGTTTGTGTGTTTGTGGTAGCATCACATAAGTTTTATTCCATATATTTGATTGCAATGTGTTTTATTTTATACATTATCTATTAGTTTAGTGAATGCAATGCACGCGAAAACACCTGAGTAAGTATACTTAAATCAGCTACAATTTGGTAGTTTTTGAAAAATTGTAATGTATTTTGAGTATTACGATTACTTTGATTTGCTTTACCAGTACTGCTGAAAAACCAATTATTTTTCAAAAAAAAATTTATGGTGAAATTTTAGCTCGAATACTTTATTTATTTCGAGTCTTATTTTTGTTCTTTGCTCAATGAAAACGATTTCCGAACATTTGGGACAGACGATATTTTTCAACGAAACGAGAATGAACAAGATAGCGCGAGCAGTGATATTTTCTGTTTCTTTCACTCTAAATTAATTTAACATTTCTCAATTTTGTGCATTTTTAGTTATAAATTGTGGCAACTGTGCGAGATCAAGAGATAAAAATGATTCACAAATTAATATCTTTAGAACAATGTTTTCCGACAACTTTTATTTTTTGTTTTATTTCGCTATTTTCTGTTTTAAATATTTATTATTTTAATAATTGTGTTTTCCTTCTCATCACACGCAACACCACTAAAACTCGTCCAAACAGAATTAGGTGTACATTAAGTTGACACGAAGAGGTGAGTTTATGATCTCATTTGTATTGTACTGATGTGCACACTTTATATCTTCAGGTTCCTCATCCTTCAGATTTTTAACTTACTCGTATTTATGTTTTTGTAATTTCTATTATCAAAATGTGTTTCTATGTGGTTTTGTTTTTATTTCTTGAAGCAGGTGTTTTTGTGATAGCAGTTATTAGCCAGAGTTATTGCCGAAATCTTAAGTAATTTTTTAACTTACCCAATTTTTTACAAAAATAAACAATTCCTCTAATTAAAAAATAATAAGTTTCAAAGATAAAAAATTTTTAAGATTGTAAATTCTTAAATTTGAACAATTTTACACTTAATGGTCATAAGTTAAGTTGTCATGCAAAAAGTTTCTTCTTGAATCTTGTACAATTAATTATATTTACAGAAAAATGATTTTTTTTACTGTATGACTAAATTACTTGATATTTAAAGTTCATTGTAAATTGAATTGAAAATAAAAGTTTTTATGTACCATTTGTTTTTTTATTTTTCTTGTACGACATTAATTAAAAAATACCTTATATAATGAATTGAAGTACATATATTCACTGTAACTGAAACACTTCTTTTTGTTTACCTTCATGTGTTTGTTTACAAAAATATCTTGCAATGTCAGAATCAGTCTCAATAAATCATTCTGAATACATTAAATGTTGCTTACAATTTGTACTAAAAGATTTATATATAGTTCTGATTTTCATATTTATTCAAGATTACCAATGCTGTCTGGTACATGCAAGTATTGTTAAAATTGAAAATTGGTTTTTTTCTGGATTGAACTGTTTTGGAATGTAATTTAAATTGAACTTTAGAACTGAAATAATTATACTTATTTGTGGAATATAATATAGACCAAGTGACTACATGCATAAAAACATTTAGAGCTTCGATGAAAATCTAAATTTTTCCCACATTGTGTTTGGAGAAAGCCTACTTGTGTGTAATGTCAACAGAGGTCCCTTGTTTTTCAATAACACTATCATACAGTATCAATGTTTTCATGGGAACTTTCTGTAAGAAGTCAGTCATACTTTTTCATATCTTCTGGAGAATAGTGTTTTGAAAATTTTTTTTACACATATTTGTTTTGAAGGCACATGATGTAACCCAAAGTAATTTTACAATTTTCTAGAAGTCTCCATCATAGATAATGCATTTTGATTAAATATTTTGCTAAAATGTGCTGAAGCTTCACACTCACTATCCTAGATCAGCTTCCTAAATAAATGACAATCAAACCCAGTAAAAGCTTTAGAGGAAAAGGGTCTGAAGCAAGGGCCCAGCCTTAGGTAAGGGGAGGGCCGAGGGGGCCCGGGCCCCTCCCGAAATTTTGACTTGGTTCAATCAGAATAACTTTTTGTTTTGAATTTTTTTTTTTTTAATCGAATTTGTATTTCTTCCGGAAACAATTTTCTTAAAAAAATTTATTATTTGGACACATTTAAAACTGGACAGAGAAGCTATTTCCTTTCCTGAGTAAAGTAAACACAGTGGGCTGGACACAGGGATCACTAAAATTTATGATGGCTGATGCAGAATCCAATGGACACCCCTGGCAGTTTTACGACTTTGCGAGATAAGAAACCCTCTGTCTAGCTTCCTAAACAATCCCTTGGGCATTTCATTTGTTTTACGACCCCAGCCTTAGAAATTACAATGTTGTGGAACGAACGACCGTTAACCATTCGTTATCTATGCATATTTTCAATAATAAAAATGTTTGGAAAGGAAAAATTTGTATTTAAACGTTTTGGGTAAAAAAAGTTCTCAATTAAAAAAAATAAACACAATTTAAATTTTTATTCGGTGTTCTAGTTCTATCAGTCATGATTAGAAGCTAATATCCAGATACTCATACATTAAACAAAGAAATTTCTATTGAAATAGTAATTAAAAGTAAATTACCAATCCATCAACTTTAAGAGTGGGCCCCCTGTATATAAGAACGAATTGTAGAATATTTTAAACAAGTAACTTTTTTCCAATTAAAGAAATGTATATTTTACTATAAAAATAATTTTTATATATCATACTTCCCGATTTCTAAAATACATTTAAACTGTCCTTTTTTTTACCTATTTCTGACCTTCTATTCCTTTTAATATCCATGCAGGTTTTAAGTCATTATTACATACACTGACATCAGGGCTCGAAATACACGGGTGCACAGTGCACATGAAAATAAAATTGTGCACCTAATTTTTTCCCGCTAGGTGCATGCCGTGCACCTAACGTTAAAAAAGGGGAGAGAACCTTTTATGTTATTTCGATGCTTAAACAAACTATTAGTATCGAACTCTCTCGCTCTAAATGAACGTAATTAAAATTCCTGAATACACACTATTCGAAAACAAAATCGATGAGCCGTAACGGGTTTATACACTAGGAAGGTTTACTTGTGCCACTGCCAACAGAACTTTCCGAAGATCGAAACATTTTCCAGATGGCTCTGTTGAAGCGACTGTCGCGATAGCCGTGCGCTGGAGAAGGGAGACAGAATTTAGCTGTTTAAATATTTTTATTTACTATCTACTAATAACCTATCTAAACATAACCAACTAATTAAGTAGTTTACATTAAATCAATGCTCTTACATTAAGTTTTTTTTAATGTGCACCTAAAATATTACCTGTGCACCTAATTTAAAAACTTAGGTGCACATTGTGCACCTGTATTAAAAAATCTATTTCGAGGCCAGCACTGACATTATTTAAAATGCATAACTACCTATTTTTAGAAATAAATTTTAAACAATTTGAGAATTTTAAATTGTTGTTGGAATTATATTGAATTGTTATTATTTATTCAAATTGATATCCTGAAGTCCTAAATAGCTTTCGAATGTTTGTCTCTCCCAAAATTAATACATTTGTACGATGTATACTAAATTGCTTTAGATAATATTAACCACTGCGTAATTGCACTACAGTTGCCCGTGATATAAGGTATTAATCTGGTGCAAAATTTTCAGCAGATTTCAAATCCGGTGAAGATATATTCAATTTAAAAATTATTTATTTAAAGAAAATCATATTTTTAGGCATCAATATAAAGTAAAATTTTCCGCAGATTTCAAATCCGTTGAAATTTTCAACCTATCTTTAGCGATTCCGATTTTACGAAAAAAAAACTTAATCGAAGTTAATATGTCTTTTTATTTCTTGCTCTCATTGAAAATGAGAATGGAAGCGGAATGGAATTTGTTTCTTCTTTTTAACGTGAAGGGCTCCTCCGCCGCGCAAAATAAAAGCGGAAACAAAAAATAATAATTTTCTGAGCTATTTCCGAAGCAATGAAAAAAACTTGACATAGATCCAAGGTCACGTGGAGAGAAAAGTCAAGATTGGGGCTGTTCTTTCTTTCATCCGAAGAAGAACCACGTAGAGAATAAAACTATTAAATTCATCTAAAAATCTTCTACAGTGAATTTTTAAATTTCGCCGCTACCCAAAAGTTGCAAACAATTTGGACTACCTGTGTGCCAAATCTCATTGGTCATTGCTGTAAGTGCCATAGAATCGTCAGGATTTTGCGGCAAGAAACAGACAAACAAAGAGACAGGCAAACACTTCCTTTTACAATAGTAGAGATTTGGCACCCCCCGAAATAAACTCATATATACGCCACTGGTCTGAAGAAATCATGTGGACAAACTAAATTTGCAATGCTGGCAGTCATTTGACTGATATCAAATTCAATGAATAATGTAGTTCATTGAGTGCACAGTGAAATTAGAAATGTTTTATTTAAAAGTTATTCCAAATCAAAATGATGTCCTATGTAAACATCCTGCATAACAACTGAAGAAATTGTAAACCAATTTTTAGGTTGGTAAATATCTTAAGTCGTAAAATTTTCTGTAGCTATACATTCTGATTCTTGCAACTTAAGCAATATTGGCTTTAGTCATATTTACATTCAAAACTTATCTGGAACTATGAGTCAGCTAAACTTGTTTAAAGTAGACTTCTGTGAAACTTATATAAAATGTGCTCATGCTATCTCCATACATGTAACTCACTCAACATCTGTTCTGATCAGGACACGAAATTTTAGATAAAATAATTTTGAATAGCTCTTTTGAAAAATAAATTAAACCAGCATCATGCTAATATAACAGGTGCCGTGGTGGGAAGAGCAACCAGAGGGTTGGGAGTTCGAATCCAGCCAAAGACCGTCATGTAGAAGGGGGCTGGTGCATGTTAAATCTGTTGTGTGGAAGTTTGGAGTGCCAAAAAGAATGTTGCCTTGCTATATGACCATGATTCAAAATTATGTTGTATCTTAATCTTTCACTTTGGTGTTGATCCAGGACCGTCACAAATAGCCCATTGTGTTGCTCCAGTACAACGTTAATTAAAAAATACTATCACCAATGCCTGTTGCTCCAGTGGGACGTTAATTGAAATACCCTGTACCGTATCGACAAAAAAGTAAAACCACTTCCTGGTTAAAATACTTATATTGAGAATAAATATTTACAGAATTTGTACAGCTACAGTTTTATAATTAAAGACGATGTCCATCACCGATACAATACAGCCACCTAAAAGATAAAAGTTCCTCAAATCGTCTGCGGCTAGCAAAAGCCTCCGTTCCAAAGTGTCTCTTCCCAGCCCGCCTCCTCCAGTCGTCACTTCCTCAGTCGGACCAGGGGGTGGACTTGGGAACGATTCCCGTTGTGAGCTCCCACGATTCTCGATAATGATTCTGGATGCTCTCAAAACGTTACAGACTCCTCCCGTCCAGGAAAACTTTTCGGCAGATCTCGATCGAAGAAAAGTCCCGAAAAGAGAATGAAACGTAATGAGCATAAGTGCTCACACAAAGGGGCCAGTACCAACTTAGCAGACTGAATCAGTGCATCACCAAATTCAGGGTACTGACACAATTTTTACATAACAAAATTGAATGTTAGAAATTATACAAATAACACAAAACAAAAATAAAAGATACCTAAGACATAATTACTTAATTACGTTTACTTAAGAGTGTGTGTGCTAGGTGTGTAACCGTAAAGGGAAAAGGCTTCACTCATGACAGGAACCCTAGGGTAAGAATCAACGCTTTCAATTCTATAACACCTGCATACTCCGAGTTTCAGAGTTTTTTTCTTGTGTCTGTGGAAATGCTTTTTGGCAGTCAACTTGTTATTCTGATTCGATTCATTTGAAATCTGTACAACGAATTTCTTGTGTCCAGTTGGAACCATGGGCACAAATTGCCCGTAGCTTGCTTCTCTAGTTCCAGGCTGAGGACAAGCGAAAAGCGGTACACGCATGTGGAGATCGGAAGATAAATAAGGTATATCTTGAGAGACAATGTGCGGTGCATTTCTGTAAGGACCTACAGTTGTGGGTTGTGTAACAAGTGTCTGAACTCCCTTAGGTGAAAGTGGAGCGACAGGCAATCCCAAGTTAGTTTGTGCTGCAACAAAATGTAAGACATGACCAGTCACAATTCTTAGGCCGGTGCTGCCTATTGGAATCGTTGAGGGATCAGTTTTCAAAAAATTCTTGTATTAGAAACATTTCATCACAACATTCATTCACAAACATTTCATCAAAATCTTGGTTTTAGGCTAATCAGTAGCACGGTATAACTTTAACTATTTTTTGTCTTGTGAATAAATTATTGCACACTTAGTAATCAAACGAATAATATTACTCGGATTAATATTGTCATTTTATTATAAAACAAAAAAAAACTTTTCTTCTGTTCATAATAAGAAAAATTACATGACTTATCTTACCTCATCATCTGATGTAACTCTTAACAACTACAACTATAACAGGTGCAACGGTTGGAAGAGCAATGGATTAGCAACCGGAGGGTAGGGAGTTCGAATCCAGCCAAAGACCGTCATGCAGCAAGGGGGCTGGTGCATGTTAAATATGTTGTGTTCTTACATTAGCGTGGTGTGTAAATTTGGAGTGCCAGCTTGGGTGTTGCCTCGTTATTTAAAATTGATTCAAAATTATGTGTCTTAATTTTTCCCTTTGGGGTTGATCCTGGACTGTCACAAATAGCCCATTGTGTTGCTCCAGTTCAAAACGTTAATGAAAAATACCATTAGATATACCACATTTCAACAAAATCTTAGAGGTCTTGGACAATTAGTAATTAAATTAATAATATTACTAAGATTAATATTGACATTTTTTTTACAAAACAAATATTACTTTTCTTCTGTTCATAAGAAAAATTACATCAAAGCAGTAAAAAATTATATATTTAATCATTAATTATATACCTATTTTTTGGCATACAGAACTGGCACCTGATTTAACTCCTAAAAAACTACAACTTTTTTGTAAATTTAATAAAATCACAATTTGCTCATCTCTTGGCAAACCTAAGATAAATAACTATTTTGTTTTTGTGAATACATTGAAACAATTGGAAACTAATACAGTTTTGGCACTTAATTAAGAGATGAATGGGTTTTAAACAAGCATTAATATAATCAAGAATTAGGATGGGTATCCATTTGCCTAGCTACAAAGCAATTCCTACTTGCCAATTTTCATTCTACCCAAGTTATGATCAACATTGATTTTCATGTACTAACACCATTAATTTGTGAATTTCATCATAGGATACGTAGAACTACTTTGTTGGAACCTATCCACTCAATACTTCTCTTTCCCTTGCTCTAAAAAATCAACCATGATAATTCTAAAAAATGGTTCAGATACTATTTACTTTGGCTGTTCCTCTGCTATGTATAAACCTGAAAAATATTTATTTTTCAGTCATTTTTCCAAGCAATTAATAATTTTGATAGCAAATACAATTCCTCAGTTTGCTGAGTGAAATCATTTTCAGATGTGTTCTCCAAAGAATTTTGGATTGAAATGTAATTGGGGAACAAACACATTTTACATTCTACAACTGAATTCCACAAATCTGACATGACACTTTCTCATGGCGTAATAAAAATTGGTATGGTCGAGAATGCTTTTTTATCATGCTTAACATAGGAGCTCTCAATACTCCTTAATTTATGTCAAGTAATGCTTCCCCCAAATCAAAATGAATAAAATAAAATCCTTAAATTTATCTGATAGAAGTACTAGAAAGGTTAGTTGTAAAATATACAATATAATCAACCCAATTAATTATCAGATTGTTAACTCAGCAAAAAATTAATTGAACTATTTCTTTATTAAAACAAGTTTTACGAAATTAGATCGAATTGTGAATTGCTTTAACTGTATAAATTTGAACACAATTAAATAATCAAACGCAATGAGCAAAATTTTGTATGAAGATAAATATTACATTTAGGATTTAAGTTTGCAAACCATAAAATATATGACAGATCACGAAATGCAACCGCAATGTTTTAAAATCAAGTTAACGACAAAATACAAAAGAAATGACGTCTGAAATGTTGCAAAATTAGAAGTCAAAGCATGCTAGAATACTCGAATCGAGGTGATGAAAAATAAACTAATGCCGAGAGATTAGCCAGAGCAGGAATCCTAATGTAATGAAACAGCAGAAAAGAATATAATTTAAAACGGATCATACACCCAAGTAAAACAATAAGAAAATGTGTTGTTTAAATCTCCTAGAAATGGAACGTAACGCCGAAAAAACAATGGATTATGGAACCAAGATTTGACAGAGGAAGAATCCTAAAGTTAAATTCACACATGTCCAGAATTTCCCCATTTGCACGAATATCCTTCCCTAAAGCATTTTTCCCCATTCGAAATCACAGCTAATGCGCATGCGCCAACCTTCGAAAATTCGTCTGTTTTAACATTAGGATTCTTCCTCTGTCCATCCCCTTATCAGAGAAACCGTTAGAGGTTACAGGAAAGGGACATGAAAGCCGCTAATGGGCACTCCCCTATGGTGGTCATATGAGCGCGCGGAAAACGGGGGAAAGAATCGGATACTCCTTTTATTGGGAGGGGTTGCCAAGAGATGTTAAACATTTTTTTTTCTCTAATGGCGGGCACATTTTGACCTAAGTCATTTGCCACTACAAGGCCGGAAGTGATGGCCACTTGTGAAGGAGCACCCAGAGGGAGAACCGTCATTGCCCCTAATAATTTATACTTCGTAATTTTGAACCATGTTCAGATGACGAAGCAACATCTGAGCTGGTATACGCTTACAAACATACATACCCGAACCCGGATTCGAACCGGGGACCTTCCGATCTAGAGGCTAACACCTTAACCACTATACCGGTTGGTCGGCCCGAGATGTTAAACAATATTGTAGTGTCTTATACCGGATGAAATGGTGTGGTGACAGAAATGAAATGGTAGCGTAAAAGAACAAGATCTTTGGGTTTCACCACTACAACATTTTTTCTAACATTCTACAGCTTAGCAGATATTTACAGCAAGGATACAGATATTTTTGGGACAAGATGGGGTTCGGCAAGGAGCGAGCGTGTCGTCTCGCTCTCAGTTCTAAATGGTCGGTGGAAAATTCTAGCGTCTTTCAGGTCGCCTTTCAACTGAAAACCAGATGTCGATGGATTTTTAGTGTTCTCAAAGGGCTTGAGATTTATGAGATGGTAATGTCAGTGTAACGTCAGATGAAGAGGGTTTATTTCAAGTACCCAGAACTTTATGACCGATGTTATGTCAAATGGAGTGCTGTAATAGTATTTCTGGGGTTAGTTATGGGCAGTTGATCACTTGAAAAGAGTTTTATGATCTCCAATTCAGGAATACTTGAATATGTCTGCTTTGTGTCGGCTTGATCAGGGAAGCCACGTTTAGAACGATACATCCTGTAAAGACGACCAGCAAATATGAGTGAGCGGACTCCCATTACACCAGTATCCAGACCAGAATTACCATTCCAAGTCTTAAATATTGACTTGATTGGTCCAATTAGTCCTCCTAGTTCTGCAGATATTTACTTGGCCTGTAAACCCAAATCCGGCTTTCCAAATTTTTATCAGGATCGAAGTTCAGCTAAGGCTCTCCGGACAGGTTTACCCGGCCCACAGCCCACTGTGAATATGTTTATTAGGACAGTAGACCAGATACTGGGCATGTTCCACCTGTCCGATGTTCAGATGCGGCCCCCAGAACATTTTACCTAGAACGCAATCTATATACATCCTTCAAATATTTTTTTCAGGCCTGGACCTACAAATCGGTTTAACTAGCCTGCAGTCCTGATACGGTCATCCACACAAGTTTAAGAGACCCGCTGTCAAGATCAGCCGTGTAGTGATAGTTTAATTTATCACTGTTTGTTATCTTTTGGTATTATAGGGGAATGTGTCGTACCTCGGGACAGTTGTACCTTGAAACAGTTGATATTGTGCAGTCTCCTTTTGAGTAAGTACCAAAATAACACATTGTAGTTTAACATTTGACACCTGAGAACCTTCTCACAAAGATTGGCATTCCACAAGTGTTTGTTGTGTTTGCTAAACAACTAATTGAAATACGTCCTCTGGCAAATATTTTGGATTTTTCAATTTTGATTAGTGTATTTTCACTGATTATAATTAAATTTTTTTAGGGTTGGTAAAGTTAGTTAAAAATCTGTTCTACTCAATGATGATGCGATTTCAATGTAAAGATAAACCTAATAATACTTTCTAGACTGTTTTATTTGTAAAGGTAACCAGTTGTACCTTGGTGCAAAATAAATGTTGTACCTTGGGACATCCCAAGGTACAACAATTTATTTTATATTTTGATACAACAGTCTGAGTTTACAAATACACTAATACCCTGAAGTTACACGATAGGTGTGATCGACGGAAAATCGTGTAGGTCGAATTCGCTTTAGTCGGGGCATATAAATTTTATTTAATTGAGACCAGGGACTAACAAAAACACTAGTGTAAAAGAAAAATATTTAATAAAATTGCATTTTTTATACATATTAAAAAAATTAATGTGCAACTTTAAAAGTTATATCGATGTCGATGGCTTTATAAAATCAAACAAATTCGTATGACGACACAATTGCTTTCTTTTTTTCACGCGGAATTTCTTCGTAGCAAGCCCATATATTTTTTTATTCCTTGCTTTGTATCTATAAATGTTGTTCGTTGGAGTCAATGGTTTCTAAAATTTTTAAGCCCTTTCATCTGGCCGGGCCGCGCAGATGGTCTTCGATAGCAATCCCATAGGTTTTGACTGCAGGTGATTTTTAATTGATTTCCTGAAAAATCTGATGACACAGAGAGATCTGCTGGACAGCTCCAGCTGAATAGAGGTGTTTGTTTTATGGGGCCTTGGCCGTTGAATTTTCCTGTTTTGCAGCGCCCAAGGCACAGATATGCAAATATCTATTGTAATATAGTCTATATATAGTGTTTTCGAAAAAAAAAATGCAAGTTATTTGTAAATTAGGCTGTTTTGTTGTGTTGACAGGCACACCACTCGGCCCACTACATTACAGCGTATCACAGCAAGAGAAACACTAAAAAAACGGCCAAGCGATAAAATGTTGAAACTGTGTGTAATTTTTTATAAATACGGAATTTAGTATGAGTGGAATTGATTTATTATGAATGTAGTGTACTTAAAACAATATAAAAGTAAAATTGGAAACTCTGTATCCCAAGGTACAACATATATCCCAAGGTACAACATGTATCCCAAGGTACAACAGCATGTATCCTAAGGCAAAACAACATGCATCCCAAGGTACAGCAGCATGTATCCCAAGGTACAACATCATGTTGAACCTTGGGACATTTGAATAGATTAACAAAACAATTTATTAAACAATTAGTGTTCAAGGTACAAAAAATTAAAAAATGGCAAATTCTTCCGGGAGTAATGAAGGTAAATAGTTGATGGAAAAAAACAAACTTCAGCTACATTATAGCCTCAGGAAAAAATTTGTTTAAAACTGTCCCAATGTACGACACTTTGCCCTGTACTGTGTGGCTAGCCCAGCGTTGTAAGGTATTTTCTGGTGTAAAATTTTCCGAAGATTTCAAATCCGTTGAAGATATATTCAATTTAAAAATTATTTATTTAACACCAGGGCCAGACGATATTTATCCGAGAGTACTAGTGGAATGCGCGGAAGAACTGGGGGAAGTAATTCACACAATATTTAATTCAACATATAGCACAGGTTGGGTACCAATGGATTGGAAGTTGGCCAACATAACTCCAATTTTCAAAAAGGGAATACAAAGTGATCCGGGCAACTACAGACCAGTAAGTCTAACATCAGTAATTTGCAAAATATTTGAATCTCTGTTAAAAAAGCATATAATGTTATACTTGGAGGAAGGGGGACTGTTATCAGAGAATCAGTATGGGTTTAGGAAGGGCAGATCCTGCTCTACAAACCTTTTGAAGTTCGTCGAAAAAATTACTGAGGAGCTGGATAATAAGAGCAGTGTGGATATCATGTACATAGATTTTCAAAAGGCTTTTGATAAAGTACCTCATGAGGCATTACTGTTTAAATTGGAAAGGCTTGGGATTCAGGGAAAAACATTAATATGGATAAAGAATTGGTTATTGGGTAGACACTGTGTCTTAGGTAAACACATCCGAAAACATGGTATATTCTTATGGAGAAGGTGAGCAAGTTTTTTGCGTTTGCAACTGCCTCCGACGTTAAAGTTATAGAGAAGGAAGTCTTCCTTTCTAAAGCGTCTGATGCTGAAACAAATGAACTTGGATTTACAACGTGTATTTCAGAAAAAAGAAAATTGTTTTCAGTTCTCGCCCCATTGTGTGTTTATGAATTCTAATCAGTACTTTAAATTGTGTGAATTTTACGCTAGTGTGTCATATGTATTGAAAATATCGCTTTTGACGTATTTGCTGCCATACTATGTGAAACTGGAAATCAAAAATGGTTATCCTGGTGAAAGCTACAAACTTTACTGCAGTAATACTGATAAATCTGATTGTTGGAGAGAAGTTATAGCTTCTCTCTGCAAGTGCCTATAGGAAATTGTGGTAAAAAAAAAATATTACTATTCTTTATGATTGCTTAGGTTGTAAGAATGAAATTGTCAATCAATCTGTACATGCTTGCATGAAGATGAGTGTTGACGAACGCTTTTGCGAATATTTCACCCTTGCTTTATGTGCTGTTAACTGGAAAGAGTTTGCTATTAACTTTGTAAGAGAGAGCAATAAAATATTAAACTTTATGACATAATATTAGAGGGCAACTTTTTTTGAGAATTTGAATACAACAGATATTTTCAATACTGTTAGAGAAATGTATGTACAAGACTTGTAAGATATGTATGTTATAACAATTATATTAACTGTTTTACCGATTCTTATGTTTTTCAATAAATATTTTATCTTCAATCCAGTGTTGTCAAAAAAAAATATTCTACACAACAATTATAGTATTTTTTTGATAATGTTAAAAAAAGTTAAACAATTAAAAAAATTAAACAGTAAAAAGTAAAAAAAAAGTTTAACAGTAAAAGAAAAAAAAGTTAAGCAGTAACAAAAAATATAAGCTACTGTGTTCTTTTTTTTAAAAAAAGGAAAAAGCAAAATAAAGTTTATTAAGAATAATAAAAAAGAAAAAGTTATGCAGTAAAAAATCAATTAGAAAATAAAAAAGGAAAAAATTTCAAAATATCAATATTTATTTCCAGCTTTAACATTCTTACATTAACAGAGTACTTTTACACACATCTTTCTTAAAGCAATTTGTAACTCCTTTTTAAGGCACTTTAAAATTCCTGTATCCAAAAATAGGTTTAGCATGTAATGAACAAACAACAGATAAGTAAAATAGTTATTATATTTAATATATTTAGAAGAGGTATAAGTCTTTCCTACACGATTTTACCACAAGTCCTTGATAGAAAGTCTTATAATTATTTTAGAAGTATCGGACCTCCTTACTAGTCTTTTTGCTGCCGCACATGTATTACTTTAATAACATTAAACTCAAAATACCACTCTTATGGAATTCTTTCACGTCATGTTCAGTTAGTCACTAAAAATTGCATCTACTACTTGAATTGATAAATGATAGATAACGTTTAGTAACAAATGTATGTTTTAATTTTATGTAAAATATTGGTTCGGCACATAGTACACGTTAAGAGACCTTTCGTACATCTCATGCATGTCACCAGATGCCCGCAAGGCTGTAAAGTAGCATCCATTTCGGATTCTAAACAAATTTTACAAAGTCGTACGTCCTTGTCGTTGTTTGAAGGGTAATTTTTTACATAGGGTTTTATTAAACCATTGGTATTATTCTTGATTTCATCCACCTGTACAATTTCATCTGTTGGTGTTCTTTTTGATCTAGGGTCAGCAATCATTTGCTGTTGCTGGGCTACCAAACATTTTGGATAAAACTTTACGTGTTCGTGTCTCACTACATCCTCTTCTTGCCAATTTTCAAGCCCTTCGCCACACCAATAACACCTGACTCTGTCCGATACACCCGTATAAAACAATCCGTTTTCGGCCAGGTCCCAAATGTCAAAGTTTGTGCGTGGCCAATATCTAAACGTAGATAGGCTTTTATTAAGCATAGACATGCTTGGAAATTTTGGCTTCAAATTTACATAATGGTTATTCATTTTCCTAAAAACTATACTGCTCTGTTACTCTTAAGTGTAAAATTATAGGGCCTATTGAGTTAAATCCCCTCATAAAGGTTATCTTCGTCAATTTTAAAAAATCGGATACTAGTCAAAGATACTAATTTCTGTTCAGCAAAAGGCAAAGATTTGAGCCCATAAATAAGTAATTCAATTTACTGATGTAAATTTAGAAAAATAAAACAGCATAATCAAGAGAAATCAGTATACTTTAAAGAAAGTAAAAAAACAAGTTCCTCGAGTATAAATTATATTTGGTTACATATTTTTTTCTTGCTCAAGTTTAGTCACCGAATTGAATTGTATTCAACTCATCTACGTGATAGAGCAAAAAAAAGAACAAATTACATGCACATTTAAGCATACCCCATTTTGTTAAAATCCTGTATTACAACATAAAGCTTTACTTGTCACATTATCACAAGCACGTGTTTTCTGAGTACATTCTTCACTTACGAGTTTATTGTTACTCACAAAAGATAAAAGACTAAAATAAGATTAATTTTACTGATTAGTAAGTGTATGGTGCTATATATAGTTCAGTTCTTTGTGTCTCCAGTTTACAATTATTTTTCCACGAGCATATAACGCTTTTGAATAGCAATGTTTAACATTTGCGCAATTGTGGATTTTGATGGATTTCAAACTAACGAAGGTTTCTTAGTACGTGAATACGGTTACATCGCTATAAAATCGCAAGTAGCTGCGAGTATTCGTTTTAACCTATCGCCTTATAAGTATAAACTTAGTGTCAAAGATCGTAAAACTGTGCGATATGTTGAAAATTACGTGTGTGGACTTCCTTTCTGTCCCATAGCATGGGAAAACGTGTATCCCTTAGAAAGTCTAGACTCTAAACTTTTGGAATGGTACAAGCAGACAAAGAGTGTCTCTCAGTACCTAGTTGCTTACAAAGGTGGTTGTGTTGAGAAACAACGCTTAGATGCCTTGAATATTCCAAACATCAACTTGGAACACTTTGGGTGTCCAAAATTCGATGTACTATGTGCTCTAATCACCAACAAAGAGATCGAAAAACTATCATGTGGTCATCACAAAAATCATTTGCATTGCCCAAAAGCTGAGGTGACGGCTTTTAATAACTGGCTCATAGGAAATATTTGTCTCTTAAAAAATGCAGGCATGTAAAAAATACGTTCTTTTGTTTTTACTATAGTGCATTACTTTGTGTAAAATATATGAATCCTGTGTTTTTTTTCAATTAAAAAGTGTTATATAGTTTACTTTGTTTCAGTATGACTTCTTTCAAAATGTTTTAGAATTATTTTTCAATATGTTTTAGAATTATTTTTCAATATGTTTTAGAACAATTTGTTTTTTGCAGAGATTGTTTGAAGAATACATAAAATTCATACTTAAACATTATTTCAATGATATTTGTTCATTTAAAAATTAATTAGTATTTAAAATTTTCCGTTGTTTTTTAAATTTTACTCATGTGTAAAACTATCAGTGGTGTGAGTAAATCTTTAGATTATGCATTAACTATCAAGAAAGGGCAATAATTTATTTTGTTTAGCAGCCTTAAAATGTACACATTATTTTCAAAAATCACAAAAAACCCACTTACTATCCATTTAACGTAGCAATGTAGTACATCTAAAATTATAAAAGACCTATACAAAGTATCTTGTAAAATACTTGTACAAAATTGGCATTTGACTCTGCAATTTAAACTGCATAATATACACAAGGTTTTCAAGTAAATAAAAAGAAGTTCATATGTTTAGTAAAATGTATGGTTTGCAAGAGCATTAGAATAAAGACATTTAATTTAGAACTTCAAGGACTAAAAGTTTATTAATATTAATTTTCACTACTTCAAATGTACAATTAAACATCTTCATAGTATGGGTCTTGCAATGTTTCAACTAAAGGTAAAAAATATTTTACTTTTACAGGTTTCTTCTTAATTTTTTTCTTACATAAAAACATGCTTTAAGAAATCAAAATGCTAAATGTCTTAATTGTAAATTGAAAATAATTATTTTTTGTAATCTGCATTTAAAATTTTTTAATAATACCGAATTTATATGTTCAATCGTATGTTTTTAAAATCATTATTAAAATATGTGTAATAGTATCTAATTTTTGTGTAAAAGCATCTTAATATTTTACAATAAATCAAAGAAAATTTCATTTCAAAAAGTTTGTAAATCTAAAAAATTGAATCATTAAATTTTAACCAGATTAATTTTAAAAAAAATTATATGACTAGTAAATAATAATTAAAAAATAACATATGGTTTAGATTTCAATACGATTATAACTTCTTCAAATGTACAAGGAGTCATCTGCGTTTCTACTCATTTGTTAAGGTCATCAAATCTTGTAAGTTTAATTAACTTTGTTCTACTGTTTCTTTGTTTAATCAACTTACTTCTGTAAGTACCATGTTGTACTTCTGTGGTATATGGGTGAGTTTTCTTTAAATCAATTTTAAAAAAAATTACAAGGAAACATGTGCATAGTATGGGTTTTGCAAAGTTTTCAAATAAAATAAAAAATATTTTTTTATTTTTACTTAAGTGTACAGTATTTAAAAATAATTTTCTGCAATAAAATATGTGCTGTAGAATCTAATGTATAATTAGTGTTTAAGTAAAAACATCTAAATTTAAAAAAACACATAAATATTTATAGCAAATAAAATTTTATTTCAGATCTTGCATTAAAAAAGACACAATTTATAAAATTAGTATTTAATTTTTTTTTTAATCCAGAATACTGTGTATGTCGTAAGACACGCATAAAAGTTTCTTTAAAATAACAATAAGATGCAAGTATAAAAAATAATATTCACAAAGGCATAAATATTAATTGTAACGTTTTCCAAATATCGTTTAGTGTACATTCCTATTTACACTGTGTTCCAGTTCAGGGGCTCATATGGGTATTATCACTAATTTATACAATAATTTTTCGAAACGTTAAGTTGATTCTAGGGCATAATGAATTTCCACGGGGCAAGCTGTGTAACCAAAATTTGTTGGTTGGATAAATCATTAAAAGTAAACTTCCATTTTCCAGAACAATTTTTAAAGAGTTTTAGTTCTTTCTAGAAAACACAAACTGTCTTTTTTGTCCAAATGAAACAGACGCTATGGGTGCATTATGATCCAAGTCCTTCTCGTTGTCTTTATGTGCACCTATACAGTCCTTACCATCTTTATAACGGTTCACCAACACAAAATTAAATCTTGCATCAATTATTCGTTCCACTTCACCCTTTATTTCCAACAGTAAAGGAGACCAGGGCTTGGCTGCAATACAAGATCCACTAAAGGTATAGCTTATACCTTCGTCTTCATATGCTACAAGTTGTCGATGCACAGTATGTTTCTTACCGTAAATTTCTATAGTAGTTTCCTCTTTCTTTAAATACGTTAATTCGTTTTCCAATCGACGGAAATATGACCAATTATCACAATCTGTAAACAATTTACCATATTCATAGCATAAAGAATCTTTACAGTATTTCTGAAAACACTGTTCTTTGTCTGTACGCATTTTCTTTGCAGGTCTAATATCACTAGAATCCATGATGTATCTAAAAACAGTAGAAGGGCAAAAATCCAGAGAAGCAAAATTATTCAAAGACCCTAGAAACAAATTCAACTATGCTTTTAAAAGCCTCTTAGTTATCAAACAGCATAATAACTTTCTTTTGTTTGGTCCCTAACATTTTCAGATACCACAACACGTGTACTTCAGTAGTTTAAGCTAATCTTTAATTTTCTTTTGAGTCACTTTTATCGATGACTCCTTGTATAAGTCCGTTCCTTCTCTTTAACCTACACGTGCAAAAACATTATCCTTAGTCATGTGTAATTCTCACACGTTCCAGAGGCTTCTAGATTTTTCAATATTTGGTAGTAGGTACTATACGCATTAACATAATGATAGACTATTTTAAATATAACACGATCATTTATATAGTCGTAATCAAACGGATAAAGTGCTTGTGTAAAATCTGTTGACCGCGAGCACCTTTTGCTGGGTTCAAATCCACATATTATTATTCACACAGGATATTATTCTATCTATACTATAGATGATTCATGTAAAACATACATATTGCAAAAGTCACTTTGCCCACTGTTGTTTAATTAAGATTGTATCCTATCAGTGTCTCCGGGTTAGTGTCCTTATGTTATCTTAATTAACTTAGGCTAAAGAATCCTTAGTCACCAGTTCCAGAAGCTTCTAGACTTTTCAGTCTTTGATAGTATTAATAGTACACATTAATAGAATGATAGACTATTTTAAATTCAACACGATCATATAGGTGATCATGGTCGAACGGATAAAGTGCTTGTGTAAAATCGGTTGGCCGTGATTACCTTTTGCTGGGTTCGAATCCACGTATTATTATTTTTCTTTCAAATAATTATCCATTTAATTCTAAAATATAGCTGGGAAATAAATCCTTTTAAAACTATTTGTTACTCTGTCCACCCCTAGATGGCGATACCTGTCATTTTCACACCATTAGAAATTATATACGAGAATATCAAATCTTATATTTAATTAGTTACTTGAAAAATCCCTAGATGGCGCTACCAGTCGTTCAGGGCATCAACCCCATTCATTAGAAGATTAATTATTCAAAAATAAAATCCCACCACTCCCAATATTTTCACAAGTCCCAAACTGAGAAAAAAAGCAAACGCTACATTTAAACACCTCCTTCCCTCAAGTGCTCGATAGCTCAACGGATAGCATGTTTGCTTTCGGAACCCATGGTCCCCGGTTCGAATCCGAGAAAATCCTTTTTAAATTTATATAATACGGTTACTCATCTCACCACCAGATGTCGCTACCAGTTCTTCATCACCATGGAAACTCACCATCAACAGCATGACGTCATCTCGTCCACCGAAAAATGAAAACAAAACGTCAAGTTCTTATCAGTAGTCCGCTTCAACTCTTATCAGTATCACCACAAATCCTTATCTCCCCCAACAACGAATCCTTATCTCCCGCCAACAACGTTATCTGATTCCTCCTCCTAAATGTAAACAAACGGCGGCCATCTTGAATTTGACGGTATAGTGGCCCTCATACTACTGGCGGCCCCCAGAACATAGCGGCCCCCAGAACATTTTACCTAGAACGCAATCTATATACATCCTTCAAATATGTTTTTCAGGCCTGGACCTACAAATCGGTTTAACTAGCCTGCAGTCCTGATACGGTCATCCACGCAAGTTTAAGAGACCCGCTGTCAAGATCAGCCGTGTAGTGATAGTTTAATTTATCACTGTTTGTTATCTTTTGGTATTATAGGGGAATGTGTCGTACCTCGGGACAGTTGTACCTTGAAACAGTTGATATTGTGCAGTCTCCTTTTGAGTAAGTACCAAAATAACACATTGTAGTTTAACATTTGACACCTGAGAACCTTCTCACAAAGATTGGCATTCCACAAGTGTTTGTTGTGTTTGCTAAACAACTAATTGAAATACGTCCTCTGGCAAATATTTTGGATTTTTCAATTTTGATTAGTGTATTTTCACTGATTATAATTAAATTTTTTTAGGGTTGGTAAAGTTAGTTAAAAATCTGTTCTACTCAATGATGATGCGATTTCAATGTAAAGATAAACCTAATAATACTTTCTAGACTGTTTTATTTGTAAAGGTAACCAGTTGTACCTTGGTGCAAAATAAATGTTGTACCTTGGGACATCCCAAGGTACAACAATTTATTTTATATTTTGATACAACAGTCTGAGTTTACAAATACACTAATACCCTGAAGTTACACGATAGGTGTGATCGACGGAAAATCGTGTAGGTCGAATTCGCTTTAGTCGGGGCATATAAATTTTATTTAATTGAGACCAGGGACTAACAAAAACACTAGTGTAAAAGAAAAATATTTAATAAAATTGCATTTTTTATACATATTAAAAAAATTAATGTGCAACTTTAAAAGTTATATCGATGTCGATGGCTTTATAAAATCAAACAAATTCGTATGACGACACAATTGCTTTCTTTTTTTCACGCGGAATTTCTTCGTAGCAAGCCCATATATTTTTTTATTCCTTGCTTTGTATCTATAAATGTTGTTCGTTGGAGTCAATGGTTTCTAAAATTTTTAAGCCCTTTCATCTGGCCGGGCCGCGCAGATGGTCTTCGATAGCAATCCCATAGGTTTTAACTGCAGGTGATTTTTAATTGATTTCCTGAAAAATCTGATGACACAGAGAGATCTGCTGGACAGCTCCAGCTGAATAGAGGTGTTTGTTTTATGGGGCCTTGGCCGTTGAATTTTCCTGTTTTGCAGCGCCCAAGGCACAGATATGCAAATATCTATTGTAATATAGTCTATATATAGTGTTTTCGAAAAAAAATGCAAGTTATTTGTAAATTAGGCTGTTTTGTTGTGTTGACAGGCACACCACTCGGCCCACTACATTACAGCGTATCACAGCAAGAGAAACACTAAAAAAACGGCCAAGCGATAAAATGTTGAAACTGTGTGTAATTTTTTATAAATACGGAATTTAGTATGAGTGGAATTGATTTATTATGAATGTAGTGTACTTAAAACAATATAAAAGTAAAATTGGAAACTCTGTATCCCAAGGTACAACATATATCCCAAGGTACAACATGTATCCCAAGGTACAACAGCATGTATCCTAAGGCAAAACAACATGCATCCCAAGGTACAGCAGCATGTATCCCAAGGTACAACATCATGTTGAACCTTGGGACATTTGAATAGATTAACAAAACAATTTATTAAACAATTAGTGTTCAAGGTACAAAAAATTAAAAAATGGCAAATTCTTCCGGGAGTAATGAAGGTAAATAGTTGATGGAAAAAAACAAACTTCAGCTACATTATAGCCTCAGGAAAAAATTTGTTTAAAACTGTCCCAATGTACGACACTTTGCCCTGTACTGTGTGGCTAGCCCAGCGTTGTAAGGTATTTTCTGGTGTAAAATTTTCCGAAGATTTCAAATCCGTTGAAGATATATTCAATTTAAAAATTATTTATTTAACACCAGGGCCAGACGATATTTATCCGAGAGTACTAGTGGAATGCGCGGAAGAACTGGGGGAAGTAATTCACACAATATTTAATTCAACATATAGCACAGGTTGGGTACCAATGGATTGGAAGTTGGCCAACATAACTCCAATTTTCAAAAAGGGAATACAAAGTGATCCGGGCAACTACAGACCAGTAAGTCTAACATCAGTAATTTGCAAAATATTTGAATCTCTGTTAAAAAAGCATATAATGTTATACTTGGAGGAAGGGGGACTGTTATCAGAGAATCAGTATGGGTTTAGGAAGGGCAGATCCTGCTCTACAAACCTTTTGAAGTTCGTCGAAAAAATTACTGAGGAGCTGGATAATAAGAGCAGTGTGGATATCATGTACATAGATTTTCAAAAGGCTTTTGATAAAGTACCTCATGAGGCATTACTGTTTAAATTGGAAAGGCTTGGGATTCAGGGAAAAACATTAATATGGATAAAGAATTGGTTATTGGGTAGACACTGTGTCTTAGGTAAACACAGTGTCTTGCAACCAACGAAGGAATGTGTTTCTATACATCCGAAAACATGGTATATTCTTATGGAGAAGGTGAGCAAGTTTTTCGCGTTTGCAACTGCCTCCGACGTTAAAGTTATAGAGAAGGAAGTCTTCCTTTCTAAAGCGTCTGATGCTGAAACAAATGAACTTGGATTTACAACGTGTATTTCAGAAAAAAGAAAATTGTTTTCAGTTCTCGCCCCATTGTGTGTTTATGAATTCTAATCAGTACTTTAAATTGTGTGAATTTTACGCTAGTGTGTCATATGTATTGAAAATATCGCTTTTGACGTATTTGCTGCCATACTATGTGAAACTGGAAATCAAAAATGGTTATCCTGGTGAAAGCTACAAACTTTACTGCAGTAATACTGATAAATCTGATTGTTGGAGAGAAGTTATAGCTTCTCTCTGCAAGTGCCTATAGGAAATTGTGGTAAAAAAAAAATATTACTATTCTTTATGATTGCTTAGGTTGTAAGAATGAAATTGTCAATCAATCTGTACATGCTTGCATGAAGATGAGTGTTGACGAACGCTTTTGCGAATATTTCACCCTTGCTTTATGTGCTGTTAACTGGAAAGAGTTTGCTATTAACTTTGTAAGAGAGAGCAATAAAATATTAAACTTTATGACATAATATTAGAGGGCAACTTTTTTTGAGAATTTGAATACAACAGATATTTTCAATACTGTTAGAGAAATGTATGTACAAGACTTGTAAGATATGTATGTTATAACAATTATATTAACTGTTTTACCGATTCTTATGTTTTTCAATAAATATTTTATCTTCAATCCAGTGTTGTCAAAAAAAAAATATTCTACACAACAATTATAGTATTTTTTTGATAATGTTAAAAAAAGTTAAACAATTAAAAAAATTAAACAGTAAAAAGTAAAAAAAAGTTTAACAGTAAAAGAAAAAAAAGTTAAGCAGTAACAAAAAATATAAGCTACTGTGTTCTTTTTTTTAAAAAAAGGAAAAAGCAAAATAAAGTTTATTAAGAATAATAAAAAAGAAAAAGTTATGCAGTAAAAAATCAATTAGAAAATAAAAAAGGAAAAAATTTCAAAATATCAATATTTATTTCCAGCTTTAACATTCTTACATTAACAGAGTACTTTTACACACATAGTAGTGGTCCGAGGCCGATGGTTGTTGATGAACTCCGTCGTGAAAGTTTAGTAAAAAAAAACCTCAAAAGACACAGAGTCAAAATTCTGTATTTGGAGTATATTTTACTAAATTTAATCGATCGTCACGTAAGTTACATGTAGTATAAAGTAGCAATTACATTTGGATAGGCATTCAAAATTGTAACTTTCCTCCCACCGCTGTATAAAAATCTTTACTTGATCTCCTGTTCTAAAGATGGATTTTTTCTTTTACTTGTCTCGGTAGCTATTTATTGCTCTGACTTTTTTAATTGGCTTTTGCCGCACTTCCTCGGCTTGAAATCTTGTGGACGTTTCTTTTAATTGAAAAAGCTTTGTTCTTAGGTTGCCAGTTTGGCGTTTTCTATGTAGGGTTGCCAACTTGGCGTTTCACTTCTTGTAAGATGCGAGATGGCGAACCTTACATGTCCCTCCGGGGAAGCACATCCATCACTTAAGTCATAAGTGATGATGCTGCTGCCAATCGCCATCTAGAATCATAACTAAAAGTCATAATTAATTAGCTGGTCTTCATTACGATATCCAGTCCTTCGAGAGAAGCGTGAGAGCTCAAAAAAAATATCTACACTAACATTCATGAACTCCCACATAAAATACATAATACAAGACACAAGAACGTTATCAAAATTATCTAAATCAGATTACAGTTTTGAGAAGAAAAAAATATATATACATATTTATATGAACTGAATAAAAACTAGGGTTCATCAATTTTGATGCGCGATAAGGCATCTGCATTGCCATGCTTACTACCCTTTCTGTACAATATATTCATGTTATATCTTTGCAATACCAAAGCCCAACGTGCAAGTTTTGCACCCTGTGGCATTCCCTGGGTCAAATAAGTAAGGGGGTTATGATCGGAGACAATTTGGACTTGTGCTCCAAATATCCAAGTGTCAAATTTTTTCAACGCACTTAGAACAGCATACGCCTCCCGTTCGATAGTAGCCCAACGAGTTTGGCATGGGGTGAGTTTTCTACTGTAAAAGGCGATAGGACGTTCTTTTCCGTCTTCGTCTTGCTGAGCTAGACACGCTCCAATCGCTGTTGCAGAAGCATCGGTGTACAACTGGTATGGCTGATCTAACACTGGAGTATATAAGAATGGAATTTCCGTCAGCCTTTGCTTCAATTGTTGGAAGCTTGCTTCCTCTTCATCACTCCAAGGTATTTTGTTGGGCACCCTTTTCTTTGTTAAGTTTGTCAAGGGTAAAACCAAGGACGAGAAATCCTGAATGTACTCCCGATAGTAGCTTGCCAGACCAATTATGCCTCTTAACTCTTTCTTAGTAGTTGGACGTGCTAAGTTCTGCAAGGCTTCGATTTTCTGGGGATCTGGTGCATGTCTTCCGGAACCTACAATGTGTCCCAGGAACCTCACTTGTTTTTTACCGAACTCGCACTTTTTAAGATTGACTGTTAATCCAACGGTCTGTAGAGTTCTCAGCACGTCTCTGATGTGACGCAAGTGATTCTCCCACGAGCTGGAAAAAATGGCCAGATCGTCGATATACGCACGGCAGTACTTTCTGTGTGTCTTAAGTACTTTGTCTATGGACTTTTGGAACGTACTTCCAGCATTTTTAAGTCCAAATGGTAAAACGTTCCATTGAAAATGACCAGAATGTGTCACAAATGCCGAATATGGTTTAGCTTCTTCTTCTAAAGGGATTTGCCAATAACCCTTTGTCAAATCTAGAACGCTGATGAAAGGAGCACTACCAATTTCAAATAGTAACTCGGTGGCCTGTTGCATTGGATAAGCATCCGGGACAGTAAAACTGTTCAAAACTCGAAAGTCGACGCAAAGTCTTATACTTCCGTCCTTTTTGGCCACACAGACGACTGGGTGTGCCCACTCACTGTCACTCTCTTCAATCAGTCCTTGTTCAAGTAACTCTTGGATTTGGCGATCCACCTCGGTTTGTAAGGCGATGGGAACCCGATAGGGATGCATTTTCTTTGGCACACAATCTTTAGTTAGTTTGATTGAATGTCCATCAACTCTGGCTCGGCCAGGTCGTGCACTGAAAATTTCTCGAAACCCTTCCAAGGTCTGAACTAATTGGTGTCGCTGTTCTTCGCACAACGCCTCTGTAGTCTGGAACACATGACCCTTAATATCGTCGGCAGATTGACTCTTATTTCGAGTAGGGGCATAAAAGATTTCCCCAAAGTCCTGATCTTGTTCGAAAATCAACCCCACCTGTTCAACTCGGGCTATATAAGGTCGTAGTTTGTTGAAATGCAGCTCTTTTCGGCTTTTATCCTCCATCTCGACCAACGCAGAATGAGGTCGAGTTAACTGGATAATAGTTGCAGGTCCTGACCAGTTCTTCAGAAGTTTGTGACTAGAAGATGGAATAAGGATCAGTACCTTATCACCAACCTTGAAAGTCTTTTCTCTCGCTCTCAGATTATATTTAGATGTGTAATAGCCTTGTGCCTTTTCGGCATTCCCTGCGGCAATCTCGTGTGCCGTTTTCATCCTTTGACGAAGGTCTTCTAAGTATTTTTCAACAGAAGGAGATGCTCCTGTTGGAATTTCGGTTTCTCCTAACCAACTCTCCTTAATTAATTTTAATGGACCTGGAGGTAACCTTCCATATACCAACTGAAATGGCGATACTCCCGTGGTACTGTGAGGTACTTCTCTGTATGCGAATAGTAATAAAGGGAGATGAATATCCCATTGTCGACCATTTTCTTGTATGTTCTTACTGAGCATATCCTTCAGGGTTTTGTTCCATCTCTCCACGGCTCCCATGCTTTCTGGATGCCCCGGAGTTGAAAATCTTGGTGACACCCCGATAACTTGCATGAAGCCCTTGGTGAGCTGTGCTGTGAAATTTGTCCCTTGATCGGTACAGATAGTTTTAGGAAACCCCGTCTGGGAGAAAATCTTCATCAGGACGTCGCAAGTTGTTTTCGCAGTAATGTTCTTGACTGGTATAGCTTCCGCCCATCTCGTGCACAAATCCACAGCACAAACGATAAACTTGTGCCCTCTTGAGGATGGTGGCTCTAGGGGACCAATACAATCTACACTCCACACTTCAAACGGATTTTCAGGTCTCACAATAGGTTGGATAGGAATTCTGTCATTGTAAGTGGTACCTCTACGTAGCTGGCAGACCTTGCAGCTTTCACAAAAATGCTTGACATCAATCTTGATATTCGGCCAGTAAAAGGAATACTTTATCCGTTGTTTGGTTTTCTGTTCTCCTAAATGACCGGCCAATGGAATTTCGTGTGCCATTTTTAGGACATAGGGCCTTTTAAATTTAGGCAAAACTACCTGCTGAATTTTCTCTCCTCCTACGATTTCTGAGTGTACCAATAACCCATCTTGCACTTCGAATGCATTTCTTCTATTTCTTGCTAATTCCCAAATATCCTTTAAACTTTCATCTTCCAATTGAAATTGCACGAACTCGTTCCGTTTCTCATTAACCCCAGGGTGATTTGCGGTGTCACTACGGGCCAAGGTAAGTTCGTTTAAGGACGAAACTGAATAAATTTCTCCAACTCGAGAAACCCCTTCTTGGCTAATAATATTGCCATAAAGTTCCACCTTCGAGTTTAAAGCGTCATACGTTGAAACGCTTACGAGCATGTCGCTTACTAATTTTTCAGACACTGCACATGTCACTGGGATTTCTCCGTGTCGTCCGTCATTGATTTTCACATGGATTATCTTGAGAGGTGCCATTTCTGTCTCACCAAATGCGGATACAATTTTAATTTTTCCTTCCCCTTCATTTTGAGAATCCTCAATCAGATCAGCCCGGATGACTGAAATCTGCGCTCCAGAGTCGATAATACCGTCGAAGATATTATTACCGCTTTTTAAACTCACTATCTTGAGTTCATCAATACCTCTTTGGTATTCTACAGGCTTTGTGACTGGAACGGTCACTTTTGCCGTCAACATCGATGGAGGCTCCACCATGTCTTCCCTTGCACATGATGTTGTAGCGTCTTGGGCTCCAATATTGCTCACAACTGCTGAAGTTTGTCTTCTTCCTAGCTTAGGACATGCGTTTCTAAGATGCTGAAATGATCCGCAAGAATAACACTGAATCTTCTTCTTCCTTCCCGCTTCATTTTTCGGACTCGTATTACGTTGATGAGTACTCCTCTCGTGAAACTGTCCATATCTAGCAGGAAAATCGGAGTTCCTTTCTTGAAAGCGTCTTCTTTCTTGAAAATGTGAATTTCTTTCCTTATTTACTATGTTTTCAGGTGATTGGAATTTCTTCTTGAACCCTCGAACACTTTCGTATTTGTCAAGGAGTTCCGCTAGAGTAGTAGGAGATTTTATTGTGCTCCACTCATCGACAAAATGCTCTCGCATTTCCGGAGGTACCTTACGTTTGAATTGATCCGTAATTACCAGATGCTTTAACGTTTCGAAATCCGCAACCTCAAGACCTTGAATCCATTCTTCAAAATAATTTGTCAATTCAAAGGCAAAATCCTTCCACGATTTATCTTCAGTCCGCTTGAGCTGGACAAATTTCAATCGGAAGGTTTCTGGGCTTAGTTTAAACCTTTTTAGCAATAACCCTTTCACGTGGCTGTAGTCATATGCGACAGCCGCTTCTTCTCTAGCAATTAACTGAGTAATGTCATAGGGTAATAAACCCAAAAGCTGTGACACCCAGTCCTCCCTTTTTATGTGAGCATGTTCTGCCTGCCTCTCGAAAAGAACCAGATATAGACTGATGTCTCCTTCTTTAGGATCGAACTTCTGCATCACTCTTTGTAGATCGTATATGTGCTTAGAGTTGCTCGAATTCCCTTCATTTGATGTTTCTGTATTGTGACGGCCTTCCATTTCGAGCCTTAGCTTTTCTAACTCGAAAACAGAACGTTTCTCGAGTTCCATCACAAAACGTCTTTCTTCAGACTCAGCAGCGAGGCGCTTTTCCTCACTTTCAGCCAAGAAACGCCTTTCCTCGGCATTTTTCCGATCTGTTATGATACTGTTTAAAAGATTTTCGGTAAACTCCTGTTCATATTCTTCGCTGTTCAATATTGAGTTCTTTAAATCGATGATTTTGTGTTGCGGCAACACATCTAACCCCAATTCATCTGCCAACACCTTCAAATCCTCCTTCCTTGCTTTCGCGAGATACGCCATCCCAAACAAATTTAACTCAGGAATTAAATTTACGCCACAGAATGCAGAAATAAAAAAAATAAAAAGGTTGGAAACCTCACTCTAAATAGTCTAAAATTATGATTTATATTAACTTTACGCCTTAGCGACAAGCATTCCCAGAAATCCCCGTTTTCCAAAACGAAATAGTTATTCTCTAACCCAATAACACAAAAAGTATCTAGTTCTGATGAACTGTTTCACAATTAACCATTAATCTAATTAACACATGGTGTGCTAAATAAAATTTGCACTGTGGTGCACATAACACGTAAGTGTTCTAAACAAAATGAATAGCATTAGCTTTCAACAAAGTCTACTTTCGCTCCGTAATTGTGTGGGAGTTGCATGAATTAAAAAAATAAAAACTCAGGATGAGCTCTCACCTTCATTTCCAGGGTTCGAAGATCCTGTCGACTGCGCCAGTAGTGGTCCGAGGCCGATGGTTGTTGATGAACTCCGTCGTGAAAGTTTAGTAAAAAAAAACCTCAAAAGACACAGAGTCAAAATTCTGTATTTGGAGTATATTTTACTAAATTTAATCGATCGTCACGTAAGTTACATGTAGTATAAAGTAGCAATTACATTTGGATAGGCATTCAAAATTGTAACTTTCCTCCCACCGCTGTATAAAAATCTTTACTTGATCTCCTGTTCTAAAGATGGATTTTTTCTTTTACTTGTCTCGGTAGCTATTTATTGCTCTGACTTTTTTAATTGGCTTTTGCCGCACTTCCTCGGCTTGAAATCTTGTGGACGTTTCTTTTAATTGAAAAAGCTTTGTTCTTAGGTTGCCAGTTTGGCGTTTTCTATGTAGGGTTGCCAACTTGGCGTTTCACTTCTTGTAAGATGCGAGATGGCGAACCTTACACACATCTTTCTTAAAGCAATTTGTAACTCCTTTTTAAGGCACTTTAAAATTCCTGTATCCAAAAATAGGTTTAGCATGTAATGAACAAACAACAGATGAGTAAAATAGTTATTATATTTAATATATTTAGAAGAGGTATAAGTCTTTCCTACACGATTTTACCACAAGTCCTTGATAGAAAGTCTTATAATTATTTTAGAAGTATCGGACCTCCTTACTAGTCTTTTTGCTGCCGCACATGTATTACTTTAATAACATTAAACTCAAAATACCACTCTTATGGAATTCTTTCACGTCATGTTCAGTTAGTCACTAAAAATTGCATCTACTACTTGAATTGATAAATGATAGATAACGTTTAGTAACAAATGTATGTTTTAATTTTATGTAAAATATTGGTTCGGCACATAGTACACGTTAAGAGACCTTTCGTACATCTCATGCATGTCACCAGATGCCCGCAAGGCTGTAAAGTAGCATCCATTTCGGATTCTAAACAAATTTTACAAAGTCGTACGTCCTTGTCGTTGTTTGAAGGGTAATTTTTTACATAGGGTTTTATTAAACCATTGGTATTATTCTTGATTTCATCCACCTGTACAATTTCATCTGTTGGTGTTCTTTTTGATCTAGGGTCAGCAATCATTTGCTGTTGCTGGGCTACCAAACATTTTGGATAAAACTTTACGTGTTCGTGTCTCACTACATCCTCTTCTTGCCAATTTTCAAGCCCTTCGCCACACCAATAACACCTGACTCTGTCCGATACACCCGTATAAAACAATCCGTTTTCGGCCAGGTCCCAAATGTCAAAGTTTGTGCGTGGCCAATATCTAAACGTAGATAGGCTTTTATTAAGCATAGACATGCTTGGAAATTTTGGCTTCAAATTTACATAATGGTTATTCATTTTCCTAAAAACTATACTGCTCTGTTACTCTTAAGTGTAAAATTATAGGGCCTATTGAGTTAAATCCCCTCATAAAGGTTATCTTCGTCAATTTTAAAAAATCGGATACTAGTCAAAGATACTAATTTCTGTTCAGCAAAAGGCAAAGATTTGAGCCCATAAATAAGTAATTCAATTTACTGATGTAAATTTAGAAAAATAAAACAGCATAATCAAGAGAAATCAGTATACTTTAAAGAAAGTAAAAAAACAAGTTCCTCGAGTATAAATTATATTTGGTTACATATTTTTTTCTTGCTCAAGTTTAGTCACCGAATTGAATTGTATTCAACTCATCTACGTGATAGAGCAAAAAAAAGAACAAATTACATGCACATTTAAGCATACCCCATTTTGTTAAAATCCTGTATTACAACATAAAGCTTTACTTGTCACATTATCACAAGCACGTGTTTTCTGAGTACATTCTTCACTTACGAGTTTATTGTTACTCACAAAAGATAAAAGACTAAAATAAGATTAATTTTACTGATTAGTAAGTGTATGGTGCTATATATAGTTCAGTTCTTTGTGTCTCCAGTTTACAATTATTTTTCCACGAGCATATAACGCTTTTGAATAGCAATGTTTAACATTTGCGCAATTGTGGATTTTGATGGATTTCAAACTAACGAAGGTTTCTTAGTACGTGAATACGGTTACATCGCTATAAAATCGCAAGTAGCTGCGAGTATTCGTTTTAACCTATCGCCTTATAAGTATAAACTTAGTGTCAAAGATCGTAAAACTGTGCGATATGTTGAAAATTACGTGTGTGGACTTCCTTTCTGTCCCATAGCATGGGAAAACGTGTATCCCTTAGAAAGTCTAGACTCTAAACTTTTGGAATGGTACAAGCAGACAAAGAGTGTCTCTCAGTACCTAGTTGCTTACAAAGGTGGTTGTGTTGAGAAACAACGCTTAGATGCCTTGAATATTCCAAACATCAACTTGGAACACTTTGGGTGTCCAAAATTCGATGTACTATGTGCTCTAATCACCAACAAAGAGATCGAAAAACTATCATGTGGTCATCACAAAAATCATTTGCATTGCCCAAAAGCTGAGGTGACGGCTTTTAATAACTGGCTCATAGGAAATATTTGTCTCTTAAAAAATGCAGGCATGTAAAAAATACGTTCTTTTGTTTTTACTATAGTGCATTACTTTGTGTAAAATATATGAATCCTGTGTTTTTTTTCAATTAAAAAGTGTTATATAGTTTACTTTGTTTCAGTATGACTTCTTTCAAAATGTTTTAGAATTATTTTTCAATATGTTTTAGAATTATTTTTCAATATGTTTTAGAACAATTTGTTTTTTGCAGAGATTGTTTGAAGAATACATAAAATTCATACTTAAACATTATTTCAATGATATTTGTTCATTTAAAAATTAATTAGTATTTAAAATTTTCCGTTGTTTTTTAAATTTTACTCATGTGTAAAACTATCAGTGGTGTGAGTAAATCTTTAGATTATGCATTAACTATCAAGAAAGGGCAATAATTTATTTTGTTTAGCAGCCTTAAAATGTACACATTATTTTCAAAAATCACAAAAAACCCACTTACTATCCATTTAACGTAGCAATGTAGTACATCTAAAATTATAAAAGACCTATACAAAGTATCTTGTAAAATACTTGTACAAAATTGGCATTTGACTCTGCAATTTAAACTGCATAATATACACAAGGTTTTCAAGTAAATAAAAAGAAGTTCATATGTTTAGTAAAATGTATGGTTTGCAAGAGCATTAGAATAAAGACATTTAATTTAGAACTTCAAGGACTAAAAGTTTATTAATATTAATTTTCACTACTTCAAATGTACAATTAAACATCTTCATAGTATGGGTCTTGCAATGTTTCAACTAAAGGTAAAAAATATTTTACTTTTACAGGTTTCTTCTTAATTTTTTTCTTACATAAAAACATGCTTTAAGAAATCAAAATGCTAAATGTCTTAATTGTAAATTGAAAATAATTATTTTTTGTAATCTGCATTTAAAATTTTTTAATAATACCGAATTTATATGTTCAATCGTATGTTTTTAAAATCATTATTAAAATATGTGTAATAGTATCTAATTTTTGTGTAAAAGCATCTTAATATTTTACAATAAATCAAAGAAAATTTCATTTCAAAAAGTTTGTAAATCTAAAAAATTGAATCATTAAATTTTAGCCAGATTAATTTAAAAAAAAATTATATGACTAGTAAATAATAATTAAAAAATAACATATGGTTTAGATTTCAATACGATTATAACTTCTTCAAATGTACAAGGAGTCATCTGCGTTTCTACTCATTTGTTAAGGTCATCAAATCTTGTAAGTTTAATTAACTTTGTTCTACTGTTTCTTTGTTTAATCAACTTACTTCTGTAAGTACCATGTTGTACTTCTGTGGTATATGGGTGAGTTTTCTTTAAATCAATTTTAAAAAAAATTACAAGGAAACATGTGCATAGTATGGGTTTTGCAAAGTTTTCAAATAAAATAAAAAATATTTTTTTATTTTTACTTAAGTGTACAGTATTTAAAAATAATTTTCTGCAATAAAATATGTGCTGTAGAATCTAATGTATAATTAGTGTTTAAGTAAAAACATCTAAATTTAAAAAAACACATAAATATTTATAGCAAATAAAATTTTATTTCAGATCTTGCATTAAAAAAGACACAATTTATAAAATTAGTATTTAATTTTTTTTTTAATCCAGAATACTGTGTATGTCGTAAGACACGCATAAAAGTTTCTTTAAAATAACAATAAGATGCAAGTATAAAAAATAATATTCACAAAGGCATAAATATTAATTGTAACGTTTTCCAAATATCGTTTAGTGTACATTCCTATTTACACTGTGTTCCAGTTCAGGGGCTCATATGGGTATTATCACTAATTTATACAATAATTTTTCGAAACGTTAAGTTGATTCTAGGGCATAATGAATTTCCACGGGGCAAGCTGTGTAACCAAAATTTGTTGGTTGGATAAATCATTAAAAGTAAACTTCCATTTTCCAGAACAATTTTTAAAGAGTTTTAGTTCTTTCTAGAAAACACAAACTGTCTTTTTTGTCCAAATGAAACAGACGCTATGGGTGCATTATGATCCAAGTCCTTCTCGTTGTCTTTATGTGCACCTATACAGTCCTTACCATCTTTATAACGGTTCACCAACACAAAATTAAATCTTGCATCAATTATTCGTTCCACTTCACCCTTTATTTCCAACAGTAAAGGAGACCAGGGCTTGGCTGCAATACAAGATCCACTAAAGGTATAGCTTATACCTTCGTCTTCATATGCTACAAGTTGTCGATGCACAGTATGTTTCTTACCGTAAATTTCTATAGTAGTTTCCTCTTTCTTTAAATACGTTAATTCGTTTTCCAATCGACGGAAATATGACCAACCATCACAATCTGTAAACAATTTACCATATTCATAGCATAAAGAATCTTTACAGTATTTCTGAAAACACTGTTCTTTGTCTGTACGCATTTTCTTTGCAGGTCTAATATCACTAGAATCCATGATGTATCTAAAAACAGTAGAAGGGCAAAAATCCAGAGAAGCAAAATTATTCAAAGACCCTAGAAACAAATTCAACTATGCTTTTAAAAGCCTCTTAGTTATCAAACAGCATAATAACTTTCTTTTGTTTGGTCCCTAACATTTTCAGATACCACAACACGTGTACTTCAGTAGTTTAAGCTAATCTTTAATTTTCTTTTGAGTCACTTTTATCGATGACTCCTTGTATAAGTCCGTTCCTTCTCTTTAACCTACACGTGCAAAAACATTATCCTTAGTCATGTGTAATTCTCACACGTTCCAGAGGCTTCTAGATTTTTCAATATTTGGTAGTAGGTACTATACGCATTAACATAATGATAGACTATTTTAAATATAACACGATCATTTATATAGTCGTAATCAAACGGATAAAGTGCTTGTGTAAAATCTGTTGACCGCGAGCACCTTTTGCTGGGTTCAAATCCACATATTATTATTCACACAGGATATTATTCTATCTATACTATAGATGATTCATGTAAAACATACATATTGCAAAAGTCACTTTGCCCACTGTTGTTTAATTAAGATTGTATCCTATCAGTGTCTCCGGGTTAGTGTCCTTATGTTATCTTAATTAACTTAGGCTAAAGAATCCTTAGTCACCAGTTCCAGAAGCTTCTAGACTTTTCAGTCTTTGATAGTATTAATAGTACACATTAATAGAATGATAGACTATTTTAAATTCAACACGATCATATAGGTGATCATGGTCGAACGGATAAAGTGCTTGTGTAAAATCGGTTGGCCGTGATTACCTTTTGCTGGGTTCGAATCCACGTATTATTATTTTTCTTTCAAATAATTATCCATTTAATTCTAAAATATAGCTGGGAAATAAATCCTTTTAAAACTATTTGTTACTCTGTCCACCCCTAGATGGCGATACCTGTCATTTTCACACCATTAGAAATTATATACGAGAATATCAAATCTTATATTTAATTAGTTACTTGAAAAATCCCTAGATGGCGCTACCAGTCGTTCAGGGCATCAACCCCATTCATTAGAAGATTAATTATTCAAAAATAAAATCCCACCACTCCCAATATTTTCACAAGTCCCAAACTGAGAAAAAAAGCAAACGCTACATTTAAACACCTCCTTCCCTCAAGTGCTCGATAGCTCAACGGATAGCATGTTTGCTTTCGGAACCCATGGTCCCCGGTTCGAATCCGAGAAAATCCTTTTTAAATTTATATAATACGGTTACTCATCTCACCACCAGATGTCGCTACCAGTTCTTCATCACCATGGAAACTCACCATCAACAGCATGACGTCATCTCGTCCACCGAAAAATGAAAACAAAACGTCAAGTTCTTATCAGTAGTCCGCTTCAACTCTTATCAGTATCACCACAAATCCTTATCTCCCCCAACAACGAATCCTTATCTCCCGCCAACAACGTTATCTGATTCCTCCTCCTAAATGTAAACAAACGGCGGCCATCTTGAATTTGACGGTATAGTGGCCCTCATACTACTAATGTTATACTTGGAGGAGGGGGGACTGTTATCACAGAATCAGTATGGGTTTAGGAATGGCAGATCCTGCTCTACAAACCTTTTGAAGTTCTACAAAAAATTACTGAGGAGCTGGATAATAAGAGCAGTGTGGATATCATGTACATAGATTTTCAAAAGGCTTTTGATAAGTACCTCATGAGGCATTACTTTTTAAATTGGAAAGGCTGGGGATTCAGGGAAAAACATTAATATGGATAAAGAATTGGTTATTGGGTAGAAAGCAGAGAGTGCAGGTAAAAGGAAATTATTCACAGCGGACAAAAGTTATAAGTGGGGTGCCTCAGGGATCAGTTTTGGGACCAATTTTATTTATAATTTTCATAGATGATATAGGTCAGGGGATAAAGAATAGAATCAGTATATTTGCAGATGACTTAAAAATATGGGGGACAGTGGATACCAAGTTACAGATAGAAAATTTACAAGGGGATGTTGATAAGATATCCGAATGGGCTGTAAAATGGGGTATGTCATTTAATGTAGAGAAATGTCAAGTTCTGCATATGGGTTACAGGAACAGTGGAGCCGAGTACTGTCTGCAGGGAGTAATGGTAAAGGAGGGAGAAACAGTCAAGGATCTTGGGGTGATAATTCACAGGGATTTTAAAATGGGTCACCAATGTTCAGCTGCGGGTAAAAAGGCTAATAGGTTATTGGGGTATATTAAAAAGACTGTAACTTCAAGGGATAAGAATATAATCTTGCCGTTATATAAGGGTTTAGTAAGACCACATCTAGAATATGCTGTACAATTCTGGGCTCCATATATGAGAAAGGACATAGAATCAATTGAAAGGGTTCAGCACAGAGCTACAAAAAAAATAAAGGGGCTAGCAAATTTCGACTATAATGAACGTTTAAGTAAGCTAAACATGTATACACTGGAAAGAAGAAGAAGGAGGGGGGATTTGATTCAGCTTTTCAAGTTTGTAAAACAAGGGGACACAGAGGGCTTAAACTTCAATAGGGATAACAGAACAAGGGGCCATGGGTATAAATTGAATAAGACACATTTTAATCGGGATTTAAGGAAAAACTACTACTTTAATAGGGTAATAGACAGTTGGAACGCGTTGCCAGAAAATATAGTTAATTCAAAGGGAGTGTACGAATTTAAGACACAATTGGATAGTCAGTGGGAATTGGGGAATTCATAAACAAAGGACCAGCCTTGTTGGGCTTGAGCCTGTAGCTTGTCGTCAATATTTGTATTTGTATTTGTATTTAAAGAAAATCATATTTTTAGGTATCAATCTGAAGTAAAATTTTCCGCAGATTTCAAATCCGTTGAAATTTTTATTCTATCTTTAGCGATTGCGATTTTACGAAAAAAAAAAACTTAACATTCCCAGGCAATATGTTTTTACTTCTTGCTCTCATTGGCGGAAATGTAATGGGACAGGAAATGTAATCTGTTTCTTTTTTTTAACGAGAAGGGCAGAAGATGCAATCTGTTTATTTTTTTGGAAAGAGAAAGTTTATGTAACGTCCCAATCTCTTGTAAAAATATAAAAGAAGGTCACGTGAGTAGAAAAAGTCCATTTTCGGGGGTTTCTTCTTTTCTCCGGAAGAAACGCGTTTGAAAAACCAGGAGAGAATAAAACTATTAAATTCATTTAAAAACTTCTAGATTGAATTTTAAAATTCGCCGTGACCCAAAAATTGCAAAAAAATTCGGATTACCTGTGTGCCAAATCTCATTGCTATAAGTGCCATAGATCGTCAGGATTTTGCGTCCGCGAAACGAACAAACAGACAAACACTTCCTATTTTAATATTAGAAATTAAGAGAACGTCAAAGTGGGTAAGGGATGTTCGCAAGTATTTCGTCACTGTTTAAAATTTTGTTTAAGACTAGGTGTTTCCTCCCCCTGCTCGCCTACACTTGCCAACTCCTGGTGATTGCTACGCAATCTCATTTTGTTTGCTTCGCAAACCAACACTCCCTTCGCAAGAGATTTCGCTTTTTTTTTTACTTTAACACTTAATGCACCCTAAAAACTGCCAAAAGTTAAACACTAAGAAAATATTAATTTCCTGAAGCCAATCTGAATTTGAGAGGCTGCAATTTCCTGCAGAGGTAGATGGAAGTATGCAAATGTGTTATGTAACAGCCAATCACGGTTTCGTATCGAGAAATATGTTAAAAAGGCAGTAGTATAAGAAGCCAGCATTGTGAAGGGTTAGAACATTGAAGTCATTCACAAAATTATGTTTAAATCCAAAACAAATAAGGGGTCATTCCATTGTGACTAACGTAACTTTAGACTACTTTTCAAAAGCCATTAAATTATTTAATACTCTAAAATTCACTCTGGCAAAAATGGTAGGTATAAGATATTATGTAATTCAAGTCAGTTCACCATTTTCATACACCAAAACACTCTTTAAAGTTAATTATTTTAATAAATAAAATTCAATTTGAACTGTGACTAACGTAACAACTTATTTTTTACCTCTTAAAATATGTCTTAACTTCAAATTTAAATTGCTCTAAATTTAGACAGTGGAAAAATCTGTTATTATAGAAGAAATATGTATAAACATTAAGATATGTCTGTTTCAGTTTGATGAAAAAATCTATAACCATTATTTTTTGGTGATGTTTTTATTTAAGTAGTGTGACAAACGGTAACGTGACTAACGTAACAAATGGATTATAATAATGAGATGATATATATGTGTGTGTGTGGGGGGGGATAAAACTACAAACCTCCCCCTTTCCTCCTCACCAGCGCCCTCTACCTCCTATGGGCTGCGCCGATCAGCGAAGCAGCGAAGGAGGTGAGAAGGAAGTCCAACATCAAAAGAGGCATATCCTGCATTGCTTACATCGTTGAAGAAATTTTGGGCATTTTTAATTATCTTTTGGCTTTATAAAACCTTTTTTCCAAACGTGACGTTTGAAACAGCGCCAACTCCGTCGTGAGGACCTTTCCCATTTTACGAAGCAGTAAAATTCTACTCCAAGTACACAGGATTGGAAACCATCAGAGGCATGCTGTAATGGTTCTTGAAATGGGCTGCGGCTCCATCAGACCAAATAGTTACTCTTTTAGCTATGATTTTGAGTTCTTCAATTTCTTCTATGATCTTTTGATTAAATATTTTTACTACTGATTATGTGTGTCGATTGCTGTCAGATATGACGGCACATGACTTCGTTTCTAAATCCTCGTCCACAGTTTTTCTGAATTATACTACTGCCGTGTATACAGTGGCGTAGCAAGATGAGGTTGTACCCGGTGCTGAAAATTTTTTGTCACCCCTATTGAAATTATTAAAAGAAAAAATGAGATACAATTGGAGTAGGTGTTATTTCCTGTTTTATTTACTTAGCATTAAGAAATAAGCACTTAAAGACGTATTTTCCTTTGTTCTCTGCAAATTTTGAAATAACATCATCAAAATCAATTCCTTACGCTACTTTGTTTTCAATTGACAAGATAACAAATGCAGAGAGCTGAGCTTGACTAATAGAGGACCTCAGATAACTCTTGATTAATTTTAGTTTTGAAAACCTTCTCTCACATGATGCTACTGGAACACATAACGTTAACAAGATTCTTAAGGCTAAATTTATATTTGGCAAATAATTAACGTCGTCCTAAAACAAAAAAACGAACATGGAACTAAACTATTGACGACGGTCAGGGATCAATCCCCTGAGAGAAATCCAAGGACAGCACCACGTAATTTTGAACCACGGTCAGATGAAGAAAAGTTAGATTTGGTACAGAATCTGAAAGTTCATATTCAACAACAGACTCTAAAAATCTTTAAGGCCATTCCAGATATTCTTCTTTTGAAACTTTGGCAGATTGTAGATGTCTTCTTAGTCGTGGAATCTCTCTAAGGATATCACATTCAGAAAGTTCATCGTAGTTAGCGACTAAGTTTTGTTTTAACTATGGCAGTTCGTCTTCTGAAGTTGTAATCAGATTATTGGGCTCCAAAACCTCAAACCGAGCTGTTATATTTTCGATGTCTTTACAGCAAGAGTCTATTTCTTGATAAAAACCTGTTAATGCACTCCAACATTGATCTTTTCAATTCTTTATTCTATGTCAGTGGTTCATCTTGAGCCTTTTCTCCAGCCATCATTTTCTTCTTTCTGGCGATTCTTTTCACTAGAGGAATGTCCATCTCTGCATAAGTGTTTGTTGCAAACTGCAGTGCTTTCTCCACAATCTCATTTCTTTTGTCTTTCAAAAATATCTTCAAACTTCTCACTTTTAGAGTTGACACCCATGGCCGGTCAGAGGCCCATGCGACAGATGCAGCCGCATCGGGCGTCAAGATGCGGGCGCCGGCCAGTGCCGTATGAAGGGCTTGGGGGGGGGGGTCCCCACCAAGAGCGCCCGTAATAAAAAGGTGCCGATTGGCGCCCCAGTAAAAGCTCATTAAAAAACACCGTCCGCACAGAGGCGACAGAATATGACAAAATAATTAAATACAGTAGGAAGGGAGGGGGAGATTTGAGTTTCAGCATTCGAATGATCATAATACTGAAAACTTACATAATGAAATTCAATGTTTCAAAACTCAAGTCGTGGAAATCATTGAGGATATAGTCAGCTACCCAACTTTGACTTGTTAAAGTGTATATCCAAATATTGGCTTAAAGATCCATACCCTAATATAGAAATTGCCCTCAAGAATTTTTTGACCTTACCGGTTACAGTGCCGTCCTGCGATCGGAGTTTCACAATAAGTTGAAGTATTAAAAACTACCTCCGGTCTAGCATGGGGCAAAAACCGTTTGACAAACCTTACAATTTCATCCATTTTAGAAAAGGTGATAGAAAGTATGAAATTTTTTAATACATAATCTCAGAATTTGTCTTTCCAAAAGCAAGAAAATTACGTTGTAGGTTTTGTAATTTTCCATGTAGTTTATTTTATGAATTTTTTCAAACTTATAAATGAAGAAGTATATCCAGTTATGCTTTTTATTTTTAGCCCTAGTTTTGCCTGTATACATTTTGACAGGGGGGAGTGCCAAGTCCTACCTTTGCCAAGAACTCTAGAACCCTATATATGGCAATGGCGCCCGCCACAAACAATAAAAAGCTGATTATCTATAGGAGGCCATTCATCAATACCAATTATTCGGGATTTTTTAAAATTCCTCCCTTTCTCCCAAAAAAAAATATTGAACGATATCAAGCACAAAACTTTTACGTCCCCTCATTTTATAGCGATATCATACCCCAACGAATTTTCACACTAAAAATCTTAAAAAACCAATTTCTATTTTCTTTTAAACATAAATTTTAAAGAGTGGCATCTAAACAATACGGCGAATCTTTAAAGCGGGGAGGGGGACAAATCATCATCTCGCATCTGCAATACATTTCTCTCGGACCGGCCCTGTTGACATCCCTAGTACAAACTGAAGATAACCCCAAGTACTTCCCTTATTTTAATCCGCATTATGTTGACTTATTGAAGTTAATTGTCAGAAAATGTTATTAAACTCGTTTTAAGAAAATATATATATATATTTTTTAAGTGTCGTGAGCCACTCTCATTTTTTAATGAAAAAAAACAAATTTTTGCCATTTTGTCACCCCTGTCTATGATGACACCCGGGGCGGCCCGCACCCCCCCCCCTTCCTACGCCACTGCGTGTATATTGTGACCGATAAATTAGAATCAGTCTTCCAGTAGGCGGCCATAACTTCATTTTGATGTTTAATTTGAAAATTCTGTGAAAAATCAATTTGATTTAACAATTGACCGGGCTTTTTAAACCATCTTTTTGTTTTCTCAACTCTTTAGCTTGACGGGAAACGTTATAAAGGTGTTTGAAAATGTTGATTGATTGACAAATTGTCTTATCCATAAAATCTTTGGCATTAACAGTTGTCTTCTAATATTCCTTTTCCCACTGATGTACTTGAATTTCTTCATCTACATCCAATTTAATGCTGGACTTATCTAAATACGAAACAAAAAAATCAGGGTGACAAGCAAATGTTTTTGGTCCAGCTGCGCGGATTGTTTGGAATTAATAAAAAAGAAGTTTAATTTCGTTCTCTAATTTTTTGCTTTTCCAATTTGCTATATTGTATGCTTCATTGACAAGAAAAACCTATTCAATATCCTTTCAAGCACTGTTTTTATTTTTCACTTAAGAGAACGAAAATTAGTTTTTCGCCTTTCCAGAACAAAGGGATGAGACCAAGGGAAATTATTTGAAAGAAAAGCTCTTTTGTCAAATGCAAAAATAAAAGATTTTACAAATGTTATAAAGCATGAACATAAATTATTCCTTAAAGCGCATAAATGTGGTTCACAATTAAGACGTTGAACGCCAGAACGGACCTTTCCACATTTTTTTATTTTTCTAGTTGAAGGCTGTTCCCGTTTTGTTAACACCTTTCACGCCAGAACGGACCAAATGTGGTTTATCTAATGGCCAACAGACTGCAGCCTTTCCTTAGCTTGACCATCGTACTTTTTAAAAATCCAACTTGAGGTGGGAATGGACCATGTGGCTTGGTCCTTTCTTGCACTGCAATCTTTTTTTTGTTATTGAATGATAGGTCGGAATAACCTGTTTGGAACCTTCAATTGTTTACAAGATTGATTTTTTCTGTTTCTGTGTTGTTTGTGTGTTCTTTTTGTGTTACACTTTACGAAATGTATGAGCTTTTGGACAATAACTCAAGCACTGATTTGATTTTATTATTGTAAATTTACTGGTGTGCCTACCTATCAGTGGCGATTCCAAGGGGATAGGCATGGGTGCCATAGCACCCATGGCTCCCCTCTTGTTTTAATTTTTCATAATTCGAATACCACTCACTCATTGACTGGCTCACTCACTCATCACTGTAGCTCAAGAACTACAAGTCCTGGGAAGCTGAAAATTTACAGGATGATTCTACGTATACCGTAGGGGTGCACTAAGAAAGGATTTTGAAAAATTCGACTAGGAAGATGCGTAAAATTAAACTAAGGCCTAAGCCAAAGGCAATTCGAAATCTCCATAAAAATAACATTGAATATAAAACGATTGCTATTCGCAGCTCAGATTGTATGAATGCATGAATGGACTTTTTACTTCTTCCCATGATGAAAATAATAATTATAAATATTTGATTGATGAAGAAATAATTTAAAGCTTTTAATTTTACATATCTTACATTTTGTAATGGAACACGAAAGCCCCCAAAAAACTCATTGATCCTAAAAGAAATCCGACAGAATTAATGTTAAATTTTTTAATTTATTTTACAATTCTTTATTTGGGTTTTTGAGTTGATAGCGAGATGTTGCTGTCATATTTGAAGATTCTTTTTGCTCATAAATCATTATTGTTTTCATCACTATTGTTCATTTTTTCTCGAATTGTTTTATTTCAGAATATATTCAAGAAGTCGAAATTTAACACGCCAGAAGATTTTTTTTTTCAGAATTCTGCATTTTTTTCAAGGATTGGAATTTTGTTTCTATTGCATTATTTGTTCCAGTATATTACCTATTGCAGAAATATTATTCAGGATTTAGATTTCAATGGTTTATTTATTTCCTGCAAAGTATCACTAGATATGAATAATTCATTGGTGGTATATGTATATTTCGACCAACTTTCTTTAAATCTCTGCTTTAATACGTAATTGTGTGTAGATTGTCAAATCATAAAATAAATAAAATATACTCATCAAAATATTTTTAAAGCGGGTAATTTCTTATTTTAAAATAACAAGTAAACTTTAAAAAATAACTTTAAAGCAAAATGGGTTACATTAAATTGAAACGGACAGTCGTACGTTGTAGTTCAAATGTATTTAAAAATTTTGACATAGCTTTTCATTGCAAGACGATTAAAATCAATTAAATTTCAGTTGTTTTCGTGTTTCATTGGGTGTTATTGAAAGCTGTACTTCATTGTCAAGTCACTCTATCTAGCATTCTAAATAGGTTCGTGCTTTCCATTTAGAACACGAATTCCTGTGAATTTAAAAAAGTACCATAAGAGTTCAATTTAAAACTGTATGTCTGTTGGAAAAAAGGGAATTTTAAACAAGACTTAAAATTAACTTTCTGTTCATTAAAAAAATTGTTATAGATTGAGTTTAATTTGTCTACACTGATGACATTTATTTTTATCACAAGCTCCGTTATTTCACATGCCGCTTAGTGGAATTTTTAGAAATAAGTGCGTTTGCTTCAAACTAAATAAGTCATGAATGCCGTAAATTTTTAGCCCCCTTGGACAAATAGAACTCGGGTTAATATGTACCCTATCATACCCACAGGGTTCTAAATTATAAGTATACCAAAGGTGGTGTAGATTGGTCAAAGGTGGATTAGTATAGGAACAGACAAACGTCAACTCTGCTTTATATATCTAACAGAAGTTTCATTATTCCACCTGCCGATGATTGGAATTTTAAAAAAAAATTGCTTCCCCTAAACTAAATTAGCCACGAATGCCGTAACAATTTAATTTACCATCCTCTCATATTGATGATGAAATTCGAAAATATCGCATACTAGGAGCTAGAAGGGCACAAGTAAAACATATTCATAGGAAAATTAAGAATAAGATTATCCGCCAAAAATTCGCTATTTTTACTAAATATGAACGGACGAGAATATCGTAGTCACTCGAAAAGTCAAAATAAACTTCTGTAGTAATCACATTAGAAAAAAAAAACTTTCAGCAGAAGTGCGACGAATTTGAAATGGATTATGTGGATGGATACAACATATATGTACATTTGTATCCGAAGTAAATTGTTGAAGCGATGGAGAAGTTCAAATGGATATTACATTTTTTTCCCGTTTACTTAAATGATACTAACATTTTTTTATGAAAAATAATTTATGATGACTTTTCAATCAAGGTATTATTAAATCAACCTGAGCAAAGCCGGGTATTTCTCTAGTATATTATTATTTTTACAAGTATATTTGAGTTCAGAGTTTCTCTTATTGTTTTTGCATAACTGAACGATCCTTTCAAGTCGTAAAACTTTTCATCTCAGTTAATTCTTCTTCTTCGAGAGAGAGAGAGAGAGAGAGAGTGATTATTCACTCTACTCTTATCTTTTTTACGTAATTATAATATAAAGTTTTTATAAATATATCTAATATACAAGAAATTATTGCTATATGGACAATAAACTTCTTGTAATTGATATAAACTCTAGATATGATAAAACATTTCTTTCAGAACAATTTCATGTTCTTCTAATTAATTTATTTATTATTACTTTTTTTGAAAAGGATTTTACAGTATAATTATTTTTTCTTTAAAAATGCACTTCAATAAGGGATGTATCATGTTTCCTATTATTTATTATTATAATAATGTGTTAATGTAAAATCACTGTTTTTTTATTTATTATGTTCAATTAGGCTACCATCAATTTCATAATGGCCCTCTCCTTGAGCATTTTCTGGATCCGCCAGTGCTACCTATTCCTCAATAAATAATTCAACTATTATTTAATTGGGGCATTCATGCTTTTTCTCTCATTTAATAAGGTTTATCGTCTTAAACTATGACAGTTGTGTACATATTAGTGTATTATGTGTACAACATATTATGATAAGCCGTTTTTTCGTGTTACTATAAACATGTGACAAAAAACCTCTGGCCATTTAATACGATAAATAGGTTTTAAAAATGATCATGGTTCCCCTAAACTCTACTTTCAAGCAAGCGCTTTCGTTTCGGAAAGAATACTACCCATTGTACATAACGAAGTCGATAACTAAGAATTTTAATTTGAATTATTATTTTTTTAAAGAATATTTTTATTAATAAACTTAAGATGGCTGCAAATTGGTATCCCTTTATTTCCAGGGTTTTTTGGACTTTTACTTTATGTGGAGGAAAACCCCTACGTCTCGCACTTAACTTCGTGCATATCAGATTGCCAAGTAAATGGCTGGGGAGTTCCTCTATAGGAGGGTTTTTTTCAGGGCTGTAGTGGAGGGTATACACCGTATACCCTCTGGTGTTCCCAGCAAATTCCGTATACCCCCTGCTTTTTCTTAAAAACTACGTACACCGCTTTGCTTTTCCCAAGAAAACATCGAGCGAAACATCACGTGAAACGCAAATAGTTGTAGAAGCGAAAAAAAGTTTCTATTTGGTACATAATTCCAAAATCGTACCTATTAATCAAAAGCAATTCATTCAAACTAGTGTCGATAGAATGAAACCCAGACTTTGTTCTGATGTTAATGAAGAAATTTGTCCATTTTTGAAGGATATGTCCATACCTGATACAGAAAGTATAAATACAACATAAATGCAATAAACATATTGGACATTGAGAAAAACAGGTAAAAAGGATCTGTCGACGTTTTGGTATAGATGGCATGTGCACTATTCAAGGTTTGAGGGACCCATGAAAACGTCCAAATTGTTCCAGAAAAATTAAAGCCTCTTTTAAGAACAATTGGATTTCTACCATGTTCCACGGACGAGTGCGAGCGCGTGTTTAGTTTAATGGATAACATAGAGTAACAGATTTGAGATCATCTTTATTGATTTCAAATGTCTCCAATATAATGTTTAATAATGCAAATGGACCATTTACAGTCGCTAAAAAATTGCAAATTCTTGGTATATATATATAAATTACGCGTCACGTTGTTTGTCCGCTATGGACTCCTAAACTACTTAACCGATTTCAATCAAATTTGCGCACCGTGTGCAGTTTGATCTAACTTAAAAGATAGGATAGCCTTCAACTCAATTTATAGCCGCGATATTATTTTATTGCAAATTATTGCGGTATCTGTTGACTGGATTGAGTAAGTATTCTAACAGATGGCGCTGTGTTGAAAGTACCAACGTTTCACATAAGCTACAATTTAATGGCATAACCACCACGTGTTGCTGAGTCTAAAGTATAAGTTAAATTTATTTCGTAGTAAACGCAATACAGTGATTAGCATAGCCGGCCACGTGTTATTTAGACTGAATTATAAACTGAATTCATATTATAGAACTATGCAAGATTTAAACGGCAATGATAAACTTTTCGGTGGTGCTATCTTACTTTTGTCTGGTGATTTCCGACAGACCTTACCGGTTACACCTCGCTCTACTTTCGCGGATGAGATTAATGCATGTTTAAAACGATCATTCTTATGGCGAAGTGTTGAAATACTTTATAGGTGCTGGTTGCTCAGTTGAAGATAATTCTACGAAAAATTTATATTTCCAGCACATTTTCTTTGGGAAACATCGTTAATTTTATCTTTTGGAATCAGAAAAATAATCAGAACAACATTCTTTCGTTTGCAAGAATTTTTTCTCTTTTTTATTCGTGTTGCCAGGTTTAGATATAGAGCTTTTAGAAAAGAAAGATTATACTCAGCATTCATAGATGCTACATACTTTTAACCCAGCATACACAGATGCTTCTAAGATACATAGATGCTACATTACTCCCTTCCCAGTAACTAAGTTACGATGAAGAGAGGAGCAGTAATAAGAACAATTTACAGTTATATACAAATTATTAAAGTATCTAAAGAAAAAAAATTTTTACAATAATCCAAATATCCTTTTGAAAACATCTTGAAATATAACAATAATGACAATATATGTATATATGATATGGATAAAAGAAATGATAATATATAGTTAAAGTTAACAATAATTTGTACATTCAGTCTCTAAAACGAACAGGTCGTTGAATCTTTCTTCCAACACGGGAAAATCTTTGTTCTAGAGGCTTATCTGTGGTAACGTCCGGTGTATCCGCTTGCACAGGTACTGGTGGTTCTGGATGCTTTTCATCGGCGGCCAAAATGTAAGCAGGTTTAAGTCGGTCAATAGAAATTTTTACTTCTTTACCTTTTATGCAGACTAGGAAGTATTTCTCAGTTTTCAGAATCACTTTGAAGGGTCCTTCATATGCAGGCTCAAATGGTTTCTTGACTCTGCCTGTTCTTATGAACACATGGGAACACGTTTTGAGATCCTTATGTATAAATGCTTTGAAGTTATTTCTATGCCTTGTAGTTTTAGGTTTGAAAGATTGCATCTGCTCTTGTAATTTGTGCAGAAACGTCTCTGGGGTCGTAGAAATAGTTGGATCATCAAAGAATTCTCCAGGGAGTTTTATGGTTTTTCCATAAACCATTTGCGAGATTGAATGTTCAGAATCCTCTTTTACAGCTGCTCTGAGGCCCAAAAGTATAGTTGGAATAGATTCTGTCCATCGAAGAGTATTGTGTGACCGTATAGCTGCTTTCAGTGTCCTATGAAGTCTTTCGATTTTGCCATTACACTGTGGATGATATGCAGTTGTGTGTTTAAGTTTCATTCCACAAATAGCTGCCAAAGTTCTAAAAAGTTCGGATGTAAATTGCAAACCTCGGTCTGTGATGACTTCGTAAGGTACTCCAAATCGGGTTATCCAACCTTCGTAAAATGATCTTTCCACTGCTTCGGAGGTTATATCACGTAAAGGGATAACTTCCATCCAACTAGTAAAGCGATCTATGCAAGTTAAACAGTAAACAAACTCATTAGATGGTGAGTAAGGTCCAATGATATCAATATGAACTGTGCTGAATCGTTCATCCAGTTCTTTGTAGGTTCCTAATGGTGAGTTAGTGTGCCTCGTAATTTTGTTTTTCTGGCAACTGATGCATGTTTGCGACCATTTTCTTACGTCTTTCCGAATGTTTTTCCAAATAAATTTTGATGTCATTTGTTTCACTGTTGCTTTGATACCTGGATGGGCTAAACCATGGATTGCTTGAAACATTATCTTTCTAAATGATTTAGGTATATATGTTCTTACATTCGAAGTTGAAATGTCACACCAAAGAAATTTACCAGATGGAAGGTTATTTAGTTTAAAATTTAAAGATTTGTTGTTACGTAATTCATTCAATTCTTCATCATTAATTTGATCTTCAGCTATTTTATCGAAATCTATTACAGTTAATTCTTCAATTCTTGACAACGTATCAGCAATAATATTATCTTGTCCACTAATATGAACTATTTTCGTTGTGAATTGAGAAATGTATTGTAAGTGTCTTAACTGTCTTGGAGATGCTTTTTCATTCTTTTGTTGAAAGGCAAAGATTAGTGGTTTATGATCGGTTATTATTGTAAAATCTCTTCCTTCTAATAAGTGTTTGAAATATTTTATAGATTGGTATATGCCTAAAAGTTCACGATCATATGTACTATAATTTCTTTGTGCATCGTTTAGTTTTTTGGAAAAGAATGCTATTGGTTTCCAGCCATGTTTGTCATGTTGTTGGAGGACTGCTCCTGTTGCGAACTCTGAAGCGTCTGTACATAAAGACAGTGGTAATTCAGAATTCGGAACAGTTAATAACGCAGTATTTGCTAAGTCCAATTTACATTCTTCAAATTGTTTCTTCGCTTCGTCAGTCCAAGGAATTTTTCTTCTATCTTTTTTTCTAGCACCTTTTAAATATTCGTTGAGTAAAGATTGCTTCTGAGCAGCTTTCTTCAGGTACCGACGGTAAAAATTTAGCATTCCTAAGAAAGTGCGAAGTTGATGGATAGTTTCTGGTAATGGAAAGTCAATGATAGCTTGAACCTTTTGTGGCAATGGGCGAGAACCTTCTGGAGTTATTAAGTATCCTAAAAACTCGAGGCTATTTACTCCAAAGATGGATTTTGACAGATTTATCCGTAATCCATATTTAGCAAATTGGTCCAAAACTATTTTCAGGTGTTTTTGATGTTCTTCTTCCGTTTCGGATGCGATAAGAATGTCATCTAAGTACGGGAAAACAAAATCTAATCCTTGCAAAACTTCATTTATGAACCTTTGAAAGGTGGCAGGGTCATTTCGAAGACCGAAACTCATTACATTAAATTCGAATAGTCCAAATGGGGTTATAATGGCGGTTTTATGCTTGTCTTCTTCTGCTATCGGAATTTGGAAGTAGGCTTTGAAGAGATCAGTTTTTGAAAACACACGTTTATCTTTAAGTATATGATGGAAATCTTCAATTCTGGGGATTGGATATCGGTCTGGCACTGTCCTATCATTAAGTCGGCGATAATCACCACATGGACGAATCGAGCCATCCTTCTTTGTGACAAGATGGAGAGGACTTGCCCATGCAGATTTTGATGGTCTAATAATGCCATTGTTTATCATGAATTTAAATTCTTCCTTGGCTATTTCCAAGCGTTTGTTATCCAACTGTCGTGCTTTACTATAAACTGGTGTTCCTTGAGTAGTAATATAATGTTTAACATTATGATTAACATTTGATATCAATAAATTCGGTTTAGTAATACTGGGATATTGTGATAATAAGCTAGAAAATTTAGAGTTTTTATCAAAAATGCTTACACCTATTTCTTCAATTGCTGATGTGGCAGTGCCCAAAACATTGAGTTTGGTTACACCATCAATCAGTTTCCTTTGTTTAATATCCAGCAATAAATTAAATTGATTTAGAAAATCAGCACCTAAAATTGCTTTACTGATTTTGGCTATGATAAAAGGCCACTGAAAATCACGACGAAGACCTAAATCGAGCGTTAAAATTTTGTATCCATAACAAGGTATTTCAGTACCATTAGCAGCATACAGTTTGAAATCACTATTCAGGGTATCAGTTGATTGAGCTGGGATGATGCTCACGTCAGCTCCACTATCCACAAGAAAACGCAAGTCCGTTTTTCTGTCCGAAACAAATAGTCGGTACTTGCGGCAATCATGCATATCATTTGCAGCAGAGCTTGCCGCTAATTCTGCTGCGCGGTGAAGTTTTCCGTCCTTTTCCAACTGCAAGGAGGAACGCATTTATCCGGCAAACACTTGTCACCAAATTTAAAGTGATAATAGCAGTATTTTCCGTTAGGATTAAATTTGCGGAATCTGCTACGAGATCTGGAACGAGCACGTTTCGTGAGATTTTCAGTCGATCTCGGAATACGATTTACAGTTAGTTGAGCAATTTGCTGTTCCAAAGTTGTTATTTTGAGCATTAAATCATTAATTGTAGGAGAAGAAGGTTTTTCATTATTTACAGTATAGATGTCGCTTCGGGAGCTCATATCGCAGATTTTATCAGCCATTAACGCCAATTTATTCATATCTTCATCACTAACTAATAAAATGTGTTTCATTGCTTCTGGCAATTTGTCGAGCCAAAGTGTTTTTATTAAATTCTCAGATACATCTGGAGTAGCAACAGCACGTAATTTTTGCAAAAGTTGGCTGGGTTTCATATCCCCCAGTTCAATTCCTGTGATGAGACGTCTGATTCTCGTGCTTTCACTCTCTTTAAAGAGATTTAACAGCCTTGTTTTTGAATCAGCATATTTACAACTACTTATACTACTAACAATGTCCCAAATGTTCTCGACATATTTCGACTCAAGCTGAGACACCAAATGGTTAAATTTTGTTTCATCAGACACAATATTGTTAATTTTAAACTGAGCCTCAACTTGAAAAAACCAAATTTCTGGTTTATCAACCCAGAATGGAGGTATTTTGATGCTCACCTTGTGTAGTTCCGAAGACAAAGGAAGCGTCTTGGTTTCAGTTTCATTTTCAGTCATCTTGTTGTCGTTAGTCCAGGGTCACCAATTCATATAGGTGCTGGTTGCTCAGTTGAAGATAATTCTACGAAAAATTTATATTTCCAGCACATTTTCTTTGGGAAACATCGTTAATTTTATCTTTTGGAATCAGAAAAATAATCAGAACAACATTCTTTCGTTTGCAAGAATTTTTTCTCTTTTTTATTCGTGTTGCCAGGTTTAGATATAGAGCTTTTAGAAAAGATAGATTATACTCAGCATTCATAGATGCTACATACTTTTAACCCAGCATACACTGATGCTTCTAAGATACATAGATGCTACAACTTCGATTGACCATAAATATGCGCGTACAATTGCAAAATGATCCATCAGCACAAATATTTTCTGAACAATTGCTAGATATTGGGAACGGTAAAATAGAACTGCAACCAAATACGCAATGCATTAAACTACCAGACAATTTCTGCACTGTTCTTCAGGGAAAAAACGAATTGATTCAGAGTATTTTTCCGGATATACAGAGTAATTACTTGAATCATAACTGGCTCAGTGATCGGGCTATTTTGGCATCCAAAAATGTTGATGTTGACGAAATTAACTTCCAGATACAACAGTTGTTACCAGGCGATCTGATGTCTTTTAAATCAATCGACACTGTTATTGATGAAAATGATAGTGTAAATTTTCCAATTGAATTTTTAAATTCACTAGATATACCTGGAATGCCACCACATAATCTTCGATTAAAGATTGGTTCACCTATTATTCTTCTGCGTAGTTTGAATCCACCTCGATTATGCAATGGTACGCGTTTGGTCATCAAAAAGATCACCGGAAATATTCTTGAAGCTACCATTTTAACTGGAAAGTTTAAAGGAGAAGTGGTCCTGTTGCCACGTATTCCGATGATACCATCAGAATCTACGATACCCTTCAAAAGGTTACAGTTTCCAATTCGTTTAGATTTTGCCATGTCTATAAACAAGTCTCAAGGCCAAACAATGGCCATTTGTGGTTTAGATTTGGAAAATCCATGTTTTTCTCATGGGCAACTATATGTTGCATGTTCACGTGTAGGAAAAACGTCAAATCTATTTGTGTTAGCTAAAGACAGGTTAACCAAAAATATTGTGCACCGATTAGTGTTAAATTAAATTAAAATTAAAAGTATTTATAATTCAAAATAATAAACATTATTGTTAAAAATTTTAAACTATCTGCCCTACCTACCTCATTAATAAGTTTAAGTGTTACGTGTTATTTACTAACAACTTTGTAATGTACTCATTTGTTACAGACTTGAATACAAAAAATAAAAAAATTTAAATTTATTTCTTTTGTATTGAGTTTTGCTCAATATCAACGGTAGTAGAAAATCAATCATGGAGGTCGCCATGTATTTTGACAAATGGCATCTGTGTAAAAAAGCATGGTGGTCCCCATGACTGGTGTTCTACTACCCTTTCCCTTGAATAGTTTACTACTATGTAATATAATAAAAACCGTAGCCACAGCAACGCGTGGCCGGGTCTGCTAGTATATATATATATATATATATATATATATATATATATATATATATATATATATATATATATATATATATATTCTGGGTTTTTTGGACTATCCCACACAAAGTTAAGTGGGAGACTATCTATGGTAAATGCCAGAACGGACCAACCCTCAAAATGTGTTTATTAATTAGACTGTTTTTTTTAATATTTTCAAATGACAATTTGTTTAAACTATCTAATGAATAAAAAACCAGCTTCAACTTACAATATAACGAATAAACTGTTAAATTTTACATTAAAAAATAAAAAAAATTTAATTTTCTTACTATCTCAAAAGTACTATCAGTGGGGATGGTCCGTTCTGGCACTCAACGCCTCAATTGTAATATGGTTTAAGAAATGGCTTAATCTTATTTTTAACAAAATTGATTTTATTTAATACCACCACAATTATGCGGTGCTTTACGTTTGTTTTACTCGGGTTGAATTGGTTAACTGTCTTCCGCTTTTGGTAATAAATTGTAATTTCTATTCATTACATGTTACAACTACCATACTCTAAAAATGTAAATATTTTTACACAATTTCACAAATGTAAATAAATGTATATTTAACATTTTTGTAACAACGAAAAGTCTCTAGAGTGAGCCAATGTTATCCAGAATGCATAGAACAGTTCAGAGTATGTATATCAATGCCTTGTATTTCATTTAAGAACAAAGGGGTGTCCCAAAATTATCATACAGTGATTAAATATGTTTTTAAAACTAATTAAACCATTACTTACCTTGCAATACAGTTGTTGAACGAAAAACATCGAATTAAAAATCCGTAAATACATCTTAAAGCAGATTCAAAAAAGCTTTGAACAAAAAATAGTGAATGTGTCTGTTTTTTTACTACAAAATAGATTCTTTGAATATAACGCGGACACAAATTTAAAAAAGCAAACGATAAAAAAATACCAAGATTGCCGTTGTTATCTGGCAGTCCTATTTTAAAAGATCTTGTTCTGTATATTTTATTCACGATGTTTTATTCTCTTTGTATCAATTACTAAATTCTATCTTCTATCTCAATTAGCTTACCTTTTTCAAAGTGCAATGTCACTTCCTTTAACATTCTACCCCATAGCTCTTTTACTATCAATAAATTTTCTATTAATTCTGATGTGGAGGCTTACAATTTTCTGCAAGGTACTCCGTAATTGAACGTCCGTTCCTTTTTTGTCGTCTGATCTAAATATTCAGATCGTCATTCGGACCGTGGTTCAAAATTACGTGGTGTTGTCCTCGGATCTTTTCCGTGGGGATTGATCCCAGACCATCGTCAGTAGGTGTCAAGCAGTGTGCGTCGCGTTTTCGGAGCTCCCGCGAAATTCAAGTTATTTTTGCGTTATTCTTCATTTATTTAGTACTAAGCAGTGTATTACTTCTATTTGTATTAGTTCAAACATTTCTAATTGTTTTTAAAGTGTTTTTATAGTCCTTGTACTTAGTTTTTGACTTGTCAAGTAGTCCTAAGTCAAGTCTCGTTAGGCCTAATTCACGTATGTCTCGTTAGGCCTAATTCACGTATGTCTCGTTGGGCCTAAATATGTTGTGTCTTGTTTGTTTATAGTTGACTAAGAAAGGTTATAGGATATTTAATTCCAGCTTTTTCTGTATATTTGTTTCAGTGCAGTGCTTTTTCTGTGTATCTGACTTAGTGCTTTTTCTGTATGTTGGATTTTGTTTAGTGCTTTTTCTGTGCATTGATTGTTACTTTGGATTAGAATGGGTTTAGTTAGAATGTTCAAGGAGATGAGGACAGAGGGAGCCAGTGGGGAGTTCTATGTGGAATGTGACGTGTGGGAATATGGTTGAGGCAGGAAAGGGTGGTGTGAGTGGGGTTAAAATGTCAGAGAAGGTTGTATTTACATGCAAGAGTTGCTTAGAGGTGGGTGATTTGAGGAAGGAGCTGGAGGCTTTGAAGGTGAGGTCTGCAGAGGGAGTGGAAAAGGGTGTTCAATGTGAAGACTTGGGACACGTAGATCAGGGGGATGAGGTTGATAAGGTAACTAGAGGGGTTGTGGTTGGTGATTCAATGGTTAGTGTTTTGGGAGAAATGGTAGGGCGTAAAAAGCGCAATTTTGCAAGGTGTTGCCTGCCAGGCGCCAGGGTAAAACATGTAGTTGAGGCAGTTAAGGCAGGTGTAATTAAAGGGGAGTAAAAGGCAGTAGTGTGGGTGGGTAATGGTAACTTTAGTTAACGTCGTACTAGAGCAACACAACGGGCTATTGACGACGGTCCGGGATCAGTCCCTTAAGAGAAGTAGTGTGGGTGGGAACAAATGATGCAGAGAGAACTACTAATGTTGAATTTAAGAGGGAAGCGGAAACATTTTTAAGAGGCATTAAGTCTCATGGGGTAGAGGTAACAGTATTAGGATTACTACCTAGGTATGGGTTAGGTAATGGGTGGTTAAATCAAAGGGCCAGTAAGATGAACGGGTTGTTAAGGGATTTGTGTGAGAGGGAGGAGGTTAGATTTTTAGATGTTTGGAAGGAGTGTAGAAGGGATTGGATAAGCAGGGACAATTTGCATTTAAGTCTGATAGGTAATAGGGAGGTTGGCAAGCGGGTTTTGAACATTCTGGAGTCAAAAAACTAGAATACAAGCAGGGATGGGAAGGATATAGAGGGTTGACAGTACACTGTAATTGGTAGGAAAACTAACAGGGTCTAAATTGCAGGAGACAAACAATACAAAGGGGAAGTGCAATGTAAGGGAGAAAAACAATACCAAGACAAATAATACAAGTGGAAAGTGCAATATAAGGGTGAAAAATAAGCTAAAAGTATTTTATTGTAATGCTCGGCAGTGTGAGAAATAAAATGGATGAGCTCAAGGCAATTGCACAAGCAGAGGATATAGATATCATTGGGATTACTGAAAGTTGGGCAAGCAGTGAAGATGCACAAATTTTAGAATTAAGTGGATTCACAATGTTTAGGGAGGACAGAGTAAATAGGAAAAGGGGTGGGGTTTTGTTTTATGTGAGAGAATTTTTATACTGTACGGAAATAAAGTTAAATAGTAAAACTGAGGGTATAGAATCAGTCTGGGTGAAACTGAATGCAGACAAAGGCAAAGGACTAATTCTGGGTAATATATATAGACCTCCTGTTTGTAGTGAAGAGCAGGAAAAGGGCGTGTGCAATCTGATAAACGAAGCATGTCAAAAAGGAGAATTAATATTAATGGGGGAGTATAACTATCCAAATATTGACTGGACAAACAATCTAGCTACAAATGGGAAAGGGGCAGAATTTTTGGAAGTGATACAGGATTGTTTTTTGTACCAGATGGTGTATGAAGATACTAGGGACAATGCAATATTGGATTTTATTTTCAGCAATGATGAGGATAGGGTGTAGGATTTGGTTATAGGTGAGCCACTGGGAGAAAGTGATCATAGAAGTATCAGATTAAGTATAAATTTTCAGTCAGCATACACAATCAATAGTAAGATAATTCCAAATTTCAGAAAGGTAAATTTTCATAAGGTAAGGGAAGAGTTAAAGGAAACATTCAAAGGGGGATTATTAGCACCGCATCATTCTGAACAATGGGAGGAATTCAAGAACAAGTTAGACAGGGTGTTAAAAAAACATGTAACGTTCAGGAAAAAGGAAAATCTAGAAAATTGCTCCCTATGTGGTTTTCAAGGGAAACATACAAAACTTTAAAATTAAAACAAAGAACATACAGGGTATATAAAAGCACTGGTATCGACAGGGACAAGGAGGCATATCAGAAAGCCAGAAAGGAGTTTAAAACTATTAGTCGGAAGCAAAAGGTGTCCTTGGAGTTAAAACTAGCAAGGGAAATAAATATAAACCCAAAAGAATTTTTTGCATATGCAAGTGGTAAAAATAAATTTAGTACTACACTGGGCCCGTTGGAGGGAAAGGGAGGTGAGTTCATTCAAGACGAGGTAGGAATGGCAAACGTGTTAAATGACTTTTTTCTGGGGGTTTTCAATGGTAACTATAATTTAAAAAAGGATCCCAAGGATGGAGCCTTTGCAGGGGCTTTAATTAAAGAATGTAAATTTAATAGGAAAGAAATAGTACATCAGTTGAAAAGAATTAAGCCATCTAAAGCACCAGGGCCAGACGATATTTATCCGAGAGTACTAGTGGAATGCGCGGAAGAATTGGGGGAAGTAATTCACACGATATTTAATTCAACATATAGCACGGGTTGGGTACCAATGGATTGGAAGTTGGCCAACATAACTCCAATTTTCAAAAAGGGAATACAAAGTGATCCGGGCAACTATAGACCAGTAAGTCTAACATCAGTAATTTGCAAAATATTTGAATCTCTGTTAAAAAAGCATATAATGTTATACTTGGAGGAGGGGGGACTGTTATCATAGAATCAGTATGGGTTTAGGAAGGGCAGATCCTGCTCTACAAACCTTTTGAAGTTGTACGAAAAAATTACTGAGGAGCTGGATAATAAGAGCAGTGTGGATATCATGTACATAGATTTTCAAAAGGCTTTTGATAAAGTACCTCATGAGGCATTACTGTTTAAATTGAAAAGGCTGGGGATTCAGGGAAAAACATTAATATGGATAAAGAATTGGTTATTGGGTAGAAAGCAGAGAATGCAGGTTTAAGGAAATTATTCACAGTGGACAGAAGTTATAAGTGGGGTGCCTCAGGGATCAGTTTTGGGACCAATTTTATTTATAATTTTCATAGATGATATAGGTCAGGGGATCAAGAATAGAATCAGTATATTTGCAGATGACTTAAAAATATGGGGGACAGTGGATACCAAGTTACAGATAGAAAATTTACAAGAGGATTTTGATAAGATATCCGAATGGGCTGTAAAATGGGGTATGTCATTTAATGTAGGGAAATGTCAAGTTCTGCATATGGGTTACAGGAACAGTGGAGCCGAGTACTGTCTGCAGGGAGTAAAGGTAAAGGAGGGAGAAACAGTCAAGGATCTTGGGGTGATAATTCACAGGGATTTTAAAATGGGTCACCAATGTTCAGATGCGGGTAAAAAGGCTAATAGGTTTTTGGGGTATATTAAAAAGACTGTAACTTCAAGGGATAAGAATATAATCTTGCCGTTATATAAGGGTTTAGTAAGACCACATCTAGAATATGCTGTACAATTCTGGGCTCCATATATGAGAAAGGACATAGAATCAATTGAAAGGGTTCAGCACAGAGCTACAAAAATAATAAAGGGGCTAGCAAATTTCGACTATAATGAACGTTTAAGTAAGCTAAACATGTATACACTGGAAAGAAGAAGAAGGAGGGGGGATTTGATTCAGCTTTTCAAGTTGGTAAAACAAGGGGACACAGAGGGCTTAAATTTCAATAGGGATAACAGAACAAGGGGCCATGGGTATAAATTGAATAAGACACATTTTAATCGGGATTTAAGGAAAAACTGCTACAGTCGGTCGAAAAAATAGATGAGCACCGTAACCCCATGAAAAAAATTTCCTAAATTGAAAACGACCCATTTTGAATTAAACGTGCCTTTTATATATTTTTTTATTTCCAAGATTGGGTTTGTAAATGAATTAAACGTGCCTTTTTTATTTCCAAGATTGGATTTGAAAATGAATTAAACGTGCTTTTTATATTTTCCAAGATTGGGTTTGAACATTTATTGGCAAAAGCGATGTGAATTAAACGTGCCTTTTATTATTTTCCAAGATTGGGTTTGAATATTTATCGGCAAAAGCGATGTGAATTACGCGTGCCTTTTATTATTTTTAATTTCCAAGATTGGGTTTGAAATTGAAAACGAATTACGCGTGCCTTTTATTATTTTTAATTTCCAAGATTGGGTTTGAAATTGAAAACGAATTACGCGTGCCTTTTATTATTTTTAATTTCCACGATTGGGTTTGAACATTTATCAACAAGATGGCAACACTCGAGTGATGTTTTTTCTTTCTCTCTCGCCAATCAATTGAACGTGCACCCCCCCAATTGTTTTATTTACTCCCCCCCTGTTTGTTTTTTTAAGTGAGACCCATACCAGAAGATTTGCCTTCCACAAAATAAAAAAATTTTATACCGTGTCATGCAAAGTGGGATTGTCAGCACATAAAAAAAAAATGTTTATACCGTGTACCTCTTCCAGGAGTTTTGCATCATTCAACAAAAAACACGTCTCGCTCAATAGACAGTATGAGTATACATTAAAATGCTTAGTGTGTCAATCAGAAAACAAAAGCTTCACCTGAAGTTTTTTTTTTAATAAGGTTTGAAATGAAACACATATCATAAATAAAAAAACATTTATTCATTTTGAAAAACATGTGTATGATACAGGAACTACAATCTTCATCCCAGTTCATTAAATTAGCAATGAGATCCATTTGATTCATGTGCACGTTCAATCTGTTGCAGATTTCATGTTTCCCACCAATCCTGAAAAACTAAAAGGGCATAATTATTTGATACACATGTTAAATCTGTTGTGGATTTCATGTTTCCTGAAAAGGGCATAATTATTTGATACACACATTAAAAAAAAAATCTGATGCAGTCATGTATTGTGTGAACGCATGAAAATGTATCCAGAACGTGTGAAAAGGATTGTCATATTCATCGACAAAAAGAAAACACAATATAGCAGCAATTCAAACTACACATAAAAACAAAACAATTTCCAACTCATCCTGAAAGCACTCCATGATTTTGATTTCTGAGAGAACGTTGCATTCTTAATTTCTTTACATAGATATGTCTTTGAACCAGTATTACAATTGGATCGAAGACACTAAAACTGCAGTGTCATGCATTCATTGCAGTGAAGAGATTGTCCCGAAATTAATGATCCGGCATAATTATTTGATACATACACACGTTACTGTACCTGTGTAACAAAACAATGGTAATGATTTCCAACTCATCCTGAAAGCACACTCGTACAAGAGGGGCCAGAGCACACTCTGATTCGAGTGACCATCAGGATTTTTTTTTTAGAGGAAAATTACCCGAATGATACTAAATGTTTTACAGTAGTCATGTCTCGCTAGATCAACAACAAAAAATTTCTTGAAATGTGTCAAGTGGGGAAAAAGATACAGTCGCTCGATAAACATTCCTTGAAATGTGTCAGTTGTTATTTTTTCAAAAGCTGGTGGGAAAAGAATCTCTGTGTATTGTACTCTGGGATATGAATCAGGATGATTGTTGATGGAAATGAATTTTAACAAATACATATTACACACACACACACTTGACAGGTCAGGGTGGAATTTGTAAATTGACACACTCTCAGCAAATATGAATTATTGTTTACTTTGGCACATGAAATGAATTTTTTTACAAATACTTGACAGGATACGAAATTTGTAAAATTGACACATGAATCACTCTGAGCAAAATATGAATTCAATCCAACTTTGGCACACCATGTTCGTCTCACACACACACACACAAAATAATCCCACTGCAGAATTATTGTGACATGACACATTCTAATATACTCGGGGGATATGAATCAGGATGATGTGGAAATGAATTTTTTTACAAATACTTGACAGGATACGAAATTTGTAAAATTGACACATGAATCACTCTGAGCAAAATATGAATTCAATCCAACTTTGGCACATCTCCCAAAATAAAATAATAATCAATTGAAATGAGTACAGTCGTGTTTGTTCATCTATCTCTCAAGAGTACACACACACACACACAAACAATCCCACTGCAGAATTATTGTGGCATGACACAGATCCTTATTCAAAACAAAACAATCTCACTGCAGAATTATTGTGGCAGATATTTTTTAATTTCCAAGATTGGGTTTGAACATTTATTGGCAAAAGCGATGTGAATTACGCATGCCTTTTATTATTTTTAATTTCCAAGATTGGGTTTGAACATTTATCGACAAGATGGCAACACTCGAGTGATGTTTTTTCTTTCTCTCTCGCCAATCAATTGAAGGTGCACCCCTCCCAATTGTTTTATTTACTCCCCCCTGGTTTTTTTTTTAAGTGAGACCCATACCAGAAGATAAAATTTTTTATATCGTGTCATGCAAAGTCATCACATAAAAAAAAAATGTTTATACCATGTACCTCTTCCAGGAGTCTCGCATCATTCAACAAAAAACTCGTCTCGCTCAATAAACAATATGAGTATACATTAAAATGCTTAGTGTGTCAATCAGAAAACAAAAGCTTCACCTGAAGCATATTTTTTTAATAGGGTTTGAAATGAAACACATATCATCAATAAAAAAAAACTTTTATTCATTTTGAAAAACATGTGTATGATACAGGAACTACAATCTTCATCCCAATCCATTAAATTAGCAATGAGATCCATTTGATTCATGTGCACGTTCAATCTGTTGTGGATTTCATGTTTCCCACCAATCCTGCAAAACTAAAAGGGCATAATTATTTGATACACATGTTAAATCTGTTGTGGATTTCATGTTTCCTGAAAAGGTCATAATTATTTGATACACATGTTAAATCTGTTGTGGATTTCATGTTTCCCACCAATCCAGGTGTCCTGAAAAGGGTATAAATATTTGATACACACGTTAAAATAAAATAATCATAAATAAAAAAAAACATTTATTCATTTTGAAAACATGTGAATATAAATACAATCTTCATCCCAGTCCATTCAATTAGCAATGAGATCCATGATTTTCATTTCTGAGAGAACGTTGCATTCTTAATTTCTTTACATAGATATGTCTTTGAACCAGTATTACCATTTGATTCAAGACACTAAAACTGCAGTGTCATGCATTCATTGCAGTGAAGAGATTGTCCCGAAATTAATGATCCGGCATAATTATTTGATACACACGTTACTGTGCCTGTGTAACAAAACAATGGTAATGATTTCCAACTCATCCTGAAAGCACACTCGTACAAGAGGGGCCAGAGCACACTCTGATTCGAGTGACCATCAGGATTTTTTGAGAGGAAAAAATCACTCAAATGATGTGAAAACATTTTACACTGAACATACCTGTAGATCAACACACGAAATTTTCATTTGAAATATATATATATATATATATATATATATATATATATATATATATATATATCAGGATACATTCGATTTATAAAATCAACCAGATATATTTTACATTGAAATGCAACAATTGTATAAAATCAGTTGACAGTATTCATGTCTCGCTCAATAAACATTCCTTGAAATGTGTCGGTTGTTTTTGTTTTTTTCAAAAGCTGGAGGAAAAGAATCTTTGGGATATGAATCAGGATGATGGAAATGAATTTTAACAAAATACATATTACACACTTGACAGGTCAGGGGGGAATTTGTAAATTGACACACTCTCAGCAAATATGAATTATTGTTTACACATGAAAAAAAAAACACACACCTCCCAAAAAAATAAAAATCAATTGAAATATAAAATGTCAGTAGTCATGTTTGTCTCTCACACACAATAACAATCCCACTGCAGAATTATTGTGACATGATCCTTATTCTAATATGATACGAATCAGGATGATTGTTAACGTGGAAATGAATTTTTTTACAAATACATATCACATACAGGTCAGGAGGATACGAAATTTGTAAAATTAACACACGAATCACTCTGAGCAAATATGAATTCAATCCAACTTTGTCATACCTCCTCCCCCCCAAAAAAAAATCATCAATTGAAATATAAAATGAGTAATGTATGTTAAATGTTATGTAAGTGTATGTTAAATCTGGTAACAACAGATTTAACATACACCAGCCTATTGAAAATGGATTCATTTTTTTTTTAAATTTTATCTTGTAGACAATTTATTGTTTTGAGTTTAAAATATTTCTTGTTGATAGAATTAATTTAAAATGTTGATAGAATTATTTCTTGTTGATAGAATTAATTTAAAATGTTGTCCTCGCATCTACCCCCCCTTTAGTCTGGTAACAACAGATTTAACATACACAAGCCTATTGAAAATGAATTCATTTTTTTTTAAATTTTATCTTGTATAGACAATTTATTGATTTGAGTTTAAAATATTTATTGTTGATAGAATTAATTTAAAATATTTATTTCTTGTTGATATAATTATTTTAAAATGTTGTCCTCGCATCTACCCCCCCTTTAGTCTGGTAACAACAGATTTAACATACACCAGCCTATTGAAAATGAATTCATTTTTTTTTTAAATTTTATCTTGTATAGACAATTTATTGATTTGAGTTTAAAATATTTCTTGTTGATAGAATTAATTTATTGTTGATAGAATTAATTTAAAATATTTATTTCTTGTTGATAGAATTATTTTAAAATGTTGTCCTCGCATCTACCCCCCCTTTAGTCTGGTAACAACAGATTTAACATACACAAGCCTATTGAAAATGAATTCATTTTTTTTTTAAATTTTATCTTGTATAGACAATTTATTGTTTTGAGTTTAAAATATTTCTTGTTGATAGAATTAATTTATTGCTAATTGTTTTGATTTATTTCTTGTTGATAGAATTAATTTAAAATGTTGTCCTCGCATCTACCCCCCCTTTAGTCTGGTAACAACAGATTTAACATACACAAGCCTATTGAAAATGAATTCATTTTTTTTTAAATTTTATCTTGTATAGACAATTTATTGATTTGAGTTTAAAATATTTATTGTTGATAGAATTAATTTAAAATATTTATTTCTTGTTGATATAATTATTTTAAAATGTTGTCCTCGCATCTACCCCCCCTTTAGTCTGGTAACAACAGATTTAACATACACCAGCCTATAGAAAATGTGTTCATTTTGTAGTAAAGTTCAGGGATTATTATTATGCTTTTTTATTTTATTTCAGGCAATTTATTGATTTGAGTTTAAAATATTTATTGTTTTGATTTAATTCTGCGTTAATAATTATTTCTTGAATTAATTAAAATCACGATCACATAATTTAAATCAAATTAATGCATTTAAAATAAATGACAAACGTAGAAATTCACTAAAAAAATCGAAAATTCACTAAAAAAAATCGAAAATTCACTAAAAAAAAATTGAAAATGAATGAAAAAAATACAGTGGATTTATTAAAATAATTGGGATTTTTTTAGTAAATTTGCAAGATTATTTAAAAAATTTCTTCAGCTGGATTCGATCTGACGCTGCCGCGAAAACGCACTACGCCAAAAGTGCCACGCCCCCTTCGAAATCGCTAAAATCGCATGTTTTAGGAGTCATTTTTGATGAAATTAGACCTTTTAACCAGTCTAAAACTAAAAACTAACACTTGTAAACGATAGATGGACTTGAAATTGATCTGAAACAACACTTTGATAAGGGTTTTATGCTCTAATTTATGCATAAACAATCATTTTCAAAAAAATTTTCGGAAACCGATTCTGAAAATTTTTTCGAAACCGATTCTGAAAAATGTTTTAGAAATAATTCCTTATGCATAAATTAGAGCATAAAAGTGTTGTGTCAGATCAATTTCAAGTCCATCTATCGTTTACAAGTGTTAGTTTTTAGTTTTAGAATGGTTAAAAGGTCTAATTTCATCAAAATGACGCTCCGAAATGTGTCATTTTACACCATTTTACGCCAATTGCAATAGTAGGGAACATACGCAGCGGATTTCACCGCAGCGAGAGTATTTCTAGCTTGCCGTGCATGGATGGTTATGCACGGCAAGCTAGAAATACTCTTGCTGCGGTGAAATCCGCATGCAAATGATGGATTGCATGCGGTTTTATCGAAAATGATGTTGGTCTTTAAATCCCGAACGTATTTTTTAATTATGTATTCAATATTTAAAACAAATTATACACAGTATACAAAACCTAGACACTGGAACTTATTTTGAGACGTCAACAGATTTAACGTGCATGCAAAACCTAGACACTGGAAATTATTTTTTGTTACAACAGATTTAACGTGCGCAAGATTTTTAAAAACACAAAATCCTGACAGCATGCAATTTTTTTTTCGAAAGAAAGATCTGAGGAAGCAAACAATGTCTGATTTGTTTTATATTCGATTGGGTGAGAATATCTTAAAAGGTTTTAATGAAATCGTCAACGTACACGCAATTTGAGAAACCTGTCCAGGCTACAACAGATTTAACGTGCGCCCAATTTTTAGAAACACAAAATCCTGACAGGATTTGAAAGCTATGATATCCTCAACGGATTTAACGTGCTTCCTGTTTATTTAAATTCAAACGCTCTGTCTTTTTTTTTTTACAAGATTTGCTTTTACTAATTCTTTTTGTCTTGGTTTCGAACTTTATTTGCCACGAGCGTCCCTTTTTCGCATGGGCTGTCACATGAGTCTATAGTCCCTTGTGAGGGGCATGTGATAGTTTTCTTACTATCTCTCCTTAATGGTGAGAGCTAAAGGGGAATTAACTCTACTATGACTATTTAAAGTTCGAGGAGCAGATCTATGTTGGTTCGAAACAAATACGTTTATTTGTTATTCTGGATTAAATACAATAAATATATACATTTTAGTAACAATGATGATAAAAGTAATAAACGATACCCATGGATGCATCCGTTACCTAAAGGAAATAATGGGAGAGAAGACGTTAGTAACTAGAGTTTAAATTGTTAATAAAATCAGGGCTCGATGCCATGGCGGCAAAATCGGGGCCCTGGAGAAACGCTAGCTTTCTCGAGAGAGAGAAAGCCTCGCAAAGACGTTCTTTAGAATACAAGAATGCCCTTTTTTGGACTGGAGGTTATCCCCTCCCAAACAGGTTGCTATTCCGCGCACTTAGCGCCAAGCGCATTACCAGGGCAAGTATGTATCGCCCTCTTTGGGATTGAGTCTTACAATATATATATATGCCAGTGATAAATTTGGAGTAATTTTTTTTAATGTTTTGGAAGTATAGCTTTTGTTCATTTTTTGGTGAAAATAAGATAATGGACTTCAAAACACCATTTTGAGAATTCCAGTGCTTAATGTCAAGAAACATCAGTTTCCCCCAACCTGTGTACTCTTAAAGAGAGGGGTGAATGTTCAGCTATCAACAGGAGACGCTCGCTCTTATCTCACCCAGTTTCACACAAAGACCCGTGACCACCCCTCTACTCGAACCCTGTGGTAAATTTTCTTACCTCCCCCTAGAGGAACGCGCGTTCTGAAAGAGCCCACGAATGAAGTTGTTTTCAAAATACGAGCCCATGCGAAAAGGTTAAATGCTGCACGTCCAAAAAATGCAACAAGATTGGCGTGAGAGAAGCACAACAATTCAATTAACCACAAACAGGTGAATACAAATATTTTTTTTTTACCCAATGTGTATTTAAAAAAAAAATAATAATAATTAGCATCCTGGTGTAGCTTTGGGATTCTGAGGGTCCGATTCACAGCAACACTCGCGCGTTAAATCTGTTGTTGTAGGGCAGGATGTCAAGTTTCCCAAATCTCTGGTGCACGTTCAATCTGTTGTAGGGTCATGTTTCTCAAATCTCTGGTGCACGTTCAATCTGTTGTAGGGTCATGTTTCTCAAATCTCTGGTGCACGTTCAATCTGTTGTAGGGTCATGTTTCTCAAATCTCTGGTCCATGTTCAATCTGTTGTAGGGTCATGTTTCTCAAATCTCTGGTCCATGTTCAATCTGTTGTAGGGTCATGTTTCTCAAATCTCTGGTCGGTGCGTCTTTCTCGACAGCTTTAGCGTGCACCATTGTTTTTTTCTACCCGTGAGAAAAAGTCCAACCATATGAAATGGCGTTGTATTGAAAACGGAACCCTAAAAAGTTTTTTTACCTAATCAGAAACTAGGTCAAGTCAATATTTTTTTTTTTTGCTAAAATCACATCTGCTATGGCAAAAGTTGTGAAAGAACAATTCGGAAATGACTGGGTGAGAAACATTCAATAGTTTCCAAAATAATGTATTATTTCCTTTAATATAACAAGATTTTAATTTTCAAACCTATGTATTTCTTGAATTAAAATTTATCGATTTAAAATGTTGTTCTCCCATCTGCCCCTTTAGTCTGGTAGCAACAGATTTAACATACACTAGCCTATAGAAAATGGATTCATCTTGTAGTAAAATTCAGGGATTATTATTATTTAAGGCAATTTATTGATTAAAATATTTATTGTTTCCCTCTGAATGCCAAACCGCCCGAGACGGCTTTACATCCAGACGACCGCTGTCCGCCCGAACCGGCCTTAAACTAATCAGCGTATCTTCCCCTCTACCGGTGAGGAAAGGGTCTCGAAGATCGACCTGTCACCTTAAGCGATCATCAGGTGTCAGGGGTCCTTTTCTAACTACACATAATAGCTTCTTCACTCTGTCTGCGGATCGGATAAACTTTTGTGAGATATTTTGCTTTTAAAATGCCTGGGTAACGAAACACTCGGAAATACGAGGGTGAGTAAAAATAGATTTTTTACGAATAAAGCACTATTTTCATATATCGGACAGGGAATCCGAACTTAAGAAGGAAAGTGAAAATTTCAATTTCTTACAAAAAGTAGAACCATTACAAACATATTTGCGCAAAAATTTTTCCGAGCATTTTAAGCCGTACGCTCAGTTATCAGTTGACGAAGCACTCGTTAAATTTAAAGGACGTTTGGGCATTATACAATATATGCCCTTAAAACCCGCCAAACGAGGCATCAAAATTTGGATGCTGTGTACACCTTACTTAGGATACACACTGAAATGTACTGTGGGAAAAAAGACAACACCCCGGGATCAACAAATTGATTGGGATATGATGCATCTAGTAAAAGACATAACCCATAAAAGCCACACAATATACTTTGATTGCTTTTTCAGTAGCGTCATACTGATGAAAGATCTGCTAAAAATAGGAATATATTCTTGTGGAACTGTGATGGAAAACCGAAAAATTTGCCCAAAGAATTTAAAGTTATAGGTTCCTCATGAAATCAAATGTTTTCAGTGCATAAACTCTCCGAGCATTCTATGTACAACTTGAGTAGACAAAAAAACAGATACATCTTTTATCTACAAATGTTAAAAATGAGAGTTGTTTGGTTACCAGAAGGAAAGGATCAGAAAAAAAATTTAGTGCAGTCCCCCGTAGCTTTCGCGGATTATAATAAACATATGTGAGGAGTTGATTTGACTGACCAACAAAGAAAATATTTTTCAGTAGTTAGGAAATCATCTAAATGGTGGTGGTATGTGTTTTTCCTTTCTACTTGACACTGCCATTAGCAATGCCTACATTTTGCACAAAACAACCAACTCTCCACCGATAAAAGCGATCATTTCAACTCTATGATTTCAAGTTAGAACCGATTGACGAGCTGGCAAAAGAAATATTTCAGAATTTTTCACTACTCCTATTCACGCTCACAAGAAAAGAAAAATCGATGGACGCAGAAGGACTCGAGTCCTTTGTCGTAAGCTTGGACTTAAAAACTATAAGCGGACGTTCCATTGAAAGCTCCTTTGAGTGTCATACTTGCAAAATGTGCTTGTGTCAGAATTGTTTTAAAGATGATTAGGGTTTTAATGCTGACGAAATTGCTCTATTCAAGAATATTCCAGAATTTCAGTAACTTTATTTTTTAAATCTCTCTCTCGATACTGTTAACAGATATACTTCAAATTCATCATAAGTAAAAAAGTGTTTATTTAGAGCAAATTTTATGTTTGATCTTGATTTGCTGTGAAAGAAATTTTCTACAAAAAAATTATCATTAGTACTGGAGAAATATATATTTATGGTAATTATTGTGAGAATATAATGCAAGTATATATTCTGTAAAAACCCGAACTAATCCAGATTTTAAAATATTTCTTAAGGAAAACAGAATATAAATTAATTAGCTACAATTTTGTATTTATTATTGACAAACAAATCTATTCAATACCTCAATATTAAGGTGATAGAAATGTTTTTATTTGATACTTTTCTACTTCAACCTGTGAATGTATGTTATAATAGATTTTTAAATGAATAATTTAATATTTTTGACACGTTCCCGGAACCTTAGCTTAAGAGTACCCATCTCCTAAATTAGGCTGAGTTCTCGATACGTGACAAACCTTTACTTCTTCTAAACACACGGTGAGCATACAAATCTTAAATACATGGTTTTGCTATGAATCCCATTTTTGAAGGTTTTCGATTTTTGTGGATGCATAAGGGGACAATGCATCTTAGAAATGCTATTCATTTGGATAAATCATATAATAGTTTCATGTGTTATTTGCTACATTACATCATCAATGGATGAAAAAAAACATGAGCTTTGCATATTTTCTGTTTGCACGATAAATGTTCTGGGGCAAAATGTCTAAAATATTTTTCTTTCTTCATGCTTATAAGGTTTATATTTTGTTTACATATTGTTTTTTTATTTGGTCATGCATGCAGCTCATTCTGTTCGTAACCTCATGCCATAAAATCCAAATAACCAACTCTAGATTACAGTTAAAGACAAATTGAAAATGAAAACTTTTGATCGATCAGATGTATCAAAAATAATTCTATAATTCTTGCTCTAAAAGCAAATATACCCTTAAAAAGAATTCGATAATTCATGCTATAATTTTAATAATTATTTCTTGAATTAATTTAAATCATGAGAGATTTGAGAAACCTCAACAGATTGAACGTGCACCAGAGATTTGAGAAACATGACATCCTCAACAGATTGAACGTGTACCAGAGATTAAAACACGTTAGTCTAAATCGTATTCTTCAAATGGAATTAAACATTTTTTTTTTTTGTTGAGACATTTGGGCAATATCACTTTCATCTTTTGCCTTAATCACTACATCTTTTTTCCATGATATTTTGTCGTTGTTTATCATCAGAGAGCCAGTCAAAATCATAAAATGGTTTGATGGAGGGTGAAGATTTAGTGGAAGCTTATGGGCCCTCTATCTCCCGGTGCTAAGGAAAAAAAAAATAACGGTACACAGGATATTTTTATTAGCAGAAATAAAAAAAAAATATATGGAATAAATCGGCTTGGAAACTGGAGTGTCAGAGAGAAACTGCAAGAGAAAACATGGACGCAATAACATTGCACCGAAGAGACATGGCAACAACCACCGGTATTATTTACCGCAAGCTTCTTTCACAATGAAAATCATCTTTCTCGAGAAATTAAAAAAAAAGTTATTGTAGTAAAATAAATTATCTCAACATGTTTAAAAAAGATTAAAAAGTTAAACTTTATCCAATGAAAAACAAGAATAAATTCATTTAAAATTGAAGAAAAGTACACCCATTTTTGTCTCAAAAAAAAATCTAATTGTTGTTCTCAGATCAGCCCCTTTTTATTAACAACACATAACGCTTTGAACAATACATTTTATTAAAAAAAAATTACTTTATGTTCTTGCATTTACCTTTAGAATTCAAATCGTTCAACGAATAAAATTTCTGGTGGACAAATATTGCCATGTTAATTTAAAAGCATATAATTTGATTATTACTTTCAAAGAACACTGGTTCTGTGTTCACAATGTGTAAGATATGTTCCAAATACTTTGATGAATTTATTGATTTGACACCCTAACACAATTAATAAACCGTACACTTTTATTTATTTTTCATAAGCAGATGACTAAATGGTAATAGTCTGTTGGATTTAGTTTTTTTTTATAATTTGAGTAACAATTCAACAAAACTATGATACCTTTAAGTCAATTGGTGTGGTAATCTTTGTCTTTTAAATTCTCAATGCATTCAGTGAATTTCAACCTGTATCCATTTGTTTGATTTTATCTTGTAGCAAATTCAGGGATTAGGGTCAGGTGGGGTAAAACAGTTATAAAAAGAGGTGCTTTTTCATTTATACCTAATTTGCAAAAAAAAATATATTGGTTATTTTTGCAAAAAAATTGTATCAAATATGTAACTTAATATTCTTCTCTGCATTTTAGAAACAATTTTAGCAACAAAAAAAAATACAAATTAGTAATTATAATGCTGTTTTAAAACATGTTGTCAATTACCTGTTTTACCCCATACCGTGATATCATGATATTTTATCATGATATGTTTTTTTTTTTTTTTTTTTTTTTTTTTTTTCATCAAACATATCATGATAAATAATTTTGGGTAGTGCCAACGATGTGGGGGAAATTTTAATAATTAGATAAAAAATTAGAAATTTTAATAATTAGGAAAAAAAAAAAAAAAAAAAAAAATTTTTTTTTTTTTTTTTTTTTTTTTTTTTTTTTTCATCAAACATATCATGATAAATAATTTTGGGTGGTGCCAACGATGTGGGGTAAATTTTAATACTTAGATTTAAAAAAAAAAAAAAAAAAAAAAAAAAAAAAAATTTTTTTTTTTTTTTTTTTTTTTTTTTTTTCATCAAACATATCATGATAAATAATTTTGGGTGGTGCCAACGATGTGGGGTAAATTTTAATACTTAGATTTAAAAAAAAAAAAAAAAAAAAAAAAAAAAAAAATTTTTTTTTTTTTTTTTTTTTTTTTTTTCATCAAACATATCATGATAAATAATTTTGGGTAGTGCCAACGATGTGGGGGAAATTTTAATAATTAGATAAAAAATTAGAAATTTTAATAATTAGGAAAAAAAAAAAAAAAAAAAAATTTTTTTTTTTTTTTTTTTTTTTTTTTTTTTTTTTTTATCAAACATATCATGATAAATAATTTTGGGTAGTGCCAACGATGTGGGGGAAATTTTAATAATTAGATTAAAAAAAAAAAAAAAAAAAAAAAAAAAAAAACATTTTTTTTTTTTTTTTTTTTTTTTTTTTTTTTAAATCTAATTATTAAAATTTCCCCCACATCGTTGGCACTACCCAAAATTATTTATCATGATATGTTTGATAAAGAAGAGGAAGGGAAAAAAAAAAAAAAAAAAAAAAAAAATATATATATATATATATATATATATATATATATATATATATATATATATATATATATATATATATATATATATATATATATATATATATATATATATATATATATATATATATATATATATATATATATATATATATATATTTTTTTTTTTTTTTTTTTTTTGAGATTACATTTGTAGATTCAGTACCAACATTTAATAATAACTATTCAACCACGCTAAATTAAATAAATACCACCATCTACTGTTGGCTCGATAAGTCTCCCCCATGTCCTGTCGTGTCAGGACACATCCCGAAAGATACGTGGAGGTTAATATTGTATTCACGAATCAATGCATCTTTTTTTCTTGATAATTGCATCCTTTTCCTTAATCACGGCACTTTATTTCATTCTGCGTTCATCCAAGTACTGCTGCTTCTCGGCATCCTTTTTCAAACACTCGGACCGTAATGATTGCGACCGTCCAGGAAAAACACCAGGTTACGGTTACAATTCACGTCAATCATTAATTTCGGCACCACAATGCACGAAATCGCAATTTTAGTATCAAGTCTTTTGTGAAGGAGTGCAAATTATTGTGTGAAAAAGGTGGCAAGGTCTAGACGAGCAACTCTCAAGTATGGGGGACCCTATAAAAGATGTTAAAAAATTGTTATTCAAAGATTAATTATTTAATTAAATGTCCAAAGTAATGAGTTTCAATAGATGAATTATTTAATCGAATGTATAAAATCTAAAGGTCTTAATTAAAAATCCAAAGTAATGAGTTTCAATAGATGAATTCTAATGTATAAAATCCAAAGGTCTTCATTAAAAAACAAAAGTAATGAGTTTCAATAGATGAATTAGAGTGAAAGAAAAAACAAGAATTTTTTTTTTAGTAAACGTGCACCATTTTTGTGCAGATTTATTCATAAACAAAAAAAAACAATTTTTTTTTCAATGTTTGATGGGGTTGAGAAGAGTCCGAAGCACTTCACTGCAACCTTTCACCACGGCATTCCAACGGTGGCACTTTTCTTTTTTACAAAACAAGCACGTTCCGTGGCTTTTGCGGGCGTTCAACAAAACAGTTTGAATTTTTCGAAGGGGATTGTAGGGTTCCAATGGCATCGTCATCGCTTTCCACTGCTGTTTGGTGCACATGTCGGTCATGTAGAGGAGGCCGACGCCCAGTCGTGTGACGGTTTCCATCAAGTGGGTGGCAAACTGTGGGTCGTCGTCTACACTGTAGGACACGACGCCGTTGGTCAGGGTAAAGCTATTGTCCATCAAGCACACGACGGCCATCCCGCCTTGGTGAAAATAAGTTTTGATGTGTGGATCAGCAGCACCACGTTGACGTGTCGTCCCTTGGCGTGGAGGACCCCTCCACTGGTTACAGGGAAGTCCTCCTGGGCGGGGGTGGTATCCAGAACCCCGGTTGCGAGGCCGACAACGACGATCATCGAGTGGACCTCTCCACTGGTTGCAGAGACCCGAGTTTGTCTTGGGTCGACGTGCTGCTGCTGCTGCGCTCTTTGCAGGGTTGGCTTGCATTCTTTCAGGAGAGTGGCAGGGATTTGCTCCAACACTTGGCAAAAGTAGACGCTATCTTACATAGCCTCCCATGAAACGTATGACTCCTTTCGGTAACACGTTCTGCAAGTACAAGTAGGTGGTCCAATCGTCCGTGGCCAAAGTCAACACATCCTCTTTCTGGTAACGGTGCACGAGTTCTTGGTAAAATAGTCTCAAGTACTGTTGCATGTCCGAGTCACATACCCGGATCTGATCCTCTTTATAGCAGTGTGGGGACTCCAAGAAAGGATTGGGATTCAACAACGAGTTTGAAACCACTTCGTCAAAGGTGAAAGTCAGGGAATTGCCGTTTCGTCTGATTACATACACGGTTCTATTCTCGTCCATATACGTGAAACACATTTCGAGGGGAGTCCATTCGTTTTTGTGAAATATCCATTTCGTGCTAACAACATACTCGAGGCACATGGTGAGACAGAATGATGCGCAGCAGTAGTAGCTCGACCTTTTTATAGCCAGCCACTGCCAAAAAAAATCCATCCGCGTGCATTGCCTTTTATGGTCACAACGTTTCTTATTGGCTGAGCGTTGGGTCACACCGTTCCTTATTGGCTCAGCGTTGGGTATTGCGGTCACAATGTTTCGACCGCGTGCTAGAAAATAAAACTTTTTTTTTCAAAAGGATATTACCTCGCCAAGCATGGAGATTTTCCAAGGAAAGAGGCGGTTGCTTCGCTCTGCAAGGTGAAATTACCAGGAAAAAACATACTTTCCAACGTCACGTACCCAAGCTCTTTTTTTTTTTTTTTTTTTTTTTTTTTTTTTTTTTCCCTTCCTTGCCTATATAATCCGTCGTGGATGTGGTTTGGATCATTCCTGTGCTCTCACGATGGAAGTGTTGGACCATATTCTACAACCCGTTTCACCCTGCCCTTCTATGGAGAGTATCGATCCAGAACCGGATGCTGAACCCCTTGCTGAGACTGCTGCTGCTGCTGGTGGTAATAATGACGATGATTACGATTGTGGTGGGAATGCACCACCCCAACGGTTCCATCCGCAACGGTTCCATCCGCAACGATTCCATCCCCAACGGTTCCACCCGCAACGGTTCAGTCCACGCTATCGTCCACGGTTCAATCCGCAGCAGCAGTGGACGGGTCCCCCACGCCGTTTGCCCGATTACAGCCGCAGCTTTATAGCGAAACGACCCAATGTGCAAACCTTTTTTCACAAGGGTGGCATGGCGGCATTGTGTTTGCGGGATCAAAGTTACACCCTCACGAACGGAGCCGTTTCCTATAGCGTCGACGATAGTCCAGACTATGCGACCACCTTGTTGGAGAACGTGACGACGTTGGGAGTCAGCAGGCTGTACGTCACCGACGCGTCGACCAAAGCCCAGTGGAAGGCGATAACGGTCGGTTTGAGCCCTTACCACCCCATCAAAAATGTGCAAGTCGTCTTGTTGACGAACGCGAAAGAACACGACAAGTGCATGTTTTGTCATGAAGCGCGGTGTCATCGTTGGAATGCAGTGGTGGGGGGTGTGAGTGAGATACTGCACGCACCCCTCAACCCGATCAAACATTAAAATGATGTTAATAAAAATTTTTTTTGTCTGTATTCTAGTGGTGGTGTGGTTTATTTCACAAGATTCTAGGGTCAATGTTTCTCAAATCTCGATGGGTGCACGTTTCTCAAATCTTGAGTCTATGGCTGGAGAGTGGAAATGTGGCCAGAGGGGTTTGCACACTTTTCCCACAACGAATGGTCGAGGAAAAAAATGTTTTTTTGTTTTAGGATCAGTAGTAGTACTATTACTATAGTTAGAGTAGTGCTATTTTTATTTCTTGGTACAGTATGAGGCTATATTCCTCAGCTCATTTCCACAGTTCATGTTTGTTCAAGAAAAGGGCTTTAAAAACGTTTTTCCTTAGGTGTATAAACCAAAATGTTTTCCATTCGGGGCATTTTAAAAAAAAACCGTGGGCCCAAAAAGACACATTAAATTTGCATGTGTGAAATGGATGCTAATTTCAAGAAAAGGTTTAAAAAAAACCGGTACGAGTGGCGTGTTTGTTTAGGTAGGATCCTGATGGTTTTTTTTTATAAAAAAAGGGGGGTCTTTAAAAATCGTAGGAGTTGGGTGGATTGGGACCATGAAACCCACAAAGTATGGAGATTTAATTCGACATTGTAAATTTGCAGTTCCATGCGTGAAATGTAACGAAAAGATGGTACCGAGAGGAATGATCCAACATTTGAGTGAAATGCACGCTGTAAAGTGTAACGGCCAGTGTCCTTGGTGCCTCGAGTTTTCGTGGAAGCGGGGTGACGGTCAAGATCATTACCAACACCGGTATGATTGCTTGGACATGAAATGCAATGGTATCAAGCATCAATTGCGAGGTGAAAAGCGAAAAGAGAAGCAAAATGAAATAAAATGGACTATGAAACCAGATTATGAAAATTGGATTCAAAATCCACATGTCAATATCAAAAAATATGCTGAAAAGATGCCTGCTGAAGTGTATGCAGAGGTGAGTACACCGTTGACGAATCCGTTACCCGTTCAGTCGGGTTTCTTGCAAAATGCCTTGGAATTTGATCCGAGATTGAATATCGAATGGCAATGGGTCGTGTTGCACCATGTGGGTCAGACGCGACTGGTATGGTTTCACCTGATGGTTCGTGCGGGCGCCATCCAGAGTTTGATGCGGCTGCATGAGAACCTTGTGGGTAAAATATGTTTTCTTCCGTATTGGTGTGTGTGCGATGGATTGCTCAACAAGGACCCTCTGTATATGTATCACAAACATATGATTTGTTATGTTCCATTAGAGCATGCAAAAGAATTTAAACGTCATTGGTCCAAAGTCAAAATGGAGGCAGGAATGGTCGTACAAAGAAAGATACCTTGCAAATTCTTCGTAATCATAAAGTCGACGCAGCATTTGATCAATGCCATGCGGTACGTGAGTGACGTGAAATCGCATTGCAATTGGAATGATGAGATGGCTAAAGAAGGAGATTTGTTTAGTACGAAAAAAAGATTGAAACCGGTTAGAACGAAAGGAGGCGTGCATCATTTTTATATAAATAAACCCATGCCGGAGTGTGCGGATTTAATCATGTCTGTTAGTTACTTGAATGGTTTAAAGGAACATGTACATTTGAAAAATCTCAATAGCGCTCCTTTGGATGCGCATCGGGTTTGGAAATTTTGTCATGCAGGCCACAGTGTTTGGCATACGGATTACGAAAACATTTCACCCGTGCGTCAGTTTATCCTACCGCTTTTAAAAGATAAGCAATTGGATTGGTGTAACAGTTTCGTTTATAATGAGGAAGCGGTGTTGCCTAAAAATTTTATAATGTTGAATGAGCTGATTGTACCGATTAGAACAAACAAGTCTCTCTTAGAGTTGGATACCATGGCGTGGAATGAGTATCAAGTAAAGACTAGAAACGCGCTGATGGATTCGGTTTTCAAGGAACCCTTTCGATTTGGTAAAAAGCAGCAAGAAATTTTGACTGCGGTGGAACGGGTTCGTACCGAATTAGGGGCGAAACTAGATGCTATTATGGAAGAAGATCGACACATTATTAAGGAAAAAGATGCAATTATTGAAAGGGAACGAAAGGCAATTAAGGAAAAGGACGATATTATTGAAAGAGAACGACAAGTAATTATGGAAAAAGATAACATTATTGCACATGTACGAACAGAATTGATGAGAAAGTTTGAAGGAAAAGACAAAAAAATAATATTGGACTTGATGCCATCATTGAACATGCTTGGATAAGTATTAAAAATTCCCCCACATTGTTGGCACTACCCAAAATTATTTATCATGATATATTTTGAAAAAAAAAAAAAAAAAAAAAAAAAAAAAAAAAAAATTTTTTTTTTTTTTTTTTTTTTTTTTTTTTTTTTCCTTGGAGTGTGTATAAAAACGTCTTGCTCGTTCGTAGGAATCATTCTTGCCATCATGATTCATATTGATTATACCGTTTCCATTGACTGGATGTGGCACATGAACACGTTTAAACCCATGGAGTTGGTGTTTGTGTCCACTTACGACTTGTCCATCGTCCATGTGGTGCGACCGAATATGGACAGTTTAACGTTCACGTACCAGGACGTCAAAAAGAACTTGACGTTGGCTCGCCACCCTTTTCAAGAGGAATTGAGTAGCAACAATGTTGACGTGTTTTACGCGCCCGAGGACCTCCTGGAGGATTACCTGCCAAACGCGTTTTACGAAATGCACTTGAAAGGCCAGGATGGATGGGATTCCGTCATTGGAACGGACGACTGGGCCACTTATATGTACTTGGAACCGTTGCTTGGTTCCAAGCTGATGTACTTGGGATCGACTGCCAGTGCCGAATTGAGAGCACTGACAGAAGCGAAGGCGTTACATTATTCGCAACGGTGTCCCAGTTTGGTTTGAAAAAAATATTTTTTTTTACATCTTTGAAAAAAGTTTGACCCGCATTATTGTGGAAGTTTATTGAAAATATTTTTAGATGACTCTCAAAAATAATTTTAGAGGATGATAAAAAAAAAAAAAAAAAAAAAATTTTTTTTTTTTTTTTTTTTTTTTTTTTTTTTTTTTATAAATATTATGAGAGTCAGCATTTTAATAAATGTTTACAATGCAGAAATAAATATTTGTTTTGACGTGGTATAAATGATATAATGACGTGGTATGTATGACGTCATCTGGGTATAAAAAGGCCTCGCTCACACACACTCGCTTTCTTCCCAGGTGTGGGCTGCAACATGTGCAACAAATATTAAAAAAACTGCAGATTTTTCAAAATCGTATATTACGTACGATAGCGAAAGCCCCCTGGTTTGTTCGAAATGAAGTCATTTATTCGGATTTCGAAATTAAACCCGTTGCTGAATTTATGAAGCACCTTTCGATTAAATTCTTTGAAAAACTTCCTCAAGTTACAAACGAAGCATTGAGGTCACTTCCACCTTATGACCCAACTGTTAGAAGCTCGCAGAAAAGGCCTAGAGCCGTTCTGCATCAACAGTTTAATACTTATCCACAAAGGCCGAAACGCCGATGTGGAATGTTTCGTTTGGCTCTTGATGACTAAGACTTCATTTCCCCCCCATTTAAACCTCTCATTTGCATTTCCCAATCTCATGGGACGCGATTGGACACCATTAAGCCTGGGTTAGGACTTGATTGGACCCATAATTAGATCACAGTTAAATTCTGTCCATAAAATTCTCTCAGTAACCCCCCATCAAAGGGTTACCCTTGTATTTTTCCTTCTACCCATTGCGTAACGTGGTCACCTGATCACCAACAACCAATGGGAAACTTCTCAGCGCGGTTAAGCTGCATGCACCGCCTCTTTATTTTTCTCTGGCTGATGAAAGTCACATGACTTGAAGCCACTCCCACTTCCTTACTCCTGCATACCAACGATGCTCGGAGCTCCACCCGTCATTCAGACGAAGGACTCCGAACCGCTTGGACTGCTCTCTGCTGTCAATCTGAGACAAGCTCCTGTCATCTACCGTCCACCGACCACCCCCCCTTATGAACTTTCTCGTTTCGATTATTTCTACTTTAGATGTGGAGATAAGCGGCGTGCTCCCTAAGTGACAGTCCACACTCGCTTTCATTCACACAGAATCATGAGCAGCACAAAGACGCCCGTCAAGAAGATTCGGTACATTCCATACTCGGAATGGAATACCTACAAGCCCTCCTTCCGACCTCACCTGCCCAAGCATATGCAATCCGATGCAATCGCAGCAGCAGCAGCAGCAGCAGCACCTCAAGTGTACCACCACCGCATTCGTTTGGGGATTTTCTGCCATCACAATCATGGCTATACGCTATCGAATGGAATAACGTCCATTTGCCGAGATGCCGTCCTCGTGACGTCGGACATGCTGTTGCGGGACACGCGGGAACTGGACATTGGCCGCGTGATTTGCACGGACGCTGCAAGTTTGAAACTGTTTCAATCGAAAGCTTCCCCCTCCCTCCTGGCCTGGATGAAGGAAATTCCCAAAGAGTTGCGCTGTGGGATTTGTAAAAAACGCAACTGTCATCGTGCCAGGGTTGTGGAATGCGCACGAAAGTGTTTGAAAATGAAGTATATCGATAGGATTCCACATGCAGCATGATTTCAAGGCTGGTTTTTTTTCCTCTATAGGATTTCCTCACCCCAGCGCCCTCTATAGGATTTCCTCACCCCAGCGCCCTCTATAGGATTTCCTCACCCCAGCGCCCTCTATAGGAATAGCCTATAAAAGCCAGCTACACTCGAGGCAGAGCAGCACAATGATTCCAACTGATGTCTATAGAGATCGCCAGATTGAAGCCTCGCGGCTTCGATCGTGGCGTAACCAGATGAATTTCACGGATTTTATGCTTCAGGCCAGCGTGGGTCTGCACCGAGCCCAACCCCCCGATGTGGTGCCGTTAGGAGTGAATTACCGACGGCTTCTCACCACCGTCTTGTTGGACATGTTTAGGGAAGCTCCCAACCAGCACCTTTTCGAAATTGTGAATTGGAAATACCTTAAATGTACCGTGGAGACCTATGAGGAATGTATGGAGAGGCGCAATGGATGTTCAATCAAAGTATATTGGTACGACATCATTCTACCCAAAATCTACGAAGCGGCCGCCAGTGCATTCCATCAAACGGATGGCCGTTTGCGCATTTCTCTGGAGCAATGGGAGCATCTCGGCACTGTGATTCTGGAAGCGGTCTATGCCTACGACGGGGATGAGGATATGTTTGAGCAAGTACCCCCCTGCTCGATCTGCTTTGGATACATTTACGAACTGTCGATCACGCCATGTGACCATCGCTTTCATAAACTGTGTTTGGAGAAGTGGACGAGGGAGCATGCCACCTGCCCCCTGTGCCGAACACCTTTGTAAACAAAAAAAACACCAGTTGTGTGGGGGAATGTGTGTCCACCCCCACCCTCAAAAATGGGAGAGAGTCTGCCGGAGGGCAGGCTCTCTCCCATTTTTTTGGGTTGTTGCGAATGCCAAGGTTGGAGGAGGAAAAAAAATGTATTTGTGAAATAAATCTGCACAAAAATGGTGCATGTTAAACACGGCTTTGTGTGTCTAAATAATTTAGGAACATGTTAATCTACGCAAGGATGTTGAATATGGGGTGAGAATATATGTATAAGCATGGCTACAAAAATCGGATGAGGAAAAAACTTTTTTCAGGTCTCCTGAAAAAAGTTTTCGTGCCAAGAATGGGTGTTGTTTTTTTTTTGCGATAGACATGGGTAATAAAGATAGAGATGGAGTCCACTATCGAACTCGTCGGTACTTTGAATACCGCACTTGTTTCGACCGCTTGCATGAATGGACATGTGGATCGAGTCCAGTTCTGTTTTGAAGTGATGGGGGGCAAGTGGCGGATGCGATTGGAAAATGTTCCAGTGACGGATCCGATGCAGTGTATTTTGAAAACGCTCGGAGAGGAAACGAGTCGAGGCTCCTGGCGGATCGATTGGGATCAGGTTGACTGGACGAAAGTGATTCCTGGGTTGGGAGAAAAAACGGATCCACGCCAAACGTTTCCAGAATTTGATAGGTTGGAAGAAATGAAGATTCAGTAAAATAAAAAAGTCAAACAAAACAAAGGTCAACTAAAGTGTCATGCGTTGCAACTGTAGAATATCTTTCGTCTCGATTCTAAAATGATTTTTAAATCATTTACAAAAAAAAAAAAAAAAAAAAAAAAAAAAAAAATTTTTTTTTTTTTTTTTTTTTTTTTTTTTTTCATTCTCGTCTTTATAAAACACTGGCAGCGAGTGCACCGGAAACAATAACCATGGCGGATTACTGTCTCTCGTGTGACTGGAGTCTTTCGGGCAACAATCCCGAACGCTTCACGTTTGTGGACACTCTCAACTGTGATGAGGTGGTCCAGATCAGCGTTGTACCTCAATGTATGATTGGATTTCATGTACCACCAATTTATTTGAATAGCTTCTTAGTGCATTATTTCTATCGATACTGTTTGCCGACTCACGATGGCCATTTGGCCATTATCGGTACGAATGAGGGAAAAACCTATGACTTTTTGAGTCAACTTGGGTTCCAGGTGATTTGGGTCGAGCATCCACCCTTTGCGCTACTACCCTGTGAATTTAGAGCCTACAGGATGGCCTGCCAGATCAAAGAGAAAAGGATTTTGGACTCGGTGCTGGATTTCATTCGGGAAGAAGAAGAAGAAGAAGGAAAAGAGAAACAGATGTCATGGATCCGAGAAGGAAAACGGTTAAGGAGATATTGAAACAACTATGGAAAATGAATGTAACTAACATATTTGTAAAATATTTTTTTTTCAATGAGTTTTAAAAAAAAAATATCCCCACTCTAAAATGTTTGTTTATTCTTATTAAAAAAAAAAAAAAAAAAAAAAAAAATTTTTTTTTTTTTTATTTTTTTAAAGGGTTTTAAAAAAGGGACGAAAGATATTCTACAGTTGCAACGCGTGACACTTTAGTTGACCTTTGTAAGATGTTTTGAAAAAATATAATGTGTTGCAATTGTAGAACATTTTTTGAACCCAATGGTAGATATTTCGTGATGCACATTTAAATCAAAGTTGCTGTTGTTAAATTAGGCAAATAAAACACACGGTTCAGAACATGTATAAATTTTTTTTTATTATTGTTTCAGAGTCAAGTCTAAAGCAGTTACAGGTTGGAAACCCAACAATTGCCTAGGACCACAGGCTCGCTTCGGCATTGTCAAATCCAATGCAACAACATCAAGGCTCTGGGAGTCGTCCAAAGGGAGAAAATCCAATGGGGAAGGAAATGTTGGCTGTTGCTGGTTAAGTGACCTCATAGAGTATATAATATGGCGCTCCTTAGGTGAAAATAGCAGTGGTGAATGCTCAAGATGGTCCAGTGGCGGATGGTCCATTGGTGGCTGCGCAAGATGGTCCAGTGGTGGCTGCTCAGGATGGTCCAGTGGTGGCTGCTCAGGATGGTCCAGTGGTGGCTGCGCAAGATGGTCCAGTGGTGGCTGCTCAAGATGGTCCATTGGTGAATGCTCTTCAAAATAGGCCAAAAATTGATCATACGCTTCCATCTCTTGGCCTTGATGTATGGGTTCTCCAAAGTATTCACTGGCCGTTTCTTCCGTCGATGGATGGGATATTTCATAGTCCGGTTGCGTTAAATGGGTATGAGCTCTGAAATTCGTCTCACATGTATAGTGCGAGTCCACCACATCAAATGCAAAAATAGTTTTTTGCACTGATAGGATTAGATAGGTGGTGCCCGCTGGTATGATGTAGCATGTATTGGGTTGCAATACATATCGATTGTAGATTAGCTGGTTGTATGGATTCATACTCCTGTGGACGGGTTGTCGCACATGATATTTGGGGCATTCGTATAAAAGCAGGGGCGCTGACGATAATTGAAATAAATGGGAATGATGGGCTGGCACCTGGCAAAAGCCAAAGGTGAATGATTTTTTGACGATAAAGAGATTGTCCACTTTGTAACATGTCCTAATATCTGTATTTTGCAGATTTCTTTCGGGATGATGTAATAATTTTTTACAAATTTTGTCCCACAAGAGACTGGTGGGATTAAAAAAATTACAGTTTTTGGATTTAGATACTGCACGTTTGAAATTATCCAGTCTCTTGGGGTGTTTGACCCAGTCTTTATCGACAATATAATGGCAAATTCGATGCATTATGGGTTCTTGGTATACAATGAAAGCAGTGACTCGACCTGCCATTGCCAGTCCTTCAAAGGCTGCATTATGCTTGGGGAGCTCGAATTTTGCCACCTGGGCAGAGACGTGGGTCGGAAAGATATCCATGCTGGTGTGTGAGATTTGCTCTCACTCCCCGCCCTTTTATACACAAAGAGCGCGCCAATGGCCTTGTGGGTTTTCACGCCCAGGAAGGATACTAACCTTGGGGATTGGCGTGGAAACCTTGGGTTTTTTCCTTACTAATATCGCGTCATACTACTGAGATTACGCCAACCTTGGCGTCAGACAAATGCCAATGAGAGCACGCCTGGGGTTTTTACGTCAAACCAATGAGATGGAGTTTTCCGCCCACGTGATCCTGTCCGTAAAGCGTATATATACTGGGAAGCCAGTCGGGGAAAGCACACTGTTAATCATGTTCCTGCGACTGGGTTTGTGTGATGTTCGCACTCCTCTGGGTGCCATGATTGGCCGGGATGGTCGAGTGTATTGGCGGCTCATCGACATTGGAATTTGTGTGGGGAAACGCGATCCCCATTCCTTTTCCAAGAACAAACGTTTTAGGCCCATGACAGTCGATGGGTGCCAGATTGTTTATGAGCAACACATCTCTGCGATACACGTGAATCGGATGCGATTTGTGTCAACAGCCCATGCGCGAGACATTATGCATTTCTATAACCCGGACATGGCCAAACGATTTGAAGATGCCTTAAAAAATGGCCATTGTCAGGTTCAGAGTTTTTGTGGCAACACGTTCAAGGATGCCCCGCTCCTGATGGTCACGCAAGAGGGCATGTACATTCCCCAATGGATCCAGGACTTTATACGCACCGTTCACCAACAATTGGGTCCCTCGAAAGTGGATGTCTTGTCTGGAATGGTGGATGATTCTGGGCAAGTAGAGGATGTCTTGTCTGGAATGGTGGATGATTCTGGGCAAGTAGAGGATTCATTTGGAATGGTGGATGATTCTGAGCAAGTGGAGAATTTATTTGGAATGGTGGATGATTCTGAGCAAGTGGAGAATTTATTTGGAATGGTGGATGATTCTGAGCAAGTGGAGAATTTATTTGAAATGGTGGATGATTCTAAGCAAGTGGAGAATTTATTTGAAATGGTGGATGATTCTGAGCAAGTGGAGAATTTATTTGAAATGGTGGATGAATCTGGGTGCGTGTTACAAATGGATGATTCTAAAGTGCAAGAATTACAGTCTGAAATTTTGAACTATGTCTTGCAACAGCTATCATCGGCTATGGGAGTGCAGCAAAACCCGTCGTTGTCTGCAGGAATTCAAGTCCAGAAGAACCCGTCGTTGTCTGCAGGAATTCAAGTCCAGAAGAACCCGTCGTTGTCTGCAGGAATTCAAGTCCAGAAGAACCCGTCGTTGTCTGCAGGAATTCAAGTCCAGAAGAACCCGTCGTTGTCTGCAGGAATTCAAGTCCAGAAGAACCCGTCGTTGTCTGCAGGAATTCAAGTCCAGAAGAACCCGTCGTTGTCTGCAGGAATTCAAGTCCAGAAGAACCCGTCGTTGTCTGCAGGAATTCAAGTCCAGAAGAACCCGTCGTTGTCTGCAGGAATTCAAGTCCAGAAGAACCCGTCGTTGTCTGCAGGAATTCAAGTGCAGCAGGACCCGTCGTTGTCCACCACAATGATGGAAGTCCAGAAGAACCCGTCGTTGTCTGCAGGAATTCAAGTGCAGCAGGACCCGTCGTTGTCTGCAGGAATTCAAGTGCAGCAGGACCCGTCGTTGTCTGCAGGAATTCAAGTGCAGCAGGACCCGTCGTTGTCCACCACAATGATGGGAGTCCAGAAGAACCCGTTGAAGCACATAATAATCAAAATGAAAATGGAGCAGGTGCCCGATGTAATTTCATTGGTAATCAATAAATAAATAATTTGATTTTAAGGATTGAATGTGTATAATTTAAAAAAAAAAAAAAAAAAAAAAAAAATTTTTTTTTTTTTTTTTTTTTCCTTCACTATAAATTCAAACGCATCAATTGGGATGTCATATTGCTGCATTTACAATTTGGAAAAATAATGATTCCCGTGTACTCTAAACGTGACGGTTTGGATTTGTATCTGGTTTCCATTCATCCGTCTAATTTCCAAAATTTTGTTCAAACACACCTGATTCCAAACTGTTTCTTTGAACTCTACGGATTATGGAATCCTTTTAGACCAAACGATGTCGGGCGCATGTACTTTCAATTGCTTGACACGTATGTCGCTTTTGACGCAACCAACAATGAGGATTTTTTTACCCAATTCTTACCGAATGATGAATGGAAGGATGGTATTATCTCTTACAAAGAATTTCATTATATTCTATTTACAGTATTTAAAAGTAACTCTGACAAAGTTCGAATGGCTTTGTTCAATTTAAAAACCCATAAGACTATTTTTGTTTTGCGTACTGATTTTAAATCAGAAATAGATGAGTTTTTATTTGATGATGATAATTTTGATTTTTTTTCATTTTCTCAGTTGTCGGGATGGCTCAAACCCCGTGATACTAGATCTAAACCTGGAGAAAATCTGGTTACATTTGAAATGCTTTTGAATATGAGTCAACCAGAGGACCTTGTATCCAGTAGTTCTGATACAGAATCTGAGTGCGTTGGATTAACCGCATTTGACTTTGACGATGGTTCTAACCTGTGTCCTGAAGATGTAATAGATATTGATGAATTCTTAGAAAACATGGAAGAGCTTAGCTGGGATGAACCTAATTGTGGAAAAGTCCGAAAAACACGGGTAGGATGCATCCTGGCAATCCTTGAACACATGCCTCGTATTTAAGGAGAAAAGAATTTTTCGATGACGAGTAAAGTCAATAATCTAATAAAATATTATAGGGATTAAAAAAAAAAAAAAAAAAAAAAAAAAAAATGTTTTTTTTTTTTTTTTTTTTTTTTTTTTTTTTTTTTACTTCCTCAGGTATAAGTTTTCCACGCCGTTAAGCGTTTACTTTAAATCACCATTTATTCTCTCCATTTTCCCCTCCATTAACTCCAAGTTTACCTCATGATGTTCCAGTTGGATAGATCTATTTTAGCCATGGGTGTCGTCATTGATTACGACACTAGTACGTGGCATGATAGCTGGACAACACAGTTGCAACATCATATTGAAGATTTAAAACATGCAATTTCTAACGCATCCTTGGAGGAGGTAATGAAAGCGTTTGAGTTTCAAGTGGAAAATTATTTTTTGGATGAATCATTTTGGAAATATTTTGATGAACGGATCGTAAGGGTGTCAGGTATAGAGTGGACGAATGAAGCATTGTTGATAGATCAATGGCAATGGATTACGAAAAATGTATTTGAAAATGTTAGTTGCGACGATGTAAATACATTTGCTGAGAGACTGTGTTTACTAATGTTGTATTTGCGTCAAAGGCTATTGGAAGATGATATCCGTCTTGATAGTATAAAACGCATGATTCGTCAGAGTCTTGTGTTTATAGGATTGAAGATGGATGGAGTAATTGACCACTTTCCTATGGTTTTTGAATTTATCGATAGATATTACATTAAATACATGATAATGCCACTCGTAGGAATAAGTGTGATTCACTCCACTGTCGTATTTTTAGGGAAAATATTTTCAGCTTTTCATTAAAAAAACCTCTTGATCATATAATTTCTTGATTTCCACAGCACGCAAGGTACAATTCTGGCCGATGCCTATAGAGATTTTATACAGAATGCCAAGGCTGAAATTGTTTTTATTCAACAGGTGTGTAGATATACACCAAAAAAATTATTATTTTTTAGTTGTTATTATTTCTTTTCCTAGGTTAATAGCAAATCCAAGTGTCAATAATAACGTTTGTTCATAGAAAAGACATTTCTCAAAGATGGACTAAATCCGTCAGTTTTAGTGACCGGCGAGATAACAAACCATTGATTAAAAGCTGTGACTGCATCCCACCTTGGCCACTTGGAATAGAAACAACTTTGGGAATGAACCATGTTTGTGCAGATTTATTTAAAATAAATTTCAAGTGCAGCCCTTTCCAATCTTGGTATTTTGAAGAATTCAGTAAACCTGATTGAGGGAAAAACCTCGTGTCCATGATAAGTGTTGATTTCTTTGTAGTTTTTTTCTGAATTTTTAGATTGAGTGGACACGTGTGTGAAAAAATTAGTATGGATGTAAAAAAAAAAAAAAAAAAAAAAAAAAAAAAAATGTGTTTTTTTTTTTTTTTTTTTTTTTTTTACTTGTGATACAATATCTTTTTTATCCCACCAGTTCTTTCAAGATTTGAACGTCGGATACGGAACGCCTCCAATCAGAGTCATGTTAACAATAAGTTTTAAAATTGAGATACATCCAATACTTGTGCTGTTTTGTTGGTTGGTCTTTCTTTACTGGACATGCAAATTTCTCTTTTAAAAGATCAATCCTGCACGAGGTTTTTTTTTAATTTTTACTGCCAGGATGTATTATTATTTTTTTTTACCAATCCTTGGGATTGCACTACATTTACCATGGAGGAGGAAGTCAATATCGATGCGCTAGAGTAATATTACCTTTAATATATTTTTGAAAACGGTCCCATGAACGATTTAAATGGTACTTCAACTCTTGTTTGATAGAGGATTTACATGCCATGCTCCAAGCCCCCTTTGGATGAGTGTGAGTCCACGTATCTCCAAATGTCAGCAGACTTAAATAGGCTTCATGCGCATTAGTGGTAGGTAAATGGACTACCAAATTTCCACTTGGGATCGAAAAAGGTTGACTCTTTGGAGGTTCTATCATCTCATAGGGTTTAGCCACCTCATCGTTCCACGGTAGTGGAGTTGGAATTCCCACATGATATACGACCACATCGGTCTTTTTCGCATCCCATTCCAAATCTAAATGACTGGTCAATACTAAATGCGACGAGGAAACACGCGTTCCAAAGGGTGGTTCGATCAGCACGTATATATTTCGACCGTGACGGGTTTCAAACCATCCAACTTCATCATTGGCATCTCCCCGAGGCCTGAGAAGTGGGCTCAAATAATGTTCCAATAGGGAAGGATAGCGACCCAGGTTTCCAAACACGATGGTGGATCGATCTGTGTCGAGTGCTTGTGAGAGAATCTTTTCCATCAGAAACTGTAGCTGTGTCTCTTGTTTTTAATCCCGGTACGGAAGCGAATAACGAGATGCAAAGGCCCTATTCAACTTGAATCGTTAATCAAGACAAAATGAGTATGGATTCACATGTCATGCGTCACAAGAGTAATCATTCTCGGTATACGCCTTACTCGATACGTTCCAATCCAATACGAACAAATACGGTGTTGTCAGAAAAGACATGGCCTCCACATGATCCCCAAAGGCCCATTGCAGTCGTAAAGCCTATTTTGAAGCCACCTGTAAAAGTATCGACAGCTCAATCGCCAACGCAATCGCCGACGACGCAATCACAAACACCTTCAGAGCGATCGTTTAGGGCAGACTTTATTACGCCCCCAAGACCCTCTTTAAAACACTGCATCTGGATAGATTTTTAACACTTAGCATCATGGATTACATTCGAAAGCTGGAGGATATTATTTTTGGAAAAGACTGTTGCATAGGACTCGAATTAAAAGAAATATTATATAATTTAGTTAATGTGTGGGACGTGATCAATTGGCAGCTACAAATTCCAGAGAGAGTTATCGAAAATGAAATAGGACATTTTCACAAAGAAACTTGTTACAGCAAAACCTATCCTGGTGAAGAAGATTGGGATTACATTGATGGCCCATGTCATTGTGTTGGGAAAATTGAGTATTCTCATTTTTATGAACTACATACAAATTATGATTTTACACCAATTGTTAGTTTACCCAAACGTTTTCGTACAGCTTCATTAGCATTAGAAATAAACAATGATGTAGTGAAAAGGTGTGCAGTCGTCACGCATGACGCTTGGTTTTATATAGATGTCCAAGATGGCGATGAATTGATTTGGAGGAATAGAGTAGTTGAGCAATTAAAAAGGCTAAAGATTCAATATTTGTTTTTTGCGGAAGCAGTAGCACCACTCCAATTTTTTGATCCTTGGTTGTACGAAGGGTGGTGTGTTATAAAACATGACGAGAAGGAAGGGGATGATTGTAATGTATGTAAAAGTAAAAAATGTGCAGTTCACAAGGCATATTGCACCTGGATCAGAACGCTCAAGAGATTTCCATCATTCATTTGGCATGGAGAGGGTCGGTTGCAAGGCGAGGGGTTTGTTGATTTAGAGTATACATTGACTAATCCTAAAGCTAAACATCCATCATTGTTTGATAACGAGTCCCCGGGGATCGATTTATACTGTCCACTTCTGGATTCGGTCACTACCGTATCACCTGGGCAACAAATTAAAATTAATACCGGAGTCATTGTCAAATTTCCAAAGAACAAAATCGGAATCATTATGGATAAATCGTCAGTGGTGACTCGAAAACAACTGAAAGTTGAAGCAGGAGTGATTGATACTGGATACAGAGGGGAAATTAAAGTGGTTCTGCGAAACATGAATTCCAAAGCTGTTGATATCAACCCAGGAGATGCAATAGCGCAAATGTTAGTGCAAGAAGCCTACACTCCTCGTTTGAAGAAAGTAGATTCCATCGATGGAGACACAAATCGAGGCACTCGTGGGTTTGGAACATGGTAAAAAAAAAAAAAAAAAAAAAAAAAAAAAAAAAATCCTGGCTTAAAAGAGCGAGGACATCGAGTTCTACTGTGTAGCTTCGGGCAACGTGATGTAGTCAAGTCAAATGGACAACTTCTCAAGACTTGATCAACGTTATGGCAAATTCTGAGGAACAGGATGAATTTTTTAAAGTCATGCATTATGAACTCAACAGATTTAATTCTTATTCTGCCAAGTGGCCAGTGAGTTACATCAAACCTTCTGATTTAGCAGCGTCTGGATTCTTTTACTTGCAATCCGATGACAAGGTACAATGTGCATTTTGCCACATTATTATGGACGATTGGACTGTGGGACAAAAACCGATGCGAGAACATATGAGAAATTCACCCACGTGTCCTTTTTTTTCATCCGAGGAAGTTGGAAACATTACAATGGTTCATTCAAGAAAGAAAAGTTCTTTACAAAGTTTACCCATTCAATCGAGTTTTCCTTCTAAACCCAAATATCCCAGAATGGCAGAGTTGAACAATCGACTTTCAACGTATAGAGATTTTCCAAGCATTGGGATTCCTGCAAAGAATTTAGCAGACTGTGGATTATATTACGCGGGGGTTGCTGATGTAGTGACATGTTTTTTTTGCGGTGGATCCCTCGGAGACTGGGGAGAAGGAGATGATCCATGGGAGGAACACGAAAAGTTTTTTGAAAAGTGTACATTTCTACGTCTTTCGAAAAGGGATGGAAAGTTTCCAGATGAATCCTCAAGAAACGTACCCGTTAAAAATTCAAACAAAAGCGATTCTTTCTATCGGGAAATTATCCGTCAAGGTTGTGAAATATTTCCAAAGTCTACTGTGGAAAGTGTTATTCTGAATCGTATGTCAACGAATTTAGGAAACTTTACTTCATTGAATGAACTTTGTGAAGCTGTTTTGAATCTGGAAATTAAACCTATGACGGTTCGGCCCATTGAGAATGAAAATAAGCCTTCGATAGTGGAATCCAACATCATGAATCCAGAAAATGAGGATGAAGCAATAATTTATCCCAAGACATTTCTGTGTAACATTTGTATGGACCAAGAAAAGGGCATTGTGTTTCAACCATGCAGTCATCTCGCTACGTGTACGAAATGTGCATATAAGGTAACACATTGCCCCATATGTCGAAAGCATATCAAAAGCAGGTTGAAAACTTTTTTAACTTAAAAAAAAAAAAAAAAAAAAAAAAAAAAAAAAAAAAATTTTTTTTTTTTTTTTTTTTTTTTTTACCAAGTTAAACAAAAGTTCTCAACTTGCTTCTTTTATATATAATCCAAGCACTTCTTGAATGGTTTAGGCTCTTGGGAGAAAAACCAACATGAGTCAGCCTATGGTTCTAGACACTTTGGATAATTCCAAGGATTCAGAATGTTGTGTTTGTCTTGGTCAGATCGATGTTCAGTCTATTTGCATGTTGCATAAATGCAAACACAAGTTTCATAAACAATGTATTGAGAAGTGGATACTTAAAAACCCTACTTGCCCATATTGTCGATCATTAATCCATGACCAGGACAATTTGTCTTTGGGATGTGCTGATGAATTTTTAGAATTAGATTATGAAGAATTTTTCAACGATTTTTTAATGGATGACTTAGATGAATGGCTTATTTTAGGTAGGGATTTAGGTTATTATTTATTCTACTATAATCCTAATCAAATTGATTCCAGTGAAAATTCCTCAGATTCGGAAGAATATGAATTATGTACTATTTGTAGTCAAAGAAATCCTCGTTATTTCCTAGATTGTCGTTATGTATTAAGTAATTGTAGCCACTGTTTTCACTTACGATGTATTGAAAAATATCTTAATTTGAATTCCACTTGTCCAACGTGTCAAGCTTCTCTCAGTCACCATGATAAATTAAAATTTAACTTTTCTACCGTAGTATATGGCCCTGAAACTCGAGAAGAATGGCTTAAAACACAATGGATCTACTGCTTTCATTTTGACTCTTCTTTGTTTATGGAATATGAAGACAGTTTAACAGGGCAACAAGAGTATAACTTGGAGGATTTTGGCGATATATTTACCCCTGATTGTTGGATGAATAATGAATTTGATTTTGAAGATTCCTTATTTACGGAGAGTAATAGAATCTAAAAAAAAAAAAAAAAAAAAAAAAAAAAAAAAAAAAATTTTTTTTTTTTTTTTTTTTTTTTTCCTACATATGCTATGAATATTCAGATGGCTCCCATACTGCTGTTTAGCCATCTTGAATACTTGTGTTTAAGATTTAGTTTTAATAATGGTACCCGTGTACGCCAAGTGCCAGCATTCAAACCGCTTCATGGTTTTTGTTCATTCTTCTGCGTTACCACATTTTATGAAAGCGCATTTGGTTCCAGATTGTTGTCTGAATGTTTTTGGATTCTGGAAATCTCTTAAAACCTTCACTGATATTGATTTTCAATTACATCAAACTTGTGTGACTTTCGATACACGAGAAAATAATGACTTTACCCAATCTTTACCGTTTGATCAGTGGAAGAAAGGTATAATATCTTACAAAGATCTTGATTATATTATTTTTACATTATTTAAGGCCAATTCTACTAGTATTGCAATAACTTTGATCAATTATGCAACGAACGCATCTATTATTATTAATAGTGTCTATAATAATAAGTTATGGCTTCAGAACGAAGGTTTTACTAAAGTGGTAGGTTGGCTTAAAATTCGAGATACTAGACCCCAGCATGGAGAAAATAAAGTGACATTTGAAATGCTTTTGAATCTGGAAAATAATAATTCATTGTGTGGAACTGATTGTCCCGATCCAGAGCAATATACAGATGGCCCGAAAAATGGAGAAGTATTTACGGACAAAGAAATACAAGGGTTAAAATGCCACCTACCCGAATACTTAGAAAAAAAATGGGAATAAAAAAAAAAAAAAAAATGGTTTTTTTTTTTTTTTTTTTTTTTTTTTTTTTTACCTTCTTCTTAAGCCACCAGAGTTGTTCCTTTGAGCATTCACACTTTGCCATCCTGCCAAAAGGAATATCTGGACCAGATACAAGATGGAAACTATAGCACTTTGTACTGTTTTTGTAGACTCCCTTTTTTCAAATGAAGTGGGTGTTGACTACTTGGAGCCATTCGTTGAAACTTTAAAGAATGCATTGGAAGAACGATCAGAAAAAGCGATTGTCAAAGTTTTTAAGGACCTCCCTGATCCTCAAAGTTTTGACAATGGCAATTTCGTGGATAATTATACGAAAGAGATAATCAAAGCTGCGAAAATCGACTGGACAGACGGATATCTAGCAAATTGTCGATGGAATGAAGTTACCAACATTACATTTTCAAATGTGAATTTAAAGAAAACTCAAATTGTCTCGTATGTTTTAGCTATATTGATGCTGACTCTTCGTCGTGCCGTCGCAGAAGATTCCATGCGTCAAGAAATGGTAGAATCGATGGTACACGAGACTGCTTCAAACATACTTGAAATAACAAAAATACCCAACTATCACAAGTACGATATTAGGTGTCCCTACTATTTAGATCTTGCACTGGGTATGTTGATGATGTATTTCCTGGGAAGAAAGATTTTTAACAAATGCTAAAAAAAAAAAAAAAAAAAAAAAAAAAAGTTTTTTTTTTTTTTTTTTTTTTTTTTCCTATAATAACCCTCTGCGTTTGACCTTCAAGGATTCACAACAAGCCGTCTCACAGAAGTGGTACTGTCCCAACTGTATTTGATCACTTGCGTTGGTTTTTGACAATTTCGAAAGCTATCGAGCCAAGACTGACATAGCGAGTACAGCATGGAAAGTAACAATGCTTTTTCAAGAAATCACAACTGCTTGGATTCATACGCGGATTTATACGCTGAGGGTTTGCGTGAACGGTCCGCGATCAAGATAATCAAAGTTTTTGATAATCTGCCACATCCTCAAAGTTTGAACGATGACAATTTCTTGGATAATTATACGAAGCAGATAATGAAAGCTACAAAAATTGACTGGGCTAATGAAAATGGAGCAATTCATCAATGGAAAGAAGTAACCAAAAGTACATTTTCGAATGTCAATATGACAAAGCCCGTTAGCGTCTCCTATGTTCTAGCTATATTAATGTTGATCCTTCGTCGTGCAGTGAAAGAGGATTCTACTCGTCAAGATATTGTAAAAGTAATGGTTTACGATACTGCTTCTTACGTCCGTGGATTAGAAATAGGACCCAGACCAAGCCCAGGTTGTCACGTGCACATTATCAACCATGGGACGTATTATGTAAGTTGGGCAATTGAAATGTGGATAGTGTATTGGATAGGAAGCCTGATTTTTTAAAGAAAAAAAAAAAAAAAAAAAAAAATTTTTTTTTTTTTTTTTTTTTTTTTTTCATCTTCCATATATTTATTTATTTATTTCTCACAACTTTGGCTTTTAATTCGACAAGTGTTTCTGGCCATTATTATGGATGCAGCTCATGTGTTGTTTGATTATGTTGCCCGTGTACAACCCACTACCTATCTGCAAATTATGCACGTGATTCAACCTCATAGCTTAAAATCGGTCTTAAAACTATTCCAAAAGCATCTTGAACATTCAGTACCCGATTTGCATTTATTTAACCAACATCCTGAATGTATTTCAAATTTATGTTACCAGTTTGTTTTAGCTATTCGAAAACGATTTCCAACTCCAGGAGATGCTTTTGGGATTCATTTGACGTGTCGTGTTACCAAATCAGATACGCAAGGGACTTTGGATAGCAAACATTTGAGGTCTTATAACCAAAAGTCTTCATTTCATGTAGATAAAGTATTACTATATGAATTATATTTATTTTCAAATGCTATTCAAGTTTTTGAATTGGCCACTCGCCATGTGTACTCTACTGTTTTTACACAACGCTATTCTGTTCAGGAACTGTTGACACGACTCCCGAATGCATGTATTTTAGAAAGAAACGGACCTTACAATAAAGGCCTTAATGCTCAGGGCGAGTTTAAATATTTAAGTACTTTTCAATACATCATTGTCCAGGATCGGGTGTTGTATAAATCGTCCAAAGATTTAACAATCTTGTTACGGCGATTGCATGCGGAACGTGTCACGGGTTTTTCTGATATTCGAACCATTTTCCAAAAATGTGGTCTAGTGTGTCATTTTTTTAATTTAGTAAAGATTGCAAAACGACAATTATTGGGGAACAATGATTCAGTTTATGCAAAAGACGTATTTACTATCATGAAATATCAATGTCGTACTGGAAAACCGCTACCCTTAACAAGAGATGGATTAATGAAACATCCTGAACGTACACCTATTGAAGTGTTAAGTTTTGAAGCTCCAAAAAAGAATTATGCTCGACTGTGCACTGGACCACAACAAGTATATCCAGTGAAAAGTTCTGCTGATAAAATATTTTTTGGGCAACAATTTAATGAGGGTACAGGTTATACATTTGCTCTGAGGAATAGATAGAGAACCAAGAGTTTAGATTTGTTTGGACTAGTGTAAAAAAAAAAAAAAAAAAAAAAAAAAAATTTTTTTTTTTTTTTTTTTTTTTTTTTTTGAGGCTGTAATTATAAATGTTGCAAAAATGCATGCTGTTTTCATTGCGAGCAGTGGTATGGCTTGTCTCGATTATTGTGCTGAAGTTCATTGGTTTCGATGTTTTGATGGGGTCTTGTTTCCCATAGAAATTGCATTTGCGAATGTACAAGATCCTGAAAAAGTGTACATTTTGGAAATGATTATACCACCGGGGACAATAATATCTCTGAGGGATATGGCTGAAACCAAAAGTCGTTTTTTTAATAAGGATCGTTTGCATTATAAAAATGTTATTTCGCGAGTGTATCCCAAGATTTTTAAAATGCATTTTTTCAATTGGAAATATATATTAAATCACTTTATAAAGAACTATTTGAAATGTGATGCTGTGGGTGTACGTACCAGATCACAAATGGAATTTTTTAGACCTTTGTGTAAACGTGTGGTGCGTGTGAAACCTAAAGGTCAGGTGTACGGATGCTGGCATAAACATCCTAAACTTATACAATTTGCTTGTACAGCAACTGAAGCCAGAACAATTGCATATAGTGCAAGAAAACTTGACAACAAAGTATAAAGTGTATAAAAAAAAAAAAAAAAAAAAAAAAAATTTTTTTTTTTTTTTTTCCTTACTCCTACTTCTAATACACTTTTGGATTTTTTACCATTCCACTTGTGCTACTCTTCAAGAGTTATTTAAATACTGCATTATTATAATACAAGTACAATTTCCATCAATGAGTACCCGAATGAGTAATAAATTGTCAACTTCTTATGGGATCGTGGTAAGGACATCTTGTAACAACGTTATTATTTTGCGTCGAAAAGTTCCTTATTGCGTCCAAAATTATTATTTTTACCTGAATCAGAAGAAAGATAAGATACAACCACCTGTTAATTTTACAGCTATCCAGGATCAATTTGAAAACGAATGGTTGCCTCGACTGAATCGATATGAATTATTGGATTACAAACGGTTTTTGAATGGACAGACTTTTGAAGATTTATACGATTTTCCGCATGGTCAATTGCAACGGTTATCCAAACGACACAATTCTATTTTCACGTTGTTTTATACAGCTTATCGAGAATTTCAAGAAGAATCTGGATTTCATTTTACGTTTACTAAAAAGGACATTGAGAGATATCCATTAATAAAATTGAAATTTAAGGGTTGTGATGGATTCAAGTACAATCAATATTATTTTTTGGTAAACAATGTCAAAGGATTACGACGTCACTTGTACTTTACCTCTTTTAACGATTCCTCTACTTTACGAAATCAAATCAGTTCATGGAAAGATGATTGTTTAATATATTATGGCCAAATGATGCATGCGGACAAGGCATACAAACTATTATTGCATCAGCAAATAATTAAAAAGGATATGAAACATTTGCTGTGTTTACGTACAGATAAATTATACTGGATACTCTCATCGGACGAAGAAAACGTTGATGAAAACACTAATTGATATAGGCGATTGTAAGTACTACAGAAAATGTTACAAATTGATTATATTAGAGCATAAAAAAAAAAAAAAAAAAAAAAAAAAAAATTTTTTTTTTTTTTTTTTTTTTTTTTTTTTAATTCTTAACTATAGGAGATTGAGAAACATTCTCTGTACGCGACATCATGTTTGATTTGCAACGCCATCGAGACGTGATTGTGGATCACTACTTTCGAGTATTCCGACATTATAACAACCGGGACCAACTCGAGTGTTTCATAGGCCGCTGGATCGATTTACTTTTCCTGTATTCCTCCAAAAAACAATTTGTTTCGTTCGATCCACCCATACCTATTCTACATCGTCTCATTCCCCATGCTATAGGGGTGCTTGTGGTGCAATTTCCAAACACGACTGTTCCTCCCAACTTAAAAGGCATTAGTATATTACCTTTGTACCCATTTAAGATACAATACAACTATAACATTGAAAGCAGTCAGGATGGATTGGAAATGTTGTTCGCGTATCTCAAACTTACAGGCATTCAACGCGTTGGATTTTATAAAGTGGCTTATGCATATCACAAGATTATTCCAGAGCTGCAAACGGAATATCCCAATTTGGAAATTTATGGATCCAATTCTTTTACAAGTTTTCGTCGAGTCTGTGAACGGGACGTTATAAAGTTGAAGTAACATGATTTAAAATATCAATCACGTTGCTGATTGCGGGAGGATAGGAAACGACAGTAGGTGACTCTTTGACCCAATCGAGTAAGTAACGATAGTGTAATATCTGGTGTTCCCTATGTGTATCCAAACGAATGGCTGGAATGTAGGTTTCCAAAGATTCTGTATTCACGTAGAAGAATAAAATATTATTTTGCACCAAGACGTACCAGTCTTTTGGAAAAATACGAATCAGTCTAAATTGATTCCATGTCCATATAATTACATAGTGATTATGACTGGGTCGACCCGGTACCGGTTCCAAATTGAATAACAATAATAAAAGACAAAGAATGATAAAAAATAAGTACATTTCTTTAATTTTACTTTTACTTTTGATCATCACCGTGATGAATTTGTTTTACAAACCGTGGATTTATGATATCCAATCGGTTTTGCCATCATTGTTTGGAGGTCAATGGGGATCTAACATTACAATGTCCACGTGTTCCCTGTATGGATTTAAATGCCCGACCGATGAAGTATGCGATTGTGCAAACATGTGTGTGAATGGAGATTTTTTACCTTTTCGTGTGATGCCCAATGAACAATTTTTTTTAATGGATAAGCAATTAGCACCTGGAACCTATTGTATACCCAAGGGAATTGAAAATTGTAATCAAAAAACTTCATTTAATGTATTTTCGTCGACGGGATGGAAATGTATTCCTAAAAATACGTCCTTGTTTAACGACCACGTTCAGGTGGCTTGTTCCAATGAAGAGGCTCAGGATAATACTCAAAATGTATTGTGGGATTATTTGCTAGATAAACCCGCAATGGATATTGAAAATCCGTACGAAACTCTAGCAGATGGAAAAACTTTAAGATATCAATGTAAATGTAATTCGTTAGATATACGTAATAAACCTCTTGTACACACATTGCCATTTGTGTGTTCAGTGGATTATTGTATTAAGGATATTATGAATCCTTTGCCTATGATGGGCTTTAGAAATTCTAAATGTGAATGCGCGGTGTATTTACATCAAGATGCCACAGATGAAACATCACCTTGTGTTATAGAACTTCCACGTATAGAAAATGACCAATTTATCGGACGGGTGGATTGCTTGACTAATTTGTCATGGAAAATAAGTCCCATTTTCTGCCCTCAAGATGAAGGTGCTTTGAGTTTTACCACACCCGTCGCAGGTGGATCAGATGGCAAAACCTATATAGAAACGCACAAGTAAATGAAAAAAGTATGTGGAAAAAAAAAAAAAAAAAAAAAAAAAAATTTTTTTTTTTTTTTTTTTTTTTTTTGCTATATTATATTGGCTTAAAACAGTTTCTCTGCATAGAGATACAAGTGTTATGGCTCAATACTTGCATAAAGTAAATACTATACAAGAAGCTCCTGCATCTAATGTCTGTCTGCTTTACAATCTAAAAGGTGGTATTTGGTATTTAATGCGACAAGATTACAATTCATTTGCTCATTATTGGTGTAGACAACACCGATTTGGGCACATTACTATGGATTTGGCATCTGCTGAATGTCATTCCATTCTTTTAGATTTAGATTTTGTTGCCAAGGAGGAGAGTACTAATCCACCCTATCAATCCATTTTTCCTTTGATCAATTCCACTCTCAAGATGATGTTTTTAGCTCATGTAAAACATTTCACCTACATTATTGCTGCGCGACATGGAGGTCAAGGGCTTCACATTCACTTGCCTGAATTTGTGATTGGGCATGATGATTATATTCTGTTGTGTCAACAGTTGAGTGTCCTCTTACGACACAAGGTCGAAGATAAAGGCCATTATACTTTGGACACTTTACAAAATATGATGCTAGCAGGCGCTGGAAAGCCTCACAAGACAGCTTACCGGGCCATGCAGATGATTTATGTAGACGAAAGGGATACATTTTCCATTGATTTCCGAGGCGATCTTTTAAAATATGAATTTATCCGAGTCAAAAAATCTTTTAAACGTCTCAAAATGAATATTGATTCCTATTTCCGGAAATTTTTGTTTTTGGAGGAACAACAAGCCTACCAACACTTGTTGGGTTTTATGATGCCCATCCCTACACCGTTTCAACCCTTGTATAAACTGTCTTTTGCGACCATGATTGGTAACACGCCCAATGAATCCCCCGATTATAGCGATGTAGCCACGTTTACCTACAAACGAAATGCCGATGTGGGATTCATTTGCAAAGGCAAACACTTATTGTTTAACGGGTCCCATTTCTTGAAAGCGTTGAATTATTTACGGTTCAATACCTTTTTCATGTCGAGTTTTGAAACGAATAATCCAGCTCTGAAAACATGGTACAAACGAGCAATTCCTTGTATTCCTTCCACTACCAATGTCATGTTCGATTCCATCAACCACGGACTGAGAGAAAACAATTCCAAATTCTTGGAAGACGCGAATCCTATTAAAACCATTTTGGAATATAATCAAGGGTATTACTTTTTACCCACTTTTTATACCCTATGTAAATACTTGGAAATTTCATCCGCCGACCTGGTGATGCACTTGAGGTCGGTTTTGGACAAGGAATTTACTCATTTGCTCGATCGGATGGAGCGCGTGGATCCAGCCCACACACAAGTGATCATGAAAGATTTTACGCTTCAAACCATCTACTTTTGTGGGAATAATTTATGTCGCAGGTACGATCGCTACCGAGATAAACTGAAACAAATCGTGCAAGACTCGAAACGGGCCATTTTAAGTGTGACCACCTCCGTCCAACTGGCTGAACTGATCCGGACGCTTCAAGAAAGTCACTTTCCCATTCAAGTGTTACGCTTAACCAATTCCGTTCGGAAAGCATCCACGTTTATTTGGAATTGTTTAACCGAAACGTGGCAGGAAATTCAAGTGGATCGGGAAAAGGAATCCCATTTGAGTAATTTGTGGAATGCCATTTACACCTGGTTAGAGGAATATCGAAAATCGGGCAATTACGGTGGGCCCGAAGAGGAGATTTTGCATAAATTCAATATTAATAACGTCATATCCACCATTACCAGTGACACGACTATGGAACGAAAAATGATTCAAATGGATAATCATAAATGGTTTATTCGAACCAAAGACGGATTATTAGACATTTTAACGGGTCATATTGGTGGACCCGTACCGGAATTGTTTTTATCGGATCGGAAATTGGGCATCGATGTCAGTCGGATTGATTTGATGAAGCTTTATAATCATTCGCCCGAGCTCGAGAATTTGTACGAATTATTAACCCAAAAATCTTTTTTCATCCAGTATTTAAAAGCCTTATTTACAGATCGGACCGATGATTTATTTGACACGTTACATGAAATCATTCAAGAACACTTGCCCGATTTAGTCCAGAATCCTTATGCCATTTCCATGCTGCATTTCTACGTTCACCTGTGCAAATATACGGGGTTTGAACATGATTTGTTCATGTACATGTGTGATATTTTGGCGAGCATTTTTATTGCCACCAATTACGAACGCAAATTTTTTGTATGCAAAGGGGAAACTTCAAACGGTAAGAGTAAATTATTTGAAATTTTAGGACGTGTGTTTGGAGGATACTATCATTGTATTCAATCGGACAACTTGAAACCCGGTAATTCCAGTATGACGGCCAGTCCCGATTTGGCATCCACGCTGTTCAACTGCCGGATCGTTACCACAGAAGAACTGGAAGGAAAATTGAATGAAAATCGCGTGAAACAAATTACGGGTAATTCGTGTGTCGTGTTTCGCAACATGTATGAAGCGAGTCAAGGTGGCATACCCACTGCCAAATTGTTTACCACCACCAACAACTTACCCGATTGTAGGGCCACGGAAGCCTTTCAAGATCGAGTGATTGCCATCCCATTTGTGTCCCGGTTCGTGAATAAGGCGCCTCTCACCACATCGGAACAAGTGCGCCAGAACCGCTATCCTAAGGACGAATACGTAATTGAAAACTCGTGCATGGGATGCTTTTTAATATTAATCTTTCATTTAAAAAAATGTATGGATAGCAAGGATGGGTTGTTGCATTATCGAGAGGAGCCTGAAAGTGTCAAAGAATACACAAAGAATTATTTGTTAAACACAGACGTTTACAATCAATTCAAGACACATATGGATGTGCAATTGAACTTGGACGGTATCACGACCATGACAGATCTCCGTTCAGCCGCGCGTCAATTTTTGAAAACGACCAAAAATAATACGACGCCTGAAACGGATTTAATTTTAAAATTTGAGGAAGAGTTTAACGCGTATCGACGGTCCGATTTGCAATTGGGAGCGATCCGTTACGACAGTATTTTGGACCAAGTGTCGACACCCTTACAATTTGAAAATTGCAGCTTACAGGAGGAATCCGGTCTGAAACGACCCTTGTCCGAAAGCAATGAAAAGCGAAAGAAGCTAAAACCAGCTTCTGAAACAACAGTGGTTTATTACGAAAATATAGTGATACGGAATTTGCGGCGAACGATCAATGAAAATTAAAGAGCATGGCTTGCCCACTTTCCAAGGATTATTATGATCTGAAAGAATTAAAAAGCCAAAACAATCGGATCGATAGGCTGGTGGATTTCGTCGCGGTACCGAATGAATATCGATTAAAAGTATTCAAATCCAAAAATAAAATATTGGATGGTTTTTATAACGTGACCAAAGAGTTGGTACGGGAATTTAAAAATGAAGCCATTGCACATTTGAAACAAATTATGGGTAACCGCAAGGAATATGCCTACTTGTTCAATATAATTGATGATAAAGATCCGTTATCACATGCAGTTTACATTAAATACGAAGATTTCCCGCTAATGGAAGGTAATGTAGTACCTGAAATTCGTCATATTGCAGGTGAATTTGCACCAAAAGATACCGATTATTACGATGCTGCATGTTTATACTTGCTAATATTTTATGCTCTATTGGTGAATAGGCAAGCTAACTGGATAACGATAGATTATATAACAAATTGTAATATGGACCATCAATATGGAATTCATGTAGACTGGACAAAAGTAAAAAATTAAAAAAAAAAAAAAAAAAAAAAAAAAATTTTTTTTTTTTTTTTTTTTTTTTTTCCTTTCTTTAAAAACATGCCAGAGTAATGCAGGCTACACATTTCTTTTATCCCACATCATGGATCACGTTCGGAATTTGAAGGAGAGTCTATTTGGAAGCAATGCATGTTGTTCCAGACATGAATTAAAAGAGGTCCAGAAAAAATTAACATATCTAATGGATTTAATATGTTATCAGATGAGAATGTCAGAAAGAATTATTAAAAATGAAAGAGGAGAATTTCACAAAGATACTTGCATATGGAGTGACGATAATGCTCAAGAGGGGCCTGATACCTGTGATTGTTTATTTGAACACGATTATACCCACTTTTATAAACTGCAGTCTTGTAACGAGTTACCCATGGAACGTATCGCTATATTCCATAAAACTTCTGGAATAGCGGCATTAGCATTGGAAATGCATGAAGGTCAAATTAAAAAATGTGCGGTCGTAACAGATAGTTCATGGTTTTGTATTGATGTAGAAAATAATCAATCGGATGATTGGAAAAAGCAGGTAGTTCGAGAATTAAAAATGCTACAGGTCCGAAACTTGATTGTAGTAGGACAAGTAGCTCGAGAAATATTTGATCCTTGGGCACGTTTTTTTCACAATTTTATTTACTTGGGTCAAGAGTCCAGAAGGAATTGTTCTGTTTTAGAAAAAGCTGAGGAAGCCTGGAGAAGAGCAATTAAAGATGAACCATGCTACCTTGGTCACAAGAAGACTATCTAAAAAAAAAAAAAAAAAAAAAAAAAAAAAAAAAAAATTTTTTTTTTTTTTTTTTTTTTTTTGTCTCTTCCTTGTTATATTTATTTAAACTTGCTGGAGCTTGAATAAACTCTGCATACTTGAAATGGATGGTTTGTACTCTTCAACTAGTAGCCATGAATATACACTGTCTGATAATCCTACTCCTTCTTATCACATATGGAACCCAAATGTTCCTGAGAACGTGTTTCCCTTCGATAAACAAAATAGGTCTTTCTATTTCTATGAGTTTTTAGGAACATTGGACCATGAACCATTTCGTTCTCACGTTTTTAAAAAAGAAATGGGAATTATGAATCAATTGTCAGCAGAGATACGAAAACAATTTGTAATGAAAACGGAAATAAGTGACTGTAATTTGAAAGAACCATTTAAAGATGAAAATTCCTTTCAATGTGGTAAAGGTATTGCTCATAAATTGGTGAAAGCAGCATTTCGAAAAAGATTTGACTTGCAAAGCGGAGAGAGTATCTCTGAAAAGTTGATAAAATCAATAAGCATTCAACCACCCCGATTTGATGAAGATATGGAAATTGATAAAGATGTTACTGTTACAGAGATTGGAAGCGAGACACAAGACTAAAAAAAAAAAAAAAAAAAAAAAAAAAAAAAAAATTTTTTTTTTTTTTTTTTTTTTTTTTTTTTTTAAATAATTTACTACATAACTTGTAACTTGACAAGAAAACTTTATTATCAACTTTAATTCACAAATATGAATGAAGCATTGCAGCCCGTGAATAATGAAGCAGTGCAGCGTGAAGCATTGCAGCCCGTGAATAATGAAGCATTGCAGCCCGTGAATAATGAAGCATTGCAGCCCGTGAATAATGAAGCATTGCAGCCCGTGAATAATGAAGCATTGCAGCCCGTGAATAATGAAGCAGTGCAGCGTGAAGCATTGCAGCCCGTGAATAATGAAGCAGTGCAGCGTAAAGCATTGCAGCCCGTGAATAATGAAGCAGTGCAGCGTAAAGCATTGCAGCCCGTGAATAATGAAGCAGTGCAGCGTAAAGCATTGCAGCCCGTGAATAATGAAGCAGTGCAGCGTAAAGCATTGCAGCCCGTGAATAATGAAGCAGTGCAGCGTAAAGCATTGCAGCCCGTGAATAATGAAGCAGTGCAGCGTAAAGCATTGCAATCAGTGACTCCTGAAATATTACTGTCAGTTCAACATGAGAAATTGCAATACAAGGCAGAACCACCACTGCAGCATTCAATGCTTTATGATGCGGAGCATGAAGCAATGCATCACGAAACAGTTCAACAGTTATTGACTCTTACTCTCTCATATGAGATTCAACGCATTACTAATCCCCACCTCACCTATGAGACAATGGTGATCCGGATTTTAAAACGTTTTGCTGAATACTTTCACGTTCCATGGGAAAATATTGCCGAAAGAATAGGACCTTGTTATTTAAATCCGTCGTTACATCATGATTTACTAACTCTTTGGAATGAACGCATCCAAACAGCTACACTAGAAGAACAGCACTGTGTTGAGCGTATCTTAGGTCGAGATTCAGTACGACCTACTGATTTAATTAAATTGGCGGGGTGTATGAATAAATTTGCGAGTAATCGAGCAATATGTGAATGGTTTGCTATCGATGGATTTTGGGGAGAAGACGCTAAAAATTATGTAGATTTCTTTCGCTATGGACCTGAGGATATACGCGGAAAGCATGTGAGAGCAGTTCGTCGCCTTTACCAGGAGGGAGTGGAAACACCCCAAGACATTAAGCAAGTGCTGGAAACGGTGTTTCAAAAGGGTGAGATCAGCAGCTATGGAGAGTTATATCTCAGTTGTATGGGTGAACAAATCCAAGAGGTGTCAGAATGGCGCATGGAGCCTCTTAACAAACCTAAACGTAAACGACCCTTAGTTGAGAATAAAGATGGAACACACCATTCAAATAGTGGGTAGTCTTCGGGATCAAAAATTTCCAGCAACCAAAGTGAACGTGCAAATGGGGCACGTGCAGATGCGATTGGAAACCAATTTGGATAAGCTGAATGTAATGTTGGAAAATATACCTTTTGAAGATAATTTTTTGCTATTTTTGAAAAAGTTTGGGGAACAAAAGGGTGAAAACAAATGGTTCATTGATGTAGATCAGATGAATACAAAAGACATAACATTGTACATGATTGAAATTGGAATTAAAACTTTTTTGGATTGGGCTCAAACGGCACAAAAAAATGCTGAGCAACCAGACGTTACACCAAAAGTAGAAGTTACATCAGAATTTGAAGTTACACCAGAATTTGAAGTTACACCAGAATGCGAAGTTACACCAAAGCTTGAACCAGTTTCAAGCATTAGAGAAAGAGAGTAAAAAAAAAAAAAAAAAAAAAAAAAAAAAAATTTTTTTTTTTTTTTTTTTTTTTATACTCTGTTGCATCCAGATAGTAAAATAAATGGGAGTGAAAGCATCGCTCGGCATATACAGCTGCATATTATTTTTACCGATTGCGGCAGCTCTGTTTCCTTTACGTACACACTATTTCCGGCATGGTCTCGGGTGTGTAAAAATCCTACATCACTCTCAATATAATCTGGTAAGAAATTCCACGGAATCATTGTAATTCCCTGTTGATTTTTTGCTAAATACGGTACACCATCGTGTCGTAGCATCAAGAAAGGTTTCCCCTCGTTTTTTAAATAATACTCGTTTCCTTTCGTATCAGTGGGATAGCGTTGGGTGCCATCGGAAAAGCGAGCCATTACCCATTGACCATTTTTTTTTAATAACTATAGATTCACCGTTTCGACAGGGATATATTTCATCCCCATTACAGTCTCGCGCATAATATTCATCGTTGTTCTGATTTTTGGCAAATACATAGCGTTGGCTTTTGGGATACTTTTGACTCCCGTTGCGGTCTTGCGTATATCTTTCACCTCCTTCTGAATGTGTCAGAAAAGGATTTGTGTCTAAATTGCTATAATATTCATTGCCTTTTCTATTTCGTGGATACTGTTGCGTCATTATGTCTGTAGAACAGTACAGAATTTCACTCTTGTCTTTACAAGACTGTTTAGTGCAAGTGACACCCCCGGATTTGATTCAACTCCTCAGAGCGTGGCGAAAACATCATTCTTTTACGCAAACGTGTTTAGTCTGTAATTGCCAATTAACCTTTCGTAAAGTCCCATATCAAATTTGCTGTAAGCAATTTTATTACAACAGCCAACTCCATTCGTATCCTGTTCAATCGATTGGTATACCCACTCCAGGGTTTACATTTGCTCTACCCGTCTTGCAACGTTTAATGCAAGCCCATCACATTGATTCCAATCAAGAGTTTTTAATTTTACCTGATCCCATTTATTGGCAAGTGGCTTCCACTCTTGTGTATGAAAAAGTCATGAAATTTGTTCAAGGGTTGCCCATGACCAACCGGACGAAATTGACGCAATCCGCCGATTATGTGAATACTCTTTTCCAGCAACTTTTAGAAGCACCTTTAAATTATGGGAGCTTACAACATCGATCCTGTGGTAAATCTACTTTAATGCGACAAATAGCGTTTGGAAAACGATGTAGTCTAGCCATGCGAGGTATGATTGTTTCTGATTCTAGTTTACGACCCAATGAAATTACATTACCTCAAGAAATTGTAGAAAAGTTTCATTTGCACAATCAATACATTATTTTAAACCGAATGCCTTCGTTACAACCGGGTAATTTTATAGCCTTAAAAGTGGTTTCTCCCGGATGGAAGTATTCCTGTTTCGGAATTCCTTTAGAAGTGTTGCAAGCTTTAAATGCTGATTTTGATGGAGATGAGTGCAACATATATATGGTGCCCAGTACTTTGTCTCAAGCCGAGTGTGCTACCATTCTCAATCCAGAATTTCAGTTGGGATGCTTTGTGATGCAAGGTCCTAAACTGATGCCCACTCAAGATATGCTTGTCGTCTATTTTATGAAACTGGACGAAATTGAATTTTTACCCTACAAAATGCGGGATTTGAATAAAACCTTCCAGGTGTTGTATGATCTTTACGGTTCACAGCAAACGTTTCACTACATTGATCAGATGCGGTTATACTATTTGAATGTGTTACAAAACGAAATGTGTTTTGCTCTGACGCTGGAAGAAATGAAATTGCTGTTTGAATGGGGTCGTGAATCGTTAACCACATTTCAAGACAAGGCTAAATCAAGCAACGGATGCCTTGTGACACAAGTAATGTCTGGAGCCAAGGGCTCTTTTGAGCATTTGTATCAAATGTTTGGAGCAATTGGTTACCAAAATGACGAATACATTACCCATTCATTTTGGGAAGGGTTGACGGCTGTGGAAGCGGTAGCACACACCAAAACGTCTATAGAGGCTTTGAGTAAAACGTGTAAGATTTGGGAGCCTGGATATGGTTATTCCAAAATGGTATATAACCTGCAGGGGTTACATGTGGATTACAAGGGGTGTTTAAAGGATGGAAACATGGTGATTGAAAATGACGTACTGGATGTGTTGCATTTTACGGATGTCATGTCTGTTGATGGATTCAAGCACCTGCTGCAAAAAACAATACCCATAGACAATGAATGAAAAAAAAATATTATATAAAGTGGCAACATTACAAAAAAAATGTTACCCCTTTTTAATTTACTCAAATGGAAGGGCTCTTGGACTCCTTTACGGAGTCACAGTGCGCTAGTGGATTTTAGTCAAATTCATGTCCGTAATATTTTTTTATTTTGTTTTGGCCTTAGTATGAGTCGACAGTTGTTTGGTGATGCTATCAATTGTGATTTGGGTGGAAGTAAAATAGCCAAATCGATTGTAGACACCAGATGCTTTATCAACTCTACTCATACTGATTTCACTCGTACGGAGAATCCTATTATTCCCATCCTGTATCATGACTATTATCAATGGATCTCTGTTATATTATTGCTCCAAGCCTTTAGTTTTTATTTTCCTTTTCGCGTATGGTCCAGACACATTGACTACTATCTTAAAGAATTGACGATAAAAGATGAGGAAGATTGTGAACGAGTCACTCAAATGATCATAGCATCCAAAGGCAATCATTTGTTTTTGCAAACATGGGCATTGGAATGTATTTATGCTTTGCATCTTGCAGTTCAGATTGGAATCCTGAATGAATTTTTCAATCGTGTTTGGTCCCTATCCAGTTGGTCCTGGTCTGCCATTCCTATTCTCTTTCCTCATATAGCCAATTGTTTTTTCGATTACAGATCAGGGGGTGAGATTACAACTGGAAAATGGTACTGTTTATTACCCCTCAACAGTATTTATCGGAGAGTGTTTTGGGTAGTGTATGGTTGTTTCCTAACCCTCATCATTTGGCATATTGTCTTTTTTGCATACCGACTCTTTTTAGTAATACGACTAGGACCCGAATGTGTAAACACGTGGTGGAGTATGGAAATTGCAAAAAGTGAAGGGAAAACCTGGCATATTAAACAGACATTGGCTCAAAAATTGAAAAAAATAAAGGCCGAGAGCTTGGATACCGAAATTAAGTGCAAGGAGTTAATTACACAAGTATAAGAAATTTCACTTGGAATTAACAATGTTATTCCATTAGTAGGTGCTTTGGTTTCAAAAAAAAAAAAAAAAAAAAAAAAAAAAAAATTTTTTTTTTTTTTTTTTTTTTTTTTTTTTTTCCTTCCGTTATATAGGTAAGAGAATATGCAAATACATCATAGAATCCTCTGGTGACACTTTATATAAAGGGTTCATTTTTTTTACATCGCATGATGGAATCCCGTAATGACGAAGAGTTGAGTTTGCCTATGCTCCCTCGAGGAGACGATGCAACACATTGGAATAATGCGGAATCTTCCATTACTGAATTCCATGCCGGTCAGGATCTGAATCGATATGTCACTGTGACGGGTAACCAGTATAATAGATTGTATTTCATTGCCATTCGGTTTAAAAATCCCATCATTATTCATAAACAGTTTGGATCATCCTTCCCTAATACCATACATATTCCTCCCAATACATGCATTTTGGTGGATGCATCTAAGCACGCGTTGACTTTGGAATTTGCACAAACCACCAAGATGTTTGTGCTCCCCAAAGATCATCCTAAAACTCCAACCGAAGCGGACTTGTTAACATCGTTATTTCCAAATCCTAATTTCTTGGTCAAAACATATTATGCTCGGACACTTTTTGTCGTAACCAGTCACAACCCATTCAAATCCTTTTGGACACGAGCTCGGAAAAATGTTGCTTTTCGTGGTTTGGTCAAGTTGTTCAATAGCTGCATTAAAATGTCTGAACCTTTCACCATTCAAGATGCTGCTCTCATGAGGTACTTTAAAAGAAACACTGATCATTTAAATAATTTTAATACGTGGTATCCTTTGGCCTATCATATGGCTTTTGAAAAAACGAGACGCATGTTTAATCATGATCCTACTGCATTTCTTGGACGAAATTTATTTCATATTTTGAAACGCAGTATGGACCATGTCTTACCACCTGATCATCCTCCCAAAGAGTTTTATACGTGTCAAACTACTCTAAGTGACGCTGTACCCGTGGGAATAGCTTGCCGAATCATAGATTGTAAAGCCGAGTACGTGTCGGTACTTATTTTATCCTTTACCAAAGAATGGTACTTGGATGCTAATAACATGTCGTGTTGCTTTGTTCCCACCGACCACACCACTCAATGCCAGTATTGGGTTCCTTTGTTGAAAGATTTAGACACGTGGCTCAACCATGGTCTCATGTGGTACGTGTCCAATTTATATTCAAATATCATCAATTTAACTGTCATTCTAGATTGGTTGTCCATTCAGACATCCGAACCATACCGTTACATTAAAAAAGACTTGTTGCAAGTGTATCACATTCTGATGGGGAAAATCAAATCAAGATGGTCTTGAAGACATTGGTGAAAGCCATCCTACAGTCACAACGGGACCCCAACAATTTGCTTCATGTACAATTATTACAAACCTTGAAGAGGGATATTTCCCAAGACGTTACGGAAGCATTTACATTGAGTCAACCGTTGATTGATCAGTATCCCGATGTATACCGAAACAGTAGTAGTTTTCTGGATTTTTTATTTCATTTGTGTCATGCACCCCTTAGTGGTCATGCATCACCTATTCACTCTACCACGAATCATGAACATCTGGTAGCGTGTAGAAAAGAAGTATCGCATTTGAAATCAATCTACTCCACACTAGAAAAGGATCATCACAGGTTGGAATTGAAAAACAAGGAAATTTGCCGTAATTATGAGGAATGTACTTTGAATCTAGAATCAGAGAAAAACAATGTAAAGAGCCTTCAAAATACAATCTCGCGATTGAAAGAGGAATTAGAAAAACGGGATAAAACGTCTTTCGAGAACCTTCCGCATATTGAATATCCACCAAAATCCACTGAAAATTGTATGCCTTCGATCCAGTCTTCCGTCCAATCCTTGCCGTTGGAATATAAAAGCCAAAACTACGACTATGAACAATTTACGCTTGAAAATAATAGAAAATTGTCCGAGTTTTTACAAAATGTCAGAGATGAATTGAAAACAACGTTTGACCTGTCAAAGGAAAGGGAAACTAAAATTCATGACCTCTTGAAAAAGATTGCACCTTCTTGTGAGCCTCAACATTTGAATACAGCATCCATTGATGTGGATAATATTAGTGAGAGTTTGTTTAATAAATTTGAAGAATTTTTAACTCGTATGTTATCCGAAAACCAATTGAAAGAAATAGTGGGTTTGTTTAAAATTGATGCATCTTTTAACACATTACGTCGAAACTTGAGTCAAATAGGTGCTAGTGAAGACGTACTTAAAAACGTGGTATCTCTTGTTAATACCACCAATCAAGAGGTAAAAGATAAGTCTAGCAAGTTGGTTGAAAAAATATCCACACTCTTTGGAAGTAAATTACCCTCCATTCTTTTGATGGAGCGATTAGATGAGTTGGAACAAAAGCTGTTGGAAAAAAATACGCAATTGGCTGAAATTCACAAACCATCTACCTTGTTAACATATTGCCAGGCCCATTTTCCAATGTTTGCCTTTCAAGACGATTGGGAACATGGAGTGATTAACATGCTTAACGACAACACAAAAATTAAAACTCTTTTAACACTGTTTCGACAAGAATTTAAATTATCATCAGTTCCCCACACAAATCTGGTAGATGATATAACAGATTTGTTAAAAGCAACATCGGAGACTATACAACGTTTTACCAAAACGTTTGAAAAAATTTTTTACCTAATGCTTCAAACATTGGATGATGAATCAAAAACTATAGCAAGGACATATTCTATAGATAATTTTATTGAAACGTTTTTCAGTTATTTGCAAACCAATGTGAGTGCATTGCAAACTAAATTGATTGAAACACGTGAAACTGTGAACGAGCCTATAGACTATGATGCCGAACCATTGAGCCTAGAGGAACAATCTTCAGACCAACCCTTGATGTTAGGCTATCACCTAGAGAATGCCGATTTCGATACTTTAAAACAGCAATGCTCCCAATTAATGGACAATTTTAACATAGACACATTTGCCCTTGATATGAAAGCAAAGATTGAGGATGAGAAAACAAATTTGAGACAGTATTACCTTAAAAGCGTGCAGGATGCACAACAGCTTCAGAACGAATTATCCTTAGCTATTAAAAGCCTAGAGTCTAGTAAATCCGAATTGGAGCAAAAACAAAGTGAAACGGAACAAAAAATTGATAAAATTATAAATTTTTTTGATATAAAAAATGTTAGAAAATGGAACTTGATTGTTATTTCTAAACACAAAGCGATAAAATTTGAAAATTCTAAATTAGAATCAAAACTAGAGAGTCAGCAACACGAATTGAATGAAAAACAAAATGAAATGGATGAAATCAAAACTCTTTTTAATATTAAAGATGATATAAACTGGAAGGAGAATGTTAAACGTCAGTTTGAAAACCAATCTGCTTTACGTATTCAACTAGAGTTTACTCAACACGAGTTGGAAGAGTGCAAAAAGAATTTAACATCCCAAGCGATAGAACAAGATTCTTCATTGCATAGACGTAGATCAAAAGATACAGATCGGACTACTCGCAGAGACCAGTCTTCCATTGGTATCGATACTGCTAGGTCCAGAAGCAGATCTCCAAATTGTTCTGTAAGCTCGTCTCCAATTAGACCTAGAAGCACATCTCTAAATAGACCTCCATCTCAAACTGATTTACAGCAATTGGCTGACTTAAACCCCGAAATGGATTTAGATCCACAAACAACATCTTTGATATCCAAACATAAAAAACGTAGGACCGATGATGATGCAATATTGGAAAATTATGATTTAGATGATGAAATAGCCTTAAGTACTATGAAATTATATTTTTATGCTTTTTATGAACGACATTTTATAGATCTTTGGAATTACATGTTTGGAAATAAAATAACAGATGCTGCTGATTTAATTCGCGAGTATCAAGAAAAGTTAACGATATTAAATGGATTAAAGGAGAACATGCGTCCAAGTCACTTGATGGATATTTTATATAAATATATCCAATATGATATAAAGTCACTTCTTAATGACAAAGAATGGGTTGAGGAACAACTAAAACGCCAAGATGGTATAAAAACCATATCAGAATTGTTGAATGACAATATGTATAAAACTTTAAGCACTATGAGTAAGAACTGGGCAAGATGGAAAAGAATACATGATGAAGCAAAACACTAGATGGACGAGTGGAGAAGAAAATTAATAGGATTCTTGTACAATCTCTTGAAAATTTATTTATGCAAAAGTACAAAAAAAAATTCTAAAGTTTTCAAAAAAAAAAAAAAAAAAAAAAAAAAAAATTTTTTTTTTTTTTTTTTTTTTTTTTTTTCAGTGCTCTGTAAGCTTCAATGTTTTTTAATATTTATTCCACCATGTTTGTACTTTGCATAACCAGTAACACGTGTCAAATGATTCTCCTAATTGATTTAAGGCAGTCCACTTTTTAATGTATCCATTCCCAAGGATTATAAAAACAACGATATTCATTATAAAAAACAATAGACAGTACCATCTTCGAGTTATAACTATGCACATTCCAATAACTCCTGTGGTATATAGAGCTGTTGCAAGTATTGTACCAATTACTAATTTATCCATCCCGTCTTGAGCTTTTCTTGAATCATGTATTTGCGCCATTCATCAGGTTTAATGTTGTAATACAACGTATGCCAGGTGAGTTTTGCATAGCTTTGATAAAAACGGTGGTTCCAGCAAGCAAATAGTAGGATAAACCATAACATCACTACAATCATGTTTCGACTCTTTTTTTCAACGTATAATAAAGCAATGAAAATTAATCCTGATAATAAACAATCGAAACGGAAATTGGAAGAAGAGGATGCACCTGGGAATCCTAAAATGAGTCGACTGGAAGTTCGAGACCCTGAACCAGAGAAAGATCCAAATGTACCTGAACCGATGGAACCAGAGAAAGATGACAATAGTGTAGCTGAGGAAGATGATGTAAAGGAACCAAAGAAAGATGACAATGGTGTAGCTGAGGAAGATGATGTAGAGGAACCAAAGAAAGATGATAATGGTGTAGCTGAGGAAGATGATGTAAAGGAACCAGAGAAAGATGACAATGGTGTAGCTGAGGAAGATGATGTAGAGGAACCAAAGAAAGATGACAATGGTGTAGCTGAGGAAGATGATGTAAAGGAACCAGAGAAAGATGACAATGGTGTAGCTGAGGAAGATGATGTAGAGGAACCAGAGAAAGATGACAATGGTGTAGCTGAGGAAGATGATGTAGAGGAACCAGAGAAAGATGACAATGGTGTAGCTGAGGAAGATGATGTAGAGGAACCAGAGAAAGATGACAATGGTGTAGCTGAGGAAGATGATGTAAAGGAACCAGAGAAAGATGACAATGGTGTAGCTGAGGAAGATGATGTAAAGGAACCAGAGAAAGATGACAATGGTGTAGCTGAGGAAGATGATGTAGCGGAACCAGAGAAAGATGGAAATGAGCTAGTGGATGAATATTATCCCTCGCCAGAATATGCACGTACATTAGAGAAAAAAGACAAATATGCTTTTTTAGCGGATGGTAATCAAATATACAACCCAATGAACCGTAGGTATGCTACCTATAACGTAGATATAAATGGAATTACTCATAAAATAGAATATGTTGCACAAAACAAAGATAAAACTCCACATTTCTTGTATAATGACCGAGGCAATATTGTATACCCGTTTGATTTGACGAGTGAAAAACCTATATTTTTATTGAATGGGGTAGGAGAACAACAATATATACGTGTGAATGAAATAGATCATTATCCTCTAGATTCAAATGGAAATCCTATTTATGCCAAAGATTCAAACGGGGATGATGTTCTTCCCAGAAACAAGGATCGATATTTTTATGCAAAGGGCCTGAAAAGGGAGTTTTATCCCAAAGAGGCCAACGGGGATGATTATGTTTTGCATAACGGTTCACAAGATCTTCCAGCACTTGCGGAGGATTCTACAGATTTAACGGGAAAACCTATTTATGCCAAAACTATTAATTCGTTTGAAATTCTTCCCAAGAAAGGAAATCGATATGTTTATGCAAAAGACAAAAATAACAAGGAAATTTATCCCAAAAGGTCCAACAAGGGTGATTATTATTTGTGGGAAGGTGCACGCCAAATTGCAGCATATGATGAAAATCGAATACCTTACTATGCAAAAGATCAAAATGGTGAGGAATTTTACCCCAAAATTTTAACACAAATTGATCAGTGAACCAAGATAAATGAAGCATGAATCCGGCATATGATATTGCTGATCCGAAAAGTGATGAAATAGATGGTGAAAACGAAAGTCAATGGTATATTGAAACTTTAGACGAAAATATAATTTTTGCAACGGGTGATGACAAGCCTATTTATGGTAAAACCCATACACTGACAGAATTTTATATCAAAATCGATGATAGGGACCTAGTAGCTAAAAATTCGAGTCCATATTATGCAAAAGATGAATTTGAAAATGAGATATACCCCAAAAATGAAAGCGGAGACGATTACGTCATAGTGGTGGGCACTGAGATAAAGTATGCATCCAATAATAATAAGGAGAATTTTTATCCCAAAACTAAAGATGGGGTTGAATTTATAGTCAATGACCAATACATTTACAATGACCAATTTAAAATCATATACCCATTAAGTAGCAATGGAGTACCCATATATCCAAAAGATCCCAACACTAATAATGAGGTTTATAAAACAAATGACTCCGGAGTAGTGTTTATGGCAAAAGACAAACGAGGTAATGATGTGTATGCTCGAAAGGCTAATGGGGATCAGTATTATTTTAAAACGAATGATCATCGACATGGTGCTAGCCCTAATAAAATTGCATACACTTTTAATGGTTTACCGAAGTACGCAATGACGATGGATGGACGTGTCATATTTCCTAAGGATTCTAATGCAAATGAATATTATTTAACTTATAGTATGAGCTCAAGTTCCCATGTAGTCCATAATTCGACTGGAAGTTTAATTGATCGATATGCCAAATTAAACAATGGAGATGAGATTTATCCTGTTTGGGAATTTTGGAACAATCATACGCAAGATGAAATCCTTAATGATAAGTACGCTTTAAATGCTTCAAAGGAACCTTATTACCCCTTGGATGAAAATGGCAACGAGTATACATTGAGTATGAATGACGACGAAGAAATAATTTATCCCAACGGGTATCCTATTTCAAATGACGGGTATGTGATTGTAACAAACATTAACAGTAAACCATTCATAAGTCTTACCATAACCCCACTTGTGACTGTAAATAATATAATTTCTACATTGTTCCGTCAAATGAATGGGTACAAGGATTACATGACCAATCGGAAATCTCCACGTGTATCGAGGAGTGTTATGATTGTATATCAGCTTGGAGTCCTACCCCATACTTTAAATGCACAAATGCCCAATTTCAATGCCTTGAATCCACCACCAAAACCTGATCCGGTATGTGAAAAAGCAAAGGGTATTGATTGGTCAATCTCACTTTTGCTGGTAATTATTTTTTCACTGATCCTGGCTATTGTAATTAAGCAGTGGTGGATAAAGTAAAAAAAAAAAAAAAAAAAAAAATTTTTTTTTTTTTTTTTTTTTTTTTTTTAAATAAAGGTTCATGGCTGCTACTACTTTGACTAAACGTATTGAAGATGTTCTGGTGGAAGATGACATGGATAGAGTGACTGAAAGTTTGGGATCAAGTGAGCAGCAAACAGCATATGTCATACTTTTTCTAGTTTCTGTACCAGCTTTATCAGTTTTAACGGTATTCCAATCCTTACACAAAAATATGTACTATGCAGTTTTATTTGTAGCTATTTATATATGTTTGTTGTTGGCAGTCATTGTATTTCGTATGGATATTATTATTGTTTTTTCGGAATATCTCAAATCATTTTATAATGCATGAATACGAGTTTAGACTGGTAGTACAGAATGATACTAATTTCAACTCAGTTTTGCATGACATTTGGAATTTTTGGGGTTCTGGAACGCTTCAAATTCAGTCTGTCATGTACGCCAAACCTCATTTTCGATATCGACACAGATGTTTAGAAACTAAATCTGTAATCTCCACTGAAGCTGTCTATTACGAAACCTTATGGTTCAAATGGGTGCATTCACTCGAAACTCCTTATACACAATGGACGCTCGCAACCCACAGTACATTTCTGGATACTGTGGGTAATTTTCAATGCCCCTTTTGGACAGAAACTAGAAACGTTTTGAAACTAGATGACCACGCTCAAGTGTATTCCTTTCAACATAAAGACGGTAGGTATCGATTAGTGTTTGAGTGGGAATATGGTACGTTTCCGGAAGCACTTGAAACGCTTCCAACCAATTATTTGTTAGAGTCTCTACGCACATTTAGAAAAGTGTATAAATATTTTAGTCCTTTTTCAACACCACCATATAGCTTGAATGAATCCATCACTCGAAAACAAGTGACCTCTCTTTCAGTTTTACCCCCACCAGGAACATTTCTTATGGCGCTCAAGTTGGATGGTATATTTGGAATAGTATACAGTTATTCAAATCACATAAAACAAAAATGGGAAGATTGCGTTATAAAGGAACAGGATGGCATTACATTTGGAGATGGAATTGTATTTTCTGCTGAAAGATTAAAAGACGTCATCGTATTATTGGATGTATACCAAGTACGAGGCAATCCTACCGCCAAATGGTGTCGACGCAACATTTTATTAGATTTTTTACCCCGAATTAAATTACCTGAAGGATATCAAGTGCAACGCTATTATTATCCGGAAGAGGAGTTGCTCACCACCCGTTTCCAGACAGATGGTTTTATTGTACATAATATAGTAACTGATGAAATATTTAAAGTAAAACTAGAACCTACTTTAGACATTGTCTATATGGATGGTTATTTTTGGTTACCCTCAAAAAATAAATCTGATTTATCCCAATGTTTTAAATCATTGGAAGAGGAACCACTCGTAAACGGTCATGTGTATGAAGTAAGCATAAAAAATGGCCGCGTAACACGACATAGGAGTGATAGATTAACTGGAAATACCTGGCGTCAGATTGAAAGTATACTATCAAACGGTGTGGTATGGCAAGGCCCACCTTTTCAAATGGGTCGAAAAGTTGTAAAAAAGAGTAAGAAAAAGCTGACACCCATCATCAAGTGTATGCATAAAAAAGAAATGGTAGGTAGCCGTAAGATAAAGAAGAAATTGTAAAAAAAAAAAAAAAAAAAAAAAAAAAAATTTTTTTTTTTTTTTTTTTTTTTTTTTTTCATCCCTTCCTATAAAATAAGGTGGTGTGTTAAGAGGTTTTTACTACCTACATCTTCTTACAACATAATGGATACTTATTCCGCTCTGGTCGATCGGATTTTGAAAAATGACGTTTTGGCTGAAAAGATTAAAGCCCTTGAACGCAACAATGAGGCGTTAAACTTGATAGTACCTGACTGGGAAAAACGCCTCGAAAATAATGGATTGTATCAAAAGTTTAAAAAGGATGCTAAAAATTGTTTTCGCCCTGAACGACTGACCATGAATAACTTTCGCGTCCAAAACCTAAAGGATCAGGTGAAAACCTTTGATATGATTTTTGCTGGATATTGCAATGTGTATCGTCCAAATTCTAACTATACTAATAAAATACTACCCCTTTCCATTACTGTTCGAGATTCTAATGTGTTAACTAAGCTAAGTCAAACTTTAACCAGTGATTTGGATTTTAATAACATACAATTATCGGATACTACCAAACTCAATTTTGCAACCTGCAGTATGTGTTGTCAATATTGCAATGACGCAAGAGAAGAAATGTCAAACTCGGGCATACATTTATCCTATGATTGTCGGGAGCCTTGTATTTTAGACTTGTATGTTTATGACGGAAAGAACTTGGTCAATCGTTTTGGATCTCAAGTAATGGATTTTTTCAGGGGACCATTTGTGGCAATTCTTCAGGTGGAAATAAATGTGAGGTACTTTTACCTGCTAAACGACAGCAACAAAGATTTCGTACGCATTGGTGGTAATGTAGTCAAAATGATTGCTTTTCCTGAAACTAATTTGAGAGAGTCCAAAATATGTTTAGGTGATTTAGCACTAATGGCTCAATTGAATGACACCAGAGGTGATCAATTGAATGACACCAGAGGTGATGAATATCCCAGCGGCGGGAAAAGGACCTTGGAAAATAATGAGGTAGTTGATATAGAGCCTACCAACAAGAAACAGAAAATATTATTGTCCCAGGATCAATATTTTGTACCTCCCGACCCCAAAGAATCGACTGAGAAAGATGAGGAGGTATGTGACATATTTAACAACAATACCTCAACATCCCAAGATCGATATTTTGAGACACCCAATACCAAAACGTCCACTATAAAAGACGATGATAATGAGGAGGATGTAGTTGAAATATTACCCACCAACATGATCCAAAAAAATGTAACCCATCATGATGTTTATGAAGTAGAAGAAAGAGTTCTTGAAATCTAAAACCAGAAGGTGAATGAAATAATAATGATCATTTTAATCAAAGTTGTTAATGCGTAAAAAAAAAAAAAAAAAAAAAAAAAAAAAAATTTTTTTTTTTTTTTTTTTTTTTTTTTTTACAAACAACTCTGATTGAATGCTCTTCGGCTGGCATTCATACTAGAGATTCGGTGAGGTGATATTTTAGGAGTCACTATTTCTTTGGGCTGTATGATGACAACATCTTCATAATATCCATCATAGTTATCGGAATAATAACCTTCAGCAGTGGCATGCATAACAATTATATTTGGATCACTAATATCTTTAACGGCCACTAAACCAACATCCTTTACAAAGACAGCATTATACCTCATGCGTTGTATTTCTCTACTTCTTGTATCAGATTCCCTATATGCAATGTGACTGGAAGTTTCGCATTTACTCAACAAATACTGGAAAGCTAAGGATAAGTTTAGATCTGTCAGTTTGGTTTTTTCCTTTCTCTCACCCTCAATTGTAATACCCTCCATATGCTGCATAATGGAATGCTTTTGAATAAAAGTATTTGAAATTGCCATTTTGGATCGAATGTACGCAATTGGTTTGGGATTGTTTTCACATTCTTCAGTTGGATTTATATTAATACTTTCATTCGGTGACGACAAGTTACGAATCATTTCATACGTATATCTATCACCTTTCGCTAATTTGGCGTCTTGAATCGATTGTCGCATATATTCATGAATTTTTGGATTAATATTAAACCTCCTAAAGGTCTCAGTCATAGGTAGCTGGTTTGGACGATATATTCGGTCATACATGTCTTTGACCGGTAAAATAACATCATTTTCTTTAAAAAAAACGCCTGGTGATGGTTTAAGAGTCCATCCCAAGTACGCCACTGAGACGGGTGTTTCAATATACGTATTGTGAATTTCAAGACCAAACAACTCGTGCAAGTGATGAGCACAGATGAGATGTTGCACGTGACTATTTTTCCGACCATTGCATTCAGCTTTTCCAGTATTGAATATACAAATCGTTGGTTCCATATTACTGCACTTGTTTATTAACAAAACAAGTTATGGCGTCTTGGAAAAAATGGGTTTTGAAACGTCCCAAAATTGCACGTCAATTTAAAGCTTTCAATAAAACAGTTAAAAACTTGAAAAAGTTAAAAGGCATTGCCAAAAAAGATGGTGCATTACGTAAAGTGATTTCGGGCGTGTTTAGTAAAAAAGCTTTAAAAACGACGGCGTTAGCCACTGTGGTCGGTATAGGAATATCGTATATTGACAATTACATTCAATCCAATTCGGGTTGTTTCTTAACAAATGGATCCACGGTGTGTAAAGTGCCATCCTATAGTTGTTGTCAACCTGAAGCAGTTGATAATGTTCCGTTTTGTACATTCAGTCCGAAAGGAGACCCCTGTTTGGGGTTTGATGAAGACATTGAAAAATCATGTTGTAGATTGTGCGATTGTAAATATTACGATTGCTTACCGCATCAAACCATGGAATGCCGTCGCCCTACCATCGGAGAAGCCTTGTCCTATTATGCTCAAGAAGCCTCATCTAGTCTTTTTAAAGGGTTCACTCTAATGTTCCCGTGGTTGTATTGGGTTTTAGGAATTGGAATATCAATGATAGCAGTATGGTTTGCATTCAGTATGTACAAAAAAACAAGAGCACCATGATTGAAATGCTTCGTCAGCTCAATCTTCCAAATGATAGGTTAATTGAATACATTAGGAACCAGTTAGATTCTGATTTTAACCTTGTACCCATTCATATGCCCTGCAAACCTTTTCGACGACGGATTACGTTGGAATTGGTTCAAAACCCAAAAGTCGTTCAAGCAGCTACAGAATATATTGAATATTTATTGAAACACAAAGAGAAATATGGTTATTTATATCATTTAATGAATCAACGGTTACTCGTCAAGTTAGATGTGCGTTATAACGGGGAAATGGCTATAGAAAATAATAGATATGACCAAGTTGTAAAAATAATGGATGCATTGGCCAGGAAATGGGCCCGCAAGAATACGGTGTTGTATGATATTACAAGAGTTGAGTTGCTGTACTTTTTAATTCTATTGATTAATGCAGACATGAATTGGATTACTGTAGATTTCATCTTGCAAGGAACGAACCGCAAAGGACATGCGCACTTGATTGCTTCCCCAAAGCGTCTATTGGAAAATGAAATATGTAGACCCACAACAACATGTTCAAAAAGGTATTGAAAAGAGTGTAAGACACCTAGTAAAGTTTGAAAAAAAAAAAAAAAAAAAAAAAAAAAAAAATTTTTTTTTTTTTTTTTTTTTTTAGGATATTGTACAAGAACCCTCTTCATTTTCTTCTTCACTCACTACTCGTATACTATTTATAAATTTTGCTTCATGTGGTCCCATCGTTAATTTAATTTTGTCATCGCTCAGTGTAATACGTTTCAATTCTTGTTTGGCACTTGGATCCACTTTTATTTCAAAGCAAATTTTGTGTCGCGCCAATGTGACTGCAGTCTGTACCATTTTCACATCAATTCCTTCCTCCGAGTTGGAATAATTTTTAAATAGCTGTAACCACTCTTTTACCAGAACGGGTAAATGCGTTTGTTTGGGAAACTCGTGCGTATCGTCAGCCAACGTCATACACCAAGAATTGAATGGAATGCCAGGCATTTCAATTCGATGGACGGAAAATTGAGGAGTGTACTTGAAGGTTTCAAAAATGGTGGCATTTTTCAAGATGCTAGGATTTGCAGTGTGAAAAAGGAAATCTACATTACGAATAGAGTCTTGCGCTGGACGACCCTCTAAAATGGGATAGCTGAAACAGAAAAAGGTATTTTGGTACACATAACCAATGACCACAGAGTTAACACTGACTTTTTCAACATCAGGGGGTAGTTTTAAAAATTTACAGACGTAATGAATAGGTGTCCACAGGGTGATGGGTACTTCGTTATACTCTGTATACACATCATATGGGTATCGTACATACAAGACCCGATTGGGGCGCACCCCATTGACGGCTAAGGCTACAAATTCTTTTGTATCGGTCGTATGGGGTCGGGTTCCCTCGAACGTTAGGCGTAAGGGCCATTCCACAATTAAACCTAAATTTTGAAAGATCTCATCGGACTTTTGCCCGTCATGCGTGTGTAAATAGCTGCGACAATACGAATAGAGAATGTCTTGAATTAAACTCTGGGGATCATGCATAGATAATCGTTTTTGAATCATTCCTGTGGATATGACACGTTCTTCGGGTAAGTAGGGTTGTGATACAGGCTCGAATTGAATCATTTTAGGATATGAAATTGTTTCTTTGGTCAGAAAAGGAAAGGTGACGACATCACGACGCGTGCTCCATTCGGATGCAAGGGTGAGAACATCATGTAGAGGTTCTTTACTTAAAAAGCAAATGCGATACAAGGATTGATGACAGGGGAGAGACTTGTCAAAATAACATCCACCTGGATAGGGTAAATCATCCCTGTCCAAGTACAACACACAATTTTTGTACATGAAAATGTGATCATACGCGGAACGGGGAACACCCTGTAAATATTCTGCAACGACTGAAGGATTCGTGACATAATAGGGTGTCGCATACATTTGAAACGTTGCCGATGGTTCCAACATGGGCGTAATAGTTTTCTCATGACCGAGCAAAGCGGTCCACGATTCATTTTGACAGACGACCGTAATGGGTGCTTCACGCTTGAAAAATACTTTAAGAGCTTGGGTAAATGGGTGTTGAGAATCCATGCAGATATGATCAAATCGATGCATTTGTAGGATGGACCAATTGTCAAAATCCATATCGGCAAAGTCCAAAATTATGATACCTTGCTCATTTCGAAAAGAAGTACAACCTCGAAAACGAGCATAAATGGAGCTATACCTAGGTAAATTCATTTATGCTTTATTAAACACACAAGTCTTTGCAAAGACGACAAAAAAAAAAAAAAAAAAAAAAAAAAAAAAAGTTTTTTTTTTTTTTTTTTTTTTTTTTTTTTTTTTTACTTCATCTTATTTATTCTTGATTGATCTCTTCACCATTTCAAAAGTGCCTTCTTGAATCCCAAACCACTGCCGGCATAATACCTTCCATCGATTCAAATACGCTTGGTGGGTTTTGGGAAATAATTTGGGCACTCTTATATAGTCAGACAATAACTTTTCTCGATTCTCTAAATATTTCATTCGTTTTGCTGGATCAGTGTTAAACCACCCCAACAAGTCTTTCATTTTTAATTTGGTTTCTATTAATAAAAAAACCATCAAGGCTAATTCATTTGTATCTTTCAAAATTTCGACTCTGCATCGGATCACGTCCATTTGATTGGGTGTAAACACTCTGCCACGTCTTTCCATTTTGTTTTGGTATGAAAACTTGCTTTTCGCAGTGGGAGTCGGCACGAATATTTAACGAGAATACAAAAATTTCATTTGAGACGTGCAAGTATGTTGTTTTATTAGAAAATACAACGACTTTTAACGTAGAGAAGGATTTGAGACGAACCTTGAAAATAAACAAGAAACCATTGGTTTGGTTCATCAACGCATTTCAAACACTTGGCGCTCGTGTAGAATACGTAGTTTTATTTACACAAAAAGAATTAAAAACACTTGGACCTATTGCAAGCCGACAAACCTATGGCATTGTGGAAAGACTTATTCAAAAAAACTATGGTGAGTCCCGTCCAACGTTCGTATGCAGTCCCTGGTGCGTCAAGAATTTGTGGTCGGAAAGGAATCCATTCACCACGATCAATAGCGAAACCTTCAAAGATAAATTCTGTCAATAATTTACGGGTGTTATTGGATCAAGAAGTGGTGAACCGATGCCTATTGGGCCATGGGGATGAAACAATTGAACAACATCGATGGAATGTCTTGTGTCAGGTCACGAAATGGTTAAAAATACCAGATGCCTTGGACCGGTATCAAGATGGATTGGTTCGGGATCAGTTGGTGACGTTTTTACTGAAATCTGTCAAGCGAAAATGCATTAAGGAATTACCCGAGGACCGCATGGATTGGACACGGTTATTGAATCAATGGTTACGTCAAAATTCATTAAATGGAGATGTAACAGATCGTAAAATGTATCATTTATTAGCGGTGGATGGGTTTGACGGATATGAATCGAAAGATTTAAAATTATATTTGAACTGTGTGTTGGATCCAGGATGTATACGACGTGAATACCGTCTACATGCTAACGCCGTCCGCAAGATGTATGCATGGTTTGATTCACAACCCAAGGTGTCTAGTCTAACAGGAACTGATTCGGGTTGCGTTGTATTTCTAGCATTATTACAACTGTATGAACGTGAGTTACAGAATGTGTTGGTGGATGACTACATAGCGAAGCAAACTCATATGACACGATTGTCAGCTGAATGTTTTTTACATCGGAATGCTAGTTATTATAATGACGTACGAAATGTAAATGAATCCTTGTTGGAAGAATTGGGTAAAATATATGTAACGAATTGGGATTCAAAAAACTGGCGGCAAGTGGGAAGTGAACAGTTGTCTCAACTGCGATACAAAAAGTAAAAAAAAGTAAAAAAAAAAAAAAAAAAAAAAAAAAATTTTTTTTTTTTTTTTTTTTTTAAATTATACTTACTGGTAGCTCTTGACGCTAAACATCTTGCATTTCCATTGATAGCAATATTGCCTGATATACGATGGAAGTTGTCCAACGTTTAGAAAATGAATTGTTTGGGAAAACTTGTTATGATGATGGCGAGTTACAAGAAGTAGAAAAATCCTTAAAATTTTTGATAAAAGTTGTAAAGTATCAACAGGGAATTCCTTATCGAATTATTAAAAATGCGAATGGATTTCATTTTAGTAAATGCATATGGAGTTACGATGATACCGACAAGGGATTGGATATTTGTTCTTGCCAGACTGAAATATATCATTCTTTAAAGACCGAAGGTAAGCCTTCTTTAACTGAATCATTGACCATGAACCCGAGTGCTTCTGTTGGTTTACCTACCATACCAATGAAACGTATCAACATTCGACGGATGTATTTAGTATTTGCTACTTTAGCGATTGAAAGAAACATTTCTTCTCAAGTGATAAAGTGTGCTGTTGTCACAAATGGTTTTTGGTTTTGTGCTGATGTAAGAAATGATCCAAATTGGAAAGAAAATGTAGTGCAGGAATTGAAAAAATTAAACATTAAAGAATGTGTCTTAGTGGGTAAACTAGCACACACCATGCTTCGACCATGGCTGAGTGACTTGAAAAGTCACTTTTATGGTAATGATCGACTAGTTTATGCGTGTAACAAATGTAAACGCATGACTTGTTGTGTTCAAACGGCTTATCTTGCCTGGCGAGATTTAAGTAATCAATTACCTTGTTGTCTTGAACACGAGTGAATTGGTTAATGACTTAAAAAAAAAAAAAAAAAAAAAAAAAAAAAAATTTTTTTTTTTTTTTTTTTTTTTTTTTTTTTTTAAATATAAAGTTGCTATGACCATGTCGTACCATGCCTTTTTAAAATCATTGTTTGGAACCCATCATACTCTCCATCGATCTTATTTGCATGGTATACATTTGTATTGCTTATTCATCATTACCCTAGTAGTGGCTCTATGTGCTTATACCACTCATCACTATCAGCAAGAGTGTACCAAAACCTTTGATCAACGGGTTCATGCACTGCGTACCAAATATGCGGCATCTCAATGTCCCCGAAATGCTTTTACCAATAATCCATAATTACGATCAGCACGTTCAAAAATTTATTCATTTTTTAAATACTCGAGTGGATTGTATACTCGTGTACGATGGGCCTCTTCATGTTCACACACATATTTGTGAGCGGACCGTATACGCCTGTTCAATACAGCATCTCCCCAGCAAAAAAATGATACGAAATGTGTTTCCTATCATGCTGGGATCTCAATTGGATTTGGCGATTCGTCACCAACATTTACAAACGTTTCCACTCCATTTTCAAATCGGTACAAATACTCCATTCCAAGAAGTGGATATCGGTCGTGGATTTTTCATTATTAATGGATTTTTACGTCATTTACCTTATTTTTTTACCAATGATCCAACCAATACGCATTTGATCCAAAAAAAACTCGTTCGTGTTTTTACCTATGATTCATTTGACCGGGGTAAAGAATTGAGTTATTACATAAAGGATTATCAATCCAAGCATCGGGGAGATTTGGTCGTCATGTGTAACGACGGCTCCGAATCCATCCAACAAGTGGATACCTTTTTTGATCATTGTCCTTACCCTACCGATCCAGCAGCGTACATGGCGCACCTGTATAGAAACAATCAGTTTGATATTGATTCTCTCGCGAATAAAATCGTGATTAGCCCTGGTCATTTGTTTACCAAATTATTTGTCAAATACCTGTATGCTCCATTGCGAGAAGGTAACTGGTCTGTGATTAAATCGAAAGCGGCCTTGGTCGTGAAATCGATTGAAACGGGGTGCTTATTGCACGTCTTATCCCGTAAAACAGTTTACTTTAAAGAAGGAAAATCCGCTGGGAAAATGACCACGACTCCGCATGAATCGCATCGAGAAATTGGAGCCAATGGAGAAATCTTTGTGGAAAAGGCCAATGGGTGTTATCGTGAGATCAATATGCAAACCTACCCTCTGAACCCTTACCTAACCTACATTATCTTGCGCCAAATGTCCAACAAAGTCAAAACCAATTCCATTCCTTCCTTCCACGATAGTTATTTAGGATTTTTATGTATTCTGGGATGCTTTGAAACCAAAAATGTAGGACGGACCACTATGATGGTGCGAGACACGGTCGTTTCGACGTGTAATGCATTGGATCCCGTGTTTCATGACGCTCCACAAGCCTCCTTGTGGACATGGCTCAAGTTGGAGCCTGAACCCCATCATCCTCGCTATTTCGTGGTGGTGAATGAGGCCTGTATTCCGGTGACGGCAGCCTGCTTTCAACAGCTGGATCTGTTGAAATTAAAACGACACTTTGAGCACGTGGAATGCTTGGAGGAACCTCCGTTTATTTACATTCGTTACAAAACAGGGCTCTTGTTTAAAAAATTGCCTGGAACTGGTATATGGGTCACGACACGAGATATGTCGTATTGGTCCCAACGCTTATTGCAATTAGAGTCGGTGGTGGAACGGTTTGGGTATGATTTCATCACCAGTTATCACGTGGATTTGAATCCATTTTTCATGCATAATGCGTTTCCCAAAAACATTTTGGCATTTAATGCTTTGAAGAATGCAGTCTTGGCGACGGATCCTTGCTATGCGCATTATTTCATGGATACCATGTCGGCGTATACACGTTGCATGACACCCTACCATAAGAGTGTCTTAGAGCCCGTGGAGGATGGTATTTCGCCACATTTCACCCTCTATGTACCGCATGTGACGGTGGCGTATATGAGTTTTCAAGGCTGTACGCAAGAAGATTGCATTGTGCGCCGTGAAGGTGTGGATGCATTTGATTGTGTCCGATTTTATACCATACGTGTGAAAATTGAAGCGGATGGACTCGTTTTGTTTCGTCCCGTAGAAGGAGAAACGAGTATTTTGGGTACGATCGTCCATCATGGAGAACGCCCTATCAAAGTAGAGCCTTTTTCCATTCATGTACGGGCAGTACCCATCAACGACCAAACGGTGCGACTCCACTTTAGCAAATGTCCTTTTCGTGTGATCAAATATCACTTGATATCGGACACATTGAGTATTTGTGTCGAACAAGATCATGTTTCGAGTACCGGAGATAAATTGTGTAGTTTTCATGGCCAAAAAGGGGTGATGCGTGTGATGGACAAGTTACCGACGTTAGATGCGGGTATTGAACCGGATTTACTCATCAACCCGTATAGTTTGTTTCGCATGACGATGGGTCAAATTTTGGAAGGATGTGTGATGGGAGAGGGGAAAGATGCTTCGAGGGTATGCAATAGTGACGGGCACGTCATACCGCACGGCAAAGTGTTTTATGCGAAAACGTTTTATTTCCCTATAGCTTTTTGGAGCTCTGAACATTTACACGCCCCTCTCAAATGCACCATGGACAAAGTGCTCAACCAACCGGTGAAAGGACGTTCCCGTGTTGGCGGGATGCGGTTGGGAAATATGGAATTGATGAATTTGTTGCGTGGAAATGGATTAGGATCATGTTTTGAAGAAAAGTTTTGTGAGCACGGGGATCGTGCAGCCAGCGCCACCGATCCAACGGTAGCATTACCCAAATCAGTTCAGTTGGTGCAAGCAGATGCCCGTTTTCTGAAATGTAAGTGGGAGCACGAAACGGTACCCAGTGTGAGACTGGAGAAGAGGAGTAGTGATGGGAATAGTACTGTATTATTTAAACGACATAAATAAAATAATAAAAAAGGATTGAAAAACACTTTTAAAGTTGAGCGATTTTACTACCTCTAAAACTTTAAAAGTTTTTGAGACTTTTAAAGTTTGGGGCCGGTTTTACCCAAACTTTTAAAGTTTGTGTGCTAACAAAAAAAAATAGCAGCCAAACTTTAAAAGTTTTGGTAAAAACGGTCCCAAACTTTAAAAGTCGATATTGACTTTTAAAGTTTCACGTCGAAAAGTGCTTAAGGTATTAAAAAACTTTAAAACTGGTGCTCATATATTTTTTCAGTTTAAAAAGTATAGGTTTAATGTCGTCAAACCATCAAAAAAGGCCTTTTTGGTGCTTATATATTTTTTCGAGTTTGCAGTCCCCCACTAAAGTTTTAAAGTAATTGAACCAACTCGAAAAAATATATGAGCACAAAGTGCTTATATATTTTTTCGAGTTTGCAGTCCCCCCACTAAAGTTTTAAAGTAATTGAACCAACTCGAAAAAATATATGAGCACAAAGTGCTTATATATTTTTTCGAGTTTGCAGTCCCCCCACTAAAGTTTTAAAGTAATTGAACCAACTCGAAAAAATATATGAGCACAAAGTGCTTATATATTTTTTCGAGTTGGTTCAATTACTTTAAAACTTTACTAGGGGACTGCAAACTCGAAAAAATATATGAGCACAAACTGCTTATATATTTTTTCGAGTTGGTTCAATTACTTTAAAACTTTACTAGGGGACTGCAAACTCGAAAAAATATATGAGCACAAACTGCTTATATATTTTTTCGAGTTGGTTCAATTACTTTAAAACTTTACTAGGGGACTGCAAACTCGAAAAAATATATGAGCACAAACTGCTTATATATTTTTTCGAGTTGGTTCAATTACTTTAAAACTTTACTAGGGGACTGCAAACTCGAAAAAATATATGAGCACAAACTGCTTATATATTTTTTCGAGTTGGTTCAATTACTTTAAAACTTTACTAGGGGACTGCAAACTCGAAAAAATATATGAGCACAAACTGCTTATATATTTTTTCGAGTTGGTTCAATTACTTTAAAACTTTACTAGGGGACTGCAAACTCGAAAAAATATATGAGCAAGATCTTTAAAAAAAAAAAAAAAAAAAAAAAAAAAATTTTTTTTTTTTTTTTTTTTTTTTTTAATAAATATTTTGTTACAAAATTAAATAGAGGCATTCCAACTGTTTTTTTTTAGATCGAGTATAGACTCGGGCCAAATTTTCTTCCTACCCCAAACGGACCGTATGGGAAAAAATTGACCATGTGTTTTTCAATGCAGTGTGGTTTACCATTTAATACCACAGTTTCATAGGGTGAGGGACACATACAGATGAAATCGTCACGTCCATTATACATAAAAACCCCATTTTCACACACGTCTGGATTTAGGGTATTGCAATCGGGTCCTGTCCAAAATGTCGAATCTGTACATAAACACATCCATCGAGGAGCTGGATCATTTGCCAACATGACCATTCCGCCTCTGTCTGTATTACACTCGATTGAATCCTCGGATTGAGGCGTACACACACCCCCTATGCACTGGGTGTTTTTATCCACACATAAAAAGCTACAATCGTCCACACATTGTATTTTTTGAACTGTACAATCTTGCTGCAAAACAGGTACCTGGACATGAATATGGGTTGTTGTTTGGGCTTCATTGGGCCTCACTATCATCCATACGAATCCTAACCACAGTAAAAAGAAAAGAGACCACGCCGACCACATGCTTTTCTTTCCCACGAACAGTCAAGAAGACCATGGATCGACCCATTGATCACCATGACTCGCAACGTCCTGTTCGTGCCTCGGCTAGTTTAAACCGTGTCAGTAGATGGCGGGATGCCTGGACGGCCTGTTCTCATATTATTGAAGGGTATTCCTCCACCAACTTGAAAAACTTTCACGTCATCTTTGCGCAATGGCTATCCATCTTGAATTGGATTTTTGGGAATCCCATTCATCCGTTGAGGCAGTATGTTCCTTACTTTTATTACTGCACAGAGCCCCACGGACCCAAAGAAATTTTACACATGTATATGGATCCGAATATTGGGGAAAATAACGAGCGGTTCGTGCACATTTTTTTCAATTTATACGAATTTAACAAAATACGGCGGGATTATTGCGATAATATGAACCGTAATAACCACATGTTGGTGGATGAGGCTAGAGGTACGATTAATTTTTCAGTTCTAGACGACACGGCTCATAATCCTGCCGAATATTTTCAACACATTACCACATGGCAATTGTTATTCCTCTTTACGATGCATTTGCTAGCTCATTGGGACACGTATGATAAATATCAGCATGCTAATTACGATACCCACATGCGAGTGCGCGAATCCGAATTTTACAACATGTATTTTTATGGTCAGTTGATCTATAATTAATAAAGTAATGCCTCGCCGATCTGCTTCCCCGGTCCGTTGTGGACCACGAAAGGTGCCCACAATCTATGCTTTTGAAAAGTTGGTGGATTATGGTGCTCAAAATCCGGAGGAGATTCAAAGGATGATATCACTCCATTATTTGGAGAGTATTGCTACCGACCAGAATACCCTGGTGCCCGTAGCCAAACTAAAAGTATTTTTTCGTCAAGCTAAAGCGTTTAAATCTTTTAAAACGACCTATTTGCGAGACATTCCTACCGAGTATTGGATGGATGCTTTAGACACCAATCCACGGATACGACCGTTTGTCCGTCGGCACGTTTCCTTATCAAGAAGTGCAAGTCCGACAAATCGTTTAAAAATGAAATCGTTTGTGGGAGAACCCGCCATGAGTGACGTTTCTGATTCAGATTCGATCCTTTCCATTGACCCAAGTAATGATGCCTGTGATGAGACGAATGTCAACTTGCCCAAACCTGTGTGTCAAGGAATACGTCGAGTCTGTCGGTATCATGATGCATCCCGCAGGTACCGTAAGTTTGATCCGGATAATAGTGATGACGATCGCTATCAGTTTCATTTGAGATATGCTTAAACAATAATTGGATTTTCGAGTGGATTATAGGCTAAAGGTATTAAAGCTTTCAACTGATCACTATAATGCCACAAGTAAGGAAGAGGACCATGGGGTAACTGAGCTTCAATGTCGTTATTTAAAGACAGTAAGGTAGTACGTGAGGTACAAGGCGCCAATTGACCCCGTAATACTCGAATGGGTAATACACTATTTTGTGTAGGAGGTCCAAAACAGTTCTTTAGAGTGGTAGGAGACGGTGATACAGTGACCGTGTCGTAGTTATATACCCACATGCGAATAAACTGTGGCAAAAGGCGTGTGCATTTTATGAAATCAATATCGATTAAAGGTGCTAGTTTGGGAACATTGAAATTTAAAAGGGTTATAAAATGATAGATTTCTTCTTCAAATGTAGTGCTCATTTGATTTCGGATCGAGTCCACATACGTACGGGATAATTTAACCCTTTGACAATCTAATGGTAGCGTGTTGGTATTCAAGTGTTCAATTTCATGCACGTAAAAGAGTGGATCGTTCTCAACAAGGTAGGATAAACGCGTTAGATCCGTGTGTTGGGTCCAAACATCCAAGGGATCATGAATTCGCTTATCATACGAATGAACAATTTCCGTAGATGCCTCTGGAGAAATCATTTTATAATAAATATCAATTACAACAAAATCTGTTAAAACTGGATACTGTCGCTTGGAGAGACATTTCAAAACCAGCTTACGATATTCTTCAGCCATGACACGAACTTTATTTTTTAAAGAAAAAAAATACTCTAACGACTGTTGAAAACTTTTAGATAATAAATATATATGTTATCAAAAAAAAAAAAAAATAAAATAAAATAAAATAAAAAAAAAAAAAAAAAAAAAATATAATAATAATAATAATAATAATAATAATAATAATAATAATAATAATAATAATAATAATAATAATAATAATAATAATAATAATTATAATTTAAAAAAAAAAAAAAAAAAATATATATATATATATATATATATATATATATATATATATATATATATATATATATATATATATATATATATATATATATATATATATATATTTTAATTTGAAATTTATTATTTTTATTATTTTTGAATATTATTATTTTAATTTGAAAAAAAAAAAAAAAAAAAAAAAAAAATATATATATATATATATATATATATATATATATATATATATATATATATATATATATATATATATATATATATATATATATATATATTATTATTATTTTTTTTTTTTTTTTTTTTTTTAAATCGTAAAAAAAAAAAAAAAAAAAATATATATATATATATATATATATATTTTTTTTTTTTTTTTTTTTTTTTTTTTTTTTTCAAATTAAAATTACTCGATTGTTGAACTCAATCTGGAACCTATTCTCTTCCATTGACCACTCTCAACTGTTGAACTCAATCTGGAACTTATTCTCTTCCATTTACCACAACTCTCCTCTTTACGTTTTCTTTTTGAAGCCTTCTCATCACGTTTTGGTGAATAGCTCCAACACTCACCTTCGGGTGGTAAATATTTAAAATCCTCCAAAAGAATTGCACTCACTGGAATTAAAACATTAAAATCTTCATCAATCCATCCCACGAAGCAATACCATGTTCTCGTTATGAACTTGATAAATATATGCGTCCCGTCGTTTGCAATTACCTTTACATGATAAATGTTTAATTTTAAATGCCTTTTCAAAATTCTCTCCATGCGCTGAAGGTAATGGGTGCGCTTGACAACATTCAAATGGGAAGGAATGAATGCTTCATCACTGGACCACCAGTCGTATTCCATTGGCAGGCTTGGCAGGCAATCACTACAACGAGACTGTAATTTTTTTAATGCGGAACTACACTTGTATATATATATATATATATATATATATATGTTTTTTTTTTTTTTTTTTTTTTTTTTTATTTTTTTATTGCATTTCTTCATCTTCTATTGCATCCCCCAAGGCTGAAATCCAATTACCCACCACACTGTTTCGTATGTACCTGTTGGGCATTAAATGGCAAAATTCTTGCAATACTTGGATCAGACTCTTGTGCCCGCTTTGGCACAAGAGCTCGTGGGTTTCCGTGTCAAAACATTCTTCAGGCTCATTCAAAATGCATCGTTTTCCTTTCCGTTTCTTTTGATTAAAAAAGATTTTAAATTCCAATTTCAAATAACGTATCACGTCCCGAAGCGTCTTTTTTTGCATCACACGTCGCCATTTTTTTTCATTCAAATACGGTTTTCGTTCTTTTAATCGAACGCGCAATTCGACATTATGGCTACCCATATCACACAACACGGGATGTCGGTCAGTATACAAAAACAAAAATTGTTTCAGGTCGGGCACCGTTCCTCCCAAACGGTAGCACACGGCACAAAAAAACACCAACAAGGCATACGTTGCTTCTTTCAACGTGTCGTGTCCAATTTTTCTAGGTGCGTACAGTTGGATCCGTTGACGAAACATGCCAATCGTGTAGCCGGAGGATTCCCTAAAATGTCCCGCGAACGGTAACACGTACTCGCTTCCCAAAAGTTTATGCATTTCAATCATTTCATCAAAATGTTCAGGAATATCACACGATTGGCCGATGGTGTAGGACTTCCATACCGTGGAACGATTAGCATACAGGCAATGAAATCGGTCTTGATTAAAATTATTCAATAGCAGTATGCAGGGTTTTCTGGGATGAATTTCACAATCAGAGGCCGTGAAATTTGTATTATCAATGTGCCGAATAATGCTTTTGGATCGATCTTCGGGTCGATAGGAGGGCTTCTGACTCATGACGACACTCTTTGCTTATAACAAAGCGTCATGGACCCAAAATGGGTATGTGTGCTCGATATGGACGAAACATTGGGATTTTATGAAACCAATACGTTTCATGTCAGACCGAAATTTAAAACGTTGCTTCATTTATTAAAACTCATGAAAGCTGATATTATCGTGTGGAGTATGGGTTCGGATGATTATGTGCATCGCGTGGTGAATGGGTTTTTAGGAGATCTTGCGACGCATCTCTATAAACTGTTTGCGCGCACGGAATGTCACTATTCGCTTTCCTATTACCACTATCCAAAAGCTTCAGCCCATATTCGAGACCTGTATCCCTCTTCCATCTTTTTAATTGCCGTGGATGATAAAGTTACCGATAATATGGATGAACACTACGATTTGCGCATCCACGTCAAACCCTATACCAAAGTCAATTCCTGTGATAAAGAATTGCTCACCGTCTGTGAAAAAATAATTAATGGCATTGCTGAATTAGTCAAGCAAGATGTATAGCGTCGATCAGTTTTTGAAAAATATCAAAAATGTACAAACCAAATGGAAATGTTTGCTCTGGTTAAGGGAACATGATGCCGCGCGTCCCAATATTGGGATCGAGTATCGTTATGGTACGTACAGAACCGCGGTTATTTATTAACAACCAAGGCGATGCGATACTGGATTCTATTGATCTTGTATGTGGTGGTGGTCATTTTGTATGCTTGGCAATACGACAAACCCACTATTCACAAATGGCCTTTGCTGAAGAAAGAAACGGAACTACTGCCGCAGACCCAGTGTCATCAAACGAGTGATTGCGATGCGCATCACATTTGTTTAAACGACACGTGTGTGCCCCAACTCTTGCGAGGAAATGAATGCAATCCCAAAACGGGTGACTGGACATTGGTGTCACACATTGGGCGTTGGTTCGCGGCCTGTGTCTGCAAGGATCCAGACTTGATATCCCAGAAATATTTCGGTGGAAATTGTGACTTGATCGTCGCATGCCAACCGTATGGTCATTTCAACACGATTACGTCCACGTGTGAGTGTTGGGAAGGGTATATTCCCGTCAAAAATCAGTGCAAAAGAATGTTGGCATGGGAACGTATAATGAACTTTCCATCAGACCCTATTCAACCCTCCGATGGTTTCGAGCCCGATTACATTGAACGCTATCGAGATAAAAAATATTTTAAACGGCCTTGTACTTTTGATGCCATTACGGGCAAACCTCTTAAAAAAGCAAGATATGAGGAAGGGATTGGCTGCGTGTGTGACCCCACGCTCGGCCAATTTGGGGTACGGATAGATCGTTTAAACCACTACATGCGGGGTCCAGGTTATAATGCATGCGTGAGCTTATTTGTAAAACCCCTTGAAACCCCTCGGGAAGTCGATATCATAGCCTATTTTTACATGAAGGACCCCCTCGTTTATTTGCAATATGATGCGTTAGATGCACACCAGGTGATTCCCGCTCTCGGCGATGCCATACGAGATGGATTTCTACAAATTGGTCAAGAATTTCCCTATGATTATATGCAAGTCCTGTTTAAGGAACGGCAGCCGTTTAAGACTAAGATTGCTAAATGGTCCTTTGATTTATATGTGCGTAGGCGTTATCATTGGAAAGAACTGCCTATTCGAATGGAATGGTGCCGATTTATGACTCGACATATTGATACTGAGGCTATGCCTTACCAGTGGATTACCCAGATGTTGTATCAGTTTCCAGCGTGCTATATTGGTAAAAACGATCTAGAGTCGCCTGAAATGTATCGGGGGCATTATGTATCCAATCCGAATCATTTAACCCAGTTTCCGGAACAATCTCGCTACAACGGTATAGGTTTAAAGTATAGGAAAGGAGAATGGACGCTCCAATTTGTCCCTGAATATAACTTGGATGTGTATGCTGCAATGGCCACGCCTGACACCGTACCCTTCTTGATGGATCCCGTGATGAAGGGTATTCTAAGGGATGATGTTAAAAAAGAAGATGTTGAGGCTCGTCGGGCCTTGTATCGAGCTCAAGAATCGGATCGAGTCGATCGTCAAGAACCGACATTTTAAGAAGCAAGATGAAACGGGGTCGAGAGAATGAAGACAATTTGAGTGAATCGGAAGACGAATCCCCTACTCCCAAAATCATTCGACAGGAGGAGACTGGAATTTTACACAATTTGGAAAAAGAGCTCAGTGAGACGGATTACATTACGAATCAACTGGCGGATACTCAAAAACAATATTTTACAATGTATATGGAAAAATTAATGCATCAAATCCCGATGGGGAAAGCAGTCATTGAAACAGTCAGTAAAAACGGCCATGCGGATGATTTTATGTACATGTATACAGCATCGAAAACCATTATACAATCCCTGATGAGTGTGAAGCAAAGCAAAGCAACCAAATCCGTAGTGGATATGATAGCTGGAATGGTGTGTCGGTATGTCCATGAAAAAGTCATTTCTCCCATGTTACAACCGATGGTAAATAATGACAATTTAAAACGAGCCTATCAAGCCTATCAGTCTAGTGTCAAACACGAAGAAAACGATGCTGAAATGGAAATGAGGTGTTTGTTACATACCATTCACCAGGTGTTGGAAAAGGACAATAATTCAATCCAATTAGTGCATCCATTTTATGCTCAAATGACCCAACAAATGAAAGCGATTAGCGACTATGCAGTCACCTTGTTGGTGTCTGTTTCCAAACCAGAGGTGATTGTCCCTTCTAAATTTATCGTGCCTGCTAAATCTTTAGCGCCAGAGGGGACAGACTCTGCTCCATGAGACCTTGTGAAATTGTTTGGTGAGAAATAATTTTTTGAGGCGCATAAAATGTTATAAAAAAAAAAAAAAAAAAAAAAAAAATTTTTTTTTTTTTTTTTTTTTTTTTTTTACAACATGACTGCAATTATTTGTTTCATTGACTTGACACGACTGAGTGCCGTATAGACCATATTTAAATCTCGATTTCCATTAAAGTTTATAGCTATTGCTACATCATCCATTGTGTCTCCTTGAAACTTGTGAACTGTACCTGCAAATCCCAACACAATCGGAAATTCACCATTTCCATTTCGTCGTACTTGCACCCATTTTTCTCGTGTAGAATCTTGACATTCAATACAATCCAGTTCTTGATTGTACTGTTCAAATATTAACGGCGTTCCATTTGAAACTTTGGATACTCCATTTTGACACACAAATATATGGCATCCCCTCTTTACATCCACATAGGAAGTTTTTGTTTTTTTCCACAAACGGATGCGCGGACCGGGTACCAAGTGCTTCAAATAGAAATTATTATAGTATTCCACAGTGGATTTTAAATATGCTAGAGCGCGGGTACACTTTTTCAGAATCGTACTATCAATGTGGTTTACAACCGGAAAATGACTACATAAATAGGTAAATACACCCGTATCATTATTAGTTTTCACATAATCTCGTAATTGTTGAATGACTGATTCGTAGTCAGATGTAAACCGCTTACTCTCTAGCAAATCAATGCGTCGCATTTCAAATGTTTCAAGTAAGATGGATACATTAAACAGGTTATCATTTGTTTTGACCGGTTGTAATTGATTTGGATCTCCCATCACAATAAACAAAATGGATTTTTGGCGTTTAAAAAAGTACTGAACAATCCAATAGGTCAACCAAAAAGGAACCATACCGATTTCATCAATCACTACGATCTGAGCGTGATGCGAACACTCCATTTCCTCCAGCAAACTTTGACTTTTCTGTATGCACACTTCGTTATCCGTTTCAAATTCTAAATCCTTTTTCAAATTGTGTAAGATGGATCCCTGTGTCCAATTCAATTTCATGGCGGAATGAATCGTGTAACCATTGATCCTACTTGCTACGCGAGCTGTTGGAGCCATACGTAGTTGAGGAATTGATACTCGATCCAAACAACTGGTGACCGTATATGTTTTTCCAGAACCAGGTCCCCCGGCTACAATGACCAACGTGGGTTGTGGATTATGGATCCACTCCTTGAGTAAGCAAGGGAAAGCCCGTTGACTTGGAGCAAGAGTCTCAACATGTTTGTTGAACCCAAACTGATACGAGGGGTGACTCCCTATGTCAGCCATGGATGTCCCAATTGTACTTTGAAATGTATTACTCTGGTTATGGTGGACTCGTATCAACGAATGGAATACACGCTCTTGGTATGTGAACGGGTGACGAATTGCTATTTGTTGGATTTATATTCGTTATATCGTGGCATAAATTCACCTCGTATAGCTCCCTTTCCTGTTAAATCAATCACTTCCTTGTATGTAGACCAAGTGTTGGATCCCAAAGACTGGTTGGATTGTATTAAATGGACCCGTTACCAACAGCTGGGATCCGATGCAAGTTTGGAATGGTTTATAGCGCGTCCCAACAATTCAAGTTTTTATTATTCTTTGGGGGAAGGTGGAACGTTGTTAGTGCCCGGCGATGATCGATTGGAAATGATCCAAATACATCCCGAAACCATAAATACGATAAGTGGGAAAGAGTGTTGCCCGAAACCAACACTTTTCAAAGTAAATACATTCTGTGAAAGAAACACCACGTAAAGTAATATAAAGGACAGAATGTAAAAAAAAAAAAAAAAAAAAAAAAAAAAAAAAAAAATATATATATATATATATATATATATATATATATATATTTTTTTTTTTTTTTTTTTTTTTTTTTTTACACTACTTCTACCTTTTCTTGTTCCGAATCCTTTTGAAATTCAATCGCTGGTAACATGGGGTCATCCATAAATTTAACCTCGACATTTGGCTGTATAGCCGACTCTTGAAACATGATCATATTTTTAATTTTACCACCAATTTTATATTTATCATCACCAAAAGTCGTGCGACTGTATAATTGTATTTGACAGATGGCCAAAAACTGCCCAATGGATTCCATAATGGGTTCCAGTTGTGCCTTGAAAGCATTTGTTAACGTTTCACCATTGAATATTTTTACTTTAGTGACGCACCAATTTCTTCGTACATCACAAGCCACGTTATACTTTTGATGTGCTTTTAAACATGTATTACACAAAACTGGATTGCAATTCTCCATAAACAACCTTGCCCCATCGTGTAATTTTTGTATAGGGTTTTCCTGCATTGCATAACCTATAACTGTCAAGGGAGGGCATTCTCGAGTGACAAAAGAAATATCACCTGGTGGACTATCTGGATCATTAGATTGAATTCTACTACAGGACCAATTACCCAACACAATGACTTTATAAGTATCTGCTGGTACGGCAATGTTTCGAACATAGGCTTTTTCTTGGTTACAAGCGCGTCCTTTGGAATATAAAACTTGTTTAGACAAGTGATGTTTATGAACAGGATATTCATTCAATTTGGCTTCCCAATCGGAATGAACAAGATTTAAAGTCCCTGTTTCTGACGCCAAGGTGTCGAGAGCTTTTACAAGAAGAGGACAATCAAGGGTGCGTTTGATGAGTTGAATATATTCCATCTTGTTTGATATAATAAGACACTGGAAGGTAAGATGGTACAAGTAATCAAATATATAAAAGTAAGTTATTAAAAAAAAAAAAAAAAAAAAAAAAATATATATATATATATATATATATATATATATATAATTTTTTTTTTTTTTTTTTTTTAATTTTTTTTTTTAATTTTTATTTTCCATTCATTGAACCTGACTGCATTTGTTCTAGCTCTTCTACATCTTCTACAGCTTCTATATTCATTAGTAGGTTCCAAGTATCTTTTATGAGATTCCGTTTTAGTTCGTCAGTCATAGTACCAGTAATTTCCAACTGATTTAAATGACTATTATATATGGTATCTAGCGTTTCACCATCAGCCATCAGAACTAGTTTTTTTTGTTTCAAGTCTACATAATCCTGTATTCGTATTTTGTGACGAATCTGATCCCGGTAACGAAAGTATAATTGGACTTTACTATTTGAAGCCATTAAAGTCTTTATTGTATGCGTTTGAATTCTAGATGCTGGTATTGTTGTTTTTAAAACTGACGGATTAATTAGCGTCGTACGCGATGATGTGTCATTCGACAGAGTATTTGGTACTGGCATTCTTATTCGTTTAATATTTTCATTGTTTTCAAGATCTGCCAATGCCCTCTTATTCCTTTCCTCTTCAAATTCCATATTTTCACCTAAACTCTTTTCATCTCCTTCGTCTGACCTACTTTCACCTAAACTCTTTTCATCTCCTTCGTCTGACCTACTTTCACCTAAACTCTTTTCATCTCCTTCGTCTGACCTACTTTCACCTAAACTCTTTTCATCTCCTTCGTCTGACCTACTTTCACCTAAACTCTTTTCATCTCCTTCGTCTGACCTACTTTCACCTAAACTCTTTTCATCTCCTTCGTCTGACCTACTTTCACCTAAACTCTTTTCATCTCCTTCGTCTGACCTACTTTCACCTAAACTCTTTTCATCTCCTTCGTCTGACCTACTTTCACCTAAACTCTTTTCATCTCCTTCGTCGGACCTACTTTCACCTAAACTCTTTTCATCTTGAAATTCCATATTTTCATCTTCGTTGGACCTACTTTCACCTAAACTCTTTTCATCTTCTTCGTCGGACCTACTTTCAGAATCATTTTTATATAAAACGTTGAAATCATATGCATTTATTTCTATGGAACTCTCTTCACGTGCTTGGTCGGGACCAAATTTACCTGAATATTTGGGTTGGTCCATTCGCCAATCAGGAAGAAATGTTTCAAAGTTGGGTGCAGTTATTCTAATTTTAGTATCTGTCAAGGCCAGTGCATCATCTGTATAGTCACTTAGAAGGGATGGTTCTGAACTCGAGCTATTTTCTACATCCCAATAGTTCTTTTGAGTATCTGATAAGTCACTCATTTCTTTATTCGCCGACGTTTCTTGTTTTATCAAAACAAAGAGTATGGCGACCCTGACCACGATTTTATATACTAAATCATGGATACCGTACAATGACACTTTTTATCACTCACGACTCGTCTTAACCTATCCGAAAAATATGATTTTTACTGCTCAATTACTATCGCATGTTGCATCTTTATCCATTTACAAGCAATTTCCAAACGCTGAAAGGTTTAATGCGAGTCTGTTGCAAGATGTGGATTGGCATCAATCCTTAATTGTGTTTGATCACGAATCTCGTGTGGTAATAGCGCCCGAACCTGTATTGCAATTGATTCAATTGGATCGGCGGCTTCAATATAAGGAAGCGAGTCAACTGATCTTTGACCCCTTTCGAGTATTACCTTTCGAGTGGTTCCATTCCCAATGGATTTGGATCATTGGTTTGGTCATGGGTTGGGTATTGATGGTTTTCTTGTTAAACGTAATACAACGCACGCCTTATCAACTGGTTTTACCCAATATTTTTTCAAAAGCGTCAGTACGTCGTGAGACCTAAACACAGTTTGTTCTGCTTGTTCGAATGAAACGGGATCCATTTTTAAATCATTATAGGCCGCTTGAGCCCTTTCGTAACACGACAAAGAATAAGCCGATGTTGTTAAAGCCGTGAGCAATTGGTTTCGGTCAAATCGATCGTAAATGGGATTTTCCAAAAACTTTTGTGGAAATTCCCACTGGGTGTAGTAATCTCTTAGCCAGAAAAACACGATCCAAAAGGATTCCACCAATACGGAATCGATATGAGTAGTTGTTTGGTAACGTAAATGTTTTTTCATCTTTTGAATGAAACGACTCATCACGAACACTGGATGGTCCTCCTCACTAGAGGAAAGCTCATCTAAATATCGAATTATGTCGGGTGCGTTGACAAGGGAGATACCAACAAGAGCTTGAATAAAATCATTTCCAAACAAAAAAGAGCATGTTTCAAGGTGAGTGACGGGCAACTTTTCACGAGCCAATTGAGTCACTGGATAATACTTTCCGTACCGATAGACTTGTAGGGTTTCGTACGATGTCAACCGCATCAAAGCTATAACAAACACATCTTGGTCTTCGCTCGCAATCAATACATGTTTACACTGTGGTAAAGCCTGTGAGACATGAAACAATTTATGCTCACCTTCTCCGGGAACATTACATCCACTGATGACAACGTTTAATTCCCGTATATTGGGAAACTTGTACTGCTTCAAGCGTTTTACAAAATATTTTTTAATCTCCAGAGCAATGACATTATTCCCAAACAGCGCAAGCCTGTATTTATTAATTCCTTGAATTTGAACGGTACGTTGTTCACCCTCCTTCTTGGTCCGTCGTTCCCGCTGGGTGGGCCATTTCATGGGTACCCCTTCACCATCAAACGACAAGATGAGAGTGATGCAATCAGACGTGTGAAAAGATAAAAATGCATTGAGATGCTTTTCAAATTTAGACCATGCTATTTGACACAATTCACGAAAGAGTTTGGGTTCATCAGTCTCGAGAGCCAGGGAAAGCGCCACGTGCAATAACGATTGGGCATCGTAGAGAATAGAATCAAAATAGTGTGGGGTAACCGGCGGCTCCTCACCGTCCCCTTTGTACAGCGTATTGAGCAGCATACAAAAGTTGGTGATGCCCATTGTCAAAAGGTGAGCTGTAAAATAAATCCAGAGTGATAAACTTGATTATAAAAAAAAAAAAAAAAAAAAAAAAAAAAAAAAAATTTTTTTTTTTTTTTTTTTTTTTTTTTTAATCAAGTTTATCAAACATGTGGGTCGTATATATTCTACTCTTCATTTCAATGTACTCCATTCATTGTTTAATGGCCCGAAATTTGCTCGAGTATTCACGGCTCAAGTACAGCCTTTTCACTGGAACCTGCATCGTTGGAATCAAGATGTCCAATTCCTCCTTGATAGAATGGTTTGAGCAATTTTTGTTTGGACATGATCGTTCCAACATTATAGACCCGCCATGTTTAATCTATCCAATCATTACACGACTGGAAGCAGACGGCATTCCATGGAAAGATATGATCCGGCATGGTGGCATTACCCTTTTCCGATATCAGATCCAGGGCGATTTGGAGGTTTTGTTAGATTATTTAGAGCAAACTATACTACAACCTGAAACGCCGCTACCCACATTCCACACACGATTTATGACTACATTTTTCAATCAAATGTTGGCCATTTTAAAACGTCGAGATCAATCCAGTACCCTTATCCCCAAAGACGACACATCTACGCTCAACAGCATTCTTTCCAATCCCGAAGATTCAGGTCCTTTTCAATACATTTCAGCCACATTCTGGGGAGAATTGGCCCGTCAATGGTTGACCCGTCGCCGGCCTTTACCCAAAGAATTGGCTCCATTACCGCAGCCCTCTACTGATTTAATGAAACGGACTGCTCGTTTGTACGACGTGACATGCAAGACACGTGGCGAGTATTTAGATCCCTTGTCCATGCATATGGTTCCAGCATCCGAGTATGTGAATGCTGTACACTGGCAATCTGGAACACATTTGGAAACGTTTATCCGCACAAGACCTGACCATGCTTTGTCACAAGCGGTTCAAAATTTAATCGCGCGAGCCTTGAGTCAGTTTTTGGATGGACAGTATCCATCCAGCTTATTACAAAAACAAGCGAATCTATCCACTTTTTTACACAATGTGTCATTAGTCCATGATTCTATTCCAGAGGTAACGTTAATCCAATCACCACCTCGTGTCATTGACGTATTTCAGCGTTTATTGGCATTGACTCAACTGGATAATGTGTGGAAAGAATCGTGTTCAGACCTGGTGGATCATCCTTTCACGGATGATATGCAAATGTCTGAGCAACTCCATCTAGCTGAACGGCAAAATAAAATTTTGATGAAACATATAAGTAGCTAGCAAACGTATTGACGTGAGAGCACATTTAGACGGTTTAACATGCCATGGGCAAGGTGAAAATGCAATGTAAGGATACATGCGAGACAAAACCTTTAAAGAGGGAACTTGTAATGTTTCCACATCCACTAGATGAGGTAAATGACTCTGACGCAATACTTGCATTTGAAGACTGGATCCTTTACATCCAAAAATAATATCAGTATGAGGAAATTGGTTTTGCAATTGTCGATGTCTACCGCGTAAAAAATGCATGATATCGGAAAGCAGTGTACCTCGTCGAGTTGTCATGATGGCATCTGGTTGAGCATGTGGAAACTGTGTCACAGTATCCCAGTAAGAAAGTGGACTTTTGAGAAGAAAATGAATTTCATAACCAGTGACGTCAATGTAGGCCAATTCCAAAGGTACATATTGTTTACCCATGATAACTCCAGTGGTATGAATAAGAGCGTGTACGGCCATGACTCTTGTTTAGTGATCTACAAACAAGAAGAATGAAGTTTACTATTAAAAGTATAATATTAGTTACTTTACTAGGCTTGTTGTTTGTTTCAATAATTGTGCAAGTATACGTAATGTATAAAATTTCAAACAGTGAGTCCTATAAAATTGATACTAATAACAAGGTAGATGTGGCAGGTATTGACGCTGTAGACTTTTGGTCGAACCATTACACGGGTTTTGTTGGACCCACTGTCATCAACTTGGTCGGTATGGTATTTTTAAGCTTGCTACTACTCATGTCTTAATAAAGAAGTCCAGATATGAATCTCAAAACTATTTTAATAACCTCGTTGTTGGTCGTAATCCTATTTGGTATGATTTGTTTTGGCTATCTAACGTACGGAATATACATGGACACTACTGCAGCAACGGGTAGTGCTCATGTGAAGAAATATCAAATGATGTTTTACATCCAAGTGATAATTTACTGCATATCATTTGGTCTGGGAACTGGAGTCTTCTTTAAAGGTTGAGGAGGAAAAAAAAAAAAAAAAAAAAAAAAAAAAAAAATTTTTTTTTTTTTTTTTTTTTTTTTTTTTTTTACAATTCTGCTCTTTTCTTTTTCTCAGGAGGGCCATTCTCAAATTTTCCCGTGCGTCGAACTGCTCGCGTTGAGCCTTTTTTTAAATGATTATTGATACTAAATGTGTATTTTACACTTCGTTCGACCAGCAACACAATCCGCCGTGCTTCACCTTGGGAGCGGGTCTTGTGCCAATGCAATAACTCGGCGTGCATAAAAACCTTCCAACGAAGCGCATTCATCACCATATTACATTGATCTAGAAGAATGGTAGGACGATGCCAAAATGCCATATTTAGCAACATGCAAAACATTTTCTTTTGACTAATAAATAGCTGTTCATAATTCACCCATTGACACTCTTGGGCATCCATCACCCACTTACTCGCTTCTCGAAAAGAAACGTCCGCTCGACTGTACGTGTATTCAATATAATCATTGTTTTTTTCAGGATATTTCTGAAGCATGCGCACCGCTACACACGATTTGGATTTGTAGTCACTCAAACGTTTCGTTTTACGATACATTGAATATTTTTTAACATCTCGACATTTGTAATGGGCTTTTTGTACAATTTCCAACCACAAAAGCCATCCTCGACTCTCCAACGACAGATTGTTTTCCAGCCATGCGTACGATACACAATTTTCAGGCGCCTCGTTGTCGGATTGGGTCGGTAAAGGAGTGGAAAATATAACACTCCACACATTATGCAACACCAATCGGGAAATAAATTCCACAAGCTCATTAATTCGTTTTTGAAATCCTTTTGTCACAATCGTTCCCTGTTGCGTCTCGTAAATGTATCGTTTTCTAGATAATACGAGTAAACGAGTCATGCGTTGCTCATATTTCAGCTCCACGTGTGGTAAATTCAAGTAGTTGTTGACCGCTGCACAGTTGGTTTCGGGCCATTGATTCACCATTAAACTGTCTGTGTCTGCATAACACACGTTATAGCCCAACCGTTTCATGAAATGATACGATCCCAATAACTGATATCGGGCCAACGTCACAATGGTGATGGCGATGGGTAAATAGGCCAGGCAGGAATCTTTGCTCGCCATGACACCGTAGAGAGAATTGATCAAAATTTTAATGTTTAACTGCGCATTATAGTGGTATGGATTGTTGGTTTGTTTATATTGACGCTGATGATGGTGTCGCAAATCAATAAAGTGTTTTACAATACAGGGTAAAAACGAGTCGGTCTGTGTATCAATCACAATGGCGAACGTGTCCACGTGAGGATTAAACGTGGGATATTGAAAGTGAGGATGGTCACCAAACCCATCGACCTCAAAATCAATGGTCCCATGCCGACGGAAAGGAATGGTGGTTAACGTTTGGGCTCGAGGGGATGCGAGCCATTCCTGGCGCGTCATAATGGTACAGGAACCATAACACAGGTTACTACTCAATAAAATACTCGGATACATACTGGCAAAATCCATCACCGACACATCCTCATACGATTGTTCCGGTATGCAAAAATTTAAAGCGCCCTGGTATTTATGATCTTTGAACATAATCTCGTATTTTTTAGGGTCAATGGGACTTTTTAAGAAATGAGCATTGATGAAAAATCCCAAACACGTCCCATACGTTTTAAACAATTCCAGTAAAAATGTGGAATTTCCCATATGCAAAGCTTGCACTACATTCCAATCGGTACAATTGGCTCTCTCCACTAAAAAAGACAACACCAGTTCCTTTTCAAATAAACGATACACGAGAAGAGAATCTTTTAAACAATAATACATGTAATCCTTAAAGGTGCCAAATTGATCAATTGCAATACGACGGGGTTGTAGGATTTTATGACATGTTTCCACCTGCGTCTGATGAACGAGCTCTGACGAAACATTGGAATGTGTGTACCACGACCATAATCCCGTTGCCACTATAGGGACTTTGGATTCATTCAATTTCATGCGAGCCACATCATCCAATTTAAAGCCGGGTAAATCATAATTGGAGAAGGTCCTAAAGTAATGGTACAAATCCAAAACGATTTTATTTTGAAAGGTCGTCACCACGGTTTGACCCACCAAAGTGGATGAATAGTACCGGAGAATGGAATTCATTTGCAACCACAACAGACGCGCAAATAAACATGGAAAATCAAAACCATTTATATTATACCCTGCGAGAACTTGACAATCTTGGATTAAAGCATGGAAATCATTCAACATGTGTTTTTCCGATGTATACGCATGGGTATGCTCCATTTCAATGGGACTGGTTTCACACGGTAACCTATACAATAACCATTTCCGTATGCCTTGCTGCCGATTCCATTTGTAGAGACTGATCATGACAATTTCATCTGATTCTTCGAGTCCAGTCGGGACTCGATTCGCTCCATCCATAGGCACCGTTTCTAAATCAAAAGACCCGATCGTCCAATCGGGGGTATGATTTTGGTCAGGATGCATTTGAAAGGACTCTAATATCCATTCGGATGGGGTGATTGTGTACCATTTGTAATAAAACCCTTGTGATTTATGCAATGTGCAAAGATCAATGTACAATCTAACAAGCCAATCGGTCTGATCGTAGTAACTAATTTTGTACTGATTAAAAAAACGTCCAATTTCAGCATGACAAGCTCGAATGTATAATTTGTAAAAAGGTTTGGAAGAGGTGTCGAGTTTATTAGTTTTTTGAAGACGAGCGTCAAAATAGGGTAAAATTTTTTTGACGGATCCCAAACAAGAATAACGAACATAACAGTTGGGAAAATGATTTTCCAGATTTTGAACGACTCTGTCAATGTGGTTAGTACACACTCCTATCCACTCTTCATATTTACGTACGACTTGAAGGACCTGTCCAGATTCATCTAGAAAAGTGGTTTGAACATTAATGATATTGGGTTCATAAACTCGTTTGCCTCGGGGTGTTGCCGGTACATGAATCTTTTCCCAACGTATCGAGTACAACATGGTGATGTGAATAGGTATGCTACAAGAGTAGCTGCTCGGTTTTAATTACGAAGAAAAAAAAAAAAAAAAAAAAAAAAAAAAAAATTTTTTTTTTTTTTTTTTTTTTTTAGATTGTAAGAAATAGAAGGTGAATGACATTAATTCTCTTTACTCTTCCTCCTGATATCTTTTTTGGCTCATTCTTCCCCTTCATCAGATTTGAATGATTACTCTAATCAGTGACACTACGTGTCACTATTGTAACAATTCCACCATCCTGGAGTAATATATTTCCATCTTCTTGCCAATTCCGATTCACTATTTCGTACATTTTTATCCATTATATTATCTAATTTACGCATAGCTGTTTCCATCTCAAAATGTCTCAATATTATTAGCATATCTACATAATTAAAATTATAAAATGTATACATTAAAATATAATGTATTTTCTTAAATTGTTCAACAGCAAAGGATTCTGCATCTGTAAAAACCTTTTTAATTATAAAGGCTATCTTTTCATTACATTCGTGCACATAACAACTATATTTTTCAAATGTATCAAATAATTTAATTTGTTTGTATGCAAGTTCTCTGTCAATTTCTCGCCCATAATCAAATACAATTATTTTATCAACTAAACCTTGTAATTTTTTTTCGTAATACTCGATCCATTCAATACTTTGATCAGAATAAGGTAAATCTTGTATTAACGAAAAAATTGGACTGCTGGACATGAACACATATGAAAGCTTGGGTTGTTGTTGAATTTTAGATATTATGCTTGAACAGATCTGTTCTAATGTTTCGGGCGAGCATTTCACATCAATGTGGATATATGCGCTATCGTCTACGATTTCAGATAAAAGTTGACAAAAGGATTCTTTTCGAACCATACCATGAGGTGTATGTAATTCACAAAGAATTACCATGTTTGCTAAAGAAGCAAAAGAAAATAAATTTCAATAGTTATAGATGTAAAAAAAAAAAAAAAAAAAAAAAAAAATTTTTTTTTTTTTTTTTTTTTTTTTTTTTAACAACCAAGTTGTGATGGGTCTTGAAGCGTTTACAATAGTTTTATTCCTTTTGTATTTCGTGTACATTGCGTGGTCCAGCACTTCATATGCAAATAAACCCTCGAATCCGCTGATACCATACACCACACCCTTTACACATGAATTGAAATCCAATGGATCCCACTTTGAGTTTATCAGCAATTCTACTATACAGTGGAGCGTTCCACTACCAGACCACTACAACATTCAAAGCCAACAATTTGTCCCACAAGATGTGTGTCATGGTCAACCGGATGGAGCACATGTCCTGGCCACAGGTCGACCCTTGTATGATTATCTGCAAAATGACGATAAATCCATTACATTTCAACAACCACCCTCCTTTGAACCGAATGCTTCTCATACATCACAAAACAAACAGGTTTTTTATTTCACGTGTCAAAATGATACAATTGATCAATTACACATGTGTCGACCGGGTCAAATCTTTCATCAACAAAAATGTCAAGACATTAATGTCTGTACCTCTAAAAAAGATGGTACTCTATTTGCTGACATTTTAAATTTTCAATATTACTATGAATGTAAACATGAAACAGCCGTCCGTCTAAGCTGTCCACCCAACCGGTATTTTGTACACGACAAATGTGTAGACCGGGATAATTTAACTATTTATTGTCAATATAACACGGAACCCAAATTGTTGGATTCTCGCACCTTACTCGTCTGTCATCAAGGTAAGCCAGTTTTCGAAACATGTCCACCTTGGTACCGATATATTGACTCTTTTACTTGTGAATTGAGTACCTGTTGGGGTCAACCCGATAATCAACTCTTACCTTCAAAGTCAGAGCATGTAGGACCTTTGTCTTATTCTCCTGGCTATATACGATGTCGCGGGAATAAAATTGTCGATGAGGTAACATGTCCTAGTGCGTGGGATTCCTATTTGTCAAAAGGTGATAATTTAACACAGTTGCCGCAAGTGTTTGACGGAAAGCAATGTACTATTCCGGAATTTTGCACCAACGTAAAGTCTAGCGAAACCGACCTAGTCGTCCCTGTGCATGAATTTACTAAATATGTACTCAACTGGAAACATTCCAAACGCTTTGACCTGGTGACGGGATATACATGTGAAGGATCCACTCGAAAGCGACTAGCTCTCGAACCGGGTCAACGCATTAGCAAACGTTTCAAGATTGAATCTGCCTGTGATGATATCACTTCCCGCGTGCCCGTATCTGGATCACACACTTCCTATTTCGATTGCACGACGCAGAAGGTGGTATCGTGTCCAGGCAATCACTTTTTCGATGGCATGGAATGCCGACCGCGTATTCCTCAATCTTATTCGTATCAGGGTATTCATTTATATCAATTGGATTCTTTACGAGAAGACAATTGGATGATTCCTTGGGATTATAAGAAAAAACCTGTCATCGGTCCTTGCACCGATCCTGAAAATGTTTATTTGGTAACGTACAATATATGTAGTCATCCCGATTGTACACTTTATCCATTTTTATCACAAATTCCGTATGAAATTGCGTTACGAGATGGTTCCAAATGCACGTTTCGCGAATCCGATCGGCGGTTAATAAAACATACTACTCCATATCAATACCTCTATTGGTCTCAACGCGAGGTGGAGCACGTCGTTCCCGAACATTGTGTGCCTGGACAACACATTCAATCGGGTCATTTTGCGTTTGACACTACTGTTTTTGCAACATGTGATGAGTCTCAACCTTTTGTATTTTGTCCTTCTTCAGACACGCAAGGCATTGGGTTGGTGGATGGAAAGCGGTATGCTTGCATGGCTCCCGGCATGAATGCTATTTTTCCAGCCCATACAAAAGCAAAATTTCAGAAAAACGAAGTAAAACGCATCAAGAGTATGACGGATCAACCGACCGTGGTGCGTATTGACAATGTAGTCATCACTATCCCCCCAGAAGGTATCAGTGTAAATGCTTCATTCCGTCTTGAAACATTACACGATAAGGTAGAAATTGAGTATGAGTATCGAGTAACCTATCCCCCAGATGTGATATTGAAGGAGGGTGGAATGGAAGTTTCCTATTCTGGAGGTGCTTTTTTACCAAAGCTGAAAGATTTTACACAAAAATCTGTAGGATTCGCATCATATGGTCTAAAAGACTCGGTCCCTGATTTTTCTCTTGCCATGAAAATATAATCAAGATGGATGAACGCTATATGGTTCATGGAATATTGTTTTATACATCAATTTACATCAATTGTATATTGTGTGTTGTGGCTGCTATAACGGGTCGATGGATATTTTTATTGCTTATTGTGTTGACGTATGGACTTGTCGCTTACATGATGTACTTTTCATCTTATAATGACGAGCATTTAAAGAATACTGGAAAATGGGTAGAAGAAAAATTGAACACTTTGATGACCAGCGTTAAAGGATATTGGAATACTTGAATAGCAATTCACTTGTGTTTTACTTTAAGAGTATATCCACAATTTTTACATTGTCTATACAGACTAGGTGGTTCATCAATAGTTCGATCCTGCTTTAAAAATGAAAAAATATCTGGCGAATTACAGCAAGTAGTCTTATCCGTTGTAGTGTTTCGATTCAACCAATCTTGGCAGTCTTTATCAGAAAACAATGGATGATTCATCTCCCAATTTATAAGATCCAAAGAAAGATTGAGAAGTGTAGCATGGTTGTAAGTCTATTTATATTTAAAAAAAAAAAAAAAAAAAAAAAAAAAAATTTTTTTTTTTTTTTTTTTTTTTTTTTTTTTTTTAATCAAGTAACAATGAATCAACACTCGTCGGAAGAAATTATGAAAAAGACTTATACTGCCCTTGAAACTTTTCTACAAGGGATTTTGGATAAAGACGCATACCAAGAGTTTCAAGTGCAAAAAAATACCTTGTTCCCTACTTGGAACCATTTATGGGAAAAGCTTAAACAGTTTCTTCATCAAAACCCATTGATCGGTATGCAAGAATCTATTTGGACATTAGCTCACATATTAACAAACGCTCAGTCTTTCCAATACCAGCTTCAAAATTCATTTGTCTTGCATGATGCTTTCTGGAATCAAGTATATCAAAACTTGGTAACAGCTAAAAGTAGGTTACTATGGTAAACGTGTCTCATTTGGAACCCTTTGGGATATTTAGCCTAGTGGGTGGCTTGCTGTATTCCATTGGAGTCCTAATAGTTGGAAACCAAGCGTTTAATTTTCGTTTTCATTTTATCGTATTGACTCTGGTCATTTTCGTGGCACTCATGTCCATTACCATTTTTAAATACCTTAAATACCGGTATACGTGTGAAAAAATGGATGATATTTTAGCCTCTATGAAAATACAATAGATATATCCACATCGTCCAGTTGAAAACATACAGCATCTCCTACACGCCAACCCAATAGTTGAAAATGCCCGAGAGGTATTGATATGCAATCCGGTGTAAAAGCCTTCCGTTGGCAGTGTACAGATTGCAAAATAATAAAAAACGATCTCAAAACAGAATCAAATTTTTGAGTACACACATCACCCTCTTCAAATCGCACACACACCGTCGTCGCGTCAAAATCAATACTGTGAATGGATCGTGACGCCAAACACCTAATTATATTTTCGTACGATTGAAAACGATCCATTAAACAAAGATGATGGCTCATTCGACAACCGACGATGAAATGGTAACAAAACTCCAAAGCGTCAATATATTATTTCAGAAAATCTTTTCTGAGGTAATAGAGCCTCAAAATTTGCAACCAGATGAGCTGACTCAAGCGCAAACACAATTTCGTGAGACTTTTCCAAATTATCCTAACGATTTCAATTATTTTATGCATGCATACATAATCCGTAAAACGAACGAAAGTATGAACGCAAATAGGGAAGACGAACCCAGTGAAACGTGCCCCAAATTAATATATGATGCCGGTACTCATAAATATTTAAAACCGCAAGTATTACCTCCCAAAAACGAAGAAGAGCTGAAAAATTTAATTTGGGTGAGTTTGTAAGACAAAAGCGATCAGATGGGGAGTATTATCAGCTGTCAATGCAGGACAGGGATTTTATGGAAGATTTGATGGAAGATTTGAATGAAGACAAGGCACGAAACGATCAGAGAGCTGATGTAGCTTTAAACCGTATGGTGCAAATGGCTGCTATTTTGAACGGCAGTTGCACGTATCGTATAATGGAGTTGCACCCAGAACGTCGTGTTAATTAAAGGATTTAAAAAAAAAAAAAAAAAAAAAAAAAAAAAAAATTTTTTTTTTTTTTTTTTTTTTTTTTTTTTAAATCAAGATGAATTCTCTTCAAGACTTGTTGCAATTTATTTTAAGGCATGACTATGTTGTTGTCTTTGGAAATTTGGGTAGAAATCCTCGAGTGGTTTTCGACATGCTTGCTGCTGACCCACAATTGAGCGTAGCCATTCAATCACCCTACTATTCATGTCCATCTACACATGACGGCCGCATTCGTGTAGTGAATTCTAACCAATTAGTTGATGCATGTGATTTACTTGTAGTGTTGGAGCCTGAACCGTATCAACTTTTAGAAAAAAGTACCAAAGCTACTAGGCTTGTAGTATTCACAAGTCATTTCACCTATACCACACGGCCCGAATCATTGTGGACCTATGTATCCTACTTTCATGCTAAAAGCTTGACCACGATGGTTCGCGATACACAAGAATTACTTAAAATTCAGGATAATTCTGTTCAGACTCAAAACATAAAAAATGTACAAATAAATGCAATAAATACATTAGTCATTCAATGGCAACGTATAAACACATTGAAAGCTAAAAACACCTATATTGTTGTAGATTTAACACAACAATCTAACCCATTCATCATGTATTTAGCTTTTTGGGACGCTTTTGACTTTATGCTGTCTCACAAGGAATTTATTAAAGGTTGGTTTATTTGCTTTCCCCAAAACAGTGGTCGACGCGCTTTTGATCAACTTACTCAAAATTGTTTAGATCAACTCTTTTGTAAAACGTTTGAATATGGGAATGCTTTAAACCTCAGACAGATTATATCCCTTATTCCATATTACAGATCGGGAAGCATTGATCAGTCTTTTGATATACCCAAAACAAAGGTTCTTAACGTAGAGTATATTGCTCCTGCCACACCTATAGATGCCTGTAAAGCTGCAGCCATGTATAATTTGGAACACTGGGTTGGTAACATTTATCAAATAAATAATTAAAACAAGAGGCGGCATACGAGAATGGAAACGTTATTTACTCCTACCCTGAATACTCCTGAAATGGATTTGGGATCCGTGTTTAATTCTTTAAGTACCCCTGATATTAGTTTATCAGACTTGGATTTTTCATTTCCTTCGACACCTATGGATTTAACATCTGATAATTGCTTATTACCTCCAACTCCAAGGTCTACAAATAGCCGAGGCGTGTCTCCAATGAGATCTCGGTCTAAAAGCAGATCCCGGTCTAGAAGCAGATCTCCAATGCGATCCAAAAGCCTATCTAGAAGCAGATCCCCTATGAGATCGAGGAGTACATCTCCAAATAGAGTAAGAAACCGGTCAAGAAGCAAATCTCCAATGAGATCGAGGAGTACATCTCCAAATAGAGTAAGAAACCGGTCAAGAAGCAAATCTCCAAATAGAGTAAGAAACCGGTCAAGAAGCAAATCTCCAATGAGATCGAGGAGTACATCTCCAAATAGAGTAAGAAACCGGTCAAGAAGGAAATCTCCAATGAGATCGAGGAGTACATCTCCAAATAGAGTAAGAAACCGGTCAAGAAGCAAATCTCCAATGAGATCGAGGAGTACATCTCCAAATAGAGTAAGAAACCGGTCAAGAAGCAAATCTCCAATGAGATCGAGGAGTACGTCTCCAAATAGAGTAAGAAACCGGTCAAGAAGCAGATCTCCAATGAGAAATCAATCTACAGACCTTGTAAATCTGCCAAGTACATCTATGATCCACCGTAGAAAAAAGAAATCTAAAAAGAAACGTAAAAGTCGCTCAAAAAAGTCTAAAAGGTTCAGATCTCCCTCTCCCAGCATGTCCCCATCACCTAGCAGGTCTCCATCTCCTAATGGATCACCTCGTAGGTCTCCATCTCCCCAAAGATCACCTCGCAGGTCCCGATCCCGAAAGGTTAAAATACAACCCTCCTCCTACCTGAAATGGGGTAGTAACCCTTCGGAATTAGTATATAATTATTCCCCGCACCGGTTAACATTCAAGAATAAGGACGGTAGGTTTCAAACACGGCGTATTCCCAACAAAGCCTGTCGTTATTTGTTAAGTCATTGCTCAAAATCTCATCCAATAAAACGAGATCAAGTACCACGCCAAACTGTTATCGATATCAAACGACGCAGAAATTAAAGTAGTACGTAAAAAAAATCAAGATGATTATTATATATATAAAAAAAAAAAAAAAAAAAATTTTTTTTTTTTTTTTTTTTTTTTTTTTTATATAATAATCATCTTGATTTTTTTTTACTTACTACTTTAATTATTTCTACAAAACTTTAGAACAGTTTCCTTCTCTTTACCCTATTAACCATGCAGCAGCTAGTAAAACAATTCCCCATACATGGACCCAACCCATTGACATTATTGCAAATATTAAAAACATCAATACTAATACTACATGTATAGTCCAATTCCAGCGAGTCGTATCCTTTTCTTTCGTTAGTTGAAAGTCAAATTCTGTCCGCCTGGGTTCATGGTGGATTTGATCGTCTGCTCGCAGAGCCAACAAGTATTGCTCCACTTTACTGGCCATAAACGCATACCGATCGGATTCATCCTCTTTCACCAACACATTATCCCATACAAATTCAGGGGTCACTTCGTGATTAAAATTATCCATCCGTTGAAAGTATTGATAATCGAGACGATTGTTGATGGCCTCCACCATTTTTCCAGTTAATACACTGTCATAATTCAAAGGATCGATAATATCAATCACCACTGATATCACACTATACACTGCAAATACATTGGCCGCACCTCCCACCACTTTTCCCAAAGTCGCAAGTGATCGAATGCTCGTGGACAGTGAATTTTGTAATACCGCTTGCATCAATGCTGATTTAATAGGTATACTACTCGCAGCTTTCAAAAGAAGTTTGGGTGCTCGTTTTCGTAATACATTTTCCACCACATACGCAGCAATGTCAATACCAAAATCAATTCCAATTTCAATTGCTATTTCTTTGGCTAGCTGGGATGCGTCGGAATTATCCACCTTTAAATCATCTTCTCGAACAATTGGGTCCATAGCATCAACAGGAATGGTGGGAGGTGATACATTATTTTTTTGGATAAAGGCGGTTTTGATCGCGCGATAGACAGTTTTTCCAAACACAATTTCACCTATTGTCTGTCCAGTAGATGCACTGCAATCAAATCCGTTAAAATTTAAACCATAGGCTTGACAATATATTTTATTTAAATACACTTGACCGTTTTTCCAATCCAAACCCACGTGCAAAGGATGCTTGGAATGAAGGCCAAACACTTGTTCGGGAAAAATGGCCAATAACTTTTTGAGCGGATTAACTACGACACATTTATCGGTCCACCATTCTGTGTCAATACTTGAGGATGCACAACTCGGTTGACACGATAACGTAAAATCGTGTCCTAAAAAAGTCCATTGTAATGGGTCGTTTTTTTCACAAGGCATTCCGTTACTTTTAAATGGGAAACATCCCAACATTTGACATCCAATTCGGTCAAACTTTGTGCTTTCTACCACAATACATTCTGATTCCAGGGTAGGTGGAATGTAATAATCCTCCCGAGTAGCAGGACGGACTTTAATTACAGCATGCTGAAATAGGTTGGGATAACGTTGACGAGACCTGTCCATCATATACACACGGGTGCATTCCCTCGCATAGTGCATGGCATGTAGCAATTCATACTTGCTGGGTCGATGCATCAGGAGTAAGTACGCTTTCCACAGTGGGACCTTTGTTTTGAGCAGACAATACAATTGCTTTTAAACAAAAGACCGGCTCACCCACCAACTCGTGCTCTTCACACACGCTACAGTACGTATGGGGTCGGGAACGAAACACTTTATTGGGTGTTAAATATCGGACGAGCGAACCATTTTCAATATGGTGTCCAAAAGTTAAAAATTGGTGACGCGTCAACCAAGTGACAATGGTTAATTTTTCATCCAGAGTACAGTGGCGAGGAAGAGCATAACAAGGGAATCCAGTTACTGCATGTCGTTGTCTGGGAACAATCATTCTTCTGCCATCCACTACCAATTGATCCTGGGAATGACAAGCACACCCTAAAGATCCGCGCTCAATGTATGCGCAATGGACGTTTTCGGTTTGGATGTGAATGAGCTTTTCTTTGGCGACGCGTTTTAAAAAATTGCAGAGGGGTTCGTCGGGGGGTAGAAACACATGGACTGGATTCATTTGTATTATATAACACTAGCACATGGAAACGAATCAATGATCCTTGAAATAACCACCTAGTAACATGAAATACTTTGAAAGTGGTAATATGGGGTTGAAATAATTTAAAGTATGAACCCAAGTAATAACTAAGCAAATATTTATTCCATGCCAGTTGAGGAGAATGAACTCGCACATGAAGCGATAGGTATGGCATTGTGAAAAAGTTTTTCAAACTCTTAAAAAATATATGTAAAAAAAAAAAAAAAAAAAAAAAAAAAAAAAAAAATTTTTTTTTTTTTTTTTTTTTTTTTTTTTTTTACAAATTACTTACATACAGCTAACTGTTTGAATATTATATTGCATTCACAAGTCTCTGTTTCAGGTAATGATTCCTCTGTTTCAGGTAATGATTCCTCTGTTTCAGGTAATGATTCCTCTGTTTCAGGTAATGATTCCTCTGTTTCAGGTAATGATTCCTCTGTTTCAGGTAATGATTCCTCTGTTTCAGGTAATGATTCCTCTGTTTCAGGTAATGATTCCTCTGTTTCAGGTAATGATTCCTCTGTTTCAGGGATATAATTATCAACACTTTTTGAACAATGGGTCAAATGTAATCCTTGATTCGAAAATCGACATCTATAATATCCACATTCGAAAAGGACTGTAGTACACTTACAGGGATTACCCTGGCATTTGCGGATGTGTAGACCTTCTTTACATCGAAATAATGTATTTCTTGGTGGCATACTTGGAAATATAGGAAACCATCTAATACGATCAATTTGTTTATGACATTGACAGTCATGTGTATTTTTACAATTTGATAAATGACATCCAGAGTCTGTAACAATAAAATCCATAAATCCTGATAAACGACATTCACATAATTGTTCCTTTATCGGACAAGATGAAAGATGGGTTCCTTCTGTAGTCACATAAAGCAATACAAACTGTATATTTGAAGATAAAAATTCAAGAAATCGTTTGTCGCATGGACATGGTTTGTTAAATTCAGTACAATCCAAATAGTGAATACGACCCTTAAAGCGAACCATATACACCGGCGTAGGTCGAGCAGAGTGATTCATGATGGAATGACCAGTAACTAGAAGTACCATACAATTATTATATTATATTAAAAAAAAAAAAAAAAAAAAAAAAAAAAAATTTTTTTTTTTTTTTTTTTTTTTTTTTTTTTACGTTTCAAAAAATTAGATTGCTTTTATCCATTTGTCCTAAAATGAATATTGCATAATCCGTAAGGATAAATTTCTATGTAGCAATATTCCGGCGCGTCACATTCTACAAACCCTATTGTTATTCCACATCGTGTACATTTTAAAACATGACACATTTTTTCTTGTTTAATACAAGATTACTCATGAAGCATGAAACGTACCGTTGTTTGAGGCAAGCCTTTTTGGGAAATGTCAATAAATTGACTCTCTTTAATGCCGTCAGTAAAGAAAAAGATCCATTCATTCACCGATTTGTTAACCTGGTGACTCGTAACACTGCAATAACAATACCGTGGGATGTCAAAAAATTTACGTTGGATTTTCAAAAAGCAACACCCCAAGAGCGATTAAATGAAACGGTCATGACGTTTTTATTACGTTTAATCGCAATCATCAAGGAAGAAATATGTATCCGTACATTTCGTAAACCTGAATCACATGCAGCCATACAAGCATGGATTTGTCTCTTGAGAGAAACCTTATTTGCTACATTAACATTATTGTACAACATCCAGTGGACCGTTGAACAATATTTCAAGATTGATAATTTAATTTTTGATTTAATTTTCGAAGGTCGAGTTGCTGCGTTAAGAGAATTTATGGTGAATGAATTAAATATTCCAATGACCGAACCCATTACAGCTGCCGAACAAATTTTTGAACAGCTAAATTTTCTTACCATTAATCAATTTGGATCATCCTTTTGGCGATTACTCCATTGGATGGCTGAAGCGATGGATATGCGGGAAAATACTCCTGATATTGTTACTGCCAAACATATTTGGCGAGAGTTGATTACCGAACCTCTCTATCGATTACTACGGTGCGGTATTTGTATGGCTCATATGCGTACAATTATCAAAGAGTTGAAACCACAACTCTTGAATGAATCCACCCAATACAGACAACTATGGTTTAATATTCATAATAAAGTAACAGCCAACAAGTTAATCAATTTCGAGAACATTCCTTATTCTGAATCACTATTTGAAGAAGACTGCGCTTTTATGCGGCAAGCATTAGTGTCATAATAACTGCTTCTAATGGGTTTATATCGCCGAATGATATTCAGTCGCATAGAGTTATGCATTTTGGGCGTTACGGCTACTCGACCATCAGCTGCGAGAGCATGTTTATCTCCAACAAAAACGGGTGATGGTGTATTCCACCAGACAATGGATAAACCAAACCCAATAGAGTCTCTCAGGGAATGGGTATCATGTATTTGTTGCTTATACTTGTCCAAAATGGTATCATAAATCAAGCCCCCATAGGATCCAAAAAACTCGTTTTCATCAATCATAACAAAGTTGGGTTCTCGGTATGCATCACCGGGGAGAGCTGCATCGCGAATAAAGCTAAGCGTTTGAAAACTTTCTACGAGCTCCTGAACGGAATCGTAAAGAACATGAACACATGCCATTTGGAAGATTTAGAGTAAAAGTAAATCTTGGACAAAGGGGCAAAGGAGTAATATTACTTTAAAAAAAAAAAAAAAAAAAAAAAAAAAAAAAATTTTTTTTTTTTTTTTTTTTTTTTTTTTAACAAGATTCAAGAATGGGTCTGAACAAAGACTGTATTCATTTATTTCTTCGCGATTCCCATTTTTATGCACCGCATCCGAATACTTTTTATTCTATGATTATATGTCGGGATGATACACGTACCCCGTACTTTTTCGGTAATTGCGTAGCATTTTGTTTGGGGCATGCAGTTCCCCATAAAGCTGTACAACAACTGGTGGATTCTGAACATATTCATACTCTGAATTTCGCAAGTGGTTTGTTTCTAAAGGAAGATGGTGTTCGTCAACTGGTCCAACGATCAGATCCTCTCTATGGCCCACCATTCCTTAAATGGTTTAACATGTACATACAATAAAAGAAGGCTCGCTTTAACCTGTTTCATATCCAGAGTCTGTGTCACTCTCCCAAAACTGGACTTCCTGAAATCTCTGTAGACGTCTTCTTATCAAAAATTCATAATCCTTATGACTAAATAGAACGTGACATCTAGGACACGCTCTTGCAAAACTACGAACCAGGCAACTCTGATGAAACGTATGCTCGCAATCTAGCGTCCATGCCTGCTGTGGATGGTTTTGTAATCTATTACACAACCCACATTCCATTACTTTCTTTAAAATACCCGTGATGCATCCAGTTATCTTTCCAGCCAATTTCACACACTTTATCACAAGACAATTGAATATGCAATTGAATGACTTGTTGATCACGAGGTGAAATTAAAACGGTGTAAGGTCGGTTTTGTACCATTTCACGGCCTGTCAAGAATCGTAAATAGGATTCATGAGCTGATTTGGAAGGAGTTAATTTAAAATTGACATGACCTTTAGCCGGGATACTGTCGACTTTTCCATTATGAAAAATGGGTGGTTGAATGAGTGGATTTTTTACTGATGATTGATTTAAAAACAATGTATCTGGAGGAGTGCCCAAATGGAATTGATGAAATTGGAAAGATTTTTTTGGAAATGACAACGATAAGTGGCTAGTTAAAACAATGACATGACGTACATTGAATAATTTTGTTACCGTGTAACCAAAATAGGGTTCAATTAGAAACAAAAAGTCCAAAGCGGGTATAGGTACTTGCACTTGGTAAGGACAATGGAGTTTCCAGTCTGCTAAAACCCCTACCGATTCATGAGCCGTGAAACAATAATCCAAAAAGTAAGTTAGAATGAGTGGAGAACGTCCTAAATTTCCAAATACAATGGACACGTCCTTTTCCCGAAATTTGTCAAATAGTTTAAATGCGCTCGCTAACAACGTTTTGGGTTTCCCATGGGAACAGACTCTCTCCCTACGGCATCGGTCCATAGACTCTCTTAAATGATTCGAAATGTACCCTCTCTCATTATCCAAATCCTTATAATAGTAATAAATTGGAATGGGATCAAAGCTTACTCCTGCCATAGTTTGTGATTGAAATTGTATACATAGATATATAAAAGGAAAAGATAAAAAAAAAAAAAAAAAAAAAAAAATTTTTTTTTTTTTTTTTTTTTTTTTTTTTTTTTACGTGTTAGCTATTTTTACATGCTAGACTTTTTCTTTTTTGCTTGAGGTTCTTCATTCCTGTCAATTAATTCTTTTTCTCTACCAATAACAATCTCATCATCACTTGTTGAGTTTGCATGTTTGGTAACAATCATTGCCACCAAACGCTTAAAGTGCTCTCCCGAAATATTTGATATATACACATTCATGCAACTTTCCATTATATCAGCAGGCAGGGTTTTGATTTCACCAGCAGGTGGTGGTAAATCAATTTCTGACGAGGTTTTGAAAATTTGACGCATGATTTGGTACACAGAGTGAACCAATTTCGGATCAACCCTTTCATCCGATCGATATTGATCCAATTTTTCATAGACCTGTCGCACGGCAAACACATGAGCATTTTTAACATCATCATCAACTTCTCTATTATAGCTACCGAGTTCACCAGATAAACTATAGCGTAAACGGTCAATGTACTTTTTGCATTCCAAATTGGGACCGTTATGGATCTTGAGAGTTCCCAAACCATCCATAGCTAAAAGGGCATGTATAATATTAGTGTGACCACTTTTGCACATACTCTTAATCAACTTTTGGAGTTTATCGTTTGGTACAAAATCTTGAGCCAGCAGAATATCCATATTTTCTTGCTTGGATGCCCACCGAAGGAGTTCTTGGGTCACTTCAGGATGCACAGGTGTATGTGTATTAATCATCTGAATAAAATCTGAAATATTTAATTCCAATTCGATCATCATGTTATTCAACATTCTATACTTTAAAGTTTGCATCGACACCAAATTATTACTGTTTCGCTGAAGGGTTTGCAACATGCACTGGTCAACAAAGTGACCTAAAGAATCCAAAGGAGTATTGAAAGTGGTATCCATTTGAGTAGAGTTTGCCATCCTTTATTTGGTAGTGAAAAGAATATGAATCTCGACAAGTCGGCAGAAGAATATATAAGGTAATAATAATAATAATAATAATAAAAAAAAATAAATAAAAAAAAAAATTTTTTTTTTTTTTTTTTTTTTTTTTTATGAAAACTTAACGGTTCCATCGGTTTCATTTGATGCTCTCAGTGCGAATCGATTCTAGAGGGTTGTGATCCAACCCTAGTAATCAAGATGGATGTCGGTCTGTTTATGGACACGTTGACCCATGAACGTAATCATTTACAACTGTCCACTAGTCACATTCTTGATATCGTAAATGACCTAAGTCCTCATTCCCTACCCGTCATGAAAACAGTCCTACGTGAAAGGGTTATTTTAAAAAATGCGTTTGATCAACTCTATGCATCTTTGGATAATTTGGTTCAAGAAATAACATCCCTTTGGACCGACGCGTCGATTGACACGTCAGATCGTTAAAGGCCTCCTCCATACCATGAGTTTGCATTCACAAAAGTGACACCCTGGTAATAAAGATGAATTACTTAAAAGAGCTAATACAGGAACTTAAACATTTACGCCTAGTTGGTTATGTACTACTTAGAAGATTACACAGTTTGCAATATTGGGTACGATTTTCTAAAGTATTGAAACGTGAAAATATAATCTTACTCGACGCATTTGCTCAAGTATACGAATCCTTGTCTCATTTGATACAAGAACTTGCCATACATGGCACTAAACTACCAGATTAATTCCATATCCCTTTACGAATGCTGTATGAATAAAATATGTGAATAATGTGAAAATTGCCTATGCAATGTTAAAAAAAAAAAAAAAAAAAAAAAAAATTTTTTTTTTTTTTTTTTTTTTTTTTTTTTTTTTTACTCTTCCGATTCAAACACTACAGAGGCAATCTCTGCCAAGCTCTTGTCAATATTTGGATCCGATACCATAAATAGTTTTAACGTATCAATTGTCCACTGAAGTGGATACTCTTTTTCAAAGTCCTGCACTTGCTGTACCAACTTACAAATTACCTGATAAAGTCGCCTGGATTTGGAAAATGCACCCTTTTGCACTTGACCCGTTTTAGGGTCCATACAACACACTACGTGTCCCATAGCAATCGTAAATGCCAATTGATCTCGGTGATTATCAAACACCACGCTCGGGAATAATTGATGGCACACCGTTTCCAATAGATGAGGTGGGGCTTGCATGCGGTCTTTAACCAATTTTTCCAATTGAGCATATTTACCTAAATTCTCCGATAAACTTTCAATACCATTTCCTCTTTGGATTTCGCGCATCACATAATACAAATCAGTATTTCGTTTAAAAGTCACCTCGGTTTTCAGAATGCGTATAATGTCTCGCACATAGGGACACGACTCATAGTGTTTCCAAAAGTAATTGCCACGGCAAATGCGAGCCATCAAATCCAAAGCCCAATTCGCCACCACACTGATATCCGTACAACACGCATAACACCCCACTAATACATGAAAAATATCAAATGGAATACAGTAAGGGCCAAACGTTTGACGAATGGCTTGCGATCGATGTATCTGATGCAAGAGTTGTTTCACTAAATTGGTCTCCTGGGGGTCGTCAGGAGGGAGGGGTGTCCATGCCTCGTGGCACGATTGCACATACGGAACCAAGAGTTGAAAATAAAAATCAAATTTATTGTCTTGAAAGTCTTTGGAATTCATCACCTGATGCAAATTTTGTAACAAATGATTTAAAATCATTTGTTCATTTTCTTTTAGCGTTTCTTGAGGTTTGGCGACGGTAATAGCATTCATGTAATCCGATAAAAAGTTTTTCATTTCATGCGTAGGGTGGTCGAGAGAAGCATCTTGGGTAAAAGGAGCATTTAACGCTTTCAAAATCTGGACGGCGGCATAGAGTCTTTGGATGGGTTGGCCCAAAATAACTTTAGGTAAAATACCTTCCACGTCCACTAGAGCAAATGGTACGGGTACATTCCCATCCCCTGTCAATTCATGATACTTTTGGGCTACATGACACGCTTCAAATACATCCCTGTTTGCTTTTTCGTGAATATACTCATACACGTTTGGAATGGGCAATCCTTGACACAACTCACAACGGACGGCTGGTCCCGAAACAATGCTCATATACGCCTTTTCATGACACAAGGTCGATTGCACCAGATCCAAAAAATCCATCTTGTTTTATCTTGACAAAACCACTCTTGTGCGTATTGCATTTGACACACACTCCCCGTAACATGGGACGCTGATTCCGGGATTGGAACGACTCCACATTTTGAGTCAACGTAATCGCTTTACATTTTGTGCAATATAGCGTCGGGAAGGAATCCATATCACTTGCTTATTACAAGGATGGATTTTCGTCATGCCATTATCCATTTGCACGAAGAACAGCACATGTCCGAACGTGATATTGCACGAGAATTGGGTTTGTCCTCGTCCACCGTGCATTACTGGATTGTGCGTCAAGGACAATCGACCCGCACCAAATCCGGTAGACCGCGTGCGACCAACCCGCGCGTGGATAAATCCATATACGACGCGTCGATCAAAAATCCTTTTCTGACTGCCGTGCAACTACAGCAGTCTTTCACGCCCACCTGTAGCGTGGACACGGTCCGTAACCGATTGAAAACGTTTGGTTTAAAGTGCCGAATACCAGCCCGAAAACCTTTTCTAACAGCCTACCATCGCACGATGCGGTACGCATTTGCTCAATCCCATGTGCCATGGTCCTCGAAGGAATGGCAACGGGTCGTTTTTTCGGACGAAAAAATCTTTCGCTCCTCCAGCAGAGGCGCGTTACGCGTGTACCGACCCGTGCAGGGTAGTGACCGGTATGGGGATCAATATCTCGTGAATGCTTCCAACCCCTCCAGTGGTGCGACTCCCCGGTTCACGCTCTGTGTCTGGATGGCTTTTGGTGGGAATGGTAAAATACGGCAAATACATCGCATCGAACAACCCACTTTGAATTCCGAATACTACACGACCCGTATTCTTCCAACGATTGAATCTCAATTGTGTGAGGATGATGAAGACGAGCGGGACAGGCTCATTTTTATGCAAGATTTGTCGTCTATCCATACCAGTCAGTTAACGAAACAGTGGCTACGTGAGCACAATGTGTGTGTCATGGACGATTGGCCCCCCAAAGGACCCGATATGAATCCGGTTGAAAATGTATGGGCTGAGTTAGTCCGGAGAATTGAAATCCAGCGCCGCCATACAGGGGTCCTGAATAAGAATCAGTTGTGGGAAGATGTGCTTCAAGAGTTTAACGCTTTACCCAGCACCTATTTTGAAAAGTTAATCGAGTCTATGCCCAGACGTGTCAGGACCGTTTCCACCAAGCATGGGGGTTGGACAAAGTATTGAAAAAGTATCGATACGGTACTCAAAGAGCTCTGTATCATTTTCATCGAAATATTTCCAAATGCATGGATTGGAGTGTGCACATTTCAAACACATGACTTTGAGATAGGGCCATTCCAGAATCTTTATAAAGTAGAGATCCTGTTTAGAGTCGTGTTTTAGTTGCTCCATGTGAGGTAGAATAGTTCTCAAAGTCTCCACACCCTCCTGACCGCGAATGATAAAAATACTCTCGTCATAAAAATCTAAAATGTAGGCAAATTGTTCAGTAGTGATGGTCTGAATGGCATGAGCCTTTTCCACGATGGATTCTGAATACCTGCTAAAGTAGACCATGTCTATAATGGGTGGTGGTCCGCAAAACACAAGGTAATTGTAGGTACAGAACTCAAAAAAAAAAAAAAAAAAAAAAAAAAATTTTTTTTTTTTTTTTTTTTTTATAACTCGTTTGAAAACTTGCCAAGTTTGAATCAGCCGTCAGTGCCTTATTTCATCATTTCAATTAAAAATGCCAGCTATATCTTCTCTTTCTCTCCCTGCCTCCTGACGTCGTTCAGAATTATTGGAGTTACAGTCATTCTTGCGAGTTCTGTACCAGCACCAAGTAATACAGGATCCTTTCCATTATTTTTTAAAATTAATAGTAATGATTTGTAATTTGTTTTAGTTTCAAATGAGCAATTATAATTTTTTTAAATGTCAGGATTTTCATAAATTCTAACTAGAGAACAGGGGCTCTTTTCCGATTTCATATCAGCAGTAGATACAACAATAGCTACACAAGCACCAGGACTTATTAACTTTTCTTCTTCACTTCCAATAGAATAAGTTTTTTTTTTTTTTTTTTTTTTTTTTTATAAATCTTATCAATTCCAACTTCTTACGCAGCGTAAAACGAGTAGCAAAAATTGTCATTTTTGTAATATCCTTGAATAGGCTTTTGTCGTGATGATCCACCCACCGTTGTGCCGACATACGCAATACTCTCATGAATTATTTCTTTTGTGACATCTCGACGGGTGTCATCCTCCGCAATCCTTTGACGCAAGTACAGCATGATTAAAAGCATACGAAGAGCGCAAGTGTTTAAATTAGTACAAGTCGTATCAAAAATGTTTTCAGTTATCCAATACCATTGCTTCTTTGCCAGTTTTTCATTCGTCCACACTATACCTGACACAATCATGACACGTTTATCAAAATATTTCCAAAACTCATCATCTAAAATATCATTTTGAAGATCAGTTATAAAGTTAAATACATTCATTACATTCTCCATGGATGAATTTAATAATGCATCCACCAACTTTTTAATATGTGGTTTCAACACTGGCAACCAATGATCATCCCAAGTAATGGTGTTGGAATTGAATATAATTTTAGTCCCTAACGTAACTTCCTCCACTTGAAAAGTTTCTATAGTTTTGAAGGAAATTGAAGAAAACATTTGAGCCATCATAAAGGAAGGTGGTTAGGGAAAATAAAATTGTACTAGGGTTTGAAATTAGCAAACATCACAACTTTATACAAAGAGGATGGTAAAAAAAAAAAAAAAAAAAAAAAAAAAAAAATTTTTTTTTTTTTTTTTTTTTTTTTTTTTCTAAGTTATCAAATTTTGGCTCTTTTATCTCAATGTGTAAAAGGACATGGTTGGCGTTTAGTCACTCTTCGCCACATCAAATACGCCTTCGTGATTGCACAAGTCTTTCTTTTGCACTGCTTACAAGGATATCTTAATTTGGAAGCTTCTGGATACATAAACACATTCATATAGTTTGGTGTTGCATTTTTCAAACTCATGCAAGTTCCAGCAATAAATACCTCGTTAATTTGACACTGCTCCAACGCTTTCACTACCGATTGTTCCCATTTGGCTTGATTTTTAAAAGTTGCCAGTGGAAATCTGAACCAAAATGTATCCATGACAACCACACATTCCGATTCATCCATGGCAATCGCTGCAATACCCCCAGATTGATATCGAGACATCATAATTGGAGGTATTGCGTCTATGGGTGTAGCTTCCTGAGGATAATTGATGGGTGGAGCAACGTAAGGGTAATTTATTGGTGGAAAGTTTGCAATTTGAGGAATATCTATCGGTGGAAAGGATGAATCATGGGCATAATCTTTTGGTGGAGAAACTCCAGCCCAAGCTTCAGAAGGTTTGTCGTCATAACCGACCGGTGATAAATCTTGAGGAACAATTTGAGCTGAAGAGGATGCCTGCTCAGAACAGAGTGTCAGAGGTTGCAACTGCTCCGCAACCCCCTGAATACGATCAGCCCAAGAAGGAGTTGGGGAAAATGAATCCATTGCCAATGAGTGTAATGCGGACAAAGTATCAGCTTTATAATAGAAGAAAAAAAAAAAAAAAAAAAAAATTTTTTTTTTTTTTTTTTTTTTTTTTTTTTTATAACAAATATGACACTCATTGGCAATGGATTCAAATAAAAAATATATTTTTTAAATCCTCTAATAAAAAAATGAAATTATTTTTCCCAAGAAATCGACAGTAGAGTGAATCATACTAACCCCTACAATTGCCGTCACATTAGCAACAATTTTATAACATCTATCAGTAATTATAACGTGTCTTGGATTGTTTTCAAATACAGTTATGTCCAATGATCCATCCATCTGTAATCCTAAATATACAATACTCTGATGAATCATGCGTTTTATCATATCACGACGGGTCTCATCTTCCAATAGCCTTTGACGCAAATACAACATTAGTATATACAATCTGACCACAATTTTATTTAAATTTAACGGCCGAACATTTGCAAATGAATATTTGGTAATCCAATACCATTGATTCATTAACAACCATTCATTCGTCCATACCAAACCTGACACCAGCACGATCCGCCCATCAAAATATTTCCAAAATGAGTCATCCAAAATATCATTTTCAGGATCCACTAGAACATCAAATACTTTTATCACATCCTTCAAGGACGATTTGCGAATTGCATGTTCCAACTCTATCAAATGAGGTTCCATCGAAAGCATCCAACGACGCATTTGCCACCGATCGAACGATCTGGTGCTAAAACTAATGGCAGCTTTCAGGCCTTGCCGCGTCATCTGGAACACTAGGAGTCCTGACAACAAAGAGTGGTATAGCGTAAGAGAGTAAGAATATATATATATATATATATATATATTAAAAAAAAAAAAAAAAAAAAAAAAAAAAAAAAAAAAAAACTATAATCAAAGACTTAAACTATAATCAAAGAGTTAAAATGCATCCAGTCTACCATTATACCAAAGCATACAACAATTATGGTGGACAGCTCAACGATTTTGATATTCTCGTGCATTCTTCGAATATGGAAAACTTTCTACGACAGCATGTAATTTGCTACCTTCCAAACACCCGTCTCAATATTTGCGGTGATTGGAAATTATTTGAAACGCGCTTTGGCGAGGCTGATATTTTATTTAATTTAGGTTACAGTAAAGATTATGCTCAAGTAATTCAAGACCATTCATCGGACAACAGTTTACAATTTTTGAAACCTTTTAACGATGCTATCGAATCTGATTTCATTCCTCATGCTACATTGTTACGATTCATTCTAGAAGGATTTGATAGTAAAAATGTTTTAATTGAATTGACACACGAATTGACTGGTGCGACAGTTACTATTTTTGATTCGGAAGAATGGAAATGTTGGGATGTTAGAGATGTAGAACTCATCTCGTGGATTTCTTCTAAACCTCTAAGACGTAATGGAATTACTATTCCAGAACTTTTAAACGTTGAAGTCGATGAGGAAAACAATTTAATAAATGCAGAACGACTTTTTGCGGTTGCTGCAACTGAACCACCTCATTACAATCCTCGATTGTCGAAGGCAGTCCAGAGAGCTACTAACAAGGTTGAAATAGAAATAGTATTAAAAAAAAAAAAAAAAAAAAAAAAAAAAAAAAATTTTTTTTTTTTTTTTTTTTTTTTTTTTACAAATTCATTTTATCTATACCTAAAGAAACTCTGCATCTAATAAAATCTACTACATCCGTAGCATAAAAGTCTTGAAATATAGGTACATTGTCAATTTTAAAGATCCATTTTAAAACGTACGCTGCAATCATGAAACCATCCCATTTATCGTTGTCGTGTATTTCAACAACAGTTTGCAATGCCTTGTCATCTTTGAAGAGTTTATTACATACATGTTTTATTGCATATTGATGCCATTGAAGATCTAGAATGTAATTTTGAACACATTCATAACCATAAAGTCCAGTAATAAATGTTTGATAGTTGATTTTATCAGCCAAGAAACATTTTACCCACAGCGCAAAAGATTCCTTTTCATGTTCAAATTTTTCACCCGACCATCGTTCAGTCAGAGTAACACTGGGTGTTGAAAACGTACCTGTGTAATAATCTTTTACTTTTGACCAATTATTCCATTTCGAACAAATGGTGGCAGCTTCTTCTAATCCAAGATTTATGTTTTTTGACTTCCATTGACTACCTAATACAGAAGCTAATAAATCACAAAGCATTTCCTTTAAACTAAGTTCATCCATCAGTTCTGGTGATGAAAAGTGTTCTGGATGATGAGAATTTTTCTCATAGTGACTACGAATTGCAATTTCCCAAGTATTACAACTTTTCAAGTTGAACAGTCGTTTAATTTTATAAGGATACGGTGGAACCATTTTCAGTCATGAGTCTCTTAATTTAAACACGAAATCAGATCAGGGAAAAATAAACAACTCTCACCGTTGGTGTCCTTGCATATATACTTTACAGAAAGGATCACGTGATAAAAAGTGTCCAATCAACATTGGGGGAGAAAAAAAAACTCTTGGCGTTATCACATTCAGCTGGTAACCACGTGAAAAACACCACTCGATCACGTGTCGCTAAACGGGTATAAAAAGGCCAGGAGCGAAAGGAGGAAACCTCACTCACGGCATGGATATCTTTCCAACCCACAGTTCCACCCCCGTGGCGCGACTCGATGGTCTACCCAAGCACCATGCGGCGGCATTCGAAGGCCTGGCGATGGCGGGTCGTGTCACCGCTTTCATCTTGTACCAGGAACCCAAACATTTTCGAATTTTAAATTACATCATCAACAGAAATTGGATCCGATACCCCAAGAGGATGGACAATTTCAAACGAACTGTTGCCCAATCCAGAATATGCAATTATTTCAATCCCAACAGCCTCATGTGGGATAAAATTTGTAAGAATTTAGCGCAACACCCCGAGAGACATCTCAGGAACACGGACGTGCGGACGTGCTACCAAATGGACAACCTCTTTCTGGTGAAAAAGACATTCACCTTTGGCTTTCGCAAGGTGCCGACCAACCAATGTCACATGTATCAGCTCTCCTCGGTGCCCCTGCTTCTCTACGAAGCGACTGGCAAGAATCCTGTGCACAAAAGTATGAACCCGTACGATCAGATGATTTTCGATAGGTACGTTTTGCAACCGCATACGACCTACCTCATCCCACCGGGCACGCAATACCTCATTCTATCCGTTCAAAAAACATTATTTGCATTGAATGTCGTCGGTGCCCAGGACCACACGTGCAACACGGATTTCAGAGCCCATAAAAAATATTGTCAAAAGGCATACGATATACCCCCTCCCGCGAAGGAAGAGATTCCACCACCTGCTTTTGAAGAACCGGTTTTCCAAGGTAATGAGTTGGAAGCCTGCGAGGACCTTTTAACCTATTTTACTCATTTTGTTGATCAGCAGCCAATGGAAGAGCATCCATGGGAAGAGCAGCCAATGAATCAGCAGCCAATGGAAGTGCAGCAGCCAATGGATCAGCAGCCACCACTGGACCATCCTGAGCAGCCACCACTGGACCATCTTGCGCAGCCACCACTGGACCATCCTGAGCAGCCACCACTGGACCATCTTGCGCAGCCACCAATGGACCATCCGCCACTGGACCATCTTGAGCATTCACCACTGCTATTTTCACCTAAGGAGCGCCATATTATATACTCTATGAGGTCACTTAACCAGCAACAGCCAACATTTCCTTCCCCATTGGATTTTCTCCCTTTGGACGACTCCCAGAGCCTTGATGTTGTTGCATTGGATTTGACAATGCCGAAGCGAGCCTGTGGTCCTAGGCAATTGTTGGGTTTCCAACCTGTAACTGCTTTAGACTTGACTCTGAAACAATAATAAAAAAAAATTTATACATGTTCTGAACCGTGTGTTTTATTTGCCTAATTTAACAACAGCAACTTTGATTTAAATGTGCATCACGAAATATCTACCATTGGGTTCAAAAAATGTTCTACAATTGCAACACATTATATTTTTTCAAAACATCTTACAAAGGTCAACTAAAGTGTCACGCGTTGCAACTGTAGAATATCTTTCGTCCCTTTTTAAAAAACCCTTTAAAAAAAAAAAAAAAAAAAAAAAAAAAAAAATTTTTTTTTTTTATTTTTTTTTTTATTTTTTTTAATAAGAATAAACAAACATTTTAGAGTGGGGATATTTTTTTTTTAAAACTCATTGAAAAAAAAATATTTTACAAATATGTTAGTTACATTCATTTTCCATAGTTGTTTCAATATCTCCTTAACCGTTTTCCTTCTCGGATCCATGACATCTGTTTCTCTTTTCCTTCTTCTTCTTCTTCTTCCCGAATGAAATCCAGCACCGAGTCCAAAATCCTTTTCTCTTTGATCTGGCAGGCCATCCTGTAGGCTCTAAATTCACAGGGTAGTAGCGCAAAGGGTGGATGCTCGACCCAAATCACCTGGAACCCAAGTTGACTCAAAAAGTCATAGGTTTTTCCCTCATTCGTACCGATAATGGCCAAATGGCCATCGTGAGTCGGCAAACAGTATCGATAGAAATAATGCACTAAGAAGCTATTCAAATAAATTGGTGGTACATGAAATCCAATCATACATTGAGGTACAACGCTGATCTGGACCACCTCATCACAGTTGAGAGTGTCCACAAACGTGAAGCGTTCGGGATTGTTGCCCGAAAGACTCCAGTCACACGAGAGACAGTAATCCGCCATGGTTATTGTTTCCGGTGCACTCGCTGCCAGTGTTTTATAAAGACAAGAATGAAAAAAAAAAAAAAAAAAAAAAAAAATTTTTTTTTTTTTTTTTTTTTTTTTTTTTTTTGTAAATGATTTAAAAATCATTTTAGAATCGAGACGAAAGATATTCTACAGTTGCAACGCATGACACTTTAGTTGACCTTTGTTTTGTTTGACTTTTTTATTTTACTGAATCTTCATTTCTTCCAACCTATCAAATTCTGGAAACGTTTGGCGTGGATCCGTTTTTTCTCCCAACCCAGGAATCACTTTCGTCCAGTCAACCTGATCCCAATCGATCCGCCAGGAGCCTCGACTCGTTTCCTCTCCGAGCGTTTTCAAAATACACTGCATCGGATCCGTCACTGGAACATTTTCCAATCGCATCCGCCACTTGCCCCCCATCACTTCAAAACAGAACTGGACTCGATCCACATGTCCATTCATGCAAGCGGTCGAAACAAGTGCGGTATTCAAAGTACCGACGAGTTCGATAGTGGACTCCATCTCTATCTTTATTACCCATGTCTATCGCAAAAAAAAAACAACACCCATTCTTGGCACGAAAACTTTTTTCAGGAGACCTGAAAAAAGTTTTTTCCTCATCCGATTTTTGTAGCCATGCTTATACATATATTCTCACCCCATATTCAACATCCTTGCGTAGATTAACATGTTCCTAAATTATTTAGACACACAAAGCCGTGTTTAACATGCACCATTTTTGTGCAGATTTATTTCACAAATACATTTTTTTTCCTCCTCCAACCTTGGCATTCGCAACAACCCAAAAAAATGGGAGAGAGCCTGCCCTCCGGCAGACTCTCTCCCATTTTTGAGGGTGGGGGTGGACACACATTCCCCCACACAACTGGTGTTTTTTTTGTTTACAAAGGTGTTCGGCACAGGGGGCAGGTGGCATGCTCCCTCGTCCACTTCTCCAAACACAGTTTATGAAAGCGATGGTCACATGGCGTGATCGACAGTTCGTAAATGTATCCAAAGCAGATCGAGCAGGGGGGTACTTGCTCAAACATATCCTCATCCCCGTCGTAGGCATAGACCGCTTCCAGAATCACAGTGCCGAGATGCTCCCATTGCTCCAGAGAAATGCGCAAACGGCCATCCGTTTGATGGAATGCACTGGCGGCCGCTTCGTAGATTTTGGGTAGAATGATGTCGTACCAATATACTTTGATTGAACATCCATTGCGCCTCTCCATACATTCCTCATAGGTCTCCACGGTACATTTAAGGTATTTCCAATTCACAATTTCGAAAAGGTGCTGGTTGGGAGCTTCCCTAAACATGTCCAACAAGACGGTGGTGAGAAGCCGTCGGTAATTCACTCCTAACGGCACCACATCGGGGGGTTGGGCTCGGTGCAGACCCACGCTGGCCTGAAGCATAAAATCCGTGAAATTCATCTGGTTACGCCACGATCGAAGCCGCGAGGCTTCAATCTGGCGATCTCTATAGACATCAGTTGGAATCATTGTGCTGCTCTGCCTCGAGTGTAGCTGGCTTTTATAGGCTATTCCTATAGAGGGCGCTGGGGTGAGGAAATCCTATAGAGGGCGCTGGGGTGAGGAAATCCTATAGAGGGCGCTGGGGTGAGGAAATCCTATAGAGGAAAAAAAACCAGCCTTGAAATCATGCTGCATGTGGAATCCTATCGATATACTTCATTTTCAAACACTTTCGTGCGCATTCCACAACCCTGGCACGATGACAGTTGCGTTTTTTACAAATCCCACAGCGCAACTCTTTGGGAATTTCCTTCATCCAGGCCAGGAGGGAGGGGGAAGCTTTCGATTGAAACAGTTTCAAACTTGCAGCGTCCGTGCAAATCACGCGGCCAATGTCCAGTTCCCGCGTGTCCCGCAACAGCATGTCCGACGTCACGAGGACGGCATCTCGGCAAATGGACGTTATTCCATTCGATAGCGTATAGCCATGATTGTGATGGCAGAAAATCCCCAAACGAATGCGGTGGTGGTACACTTGAGGTGCTGCTGCTGCTGCTGCTGCTGCGATTGCATCGGATTGCATATGCTTGGGCAGGTGAGGTCGGAAGGAGGGCTTGTAGGTATTCCATTCCGAGTATGGAATGTACCGAATCTTCTTGACGGGCGTCTTTGTGCTGCTCATGATTCTGTGTGAATGAAAGCGAGTGTGGACTGTCACTTAGGGAGCACGCCGCTTATCTCCACATCTAAAGTAGAAATAATCGAAACGAGAAAGTTCATAAGGGGGGGTGGTCGGTGGACGGTAGATGACAGGAGCTTGTCTCAGATTGACAGCAGAGAGCAGTCCAAGCGGTTCGGAGTCCTTCGTCTGAATGACGGGTGGAGCTCCGAGCATCGTTGGTATGCAGGAGTAAGGAAGTGGGAGTGGCTTCAAGTCATGTGACTTTCATCAGCCAGAGAAAAATAAAGAGGCGGTGCATGCAGCTTAACCGCGCTGAGAAGTTTCCCATTGGTTGTTGGTGATCAGGTGACCACGTTACGCAATGGGTAGAAGGAAAAATACAAGGGTAACCCTTTGATGGGGGGTTACTGAGAGAATTTTATGGACAGAATTTAACTGTGATCTAATTATGGGTCCAATCAAGTCCTAACCCAGGCTTAATGGTGTCCACTCGCGTCCCATGAGATTGGGAAATGCAAATGAGAGGTTTAAATGGGGGGGAAATGAAGTCTTAGTCATCAAGAGCCAAACGAAACATTCCACATCGGCGTTTCGGCCTTTGTGGATAAGTATTAAACTGTTGATGCAGAACGGCTCTAGGCCTTTTCTGCGAGCTTCTAACAGTTGGGTCATAAGGTGGAAGTGACCTCAATGCTTCGTTTGTAACTTGAGGAAGTTTTTCAAAGAATTTAATCGAAAGGTGCTTCATAAATTCAGCAACGGGTTTAATTTCGAAATCCGAATAAATGACTTCATTTCGAACAAACCAGGGGGCTTTCGCTATCGTACGTAATATACGATTTTGAAAAATCTGCAGTTTTTTTAATATTTGTTGCACATGTTGCAGCCCACACCTGGGAAGAAAGCGAGTGTGTGTGAGCGAGGCCTTTTTATACCCAGATGACGTCATACATACCACGTCATTATATCATTTATACCACGTCAAAACAAATATTTATTTCTGCATTGTAAACATTTATTAAAATGCTGACTCTCATAATATTTATAAAAAAAAAAAAAAAAAAAAAAAAAAAAAATTTTTTTTTTTTTTTTTTTTTTTTTTTATCATCCTCTAAAATTATTTTTGAGAGTCATCTAAAAATATTTTCAATAAACTTCCACAATAATGCGGGTCAAACTTTTTTCAAAGATGTAAAAAAAAATATTTTTTTCAAACCAAACTGGGACACCGTTGCGAATAATGTAACGCCTTCGCTTCTGTCAGTGCTCTCAATTCGGCACTGGCAGTCGATCCCAAGTACATCAGCTTGGAACCAAGCAACGGTTCCAAGTACATATAAGTGGCCCAGTCGTCCGTTCCAATGACGGAATCCCATCCATCCTGGCCTTTCAAGTGCATTTCGTAAAACGCGTTTGGCAGGTAATCCTCCAGGAGGTCCTCGGGCGCGTAAAACACGTCAACATTGTTGCTACTCAATTCCTCTTGAAAAGGGTGGCGAGCCAACGTCAAGTTCTTTTTGACGTCCTGGTACGTGAACGTTAAACTGTCCATATTCGGTCGCACCACATGGACGATGGACAAGTCGTAAGTGGACACAAACACCAACTCCATGGGTTTAAACGTGTTCATGTGCCACATCCAGTCAATGGAAACGGTATAATCAATATGAATCATGATGGCAAGAATGATTCCTACGAACGAGCAAGACGTTTTTATACACACTCCAAGGAAAAAAAAAAAAAAAAAAAAAAAAAATTTTTTTTTTTTTTTTTTTTTTTTTTTTTTTTTTTCAAAATATATCATGATAAATAATTTTGGGTAGTGCCAACAATGTGGGGGAATTTTTAATACTTATCCAAGCATGTTCAATGATGGCATCAAGTCCAATATTATTTTTTTGTCTTTTCCTTCAAACTTTCTCATCAATTCTGTTCGTACATGTGCAATAATGTTATCTTTTTCCATAATTACTTGTCGTTCTCTTTCAATAATATCGTCCTTTTCCTTAATTGCCTTTCGTTCCCTTTCAATAATTGCATCTTTTTCCTTAATAATGTGTCGATCTTCTTCCATAATAGCATCTAGTTTCGCCCCTAATTCGGTACGAACCCGTTCCACCGCAGTCAAAATTTCTTGCTGCTTTTTACCAAATCGAAAGGGTTCCTTGAAAACCGAATCCATCAGCGCGTTTCTAGTCTTTACTTGATACTCATTCCACGCCATGGTATCCAACTCTAAGAGAGACTTGTTTGTTCTAATCGGTACAATCAGCTCATTCAACATTATAAAATTTTTAGGCAACACCGCGTCCCGAGTGTACACAAAACTGTTACACCAATCCAATTGCTTATCTTTTAAAAGCGGTAGGATAAACTGACGCACGGGTGAAATGTTTTTGTAATCCGTATGCCAAACACTGTGGCCTGCATGACAAAATTTCCAAACCCGAAGCGCATCCAAAGGAGCGCTATTGAGATGTTTCAAATGTACATGTTCCTTTAAACCATTCAAGTAACTAACAGACATGATTAAATCCGCACACTCCGGCATGAGTTTATTTATATAAAAATGATGCACGCCTCCTTTCGTTCTAACCGGTTTCAATCTTTTTTTCGTACTAAACAAATCTCCTTCTTTAGCCATCTCATCATTCCAATTGCAATGCGATTTCACGTCACTCACGTACCGCATGGCATTGATCAAATGCTGCGTCGACTTTATGATTACGAAGAATTTGCAAGGTATCTTTCTTTGTACGACCATTCCTGCCTCCATTTTGACTTTGGACCAATGACGTTTAAATTCTTTTGCATGCTCTAATGGAACATAACAAATCATATGTTTGTGATACATATACAGAGGGTCCTTGTTGAGCAATCCATCGCACACACACCAATACGGAAGAAAACATATTTTATCCACAAGGTTCTCACGCAGCCGCATCAAACTCTGGATAGCGCCCGCACGAACCATCAGGTGAAACCATACCAGTCGCGTCTGACCCACATGGTGCAACACGACCCATTGCCATTCGATATTCAATCTCGGATCGAATTCCAAGGCATTTTGCAAGAAACCCGACTGAACGGGTAACGGATTCGTCAACGGTGTACTCACCTCTGCATACACTTCAGCAGGCATCTTTTCAGCATATTTTTTGATATTGACATGTGGATTTTGAATCCAATTTTCATAATCTGGTTTCATAGTCCATTTTATTTCATTTTGCTTCTCTTTTCGCTTTTCACCTCGCAATTGAGGCTTGATACCATTGCATTTCATGTCCAAGCAATCATACCGGTGTTGGTAATGATCTTGACCGTCACCCCGCTTCCACGAAAACTCGAGGCACCAAGGACACTGGCCGTTACACTTTACAGCGTGCATTTCACTCAAATGTCGGATCATTTCTCTTGGTACCATCTTTTTGTTACATTTCACGCATGGAACTGCAAATTTACAATGTCGAATTAAATCTCCATACTTTGTGGGTTTCATGGTCCCAATCCACCCAACTCCTACGATTTTTAAAGACCCCCCTTTTTTTATAAAAAAAACCCATCAGGATCCTACCTAAACAAACACGCCACTCGTACCGGTTTTTTTTAAACCTTTTCTTGAAATTAGCATCCATTTCACACATGCAAATTTAATGTGTCTTTTTGGGCCCACGTTTTTTTTTTAAAAAATGCCCCGAATGGAAAACATTTTGGTTTATACACCTAAGGAAAAACGTTTTTAAAGCCCTTTTCTTGAACAAACATGAACTGTGGAAATGAGCTGAGGAATATAGCCTCATACTGTACCAAGAAATAAAAATAGCACTACTCTAACTATAGTAATAGTACTACTACTGATCCTAAAACAAAAAAAACATTTTTTTCCTCGACCATTCGTTGTGGGAAAAGTGTGCAAACCCCTCTGGCCACATTTCCACTCTCCAGCCATAGACTCAAGATTTGAGAAACGTGCACCCATCGAGATTTGAGAAACATTGACCCTAGAATCTTGTGAAATAAACCACACCACCACTAGAATACAGACAAAAAAAATTTTTATTAACATCATTTTAATGTTTGATCGGGTTGAGGGGTGCGTGCAGTATCTCACTCACACCCCCCACCACTGCATTCCAACGATGACACCGCGCTTCATGACAAAACATGCACTTGTCGTGTTCTTTCGCGTTCGTCAACAAGACGACTTGCACATTTTTGATGGGGTGGTAAGGGCTCAAACCGACCGTTATCGCCTTCCACTGGGCTTTGGTCGACGCGTCGGTGACGTACAGCCTGCTGACTCCCAACGTCGTCACGTTCTCCAACAAGGTGGTCGCATAGTCTGGACTATCGTCGACGCTATAGGAAACGGCTCCGTTCGTGAGGGTGTAACTTTGATCCCGCAAACACAATGCCGCCATGCCACCCTTGTGAAAAAAGGTTTGCACATTGGGTCGTTTCGCTATAAAGCTGCGGCTGTAATCGGGCAAACGGCGTGGGGGACCCGTCCACTGCTGCTGCGGATTGAACCGTGGACGATAGCGTGGACTGAACCGTTGCGGGTGGAACCGTTGGGGATGGAATCGTTGCGGATGGAACCGTTGCGGATGGAACCGTTGGGGTGGTGCATTCCCACCACAATCGTAATCATCGTCATTATTACCACCAGCAGCAGCAGCAGTCTCAGCAAGGGGTTCAGCATCCGGTTCTGGATCGATACTCTCCATAGAAGGGCAGGGTGAAACGGGTTGTAGAATATGGTCCAACACTTCCATCGTGAGAGCACAGGAATGATCCAAACCACATCCACGACGGATTATATAGGCAAGGAAGGGAAAAAAAAAAAAAAAAAAAAAAAAAAAAAAGAGCTTGGGTACGTGACGTTGGAAAGTATGTTTTTTCCTGGTAATTTCACCTTGCAGAGCGAAGCAACCGCCTCTTTCCTTGGAAAATCTCCATGCTTGGCGAGGTAATATCCTTTTGAAAAAAAAAGTTTTATTTTCTAGCACGCGGTCGAAACATTGTGACCGCAATACCCAACGCTGAGCCAATAAGGAACGGTGTGACCCAACGCTCAGCCAATAAGAAACGTTGTGACCATAAAAGGCAATGCACGCGGATGGATTTTTTTTGGCAGTGGCTGGCTATAAAAAGGTCGAGCTACTACTGCTGCGCATCATTCTGTCTCACCATGTGCCTCGAGTATGTTGTTAGCACGAAATGGATATTTCACAAAAACGAATGGACTCCCCTCGAAATGTGTTTCACGTATATGGACGAGAATAGAACCGTGTATGTAATCAGACGAAACGGCAATTCCCTGACTTTCACCTTTGACGAAGTGGTTTCAAACTCGTTGTTGAATCCCAATCCTTTCTTGGAGTCCCCACACTGCTATAAAGAGGATCAGATCCGGGTATGTGACTCGGACATGCAACAGTACTTGAGACTATTTTACCAAGAACTCGTGCACCGTTACCAGAAAGAGGATGTGTTGACTTTGGCCACGGACGATTGGACCACCTACTTGTACTTGCAGAACGTGTTACCGAAAGGAGTCATACGTTTCATGGGAGGCTATGTAAGATAGCGTCTACTTTTGCCAAGTGTTGGAGCAAATCCCTGCCACTCTCCTGAAAGAATGCAAGCCAACCCTGCAAAGAGCGCAGCAGCAGCAGCACGTCGACCCAAGACAAACTCGGGTCTCTGCAACCAGTGGAGAGGTCCACTCGATGATCGTCGTTGTCGGCCTCGCAACCGGGGTTCTGGATACCACCCCCCGCCCAGGAGGACTTCCCTGTAACCAGTGGAGGGGTCCTCCACGCCAAGGGACGACACGTCAACGTGGTGCTGCTGATCCACACATCAAAACTTATTTTCACCAAGGCGGGATGGCCGTCGTGTGCTTGATGGACAAGAGCTTTACCCTGACCAACGGCGTCGTGTCCTACAGTGTAGACGACGACCCACAGTTTGCCACCCACTTGATGGAAACCGTCACACGACTGGGCGTCGGCCTCCTCTACATGACCGACATGTGCACCAAACAGCAGTGGAAAGCGATGACGATGCCATTGGAACCCTACAATCCCCTTCGAAAAATTCAAACTGTTTTGTTGAACGCCCGCAAAAGCCACGGAACGTGCTTGTTTTGTAAAAAAGAAAAGTGCCACCGTTGGAATGCCGTGGTGAAAGGTTGCAGTGAAGTGCTTCGGACTCTTCTCAACCCCATCAAACATTGAAAAAAAAATTGTTTTTTTTTGTTTATGAATAAATCTGCACAAAAATGGTGCACGTTTACTAAAAAAAAAATTCTTGTTTTTTCTTTCACTCTAATTCATCTATTGAAACTCATTACTTTTGTTTTTTAATGAAGACCTTTGGATTTTATACATTAGAATTCATCTATTGAAACTCATTACTTTGGATTTTTAATTAAGACCTTTAGATTTTATACATTCGATTAAATAATTCATCTATTGAAACTCATTACTTTGGACATTTAATTAAATAATTAATCTTTGAATAACAATTTTTTAACATCTTTTATAGGGTCCCCCATACTTGAGAGTTGCTCGTCTAGACCTTGCCACCTTTTTCACACAATAATTTGCACTCCTTCACAAAAGACTTGATACTAAAATTGCGATTTCGTGCATTGTGGTGCCGAAATTAATGATTGACGTGAATTGTAACCGTAACCTGGTGTTTTTCCTGGACGGTCGCAATCATTACGGTCCGAGTGTTTGAAAAAGGATGCCGAGAAGCAGCAGTACTTGGATGAACGCAGAATGAAATAAAGTGCCGTGATTAAGGAAAAGGATGCAATTATCAAGAAAAAAAGATGCATTGATTCGTGAATACAATATTAACCTCCACGTATCTTTCGGGATGTGTCCTGACACGACAGGACATGGGGGAGACTTATCGAGCCAACAGTAGATGGTGGTATTTATTTAATTTAGCGTGGTTGAATAGTTATTATTAAATGTTGGTACTGAATCTACAAATGTAATCTCAAAAAATATATATATATATATATATATATATATATATATATATTTTTTTTTTTTTTTTTTTTTTTTTTTCCCTTCCTCTTCTTTATCAAACATATCATGATAAATAATTTTGGGTAGTGCCAACGATGTGGGGGAAATTTTAATAATTAGATTTAAAAAAAAAAAAAAAAAAAAAAAAAAAAAAAAATTTATTAAAAACCTAATTATTAAAATTTCTAATTTTTTATCTAATTATTAAAATTTCCCCCACATCGTTGGCACTACCCAAAATTATTTATCATGATATGTTTGATGAAAAAAAAAAAAAAAAAAAAAAAAAAAAAAAAAAAAAAATTTTTTTTTTTTTTTTTTTTTTTTTTTTTAAATCTAAGTATTAAAATTTACCCCACATCGTTGGCACCACCCAAAATTATTTATCATGATATGTTTGATGAAAAAAAAAAAAAAAAAAAAAAAAAAAAATTTTTTTTTTTTTTTTTTTTTTCCTAATTATTAAAATTTCTAATTTTTTATCTAATTATTAAAATTTCCCCCACATCGTTGGCACTACCCAAAATTATTTATCATGATATGTTTGATGAAAAAAAAAAAAAAAAAAAAAAAAAAAAAAAATTTTTTTTTTTTTTTTTTTTTTTTTTTTTAAATCTAAGTATTAAAATTTACCCCACATCGTTGGCACCACCCAAAATTATTTATCATGATATGTTTGATGAAAAAAAAAAAAAAAAAAAAAAAAAAAATTTTTTTTTTTTTTTTTTTTTTCCTAATTATTAAAATTTCTAATTTTTTATCTAATTATTAAAATTTCCCCCACATCGTTGGCACTACCCAAAATTATTTATCATGATATGTTTGATGAAAAAAAAAAAAAAAAAAAAAAAAAAAAAATTTTTTTTTTTTTTTTTTTTTTTTTTTAAATATAAGTATTAAAATTTACCCCACATCGTTGGCACCACCCAAAATTATTTATCATGATATGTTTGATGAAGAAGAAGAAAAAAAAAAAAAAAAAAAAAAAAAAAAAAATTTTTTTTTTTTTTTTTTTTTTTTTTTTTTTTAAATCTAATTATTAAAATTTCCCCCACATCGTTGGCACTACCCAAAATTATTTATCATGATATGTTTGATAAAAAAAAAAAAAAAAAAAAAAAATTTTTTTTTTTTTTTTTTTTTTTTTTTTTTTTTTTTAATCTAATTATTAAAATTTCCCCCACATCGTTGGCACCACCCAAAATTATTTATCATGATATGTTTGATGAAGAAGAAAAAAAAAAAAAAAAAAAAAAAAAAAAAATATATATATATATATATATATATATATATATATATATATATATATATATATATATATATATATTTTTTTTTTTTTTTTTTTTTTTTTTTTTTTTTCTTCAAACATACCATGATAAATAATTTTGGGTAGTGCCAACGATGTGGGGGAAATTTTAATACTTATCCAAGCATGTTCAATGATGGCATCAAGTCCAAAATTATTTTTTTGTCTTTTTCTTCAAACTTTCTCATCAATTCTATTTGAACATGTGCTATAATATTATCTTTTTCCATAATTACTTGTCGTTCTCTTTCAATGATATTGTCTTTTTCCATGATAATATTGTCTTTTTCCATAATAATTGCATCTTTTTCCTTAATAATGTGTCGATCTTCTTCCATAATAGCATCTAGTTTCGCCCCTAATTCGGTACGAACCCGTTCTACCGCAGTCAAAATTTCTTGCTGCTTTTTACCAAATCGAAAGGGCTCCTTGAAAACAGAATCCATTAGCGCGTTTCTAGTTTCTACTTGATACTTGTTCCATTCCATGGTATCCAACTCTACGAGAGACTTGTTTGTTATAATCGGAACAATCCGCTCATTCAATGCTATAAAATTTTCAGGCAACACCGCGTCCTCATTATAAACGAAACTGTTAAACCAATCCAATTGCTTATCTTTTAGAAGCGGTGCGATGAACTGACGCACGGGTGAAATGTTTTCGTAATCCGTGTGCCAAGCACTCTTTCCCGCAGAACCCACTTTCCAAACCCGATGCCGATCCAAAGGAGCGCTATTGAGATGTTTCAAATGTACATGTTCTTTTAAACCATTCAAGTAACTAACGGACATTATTAAATCCGCACACTCCGGCATGGGTTTATTTATATAAAAATGATGCTCGCCTGTTTTCGCTTTAACTCGTCTGAATCTTTTTTTCGTACTAAAATAATCTTTTTCTTCACGGCCCAATGCCATTTCATCATTCCAATTGCATTGCGATTTCACGTCACTCACATACCGCATGGCATTGATCAAATGCTGCGTCGACTCGATGCTTACGAGGATTTTGCAGGGTATCTTTCTTTGTACGACCATTCCGGCCTCCATTTTGACTTTGGACCAATGACTTTTAAATTCTTTTGTATGCTCTAAAGGCATATAACAAATCATATGTTTATGGACTCTGTACATGGGATCCTCGTTAGGTAATCCATCGCACACACACCAATACGGAAGAAAGAATACTTTATCCAAAAGATTCTCACGCATCCGCATAAAACTCTGGATGGCTCCAGCTCGTACCATCAGGTGAAACCATACCAGTCGCGTTTGACCTACATGGTGCAACACGACTTATTGCCATTCGATATTCAATCTCGGATCGAATTCCAAGGCATTTTGCAAGAAACCCGACTGAATGGGTAACGGATTCGTAAAAAGTGTACTTGTATCTACATACAATTCTGGCTTTTCCTCGTCATATTTTTTTATATTGACATGTGGATTTTGAATACAGTTTTCATAATCGAAATTCAGTTTCATAGTCCATTTTATTTCATTTTGCTTCAAATACTTCTGTTTTCGTTTCGTATCTTGCAATTGCTGCTTCACACGATCGCGTTTCATTTCCAAACAATCATACCGGTGTTGGTAATGATCTTGGCCGTCGCCCCGCACCCAGAAAAAACTCGAGGCACCAAGGACACTTGCCGTTACATTTTAGAGCGTGCTTCTCACCAAAATGTAGAATCATTCCTCTCGGTAAAATCTTTTCGTTACATTTCACACACGGAACTGCATATTTACAGTCTCGAATGAAATTTTCATACTTTTTTGCTGTCATGGTTATAGGGTCCTGACGAAAACGTTTACTTTAGTGCACCTGAGGGTCGGGTCAAACTTGCGATGTGCACAGTTGATTACCAAAAATCAATTTTTGGAGGATGTTCCCCATGACATGTAAATACATGATTTTGTGAAAAGGTTATCAAATGTTTAGGTTTTACTGGCAATTTTTTTTTCCTGTACTATAATAATCCGTTAGAAAAATTTTTAAAAATTTTTGGAGAGCCTTACAAATTACTCTTAGCATTATCAAACACTTATCTCACGAGATCTAAAAAAAAATAATATCAAATTACTCAGCACACTTTGATCTAAATATCAGGTACAAACTCTATTGCAGGTACAAACTCGGAGACAACCTACCGTCAAAATCCTATATTTAATATGCGTACCCTTCTTTGTGGTCGATCAAAACATACTCATCCAAACCTGGAATCGTATCCTGAAAGACAATTCTCAAAGACAGCCCAAAAAAGGGACAAATCAATAAGAATGCCCATCGGGATTAAATCCCTTTCTATTTGGATGAGTTGGTTTAATTTAGAATTATTTTTAGTTTAGTTTTTTTTAAAATTTAGATGAGTTTGATGAGTTGATTTTTAAGTTTTTAAATACACCTTATACTCTAATAACCTTATACTCTAAACCTTAAACACTAAACCTTATACTCTAAACCTTATACTCTAAACCTTATACTCTAAACCTTAAACACTAAACCTTATACTCTAAACCTTATACTCTAAACCTTATACTCTACACCTTAAACACTAAACCTTAAACTCTAAACCTTATACTCTACACCTTAAACACTAAACCTTAAACTCTACACCTTATACTCTAAGCCTTATACACTAAACCTTATACTCTAAACCTTAAACACTAAACCTTATTCTCTAAACCTTAAACACTAATATCCTTAAACAATAATACACTTAAACACCTTCTACACACACGCACACTACATTTTATACACCACACCTATTATAAAAAAAATGAAACTCTTAAAAAATAAAACTAATACTTACCTCGTTCGGCTTGTGAATGAACAAAAAAAATTCAATTCACCACCACTGGATCTGCTCGTGAATGAACAATAATTCAATTCACCAGGAGAACCTATTAAAAAAAATTATACTTACCTCGTTCGGCTTGTGAATGAACAAAAATTCAATTCACCACCACTGGATCATCTTCATCTTCACCACCACTGGATCTGTTCGTGAATGAACAATAATTCAATTCACCAGGATAACCTGTAAAAAAACATTATACTTACCTCGTTCGGCTTGTGAATGAACAAAAATTCAATTCACACTCTGGTTTGTGAATGAATGAACAAAAAATTCAATTCACCACCACTGGATCATCATCTTCATCTTCACCACCACTGGATCTGTTCGTGAATGAACAATAATTCAATTCACCAGGATAACCTGTAAAAAAACATTATACTTACCTCGTTCGGCTTGTGAATGAACAAAAATTCAATTCACACTCTGGTTTGTGAATGAACAAAAAAATTCAATTCACCACCACTGGATCATCATCTTCTTCTTCACCACCACTGGATCTGTTCGTGAATGAACAATAATTCAATTCACCAGGATAACCTGTAAAAAAAAATTATACTTACCTCGTTCAGCTTGTGAATGAACAAAAATTCAATTCACACTCTGGTTTGTGAATGAACAAAAAAATTCAATTCACCACCACTGGATCTTCTTCACCACCACTGGATCATCCTCTTCTTCTTGCGGCCGTGTGAAGGAACAAAAAAAGAATTCACTTCACCACCGGGCCGTGTGAATGAACAAAAAAAATTCAATTCACTCGCCACCTGTAGGGGAAAAAAACCTACCCTCAGGTTTTTGAAGCCTGGTTGTAGGCATCCAACACGAGAGATATTTTCTCGATGATGGGCATCCGTTTCAGGAGAAACAGGCATCCTTCCCGGGTGCACCAAGAGGCTTCCCCAGATACAGGCAACTCCACGTTTTACCGTGCAGGCCTCCAATGTCATGATCCCTCGAGAAACAGAAATCCGTCATCAGGACCAAAGTCTTGGGTACAAAGGTATCCATCCGTCCTTTATAAAAAGAACGAGCATCTGAACGACATACGTCGTATCAGGCATCCGTAATCGAAAAAAAACACAAGGTTTTTTTTCGAAACGAGCAAGCGCAACGAGAAAAAAATTCTCGAAACGCGCATCTGTTTCAATAAAGAAACAGGCATCCATACTCCCCAAAAAGGGGGTACAGGATCCTCAACCCATGCTGTGCATCCATGTATAGCCATACACGGGGTCAAACAGCATGGGTTATCGATTGCGTCTTCTTGCTTCGGGACTCGGGGAGGGACATGACAACAAAAGCGAAAAAAAAATAAAAAGCGTGTCTTTATGCAGAGGTCTGGCCGGCTCAGTCCTTTGCATAAATCCCCACACACTCCACAAAGACCCAGTACGATTCCCTTACTAGCCCTGCAGGAGGGACATGTTTTTCGGGGAAATTGACTGGAATTGCGAAGGTGCAGGATGACACCACATGCGCCAAAAAAAAAAGCATACACACACAGAGCAACTGTTTCTGCTCTTTTCCCCAATTCCACCGAACCGGGGGAAAAGAGAGCAGGAACAGGACAACAAGCAGCGAGAAGCAGCAAAAGCAACAAGAGTTTACTTACCAATGAGTCCGATAGAATGGCGGATCGCATCGCTTCTTATACCCACCGCTGCAAAGTTTGAGCCAATAGGATCGCAGGAAAAAGCAGGTCGAAGCGTTGTGACCATATAAGGCAATATCCTTGAAAAAAGTTATTTTTTAGCACGCGGTCGAAGCGTTGTGACCATATAAGGCAATATCCTTCAAAAAGTTGTTTTTGGAACGCGGGGAAGTTTTTTTTTTTTTTTTTTTTTTTTTTTTTTTTTTTTTCCTCATTATATATACTTGAGATTTTAATACCCTCAGAGGTTATTTTTTTAATTCTGCCATTTTAACTTTGTTAAAAACAATTTTTTAATATCCACCCTTGGCCGGGTTCGATCCTACCATCTACCGCTCCACTGTTGGCGAAAAAAACCAGGTGCCTACGCCATTGAGCCACCGTTCAGTTGTAATGAATGCCGTTTGAAATGTATATATAGTTAACAACTATGACTTTTTTCGTCCGAAATAGGCTACAAGACTACGCGCAAATGATAAAATAGACTCTAATTGATTGGAAATGTAACGTTTGACAATGTTTTTTGATGTTGAAATGAACGAATCGTGTTGTTTAAAAGATGATGATTGGAAAACGCCATTCTTGATTTCGCGCGTTCACTTACGGAAAAACATACGAAATGGGCTTTAAAACCACGCGCAAACGTTAAAATATACTCAAATTAATTGAAAATGAAACGTTTGGTAATGTTTTGGGTGACCTTTACTGTACGGTCCATATAGATTTCTCGCCAAATCTGGTAACCTGGCTCTACAAATTCGTTTTTTGGTAACCCTATATTTGAAAACCGTGATATCGTGCCAATTTTGATTTTTGTCGCCAAACATGCGAATATCACCAAATGTATTGAATTTTGGCTATATTTTATTTATTACAACCCTATCTAAGTCCCTTCACCCCGGGGTTTTCAAATACCACCCACTCCTTTTCGACCGTTTTTTTCAAATACCATTCCTCTTCGACCGTTCCCTTCGTTGGCAAGTGTGTTTTTTGGATCGTTTCCGTTACCATCGCTTTTAAACGTTCCTGCAGCATCGCTTTTCGACGCTCCATTTCTTTCGATTTTTATTGCTGTGGGAATTACACCATCGTTAAATAAGTATCGACTGCTCCCTTCGTTAGCACGTGCGTTTTTTGGATCGCTCTGTGATTTCCGTTACCATCGCTTTTCGACGCTCCGTTCCTTTCGATATTAATTACTGTCGGAATTACACCATCGTTAAATAAGTATGTCTGCATCTACACTAATTGTATATATATCTCGTCGTATATGAGTGGTGAAAAAAAAACTTATGGCTTTTGTGGATGCAAAAATGCGTGTTTACCCGCCCTTAACATGCGATGAGGCGAAGGGAGCAAATAATCATGACAACCGAAACAGCGGAGAAATCGTATGGAGCTAGCGGAAGTGATGGGCAAGTTAGTTTTCTTTACATTCTATTGTTTATTTGTGCATTCCTCATTTTCATTTCCATATTTGCAAAGGTTCACAGTGTGGATTTTGCTTATACAGAATCAGAAAATTGGATGCAAAAGTTTTGTTTACTTGTTCCTATGTATGTTGTGTTGATGACGCCATCTTGGATATGGACGTCATTGACGCAATCTTACATTTGGCGATGTTTTGGAAAAAGTCGCCAATATGGACCGTACAGTAAACGATAACCATGTTTTTTGATGTTCAAATTGTGTAGATGATGGTTTGCAAAAAAAAACACCAATCTTGATTTCCACTTGAGGAAAACATACGCTTTAAAACCACGCGCAAACAGTTAATTTGGCCCTTGTTTAGCGAAAATATACTCAAATTAATTGAAAACGAAACGTTTGGTAATGTTGTTTTGTATTTAAATAAACGTTTTCAGGATTTCGGGGTTCGAGTTCATTCCCACGATTTTCGCGTGTTGCTTTTTAACGACGCCCACACGCAAACAATGAAAAAGGCTCTTGTTAATTGAAAAAATAAATTTTATAGATTGTGTTTTAAATAAACGTTTTTCGTCATTTCTTCGTTCATTTCTACTTTAACATTTCTGTTTGCAATATCGTGCTACGTGAAAGCTGTTAAATCTTAAAAATTTTAAATTGTTTTAAAAATACGAAACCACTCCAAAAATGAACACTACAATTACGCCTTGTTACTGCAATTAATTTCATATTTTTGTGCACATTTCCTGATTTTATATGAATTTTTTAAAATATCGTTGGGACTTGGGAAAAGTAGACCAAAATCTACCCATTTCGTGCTGCCATCTATCCATCGACTTTGAACTGACATTTATAGATTTTGCTTTAAAAATTCATTTCTTCACTTGAATGTATACTTAAAAAATCTAAATTCAATTGGGTGACTGAAAACTTTTTTTTGTTGTTGCTGCCACGACAGATTTAACATGCACCATTCCAATCGTGAGAGAAATGGCGTGGTATTGAAAACGGTGACCCTTTTATATCCCATCCGTTTTAACCAATCAGGTGATTATTTTTTTCTAATTTTTTTTTTTTTTTTTTTTTTTTTTTTTTTTTTTTTTTTCCTGTTCCTACGGGGATATAAAAGGAGGTGCTGCTCCAGAACATTTTTGTTTTTTGACTGTCTCTCTCGCATAAAACTAGATTTGAGAGAACCTTGCATTCTTTAGGATTTTTGACTGTCTCTCTCTCGCATAAAACTAGATTTGAGAGAACGTTGCATTCTTAATGATATCGATATATTGGATCGCATAAAAATTTTTGTTACAAAGGTTTTCAGTTGATTTCTGAGAAAACGTTGCATTCGTGTTTGATTGGATGATATCGAAAACATTTGATCGTATAAAAAAGTTTTGTTACAAATGTTTTCAGTTTATGATTTTGATTTCTGAGAGAACGTTGCATTCTTAATTCTTTACACAACCTTATACCCCCTTTCCAGTAGGTATCTCCAGAAGGTAATTTCAGAATTTCATTCCAGTCAGTTCAAAGGTCAAAGGTTATATAGATATAGATATATATATATATATTATATATATAATATAGATATATATATATATATATATATATATATATAATATATAATATAGATATAGATATAATATAGATATAGATATGTCTTTGAAAAAGTATTACAATTTGATCGAAGACACTAAAACTGCAGTTTCGTGCATTCATTGCAGTGAAAAGATTGTCCCGAAATTAATGACCCAGCATTTATTGCAAGTGCACGGTATCCAATGTAACTCCAAGTGTCCTTGGTGCCTCGATTTTTCATGGATACGTGGTGACGGTCAGGATCATTCTCGACACCGGTACGATTGTTTGAAAGCCAAACGAAATGTGGAGAAGTGTGTGGTCATTCCACACGGTTCTTCAGATATGTCTTCGAAGCAATATTACAATTTGATCCAAGACACTAAAACTGCAGTTTCGTGCATTCATTGCAGTGAAAATATCGTCCCGAAAGCAATGATCCAGCATTTATCGCAAGTGCACGGTATCCAATGTAACTCCAAGTGTCCTTGGTGCCTCGATTTTTCCTGGATACGTGGTGACGGTCAGGATCATTCTCGACACCGGTACGATTGTTTGAAAGCCAAACGAAATGTGGAGAAGTGTGTGGTCATTCCACACGGTTCTTCAGATATGTCTTCGAAGCAATATTACAATTTGATCCAAGACACTAAAACTGCAGTTTCGTGCATTCATTGTAATGAAAAGATCGTCCCGAAAGCAATGATCCGTCATTTATTCCAAGTGCACCGTATCGATTGTCAGTACAAATGTCCTTGGTGCCTCGATTTTTCCTGGATACGTGGTGACGGTCAGGATCCTCATCGACACCGGTACGATTGTTTGAAAGCCAAACGAGATGTGGAAAAGTGTGCGTTGGACGATCGCAAACGCAAAGAGCGGTATTTGGCTGAACATGAAACCAAAAAAAGGAAATGGTCTGCACTCACCAACCCGCCTCAACAACTGTTTGAGTATTGGAACTGTGAAGAGTGTACGCATTGGATCGAGCATCCGCATTTCAACGGTACCAAACTGTCTTGCCAGGAGGTTCCTGAATTGTATGACGAGTCGATCGCATCCAGTTTCGACACGGTCTTGTCCCACGTACCCTTTCTGTCCAACAATAATACATTGGAATTTTGTACCAGTTTGCATATGGATTGGCGCTGGGTCGCTTTGCACCACGCAGCCCATACGAAACTATTGTGGTATCACGTAATGGTGCGAGCGGGAGCCATGCAAAATTTCATGCGCATGGAGACTCTAAAGGATAAAATATTCTTTTTACCGTACTGGTGCGTGTGCGATGGTTTGCCCAACACAGATCCCATGTATAAACTCCACAAACATATGATTTGTGTGCTGCGTTTCGAAGACAAGGACGCATTTAAAAGTTGTTGGTACAAGGTGAAAATGGCAGAGGGCATTCGCGTACAAAAAAATATACCCTGTAAGTTAATGAAACATATTAAATCCACTCAACATTTGATCAATGCCATGTGTTATCTGAGTGATGTTCGATCCCAATGTAACTGGACGGAAATTGCTTTGCAAAAAGCAAACGAGGAACGGGAAGGTCGTGAGGATGATTATTTAGGCATGAAAAACTTTAAAAGTGGTCGCCAGAAAAGGGGTAGTCATCACTTTTATTTGAATCGAACCATGCCCCAGCACGCAGCTCTCATGTTATCCCTCACTTACCGAAACGGTTTAAAGGAGTACATGGATTTTAGACACAAGAATAGTGCCCCCTTGAATGAGAGCCTGGTTGTGAATAAAAGTGGGGATGGATGGTATACCACCTATGAGAATATCGATTCCCTGCGTAGACATGTGATTCCCCTTCAACGCGACAAGCAGTTGGATTTGGAGAACAGTTTTCAATCCGATGCGTGCAGCAGCAATAATCGATTCAACGAATATATTTATTTGAATGAATGGATCGTGCCTGTTGTCTTGTCACCCACCGAGTCTGTATGGGATTTGACTATGCACGACTGGACGCACCGGCAATTAACTTTGGGCAATGCACTGATGGACCTGGTGCTTCGGCAGCCCTTTCGATTTGGTAAAAAACAACAGGAGATTTTGACGGCCGTTGATCGTGTTCGAACCCAAAAAGATGCCGTGATTGAAAAAGAACGACACACTATCAGGGAAAAAGATGCAATGATTACAGAAAAAGATGCCATAATTACAGAAAAAGATGCAATAATCAATCAACTCATTTTGCAAATGTCAAGTTTAATCCCATTTGATTTGGATTGAGACACGTTGTTTTTTAAAAATAGAACCCAAACATGGACATAAATTTTTATTTTCGAGGTTGTCCCGGTGCCAATCCCGTATGACATGTACCCTATGACGACGACTGTCAAACAGACACTAGTCAATGGTTTTACAGTCCATGCCATAGGTGGCGTACAGTCGGTCGAAAAAATAGATGAGCACCGTAACCCCATGAAAAAAATTTCCTAAATTGAAAACGACCCATTTTGAATTAAACGTGCCTTTTATATATTTTTTTATTTCCAAGATTGGGTTTGTAAATGAATTAAACGTGCCTTTTTTATTTCCAAGATTGGATTTGAAAATGAATTAAACGTGCTTTTTATATTTTCCAAGATTGGGTTTGAACATTTATTGGCAAAAGCGATGTGAATTAAACGTGCCTTTTATTATTTTCCAAGATTGGGTTTGAATATTTATCGGCAAAAGCGATGTGAATTACGCGTGCCTTTTATTATTTTTAATTTCCAAGATTGGGTTTGAAATTGAAAACGAATTACGCGTGCCTTTTATTATTTTTAATTTCCAAGATTGGGTTTGAAATTGAAAACGAATTACGCGTGCCTTTTATTATTTTTAATTTCCACGATTGGGTTTGAACATTTATCAACAAGATGGCAACACTCGAGTGATGTTTTTTCTTTCTCTCTCGCCAATCAATTGAACGTGCACCCCCCCAATTGTTTTATTTACTCCCCCCCTGTTTGTTTTTTTAAGTGAGACCCATACCAGAAGATTTGCCTTCCACAAAATAAAAAAATTTTATACCGTGTCATGCAAAGTGGGATTGTCAGCACATAAAAAAAAATGTTTATACCGTGTACCTCTTCCAGGAGTTTTGCATCATTCAACAAAAAACACGTCTCGCTCAATAGACAGTATGAGTATACATTAAAATGCTTAGTGTGTCAATCAGAAAACAAAAGCTTCACCTGAAGTTTTTTTTTTAATAAGGTTTGAAATGAAACACATATCATAAATAAAAAAACATTTATTCATTTTGAAAAACATGTGTATGATACAGGAACTACAATCTTCATCCCAGTTCATTAAATTAGCAATGAGATCCATTTGATTCATGTGCACGTTCAATCTGTTGCAGATTTCATGTTTCCCACCAATCCTGAAAAACTAAAAGGGCATAATTATTTGATACACATGTTAAATCTGTTGTGGATTTCATGTTTCCTGAAAAGGGCATAATTATTTGATACACACATTAAAAAAAAAATCTGATGCAGTCATGTATTGTGTGAACGCATGAAAATGTATCCAGAACGTGTGAAAAGGATTGTCATATTCATCGACAAAAAGAAAACACAATATAGCAGCAATTCAAACTACACATAAAAACAAAACAATTTCCAACTCATCCTGAAAGCACTCCATGATTTTGATTTCTGAGAGAACGTTGCATTCTTAATTTCTTTACATAGATATGTCTTTGAACCAGTATTACAATTGGATCGAAGACACTAAAACTGCAGTGTCATGCATTCATTGCAGTGAAGAGATTGTCCCGAAATTAATGATCCGGCATAATTATTTGATACATACACACGTTACTGTACCTGTGTAACAAAACAATGGTAATGATTTCCAACTCATCCTGAAAGCACACTCGTACAAGAGGGGCCAGAGCACACTCTGATTCGAGTGACCATCAGGATTTTTTTTTTAGAGGAAAATTACCCGAATGATACTAAATGTTTTACAGTAGTCATGTCTCGCTAGATCAACAACAAAAAATTTCTTGAAATGTGTCAAGTGGGGAAAAAGATACAGTCGCTCGATAAACATTCCTTGAAATGTGTCAGTTGTTATTTTTTCAAAAGCTGGTGGGAAAAGAATCTCTGTGTATTGTACTCTGGGATATGAATCAGGATGATTGTTGATGGAAATGAATTTTAACAAATACATATTACACACACACACACTTGACAGGTCAGGGTGGAATTTGTAAATTGACACACTCTCAGCAAATATGAATTATTGTTTACTTTGGCACATGAAATGAATTTTTTTACAAATACTTGACAGGATACGAAATTTGTAAAATTGACACATGAATCACTCTGAGCAAAATATGAATTCAATCCAACTTTGGCACACCATGTTCGTCTCACACACACACACACAAAATAATCCCACTGCAGAATTATTGTGACATGACACATTCTAATATACTCGGGGGATATGAATCAGGATGATGTGGAAATGAATTTTTTTACAAATACTTGACAGGATACGAAATTTGTAAAATTGACACATGAATCACTCTGAGCAAAATATGAATTCAATCCAACTTTGGCACATCTCCCAAAATAAAATAATAATCAATTGAAATGAGTACAGTCGTGTTTGTTCATCTATCTCTCAAGAGTACACACACACACACACACAAACAATCCCACTGCAGAATTATTGTGGCATGACACAGATCCTTATTCAAAACAAAACAATCTCACTGCAGAATTATTGTGGCAGATATTTTTTAATTTCCAAGATTGGGTTTGAACATTTATTGGCAAAAGCGATGTGAATTACGCATGCCTTTTATTATTTTTAATTTCCAAGATTGGGTTTGAACATTTATCGACAAGATGGCAACACTCGAGTGATGTTTTTTCTTTCTCTCTCGCCAATCAATTGAAGGTGCACCCCTCCCAATTGTTTTATTTACTCCCCCCTGGTTTTTTTTTTAAGTGAGACCCATACCAGAAGATAAAATTTTTTATATCGTGTCATGCAAAGTCATCACATAAAAAAAAAATGTTTATACCATGTACCTCTTCCAGGAGTCTCGCATCATTCAACAAAAAACTCGTCTCGCTCAATAAACAATATGAGTATACATTAAAATGCTTAGTGTGTCAATCAGAAAACAAAAGCTTCACCTGAAGCATATTTTTTTAATAGGGTTTGAAATGAAACACATATCATCAATAAAAAAAAACTTTTATTCATTTTGAAAAACATGTGTATGATACAGGAACTACAATCTTCATCCCAATCCATTAAATTAGCAATGAGATCCATTTGATTCATGTGCACGTTCAATCTGTTGTGGATTTCATGTTTCCCACCAATCCTGCAAAACTAAAAGGGCATAATTATTTGATACACATGTTAAATCTGTTGTGGATTTCATGTTTCCTGAAAAGGTCATAATTATTTGATACACATGTTAAATCTGTTGTGGATTTCATGTTTCCCACCAATCCAGGTGTCCTGAAAAGGGTATAAATATTTGATACACACGTTAAAATAAAATAATCATAAATAAAAAAAAACATTTATTCATTTTGAAAACATGTGAATATAAATACAATCTTCATCCCAGTCCATTCAATTAGCAATGAGATCCATGATTTTGATTTCTGAGAGAACGTTGCATTCTTAATTTCTTTACATAGATATGTCTTTGAACCAGTATTACCATTTGATTCAAGACACTAAAACTGCAGTGTCATGCATTCATTGCAGTGAAGAGATTGTCCCGAAATTAATGATCCGGCATAATTATTTGATACACACGTTACTGTGCCTGTGTAACAAAACAATGGTAATGATTTCCAACTCATCCTGAAAGCACACTCGTACAAGAGGGGCCAGAGCACACTCTGATTCGAGTGACCATCAGGATTTTTTGAGAGGAAAAAATCACTCAAATGATGTGAAAACATTTTACACTGAACATACCTGTAGATCAACACACGAAATTTTCATTTGAAATATATATATATATATATATATATATATATATATATATATATATATATATATATATATATATATATATATCAGGATACATTCGATTTATAAAATCAACCAGATATATTTTACATTGAAATGCAACAATTGTATAAAATCAGTTGACAGTATTCATGTCTCGCTCAATAAACATTCCTTGAAATGTGTCGGTTGTTTTTGTTTTTTTCAAAAGCTGGAGGAAAAGAATCTTTGGGATATGAATCAGGATGATGGAAATGAATTTTAACAAAATACATATTACACACTTGACAGGTCAGGGGGGAATTTGTAAATTGACACACTCTCAGCAAATATGAATTATTGTTTACACATGAAAAAAAAAACACACACCTCCCAAAAAAATAAAAATCAATTGAAATATAAAATGTCAGTAGTCATGTTTGTCTCTCACACACAATAACAATCCCACTGCAGAATTATTGTGACATGATCCTTATTCTAATATGATACGAATCAGGATGATTGTTAACGTGGAAATGAATTTTTTTACAAATACATATCACATACAGGTCAGGAGGATACGAAATTTGTAAAATTAACACACGAATCACTCTGAGCAAATATGAATTCAATCCAACTTTGTCATACCTCCTCCCCCCCAAAAAAAATCATCAATTGAAATATAAAATGAGTAATGTATGTTAAATGTTATGTAAGTGTATGTTAAATCTGGTAACAACAGATTTAACATACACCAGCCTATTGAAAATGGATTCATTTTTTTTTTAAATTTTATCTTGTAGACAATTTATTGTTTTGAGTTTAAAATATTTCTTGTTGATAGAATTAATTTAAAATGTTGATAGAATTATTTCTTGTTGATAGAATTAATTTAAAATGTTGTCCTCGCATCTACCCCCCCTTTAGTCTGGTAACAACAGATTTAACATACACAAGCCTATTGAAAATGAATTCATTTTTTTTTAAATTTTATCTTGTATAGACAATTTATTGATTTGAGTTTAAAATATTTATTGTTGATAGAATTAATTTAAAATATTTATTTCTTGTTGATATAATTATTTTAAAATGTTGTCCTCGCATCTACCCCCCCTTTAGTCTGGTAACAACAGATTTAACATACACCAGCCTATTGAAAATGAATTCATTTTTTTTTTAAATTTTATCTTGTATAGACAATTTATTGATTTGAGTTTAAAATATTTCTTGTTGATAGAATTAATTTATTGTTGATAGAATTAATTTAAAATATTTATTTCTTGTTGATAGAATTATTTTAAAATGTTGTCCTCGCATCTACCCCCCCTTTAGTCTGGTAACAACAGATTTAACATACACAAGCCTATTGAAAATGAATTCATTTTTTTTTTAAATTTTATCTTGTATAGACAATTTATTGTTTTGAGTTTAAAATATTTCTTGTTGATAGAATTAATTTATTGCTAATTGTTTTGATTTATTTCTTGTTGATAGAATTAATTTAAAATGTTGTCCTCGCATCTACCCCCCCTTTAGTCTGGTAACAACAGATTTAACATACACAAGCCTATTGAAAATGAATTCATTTTTTTTTAAATTTTATCTTGTATAGACAATTTATTGATTTGAGTTTAAAATATTTATTGTTGATAGAATTAATTTAAAATATTTATTTCTTGTTGATATAATTATTTTAAAATGTTGTCCTCGCATCTACCCCCCCTTTAGTCTGGTAACAACAGATTTAACATACACCAGCCTATAGAAAATGTGTTCATTTTGTAGTAAAGTTCAGGGATTATTATTATGCTTTTTTATTTTATTTCAGGCAATTTATTGATTTGAGTTTAAAATATTTATTGTTTTGATTTAATTCTGCGTTAATAATTATTTCTTGAATTAATTAAAATCACGATCACATAATTTAAATCAAATTAATGCATTTAAAATAAATGACAAACGTAGAAATTCACTAAAAAAATCGAAAATTCACTAAAAAAAATCGAAAATTCACTAAAAAAAAATTGAAAATGAATGAAAAAAATACAGTGGATTTATTAAAATAATTGGGATTTTTTTAGTAAATTTGCAAGATTATTTAAAAAATTTCTTCAGCTGGATTCGATCTGACGCTGCCGCGAAAACGCACTACGCCAAAAGTGCCACGCCCCCTTCGAAATCGCTAAAATCGCATGTTTTAGGAGTCATTTTTGATGAAATTAGACCTTTTAACCAGTCTAAAACTAAAAACTAACACTTGTAAACGATAGATGGACTTGAAATTGATCTGAAACAACACTTTGATAAGGGTTTTATGCTCTAATTTATGCATAAACAATCATTTTCAAAAAAAATTTCGGAAACCGATTCTGAAAATTTTTTCGAAACCGATTCTGAAAAATGTTTTAGAAATAATTCCTTATGCATAAATTAGAGCATAAAAGTGTTGTGTCAGATCAATTTCAAGTCCATCTATCGTTTACAAGTGTTAGTTTTTAGTTTTAGAATGGTTAAAAGGTCTAATTTCATCAAAATGACGCTCCGAAATGTGTCATTTTACACCATTTTACGCCAATTGCAATAGTAGGGAACATACGCAGCGGATTTCACCGCAGCGAGAGTATTTCTAGCTTGCCGTGCATGGATGGTTATGCACGGCAAGCTAGAAATACTCTTGCTGCGGTGAAATCCGCATGCAAATGATGGATTGCATGCGGTTTTATCGAAAATGATGTTGGTCTTTAAATCCCGAACGTATTTTAATTATGTATTCAATATTTAAAACAAATTATACACAGTATACAAAACCTAGACACTGGAACTTATTTTGAGACGTCAACAGATTTAACGTGCATGCAAAACCTAGACACTGGAAATTATTTTTTGTTACAACAGATTTAACGTGCGCAAGATTTTTAAAAACACAAAATCCTGACAGCATGCAATTTTTTTTTCGAAAGAAAGATCTGAGGAAGCAAACAATGTCTGATTTGTTTTATATTCGATTGGGTGAGAATATCTTAAAAGGTTTTAATGAAATCGTCAACGTACACGCAATTTGAGAAACCTGTCCAGGCTACAACAGATTTAACGTGCGCCCAATTTTTAGAAACACAAAATCCTGACAGGATTTGAAAGCTATGATATCCTCAACGGATTTAACGTGCTTCCTGTTTATTTAAATTCAAACGCTCTGTCTTTTTTTTTTTACAAGATTTGCTTTTACTAATTCTTTTTGTCTTGGTTTCGAACTTTATTTGCCACGAGCGTCCCTTTTTCGCATGGGCTGTCACATGAGTCTATAGTCCCTTGTGAGGGGCATGTGATAGTTTTCTTACTATCTCTCCTTAATGGTGAGAGCTAAAGGGGAATTAACTCTACTATGACTATTTAAAGTTCGAGGAGCAGATCTATGTTGGTTCGAAACAAATACGTTTATTTGTTATTCTGGATTAAATACAATAAATATATACATTTTAGTAACAATGATGATAAAAGTAATAAACGATACCCATGGATGCATCCGTTACCTAAAGGAAATAATGGGAGAGAAGACGTTAGTAACTAGAGTTTAAATTGTTAATAAAATCAGGGCTCGATGCCATGGCGGCAAAATCGGGGCCCTGGAGAAACGCTAGCTTTCTCGAGAGAGAGAAAGCCTCGCAAAGACGTTCTTTAGAATACAAGAATGCCCTTTTTTGGACTGGAGGTTATCCCCTCCCAAACAGGTTGCTATTCCGCGCACTTAGCGCCAAGCGCATTACCAGGGCAAGTATGTATCGCCCTCTTTGGGATTGAGTCTTACAATATATATATATGCCAGTGATAAATTTGGAGTAATTTTTTTTTAATGTTTTGGAAGTATAGCTTTTGTTCATTTTTTGGTGAAAATAAGATAATGGACTTCAAAACACCATTTTGAGAATTCCAGTGCTTAATGTCAAGAAACATCAGTTTCCCCCAACCTGTGTACTCTTAAAGAGAGGGGTGAATGTTCAGCTATCAACAGGAGACGCTCGCTCTTATCTCACCCAGTTTCACACAAAGACCCGTGACCACCCCTCTACTCGAACCCTGTGGTAAATTTTCTTACCTCCCCCTAGAGGAACGCGCGTTCTGAAAGAGCCCACGAATGAAGTTGTTTTCAAAATACGAGCCCATGCGAAAAGGTTAAATGCTGCACGTCCAAAAAATGCAACAAGATTGGCGTGAGAGAAGCACAACAATTCAATTAACCACAAACAGGTGAATACAAATATTTTTTTTTTACCCAATGTGTATTTAAAAAAAAAATAATAATAATTAGCATCCTGGTGTAGCTTTGGGATTCTGAGGGTCCGATTCACAGCAACACTCGCGCGTTAAATCTGTTGTTGTAGGGCAGGATGTCAAGTTTCCCAAATCTCTGGTGCACGTTCAATCTGTTGTAGGGTCATGTTTCTCAAATCTCTGGTGCACGTTCAATCTGTTGTAGGGTCATGTTTCTCAAATCTCTGGTGCACGTTCAATCTGTTGTAGGGTCATGTTTCTCAAATCTCTGGTCCATGTTCAATCTGTTGTAGGGTCATGTTTCTCAAATCTCTGGTCCATGTTCAATCTGTTGTAGGGTCATGTTTCTCAAATCTCTGGTCGGTGCGTCTTTCTCGACAGCTTTAGCGTGCACCATTGTTTTTTTCTACCCGTGAGAAAAAGTCCAACCATATGAAATGGCGTTGTATTGAAAACGGAACCCTAAAAAGTTTTTTTACCTAATCAGAAACTAGGTCAAGTCAATATTTTTTTTTTTGCTAAAATCACATCTGCTATGGCAAAAGTTGTGAAAGAACAATTCGGAAATGACTGGGTGAGAAACATTCAATAGTTTCCAAAATAATGTATTATTTCCTTTAATATAACAAGATTTTAATTTTCAAACCTATGTATTTCTTGAATTAAAATTTATCGATTTAAAATGTTGTTCTCCCATCTGCCCCTTTAGTCTGGTAGCAACAGATTTAACATACACTAGCCTATAGAAAATGGATTCATCTTGTAGTAAAATTCAGGGATTATTATTATTTAAGGCAATTTATTGATTAAAATATTTATTGTTTCCCTCTGAATGCCAAACCGCCCGAGACGGCTTTACATCCAGACGACCGCTGTCCGCCCGAACCGGCCTTAAACTAATCAGCGTATCTTCCCCTCTACCGGTGAGGAAAGGGTCTCGAAGATCGACCTGTCACCTTAAGCGATCATCAGGTGTCAGGGGTCCTTTTCTAACTACACATAATAGCTTCTTCACTCTGTCTGCGGATCGGATAAACTTTTGTGAGATATTTTGCTTTTAAAATGCCTGGGTAACGAAACACTCGGAAATACGAGGGTGAGTAAAAATAGATTTTTTACGAATAAAGCACTATTTTCATATATCGGACAGGGAATCCGAACTTAAGAAGGAAAGTGAAAATTTCAATTTCTTACAAAAAGTAGAACCATTACAAACATATTTGCGCAAAAATTTTTCCGAGCATTTTAAGCCGTACGCTCAGTTATCAGTTGACGAAGCACTCGTTAAATTTAAAGGACGTTTGGGCATTATACAATATATGCCCTTAAAACCCGCCAAACGAGGCATCAAAATTTGGATGCTGTGTACACCTTACTTAGGATACACACTGAAATGTACTGTGGGAAAAAAGACAACACCCCGGGATCAACAAATTGATTGGGATATGATGCATCTAGTAAAAGACATAACCCATAAAAGCCACACAATATACTTTGATTGCTTTTTCAGTAGCGTCATACTGATGAAAGATCTGCTAAAAATAGGAATATATTCTTGTGGAACTGTGATGGAAAACCGAAAAATTTGCCCAAAGAATTTAAAGTTATAGGTTCCTCATGAAATCAAATGTTTTCAGTGCATAAACTCTCCGAGCATTCTATGTACAACTTGAGTAGACAAAAAAACAGATACATCTTTTATCTACAAATGTTAAAAATGAGAGTTGTTTGGTTACCAGAAGGAAAGGATCAGAAAAAAAATTTAGTGCAGTCCCCCGTAGCTTTCGCGGATTATAATAAACATATGTGAGGAGTTGATTTGACTGACCAACAAAGAAAATATTTTTCAGTAGTTAGGAAATCATCTAAATGGTGGTGGTATGTGTTTTTCCTTTCTACTTGACACTGCCATTAGCAATGCCTACATTTTGCACAAAACAACCAACTCTCCACCGATAAAAGCGATCATTTCAACTCTATGATTTCAAGTTAGAACCGATTGACGAGCTGGCAAAAGAAATATTTCAGAATTTTTCACTACTCCTATTCACGCTCACAAGAAAAGAAAAATCGATGGACGCAGAAGGACTCGAGTCCTTTGTCGTAAGCTTGGACTTAAAAACTATAAGCGGACGTTCCATTGAAAGCTCCTTTGAGTGTCATACTTGCAAAATGTGCTTGTGTCAGAATTGTTTTAAAGATGATTAGGGTTTTAATGCTGACAAAATTGCTCTATTCAAGAATATTCCAGAATTTCAGTAACTTTATTTTTTAAATCTCTCTCTCGATACTGTTAACAGATATACTTCAAATTCATCATAAGTAAAAAAGTGTTTATTTAGAGCAAATTTTATGTTTGATCTTGATTTGCTGTGAAAGAAATTTTCTACAAAAAAATTATCATTAGTACTGGAGAAATATATATTTATGGTAATTATTGTGAGAATATAATGCAAGTATATATTCTGTAAAAACCCGAACTAATCCAGATTTTAAAATATTTCTTAAGGAAAACAGAATATAAATTAATTAGCTACAATTTTGTATTTATTATTGACAAACAAATCTATTCAATACCTCAATATTAAGGTGATAGAAATGTTTTTATTTGATACTTTTCTACTTCAACCTGTGAATGTATGTTATAATAGATTTTTAAATGAATAATTTAATATTTTTGACACGTTCCCGGAACCTTAGCTTAAGAGTACCCATCTCCTAAATTAGGCTGAGTTCTCGATACGTGACAAACCTTTACTTCTTCTAAACACACGGTGAGCATACAAATCTTAAATACATGGTTTTGCTATGAATCCCATTTTTGAAGGTTTTCGATTTTTGTGGATGCATAAGGGGACAATGCATCTTAGAAATGCTATTCATTTGGATAAATCATATAATAGTTTCATGTGTTATTTGCTACATTACATCATCAATGGATGAAAAAAAACATGAGCTTTGCATATTTTCTGTTTGCACGATAAATGTTCTGGGGCAAAATGTCTAAAATATTTTTCTTTCTTCATGCTTATAAGGTTTATATTTTGTTTACATATTGTTTTTTTATTTGGTCATGCATGCAGCTCATTCTGTTCGTAACCTCATGCCATAAAATCCAAATAACCAACTCTAGATTACAGTTAAAGACAAATTGAAAATGAAAACTTTTGATCGATCAGATGTATCAAAAATAATTCTATAATTCTTGCTCTAAAAGCAAATATACCCTTAAAAAGAATTCGATAATTCATGCTATAATTTTAATAATTATTTCTTGAATTAATTTAAATCATGAGAGATTTGAGAAACCTCAACAGATTGAACGTGCACCAGAGATTTGAGAAACATGACATCCTCAACAGATTGAACGTGTACCAGAGATTAAAACACGTTAGTCTAAATCGTATTCTTCAAATGGAATTAAACATTTTTTTTTTTGTTGAGACATTTGGGCAATATCACTTTCATCTTTTGCCTTAATCACTACATCTTTTTTCCATGATATTTTGTCGTTGTTTATCATCAGAGAGCCAGTCAAAATCATAAAATGGTTTGATGGAGGGTGAAGATTTAGTGGAAGCTTATGGGCCCTCTATCTCCCGGTGCTAAGGAAAAAAAAAATAACGGTACACAGGATATTTTTATTAGCAGAAATAAAAAAAAAATATATGGAATAAATCGGCTTGGAAACTGGAGTGTCAGAGAGAAACTGCAAGAGAAAACATGGACGCAATAACATTGCACCGAAGAGACATGGCAACAACCACCGGTATTATTTACCGCAAGCTTCTTTCACAATGAAAATCATCTTTCTCGAGAAATTAAAAAAAAAGTTATTGTAGTAAAATAAATTATCTCAACATGTTTAAAAAAGATTAAAAAGTTAAACTTTATCCAATGAAAAACAAGAATAAATTCATTTAAAATTGAAGAAAAGTACACCCATTTTTGTCTCAAAAAAAATCTAATTGTTGTTCTCAGATCAGCCCCTTTTTATTAACAACACATAACGCTTTGAACAATACTTTTTATTAAAAAAAAATTACTTTATGTTCTTGCATTTACCTTTAGAATTCAAATCGTTCAACGAATAAAATTTCTGGTGGACAAATATTGCCATGTTAATTTAAAAGCATATAATTTGATTATTACTTTCAAAGAACACTGGTTCTGTGTTCACAATGTGTAAGATATGTTCCAAATACTTTGATGAATTTATTGATTTGACACCCTAACACAATTAATAAACCGTACACTTTTATTTATTTTTCATAAGCAGATGACTAAATGGTAATAGTCTGTTGGATTTAGTTTTTTTTTATAATTTGAGTAACAATTCAACAAAACTATGATACCTTTAAGTCAATTGGTGTGGTAATCTTTGTCTTTTAAATTCTCAATGCATTCAGTGAATTTCAACCTGTATCCATTTGTTTGATTTTATCTTGTAGCAAATTCAGGGATTAGGGTCAGGTGGGGTAAAACAGTTATAAAAAGAGGTGCTTTTTCATTTATACCTAATTTGCAAAAAAAAATATATTGGTTATTTTTGCAAAAAAATTGTATCAAATATGTAACTTAATATTCTTCTCTGCATTTTAGAAACAATTTTAGCAACAAAAAAAAATACAAATTAGTAATTATAATGCTGTTTTAAAACATGTTGTCAATTACCTGTTTTACCCCATACCGTGGGGGAAAATAAGTAATTTGTGGGGTAAAATAAGTATAGTCATTTAAATTTTGTTTTATCTTTATTGAGATCTAATTTTGCACACTAAGTTTAAAGGAAAATCCCACTTCCTTTGAAACCGCCTATAGCATGTTACTCCACAAACTTTTCCGTTAATTTTCTCAGAAGAATAGGGAAAACAGCTTTGGTTACTCCATGCATGCTGCTTTCTCAATACCAATCTTTTAGTATTTTCTTCCAACACAGTTTTAAAGGTCCAAACACCTCTACATCAAGAGGTTATGTTCACTAAGAAAAGATTCCTACCTCCACCTCTCAAACTTTTTGATAAAACTATCCCTTGGACCCATAATTGTATATACCTTGGTGTCACGTTGGACAGAAACTTAACTTGGAGTAAACATGTATCCACCCTTAGAGCCAAGTTCCTTGCGGCAAGAAGTATTGTTTATCCCCTAATTGCAAGGAACTCTGAATTGTCCATAAAAATAAGTTGCTCATATACACTTCCATGCTCAGATCAGTAATCAGTTATGTTTGTCAGGTCTGTTGATATGCTGCTAAATCCCATATGAGTAAATTAGAGGCTCTTCCAAATTCCACCCTGAGAATCATCACTAATAGCCCATGGTTCTACAGAAATGCCAAAATCCGAGAAGAACTCGGAATTCTTGAACTCAAACAGTTCTTTGGCAAAATCAGTAAAAAATTCTACATATCACTCATCCATATTGATAACCCAGCAATAGCGCAGATCCCCAGATATGACCATCGTCAAATATCCAATTCTAAAAGACCACGATCAATTCTAAACTATATTCCATGTCTAACGGTAACCGTGCATGGTAACCAGTCCATTACGTAACCCAATGCCAAACACCCGCCGCCTTGAGGTAAAATTCTTTTTTTCCGCAAGAAACGTTTTGAAACAAAATCTTCTTTCTGAGAATCGTTACATTCCTTCCACGAAAACCTGTTCCTTCCCGCTAAATGTTTGGTGCTCTTTTCGAAGAGGCCGGCTTATTTTCCCCCACGGTATGGGGTAAAACAGGTAATTGACAACATGTTTTAAAACAGCATTATAATTACTAATTTGTATTTTTTTTTGTTGCTAAAATTGTTTCTAAAATGCAGAGAAGAATATTAAGTTACATATTTGATACAATTTTTTTGCAAAAATAACCAATATATTTTTTTTTGCAAATTAGGTATAAATGAAAAAGCACCTCTTTTTATAACTGTTTTACCCCACCTGACCCTAATCCCTGAATTTGCTACAAGATAAAATCAAACAAATGGATACAGGTTGAAATTCACTGAATGCATTGAGAATTTAAAAGACAAAGATTACCACACCAATTGACTTAAAGGTATCATAGTTTTGTTGAATTGTTACTCAAATTATAAAAAAAAACTAAATCCAACAGACTATTACCATTTAGTCATCTGCTTATGAAAAATAAATAAAAGTGTACGGTTTATTAATTGTGTTAGGGTGTCAAATCAATAAATTCATCAAAGTATTTGGAACATATCTTACACATTGTGAACACAGAACCAGTGTTCTTTGAAAGTAATAATCAAATTATATGCTTTTAAATTAACATGGCAATATTTGTCCACCAGAAATTTTATTCGTTGAACGATTTGAATTCTAAAGGTAAATGCAAGAACATAAAGTAATTTTTTTTTAATAAAAAGTATTGTTCAAAGCGTTATGTGTTGTTAATAAAAAGGGGCTGATCTGAGAACAACAATTAGATTTTTTTTTGAGACAAAAATGGGTGTACTTTTCTTCAATTTTAAATGAATTTATTCTTGTTTTTCATTGGATAAAGTTTAACTTTTTAATCTTTTTTAAACATGTTGAGATAATTTATTTTACTACAATAACTTTTTTTTTAATTTCTCGAGAAAGATGATTTTCATTGTGAAAGAAGCTTGCGGTAAATAATACCGGTGGTTGTTGCCATGTCTCTTCGGTGCAATGTTATTGCGTCCATGTTTTCTCTTGCAGTTTCTCTCTGACACTCCAGTTTCCAAGCCGATTTATTCCATATATTTTTTTTTATTTCTGCTAATAAAAATATCCTGTGTACCGTTATTTTTTTTTCCTTAGCACCGGGAGATAGAGGGCCCATAAGCTTCCACTAAATCTTCACCCTCCATCAAACCATTTTATGATTTTGACTGGCTCTCTGATGATAAACAACGACAAAATATCATGGAAAAAAGATGTAGTGATTAAGGCAAAAGATGAAAGTGATATTGCCCAAATGTCTCAACAAAAAAAAAAAATGTTTAATTCCATTTGAAGAATACGATTTAGACTAACGTGTTTTAATCTCTGGTACACGTTCAATCTGTTGAGGATGTCATGTTTCTCAAATCTCTGGTGCACGTTCAATCTGTTGAGGTTTCTCAAATCTCTCATGATTTAAATTAATTCAAGAAATAATTATTAAAATTATAGCATGAATTATCGAATTCTTTTTAAGGGTATATTTGCTTTTAGAGCAAGAATTATAGAATTATTTTTGATACATCTGATCGATCAAAAGTTTTCATTTTCAATTTGTCTTTAACTGTAATCTAGAGTTGGTTATTTGGATTTTATGGCATGAGGTTACGAACAGAATGAGCTGCATGCATGACCAAATAAAAAAACAATATGTAAACAAAATATAAACCTTATAAGCATGAAGAAAGAAAAATATTTTAGACATTTTGCCCCAGAACATTTATCGTGCAAACAGAAAATATGCAAAGCTCATGTTTTTTTTCATCCATTGATGATGTAATGTAGCAAATAACACATGAAACTATTATATGATTTATCCAAATGAATAGCATTTCTAAGATGCATTGTCCCCTTATGCATCCACAAAAATCGAAAACCTTCAAAAATGGGATTCATAGCAAAACCATGTATTTAAGATTTGTATGCTCACCGTGTGTTTAGAAGAAGTAAAGGTTTGTCACGTATCGAGAACTCAGCCTAATTTAGGAGATGGGTACTCTTAAGCTAAGGTTCCGGGAACGTGTCAAAAATATTAAATTATTCATTTAAAAATCTATTATAACATACATTCACAGGTTGAAGTAGAAAAGTATCAAATAAAAACATTTCTATCACCTTAATATTGAGGTATTGAATAGATTTGTTTGTCAATAATAAATACAAAATTGTAGCTAATTAATTTATATTCTGTTTTCCTTAAGAAATATTTTAAAATCTGGATTAGTTCGGGTTTTTACAGAATATATACTTGCATTATATTCTCACAATAATTACCATAAATATATATTTCTCCAGTACTAATGATAATTTTTTTGTAGAAAATTTCTTTCACAGCAAATCAAGATCAAACATAAAATTTGCTCTAAATAAACACTTTTTTACTTATGATGAATTTGAAGTATATCTGTTAACAGTATCGAGAGAGAGATTTAAAAAATAAAGTTACTGAAATTCTGGAATATTCTTGAATAGAGCAATTTTGTCAGCATTAAAACCCTAATCATCTTTAAAACAATTCTGACACAAGCACATTTTGCAAGTATGACACTCAAAGGAGCTTTCAATGGAACGTCCGCTTATAGTTTTTAAGTCCAAGCTTACGACAAAGGACTCGAGTCCTTCTGCGTCCATCGATTTTTCTTTTCTTGTGAGCGTGAATAGGAGTAGTGAAAAATTCTGAAATATTTCTTTTGCCAGCTCGTCAATCGGTTCTAACTTGAAATCATAGAGTTGAAATGATCGCTTTTATCGGTGGAGAGTTGGTTGTTTTGTGCAAAATGTAGGCATTGCTAATGGCAGTGTCAAGTAGAAAGGAAAAACACATACCACCACCATTTAGATGATTTCCTAACTACTGAAAAATATTTTCTTTGTTGGTCAGTCAAATCAACTCCTCACATATGTTTATTATAATCCGCGAAAGCTACGGGGGACTGCACTAAATTTTTTTTCTGATCCTTTCCTTCTGGTAACCAAACAACTCTCATTTTTAACATTTGTAGATAAAAGATGTATCTGTTTTTTTGTCTACTCAAGTTGTACATAGAATGCTCGGAGAGTTTATGCACTGAAAACATTTGATTTCATGAGGAACCTATAACTTTAAATTCTTTGGGCAAATTTTTCGGTTTTCCATCACAGTTCCACAAGAATATATTCCTATTTTTAGCAGATCTTTCATCAGTATGACGCTACTGAAAAAGCAATCAAAGTATATTGTGTGGCTTTTATGGGTTATGTCTTTTACTAGATGCATCATATCCCAATCAATTTGTTGATCCCGGGGTGTTGTCTTTTTTCCCACAGTACATTTCAGTGTGTATCCTAAGTAAGGTGTACACAGCATCCAAATTTTGATGCCTCGTTTGGCGGGTTTTAAGGGCATATATTGTATAATGCCCAAACGTCCTTTAAATTTAACGAGTGCTTCGTCAACTGATAACTGAGCGTACGGCTTAAAATGCTCGGAAAAATTTTTGCGCAAATATGTTTGTAATGGTTCTACTTTTTGTAAGAAATTGAAATTTTCACTTTCCTTCTTAAGTTCGGATTCCCTGTCCGATATATGAAAATAGTGCTTTATTCGTAAAAAATCTATTTTTACTCACCCTCGTATTTCCGAGTGTTTCGTTACCCAGGCATTTTAAAAGCAAAATATCTCACAAAAGTTTATCCGATCCGCAGACAGAGTGAAGAAGCTATTATGTGTAGTTAGAAAAGGACCCCTGACACCTGATGATCGCTTAAGGTGACAGGTCGATCTTCGAGACCCTTTCCTCACCGGTAGAGGGGAAGATACGCTGATTAGTTTAAGGCCGGTTCGGGCGGACAGCGGTCGTCTGGATGTAAAGCCGTCTCGGGCGGTTTGGCATTCAGAGGGAAACAATAAATATTTTAATCAATAAATTGCCTTAAATAATAATAATCCCTGAATTTTACTACAAGATGAATCCATTTTCTATAGGCTAGTGTATGTTAAATCTGTTGCTACCAGACTAAAGGGGCAGATGGGAGAACAACATTTTAAATCGATAAATTTTAATTCAAGAAATACATAGGTTTGAAAATTAAAATCTTGTTATATTAAAGGAAATAATACATTATTTTGGAAACTATTGAATGTTTCTCACCCAGTCATTTCCGAATTGTTCTTTCACAACTTTTGCCATAGCAGATGTGATTTTAGCAAAAAAAAAAAATATTGACTTGACCTAGTTTCTGATTAGGTAAAAAAACTTTTTAGGGTTCCGTTTTCAATACAACGCCATTTCATATGGTTGGACTTTTTCTCACGGGTAGAAAAAAACAATGGTGCACGCTAAAGCTGTCGAGAAAGACGCACCGACCAGAGATTTGAGAAACATGACCCTACAACAGATTGAACATGGACCAGAGATTTGAGAAACATGACCCTACAACAGATTGAACATGGACCAGAGATTTGAGAAACATGACCCTACAACAGATTGAACGTGCACCAGAGATTTGAGAAACATGACCCTACAACAGATTGAACGTGCACCAGAGATTTGAGAAACATGACCCTACAACAGATTGAACGTGCACCAGAGATTTGGGAAACTTGACATCCTGCCCTACAACAACAGATTTAACGCGCGAGTGTTGCTGTGAATCGGACCCTCAGAATCCCAAAGCTACACCAGGATGCTAATTATTATTATTTTTTTTTTAAATACACATTGGGTAAAAAAAAAATATTTGTATTCACCTGTTTGTGGTTAATTGAATTGTTGTGCTTCTCTCACGCCAATCTTGTTGCATTTTTTGGACGTGCAGCATTTAACCTTTTCGCATGGGCTCGTATTTTGAAAACAACTTCATTCGTGGGCTCTTTCAGAACGCGCGTTCCTCTAGGGGGAGGTAAGAAAATTTACCACAGGGTTCGAGTAGAGGGGTGGTCACGGGTCTTTGTGTGAAACTGGGTGAGATAAGAGCGAGCGTCTCCTGTTGATAGCTGAACATTCACCCCTCTCTTTAAGAGTACACAGGTTGGGGGAAACTGATGTTTCTTGACATTAAGCACTGGAATTCTCAAAATGGTGTTTTGAAGTCCATTATCTTATTTTCACCAAAAAATGAACAAAAGCTATACTTCCAAAACATTAAAAAAAAATTACTCCAAATTTATCACTGGCATATATATATATTGTAAGACTCAATCCCAAAGAGGGCGATACATACTTGCCCTGGTAATGCGCTTGGCGCTAAGTGCGCGGAATAGCAACCTGTTTGGGAGGGGATAACCTCCAGTCCAAAAAAGGGCATTCTTGTATTCTAAAGAACGTCTTTGCGAGGCTTTCTCTCTCTCGAGAAAGCTAGCGTTTCTCCAGGGCCCCGATTTTGCCGCCATGGCATCGAGCCCTGATTTTATTAACAATTTAAACTCTAGTTACTAACGTCTTCTCTCCCATTATTTCCTTTAGGTAACGGATGCATCCATGGGTATCGTTTATTACTTTTATCATCATTGTTACTAAAATGTATATATTTATTGTATTTAATCCAGAATAACAAATAAACGTATTTGTTTCGAACCAACATAGATCTGCTCCTCGAACTTTAAATAGTCATAGTAGAGTTAATTCCCCTTTAGCTCTCACCATTAAGGAGAGATAGTAAGAAAACTATCACATGCCCCTCACAAGGGACTATAGACTCATGTGACAGCCCATGCGAAAAAGGGACGCTCGTGGCAAATAAAGTTCGAAACCAAGACAAAAAGAATTAGTAAAAGCAAATCTTGTAAAAAAAAAAGACAGAGCGTTTGAATTTAAATAAACAGGAAGCACGTTAAATCCGTTGAGGATATCATAGCTTTCAAATCCTGTCAGGATTTTGTGTTTCTAAAAATTGGGCGCACGTTAAATCTGTTGTAGCCTGGACAGGTTTCTCAAATTGCGTGTACGTTGACGATTTCATTAAAACCTTTTAAGATATTCTCACCCAATCGAATATAAAACAAATCAGACATTGTTTGCTTCCTCAGATCTTTCTTTCGAAAAAAAAATTGCATGCTGTCAGGATTTTGTGTTTTTAAAAATCTTGCGCACGTTAAATCTGTTGTAACAAAAAATAATTTCCAGTGTCTAGGTTTTGCATGCACGTTAAATCTGTTGACGTCTCAAAATAAGTTCCAGTGTCTAGGTTTTGTATACTGTGTATAATTTGTTTTAAATATTGAATACATAATTAAAATACGTTCGGGATTTAAAGACCAACATCATTTTCGATAAAACCGCATGCAATCCATCATTTGCATGCGGATTTCACCGCAGCAAGAGTATTTCTAGCTTGCCGTGCATAACCATCCATGCACGGCAAGCTAGAAATACTCTCGCTGCGGTGAAATCCGCTGCGTATGTTCCCTACTATTGCAATTGGCGTAAAATGGTGTAAAATGACACATTTCGGAGCGTCATTTTGATGAAATTAGACCTTTTAACCATTCTAAAACTAAAAACTAACACTTGTAAACGATAGATGGACTTGAAATTGATCTGACACAACACTTTTATGCTCTAATTTATGCATAAGGAATTATTTCTAAAACATTTTTCAGAATCGGTTTCGAAAAAATTTTCAGAATCGGTTTCCGAAAATTTTTTTGAAAATGATTGTTTATGCATAAATTAGAGCATAAAACCCTTATCAAAGTGTTGTTTCAGATCAATTTCAAGTCCATCTATCGTTTACAAGTGTTAGTTTTTAGTTTTAGACTGGTTAAAAGGTCTAATTTCATCAAAAATGACTCCTAAAACATGCGATTTTAGCGATTTCGAAGGGGGCGTGGCACTTTTGGCGTAGTGCGTTTTCGCGGCAGCGTCAGATCGAATCCAGCTGAAGAAATTTTTTAAATAATCTTGCAAATTTACTAAAAAAATCCCAATTATTTTAATAAATCCACTGTATTTTTTTCATTCATTTTCAATTTTTTTTTAGTGAATTTTCGATTTTTTTTAGTGAATTTTCGATTTTTTTAGTGAATTTCTACGTTTGTCATTTATTTTAAATGCATTAATTTGATTTAAATTATGTGATCGTGATTTTAATTAATTCAAGAAATAATTATTAACGCAGAATTAAATCAAAACAATAAATATTTTAAACTCAAATCAATAAATTGCCTGAAATAAAATAAAAAAGCATAATAATAATCCCTGAACTTTACTACAAAATGAACACATTTTCTATAGGCTGGTGTATGTTAAATCTGTTGTTACCAGACTAAAGGGGGGGTAGATGCGAGGACAACATTTTAAAATAATTATATCAACAAGAAATAAATATTTTAAATTAATTCTATCAACAATAAATATTTTAAACTCAAATCAATAAATTGTCTATACAAGATAAAATTTAAAAAAAAATGAATTCATTTTCAATAGGCTTGTGTATGTTAAATCTGTTGTTACCAGACTAAAGGGGGGGTAGATGCGAGGACAACATTTTAAATTAATTCTATCAACAAGAAATAAATCAAAACAATTAGCAATAAATTAATTCTATCAACAAGAAATATTTTAAACTCAAAACAATAAATTGTCTATACAAGATAAAATTTAAAAAAAAAATGAATTCATTTTCAATAGGCTTGTGTATGTTAAATCTGTTGTTACCAGACTAAAGGGGGGGTAGATGCGAGGACAACATTTTAAAATAATTCTATCAACAAGAAATAAATATTTTAAATTAATTCTATCAACAATAAATTAATTCTATCAACAAGAAATATTTTAAACTCAAATCAATAAATTGTCTATACAAGATAAAATTTAAAAAAAAAATGAATTCATTTTCAATAGGCTGGTGTATGTTAAATCTGTTGTTACCAGACTAAAGGGGGGGTAGATGCGAGGACAACATTTTAAAATAATTATATCAACAAGAAATAAATATTTTAAATTAATTCTATCAACAATAAATATTTTAAACTCAAATCAATAAATTGTCTATACAAGATAAAATTTAAAAAAAAATGAATTCATTTTCAATAGGCTTGTGTATGTTAAATCTGTTGTTACCAGACTAAAGGGGGGGTAGATGCGAGGACAACATTTTAAATTAATTCTATCAACAAGAAATAATTCTATCAACATTTTAAATTAATTCTATCAACAAGAAATATTTTAAACTCAAAACAATAAATTGTCTACAAGATAAAATTTAAAAAAAAAATGAATCCATTTTCAATAGGCTGGTGTATGTTAAATCTGTTGTTACCAGATTTAACATACACTTACATAACATTTAACATACATTACTCATTTTATATTTCAATTGATGATTTTTTTTTGGGGGGGAGGAGGTATGACAAAGTTGGATTGAATTCATATTTGCTCAGAGTGATTCGTGTGTTAATTTTACAAATTTCGTATCCTCCTGACCTGTATGTGATATGTATTTGTAAAAAAATTCATTTCCACGTTAACAATCATCCTGATTCGTATCATATTAGAATAAGGATCATGTCACAATAATTCTGCAGTGGGATTGTTATTGTGTGTGAGAGACAAACATGACTACTGACATTTTATATTTCAATTGATTTTTATTTTTTTGGGAGGTGTGTGTTTTTTTTTTCATGTGTAAACAATAATTCATATTTGCTGAGAGTGTGTCAATTTACAAATTCCCCCCTGACCTGTCAAGTGTGTAATATGTATTTTGTTAAAATTCATTTCCATCATCCTGATTCATATCCCAAAGATTCTTTTCCTCCAGCTTTTGAAAAAAACAAAAACAACCGACACATTTCAAGGAATGTTTATTGAGCGAGACATGAATACTGTCAACTGATTTTATACAATTGTTGCATTTCAATGTAAAATATATCTGGTTGATTTTATAAATCGAATGTATCCTGATATATATATATATATATATATATATATATATATATATATATATATATATATTTCAAATGAAAATTTCGTGTGTTGATCTACAGGTATGTTCAGTGTAAAATGTTTTCACATCATTTGAGTGATTTTTTCCTCTCAAAAAATCCTGATGGTCACTCGAATCAGAGTGTGCTCTGGCCCCTCTTGTACGAGTGTGCTTTCAGGATGAGTTGGAAATCATTACCATTGTTTTGTTACACAGGCACAGTAACGTGTGTATCAAATAATTATGCCGGATCATTAATTTCGGGACAATCTCTTCACTGCAATGAATGCATGACACTGCAGTTTTAGTGTCTTGAATCAAATGGTAATACTGGTTCAAAGACATATCTATGTAAAGAAATTAAGAATGCAACGTTCTCTCAGAAATCAAAATCATGGATCTCATTGCTAATTGAATGGACTGGGATGAAGATTGTATTTATATTCACATGTTTTCAAAATGAATAAATGTTTTTTTTTATTTATGATTATTTTATTTTAACGTGTGTATCAAATATTTATACCCTTTTCAGGACACCTGGATTGGTGGGAAACATGAAATCCACAACAGATTTAACATGTGTATCAAATAATTATGACCTTTTCAGGAAACATGAAATCCACAACAGATTTAACATGTGTATCAAATAATTATGCCCTTTTAGTTTTGCAGGATTGGTGGGAAACATGAAATCCACAACAGATTGAACGTGCACATGAATCAAATGGATCTCATTGCTAATTTAATGGATTGGGATGAAGATTGTAGTTCCTGTATCATACACATGTTTTTCAAAATGAATAAAAGTTTTTTTTTATTGATGATATGTGTTTCATTTCAAACCCTATTAAAAAAATATGCTTCAGGTGAAGCTTTTGTTTTCTGATTGACACACTAAGCATTTTAATGTATACTCATATTGTTTATTGAGCGAGACGAGTTTTTTGTTGAATGATGCGAGACTCCTGGAAGAGGTACATGGTATAAACATTTTTTTTTTATGTGATGACTTTGCATGACACGATATAAAAAATTTTATCTTCTGGTATGGGTCTCACTTAAAAAAAAACCAGGGGGAGTAAATAAAACAATTGGGAGGGGTGCACCTTCAATTGATTGGCGAGAGAGAAAGAAAAAACATCACTCGAGTGTTGCCATCTTGTCGATAAATGTTCAAACCCAATCTTGGAAATTAAAAATAATAAAAGGCATGCGTAATTCACATCGCTTTTGCCAATAAATGTTCAAACCCAATCTTGGAAATTAAAAAATATCTGCCACAATAATTCTGCAGTGAGATTGTTTTGTTTTGAATAAGGATCTGTGTCATGCCACAATAATTCTGCAGTGGGATTGTTTGTGTGTGTGTGTGTGTGTACTCTTGAGAGATAGATGAACAAACACGACTGTACTCATTTCAATTGATTATTATTTTATTTTGGGAGATGTGCCAAAGTTGGATTGAATTCATATTTTGCTCAGAGTGATTCATGTGTCAATTTTACAAATTTCGTATCCTGTCAAGTATTTGTAAAAAAATTCATTTCCACATCATCCTGATTCATATCCCCCGAGTATATTAGAATGTGTCATGTCACAATAATTCTGCAGTGGGATTATTTTGTGTGTGTGTGTGTGAGACGAACATGGTGTGCCAAAGTTGGATTGAATTCATATTTTGCTCAGAGTGATTCATGTGTCAATTTTACAAATTTCGTATCCTGTCAAGTATTTGTAAAAAAATTCATTTCATGTGCCAAAGTAAACAATAATTCATATTTGCTGAGAGTGTGTCAATTTACAAATTCCACCCTGACCTGTCAAGTGTGTGTGTGTGTAATATGTATTTGTTAAAATTCATTTCCATCAACAATCATCCTGATTCATATCCCAGAGTACAATACACAGAGATTCTTTTCCCACCAGCTTTTGAAAAAATAACAACTGACACATTTCAAGGAATGTTTATCGAGCGACTGTATCTTTTTCCCCACTTGACACATTTCAAGAAATTTTTTGTTGTTGATCTAGCGAGACATGACTACTGTAAAACATTTAGTATCATTCGGGTAATTTTCCTCTAAAAAAAAATCCTGATGGTCACTCGAATCAGAGTGTGCTCTGGCCCCTCTTGTACGAGTGTGCTTTCAGGATGAGTTGGAAATCATTACCATTGTTTTGTTACACAGGTACAGTAACGTGTGTATGTATCAAATAATTATGCCGGATCATTAATTTCGGGACAATCTCTTCACTGCAATGAATGCATGACACTGCAGTTTTAGTGTCTTCGATCCAATTGTAATACTGGTTCAAAGACATATCTATGTAAAGAAATTAAGAATGCAACGTTCTCTCAGAAATCAAAATCATGGAGTGCTTTCAGGATGAGTTGGAAATTGTTTTGTTTTTATGTGTAGTTTGAATTGCTGCTATATTGTGTTTTCTTTTTGTCGATGAATATGACAATCCTTTTCACACGTTCTGGATACATTTTCATGCGTTCACACAATACATGACTGCATCAGATTTTTTTTTTAATGTGTGTATCAAATAATTATGCCCTTTTCAGGAAACATGAAATCCACAACAGATTTAACATGTGTATCAAATAATTATGCCCTTTTAGTTTTTCAGGATTGGTGGGAAACATGAAATCTGCAACAGATTGAACGTGCACATGAATCAAATGGATCTCATTGCTAATTTAATGAACTGGGATGAAGATTGTAGTTCCTGTATCATACACATGTTTTTCAAAATGAATAAATGTTTTTTTATTTATGATATGTGTTTCATTTCAAACCTTATTAAAAAAAAAACTTCAGGTGAAGCTTTTGTTTTCTGATTGACACACTAAGCATTTTAATGTATACTCATACTGTCTATTGAGCGAGACGTGTTTTTTGTTGAATGATGCAAAACTCCTGGAAGAGGTACACGGTATAAACATTTTTTTTTATGTGCTGACAATCCCACTTTGCATGACACGGTATAAAATTTTTTTATTTTGTGGAAGGCAAATCTTCTGGTATGGGTCTCACTTAAAAAAACAAACAGGGGGGGAGTAAATAAAACAATTGGGGGGGTGCACGTTCAATTGATTGGCGAGAGAGAAAGAAAAAACATCACTCGAGTGTTGCCATCTTGTTGATAAATGTTCAAACCCAATCGTGGAAATTAAAAATAATAAAAGGCACGCGTAATTCGTTTTCAATTTCAAACCCAATCTTGGAAATTAAAAATAATAAAAGGCACGCGTAATTCGTTTTCAATTTCAAACCCAATCTTGGAAATTAAAAATAATAAAAGGCACGCGTAATTCACATCGCTTTTGCCGATAAATATTCAAACCCAATCTTGGAAAATAATAAAAGGCACGTTTAATTCACATCGCTTTTGCCAATAAATGTTCAAACCCAATCTTGGAAAATATAAAAAGCACGTTTAATTCATTTTCAAATCCAATCTTGGAAATAAAAAAGGCACGTTTAATTCATTTACAAACCCAATCTTGGAAATAAAAAAATATATAAAAGGCACGTTTAATTCAAAATGGGTCGTTTTCAATTTAGGAAATTTTTTTCATGGGGTTACGGTGCTCATCTATTTTTTCGACCGACTGTATTTTAATAGGGTAATAGACAGTTGGAACGCGTTGCCAGAAAATATAGTTAATTCAAAGGGAGTGTACGAATTTAAGACACAATTGGATAGTCAGTGGGAATTGGGGAATTCATAAACAAAGGACCAGCCTTGTTGGGCTCGAGCCTGTAGCTGGTCGTCAATATTTGTATTTGTAGCCCTTTTTGTTGCTTTAGAATGCCGTTAATTAAAATTCCCCTCCTTCGCTATGACCAGACCATTCTACCATTCGTGTAGATTTTCAGAGATTAGAACTGAACTGAATAAAAAATTAGGCTTTCATCAAAATAAACAATCTTCTTACAGCAAGCCAGCAAGGTCCATTTCGAAAATTGGTAGCAAGCGGAAACCTCAACAGCTTCAACTACGACTGATCACTTCATCGGGAGATAGTTTTACACGTTTATCTTAGAAATATGGATTTTTCAGTTTCTGGAAGTGATTATTGGGAAACTACTCCTTTCCAGGAAACCTTTATCGAAAGCTATTTTCAGGAACAAAAGGTTACAAGCTGTTCTAAAATGTTCCCATTTAGAGTATACTGTGCATTGTTAATATTAATTCCTTATTCGTGCATAGTACCTGTATAGAAAAATGGACAATTTATGTATTGATTATTCATGTAATTCGACTTGCAAACCGTAGAACCAAACTAACGAAAATTGTTTCATTCAGAGGCGCTGACATTTAGGGATACGACCTACTATGGCGACCCTAATATTTCTAGATTTAGGGCCTAGACATACCAATATTCAGTGTGACTGATCACTCTTTAATGCGTATAGCCATGAGGGCGCCTACCTCATGCGACCCGATCTCTTTTGAACCCCTCAATACTTTAATGGTTTGTTCTCCCAAGTATAGTATTTTTTGGTGCTAGAACCAGACTTTGATAGTCTACTAAACCTCAAAAGGATAAATATATTCAAATAAAGAGAGAATAATGGTAATTAAATGTAAAATTGTTTGTAGTACTTGATATGTAGAAAGGTTTGTTGCAAAAAGAACTTGGCAGCAAAAATTGCCTTGCTGATTTTAAATTTAAATATCCTGATTGAAGACATTGTTCATGTTTTAGATCATTCTTCCTGGTAAACCATATGGTATATCAAAACTCAAAACAAACTTCATAATATTCAACCTTTCATAAATGGATAAACAAATTTTGATATCAAACAACACTTAAAACTGAGGCTTTGAGTCAGACACTCGTATTTTACCCATTAACATTTATTTTGCATGCTCAGTTAAAGAAAATACATTACAGAGATCTTGAAAGATTGGTCGAAGGACTCAGACCTTTAAACTTATTTACTACGGACATTGGTTTCATGAGCTACGTTAGATTTCTTATTTGACTTAAACTCACTTTTTAGTTAACAACCTTCTGAATTTTATATCCAATGTTTATAATTTACCATTTTGTTTCAAAATAAGGTTTACTAAATATAAGCAGTGCTTAGCACAGCTTGGCAAAATATGACCCTTGTGCCAAAAAAAACAACCTCACCAAAAGAAAAGAATTCCAGTAATGGTTTTATGCAGTAAACTCCCGATGATCCATTTGCGACATATCCATAATCACTTTGTGACAAAATATTGAACAACTTGTATCTCAAATAAAAAAGGTGTTTTAGCACATAAAATAATTAACTGATTTCTTTTGTGAATAAAAAAAATAACCAAACTTTTAAGTACAGAAATCACTGTTTATTATTTCAGAATTGTATGTACATGCACACTACTGTAAGTAAAAATTGTTAAAAACATTTTTGTGTCAATTTTTGCCCTTTTTAGCCATTTTGCCTATCCATGGTTGCCTGGCCACTCAATTCCAAGGATGATGAAGAGTTTACTAATTACGTAATTTAACAGTATTTTAAAATTTTTAACAACCATGCCTTTTGAATGAAAAATTCCTATCTGTATTTTGTCCACATTATAATGTGGTATGCATTTTGCAGCCATTGCCAAATGACAGCCTATTCTCATTTGGCAATGGCTTGTGTTAAAAAATTTGAATTTTCTCAGAGGCGATAACTTTAACTAGAATTTTACCACAAATCAAGCTTAAAAAGAAAAAAAAATGGCAAGTGGATTAAGTCGAAGAATTTTAAGGGCACAAGAGCAGATGGCTAGAACTGACTGACCCTTTCGTCACCAAAAACAACAACTTTGGTGCTGATCTCAACAAATTTGTGAAGCGAGTGTATTTTTTATATCAATTAGAGACAAAAAAAATTTCCAAAACTAGTTTTATTTTAATAGTAAAACTGTTTGCTGAAAATAGATGTCAAAGAATCATTGCAATCATTATTTTTGTTCTAAACAAACAAAAGATTTTATGTTTAACACAATTCTTTAAACTAGTGATTTTCAGCTTTTTTCATTTCACAGGGGACATAAACTACTAATTAAAATTTTATTGCACGCATCAAAAAAAAATTTTTTTTTTGCTGGTCTTGCAAAAAAGGTACAAGTTTAATAATACTTTGATAAAGATAATAAATAATAATTACTTTCATGTTTTGCTCATAGGAAATTATTTTTGAAGCAATTTATAACACTTGGAAATAAAAAATAATACTCAAAATTCCTGGACAGGGGAAAAAAGTTTAAAACTTAACTATTTAAATGAAATAAACCTTCAATTTAAACCATTTCATCATGTGTTAGGCACACCAATGCCATTCTTGTAGCACACCATTTCAAAATTACTCTGCTTTAAATTATAATAAAATAATCTTAATTTTTTTTCAAGATAAAAGAAAATGTAGCTTTTTAGGAGCTATTGTTTTCCAAATGTGATTTGAGATATTCAATAAAATGTGAAATATCTATTGCAATTATTTCCACATGTAGATTTGATTTTTCCTAGCATGTGTAAAAAACACTGATTTTAATATTTTTGAAGTTATTTTATAAGTTACTTTTAAACATTTTTTTATCAACAAAATCCAGGTTATAGTTTATTTAATCCATCCTTACTTTCTCTCTTTCCAGGAACAATTTTGTTATGTATTGTATAGATGTTAATGCATTTTGTGTATCCTTTTAGTTTACTGGTTCAAGTACTAACAGTAACACTCGGAAGATGAAGAGGAAAATTTCACAAGATGTAAACTTAGTAGGAGACAACCAAAATCGCCAAAAGAAAAAGAAATCCCTGAAGCTTCCAATAGAAGAAATAAGTCCACAGTCCTCAAAAATGGATTCAATGGTAAAATTTTTTGAACATCCCTTAAAGAAAAAGCGAATAAAAGACAATCCTGAATCCATAGAAAAAGAATCTCATGAAGATTTTGAAAGATGTTCGATTAATGGCGACTTTCAGTGTACAACAAACAAATCGTCACAGAAACCCATAAATTTAGAAAAACATTTGATTGCACCTATTAAGAATAAATTAAAGAAGAGGCTTGAGAAGAAATTGAAGAAAACTGCCTCTCAGGAAACTGAATCCCTCTTGCTTGAGACAAACAATCTGCCACAGAAACCAAAGATTTTAAATAAAAAAATGAAACAAAGTTTGAAAAAAACTTTAGAATTTTGCAAGGATCTTAAAGATTTGGAAGAGAATTCAGAGGATGCAATTCAAGAGTCTGATGAAGAATTAGTATCAGAAATAAAAAACAGTGATGTTTTCAAAGAAATTAAAGAGTTAATGAATCAAGCACCATTTCTAAGCAACCTAAAAAATTCGGATGAGTCATTTGGTGAACTATCTGGTGATTCAGATGAGTCATCATCAGATGTTACAAATTCCATTTTGCTTAAAACAGTTAAAGTGGGAAAAAATGTCAAGGAAAATACAAAACTACCTGCTAATGAAAGTCAAAATTCATTTTCTAAAGGGAAGACTTGCAATTCTGATGATAAAAAATGTATGCCAGATCAAGCTTCTAATGTGGATAGAGGCTTTATACTGCAGAACAATGACAAGCCCCTCATTCGAAATCTTGTGAATTCCAAGAAGAAAACAGTAGCATCATCATTAAGGAGTAAAGCCCAGGAAAAATTACAAGCTGCAAAGTTTAGGTATTTAAATGAAAAACTTTACACAGAAACTGGGGAGAATGCTTTTCAATACTTCCAAGAAAATGTGGAAGAATTTCATGATTATCATCAGGGCTACAGTGTGCAGGTCTCCAAGTGGCCAATGAATCCTGTTAGCAAAATTATATCTGACATTCAGTACTTGTGAGTATAAATTTCATTGGAAAAAAGCATCTTAAGCTTTGATGATTTTAAATTATTTTTAGGCCCATTTAAAATCCACATTCTAACTGGTTTAAGAAAGTAAAATTTGTAACTGTTCCACTTTTAATTTATTTTATTCCATTGGGAAATTGATACTGTAGTGAACAAAATCCACAAAAAATTGGCCCATTAACTTGATTCAATGGTGGCCACTTTTTCATTTTAGGCATACCAACAAGCTTCAATGCCAATTTGGCCCATTTTTGTTTATTTCTTGGTGTTATTTGTTTCCATACCAGCTTTTAGTTTTCTGGCACCTCTTCAGCTTATTCCTATGTTAGTGCAATTGGCACATACTCACATAATTATTCATTCCAATCTACCATTGTGTTGTGATTCATTTGAAGCTGTAATTCACAGAATTCAATAGATGTTAACTCACAGCACCATAACTAGATGAATCATATGGCAGTAACAAAAGGAATGCAGGATCCAGTAAATCTTATTTTTGTCCAGATGTCTTTTTTCCCCTGGCTTGAACGAAGACTACTTAAACATTTCGACTTAATAAGTCAGTTTAATTTCATTGGGTAGTTATTTGAACACAGTCCTTCTTTGGGAAGAACATTGAAAAAATAGCATTGCTGCTTGTTCAACTCTTGTCAAATCCCAAATCATGCAATCCATTGCACTAACAAAGCATTAAGCTAAAATGGTGCCAAAAAAACATAAAAAGCTGGTATGGGAACAAATGTGCTATGGAATACGCGAAAATGCACCAAAATGGTGCCAAGTTTATTGGTACGCCTTTAATGGATAAGTACCCAATGGTATACATAGCACTCTACCATTAGTTTATCATAAACTCTGCTCTTTGGTAGACAGTTTCACTGTCTTGCATGCAGTTTTCTAAATTGGTAACCAGCCAAATACTTATAAACACATATGTACTTACAAAAACAAGCTTGATTGCACTTGTGACATTCAAAATGGTGGCTCAACGACCACATACTTTGATGTATGGTCCATGATGAGTAGTTGAACTGCGAATGTGACACACATCATTTCCAAGAACTGTCAGAAGCCTTGTAATAAAGGACTCTATTCCTATCACAAGCTTCACTATTCTTTGGAGCTCAGCTTCATTTCAACAAACTGCTGCCAGCTGCACTTACACACAATTGTCCAGTGTTTGACCACTCATAAAAGTACACCTTAATACAACTCTCACCGTTTCGGTCAATCGGTAACCTATTGTAACGTCATCTAACAATTAGGGGTACAACTGATTAAATTTAAACATTATCTATTTAAGTAATTTTAATATATTTACAGAGTTACTTATTTACATTAATTCAAAGTTGTGGTTGCAGCAATTGACATCAAGCCGCCTAGGAGCCAGGAGGGTGGCTCTAAAATCAGAGTCTGGAGGATACATCTGATCCTTTCAAAAGTTAAGTTTCATCTCCAAAAAAGTCTTTTTGGAACAACAAGTTCAATCACAAAATTAACCACACGGAAAAAGGTTTTCTTAGATTTGACCTGTCACATACAAGAAAAAAATTTGAAGTTTTCTCGACATCCAGACGAAGGTTTATGAGGTTAAAATCTTGGGGTGGCTTGTCTGCAGTTTTCTCACAGAGAGCCCAAAATGCAGGTATTGACAACTTGTTTTTGCATCAGGGTTAATCTGAATTCCAGATGTGGAGGTGCTAGACCGACCGGTACACTATTAACTAATGGTAGCATTCATTGAATACAACCTCCCTAAATTTTGGAGGTGGAGTGTTAACCACCACTACAAAAATTAGGAATAAAACAAATGCCAGGCACTTAACTTTATACCATTTGCCCATACTTACTACAATCACCACAAAAATTAACCTATAATGCATATAGTAGTGTAACCCAAGTTAAGTATTTTTGGGAAACACACCTGCTCTGTCTTTCAGGCATCTTGCTAAAGTGTATTTCAATCCATTTTATTTTTACTCAAATCAGTACTTTTAAATCTAAGTAAAAATTTTACTTTGAAGAATGCTCGGTTGAGTATAATGTAATACTAACTTGGTTGCGCCTGCTACACTCATTAAACAGAAAGGTGCATGTTGACTAGGCAACAAAATAGCATTTATGTAAGACCTCCTCAACCTTCGTCATATATTAATCAAGATTGCAGTGACAAGTCCCAATTCTGTCAAAACAACATATGAACATATAAAACAAAATGTATCTAGCAAAATGTTGTTGATATTAACAATTACTGAAAAGAAGCATTTACTGCTGACACTTGGAAAATAATGTGCCAAGAGATTTGTGTATATTCTCTTGGATTGTCCAGTGCTATGATGTAATTTTTTATCTTTTCCATTGATAGCTAGCTGCATTAAGATGAATAGCATTCATGGCAAAGTCATATAATTCCATTGAATGAATGTTTTACAAAAAAAATTTTAATTTCAAAATTAGCCTACTAGTCCTGATGGTACTTAGTGCAAAATGTTCTTTGCTGTAAAATTGTATAATTCTATCGATTTACAGACAAGCATTTTAAAATATTTCATAGTTCAAACATGCACAACATCTAAAAATCGAACAGTAAAAAAAAGCAAAGAACTAAACAGTAGTACTATTACTGTTATTAATTTTATGAAGTGCATTTGCCTCTTTGGCTTGTGTCCTGTGACCTTTTGCCTTATTTATCGTTCTATTTTGTTCTTTATGGTTTTTGGTGGTGCATGAGCAATTTTTAACGTACTGTGCTGCTCATATGTAGAAAACACCATTTTGTGTTCTCTGAGTCAGGCTCTTCCCTGATGACACCCTGATCCACCAATATTTTTTACATTTTTTCTTGAAGATTTCTTTTGATCTTGAAATTATATATATATATATATATATTGTAAATAAATGTTGGTGTGTTTTTGTATTCCATCGATTGATTTTAATTTACAAAATTTCCTCTTACACAGGAAGAAAAATACAGTTATAGCTGACATGGGATGTGGTGATGCTAAAATTGCTCGAACCCTCAACAAACTGACTGTTCATTCTTTTGATATAGTGGCTTTAAATGAGTTTGTGACACCATGTGATATCTCTAAGGTAAATTGTAACTCGTATATTAATTCAAATTGTAATATACTACATTATATGTACAAAATACAGTATAGCCCTAAGCTGGATTATTAATTACCATTTGAAAAGTTCAGTGTTTTTGTACTTTTTGGCTGGCATTGCTCCAGGAACGATGCTACACCAAACCAGTGAAGTGTTTACCATGTTAGATGGGTATGAGACTTGTGAGAAGTAATCAGACACCCCATCTTGATATTTGATTCCTATTGAGATTTACTCGTGGGAATAGAAGCTAGATAGCTGCGCACATCTTCTTTAGGTGTGCACAGGCATCACAACCCAAAGTACTCGAGTGTGATCTATCCTCCATTCTCTCCTCTGCAAAATCCTCACAACAATTGTTGCTTGTTTTTATGCATATCTGACATAATTTTTTTAAACTTTATTTCGACTTTATACATTGACTAGTTTCAGTTCAAAATTGTAAATAGCTGAATTATACATAATTCTTTATTTTGTCTTGTGTCTGATGCAATGGCCCCTTCCACCATAAAACCCAAATATAACCCTACTGAACCCAACCTTGTACCTTACAATGTCTTGGAGATTGCGTAGAAAGGTAGACTCCAGATTACTATTTCTATCTTAATATAAACAAAGATTTAATTTAAAATTAAACTTCACTTTTTAAGCAGCAAAATGGTATGAAACTTACAACACCAAGTAGGCGTGTTAAAAAGTATGTATGCTAAAGTTCTGATGACTAACTATTAAAATTTTGTACTTTTGCTCTGAGGAGGTAAATGCCTGTTACCAGCTTTAGGTAACAGTCAATGCCACCCAGGACAACGCTGCCCATAGAAAGGTGATGTTCTTCTGGAATGTCACAGGTGTGGCATGTTACAACCCTAGGTTAATATCCTCCATTGGGCATTAATCAATTTTGATTTAAGTGCCTGATTATTTAAGTCGGAAGAACTGTTGTTAGATCATTTTCAAAACTGCCCAAATGCTCTCCTGAACATCTTTTGCTAGTTTGTATTTATATCTTGACTTGAATGTGAAGCCAATGTAAAATTGGCTCATGCAAGGATTGGCTTTGCAACCAAGCATTCTGTCTTTAAAAGAGAGCTAAGCATTCAACTACCATGGCAATCTAACAAACGACCATGGGCCTTCCTGGAAAACGTTCATGGAGAATTGGCTCTTATTTGTTAATTTTAAAAATTAACCTACTACTGTGTAATGTAATGAACTGATATCATGACAGTTTCATTTGACTTTCTATGAAACTAGTATTTTGTTATTTGAGAAAACATTTTACTCTGGAGATATTACATGTCGTGTTAATTTTACAGGTGCCTCTGCCCAATGAAAGCGTAGATGTTGTGGTTTTCTGCTTGTCTCTTATGGGCATAAATTTGAAGGAATATTTGCTTGAAGCACATCGAATATTAAAAATGGGGTAAGTTAACTGTATGGTTTACTCACATACATATGCTTTACAGTAGCACACATTATGATGTTAACTTAATCCATCTAAGAAAGCCATGCTCTACAGAACTCAGGCAACAGCATGTGCTATCTCTGTAGCTGATGTGAGCACTATATGACACTTTTGGGTACAGCTGTGTTCTATGCCTCGTTGGGTAGCAACGCTAATGTTTTATGCCGCCAAGAAAAGAATTACCACAGAAAATCGATTTTCTTTACAACGTAAAAAAGTTGCCATGGTTGCTATAAAAACGAAATAATCAAATAAAGATGGGTTGCCTTCGCCCGTTATACCTTGCTACTAAAAGTGCGCCAAGAGCGCTACCACCAAACTAGGCATTGAATGCAGCTGTACCCACTTTTGTTACTATTTTATATGTATTGCAAAGTGCAGTCTATTCATAACACACCTTTGATAAATTTGTCAAACAGCAAAAATAGAAAAGATAGTTGAAGTGGAAAGTCGTAGAAGTAGAAGCATCAAAATATATCTTTTAAAAACAGAAATTAGAAAAGCTCTATGGCCATTTCAGTGGCATTATTTGCCCACCATAGTTCATGCCTAATCAGTAGAAAATTCGAGTTACATGCTTTTCACTTGATTCACAAACGTCCACTTTTTCTAAGTAAACCTTTATAGGCAATGTGCAAAGTTGGACTCAAAGGTTTGGGTATGCTCGTAACAAAGCATGATAATTTTGTATCTCTAAGTCTAGTTCACTTAGAATAGGGGTGCACAACCTTTTTTGGAGAAGGGCCACTCGCACTGTTGATTGAGACATGGGGGGCCGCAAATGAAGTTACAGCACAGACACAATGAAAGTGCTACTACCCAATTATGTACAGCTGTTATTACACTTAATATGTATAGAAAAAAAATAATAACTTATTTTAAACTTACAAATGTTTTCTCAAAAAATCTAGGAGCTCGTTACAGAGCTAAATGAATGATATCGTGAATAGTTTAAAAAAAAGAAGTTAAAAAACATTTGCAATGATCAATCATTTAGAATTACTTTTAAGAATGTGTCTTAAGAACGTCATATGTACTTCAGCAAATTAATTTAGGTTTGAATTTAATAACAGTAATAGTACAATATGAGCAATAAAGATGAGTATCAGAAATTTTAATGATATCAGTAAAATTAGAAATAAAAATTACAGCATCAAATATATTTAATATTAAAATTTCTAGAGCATAAACAATAAATATGTTACAGCTTGCTAATGGGATGGCTGATACTGAGTTTTACTAACTAATTTAGGTATGTTAGGTTCAATACTGCTAGTAGAAACTCTCAAGACTGATTCTAAATGTTTGTCAGTCAATTTGCTTCTTAACTAAAATCCTCTTGGAATTTAAGTCAAAATTAGTTTGCGGGCCGCAGGTTGTGCACCTCTAACTTAGAACATGATTAAAAGGTTTTCCATATTTTTCGAAATTCGTTGATAGCAGTTTAAAAAAGCTCAAGATCGACATTCTCGAATCCCTGTCCATCTCCGTTTTCATTGCTTCTGATGTCACACAGGCTAGTTCAAACCAAATTGTTGCTCACTGAGTTGCTTACCATTAATGAAATTTTACCAAGAATGGAACGGTAGGGCATTTTATTGTGACACATCGTCATCTAACTCTTGTATCTTTGATGACCAAGCACCTCTGCCATCGAGTCTGTCCAAGTGTGTCGGTCACACTGTAAATTCTTCTTTCTAGAACTGAAGATTTGGCTACTGATGCAATAAAATTTTTATTTTTGTGACATGTCCTGAAACATCCCCTTGCTTGTTTAGTTGTACTGTTTAAAATATGGTGTTCTTGTTACAGAGGAGCATTGAAAATAGCTGAAGTGGAAAGCAGAATTACTGATGTAAATATCTTCATAAAAGGTCTGAAATGTTTAGGATTTTCATTAGAAAAACAAGTAAGTCTGATCTAGTTTTGCTTAGTTCGGTGGCAGGTTCATCTGTAGTGATCAGCGAGAGACTGAATTTGATCGCAATAAACCACATGGAGCTAAGCACATTATTTAGATCTTAAGTAACAATATTTTAGTAATGAAAAATCAAATTACCTTCCATTTTCATTTAGTGTCCTAATCCTTCAGTATCACTAGTACACCAATAAATTTACCATTCCCTTAGAGATCTTAGTATTTTATCTTATTTTGAATCAGTTAATTTGTTTTAGTTAAGCAAAGAATAAGGGAAAGGTATATTTTCCTAGATTGGTCTATAATTAATATTATTTTCATAATTCAAATTTTAGTGATGAATAATGAATTTTTTTTCACTTAAACACAGTAACAGTAAGACTTCAAATTGTTCTATTACAGAAGAGATATTTAATTAAAAATAGAGAGTTATATACCTTAAAACTGTGATGTTTTCTCATAACTTAGGATAACTAACCCACAATTATTTCCTTCTTAAAATATCAGAAAATAATTCATATGCAATTTAAATTACTTTCAAGAGTATAAGTATTAATTAAATCCAAGATTCCTATTAACTACTGTTTATGATTTAAGGATGTGTTTCTTTTAGTATCCCGATAGTTTGACGGGTCCCATTATTAGGGTTCCAGAAGTGGACAGAAATTCTCAACATCTGTTTCTGGTTCAACTTTGTTGGGAGAACTAAATGTGATTGATTATATGTACTGTTTAAGGTACTAATTACTAAGCACATATCACAACATTCAATGAAAAAAGGATGGCAAGATATTTTATATGCTGCATACATACAAGAGTACCAAACAAGAAAATGTGTATTGCTACTGCACTCAGTTGAGACATACTTTTCCAGAAGTATTAAATAAATCTCAAATTGAAAACTAAAATTATTTAACTATAGTAGTAACGCTTTTTTTTAATATAAATCATGAAAACAGTTGAAAATAAGAATCTTTTTGCAGATGTGGCATTTTCTTACTGCTGTTTTTTAACCTCACAGTTCAGTGCTATTCAGATTCAACTTCTGACAGCATTGTGTCCTATTCCAACAGCATTTGATGCTAAGGATCTAAAATCAAAGCAAATAAATCTGAAATAATGAAATATCATAGCTTAGAATATCAGTAATGGCTATTCTCACCACCTATTAAACCTATAATTTGAGGTGCAAAATTACGTGGTGTTGTCCTAGGTTTTTCCCTTTTGGATTGATCTTGAACCGTCACCTATGCTGTTGCTCCAGTGTGACATTAATTAAAATATCTACGTAAACCCAATAATTACCTGTTTTGAAACCCTATCCATTATGATTGCTATTTTTGCACACCAATGCTATTAGACACAATAAAAATTGAAAGGCATCATTCAGATCTGTATGTTATCTAGAACCCAGATTTTTAGGTGCTAAATATCTTAAATTAAGTTTTTAAACCCATGATTTATGTTTTAAAAGCCCTGTTTCAGGACTTGAATAAATAGCACTTTAAATCATCAGATAAGTCGAAACAAATTTTTACAATGATATTTTGAAGAGTTTTCTATCACTTTGACTGTTTTTAATTCAAAACAATCCAATTTGATTTCAGGACATGAAACACAAGTTATTTGTTTTTCTGGATTTGAAAAAGGAGAAGAAAAAATTGAAGAATGCCAAAATCCCAAATATAACTCTGAGACCGTGTTTGTATAAAAAGAGATGATGCATTTAAAAAAGTAAAGTTATATTATCTCTCATTATTAAGTGTTTGCTCATTTCTTTTTCAATTACTTAGCATTCATTTGCTAAGAGTAGTTAATATTTGTAAGAATAAATGCATCACTTGTAAGATTAACAATACATGCATGACTTAACTAAGCATCTCAGTTTTTCTTCGAAAGAGGGAAGAATGTTCCGACTTCATGTTGTCAAGGATTCAATTCTCATCTTCCACTTCTGCAGAGGGGTAGCTGTAGCCTGGTTGGGAGAGTGAAAGACTCCCCAACAGAGAGAAAGAAAGCAAATCCAACCAAAGAACGTTGTGTACAAAACTGCAGGGCTCCTAACACGTCACCTTTTTGACATTTTGTCACCTTTTCAGGGGTTTTAAGTTCTTAAATTCTATTTGTAGAAGAAAAATTTTTGGTGCGAGTTAAAAAAATTCATTTTCTCTAAAAAAACAGGGTTTGTACGAATTCAATTTCGAAATGCGAATTATTTTCCACCACAAGAATGGATTCAAAAATGTATCGTTTCAGTTGTAAAAGGATACTTCACGGTGCCCGCGGTGTATTAGCAGCAAGTTCTAGAAATTTTCCCACGGGAAAAGGCTATCTATAAAACGAAGTGCCGAAGTTTAAGGGAAGCAAGGCCATCTGCATGTCCGACCCTTCTTACCTAATTACCTAACTTGAGTGATAGAACCGTGAGTGGCATTTACGACTAACGTTTTCCTTTCACAGTATTGTGTGGTGTATCATTTGGCGCAAGATAGATATCACCGGTCGACAGGGTCGATCAAAAGGAGGAACTCTCTGGGAGGTCAGACGCTGACAGATCGTAAATGGTAATTGATGCCAGGGGTCACTTAAAGGGGGGATAACATCCTCCATACACAGATCTGAGGACGGTCTCAACAGACCCATTTTATTTTCGGATTCTGGAATAAGACGAGAATGGAGAGGTCAAGAGACCGGACAGATCAAGCTAATATTAACTCAACGTTAACCCAGGAGGAGAGGTAGTTCCTTTAGTACCTTTGTCATCACACACATGTTGCGGTTTCTGTTGTGGGTCTAATTATGTCTAGAAGGGGGGTGTAGATACGTCGCAGGTAAACTCTGAAAGGACGGTGGAATCTTTAATATGTATGATAATTTACACTCGAAGGTGTCTTCTGTAAAGTTTTTTAGGGGATAGATCATCAACCTCTCACACATCCTAAGCGCTCGATGCTCCCCATCGAGAACCCAGACATTCCTGTATACAGAACAGAGGCTATTCACGCACTGCTCTCTTTGTGACTTAGAAATTAGGGCATGGAAATCTTAATGGACTTCAGCCGTTTCTTCAGGAGTTTGAGATCTGAAAGATTCCAAATCCCTCCGTAACCAGAGAATGCAAAAATTTCGGCCGTCTCTGTATCCAGAGGGTTAAATATTAAAGGAGCGTTGCGAACGTATTGAAAATCATTCTCGATTTTCATCGAAGTTATTACAATTTCTTGAGTTTTTTTAGTGAAAGTCAGTTTTTAAAAAGATTAATGACTCATTACTTTCTACTCGAAAAAAGAACTAATTAACATTGGGACATGTAATATTCACACAATACATAATGCTTTTCTTAAAGGTCTAAAAGAGTTAGGGGAAGATGTGTCTGAACTAATTTTTACTATTCACAGACTTTTTAATCAGTGGCCTAAGCTTTGGTGAACGTACAAACAATTTCAAGAAGACTTGAAACTTCCCACTCACCATTTCATCAAGCATTGTTCAAGCAGGTGGCTAAGCCTAAAGCCAGCTGCTGAAAGGTTGCTTGAACAGTGAATTGCAGTGCGAAAGTATTTCCTTGGCTGCATTCCAATAAAGAAGCCTAACATGATACAATGACCAGGTTACAAAAAAATTGTACATTTACTTAGAAGAGAAACTATGAAGGCTGAGGTGATATTTTTCCTATCAAGTGCAGGTATATTTAATCGTTTCACTGAATTTCTTCAGAAAAAGGAACCTTTAATACATAACCTTCATTCTCAACTTGAATTGTTGACAAGAACAATTTTGGGTAGGATCTTAGTAAGAGGAATTTATTTGAGATTTGAAAATGGATAAATCGGAAGATACATGTCCTCAGAAATTGTTGCCTCTGGCAGATATTGTGATTGGAGATCAAATTTCTAGAGCGTTACATAATGTGAAAGAGAAGAAAAGGAATTTATTTTTTCTAAGGGCTCAGAATCATTACATTGCCAGTGTTAAATATATTTTGAAGAAGTCCTCCTTCAGTTCATCTCTCCTTAAAAGTTTATCCTGTCTTGGTCCTCTTGAGAGACTCAGTGGCGAGAGTGTTCGACAAGTATTAGAATTTGCAAGAGCAAAGAATGCTATGGGATGTCCCGGCAGACATACTACTGGATGAGTGGAAATTACTCCAAAGAGAATTTGAGGAAGAAGGATTTAGAATGAAGCCTATTGATGTTTACTGGAACCAGTTCTTCAGACTGCAAGACTAGCAGAGTTGCCAAGTGCTCCGGAACTTCCGAAATTTCTATGCTAAAGAATCGAAAATCCGCAACTCCATGTAATCTTTGGTTCACTCCCGAAATCGCGTCAATGCAGGGGAAAAGGAAATTTTCTCTATGAAAAGGAAAATGTTTTCCATTTTCGGAGAAATTGTGTATTAGAAATTTGTTTCTATAATTTAAAGATAAAACCTTTCATGTATACATGTAATTTTTTATCCTTAAAACAGTACAAAGTCCAAAATTCGGAATCCTCTTGCCCTCGGCCTTTCCGGATTTGGGATTATTTGCATTTTTTGTAAAAAAAAACCTTAACATAACCTCCCCTGAGCAAATTTTGCGCTTGTAATACTAAAATAGCAGATATATAAGTAGAAAGAATATATAAATAGGAATTTTTTTAAAACAATGCAAGAAATTTTACTTGCAAACCTTCTTAATTTTTCTGTGTGGTATTTACTCTGAACATGTCCGCTATTTTGCGTTTTTTCATCAATTAGGTCCAGGTTTATCTCCTTGTTCTATGAAAATTGTCAGAAAGATGGAAAAAAGTGAGAAAAACAAAAAACTCGGGTTAGCAAAACGACCAATATTTATTTTTTTCGAAATTTTTTTGATAATGAGAATGCTTATGAAGCTGCTCAGAAAAGGTTGGCAACCCTGCAGTAGTGGTGTGGATCCTAAGTACCTAGCTGTGTCAAAGCTAGTGAAGACTACTCTGTCACTTTCTCATGGTAGTGCTGACATTGAACGTGGCTTCTCAGCTTCAGGAAGAGCTTTGGCAGGAGACAGAGCATCAATGTCAGAATGTTTAATATAGAGAGATACAAAACGTAAGGCACAAGCAAAATTAGAGAAGGACAGGAAAGAAAAAGATAGACTGGAAGCAGAGAAAAAAATTTAAAGCAGCTGGCAAAGAAAAGATAGGTGATAGAAGAACGAAAACTTAAAATTATGCATAAGGAAGAGGATGAGCCATTGGATAGTGCTTCAAAATTATTAAAGAAAGCAGCAATTCAGGCAATGATTGAAGGAGCAGCTAAAGTCTCAGGTAATGCTGGTCAGCAAAGACAGACTTTAAAAATGCACATTCTTCTATTGAGAAGAAAAAGACAAAATTAATTTTAGTCTTTTTCAACAAAAAAAATTAAGACATAATATTTCAAAGAAAAGGAAGAAATTCTTCAAGCTGTGTCAAAAATAAACGAATTAAAAAATCATAATTCCGATTTTTTTTAAATTTTTATGTTAATATTTTAAAATGATGTACTTTTTAAATGAAGAAAATAAAAAATCCTTACAAAGAAAGAAAAAGAAAAGATAGGGGGAGCTTGGGAGGATTTTTTATTTTCTACTTGAATATATTTAGCATTATTGTTATTTTTTTTTTGCTCGATTAGAGTCACTTTTTGTCACCTTTTTGGTTTAATTAGTCACTTTGTCACCTTTTTGGACCTTGAAACCTGTTAGGAGCCCTGAAACTGTCATGGCATCAAATGTCCTCACATTGGCATGGTGTGGAAGATTGGAGAGTGGGGTGCCAGCTCAGGTGTGTTGATGTCATCCGACTGTGGTTCAGAATTGCGTGGTATTATCCTAAGATCTTTCCTTTCAGGATTGATCCCTGACCATCGCTGATAGCCAGTTGTGCTGCTCCAGAGCAAGGTTAATTAAATACTTACCTGCCTCCACAACTGCTCAATATTGCTAATATGCAGTCAGATTAAAACTGAATATCAGTATCAGATTTTTAGTAACTGAAACAGCAGAATTATGGAATATCATTATAATGTCGGCAATTAAATTGCCCTTTTGTTCTTCAAAAATAAGTAACTACCTCAAGTTATTGATATCATGTATTTATTGAATGTGAAACAGTGAATGAAAATCTATTCCATGAATGAAAATTCTTTTCATTTTGGACACAAATGTTCTGTATAGTTTCGAGTTTTATATTTCGAGTTTGTTGCGTCCACATGCTGTGGACTAATGTTGATATGCTTTACTTTTGCACTTAAAAATTGGCAGTTCACTTGTCACCTAGTTTGGGGGTTTCTCTCGATAGGTTGGTCTGCAGTGCACAAATGTTCTTTATAGTTTCGTGTTTTATATTTCGAGTTTGTTGCGTCCACATGCTGTGGACTAATGTTGATATGCTTTACTTTTGCACCTAAAAATTGGCAGTTCACTTGTCACCTAGTTTGGGTGTTCCCTCGATAGGTTGGTCTGCTGTGCACAAATGTTCTTTATAGTTTTGTGTTTTATATTTCGAGTTTGTTGCGTCCACATGCTGTGGACTAATGTTGATATGCTTTACTTTTGCACCTAAAAATTGGCAGTTCACTTGTCACCTAGTTTGGGTGTTTCCCTCGATAGGTTGGTCTGCAGTGCACAAATGTTCTTTATAGTTTCGTGTTTTATATTTCGAGTTTGTTGCGTCCACATGCTGTGGACTAATGTTGATATGCTTTACTTTTGCACCTAAAAATTGGCAGTTCACTTGTCACCTAGTTTGGGTGTTCCCTCGATAGGTTGGTCTGCTGTGCACAAATGTTCTTTATAGTTTTGTGTTTTATATTTCGAGTTTGTTGCGTCCACATGCTGTGGACTAATGTTGATATGCTTTACTTTTGCACCTAAAAATTGGCAGTTCACTTGTCACCTAGTTTGGGTGTTTCCCTCGATAGGTTGGTCTGCAGTGCACAAATGTTCTTTATAGTTTCGTGTTTTATATTTCGAGTTTGTTGTGTCCAAATGCTGTGGACTAATGTTGATATGCTTTACTTTTGCACCTAAAAATTGGCAGTTCACTTGTCGCCTAGTTTGGGGGTTTCCCTCGATAGGTTGGCCTGCAGAGCCTTGTGGGACCTTTTACCCTGTCGCTTCATTGGGCTCTCTAAACCTCTGGTGAGTCGGAGGGTGCAGTAGACTCTGGGTAGGTAAGTGAATTAACGTCGCACTGTAGCAACACAATGGACTATTAACGACAGTCCTTCATCCATTCTTATGGGAATGATTCGAGGACACCATGTCATTTTCAGCCGTCATCCCACTCTCCAAACTTCCACACCTCACCAACGAAAGTACACTAGAGACCACTGGTTGAACCTCTTAACTCTCCAGTTAATCCACCACACCTCCTACCAAGCTACTACAGCCCACAGTAGACTCTAAAGCTGTGCCACCACTCAGGTTCTCTTGAAGTATATTGTGTTAAATATCTATGTAAATTCCAGCTCATTCCTCCAAGTAGTTCATTTGCAAAGAATGATTAAAAACAACAGATGTTTAATTTGTTGTGAAAAAACTAGCACAAAGAGAGAAAAATTTGCATTGCTGTTTTTCTGAATCAGTTTCCCTCACAAAAATTTATTAAAGTTTGCTAGGTGGAGTGGTAGCATCCGATACGTTAGGCCGCCAAAGCGATTGTTTACGCCAAATCAAGATGGCGGCCGATATAAGCAATTCCAAGATGGCCGCCATATAGCAAAATCCACACCGTGAACCTTTGCATACAGTGCATAAATAATAATAATTTGTTTAAAAATTAAGAAAAAAGCAATATAAATTTCACTTGAAAATTTTCTAATATTTCAGTCTGGTTTTCTCCGAACATGTACGCAATTTTGCTTCAATTTCATCCCAGTTTTGTCCCTTAAAAAAAAAAAAAAAATTAATAAAAAAAAACGCGATTTTTTTTCAAAACGTCCGGATTTTCATCAATTTTGAATTAGAGACTTTGCAATGCATAGAAAATTCAAAACAAGAAATCTTTTTTTAATAAGGTAGTTCTTTTCTGTGATCATAATCCACACAAAGGTTTTTGATGAGAAAAAAAAAATCTAAAAATTCTTCTGCTATCCATAAGTGTGAAAAAATATTTTTTCACAATTTTTCTAGCAATTAGCATTATGTGAGCAACTCAATGGGGATATTCCTGGTTATAGAGCCATATATGGAAAATCAAAACAAATTTTTTTTTTATTGTAACGACTTTACAAGAGGAAATTGTTTTTTAGAGAAGTCAAAGCGTATTGCGCTTAAGGTTTCAATGCGTTCAAACCAGTATACCGTGAGAAATTTGTTTGTAGATAAGTTACAGCGTATAACGCACGATCCCCGCCTGCCGGCGAGGACCTTTCACCGTTGGCTTCCATGCGTATAAGTCACCATATTGGGTGCCCACCCAAGCATAGTCCTGTGTTTGTAATATAACCAAAAGCTAAACAAAAATCAAACTTACCCTCATAGCCGGGTCCTTGAAATTCTGACTATGGTTAACAGTCATATGCTCGAATCGATAACCCTTGAACTCTTTGTCCTTCGGGTATTGATACCAGCATATGACTTCCAATAGTCAGAAATTTTTGTAGTTCCTTGCAAAATCCAGCTCCGAATTACCTCAGCCAAAACTTTCTGGTTCCTATTTTTCACCTCAACCATAAAACATTTATCCGTCCCTCGTTCAAGTCCTCCAAACACCCATTCACCCTCCAATTTCTTACTCCTGTTATACTTTCTTTTGCTAAACTTTTGTCCACTCCTACCTATCACCAGCATCCTTTCTCAATGTTAAAATCATATCATTCTCACATGAAAGACATTTCACCCTCTTCCCCAATCAAACTACTACATGTTTGCAAAAAAAAAAAAAACATTTTCAAACGTTCACAATAACACTATTCACTGCTATATCAAATCAACTAAGGGGAAATGAGCAACCAAAAGGGGGAAAAAATTCTAAATTCCAATCTGCAATTTCAAAAATCAAATTTAATCCAAATTTTTTTTCGAAATTTTAATCCAAATTTAAATTAAGTGACAAATTTAAAAAATTGTAACTTACAATCTGCTTTCCAAACTTAGACTAAAAATTTTAAAAATAAACTAAACAAGTCGATTTTATAAATCAAGAGCAAAATTCATATGCACCCAACAATTTCAAAGACTGTCTAAATTTTAATTCCGTTCTACATTAAAAATAAAAGTAGAAAAGTGTATTTTCTTCCTTAACCAATCATGAGACCCGTTTATTATCGTCAGGAGAAAATATCTAGGGTTGCCTTAAAACTAAGAAAAATGCGAAAACGGGAAGGTTACCACATTTGGCGATACATCGCTCGAAAGTTGTAACGTATCGGATACTACATTCCATCCCATGAAAAAGGAATAAGTAGTGTAAAGGTGTTTTTTCTTTTTAAGTAACACAATAAAAAACATCAACATGAAGATTATTCTGTTGGAGCCAACGATAACACCGGGTACTACAGATTTTCTGCATCTAGAAATGACTTGAAACTTTGTATTTTATCCTACTCACTCCTACAAGCAATTTGATATGTCGCACGATAGGTTTCGGCCTCCCAGGGCACCAGCAGTCAGGTCGGGCACGTGTAAGCCCCATGTTAATTTTTGGAAGCTTTTTACGACTACACAAGGGGCAACAGATACCTCATGCAGAGACTAAAACATTAGTGTGCAGTTTTTAGGCTTGAAATTTTAGTGACTTCATCGGTTACTGAAAAAATGAAAAAAAAAAGTTTTTTTGCTTGGGGGTGGGGCGAAATTTTGTGGCTCGCTTCCTATTGCTTGTTATCGCTTCTCGGCCTACACAGTTCGTCCGCTGTCCCAGTTGAATCCCCTGTCACAGGTATTACTCCACTCTCCTTGGGTGTTTTGGGATTATGCTTTCTGGGAGCATATGGAGTGGGGACAGTTCTTTTGGAGGGTGGATGCCCCCTCAACGTCATTTGATCACCAACCCATACTTCACAATAGAGAGCTACGAAGAAACACCACAACTCTCGAACTTCAAAACAAATTTCCATGTCCTCACTGCCCTTTCAGTGCACGTTCAAAACAAGGTCTAAATGCACATGTTAAGGTCTATTGTGAGGTTAGGAATCTTATTGAACACCAGGAGAACGAAACACGACTTCTGAAAAGATTTGATCCCTCGCAGGAACCCACAGTGGCTTCAGTCGCTGGCGCTTCTCCTGTTGAGGTGTGTGAACCATCTAACACCCTGGCTTCTCCCCAGATAACAGACGAACCGTTCACCTGTCCGTACTGCCCCTTCTCCTGTCAATCCAAAGAAAGACTCCTTTTCCACATCAAAAAGGAATGTCTCAACTACCAGCAAATGATTCTCGATGACATCAAAATACACCCTCCAAAAGAACTGGCTCCAAAGGCCCAAAGAACTGTCCCCACTCCATATGCTCCCAGAAAGCATAATCCCAAAACACCCAAGGAGAGTGGAGTAATACCAGTGACTGGGGATTCAACTGGGACAGCGGACGAACTGTTTTCCAAGCTCCCCCTCCATCACATTTGGATCTGACTCCAATGACCCGGACTTTGTCCCACCTAAGAGAACAAAGAAAGTCAAGTTCAGGCAGAGGGCAAATATGGCTAATACACTAAACGCGCCAAACAACGCTCCCGTCTCCCTGACTGGATCGACCAATTCAAGATCGGTTAAAAGACAATTCAGGCACTCCACTGACATCCCTCAGAAAACAAAAAGGAGGGAAAACACGCTGATACTACAATTTCCCATCACTGACGTTGTGCTCTGTCCTGAGGACAGTTGTGCTAAACAATTTAAAAACTACGTGTGGACGTCTAATCAAATATCTCTGAAAAGACACCTGCGCGTAGTTCATGCCGTCAGAATTAATGCCATGGAGCAGAAATGTAGTCAGTGCAATCAAAATGTAAGTGGGAAAATTTCAGCCCACCCATGTATCCCAAAGGAGGAGCTCATTGTCCACGTTACCACCCAATATCCGTTCCAATGCCCTCAATGTGATGACTCTTATCCCCATAAAAAGGGATTGGATAACCATTTAATGAAGCACCGTCGGAAAAATGTCAACCTGCCTCCAAAACCAAAAGGCCCGCTCAACATCTCCCATGTTGTACCTCCTGCTACCGACACAATCTCAAATTCTCAGGAAGTTACCAACACACAAGGAGAATCCACTCTCATCCCTACTTCCATTGAAAATTTCAAACAGAGGAAGATCCCATACAAAAACAGAAACAACCCTTTCTCTAAATCAGACGTCCGATTCAGATACAAATCGATGCCTGAGATGCCGGAAATTAACCTCCCTCCTGTGGGAACTCCTCCTGTGGATGATGAAGACAGCACGGATGACACTGGCACCCAAAGCGTCCCATGGATCCCATTGTCTCCACCAAAACATAAGACGGTGCTCACTCCGTTCAATTCACAGCTCCGCACACTTTCAGAACTCGACCTAATCGACACAGGCTGGGTTGATTTTGAGAGGCTAATGGATCAAATTATTGAAACCACTCAGCAGACTGTCCGCCTCCCTCAGACCAGTGTGAAAGCCCCATCCAAGCCCTTTAACGTCGAGGACCCAGCTGCTATCCAAAAACTCTATAAGAGGAATAGGAGATCGGCGGTTCGACACATTACCGAGGGCCGCTCACCTGGTTGCACGATTCCCATCAACGCCTTGAAACAGCATTTTGACAAAAGGTCCCACGTGAGGGAGTTCAATCCAGATTTCTTCTCCAATGTCAGGGCAGCGGAATCCTCTATTGCCATGTCCCCAATCACGCCCGAGAAGGTTTCAAGGCGGATGAAAAAATTCGAAAATACAGGCCCAGGCCCAGACCGCCTAACATACAGGCACTGGTGTACTGTGGATCCCGAGGGGGAAACTCTAGCTGCAATATTTAACATCTGCCTTCTAAATAGAAAAGTTCCCCAGCACTTCATGGAATCAAGAACTATCCTGATACACAAGAAGGGATATGTAAATGACCCATCCTGCTGGCGCCCCATCTCGCTATGCAATACAGTGTATAAAATATACACTGGACTGCTGGCTTCCCGCCTTGTCAAATGGCTCGAAGATTCTAACATCCTCCATCCGGGGCAAAAGGGTTTCCTGCCTTTCGATGGTGTTTTCGAACATAATTTCCTCCTGGAGTCCTTCCTCAACAAAAGCAGGACCGAACACACTGATTCGTTTCTGGCCTGGCTAGACATCACGGATGCATTTGGAAGTGTGCCCCATGCCGCAATCTCTCAAGCACTTCTGGCCTATGGAGCTGGGGAACATTTTGCTTCAGTCATTGAATATCTGTATGCCAATGCATCTACGGTGATTCATAACAACACCGAATGTACCAACCCCATCCCAATCAGATCAGGGATTTTACAGGGAGACCCAATCAGTGGACTACTCTTTGTAGTAACGATTGATCCACTTCTTTGGGCAGTAAACCCAGATCCTTCCTGCAGAGCAATACTCGCCTACGCAGATGATCTTACCCCTGTTGCGTCGTCAAGCCAGGAACTGCAGTGTGCGCTCAACAAGATCACGGAGCAATGCAGTCTACTTAACATCTCGCTCAATCCACAAAAGTGCGTATCAATGCACCTATCGGGAAGGACTCCTACGGGATGTCGTGATACCACATTCCGCATCGAAAATATCCCAATCCGCTCTCTAAGGGATGGAGAAGTACAATCATTCCTTGGCAAGCCAGTTGGATTTATTCCTGGTATTTCTGCTCTATCCAATTTTAATTCCCTCCTCTTGAAGGCAAAATCAATTCTAGTCTCCAAGCTGGCATATTGGCAGCGGATAGATGCACTTAAAACCTTCTTCTTCCCTTCTCTCACATTCGCAATGAGAACCGCACAATTCTCTAAAACACAATGGGCCAAGATGGACAAGCAGCTCATCCCCCTCGTCCGCAACGCTCTCTCCCTCCCAACTCAAGCTGCCCGAGACTACTTATACGCAAGTAGGAGAGTTGGTGCATTTGCTCTTCCTTTGGCGGCGGAGGAATCCGACCTCTTTGCAGTCGACAATGCATTTAAACTCCTCATGTCTAAGGATTCGTTCACCGCACAATGTGCTGAGGTGGATCTCACCAATACCATCCAGGGCAGACTTGGGAGCGATGCCGAGGTCAACCCAGGAGAGTACCTGTCCGCCACCATGGGCGAAGCTTACGAGGACTCCTCGAATCAGCTGAGGAACACATGGACCAATGCTCGTAAAGCTTCTGGTCGTTTACAGGTCAAGTGGTCCTTCAGCGATTCCTCCCCCATCATTGAAATGGAGGACATTAAGCTCACGGCTGTCCATCGCCGAAATGTCGCTCATTCTCTAAGAAATGTCTGCCGACGTCGGAGGGATGAGTCTTTGCTTGAGAAGTGTGACCAGGGAAAAGCTATGCACTGTGTGTCGCTCTCTTCGGCTAGCACTCACTTCTTCTCCTCCGGGTTGTACACCAGATTCAAAGACTGGCAATTCATTCATAGGGCCCGTCTCAACCTTATCAAGCTTCATGGCACAAACAAATTTACCTCCCATGACAGAGTCAGCTGCAGGCGGTGCGGATATGCTCTTGAATCCCTCCCACACGTCCTCAACCATTGCAAAAGGCATTCACATCTTTGGAGAGAGCGACACAACTGTGTGGCTAAACGTGTTTTAAACATGTGTATTGGGCGCTTCACCCCTGTGGCCTATGATAAGGCTATTTCAAAAATCCCCATACTCAATGACATCTTCCCTAACTCACTCCTTAGACCTGACATTATTGTCAGAAATGGGGACGAATTCTACATCTTGGATGTTACCATCCCCTTTGAGAATGGCCCTACAGCTTTCACTGAATCAAGGGCCTGGAAGATGGAGAAATATGAGGACCTCCGTGCAGCCATAGCGAATAAATTTAAGAGCTGCCAAATTGTCCCCATCATCGTTGGAAGCCTGGGATCCAATGAATGACCCTTTCGTCCGAAGGGCCTGCTCAAGAACCTACGCCAAGATGATGAGGGCCCTCTGTGTCAGCGATGTCATCCGCATCTCTCGAGATATCTATCACACCCACATCTCGGGAACACCACCAACACCTTCGACAGTATTTCTCCCTAAGATGACCAACATCGTCGTGGAGGACAGTGACAGAATTTCCCCCACTCCAGGTGGTCCAGAAACCATCGACAACGAGAACTTTGCTCCAACACAGCAAACCATACTTGCTGCCTTTCAGTGAACATTTTCTTGGTTGCCCTTGTACAGCCAAGGGGAACATTCTACCTACAAGGACTCATGAACTTCCTCCGCACTCTACAATGTTCACTTACAAAAAGGAAGAAATAAAATTTTGTCCCCATTGTATATATCTCTTTCAAAGGCAGCACTGTTTCGCGATCTGCCACAACATGTTCTCTATTTTTTTAAGCACTTTAATATGTAAATACGCGATTGTGCTTTTATATGCTTAACCACTATTTGCACTTACAACTGTGACTCCGCGATTGTGCTATTTAATGTACATAATTTTATATTCCCTCCAGTGCACTTACTACTGTAAACTCGCGATTGTGCCTCTTTTGTACATACTTATTTTACTATTTCTTTTTACTTTCTCTCAATTGCACTTACCACTGTGAATCCGCGATTGTGCATCAAATGTAAACTATAATTCAAGACTAATATTGTTTAGTCTAATTGTCATATCCTGTACAACAAATTATGTCTAAATAAATAAAAAAAATATCTGTCCGTTCAGAAATCTCGTTTGATAGAGCTACTGTTTGGTCTTTCCCCCGGAATTACGTCCGGTACTGTGACTTTTGTATTCAAGTGCTAAAATGGATCCTTCAGATAGTGAGACTACCATCGAAAAGGATAAACTGTTCTCTACTGTACAAGTCACAACTCCAATTGAACACTCCCAGTTCGGGGCTGAGAAGTCTTTCACTCCTGTACAAATCATCCCTCCCGTTGAGTCGTCACCATCCATTGAAAATGTACATATTCATCAACTTTCCATAACCAGTCTTAGCCAGACTAACACCAAGGCATCTCAGATGGTCAAGTCCGATGCTAGGAACGTGTCCCCTTCCCAAAAGGATGCTTCCCAATTCCAAGGCAGATTCGAAGAGTACTTGAAATCCTCTGTTCCCCATGAGCAACTAAAAGTTGAATTTGACGTGAGCTCCGTTGGTTACATCAGCAGTGCTCAATCCCAGACAAATCACACCAAAATTTCTCCAGGAAGCTCTAGTGAATCGATTGAATTTCATTCCACTCCGGCCCATAATCAGTCCCAAAGTCATGATCCTAATTTGACAACTCCTAAGTCTTCTGGTGTCCCTGAGGAATCTCCGGTCTGCTCCAGGACCCGATCTGGCATTATTGCTAAACGTGCTAGAATCCTTTCGACGGAAATTCGAGACACAAATGGGAGAATTAGGCAAATCTGTACGCCTCCTCAAAGACTAGAAGCCACAAAAATGGCCCCCCTGAATGAAACGGAGTCCTACTTAAATGTGTCTCCTGATTCCCCTCCTTCATTGGATTCACCAATAAAAACTGGGGACTACTCTGATCCTGCTGTAGAGTGTTCCTCCCCTCAAAGGAAGAAGGTGAATGCGGTTGAGAACATAATTGAGTCTCTTGCAAAAAGCTTCCAGGAAATCGATCCCTCTCAAGCTGATCCTCAAGGAACTCCTCTTACTGTTCAAAACCATCTGGGTCCCAAAAAGAAAAATCTTGTGAACTCCTATTCGGATACTCATATGGTCCCCCTCCAGGTGAAAATCGATTCCGAACTCCAACCAAATCTCCCGGTTGGATGTGATTGTTCAATTGCGGAACCCACTTCCACCCCCCTGAAGAGGTTTTGTTCTTGTCCAAGGAATACGCACATTTGAAGGAATTTGAGACGAATATCCTCGTCCCTGGAAAATTTCAGAGGGATTATTCTACTCGCCCGTCCACGGATCAAAACTCAACGGATTCAAGTCGTCGCAACTCCAAAACTCCATCAAGTGACAGCTCCTCCTTGGAGTTTGACTGGGTGGATTCCCCCACCATCTCTTTGGGCTCTTTGAGTCCACTTAGTGTCAGTTACGCTCCAACTGCCTTTTCCCCAGCCTTGAATGACGTTTCTAATAAATACTCTTTGTCCGACACTCAGGTGCTGGTCCAGAATCGTCAGGTGAAGGATAAAGTTCTTGGCCCCTCTTCCCCCAACTCTGCAACAGACTTTCCAAGTCTTCCAGTTTTTAGGCCCCCTACTCCATTTGATAAATTACAAATGAATCTCTCGGGCCCCCCAAAGGTTGCATCTTTCTCCAAGTCCTCCTTTGCTGAAATCGCGGCAAAGAAAAACTCACCGTCAGTTCCCATTTCTGCTCCAAAACCTTCACTGCCAGCTAATGGGAAGCCTAAAGATGGACAGAATTCTCCCATGCATTGTGCTCAATGCACCTACTGCTCATGTAACCTGCCCTCGTTCCTTTCCCACATAGAAAATCATAAAAAGCAAAATAAAAAGAGAGGTTCTCCGAACTTCCACTTTCAAACCAAGGAAGAGGCCCTCACGTGTGAATTCTGTCTTTTTAGAGCTAAAACGGTTAAACAAATTGAAATCCACCTTGCTTCAAAATGTACAGTCCATAAGAATGTACTGTTGAGACAAAAAAGAGTTGCTCCCCCAAAAACCTCCCCCTCTCTCCCTTATTTCCTTAATCTCCAAATTGAGAGAAAAACTGTGAGCCCTATCCCTGAATGGCCTAATATCCAAGTTGTTGACTACAACACTGGCCCGCCCCAAAAATCTGACAAGAACACAAATCCTCATCCACTTAACTCCACTGGCGTTGTGGACCCCTCCCTCATCTGCCATGTCTGCAAATTTTCTTCAAAATCAGTTGCGGAAATGAGCTCCCATTTTAACTCTCATATTGACACATATCGAAGAAAGTATGGGAGCCAAATTCCTTGTGACTATTGCCTTTTCCCAATTAAGTCCCCCTCTCATCTTAAATTCCATCTTGAACAAAAATGTTTTAGTTATTATTACCTTTCCCTTGGTTTCATTGAGGATGACCTCTACAATGATAAGGGTGAGGCTGAGAATTCAGTTGCTACTACCCACAATAAAGCGGATTCAGCTGGTTCCCCTCGCATTGAGGACAAACCGTCATCAAACGTAGACCAGCTGCTTAAGTGTGGAATATGCAAATTCACAACACCTTCCCTGTTTAGTCTCCACATACACTTTGCAGTACATGTTTCCGGAAAGCTGCCAGAGAATCCCCACTACTGCGGCTACTGTCTCATGCACTTCCCCTCTTCCCAACCTCTTCAAAATCATTTAAAATTCAAATGCAACTACAAAATACTCATCTCTAGAAGTCTTGTTGACCTTTCTAAATTAGAAAATCGGACAAAATGCTTTAAAAAGCTGAACACCTCAGATCCAGAGGTTCTCCCAGGCAAAAGCAACAGCCAATCTAAAAACGACGTTAATGAATGCCCATATTGTGAAAAACCAATAAGGGGCCGGGGAAGATTTGAGGCACATTTGGAGTGGCACCTTGCAAGTAATTACTCCAGTGACCCTGATGATAAACCCTCCCCCATCGCAAATATTAAGGAGGTGGCCCATGTTCCTGTTTCTATCATGGTGGATGCCCCCTCAACGTCATATGATCACCAACCCATACTTCAGAATAGAGAGCTTCGAAGAAACACCACAACTCTCAAAGCTCAAAACAAATTTCCTTGTCCTCACTGCCCCTTCAGTGCACGTTCAAAACAAGGTCTAAATGCACATGTTAAGGTCTATTGCAGGATTCGGAATCTTATTGAACACCAGGAGAACGAAACACGACTTCTGAAAAGATTTGATCCCTCGCAGGAACCCACAGTGGCTTCAGTCGCTGGCGCTTCTCCTGTTGAGGTGTGTGAACCATCTAACACCCTGGCTTCTCCCCGGATAACTGACGAACCGTTCACCTGTCCGTACTGCCCCTTCTCCTGTCAATCCAAAGAAAGACTCCTTTTCCACATCAAAAAGGAATGTCTCAACTACCAGCAAATGATTCTCGATGACATCAAAATACACCCTCCAAAAGAACTGGCTCCAAGGGCCCAAAGAACTGTCCCCACTCCATATGCTCCCAGAAAGCATAATCCCAAAACACCCAAGGAGAGTGGAGTAATACCAGTGACTGGGGATTCAACTGGGACAGCGGACGAACTGTGTTTTCCAAGTTCCCCCTCCATCACATTCGGATCTGACTCCAATGACCCGGACTTTGTCCCACCTAAGAGAACAAAGAAAGTCAAGTTCAGGCAGAGGGCAAATATGGCTTATACATTAAACGCGCCAAACAACGCTCCCGTCTCCCTGACTGGATCGACCAATTCAAGATCGGTTAAAAGACAATTCAGGCACTCCACTGACATCCCTCAGAAAACAAAAAGGAGGGAAAACACGCTGATACTACAATTTCCCATCACTGACGTTGTGCTCTGTCCTGAGGACAGTTGTGCTAAACAATTTAAAAACTACGTGTGGACGTCTAATCAAATATCTCTGAAAAGACACCTGCGCGTAGTTCATGCCGTCAGAATTAATGCCATGGAGCAGAAATGTAGTCAGTGCAATCAAAATGTAAGTGGGAAAATTTCAGCCCACCCATGTATCCCAAAGGAGGAGCTCATTGTCCACGTTACCACCCAATATCCGTTCCAATGCCCTCAATGTGATGACTCTTATCCCCATAAAAAGGGATTGGATAACCATTTAATGAAGCACCGTCGGAAAAATGTCAACCTGCCTCCAAAACCAAAAGGCCCGCTCAACATCGCTTCCGACCCAATCTCAAATTCTCAGGAAGCTACCAACACACAAGGAGAATCCACTCTCATCCCAATTTCCACTGAAAATCCCATACAAAAACAGAAACAGCCCTTTCCCTAAATCAGACGTCCGATTCATATACAAATCGATGCCTGAGATGCCAGAAATCAACCTCCCTCCAGTGGGATCTCCTCCTGTGGATGATGAAGACAGTACGGATGACACTGGCACTCAAAGTGTCCCATGTATCCCAATTTCTCCCCCAAAACATAAGACGGTGCTCACTCCATTTAATTCACAGCTCTGCACACTTTCAGAACTTGACCTCATCGACACAGGCTGGGTTGATTTTGAGCGGTTAATGGATCAAATTATGGAAACCACTCAGCAGACTGTCCGCCTCCCTCAGACTAGAGTGAAAGCCCCTTCCAAGCCCTTTTACGTCGAGGACCCAGCTGCAATCCAAAAACTCTACAAGAGGAATAGGAGATCGGCTGTTCGACACATTACCGAGGGCCGCTCACCTGGATGCACGATTCCCATTAACACCTTAAAAAAGCATTTTGACAAAAGGTCTCACGTGAGGAAGTTCAATCCAGATTTCTTCTCCAATGTCATGGCAGCGGAATCATCTATTCCCATGTCCCCATTCACGCCCGAGGAGGTTTCAAGGCGGATGAAAAAATTTGAAAATACAGGCTCAGGCCCGGACCGCCTAACATACAGGCACTGGTGTACTGTGGATCCCAAGGGTGAAACTCTTGCTGCAATATTTAACATCTGCCTCCTCAATAGAAAAGTTCCCCAGCACTTCATGGAATCAAGAACTATCCTGATACACAAAAAGGGAGATGTAAATGACCCATCCTGCTGGCGCCCCATCTCGCTATGCAACACAGTGTATAAAATATACACAGGACTGCTGGCATCCCGCCTTGTCAAATGGCTTGAGGAATCCAACATCCTTCATCCGGGGCAAAAGGGTTTCCTGCCTTTCGACGGTTTTTTCGAACATAATTTCCTCCTGGAGTCCTTCCTCAACAAAAGCAGAACCGAACACACTAATTCGTTTCTGGCCTGGCTGGATATCACGGATGCATTTGGAAGTGTGCCCCATGCCGCAATCTCTCAAGCACTTCTGGCCTATGGAGCTGGGGAACATTTTGCCTCAGTCATAGAATTTCTGTATGCCAATGCTTCTACGGTGATACACAATAACATCGAGTGTACCAACCCCATCCCAATCAGATCAGGGATTTTACAGGGAGACCCAATAAGTGGACTACTCTTTGTAGTCACGATTCTTTGGGCAGTAAACCCAGATCCTTCCTGCAGAGCAATACTCGCATACGCAGATGATCTAACCCCTGTTGCGTCGTCTAGCCAGGAACTGCAGTGTGCGCTCAACACGATCACGGAGCAATGCAGTCTTCTTAACATCTCTCTCAATCCACAAAAGTGTGTATCAATGCACCTATCGGGAAAGACCCCTACGGGTTGTCGTGATACCACTTTCCGCATCGAAAATATTCCAATCCGCTCCCTAAGGGATGGAGAAGTACAATCATTCCTTGGCAAGCCCGTTGGATTTATTCCTGGAATTTCTGCTCTATCCAATTTTAATTCCCTCCTCTTGAAAGCAAAATCCATTCTCGTCTCCAAGCTGGCATATTGGCAGCGGATAGATGCTCTCAAACCCTTTTTCTTCCCTTCTCTCACTTTCGCAATGAGAACAGCACAATTCTCCAAAACACAATGGGCCAAGATGGACAAACAGCTCATCCCCCTCGTCCGCAACGCTCTCTCCCTCCCAACTCAAGCTGCTCGAGACTACATATACGCAAGTAGGAGAGTTGGTGCATTTGCTCTTCCATTAGCGGCGGAGGAATCCGACCTCTTTGCAGTCGATAATGCATTTAAGCTTCTCACATCTAAGGATTCGTTCATCGCACAATGTGCTGAGGTGGATCTTACCAATACCATCCAGGGCAGACTTGGGAGCGATGCAGAGGTGATCCCAGGAGAGTACCTGTCCGCCACCATGGGCGAAGCTTACGAGGACTCCACGAATCAGCTGAGGAACACATGGACCAATGCTCGAAAAGCTTCTGGTCGTCTTCAGGTCAAGTGGTCCTTTAGTGATTCTTCCCCCATTATTGAAATGGAGGACATCAAGCTCACAGCTGTCCATCGCCGAAATGTCGCACATTCTTTTACAAATGTCTGCCGTCGTCGGAGGGATGAGTCCTTGCTTGAGAAGAGTGACCAGGGTAAAGCAATGCACTGTGTGTCGCTCTCTTCGGCTAGCACTCACTTCTTCTCCTCCGGGATGTACACCATATTCAAAGACTGGCGATTCATTCACAGGGCCCGTCTTAACGTTATCAAGCTTCATGGCACCAGCAAATTTACCTCCCATGACAGAGTCAGCTGCAGGCGGTGCGGATATGCACTTGAATCCCTCCCACACGTCCTCAACCATTGCAAAATTCACTCACATCTTTGGAGAGAGAGACACAACTGTGTGTCAAAACTTGTTTTGAACATGTGTATTGGGCGCTTCACCCCTGTGGCCTATGATAAGGCAATTTCAAAAATCCCCATACTTAACGACATCTTCCCCAACTCACTACTTAGGCCTGACATTATAGTCAGAAATGGGGTCGAATTCTTCAACTTGGACGTCACCATCCCCTTTGAGAATGGCCATACAGCTTTCACTGATACAAGGGCCTGGAAGATGGAAAAATATGAGGACCTCCGTGCAGCCATAGCAAACAAATTTAAGAGCTGCCAAATTGTCCCCATTATCGTTGGAAGCCTGGGTTCCTGGGATCCAATGAATGACCCTTTCGTCCGAAAGGCCTGCTCAAGGACCTATGCCAAGATGATGAGGGCCCTCTGTGTGAGTGATGTCATCCGCATCTCTCGAGATATTTACTACACCCACATCTCGGGATCGCCACCACCACCTTCTACAATGTTTCATCCAGAGATGACCAACATCGTTGTGGAAGACTATAACGACATATCCCCCACTCCGGGTTCTGAAATCATAGAGAACTTTGAACCTTCTCAGCCAACCCTTCTTGCTGCCTCCCAGTGAACATTTTCTTGGTTGCCTCCGTGCAGCCAAGTTGAACGCTTTTGAGACTCATGTGCCCCACTGCAACCTGGAACTTTCACATTCAGGGCTTGAAAAATTGCCCCTTTCGTTAATAATGTATATATTGTAAATTCAACTTCCAAAGGCAGCACTGTTTCGCGATCTGCCATAACATGTTCCTCACTATTTTAAGCACACGAAAATGTAAATACGCGATTGTGCTAATTACTGCGTTATCACCTCATGCACTTGCAACTGTGACTCCGCGATTGTGCATTGTATTGTAAATAATATCGTCTCTCCTGTGCACTTGCAACTGTAAACTCGCAATTGTGCCTCTCATGTACATAATTCTCTATTCTACTACTTCATTTAATCTATTTATATTTGCACTTTCCATTGTAAAATCGCGTTTGTGCATCAAATGTCAACCATATATTAAAGGCTAATAATGTTTAGTCAAAATGTCATCTCCTGTGTAACAAATTGTGTTCAGATAAACAATTTTAAATCTGTTCTTATCAGCTACATAACCTTCTGTGGTTGGGTGCACCCACGGGTTTAATAGCGATAAGGTCAAAACAGTACGAGCCAGTGTCGATTCTTAGGATAATATCCATTGGATCGACCCGTGCTGCACTTCCTGATTTTAAGGCCCATTTGGCCGAGAGGTTAATCGGAGTTTTTGAACTGCACTCTTTCAAAACTCTGATTGCTGTCCGAGCGTGATGTCCCCTTAAACGCTCCTCAGCGGATCGATGGCCGGATGGGGCCCTGACGTGTAAGTATGGTTTTTGGTATTGCGATCTTGTGATTGCTGCATGTCATTGTGCTGGAAATCCAGTGGGATTTTCCATGCATGATGGACTGTGGCTCTGACTTGATCACAACCCCTCCATTTGCCCCAACCAGGTCAACACCAGGCTTGCTCTAGAAGCCTCCCCGATTTTCAATTCCTGTTTTTCCAATTTGAAACTCTGGAATTGAACCTCGGTGGGGTAGTGACCTTCCCCCAGTTGGTACCTATTTAGCTTGGGCTAGGCGCGATCTTGCATTTGCATATCACGAACACCAACAAGCACTAGAAATTGATTGAGTCCTAAACTCCAATTAAGCTACCTCCCTGAATTTGAACCCCTGTCTATGCTACTCAGATTACTTGTCTGATGTAGATCGGACAGTATTCTGGGATAGTCAATAGACCCCCTGGTAAAGCACCCCACTGACTGTACTTGTACAGTTCAAGAAGGTGAAACACCAGTCCTACTACCAAAAACCAACCCAATACGTCTCTGCCCTTGTCCTGTCATCCATTCGCTGTACGCCTGCCTAACCCTTATAGCGATCTCGAGTGTAGACATACTATACTTTTTGGCCTTTCTTGTCTTGGACTTGTTTTAAGACTTTTAAAATTTCTTAAAGATAACCCCTTTTCCTACATTTGGAAATTGACTGAGGATATTCTCCTCTTTCTTTTATTCTACAGAACTAGACTCTGTGGCCAATTGATTGCAAAGTTGGGAGCCCCTGTTCGGATTGGAAAGAGGAGTGTAGATATTCAGATTATAGCCTGATCGGGAGACCGGAGCCCAGAAAAGCAGTTCACCCCTGGAGAATCGATCCCTGAAGCTATCCGCGACTATCCCTCAAGTTCGACAGGCCTTCAGGATCCCGAGAGACATTCACACAACATAGGTCGCCAGAGAATTTAGTTGATGTCAATGGGATATCTAAACCTGGAGACTATTTGAGAATTTTCAGATATTGACCTTGTCAACCCTTGTTCGGATCGGGAGGAAGAGTAAAAAGAACCTGATCATATTCTGATCAAGAGAAGACAATAGACCAAAACCCAGAAAAGCTGCTCACCCCTGGAGAATCGATTCCTCAAGCTACCCTAGACTATCCCTCAGGTCTGACAGGCCTTCAGGATACCGAGAGACATTCACACAACATAAGTCGCCAGAGAATTTGTTGATGTAAATAAGATACCTAAATCTGAAGACTTTTTGAGAATTTTTTGACCTTGTCAACCCTTGTTCGGATCGGGAGAAAGAGTAGAGAGAATCTGATCAAGAGAGGACAATAGACCAAAACCCAGAAAAGCAGTTAACCCTGGAGAATCGTTTACTTAAGCTATCCTAGACTATCCCTCAAATTCGACAGACCTTCAGGATACCGAGAGACATTTACGCAACACGAGTCACCCGAGAAATTAGTTGATGTAAATGAGATTACTAATTCTGGAGACCCATTAAGAATTTTGACATTGACCTTGTAAATCCTTGTTCAGATTGAGAGGAAGAGTAAAGAAAATCTAATCATATTCTGATCGAGAGAGGACAATAGACCGAAAAGCAGTTCACCCCTGGAGAATTGATCCCTCAAGTTATCCTAGAATATTCCTCAAGTGCGACAGGCCTTCAAGATCCTGGGCATAATTAACATTACACAAGACACCAGAGAACTTATTGGATACTAACGGGATTCCAAATACTGGAGACTTTCTTTTTTCTTTCTGACATTGACCTTGTCAACCCTCGAATTGTATTGCCTTTAGTATCGGAAAAAAAATTATACGGAGTAAGGAGGGGGAGACTGGCTATTGAACCTCAAAGGGATCTGTGGATCAAAATACTTGTTCAGCCTCGGACCCACATTTTTTGATCTAGTGGTCCGGTAGTCCTTTGTCCCCATACCTACCCTAGAGTAGTTGGTCTGTGGACTAAAATAAGAGCTTCAGGTGAAAAGGCGGTAGATATCACTTTCCTTAAAAAGGAAAAAGTGAATGAAATTTGGTTCAAGAATAGAGAAATAGTCGAACCCCAATACTTCGGTTATTGACCTCTAAAACAGAAAACTTTAAAAACGCTAAAACATTCAAAATTATTGGAAAAAGGAGTTTAGAACATACCAATGATACAGTGAGCATCTTACTTCACTATTAAATTGTGTATTTTAGCACCTTTTCCAAAAGCCGTCTTTGACCTCGACAACTCACGAACCCTAGAGTCGGCTTTCTGTAGCGAAAATAATATAGGGTATAGAAGATAAGACACCTTCTCGTTCCCTGAACGGAATAACCAATTGAGTCTTTTTTTGGACCTTGGATCAACATTTCAAATCCGTCAATAGACCGTGGTTTATTTTTCCACAAGATCCTGAAGATCCTTCCTGACTGGTTGGTCGGGACTTCAATCCGTATTCTTTTTATACCTTTTTTTAAATTTTACGACTTTTAGTTTTTTTACAAACCTACCAAAGGATTCACTCCTTGGCATTAAACACGGGGATAGTCCTCATCATCACCATTTTTTCCCATCTATTATTTTTTTTTCTTTCCTGTCCAAACGATCAGCTGATATATTTTAATCATGGCTGCTGGAATGACAAAGGGAGATGGGGGAGGTGACCTGATGGATAAAAAAACCGTTAAAAGAACAAATCCTGACATCACAAAAACTAACGATTTCAGTGAGGAGGTAAATAATCCAAAAAGAGATGGGGGAACACTCATCTTGTTTTTTTCCAATTCCCAGTGTGCTTCCCTGCACCGAGCAAAAATGTGAAGCTGTATTTAAAAATAAGACCTGGAACCAAGGAAAGGTTTCTTTAAGGAATCATCTAAAGACAGTACATAAAATCAAGTTAACACAAACAAATCTGATGTGCTCGATCTGCGATGAAATTTCATCGAAACAGATCAGCCATCACCCATGCTTAAAGGGAAAAGACCTGGTTAGAGGGGTGCCCTTCACTTCACCATACAAATGTCTGGTCTGTGGGGAGGGCTTCTCTAACCAGAGGGGCTTAAATTTTCACATGGAAAGTCATAACCTAGAACCCTCCCAGGCCGAAAAGGAGCAAATTTCAGAGCAGAGCCCGACCATCAGGGAAAGAACAAGAGCCGGATCGGCAATACGGGAGACGCAATTAATCGAAAATAAAGATTCAAAAATGAAGGCCCTTATAGAAAAACCCCAACATGAAAGCATAAGTAATTCAGAGGAGAGCCGGGATCCGAATAGTGGGGAGCTCTATAGCGACACACAGAACTCAAAAAGTAACGAAAACGAGGAAGAACATATGCAACCACACCTAGAGGAAGAGATACAAATTAAAACCCATAGGAAAATCCCCAGCCTTGAATATATATTGAATCGAGTTTTGGAGAGAAATAGTAAAAGTATTTTCGAGGAAATGGAAGAGATCCAAAAACAAGAGTCGATAGTAAATGGCGAGGAAGAAAATCAAATACACCCCATGGACTGCGGGGTCAGAAATTCCACGATGTGCGAAATGGGAAGACCGGGTGATCTAGGGGAAAAACCGGAGACTGGCAGGGAGGAGGTCGAAAGAGAAATCTTACAGACACTCATCCCCAGCTTCCCGGAGGAGACCACCTTCAACGATCTCTCGGAATTCTTAGAAAATTCACACCCCGATCCTAACTACTCGGGGGACACGTGGGTCGACACTAAATTCAAGTGTGCAAAAATAATCGATCCCATGGTAAGAGAACTCGTCAGAGATTTAATTGACAGGGTGCAAGAGCTTAACAAATCACGACCCGGCACCCCTGACTCCACCAAAAGTTGCCATCTTTTTGTAATAAATTGTATGTCACTAATAGAAGTTTTGCGGAGAAAATGACAGAGAGAAAGAGAGGGGAAGATTATATAAAATTCATCAAACACGTAACACCTTGGCTAGATGATATACAGGGCGTCCCCCACGAGATGGTTGGGAGATATCTTGGGGGGACTGATGACTTCATAAAAGGTGATGGAGACGGAAAATCAAAAATCAAAGATAGACAAGTGGAAAATAATAGAGAAGGAAGTGAGACTGAGGGGGAGATAGAACCATCTGAGGAAGATATAACCCAGCAAGACAACACCAACTTGGAAAAACTTAATCGGAAAATTCCGGACGGGGGTCACTTGGAAGTAACACCATTACCAAACGACTCGGACCCGGAAGAGGAAACTGAGAGAGACACTGAAGACACAGGATTTAACACGGGAAGCAGACTAGGGCGCAATGTGCAGGATTACTTCTACAGATGTCAGAAATGCCCATACAAAAACCTTAAATACAATAGTTTTAAAAAACATACCGACCTACACCTAAATTATTTAACTAAATTTCCAAAAAATTATAAAACTAATAACTGAAGAAATGAAATAAAATTTATCTGTAAAATGTGCTTACTTCAAAATAATAACCAAAAAGAACTTGAACAGCACATCGAAGAAAACTGCAACAATGCGAAACTATATATAGAGCTCCCAGGAAATAAAGGAATGAATTCGGACCTTAACAAAAATGTGACCGCAGAAGAAATGTCCCCCACCACAACTGTTAGTGGGGCATCCCATAGAGAGGGACTAGGAATAATAAGAAGAAGGAAATTGGGACGTTGCCAAATATGTGAGAAACCACATGTCATCAGAGAATTGAAAAAAGAACACATGAAGTGGCATTTGGAAACAAACGAGAAAGTAAATAAAATGCTGGGTGAGGACAAGAAAAATAAGATCAGAGAAAGTATTGGATTTAAAGATTGGATTAGAGATATTAAAATTACTGGACCCCCACAAGAGAAACCTGCCTTCAAGACCTTAAACTTGATTCCCCCAAATAACACCTCTGGGAGAAAGTTGACTAAGGAGTCAGGAGGAGAAATGCCAAAATGTGATTTCTGCTCGGAAACTTTTACTAGCAAATTCTTACTAATCACGCACATAAAATTAAAATGCAGGATAAGAAGACAGCTAGAACTACTCGATAACATCTCGTCATCCCCAACGGGAGTTAAAATACCCGAGGCCCCAATTATCCCATTTCAAAGACACCCATTCCCGAGGGGTGGAGAGGATGTGGACCCAGAGCCAATAAAAGAACGAAAATTGTCAGGCCACGCACAAGAGGACACTATTGGGGAAGATTTTGACCTGCTCCAAGATACATGTGAAAACACACAGAATCCACAAAAAGAACAGAGGGAGATTGAAACAATTGACCGATCGGTTACTGACATCACCCACAATACTATCCCCGAAGACCACCCATGCGATGGGGTGAATGGGGGAGCTGACTGGATGGAGTTGATTAAGAAACCCATCAGGATAAGGGACGTAGTGGAGCTTTTTTTTTCCAATCCCAAATATCCTGGGGTGCACGGAGGGGGATTGCGGGAAGTTGTTTAGAAATAAAGAATGGACTGCAAATAAAATCTCCTTGATTAGACATCTAAACGTAAACCATGTTTTAAAGATTAAAACTTGTAAACACAACTGTAATATTTGCAAAAAACAAATCCCAAAGACCGTTAAAAACCATCCTTGCTTCAAAGATATAAACCATATCCAGATCACACCCTTCGAGTCGATATATAAATGTACTGAGTGTGGGATCTGTTTCCCATCAAATAAAGGTCTCAACAACCACGCACTTAAACATAGGCGCGCTAGGTTGTCGAGACCACCACTTTCTTCCGGGCCTCTTGTAATCTCGCCCCTGACCCAGATTGAAGTAGACATCAACAGGGAGCAGGAGATTCAAGCTGATGAGGTGGACTTGATAGTGGAAGATATCGGAAATACAAATGAAACGGATGATGTTAATAATAATGAAAATAGAATGATAAACACTAAATCGTACCCAAAAGGGGAATATAAAGAAATTAAAGAAACTGAGCAAATAACTATTGCAGAAAATCAATCCGAAATAAATGGAAACCCCCAGGTTATCGACGACTCCCCGCTCTCCCGCTTCCTTGCACCTCTCGAATCTTTTATCAGCGATGAAACAGGGGAGCGCACTTGGGATGATTTCGAAATTAAATATAAAGAAATTGTCCTATACACTCAAAATTATATTAAGTTACCAGAAATAAGACAAAATAATAAAAAATATAAAAAGAAACCAATAAACATAGAGGAACCCTCTACAGTACAGAAAATGTATAAAAGAAACCGGAGGGCGGCAATGAGAGCCCTCACCCAGGGAGCCTCCCCATCTTGCCCGATAAATATTGACAACATACAGACCCACTTCGTCGGCCGTTCGAAGCCGAGATCATATGACCCTACCATATATGATAATGTCAGGGTTGCACAGGAGACGGTGCTTATGTGCCCGTTTACTCCTGAGGAGGTATTGAACAAACTTAAAAAATTTGAAAACACTTCCCCTGGACCTGACAGGATCACGTATAAACACTGGGCGAGTGTAGACCCAACGGGGCTTATTCTCTCTAAAATCCTAAATATTTGTTTATCTTGGAGGAAAGTCCCGGCAGAATTTTTAAATTCAAGGACAATCCTCATACACAAAAAAGGGGAAAGAGAAGAAATTAAAAACTGGAGGCCGATCTCACTCAGTCCCACGATATACAAGCTATACACAGGATTGTTAACAAATCGTGTTTCCAAGTGGGTAGAAGATAACAACATACTTCACCCCGGACAAAAGGGGTTCAGGCCACATGATGGGGTCTTTGAGCACAACTTTTTGTTAGAGTCCTTCCTGGCGAGGGCCCGTCTGACCGGGTCCGATGCTTACGTTGCATGGTTGGATGTATCGGATGCCTTTGGTTCCGTTCCTCATGATGCAATACACAAGTCCCTGTCCAATTATGGTGCGGGTGAGACGTTGACGGAAGTTATTAAATACTTCTATGACAACGCGACAACTACTGTGTGCACTGAGAACGGCCAGACAGAAATGATACCTCTCCGATCAGGTATTTTACAGGGGGATCCGATGAGCGGATTATTATTTATCCTAGCCATCGATCCCGTCCTATGGGGAATTAACCCAATGCCTGAGGGTAGATCAGTTCTTGCTTACGCAGATGATCTTACACCGGTGGCCTCGTCAGCAGAGGACTTGCAAGATGCCCTCGACAGGGTGGACTCGTTGTGTTCGAGACTCTCGTTGGAACTGAACCCAGCCAAATGCATTACACTCCATCTAACTGGTAAAAAGCCTACAGGCTGTAGAGGGTCTATATTTAAAATAAAGAATCGACCCCTAAGAGCTCTAAAGGATGGGGAATATACTGCGTTTCTGGGAAAGCCTGTTGGGTTCCTTGCTGCAGAATACGCTGAAGCTACAGCTGAAGTTTTAAAAGCGAAGGCCGATAAAATCTTTAGCAGTAAGCTGGCTTATTGGCAGAAAATGGACGCAATTAAGACATTTTATTTCTCAACCCTCACCTTCAGTATGAGAACCCATTCACTGCTCAAGAACCAGTGGCGAGAATTAGATCTTTACATCCGAAAAAAAATGAAGAACCTTTTATGCATCCCAGAGAACGCGGTGAATGACTACCTGTACGCAGGGAGAGATGTTGGGGCTATGGGGATAGTGGAGATGGCGGAGGAGTCCGATATTTTCAGTATTGACAATTCCTTTAAACTCTTAACGTCAAGAGACGAATTTGTCAGGGAGGCTGCCCAAACCGACCTTAAAAATACTATTTTAAGAAGAGTCAACCTGGACACACCTCCCACACTTCAACAATACATGAGTGGGGACATGTCGGACTCTCTCCAAAACTCCACTAATGCCCAAAGAAATACGTGGACTGAGGGGAGAAAGGCTTCCAAGAGATTAGGTGTAACCTGGATATTTAAGGAAAACACTCCTACCCTCGAAGTTGGAAACGTCTCACTCGGTCCCGACGAGCGGTCGCCAGTACTTTGAGGAAAGAACTAAAACGGGTTAAAAATGAGAGGTTGCTGGGCTGTCCCAATCAAGGGAAAACCTTAAAATTAATATCAAAGTCAAAAGCAAGCTCTCACTTTTTGAACTCAGGGGCATACACCCGTTTTAAGGACTGGCGATTTGTACACCCAGCTCGTCTGAATTTACTGATTGTCAGAGCCAATAGGGGAAGCGCACAATCGGAAAAAGGATATAGGCGGTGTAACTACCCCCTGGAAACACTGCCCCACATTTTAAACCATTGTAAAAATCATACCTCCCCTCTTCTCCTCGAACGGCACAACCTCGTCGCAAAACGAATACTAAACATGTGTTCGTTCAAACATGAGGTTGTTTCATTCGATCGAGCAGTGATTAATATTGATTCAATTAAAAATTATTTAACCACTGATACGCGTAGGCTTCGACCCGATGTGATTATTAGATCTAGAAATGAAGACCACATCATAATTATTGATGTTGTTGTCTCTTTTGAGAATGGCTACGAGGCCTTTAATGAGTCTCGAGCCAGGAAAGTTCAGAAGTACGAGAGCCTTAGGGAAATCTTTCTTAAGGCTCACAAAAAATGCACTATTGTCCCCTTCGTAGTGGGTTCCTTGGGGGGTTGGGATATAAATAATGAGTGGCTGTTACGACAGACCTGCTCAAAGACCTACGCATCCACCCTCGTGAAATTAATCATCAGTGACTTCATAAGGTTGTCTGCTGACATCTACTACACACATGTATTTGGAGACCAGCAGCAACCGGCGACCACCCCACTACAAGCTGAACTTTCCAACGGAGAAACATCGCATCGGGAACAAGAAACTCAGACCAATGCCACAACTTCTGATGACCATCGAAGATAAATGTGAGATGGTTTGAAGTCAACTGATCCACGGATGATGAATTGTACGTGCCGACGGACGGATGCCAATATACAAATTGACTATCCTGCAATAATTTCCAGGACTGTGTCCAGGACTTGCTGGCTCTATTCAGAGTTAACTTCATCTTTTTTTTTTCTGTATTTACACTCATCTTTCTGCATATTTTTATGATGTTCATGACAAAGGTTTAAGGGTTAGCCTACAAACAAAACCTCTTATATGTTTTTAAAATTTATTTTTCTTCACAAAGTTCATGTTGAACTGATGTATTTTTATGAAATTGTATTTTATGATGTAAAAGTTCTCGCTATGATAAAATAAAGGCTTTTTAAATCTGTTCTTATCAGCTGCTTGACTTTTCGTGGTTGGGAGCACCCACGGGTCTATTAGCGATAAGGTTCAAACAGTACGAGCCAGTGTCGATTCATAGGACAATATCCATTGGATCGACCCCTGCTGCACTTTCTGATATTAAGGCCCATTTGGCCGAGAGGTTAATCGGAGTTTTTGAATTGCACTCTCTCAAAACTCTGATTGCTGTTCCGAGCGTGATGTTCCCTTAAACGCTCCTCAGCGGATCGATGGCCGGATGGGGCCCTGACGTGTAAGTATGGTTTTTGGCATTGTGATCTTGTGATTGCTGCATGTCATTATGCTGGAGATCCAGTGGGATTTTCCATGCGTGATGGACTGTAGCTCTGACTTGATCACAACCCCTCCATTTGGTATTTTAAAAGATTTGAAATTCCAAAACTGGAAATAATGAAGTTGATATGAGTAAGGAGGTGGTTATTTTACAGCTGTGCCTGAGTTTTACCTGTGTGTTCATCTTTTTTAGTAATTTCAGTAAACAGTGGATTTGAAATACATAATTTATATTGCACATTAAGGTACAGATAAATACATTTTCAAGGTACAGAAACAAAATAAAAACATGAACAAAAGTCCTTATTTGAACATAAATTATATCCTGTTCACTACAGTACGGAGAGAAACATTAGAGTTGCTTCATCATTCCTCGGGTCTTTCGAGCATCGGTAGGAACTCCGTTGGCAACCAATTTGCACTAGTTTAGATGTACGTTTCATTATTCGAAGAACATGTGTTTCTTCATTCTTGGTCTTGGGAAGCAAAGGCTCCCTAGAGCAGAGGGCCTTCTTCGTAGAGCCGGGCGATGAGGCCCTCATGCACTTTTCTGGCTCGATTCCGTTTCAGCTTCATGGTGGGTGTCATCAGGTCATTGGCAACAGTGAATGGCTCTGGGAGGAAAGCCAGAGACCTCGCCTGAAAAAGGGTGGTTTTGTAGTTTTACGGTGCAAGGGGAACATTTGCCATATACAAGACACACAACTTCAAGTAAAAGATGTCGTGAAAGGAAAAAGATGGAAATAGTATAATGGGATGAAAGCAGAAAAACATTGCTTGGGAATCCTGGGTGCACAACTTGCGTGTTTACTGAAGACAGTGGTGCCCCATGGTAAAAGAAAAGATCTCTAGGGTACCTCAGGTTTGTACAACACCTAAAGGCAGAGAGTTCAGTGACATTTTACGGTAAACGACCCCATGCAATCTTATTAAAGGCGATTGGCTATGTTGTGTACAGGACACTCACTGCTGAACCAGACATTGTGTTAACTAAATAGATTTGCTTGGTATATAATTGGCTCGATAGGTAATATTAAATTTGACAGAATGCAGTTTCTATGTGAGAACCACCCGTGTAATTGTGTGTGGAGCTTTTACTTAAGACATGAGGTAATCTCTAGTGGTGGTACGAGGTAGTTTGATGGCACGGAACAGAGTAGAGACATTGGTCTTTCCGTACAGAGTCGAAGATTTGTAATGCTGAAAGATATATAAAATATCCAGACTATTATATATTACAGAGCCAAACTCATAATTTAGTGCCAGTGTTTTTTCAACTCATTTCATGTGCTGAAAACAAATACAACGTTCGTTTTTGCCCATCACCTCTTGTTTGTGAATTATGAGAGTAGCGTTATTTACGTTAACACTTTAAATTAGGCTTAGGGTATTAAAAAACCTTTTCCTTATTGACTAATTGAAAAAAACAGCACACAAAATACGCCTGTAAATCTACAATATAGATTAATTAGAAATGAGATAAATCAGATAAAAACAATAGGAAAAGTTAATTTTGTTCCACTCTAAAAGCTCCCTTTTGTTTGAAATTGAATTTTGTTTAGTTTCTTTGCAAATTCTAACAGTAATCTGCCATCGTATGAGTATCCCATCTGCCCTGGTATAGCTCCTCCATTGTCTTTATGTCTTGGCGAGATCGTTCACCTTGTTCTATCGCCAAGCTTTTCAGAGAAACGCTCTAAATGGCTGTGCAAGTAATGAACCTTTATGCTCATATTACAAATTATGTATCTGAAGTTCAACTTAGTTTTCAGCCTTGTTACTCAGAACCTTCTTGACAACAAGGACAAATTAGATCCACGCTTTTCGCTCTGTTGCATTCATGTAATCCAGGATCGTTTATGAGCTGTTTGATTTGAGGATCATCAAAAATTCCAGCTAATTTTTTTTGTACTTGTTCCGGGCATTTTCTGTTGTATGTAGGAAAAGCAAGGGCTATCCTGATCAAGAGCGTTCATGAACTGTTTCATTAACCCTAGATTTATATGCTGAAATTATTCCAACTAAGGGCTCACAAATGACATTTCTTTCTCTGACAACCATTTTCTCTCTCGTAAGCCACTCTCTTCTTATCCAGTGGTATTGTTTGGCTCTGCTATCCCATGTGTACAAGAAGCAAGGGTATTTTGTGTTCTATAAGTTGTGTTAGATGTATATGTCAACAAAATGAAAGCAGGAAACAATCCACCTAAAAAACGTAACCATAACGCAATGAATTTTTGTAAAATACATATTTTATAGTTTAGCTATGCTGAATCTCAAAAAATAGAGCTGATTGAGAAAAACTGTTTTCATATTTGAAATCAGCACACCAAACAAAAATTTTTTTTGTGAATGTAAATAAATCTCTCAATCACACAAAATCAAATCTCACAAATAAAACAATTCATTGTGATAGGGGTTGGGGAATTCAGACATGTATCTAATAATATTCTAATGTAAATAAATCTGACCTGTTCGAGGCTATTAAGATCTTCACGCTGTCCAACTTTATGTAGCTCCAACAAGAACTCTTTCTTCACTTCCTAAGAAAAGTTCGAAAAAAAAAACATTTTATAGTAGTTTTCAAATATGAACTAGATGAATCGAAAATTTCAATAAATTTCAACTCAGACCTTGTTCGAAAGTAGGCTATGCAAATTCGTAGTATCCGTGTATCCCTTTCCCTTGAGCCATTTCTGCAAGCTATTTGTCTCCGGAATAACCAGCGCAACAACATAGTTCTAGAAAGTGAACAGATAAAGGATGGGTTTTGTATCCTAATAGCTAAATATTTGAATTGCCAAAGAATATTTTTTTTCAGATTTCAAGTTTGATAAAAATACATTGCACTCTAGTAATGGAAAAGACTTGTAGAATTGAGAAGGCAGTATCTTCAAATTTAGTCATGTAAAGTTTGTTACATGCTGCATCTGCAATTATTCTATATTTTATAACGATAGAATGCAGTTATGAGTCTGCAATCAACAGTTGGTGGAATAATCATTGTTATAAATGTGTGATACCTGACACTAATGAGTGGTGTTAAATACAAAAGTACGTGTCAAGTTTAGTACCAGTTGAAAGAAACCAGACAGGTCTGCAAAGACTTGACTACCACTGTCCATATGCTCTTGCATGATACATATAGGGATTATCTCAAAATGTAGCTTAGCGTTTAATCTAATTGGCATTGACCAATTCCCTATCGTATGTCAATTCGTGATTTATTCTTTGGTATTTTTAGTGGTTTACTTATCGAATACGATTTCAGACATCGTCACGTGACTTCACGTCCAGATTACTTACAGGAAATACATTTGGTCGCAGAAACACTACCTCATTTAGAATGATAGAAAATTCCTCTCATAACGCAGTAGAACACGGAATAATGGAACTTCGAGATACTGCTTTCTTAATATTCTATTCTAAATGTTTGAAAATTATTCCAAATATCGAAAAGCTTTTGCCCTCGTTAGGAAAACGTTTGCTAAAAGTCAACGCCAACTTACCTGTTGTGGAAGGCCATCCACAAATATTTGTGCAATGAGCTCCGAGTGACTATATGCACTTTCAATTTTTTCTGGAGCAATATATTCGCCCTGCAAAGACGAAAAAACATATACAGCTACATTTCAGTAATCTTTGAGGAATCATTTTGAAAATGGCTACAACAAATTCTGATTCATCTGCTAATTGTGAGCTATAACTCATCCAACCTTTAAAGAGCTTATCTTTAAACGTTTATAGCAACTCTATGCAAAATGGCGGAATAAATGTCAGCGTGGAATAATTCAGCGTATAACGCCACGCCTACTGGCTGCCTCGCCGCCCCTCCGTAGTATCTACATTTTGTTTATTTGTGCATTCATCTTTTGGAGTCATGGTGAATATGTATATACTTAGGAGGCAACAGTGTAAAGTCTCGCCAGCCCCGGAGGGGCGGCCAGGCAAGCGTGGGCTTTGCGTTATACACTGTGAATTAACAGAACGATAAAACTTCAGTTCCTTTTTGTGCATTTTCATTTTTAGGAACTAAAAATGCCTGGAAATATTCTTTTCGCGACAACATTTAGGCTTGGCGATAACTGCTCCTCCAACTTTTAAGCTTGGCGTTTTTTTGGTGCCCAGCTAACGGAAAAGTACCGTTTAAATCATCTCCATAAGTTGGAGAAAATAAAGTCGCTCCTAGATCTCTGGATTTTTGTTTGGCAGATGGCCATCCCCATAAATTGCAAACTACGAAGAAACATCGATGCGAAATCCAAACGATTTTGAATATTATTGGGATAATAATTGATCCGTTACTCACCTGTGAAAGTTTGAAGAGGTGTTTTTTTCTGTCTATTATTTTCAAAGTACCATTCTGAAAAATAAATCGAATCGAGATTATAAACTAGAAAGTAAAACAAAAGGGGAAAAAATGGATGCGCGCTATTGCAGAGCTTTATTTCATGCGTTCACGAGATTTCAAATCTCTAACGGCCGTATTCACAAGTCCGAGTTAACTCGAGAATCAACGATAATCCGCGAGTTACCGAAAAAACCGTATTCACAAGTCCTGATCCATGGTTTAAACTGCCGGTTCGGTGTTACATTTTGATCCTCCGAAATCGGCGATATAACTCGCGAGTAAGAGTTACGCATGCGCAGTACTACCTTTTTGCGAAGGATATGCAAAAACAAAATGGATGACACATTTCATTCTATGCTAAAGTATAGTATTCTTGCGACGACTGGTCACTGGATTGAACGTATCATTACGGAGCACCTTCAGCATAGAAGCTCATGTCCTCATCATAATATTGCTTAAATGGAAAATTTAAAACATAATTTTATTGAAATTCAAAATAAAAATGAAAATAAATGTAGCTGCGTAATCCTAACAAGCAGCTTAGCGAAAAGATAGATGGCGCCACCTCTGTCCTCTAAGCTGGAGAGAGCGAACGGTAGAAAACGACCATGGCAGATACAAATTCGTCGTAGAATAAAAATTATTCTGTTGAATTATTACGAATGAAAGAAAATTGACAATGCAAGTCACTTTTCACACCACCAACACACACCCATACTGACAAGTACAAAGATAATCGGATTACATACATCTGTCAAGACATTGTGTACAATTCTTTCTTGCAAAATTTAGGTTTCCATAAAAATCCAATTTGAAATTAAATAGCTTTGCATTACTTTTCCCAAAACCATATTAAAATGCTGGGTGGAGTGGTCGTTCACGGTAAGAAGGCGATTTGTCGCCAAATATGGTAACCTTCACCTTTTGCGGATTTTCTTCACATCTGCCGTTTTGTTATGGCAACCCTATCTGCTGTTACGGAATTCGGCCGCCATCTTGATTTGGCGACAAAAATTAGTCGGCGACAAACGTCTTACCGTGAACGGCCACTCCACCAAATGCTGTATGAGTCCTATTTATTCACAATTTGGAATCAATTCTACGGCGAAGTACGTGCTTGATCAGTATGAATGCAGATTTTGGCGTCGTAACCAATGTAAACAATACCACGTGATCGTGAGGTAGCCAATCACAGCGAGCGTCTCATTTTAATCCCCGGATCACTTAACACGCTTTGATCACACGTTTGAGAATACCGTTCTTGCTAATCCTCGAGTTAACTCTTACTCGCGGATCAACTGATCCTCGAGACTTGTGAATATGGCCGTTAATGCTGTTCAGCGATGGGCATTTTTCTTGGACGTAAGAGTAATGAAAACGGATCCTGGGTACTTACGCATTCGCAGAGAATTGAGAGTTCTGCGAAATTAGAATCAATCCAATGAGCGATGAGAACAAAGTGATGGAAAGAGAGGCGTACTTTCGTAAAACAGAGTTCAAGAATATTCAACTGTCGACTTAACCACAAGTGTGTCGCTGATCTACTTAGACGAATAGAAACCCAACATCTACTGTTTTGATTTCTTATGGCCGTTGTGGGTCAGCCACAACCGGCGAAACCATAGTGAATGAGTGGTGTGGAGATAGTAGCCTTGTTTGTATGCTTTATGAAGCGTGAGTTCGCCACACTGGTTCGCTGGGCAAAACTGTTAACCACCCTTGACAACTACAGTTAACATTTTTACATTCACTACCAATTCCGTGGTAATATTAGGCTGGTAGTTGTATTAACGTCCCGAAGGGAAATATTCGAGGTCACCTCGATGACGAGGCCAAAACCTGTTCTGGCACGCCACTCTTCGTCACCACGCGTTGCTATTCTGTTACTCTTCCAGCGGGGCCTCGTGGTAATAGTTGATAAGCCTTGTTGGTACCAGCCTCAAAGCAAGAAAGACTACGCAATTGTTCTGCAACCCCACAGAGTAACCCCTGGGTTAAAGTGTAAAATGCGAAGCTTCTAATTACTGCCACAGCAATGGATGGCGGTGGTATCGCTAACAGAATCGAAAGCTTACCTCGTTCAGTTGATTGGCTTTTTTTGTAAAGGGGACAGATTTGGCCATGTTACGCCAAACGCTGCCCATAATTATAACCTAGTTAACATGTTTCTAAGGTTCAATGCATGTATAAAATAGCCAGAGGCAAGCTGTGTGAAAACACTTCTGTATCTGAATGTGTTCTGCTTCTACTCTGGATGGGGTAAGTAATGAATTATCGTTTTTGAATTGGTACGAACTACCGTTACCGAAGTATCATTACTGGTTTTCTTTGTCGTAATATTTTATTATTCTTAAATATGACTAATCTTTAGTGAGGAAAAATGGATTCAGATCAATCATGTGGAAGTGTGGTTCAAGCATCAAATGAATCAAGTATCAAATCTACTTGACCCGTCTTGAACGATTCAAAATTGCTTGGTAGACTTACGGGAAGCCATTTTCCTATGTCCCCTGTATGTTGCCATCCGTCGATGAGACTGTCCTTCGTTGCCTCCTCGTTTTTGAAGTAGCCCTTGAAGACGTTGGGGCCTTTCATGCAGATCTAACAAATCAAAATCTATGTGAGAATGTGAAGCACAATAAAAATCTGAAACTCTGTTTGAAATTTTATATCTTTTAAATTATCCACCAGGGTGTCAATCACTTGATTTAAATCAACAATTAAAATCATGATTTAAATCAAGTGATTTTTTTTTAAATCACTGATTTAAATCAAAACTAATCTTAAATTTTTATAACTAAGTAAATACACCATAGAAAAATCACAGAAGTTGTCAAATGATTTAATTTTTGTGCACTCTTTGTGATTTCAGCACTAATGGCTACACCAAGCTCAGAGGGAACTGGGTCAATTAATGCATATTATAAAAGACTGCAACAGGCAGTTGTACTTTAGTAAAATATACTATACACTGGAAACAGTAATGTAAGATCTACATTACTGTTACATTACATTACTGTACACATGACATAAATCTAAATTCCAGGAAGAGTAATGTATAAACATTCCTGATTAACAGCACTCATAATATAAACATTTAAAGGCAGTATACAACAGTTTGATTCAAAATTTTAAACTAAAGGGGTGGCTGTTTTTTATTAGCTAAAAAAAAACACAAGTGGAAAGTAAAGTTATCGAGGCATTTGTCAGTTAGCTCAGGGGTTCCCAAAGTGTGTGCCGCAGCACCCTGGGGTGCCAGGTAGAGAGATGAGAGGTACTGCGAAGCGCCCGTAACCTCTAATCTAAGCTATTTCTAAGCAACAGAAAAGAGGGTTAAGGTCGCTCATCAAAAATCGGTTCACTCCCCAACCAAGAGCATGATGAAAGTAATTTTATTTATATTTTCACCAACCTATGTTTTCTTATTAAGTAAAATTAAAGTGTTTGTGTGTGAATTTTAAATACTTTTTAGTTGTTTTAATTTTGTTTATGTTCTTACTTCCTTAACTTCTTTTTCAAAGTGGTACAAATATGAAATATGTATATCGATGTAATAATATACCACAGATAAATATCACATGACGACGAGGGTGCCGTGAGAAAATTATAATTATCTTAAGGGTGCCACCACGTGGTTAAGTTTGGAACCCCTGTCTAGCTTATTCTTGTGGTGTGCAATAGAGATTAAAGAGTAGAAATATACATTTTCACACACACAGCCATTAAAATGTCGGGAGCAAAAAGAAAGATCCAATATGAATTAAAACTAAGTGAAAATACATTTATTATTGCTGCTCGGCAATTTTATTATCAGAATTTACTATAGTCTGATTATTTCTGCCCTCTATTCTACTTCTCAGACTATAGTTTAGGTCTGTCACTTACACTTACTGATCAATTTGCATGATGATGTAATTTTCTCTAGAAAAACTATGTAGGATGTCAACTTGTGTTTTAAAGTTAAACAAATGTTAAGTCAATATTGATACGTCATGTCACAAACTCAATTTTTTTTTAACAAATTTATATCTAATATATAAAATTTCCATGTCACAATGTTAGTTACCGTACTCCTCCGAAACGGCTTTACCGATTTTTACCAAATTTTATATTCGTATTCAGTAGGTCTGAGAATCGGCTACTATCTATTTTCCATACCCCTAAGTGATAAGGGTTGTTCACCCTTAAAATTTTTTTTTAAAATTTTTTGACGAAATTTTTTGTTTTTATTTTTTTATAATGTGGCATTAAAAAATACATACAACCCTTAATTTTTACTTTTTTATCACCAACCTCTATTTTTTTATGGCCATTTTAGTAATTTAATCATTTTTCATCCCGCTCGATAGCTGATCAATAATAGTGTTTTTAACTGTACTTCGATTAAAAATCTAAAATTTTTTTAAAGAAAATAAACATTTATTTTTATTATTAAAGTTTAATCCTGATATATGCTTAGTGTTACCAATCTTAGATTCTTAAAATTTGCCGCGCGTGTATTTGGCACGATTAGTTCAGTTAATCAAGTTTTAGTTAAACAAGTGATTTACATAACCTTAAAAGTACTCAAAACTTGGTATCATACAAATCTATTGATACATTTTGCGATGCCAGCGAAGCTGTCAATTTTCCCACAGAATTTTTGAACTCACTGGATTTGCCAGGCATGCCACCGCATAATTTACAATTGAAGGTTGGATCTCCAATTATCTTGCTTCGTAATTTAAACCCGCCACGGTTGTGCAACGGTACGCGATTAGTCATTCGAAAATTGATGAAAAACGTTATCGAAGCCAGCATTTTAAATGGCAAGTTCAAAGTTGAAAATATCTTAATAACACGGATTCCTATCATACCTACAGATGTGCCAATTCAATTCAAACGAATTCAGTTTCCGATTAGATTGGCATTTGCAATGACAATCAACAAATCCCAAGGCCAAACGATGTCTGTGGCTTAGATTTGAGTACACCATGTTTTTCACACGGGCAATTGTACGTAGCATGCTCTCGAGTCGGTAAACCATCCAGTTTGTTTGTGCTCGCTAAAGATGGGCTAACAAAAAATATTGTCCACGCTATAGCATTAAAAGATTGATGTTGTTTGTTAGTGTTACTGTCGTAATTAATATGTGATATGTAATTTTAAGAAATAAACTATAATAACTTGAAAATAATATTGTTTGGCGTTTGTTATTTTTATATTACCTTATCGTTCATAGCGCTCCATGCCCATTTCACGCATATACCACTTACACACTTATAATAAGTAAGTTACTTTTTGTCTACACTAGAATTTATCTAGAAACTAGAAATAATTTATAAGGCAAAACAACGTTTGCCGGGTCAGCTAGTATATTATATAAACAATGTATTGGGCCTGCAGAAATTTTAATAAAAAAAATCTGATTTAAATCAAAATAATCCGATTTAAATAAAAAAAATCCGATTAATTGATTTTTTTTGAAAAAATCATGAATTTTTTACACCCTGTTATCCACACCACAAAGCAAGTGCACAACACATGGCCCGCTGGTCAGATCTGGCCCTAGGTCTTAGACTAGAAATGTTTTAAAAATTTGGTGGGTTTAATTTCCTAAAAGACAGGTAAAAGAAGGTCGGTGTAATATGGTAAGTAAAAAAAAATTAAGTCGCATTGGATAGAAGGTATTGTATTTAACGTCGCACCCTGGAACAACATAGGATCAATCCCAGAAGATCCGAGTAAAACACGTCGTCACTTTCAACCATGAAGAATCAGAAGACTGAAATAAGAAAAGAAAGGTACTCGCTGAGTTCTAAGACGCAGATATCTTATGCGCCAAGTCAATCACGTATAAGCCAAGTTTCTTTTCCTCGGAAGGTTCGTTGGTGGAAAAAATAGGGCGCATATATGAAACATTCCATACTTTTGAAAGAAAACCACAATTGTTTCTGCAATACCGCCACTCCAGACAGCGGCGCCGCTGACCAGGTCCTCCCTTCATCTACGCCTTCTTGGCAGGTCTGACTGATTTTGATAGGGATCGATTCAATTGTGCCTCTTCAGACAGTTGGGTGAGCAATTGGGAATCTGTCAGTCTAGCCCATATTGGTTGTTTGGGGTTTCGTGGCGCAAGTGGATCGATCTGCGCCCAAAACAAAACATCGCGTAAAGAATGGGGGGAACAAAGTAGCGAGATGGAAAGATCTCTAGGGTATCCCGGGATTGTGACTGTGTTTACAAAAGACTGAAACGATCACGTGAACCCGGCACCCTTGAGGGCGCAATCGAAGTTGGGCATTGAGACGATTTAAAGGATGTTGTTTGGCGGAATAAAGACAGTTTGCCACTGTAAAAAAAATGTTCCAGTCTTAACAAAGAGTTGTATTTGAAAGACATGAATGGCGGTAGAGAAAGAGTGCAAAGCATTTATCTAATCAGCTCTTCGACGGGTCGCCTAAACCTTTCCCGATAGTGTGCAATCCAAACCATCTGCAGATAAGAAATAGGAAGTTGCGTTCGGAACAATAAAGATTCGGTAGCTATGTCAAAACAGTTGATGCATCGAAGGGCTTGTTCGAACGACGGAGGAAGTAATGGCGGATTTCCGGGGTGATAGAACTTACCATTGTGCCCAGTGGTGATAAACATCCGGAAATCATCAGTTTTACTAAAACTCAATCCGAGCTCCCTCTTTTCCATATTTCTACAGCTAATTCGCTGCAGAAATATGGATAAGATGAGATATTCTTCCTACACCCTATCTTTCAAAATAACTTTAGTTTAAGGGGAAATTTGGCTGTTGTCAAGCTTTAGGGCCCTATGTGGCCAAGCTGCGCCGAACACGAGACGCAATAAGGGTAGGTAGATATTTCGTCACACTGGAGCAACACAACGGTCTATTGGAGAAGGTCCGAGGACAACACCACGTCAATGTAAACCACGGTCAGATGACGAGGTCACATCTGAGCTGGCACCCCACTTTCCACACCGACGCCACGCCAATACACGAGGGAGGAACGAAAAGGCAGGCGAGGGTAAAAATGAGAGGGAGGACAGATCATCCGGCAGAACCACAGGTGTGCCCCTGGGGCAAATCGGGATTGGGTTCAAAGCCAATTCCAGACCCTGATGCGGTTGTGATTGGGGTTAATGGGTTTGAGGAAACTGCCTGTAGTATATTCTAGATGGGGTGGAATAAGTAACTAGACCAGGTCCACTAAATAATGGTATAGGAGGATTATGCAGCTTATGTTGTCGTGAGACTCGGGGCACACAAATGGTAGAAGTCTGACTTTGCCCCACCCGGTTATAAACCCGGGCACAGGGTAGCTATTTTAGTCGCATTTTACGAGAAGCATGAGCTACAGTGGGACTATTCTGCTCCGGTCACCATACGGCGACGCTTAGAAACATCCATGCTCGGATTCGAACCAGGAACCTTCCGATCCTGAGGCCAACACATTGACCACTGTACCGGTGGGTCGGCCTGGCCTACCTAATATTAGTGACGTTTCAGTTGGTATATAGGTATTGCCTAATTTTTGATGACGAGATGATCTGGTTAGTTTTATTTGAATGACGAGAAATCTCGTCTAAGATCTGGGTATTTTTGCCAATGATGAGATACCTCGTCGAGACAACCACCAGGATGGTTAAAGAACACACGATACGAACCTTTTGCTTAGTGATGCGTCTCAAACATGGAGTATAGTGCAGCACAAACTCAAATTAAAAAATTAGATATTCAACATAACGCAACTATTGAAATAAGATCCTCTTAGTTTTAAATATTTTCCGCGCGAAAGAAATTCAAATTAAACCTATTAAATAAAAACCTTATGCACCTTTATTAACATTCCAAATACTACCCTTCAAGAAAGTAAAGCTTGTTAACTCACTTACAAATGTAGTATTCATTTTGTACGATTAGATTAAAATTTCATGTTCATTATAAAAATTGTCGGCTGACTACATTTGCCAAGGAGGGGATTCTCGAAGCTGCCCCAAACAAGCCAAAACAAGGACACCAGACTATACAGGTCAGGCCAATTTCTTTTCGCACTCTGAATTGTTTAAAGTAATCAAGTCTAAAAGTTCGAGCTCTTATCGCTTAGCTAAGCGATAGCTACGTCAGTCGAAATGTCAGGAATTTTCAAGAAACGGTTAACTCAGTTATTTATAAGACTAAAAATAACTGAAAAACATTCAAAATAGAATTTAGAAAAAAAAAATAACCATTCACAACTTTTGACAAAAGACGAACCTTACGTAATGGACTCCATTTGTATACATGAGGAGGAATATCACGTGGAAATTGAACACGCGATATGAAACAATTTCCTCCTAACAAGATATTCGACTTTCATTATCACGAACAAGAGTTTCATAACTATTCACCAGCTGAGTTAAAGTTGCCTGGTGTGCAGATTCGCGAGCAGAAATAAGGGCAAACTACTCACCACAACGTCCCAATCTGAACCGCGATCGTCAAAAAACCGATAGGAAGCGGATCACCACGAGCCGTTCGTTTTGATCCTATAACCCCGTCCAAATCAGGAGAACTAGAGGCTCGCATATGTATACGCGCCTTTAAGCGTACGGGCCATATATGGCCAAGTGTTTTGTAAATTCCCTCTTAAGTCTTACTTTGAAAAACCTCGGGGTTGACCCCCCGGACCGTCGCCAATAGCCCATTGCGTTACTCCACAGAGTTCGATGTTAGTTAAAATACCTACCTCACTTTGAAAAGAGGTATATTTTGCTTTCAAATTAAAAAAAAATGCAACTTTTGACACTCCTGTAACTTTTTATCCATCTGGGTAGGTATTTTAATTAACATCGCATTGGGAGCAACAGAACGAGCTATTGGCGATGGTACGGGATCAAACCCGAAGGGTCCCAGGACACCACGTAATTTTGAACCACGGACAGATGACGAGATGACACCTACTCGTAAGTGGGCCGGGAAGACGGTAAGAACGAAAATGGAAAAAAAAATCTCATTTACTTCACCAACATCGTCTTTAGCAAGGTATCCCATTTCCGGAACATCCACCAGTTTCATGTAATTGCAGGGTAACGGAGGTCCGACCATACCTGAAATAAGAATTATAATAGTTCAAAACAATCTTTCTGACAAAAGTTGGATACAATTTTGAAAATACCTCATCGATTGGGGACTACTTTTTACAAGTCGAAGAAATAACGCGTGAAGATAACAGAAAAGTAGTTATATGGGGCTCAGTTTTCGGTAATTGGGGTGCCAGCTCAGGTGTTGCCTCGTCATCTGACCGTGGTTCAAAATGGCGTGGTGTTGTCCTCGAATCTTTCCCTTAAGTGATTGATCCCGGACCTTCGTCGATAGCCCGTTGTGTTACTCTCGTACGACGTTAATTAAAAATTCCCATCTCGGTAATTGGTATTTTAATTAACGTCGTACGAGAGCAACACAACGGGCTATTGACAACGATCCTGGATCAATCCCCTAATGGACATCCCCCCCCCTCCGGGGACAACACCACGTAACTTTGAACCACGATCAGATGACGAGGCAACACCTGAGCTGGCACCCCACTCGGCTCAGTTCTCGGAAGGATTTTAATTCATCGCAACGTAAATAACAGCAGCAGTATCTGGCACTGCAGGGCTATAAGGTAAGAACATTAGGATGCCTCGTAGTGATAGTGAATAAAAAAAGCCAGAATTCAGGCAAGGTTCTTTGAAGTTGGAAACAACATCAGACTCAAAAGTGAATGAATCCAAATTATTCCATCATAACATTACTGTGCCAGAAACATAAGCGCAACAACTAAATACAGACAACTGCTGTCTTAAAGAGAATGAGCGGAGTCAAAGTCAATTATTTTATGTGATGCGCAGAGCAAAGTTTACTCTTGTTCGATTAAGATGCATGTATACACTAGAAATTCACCAAAATCGAACATAATAATTATGATTATTAAGTCACAAAGACAATATGCAATAGAATTAGATTTATTGTAAGTTAAATACGAGAATTATGCAACGGAGAAATAATAGCAACGAAGAAGCTAGTAGCACACAGCTCTAGAGTAAACACAGAGTGAGAAGTGTTGCCAGAACACAATAACTAAATAACTGAAAAGATTATGATTATTTTGATTATTTACAACACTTCCCCTAAATCAAAATACACACACACAAAAAAAAAAGTCATTAAACACATAGTAAATCTGACCTTAAAACACTTTAAATGCACACAAAAGAATTAATAGCAATGATAGTAAATCTGACTTTAACATACTTTAAATACACACAAAAGAATTAATAGCAATGATAGTAAATCTGACTTTAACATACTTTAAATACACACAAAAGAATTAATAGCAATGATAGTTCCACATAAATATATATGCACTAAGTTTAATCACTAAGATTATGCATCCCTATCATTAATCTGAGTTTTAAAAACCTGTCTTTCGCAAGGGGTTTTGTGAATATATCAGCAGCTTGCATTTCACTACTACAATAAATGACATTAAGCTGCTTGTTTTCATATTGTTGCCGAATAAATTTGTAACGGATATCAATATGTTTGGTTCTATTATGGAACTCAGGATTTTTGATTAAACGGATGGCACTTTGATTGTCTATTTGAAGGACTGGTACTTCAGTCTCACAGCATAGTTCTGTTAAAAGATTACTTAACCAAATTGCCTCTTTTGCAGCTTGACTTGCTGCAATAAATTCAGCTTCAGTTGTGGAGAGAGCAATGCAGTTTTGACGCTGACTTTTCCACGTTATAGCACCACCGTTATAAATAAACACCATTCCTGATGTTGACTTCCTGGTTAGAGGATCACCAGCATAGTCTGAGTCACTAAAGGATTCAAGGGTTACACTGGATTCACACTGAAACAGAATACCGCACTTTTCTGTTCCTTTGAGATATCTCAAGGTCCTCTTAACCATGTTCCAATGCATTTGTTGAGGCTTATCCAAGACCTGCGAAAGGACACCCACTGCATAAGATATGTCAGGTCTTGTGACGATAGCAAGGAACATGAGACTTCCCACAGCTTCACGGTAGGGTACATTAGCAGGAAGAGATGCTGAATCATTTGTTGATATTGTACCCTTTTCAACAGGTGTGCTGACAGGATTGGATTCAATCATATTGAATCGATTCAGAATCTTCCTACAATATGCCTCCTGGTGTATAAAAAACTTTCCATCCACAAGATGCTCTATTTGCATTCCTAGAAAGTAGTTGGCCACACCTATCACCACACAGAATTCACTTTCAAGTTTCTTGATGAAATGTTTTACTATTTGTTCCTCAAGAGCTGCAATGATTCCATCATCAACATATACAATAAGAAATAATGATTTCTCATCATTTAAAAACAAACATGGATCTGAGCAAGATTGTTTTAAACCACTGTGTTCAGCAAAGGTTTTAAAACGTTCATTCCAACATCTTGGAGCTTGTTTTAATCCATATAGACTCTTTAGTAGTTTACACACTTGCTCAGTTCCATCACTAAACCCTTCAGGTTGAGCCATGTATATGTCTTCAGAGAGGTCTCCATAGAGAAATGCTGTTTTGACATCAAACTGAGTGAGCTTCAGTTTTCGACTAGCAGCAATGCTCAGGACAGTTCTAATTGTATCCCATCGTACAACCGGACTGAATGTTTCACAGAAATCGACCCCGAATTTCTGGCTGTATCCCTTGGCAACAAGGCGAGCTTTGAAGCGCTGAACAGTTCCGTCAGCATTTTTCTTCACCTTGTAGACCCACCGACTTCCAATGGCTTTTCTTTCAGGAGGTAAATTAACAAGCTCCCATGTGTTGTTATTTGACAGAGAATCCATCTCTTCCTTCATAGCAGCAAGCCATTTATCACCATTTTCAGAAGCCATAGCATCTTTGTAGGTCTCAGGTTCTGCATGTTCAGCCAACAGAACAAAATTGTCATACTTAACTGGCATCTTTAATATGGACCTGTCCCGCAAGTTTCTTCCCTCCTGTTCATCTGGGGTTTCTTCTGAATCTTCAGTACTACATGAAGCTTCCCCTATTTCCTTATCCTCATCTAGATGTGGTGTGATAGGAGATTTTGTCATCACTTCCATCTCTGCTTCATGGTTAACTGAAGTTTCATCAATCGCACAGTTGGATTTCTCATCTTGAAATATCACATCTCGACTCAGGATAATCTTGTTTTGCTCTTTTATCCAAATTCTATAACCATCTTTTTCGCCACTGTACCCAACAAAGACACCTTTAACACTCTTCTTGTCCCATTTCCTCCTGTTTTGCTTGGGTACATGAACAAAGCATTCAGTACCAAAGATATGTAGATGGTTAATGTTGACCACTTCTTTGGAAAACCACATTTCATAGGGACTCTTACCTTTTACGGATGTTGGTCCTGTTCTGTTTAACACATAAACAGTCGTGTTCACTGCCTCTGCCCAGAGTTTTAAGGGAATGTCTCCAGCATGAATCATGCATCTTGCACTTTCAACAATGGTTCTGTTTTCACGCTCAGCAGCACCATTTTGCTCTGGCGTGTAGGGCATTGACATGCGTGCAGAGATTCCTTCTCTTTCAAGAATATTCTTCACAGATGAATTCTGAAACTCTGTTCCACCGTCACTCAGAATTTCTTTGATCACGTGACCAGCATTTTTCGCTTCATTGAGAAAGGTTTGGAGACATTTGGGGACTTCACTCTTTGACTGCATAAAAAACACTCTGCGGTACTTGGTGAAATCATCCTTGAAACATACAAAGTACCTAGCACCAGCTAAAGATTGCTGCTGCATGGGACCACATACATCTGTATGTATTAATCCCCCTGGTATTGTAGGCCTTTGTTTCCTTGTTCCGAAAGGACGTCTACACTGCTTACCAAAGCAGCACCCATCACACATCTCATCTTTTGATGATACTTGTATGTGGTGTTTCTGCAGTATTTCCTTTACATGAGCTTTATTCTGGTGACACAGTCTTTCGTGCCACAGTTGCATAGACTTGTTTTCTAAAGCAACACATACTTCTGCAGACACAGCAGGACATCTAACACGCATTTCTAAGGCGTATAGTCCATGCACAGTTCGTAAACCTTTCATGCGTGGAGAACCATCTCTTAAAAATGAACACTCGTCTTTAGATGCCTGGAACTTAAAACCCTTACTCAGAGTTTGACTAATTGAGAAAAGGTTTCTGCTTATGTCAGGAACATACCACACCTCTGTTAAGTGGTTCTTATCCCACTTGTTGTTAATCTTCATTTCAACATTCACAGTTCCATGACCATAAGCCATAATTGCTTCGCTATTCCCCACATATACTGGTTTAGGTGAGGCGAATGTTGTAAAGTCCACAAAATATTTCTTGTATTTTGTCATATGGGCAGACGCTCCACTATCTACTATCCATATATCACTCTCCGAAACTCCTTCCACAGTGCATACAAAAGCATCACCTTCAGTTTTAGGCTTACCTTTTCTTCTGCAGTCTTTAGCAATGTGGCCAGGTTTTCGGCAGATGTAACATTTTCTCTCTGGCTTCACAACTTTTCTCTTGGAAGCAACCAGGGCTGTGGAGGAATCTGTCGGTTTGGAAGGCAGGCGCATCTTTATCAAGCGAAGTCTCTCTGTCAACTTGTTTACAGATCTCTCTTCTATAGGAACAGATTCCCAGACACTTTTGAATTCAAAGTAATCTGAAGATAGAGTTGACATGATCCTACTCATTAATAGGAGATCTGGCAATGTTGTTTTGGCAACACGCTTTAGTTCATCGTTCAACTCGCTAAAGTTTCTTTGAAGTTTGGCAACATGACTTACTATGCCATCTTCCATTCCTTTTTCACTTTGAAAAAACTGCTCCATCAAGCGGTCAAGACGCTGGCCAGAACTCTGTTCATAGACCGACAGCAATTTATCCCAAACGCTTTTAGCACTATTACAAATAGCCGTCAGCTCAACATTGCTGTCGTCCATGTTTCCCACAAGGATTAGTTGGGCCAGGGAGTCCTCTTTGATGAAAGCTTTCCTCCTCTTCTCGTAGGCAGAATTCACTTCAGCTGAAGTTCCATCCGGTGGGCAAGGGCATTCGCGATCTCCGGTAACGAGATCATGCACATCGTGGTGGCGCAATAAAAGTTCAATCTGCCTCTTCCATTTATTCCAGTTGGAAACTCCCAAAAGCTTTTCTATTTGAGCTTTGAACTCCATTTCACACAGGTAGTAGTCACTTCACACAGTAGTAGCTCGAAGTAGGTTCACGTTAAGCCTAACGTTAGTAGTGGCGCAAGACTCGTTATTTTTCGTTCCACAAAGTCACTTAATAAATCACTGCGCTATCTGGGCCCATAACCAATTATGATTATTAAGTCACAAAGACAATATGCAATAGAATTAGATTTATTGTAAGTTAAATACGAGAATTATGCAACGGAGAAATAATAGCAACGAAGAAGCTAGTAGCACACAGCTCTAGAATAAACACAGAGTGAGAAGTGTTGCCAGAACACAATAACTAAATAACTGAAAAGATTATGATTATTTTGATTATTTACAACAATAATATCGATATGTTTTTTTTCTATTGATTCAAAATACTGTCCAATTTCTTAGCTTTTAAACGACACCAAGATCTTGTGTATATTCGCATATAGTTAGAAGGGTTTCCATTGGGTACTGTGTCACCAGTATAAAACAAATATGTTTTCAAAACTTTAAACTCAATTTCGTAGGAACTGTGTTTTGACGATAGGATGCTTTGTTCGAACAGTGATAACTCAACATTGAAATGATTTATTAAAGTTATTTTTGTATCATTACAAACTATGTAATACAATGGATTTTTTGACCCTCAGTCAAAGGTATTATTTTCGAAATGAATTTTTAGTTGATTTTTTAATGTTGAAATTCTTGAAAAAATCTTGATTTTTTAAACTTTCTTGGTGAAAACAAACAAACAAAAAAAACTATTCTCTCTCTCTCTCTAGCAACTTGATAAAAGATCAAAATATGAATAATATTAGAAAAAATTTCGAATTGTCTTTCTGAACACATCAGAATTTGGTGTATCACCGTCAAAAAATGTGTTCGTTAGCTAATTAAACCTAAAATAGATCATCAAAGATTAAACCTTTCCAGGAATGAGTCTCCATTTGCATAATGCAGCAAAAGTACCGATGCCACAACATATTAAATGGCTATTTACGCTTACCTCAAGCACTTTGTAAACTATCTATCAAAAAAAGGTCGGACAGGAGAGCAGCCACATATTCAAATGCAAACAGGTTAATGTGAGGACGGATGCAACACGGGTTACTCCGGCACATTTTTAATTTCTCGCAAGTTATGGCGAAAAACCCACTGGGCAGATCCGTTCGATCCATTCCTGAATGCGATGATGCATGGCAAGTGAGTAACGCATGCATATTAAAATTATTTTTCTTGTTTCTATCATCCATCTGTAAGCTATTAAGATTAATAAAACGTTGAAGATTAAAATTTGAACAGTTTAAAAATATGATTTACAGTTGAAGGATAGACAGTGACTACATACAGGCTTCTACAAAATATCTATGCAATTCCCACCTCTACAATGCGTAGTTGAGTGATAGTTAAATCTTGTCTAGATGGCGTGGTGTTCCGTGGCAAATAAATGGTTTAATAAAATTGAGTTTGTTATTTCAATAGCAGTCAGTCGCCCATTATAGTTCTAAAGGTTAGTTGTAAGCCATTAAAAATAAAAGAAACGATAAGTGGTGACTGCAAGACATCGGCCTTCTAATGAAATGGACGGAGCATGTGCACGCAAGCTTCGTGCTGTTTCTTCCGCCCGCTCGGTTTGAAGATCCGTCAGTGATTGCAAAAAAGTATGAATTCTAAATTATTGATGGGTTAAAGTGACTATTCACCATGATCCAAACACTAGTCTGCGGTTCGACAGCCAATCGGCTCAGTCGATTCGTAAGTCCACGTGATTTACCCTTCAGGGATCTTACGACAGCGACTCCGCCCACACGCTCCGTCTATTTCATTAGAAGGTCGATGGTGTTAGAAATGTTACTACGTAAGTAGAACGCATGACTGAAATGACTAGCGAATGCAGCAGGGGAGTTCATAAGCAATTGCCATCATACACCAACTCGGAATACCTTTCTACTAGCACGTGGATACGTAGCATAAACAATCACCGAGTAAACAAGAACTGAAAGCATAAAATCGGAATGGGGCTAATTCCAGCTATCCTCGAGCAACAGCCGTACACCACTGTGAAGGGATGATCTTTGACCTCTTACCGCTACCCAAAGGACCGCGAAGTGATCCCTCGCAAACCTACAATCGAGCGACAGGCTCCCGAATCCGCCCACCAGGATTTCCGATAAAGGCGTTTCGGGCACTTCAGGACTCTGAGGGTTAGGGACATGAGCAAACCTGGATGCAACTTGACACATGTGAACCCATTGCAAGATAAAAAAAGATGAGAACGAATTTTACCTCCGTCAATCTCATGAGGAAGAGTCATCGTCGCACCGAGCATCTCCGTCTGGCCGTAGCATTCTATAAGCTGCAAAGAAACGACTTGGGGTGAGACACAAGTAGGTAGCTCAACAATCAACGTCACACTGCAGCAACACAACGGGACGGAATTAATCACGACGGGGAGAAAGTTCCGAGGATGAAAACCTCTAAGTTTGAACCATGGTCAGATGACGAGGTCTACAACTCTCCAAACTTCCACACCCGCCAACGTGAGGGCATTTGAGATCACGACAGATTTGAGGTGCCCAGCTCCTGAGTGTCTTTGATTGGGTCGAGTTTCGAACTCTCAACCCTCTGGTTGCTAATCCGCAACTCGTCCAACCGGGCAACTTTGGCCCCTTTAGCGAAACAGACAAATGCATTCTGTCATATTGTCCGGGTGGCAGTGACATTTGGAGGGTGATTATTTTGCATCGGCTGATTTTCTTACCAGTAATTGGTCTTGGATAGATTATTTATGAAACGTAATTCAGCTGGTCCAGTTCGGGTGGGTGTACGATCATGTAAAAAAACTTGTTGTTTTTAAATATTTCACACTGGTTGAAAATTTATTTACATATTATTTGGACTATTTTATGATGTTTTTAGGTTTTAGCTGGTATTCTGAGGGTGGATTACACTTCAGCTGCTCGTTTGTTTATGTAATAAAAAAAGACGTTCTGTAAAACTATTTTACACCGTATGAAAATTTAACACGAGATAATTATTTAGGTATTAATAAAGAAAATAATGTTCATTTGGCTCGGAAGTGGTGAAAAGACCTTCAACTGAGGCTATGGAGTGGTTGCGCACTAAATTATATTCGAGCGTCGCATCTTCAATCATTCAGCTGATAGTCTCCCAACCACGACCGACCCAGCTGGATGGGATTTTTTTTAAACCTTACATTTCATACGATAACATACTCCAGTTTCGTGTGGTGTAAAATTGATTTGATTGGGAAATCATTAGCAAACATCGGGTAAACATACACAATGTGACAAGGTTTTTTTTTGTTTGTTTTATTTCGTTATTCCTCAAAAGCAGAAAATATGATTAACACTCTATAACAAAAAAATCGACGTACCAAGAAGGAATCATCCGATTGCTTTGAAATTTCGTATGCAAAAATGTTTTGACCAAATATGCAAATGATTAAAATTTGGGGTCCAATGAATGAATAGTGCTATCTCCAGCGCATCAGAACTGCGCATCCAGCAGATGTATATAAGGAGTTGTTCTTGAACTGTTGTTAAAAATTTCTGCTGCATTGCGATTTAGGATACCTTTCAACGACTGAAAATGCCTCGCCGCAGGATTCGAACTCATTACGAGCAACTTTCAGAGTTTTAAAGAGTATCATTGGATTGAAAGAGGCAGGTTGGACAAATCGGAGAATCGCTCGTCATGTGAGTCGAAGCGATGCGGCGATTAGAAGATGCTGGCAAGAGTGGGTGGACAATGGCAGATTTCAGCGTCATGATGGTAGCGGTCGACGTAGGGCCACAACAGATCGCGAGGACAGAGTGATTGTCAGATCAGCTGTCACAGCGCCTGATTCATCGCTATCAACCATCAGTCGTGCGACCCACACACGAGTGTCCACCATGACCATTCACAGACGGCTGAGAGAGCGAAATCTACGCTCGTACCGACCGTTACGCCACCTGCAACTCACGCCTGCACACTGTTGAGCCAGATTACAGTGGTGCTTGGCTCGATAAGGCTGGAAAGATGCTGACTGGGGACGTATAGTCTTTAGCGACGAATCCCGCTTCCAACTGTGTCCTGACGATCATCGAAGACGTTTCTGGAGACGCCCAGGGCAGCGTGCCGATCTTGCTTTCACTATTGCACGCCACACGGGCCCTCAACAAGGAGTTATGGTCTGGGGTGCCATTTCCCTTGACAGCCGGACCTCTTTGGTCATCATTAGAGGTATACTTACTGCACAGCGGTACGTTGAGAGACCTGTTTTGTTACCGCTCCTTTCGCAGTAACCTGGGCTTATTTTTCAGCAAGACAGTGCCAGACCACGTACGGAACGTGTTGCTATGAACCGTTTTTAAGCTTGTCAAAGACTTCCTTGGCCAGCCAGATCACCAGATCTCTCTCCCATTGAGCATGTCTGGGATATGATGGGAAGGCGACTGCATCCGGTAGTGAATGTTGATGACGTAGTCCGACAATTGGAGCACATTTGGCAAGAAATACCGCAGGAGACTATCCGGGAGCTTTATCGGTCTATGCCACTCCGTATTGCAGCTTGCATCCAGGCTAGAGGCGAGTCATTACCTTATTGAGCTCGTTACTGTAACTCTGAAATAAATCATTCAATTGTTCTGAAATTTTAATCATTTTCTATTCTGTACATAATTTTCCTATCCACCAATTTTTGTCTCCATCAGACAACTCCTTCTTGGTGCGTCGATTTTTTGTTGTTGTTATAGAGTGTATTATGACATATATATGAATATTAATAACATTAATAATTTGAAGAACATTAAATATTCTCATTATTGGAAATATCAAAATCATCGGCAATATTGGGATCATAGTCTTCTGGTGCTTCAGAATATTCATCAATATCGATTTCCTGTGAAATGTCTTCATGGTGTTCTGCTTCGGGGCCATCTGATCAAATGAAGATTGTTTTTAGTTTAAAATAATTGTTGTAAATTGGGGAAATAAACGTCAGTTGTGTACCTGCAGTATTCTCACCGTTAATGATGCTCTCTATCGATTGGAGGTAGCTGGTTACCTTTCGACCCATTTGAAACTGCATCTATTATTTACTATCTCCCAACACTAATCAACTGAATCTAAAGCTTTTGCTCATTTTCATGCTGTTCCGGATGAAATGGTGTGGTGAGAGAATGAAATGGTAACGTAAAAGATCAGGATCTTTGGGTTTCACCACTACAACATTTTTCTGACATCCTAAAGTTTAGCAGATATTTACAGCAAATTTAGAGATATTTTGGAACACGAAGGGTTCGGCAAAGTAGCGAGCATGTCTTCTCGCTCTCAGTTCTGAAAGGATTCCCGCTTCTTCCAGCCAGGCCGCCCTCAGCTGAAAACCACATGTCGATGGAATTTAGAGTGTTCTCAAGGAACATGAGATTTATGAGATCGTAATGTCAGTGTAACTTCAGATGAAGAGGGTTTATTTCAAGTGCCCCGAACTTTATGGTCGATGTAATGTCAAACGGAGTGTTGAAATAGTACTTCCAGGGTTTGTTATGGACAGTTGATCACTTGAAAGATGTTTTATGATCTCCAATTAAGGAATTCTTGAATATGTCTGTTTTGTGTCAGTTTGATCCAAGAAGCCGTGTTTAGAGCGATACAATGCGCACGTCTCCACAATGAGCAATGTAAGTTGTTCGTAGAAACTTGATACAGCTCTGTTTGGGACAGTGCCAGTATCGAGCCGTCAAGGTTTTTACCTATCTCAGGATGTCATTCTCATTATTGTTATATCCTATTTTGTTATAAACGTTGCTACCTGTGTGTGGGTTTCATTTATATTTAGAGTCTTGTATCCGTACACTCGACACATGAATTCTTCGATGATTTCGAAGAGCTCATTTATATTGCAATATGACTTTATATTGCAATAAAATTAAGAATTGCTTTTGCTTCCCTTTCTTAAAGAAAGCGGGATTAAAATCACATTCCGTCAAAGCATGAAAGGCTGGTAATGCTGCACACAATTCTGGACCCAAGTTTTCGTACAATTTATTAAAATCGAGAAACCTTTGATGATTTTCAGTGCCAATGAGCATAGATATATTCAGATTTTGATGAAGCTCATGTTTCCCAACAGTATAATCGGATGTTACGATCAGATACTACGTATCGGAGCATCTGATCGTAACATAAGGAAAATAATTGAAATTGACATTGTGCATGTGAAAAATAATCTATGTGTCGGCCTTTTCATGAGATGGACACGACAGATTTTCTTGTTTTGATAAAACTTCATCATTAATCACCTTATATTTGAAACAATCCACATAATTTATAATGATGATTTTTCCATTGATGTAAGGAGTTATATAGGTGATTGTTTCTCCAATCATCGCATCTGAACTTCACCAAGGCCGCTTTGAAATTAACGTTTTTCAATTCACCGTGAAAATCTGATGGACGTAGTTGGTCTGGCCTACGCGATATCTTCAGTTGTCCAGCTGAAGGTCTTTCCACCACTACCGGGCCAGCTGAACATTATTTTCTTTATTAATACCTAAATAACTATATCGTGTTAAATTTTCATACGGTGTAAAATATTTTTACAGAACGCGTTCTTTTTTTTTACATAAATCAACGAGCAACTGAAGCCCTCATATACCAACTGAATAATAACTCGCCCTCAGAATACCAACTGAATTCCTAAAAACATCATAAAATAGTCAAAATAACATGTAAATAAAAAAATTTCAGCCGGTGTAAAATATATAATTAAAAAAAAAAACACCTTTTATTTTTTTACATGTTTCGAACACGTTTTCCCGCCTACACCCACCGCGGTCGTGCCAGCTTAATTTGATTTTTGACATTACTTATAAAGTTAGCTAACTATTGTTACACAAATCTGTCGGTGTAAAATGTGTGACCCAAAAGTGTCGCTTCCTACCGGACTAATATGGAGAGAGCACAATGAAAGTTGTACCCAGGCAAATATCTCGAAACTAATTTCGTGGGTGGCCCCCTTCTGGTTTAAACCACTTGTAATAATCTTAGTCATAGCACAGGCACGACACAAAATAAAAGGTGGGACATATCAAAGACGACACATTTCAGATTTTGATCATCACTCTTTCTTCCTTTTTAGACGAGTGTCCCCCACACCCGTTACCATCTCTGGTCTATCCAATTAGTGCTTTAAAAAAAGTTCTTCTGGGCATGCGCAGAGGAGCGCCATCTATCGGTCTCCGCAGAATTCTTTACAATACCCATGCCTGTTTCATCTGCATAGTTAATTGTATCTACGTTGTTTTGCTTGTACAATTTACCAAACTCTAATTTACGATCATTGAACTGGTTTCGAAGAACTTATTGATTGCTTTTTAATGAAATATATTTCGGCGAGGGCTTGGATCTCCAAGGGTTACTCCTTTTGAAAAACGTCCCTGCCTCTATGCGAATAACTGGTAGGTTTTGGGTTTGATGACTCAAGGGCTATATTTCACCAAGACAACATATAGACAACATTTCATGAGACAACAAGCATATAATTTGGTTCTTTGTTTGCTTCATCAACCAATCACTAATGCGAAATGAGCATTTTAGGGCTATTTTACCGCGTCCAAACCTGAGTGCGTTTTTCTACTTATTGGTTCAACATTACAGTTCGATTCACTTGAGCATTTGTTTTTTTGCATTGTCACAAAATACTCGACATTGGCGCTTTTTGAAGTGAACGTGGACAGGAACAACGAAAAGAAAGACTTGGACTGAGATTTCAATATTTTACTTCAAAACATTATTTACACATTTTGTTATTCAACTTAATTACTTCATTCCCGATTACATATCTTCTAAGCTGTACTTGAAGTAAAAATTATATTAACACTCCCAAAGCGCGAATGACTTATTTTAAACACGATAATAGAAAAGCAGGTGAAGCATGTTTTCTTGTCTTTCTGATAAGCGCGGCAAATTTGCATGTTATGAGCCAAATCGGTAGGTTAGTATTTCATTAACGTCACACTGTCGCAGCACAACGGGCTATTGACGACGGTCTGGGATCAAGCCCGCGGGGAATGATCCGAGGACAACGCGTCATTTTGAACCACAGTCAAATGACGGGGTCACATCTGAACTGACACCCTTCTCCAATCTTCTACACCGCCCTTTGTACACGACGGTTGGAACTTCCGGTCGCTAACATCTTCCAACCGGGCTCCCCTTGAAACATAATTGTTAACAAGTTTACACAATTGAATCGAAAGGAAGGAAGGTGTCTCACGTATGCTCCGGAGGCTCTCCTGAAGAAGCGCATCACTTCTGCGGACACGGGAGCGGATGTGGTGATCACCATGTGCATGTTGCCTCCCATCGCCTGCCGGAAGTCCTGGAACACCAACTTGTCCCAGATGCCGAGACCCTTCCGCTTACCCCTGAAAGAAACACCTGTCATTCCTCTTGGATCATGCATTCCATTGGGATCGTCGTTTCACGGGTGCAACGGAATGGGCTTTCGAAGACGAGGTCGAAGGGAACGATTCTTGTCATTTCGAACCAATGTGAGATGACGAGATCCGAGTTGGCACCCCACGCAAACTTTCCAACCAACGTGCAGGACATGTGTGGTCATGACACATTTAACGTGCACCAGCCCCGAGGGCACGACCGTCGAGACGACGATGCTGGACCGAGTTTCGAAACCACAACCCTGCGGTTGCCAATCCAATACTCTTCCGGCATCTGATCGTGGTTCAGAATTACGTTGTATTGTCCTCGGATCTTCCCCATTTGGGATTGATTCCGGACCGTCGCCAATAGCCCGTTGTGTTGCTCCAGTGTGACGTTAATTAAAATACCTACCTACCATTACTCTTCCAACTGGGCTACCATAGCACTACAGGTAAGTAGGTAGATCAATCAACGTTTCACAGGGGCAACACAGCAGTTGACAAGCGTCCGGGATCAATTCCGAAGGGTAGGCTCCTAGGACGCAATTTCTGAACCACGGTTACATGACGAGGTCGACACTTGAGCTGGAACTCTACCTCTTTGAACACCACGCCAATGTGAGGACATTGGAGGCTACGACAGATTTAACGTGCAACAGCCGCCCCCGTATACACGATGGTCTTTGGTTGGACCGAGTTTTGCAACCCTGTGGTTTCTACAACATTACTCTTTCCAATTGGGCTACAGCGGCTCTGCTTGTCTGTAGAAAAAGCGTTTTCTATAAAATTTGCGTTACGAAGTCTTCGTATCCAAATAATCACAAACTTCATCATTTCTGATAGCAAAACCCTTCATTTTCACTTAGCATTTGAAATCTACATGAAAACTCTCAAGGTGGTAGGTATTAGGGTTTCAGAGCGTCCTAATCAAAATTTAATCTCGGGTAACAATTTGCAAGTCATTTGGATTATGTGGAGGGAAAAGTTTTTATCTTTTAAAACTATGTTTTAGACATCCTATCTCTGTGAATAACTTGTTTTGAAACAATTGCTTTCATACTTCATGTCTTTAATCTTTGAAGTTTTGCATAGTTCCTTGTATGCATATAATTCTCCGTTTTCATGATTTTCGTATGAACATGGGTTATATAAAGCAACTTATTATTTTCACGTCCTTTGCACTGTTAGTGTTTCAATTTTCCTAACATTGATCAACATGTTTTATAACATTTATCAACAAATCGTGCAAATTTAAAATTCTGTTATATAAAAAATGCAAGCGATGACGATCGAAAACTTAACAATCCCATTCGATCGACCCTACCTTCAAGACAAATCATTCGATATCATTCTATATTCACTTACCTTTGAATGAGTTTCTCCCTTCTTGACAGAGCTTTATTCAACAGTGCCGATTTGAGAAAACTGCTCTTGATGTTCTCCAATGCCTAGAAGAAATTAAACAGAATCCTTCCAACATCAGATATCAGCACAATTTTGAAGTATCATTAACTGAAGACGTAAATGGGATAATTCAAATATGTGTTTGCAATCTCTCGATTTTGTCAAACACGACTGTTGCAATACTGATAAAACATTGATCACTTCAAGCATTGATCTGCAAATGTGATTTGTTTGTACAGACAGAATTGCAGAGAAGGATAGGCAATACAAATTTTCCTATTGCCATGCTGTAGTGCGAAAAATGTACCTAAAATATAATGTTAAATGTCAAATTAGACACTATTTTCGCACAGCCAAAGCTACAGAAATCCACAAATTAAAAAAAAAATTCAAACTAGGGGGCTCTGCCCCTTGCTTGCTTACGCTCGCCAACACAGCTAAACAACACAGTTTTCATTCCTGCGGCGGCAGCTTTTTTTTAATATAGAGAGATACCAAATGAACTGAAATAAAATCGCTATAGGGCTGAAAAGTTGTCAGTAACAGCTTCACAGTTGCTAAGGAGCATACATTTTCGTAATAACTGATGAGCCATTGTTTCAAGAAATGAAACTTCCCAAATGTTTAGAAAACCGGTACAGCTACACTCTACGTTTATGAGTGATGGCAACGGCTTGGCGATTTTTTTTGGCGCACTTCTAGTTGCAAGTTACGATACCTTAAGGCAACCCATCTGTCGTTACGGTTGTTGTGGTTTTCATGACAACCTCGGTAAACGGAAACTTTTAATTTTCATTTGAATAATCTAGAAAGTTCTTCCAAAATCCGTTAAAGTCGTTTGATTTCATTGGTTCGTTTGAAATTATTTCTTTGCTTCCATTGGTTATTTCGATTTTAAAATATCCTTTGATAGCATTGGTCCTTTTAAATCTTTTTCTGTGATACCATTGGTCCATTTATTAGTATTTCGACAACTGTGGAATTTTTATTTTATTATAAGAGTTTTGATTATTTGGCATTTATATAATTTTTGTTTATTTTTTCCCGGAACAGTTCTGAGGTATCAGGTAGTATTATTTCTTGATTTCAAAAATATTTTTCATTTCAAACTGCCTACTGTATTTAGTGTAATTGATAAGTTTCAGGGTATATTCTTACCCAACATTCGCAGCTTAGTTTTTCTGCTGGTTCACAAATGTGTTTTTTTTTTTTAAAGTTTTTTTTATATATACTTTACAAAACGTTCTCAAATGTGTTTTCAAGCCTTTTTTTCCGTTGTGTAAAGAAAAATATTTTTTAAATAATATTGTGGTTGTCGACTTTAGAAGTTCGCCAAAAAAAAATCGCCAAGGCCAATGCCACCGCTCCTAAACGTAGAGTGTAGCTGTTCCAGAAAACATTTATCAAGCAAAAAGGTAGAGATTTCGGACCAAGGAAAAGCATCTCTCCCTCCGACCGAGGTTCCTTGCACTTAGGATAGAGCACCAAAATCAATGTAAATAAACATAATTATTCCACTAAGGCCCGACAGCTAGAAACAACGTTCTGTGAACTATTACTCCATCCCGACTCTGGCTGATCTAATCGGTATTGCAACCATCAATTCAGCCGAAAGGTAGATATCTAATTAATGTCGCACTGGAGCAACACAACGGGCAATTGACGACGGTTCGGGTTTAATCCCGAAGGGAAAGATCCGAAACATGTCATTTTTAACCACGGTCAGATGACGAGATCACACCTGAGCTGGTATCCCACACTAAGCCAACGTGAATATTTGAGGCGCCCCGACAGATTTAAAGTGCACCAGTCCCCTTTGTACATGACGGTCTTTGGATGGATTTGAATTCGTAACCCTCCGGTTGGTGGTCCGTTACTTTTCCAACCGGGCTGCAGCGGCCCCAATTCAGTAATGTGTAAAGTAAACGATAAGTAAATGTGAATTTCAGAAAGAACACGCTTACCTTCGAGTAGAGCGGGTTCATGAGCCTGGGCACCAGGGGCAGGATGTCGGGCTTGACGAACCTCACCTCGTCCAACAGTTTCCTCACGTCGCCGGAGTAGAAGGCGATGCGCCGAGCGAAGTACAAGCTCACGATCTACAAAGAGAAACCCACTTCACATAAAGTATGAAAATAACAAAAACTCTGTTCAATTACGGCAAAACATGAATACACTACATAAACAAGTAATAGTTTCTTCTTATCTCCTTCAAATGATCACGCAGTGGCCATTTTGTAGTGTTTTGAAGGATTCATTGATTAAGAGGTCAATTTTTTAAACAGAAACTGACCAATTAAATAAAAATTAAGGTTTATTTACAGGAAAGTTATAAGTGACAGAAGAAAATTAAAAAAGGACCGAGTAATTTAAACTTTAGAATTAACTGACACAAAAGCTATTGTCCAAGCAAAGCGTCCTCTCAAGACCTCCTGGTCACACTCCTTCTAAAAAAATCCCTTTCGAGGGGTCACACACAAGTTGCAATGTCTTAAAGGAGCTTGAGACTCAACTGTACCCCTGAAGAAGCAAGTCCGTATTCTTAGATACGATGATGCTAAACTTGAATCTTAAAGGATTAGTGAGAATGAGGGATATGCTACCCCCAAAAATGTACATAATCGCATAAAATTTTCAAAGAAATAATGATATAAGAAAAAACATATATGTAAGACGAATGGAGATCTGTAAGTTTTTTTTATATTTCCAATGGCAAGCTGGGTACAGATTGTAAATACAAATACATAATACAATACAGAAATACAATACAGTACAGAATTGACCGAAGTCATTGTAGCCTTATACAAGGCCAGAAGTGATGGCCACTTGTGAAGGGGCACCCAGTGGGTGGACCATCATTGCACCTAACAAAGGACAACACAATTTACATCCATGCCCTGACCCGGATTCGAACCAGGAACCTTCCGATCCAGAGGCCAACGCCTTGACCACTAGACCGGTTGGTCGGCGAGATCTGTAAGTAAAAGTGCATGTTAGCATGAGATTTAACAAAATGTCTATAAAATAATGGTTAATATAACCTACATATACTCTAAACTTTGTGATAAATATATGAAATGCACATACAAGGACACAAAAAACAAACACATACTGACCGTAATCATACAGCTAAAATAATGGAGAGTTAGATAGTTATAGTATATATTAGATCAAATAAAAATAAAAATTTAAGTTTAGCCTGCAACCAGAAGATCCAAACATTCTCAGAGGACTAAAAAACCGTAAACTAAATTAGTCAAAATTAGTCATTCATTCTTCTTTGCTCTCTATGTGAGCCTCTATGTGAGCCCAATCGCTTGCCAATTGGCTCGATTAACTTCACTTGGCACACTTTGTCTCTTCACTTTGGTCTCCTCTTTTTCCACCGTGTATGCCAACCACCTTGGAGGTTGACTGAACATTTTCAGTCCCATGACCAAAGGTAGACCTGCTATTATTTCTGCTCTAGAGCTGTCATAGCTAGTATTATTCCCATACTCTCCACAGCAGCCTTGTTTGCAAATGCACTTGCTCCTCTAGAACGAGAATTCCCTCCCCTATCACGAATATCACGCTTTCTGTCCAGATTCTGCTCATTTCGAACTGAATGTTCATTTTGCACCGGAAGAAATGGTGTGGTGACAGAAATGGAAGTGTTAAAAGAACAAGATCTTTGGGTTTCACCACAACAACATTTATTCCAACATCCTACAGCTTTACAGATATTTTGGATTATATAGAGATATACAGTACAGTAAAATTACAGATATTTTGGGACAAGAAGGATTTGGCAGAGGTTAGCAACTGTGTCCTCGCTCTCTCAGTTTTCAAGGGTGTCAGCCTCTTCCAGCCAGACCACCTTCAGCTGAAATCCACCTGTCGATGGAATTTTGAGTGTTCTCAAGGGGCTTGAGATTTTGGAGATCGTAATGTCGTTGTAACGTCAGATGAAAAGGGTTTATTTCAAATGCCCATAACTTTATAACCGATGTTATGTCAAATGGAGTGCTGTAATAGTATTTCTGGGGTTAGTTATGGACAGTTGATCACTTAGAAAGGAGATTTTATGAGCTCCAATTAAATAATTCTTGAATATGATTGCTTTGTGTCGGCCATAGAGGAGATATAATAGTAGAGTGAGCTATGGCAACCTTTTTATGTCCGCATGATCATATGACCAAAATCAGCAGTCACGTGACTCCTTCTCTCTTCGCGCATATTGTTTGCGCATTCCTTCTTCCTTAGCAAGTAGCAAATGCATTGAATACTCAAGTTAAAATGGATCTACAGTTATGCATATATGAATGTAACTCCAAATTATTAAAGGCGGAAACATTACATTTCACAGGTGAGCGAAAAACATTTATTTCACATTTGTATTTTTCAATACTTTCTACAGGTTGACCTAAAACTTCCCGTGCTTCAACTTTTAAAAAAAAAAAATTATTGCCCGTGTTTATTTTTAATTATTGAATTTTATCGTCTGCTTATATTTTTATCGGCGCTTTAATTTTTATCATTTGATTTTCTTCGCACTCAAGTTGTGCGATGATAAAGTTCCACGTCACTTTGTTTTTAATAGCAAAATGAATTTATCACGCATTCAGAGAATTTCGCTGTTTGAGGCTTATTCATCAACGCCATCTTAAATTTGGCGATTTTGTTTGAAAAGTCGCCAAGAGGGATCGTACAGTCAACGATAACCAAATGTAAGTTCATATTTTTTTCCTACGTTATGTTAAAAGTGCTTTTCACCATTAGCATAAAAATAATTGTTTTAAAATCTTTTGATTTTGTATAATAAATTCACGAATCGTCAGCACAGGAACTTTTAGAACACCCTGTAGTATGATAAAAATGGATATTCTAACTTAGAAATTAATAAATACAACCTGCGGACATTTCCCGTTCTATGAAAAGATTTCATACATTTGCAATCAGTATGTATCTAAAATAATGTTTGAAACAAAATAACGGGTGGAGTGTGTTTCTAATTGTAAATTGAAATTTATGCTGTCTTAAAATATTAAAAATAGTTAACCGAAATGTAAAAACTTGTGCGAAATCGTTCTCTTTCTTGGCGATTATGTTTTGGCAACTAAGAGTAATATATTCTTTCGTGTCTCACGATAAAAATGTTATGAATTTGGTAAAATCAATTTAAGTACATCACATAAATTATTTTTCTTGCTGAGAAAAATTGTTTTGTATCCACCCATCTGTGCAAACTGTAATTACATAAGAATAATATTTAAAATAAAATATAACGTTTGAAACTTCTAATTAAATATTAAATAAATTCAATTTGTTAGAAATAGGATTAAAGCATTTTCTAAGCCGTATTATAATTGTGAATTTGTATTTATGATTGTTTTAGAACTATAAGTAAAACAATTTATATTTACTTGTAATAAGAACTTGTAAAGATGTGCACCTGCTGAAAATTCATTTATTCAGTTCTTATGTATTTAAAATTTTTATTTTGTTCCATTTATTAGTTTTCCCAAGATAACGAAAGAAGAAAATCGTTTAAATTAATTAATCGAAGAATTTTGTTTCTGTCTTTTAATTCATTTAAAATGTGATGAATGTGTCAATAAATTTCATTCGTTTACTCTTTCTTATTTATCTTTTGTATTTATAAAATATTGATTTCACACACAATAAGTAATAAAAATTCTATATAAAAATCTTTACCAAACTTTTTTACATGCTTAAAAGCATAAAAATTGTCTTGCAACTTAATTAGTTTTTGAACCAGAAATCTAAAATTGCAAAATAGCTAACATCAAGGGTATGGTTTAAAATAGTTTCATTCAATCTTAAAGACTATATGTATAACTTTTTTCGTTAATATTTTTATGCGAAACTCATTGAATAAATTTGTGCTTATGGAAACGTAAGCAATTAAGAATCCATAATATCAATGAAAGCTTTAATGGTTACCCAAACGTCATATGAACAGGGGATCTTTTAATCTGTTTTCAGTATTTTTATTTTATGCATCAGTAAAATATTTATTCATGCTTATACCAAATTTTAATCTGAACTCCTGACCTGAGAGCAATCTATTGACTGCAATTTATTTATCTCAAGCGTACTGTTTTGTTCGTAAATGTGTTGGTTAACCTTAATCCCAATGAAAAATTCAGTTAATTATAAAAACGCTCAAATAACTAAAAACATTAAAAATTAATATGAATTCAAAACATATTCAGCAGTGTAATAGTAAATACTAGCCGGGCTGCGCCGGCTAGCGCTCGGCGGTGTGTAATAGTGCTTTTTTTTTTTCAAATTTTTACGCACCGTAATTAAACATGTTTTGATTTGTATATTTTATTTATTTTTATGAAACAATTCTTCAAATCATTGCGTAATCAATCAAAAGTTGGTCGAAATATACATATACCGTTACAAAATTACCCATGTCTAGTGATATTTTGCAGGAAATAGACATATCATTAAAATATAACTCCTAAATAATATTTCTGCAATAGGTAATATACCGGAACACAATAATGCAAACAAAAATAAAATTCCAATCCTTGAAAAAATGAAAAATTCTGAAAAAAAAAAACCACGTAAGTATATATTCAAACGTGTTGAATTTCTACTTCCTGAATATATTGTGAAATACAATAAAGCGACAAAAGACTTTCAACGATATTGACAAAGACAATAATGATTTATTAACAAAAAGAACACATATTTATAATACTTGGGAATCCTCAAATATGTCCGCAACATCTCACAGTCAACTCAAATACCCAAACACGGAATTCTAAATCAAATTAAAAAAGTAAACATTAATTCTGACGTCGCCAGATACCGGGTAGCAAAATTACGTTTAAATTACTTTTACATCAAAGAAAGAAATAAAAAGTCAGTTCAAACATAAATATTACTATTTATTTCCTTATTTTCCATAGAAATTGACCTCGGCTATTTGAAAACAGCAAGAATTCAAAATATCTGGGTTATTTTATTTACGTTGACTGTTGCCATTCGACGATACACAAATAACGTCGATTTCGGGTCCACGTACGTTAGTGTTTTATATATATAGATTAATTTGCATTGCCCAACAATAGTAAAATGTAACTCAAATTCAAGGAGCATTCAGTATTATGCATATTCAATATCATGCACATTAATGTAAGTTATTTCAAAATATGGGTATTTATTTTTCAATTAATTCCAACTCATGCTGACCTCAATAATTTTTTCCAAAAGTTTGAAATATTTTCTGAAATTAAATTAGATAATTTCTCCACACCTAATACAGTTGAAAAACTATATATAAAACATGAAATTAATCTATTGACGGAAATTTATTTATCTTAAGTATACTGGCTAACCTTAATCCCAATTAGAACTTAATTCTATAATAAAACTAAAAGCATTAAAAAGTGATACGAATTCAAATATATTCAGAAGTGAAAAAGTAAATATTAATTTGCATTGCCCAAAAATTTTTAAATGTAACTCAAATTCCAGAAATACTCAGTATTATACTCATCGAATCGCTAACTTTTAAAAGAAAATGTCGCCAAGAGAGGCGATAAAAGGCCAAATCAAGCATCCAAGCTGAATTTTCGTGGAGCAGTCACGTGACTACTGACAACATGTTGCGGACGCTTTGCGAAGCTCTTCTCAATAGCGATGCTCAGTCTACTTATATTAGAAGTCTATGGTGTCGGCTTGATCAGAGAAATAGATTAGAGTGTTACAATGCTTATCTTTATCACTCTGAGACTTTTCTTTATCATCTGTTGAAAAGCTCTCTATCTTGGGTATTTCCCGTATACCTTCGGTTTCATTCTTTTTAGAATCCTCTTTCATTTGGCACACATCAAGTCCCGAATTTTTTGCGATTTTATAGACCAGCTCGATTTTTAAATTTTAATCTTGAAAATTTTAAAATTAATTTAATGCGATGTTCAATTATTATTTTCTTTCCTCCGAATGGCAACAGTCATGAATCGGTATTAAATGAATCCGTATTTACTGCGCGTGTGTATCCGTTGCCGTGTAGCCGCTCGATTACTGGATATCCTTTCAAAAATTTATTGCCTTTTTAAAAGCATATTAACTTTTAGTTAGCGTTAACTTTTAATCTTATATATAAGTATCTTTTTATTGTGCTTACTTCATTTTTGGAACTGGATAACGGTTGTGCAATACGTTTGTTATTGTTTCTTTTTTAGACTACGATAGTTTGGATTTTGATTTTTAAAGCATATTAACTTTTAGTTTGTTTTTGGATATGTTTTTTCAAAGTTTAGCGATATTTAATTTTGATCTTTTTTCCAATTTCTGGTTTGTTTCATTTATGCAATCTTTTGTTTGTTTCTGTATAGTACTTCGGTTTTCGTATAGTTAATTAATAGTAATATTTAATTTTGATAATTTATGCAACGTATAAATTTACAAAAGCATAAACTTTAACTTTTGGTTTTGATATCTTTTTGGAAGTTTAGCGATTTCTGTGTACTTCGATTACGTATAGCAACATCTCCATCGTTCATCAAAGCATTTCTCAAATGTGTATAATGTTCCACTCTCAGACTCCTCTGATTCAACGATATCCAAACCAAAAGTTTGTGCTTTTGGAAATTTATGTTGCATAAATTATTTTTAATAATTTTATCATTAACCTTTTAAATGCCGCTATTCATTAAAAAAAAAATTTTAATTTTATTTTTTACCCTCAAATGGCTTATTTTACTGCTAGTATAACTGTTCTAGACCTTTTTTGGCGAAAAAAAAATCTTAAGTAGGATTTTGAGGATGTTCCCATTTGGGAACATTGGCGTTTGGGATGAAGTAAATAGGGGCATTTTTCCGAAAGGTAAATTTTTTGCAATAGACTCAAAAGGAGGACTAAGTTTGGTTTCTATTACATACTTTTATACATTTCTCTTCGGAAGGATACATTTTTGTCTTATTGCCAGTGCTTAGGGGGGGGGGGAGCAAGATAAATGTATCTGCTTTTTGCATGCAAAGCACTGCTTTCTAACATTCTTCTTGCACAATGCGCAACGTCTTTGGATGCAAGCGACGAGATAGTGTTAGTTCGTCTTTCTAAGGTGAACTAATAGATAAGATCGTGGTCCTGGTCTTGCTGAGACGACTTTTGATCCTAGTGGAGCCTCTGCTTTGGCACCATCCTATATAGATACCGATTAGATGAGGATATCATCCAAATTTTGTACCCAAATCTGATGGGGTTTCCGCGAATAAGCATCTTACAAGAATGATGTCCGTAATACGGCACCATTGATCCGTCAATGGTGAGTTTATCGTGAAAAACTCCAAACTGAATCAAGTTTCTACACAATTCATCGTACTCGTATATTGGTGATATCTTTTCTAGTTTATCACCCGGTTGAACATCCTTATTGTTGTCAACAAGATGAAAGTACTTTTTAAGCTGACGAAAGCGTGCCCTAGCCATTATCTTAGGAAAGATTGTAACACTTGTCTTTAGAATTACTCCAATATAAGTCCTCTGTATGCACCGTGTGGTAACCGCTCAAAAGAAGTAGATCTAGGAACTGAAGAATTTCATCACTTCGAACTGTTAATATATGCCCCTTTTGTAGCGTATACAACGCTTTCATCTCAACTAGATGTTGCACATAATTCATAGGGAGTATTTTCTGGAATAACTCTAGAGGATCCATTGTCTCAAGCTCAGGAAATTTTTAAGCCAGCTTTTCGAGGCTTTTTCCTGAAAGATCATTATCTAACGCTGCATCCTTTTTTCAACTGGGATTGGGTTCTTGTCTCCGCTTCTTTGCATTTGGAGCAGAACATGAGGGTGTGCTTCTCCTTTGATCTTCGCCCGAATCGGGAATTCGGTCATCTGAAATAGTCGAATCACCATCTTCATTGTTAATCATCAAGTCAATCTGGCCACAAACATCTTGAGAACGAACCTCATTCAAAGCTTCATCGTTGATGTGTTCTTAATCACTCAAATTAGCTTCTTCATCACATGACAATATGTAAAGATCAGGAGCGTCTACGTCCTCGAGCTCGTCATCCGATAGTTGAAAAATTCCAGCGCAGCTCGCAGGAACTTGTGTGGTATCTCTGAAAGATGTAGTTGACACGGAGTGATACCTGAGAAGCACTTGAATAGTCAATTCCTATTAGGAATGGCGTATTACGTAAAAAAAAATTATTAAAACTACATCGTACAGCGTATATTATACAGTAGTACTCTCTGATATTGGCGAGAAATAAAGTCTATGGTGAGAATGAAACTCATTTGTTGAAACCGTAACGACAACAGGTCACACCTTCGCCGAGTCTTGAAAAAGGAATGTTGTTGGAATGTGATCTTTGTAAAGGTCATTCAAAACGCGCTCCTCTCGTTTCCTACTCGTAAGTCACGTGATACATTTCAACCAAAGGGGAATGTAGTTACTACTCTAGTAAGGTGATTAGAGTGAAAGAAATCATTCCAATCGTAAACATTAAAACTGTAACAATGCGATTACCTTACAATAGCGTATAACAGTTTGCAGAGAAAACGGGTGTTAGACACATGCAGATACAAAAGTGCCAGCTGGAAGTAGGAAAGAATCAGCCACCACATTTATTAAGTTACCCATAGCAGAATAACTGTGATGATTAAAAAAAAAAGGAGAGTATTGACTCAAATTTTTTTTTGCGAGTTAAAAAAAATCCCATCAAACACTATACCCCAAACGCCAATGTTCCCATTTGGGAACATCAAAATTGTTGTAAGAATTACTTCCTACAAATGATGATTGGAAATATTTTGTTAATTTGTAAGAGAATATAAATCCCCTAACTACCAAATCACGTCAATAAATTTTTTTTTAAATTTATTTTAAAAACAGCAGAAATTAAAATGTGCATGACACTTTAAAGTTCACAAATTCAGTAAATTTGACCTAAATTATGTAAAAAAGCTGAATTTATTTTTTGAAAAACGATGGCACCTAAAATAAATTTATGTTATTATGTGGCATTTCGGCAAGTATGAATATTCTAAACAAAGAATAAAGTTACTAAACAAATTCACAAAAAAATGTTCCCATTTGGGAACATTGGCAGGTAAAAGGTTAAATAATTTTTATCATTTTTGTTTTGATGTCTTATGGAAAGAAAAGCGATAGTTAATCCCAATTTTAAATTTAATGTATAACATTTCAAAATTAATTTATTATTATATTTTTGTTTTATTTGGTATCCTAAAAAAGTTCGCAGAAAAATTTCATCCAATCTTTTTGGGATTTTTTTTCCATAGTGATAGCTGCGGTCGTTGATACGATTCTTTCGGTGTGACCCTTTTCCAACGGGAGTTTATTTCACATTTAGACCTCTGGCCAAAATTGCTCTTCATATTTTATTTCTGGAGCGGTTTCTTGTACTGATGACGCATTGGCCGCCGTTGTCATCCCATAGAATTTAAACAAATCTCTTTTTGTTATCCTTCTTTGTTGTAAGAAACAAATTACTTTAAGTCACTGAGTCTGTGCAAAAAAAGCTTTTGGGGCAGACGGATCCTTTAAAATGTCCGGGGCAAATTGAAGGCAAGCAACTCTCCTGGTATTTTACTCGGGTACCAGTGATGAAGCTGAATCAGAGAAGAAGAGGTACTGGAGATGATCTGCGCGATTGCTTTTCAAGTACGAACAGGTGGTCGTCAGTATTTTTGATCTAGTCCATGACATGGGTGGAGCGCGTCTGCTGTACTAGATGATAAGATTTGGGAGCCATCTGTGTCCGACTCGTCCACCCGTTCACCTTCATTTGTTAGTTCCTATGTTAGCCGAGTAAAGCAGACGCCTTGGATACCAGACAGGGATTCCCGACATATAAATCTCTTAAAAACATAAAACAAACAAAGCTGAAATTAAAAAATATCGTATGAATAACAACACCGGCACTTATGTTCCTATAACGTAGCGTATAATATAGCGTTATGTAATCACGGAGCCCCAAATCTGTTTTACTCGCACTTCATTACCAGCTGTTTTTAACCCTAACTTTACTCCTTTGAAGAACGCTATTGTTTGGGGCTACCATCTTACAATTCACGTTAAAAGTTTACACATGCATTTTATTTTCACGTGTATCTTAACAAACGATTAAACGTAATCACAATTTGGAATCACTGAATGATGGGGTCAAGAATTCGAAAATTAAAAGGTAGTGGCACTTACTTGATTTGCGATTTCATAAATATGTGCTGGGGGTAGATACGATATGATGGTTCCCCCAAATTTTCCAGCTTCCTACATCAACGAAACACCAGAATAAAAAAAAAGCACGATATTAAAAATATTGAAAACAAAGGAAACAACATTACAATTTAGTGCTCAGATGCGTAAAAGAAATTACTTGGAAATTTTTATACCATTTACATACAGTTCAAACACACCACGAAAAATCCCTTTTGGCTAAACGGGTCTTCTACGTTGTTGATGACTGAATGAAAATCTCCGAAAAATATCATCACATTAGCGCCATGTGAAAGTTTGGAGAGTGGGATGTCAGCTCACACAGATGTGACCTCATTATTTCACCGTGATTCACAATGATGTGATGTTGTCCTCGGATCTTTCCTTTTGGGGGTCCATACCGGACCGTCGCTAATAGCCCATTATGTTGCTACAGTGTGACGCTAATAAAAATACTTAGCAAAAAATACTGAGGAAGGTCAATAGGTATTTTAATACTCGCAAGTCGTACTGGAGCAATACAACGGGCTATAGGCGACGGTCCGGGATCAAACTCGCAGTTAATATCCAAGGATGACCCCACGCCATTTTGAACCCCGATCAGATGACGAGGTCACACCTGAGCTGGCACTCCACTCTCCAAACTTCCACACCACGCCAGCGTGAGGACATTTGCGTACACGACATTTTGTGCCCCCGGTCACTCAGGATAAGCAGGAAAATATACTATAACAAAAGAATCGACGCACCCAGAAGGAGTTGTCCGATTGCGATAAAAATGGGTGGATGCGAAGAACATACATAAAAAAAACAAACGATTAAAATGTCAGAACAATTGAGTGATGATTTCAGAGTTTGACCGTTCCAAAGAGGCGTTGGTCCACCTATGGTCTGGATGGGTCCGTTGCATAGGCTGAAAAAGTTCCCGGATGGTGTCCTGCGGAATTTCTTGCCGTCTCCAACTTTCGGGCTAAAGGGTCCGGAATGGTTGCAATCGCCTTCCCATAACGTCCCAAATGTGCTCTGTGGGAGAGAGATCAGAAGACCTAACTGGCCAAGGAAATGTTTGGAAAGCTTGAAGACAATTCATAGCAACACATAACGTGTGCGACCTTATATTAGCTTGTTTAGGATCCTCCCGACTCACCCATTAGGGTTTGGAGTCTTTGGCTGGGAAAGGACTTCCAGCCCATGAAGTAAACCCAATGGGGCCCACGCCGATCGGACGAGCATTTATTGTGTTTTTAAAATTTACATGGGGCAAAAGGCCCGGTTCATAAATATAAAAAGGACAGTAGTAGAACATTGGGCAACAGGCCCCAATAAAACGTCCGTGGAAACATAAAAGATTGGGACGTAGTATGACAGGAAAATAAAACATCGGTAAATATACATGAATAAACTATGATGATGTGTTGAAGCAACAAAAATAAAAACAGTAATAAAATTTAAAAGGTTAAGAGAAAGAGGGAACGCATCGGGAGGTCCCCAGTGCTCTGGCCACTGTGGTCCCATTAGCCACTTTTACCGCAATGGAGATGCATTTTTTAATTCGGAGATCTTATTCTTTATGACAGATATAAACCATTTCGGTTTATCGTTATCCGTGGGCCTGCATAAATGATATCATGAAGTGAGAGCACAGTCAAAAATATAGTGATCTGGATCACCCACGGTTCCACAGCTGCAAAACTCACAATCTTGAATTTCAAAGCGATGTAAGTAAGACATGAACGGGCCATGACCTGCAAGAAACCACGTCAGAGAGCGGTCTGCAACTACATCTTTTGAGCTGGTCCCCGGCATGCACTCCCTCAACTGGAGATCACTCTTGGCATGGCCATGATCCAATCTCTATTCTTTAAGCGAGTGATCTGGCCTTTTACGTAGGAGATCGACATCTAGAGAATCGCCACACGACGAAGCGAGCTTCGAAAAGCCGTCAGCGAGCTCATTCCTCATTGCACGTACCCAACTCACAGACCAAAATTATCGCAAGAGTTAGTTTTACTGTTAGAAGGTTGATTTAGAAGTTTTAGATTTTAAGGCTGGCCTGAATTGAACTCAAGAGAGCTCTCACTAAAAATATTAACACTCTTATTGTTTTTTATTGCACTTTAACCGATTGATGAATAGCCGTAAGTTCGGCCTGAAAAACGCTATTATTATTATTTAATTTATATTGGACATTATCTTATTGAAAAGTAAGTCAAGGGTGTCGCAAAAAGGAACGGTAACACAACCGGTCGTAGAATGTCGTCTACGTACCGCTGTATAGTAAGTGTGTGTACCAGAAATGACTACCAAAGCGGTCCGGCTAGGAAAGGACCCCAGACACTAACACCTTGTTGTGGGCATGTGTGGCGTGCGATAGTAAGGGCAGGATCCCCAAGGTGCCCAGAACGTCTTCAGAAACGTCTGCGGTTGTCATCAGGACACAGTTAGAAACAAAACTCGTCACTAAAGACTATACGTCCCTAGTCAGCCCCGTTCCAAGTGGTTCGAGTCCGGCACCACTCCTTCTTGGTGCGTCGATTTTTTTTGTTATAGAAAATAAATAATTTAGGTTCAGATGTAATGAGTAGAAAAATAAACAGATACTCACTCCGTAGCCTATACGAAGCGCTGCAACGCAGGAGATGAGGTTTTTGTGCGTTAGCATGACGCCCTTTGGAACACCTTTTAAAAAGAACGGTAATATTAATTTCAGATAAAATACCGGTAACACATGAAACTTCTCGAGAGGGGGCTGATAGGATAGATACACTCTAAATGGTTTCCAAAAGATATCTCCATCAAGATCGGACCCACTTTGATAATGACATTTCGACATCAGATCGAGATATTTCGCTGATTTCTGTGCCGACCGAGGAAAGACCATTTGGATATACCTCGGGGTTGTGATGTCTTCACACACCTAAAGATGTGCCCGAGGACAGATGGGCAACGAGGGCAGTAAAACATCAAATCACCCAGGTAACTCCCCGTATCTAGTGTGACCTCTGGCTTCCCAAAGCTAAAATCACCTCCCAAATGGAAGAGATTTCAGACCGATTCACAACGATGGATACGATACAACAACAGATTTTGCAGACTGATTTGAGAGGAAACAGTGGTTTATTAAATGGAGCAACGCAACGGTCTATTAGTGACTTTCCGGGATCCATCCCCAAGGGAAAGATCCGAGGACTACACCAGGTCATTTCGAACCACGGTTCGACGACGAGGTCGACATCCGAGCTGGCACCCCACTCTTCAAACTTCCACACCGCGCTAACGTGAGGACATATGAGGTCACGACGGATTTAACGTTCACCCCCCCCCCCGAAAACAACGGTATTAGGTTGGATAGTTTCGAAGTCGCAACCCCCAGGTTGCTAATCCGTTACTTTTCCAACTGGCGGCCCGATTTGAAAAATGGAAGAAACGTTACGAAGAGTGTGTCCTGAGGTGCCTACTTTCAAGTATACTAGGCTCTAAATGTAATAGGCATACCTCGTATCATTACTACGTGAACCGGATACTTTGCAAACAGACATGCTTTTGGTTTGGAGGTTTTATGGCGCAATGATAACCCCCTGATCAGGTACCCCCAGAGGTATTGATTTGGGAACATGGATGTCTTTGTGACCACGACCTGACCCAGCCACCATTAGCGAACACGACGGTCTTTAGCCAGGTCCAAGCGCCATATTTGACCCCAAGATGCGCCAAACAAGACACACAATTGGAAGTAAAAAAATTTTCGAAAGGGGAAAAAGACGCCTCGGGAAACAACAGTGAGATGGAAAAAGAGCATTCGAGTGATATTCGAGAGCACGACCCCAATTTTCGCAAAAAATAATAAACCCCATGGGGCACAAGAGGCCCTTGTGCCCGTGTAGGGAAAAGTGACTTAATATGAGATACTTTTTTTAAATTACGTCGGGTGAGTGTCGAATGAAAAATTTAGCAAACACCTCTTTTGATTTTCAACATTCTCGCTGAAGCTGTTTCGAAATAGAGATAGATTGTTTGGAAAAAACGCATTGCAAACAGACGCAAAAAAAAAAACAATTTGATAAAATGTTTCAGCTGTTTGGGGATAAGGTTGCGCACTATGAGAGACCGAGCTTTCTCAATAGGATAGTGTGCGCTGACAAAGAAGATAGTGTGCGCTGACAAAAGAATCTTTAAACTTATTTATTGATGTAAAAACGAAACAAATAATTTCCTTACATTATACGTCTAAAAGAAGTATCTTTAAAGCGATGTACCACTATAGGTTGTTACTGAAGTAGGTAGGTTGTTGTTGTGTGGGCCATATATGGCCCAATTGGGGGTGCCATTGCCCCGGAGATTTGAACTTCTTCATACATGACACATCCGTTTTACAGGAAGGTCCCTTTCACATATCCATTCACTCACACATATCGTAATTTAGACCCCAATCAGAGGCCGATAACCCCCTGATCAGGTACCCCCAGAGGTATTGATTTGGGAACATGGATGTCTTTGTGACCACGACCTGACCCAGCCACCATTAGCGAACACGACGGTCTTTAGCCAGGTCCAAGCGCCGATCTCGCAACCATCAGAATTGCAGGCTCCGCTGAGGACAGAACCCACAACCCTTCCGATGTGAGCCCGACGCTCTACTGACTGAGCTACCGCGGCTCGAAGTAGGTAGGTAGATATTTTAATTAACGTCGTACTGGAGCAACACAGCGGGCTATTGACGACTTACGGGATCAATCCTCCAAGGGAAAGTGTTACTGAAATAGGGCTTGCAATGGGAAGGTTCAGTTTTCAATGACTTTACAGTCTCCCTGGCTAATAGTTTATGACACTTCAAGTACATAAAAAAATAGACACGGTAAAGATATAGGAGTATCAGATTTATGCAAGTTTCTCATATTAGATCATTTTCCCCTGTCTCTGAGGGGCTTGGCTGGTGGAAAGACATTCTATTTCAGTCTGGTTAGCTTAGTTGATTATTATGTCGCTAGGCCAGATCCGGCCCATCTGCGCAGAACACTGCATTCAATTTGAATAGACTCGAGGTCCGAGAGGAGTGAACGCATAATTACCTGTAGTTCCACTAGTGTAAGGGATACAGAACAAGTCGTCAGGTTTGGGGAGCTAATGGAAAAGAAATGTCTCATTTAAATTCAAGGTATAAGCACATAAAGACTACTCAAACGCTCAGCAAGTTGTGCAAGCTTTTATAAAGGACGTTGAAATCCTATAATCTTACAATGGATTTGTTGACAAGAGGTTGTGTTGATGATGTGAGGTCCAAAATAGGACATGACACAAAACAAGTAATAAAATCAGAATAAATATACAATGACCAAATGAGTGGAAAATAAAATTTTAGAAAAAAAGTGTTTTAAATAGTATTACAATAATCTCTCTATATTAAAAAAATGTTACCGCCGCCGCCGCCGCCGCCGCCGAAGAATTGAAAACTGTGTTGTTTAGCTCGATTCTTAGACGGTTTCCCGAGAAAGTACTGATCGGAAAAAAATGAAATTAACATGCTTTGTTCTTCATCGTATTCCCTGGATAATTATTAAGATTTTTTTCCGATGTGGCTATTAGTTTAGGTTTTATTAAGTGTTAAAGTTGAAGAAGTGAAATTTCTTCCGCGAGTGAGCAAAACACATTCAAATTTTCAGTCTTCAGTCGTGAGTTTTTTTTTAAGAGTACCTCTCAACGTAAATTTTTGCAGCTCGTCGAGTTTTTTTTTTAATTTAAATTTGGTTCTTGATAATATTTTTTTGAAATTCAGGAAAAATCGGGACATTTTTGTTACTTTTTTTTAAAACTGCCATATCTATATCTAATTACTATTAGTTTTTAATTTTTAAAATATAGCAGTATACCTCAGAATATACTCTTTCTTACGGTACTATTATTTTTGAAATCGGTTAATAATTAAATTGGATGCGATCAAAAGTTCGTCATACAAAATTCGGAATCTTTGGATATTTTCGCTACTTATTGTTAAAACCGTTTTGTCTACGGCAAAAGCCATTATTTTTTAAATTTGAAAACATCACTGAATACATTACATTATACTCTTTCTTATGGTACAATTATTTTTCAAATTGGTTAATAAATAAAATCGATGCAAATAAAAGTGGGTCATACAATTTTCGGAACTTTCAGATCGTAACTTCCGATACAAAACTAAAATGGTCATATCTGTATAGTATTACTGTTAATTTTTAATTTTAAAAATATTGCAGTATACCTCAGAATATACTCTTTCTTACGGTACAATTATTTTTAAAATTGGTTCATAAATAAATTCGATGCAATCAAAAGTTGGTGACACAAATTTCGTATTTTTCAGTTCGCATAGCTGCTTCCGAAAGCAGTAGTGGGTTACACTTTTGACTATCGGGTTTGCCAGATATCAAAGTTATCGTAGCAACAATTGCCATAAAAACGATTTCTTTTTATTTGGCGAGGAAAAAGGCTCGCTTTTTTCCCTCTGTTTTCAAGACAGTTTACCGACAAAGTACAGATCGTAAAGTTTGGATATTAACAATGTTTAGTTAAAATTGTACAAGGAACAAGATGCAGAAGATTTTTTACTGATGCGGCTATTAGTTTAGGGTGCATTAAGTGTTAAAGCAAAAAAAAGTTAAATCACTTGCGAAAGAAGTATTGGTTTGAGAAAGCAAACCAAACGGATTGCGTAGCAATCCCCGGGGTCGGCGAGCGTAAGCGAGACGCAGCGAAGCCCTCGCTGTGACGTCATGAACCGGAAAGTGAAATCAGCATAATACGAATTATTCAGATAGTTTCACTCTGTGAAAGTAATGTTGGTTTGCGAAGCAAACCAAATGGGATTGCGCAGCAATCCCCGGGGGTTGGCGAGCGTAAGCGAGCAGGGGGCGGAGCCCCCTAGTACTTTAAAAAATTGGTAATAAAAATGATCAGTTTCTATTTTCTGGCGCAAGGTCCAGAAATAACTAAATAGGTATTAAAAAGCTGCAAATGTGTGTGTGTTTAAATAACACATTAAAATTTTAAAACGAGTCGAAACGATTTAAAAACAATGAATATTTTAAAGGTTTGGTTAATAGTACAAAAATGATTAATGATGTTACAAAATAACGTTACAAAAATGATTAATGATGAACAGTGTGTGGATATTAGTATTTACACTACTAATATCCACACAAAGTTAACGTCGACATTTATTGTTCACGAAAGAGAGCTGCATAACCACCTGCAGTTTTAGAGTGCTGTGGAACAAATCACAGCATATTTCTACCGGTTACTAAACAAATAGTCCCTCAAAAATGTGCAGAGGGACAAACTAAACTTTACAACAAGCGTAAAATTCACGTTTTTCGAATTTGGCAGTAAACATAAGGACTAAAAGTAGGACGAATGTTACATAGTATGTGTTTGAGCGTAGTTTTAATTTTCGAAGGGATATTCGATCCAAAGTACGTTTGTTTTTCCCTCTTCTGTTTTTCAAAGGGAATGATCTGGGTATTCGAGGATAAAATTTCACGCACATTCAAAATTTTCCGTCACAATTTTGTGCTGTCAATGAAAATTATGAAGATCATCCCTTAAATGAATTCGATCTATTGAATGGTACCTTTGGATTTGCTATGAAAGATATGGAATAAAAGGGGTGATTCGATTCGATGCCCGCGGTTGTTCATCGAATACTGAAATCAAAAGTGTATCAAACTGAAATATTTTTTTCTTTTTGTAAAAGTGTGAGAAAATGGCTTAATTATTTATCCTTTCAATAAAATAAATAATTTATCTTCGAGAAATCGACCCATTTTTCCCCCTTTTCTTTATATTTGGAAGTGAACTTAATAGCCTAAGATGACAGGAAATTATTAATTTTGTACCAACGTTTTTATACAGGGTGGTCCCGAATTCATGGTACAAACTTTAATGGTAGGTACAGGACATTGTAACAATGATTTATTGTATAGGAATGTATAGTCGCAAGTGACGCGGTGAGGCGAAAACAGGGGAAATAACGGCCGAAAGGAAAAACAAAGATTTTATTGAAAGCGTTGTTGACAAGTGTCATGTTTACAGTAATTGTTCAAAATTGCGTCCACCAGTATCGATACATGCTTGACAGCGTCGGTGGAGCGATTGGCGTACACGTTCAAAGATGCCTGGTATTTCACGCACACCTGCAGCAGCTACAGATAAGCGAGCGACGAGATCCTCATCTGAGTCAACTGGAGTCTCATAAACAAGATGCTTTAGATGTCCCCATAAAAAGTAATCGAGGCTCGATAAATCGGGAGATCGGGGTGGCCAAGGGACTGGTCCACCACGCCCAATCCATCGAGTACCAAACGTGGCATTCAGGTAATTCCGTACATCAATGCTGAAGTGTGCTGGCGCCCCATCGTGCTGAAACCACATGCGGTTACGAATGGCGATCGGAACATCATGCAGCAGTTGTGGTAACACTTCTTTCAGAAAAATAAGATAGCTTCCGCCAGTGAGCCGCGTGGCCAGTCCCTTGGCCACCCCGATCTCCCGATTTATCGAGCCTCGATTACTTTTTATGGGGACATCTAAAGCATCTTGTTTATGAGACTCCAGTTGACTCAGATGAGGATCTCGTCGCTCGCTTATCTGTAGCTGCTGCAGGTGTGCGTGAAATACCAGGCATCTTTGAACGAGTACGCCAATCGCTCCACCGACGCTGTCAAGCATGTATCGATACTGGTGGACGCAATTTTGAACAATTACTGTAAACATGACACTTGTCAACAACGCTTTCAATAAAATCTTTGTTTTTCCTTTCGGCCGTTATTTCCCCTGTTTTCGGCTCACCGCGTCACTTGCGACTATACATTCCTATACAATAAATCATTGTTACAATGTCCTGTACCTACCATTAAAGTTTGTACCATGAATTCGGGACCACCCTGTATATGTATGACGTTTTGTATTTGAAGTATCGTTTAAATAACATTTCAAGTAACTGTCAAAATACTCACCACCAAAGGCTTCGGATTGGATCGACCCCTCGCCTAAAAATAAATGTAAAAATAAATCATAAGTGAATAATTGCAAAAAGTAAAGATACGTAAAAATTTGCATTTGAAGTGCGTCCAAAGTGGCGTTACAAAGTAGAACTTTCTCTCTCCTTCCAGCAAGTATCGATGGGTATTCCTTGAATGCCTGACCCTAGTTGAAATGACGTCAAGACGGACAAAAGGAGATAACAGATTGAATTCTGTAGAGTTTGGATAGAATGTGCAAAGTGGAAACATTTTTTTTTTACATATGACCATATATACTTGGAATTCAATCCATCTACTGTGCAATGGTCGAAAGCGATGGCCATTTGTCAAGGAGCACCCAATGGGCGGCTATAATTGCTCCTAACATAGGACAGAACAATTTATATCCATGCCCTGGCCCCGGATTCAAACCGGGAACATTCCGATCCAGAGGTTAACACCTTAATCACTAGACCGGTTGGTCGCGTTGGAAACATTCTCCCAATGATGTCTCCGACATTTTGTCAGATCTTTATATGAACCAAATGAATCAAAGGCGGACTCACTTCGAGCTCTGCGTAGGATACGAGGGCGATGTTCGCTTCTCGAGCAGCCTCAACTGCTTCAGGGTTCATGGCATCCATCACCACGAGAGTGCGCAAGGAGGGCACTTTCTCGGCATTCTTCAGGACCTTCACGGCATTTTCATTGCTGTCCACGACCAACAACTGCAGGCTGGCTGGGGGAAAAGCAAAGATCCTTTACTGCACGCTTGAAGTTATTGCTTTGTGTAGGTTCTATGTGACTCAAAATCACATTAGGTAGGTAGTTAATTAACGTCGCACTCGAGCATCACAACGGGCTATTGGCGGCGGTCCAATATTTATCCAGAAAGATCCAAGGATAACATTACGTCACTTTGAACCACTGTTTGGTGACGAGAACACAATTGAGCTGGCACCCCACTCTCTAAATTTATCTGACAAAGTGAGGACATTTGAGGCCACGACAGATTTAACATGTACCAGCCTGAATGAACAGGACAGTCTTTGGCTGGACTAAGGCCATTCTCTAATCTTCCACACCACGGCAATATGAGGACATTGGAGACCACGACAGATTGAACGTGCATCGACCCCGTGTCTGTGGTTAAACGGCATTAGGAACTCGCAATCCTCCGGTTGATAATCCGCTATTGTTCCAACCGCGGCCCTCGAAAATCCTATAAAAGGATCGATTTTTCAAAACATAACTGTGAATCGAATTCTTTTACTGCTTTGAAATTAATGCATCTACATCGATCAAAGTGCAATACATTCATGAATCAAAATGCCACGGTAGCCCGGTCGGAAAAGTAACGGCTAGCAATCAGAGGGTTCGCATCCAACCAAAGACCGTCGTGTACAAAGAGCGCTTTCCATCTGTCATGGCGTGGAAGTTTGGAGAGCTAGCTGAGGTGTGACTTCGTCATCTGACCGTGGTTCCAAAGCAAGTTAACCCTCGCCAATAGCCCATTGTATTGCTCAAGTGCGACGCTTATTTCCTAATCGTTGCATATACCTGTGGAACACCCCAAAAGACGTCTTTCAAACGTGCCACTCGAATGGATGGTACGAGGACACGGTTTGCCCATTTATAAGCAACCGACATATCACTTACGGAGCTCTTCTCATAGAAAAGAAATTTCTATACTGAAATTGTTCTTCAAATAAAAATAAAGGTGGAAGGGGCTAGATAACTTACTTAATCCCCAAATTGTTTGGTGTATCCCCGGAGAAAGCCACCTTTTGACTCGGACGATAGAACATACATTCAATTTCCCTTGTTGCTTTCGCAATTACATGCGTTGTGTACGAGGGGCTTCAACTACCTACCACTCATTCGAGCATTCCGAAAGTTGCCACTAATTCAAATAAACCGAGTTTAAGGTATGCCGCATATGGCAAGACCCGATGGCCAAGAATTCTTGCGCGCGATAGTTAAGGTAGTTATGCGCATGAGACTTTAACTATCAGGTAGGTATGCAATTGAATCGGCACTAGAGAAACGCAACGAGTTATTGGTCCCGGATCAACCCCCGAAGGGAAAGATCGAACAACTGCACCACGTAAAAATTACCTACGTGCCTATCTCGTTGGTAGAGGAAAAGGGATTGATCTCGTCATCATTCAAAAATCGTCACTCTCTTGATGATGTCACTAGCACCATTAGCCAGATTGTGATGAACGAGGTAAGTAAAGTAGAAATCGCACCACAGGGCTATTGGGGACGGTCCACCACGTAATTTCGAACCACGGTAAGAGGACGCAGTAACTAAGTCCTAACGCAGTCCTAACTTCCAAAACTCGTCCGCCAACCGTGACGACCGAGTGATCTCGTCGAAATTACTTGGAGGATTACCCGGATGGAAGAGTAACGGTTTAGCAACCGGAAGGTTTCGAGTTCAAACCCAGCCAAAGACCGTCGTGTACAAAAGGAGATGATTCACTTTAAATCTGGCGTGGCCTCAAGTGTCCTCACGTTGGAATTGTGTGGAAGTTTGGAGAGTGGGATGCCAACTCAGGTGTCACCTCGTCATCTGGTTCAAAATGACTTGGGGTTGTTCTGGATTAATTCCCGTCAGATCGCGGACCGTCGTCAATAGCCCTTTGTGTTGTTGTGGTGCGACTTTAATTAAATACCTACCCACGGGGTTACCTTAAGAAAAAGACCTATTCCTCTCACCTTGATTGATGATGAAGAATATGGACTGCAGACTCATCTGCAGGTAAATAGGAACGGAGACCATCGAGTAGGCGGCGCATGCGCACATGGAGAACAAGAACTGGAAAGAAAAAGCATGTTACACATTTGGAATGACAGGCGCCTCAATCCCATGATAGTACTTTACGCAAGTCCAACTTGATTGGCTAATCGGATCACATGACCTAGATACGTATGTCAATAAGGTTTATAGTTGTTGGCGATTTATCTCTTCCTTTCTGCTTTCTTCTTTTCTTTTCAGATCCATGGCTATGGGTGGGTAGAGGTGGGAGCCGAAAATTGTATCCTTTTATTATATAAGTTAATAATTATATAAGTTAGTGTTTTATGTATGCTTTTTGTTACATCAGAATGGTCCTAAGCCAGCGGTGGATACGACACCAATATCCTAAAGCAAAGGGGACGGCAGAGGGGCGGAAAAATATCAGCTGGTAGTGAGTTCAGGAGTGGTTCTTAGATTATTTATGTAAAATCAACGGAAGCTTGGAAAAATATGAAAAGGGTATTAAAAATTAGGAAAAGTAAATTAGAATGAAAAGGAATTAAATTGGAATTTTTTTTAAATAATTTGGAGGATCTAAAAATTTTTCCGACAGCTGGGTTCGAACGCGGGTTGTCATCCTCCGCTGCCGACGATAATCTAAAGGTGGGTGACTTTAGCCATTAGGCCATCGTTACTTCGCGAAGAGAAGCTCTTTAAAGTATAAGTACCCTTAATATAAGTTGGCAAGAAATACTACTAACAACATATATATGAGGAGCAAATCAGAGTCAACTTGTCGGACACTTACGCTGTACGCTGAGGCGCTAGTGTATGTATTGTATTTCTACGAAACGACGCGCATATTCAAAATAAAATGGTTACTGCAACAATCAGATTGGCGAGATATCCAAGTGAAGCCAAGCCCGTGAAACTAGCCAATCAAGTTGGACTTGCGTAAAGTACTATCATGGGATTGAGCCGCTTCTTTTGGAATGCCTTGCTTAATTCGTCTTGTCACCATGCCATGCATCCACTAGCCTTGTAGCGAGCAGTCCGATCCCGTGTTCGGACAGCTCACGAAGTACTACTGCATGTACTGTAAGCGTACCACAAAAACTGCACCCGCCACTGTCTCGAGTGTGGTAGTCATTATGGGAATTCAATTGGAGTAGCGATGACCATAGAGCAAATATACAAGAGTAGAGAGCTAGCATATTTTATGTGCCCAGGATCGTGTCACCAAAAGTAGTGGTAACGTGACCCTTAGACTACTTTGCGGAAACGCCATCTGATGGGTCCACTGGAGAACATTGATTGATATCCTCTGATTGGTTCGCGTGACATAATTCTATACTTTTCCACATTTCTGGCGCCACTCTAGAATTGTCTTGAGATGCTACATCGCCAAAAAAGCATTCAGTTAGCAAATCGGACAACCAAATCCATTTTTCACAGTGTAGTCACGTGACTAATTGTCGAGACATGTGGGTCTGATGGTGGTCCTTCTCAAAAAAAAAACAAGAAGAGAATAATGAAGAAGATGAATTTCACAAAGATCAAAGTTCAGAAGAATCAGATTGAAAAAATTTTTCTTAAGTCACTAGAATACTAAGATCTCTATAGTGACTAAACTTTGGTAAATATTAAATGTAAAAATATATATATATATGATAAAGATTGATTAATAGAGATCATTTTAGGAGTATTTACTGTTATGAAGTAAGTCAAAAGTCAACAGCAATGGTTTTAACTTTGAAACACATTTGGCCGCATTTGCCATCACGGCGTTGCCCGTAGTGTTGGTTTGCTTCGCAAACCATAATTCATGGAATTCACATTGAATTCATTCCAATAGGCTACGAATCTCCATGTGGTTTGCGAAGCCAACCAACACCACGTGTAACGCCATGATGGCTGTTATCCAATAGGCTAGAATTCCCATTTGGTTTGCTAATTCGTAGGAATCACAGGGGGTTAGCGAGTAGTGGTCACACCTGACCCCACGAAAATAACTGTCACGTGCAACGCCGAGCTGGCCACGCGGTGGCTAGTAGTTCCATAAGATGTAAAACTAATAAATTATTTGATTGTATAAACTTCTATAACTTTATTCCAGAAAAAAACAAAGAATTTTTTAATAAAATTACATATTTTCCTAGTAGTAGCAAGAATAATGATTTGTGTGAATTTTTTTCTGTTTTAAAAATTCTTATCGTTAATGATTTTCAATGTGTATCCACTACGCCTTAAACGGGTTTTTTTCTAAGAAATTCTACCGGCATAAAAAAGTACGCCAAAAGTGTTGCAACAAGTCTTCAAAGCTGTATCAATTTAAAGAAAACTTACCTCTTCACGATTTGAAGCATATATTCCAACGAGGGTCTCGGTGGAAGGTTTTAAACCCAAGTCTATGAATCCAGCGCCGACATGCTGAGACCTCGAAATAACCTATATTCAAAAGAAAATCATATAAATCTTCTATCCAGCTCTCTATAGTTTTTACTATAAAAACACAAACATCCAAAAAAATCCTTTCAGATAAGAACTATAGAAGGTCTTAGTAAGAAAGCAGATGACCCTAGACAAGTCTACTTCCGGAAGGGTGCTAAACGTGTGCCAGGGGAAAGGCTTTGCCTCACGCAAAAACATTTGCAAGTCGACAGCCCGTGACTTTTTTACAAGAAAACCAACCCCGCTGGCGGTAGTCTCTCGACGAGTCACTTTTAGTCATTAGTAGGTATTTTAATTAACGTCGCACTGGAGCAACACAACGGGCAATTGGCGACGATCCAACCCGACGAGAAAGATACGAGGTCAGTGTATCGCAATTCGGACAAACGACGAGGCCACATCTGAGCTGGCACCTACATCACGGCAATGTGAGGACATTTCAGGCCACGACAAATTGAACGCGGCTCCCTTTGTACACGGCGGTCTTCGATCTCGCTCCGTTTGCTAGTTCGTTACTCTTCCAACCGGGCTACCACAGCCCGTCTATTAATTGGAAATACACACACAAGGAAAGCTTTACTAACGCAGAGGACAAGATACAATTACAACTCCCATATTACTATCGATGTGGGAACGTTTCATTTTTTGGAAGGGGGTTAAATGGGCAGTGCTATAAGCAATATCGAGTTGAATATACCCTGACTCGCATGAACAGATGAAAATTAAACCGCGTCCTGTTGAAGATTAGAATCATTCTCGACTCAGGATGCTCCAGCGCAAATTAACATTTCCCGTCTTCTACATTTATGCTAGTATTATTATATAGAAGTTACTTTGTGCTTTTTTCAGCTCAAGAAAATGTTGGACACTGAATGTCCCCAGTACGATTTGGCTAAGCACCCCTAATCTGGCACTGCTATTTACCTCGAGAGAACATTTTTCACAGTGGATTACCAATAAATAATTCATTATTGTTAACCGTCACGTTTTTTTCAGACTCTATTCTTTTTATTTTCTTTGTTTCAATTCGAAATTTTATTTCCAATATGTTTAGAAAGTGTTTTTTGTTTAGAATTCATTTTATTGGGATCAGTATTGGACGAAATCGGCTAATTTTTTCAATCGATTGATTTGGTTAACTAAAATTTCAGTTAATGGACAAAGTTAATTGTGATTGAGAAGTCATAATTAAAAATGAGTGTCATTCCTTGTTCCATGTGTTGTTATCTGACAATCGAGGTTCAAAATTAGGAGTCTTTGGATCTCACCCTTCGTTGTCCTTGGATGTAGCCAATAGCCCGTTGTGTTGCTTCAGTGCGATGTTTAAAGCATCCGAGCATAAAAGCGCCGAAATGAATTCAAATGAAACCGTTGTTATTGAGAAAAACGCCTTATCTATATCAAGGAAGTTTCCTTCTAAGCGACTTAAGATTGAAAGCAATTGCAGCACGCCAGACTGAAAAGTCGTTTGAATACTTTGAACTGTCAAATTATGTGGCAATGACAAAAAAGGTCAAAATTCAGTCCAGAAAATTGTTTTCGCAGTTATGACATTTCTTCCGTGTGATCTTGATACGGTTCCTGTGATATATTATCGCTCTGAACGAACAGAAAAAGCTTTATTGTGAGAAACTGATTGAAAACATTCGGAACAACAATTCCTTTCGAGCCAACCGATAGAAACCGGACCCAAAACTTTCTTGCCTTTAACTTTAGGTCATAACAAAGTCTGAGTACGGCCCGCTTGAAAGAGTAATGGATTAGAAACCGACAACCAAAGACCACGTGTACAAAGGGGCCTGTTGCACGTTAAATCTGCAGTGGCCTCAAATGTCCTCGCGTTCGGTTGGTGTGCAAGTTTGGAGAGTGGGGTGCCAGCTCAGGTGTTGCCTCGTCATCTGACCGCGGTTCAAAATGACGTGTTGTTGTCCTCGGTTCTTCACCATTTAGCCCTCAGTTTAAAAGGTGGTAATCGGGTAGGTTCTGTAGGCCGCAAGGTTCACTACGCGAATACGTCTCGTTAGAGCATTGTATTTATTCAGTAGTCAGTTCAGTGTTTATCGGAAGCGGACAAGTTTTTCTTTCTTCGTAGACAACGCTCTTCGAAATTCTACTTAGCTTTTCCATAAGTATATATGACATGATATTTTTCAAATACGATTCACACGTTGGCGTGGTGTGGAAGTTTGAAGAGTGGGATGCCAGCTCAGGTATTGCCTTCAAATTGACATGCTGTCGTCCTCATATCTTTCCCTTCGGAAGTTGATCCCAGGTGTCGCCAAGAGCCCGTTGTGTTCCTCCAGTTCGACCTTAATTAAATACTTTGTGTGTGTGCCTCAGAAGTATTTTTGACTTGGGCGGTAAGTTTGTAGGTAGGTATTTTAATTAACGTCGCACTGCAGCAACAGAACGGGCTATTGGCGACGGTCCGGGATCACACCTGAGCTGGCAGCCCATTCTCCAAACTTCCACACTATGCCAACGTGATTATATTTGAGGCAAGTTTAACGTGAAACAGCTCCCTCTATACACGAAGCTCTTTGGTTGGATTCGAACTCGCATCCCTCCGGTTGCTAATCCGTTACTCTTCTAACCGGACTACAGTGGTCCTAGACTTGACGGAAATCCACCATTTTTGATTTTTTCCGGATATGACGTCATCCAAGATGGTCACTAAACAGCTCATGCCTCTGCTGATGACTGATTTCTATGGAATCTTTCGGTATTGGTGTTTTTTGTGGTAATTACCGTCACACTAGCGTAACACAACGAGTTAGTGATGACGGTCCGGGATCAGCCTCCGAATGAAAGATCCTAGGTCATTTAGAACAGATGACGCGGCCACACCTCAGCTATAGAATCTTTCAGAAATACTTATCAGAGATCTCATGGAGTATTTTCGACATTGGCCATTCCATATATCTTTAGTGATTGGGACGTCATCAAAAAAGTAAAATGTGTCATATCTCTGTTAATACTTGACCAATTTCAAAGGGGATACACAGCTCTCATTTGAAACTGATTACTTAGTTCGTTAGTCAGTGCACCGTTTTAGACTTCACAAGTTATTGACTGTTTGGTTGGCTATAGCAGTGGACAAATCTAGCGATCCATCTACTGTCTAAATGTTTGCTCTACAGTCATTTTGGTAATGGTAATGGTACTAGAGCAACACAACGGGCTATTGACGACTGTCCGGGATCAGTCCCTCAAGGGAAAGATCCGAGGACAACACCTCGTAATTTTGAACCACGGTCAGACGACGAAGCAACACCTGAGCTGGCACCCCTCTCCAAACTTCCACGCCAACCCAACGTGAGGACTTCCGGCCACGACAGATTTAAGGTGCACCAGCCGCCTCTACACCATACGCTTACAAACATCCATACCCGGATTCGAACCAGGAACCTTCCGATCTAGAGGCTAACACCTTAACCACTATACCGGTTGGTCGGTACAGTCATTTTGTCTTGAATTTCCGAGATTAATGTCCTGTGAATTTGAGCCTAGGTTTCACCGTCAACCATCAGATTAGTTTATTCTTTTGAGAAAATTGGACTTTTATCTCACTCTTTTACATTCCGTGGCCCTGTTCTGACTCGAATCAGATAGGCAATCCACACATGATCAGATCTGATCTTTCCCTTCGTGGTTTGACCGTCGCCAACAGTCCGTTAAGTTGCTCCAGTGCGACATTAATTAAATGCCAGCCTACCTACCTTCATTTTTAAACTATTTCTAAAAGTACCATTAATACGTGAAAAATTGTTCTTCACATTTTTTTTTTTTTTCATATTAAAAAAACAATGATTGTATCATATTCTTAAAATAAATATTTTATGAATTACTACGTATTACATAATGAAATGGTTTAATGTAAAGGGCTTCAGTACCCAATAACCGAAAAAAATCGAATTTCAGATTTTTAGTTCACATTATACTCTGAATCCTTATCTTTTCATTGGTATATTCCTTTTGTTTCTACGCGGTCTAGAAATAAGTTATATTTAATTTTTAAAAAGGTAAACAAATCATCTCACGAATCGCCCACTTTTGAGTGGTAAAAGGTAAACAACCCCACGGTTTTATATCCAGAACTATGTTTCATTTAAGTTTAATTATTATAATATTTAATTATGAGGTTTTGTTGGTAGAATACGTTTTCACTGTGACTTGGACTGCATAATTCTCATTTCTGTTTACATTCGAACAAGGTGTCTTTTTTAAGATTCGTGATTTGTTTTGATTGATTTTCTTTTTCTCTTTCGCTTCAAAAAATCGTTTGGAACATTATTTGTTGATATTTTACTGATTTTATTATTAAAGTAGAACTATTAGAAAGTATATTATTAAAAATGCCGCTATATCTACTTCCAATTTTCAAAAAGAGGAAAGGTATGTACCATTCTAGGAAACAAGTCAATAACACAGAAACTTGTTCATCCCAGAAATGTACCAGCGAGAAAAAAAATCCCAGATATATATACAGGGTGGTCCCGAATTCATGGTACAAACTTTAATGGTAGGTACAGGACATTGTAACAATGATTTATTGTATAGGAATGTATAGTCGCAAGTGACGCGGTGAGGCGTAAACAGGGGAAATAAAAGGAAAGAGAAATGGAGTGATCGGTTGGTATCATTGCCGGTAGAGGGCAGTAGATGTCTAGCCGCTGTTGAACATGATGCATCGCAGTAGGGAAAAGCGCCATTCACAATTGTGCTGCCGTAGACGATGGGTGACTTTACGTATGCAGAAAAAGCAGACATGCATTACATGTACGGCCGTGCAAATGGTAACGGCAGAGCTGCGTTACGAATGTATCGCGCGGAGTATCCTGATCGACGAATGCCGGATCATAGAATTTTTCAACGGTTACATCGTCAACTTTGTGAAACAGGTGCGTTCGACGTCAACAGACATGGCGCTGGTCGAGTAAGAGCTGTACGCACTCCAAGGCTGGAAGAAAGCATCTTGAACATTGTGGCTGATAGACCCGAGTCAAGCACAAGAACTGTTGCGCGTGACGTAGGTGTGAGTCATCAGACTGTATGCAGAGTGTAAACGAAAATCGCTTACACCCCTTCCATTTTCAGAAAGTACAAGCATTGAATCCGGCAGATTATCCTCGCCGCGTGAACTTCTGCCTGTGGGTGATGCAGCAATGTGCGTTGCAGCCGGATTTCGTAGATTATGTGCTATTTACAGATGAAGCGACATTTTCACGCGAGGGTGTCTTTAATGCGCACAATTCCCATGTGTGGGCAACCGATAATCCACATGCAACGCGTCGACATGCGTTTCAACAACGTTTCAGTATTAATGTGTGGGCTGGTATTGTGAACGACTTTTTGATTGGCCCATACTTACTACCCACGCGGCTCACTGGCGGAAGCTATCTTATTTTTCTGAAAGAAGTGTTACCACAACTGCTGCATGATGTTCCGATCGCCATTCGTAACCGCATGTGGTTTCAGCACGATGGGGCGCCAGCACACTTCAGCATTGATGTACGGAATTACCTGAATGCCACGTTTGGTACTCGATGGATTGGGCGTGGTGGACCAGTCCCTTGGCCACCCCGATCTCCCGATTTATCGAGCCTCGATTACTTTTTATGGGGACATCTAAAGCATCTTGTTTATGAGACTCCAGTTGACTCAGATGAGGATCTCGTCGCTCGCTTATCTGTAGCTGCTGCAGGTGTGCGTGAAATACCAGGCATCTTTGAACGAGTACGCCAATCGCTCCACCGACGCTGTCAAGCATGTATCGATACTGGTGGACGCAATTTTGAACAATTACTGTAAACATGACACTTGTCAACAACGCTTTCAATAAAATCTTTGTTTTTCCTTTCGGCCGTTATTTCCCCTGTTTTCGCCTCACCGCGTCACTTGCGACTATACATTCCTATACAATAAATCATTGTTACAATGTCCTGTACCTACCATTAAAGTTTGTACCATGAATTCGGGACCACCCTGTATAAATGAAAGCTACTCAACCTCTTCATACTCTGAGGCAAATATTATAATTGATGCTGGCGTATTAATATATAATCGTATGGCGTATTAATATTAATATATAATTACTATATAAGAGTAAATATTAGAATATAATCCTAACTGGTGTTTTTAAACAGCACGTGAAGCTTGCGAAAATGGACTTGATTTGACACTTGGCAAAAATTCAGGCTTGTCCATAGAGTTGCACTTGACATGCAGTCAGTGCAATTATACCCTGAATTTCGACACGTCTGAGAATATGGAGGAGAATTCAAAGACGCATGAAGTCAATACGCGATTTGTGATGGAAGTGAGTGGCGCTGTATCTATGTTGGAACGGTCCTTTCAACGATGCACCCAATATTTGGGTGACTTTAAATCTTAAACTACTGTCAGCCAAAAGTCTGTATGGCAGCGAGCACCCAGTTGAAAAACTGGAATGCATAGGCCATATTCAGAAAAGATTGGGCACAAGGTTGCTCAAATTAAAAGCAAGCCTAACGGGGGAAAATCGATCTGATCTCTCCAGAAAAAACCGTTTGACTAACGCTCAAATAGATCCAATTCAAAACTACTATGGACTGGCAATCCGAACAAATAACCCAGTCTCAACGACATGAAGCAAGCAATGTAGGCAATATTTTTGCATAAAGTGTCGACCGATCTCGTTCCGCAGCACCTTTCCCTTAGGCAAAGATTATTGGTCCAAGTTTAACAACTCTGCAACAAAGCCAAAGCCTAGAAACAAAAACATACCCACAAGAATAGTCTGCCAGTTGCCGTCATGGAAAAAAGGCGTCCCATTTTCAAAGATCTGGCCGAGTCTGATCTTTTATTAAAGTGCTTACATGGGAAGACTGAGAATCCTAACGAAAGCTTGAGCAATGTCATTGGGTCGAGAATTTCCAAATCGACTTTCCTTCCTATAGACACTCTGTCTTTCGGAGTATAAGATGCTGCGCCTGCTTCAAAGTAGGGAATATCTTCAAAGTTAAAGTGCTCAACAAATTGTCGATTGTGCCTGAAGAATTCATGACAAACACCATGAAACGTCTCGATCAAGAACGTCTCCTACGAGCAAGATATGCTCATTTGCAAAACACAAGGGGCTATTGACGCCTGTCCGGGATCAGTCCCTCAAGGGAAAGATCCGAGGACAACACCTCGTAATTTTGAACCACGGTCAGATGACGAAGCAACACCTGAGCTGGCACCCCACTCTCCAAACTTCCACGCCAACCCAACGTGAGGACTTCCGGCCACGACAGATTTAAGGTGCACCAGCCGCCTCTACACCATACGCTTACAAACATCCATACCCGGATTCGAACCAGGAACCTTCCGATCTAGAGGCTAACACCTTAACCACTATACCGGTTGGTCGGTACAGTCATTTTGTCTTGAATTTCCGAGATTAATGTCCTGTGAATTTGAGCCTAGGTTTCACCGCAACCATCAGATTAGTTTATTCTTTTGAGAAAATTGGACTTTTATCTCACTCTTTTACATTCCGTGGCCCTGTTCTGACTCGAATCAGATAGGCAATCCACACATGATCAGATCTGATCTTTCCCTTCGTGGTTTGACCGTCGCCAACAGTCCGTTAAGTTGCTCCAGTGCGACATTAATTAAATGCCAGCCTACCTACCTTCATTTTTAAACTATTTCTAAAAGTACCATTAATACGTAAAAAATTGTTCTTCACATTTTTTTTTTTTTTCATATTAAAAAAACAATGATTGTATCATATTCTTAAAATAAATATTTTATGAATTACTACGTATTACATAATGAAATGGTTTAATGTAAAGGGCTTCAGTACCCAATAACCGAAAAAAATCGAATTTCAGATTTTTAGTTCACATTATACTCTGAATCCTTATCTTTTCATTGGTATATTCCTTTTGTTTCTACGCGGTCTAGAAATAAGTTATATTTAATTTTTAAAAAGGTAAACAAATCATCTCACGAATCGCCCACTTTTGAGTGGTAAAAGGTAAACAACCCCACGGTTTTATATCCAGAACTATGTTTCATTTAAGTTTAATTATTATAATATTTAATTATGAGGTTTTGTTGGTAGAATACGTTTTCACTGTGACTTGGACTGCATAATTCTCATTTCTGTTTACATTCGAACAAGGTGTCTTTTTTAAGATTCGTGATTTGTTTTGATTGATTTTCTTTTTCTCTTTCGCTTCAAAAAATCGTTTGGAACATTATTTGTTGATATTTTACTGATTTTATTATTAAAGTAGAACTATTAGAAAGTATATTATTAAAAATGCCGCTATATCTACTTCCAATTTTCAAAAAGAGGAAAGGTATGTACCATTCTAGGAAACAAGTCAATAACACAGAAACTTGTTCATCCCAGAAATGTACCAGCGAGAAAAAAAATCCCAGATATATATACAGGGTGGTCCCGAATTCATGGTACAAACTTTAATGGTAGGTACAGGACATTGTAACAATGATTTATTGTATAGGAATGTATAGTCGCAAGTGACGCGGTGAGGCGTAAACAGGGGAAATAAAAGGAAAGAGAAATGGAGTGATCGGTTGGTATCATTGCCGGTAGAGGGCAGTAGATGTCTAGCCGCTGTTGAACATGATGCATCGCAGTAGGGAAAAGCGCCATTCACAATTGTGCTGCCGTAGACGATGGGTGACTTTACGTATGCAGAAAAAGCAGACATGCATTACATGTACGGCCGTGCAAATGGTAACGGCAGAGCTGCGTTACGAATGTATCGCGCGGAGTATCCTGATCGACGAATGCCGGATCATAGAATTTTTCAACGGTTACATCGTCAACTTTGTGAAACAGGTGCGTTCGACGTCAACAGACATGGCGCTGGTCGAGTAAGAGCTGTACGCACTCCAAGGCTGGAAGAAAGCATCTTGAACATTGTGGCTGATAGACCCGAGTCAAGCACAAGAACTGTTGCGCGTGACGTAGGTGTGAGTCATCAGACTGTATGCAGAGTGTAAACGAAAATCGCTTACACCCCTTCCATTTTCAGAAAGTACAAGCATTGAATCCGGCAGATTATCCTCGCCGCGTGAACTTCTGCCTGTGGGTGATGCAGCAATGTGCGTTGCAGCCGGATTTCGTAGATTATGTGCTATTTACAGATGAAGCGACATTTTCACGCGAGGGTGTCTTTAATGCGCACAATTCCCATGTGTGGGCAACCGATAATCCACATGCAACGCGTCGACATGCGTTTCAACAACGTTTCAGTATTAATGTGTGGGCTGGTATTGTGAACGACTTTTTGATTGGCCCATACTTACTACCCACGCGGCTCACTGGCGGAAGCTATCTTATTTTTCTGAAAGAAGTGTTACCACAACTGCTGCATGATGTTCCGATCGCCATTCGTAACCGCATGTGGTTTCAGCACGATGGGGCGCCAGCACACTTCAGCATTGATGTACGGAATTACCTGAATGCCACGTTTGGTACTCGATGGATTGGGCGTGGTGGACCAGTCCCTTGGCCACCCCGATCTCCCGATTTATCGAGCCTCGATTACTTTTTATGGGGACATCTAAAGCATCTTGTTTATGAGACTCCAGTTGACTCAGATGAGGATCTCGTCGCTCGCTTATCTGTAGCTGCTGCAGGTGTGCGTGAAATACCAGGCATCTTTGAACGAGTACGCCAATCGCTCCACCGACGCTGTCAAGCATGTATCGATACTGGTGGACGCAATTTTGAACAATTACTGTAAACATGACACTTGTCAACAACGCTTTCAATAAAATCTTTGTTTTTCCTTTCGGCCGTTATTTCCCCTGTTTTCGCCTCACCGCGTCACTTGCGACTATACATTCCTATACAATAAATCATTGTTACAATGTCCTGTACCTACCATTAAAGTTTGTACCATGAATTCGGGACCACCCTGTATAAATGAAAGCTACTCAACCTCTTCATACTCTGAGGCAAATATTATAATTGATGCTGGCGTATTAATATATAATCGTATGGCGTATTAATATTAATATATAATTACTATATAAGAGTAAATATTAGAATATAATCCTAACTGGTGTTTTTAAACAGCACGTGAAGCTTGCGAAAATGGACTTGATTTGACACTTGGCAAAAATTCAGGCTTGTCCATAGAGTTGCACTTGACATGCAGTCAGTGCAATTATACCCTGAATTTCGACACGTCTGAGAATATGGAGGAGAATTCAAAGACGCATGAAGTCAATACGCGATTTGTGATGGAAGTGAGTGGCGCTGTATCTATGTTGGAACGGTCCTTTCAACGATGCACCCAATATTTGGGTGACTTTAAATCTTAAACTACTGTCAGCCAAAAGTCTGTATGGCAGCGAGCACCCAGTTGAAAAACTGGAATGCATAGGCCATATTCAGAAAAGATTGGGCACAAGGTTGCTCAAATTAAAAGCAAGCCTAACGGGGGAAAATCGATCTGATCTCTCCAGAAAAAACCGTTTGACTAACGCTCAAATAGATCCAATTCAAAACTACTATGGACTGGCAATCCGAACAAATAACCCAGTCTCAACGACATGAAGCAAGCAATGTAGGCAATATTTTTGCATAAAGTGTCGACCGATCTCGTTCCGCAGCACCTTTCCCTTAGGCAAAGATTATTGGTCCAAGTTTAACAACTCTGCAACAAAGCCAAAGCCTAGAAACAAAAACATACCCACAAGAATAGTCTGCCAGTTGCCGTCATGGAAAAAAGGCGTCCCATTTTCAAAGATCTGGCCGAGTCTGATCTTTTATTAAAGTGCTTACATGGGAAGACTGAGAATCCTAACGAAAGCTTGAGCAATGTCATTGGGTCGAGAATTTCCAAATCGACTTTCCTTCCTATAGACACTCTGTCTTTCGGAGTATAAGATGCTGCGCCTGCTTCAAAGTAGGGAATATCTTCAAAGTTAAAGTGCTCAACAAATTGTCGATTGTGCCTGAAGAATTCATGACAAACACCATGAAACGTCTCGATCAAGAACGTCTCCTACGAGCAAGATATGCTCATTTGCAAAACACAAGGGGCTATTGACGCCTGTCCGGGATCAGTCCCTCAAGGGAAAGATCCGAGGACAACACCTCGTAATTTTGAACCACGGTCAGATGACGAAGCAACACCTGAGCTGGCACCCCACTCTCCAAACTTCCACGCCAACCCAACGTGAGGACTTCCGGCCACGACAGATTTAAGGTGCACCAGCCGCCTCTACACCATACGCTTACAAACATCCATACCCGGATTCGAACCAGGAACCTTCCGATCTAGAGGCTAACACCTTAACCACTATACCGGTTGGTCGGTACAGTCATTTTGTCTTGAATTTCCGAGATTAATGTCCTGTGAATTTGAGCCTAGGTTTCACCGCAACCATCAGATTAGTTTATTCTTTTGAGAAAATTGGACTTTTATCTCACTCTTTTACATTCCGTGGCCCTGTTCTGACTCGAATCAGATAGGCAATCCACACATGATCAGATCTGATCTTTCCCTTCGTGGTTTGACCGTCGCCAACAGTCCGTTAAGTTGCTCCAGTGCGACATTAATTAAATGCCAGCCTACCTACCTTCATTTTTAAACTATTTCTAAAAGTACCATTAATACGTGAAAAATTGTTCTTCACATTTTTTTTTTTCATATTAAAAAAACAATGATTGTATCATATTCTTAAAATAAATATTTTATGAATTACTACGTATTACATAATGAAATGGTTTAATGTAAAGGGCTTCAGTACCCAATAACCGAAAAAAATCGAATTTCAGATTTTTAGTTCACATTATACTCTGAATCCTTATCTTTTCATTGGTATATTCCTTTTGTTTCTACGCGGTCTAGAAATAAGTTATATTTAATTTTTAAAAAGGTAAACAAATCATCTCACGAATCGCCCACTTTTGAGTGGTAAAAGGTAAACAACCCCACGGTTTTATATCCAGAACTATGTTTCATTTAAGTTTAATTATTATAATATTTAATTATGAGGTTTTGTTGGTAGAATACGTTTTCACTGTGACTTGGACTGCATAATTCTCATTTCTGTTTACATTCGAACAAGGTGTCTTTTTTAAGATTCGTGATTTGTTTTGATTGATTTTCTTTTTCTCTTTCGCTTCAAAAAATCGTTTGGAACATTATTTGTTGATATTTTACTGATTTTATTATTAAAGTAGAACTATTAGAAAGTATATTATTAAAAATGCCTCTATATCTACTTCCAATTTTCAAAAAGAGGAAAGGTATGTACCATTCTAGGAAACAAGTCAATAACACAGAAACTTGTTCATCCCAGAAATGTACCAGCGAGAAAAAAAAAATCCCAGATATATATATAAATGAAAGCTACTCAACCTCTTCATACTCTGAGGCAAATATTATAATTGATGCTGGCGTATTAATATATAATCGTATGGCGTATTAATATTAATATATAATTACTATATAAGAGTAAATATTAGAATATAATACTAACTGGTGTTTTTAAACAGCACGTGAAGCTTGCGAAAATGGACTTGATTTGACACTTGGCAAAAATTCAGGCTTGTCCATAGAGTTGCACTTGACATGCAGTCAGTGCAATTATACCCTGAATTTCGACACGTCTGAGAATATGGAGGAGAATTCAAAGACGCATGAAGTCAATACGCGATTTGTGATGGAAGTGAGTGGCGCTGTATCTATGTTGGAACGGTCCTTTCAACGATGCACCCAATATTTGTGTGACTTTAAATCTTAAACTACTGTCAGCCAAAAGTCTGTATGGCAGCGAGCACCCAGTTGAAAAACTGGAATGCATAGGCCATATTCAGAAAAGATTGGGCACAAGGTTGCTCAAATTAAAAGCAAGCCTAACGGGGGAAAATCGATCTGATCTCTCCAGAAAAAACCGTTTGACTAACGCTCAAATAGATCCAATTCAAAACTACTATGGACTGGCAATCCGAACAAATAACCCAGTCTCAACGACATGAAGCAAGCAATGTAGGCAATATTTTTGCATAAAGTGTCGACCGATCTCGTTCCGCAGCACCTTTCCCTTAGGCAAAGATTATTGGTCCAAGTTTAACAACTCTGCAACAAAGCCAAAGCCTAGAAACAAAAACATACCCACAAGAATAGCCTGCCAGTTGCCGTCATGGAAAAAAGGCGTCCCATTTTCAAAGATCTGGCCGAGTCTGATCTTTTATTAAAGTGCTTACATGGGAAGACTGAGAATCCTAACGAAAGCTTGAGCAATGTCATTGGGTCGAGAATTTCCAAATCGACTTTCCTTCCTATAGACACTCTGTCTTTCGGAGTATAAGATGCTGCGCCTGCTTCAAAGTAGGGAATATCTTCAAAGTTAAAGTGCTCAACAAATTGTCGATTGTGCCTGAAGAATTCATGACAAACACCATGAAACGTCTCGATCAAGAACGTCTCCTACGAGCAAGATATGCTCATTTGCAAAACACAAAAGGAAAAAGTGACTGAAAAGGAAATGAAGAGATGATAAGCTGCAAAAAATTCCTCAAAACAATATCTATGGAGCTGGCATGTTAAAGTAAGTCTAATCATTAAACCCTCCTTTCTCAAAACATGAAATTTCAAACTTTGATGTACCTTTTCTGCTAAACTGCTGCATATTTATGTGTAATTCTTTTTTCTAGTTATGAAATGTACAGCATAATTTAATCTGATGTTAAGTTTTCAAGACAATTTTTGGGTAGTTATTTTTTTACTTAAAAAACTTTGAAAAAATACATTTTTTGGTTATTTGCTTATAATTATAAAAAAAAAACGAACGTTTTTTTATAAGAAATCCTAACATCAAAATAATATACAAGACTTGTTTAATACGCTAAAAAAATTCAAGTTGATATGAATAGTAGTTTCTCAGCAAAGGGGTACACGCAATTGAGCAATTTAACATTGCGCGTATACAGGGTACCATATACATTATGAAGCATGAGAGCGATTATTGTTTTCATAATGCGAATATTGCTTGAGAAGACATAAAGGAGTAAGCTTACTTCGGAATATTTGAGCCACCGGTATTCTCCACCGGGCGTAGTTCTGCTTCCGACGCAGTCTCCATCACCTGAAACATGGAACACTTTTTAAATGTTTACTCTACTGATGCAGTAGGGGCGGCGGTAGCACAGTAGGAAGAGTAACGGCAATCGAAGGCGAATTAAAAAGTGTAAGTGCAAAGGGGGCTGGAGCACGTTTAACCTTTCGTGGACTTCAATGTTTTCAGGTTGGCGTGGTGTGTAGGTTTGGAAAGTGGTGGGGGCGCCAGCTCAGGTGTGAGCACGTCATCTGAAAGTGGTTCAAAATGAAGTGGTGTTGTCCTCGGATCTTTCCTTTTGAAGATTGATCCCATACCCTCCTAGTTCCCTAGGCATCTTGAGATATAAATTTCCAATCTCTAGTATTATGAACGGAAGTGTCTGTTTCTCTGTTAACTGTGTCCTGACGAATCTATGGCACTTACAATATTGAAATTCGGCACACAGGTAGTCCGAATTTTTTGCGATTTTTGTGTCCAGCCCGAATTTTAAAATTTAATCTAGAACATTTTAAAATTAATTTAATTTTAATATTATTGTTTTCTTTTGAATGGCACCAGCATAAAGACAGATTCTAAATTTATTTTTCCGTGCTTCCGTTTGATTTTGCAGAGGAACGCTTACCAGCCGAAGAACTAAACAAATAAAAATTTATAACTGGAGTCATTTTTTTTCTATCTCCTAGACCGTTCAAGATAGAGTACAAATTTCAACGGATTTAAAATCTGCGGAAAATTTCACATTAGATGGATACCTAAAAATATGATTTTCTTTAAATAAATCATTTTTAAATTGAAACTTTTATATTTTTTCCAATACAAACGCGGCTGCGAAGAATGTCCTTCGTTTCTTCCTGCGCTCAGAAAAACAAAACTTCCTGCGCTCATCAAAACAAATAAATAACATTTTGACTGGCATTGTTTAGTTCTTTTTTGTAAAATCGGGATCGTTAAAGATAGATTGAAAATTTCAACGGGATTGAAATCTGAAGAAATTTTTACACCACAAGTCTTCTTTAGGCCTTATGTCTACCTTACATTTGATTTTCTTTAAAAAATAATTTTTCAATTAAATACAGTGTAATTTGGATAAAACGAACGACCCTAATTCGAAATCGTAGTTAATTCGAAGATTTCTCTAAGCCCCTTGAACTTCTCATTAAAACAATGTTTAAAAAAAAATCGTGGATAATTCAATTTCCTTAATACGAAGCTTTTTAAAAAAAACTTTCGGACCATAACGACCTTTCATCGGATTCCGGAATTCGTAGAAAATTCATTCCAACCGGTTATGAATTTCCATTTGATTCGCTGTGGCTTGTACTCAATATACAGCATTTTGAGCTCATTCATTGGATACAGCAACTCCTTTTTAATTCGGATTACTACACTAAATTAGCACATTCGAACGACTGCGCAAAAGAATGCAGTGGACAATCTAGGGATCCATCTCGTTTCATGCGAAGTCGTCCCTAATCGACTCAGAATATTCATTAGCAACAAATCTCTCATGCTCCTGGTGATGCCTGGGCAAAACAGTCCTAATTGACATCTCCAATCACTTTTATTAGGACTTCTGTGTGAGTAAAACTTTCATTGTGTCCATTACTTGATGTGGGCAGGCATGGACAAATGTGGAACCATCCGAAAATAGGCAATATCTTGATGGACGGGATATCTCGTCTAAAGGGAGGGTTAAGTAGTAGATGGAGGAGAAGCTCAGTTACCTCTCCGCAGAGTACTGGTTTATTTCGAAAAGCACCCGAGTTGGTTGGCTTCAGAGGTGTCTTATCTCAAGAGATCAAAAAACCTTTTTGGCATGTTGGACATCTAGTGTAATAGAGTAGGATGATATAGATGAAATTACTGTATGTAATAACGTACAAATGTAAAATAATGTATCGATATATAACATTTTGGAGGATAGACATTCCAACCCACCCTCTTAGAGATCATCCTTTCTGAAGCTTCCCTGTGATTGTACCCAGTTTTGACCTTCTTGACCAATGAACGCGTATCTCCGAGACAGTTGTTGGTATCACTCCTTAACTGGCGTAACTTTTCATGAACTTGGTCAAGAACGTTGCCAACTTCTCGGTTTGTGACTCATCTCTTGAAACGATGAGACGATATTACATTCCATTCAAAGAACCTGTAGCGACCGAGACTAGTTCGCGGTGCTCAGGAAACCAGGTAAAGCTGTAGGGCCTGGGAGCATAAAGCTCCACCGCTAAAAGAAGGAAGAAGAAACGAAAAAGAGTCGAACATTCCATGGAGATGACGCCGTGTGGTGTTTACATTATTTGATATTGTGTAAAAGTTATCATGTGTATATTCCAGTCTTTAAGTAAATAAATTATGTTTTTTTAAATGTCGATTGGTCTGATCTAAAAGACTAAAAACCATTCCTTCTGTACTTTGGATGGTACAACTATTTTGCAACTCACTTTAGTTTTTTTGTGAAAACTTAGGATAGTTCTCTCTTAACTCTTTGTGTTTTTAGGATAGTACAGCAATCAATGTAAATAAACACAATTACAATCCACTAAAGTAGTCGTTTAGTCATTACACGTATTTAGGTAAACGCAATACTACATTATTTGGAAATCTCTGAACGCTCAGAAAAAAGGTTAATTAGCTGAAAAAAATAAACTACATTTTTTTTATGCTCAAAATACGTTTGAAACATTCTAGCATGGTGCCATTGAAGGGGTTGAGACGCAGTCCTTACCTGACACCTCCAGGCCGTGGTCGAGGAGCCTAAAGACAGTCTGCAGGTCCTCCGATTCTGGAATCTTCCAGACGAGTTCATTGGGGTCTTCCAGCAGGGCTGAGGATCGTATGCGTTCTTTGCCCTGGAAGAGAAACACACCCATTCACACACGAACGAAAGGCTCAGAAATAACACATGGAATGTCATCATAAAAGAGACATCAAATAGGAAACTACAGCAGACTTGTACACGAAAGGAAGTCAGAAAATGCCGACAAAGATACAAATCAGACGCCCGTCATCTTGAACTTAAGATGAACGCATACACTAGGACAGTGGTCGGCAAACCGCGGCTCTTTAGCCACTTGAGTGCGGCTCAGCCATGAATCGATTTCCATTAAATGCTGGCAGTAAATATCCCGCTGATGATGCGAGGAAGAAAGTAGTTGAGGAACTTCAGAAGAGTAAAAAACAAACAAGTTCTGTATTTAATTATTGGATGCAATCTTCTAACAATGCTTGTATTGCAAGCTTTATTGTTAGTCCAGAGATTGCTAAGAGAGGAAAACCACGCACAGACGGTGAATACATTAAAAGTTGCTTTATAAATGCATCCGAAGAGCTATTCCGGGATTCAAGGCAGAAATTCTTTAAAAAAATCAGTTACCACTAGCAATTCGAAGATCTTAAATTGGTTCAACCTTTATCAATAGCTGTTTACGAATCTTGAGAAATAAATTACACAGCGCATGTGTTTCACTTTTTCTTCAATTTATTTCGTCTTCGGGTCCTAAATAAGAACTTTTAGGATTATTGCCACTGACAGCACGTGGCGAGGATATTGCAAATGCTATCATTGAATGCATGGAAAGCATATTCCACTCTATTAAATTGTTTCAATTTCAGCAGATGAAGTAAAAAGTATGACCGGAGTAAGGAAAGGTTTTGTTTCAATTTTGAAGGAAAAAAATTAATCACGAGATACTTGTTTATCATTCCATCATTCATCAAGAAGCGCTTTGTACGCAGACATTTCCCGAAGAAATTTGCAATGCTATGGGAATTGGTGATCAAGATTGTCAACACAATTGCAGCAAAAGCTCTTTATAATCGCCAATTTAAAGAATTTTTAGTTAAAATGGGAGTGAATACGCACAGATCTTCTGCTGCATAATAAGGTACGTTCAAGAGAACGTTTCAAAACCTTTCGTTTCCTTATTATTTGAAATTTAAACATTTCTCCTTCAGAAGGGTGTTTACTAACTTGAATTAACGAACAATCAGTGGATGCAGAAATTTTATTTTCTGGTAGACGTTACGTCTTATCTAAATAATCTTAATCGTAAACTACAGGTGATATGAAACACAATTTCTTCAATGTTGGAAGAAGTCATTTAATTCGAAAACAAATTACCCCTTTTTGCTCAAGATTTTGAAAGAGAAACATTAATTCATTTTCCAAGCCTGCTGCAACATCGCCAAGAAAATAACTCGGCAATTGACATTTGCTACTTCAAAACAACTTTAAATATGAGGGAAGCTTTTCTACGGAGGTTTCAGAAATTCAGAAACAGCATAGCGGCGTTAGCCTTTGTTAAAAAACCTCAGTGTTGACATAACATAATTTAATTTTTCTCCTTTTTTCCTCCTTTGACATTGGCGCTTTTGAAATGTCATTACTGGAGTTAAAAAACAAAGAATTATGGAGTTCTAAACTTGAACGCCTTAGGCTCGGTGCACACATCCGGTTTTTCAACATGCGATGTCGCTGCCGCAACGAAAGAGCGGTCTGAGATACATTAGATACAATAGAGTAGTGCACACACACCTCCGGCGCCGATACGGTGAAGCACGTCCAACTCACGTGCAATTTGTACCGCAGTTTCCCGCTGCGCCGAAGCTCGCCGCACAAGCTTCTCCGGTCTCAAGTACATTTTTTTCACAAATTAATGGAATATAAATAGTAATTAATTAATGGATGTATCCAGTAAAACGTCTATTTGGTTTCAAAATAAATTTTTTTTACACCAATAAGCGAAATAAACACGTTTTCTTCGATAGATTTCCATCGCAAATGGCACGAAATGAGTACTTGCGCCATTTCACGGTTATGTGTGCATAGTTGGCGTTATGTGTGCAACGTGCGGCGCTTTAAAGAGAACGCAGCAGCGCCGCGCGTTGAAAAATCGGATGTGTGCACCGGACCTAACACCTCTTTCAAAGTCACTAAGTTCCTTTCGTTTTGACATATTTTCACAATTTCACACAGCACTAACGATATTACCACTTCGCACGATATGCATGCACATCGCATGATTAACGATTTGCACAAAATCCGCTGGAGCATGCTTTCCACAAGTCCTTGTATGACGGCGAGTGGTATTTTCTTCCACTCGGCTTGGAGAAGACATGTAAGTTCCTTCACCGATTTTGGACGGTTGTTGACCCCTTAATTCGGCGATCCAACTCGTCACAGAGGTTCTCGATAGGGTTCAGGTCTGGGCTCTGGGCAGACCAGTCCATTCGGTTAACCCCATTGTCACCATTCCAATCCATGGTGGACCTCGCAACACGATAGTTGGCGTCCTAGAAGTAACATGGGTCCAACCCGTAAAACTGCCACAACGTAGGAAGCACACTCATCTAAAATAGTGCAGTAGGCCTCCGCGTTGATATTATCGTGAATTTAGACCGAGGGTCTATACCAGTCTATACCAGGAGAAACACCCCCAGACCATAATTCCACGTCCGCATAACAAAATTGTGGACACAATTCATTCTGGCACGAGGCGTTCTCCAGGTAGACGACAAACCCAGACCTTGCCATCCTAACAGTAGAGGGTGAAACTTGATTCGTCGCTCCAGAGAATCCGTTTCTACTGATCTGCGGTCCACTTTCGACGTGCTTTGCACTAGTGATGCGACATCGACAGCAAAACATCGATGTTCAAAATTAAAACATCGATGTCGATAATACATCGCCCCCAAAACATCAATGTTTTTAAAATTTAGTATATTTAAACTCCCCCCCCCCATTTCTTAAAACTGGTTAAGCAACTAGTGATGCGATATAGACAGCAAAATATATATGTTTTGAAGCTTCAATGTTCAAAATTAAAACATCGATATTGATAATGCATCGCCCACAAACCATCGATGTTTTTAAAATTCAGTGGATTTAAACTTTTTTCCCCATTTCTTAAAACTGGTATAGCAACTAGTGATGTGACATCGGCTCCAATACCTTTTTTTTTTATAAAACATCAATGTTTTGAAAACAACGACATTGATGTCGCATCCCTACTTTTCAGACCCTTCACCCTTGGCCACTTGGGTCTAATAGTATGTTCAATTTGCTGATTATAAAAATTATGCTACTTGGTTATTTTTTAAATTTTTATAACGGTACTTTTTTCATTTAAAAATAAAACATCGACAACGTAAAAACATCGACAAGTATAAACATCGATGTTACAAAAACATTGAATGAGATGTGTATTGGGACGCAGAAAACAGGCGATGTTAAAGCAAAAGTACTTCATTACGGCCTAGTCGTAGCAGTTTCCACCGCAGCAAAATCCGTTTACATAGTTTATCAATGGTAATAATCAGAAAGATCAGGATTACAGGCGTGCTCCGATATTTAAATGAGGATTTACAGAAGAGATGATAAAATTGTTATTCCCTAACGGCAAGTTACGTCATGTATTAGGAGTGACAAATGACTCTTATTTGCTCAGTGCCTCTAGACAGAGGACGTTCAAAGTCTGACAGGGAATTTGACCTGTCTACAGGGGACAGAAGGAATGAAGCATAACCAGAACTTCAGAAATATTACATCATCTTTGAAAACAGAATAGATTATGCTTTACATAAACATTAAGAATTCAGAGATTAAATATTTTGAATTAATAAAACAATTATTGATATTATGGTCTATTTTCATGATTTCTAGTGCATATACAAATACAAATACAAATATTGACGACCAGCTACAGGCTCAAGCCCAACAAGGCTGGTCCTTTGTTTATAAATTCCCACTGACTATCCAATTGTGTCTTAAATTCGTACACTCCCTTTGAATTAACTATATTTTCTGGCAACGCGTTCCAACTGTCTATTACCCTATTAAAGTAGTAGTTTTTCCTTAAATCCCGATTAAAATGTGTCTTATTCAATTTATACCCATGGCCCCTTGTTCTGTTATCCCTATTGAAGTTTAAGCCCTCTGTGTCCCCTTGTTTTACAAACTTGAAAAGCTGAATTAAATCCCCCCTCCTTCTTCTTCTTTTCAGTGTATGCATGTTTAGCTTACTTAAACGTTCATTATAGTCGAAATTTGCTAGCCCCTTTATTATTTTTGTAGCTCTGTGCTGAACCCTTTCAATTGATTCTATGTCCTTTCTCATATATGGAGCCCAGAATTGTACAGCATATTCTAGATGTGGTCTTACTAAACCCTTATATAACGGCAAGATTATATTCTTATCCCTTGAAGTTACAGTCTTTTTAATATACCCCAATAACCTATTAGCCTTTTTACCCGCAGCTGAACATTGGTGACCCATTTTAAAATCCCTGTGAATTATCACCCCAAGATCCTTGACTGTTTCTCCCTCCTTTACCTTTACTCCCTGCAGACAGTACTCGGCTCCACTGTTCCTGTAACCCATATGCAGAACTTGACATTTCCCTACATTAAATGACATACCCCATTTTACAGCCCATTCGACTGTATAAGAATGTAACCAAATATTCGGTCTTTCACCGACGTATTTGGTATGTGTTGACATTCCCCAAAGAAAGTAGATATTCTCCAATTTCAGTCTTTCACGGTAACACATACATACACCTTAATAGGGTCGCTCTCTCCCGGTCTGGCTGTACAGATGACTTCAGAGCAAAGATGACGAGTCTGGTGTAATCACAGACGAGTGCGGTTGCGCTAATTGTTCGCTTCTGTATTCTGTTGGGGTGGATCTCGTCTCTAAATTTTGAAACTTTAGCTTGTAAATATTTGTTATGCTAATATAAGAATTTTAATATAGATCAACTGGTTTCTTTTATCGTTGATTGGAACGCTATCTTTAAAACCATTTGTTATTGGTTCGTTACCCCCCTATTTCTCAACGAAATTTCCATCGGTATTGATACATATGCTGTCGCATTATCAATTACTCGATATCTGCAGCTCAGTCTCAGTTAGGATTACCAATTATTCAGTTAGGATTCATAACCCATAAAATCCGGTTTTGGGTAAGATTTATCTTTAATGACACATCCGTACCGATTCTCTTAGTCAAAATATAAAAATAATTGCTTTTAATATCTTTTCTATGTAATACCTTTATTTTTAAGAGCTTGATTCAGAAATCAATAGTTTCGAAAGGGAACATAATGTCGCCTAAAATCTAATTGGAACACCAACTCATGTCCCAAGTTAAAAGGTCGCCCGATTGGAAGAGTAAGGGATTAGCAACCGTTCGAATTCAACTAAAGACCGTCGTGTGGACTGGTGCACGATTAATCTGTCGTGGCCTCCAATGTCCTCACGTTGACATAGTGTAGAAGTTTGGAGAGTAGGGTGCCATCTCAGGTGTGACCTCGTCAACTGACCGCGGTTCAAAATAACGTTCACTTCGGGATTGATCCCGGACCGTCGTCCATGGTGTGATGCTCCAGAGTGACGTTAATTAAAATACCTACCTAGCTTTAATAAGCAATTTAGATACACATCCATGTACTGCTAAGCTCTTCACCAGACACCCGTCCTTTTCCGACCAATGAAAATTTAACATTCATGAAAGATCATTTGGAGAACTTCTCCCTCACATGATAGGAAAAAACCTGGTGACGCCTTGTCCTTCCAAGGTGACTGAGTTCAACAAACCACTATTTCTAGACTCATCAGTGGACATACTAGGCGTCTTAGATTTGTGCAGGGTCACAAGACCTTCTCTATCTGCCCTAATGCAACGCAGGCCTGCCCCTCTCATCTCTTGAACTGCATCGGGGTGTCTAGAGAGGATCTCCTAGTGGATCCCCTCCTGATTTGTGACTTTTTGCATATCCATGGACTTGGTCTAGCCTCTGGCTAGACATAGGGGATTAGAAACAACAACATCATTACCCGATATTGCATCATTTGGATATTTATGTCCCCAAAATTCTTTGCATCTTTCATATGATTTACACTCAAAATAAGCATCAAACAGAGCAATTCTCTGAAAACGTGATAAACTCATCTTGCAATGAAGAACAAAATGACGTGGAAATTTATTATCGCACAAATTGAGCGCGAAGAAAACCAAACGATAAATATTAAAGACTCGAACTGCTTATAGAATAAACTATAAGCAGTCGATAAAATTTAATAATTAAAAAAAACCACGGGTAATAATTTTTTTTTAAGTTTGAGTATGGGAACTTTGTAGAATTGACTATTGATTTTGTAGATACAGTTGGATCATTTTTACTCGTTGCTCTGTCGTGTGTTTCTCCATAACTATTTTCCAATGATTCCATATAGATAATCTGAAAACAATTGAAAAATGAGTTAGGAAAAATGCTATATTTTAAAAGGATCCCGAGTGGCTTTTCGGCCTCCTTGTACAAGCAACTGCATATCGATATATAGGCCGCCTGTCTTTCAATTAGATGTGCCTATTTATGAGAGGGCCACGGTTTGGAAGAGTAACGGTTTGGCAACCGGTCCTATCCAACCAAAGACCCATTCCAACCAAAAATCCATTTGTACAGGACTGGTACACGTTTAATCTGCCGTGACCTCCAATGTGCTCACGTTGGCGGGTCGTGGAAGTTTGGAGAGTAGGGTGCCATCTCAGGTGTGAGCTCGTCATCTGACCGTGGTTCAAAATGACGAGGTGTTATCCTCGGATCTTTTCGTTGGGGGATTGATCCCGGACTGTCCATCGCCAATAGTCCGTTGTGTTGTTCCATTGCGACGCTATTTACCACTATCATTATCCATCGATTGGAGGAGAACAGAAGCGAATTTCTTTTCGGAATACGGGTTGGGACAGATCGGAAGTACTGTCGAATCACTTCCGAAATTATTCTAGTTTCGATATTAGCAAACAATTATTTGAGATGAGTAGGAGAGTATACAGGGTGGTCCCGAATTCATGGTACAAACTTTAATGGTAGGTACAGGACATTGTAACAATGATTTATTGTATAGGAATGTATAGTCGCAAGTGACGCGGTGAGGCGAAAACAGGGGAAATAACGGCCGGAAGGAAAAACAAAGATTTTATTGAAAGCGTTGTTGACAAGTGTCATGTTTACAGTAATTGTTCAAAATTGCGTCCACCAGTATCGATACATGCTTGACAGCGTCGGTGGAGCGATTGGCGTACACGTTCAAAGATGCCTGGTATTTCACGCACACCTGCAGCAGCTACAGATAAGCGAGCGACGAGATCCTCATCTGAGTCAACTGGAGTCTCATAAACAAGATGCTTTAGATGTCCCCATAAAAAGTAATCGAGGCTCGATAAATCGGGAGATCGGGGTGGCCAAGGGACTGGTCCACCACGCCTAATCCATCGAGTACCAAACGTGGCATTCAGGTAATTCCGTACATCAATGCTGAAGTGTGCTGGCGCCCCATCGTGCTGAAACCACATGCGGTTACGAATGGCGATCGGAACATCATGCAGCAGTTGTGGTAACACTTCTTTCAGAAAAATAAGATAGCTTCCGCCAGTGAGCCGCGTGGGTAGTAAGTATGGGCCAATCAAAAAGTCGTTCACAATACCAGCCCACACATTAATACTGAAACGTTGTTGAAACGCATGTCGACGCGTTGCATGTGGATTATCGGTTGCCCACACATGGGAATTGTGCGCATTAAAGACACCCTCGCATGAAAATGTCGCTTCATCTGTAAATAGCACATAATCTACGAAATCCGGCTGCAACGCACATTGCTGCATCACCCACAGGCAGAAGTTCACGCGGCGAGGATAATCTGCCGGATTCAATGCTTGTACTTTCTGAAAATGGAAGGGGTGTAAGCGATTTTCGTTTAACACTCTGCATACAGTCTGATGACTCACACCTACGTCACGCGCAACAGTTCTTGTGCTTGACTCGGGTCTATCAGCCACAATGTTCAAGATGCTTTCTTCCAGCCTTGGAGTGCGTACAGCTCTTACTCGACCAGCGCCATGTCTGTTGACGTCGAACGCACCTGTTTCACAAAGTTGACGATGTAACCGTTGAAAAATTCTATGATCCGGCATTCGTCGATCAGGATACTCCGCGCGATACATTCGTAACGCAGCTCTGCCGTTACCATTTGCACGGCCGTACATGTAATGCATGTCTGCTTTTTCTGCATACGTAAAGTCACCCATCGTCTACGGCAGCACAATTGTGAATGGCGCTTTTCCCTACTGCGATGCATCATGTTCAACAGCGGCTAGACATCTACTGCCCTCTACCGGCAATGATACCAACCGATCACTCCATTTCTCTTTCCTTTTATTTCCCCTGTTTACGCCTCACCGCGTCACTTGCGACTATACATTCCTATACAATAAATCATTGTTACAATGTCCTGTACCTACCATTAAAGTTTGTACCATGAATTCGGGACCACCCTGTATATTTATCTGTAGATAGAGAGAGTTCGAAAGGAATCGACAGGGGCAGTAGGTGAACAACCCTTGTTTGAATAATCAGTTCAATACTTTGACCCTACCGTGCATTGGAGGCCATTATCTGCAGTAGGATATTGGATGGAAGAGATATTCCGAATGAGTGGCAGGCGCTCAACAGCTAATCTTATAATTTTGGAGGGTGTGTAGTTGATATCACAGGTAAAAGTGTAAACAGACATTTCAGGTTTAACTGATTCTACTGTAAAGCGTAATAGGGAAATCATTGGGTAGGTACGTATTTTAATGAACGTCGCACTAGACCCACACAGCGAGCTATTGACGACGCGATCCATTTGAAAGATACGAGAAAACCATTGGGAGTGAATTCCTTTGGATATGAGAGGATTTTTCAGCAAACCAGATGGTCTGAGCAGATTTCACACAGCTGTCGTCAAGCATGATACACATCGCGGTTGTAGCTGCTGCCGTTTGGGTAGAGCGTTTGGCATTTAATCTTACTGGTGCTGTGACCAATCGACTACATCTATTATCCATTCGGAATTGTTGTGGGTGAAGTAGCGAAATCGTATTCAAAAAACACACCAAGTGACTTCGCATCCAGAAAACTCTTATCGCAGCCGACACTATAGGAAACAACAAAAAATGCCTTTCATGCGAAGTCAGTAATACGTATCACTTTGATCAGATGACTATTGTGATCAGTTTTTCATCCATCCAATTGGGCTGTTATAAGGCAAAGTGAAAATGTTACTTATTGGTATGGCCCCGATTTTAACATAAATATTTGTTGATTTTCTTTCTCGTTAGTAGAATATTTTCTCTTTGGAGAAAGGGCCTGCAAAATAAGATATATTTACACACACTGCAGTGGGTCACAAAACTATCCGCAGCGTAAGCTATCTGCAGTGTATTCCATCGGGAACGCCCCTATTTATCCTATGAATGACTTTCCTTCTCAAATGATCACTTCTGGTCGGTAATAGCTTTCCTTGTTGAATCTCTTGCAACACACTGCTCGGAAGCATTCATTATCTTATAAAGCTCCAACATTTTTCGTTGGGTTCTAGAGCATCCGAAATAGTAAGGAACACTTTATTTTAAATGCTTTTAACACATGAAATTTTTAATAGTCTATTCACGAGAGGGGGCAAAAATCCTTTGTCTTTCTGATAAATCGCTTCTTGGTATTTTAGGTCATTTTTATACATTTTTGGCGTCAACAAAAAAGAGTTGAAAGAGTAGCGGATCAGCTGTTTTTGAAAGTGTGTGTGTTTTTTTTTAAGTGTGACGCCCTTCCTTTCTGCTACACAGACCTCCAAGAACAGCAGATGTTTCAAGAGGTTAAACTTTACGGATGCAATTAATAAATAATCTGCAATCCTTTTCGATTCTTGAACAATTGCACATTCATGTCACAATTATTGGAGATCGGTTATATTTTGTATGATTAGAGGCCGAGTTTGACATGAACGCACCATTGCAGAACTTCCAACAGGAGTGAACATGTTAGTTATTAAAAAACTATTTTTTGATGAAGGAATATTTTCAGGGTGCGTTCCCTCAATAAAAGTACATTTAAATGATTCGTCTCTTCTGAATCCATGAAATTACTTTTTACATTCATAGATTTGTTAGAGAGATTAATTTCACAAAATCACAGAATGAATTACCACCACGCACACATTTTTGATGATGCGCCGCTTAACTCACACCCAAATCCAAGAATAAAATGAGACTAAAATTATTTAATTTAAAGGTTGGTTGATGGTTTTTTGGTTTTTATAGCACAACGGCCAATTATGCCCAAGCTGCAAAAGACTAAAGGAAGATTGATATAAAACGTGGCATCTTTTTACAATTTTGAATTGAAACTAGGCCCCCGATATTTAAAACGTAAAATAAATTCACAAAACCGATGGCAGAGATGAATCAAAAAAAATTTGTGTTGTAAGGACTTCCCAAAAAGGTCTTGGGGTTGAATTTGAAACTCCAAAGAGGTTTTGTCTATGGGTATCGAAAGCTCTACATACAGTCAAAATATGTCGAAGAGTAAAAACACAATGGCAAGTTGAATACAAGTTTCTCCAATCTATAAGGTGTGTATGAGTAAAATGGGTATGGGCAATGCAAAGTCTTGTCTTATAGGAGTAAGCTTTTAACAGACAATGATTGTTACTCCTTCGCTATATAATGGTTCACCTCATGAGCAGCTGGGTAGATTAAGCAGTTTGTTAGATGAAAATAATCTAGTCTCGAGCCTTTTAGAGTAGTAAATCTAGCTATATTATTTTATATCATGCAGCAGGAGCTATATTAAGGAACAAGTGAACATTTTAATACAAAAGCAAAGACCCGATGCATTATGTATCCCAAATGCTTTTCCCGTTAATAATTCGAAAGAGATTTTAACCGATGTATAGATTTTACTATTTACTGTAAAGAGTTATAAAACTGTCTTAGATATCAAACTACATTGATATATGTACAGAAATAATGAATTGTGTTAAAATATTGCATTGAAAAATGTCTTTGAGCTACGAGGCAGGGGGTATTCGGACGCGTACTTGAGTGGAAGAATACCTTAGGCTGAGATCAGAGATTGAAATTTCGACGATATTTTACTATGAAGGCTCTGTTAAAAATCAACATTTTTGGGAAACTGCATAGCTATATAGGGGGACTAGATTAACAACATTCAGAAAACCCAAAAAACTTCAGATTTTTTTTAATTGGTTCTTATTTTTTTTTATCTTGACCAAACTTCAGCAAGTTCCATGAGAAAATGTTGAAAAAATAATCATTTTTTTAAAAATACTGTTATTTATTATTATGAATAGTATATTAATTTATCACGAACGAAAAACAAAACAAAAGTTTATCTCTAATAGTTTGAGAAAAACAAAATTTTAAGCATCACGCGACGTTTTGGACAGGCAAAACTGAATACTTTTTAACGCCCTTTATTCAAAATGTCATAACTTTGACAGAAGTTTTCGCATTTTTGAACTATTGAGGTGTTTGTTTCTCTTGTTATGTAAAACGCTATACTGTTAAACTTTATTTTGAACCTTTTTACCTTCTTTTAATTTAATATCCTTTTGTACAGCTACTGGCATTTTCATTGATTTGTTTCACTTCTGCATCGGTATTATTTCATAGTATAGTAAGACGGGACTTTTCTTTATAATCGTCATAATTTCATTCTAGCTTTAATTTTTATCTGCGCTTTCTTCGGCTACTGTAGGTGCCATAATAAGATTTTTATATCTTTCTGTTATAAAAGAAAATATTTCGGTCTTTCTCAGGTTTATTCGCTTTGTGATTGATAGATAGCGAGTCTTATTGTTCAACGGTCTAATGAATTTGGAGCACGCGCAGACGATAAACACAGTTATATTTTTTAACTTTATTCATTCGTAAAATTTAAGAGCACGCGATAGAATGTTTTCAGAAGAACCGGCCAACTGGGTCGCCGTTTCCATAACAGCAGTCGAATGTGAAAATATTCAAAAGTACTATTACAACAAACAACACGGATGAGCTAAAACATATCTATCATTCGGTATTTCTATGCGGTAGCGGAGAAAACGGTTTCTTTTTTTTCTCCTTAGGATAGATTTTAGTGTCCTTTTTTCCTCCTTAATGCTGTATATTTAATCCTTAAAGCTTTATCTGTTACAATTGTTATTTTTTTCTCCTACGGATAGGTTTTAGTGTCCTTTCTTTCTTTAGTGCTTTACTTAATAGGAATACTTTAAGCAGCGATCCAAATGTGGATGAATTGTGAAGCAATCCTCTCCCCCTCATTGTTGAAAAGTATAGTGCTTGAAGCGAACTAAATATGATTACATAGCAATCATCGGGGGTTGGCGAGCGTTAGCGATCAAGGATCGGAGCCTCCTAACTGTACAAAGGAGATGAACAAATTTTAATAAAAATAAATCTATCACCAAATCGGTTGCGTTTTAAATTTCCGTGAAAAATGAAAGCCAATAGTATGCAACATTTAATCAGGTTATGTATGACTCACGTTACAAAATTGTATGTTTGCTATCCTTTAAGAAAAAGCATCAATTAAAATAAAGTTTTTCCGTTACTCTTAAGATTCGCACTAAGCAAGAGGAAAAGTGAAGGTTTCAATTTTAAACGTAGAATTTTGAAAAATAATTTTTAAAAACGAGGGCTTTGTGACTCGACTCACGTTGATTAAGCACTTTTTCGAAGTCATTGTAGAGATATAGTTTTTGATATTTGTTTTAAAAAATGAGGCATAATTTCCTCTACTTAAATAGCTATTTCTACTATGCCTGAAATTAAAAAAAAAAATTGCCTGCAAAATCAGACAAGTTCACAGTAAAAAAACTTCATGCTTCTGGTTCTAGAACAGTTGATCATGTACTGATAAATAAATGCTTAATGTCGTTGCCGAATTCAAGTACACTACCCTACAATAATGGACCACGCCAGCAGATTTGCACAAAATCCGACTACTTGTTTGGAGGTGTTTTTCGTGGTGTGGCCTGGGACCTTTGCACGTTGTTCCTGGTCGATTGAACGCCGACGCCTACATGAACATTTTGGACCAGGTTCTGCCTACGCTCTGGTAATTTTATGGAATGGACGAATGCTATTTCCAGGACGACAACGCTCCATGTCACGTTGCAGCCTCAGTCAAGCAGTGGTATCGAGATATGGATGTAAAATATCTTCCCAGACTCCTAAACACCATAAAACATGTGTGGGACGCGTTAGAGCGACGCTTATGAACCAGGAAACCCCGCCCGAAATCTACAGCTGAGCTGGCGACATTCTTGCAGCAGGAATGCACACAAATACCCATAGCTGTGTATAAAAATATAAAAACCTCGTTGAAAGTATGCCCAGAAGGGTTGCTAGTGTCATTGCAGCACGTGGGGGGGGGGCATCCCCCTATTAAAGTGTGTATTCTTTCCCTTATACCATCACATCTTGCTGTCCGGTCCATTAGTGTAAGGTAGTGTATGAAAGCTTTAAACTATCTAGAAAAGGACTTAAGAAAAGTTGAGGTCATTTTCTAAAGATTTTTCTTACACTTGCATGTCACATGATTCGTGGAACTGCCCACACACATGTTGGATGGATTACAAACTGTACACGTCGCGCGCTCAGTTCAAAAAGTCGCGCTGCATCAATCGATCGATGGTTGTAGGACTTACCGGCAGCAGCACGGACTGCTCAGAGAGGCTGACGTGCTTGTGGAGGTAGGGTTGCTTGGCGTAGAGGGCGTACTGGCGGCTGCACTGCAGGCAGAGGGCGCGGAGTCCAGCGCCTCGGCGGACCGCGGAAGAGAAGAGCGAAGACGTCGACATATCGGTGCGAGGCGAGCGTTTGACAAAGGGCCTCTCTCTTCTGCCCTCGCTTATCTGACGACTCGGGTGCCAAAGTCGCTTCTGATAGAGAGAGAGGGAACGCGCTGCGAGACGTAGGGCTTGTTGGGTTTCGGGGGAAAAGGCGAGATTCTCTGGCGAAGGTCAAGGCCGCGGATGCGCTGAGGTTTCGTATCTCCTCCAATCAGCAATTTTGAACTTGCCAACACAAATACGAATTCCCAACAACGGGAAGGCGAGTTTGTTTAAAATTCAGTGTGGTGTGGTTGCGATAACGCTGAGGTAGGATTTCGCTTGATGAAATTGTTCTTTTGTTTCTTTTTTTAAGTTCGCAACGCGTTGCGTACTATGGACCCTACAACTGGAATGCAATTTCAGCATGTCGCCTGTGAGAGCCATTTTCTGTAATGTATGCGATATATATATTTTAATTCACGTCACACTGCTGCAACACGCCGGGCTATTGCCGACGGTCAAGGATCAATCCTCAAGGGAAAGATCCGAGGACAACACCACGTCATTTTGAACCACGGTCAGATGACGAGGTCACACCTGAGCTGGCACCCCACATTTGAAGCAACGACAGATTGAACGTGCACCTGCCTCCCTTTGTACACGGCGGTCTTGGGTTGCATTCGAACTCGCCTAATCGGGTTCCCGCGCTCGCTAAATGTATGTGAGTGCTTCCGCGGCAGAACATATTTCCTGTACATATTTTGAAGGTTTCGTCAATTGATTTGTTTTTCGATTTCAACACTTCGCCAGTAAAAATTCCGTAGATATATCCGCAAATATATTGTTACCACCACAACAATGGCGCCCATCTGTAAAATTCCACTAAGAATCATGATGATTTGTGGCTTTCTCATAACATAAAACATGAAATGGTGATTATAAAATGAAAATGCTGATTGGGCCTTACGTTGCGAGTCGGTCTAAAGACAATACTTCAAGATTAGTTCTTTCTAAATAACACCGCCGACCAACCGGTATAGTGGTTAAGGTGTTAGCCTCTAGATCGGAGGGTTCCTGGTTCGAATCCGGGTCCGGGCATGGATATTTGTAAACGTATGGTGTAGAGGCGGCTGGTGCACCTTAAATCTGTCGTGGCCGAAAGTCCTCACGTTGGGTTGGCGTGGAAGTTTGGAGAGTGGGGTGCCAGCTCAGGTGTTGCTTCGTCATCTGACCGTGGTTCAAAATTACGAGGTGTTGTCCTCGGATCTTTCCCTTAAGGGACTGATCCCGGACCGTCGTCAATAGCCCGTTGTGTTGCTCTAGTACGACGTTAACAAAAATTACCAATCTAAATACTAACACCAATTAAAACTTTATTTGTTTTGTTCGTCCGCTGAAATCGTTGCTCGGAAAAAATAAATTTAGAAACTGTGATTCTCTTTATACTGTTGCATCCTAAGAAAATTAATAATTCAATTCGAAAAATTAATTTTAAAATGTTCTAGATAAAATTTTAAAAAACGGGCGCGGCAGAAAAATTGCTAAAAATTTGGACAACCTGTGTTGTGTGCCAAATTTTATTAGTAAGTGCCATAATTTCGTCGAAACACTCCTCACAGACAGACAAACACTTCCTTTTATAATAGTAGAGATAATTGAAGTAGAAAACCTAAATATTTAATATTTTTTTGTTATCGGACTTGGAAGTGTGGAAAATCACAAAACGTTCACACGTAAGACGAGGTTTTTACTTCCGGTTATACAATATTCGGTAGATAAGGGTAAGTATTTTAATCAACGTCGTACTGGGAACACAACGGGCTATTGATGATCGATCCCCAGGGAAAGGACACGTAATTATGAACCACGGTCAGATGATGCTCGGTAGATATCGGAGTTACCTCAAAATATAGTCGTCACTTACGGAATGCCGTACAGTAGACACCTTGCGAAACACAAGCTCCATCTGCTCTACAGAAAGGGCCTCTCATTTACTGTGTGGCCCCTTTCAGTTATTCACATTTATTTAGTTGGAAAGAGCTACTATTGCATGCAGTTTATTTCATACGTGGAGACCTTTTATTCCAGAGCTGCGTTCAAAGAGTAACGGCAACCGGAGGGTTTGGATTCCAACCAAAGACCATCGAGGACAAAGGTGACTTGTGCAAGTTCAATCTGTCGGGGCCTCAAATGTCCTCACTGTGTGGAAGTTTGGGCGGTCATCCGACCGTGGCTCAGAATCACGTGGTGTCGTCCTTGGATCTTCCCCTTCGGAGGATGATCCCGGACCGTCGCTCATAGTTCGTTGTGTTGTTTCAATGCGACGTTAATTGAAATACCTACCTAGTACCTATTTCATGTAGTTAGGGCGTACGTTGACAACTTTTATTCAGCGCTCATCGTTGTATAGTTAAGCACTCTCATCCTATATACTTCCATGCAAAATTACACTGTTGAATTAACAAATTTACAAGTCTCTAAGCAATGCGATCTAAAGTCGGGGGATCAACTCGTGACCACTCAAATTAATCAGATCTCTTTTAGCGTGCGAGCTCTTTTCCACCGAGATTGTCTTGCCAACTTCTTGATAGCATACAATATATGAAACACTGGGGTTTATTTCCTTCTTTTCTGAAATGGCACATTCAACTAGAAGGCTTAATCTGTCCGGGTGGACTTTTACCCGGACGTGCTTTTGATAAAAACAAGGAACAGTGGCTGCCATCTGATAAGATCGTTCGTTTTGCCTTCTGACTGCTTGGCTGACGCTACAAGTTCGTACTTATCGCACGTTTTTAGAAGACAGCTTCAGCGGATGAAAAAAGTAGAATGACTGATTAAAGTTGTCCACAATCATCTGAACTCGGTCTTCATTTCACACGAGAGAATTGTGTGTAAACATGTATGTCTCTGGTGTAAGACCCCCAAAAGGATGGTTTTTTTTCAGAGAGCAGAAAAGAGTGGGGGGGGGGAACAAACAATCAAACAACCCAATCCAAGGATATGATTTAACCCTCCAAGTGGTTTCGACGAGCTATGTCGTCCACGAAGATCTGATTCACTTTGCTAATGACGTCATCGAGAATGCCGTTTCATTTCCGAATGACAAAGCCTTTTTTGATAATGACGAGATCCAGTTTTTCAAAGGATAAAATATCTCGTCGATCATAATGTGGTCAGTTTTGCTAATGACCTCGGCGGGACCCCAGGAGGGTTAAGAAACTCGCCCTTACGGATTTAGCAGTTAAGTGGCTGTAGAGATTACATAAGGCTTAGATAGTATTATTACATCTGTAGAACATTCGTAAGTGTCTCTAGAGTATCACTAAATATGTTTATTAGATGTATTATTTTACTAGCAAAATTAGTTACTCGGGTTGAATTGGATAACTCTAGATTGAAGAAATTATCAAAAAATGCAATAATTTCTTTCGTGTAGTAAAATGTTATTTAAACACCCTTTCTCAGCATCTTTATAATGTATGCAACTTACTTTGGACACAAATCCTATACATGCATATCCATCCGTGTAATGCATGGAACCTTTGCTGTATGACAAAGCTACAAAATGACGAAAGGTGACACTATGGTTACAACCCGGGCCCGATTTAGAAAATTTGGTATAGCAAACACAACACGCAGAAAGCCCCCTCTCTCCCATGTTATCTGTTCATCACAAAAACTAATTTTATAACAATAATTGGTATTTAAGTATTTGACTGTTTCAAAAATGTCATAAAAAAGTTTGAGAAAACCGTGACATCACTTATAACTCTTGGCAAAACAAAAATAAAGCAGACGAAAATTCAAAACATAATAATAAGATAATGAATGTAACTAGAAGAATGTGATAGTGGGGGAAACGGTCGACGGGCAATTAAGTAAATACCCAATAATTTAAGTAACTACTTACCTCTAAGTAACAACCGATTGAGAGAATAGTGTCAACTTTTTGTATTACATTTTCAAAAGACTTCACTTGGAAAGGGGTACATTTATTAAATTAAACATTTTGTTTTAGTCAAAAATAAATGTTTAAACTGCTCTCCTAGAAAATATGAATTTTTGACAAATTGCTAGTTTACTTCCAAGATACAGAATTTTATGAAATTATTAAATTTTTATGAATTACCAAATATTAATTCTTGAAGAAATGTTCATTCATAATTAAAAAAACCGTAAATAATATAATAAAAAACTAAACATAACAACATACTCACCAAAATATTTTTTTAATTTTAGTCGTTCCTTTTCTAAATCCAAGTACCTATATACTACAGTACTTTCTTCCTGGGTTTCATACTGAGAAAATCATGCAAAACCTCATAAAATATAAGACTTTTTGTCAAATCACTTTCTATAGTAAGGAGAGCTAGTCCAAAAAGCCTTTCACTTGACATGCTTGTCCTTAAGCGAGTTATTATTCTCTTCATTGCAGAAACAGAACGCTCTCCAGAACAATTTGAGATATGGATGGAAAGGAACGTCCTTAAAGCAACTTCAACATTTGGATAGGTGTCTTCAATATGAAGGGATTTCACTGCTTTAAACATTTCAATAGGGCTTGTAGCAACAGGGATGAACTCTTTAAATTGCTCATATTCACATCCACAAATTCTTCGCCAATATCTTCCTTATAAATTTCTTGAAATTGTTTAGCAGACTCACAAAGTAAGGTTTTGTCACAGTCCTTGAAAAAAATGTGAATCGTTCATGCAGAAAGCTTCTAGGCTTCTTTTCTTCGCTTTACAATAGCAATAAGGCTATCACAAACAACATAATGGGTTCCAAAAATTAATCTGTTCCGCTCAGACAAATCTGTATTGGCATCTAAACTCAAACTGTCATCGATGGCTATAGGCAGTCTTCGTTTTCTAGATTGTGTATAACAGTTAGTATTCATCAATGTTTCGGATTCTTTTTCCAGTTTGTCGAACGAATTTCTTACTATTTGGACAAAGTTTTCCAGGGAGTTGTAAAGTGCGAAAGTAGCTTCTACACTGCAAGTATAAGATTGTAAACGTTTACTTGTAGAGTTTACTCTTTGTAATAAAGTGTCCCAAATTACAGTTAGTAGGGCATTTTCAAATGCTTGAATTTTCTTACATAAGCATTTTGCTTCGTATTTTGTTGCAGCACTTTCATCACAATTTTCACCTAATGCTCTTAAAGTTTCGGAAATAATTTTATATTATTTTCTTAAGGCTTTTACTGCATCCGCATTTGCGGACCATCTCGTTCCTGATAAAGACTTTAAGGTAAGCCCATCAACATGTTTGAGGTTGCTGGTTAGCACTTCCTATCTATGAGGTGATCCTGAAAAAAAAATTGTAGAATGCTTGGACAAATCCAAAATAAGAGATGGCTGCTTTGCAGGATTCAACTGCACTAACCCCAACTAAATTGAGCGAATGTCCTGAGCAAGGAACGTATTCAGCTAGAGGATACTCCTTTTTAATGCGGGCTTGTAATCCTGAGTGTTTCCCTGCCATGTTACTTGCATTATCATATGACTGTCCACGACAATACTGCAGATCTATTTTCAGCTCATTAAACAGCTCAGTAATTGTTTCCCATAAATGCTCAGCAGCATGACTGTGGATGGGAACAAACGTGATGAAACTTTCCACAGGTTCATTTTGAGCATCGACATATCGTATTACAACACACATTTTGTCTATGTGTGTTAAGTCTGGAGTTGAGTCAACAATAATGCCGAAATACCTTGCCTTCTTTACCTCAGCAACAATTTTCTTTGTCAATTTATTTGACATAATTTGGAGAAGGTCATCGACAGTAGTTGGAGACAAATAGTTCACTCTCCCCTGCCCTTTATTTCCCCGAGACTTTATATGCTCAGTCAGGAAAGGATCATAATTCGCTAACAGCTCCAAAATACCCAAAAAGTTGCCATTTTGATTGGAACCAAAACTTTCATTGTCACCAAAAAAGGACAGTCAGTCCCCTCTGAGCAATTAATTGTGGAACATCCACAACTCTTTAAGCACATTCCTTCAATACACTCTTTCGCTTTCATTTTCTTTCACAATTAGGGAATCTATCCTTTCTTAAGAGTTCATTAAGAGTAATAGCTGGTTTATATACTGTCGATGTATTTTTGAAGTCTCGTGAGAAGGCAGAATCTTGCTAACATTATGCCAATCTACGAGACCAGTTGTGCATAGTGGATCACTACTGTTGCTAAAAAGCTTGCATACATAGAAAAATAAGGCATTGGCTTTCCTGGAATATATCAGGCAAGAGTCTAGATACAGAATGAACCGTGTTCATCATTTCTAGGTCATCTTTGCTTTCCTCTTTAATATATGATCTTGACAAAGTCTCGGCAATATACATTTGGCTTCCTGGAAAATATTTTACAGTAAAATCATATTTTAATAGTTTGAGAAGCATTCTTTGTAAACGAGAAGAAATTTTACTTATTGGCTTATGGACTATGGAAGTCAAGGGTTTATGATCACTTTCAACTACAACCTTATGACCATAGACCAAATTGTGATATTTTTGAAAAGCAAAGACAGTTGCCAGCAACTCCTTTTCAATTTGGGCATAATTCTTTTCAGCTTCTGTTAAGCTCCTAGATGCAAATGCAACTGGATTACCCTCTTGTAACAAACATGCTCCTACACCATCTTTAGAACTATTACACTGGATAGTAATAGGCAAGACGTCATTAAATACTTTTAGAACTGGTGTTGAACTAATTAACTTTTTAATACTCTCAAAACTTTTATCCTGTTCATGACTCTATTCAAATTCAACATCATTTTTTAACAATCCTCTTAAAGGAGCAGTAACAGCAGAGACATTGGGTACAAATTTAGATAGAAAATTAACCATGCCTAGTAACCTTTTAATGTCACTCTTACACAGAGGTTGTTCTAGTTCAGTAATGGCTCTAACATGACTTGGATCAGCTTGTATACCCATCTTAGATGCTAAGAAACCCATATATTTTATTTCAGGGATCCTAAACTGAAATTTATCACAATTGAACTTTACATTATTTGTTTTGGCTCTCTCCAGAACTTCTATTAAAATTCTGTCATGGTCTTTTTCATCTTTACCTTCTATGATGAGATCTTCAAAATAAATTTCTACCCCATTAATATCACCAAATAATTTCTGATTCTTTTTCTGAAAGACCTCGGGGGCAGAACAAATTCCAAAAGGTAGCCTGTTAAACTTATGTCTACCAAAGGGAGAATTAAATATACACAATTCTGAACTGGGATTATCTAATTGTATTTGCCAGAATCCTTCTTTTAGATCTAATACTGAGAAACATTGCTTTCCTTCCGATTTGTTTATGATTTCTTCTGCAGAAGGAATTACATGATGTTCACGCTTTATTGCCTTATTAAGATTTCTGGTATCAAGACGTATTCTTAATTTACCGTTATGCTTTTCGACCACAACTAAACTATTTACCCAGTCTGTGGGTTTGTTTACCTGAGAAACAATACCTTTTTGTTCTAATTCCTCAATGTTAGTTCTTAACTCTTTATGTTAAAATTGGGGTACTCTTCTAGGAGCATTAGTAACAGGTGGTACATCTGGCTTTATTTCAATATGATGAGGCTCCCCAGGAAATTTTCCCTCAAATACATTTTGGTAACTCTGGATGACATTTATTTTTGATTCAAGAGAAATGATATCAATAAGTTAAACTAACAGTAGTTTTACACAAGCTTGCAAACCTAAAATTGGCTTGGATTTTGCATCTACGACAGTAAATTTAAGAACAAGCAACAGTACAACAAGCTAGATTTATAGACCCAATAGTTTTCAACTTATTATTACCATATGACATTAAAATAACATCAGTCGAGTTTAATTGGTCTATTTGCTTTAAATTTAAAGTTTCAAGAATATGGAGTGGTGACACATTGGGCTTCTGAGTCCAGTTTAAAAGAAACTTGTTGACCCTCACCTGATATTACTTTAACCCATTCATTGCAAATATTTGATTGAACATTACGTACAATATCAACAAATAGGCTAACATCCGAATTATTTGTTTGCACTTCATTCACTTTCCTGTGAATACTTCTAGCAATTTATTGATGCGTCATTGGATTTACCTTGCTTTTTCACATAGCTGCAAAATGGTTTTTCCTTTTGCACTTGTTGCATAGTTTATTATAAGCTGCACACTGACCTTTCATGTGCTTTCTTCCACATGCCTGACATTCAATAATTTGTTGCTTTGATGATTTGGTCGAGTTATGGCTATGTCTATTTACAGCATCAACACAGTTGGAGTTATTGATGGTTTTTACCTGACTCCTACTCAATTCACAAGCTCGAATACTGTCGATCGCTTTTTGTAAGGTTAGGGCAGGTTCCCGTAGAAATCTTTCCTACAAGTTGACATCTTGAACTCCCAGCACTATTCTGTCTCGAATCAGGCTGGTTTCCTACTCTCCAAAGTTGCATGATGCAGCAAGTGTCTTTAATTCAGTCAATTGATTGACCGTCTTTTTGTGAAGAAAAGAAAAATTTGAACGGTTCAAGTACTTCATTACTTTGTGGTAAACAGTAATGATGGAATTTATTAATAACTTCCTCAAATTTTCTCTCCTTACCCTCAAACTTGAATGTATTATATACATTCACGCCTTCATCACCAATTAGATTGAGTAATATGGCAATTTTGATATTGTCCGGCTTTTTCACTTTTTCTGACGCCATGAGAAAATTTTCTATCTTCTGCTTCCACTTCATGCAATTTTCACTGGTATTTCCGTTGAAACACAACTCTCCAGGAGGCTTAGGCAAGCCGCACACCGGAGAGACCGCAAAGCGACGCGCGATAAGTAGTCGTCAGAACGTCTGAATCCACAGGCTTCCACTCGCTATGTCCGCACGCCAAAAGGACAGGTGACAGAGAGTCTCTTTCCGGTCGCTTTCCTCTAGTATCGCTTGTCCCCTGTCGTTTGTTGCGTGCAGCATTTTTCGGCGAGTCGCTTACGCGTCGCGCGAAAACTGAAGTCAAGAACATGGGCAGTGTAATGATCAGGTAAATATCATTTTAATATTCCAACTAACCACAGTGAATTTCTTCATTAATATTAATTAGATTTCAAATTTGCTTGTTTTTCTGTTGAATTTCTCTCGCCAGTAAACCTATTATATATTTTCAATTTCATACTGTAGAGATGATTTGTATGGTTTTTGAGTAAATACTCCTTTTTTAATATGAAATATAAATTTACTTGATTCAAGTAACCCTATTAAATTATCCTGTATCCTATGTTAATTAATAATTTTCTCATTTGTTATACTAGCTTAAATACCCTGAGTAGCACAGGGTTTTAAAGAAAATTATCTGACTCAAAGAACAATTTATTTTTATTATCTCCCATAATCTTTTCTCAACATACTCCATTATCAGATGAGTGAATTCACTTTTACATTCCAAATAAAAATTCCATAAATATTGAATATTTATTCCAGATAATGTAAAGAATTCTGAGGGATCAATGTATAAAATTTCTCCATATGAATTGAATCAATATAACAAAATGAAAAAATTAAAATTTGCAATTAATTATAAAGATTTATGTGCAAAATTTGAATGCTTTGTGATACTATAGAAAATTGTTCTATTGAGTCTCTTTAAATTTTTTATGAACAGACTACAGTATTAAATAAACATCTTTGAACAAAGCACGTTTCCATAATTGTAATAATTTGAGTGAATATATTTCGAGCATCTTCACTCAACACATGGCGAATGGTTTAAATTGGCCATGTGCGATTTGTAGTCACACAGAATGTTTCAAACAAAATTACCACTGATGGACATCTTTGATCAGTGGCCCAAGATGAAAATATTTGTCTGGTAATTATGATCCCAATCAGTAAGTACTGTTATTTATTCAAAGGGAGGATGATTTTCAGTATAATTCTGGGGTGAACTCAGTATGAGCAAAGTTTTAAACTTATTTGAATAAAAAAACATACATCTTGTTCAGTATTTCATTTTAAATATTAAACATAACAATAAGAAAAATTCAATGTAAAATTTTGATTTAAATCAATGTTATTTTTTAACGAAAAATCACTTGGATTTAAATCGACATACTCTGATTAGTAATGACATAAAAAGGTATAATTGTGAAAGTCTCCCATTTAAAATATTCTTGTATATTTGTTTCCAGTTGAACAGAGTTGTTCCATCACATCGTCATCCGAGGAATCCGCCATACTGTATGAATAAACAACAAACTTTGGCGGGGTTTGTAAACACCTGAAATGCGCATGCTTCGAAACCAGTTGCCTGTTTCTGCGGTGTGCGTATAATCGACTGAATCGACTTCGTATCGCGTGTCTCTTTTCGGTCTCTCCGGTGTGCGCACAAAATTATGACGAATGTCAATATGCTTTGTCCTGGAATGATAAACTGGATTGTGTACTAATTTCTGTGCTGATTGGTTATCACAGAAAATTGTTGTTGGCGATGTTATTGATTCAGGAGAGAGTTCATTAAGAAAGCATCTTAGGTGTACAACCTCCTTTGACACATCAGATAGAGCCATATATTCCGCTTCTGTTGTTGATAAAGCGACAGTTCTTTGTTTTATTGATTCACAAGAAATAGCTCCATCGGCGAATTTTATGATGTACCCAGTATATGACTTCCTATCATTGATGTCAGAAGCCCAGTCTGCATCTACGAATGCAATTAGCGGTTTTCCAGTTGGCTTGAATCTCAGTTCTTTACATTTGGTTCCTTTCAGATATCTAAGTATTATCTTTGAGGCAGTCCAATGCGCCTTGCCTGGATTGTTGTTAAACTGGCTCAGGAAATTTACTGCGTGCGTGATATCTGGTCTGGTAGCGACAGAGAGATACATTAGAGAACCAATTAAGGATCGATATGGAATATCTTTCATTTCCGACTTTTCAGTTTCATCTTTAGGACACATTTCTTTGGTCAGCTTGATACTGTTGTCCATAGGAGTGGAGACAGCTTTAGCTTCTTGCATGTTGAATGACTGCAGTAGATTTTCCATGTACCTTTCTTGCGACATTGAAATGCAATTTTAGTTTTGAGAAAATTAAATTCCTAAGCGATAATGTAACAGTCCTAGGTCTTTCATTTTAATCTTGGACAGGTGAGAAATTTTCCTCAAAGTCAATTCCCGGTTTTTGAGTACAACCTTTAGCGACTAATCGTGCTTTATATTTCTCAATTCTTCCATCCTGTGCAGATTTTGTCTTTAATACACATTTACAACCAATAAGTTTTTTGTGTTTTGGTCTTTCAACAAGTTTTCAAGCATTTTCTTTTACGAGTGCCTCAAATTCACTTTGCATAGCACTTTTCCAATGATGTTTTTGCAGTCCACTCAAAGCCTCATAAACAGTCGGGTTGTTTACGGCAGTGCTCCCCAACCTTTTTATCGCTACGGACCGGATCAACGTTTGATAATTTTAACGCGGCCTGCTGGGGGAGGGGGGGGGGAGACTTTGATTGTTTATATTTTAAATTGTTTTTATTTAATAATTTTAATTTAATTGTATTTAAACATGCCTTTAAAAAACAGTTACACCAAAAAATGAATATAAAGTGATTTAACATTTTAACTCACTAGAACGCTAAACCAATGAGAACCCTGAGCTTGTTTCTTTGCAACGAGACGGTTCCATCTGGAGGTAATAGGAGACAATGACACCCGAAGTGTGTTGCTTATGTCCAGTTTATTCCTTTGTTTTGTTTTGGTTGCTGTCACTGCAGAAAATCCCGCTTCACACAGATAGGTTGTCGGAAATGGCAATAGGGATTTAAATGCTGTGGTGGCAATCTCAGGGTATTCCGCCATTCCTTTAATCCAGAACACCGGCAGAGTTGTTGTCTCGAACGTAGTTTCAACGCCGTCTTCATTTACAATCTCCAGCAGTTGATCTTCTTGCACAGACATGATAAATTCGCCTGATTTGTTGACAAATGGATCGCGGATCTATTCCTTACTAGTTAGTGGGTCTTTTGTGGTTTGGAAGTAGCGCTCGAACTCTTTTATAAGCAACTGGGAGAATTAATGTTTAGGCTCAATCTCACCTAAAATCCTCGCTAATGTCTGAAACATGTCCAAAATGCCTCTGTTCACGCTCCATCCCCACAACTGCAGTTTGGCTTTAAATGCAGCTACTTTGTCTACCAACTTGAAAAGAGTTGTCATATTTGTCAAAATTGGAAAATAGAGACATACAGAATTCAGAAATCATAATTGAAGCTCTAGTAACAAAACAAATTTCAAGTTCTGATTTACCGCCTCCTAATCCGAGTTGACATTTCATAGATAAGAACCGCACAAATCCTTGAGAAATACACCACAGTAAATAAAATGGAAATAATTTAATGTTTCTTTGGCGGCCCGGTACCATTTTATACACGGACCGGTACCGGTCCGCGGCCCGGGGGTTGGGGACCACTGGTTTACGGAACAGTCTGTCTGAGAAGTTTCAGTTTCACTTCTGCAGATCACGTGATATTCTTTTCGTGGTCTCCCCCTTTTCCCTGTTCTTAGGATTTTTGGACGGCCGGTAGATCTTTTAAGTGGTTGAGTGGGAGCATTGGTCTTCCCTGAATCCAGGCCAGACGTTACTTCGTGTTCATCTGATGACGTGACTTCCTCTTTTTCAATTGGAGTGGTCGACGGAAATAAATCTCGCGGAATATCTTCGATGTTTATTATCCCTTCTTCAAAAGAGGTTTCTTCCAATAGAAAAATAAGTTCCAACTCTGATTGAAGAGGGATTGTTTTCAAACTCGTCAATGAATCTTACGTCACGACTGGTAGTTACTTTTCTAGAGGATTTGTCCCACAGACGATATGCTTTTGATTCGGATGAATGTCGTACAAAAATATGTTCGTGTGATCTTGGATCAAATTTTCCTTTAAACCGTTTATTGAGAACAAACGCTTTTTGACCGAACACTTTCAAGTTGGCTTGATGTCAAACATTATTTCGAATGGAGTAGCATTTTCGGTTATGCTTCTTGTTAGGGAACGATTTCGAAGGAAAGTGGCACAGTTCACAGCTTCCGCCCAAAAGCTAGCTGGTAATTAATAAACATTTGGCCATTTCTACAATAGTACGGTTCATTCTTTCCGTTTTGTTGGGGTGTTATTACAGCCGACTCTTCTAATTCCTTCTTGTTCCAGGTAGTTGTTGAATTCGGTTCCACAATATTCGAGTCCATTATCTGTTCGGAGTGTTTTTATTTTCTTCCCAATTCGATTTTCCATAACGGCTTTGAATTTCTTGAAAGCGTTTTTAACTTCATCTTTTGATTTTTGAAAACTTGTTTCTACATAGCGAGATTTGTTATCAATAAAAGTAACGAAATAACGTGAACTACCGAGAGGTGGAACTCTCATTGGACCACACACATCTGAATGAATAAGTTCCAATAGGTGCTTACTTTCATACTTTGATTCTTTAGGAAATGGTTTAGCAGTTTGTTTACACTGAATACAAATTTAACAGTCTTTTATAGGATCAGTATTGTTAAAAGATATACCTCTGACCATTCCTTCTGCTTTCAATTTCTTTAAATCATTTTCGTTTGTGTCCGTATTTCTCATGCCATTTATGGAATTCGGTAACTGTTGCAGCGATTTCGACAGTTGGTTCAACGTAATATAGATCACATCTGCGCTTTGCATACAAAAGTATAGTTCCATTTGGCTTCAGTATTTTCGCTTCTCGTTCGGTGAAAACCACAGATCTGTTATTTGCAGTAGCTTTTGACATAGAGAGAAGATTATTTTTCAGTTCGGGAACACACAAAACATTTTCGAGACGGATTGTTTTTGTTTGATTCCCTGCTGGCACGGTGATGCGTATAGATCCCTTTCCAGTTACTTCAGTTGATTTATCGACAGCTAGTTTCACGACTGAATTCGGTTGCTTGTTTATTTCGAAGAAGAGGGTTTCATCGTTGCACATGTGGGAAGTAGCTCCACTATACAGACACCACAATTCCTTTTCTTTATTGATGTCACTCAGAGAAGTAGCTGTTGATGCGAATTCATCGTTTCTTTTCGCAGTCATCGTTGCTTCGTGTTTTGAAGTTGCGTTCTTTTTATCAGCTATTTTCTTACGACATTCGAGAGCTTTATGGCCGGGTTTGGAACAGTAGTTGCATTTGAAATTACGAAAAGGCTTGTTAAGATTGACATTTCTATTTTGATTGTATCTCCAATTTTCTGTGTTTGTTTTCAGATTTTGATTTCCCTTTTTGTAGTACGAATGGTAAGCCTGTTGGGAATCAAATTTATTCTTATCTTTCCTTGTTTACCATTCTTCCATTAATTTAATTTTCAAAGCTTCCGGTTTTGGCTGCTCATCTCGGGATTCAATTGCACATCTGAAATTGCCAAAGTTCTCAGGAATGCTCTATAAGAGGAGAATACATATAAGATCATCAGGGATTTCCATTTCATTGAGTTTGTCCACTGTTTCAAAAAAGTTGTTTAAGTATTCACACATGTTTTCGCCATCAGCCATCTTTCTAAAAAGGAGTTGCTTTAACAAGGTAGCCTTTTTATCTGGTCCTTTTGATTCATAGACTGTATTTAATTTCGTCCACACTTCGTTTGAAGTTGTGCAGTATTTTACGTGGCATAATTCACTAGGAGACATCAATAAAATTATATCATCTTTTGCCTTTTTATCCGATGTAATCCACTTTTGTTGCTTTTTCTGGCCTTCGTCAGTTGCTTCATCAGCTGGTTTTGTTTCGTTTCCAATCACAAAGTCCCAGTGATCGTTCTTGATCAAAACAGCTTCTATTTGTAATTTCCATGTGAGATAATTATCTTTAGTAAGTTTTTCGATGCTTGCGGCTTGCGACATTTTGCTCAGTTTCAAGAAAAAATCAACTTACAAAAATGTTCCAAGATGGATGCCGTTTCAAGTGCGCGTCAGATACAACGAGTCCTTTGTTTAAGAATAGGTTTCGATGTACTCTAATTGAACTAGTAATTCTGAGTAGCCTGGGCCCATAACCTTTGTTGGGTTAGCAGAGATAGTGGCCAAACATAAGGACGACAAACGTTACTTTTATTATTCACAGATAATTGACAATACAAACAACAAACTTAGAAAATAGGGAGCGCCTCTGGTAACAGACACGCTCTGAGTAAGGTCTCAGCAGCAACTGAGGAGAAGATGGTAAGCGATGACGTTAGAGGTGACGTCAGACAGTAATGCCGTATTGGTGATGGAAAATAAGGATTATTCTCCAACAAAACCATTAAATGAACCAATCAAATCAAAGAAAACAAATGTAAAAGGACCAATGCAATCAAATGATATTTAAAAAAATTAAACTAACCAATGGAATCAAAGATAAAATTTCAAACGAACCGATGGAATCAAAGATAAAATTTCAAACGAACCGATGGAATCAAAGATAAAATTTCAAACGAAACAATGAAATCAAACGACTTTAACGGATTTTGAAAGAACTTTCTAGAATAATCAAAATTAAAATTTAAAGTTTCCGTTTGCAGAGGTTGTCCTGAAAACCACAATACAGAGGGGTTGTATTACGTATCGGAAAGGATGCGTTAGTACTAAAGATACTCAGGATATTAACTTATTATTAGATCGAATCTATATGAGCGTATAACCGCGTGGCTGCGCTACCAAGCGTGAACATCAACGCTGTGCCGATAGTGTTCGTCATTCCGAGAAACATATGTTATATGCAGTTAAGAGTTAAACAGCTAATAGTGGATACATAACATCCCTCCCCCCTAAGTTATGTAGTCCTTCAGCCAGGTAGGTAGATGTTTGGCTCTACTAAGTCTGGATGGAAGGACAGCAGCACTTGTATCATCAGGGACTGGTGTCCGGACTTCCACACGAACAGTTTCCCTGGAGTCGAGTCTTCCTACAGGTTCCGGATCTATGATCTCTGTTGGCTCTGGACCTTCTTTTCTTCCTGCTGGTTCTGTGTCTTTGTCGTCTCCTACCATGTTTGACATCGGTTGTAGGTGTAATGGGTCATCTTATGGATATTATGAGCTACCCAGGTTTGTCATATGCGAGGGACCTCTTGCCGTCGTCTTAGTTGGTCAATGTGTCGCTTCCACACTAACCCTTCATTGGTACTACATTCTAACCCTTCACTTCTAACACCACATACAGTATGGGGCCAGTTGCTTCAGTTATCGTGGCTGGTACCCATTTGTCATGGGGAAAAAATCCTCGAGTATACACAGAATCAAGGGGTGCGAACGTACGAAACCTTGGGTTAGAAAGATTTGGATCTTGAGTAGGCTTAGCAAAATCTGGATGCAGTCTGTCCAAAAAGGTTTTCAAACGGCGGTTCATTAACAGTTCCGCTGGAGAAACGTTTGTAGTCGTGTTTGGTGTTGCGTGTTGGGCCAAAAAGAATAAGGCCAGTCTGGAATTCCAATTTCCAGAAACAATTATTCGTAGAGCGTCTTTCGTTGTTTGCACCGAATGCTCCGCTTGCCCATTTGACGAAGGGTGTCTTGGGGCAATTAACACATGGGATCTTCCATTTTTAACCAGGAATTCTTCAAATTCAGATGAAGTGAACCCGGTTCCACTATCTGACAGTATGGTGTCTGGGATGCCATGTGTGCTGAAGAGCTTCCTCAAAACCTCAATCCACATGCTGAATCTGTGGATGACACTCGAACAACTTCAAGCCATTTTGAGTAGGAATTCACGACGATGAGAAATATGCATCCTTGAAATGGTCCAGCATGGTCAATGTGCCTTGACCATGGTATCTTAGTGCGCCCCCATGTCCCATGGGTCTTAGGAGGGGCATGTCGAGTTTGTCGGCAAATGTTGCACCCATTCACTCTCTTCAATTTTTTTATCCATATTTGGCCACCACATGTAACTCCTAGCAAGGTTTTTTGTTCTACGATGCCTTGGTGTGAGTCATGGAGAGTGGCCAACATATGTTCTTGGGCCTTCTTGGGTATTATAACCCTGCTTGCCCAAAGGAGACATCCTTTGTGAGCTGAGATTTTAAGTTGTCGTTGGAAATAGGGTGCGAAGTTTGCATTTGGTTTTTCTGTTGGCCACCCCTTCAGAACCCAGTTGAGCACTCGGGCTAGGACAGGATCCTGGGTGGTCATACGTGCAATATCTCTAGTTGCTAGAGGGGGCTTGTCTAAAGCCTCAAGGAGTAATACTTCGTTGGGGACAGTATTACTATCAATCATCTGTGTGTCAGGTAAACGACTAAGTCCATCTGCATTTGAGATTGCCTGATTGGTACACTAGATGATAATAATACGAGCTTAGTGTTAGGGACCATCGCTGCATTCTTGGGGACATTATGGTTGGAGTTGGATTATCACTGGCCAACAGGCCTAGCAAAGGCTTGTGGTCAGTTCTAATTTCAAAATTTTGCCCATAGAGGTAGTTGTGAAACTTCCTAACACCCTGTATGATAGCTAGTGTCTCTTTGTCGATCTGGGCGTATCGTCGTTCAGTTAAAATCATCGTTCTTGAATAAATTGCTACTGGTGCTTCTACTCCCTCTGAGAACTGACGACTTAGCACAGCTCCAACACCATTCTCAGAAGAATCACATGTCAGGATAATCGGCTTCCATTCATCAAAATGAACGAGGGGATAGGAGTGTTTTCATCTACTTGAAGGCTTTTTTGTGGCTTTTCTTCCATTTCCATACTGCTCCCTTGTCAAGCAAACGATGCAGAGGTTCTGCCACTGTCGCTTTGTCCTTCAAGAACACATGGTAAAAGTTTAAGAGGCCTAAAAATGCTTGAAGTTCCTCTTTCTTTGTTGGTGTAGTGGCTCATTGAATCGCTTTTATTTTATCCTTCGTAGGCTGTATACCTTTCTCGTTAATTTCGTAACCTAAGAATTCAATGCTTGAGGCTCCAATTATACACTTTTCTTGGTTTAGGCGCAACCCAGCCTTAGAGACACGATAAAGAACTTTACGAAAACGCTTGGCTAGTTCTTCTAGTGTTGAGCCCTTGATCAATACATCATCGAAGTATGGCAATGTTCCTAGTATGTTTGAGAGTAATGACTCAATGAACCGTTGAAATATTCCTGGGGCTGTGGAAATTCCAAACTGGAGGCGGTTGCATTTGAATGCTCCACGATGTGTCACAATTGTTTGTGCCATAGCAGACTGTTCATCCACAACTAATTGCAGGTATGCTTGGGACAAGTTGAGCTTTATGAAGTGTCAACTTCCTGTTAATTCTGCAAGTATTTGATTAACGGCAGGCACTGGGTATGGTTGAGTACCTAATGCTTTGTTGACTGTGCATTTGTAGTCACCACATAATCTAATTTCACCATTAGATTTCAGGGCAGGAACTACTGGAGTTGCCCAATCAGAATAGGACACTGGTTCAAGGACTCTTGGTCTTGCAATCGCTGTATCTCCTTTTCAATTGTGGGTCTGAGAGCAAACGGTACATTCCTAGCTTTTAACTGAACTGGTTGGACTGCTAGATCCAAGTGCAACTTTATAGAAGTACCCTTGAAACTTCACAATTCCTTATTGAAAACCTCAGAGAATTCACTCAGGACATCATCCGACAGAATGTTGTATGCCATGGATTCCTGTAATCTTAATTCCTAATGGTTCGAACAAATTGAGTCCCAAAAGTCCTTGGCGTTGGTGAATGAAGCATATCTCACCCTAACTTGGCACTGATCCAAAATTTCTACAGGTTGCTTATTATAGTCTTTAACTACGTAAGAGAGAAGACCTCATTAGTATTAGGGACTCTTCAGGATTTAGTTGGTCAAACGTAGCTTTGTCAATGATGGACACTTTAGCTCCCGAGTCTACTTCCATCACACATGGTGTACCATTTATCAGGACAGTTGTCTTCATGTTTGGGGTTTCCACATTGTTAAGACACACATACCTCAAATGGAACGCATCTAGACTCTCTCTTAAATAAGTCTGGGTATCATTTAGTAATTCCTGTTCATGTACTGTTTTCCCATAGGAATGAGATTTGTTTCTGCAGACCTTTTGAATGTGACACTTCTTTCTGCAGGAATGGCATACAGCGTCCTTAAACTTACATTGTGTTCTTGGGTGGTTGCCTCCACAATCAGAACAGTTCTGATGTTTCTCAGAATGTATTTTGGGATTTTTCTTTTGAGTGTTTCTCACTTGCTTCTTGTGGAGTGGCATAACTGATACAGTTCCAGATCCTCTTATCTAACTCACATGGGAATTAGCAGTTTCTGCTGCCAGGGCCTTGTCTTGTGCTTGAGCAAAACTCAGGGATGTTTCGGAGAGCAGTCGGCGGAGACCTTCATCTCTCAGTTCGCACACCAATCTGTCTCGCAGCATGAAGTCCAAAGAGTTACCGAAATTACAATGTTCTGATAACTTCCTAAGTTCCGCGACGAATGTACCCACGCTTTCTCCCGAGTGCTAATTTCTTCGATAGAAGAGGAACCTCTGGTAGATTTCAGACGAGTTTAATTAGCTCGTCGTATGGCTTCGCTGTAGTACTTTCGGTAGACACCAGAGAACGGATGATAGTGTACATTTTTGACCCGCACACACTCAAGAATATCGCCCTTTTCTTCGTTAGGTCGGTAATATAATTTGCCAGCAAAAAGCATTCCAAGCGTTCATAGTAGGAGTCCCATGTTGATGGATCCGAAACGCTGAAAGGTTCCAAGCTGCGAAAGTAGCAATTCTTGCTTCTCAAAGTCAATTATATTTTATGTCCTTGGCAGAATCGTGGGCAGTATTCAGAGGTCTACCATCTGAGTGTAGTATCGTTACTTAGCTTGCGGATTGTTCACGTATCCCATCCTCGTAGCCAGTTTTATTACGTATACGCAAGTATGCGTTAGTACTAGAGATACTCAGGATATTAATTTATTATTAGATCGAATCTACATGAGCGTAAAAGAGCGTGGCTGCGTTACCAAGCGTGAACATCAACACTGTGCCGGTACTGTTCGTCATTCAGAGTAACATATGTTATATACAGTTTTGAGTTAAACAGTTAATGGTAGATACACAACAGGTTGCCTTTGCTGGATTTAGTTAAAGCTGCATCACCTATTTGTGTTAACATTTATTGAACGAGATTAAGGTTTTTTAGAATGGCAACGATTTGAAGAATCGGTTGTTTTTAGTTTCAGTTCCGTATTGTAGCATCCGACATGTTTTTCGTGTTCCGTCCTTTTGTTAGATGTGTAAATAAATGTAGAAAATCTATTAGATTGTGGCTTGATTTGTTTACGAGGAAATATACTGCATGCTGAAGATTGATTGTCGTCAACAGCCTTAATCTACAATAAATCGCTACGAGAAGTGCACCAAAAAAAATCGCCAAAGCCGTTGCCACCGCTATTAACGTAGACTGTAGCTGTACATAGAAGGTAATTTAGAGAGAAAGAAACAGAAAATATTACAGCTAGTGATCACACACAATCAACACGAGTTCGACCGATCCTTATAGTCCAAATTTGATTTAAAATCGTTCGAATACTTTCAGATTTGACCAACAATCAGATCTGTGGTTCCCAGTGCTTCTTTTTGTATAATTTCTTACGTAGGGTGTTTTGTGTAGAACGATTGCCGTTTATTGCTGCTTATTTTTTTAGAAATAAATAAGAAAAAATTGTAAAGGCCGTGATACCCCAATTGGAAAAGCAACGGATTAGTAAGCGGAGGGTTTCGAGTTTGAGTCCAACCAAAGACCGTCGTGTGCAAGGGGGGCTGGGACACGTAAAATCTGTCGTGACTTCAAATGCCCTCACTTTGGCATGTGTTTTCTTAAAGAATGGCAGGTGTTTGTAAGTTGTATAAATTAATTCCAAATCCACAAAATGAACTTTTATTACACCCGAAACTCTTTATACTATAATAAAATACTTCTTGGTATTTTTAATTAACGTCACACTGGACCAAAACAACGGGCTATTTAAAAAAGATACTTCTTAAAACAAATGTAAATCTCCCCCCCCCCAGAAAATGTAATGTTTCCACCTTTAATAAGTTTGGAGTTTTTATATCTATACACAACAGGATTGAACAATTCTAAGCTTCCACTTGCATTATATTTGCTATGGTAATGTAAGTTAGTTTTAATTGACTTCGTACCAGAGCAACACAATGGGTTATGTATTTGCTATAGAAAAATAAATGTTCAAACAACGTGCACGTGGAAGAGCAATGTCTAAGCTACAAATGCCTATTGGATATTGTATGAATTGCCTAAAAAAAGTATTGATTTCATGATCGTACGTAAAGCATGAGCACGTAAAACAATTATAATAGCTCATTCTGCTTAAATATCAACTCTATCCTTCCAACCCGTGCGACTGTTTTGCGTTTTTTAACTAGCTGTTTTTTTATTACAAATTTGGTGACTGATCGTAAAAGAAATGAAAAATCTCGAGAATTGAAGATTCACTCCATATTTGAGGGCGCTGCTAAGAAATCAAAAACATTTTAGTTTCCCTGCGCTCTCTACTGGTGAAATGTTACAACCATATTCAATGTTAACTGTGGACCCAAAAGTGTTTCTACATCAAAGACAGGTGTTTGTGTTGCTAGTTTGGTTTTGATTACTTGCGGAACACACGCGAAGTTGCAATTAATTTATTAAATAGAATACTAACAACTTGCTTCATCGGGCTTTGAAAGGGAGAAAATTTCGTTATCCAATATTTGATCGTTTTGCATTTTGTTTTCAAATTATTCACAGATTTTGTGGTGAAATAGAATTAAATGTAAAATGTGAACCAATCGAATTCTAATAGTTGTCCACTAAAATATTCTGAGTGGAAAGAGTGATATAAATACATATTTCTTTAGAACTTTCAACGACCGTAAGTGATGTTTCGTATACTCTTTTTTTTTTGTGCAATGCAAACTGACATCTATATGTCTCTGAAATAGAACATTTGTTTTTTAGTGCGAACTTCGTCCGAATAGAAAATTAGATGCCACCCTCTCTACTAATCTTTTACTATGTACGAAAACTTGTGTGCAATCAATTTTGATATCCAAACAATAAATGTGTAAAAATTTAGACGTGTCAGCTTCAATGTTCATTTAATTTATTTTCTAAAGAAAATTATTGCTAGAGTGAACCAGCCATTCCCTGACCATCTACTAATAATTACCACTTCATATTTCTCATTTAAACAAGCAAGCTATTCTATGCCACAAATAAATGCAATAACTATTATTACTGCCAGGACATAAACAATAAATGATAGCCAATCTTAAAAGTTCAATAATCTTTTTATTGATAAAAAATAACTAAAGTCGGATGTCAAATCTTTGTGAATCTAGAATTACAGAAAAGTGGACTTGTTCTGAGGAGTGATGTCTCAATCTTCATTTATTCCAATTCTATTTGAAATTTTCAACTGGTGTGGAGGTAGATAAGTAGGGGAAGACGGGGTACAATGAAACAAAATTTACTAATTATTTTTTCCTATCCACAATTTTGCATGCACAAAAATAGAGTTAATGCATACTTTTAATCTTGTATTTTCCCCATTTAAATAAATTTTTATTAGGTTCTAAACAATATCTTTATGCTTGTAAAATAACAAAAAGTAAATGTCTCAAAGTGTTTCATTGTACCCCGTATGGCGGGGTACAATGAAACACATACTGGGGTACAATGAAACACTCCAAATGATGCAAGCAATTTTCACCCTATATAGTTTATTTTAGTCACATTCAACTTCTTTTAAATTTATGATTTCTCCAACAGAATATATTTCCTTGTTTCAGTTCACCCTCATTGATTAAAACAATCATTTATACAGATACTCCTTGTGTCACTGTTATGTGTGGATATCTCATTCTTAGTTCTTCAGTGATCATCTAGAGCTGGAAAATAATCCGGATCATCATCATCTTCAGAGTCTGTAGGAGGCAGAGTTTGTTTCGAAAACAATCCCTTCTTAGTTTTTTTCACCTTTTTACTTTCTAATTGCTTAACCAGAGCATTTTTTACTTGTGTGGTTAGAACTAAACTCTTTTTTTTATCTGTTTCCTACTCTTATTGGACCAGCCTTGGGGTAAGGTTTTATCTCTTGAGGGAAAATGTATTTCCTCACAGGTTTAGAGCTAGTGCATGGTGTATGAACATTTGCTGATCAACTTGCAGTCAGTGATTCTGATTTACTTATGGCAAGATCCACCACTTTTGATTCTTGAGTTTTGTCTGTCTGGTCTTCAATTTCATTACTCAGCTCATCAGTTTCATTAATCTGACCATGGGAATAATTTTCAGTAGGACAAGGCCTATCTGTGACAGATACGAACACAAATAATCTTCTTCACAAAACATTTCTCTATTGAAAGGCCATATTCCAGTTGCTGAAAAACCTTTTGTAATATTTTGTGGAGTGATAAGAAAATAAGCAGTGCCAAGCAAAGAAGATATCTCATAGATAGAGGTTGTACGACCTGGATTACACAGCATCCAATTATGAAATAAATAAACTATTCTTAAATGTTTTTGAATATAAAAAATCTAACTTACTATTGAAATCTGTACTTTTTTTAGAAGGAAAAAAAAAACAGTTTAATTTTGCATGCTATCAAAATGATTACTGTTTTGATTTGGTGTTGCCTTCTCCTATTAATGTTAGGTGTTGCCATTTCCTTAGTAAAAGTGTTTTATTTAGATTAATGACAACCAGTAATATGTTATTTTATATCAGTGATATTATATTTACCATTGATATATTACTTCAAGTAAATGCATTCACATGGGGCACAATGAAGCATGTTTCATTGTACCCCATCTGCAAGTGTTTCATTGTACCCCGTACTGAGGTTACAATAAAAAAAAATTTCAAGCTTCTAATATTTATTTTTTTCAATTTTGGTTTTGGAGGTATGAAGACAACAACACAAAGATAACAATGTATAGAAAAAATAATTATTACATATAACAACGAGGAAAAAGAAACAAAATTACTTTTAGTAAAGAAACTTACTTTCAATGGTGAAAAACCAATAATCTTCTATTGCTAATGTTGTAGAAGTGCGAATGTATCCAAATCACATCAGTAATTGGAACTTATAGTTATATAACATATATTAAAATTGCAACTTTCTGTGACAAATTGTACTGATTTTAGAAGTAATGTTTCATTGTACCCCGTCTTCCCCTAATCACAAATTTTGATATTCATTATAGTCACATCTTAATTAATTTTAAGTCATAAGCATTGTCAATCCGCTGGTAGAATTAATGTTTTAATTTAAGTTTTATTTGAAAAATAAATAGTGGTCAACACTAGGTGATTGTCTGAACTACTGATCCAATTACTATTCAAAATTCTATTAAGTTATCAAATATTAAAAGTTCTGCTATACCTCATTTAATAACCATCTTTAGTGAGTACAAAAAAAGTCTTCAAAGTGCAATTGCATATTAGCTCTAGGGAAATTTTATCGTTTAAAATGAACCCTAACTGGTCAATTACTGGCCGGTTCACCCTAACTTCTTATGCAAAAATGACATGAAGTTCATAACTTATATTTAACTGTTCCATTGTAGGTTTTCATTTGAGACTGTCTATGAGATGCAGAACACTGCAAACCTTTGGGCGAGACATGTCATTCCTTTTGACATGACTCCAACTGGGGTCTATAGCAGGTAAACATTACATTTTAAAAGGTTTAATTGGTTATTTGTGGCTATAGCATGAAAAGGTTATTTTTTGTTCAGCTTTTTTTATAAACACGTTACATACCGACTAATCTATCTTGAAACAGCATAGCCAGTGGTTTATTCCAAATGGAGTTCAAAATTAGCAATGGAATATTGTTATAGAAGTTTGTCCAAATTAATTAATTTAGTTTTAAGTCTAGCAGAGCCAGGCTTTTTTATGATTGTTATAAAAAGATCAGATTTCTAGCAAAAGAGTTTGTTGGCATGGTAAAATCAATAGAATTATTTACAAAAATTAAGAGATTCCAATAATCGCGCAAGGTTACCATAATCCTAATAAAACAGAGTTGCCTCTGCTGCTACAACTCTGTACAAAAGCATTGCCACTAAAGTCTTTATATCAAAGCTAAACTGGGGATTTTTGCAATCATAAAGTGGCACTTTGATTAGTATTTGAAACAAAACTTGGGCCAAATATGGCCCCCTGTGAAAATCCAATTCCAACCAACCATACTTATAACGATACATGCAAAGCATTTTGGTAACCTATGAAAAATGTTTAAGTGCCATTGATGCCTGACTTTCTGCTCCTAATTTCTAACCCGATATTATTGTAATTTTTCCTCCTCAGTGTTGAGAGAAATGACGGAAGCCAGGCAACGCCAGTTTCCACTGCCATGTATGGCACCACCTCCACCTTCTCCTGGGCCCACACTGTTCCTAGTCTCATGCCGTGGATGCCGAAGGGAGAACCAGAGGTGGCAGAGAACATTGTACATTTCACAGCACCCTTTCCCCCTGACCCATGCACCTCCCAGACAGCTACCAGCTGGGAACTTCTCAACAATTTTGGTGCCAAACAGAGTAACGCAAATCTCCACTTGAAGAGGAAGAGTGACATTGAACTGGTAGAGTATGTATCGCTTTTGCTCTTGCAGATAATTCTTGTCTACTGCTCAAAATCTGTTGCTAGTATTCAATAGGGCACTGCAGAGATCTTCACAGTTAAGGACAAGAAAAAAAAGGGTGAATCATGAGAAAGTAAAACCTTGGTTTGTGTATAAGGAATTCATACTTAAATGTTTTATGATTAAAAATGGTTGAAGCATTTGTTCTGGATTTTTAACCGACTTCCATCCTTTTCTGTATTCCACTAAGGACGTTAAGAGTTGCATATAGTTGGAAACAAAATGTATCAATTCGCAATGCTGTAACTAGGCAGGTGTATCCTCATAGGGCCCACTTGGAAGGGGGCCCAAAATGCCGTTCACAAGAAATTATATTTTTAAATAAAAAATTTCTCTTCCTTTGTACTGCATGGTTTGGTGATTAGATTTTGCCTTACTTAAACCCTAGATGTTCTGCTCAACAACATGAACATTTGAATGAATGGTAGAACTGACTTATATTTTCAACGTGCCTATGTTAACTTGCCTAACTTAGGTTAGGTTACAGTGTGAATACATCAAAGTAGTCACTATACTTGTGTTTTTGCGTTTATGTGTATATGTGAAAATGGGTAAGAATCCAGTTAATAAAATTAATATTATTTTACTGTAATATTTCAAGGATTTCATTAACAGACACTTGACGAACGTGCTTGGATAACCCTGTCAGTTTTGTTATGTTGTGTTTTTGTTATTTCTGTAGGTAATTTTGTACTTTTGTATTAGTATAGTGAAGTGATTTGCAATGTTAAGTTTTTATGTACTTGTAGACTATTTTGTTTAGTACTTTTTAATGTACCATTTGAGTTTTGTAGTAAAATTCTAATAATTAATTTCAATTAAACAAATTTTTAGGTTTTTATTATTACTTATACAAGGGCATCCAAGCAAATGATGTTTCGTCACATGCTTGCGTTCACTCTATAAATAATAGTTAATATACAGTTTAAAATAGTTAGCATACAAAATAAAAATTATCTGTGATGATTTTTGCTTTCTCTATGGCTCGTCTTTACAATACATGAGCATAGCTCTTTTAAATAAATCGGTTGCTGATCTCGCTATTAAATATTGGAAAGATTTAAAAAAGTACAAATTCACATGTGAAATTGAAAGTTTTAAGTTTGAAGTAACGACTCTTATACACACAAAATATAGAAACTGCATCTCTGCTTAATACTCTACAGGCTCTTCAAGATTTTGGTTTAATTAAGTCTTAACCCAAATATCAATGTCGTTCTTCGAATATTTCTAACTCTTCCCTTTTCTATTGCTTCGTGTGGGAGAAGTTTTAGCAAGTTGAAATTAATAAAAATTATTTAAGATCAACTATCAGACAAGAGCAATTATCCTATCCATCTATTATTTCAATGGAATACAATATCATTTAAGATGATGTTATTAATGAATTTGCTTAAATGAAAGCCAGAAAAGTGCAAATAAAATGAATCTGATTAAAATATATTGTAATGTATTTGGTATATTATTTTTTTCCCAGACCTAATTAATTAAGGGGCCTAAATGCAAATTCTTGCACAGGAATGGCTAGTTACGACACTGTCGATTCGTATCTCTATTAAAAAAAAGTTACTACTGTCGCTGCCGCAGGAATGAAAACTCGCTTTTTTTGCTCGATTCTTAAAGGGTTTCACGAAAAAATATGGATAAGAAAATTACAAAATTGACATGGTTTATTCAAAATTGTACAGGGAACAAGACGAAGACTTCAGCCGTGATTTTTTTAGAGTACCTCTAATTGTGAATTTTTGCACGAAGTCGAGTTTTTTTAGAAATTTCACTTCGATTCCTAATAATATTTTTTTTTTAATTCAGGAAAAATCGGGACATTTTTGTCACTTTTTTTAAAATTGTCATACCTATATCTTATTACTATTAGTTTTTTTAAATTTAAAAACAATGCATCAAACTTTAGAATTTACTCTTTCTTAAGGTACAGTTATTTTTGAAATTGGTTCATAAATAAATTTGATGCAATGAAAAGTATAACTTAGCGTTAGTGTACAAATTCTTCCTTATGCAGACGCGTGGAAATCCAATGTCAAACGATCTTCATGAAACCTAGGCTCACTGCAATTAAAGCTGATGTCAATGGGCAATTAAAGCTGGAGGCAAGGAGGGGTACTCTAGACGGCAGTGGCAGGAAGTTGAAGTTTCGCCATCGCAGAAGATTGACTCTATGAGTGTTGGTTTGCGAAAACAACGGGATATGTTAAGAAGTATTGGTTTACGAAGCAAACCAAATGGGATTGCATAGCAATACCCAGGGGTAGGCGAGCATGGAACAGAGGTTTTGCCGTCACAGGGACATTAATTGTGTGAAAGGAGTGTTGGTTTGAGAAAGCAATTCCTGGCGGTTGGCGAGCAGGGGCGGAGCCCCTAGTTTAAATAATGCAAATGGTATTTCGTGAAATACCAATTTAATGTATTTTCAGGAATCGAGAAAAAAATAACACTATGTGGGAAAATGTTAAATAGGATTTGGAGAAAAATAAAACAGAACCTGGAATAAAGACAAATTTAAGTAACATGCTTGTTATTTCTTTCTTTGCAATAGTTTATTGTTTAAAGAAATCTGTTATTGTGGTTTGTGTTTTGCTTTTACCACTAGGCCTGGGCGATATTAAAATTTTTACATCGCGATACATCGGCATTCTAACATTACGATATCACGGTACATCGTGATGTTAACCATGCATTTTATGCATAGTAAAAGCAAAATCTTGTTCCTTCATCACTATATATATATATGCATATATTTTTTTTAATTCGTTCTTTTCTTTGCTATATAAAATTGTGGTAGCAAAAAAATAACAAAGATCTGCGTTGTACGTTTAAGAAACACGAATGATTTAAAACAAGATTTTGCATATATATATATATATATATATATATATATACACACATATATATATATATATATATAAGAGGTGTGTGTTCCATACACCATATATGGTCAAGTAGATTCAAAAATTAGCTTATTTAGAAAGAGAAAAACTTCTACATAAATAGAAATAAAGGGGTACTTGATTCCTCTTAGTAATGATGATGGCATATATAACCTAGATTTCCACAGAAGTTCACAACAAAAAGGGATGCAAACGGATTAATTGTAACATCAAGAAACAAGAGAGGGTTTTCGGAATTCAACTTAAAATGTGCAAAATCATTTTTGTTTTAAAATTTTTAAATTATACTGAATTTTAATTTTACGCAAAAAAAAAATTATGGAAATGAAAGTCCTCATCAGGACACAAATGATCTTAAGAAATTCTCATTAATTTAAAAAAAAATGAAAACATATCTTTAAAATTTGCAGTTTTTGCAAATTTATTTTGTATTTTAAGTATTTTTAAGCAAAAAAAAACATTAACTAATTAAAAAACGTAATATAAAGCGAACCTAGATAAATTCATCAAGTGAGTAGAATTATTTGCTCTCTCGCAGATTGAAACTTTTAAATTTCAATCTTCATGTGTTGCCTTATTCCCCCCCCCCCCAAAAAAAAAAACAGTGCAGAAATCGAAAAATTAATTATCAAAAAAATTCTCAGTAGGCTTTTTAGTGTGGCATCGAAAATCTAAGTACCGTGGTGGAAAATCGCACATGCAAATAAACATCGGAATCGTATCGATCTAAACCCAAATTTCCCCTAATGATGCTAAAATAACACGAAATTTCACAACGGAAAACCATTAGATACTGATTAGGCAACTCAACGTGAAAATCATGAAACCGATGTGGCAGTGTCGACATCGATTTTTCACGATGCGCTATGAAAACATCAAACATTGCGACACCGGAAAATCATGATACTAATTTTTCAACTCAACGTGAAAATCGCGAAACCGATGTGGCGATGTCGATTTTATACCGATAGACCTAGTGTGTTCCACACATCATATATGCTCAAGTAGATTAAGAAATAGCTTATTTAGAAGGAGAAAAACAAGCATAAAAATAGAAATAAAGGAGCATTTGATTCCTCTAAGAAAATATCGAAATCGTTAGCGCTGAGCAACAAGAGACATTGTGACACCGGAAAACCGTGATGATGCTCTGGGATTGGCTGCGAGACATTAAAAAAAACGCAATATCGCGCATGCTCTTTGAAAATATTGAAATCGTGATATTAGTGCTCTGGGATTGGCTGTATGACATCGGAAAAACCGATATATCACTATACATCGTCGTCCTGAAAATCGCGAAACCGATGTGACAATGTCGACCTGAAACCGGTTTTCCACAATGTATCGATACATCGCCCAGGCCTATTCTTCACAGATATGAGTTTTTGGAAGTTTTTTTTACTTGTCCTTCTCTACTTGAGTGAAATTCTTTTACTCTGTACAAATTCTGAATGGCTTCCATTGCAAACTTAATTTGATCTCTTTCATCATCTTAGTCGCTTGAACTATCCGATTCCATCAAATCACTTAGATTCGGAATCTCTGATGTTGCAATGTTCATATCACAAGCTACATAATCCTTGAACTCTATATCTGAAGTAGCGAAGAATTCTTCCCTTTCATTAGAATTTTCATTTTCATCCAGAAAACTGCCTTTTACAAAAGAACTCAAGATATATCCATTTACTCTCTACTTTTCCAAGCTCAGGAAATCATATGAAGAGCTTCTAGCACATTTATCGACTTTCTCCTGTCTCCAGATTCTTTATTCAGAAGACATTTTTTCACTTGCTGGTTCTGATAGTTTACTTTAAATGATCGTAGGATCTCCAAATCACACAAGGTTCAACTTTGCTTGTACAATTGACAGGGGAAAATTCCACTCGCATATTTTAAACTTTAAATGCACAATATGGGCTGTGCATTGATCAACCAACAAAAGAATCTTGCATTTGTGTGTCTAATTTTCGAAGAAAATTTTCAAAAATTGTTCTTGTTATCCAAGATTTTTGTTTGAGTCATATTCTGTAGGATAGCTCTTCACATTTTTGAAACACCTTGGTTTTTTCAATAATTAATGGTGTTAACTTTTCAGTCCCATTTGAGTTAGTACAAAACAAACAGTCAATCTCTGTTTCGATTGTTTACCACCATGACAGTTCTCACCCTTCACTGTAAAAGACTTGTCAGGAAGAAGATTGTAAAATAAACCAGTCTCATCAGCATTGAATATATTTTAGGAGAATATTCTGTTATCAAAGACGGCAATGTTTCTTCCATCCATTCTTGAACAGTCTCATCAACTTCAGCAGATTTACCACAAATAGACTTGTACGATAAATTTTTCCTCTTAAAGCGATCTATCCAACTATTTGAAATGGTAAATCCTGGAATTGTTAGTTTAGAAGCAATTTATATTGCCTTTTCTTCCAAAATGGGGCCATTCCCTGGAATTATTGTTGCAAGAACTTGGTTGAACCAACGAAAAAGGACATTTTCCAATTCCATTGCTGCAAAAGTTATTTTTAAAGAAGAATATATGGAATTCCAATTGTTTTGGCAAAATCAGTTTTATTTCCATTGTAATATTTGATTTTACTGATTATCTCTGTTTTCTCCAGGAATGAAAATCTCTCCCCCCCCCCCCCTCTTTTGGAAGCCATATTTTTATATTGCAGAACAACAAAAAATTTTTGCTACAACTCTAGATTGTCCACAAAAGAAACCTGTCAATAGATGAGTTCATTTTACTACAGGGTGAAGAACAGGGTAATTTCCTAAATGAATACTTCACCTGTTTTCTAAACAGAGTGGGGAAAATTCTAATATTGTCCTTTTTGCAAGATTTTTTTTATCACCATTTACTATTATAAAAGGAAGTGTCTGTGTGAAGCAGTGTCCAGATAAATGTATAGGACTTACAGTAATGAAACTTGGCTCACAGGTAGTCCTAATTTATGCAAATTTTGTGTAAAGCCCTAATTTTAAAATTTAATCTACAGCATTTTTGAATTAATTTATTGGCATTTATTTATTATTTGTTTTCTTCAGAATGGCAACAGTGTGAAGAGATCACTTATTTAAATTAATTTTTTTTTCTTTCATTTCCTGAGCTCAAACAATTCCAGCGAAGTAAAATTCAACAAATAAAAATTTGTGACAGTTTATTTCTTTTTTATTCTTTAGTCCCAGTTTCTTCTCTTTCTAATCATTAAAGATGGGGCAAAAATGTCAACGGATTTTAAATGTGACGAAAATTTTACACCGGATCGACGTTTTAGGTAGTCAGATTTGTGACATGCCCGTGTCATGTCAGGGAAGAGGTGGGACTAATTCGTAAAATTGTTTTCTCATTTTAATGTTTTCAGTATCAGTAAGGATACAAAAAGACCTGTCGCAAGCAACACCATTCTGGCCTGCTAGTATCTGACTATATAAAGAAAATCACTTAGAGTTCTCCCCCACTGAGGTTGGTACATGAGGTTCTGTTGATTTCCTTGACAACATTCCAATAAAGAAGCCAAACATGATACAAAGACCAGGCTACAAAAAAATTGTTCATTTACTTAGAAGAGGAACTATGAAGGCTGAGGTGATATTTGTTGTATCAAGTGCAGGTATATTTAATCGTTTCACTGAATTTCTGCAGAAAAAGGAATCTCTAATACATAACCTTCATTCTCAACTTGAATTGTTGACAAGAACAATTTTGGGTAGGATCTACGAAGGGGAACTTATTTGAGATTTGAAAATGGATAAATCGGAAGATATATGTCTTCAGAAACTGTCGCCTCTAGCTGATATTGTGATTGGAGAAAAAATTTCTAGAGCGCTACAGAATGTGAAAGAGAAGGAAAGGAATTTCTTTTTCTAAGGGCTCAGAAGCATTACATTGCCGGTGTTAAACATGTTTTGAAGAAATTCTCCTTCAGTTCATCTCTCCTTAAAAGTTTATCCTGTCTTGGTCCTCTTGAGAGACTCAGTGGCGAGAGTGTTCGACAAGTATTATAATTTGCAAGAGTAATGCTATGGGATGTCCCGACAGACATACTACTGGATGAGTGGAAATTACTCAAAAGAGAATTTGAGGAAGAAGGATTTAGAATGAAGCCTATTGATGTTTACTGGAACCAGTTCTTCAGACTGCGAGACTAGCAGAGTTGCCAAGTGCTCCGGAACTTCCGAAATTTCTATGCTAAAGAATCGAAAATCCGCAACTCCACGTAATCTTTAGTTCACTCCCAAAATCGCGTCAATGCAGGGAAAAAGAAAATTTCCTCTATGAAAAGGAAAAAATTTTTCATTTTCGGAGAAATTCTGTTGAAGAATTTTGTTTCTATAATTTAGGGATAAAACCTTTCATGCATACATGTAATTTTTTATCCTTAAAACAATACAAAGTCCAGAATCCTCAAGTCCTCGGCCATTCCGAATTTCGGATTATTTGCATTTTTTGTCAAAAAAACCTTAATCTAACCTTCCCTACGCAAATTTTGCGTTTGCAATACTAAAATAGCAGATATATAAATAGGAATAAGTAGAAAGAATATATAAATAGGAATTTTTTTAAAACAATGCAAGAAATTTTATTTGCAAATCTTCTAATTTTTCTGTGTGGTATTTACTCTGAACATGTCCGTTATTTTGCGTTGTTAGGTCCAGGTTTACCTCCTTGTACTATGAAAATTGTCAAAAAGATGGAAAAAAGTGAGGGGAAAAAAAACCTTAGGTTAGCAAAACGTCCAATATTTTTTTTCTTCGAAATTTTTGACAATTCCGAATATTGGACATCCGCATTTGGGAGTTAAAAGAAATTATAAATTATTTGTGCTAATAGGGAATTTTATGACTGTTTTTAAAGAAAAATCAGTAGACATTTTATTTTTGTCCTTATTTTCGCGTTGCTCCGGAAGACAAAAACAAAATTAATTTCGGACTTTTTCATCAAAAAAAATAAGACATAATTTTTCAAAAAAAAAAGAAGAAATTTTTTAAGCTGTGTCAAAAATAAACGAATTAAAAAATCATAATTCGATTTTTTTTTAAATTTTATGTTAATATTTTAAAATTATATACTTTTTATAAATGAAGAAAATAAAAATATCCTTCCAAAGAAAGAAAAGATATAGGTAGCTGGGGAGGACTTTTAAGTTTCTATCTTTTTTCTTGAATATATTTAGCATTATTGTTGTTTGTTACTTTTTTTTGCTTGATTAGTCACTTTTTTTCACCTTTTTGTACTCGATTAGTCACTTTTTGTCACCTTTTTGGTTCAATTTGTCACTTTTGTCACCTTTTTAGACCTTGAAACCTGTTAGGAGCCCTGAAACTACAAGGCACTGAAAATATGTATAGTGTATCTTGAGTTATCTTTTCCCATGAATCCAACCTTTCATTAAAGATTGGGGAAAAGTTTTTGAGCAATGTTGCAAAAATGTAAACACTACCATCTGTTGCAGGGCAACTCCTCAGAAATTCTGCGTCACTGAAGAACGTATGGCTGCGCGCTTCAAGGAGATGCACATCACCAATCAGTTCTCTCTTCCCACAGATGCCACTGCACTCGGACCACATGCAAACGGTTCCAACGTGTGCCACATGGTGGCGACCGATCGCATCACGAATATAAAAGACTTTGACCGAATGCAAGTATCATGTGCTTTCCATCTGTTTTGAAGCTGTTATGGGCATGTGTGTCTGAACTGTTACTAGAGTATACTAGTGAATGCATTTGAATGTTACTTAGCTATAATCATAGTATGAAATTGGAGTGCTTGACCTTTTTTTACAGCTTTTTATCATAGTTATTTCATGATTAGTCATTAAACTATTTCTTATAATTTATTTTTCAAGGCAATTTCAAACCAGCTGTGATAAACTAACTACTCAGGCAGTGCCTGCGATCATCAATACCTTACTTTATTGCATCAACATTAACCACCTCTGAAAGGTCTTAGTGCTTGCTTTTTCTGCTATATTTTCTTGCTTTAATGGTACCTGAATAAAAAAAATATTTAGAATAAAAAAAAATATATAAACTCGCAGCATATTGCTTTTCTTGTTCATCAAATGACAAATAGATATTTGCTGAATATGTTGTAAAAGTTTCAAGTTGATCAATCCAATAGTTTTATAGATATCGTGCCAACCACTTGCAAAAAAAGCTGGTTCAACTCTACATCTGAGTGCATTTGTTGATAGCTTATAACAGCCAATTTTGATGATCTTGCCTTTAAATTTGGAACAAGGCCTTTAAATTTTTCTTAAGGCCCAAAAAATGAAGTTAAACGAAAAAACATTTCTCTCAATAAACCCCACACCGTTTTAAAAAGGTGAAACGGCCCAGATACTCATTGGCATACAAATTGTATTTTTAAATTCAGGCCCCCTTCGAAATAAAATTGTGACTATGCTACTGGTTCATCAGAAAATTATAATATCTATTTTAAATGACTACAGTTATGTATTCCACAAATGCATTTATGCACATTTCAGTTAGCATGTTAATACCATGTATTTTGTTTGACTTAATGATTTTTTTCTAAAAGTTTTTTTTTTTTCAGAATATCATTGTAACTTATTGTTTGAGAAGAACATGTAGGCATTAGAAATAAGTAACATTTTTATTTTAACCGACTTAATATTAAAGAATGAAGTATAAAAGTCAATGGGTAAAGAATTAGAGTTTAACAGATGAAAGAAAACAAGCATTGAATTTAGTCTTGTAATTCTGAGTTAAAAGTAATTGCTTTTTTGAAACATCTGCCGCTGCCAACTCAGCAGTAAAAATTTCAATGCCTTCTCTCAGTGACAATTCATTTTCAATTTAGGATATCAACAACTTTAAAAGATTTTCTTAAAAGTGATTTTTTTTTTCCATTTGTCACATCAGTTTCTGAAAGCTTTGGTACTAGAATGGGTTTGTTGGTACCATTTCAAAACCAGAGCATTCTTTATTGACTCTAAGTGTGTGGAAAGTATGAAATTATTATTTTAGTTGCAACATTAAATTTGTAGACGATATTTGATCCTATCAGACGTAAAACAGACTGGCAAAAAATTCTTGAAGAAATTGCAAATTTATTAGGATAACTATCTGAAAATAAATGTAATGATGCGAGCTCTCCCGATTTAAATTCCGATAAGAAGCTGCATTCCGTGAAAATAAATCAGAAGAATGTGACACAGATGATGCTGACAATACCCAGAATAATTTGGATTTATACCATTCATGGCAGCTCAAAATAGAAAATGCTTTGCGACTGATTTACAAAATTTTGAGTGAAGAAAAATGTTAATGAGTTTAGGGGCAACAAGTAAAAACACCCAAATAATTAATCAAAATCAGAGTCTAAAATTTATCTCAAATGCAGAAAATGTGAAATTTAAAAGTGTCTCTTGCAAGCAATGTACATGCAAAACCTGTTCAATCAAGTAAATGGGGCACAGGAACTGTTAAAATAATTCCTGTATTAAATGCAAATAAGGTGTATATAGTATAAATTTCATAAATGAATGTTAGGATCCGTCAAAATGTTTTAATATCAAGGAAAGCAGCACATGTTTTTTTTTTCTAAATTTCAGTACTTTATTTCTATTTTTAGTGGTTTAAAAATCAATTTACTATATTTATTTGTGGTATAGTAATTTTCACTTACGAAAATATTATAAAATACGATGAAACTCTTAAGCAACTTTGGTTATCCTAAAAAACTAATGCTTTGGTAAATTCAGGATTTTGAAGTCATCGATGAGTGGTTAGTCGAATGCCTTATCAGCAAGATTCGGAGAGACATGGTCTGATTTACCTTTTTAAAAATAATCGTTTCTGTAAAGCAACTGTTGCCTACACAAAGATAAGTATTTCAAAATATTCCCAAAGAATTTAAAACTTAATTGAAATAGAATATTTTTGTTGCAAGGCCCTTACGGACACATCTTTAGGTGTCTAGACATCTGAGGTACCCAAGTGATCTGTTCTATTTTACCCTAGCCTACCCTTCTGCATTTTGCTTGTTTTTTTCCTCATTGCCCTGTGTTTGGCACCACTTGGCCCAAACTAACCCTTGTGCCATAAAACCCCCAAATCAACCAATCATTATTGTGCATGGTATGTATATGTGTTTAAACTTTTTAAATCCTACATTGACAGGATGATAATTGTTTTAGGTTTAATGAAAACAGATCTAACGCAGAGGCCAAGTCATTAGTTTTGGCGCCAGAAATAAAAAAACTGGTGGAACCAGAGAAACTATTTGCAAATACATTTTTGAACAAAGTGTAAGTATTTTTAAGTGATGCCTTTTCTTTATTCTCAAGTTATAAATTGTATTTGTAATTTAATCTGATTTCATTTTAGCAGTTTAAAATTAAAGTAACCAGGAGTTAAACTCAACTCAATATGGATGATGTTAAATATTATCCATACTGTTTTCAGAATCATGTTATAAGCACAGTATTTTTTTTTCTTCTTTACCTTGACAAGGCTACTGCAAAAACAAAATAACTCTTAAAACGTAGTTTTGAGTAAGAGCATTTTAAGTTTTAAAATCAAGTTTGAAAATAGAAGTTGTGTTGATGAAAACATTTTATTGAACAACAAAAATATAGTGCAAGGAATCATGAGTAAATGGTTTTATTTATTAATAAAAGTTATTTTTCTCAAAAAATAGAATTATCTTGTTTTGCAGTAATTTGACAGTATATTTGTTGAATAATTGTAGCTGTTCTAATTTTCCACTTTATTAACATTCTCTTATTACATAAGTAATCAAAAATACCTTAAAATCTATGGTTAAAACATGCATGTGTCCTGAGTTAGCTTTGATAATGTTTTGTAAAGGTGTGTTAGGGAAAGTAACACACAACTTTAAAGCTTGTAAACTATTTAAAAAATAAAAAAATATATATACTTGTATTCTTAGGGTTACCTTAACTTAGTGTGCAGAATAAGATCGCCAAGATTTATTAAACTAGGAGACTCCACTCCCATTTGCTAACTGGGCCACTGTAGCCAGGTTGGAAGAGTAGCAGATTAGCCACAGAGGGTTTGAATCCAATCAAGATCGGCGTTTACTAATGGAGCTGATGGACATTAAATACCTCTTGGCCTTTAATGTCCTGATGTTGGTGTGGTGTAGAAGTTTGGAGAGTGGGGTTCCAGCTTGGGTGTGACCTCGTCATCTGACTGGTTGAAAATTACTTGGGGTTGTCCTCAGATCTTTCACTCGAGGACCATCTCCAATAGCCCGCTGTGTTGCTCCAGTGCAACGTTAATTAAGTATCTACCTACCCGTTTGCTAATTTAAAAGTACTAAGGAATCTTCATTTGTTTAATTCACTCAATACAAGGTGGGACTCAATACACACACGCTAGCATTAAAACATTTAATTGTTATTTTGTTAATCAAAATTATCAATTTAGCTGGTTTCATGTAATGAGTGCAGAAAGAAACGTATCAATTATAGTTCAAAGTACACTTTAATACAGGGGCTTGTGGTGGAGGATCTACTTTTGGACATTATGATATAATTCCCTGGATAAGTCTATTTGTATCATGCCTGAAACCTTACCTTATTTATTCAGCTTGAATCCTTTATTAATATATTTTCGAATTTCATTTATTCTGATCACATTTTGTTTCAATCCTCTCATTTGATTATCTGTCACAGCCATAACTGTCATTTCTAACTAGCCAAATAATCATTATGTCAAATACTCTGAGTCTCTTCAATAATAACCTCACACCTGTAGACATATCGCATGAAAAAGTTTTTTGGGGCTACAACCACACTGCACAAAGAGCTTGGAGACAAGCTGCTTGTTACAGAATATTTACCTGTCATTCCGATGTTCGACTGCAAAAAGGATTTCTTTAATGAAAGGATATATATAGCAGTAATTTATTGGGGTGGAATTAATTAAGATTTGGATAATCAAATAATGATGGATAGTGGTTAGTACATTATTGTGGGAGTGCCATAGATGTTCCTTGTAATTAATACAAGAAAGGGGACCACCAGGCAACAACCGCAGATTCCCCGATTTCTTGAATGCATGTAATTTTGATATAACGGATACACACAATATTGAGAAGATCTTTGTCCTGGCAAGAATGAAGAAAAAATGAAAAGATAGGTAAATTTACCGTGGTTCAAGATGAGGATCCGAGTCCCCTGGAGAGCAAATCCTATATATTAGTACAGACACTTATTAGTACCTCGAAAAAATCTGTTCCTGTTGAGTCAAACCAGTCATTCAGAATGTGATGAACCTAAAAAGGCATCGCTTGACAAGCTCCAAGTTTGAGTCACACTGTCACCAAACCACCAATCTCTATTGTATTTGAGACAAAAAAAAAAGACATGCCATAAAAAGAAGGGTTGACTAAAGGAAGATTGTGTACAGTCGTCTGCGATGCATTGGGTTCTGAATTTCTAACATGAATGGCAAATTCTCTTTTGCAATGAGGTCCATTGCCTATGGCATTCCTTTGAAAATTTCGCCAATTGTAATGCCATGAGGAAATATTGGACACTCTCAGTTGACGGGTCAACTGGAATCCACCAAAAAGCAACCCCCCTTGTGTTCCTCTCTGGACTAAAAAGTGATAAACTGAATGAATCGTGATATTAAATTTTGGTTTGTGGTAGAGGCTTGAAATCACAATCAAAATTATTGTCTGATTTGACAACCATTTTGATAGAGGTCCGAAGTCTGAAAAAAATTCGTCAAGTTATTAAATTTCTTGATATTTTAACTGAGGAAGCAAGCAACACTTTCTTGAAGAAAGGGTAGGACGCTTTTTTCGACGGATCTCGAAGTCGTAAAAGGCACCCTCCTGCTGAAAGAATTTGTGGCTTTGCGTTATGGCAATTCACAGTTGGGACAAGGATGCTCTCTGAAAAACGCTGGTTTCCTTTCCCATAAGGGGTGAGTATTTCGAGTGGTTATTTTTCGATGTCTTTTTGACTATTGACACATGTTTGATATTACACAAATGTAACGCTTGGAATTGTGTTACATCATATATAAAACTTCATGTTTTATGTGCTCAACATAAAAGTAGCACATTACATAATTGGGTATTCCTGCTAGGGACCCAAAATTGTTGCAGCCAAATGGCTTCTACTACATAAATAATTTAGAATTTACCTACTGTATTATGTCACTTTGTTTGAAGTGTTTAAAAAAAAATTTGAACAATTTTGGGCCAGAATGTAATTTAAATATTGACCAATAATAACGAAGATGAAGTAAAGATATCTGAATTGCAGCGAGCGTCCCACGATGGCACTAGTTCTATGGGAACCCCAAAACAGTGGAATATTCAGGCCAAATGAAAATGCTGGAGACAAAAAAGGACAGGAGGGAATTGCTCGCACCTTCGTACCTTCATCAAATGCTACAGTATGGTACGTATAAACGCTTCATTGGTTAAAAAATTTTATAAGTGCAAGTTGAAGAATAGTTCCTATATAGCTTCACTTATTTACAAGTGTCTAACATCTACAAGTTTGGAAGTGAGATAAAAAGAGATTTAGTCATTTCAGATATGTGTTAGAAATACGTCGGTAAGAATGAGGAGTAAATAGCTACTTATACAGAGACGTTACTTAATGTTTGACATGCAGTACCCTCAATCGTGATGTGGAATTAATTTGTGCATTTTTCAATTTCCACCAGGATCAGTTGCCGTTTGGAACTGTCGGATCTCTTTAGTTAACCCTGTTCTGTGGCTTTGACTGTGTTTCTTTCAACAAAAATCTGCTTTGTTTGAATTCTCTGCAGCATATTTTATTTAAACTTTTAATTCATTAATTATTTATTCTTGCAATTTAAAAGGACTTAATAAGTTTTCATACTGTTGTAATTCAACAGAAAAATCCATTCAAGTTTCCAGCTGATCTTAAAAGATAATTTGCTTTCAATTTTTCATAAAATACAAATATTGACGACCAGCTACAGGCTCAAGCCCAACAAGGCTGGTCCTTTGTTTATAAATTCCCCAATTCCCACTAACTATCCAATTGTGTCTTAAATTTGTACACTCCCTTTGAATTAACTATATTTTCAGGCAATGCGTTCCAACTGTCTATTACCCTATTAAAGTAGTAGTTTTTCCTTAAATCCCGATTAAAATGTGTCTTATTCAATTTATACCCATGGCCCCTTGTTCTGTTATCCCTATTGAAATTTAAGCCCTCTGTGCCCCCTTGTTTTACAAACTTGAAAAGCTGAATCAAATCCCCCCTCCTTCTTCTTCTTTCCAGTGTATACATGTTTAGCTTACTTAAACGTTCATTAGAGTCGAAATTTGCTAGCCCCTTTATTATTTTTGTAGCTCTGTGCTGAACCCTTTCAATTGATTCTATGTCCTTTCTCATATATGGAGCCCAGAATTGTACAGCATATTCTAGATGTGGTCTTACTAAACCCTTATATAACGGCAAGATTATATTCTTATCCCTTGAAGTTACAGTCTTTTTAATATACCCCAATAACCTATTAGCCTTTTTACCCGCAGCTGAACATTGGTGACCCATTTTAAAATCCCTGTGAATTATCACCCCAAGATCCTTGACTGTTTCTCCCTCCTTTACCTTTACTCCCTGCAGACAGTACTCGGCTCCACTGTTCCTGTAACCCATATGCAGAACTTGACATTTCCCTACATTAAATGACATACCCCATTTTACAGCCCATTCGGATATCTTATCAAAATCCCCTTGTAAATTTTCTATCTGTAACTTGGTATCCACTGTCCCCCATATTTTTAAGTCATCTGCAAATATACTTATTCTATTCTTTATCCCCTGACCTACATCATCTATGAAAATTATAAATAAAATTGGTCCCAAAACTGATCCCTGAGGCACCCCACTTATAACTTCTGTCCACTGTGAATAGTTTCCTTTTACCTGCACTCTCTGCTTTCTACCCAATAACCAATTCTTTATCCATATTAATGTTTTTCCCTGAATCCCCAGCCTTTCCAATTTAAACAGTAATGCCTCATGAGGTACTTTATCAAAAGCCTTTTGAAAATCTATGTACATGATATCCACACTGCTCTTATTATCCAGCTCCTCAGTAATTTTTTCGTAGAACTTCAAAAGGTTTGTAGAGCAGGATCTGCCATTCCTAAACCCATACTGATTCTCTGATAACAGTCCCCCCTCCTCCAAGTATAACATTGTATACATAACCAAGTATAACATAAATAATATATAATTAATAAATTTCGAATATCTAATAATGTGAAATCCATTTCAACATTAGAAGTAGTGTGTGTGAAATCTTTATTTACCCAAGATGATAGATTTTTGTTAATCTGTGAGTAAGTAAGTGAATTTTTGCATTTTTGTTTTATTTTGAAAGAAAAATAATTGAAGGTGTTTGCCTGCCTTAATTACCCCAAAGAAAAATTTTTATAGAATGTTGGGTCATAAATTTATTAAAAAATTCACATGGAAACATTGGACTTTCTGTGGTTATTTTTTGTTCTATACATTCAAATGTTACAATTTAACTTCCAATTGAGTAAGTATTAATTTCTGTTCATTAATATGATTCAAATACGATTTGTTCAAAAACATGACTAATCTTTCTGAATTCGTTTGAGTAAAAATATTTTGTTTATTTTTATTCAATTAGTATTTTATACCATGTCAACATTCTTTGTAATGAATCGAAAAAGCTCAATTTGGAATATATTCAGATTTTTAAAAAGCATTCACTTAAAAAGGAATCAATTTAAATTAACCTCCAGACTATGCAGTCGTACCTCGATCTCGCCAAGATGGAATTTAGAGTTATGGCCAGTACAGCTATTGTACTTTGAAAGCTATGAGAATTGCACCAAGGAAGAATTGTGCCAGTAACATCTGAAGCAGTAGTCAAAAAGGAAATAAGTCAAGGTGACCGAAGGGCCCATTGCTTCATTGGTTTTTTTCGTACCCTATGTAGGGCTGACTTGGCTAAGTGGGTGTTCCCACTGTGCTAGCAACCTGCGAGTTACATGTGGGGTGCTGGTTCGATTCCTCCCTGGGTGTATTTATCTTCTGTGTCATGTAAAACTTCTCTTGTGTGTGTGTCCATTACAATGTGACAGATTATTGTTTGGTGCAGCATGGCTAAATATTGCCCTTGTACCTGGTTTGACTTAATAGTATGTGTGGGTTTTTCTCTCTTAAAAGAACAATTTTTTTTTGTGTGTGTGTTATTGTTTTGCATGTAGTTTGAATTGTATTTGCAGATAGATTAGAGAACAGTTTGTTTGAAGGAAGAATAAATGGTTGATTAATCAAAATTAGCATATTGCAAGTGAGTGCCAAAATGATAACAGGTCTAAAAACATGTTAAAACAAAATTTACAAGTGCGAAGTATGACTAATGACTACCAACTTCAAACCCTCCTGTGATTGCACTTTGGGCTACTAATGAATGAAATTCCCTGAAAATCTAAATTATGACAACAAATAGGAAATTTCAATCTGTGAACATTTTAGCTGCTTGATTTTTTTTTTTTTTTAAACTGGAAAGTGTGTGAACAAAAAGTTTTTGCTTTGATAAGTTCATATCAAAAATGTACTTTTTGTTAAATTGCAATTCCTTCAAGAAAACTGAAACATTTCTGGAATTGATTCTTCCAAAATGTGCACGAACCTTGTTCAGTGCAACGGAAACCAGTGTGATGTTTTTTGTGATGAACTATTTCGTTTTTTATAAGGACTATCCAAATATCAAGGAGAAACAAAAATGCAGAAGTGCATAAAAAACAAGATGAGCTGTATGATGATGACATTGAACAGTATGATGATTGAACAGTATGAGGAGGAAGACTCTGACACCTTCTTACCCCAACAAAATGCTTCTGTGTGGTATATATGAAACATTAACAAAGTTAACCCCTAATGTTTTACGTTTACCCCACAGTTATTTCCCATTTCTTTTACTCTTCACCCCTCTCTGATTTATTCCCTTCCCATTGCTTTAGTCTTGGTTTCCCAATGCATGTTTACACCACTTGCAAGTTTAACTTCTCACCCAGATAACTGATATCAAGCAAACCCCACTCGCACCAGTGTTAATTCCTTCCATTAAAACGCTTGAGATGCCAGCCTTTTCTATTCAAATCAGTCCCCCCCCCCTCCCCATTAAGCCAATAATCCTTCTCCAAATCCTCCAGCAGATTAAACGTTCATGGCACATTTCTTCCTTGAGCCCCCTACAAGAATGCTACAAGGCCAAATCACAACCGATGATCGTTGTTCATGCCATGCATGTCTCAGCCAGTTGTTGCTACCACTCTGTAATTGACATCACTTATCTGATGTTGCCGAGCACCAAGAACGCTGCCGACTTGAACTCGATGCGATAGGATTGTCTCCAGTGTTCCATTCAAGTAACCACCCTCTTATTGTTTCATTTCTTAATATTCCACCTGTACAAAAATATATTTATCAGGGGTTCAAAATTAGCTGTCATTAGTCTGTTTTGCACTTACATATATTTTAGTTTAATGGCTAGTTCTTGCGCCATAAAATCCCAACCTACGTTTTTACCAGTGGTTTCAGCACTTGTGCTGCTATCGATATTTTCCCCTTATACTTCAGTGTCGGATTTTCCTATTACGATTAGACCTGGGGGGCCATGGGGTTAGTGCTCTGGCCCTCGGTTCCTGGTCTGGCTTGTGTAGCAAGAATGACTATATTGATAACCAGGCCTTAATGGTTACGACTTTTCACTTTTTATTTTATGACGAAGTGAAATTGTTAGGGGGGAAACTTCACTAGATGGATTTGTAATCATAGTTCCAAAGTATTTTCTTATTTTGTAAATGTAGTTAACAATGTCTGTATTTAAATAAAAAGCACTGATGATGTTTACATATGAGTACTTGAGAGATGCAAAAGAAAAACCAAATATGCTTTTGGAAAATGCTTATATTAGTGAAAGAATATTAAAATGTTTTTAATTAGGTGAATAAAATATTCAAATGAACTGTAATGAGATGGTTCAAAGACCAAAAATGTAACACTGTTAAAAACTGTTTGGGGGTGATTGGTGAGAATTATGGTTACCACTGTCATAAGTTATATTTTAGCTTTGTTTTTAAAATCATATATGACTGCAATAATGGAAAATGCCATTAGAATGGGGACATAATGTCATCTGAATGATCTCAACCGAAATTTGTACCATGAAGTCTACAGTTAAATAATTAACGTCTCCAAGGAAGTGCTACATCCAAAAAAAGTGAATGTTATTTTTTATTGATTTACTAGCTGAATAACCCGGCGTTGTTCGAGGATTAAAATATGATCACAACATTTCCCTGTGTTAACTCAAATACGCAAACCCTGTAGTACGTGTTTCTTTGTCCATTTATTGCGGGAAAACAAACTTTAGATTTTAAAATTGGGGCTTAAAGGGGCACTTTTAGGACTACCTGTGTGCCAATTTTCTTGACTACAGATTGATTCTAAGATAGGAAAGGAGTAACCTATGTTTTCCACAGTGTTCTAAAGTATATGTATAGGGTGTGGATGGGTCAAACGGTGCAGATTTGGATACATCCCTATTTTATATATAGAAGATGAAGTAAAGGATTTTACTGCCATGCAGAAAAAACAACTTTGGTCTTCTCTTTGCTGTTTATAATTTACTTCCTGACAATGTCTGTGGATCTACGTGTGGTTGGTTCAGGGTTTATAACACATCACTTTTTTGTTCTTTTGTCACTTTTTTGACATTTTGTCACTTTTTCTGGTGTTTAAGTTCTTAAATTCTACTTGGAGAAAACAATTTTTAGTGTTATTAAAAATTAATTTTTTCCTCGAAAGTCAAATGTCAACCTAGTACATATTATGTAATTTCGTTTTACGTTGGAACTTGTTCAGGCCAGTCTCCTCCAAGGCAGATACACCATTTGATCGTCAGTCAGAAGGGGTGTGTTCCCTCCCCATTCTGAATGACGCCTGGGTTTCCGCCAAAATCAAACCCTTTTTATATTTATTTTGAGGCAATAGTAATGTGATACTATGGCCGCTATAATATTGATTTTGGTTCGCAAAAAGCATTGAAGCCTCAAGTATCACCAAATAAGATAATCTTGCCTTCAAATAACCAATAGCAACCCTCTAAATACAGAGCAGCAGAAAACAGTTTCCTTCCTACATAATTTCCACAAAGGCAGTGGAACGCAGTTCCATCAGATTCCCCCACAACACCCTTGGTCACATGCCTGGTGCTAAAGAATTCGATATAGGAAGAAGAGAGTCGGCTGTTGAATCTTCGGGAAGATGTGTCAGAACTGGTTTTCTCTATTCACAGATTTTTGAAATCAGTGGCCTTAGCATTGGCCAACAAACAAATTCAAGACTTGAAACTTCCCACTCACTATTTCATCAAGCAGGTGGCTAAGCCTGTTCCTGGCTGATATTGTGATTGGAGATCAAATTTCTAAAGCACTTCAGAATGTGAAAGAGAAGGATATGAATTTTTTTCTAAGGGCTCAGAAGCATTACATTGCTAGTGTTAAATATATTTTGAAGAAGTCCTCCTTCAGTTCATGTGTCCTTAAAAGTTTATACTGTCTTGGTCCTCTTGAGAGACTCAGTGGTGAGAACTTGCAACAAGTATTAGAAGTTGCAATAGCCATGCCATGGGAGGTCCCAACAGACATACTACTGGATGAGTGGAAATTACTCCAAAGAATGAAGTCTATTGATGTTTACTGGGACCAGTTCTTCAGACTGCAAGACATTAGTGGTATGGATCCTAAATACCCATTTGTGTCAAAGCTAGTGAAGTATCACTTTCTCACAGTAATTGCTACAGTGAACGTGGCTTCAGAGCATCAATGTCAGAATGCACACTCAATCCATTGATGACAGTCAAAAGAAGCTTGGCAAATTTTGACAGTCAACCTTATTTGGTGCCAATCACATCAAAGCTAATGGATATGGGAAGGGTTGCATATAAAGCCTACAATGCCTATTTAGAAGATGTAATACGGAAAACACAAGAAACATTAGAGAAGGACAGGAAAGAAAAAGAAAGACTGGAAGCAGAGAAAATTTTTTTTTTAAAGCAACAGGCAAAGAAAAGAAAGGTAATTGAAGAAGAACGAAGACTCAAAATTTTGCGTAAGGAAGAGGATGAGGTTGGACAGTGTTTCAAAATTGTTAAAAGAAGCCAATGATAGGCTCAAGAAGGCAATAAAAAATAAAGATTTTTAAGGAAGCAGTATTTGCTCAGGCAATGATTGAAGGGGTAGCAAAAGTCTCAGATGATGCTGGTCAGCAAAATTAATTTCAGACTTTTCTCTCTATATTAAAAAAAAGTTGCTGCCGCCGCCGGATTGAAAACTCTCTTTTTTTCCTCGATTCTTAGACGGTTTCCAGAGAAAGTACGTATCAGAAAATTAAGAAATTAACATGATTTGTTCAAATTTGTCCAGGGAACACGATGAAGATTTTTTCCCATGCCACTATTAGTTTAGGGTTTATTAAATGTCAAAGTTGAAAGAGCGAAATTTCTAACGCAAGTGAGCAAAAGACGTACAAATTTTCTGTCTTTTTTTAGAGTACCTCTAAATATTTTTGCACACCGCCAGTTTTTTTTTTGTAAATTTCAATTTAGTTCCTGATAATATTTTTTTTTAATTCGGGAAAATTTGTTACATTTTTGTTATTTTTTTAAAAAACTGTTATCTATATCTTATTACTATTAGTTTTTAAATTGGAAAACATCGCAGCAAACCTTAAAATGTACTCTTTCTTACAGTACAATTATTTTTGGAATTGGTTAATAAATAAATTCGATGTGATCAAAAGTTGGTTTTACAAATTTTGTATTTTTTAGATCGCGGATCGAAAGCGTAGTTTTATCTTAACGGAAATGAAGGTTACATTTCTATCTAACAGGTTCTCTCTCGCCAGATATCAAATTTATCGTAGCAACAATTGTTGGAGAGCGTATGAGACGGACTGCGAATTGTTAAGATAGTTTCACCGCCGCAGGAAATTGACTTTGTAAAAGGATTGTTGGTTTGCGAAGATCTTATATATGTGAATCTTATGAAGAAATTCTTCAATCTATGTCAAAATTGAACAACATATTTAAAAATCAAGATTACAAATTATTTTATTTTTTTGTTGATATTTCAAAATAATATCCTTCCAAAGAAAGAAAAGAAAAAGATATGTGTGAATTGGGAGTATCTTTTTATTTTCTATCTTTATACTTGTTATATACTTCCTTATTGTTATTTGTCACTTTTTTACACCTTAAAACCTGTTATAAGCCCCGTTGGTTTGAAAAGTTGTCATGCTCAATGTTCCTTATTTTCCATTTGATTGTTTCATTGCATGTTGTAGTATGGAACATGAGAACTATAGTTTTTAATCCTATAATCATGTCCAGTCACAAAGGAAAGAGCAGAATAAAAAACTGGTATTGAATTTTTCTCTTAACTTACTGGTTTTGATAATATTAGTACCTTTCAACCCCTTTTAGTTTTCTAAACCAGAATTCAGTCGAAACCTAAACTAAAAATATAAGTATTAACTGTATATTCTTAATATTTAAAGTGGTTGGTGTAATTTATTACAGTTTAGAGGTACATGATTTCTGAAACATCTTTGAAAATAGTATTTTGAATTCCTGAAACTTTGCATCAAAGCTTGGTGTTTGGTAATTGCATTTTTCAGGAGAGCAAAAAAAAGGAATAGTTTTTCTTATGATTTGACTCTATTTTGTTATATACATTTGGTTGTAAATTTTATTGGATCAGGTGGAAATTACAAAATGCCACATATAACAATTTTTAAAGAACAAGGAGTTAAACCTAATTGATGAAACAACGCAAAGTAACGGATATGTTCAGAACAAATACCACACAGAAAAATTTGTGCAAGTAAAATTTGTTGCATTGTATTAAAAAGGTTTTTTTTTTTTTTTAATAAAAATTATTCCTATTTATATATTTTTACTATTTTACTATTGCAAACACAAAATTCGCGCAAGGGCTTAGATTAAGGGTTTTTTTTGACAAAAAATGTGCAAATAATCCGAAAAAGTTTGAAATCCGGAATGGCCGAGGTCCGAAGGATTCTGGATTTGGAACTGTAATAAAAGGAAAAGGGAATTTTCTACCTTTTGCACCTTGAGTGACAATATGAAATATTAGCCCTACATCATGGGGTTACAAGTAAAATTCAAGTAATTTTTTCTTTGTATGCACTGTAACGTCGTGGGTATAGTTTGCGTGGCGAGTGGCTTGAAGATAATTAAAACGACATTTAGAATTACAGCACATTTAATTAATTATAGAAGAACACATATAAGTTTAAACTATTTTGAGGCTATTAGATATTGTAAAAATTAGGGTTTCAGTCCCGCGGCTTCAATCCGGAGCAGAGTCGTCCTGCGTCCGCTCACGTTTCGGTTTTCCACGATTCTCCTTTTCCTCGAGAGAAGACCCCACACGTTCTTTTGAAGCTGCTATCGCATCAAGAAAAGGGGATACCCCCATCCGGTCATAAACTCATGGACCACCATGAAAGCTGTGGTCAGAGGGACCCCCACGGTGACGTTACAGCTTCCTTCCCCCTTTCAGACAAACTTTTTTCTATGAGATCAGGAAAAAGTTTCAGCTTTATGCCAATGCAATCCACAACTAATGTTCCTGAAACACATGTATCTTCACAGCACAAAGTACCTTTGTCGTATAAGGTTGCGACATTTGACATAACTTTAACATTTGAAAACCTAGTAGAATTAAATAAATAACCTACGGATAAACAATTTAAAAAAAAAAACTACTCAGTGCAGTTACCTGTAAAGGATTAAATTTAAATCTATCAAACACACTTATATGTGTAAAATTTCATGAGTAACTAAAACTTAGACACGTAGTCTATCTCTTTAACACAAAAAAAATGCAGTTATAGCAATATATAATCATTTGTTATACCACATAAATAAAACTAACAAGGCCTATAAAACCTTAATTCCTTGCATTAAAATACAATATGACACAATTACTCAGTTAACAAAGAACTAAGCACACTTATATGTGTAAAAATTTCTTGAGGAAACCATAATTTTGACATGTAACACAGTTATCATTTATTTTTCATAATCTTAACACAAAAGGACTTAACTATTATTATTAAATATATTTATACATATGTTTTTTTTTACAACAATTCACTGGTAAATGCAATTTATTCCTATAAACAAAAAAATCTTTTTCAGTCAACATAATTGAAACATCTAAATACCTTTAGGTTCTGACACTTTAAATACAAAATCAATTTCAACTCCACACATTACCTAAACTGTTAACTCAAAAAAATAAAAGTCTGTGGGCGAAAATCCCAAACGACTAAATATTTTTGGTAGGATTCCTGTGTCGGATAAGGAAGTTCATAATAAACTCTACCCTATACAACCATCTGTTGCAGGACTCACTAATACAAATTTAAATAGAAAAAATAAAGTACAACTGACAAGACTTCGCATTGGCCATATCCATTTTACCCACAGGCACTTATTGATCGGAGAACCTGCCCCATTGTGTTCAACCTACCATTGTATTTTTACTGTCAGACACATTTTGACTGAATGTAGGGTTTTTAATAACCACAGACTAGTCCAATTTGGAGTTTCAAACCCAAACCTAAAGATCTTTTAGGAAATCCTTACAATAAAAATGTGTTTTTATTTATATCTGACATTGGTTTCGCAAATTTTATTTAGATTTTATACATTTGATAAAGTTTTGATTCAAAATTGTAAATAGATAAAGTTTTACCATCAATCTTTATTTCGTCTAGACTTTTTTGTCTTGTGTCTGGCGCAGCTTGGCCATGTGTGGCCTTTGCGCCATAAAAACCCAACCAACCAACCTGTGTCGGAAACTGAATCCATTTCAATCATCGCAACTTCTTTCTTAGCAAGTAAAACAATCGCATCGGTGTGCAACTTTGACAAAACCTCCCGAATTACAGATACAATTCCAAGTGGTTCCTTTTCCCCTTCATTGGGCTTCCCAGCCCTTCGACACTGGTCAAATGTCGGGACAAAACTTTTCAAGCCTCTAAAACAGTCGGGCATTATCGAGTAAAAGTATTTAGATTGCTTATCTTTGGTGTTTACCAAAGGTGCTAATGAATCTTCGCGACATATTTCATCCCTCAGGAACGACTAATAATTTCTTTATATTGCCCAAACGATCTTCTTTTCGTTTTAGTAACAACCCATTTTCCATGCCATATGTCCCTCTTTTCAAAGATGGAGCACTCCCTTTCACAAAATCAAATATCTCCTTCAAACCTACACAATCTCGTTGACCCCCCTTAAAATCCTCGTGACTTATCTCAAGTAAAGATAACTCGGGTCCGTTGTTTTCCACTTCTGGAATTTCTATTTGCTCCTCAGTATTTAGCGAAGTTTCCACTTTCGAAATTTCTATTAACTCCTCGTCTGGAGAAGTTTCCACTTTGCCCTTACCATCGGTATCCCAATAACCCGTTGTGGTAATTTCTTTGGAGACACTGTTGTGATACTCCGTAGGATTCGTCCTATTTTCCAGCCCTGTCGTCTCACAAGGTCTAATTACCCTATCTTCGCTAGACACTACCTTTTCCGTTTCGCCATTTCCTACACTTTCCTCCCTTTCCATTTGTAACTCTCGCAATTTTAAAGCATACTGGGATTTCGTCTTTTCAGCTTTTTCCCGAGCAATTTTCTGCTTCTCTCTGGCTGTTTTCAACTCTCTTTCAGTTTTTTCCAAAACTCCTATCACATCTCCAAACTCCCTTTCCGCTACTGTCCGAGAAACCGTAAGACTAATTTCCCACTTCCTTTCAGCGAATTTTTGACTCCTCAGCTTCTATAAACCTCCCTTCAGCTACTCTCAGCTCTTTTGTTTCATTATTAATAGTTAGCACTAAATCTTCGACAAATTTAGCATCGTATAATTTACAACCTTCTATTATACTTTTCAATTGAAACATTTTAGGTTCTGGAGGAACCTCCTCTCCTAATTCCGTTGCCAACCATATCAAATCCTCCTTCCTAGCTTTCCAGAGAAATGCCATTTTTTTTAAACTTACAAAAGATTTGCAAAACACTTAAAAAACTTTTTACATAAATCAACGCAGTTGGAATAATAAAAAAATTACTCAATGTTTCCACAATAACAGTTTCACAATAAATTTCAGTTAAATTGCAAAAAGTAGTAAAATCAAAATACTCTTCCCCAACTAGTAAATGCACTGTTCTAACTTTAACAAATTTGGAAAATTAATTGCAATGAAATTTAATCACAACCAATGCTATGACAAAGGTACTTACGTGACTTGACGTGATGTCTTGTAGTTGATTTGGAGTACTATATATCCATAGAGCGCGCACACACACACACTTTTAAAAAAATGTTGTTTCAGCACAACATCAGCATCAGAACGGGAACAGGGAGTTTCCACTAGACGGGATAACCGTCAATAATCGAGAAAAAAAATTTTCTTTAGGTCCGGGTGACCATTACAATTGCTGCAGTTTCTCTTGGTCAGGATGACCATCAATATCGTCAGTATTCTTTTAGGTCAGGGCGACCATAGAAACGAAAAGAGAAAACGTTCATTAGGTCAGGGTGACCATAAAAAACAGAACACAGTTCCTTTGGTCAGGTTGACCAGCAAAACCCGCTCGAAGCTCCTCTGGTCAGGGTGACCAGCTAAAATCAGTATCAAGCTCCTCTGGTCAGGTGGACCAGCTAAATCGCAGCAGTTTTCCTTTGGTCAGGATGACCACCAATCGTCAGTATTCTTTTAGGTCAGGGTGATCATAGAAACAAGAAGAGAAAACGTTCATTAGGTCAGGGTGACCATCAACTATCCTTTGGTCAGGTTGACCAAAAAAAAAACGAAAACCTCATGGACCACCGTGAAAGCTGTGGTCAGAGGGACCCCCACGGTAACGTTACAGCACTATAGATTTCTTGAAAATCATACTTTGCAAGTTTAGCTTAGGGAGTAGTATTTGTTCTTCTCCATTACTTATCGACAGACATATGCCTTTTTCACCAATTCACATTAGTTATATTTTGTATAGTTCCTTTATTCTTGTTTAGTTTATTCCACTTATTTACACTGTAAATCCCTTCTTTTCTTTCAGTATCCCAGGTTTATTGTCAGACGTTCCAACGGAGGACAAGGCGCAGCAGACCCACTTCGACGAAGAGATGGACGGTTGATTCACACACACTTCATATGGACTCTGTATTTACTTTTACCAGTTTTATTCCATTTCATTTCACAGAAATAAAGAAACTTTACTCAGCCAATTTTTATTCTAAGCATTCAACACCTTTTCCAGAAATCAAGACTTGACTAGTCACACTGCTGAAAATATTTATGCAATGAATTTTTAACTAAAAAACCTGAAGCACATGTACCTCATGTTATATTTGAGGTCGTCAACTTAACTCGATTATCCCTGCTAATAGTTAGTCTCTTGAGCATATAAATCGGATGTTCTGATTTGCTATTTTGGATTAATTCCACAGCAAAAAGAAAGATGCCTGTCGGGGTTGCCATGCTTGGCATAAGGTGCTATCAATTAAAGGTTAAATTTGATTTATTTTAATTGATAGCTTTCATATCATTGTGAACCCAACCAGCTCTGGCCTGAAAATTTGATATTTATTCAAATGTGAGAAAGCAGGGTGGAATGATTAACTCCTCATTTAAGCAATGTATCTCTTAAAGTCTGAAACCAGATGGATCCGAGAACTAATCCATTTGAAAATTTACCAGACGGGAATCTTGTTTACAAATAGTCTGCAATAAATTCCAATTATTCTGCAAATTGCCACTAGTCTTGAACAAACGACACTCATAACCATACGGTTGACTGGGGAAATAAGCAACTATAAAATTGAGAAAACTGCATTACGGTGACGTTTTCTTTAGTTCCAACTGTCGGGGAAAAAAAGAATACATCCTCTTTTACGAGATGCTCTCTGCAGGCGTTTTATTCGTTAAAGATATAACAGGTTCAGTAAAATAAAACCAAAGCAGCATTTCATTTTAAAACATGCCAACCATTACAGCAAATGATGAAAGTATGAAAACTTCCATTCGTTAAAACCGATCAACCAGTGGCGACCTGTCATCTTTTCCATAAAAAAAAAATACCCAAGTTGGAGCTTTATAACTATCTGGAAATTCTTATATGTATCGACAATTACAATGTGGCATTTTTTTGGCTGTTATTTCATAGTGGCTTTGATATTTGTTAAGCACCAATTGGCAATTTTCCCACTTTCTATTAAAAAAATATTCAGACCAGGGATAAACTGTTAAAAGCTTATAGTGGACGAATAACATTTTTAATAATGGTTGAATTGTGTCAGAACAGTTCTCTAAATCCAGTCAAGAAACAGAAAATGTAACTATAATCTTGATTGAAAATAGTTATGAAAAATGCGTAATTCTTAAAATTGTAGGTTGGTATCGTTTTTTTTTTTTTTGCACGATTGTTGTCATGAGCAAAGTAACTTGCATAATAATGAATTGGATTTTATGGTGTTGTCTTAAACAGGACAGATGCCCCAAGATGGAGAATTCCAACTATTATGTTTATGTCAATGATCAATTATGTTTTTACTGAATCTTTTATATCTTCTATAACAGTAACACTAATTTCAGATTTTCTTGAATGAGTACAGTGTTTTTGCCATCTATACTGCTAAAGCTGAATTACACAAATATATCAACTGAAAATCAATTACCTTATTTCTGACAGTGAACCATAGGTTGCCATCTGAATATTCCATTGTTTCAAAATAGTATCTAACCTTTATTCAGCATTCATGTCTTCCGACATAAATTTGTAGTGTTTCAAGAACTATTTTTCTGGAGTTCACGATTCCCACTCAGTATAAACATGCATGATCAAGTTATATTGACTGCAAATATAGGTGGAAACTTATTTTTACACCACTCGTTCTGCACGGCTTCAGTTTTTAATGAAAGAGGAAGGACACGAGTATTTAAAAAAAACTTAACTTTATTTCTAACTAATGTACAATGCAGAAAAGTGAAACATCCTCTTGTTTTAAACCATGCATGCAGTAACAATAAATGAGGTCATCCGTCAAACAATAAATGTGACCGTTTGCTGTGGAGACGTGCAACAGTATTGCTTAATCGATAACGTATGTGTGCTTATCACAGAATTCCAATAAAATGTGCGATGCTCAGCACTACATTGGTGAATTGTGAATAGAAAGCCCTCAGAGCGGGGTGGCTTCCTCGTACAGCAACCTGCTCTTGCAGCGGCAACACAGGAGACAGGGAGCAGCCAGCAACAGAAATGGCGATGCTACGAGGAGGAGGAAACTGAAGCCAGCGAATATCCCCACAACCTGCAAAAAAGATGTTAACGAAAACCATCAATTCACTCGACAAAACAGAGTGTCGTTCTCGGAAAAATTAGGAATTTTCCAACTTTTTAAAAATATCTAGTTATTTATATAGACGATAGTTTACGAATCAAGACCGACCTTGGAGTCACACTAGCCGTCCATCCAAATATAATTGGAATTTTAAACACAGGTCTCCACAACAGGGGTAAATCGACGACCATCTGCTCAGCATACACAAACTATTGACTCTTTATTGAGAGGCTGACTTTTTGTCCTCGTACTTTTTTATTGAATTTCTTTTTTCTGTAGTTTTATTCTGGTATTTGAATGTTCTTTGTAATGTGTTCTCTATTTTCTGTTGTCTTTATGTATTGAAGCTAAGGATATTTGTAATGCCTGAATGTGCTGGAAATAAATATTCTAGATATATTGAGGTTTAGGTCATTTTTCAGTAATTGAATTTTAGAGCTTTTGCCGACCAACCGGTCTAGTGGTTAAGGTGTTCGCATCTGGATCGGAAGGTTCCGGGGTCAGGACATGGATGTAAAATTGTGCTGTCCTTTGTTAGGGGCAATGATGGTCATCTCACTGGGTACTCCTTCACAAGCGGCCATCACTTCCGGCCTTGTATTGGCCAATGATTAAGTTCATTTGTGACTATCATTGGAAAAAAAAAAGTTTTAGGGCTTTTAAAAATTAGCAGAAATGTTTTGGTCATTTTGTGAATTTTTCACATGTTTTAGTTTTGTCCCTGGTTTGAATCACATTTTTGTTGAAACATTTTCAAGTCACTACCTTTCATCCATAGTTTCCTTATTCAAAAACATTAAAAATGACTTATCTTCTGGTGTCAAAAAATTTGCATGATCTATCCTTTAACAAAACAAACCCTTTGGAAAAAACACTGGTGAACCAAAAATAGAAAACTTACAAAAATGTGAGATTGCACCAAAACACACTGTATCTATCCCATGAAGAATCTACCTGTATCACTTCTGGTCAGTTAGTGTATCTATTGTATTCATACATTGTTGGTGACAGTAATCTTATATTTCGGCTGCCAGGGGACAATCATTGGTAAATGGTTTTGTTCAGCAATGTGTATATAAATAGTGTGGATTTGGGTACTATTTTTCTTAGCGATGTCTAGATGTTCTATATCTGTTGTCAGGCGATTATTATTTTTAAGTGTTTTTTTTTGTGTTAAGTGTTTTAAGTTTTTTTAATGGATTGTTTACTATTGATTTGTGGTTCTATATTTCACGAATGGCTCAGAGCAGTCATTAATTGATAATTTTTTTAACATACAGGTGTTTAAAGAAGCTGTTAGTTATTTGGTGAAATTATAAAAATAACTAAAGCTGCTGACCTGTCATGAAGAAATCAATATTTTTCTACAGTTTCAGGGAACTTACCTGTGTTCTGTGCCATATCATTGAAGCTCTTGAATGGCCTAACATGTTTCTGCATGGTCCTTTATCATAATGGCGCAAAAGAAAGTCATCCTGTAAATACATTCCAATTACCTCACATGCATCATAAAGATTTAAAATGCCTATTCTGTCAGAAGGCAGGTTCGTTTGTTGAATTTTTAAAACAGTTAAACCTAGATAACTCGTTTTTGAGGATAAGCTGTCGATCATCTTTTCAATCCCATCTAAATTTCGGAGACGGCAATTGAATTCAAATGGTACCCGATAACTTGGCACTGTGGAAAGGTATAAACACTGGGTTTGTGCCGAATGGCTAACAATGAAGTCGAACACAAGGATTCTCGATTCTTTATTGAATTTATTTGCAATTGAAAGTTTAAGTGGATGCAGTATTCCTCTGACATCAATGACTAAGTAGATATCGATAAAAACATTGCACATCGAAATGCTGTTGCTGCCTTCATATTGGAGACTGGACATGACTGCATAGCCAAACAATAGTATCGATTCAAAATTTTCAACCATCCAAATTGTGTGGAGGTAGTAATGAAATGGATTCCACCTGGACGATAACTGCTAACATTTAAAATGCATACGTGTTAGGATTCATTTTGTACAGAAGAAAATAATAATGACATACTTTGATTCTTCGTCACTCAAAAAGCATAAGGTAATAGGTCTAAAATCTTCCATTTTTTAGGAGTGCAAAAGCTAATAGTATTCCTTGTGATTTGAGTATATTATTTATTATATACACTTGGTTGTAATTTACTTTTATTGCATCGGCTGGTGACACAAGAGATTTTGCCACCAGGTAGGTGGAAATCACAAAATGCCACATGTAGCAATAATAAAAGAAAAAATGGAATTTTTGCCATGCAACCTTTTACACTTTGAGTGACAATAGGGTCCCTAAAATGGCCTTTAGTTGGTCCAAACATGATTGTAATACAATGGGATAGGTGGTATAAGCTATCAAATGTATCTAAAAATAAGTGATAGCATTCCACTAAGAAATATGGAATTTGTTTTATTTGACTAATGATGCATTAGTCGACATTTTCTATTTTAGAACATTCTGTATAGTTAAAAAAGAATATACCACATGTTGTGCAGCTTACAGGGGCATTTCTCCATGAAAAGCATCGAGATTGCCACTCAAGTGTTGTGATTTCATTTAAAATATTGGGATCAAGTTCACATACTTTAATATCTCGTCAATTTTTATTCCACATTTACTTTAAATGTTAAACTTGATAAAAATTTTCTCAGATGTGATGTCACCTCATACAAGGTTTTAACTGTTTATGCTGTGGGATGTACTTGATAAAGGCATATTTTATTTTCATTTTGATTTTAAAATGTGTCAACTTGAATTAGCAGGCTTTAAACACTTTTTTTACTGATTTTTAGTAAATATTTAAATCAAAAGTGTTGTTTTTAATTGAAATTTGAAGGGTCTAGAGAGCAGATGCAAGTTCTGACATGTTGCAATATTGACACCTAAAATTTCTATTTTGTGTTCTGGGTGTGAATTGGGAGATGAGGGTATATATGAGATTTGGCAGAAGACGAAAATCGAACTCACATCGAGAGATGTCAAGCAATGCCAACAGAACACGTGTTTGCACCTGTAGCACATCATCTGGGCACAGCCCTCGTCTTTCTCGATGGGAATACGGCAGTTGGGACATCGCTTGATCCAGCTCTCGTCTTCGCTGATGGACAACCTGAAAGAAACAGCCCATTGAGATGGGAACAGATATTCTAAGCAAAAGTCACCTTTCATACAAAGAAATTAAAACAGCTTTACGTGCAAAGAACAGTTTGAAATTGACAGTAAGCTGCATTTTGCACACACACATTTCGTTTCAATGAATGTCTTTTTAACTTTGTCATTTTTGCAACTGTATTTTTCAGAATTGCTTCGCCAATGTGATGCGAATTCTGAACGATCCACCATTTGTTCTGCCTTTCAGCAATCAACTTCCACACCTCCCTTTAAATAGCTGCATCAAATAGTGTGTGCTCTCTCACTCTACTCTGTTTAGTAACCATGGTAACGATCGATGCCCGTTCATGACCTTAAAAAAAGTTTCAAACATGAAAATTGCCATAAAAGGACCTTCAGCGTTATGGTATCGCTCAAGAGACAGATTTGGTCAAGCTGTTTCAAAAACGAGACAATGTGGAGCAAAAATTATGAATTAAAAAAAGAGGGAATAGAGTAGTGGGATGAAAGCAGAAAAAAATGACTTGTGTTTGCTATAGGATTTTCAATTGATTTCAGAAATAAAATTCCCTGACTTTCCAGACAAATTTTTACAAAAATCCAGGTTATACTTAAATAGTTCAGCACATTAACCCTGTTTCTAAAGACAGTAAGCCCCATGCCAAATATATTCAAGTATAAAGATAGAAAAGAAAAAGATCCTCCCCACAGCTTACCTTATTTTTTTCTTTTCTTTCTTTGGAAGAATATTTATTTTCTTCAATAAAAAGCATATTATTTTGAAACGGTATTAACAAAAAATACATAAAATGTTGTTATGATTTTTAAATGATATTCATATTTGACTTAGCTTGAAGAATTTCTTCTTTTTCTTTAAAAAATTATGTCTGATTTTTTTTGTTGTTGAAAAAGTCCTAAATTAATTTTGTCTTTTTCTTCTCCAAGAGAAGAAAATGCATTTTTTTTAAGTCTGCCTTTGCTGATGAGCATCATCCGAGACTTGCCGCCCATTCAATCATTCCTAAACAAGTGCTGCTTCCTTAAAATCTCTTTTATTGCCTTTTTAAACCTATTATTGTCTTCCTTTAACAATTTTGAAGCACTGGCCTCATCCTCTTCCTTACACATAATTTTGTTTTCTTTCTACTTCTGTTGCCTTTCTTTTCTTTTAGCTGCTTTAAAAAAAATTCTCTGCTTCGTCTTTCTTTTAATCCCTTGTCCTCATATTTTCCCCGCGCCTTCCGTTTTGTATAGTCTAGTGTAGGCTTTATATGCAGCCCTTCCCATATTCATTAGCTTTGATGTAATTGGCACCAAACAAGGTTGATTGTCAAAATTTGCCAAGCTACTTTTGACCGTCATTAATGCACTGAGTGTGTGTTCTGACATTGACGCTCTGTCTCCTGTCGAAGCTCTTCCTGAGGCTGAGAAGTCACGTTCAATGTCAGCACTACCATGAGAAAGTGAGAGCAACCTTCACTAGCTTTAACAATTCAGTATTTATTATCTACACACCACTAATGTCTCACAGTCTGAAGAACTGGTTTCAGTAAACATTATGCATTCTAGATCCTTAATCCTCAAATTCTTTTTGGAGTAATTTCCACTCATCCAGTAGTATGTATGTTGGTACCTCCCATGGCATGGCTCTTGCAACATCTGATACTTGTCATACACTCTCACCACTGAGTCTCTCAAGGGGACCAAGACAGGATAAACTTTTAAGGAGAGATGAACTTTGCTCAGATGGCAAAATGTTATAAGTCACTTTTCCCAAAAAATTGACTAAGTCCCATCTTGAAGTCTATTTTGTTAATGTTTAGAAGGTGAAATGTCGCAAGTCTTTTTCTTTCAATTTATGAGAAAACAAAGGTGGAAAAATTGTAATAAATCAAAAACCACATGTTGAATCTTGTATCTTAAAACTGCTGTCATAAAAATTAAAAGTGACTTATAACATTTTGCCCCATCTGAGCATAGAACTGAAGGATGACTTCTTCAAAAGAAATTTAACACCTAAGTCAATGAACAATTTTCATGTAGTCTGGTCTTTGTATCACGTTTGGCTTCTTTATTGGAATGTAGTCAAGGAAATATTTTTTGCACTGTACTTCACTGTTCAAGCAATCTTTCAGCAGCTGGCTTTAGGCTTAGCCACCTGCTTGAATAATGCTTGATGAAGTGAATGGGAAGTTTCAAGTCTTATTGAATTTGTTTGTGTGTTGAACAATGCTTAGGCCACTAATTAAAAAATCTGTGAATAGAAAAAACTAGTTCAGACACACCATCCCTAAGCTCTTTTAGACCTTTAAGAAAAGCACAGTGTATTGTGTGAATATTACATGTCCCCATGTTAATTAGTTTGTTTTTTCAGCTAGAAAGTAATGAGTCAGAAGTTTTTAAAAAACTGACTTGTTGACATTCATTGTCCATCTGAGCCAATCATGAGTAGTTGAGACTGTGGAAGAGATAACTCACTCAGAGCTTGAATCTTGTCACATAAAATATCTGCCGTTCCAGATCCTATATAAAATTTCTTTTAAGTGTTTGTAAATGATTTTACCGTGTCAATCTGACCAATATCTCACACCAGTTAATAATTCACTCCTTCACACCAAGTTTCGTAATTGTCAATTTCCTTCACTCATGCCTTCAACTGTGGTTAGTCTGATATACAGAATGGTCATAAAAAAACTTGTCCGATATATGGACCTCTAGCGGCAGTTCCGTTCAACCGATTGAGATGAAATTTCAGATATAATTATTCAGAGGTATGAGCTCGGGATTCTGTGAACGACATTAAAGTGGCTCTCTCGATTACGGTTATAGGTAGAGAAACTCAAAATTTTCGAATGGCAACACCCACTTTTTCCTGTCTCAAAATGCTCAGCGCATGCGAAAACCCTAAAGAGCGTTGGAATGGTAAGTGTATCACAAAAAACGGACGCGTTATGTACGCACAAAAAACAGTGCTGAAAAAACAGAATAATTATATCTGAAATTTCATCTCGATCGGTTGAACGGAACTGCCGCCAGAGGTCTATATATCGGCCAAGTTTTTTTATGACCACCCTCTATATCACATGGTGTCAAAACATTTAACAACAGAATGATGCTCAAATGGCGCACCTGCCATGAAGGAAACTAGTTGGAACAAGTTCTAACACAAGACGAAATTACACAATTTGGTACTAGTAAAAAAAATCAAGTATTTTCAAGGACTTTTTACCAAGTTCCGTAATTTTCAAGAACTTATAAGGGCACTTAGTTCTGAAAAAAAAATTCAAGGACTTTTCAATGACTGTGGGAATCTTGTCATGTAAAAAAAATTAGTTAGAGAAAAGCAATTAATTTCCTCTTGAGCATACACAAAACTGTTTGCTGAAGAGTTTATGAATTCAAGTCAGACTATGCATAGATTGACAAAAGATTGTTTTGCAAAACTATATTTAAAAATCTATACTTAAAGAATGTTACAGAAAATTCGATAAGCGATTTTCCGAGAATTACATACTTAAAGGAGTGATTTGGATGTCATTAACCCATTTTTATAAAACCACACTTTACTCCAAATCAAGGGTACATGGTAACTGTAAACACTTGTAATATGCTTAGTTTTGTAAGTTTCTTTGATACATTGATATTGTTTTTTGAGTGTAGGTATAGGGTTTTTTATCATTTCACCTTAATAAAAAACACTGTTAACATACACAAATATAACTACATATCCTTTAAACATAGTTTTGAGTCAATAGGAAGAGCAAAAATCTCCTCAGCTATCTATCTCAATTTCAAAAATGGAAAATTATTTCAAACAGAATAAATCATTTAAGTATCTATAACATTTCTGAATTTAAAATAAAAATAAGGCAGTCATATTTACTGGTATTTTGCATACTGTAGTGGTGGTACAATAGAACTCCAACTATCCTGATCACTTTGAGAAAATAAAGAAATCGGCAAAATCCGCATTTTAACAGTTTCTTATCGTTGAATGATAAAAACGAACAGACGAAATGTCAGTCAAGAACATTAGAAACATCACAATCAAAATTCCTGGATATTCTGAGGGCAGTGCAGAGGACATAGACAAATGACTGGCATGCAATTCTTTGGACCCTGGATTTCGAATTCTCGGTGACGATGAACTCATTCGAAGTGCGAGAGAACTCATCAATGACCCGGATGACGACGACAATGCTACAAAATCAGATGTAGGACAGTCAGATAGTAAGGCATTCGAGTGCCTTGGCACAGCGTTAAAATGAATGGAGCAGAAGCCCGAGAGTGAGGCCATCTACAGCTACTCACTGTCAAATCCACGTGAGACTCGTCTGCACGGAAACAAGTGCAAACGGCGAAACAACCGACTTTGACCGATAAGTTCAAGCAATGGTATATTTTAATACATTACAAAATTGTTTTCATAGTAATTAAATTACATTACAGATTAGAGCAAAATTGTTTTTTTTTACTAAGAAATAACCTTTTTTGTGAATTATTTAATTGTCTGAATATTCAATTATCCAGATGGGGTTCTGGTTCCGATTAATCCAGATAGTTGGAGTTCTAATCTACTGGCAAAAATATTCATGTGTGTAAAGGATGGGAAAAGATTAATCCATCTGATGACATTTTCAGTAATAATTTCATTATTTGCCAATGAAATTATTACTGAAAATCATGATTGATGATGATTAATGCCAACCATACCAGATTTTTATTTTCATTAATGAAAGATGAAAATCTGGTGAGATGGGCATCCCAGAACTTTTGACATTTTACAATATGAACATTTAACATACTCCATTTCATCACTTAGTGCTTTTCTTGCTTCTTCACAAGTCACTTGGCCATGCCATCTTAATTGGCATCCAGAGCAAAATTTTAATCGACACTGTAAGAAAGAAATTTCAGGGTTGTCATTCAAACATTGAAAAGCATCTCAAAGTTATTTAATCAGGATACATTTCATCAGGGGTGCAGAAAATGTTTCAGGGCCCAATATTTCCCCAGAACACAATTTGTTTTGTCCGAAATTTACACGAAAACGTCTCTGTATTTTCATTCCAGTTTAAGTGACTATTAGAGTACAATGTTGATGATTAAAAACTCTCATAAGTGTTACATTAATGGGCTAAAAGTCTAGCAGAGGTGAGAAGTGCAGGATGCATAGTATATCACAGTTTAATAACAGACAGCCACAGTGAGATTTTAAAGTTTAATAAAAAATGTTAGACTTTACAGATAAAACAGCAAATCATAAAAGAACATACAAACATCCAGTATTTGGATCCGTGAGAGCAGAATATAAACCGACTTCATTTATATATATATATTGTGAGATCGTAGTCTACAAGGGAGCCGACAGCCACATGTGTGGAAACAACTCATTGTCGGCCTCTGTTTCTTGTTCACCCCGATTTCCACCGGACAGCGGGGCTTTTTGAAGAACCGCCGGTTGTCGGTTTTTTCGCACATGTGGGGGATCTGAGACCCCTTGAGTGGGAGGTGAATTGGAAACAGAGGCGACGCGAAGAAAAAAAGGTTGTTGCCCCGAGAAGGAAAGGGGACTCGAGCTAAGGAAGCCACGGAGGAAGGTGGTGAAGGAGGTAGCTCGCTGCAAAATTACACGGGGACATCAAACCCCGTTGAAAACGAGACAAACTGTGATAGTTTGAAACTTACTGTTTGAACAGGAACAATCGGGCTGTTTGTCATCGATTGTAAAATTCATTGTACATAGTAGTTGATGTAAAATTTCTCTTGACATAATTAAATTGTATCAAACGAAAACCATTGAGTCTCACTCCATTGGTAGTAGTGTGGTGTACCAAAAACGCCACAGCTACTAATTGGTGGCAAGTGGTCGGATACAGAGTTTAAGTCAAATAAACTCGGAATCCAGTGATTGTCCAAAAGGGACATACTGCTCGACAGAAGGAGTGGACTTGTGCTCGGAATCCAGTGATTGTCCAAAAGGGACATACTGCTCGACAGAAGGAGTGGACGTGCCAAGAGGACCCTAAAGTTCTGAGGAACTAGCTCTGAGGAGCAGGAGGACGCCAGACTCTGGAAAGCCCAACGTCGGTGCCTTGCTGGGAAGTCGAAAAGCCCGGGACCAGTGGAAAGTTCTCCGGAAGGCCCTGCGCTCGTGACCGTGGAAGCTTAACGGACCAGTGGAGAATTCTCTAGAAAACCCTGCGCCTGTGCCCAGAAGGACGCCAGAGAAACCCGGTGCCTGCGCTTTCAAGTGTGTGGAGTTCAAGAAGAAGAGTCAGAAAAAGGGGTGAGTCCTACCTTATAGTAATTTCTGAGAGGCAATAGAAAATGGGATTTTGAGGAAAATTTTTAATGTTTTGTTGACAGAGTTTGCTTTGAAGAAATTTTTTTTTGGGATTGTATGAGTGTAGTTAGTTTGATTACATGGTTTTAAGTAATGTAATTCATGTGTAAAGTTTTATCGTGTTTTGATTAGGAGTACTCAGTTTTGGAATCCTTTAAGTAATTTTTGTTATTTTGAATTTTTACCTTGTAGAGTAATTTAGTAGTGTTATGGCTAATTTCCTTAAAAAACAAAGGAAAAATATTCTAAGGCTTTTAGCAGCCGAATTCGAAGTAGTTGTAGAGGACGCGGTATTAGTAAAAGATATTATTAAGGCAATCGAGAGAGCGCCAGAATATGATGAGGAGACAGCAAAAGCGTTCTTGGAACGAATTTTAGAAGAACAGGCTGATAAAGATAATATAGCGGATAAAGAACGGGCTGATAGGATAGCGGATAAAGAACGGGCTGATAGGATAGCTAGGAAGGAACGAGAGTTTGAATTGGAAAAGTTAAGACTAGGACATGCAATCGAAGTAGCTAGTGTTGAGTCAAACAGTACGCTGCCTAGAGAAACAATCACAAAAAAAATTAATTTGAAAGACTTGGTTCCTAAATTTGATCCTAAAAGTTTAGACATAGCACTGTTCTTTATGATATTTGAGCGACAAGCCCAAAAAGAAAGGGTTGAAGAAGATAGGTGGGTATCGCAGCTAATTCCGTTGTTGCCAGCCGATGTAGCGGAATTAATAGTGAAAGAACCCATCGAAAAAAATGATGATTATGGTTACATAAAAAAAATGTTGATGAAGAGATTTAGACTGAGTTCGGTTGCTCTACGTTTAAAATTTGAAGAGCACTCTAGGAAATCAGGGTCGTTATGGTCTGATCTGGTTTATGAGCTCAGGGGTTATTTGGAAAGTTGGTTAGAATCAGTGGAGGTTGGAGATTTCGATGCGCTTAAAGAATTAATGCTCACAGAACAAATTAAGAAGAGGGTACCGGTTGAGGTTAAAGAACGTTATTTAGACAACTGGGAAGATTTTAGGCAAGCTACGGAGTTAGCCGAAAAATTGGATAATTACGAAAGTGTAAGACGAACCTTCAAGAAAATTGAGGCCAAACCAGGGGAAAAGAGAGCATTTGGAGGGGGAAGACATTTTTCGGCAAATAATAAAGACAGGGGAGAAATCCAAACTAGAGAGGAAAAACCAGAAAAGAGAGAAATGTCTAGGAAGGATGTAAATTGGAGTTTTGAAAGAAAGAAACAAATAATTTGTTTCCAGTGCAATCAACCAGGGCACATTAGACCCGATTGTCCAACTTTTAAAAAGAATTTTAGAGAGAGTGTAAATAATTTAGAAACGGGGAGTGGCCAAAATGAGAGTTTTAATCCTTTTATGAGCAAATTAAGGGTAAACGGAGAGGAAAAAAACTGTTTACGAGATACGGGCAGTTGCATAGATATGTGTGTCAGGAGCTGGGTAAACGTTGGAGATTTTACGGGTGAAGTCACGTGGGTGAGACAACCTCTAGACACCGAATATAAATGTTTACCTTTAGCTAGAGTTGTGTTGCAGGGAGATTTCGGCGCTGTAACTACTAAAGTTGCAATTAAAGCGGACAAACTGGACCGAGGGTTTTATTTGCTGGGAAACAAAACGGCCCAGTTGATTGAGGAGGCTAGAAAAAAACGAGTTCATGTAAATGCACTTATGACGCAGAGTAAAGCCAAAACAAATTCGGCAGAAAAAGTTTTTGACCCAGCGGAAGGAACCGGTAGAAAAACACGAGAGGGGAAAGGTTCATCGACGGTAAGAGATAAGGGAGAAGTTAGCGAGAAGGGTGGTAAAATTGTTTTCCCCATAGTGGAAGAAAGTATACTGTTACCACAGAGGGAAATCGGCGAAACGAAGCTGACAGAAAGCTCACCGTTGCTTAAAAGCGCTAAGCGGGGAGGCGAATTGTTGCGACAGTACGGGGGGCGAAGCACGCACCCGGAGGAGAGCGAATTCGCAGAAAAAAAGGGCGAAGTAGTTACGAGATCAGTTTTCAAGCGGGGAGAGGGAAAAGTTCAATCGTGTGTTCCCGTTAAGTTAAGAGAAGGGATTGTGGGGTTTTGTTACGAAATTTCGGGACAGCTAGACACAGCAAAAACCAAAGAGAGGGTGTTGCGTTATTACCTTTGGATAGCTGCTCTGCTCGCGGTTCTTTTGCGAACTGGTTTCCCGAGAAAGATACCCAGAGTTATACTAAGTTCTGTCACGAGAGTTTTGACCACGGTGTTTTTTCTCCAGTTTGGCATAGAAGTTGCGCATAGCTCTGTGTGCCATCTTGAGAAAAACCCTGTGGAAAGGTTCTTTTCTTCAGTAAAACGGGTTTTGAGGGTTCTGTGTGTAGAAACGGGAAGAGTCTGGGAGTTTAACCTGCGGGTGGCTATTGCATTTGGTTTGAAGAAATTGAGACACTACTTAGAAGGGCAAAAATTCTCGATTGAGACAGATCATAACCACCTGACGTTCCTAAAGAGAATGGTCGGTACAAACGCACGTCTCACTAGATGGGCGTTATGTCTTCAGCAATTTCAATTTACAATTGTACATCGTGCTGGTAAGCGAAACGGAAATGCGGATGGGTTAAGTAGACAGGATGAGTAACCCAAGGCTAAATTTTGATGTATATAAGCAACCTTAGTTTTGCTATATTTGTCTTTGTTATTTCAGTATAAGATTTTTTTTTTAAATATTAGCAAATTAGAGTAAGATTAGTTATTTTTGTTTTGTGTGTTTTTTTGTAAACTTATGTTATTTTTCTTTACTTGAATGGTTTGCAAAACTGAGCCTATGGTTTCGGATTGTCTTTAAACTGATTTTTTGTTTTGTTTTAATGATATTGGTTAATTCTGGTTGTGGTGAGATTAAGAGGGAAGATTGTGCCTCTCAGATCTCACTTTAGGATGGCTCATTTCGCCCCTAGAATCAAATTTTTCCTTGACCCCGAAATTTGATTTTTATGGGGGGAGGTGTTGCGAGATCGTAGTCTACAAGGGAGCCGACAGCCACATGTGTGGAAACAACTCATTGTCGGCCTGTTTCTTGTTCACCCCGATTTCCACCGGACAGCGGGGCTTTTTGAAGAACCGCCGGTTGTCGGTTTTTTCGCACATGTGGGGGATCTGAGACCCCTTGAGTGGGAGGTGAATTGGAAACAGAGGCGACGCGGAGAAAAAAAGGTTGTTGCCCCGAGAAGGAAAGGGGACTCGAGCTAAGGAAGCCACGGAGGAAGGTGGTGAAGGAGGTAGCTCGCTGCAAAATTACACGGGGACATCAAACCCCGTTGAAAACGAGACAAACTGTGATAGTTTGAAACTTACTGTTTGAACAGGAACAATCGGGCTGTTTGTCATCGATTGTAAAATTCATTGTACATAGTAGTTGATGTAAAATTTCTCTTGACATAATTAAATTGTATCAAACGAAAACCATTGAGTCTCACTCCATTGGTAGTAGTGTGGTGTACCAAAAACGCCACAATATATATATAACTGACTAAATCAAATGGCGTTTCATATGCAAATCTAGCCTAATTTGCACATGATGGATTTGCACATATTTAAACAGTTAAGAACAGGAGAATATCCAACAATAAGGACTTCCAAATTAAAAAAAAAAAACTAATATTTATTCCAATAAAAAAATAATTTTACATTGATGGATTATATTAGTTGTCACCAAGAAATGGCAGCCTTCATGTCTCTTTGAGAAGGTTGTTAATCACTTTTGACGTCATATACACCTTGAGACGAGATGCCGAAAAAACCCACGTGAAATGGTATGTTCCACCATGGAAATGCAACGACCAACCGGTCTAGTGGTTAAGGTGTTGACCTCTGGATCGGAAGGTTCCTGGTTCGAATCCGGGGTCAGGGCATGGATGTAATTGTGCTGTCCTTAGTTAGGGGTAGTGATGGTCACCAATTGGGTGCCACTTCACAAATGACCATCGCTTCCCGGCCTTGAAGTGGCCTATGATTAGCAATCAAGTGCCCGCCGTAATTATAAAAAAAATGCCTGTCCAAGGATTCTTACAATAGTTGTGAATCTTTATGAATAGGTCTCTTCCATGAAATGAAGACTTCAATGAAAAGTGTGTTAAACTGGATGTTTCAGTTGTGTAGATGATTGCCAATAACAGATTCAACTGATTCACACAGCTTCACTGCACATTTTTAAACAATTTTTGAGCAGATAAATAATTTTTGGGATGTGGCCATACATTTCAAAGGTTCAGTTAGTAAATGCTTCTTTTATTACTGTGTTATCCAGATGATCAAGCTTGATTTTTGATTTTCTTGAGTAGGATAAAGCAGTTTTTTAAAAAAAAGGTGTTCAATAGGTTGTTTTTCATAATTCTCAATTGGGAAAAAAAGAACGCCGATTAGATCTCTTCGTAATTCGAATTTGGCTGAATTTGACAATGACACCACGGGCAAAGCCTCGATGGCTGATTTGGCCCCAATTGACAATGATTAGGACGTCACGGCGTTGCTTGTGATGTTGGTTTGCAAAGTAAACCACAGTTCATAATATTCATTATTGGGTTTGTGAAGCAAACCAAATTGGAATTCGCTGGGAATTCATAGCAATCACCGGGGGTTAGCGAGCAGAGGTCACACATAACCCCACGAAAAGAACTGCCACAGGCCATAGAGAAGGTCATGGGCAAAGCCGTACTGGCCACGCAGTGGCTGGTGGAAGATAAGGGAGAAACTACCGTTTTCCACGTGCAAGCTTCTTTCGCCGATTTCAGTAAAAATTTGCATTGTTCATTTGAAAATTTGCTTCACTGCAAAGAGAAAAAAAAAGGGGGGAGGGGGTAAATATTGTCGGTAGCCGAAATATTTGTTCATCACTGATAATATTTGAACTTGTAGGTTTTTTTTAAATCGGGCAAAAATTTCTCCACAGCTGCGTGAATTTCTCCCGAACCTCGTTCGTGCGTTCGGACCTATTCTGCACCCCTCTATTTCATGTCTTCAAAAAGCATGATAAAGCTTACTAATGTTTTGAAAACTACTTTTAGTTGGGCTACACCTTTGGATTTAAGTCACTTTATTTCAAATATTTTAAGAACTATTGTAAATTTAAATAATCTTTCTTTTTTATTTTTTCAGCTTCAAGTCTTAAGGGGAGTTGGAATCCAAAAAACGAAGATTACACTGAAGTGACTGTTGTGGGTATTTACTTTTAAAAAATTGATGAAAGCAAAGAAATTACAGAAAAAACGTATTGTTTTCATTTATTTTATGAAATTTTTTTTTTTTTTTGCGATTAGACCCGTATTTTAGTGCTGTCTGTCTAGCATGAAAACAACTCAATTTGCAAAATTTGGATCTTATTCTATATTCCTTAACACTCCAAGTGGTTTTGACGAGATATCTCGTCCATTTACCAAGATGTAACCAATTTTGCAAATAACAAATAGATACTTAATCATCAAGATATGATCAATTTTTTTTACAAGATCAAGATCTGGCCAATTTTTCTCAGACGATCGTGTTTTCTTCTACTGACAAGATACCTCGTGCAACAAGATCTGGTCAGTTTTTTTACTGATGAGATACCTCGTCCAGACAAGCATCAGGAGGGTTAAAGAAATGCATTCAAGTTTATCACATTGATGCATTTAATGACAAGTTGGAAATATACACTCATGTCTAAAATTATCTTTACATACTCAAAACTAATTATATTCCATGAAATACCCAATTGATGCGATCCATTTTTGCAGGGAATGTGTGAAAAACAAGCCTAATCACCATTATCCAATCAAAAGTGATCACACGGTTTCTGATACGCTAAGCGAGGCTTTGCGTCATCCGGGGGTGAATCGAGCGCTTTGAGCAAAGTGAATATCTGAGTGAATTTCTGCAATACAGCATTTGATTTCAGTGTGTAAGGAATTGAAACGGTTTGTTATGGCTCTGAGGTATCGTTTGGAAGAATCTGTGAAGTGGTGTAAAACGACGTTTAGAAGCAGGGCAGAAAATTATGGAAGTCAGTGAGATGTGTGAATATTTCAAGACAGACAGCCCCTGCGCTATGGAAACAATTTCAGAACTCTGGAAGGAGACGGGGACAAGAGCATAAACATATAACTGCTTTTTAAGATTGATAAAATGACAATAAGTGCCCATCGTAACAGGAAGTCTACTGTTTCGCAGTTAAGTTCAGACCCCTTGTAGCAGCCATGGGAACTGTAGTAGTATGGCAAACTGCATAGGGAAGGCTTAGTGAAAAAGGCGTTTAAGCCAGAAAGTCAAGGGTATGCGTTTCACTGTCTTTACAACACAAGAGGGAATTGCTTTAATGGGTGCAAAGAACATCAGAACTGGGGTCAACACCAACTGACACCCATGTTCTCTTTACTAATGAGTCGAGGTTTAGTTTAACATCTGATTCTAAACGTTTTTATATCTGGAGAGTCAGAAACATTCCTTCCAACATTATGGAAAGTGACAGTTTTGGTAGAGCAGGTGTGATGGAGTGGGAAGGAATAATGATCGATGGACATATGCCCCTACACGTTTTCAACAAAGAATCTGTGACTGGTCTGAGATATCAGGATGAGGCCTTAGAAATATATGCAAGACTTTTCAGATGTATATGGATCTGATTTTTTTATTTATGTACCATGCTTGTCCACATCGAAGAAACCTCGTTGACGAATTCTTTGAAACTGAAGCCATTGAGCGAATACTGTGGCCAGCAAAATCTCTAGATCTCAACCCGATAGAGAACTTATGGAACTCCCTTGGAAAAGCAGTTGCACAGCGACATCCTCCTCCTAGAGATATAAATGCCCTGAAGACAGCATTGCTGGAGGAGTGGAACTTAATTCCCCAAACAGGTGTTTACGACATTATTGCCAGCATGAAATCACCTTGTGATATATGTGTACAAGTCAGGGATGTGATCACATTCCATATTAAATTCATGTCTTAATTTTTTTCTGAGTTATTCTTTTTTTTTTTCTTCTGAACTCTCCTTGTTGCATATTATTGCCATTTTTAATGTTTCGTGCAACAGTTTTATATAATATATGCAGTGTTCTTCTGAAATGTTTTCCCTTTGTATTTATGTTTTTCTGAGAAATCCATGATTCTATGCATGTAAAGATAATTTTGAACACCAGTGTATTTTGATTTTTACTTGTTGCTGTTGTGATCTACACTAGTAAACTACCCATTTCCAATGCCAACGTTCATCAAAAAGAAAATTGCAGTAAAACTCCACCTTCTCAAAAGGAATGATCCCTGTTAAAGAGACTAGCTTCAGTGGTCATTTCAACTACTACTACTTACGCTAGGGCAGTGGACCAGCACCCCCTCTTCTGGATTCTTGTTTTGGAGCGTGCAGATGGTTTCGCAACCAGGCGAAGGACACCACACCCTGGCAGGATCCAAATCAACATCTAGAAAAAGGGGAGAAACAAAATACAGCACCGACACAGCAAGCACACTCGGTAAACAGTTTGGTGGCAAGAGTTCCTGGATTGGGTTGGATTTAAGAGGTTTTACGGCACAAGGTCCTTAAGCAGACAAGCTGCGCCCAACGCAAGATAAAAAGTAAGTAAAATCAATGTAAATTTTAAAACATTGTAATAAAAGGATAATGTAAGTCTTGCACAATGTAACATACAGTTTATTTCGTTATTTTTTCAATCAGATAATGGATAATATAAAAAGTATTTGTGGAAAGAAATAAAGTAGAAATTATTGACAGAAAACGTATGATGGAATTCTATAATTAAAAACATGCTGATCCACATGACATTTGAATGAGGGTTTTCACCAATAAAATCGTGCAAATTTAAAATTAATCTTACAAAAAATTTCAAACGATGATAAAAAAAATAGGAAAGTCAATTAAAATATGTTTGACAGTAAAATCTGATGAGTATGCATGACAAAAAGGTGGAAGCTTAGATTGTTTTACCAGTGCTGATCAAAAATCAAGTTTTCCAATATTGTTTTACCAGTATTGCACGAAAAACAATTTAAATTATAATATACATTTAAACCAGGGTTGGACCCAATCGGTTTTTTCAACAACAAAAAAAACACACAATTTGTATCATTTTTTTTTAATCACAATTTTGTCTACATTTTAAAAATATAAGCAAAAGTTTCAGTTATTAAAAAAATTGCATACAAAATTGAAGTTATAAAATTTGTTAACAGAATTGACAACTTTTATAGAAGATTTATTTTTTATTCACAAGTTTTGTACAAATATTATCTATAACAAGCTACCATTCTTGAGTGCCATCGTCTCTCTTCAGGAAATGCTGAACTTTGACCAGTTTTCCTGCTTATTCTCTGCCCTTAGTCTGTTTCTCAACTTTGTCCATATGTTGCCATTTGTAGAGAACTCTTTTTCAATGAATGCCGAACTTGGTGGGCAGCTGAGGAGTTGAGTGAAAAACCTGCAGAATACTTCGGGCAACGTCCCAAATTTCTGCGTTTTACGCTCCATTAGCAACCACCACTTCGAAGGATTATTTTTGTACAAGTTCAAAACATCTACATTGAAAGTGTTTTGGGGAAACAACTCGCTGTCTTTGATTTAGAAGGCTAAGACATCTGGTATGTATTTAGGCTTCACAGATTGCAACCAAGTTTCCCAATGCTTCTCTTGCTCTGCTGACAATCAGTTGCCTATACATGATGGGTCCATTATATTAGGCAGGTAAAAAAAAATGGTTGCATTGCTTTATCCATCATTTGTTGCATGTGTTACTTATATGGCAACAATTCCATACTCATGATGAGGTCAATTCAGACCTCCACAGACAGCTGTTGAGAAGTTTGTTGAATCTGCCTGCAGCCCATCTAAAGCTACAGAAACTTCTCTTAATTATTTCTGTAATACTAAAGTTTCGCGGTACAGCCCAACATTACTTACAGTTATTCCAATGATTGAATTAACTTGCTTTTCATTTTTATTAATATTTTCCACATATTTATGAAAGTTTTTAATGAAAGTGGCTAACGCATTCAACTTGCAAATTCAAACATGTATCATGTGAAATTTGAGGCATGAGGCCCTATTCCTTTAATAATCCATGAGACATTGTTGCTGCGGTAGGGGGTGGGGGATATTTATTTACCTCCACAATATATTCAAGGACACTTTCATGAAAAAATGTTCTAAACAAAATTCTAGAAGGCATTAAAAAACAATTTTTTTTTTTGAAAAACCAAGTTTTACATGTTAAAAAAAACCTGAAAAAACCCAGGTTGGTAGGAATTTTTTTTTTTAAACACGGGTTCAACCCTAGTTTGAACTGAATTAATTTTTTCCCCTATGATGTAAATTATTTATAAATACTTGATTGATGGAGAAAGAACATTTAAAATACCTACTTAATTTTACAAAACAATTTTTTTTTTAATATTTTTAATGGCAGGTACAAAAGGCAAAACTGAAGACTGAAAACAGAACAAAAGCAATGTAAAAAAAATTTAACAAAAGAAAGTCTATTGACTCATTCGGTCCCTCGCTTCCCAATATCGTTCCCACAAAGTTGTAGCGAAGAGTGCAGGACAGTGTCGCAGGTGTGTATAGTCCATGAGTTCCTGAAGGTTGCAGAGCTTGCAGCGTGGATCGTCAGGGATGCCTATGCGATGTAAATGTCTTGTAAGGCAGTCATGGCCAGTAGTGTGAGGTGAATTCTGCTACGGCTTTCATTCTAGGCCAGTCAGAAAAATTTGGGATTTTTTCTACCAGGATTTCTTGGAATTCTTTTCTAAAAGATCTTTTTCCAAGTTCTTCGTAAAAATTTATTTAATGATTTCCTTTACATTTTGAAAAGGGATTTCATCATTAACAGTTTGGGTAATCACTGCCCTTTATTTGGCTAGTAGGTCAGCTTTTTCATTACCCTCTATGCTGCGGTAATGGATTACGAAAAGCCCAAATGAAAAACTTATATCTATTATAAAAGTGTTAGTGGCTCCAGGAAGTATTTGTGTGTTGTGCCTAGATGAATCTGGTACTTGCAATCATGAAATTTGGCACATAGGTAGTCCTAAAAATGATTGAATGTCCCTCAAAGCCCGAATTTTTAAATTTAATCTAGAACAACTTAAAATTAATTTACTAGTTTTATATCCCTTACTTTTCTTCTTTTACAGAGCGTTTCTACATTTGGATGTGCGCCAAGTTTCCAATAATGTCACTACTGATATTGGAGTGAAATCAAAATTTTCCTTTGTTTCACTTCAATTGTAAGAATTAAATAGTGCAGTCACTCTTTTCAGATTGTATTGTATCTTGTTTTTTTTTTAAGCATAACTTATTACCGTTTCATTTGGTTTAGCATTAAGATTTTTTAAAAGCATAACTTTCATGCTTTTTTCTTTAGCTTTAAGACCTTTTGAAAGTAGTTATATCTAATTTTTATCATTTATGCAATTTTATTACTGTTTCATTTAGTTCTGTTGGAATCAGTGAGGTTCACTTTTTAAAAGCATAACTTTGCCATGGGCAATGCCGTGCAGGTACTGTTAGTTGATCACAAAAGCATAATTTTGCTACTCGGTATCTAGCAACGGCAGAATTAATGTTTAAATTTTTTAATTTTATTTAGATTTGTGTTTGCGTATTTGAGTTACCAGTGAGAAGTTGCGGTCATATTTGGGGATTCCCAAGTATTATAATATGTGTTCTTTTTGTAGACAAATCATTATTGACTTTGTCAATATTGTTTATCTTTTGTTGAATTGCTCTTTTTCAGAATGTATTCAGGAAATTGAAATTCGACACCCAATTGCAGATATTTTTCTTCAAAATTCTGCATTTTTTAAAGGATTGGAAATTTGTTTCTGTTTGGTTTTGTGTTCCGGTATATTACCAATCGCTGCAGATATATTGTTTAAGAGTTAGATGTTAATGTAATTTTCTGCAAAATATCACATGGATAATTTTTTGGCAGTATGTTTATTTCAACTAACTTTTCAAAATATTTAACTGAATACATAATTTGTAGAATACTGTTTCATAAAAATAAATAAAATATACAAAACAAGTTTTTTAAGTAAGGTGTGTGACTTCTTATTTTAAAATGACCAGAATTTTGTTTCTGTTTGTATTGATGTTTTTCAGCATTTTAAATATTGCAGATATATTATATAGGAGTTACATTTAAACAATTTATTTATTTTCTGCATAATATCACTAGACATGGGTAATTTCTTTGCGGTATATGTACATTCCAACCAAATTTTTTTCAAAGTCTTCGTTAAAATACAAAATAATTAGTTGAAATCAGTGATTTTCTTTTCATAAAAGCGAAGCAAAGTTGAATTTGTCTACACTGATGACATTTATTTATAACACAAGTTCGTTATTCCACGTGCTGCTAAATGGAATTTTCAAGAAAAAAGGTGTTTGCTTCAAACTAAATTAGTCCCGAATGCTGTAACAATTTAAATTACCATCATTTGATATTGATGATGAAATTCGAAAATATCGCATTTCAGGTGGAAGTTTGTCACAAGTAAAACATATTCATACGAAAAAACTAAGTGCAAGACTACACTAAAAATTAAGGCAAGGAGACATTGTAATCACTTCAAAACTCAAAACCGACTGCTATAGTAGTAATCTTCGAAAAAAACTTTCGTAGTTTGTCTTTGAGCAGAAATGAGAATGAATATGAAATGGATGGATATATCATGTATACATATTTGATTATTAAAATTGTAGAAGCTACAAAATTTTTAAATAGATTTTTTTTTAATTTTTTTCCGTACATTTGAATGATGCATTCTTTTCATGAAAGAGAAGGCAGGTATAAAGAAGTCTGATCACTTTTCAATCAACATTTAATTTATTCAACCTGAGCAGCGCCAGGTAATACTGCTACTTATTTTTTTATGATCAGTTAAAGGTTAAACCAATAACAATTGTTTATCAAGTTGACATAGTAAATACTGACAGTTAAGCATGTATAAAATGGGATATGTTTAAGAAGGTCACAATGCATTTTAATCAATTCATATTCTAATCACTATAATATATATATATTTACTTTGATAGTTTGTATAGAATGTACCAGGACAGGCATTTAATAAAACTTACCCAGATTTAACTTGTAACGCTCAAACATGACTAATGCGTCATCACCGGCAATTTCTTTAATCTACAAAACATAATTCAAACTGAAGAAAAATATGGAGTGAATACTTCTGCAAGATTTTAATGCAAGTACAATAACAAATAGGACATAGTCATTTTCTCATTCACTAAGTGCACAGTGTGTCTACTAACATTCAATGTTTGTTATTGTTTTAATTACAGTACATATCGACCAAAATGTGAAAAAACAAATGTCAATAAGAATAAAATATTTTTTGCCTACCTCGGAGATTAAAATTTTCCCAGAATCTGGACACTTAGCATCCGGGCATGTGATGGGAATGTTTCCTTCTTTAATATTAATGGTCAGATATTGACGGAGACACTGGAAACAAAGCGATAGAAAAACATGCATTAAAAGGCATATTTCAAATCAAATGAGCATTATCTTTAATCAAACAATTCACCAAACACTACGACTACAACTATTGCTAACTTTTTAATGAGAAATTAACACTAAAATCAACTTCAAACTTCTTAGTACCTATCCTACAGGAGCTTTTCAAACAAGGTCTCTGCTAATTAATCGAAATTACTGCTGATTATGACAAAACCAGGAATTAGCTTTGCATTTCAGCCTACATGACAGCTGTTTATTTAACCAGTTACCTCTACTATTACAAAAGAAAGTGTTTCTCTTTGTGCAGTGTCCTGATGAATCGATGGCACATACAATAATGAAATTTGGCACACAGATAGTCCTCATTTTTTTACAAATTTAATGTCCGGCCCAAATTTTAAAATTTAAGCAAGAACATTTTAAAATTAATTTATACGTTCTTTCCCTTCATTCATTTTTTTCGCGGAACTGACATCACAGCTCCTCAATTGAAGAAAGCAAAGGATTTTGTGTTTTTCATCCTTTGCAACTGTGCCAAATTCTGACGACATGTTTTAAGAGAGAAACAACTTTTGTATTTTTTTTTCTTTAACAGATTTCCACTTTTAGTGCATTTTGATTTACATTGTTGATTAGCATAACTTTCTTGCTAGCGATTTGAACTTTGTCACAAGCCATTTGAGGTTTTCTGACTTCACATTTGTTAAAAATAGAGTAAAAATTTTAACAGATTTGAAATCTACAGAAAATTTTACACCAGACTGATATCTTAAATCAAATGTAATTTTTTTTAAACGTATAATTTTTCAATTGTAACCCGGTGTTATGTTGTGTGTTGGTGGGACTCACTCTTAAAATTATTGGGTTTTTTCCTTATCTTTCTTTTTTATCAATATCGGTAGGGACACGAAAAGAATTGTGCAGGGCAATGCCGTGCTGGCTTACTAGTTAGTTAGCTATAAAAAACAAATGTTGCTTGAAAAGTATTTTCCGTGACTATTCCTTGTCACATTATTTTTTCTTGGAACATTGCAACAATAAAAAATTTTCTATCCTTCACAAGCAAAAGGTTTCAATATTTTTCTTGACCTGGACAAAGTGACCAAGTCAAAACATGTCTTTCACATTGGGACAATCTCAGTCAAACCAGGACCTATGGTAACCCTAGTGATAAACACTGACTGCGGTTTACATGAACACATTTGCTGACCCATGATATTCCTAGTAACTGGATTTAATTGAGTGCTAGTTCCGAGATATATTGCATACCTATTCTGTGAATTCTTTTCTCCAAAAAATGTAAGTAAATATAAAAATTCATTTCAAAACAAATTTGAATTTTTTTTAGTGAGTCAAAATGGAAACTGGACAGATTTTATAATAAGTAAATAGTGCTAGAAATCAATACAATTGATAAATATAAATTTAAAAAAAGTATTTGTCTATGAAAGCGCACAACCATTTTAATATTAAATTTTTAAATAAAAAAATATGATCATTTCAATACCAGAAGAATATCTATTAAGATTTGCAGTTATTATACATTTCAAAACAAAGATAAGCTGTTATTAGGTAAACATTTAAAAAATAATAACTAAGATTTTTAAGAGATATATCTGGTATCCCATTAGCATTTTGAGGGAAGCAAATTCAAGTAAGCTCACCATATTGCAAAACATGCAGCTGCAGTCTTGCAATGTATACATTTTTTTGGCAGGCATCATTACTAAGCATAATTTACACAAAATACTTTGAGACGTTTTTGCAGAGAACTCGTCAGAATACAAGAGCGAGGGCGACTTTGCAAAGGCATCCAGGTTACTGATACCAGCACTGGACCTGTACAGCTTGTAGCAACTCTGGCTTGGCAACTTGGAGGGAGGATGTGAGCTTTTGAGTGTGGAATTGATTTCACGCGTGCTAGCAGCTGACGACAGCAGGTTTGCAGAGGATGCTAAGTGGTGCACGTCACTGCAGCTGAAAGATGACCTGAACGGCAGTTTCTTACTCGAGCAGGTGTTGCTCGTCTTACTCTGTCCGCTGCTTTTCCCAGTAGGAGGCAGCAACTTCCACAACAGGAAGGTTGGACAACGGTCGACGGCCTCCAAAGTAGTGAGTCCAGTGTCGCAAGATTTAGAGGCCGGAACGTTGGAAGAGGATCGTTTCTCAGGTTGGGCCACTTCTTTGGCAAATTTGCTGCTCTTACTTTTGCGTAAAAGCCAACGAAATGAAAAAAATTGCTTCTGCTTTCCTTCTCGAATTTCATGCTTAATTTTTGAAGCATTTTTATCATCTGGAGGAGACATAGTGAGTTCCTTTCCTGAAATAATTAGAAAAAATACCATAAGAATTTTCATGTGACTGAAAAAATATCAAATTACACAAAATAATTTAAAGAAAAAAACTGACAAAATGCAAGAAAGTTGGGATTTTATTTCAGAAGGAGCTCCAGTCAGTTTTTATGCAAAATACCATTACATCTTTAAAAAGTTTTACCTAAAAATTTTATACCAAATATTTTACAACCAGATTTTAATTTAAAGTAAAGGCAAACTGCAATGTAAAAAGAAATACACTTTGAACCAAGTACAGAATTCACAGTACAAGATAGTGTTTGCCAAATGCTTACATATAACGAGAACAAATAACAATGAAGTAACTATTCAAATCTTGTTTCTTGAAATTCACATTTAATTTTTCAGTAACTTTGAGCATATATACATATAGAAATGTGTGAGGAAGAAAAACTAAATCATACTTCATAATAGAGGAGACAACCAACCCACAGTGAACTTCTGCAATGATCATCCTGCAATGTTGCAATGCTTTTTGTCAAACATGCAACCAATTTCCTCAATTAATGTGCAAGAAATTCCTAGTTAATTTGACTGTAATGAATTTAAAGGTTCATAAACTAGCACGATCTGGACATATGCTCAAAAGCTTCAATGAAAACACTCTTCAATGATTTATGACTGGTTGCACATGGGTAAGTAAGTTTACAAGTTTCATTAAAATCATAATCAGAGCAAAATTCCATGAGAGGGTATTAACTGCACATTTTTCTATTGCTTAACAGTTAGCTCTCAAGTAGAACAATGAACCTAACACAGTTCCAAACCCTACTGCACTGAAAATATCCAGATATAGCATTTTTTTCGTGTCCTAGGAAATTCTTACTAATTCTTTGGATGTTATAAACACTGTTCATTCCAAAATTTAAATAAGTGGAAATAAATAGTAAAAAAGGTGATAGAAGCAGGGCAGTGTGACAAAAAATGTCTATTTTCTCTTTTAATGGTTAACTCAAAAGACAAAATATATTCCAACTGAAAAATATCGTTTGGAAATTGGCAGTTACAATTACAACTTCTAAAACACAAAATAAACAAAGCAGGAGTAAAAATCTTAACTATTTCATCCTGAAATGTGATTTTTCATTTTAGAATATTTGAATTGTTTAAGCTACAATTTACTTAAGTCCACAAAGTAAACTAGATATTTTATTTACTACTCAAGAGATATGAGTAGATAATTTGAAAATAAATATTAAAACAGATCAGAAAACTTCTACTGGTGTGAAATTTAAAATAACTCAAGACAATTTGTGTACCCGTTTTTGTCTTACCCGCTATGTTTGATAGCAAATTAACGTTTGCTAGAAACATGCGCTATTTTTAGTTCACAATCCTTTCATTAAGTTCTTAATGGGAACTTTTTAATAAAATATGAATATAAGAAAAAAACATAGAAATTTAGTCGCACAAGAAGCTATAAAAACATAGCATAAGACAATTCGGCGCAACATTACCAACCTGGGTTACAAATGTCTCCAACTGTCTGCAATCGTATCACAAATTTTGAAACCTTGGGGAATCCAGAACTAGTCCAGAATAACCAGATGTTCCACAAAATTCAAGTGAATTAGAATGTTTCATGCATCTGAAGTATCCACGTATGAAATAGGCAATTTCAAGTTCACTTGAATTTAGATAGAAGCCTGCCCAAATGCATAGGATTGTATGTGTGATTCTCTTGAAACAATTTTCCCAAGGTAAACTATTTACATTCTCTCTGACAAAGAAACTAAAATGAAGGCTTACGATCTTGACAATGTAAACAAAAACAAGTTTAGCAGTTCCTCTACACATGGACGAAAATAAATCTCAGCAGGGGAGAAAGACAGGTTTCCAACGAACGATTCAAGATCATTTCATCAAGGTTCCTTTCAAATACATGCTACTCCCGACCACCAGGGCCGACCAACCGGTATAGTGGTTAAGGTGTTAACGAGCGCCTCAATGGAGTAAGAACTCCAGACAAGCGAGAGACATTTCGAAGGAGCCGAAAATGCAATGCGCATGAGCAAACTTTCTTTGGTGATTTCGCTATTCTTGTCGTCAATTTAATGTAGGATTCTAGCAGTCCTCCTGCTGTAGATCAGCATTTGCCATTTGGATTGTATAGATGAAAGCGGAAGGACAAGGTATTTTGAGTAGTGGTCTTTTGTGTGCCGACCAAATGTTTTCTATTTAGAAGCCAAATTTCAGTAAGCAATAATATTTTAATTTATTGAAGATTTTCATTCCTATCCATTTGTTTCGCAAATTGTTTGTTCCTTTAAGTTAGCTTGTATTTAAATGCTATCCAACGGAATAAACGTTTTGACGGACAGATTCTCTTCATTTACTTATTTTTCCTGCATTTTATATCCCGTTTTGAAATGTATTGTTCCCTTGTTATGCTAAATCGTGAATAACGTTGAGTTAGTTTTTTTTAAGTGCTACCCAACGGAATTGACTTTTTGGCGAACAGATAAAAATCCTCTGTCAGTTGCATATTTTACGTATTTTATTCCTTTATGTGTTGTATTGTTCATTTGCTTCGTTAAATAGTTAGTAACGTTGAGTTAGCTTGTTTTTAAGTGCTACCCAACGGAATTGACTTTTTGACGGGCAGATGAAAATTCTCGTTCAGTTGCATATTTTATTCATTTATATCCCCTTTTTTTTGTACTGTTCATTTGCTTCGTTAAATGGTGAATAACTTTGGGTTAGCTTGTTTTTTTAGTTAATATGGTAAATGGTTAGGTTGTCCCTCGGTCTTTCCTTGGTTGTGGCACAATGATTATGCCCACTGCACTAGCAACCTGTGAGTTGTAGGAAGTACAGGTGTGATTCCTCTGTAATTGTGTTTCTCTCTTCTGTGCCAGTAAAAATTTCATTTTGTGCATGTATTACTTGATGTTGTACTTCATGCGTCTATTGCAACAAGGCCAAATATGGCCCTTGCACCATAAAAAATCAACACTTCTGGCATCTTTCTCTTTGGGATTGAACCTAGGTTGTAGTCAATAGCATATGTTTTACCTGTGTGGCAAATTCAACTCCTTAAATATTAATTGCTTTTTATGGTGTAATCCCTAATAATGTATATATTATTTGCTTGCTATGCTAAGTGGTGAATCGTGTTGCGTTTGCTTGTTTATAAATGCTACTCAACTAAATTCCCTTTTTGGTGGGCAGTGAAAAGTTTTGTTCATTCACATATTTGAATATTAAATACATATTGTTCACTTTTTTCATTATTTGCAAGTTCCATTGAGTTAGCTTGTTTTTAATGCTACCTATCAAAATTAACTGAGAATATTTTGTGTTTAAATAATATTCCTTTTTCTTATAGATGTGATGTATGTGTTTCTTTCATCAATTTTTTTACCAGCTACTAAAGTAAAAATTTTCTTGCTGTGGTAAATTGTTCTGCTGATTTGTGTTAGATATGTTGAAAATATCTTAATTCCTTTATTGCGAGTTCATTTAGTTGAATATTTTTAATTATTATTGTAAGCTAAGAATGTAAGATGGTAAATAATTCAAGAATTTATTTTGCTTGAAAAAACCTGTATGTCCCATTTCAGCCTCTACTCCCAACCATCTGTCACTGAATTGATGTAGGATCACATTCCTTGTCACTGGAAACAGGATTTTCATTTTACTCTAAAGGTGAAAGTAGATATCACATTCAATAAAAACTTGTTCATTTTCATTCTGCCAATTTGCACTGATCTCAAATGTATGTTATACATAAACTTTTCATTTTTGGAGAATATTTTTCAACTTATTCTTTATGCTAGTAATTCTTTTAAATTTCAATAATTTATTCCCACAGCACTACAGTTGTGGGTTTGTCCATTGCTCTAGCAACCTGCAATGTAGGAGGCACGGGTTCAATTCCTGAATGTATTTCTCTCTTGTACGTCAGTAAAACTGTCTTTGTGTGTGTATGTCCATTACTTGATATTCTATATTCTACACCTTGTGCAGTATGGTCGAATTTGGCCCTTTCTCCATAAAAACCCAACCTGAACCATTAAAATAACATTTTAAATTGCCAAGCAAGATCTGTAGAAGTTATTGATCACTAAGCACATTTCTTTTATTTCTATTCAACGATTTTTGAAGCAGATAATAAAATTCTTAATTTTTAAATTATATTCAAATATTGAGTACTGTACAAAGTAGAATAGAATACACACATCTGGAGTCCAGGAGGGGAGACTGTTAAGTGAAAGGAATTTGGGTATTAAATTATAAGTGTTATGGCTAAAAAAGTTAGTATAAGATTTTATTTATTTTACTGTATTGAGTAACCACTCAAGTAGTCAAAAGAACACCTTTTTTAAATCAATTAAATTTTACTTGAATGAGATTTTTGTCATTCAAACACATGTATTACTACACAGAACGCAGATCTTCAAATTTTTATAAAAATTGTCAATATATTGTGGACATACGACAGATTCAAATTTATGATCTCAAAATATGTGAAAATAACTTATTCAAACCTGTATATTGGAAAATCATAATGCTAGTAATTAATCTTCATTTAAAAATGTGAAATAAAACTTATTTTAATTATTTTTCCACTTTACCTACTCATTTACTATAGTAACGAATATTTTGTAGTGCATTATTTATAGTACTCTATGAAAACCATTTTTATTTATAAAATTAAAGCATTCTATATACACATCCCTTAGCTAGGTTTTACATGTAAAATTTAAACAGCATAGTTTGGAAAACTTGCAAGTTTGATTACAAGAATTATTTTAGACAAACAGGTAAATAATCTTCAAAGATCAAGATTAAAAAAAAAGCATCTAATCTGAAATTTAACCTCTAGTGAAGTTTCAATACGTTTAGTTATTCGTTTTTAAATAGTTATAATGATAACCTATCTAGTGGGGTATTGTAGATAATGTATGTATATTCACCCCATGTCATATAGGATTCATATATGAATAGGTAATTTATCAAATATTAAAACATTTTTTTGAGTAATACTACAAAAAAGCGATCGTTGATTTGAAAAATTGCTAACTACATGGAACACCTAAATAATTTGTCAAGCTCCTAAATAACTAATAAGTGCTTGAGTAAAGTACAGTGAATAGTGTTGGAAAATGTTCAGAATATTTTCAATATGGCTTTCACAAATTAAGTAACTCTTGTCCTTGTCAATGTTACATTCAACCAGCTTTGCATCTAAAATCTCAAGCATTGTAGTTTCCTAGTAATGGTGTATGCATCGATTTTGAGGCTATTCTAGAGAATAAAGAATTCGCCCCTAATCTTTTATAAAACTTTTAAATGCCTTTTCAAATATTTTTGGCAGAAAAAATATTGTTTTTTATTAAAAATGTCTAAATTTTAACTCTTAAATTTTTTTAAATATATACAGTGGCTCCCAAAAGGTGTTCGTACACATTAAAAATTTGTTTAAAAAAACCCGCTGTAGCCTGGAATTGCATTCGAATATATGAAATCCAGTATTTTTTCATATCTCCATGTGATTCTCTGAATAAAACAACATTTTTTTTGTTTAAATATTGAATTATTTTCTTTATATATATTTATGACTTACTGTGGGGGTAACTCTAAAGAGTGCCAGCACCGTGACCAGTAGTCTATTGTACTAAATACCCCGACTGATCTAATAAAAACAGATTGCCGAAATAAATTTCATCATGTACCCGATTGGAATGTTTGGTAATTCCTAGGGTTCATTACCATTACCCAGATACTCGAAACGTTGGGTAGAGTAACAATCACACAAAACGTGTACAGAACCCTCCTCTGCCATCTACGTAATGGGTCATCTATAACAACCATAAGGTTGAGGCGTCTATTTAGGATACAATGGCCAGTTAGAAGGCCAATAGCTACCCTGATTTCTTTTCTGCTCAATTTCAGAAGTTCCCTCGACCAGAGAGTTTGTTGATTGAGCTCTTTGGCTTGTCTTTGATCTGTAGTGATAATCTACTTTTATCTAAATCTACCTTTTGCATCCAACCACATAACATATCATTATGTTGAAGCCAGGCCAAAACAGGCTCTGGTCTAAAAAAATGGCATTTCATATCCACGTTTTGCTAGTTGGTCTGCTATTTCATTACCCTCAGGGACCCACATAAGAGACACTTCGTTTCTCTCAGCCAAACCCACAAGTGCATTGTGACATTCCCACACTGCTATTGAAGAAAAGCAGTGTCTCTGCAAAACCTTTAGGCCTTCTTGCTGTCAGAGAAGATCTCTAAGACCATCTTAACAACCCCAATATAGAGGCAGTTGCAAGTACAAGTAGAGATCGCTAGAACCTCAGCCTCATATACAGTGGAGATCTTACCCTGAAAGATAGCTTTATTTTTCGATTAGGACAAAAAGCACCTGAACCAGTGCCATGATATGTTTTTGAACCATCTGTGTACCAAATTTCATCACCTACCCTGATCAGACTGGAGACAAATGTCTAGTTGTAAAGATAATGTTGTATTTGGCTTGAAAGCAAAACTGCTTTAACATCCAATCAGGTCTCATTAGTAGATAAAGATGTTCTTTTACCTGCGTAGCAACATTTTTAAACATAGACATTTCATAGGGCGATTTCCATAGACCCATAAGTTTGAGGCGTTGTGAACACGAAAATGCCTCAAATCCCACTTGTTTATGTAGTAGTAGGAGTCCTAGAAGCATTTCTAGACTCTGTGATGGAGTGGTACGCATTACACTTGAAATTGCAACGGTCGCCATTCTCTGTAGACTAGTGAGTTCTTCTTCACTGTCTCATTACGGGTTCTACTCCACCAGGCAATGGCCCCATAAGATACCACTGGAGTAATCACTCAGTGCATATCCAGTGCAACATTTTTGGCGTTAGACCCCAGTTAATTCCTACGGCACGTCTGCAAGCCCAGAACACTTTTGGCCCTGCTCGTACACTATTGGAGCATGTAAGCTCTATGTCAAGGTAACTCCTAGATACTTCCTCGTCTGAATATGCAAGTGGTGTTCCAAAGAATTTTTAGCTAATGCATATCTCACAGCCTTTTCGGGGTAAACAGGACTAGGCTAGTTTTGCTGGAGTTAACCGACAGGTTCACCTCTCTGCACCAGTTTTCAATCTTTTTAGGGCAGTGCTCATGATATCCGTTATAGTATTCTGGAACTTACCTCTTATGACCATTGTTGTCATCAGCATAACCTAGACAGTACTGGCCCAGAAAGTGAGTGCTGTTTAGGAGCTCGTCAACAACTAGGCTCCATAATAATTGTGACAACACACCTGCCTGTGGACAGCTTTTACAGTGAGTGTGTCTCCCAGCTCGAGCCATACTTGTCTCAAGCATATATTTTATCCAGGTGCAAACCAATGGGTTAACTTTTCGTTTGATAAGAGATTACATCCGTTGGAACTCTATCAAAGGCCCCCGCAATATCTAGAAAGGCTGCCAAAGCAATTTCCTTTCCATTAACCGCTCTATCAAGGACCGTAACAAGATCGCATAGGGAAGGATTTCCCAGGCTGATAGGCGTGTTGAAATCTTGATTGGGGTTCAATTTTTAGAACCTCGTCTCTCTCTCTCTCTAATGTATCTCTCAATCAATTTCTCCAAATTCTTAAGAAGAAATGACGTTAGGCTAATAAGTCTGAAGGCTTTAGCTTCATTGTTTCATTTCTCGCACCACCCACTCGTAGCTCTACGTAACGATATGCACCTGTCTTACGTTTTTACAGATCTGTGTGGCTCAAGTATAATGCAACACCCTTAATTAATGAGCCCACTCACTGAGCATCTTCCCATGGGTGCCCATGACTTAATGGGTTTGTACAGGATATTGCTTTTTCAGGTCTCTGGTAAAAATTCAATAGCACCCTCTTAGGTGCACCCATGAATCCATGAATCAAAAACAGATACATGTCTTTTCTATGTATTCCCGTAGATACGTCCATGAATTAAAAAGGATATATTGCTTTTTTCGGGCATAAGGAGCGTAATGAATTATGTGGCCCATGAATTAAATATATATATGTGACGACTTTCTTACAAGTCTCACTACATAGTTCTCATAAAATACGAGCAGGACAGAGAGCAATGAAAAAGACGTCTTTATTAGACCACAGTCATGGTTCGAGTGCTATAAGAGATGGCACAGCAAGTTATGTTACAAGCTGCGTATCAACAAATTAATTATTCCTTGATCAGCAATACTCAGACAGATTTCATTGCCTTATATGGTATCATTTGATGGGACATTTTACAGTAAATAGATGGGAACAGATGGATCACGGCGTGGGAAGATGAATTTAGCTTAGCTTGCGAAAATTAATTAATTCTGATGCAATGGGCTGCGAAACTGTAAAAGGCACGTGAAAAAATACTCGGAGGCGCCGGCCAATGTCAAAGCAATTTTCTCACGAATCATTTTTTAATGTTACATATATATATACGTATTTGCTTTCATACGGGTAGGTGGGCTTAAGCCGGTACGCAGGTGCGCTCCTGTGAATTAAAAGGTGATTTTTTTTCAAGACTAGGGTGACATATGCTCCCTTATCTCCCTTGGTGAATGTTTCCATTGATAAAGGCATTTGCTTTATATCCTCTGAGGGAAATTTAAAATACCAAACCTTCCCCTCGTGTGTGCACTTATGCACAGGGTCTTCAGAAAGGTGGTTCTGTATCTTTCACTTCAATAACCAATATTTAATTTCGATTGTTGGAAATTGTTTGCATTTTATTTTTACTACGAAAGAGGGTATAAAAATACGTACACAGTTTTTGTAATTGAAAGTTGAATTGTGAGACTTTAAATTAAAAAAGCATTCTCAGTGGGATATAATAAATTATCAGAAAGCATAAAATAACCCCAATATGAATCGATCGGATAGTTAGATCAAACGATACGGATAATGTACGTATAATGTGTACAAATTACATGTATTTGAAAAAAAAAATTCTATGAATCCCCATACTGTTCTAACTTAAAGCTTTCATAAAGCAGAGACAAATAGCGTACAATAAAGAAATACTTTTTTGGGAAAAAAATTTGTAGCGATTTTTTGGAATTGAGGTTAGGATTTAAATTGAATGTCTGAAGCTAAAAAAAGGCACTCTCGATTCAGGTGCTTTGCGTAAGAAAAGCAAAACTCACACTTCTCTACAAAAACAGGTTTAAAATTATATTTCTTTACCCCTTCCCAGTATGTAAAATTGGTAATTTTTATTCAACGTCGTACTAGAGCAACACAACGGGCTATTGACGACGGTCTGTTATCGATCCCTTAAGGATAAGATCCGAGGCCAACACCTCGTAGTTTTGAATCACGGTCAGGTAACAAAGCAACGCCTGAGCTGGCACCCCACTCTCCAAACTTCCACACCAACTAACGTGAGGACTTTCGGCCACGACAGATTTAAGGTGCACCAGCCGCCTCTACACCATACGCTTACAAACATACATGCCCTGACCCAGATTCGAACCAGGAACCTTTTGGATCTAGAGGCTAACAACATAACCACTTTACCGGTTGGTCGGCCCCATTATGTAAGCACTTGCAAGGTCCCTGCAGACAAGTGTTTTTACATTTTAGAATTTTTTTTTCACACATTTAGGGCTGTTGTAGCCCAGTTATAAGAATAACAGATTAGCAACCTGAAGGTTGCGAGTTCGAAACTAGGTCCAACCAAAGACCGTCGTATATACGGGGGGAAGTGTGCACGTTAAATGTGTCGTGGAAACAAACGTCCTCACGATGGCTTGGTGTGGAAGCTTGGAGAGTGGGGTGCCAGCTCAGGTGTTGCCATCTGACCGTGGTTCCAATAACGTGGTCCACATTATTTTCCCTTCGGGATTGATTCCGCGCAACGTTAATTAACTACCTACCTAACACACACATGTTAGCAATTTGCTTAGATATTTGAGCCGACCAACCGGTATAGTGGTTAAGGTGTTAGCCTCTAGATCAGAAGGTTCCTGGTTCTAATCCGGGTCCGGGCATGGATGTTTGTAAACGTATGGTGTAGAGGCGGCTGGTGCACCTTAAATCTGTCGTGGCCGAAAGTCCTCACGTTGGGTTGGCGTGGAAGTTTGGAGAGTGGGGTGCCAGCTCAGGTGTTGCTTCGTCATCTGACCGTGGTTCAAAATTACGAAACGTTGTCCTCGGATCATTCCCTTAAGGGACTGATCCCGGACCGTCGTCAATAGCCCGTTGTGTTGCTCTAGTACGACGTTAACTAAAAATTACCATTAATTTTGCTTAGATATTTGAAGAAATGCAAAACAAGAAGGTTCAAAATATTAACTTTGAGTAACTTTACTTAAATATTAACCAAAAGTTTAACTTCTGAACTGATGATTTTTTTTATTACATGATCTTTAGAGATGGTAGGTATTTTAATTGCCGCACAGCAGCAATACAACGGGTTATTGGTTAGATCGAGTTTCTAACTCGCAAAGCTCGAGTTGTTAATTTGCTACTCTTCCAAATGGGCTACGACGGCCCTGATACTTTTTTGGTAATAATAATAAAAAACAACACAAAATGTTAAAAAAATAGTTAAGAACCGAACGAAAAGCTAAAAATGAATAATTAAAACGAATTATTTCTCAATATGTTTTTCACATTTTTTAACTTTATTTCTTAAATATTTAAAATGTAATTTCGTTAGAAACTTGGGTTAATCTTTTCGAAACATTAAACTAACATTGATTATTTTTTCTTTGGAAATTATAAGACAAGCTCTTTTTACCATTGTACAGATAATAAACGTAAAGAAATAGATGGGTATAAAAATATTCTTCCATATCACATTTTATTGTGTTGAATATAAAACTTCGGTTTGTTTTGGGGTATGTAAATAATAAAAATTGATGTTTGCTTAAATGTTTTTTTACAACTCAAATTTGAAATGTTAAAAATAATTTAGACAATTACCTATCCATACAAACGTTTACGTGTAACCAAATATTTACACACACACACAAAAAAAAATATTTTTTTGATGAAATGGATTAAAATATCACAGCCTATATATGTCATTTTAATGTGCCAGCAAAGTAAAGGCACTTGCAAAACAATTCAAACCTGTAAGTATCAAATACTTTTTTTTTTAAATCTATTTTTCGAAATGATTCAATAATATGGTAGATGCTTCATCAAATTGCACTTTTACTGAACTCGATGTTTAGATAAATCCATGTTTAGATGAATGTAGTGGAAAATCTGAAATAGTTGGTAGAAATTGAATCTCGACTTTTATAATAGGGTCTTTCAGATGAAGAAAACCCTTTTTTTAGTAACTTATATCATCGGATTAAAACTAATAATACTCATTCCTCTCAAATGGTAGATAAGCATTGCAAAGAAGTGCGAAATTTCAAGACGTACATTTTTTTATCCAAACTGCAAATTTATCCCTTAAGTAAAGCTGCAATAAAAAGGAATTTTTTAAAACTGTTCACATGTGAATTAGAACCTGGTTTTAAAATAAAAGAAATTATGTGATCAAAACCTGTTTTTGTCAGCAAAGCAGTGCTCAGCAAAATGTAGTCAACTTAGCAAATATTTCACAATTTGATGCATTTTAATTATTTAATGTACATTTGTAGTATGCTATTGAAAAGGAATTTTTAAAATAAATCAATTTGGATTTGTTTAATTAAAAAAATTATACGTATTCCTTTTTGTGCTTAAGTAATATGATTTTAAGAGCACGATTTTGAAAAATTATTACACTATAAACTTATTAAGGGGGTCAAGGACTCAAATAATGAAAAAATGTCCAATATTTTTTTATTATCTAAAAAAATAATATAGATATTTATGAATAAGATGACACTTAAATTTTGTTTCTACTATAAGTAGAACAGGAAATATTCAACTTCTTATAAACATGACAGCTGCAAATCCAACGAGCCTTCATAATTGTAAACGCTCTTTTTCTCCTTTTGTGTTAAATGGGGTTTCAATTGTAAAAATGATTCAATTGTCATAAACGAACGAAATTTTCAACATTTACTTTTCAAATACATTTCTTTAATTTCTCTTCAGCAATTGTGTATATATGTATTAGTTTTTTTTCTATAATTTTTCGAATTTTGTATACTATGTGTTTTATGTAGTTTTTGAACAAAATATTTAAAATTTTTTTTTCCAATTGTTTTAATTAAAAATTACGGACACAATTTATAGTATGAATACCTTGAAGTTAATTAATGCTAAAATGAAGTGATTTGTTACAAAATATTTTGATACATATCAATTTTGCCCAACTTCAGAAATTTGACATTTTTTAATTTAATAAGAAAAATTTTAAAGTTTTAAAAATATAAAATAGTTATAATTACAAAAAAAAATGTATACCTACTTTAAAAAAAAATTCAAAACATAAACTCTTTAGAATTGAAGATTTTAGAATTTTGAGTCGGACCCCCCTTGTGAGCAGTTAACTGGATGACACTTGAATTATGTTGAAATTGCCAGGGAAAAGATTTCTTAATTATGTGTGCAAAAAGTGACTAAAAATAAATAAAAATGCAAACTTGTGTTTCTTCTCAAAGAATTCATGTCATCAAATCTATAGTTTCTAAAATTCAGACACAAACAAAACATTAAAATATTTACAAGACATTTCGTGCAAACTACCATAAATTTCAATGTGATTTTTTTCTTTCCAGAGAGCTTATTACTTACGAATCAAGCTTTAATGATTATTATTAGTTCTAATTTACAGTTGAAACAATTTCTATTAAAAAAACCTTGTTTTTCTGGGACGATATATTTTTTCTTCGCAAAACTTTACAAGCTTTCCTGATATTGACCAAGAACGTATTTAAAAACTTTAATTTCCATTCACTTGTTGATTTTAGCAAATTTTCGTTTTTTATTATTGTAAGGTTCGCCATCTCGCATCGTACAAGAAGTGAAACGCCAAGTTGGCAACCCTACATAGAAAACGCCAAACTGGCAACCTAAGAACAAAGCTTTTTCAATTAAAAGAAACGTCCACAAGATTTCAAGCCGAGGACGTGCGGCAAAAGCCAATTAAAAAAGTCAGAGCAATAAATAGCTACCGAGACAAGTAAAAGATAAAATCCATCTTTAGAACAGGAGATCAAGTAAAGATTTTATACAGCGGTGGGAGGAAAGTTACAATTTTGAATGCCTATCCAAATGTAATTGCTACTTTATACTACATGTAACTTACGTGACGATCGATTAAATTTAGTAAAATATACTCCAAATACAGAATTTTGACTTTGTGTCTTTTGAGTTTTTTTACTAAACTTTCACGACGGAGTTCATCAACAACCATCGGCCTCGGACCACTACTGGCGCAGTCGACAGGATCTTCGAACCCTGGAAATGAAGGTGAGAGCTCATCCTGAGTTTTTATTTTTTTAATTCATGCAACTCCCACACAATTACGGAGCGAAAGTAGACTTTGTTGAAAGCTAATGCTATTCATTTTGTTTAGAACACTTACGTGTTATGTGCACCACAGTGCAAATTTTATTTAGCACACCATGTGTTAATTAGATTAATGGTTAATTGTGAAACAGTTCATCAGAACTAGATACTTTTTGTGTTATTGGGTTAGAGAATAACTATTTCGTTTTGGAAAACGGGGATTTCTGGGAATGCTTGTCGCTAAGGCGTAAAGTTAATATAAATCATAATTTTAGACTATTTAGAGTGAGGTTTCCAACCTTTTTATTTTTTTTATTTCTGCATTCTGTGGCGTGAATTTAATTCCTGCGTTAAATTCGTTTGGGATGGCGTATCTCGCGAAAGCAAGGAAGGAGGATTTGAAGGTGTTGGCAGATGAATTGGGGTTAGATGTGTTGCCGCAACACAAAATCATCGATTTAAAGAACTCAATATTGAACAGCGAAGAATATGAACAGGAGTTTACCGAAAATCTTTTAAACAGTATCATAACAGATCGGAAAAATGCCGAGGAAAGGCGTTTCTTGGCTGAAAGTGAGGAAAAGCGCCTCGCTGCTGAGTCTGAAGAAAGACGTTTTGTGATGGAACTCGAGAAACGTTCTGTTTTCGAGTTAGAAAAGCTAAGGCTCGAAATGGAAGGCCGTCACAATACAGAAACATCAAATGAAGGGAATTCGAGCAACTCTAAGCACATATACGATCTACAAAGAGTGATGCAGAAGTTCGATCCTAAAGAAGGAGACATCAGTCTATATCTGGTTCTTTTCGAGAGGCAGGCAGAACATGCTCACATAAAAAGGGAGGACTGGGTGTCACAGCTTTTGGGTTTATTACCCTATGACATTACTCAGTTAATTGCTAGAGAAGAAGCGGCCGTCGCATATGACTACAGTCACGTGAAAGGGTTATTGCTAAAAAGGTTTAAACTAAGCCCAGAAACCTTCCGATTGAAATTTGTCCAGCTCAAGCGGACTGAAGATAAATCGTGGAAGGATTTTGCCTTTGAATTGACAAATTATTTTGAAGAATGGATTCAAGGTCTTGAGGTTGCGGATTTCGAAACGTTAAAGCATCTGGTAATTACGGATCAATTCAAACGTAAGGTACCTCCGGAAATGCGAGAGCATTTTGTCGATGAGTGGAGCACAATAAAATCTCCTACTACTCTAGCGGAACTCCTTGACAAATACGAAAGTGTTCGAGGGTTCAAGAAAAAATTCCATTCACCTGAAAATATTGTAAATAAGGAAAGAAATTCACATTTTCAAGAAAGAAGACGTTTTCAAGAAAGGAACTCCGATTTTCCTGCTAGATATGGACAGTTTCACGAGAGGAGTACTCATCAACGTAATACGAGTCCGAAAAATGAAGCGGGAAGGAAGAAGAAGATTCAGTGTTATTCTTGCGGATCATTTCAGCATCTTAGAAACGCATGTCCTAAGCTAGGAAGAAGACAAACTTCAGCAGTTGTGAGCAATATCAAGACGCTACAACATCATGTGCAAGGGAAGACATGGTGGAGCCATCGATGTTGACAGCAAAAGTGACCGTTCCAGTCACAAAGCCTGTAGAATACCAAAGAGGTATTGATGAACTCAAGATAGTGAGTTTAAAAAGCGGTAATAATATCTTCGACGGTATTATCGACTCTGGAGCGCAGATTTCAGTCATCCGGGCTGATCTGATTGAGGATTCTCAAAATGAAGGGGAAGGAAAAATTAAAATTGTATCCGCATTTGGTGAGACAGAAATGGCACCTCTCAAGATAATCCATGTGAAAATCAATGACGGACGACACGGAGAAATCCCAGTGACATGTGCAGTGTCTGAAAAATTAGTAAGCGACATGCTCGTAAGCGTTTCAACGTATGACGCTTTAAACTCGAAGGTGGAACTTTATGGCAATATTATTAGCCAAGAAGGGGTTTCTCGAGTTGGAGAAATTTATTCAGTTTCGTCCTTAAACGAACTTACCTTGGCCCGTAGTGACACCGCAAATCACCCTGGGGTTAATGAGAAACGGAACGAGTTCGTGCAATTTCAATTGGAAGATGAAAGTTTAAAGGATATTTGGGAATTAGCAAGAAATAGAAGAAATGCATTCGAAGTGCAAGATGGGTTATTGGTACACTCAGAAATCGTAGGAGGAGAGAAAATTCAGCAGGTAGTTTTGCCTAAATTTAAAAGGCCCTGTGTCCTAAAAATGGCACACGAAATTCCATTGGCCGGTCATTTAGGAGAACAGAAAACCAAACAACGGATAAAGTATTCCTTTTACTGGCCGAATATCAAGATTGATGTCAAGCATTTTTGTGAAAGCTGCAAGGTCTGCCAGCTACGTAGAGGTACCACTTACAATGACAGAATTCCTATCCAACCTATTGTGAGACCTGAAAATCCGTTTGAAGTGTGGAGTGTAGATTGTATTGGTCCCCTAGAGCCACCATCCTCAAGAGGGCACAAGTTTATCGTTTGTGCTGTGGATTTGTGCACGAGATGGGCGGAAGCTATACCAGTCAAGAACATTACTGCGAAAACAACTTGCGACGTCCTGATGAAGATTTTCTCCCAGACGGGGTTTCCTAAAACTATCTGTACCGATCAAGGGACAAATTTCACAGCACAGCTCACCAAGGGCTTCATGCAAGTCATCGGGGTGTCACCAAGATTTTCAACTCCGGGGCATCCAGAAAGCATGGGAGCCGTGGAGAGATGGAACAAAACCCTGAAGGATATGCTCAGTAAGAACATACAAGAAAATGGTCGACAATGGGATATTCATCTCCCTTTCTTACTATTCGCATACAGAGAAGTACCTCACAGTACCACGGGAGTATCGCCATTTCAGTTGGTGTATGGAAGGTTACCTCCAGGTCCATTAAAATTAATTAAGGAGAGTTGGTTAGGAGAAACCGAAATTCCAACAGGAGCATCTCCTTCTGTTGAAAAATACTTAGAAGACCTTCGTCAAAGGATGAAAACGGCACACGAGATTGCCGCAGGGAATGCCGAAAAGGCACAAGGCTATTACACATCTAAATATAATCTGAGAGCGAGAGAAAAGACTTTCAAGGTTGGTGATAAGGTACTGATCCTTATTCCATCTTCTAGTCACAAACTTCTGAAGAACTGGTCAGGACCTGCAACTATTATCCAGTTAACTCGACCTCATTCTGCGTTGGTCGAGATGGAGGATAAAAGCCGAAAAGAGCTGCATTTCAACAAACTACGACCTTATATAGCCCGAGTTGAACAGGTGGGGTTGATTTTCGAACAAGATCAGGACTTTGGGGAAATCTTTTATGCCCCTACTCGAAATAAGAGTCAATCTGCCGACGATATTAAGGGTCATGTGTTCCAGACTACAGAGGCGTTGTGCGAAAAACAGCGACACCAATTAGTTCAGACCTTGGAAGGGTTTCGAGAAGTTTTCAGTGCACGACCTGGCCGAGCCAGAGTTGATGGACATTCAATCAAACTAACTAAAGATTGTGTACCAAAGAAAATGCATCCCTATCGGGTTCCCATCGCCTTACAAACCGAGGTGGATCGCCAAATCCAAGAGTTACTTGAACAAGGACTGATTGAAGAGAGTGACAGTGAGTGGGCACACCCAGTCGTCTGTGTGGCCAAAAAGGACGGAAGTATAAGACTTTGCGTCGACTTTCGAGTTTTGAACAGTTTTACTGTCCCGGATGCTTATCCAATGCAACAGGCCACCGAGTTACTATTTGAAATTGGTAGTGCTCCTTTCATCAGCGTTCTAGATTTGACAAAGGGTTATTGGCAAATCCCTTTAGAAGAAGAAGCTAAACCATATTCGGCATTTGTGACACATTCTGGTCATTTTCAATGGAACGTTTTACCATTTGGACTTAAAAATGCTGGAAGTACGTTCCAAAAGTCCATAGACAAAGTACTTAAGACACACAGAAAGTACTGCCGTGCGTATATCGACGATCTGGCCATTTTTTCCAGCTCGTGGGAGAATCACTTGCGTCACATCAGAGACGTGCTGAGAACTCTACAGACCGTTGGATTAACAGTCAATCTTAAAAAGTGCGAGTTCGGTAAAAAACAAGTGAGGTTCCTGGGACACATTGTAGGTTCCGGAAGACATGCACCAGATCCCCAGAAAATCGAAGCCATGCAGAACTTAGCACGTCCAACTACTAAGAAAGAGTTAAGAGGCATAATTGGTCTGGCAAGCTACTATCGGGAGTACATTCAGGATTTCTCGTCCTTGGTTTTACCCTTGACAAACTTAACAAAGAAAAGGGTGCCCAACAAAATACCTTGGAGTGATGAAGAGGAAGCAAGCTTCCAACAATTGAAGCAAAGGCTGACGGAAATTCCATTCTTATATACTCCAGTGTTAGATCAGCCATACCAGTTGTACACCGATGTTTCTGCAACAGCGATTGGAGCGTGTCTAGCTCAGCAAGACGAAGACGGAAAAGAACGTCCTATCGCCTTTTACAGTAGAAAACTCACCCCATGCCAAACTCGTTGGGCTACTATCGAACGGGAGGCGTATGCTGTTCTAAGTGCGTTGAAAAAATTTGACACTTGGATATTTGGAGCACAAGTCCAAATTGTCTCCGATCATAACCCCCTTACTTATTTGACCCAGGGAATGCCACAGGGTGCAAAACTTGCACGTTGGGCTTTGGCATTGCAAAGATATAACATGAATATATTGTACAGAAAGGGTAGTAAGCATGGCAATGCAGATGCCTTATCGCGCATCAAAATTGATGAACCCTAGTTTTTATTCAGTTCATATAAATATGTATATATATTTTTTTCTTCTCAAAACTGTAATCTGATTTAGATAATTTTGATAACGTTCTTGTGTCTTGTATTATGTATTTTATGTGGGAGTTCATGAATGTTAGTGTAGATATTTTTTTTGAGCTCTCACGCTTCTCTCGAAGGACTGGATATCGTAATGAAGACCAGCTAATTAATTATGACTTTTAGTTATGATTCTAGATGGCGATTGGCAGCAGCATCATCACTTATGACTTAAGTGATGGATGTGCTTCCCCGGAGGGACATGTAAGGTTCGCCATCTCGCATCGTACAAGAAGTGAAACGCCAAGTTGGCAACCCTACATAGAAAACGCCAAACTGGCAACCTAAGAACAAAGCTTTTTCAATTAAAAGAAACGTCCACAAGATTTCAAGCCGAGGACGTGCGGCAAAAGCCAATTAAAAAAGTCAGAGCAATAAATAGCTACCGAGACAAGTAAAAGATAAAATCCATCTTTAGAACAGGAGATCAAGTAAAGATTTTATACAGCGGTGGGAGGAAAGTTACAATTTTGAATGCCTATCCAAATGTAATTGCTACTTTATACTACATGTAACTTACGTGACGATCGATTAAATTTAGTAAAATATACTCCAAATACAGAATTTTGACTTTGTGTCTTTTGAGTTTTTTTACTAAACTTTCACGACGGAGTTCATCAACAACCATCGGCCTCGGACCACTACTATTATCCATCCCTACTTTCATGCATCCAGCACCCTTCGCGACATGAAACCACATTTCTTCCCGCGAGCGCGGTCATCAACCTAGGCTCGATTCACATTCGGATTCGGGGAATCTTAAAAAGGCGGGAAACGGGAGTGAAAACGCGCCTTCCTTACACAAAAAAGGATTGTCTTTTTTGGCAGTTTATGGCAAAGGCAAAATGGATCAAAATACTACATAGTCGCCAAAAATGCTGTTTGTACTACGTCATAGCTTCAGGCATGCGCAGTATTAAGAGCCAGACAGTGCAGAGTGTGGAGTTCTTACTCCGTTGAGACGTTCGTAAGGTGTTAGCCTCTAGATCGGAAGGTTCCTGGTTCGAATCCGGGTCCGGGCATGGATGTTTGTAAACGTATGGTGTAGAGGCGGCTGGTGCACCTTAAATCTGTCGTGGCCGAAAGACCTCACGTTGGGTTGGCGTGGAAGTTTGGAGAGTGGGGTGCCAGCTCAGGTGTTGCTTCGTCATCTGACCGTGGTTCAAAATTACGAGGTGTTGTCCTCGGATCTTTCCTTCAAGGAACTGATCCCGGACCGTCGTCAATAGCCCGTTGTGTTGCTCTAGTACGACGTTAACTAAAATTACCATTACCATTACCATTACCCGACCACCAGTATAATTCTTCTCTAACTGGAGAATCGTTCTTGGGAATACTTTCGCTTTCAAAATAAAATTTTCAAGAATTTAGGAATTAAAACATTTTTATTTGATAGTGTTTAGAGGTAAGGTAAGGTAAGTTTAGTTAACGTCGTACTAGAGCAACACAACGGGCTATTGACGAAGGTCCGGGATCAGTCCCTTAAGGGAAAGATAAGAGGACAACACCTCGTAATTTTGAACCATGGTCAGATGACGAAGCAACACCTGAGCTGATAGTGTTTAGAAATAATTAAGTTTGGATTATATTTTTCAAAGGCGGAATCGTAAAATTGGGCATAAATTTGCAAAGATTTTAAATTATTTTGAAACAATTATACCAATCACGAAGTTTTGAAGAGTATAATAGCAAAGGGTTTTCCAGAAAAACTAAATATGAAGGATTTGCAATATGAACAAATAAGCAACCGAAGGGCGAATATTTTACTTCCGGGTATCCATTAAAAAGAAATTTCAGTGTAAGCAATCAAATCTGAGAGGAAAGAGAGAATGTACTTCCTGTCAACTATCAAAAATCAATTCGGAATGTATTCTTTCGAATGTTTATTGGTAAGATCCTTCAGAATCCAGGTTGGTAGTTTCAATTAACGTCGTCTGCTATTGACGACGGTCCGGGATCAATACCCTAAATTAGACAAAAAGTTGTTCAGGGCAGCTTGATCTAGAGTGCCTATATAATAAGAGTGGCGACAAGGGACCCAATTTGGCCCAATGCGCATGCGCGGCAGCCATTTTTCTACCAGAATCGTCTCAAAGACGGTTTCTGGGCGAATTAATATATCATTTCAGGGAGAACAAAAAGTATACGATTGTTATAATATGGATACATTCTGTATAAATGAATCATTTAAACGCTCAATTACATGCGGAATCGATGAGATGGATTGCACAACGCGCTAACTTAGATTGCGGGAAACACCATGTTGTTCGAAAAAAGCTATTTACTTAAAAAGTCTTCAAATTTATACGGACAAAACACTAAATTAATAATAAATAAACATTCTAGAACACGAAATGGAACATGAATAAGTTATATTTTCTTTTTAATTTAATATACACACGTTTTTCTCGAACACACAAAATGTTCCCATGTTAAGTCTACGGGAGCTAGGATAAGACCGCCTCGGGCGGTAGAAAAGCTCTCTAAGCCAATCAGAAAGTGTTTCCCGTATGTCGCCACTCTTATTATATAGGCACTCTAGCTTGATCCATCGAGCCAACCTCATCTCATTGGTTGAAAAACGGTACGTTAATTAGCCTCTACTTTGAGTTCGAGAGTGTATAAGTAAAATAAGTTACTTATGTTTATAGGCGCCGACTTCATAGGGTTTGGGGGGCTCGAGCACCCCCCCCCCCCCAATAATTTTAAAGTAATTTTAGCCGTCGGCTGACCCCATGTGGGGGCCATGAATTGCAGCGAACCGGCTTCCGGAGTTCCATTTCAAAGGATGGCGGTGATTAGATGTGTCACTCATCGGGACCTACTTGGGATGACCCCCAAAGCGGAGAGTGGGGTTTCATTACTAGTGGGGTGGTCATTATCTCTGTTCTGAGAACTCCAGAAAGTTGTCCGACTAAGTTTAAGGAAGGGACGGAGTTTTTTCTTATCAGAAATTGCAAGATGGACGAATGGACATCCGGGAAAACCGAGAAGATGGGCAGTCTAAGGGGGGAAATTTGGTCAAGAAGTTCTAATCGTGGAGTCCAGCGACCGTTCAGGCTGCTGTTTTTGTCACAGTACGTGATTGTATTTGTTGCTCTGTGTCCTTTTTGCCCTCTTCTCTCCAGAAAGCTGCACTCTCGGAATATGCGTTTGGTCTTGTGAAAGAAAGGTAAGTTCTGTTTTATGCGTTTTATATTTTTTAATCAATATTAAAGATATACATAATTAATTCTTACGTATTTTTAGATGTAGCTTACGTTTTTTAATACCGATATTCTGTAACTTCCATTAAAAAAAAATGGAAGTTACTCAAACGGTTTTGATTACCTGCTTCGTAAAGTATTTGTCGGACTGATAAATTTCTAAATGCAAAGGATTTCTGGCATCGTGTTTTTAATTAGTAATTCTGATTATGTTTAGAATTCGAGATCTGATATTCTTGTTCCGCGAATAGTCATTCGAGGAACAAGAATATCAGATCAGAATATATCCGCGAATAGTCATTTGTGCGTTCCAGAAATGAAATAGAGCTGTATGACTAAATTAAATAGAGATTGATAAACTAGTAAAAGTAAAAAGATAAGTGCTTTCTGAGTCGAAAAGGTAGGAAGACATTTCGACAGTTAATTTTAAAATTCGAAAGGTATGAAGTAGAAATTATTTAAATTACAATGCATGGATTTTTCTGAATATTTTTATTGGTGGAGTGGTCGCAAACGGGACAGTCCTTTTTTCTCGCCAAAGTGGTAACCTTCCCTTTAGGTTTTTTTATGGCAACCCTATTAAGAAGATTAGGATTTTAAAGACGTTATCTGATTGGAATTAAACCGTGTTTTGAAGTGAAATTAAACGTGCTCTGATTGGTTTAGATTTTTTTTTTCTCGTTTAACGATAAGAGATAACGACGCTTAATCCGCCACTTTGTTTTTTATCGTTTCACCGTGGTCTGTGTTTTATCGTTCCTCGTGCATTTTTTTCTTGTTTAACTACTCCGTTTTGTTTTTTTTTTTTGAATCCCGTTGTGTTACTCTAGTACGACGTTAACTAAAAATTACCAGTTAATTACCGTGTTTTTTTTTGTGTAAAGGTTGGTGTTTACTTTTTTTCAAGTTGAGAATGAGCCGTTCGCTAACTCGGATTGCCATGAATATATTTGCTTCGGTAGGGAGATCTGTCCGAAGACTAAACGCGTCCATTGTCAGGGATATATTTATTTTAAACAACGGCATAGAATATCCGAGATCAAGAAGCTTGACAATGATTCGCATTTTGAAGCTGTTCGTGGATCACCAGCGGAATGTGCAGCATATTGCCGAAAGGATGGTATATTCAAGGAGTTTGGTACTCTTCCCGCAACTAATGTAGGCAGTAGCAAATTTGCAGATGTACTTGCTGCCGCTAAAACACGGCGACATTGAGGTCGTTAAGAGAGATTATCCGGGCATCTTCCTCCGTTAAAATACGAATATTCTTTCGTGCATCGAATTTTCTAGCGATTTATAATGTGGCGACAAAATGAGGGTAAGTTTCATTTTTCTATACCATTTCGCAAAAAATTACTATAAAATCCACAGAAATTGCTATCAAATCCATTTATGCAAAGGTTCACAGTGTGAATTTTGCTACATGGACACCGCGCCATCTTGTTATGGCGATCTCCGCCATCTTGGTTTGGCGACCAAAACAAACGCCTTGGCGCTACAGTCCCGTTTGCGACCACTCCACCTTTTTATTTAAATGAAATATCTCTTCAAATTTGCAACATTTTCTTTCTAACAAAAAATTGTCGAAACTTTTGTATTTTGTTTTTGTGAAAAATAACGAATATTTTATGATCATGGTTATCCGAAACCAACATTTGAATGAAACATTTTAAGTGCTATTACTTTTAAAACTTTCAAAATTTAAAAATTCTCTATAAAATACTTTTAAATTAGGAGTATTTTTATTTTCTATGAAATAAAAAAAATAGTACAAGCCAAGTGTAGAATATGGGTTTAATATTTATGAATAAAATTAGTACTGAAATTAATACTAATGCAGTGTATTGGTGCGTGTGGATATTTACACATCATTACACTGCCCCCTACAACAATATAATGTTGGGGGGTTGTCCCCGGGGCCCATTATTTTTAAATGGCGTTATTTAGAAAACATATTAAAATCTTGTACTGGTTTTTATTCAATTACAATTATACTTCTTAGAAAATTATTTTATGCCATGTTTAAAGGTAATGATGATTCATGATTTTAGAAATTATTTGTTTTAAATTTTAAGCAAGCTATTTTTTAGACGTAACAATGTTATATATTTTTTAAATAAAATATTTATACAGTACAGCCACAATCATCAATATGCAAAACCTTTAAACAATTTTAAAAATGAAAATAATATGAAACAAATAATTCCCTGGTCTCAAGGTAAAAGTGCTTTTTATATAAATTTTGGTCAAATTAGGTAAAGTACATTATTAATGATTTAATTATCTATACGTTATTTGAGTAAAACACCGCAATTCAAAATTCTTCCCTGGTTGGATTAAAAAGTTTGATGGTGTAAAAACTTTACTTTTTTTTTATAATAATTTGAATTCCAATTTGGTTAGCTTACACCTACTAAACCTTGTGTTTTAAAACATAAATGCCCTTTTATATTTTTTAAATTAGAATCCATCAAATATACTTCGAAACTGAAAACGCCATGTTTAAAAAACAATATTTTTTGACGTACGCACGCAGCGAATACAGAATCTCTATCTCGCTAACTCGTAAACTGTAAATATGTATACATAGACTTTATTTCAAGGTTCAATAATAATTGATTTAATTAGAACTCGTAGAGCGCATTTCCCAAATCAAAATTTTAAAAGTCATATACATTTAAAAAGTTATGTGCTTCATTAATTTAAGAAACTGTTAAGTAATGAAATAAGAAAATTCAACTAGAGAAAAAAAGGTCCATTTAATCAAAAATTTCCTGTACTGGTCCTCCTAGGATAAACAACCATGGAACGAATTATTAAACGTGAATAAACAACTTAATTAACTTTATTTTAAAAAATCCTAAAGCTTCATTTAAAAAAATAAATTTTACAAAATCTTAAACAAAAGAAATTACCAGCAACTTATTCAGTTCGAAATATTCCATTTCCATCATTCATTGTAGTTAACCTTTGCATTAGTTGATAAAGAGGCTTTCTTTAAATTTTTTTAATTAAAATACAAATACAAATACAAATATTGACGACCAGCTACAGGCTCAAGCCCAACAAGGCTGGTCCTTTGTTTATGAATTCTCCAATTCCCACTGACTATCCAATTGTGTCTTAAATTCGTACACTCCCTTTGAATTAACTATATTTTTTGGCAACGTGTTCCAACTGTCTATTACCCTATTAAAGTAGTAGTTTTTTCTTAAATCCCGATTAAAATGTGTCTTGTTCAATTTATACCCATGGCCCCTTGTTCTGTTATCCCTATTGAAATTTAAGCAATCTGTGTCCCCTTGTTTTACAAACTTGAAAAGCTGAATCAAATACCCCCTCCTTCTTCTTATTTCCAGTGTATACATGTTTAGCTTACTTAAACGTTCATTATAGTCGAAATTTGCTAGCCCCTTTATTATTTTTGTAGCTCTGTGCTGAACCCTTTCAATTGATTCTATGTCCTTTCTCATATATGGAGCCCAGAATTGTACAGCATATTCTAGATGTGGTCCTACTAAACCCTTATATAATGGCAAGATTATATTCTTATCCCTTAAAGTTACAGTCTTTTTAATATACCCCAATAACCTATTAGCCTTTTTACCCGCAGCTGAACATTGGTGACCCATTTTAAAATCCCTGTGAATTATCACCCCAAGATCCTTGACTGTTTCTCCCTACTTTACCTTTACTCCCTGCAGACAGTACTCGGCTCCACTGTTTCTTTAACCCATATGCAGAACTTGACATTTCCCTACATTAAATGACATACCCCATTTTACAGCCCATTCGGATATCTTATCAAAATCTCCTTGTAAAGTTTCTATCTGTAACTTGGTATCCACTGTCCCCCATATTTTTAATTCATCTGCAAAAGGCTTAAATAGTTTACTCATTTAAGCGGAAGCCAATGGGAAAGAGGTTTTTCTTTTTTAATTGGATTATAGAGTGTGTAACTTAAGCACAGAAGTTTGATTTGTCGGACAGCTGTTATCTGAAATTTATTCAAAGACATCAACATTTTAAGATTAATATTTAGATTTATTGTTTGAAAAGAGGAAAGAGTTTTCAAAATAATTGCTTTTTGATAATAAAATGAAATTTAGTGTAATTAATTCGCAGTTTTATAAGTAGTTCGTACTTCGATTTTATTGCAGGTACCAACTACCCAGTCTGTTATTAAACAATATTTTAAATCGGTTGAGAGAAATCTTTGATGGATAAATTCTTGATTAAAAGACCTCGTCTTGAAAAACCTGGAAAAGGTGAAGACGGAAATATTCCTAGTAGCACCCAAGAATCAACCTCGACTCCCCTTCATTCACCATCTCTTTCTTGTCCAGAAGGAAAGAAAACTGGCAGAACCTTTCAGTTGACATGGCTTACCAAATTTAATTGGTTGGAATTTGACAGTAAAGAAGATAAGGCATTTTGTAAGACGTGCAAAGAAGCTTTAGTCAAGGGTCTTCTTACCCTCAGTACTAAGAAGGAGGACGCTTTTACAACTGTTGGATATTCAAATTGGAAAAAAGCTATGGAGAAATTCAAAATCCATGAAAATACCCATGCGCACAAAGAAACCACTTTAAGAATAGCGTCAACACAAAATGTATGCGCACTAATGAATGATAAAGTACTGGTAGAAATGAAAAAAGCACGTTCAATAATATTAAGTATTTTTTCTCCTTTGAGGTTTCTATGCAGACAAGGGCTTTCAATTCGAGGTCATGAAGATTCTTCCTCGAATTTTCATCAACTTCTTAATTTAAGAAAAGAAGATAGGCCAGAATTGGAGGATTGGCTCAAGCGTTCCAATTATAAATGGCTGTCACATGACATTCAGAATGAGATAATAGAAATTTTGGGACGATCAGTGCTAAAAACAGTTGTACAAAGAAATATTAGAAAGGGAATATTTTGGGCTTATGATTGATGAAACGTGTGATTTATCAGTACGCGAGCAAGTGAGTGTGTGCTTGAGAACTGTGGATGAAAACGTAAACGTTTGTGAGGACTTTGTTGGTTTTTACACTACTCCAAATACTGAAGCCAAAACTCTGCTTGAAATAGTGAAGGATACCTTCACACGTTTAGGTTTAAAGTTCGAAAAATTAAGAGGGCAGTGCTACGATGGTGCCGCACAAATGCAAGGTAAATTTAAGGGGTTGCAAAAGCTCGTAAAAGACCTTCAACCTCAAGCACTTTATGTGCACTGTGCTGCACACAGTTTAAATTTAGCAGTTTTGGACTGTTTAAAGCATCTTCCTGCTATGAGGGATGCAATGAATCTGTCGAAAAATTTAATTCAGACGGTAAAAGAATCACCTAAAAGAATGGAGCTTTTGACAAGGATTTCCACCCAAAACCATACCAAAACTGGATTACGGCCACTTTGCCCAACTAGGTGGACAATGAGAGCATCAATTCAATTATTAAAAATTACTCCAATGTAGCGGAATTTTTCGAAGTTTTCTCCGAAACAGATTGTTCCGATGTTGCTGCAAAATGCTCCGGATATTTAGAAAAGATGTCCGATTTCAAAACATTTTTCACCCTTTCTTTATACAGCCATGTGATGAGCCCTGTGGAAGAAGTAAACCAACAGATACAGTCTTCTCAGATAGGGGCTTCCGAGATTAACCAAAAAATTATTTGTTTGTCAGAAATAATTAATGAAACACGGGATAATTTTGAGAGGTTTTGGGGAAAATGTATCACTGAAAAGGATAGTGTTGTGGATGAACCCAAACTCCCTCGGCATCGTAATGTACCAAAGCGTTTAGAAAACTTTAGTTCAACGCAGAATTTGAAATTTTCAAGTCCAAAGGATTTTTACAGACAGCTATATCTGGAAGTTGCTGATACTGTACTAAATTGCCTCAATGAAAGGTTTGAATCTTCAGCAATAAAAAATATAGTTACCATCGAAGAAGAATGTGTTCAAGCAGCGAAAAATGGAACTGGGAAATTTCCAAGTGCTAAAGAATTTTTCAAAGATGATTTGGATTGTGACCGGCTGTTATTGCATCTAAATATGTTGCATGATATTTCCAAACAAAGAAATGTTTCTCTGGATTCAATTAAAAATTTGAAAGAATTCATTTTAAGTGACAAAGCTCTTGGAGATCTCTTTCCAGAAGTAAAAAAATGTTTGAAACTGTTGTAAACCATTCCAGTGACAACTTGTACAGCTGAAAGATCTTTTATCTCTCTTCGTCGTCTTAAAACCTATCTAAGATCAACAATGGGACAAGAGAGACTTAACTATGTAGCATGACGGTTTCACCGTCAAACCGGCCTCTCCTAGGCGTTTCAACACTTCCTCTATGTCCCTCATGTGTTTCTCACAATTAGATGAGAACACGGCAATGTCATCGATGTATGGAAGAGCGAACGATTCTGAGCCCCCCAAAACCCTGGCTATCAGTTTGCAGAAGTAAAAGGGCGCGTTCAGCAGCCCAAACATCATAACCTTTGGCAAGAATACCCCGAAAGGCGTCACAAAAGCGGCGTACCTCCGGGCCCTCTCAGTCAGTGGTATCTGGAAATATCCCTTGGTTAAGTCCATTACCGTAATGAAAGTGGCTGAACTCACTCTTTCCACAACTTCCTCTATGTTGGGGAGAGGAAAATACTCCACGCGAGTTTTGGCGTTTAATCTGGGATAGTCCACGCAAGGACGGGGAGCTTTTCCTGGACTCTCCACCAATATCATGGGAGACGTAAAATCTGACTGTCCCACCTCGATTACCCCGAGATCTAACAATCTCCTAATCTCTTCTTTCAAAATCTCCGTCTGCCTCGGCGACATTCTATAAGGCTTTGCCCTAACTGGAGACTCGTCCGCTAATTCGATATCCATTTCAACCAAATGTGTAATTCCCGGGTCCGATGAGAAAACATGCCCATGCTTTTCTATCACTTCCCTAAATTTGTCAATTTGCATCTCAGTCGCACGTTTCTCCAGATTGCTGTCTTTCACAGTTTCCCAGAAATCTATTTGCGTAGGGTTTGATAGGGGGTAGGGAATTTCAGCCTCTTCTTCAACCTCTTCCGAATCCTGAATTAACACTAAGTTTACGAATTCTGGACGCTTGTGATAAGGTTTCATTAGGTTCACGTGATATATAGTTGCTTTATTTCGCCTCTCGGGCAGATCAATAGTGTAATTAGTGTCTGAAATCACTCCAGAAACAATTCCTGGACCAATCCAATTTATGGCCATCTTATGGGGCTTGGATGTTGATAGGACCAAAACTGGGTCTCCCACCTTAAACTTTCTTGACACCGCATTTCGATCGTACCATAGTTTCCTTTTCTCCGACAGGCTAATTCTTGACACTTTTTTAATCTGTCATTTAAATTCAATACGTAATCCACTACATTTTGATCGGCGCTCTCCTGTCCTAACCAATTCTCATACACTAACGTATGTGGCATGCGCAAATTCTTTCCATGAATTAACTCAGCTGGACTAAACCCAGTACTTTGATGAGTAACTGTCCTGAGTGCGAATAACGCCATAGGCAAAATCTCCTCCCAGTCACGACCCATTTCCAAACATAACGCTTTTATAACCTTTCTTAAGGTAGAGTTGATGTTTTCTACCGGAACCGCATCTGGATATTTTGACGCAAGGCAAATGGACGTGATTAAATACCTGTTGTTTCGATTGCTTGTTTGTAGAGGCCCCACTGCATCAATGTTTAATTTAGAAAAACACTCCGAAATTATCGGAACTAACTTCAAAGGGGCTTTACGCCGGTCCCTATTACTACCTACCTTTTGGCACGGATCACACGTTTTTACATATTGTTCGATCTCTTGATAGCATTGTGGCCAAAAGTAACAACGCAGGACCCTATCCTTTGTTTTCGTCGTGCCCAAATGACCCGACACTTCTTCATGGCATAGAGCCAAAATCTTATTTCGGTACACAAGTGGCACACACAATTGAACTTTCTCCTCACCTCGCTTAGACTGTGATATCCGCACCAGTCTTCCCTCTTTAACAAAAAATTCCCTTTCACCTGGCTGAGATGTCCGTGCCCACAGGAATTTTAAAGTTTCGCAATCTCGCTGTTCTTCTTCAAACGACTCAGCGGACACATTCTCCAATCCCGTCTCTATTTCCGTTCTTTTCGGAAAATCTAGGGTCTCTTCCTCCAGTTCATTCCCCGACTCCCCCCGAACCTCATCGTCATTCTCCGAACCCGATTTTACCCCTCTCACCTCTAGACCGCTGCCCTCATAACTCTCTCGCCTTTGACTGCGCGTTATCACCGCTTTCACCGGAACTGGCCTCCCCCTCATTTCTTCTATTAACTCCGCAGTCTTGTTCCCTAATAAGTAATATCCCTGCTCTAGTTCTGTGGGCTTCACGGCGGCTTTTGTAATCACAGTGCCAAACTCTCCCCTTATGGTCACTTTCGCCAATGCGAGGCATTTGCATTCATTATCTAGGGGCTGTTTGACCCAAGTTACTTCCCCAAGCAAATCTTCGTTCTTAACCCAACTACGATCGCATAGGTCTATACCCGCCCCAGTATCTCGTAAATAGTCACGCACTATCCCATTTATTTCCGCTTTTTTAAAATAGGGTTTGAAGCAGTCTCCGATAATTACATCTGTCTCTAATTGATTTACTAAGTCGCTAGATCTTCTTTTTAAATCCGGACAATCTGGCCTGATGTGCCCTGCTCTGTTGCAATTAAAGCAAATGATAGGTCTTTTCCTCTCAAATTTATCACTTTTCCAGGAATTGGAATGCGGGTGATCTTTCTTTGTGGTCCCTTCTGACTTTCTGGTCTGATCACTCTTATGAATGGAACCAACATGCTCGTTCTTATCCCTATTATACTGCTTTGTATTCCAGACTTTGCTATCCATTCTTCTATAACTGCCGCGCACACTTTCGTACCTATCATATCTTTCTGCTAGGGAGGATGCCGTTTTGATTTCGTCCCATTCATCTAGGAATTTGTCTCTGATTTCAAACGAAACTCTCTTTTTCACCTGTTCCGTAAGAATAAATTCCTTAAGGGATTCGAAATCTTTCACATTTACCGCCTCCAACCAATTTTCCAAATAACCCCTCAGTTCGTATACCAGATCCGACCATAATGCACCTGTCTTTCTCTGATGGGTTTCAAATTTTATTTTTAACGCCCCTGCTCCTAGTCTAAATCTTTTTAACAAAAGTTTTTTTATATGATGGTAATCATCTCCCATTTCTGGCGCTTCTTTTACTATTATTTGCGCGACATCCGCGGGTAATAACGGAATGAGTTGAGAAACATATTTCGATTCCTCAAGTTCCGCTTTTAGCGCTTGCCGCTCAAAAATCATCAAGAACAGGGTTATGTCTGTTAATTTTGGGTCAAATTTAGGGACTAAATCTTTTAGACTTACTATTTTACTTCTATTCTCGCTCAGCACAGAAACAGTGGAAGCTACGGAGTCATTTTCTGCACTGCGTTGTATTTTCAACTTTTCTAACTCAAAAGATCTTTCTCTTTCCCTCACTAACGTCTGTTCTTCCCTCTCTAACCTCTGTTCTTCCCTCTCTAATCTATCTGTATCTAAGATTTGCTCTAAGCAATCTTTTGCGAATTTCTCTTCGTAATCCGGCGCCTTCAAGATCGCCTCAATTATCGCCCTTTTCTTATCCGCATTGGACACATTTGTCTCAAACTCTTCTGCGACCAAGAGCAAAATCTTTTTAGTCTGCTTATTTAGAAATTCTGCCATATCTCAACCAGGGAATAAATACCTCACCACATATAAAATGCAATAACAAAAATTTCACAATAATTTTCTGTAACACAAATACCAAAGAAAATCACGGAAGTAATAATTCAAAACTGAGTATCTCCCTATACAAGGCAACACAAGTAATACCTCACCACATATAAAATGCAATAACAAAAATTTCACAATAATTTTCTGTAACACAAATACCAAAGAAAATCACGGAAGTAATAATTCAAAACTGAGTATCTCCCTATACAAGGCAACACAAGTACTAATTCTAAAAGTAAGCACTTTTAAGGTACTACACAAGTATCTTCTCCAAAGACTAATTGCCTTTTCGATTTCAAAATACCTTACTGTACTACCAAAATTTTAGCTAACTTTCTCTGTATACTTGGAAGAAAGCTAAAATCACATAACAAAAAGAGATAAATTAATTTAGTCTCTATAAAACCTCCGCATTATACTTTGAAATCAATTAATCTCTATATTCCGATTCACTAACAAGAACACACAAAATAATTTTTTTACTACATCACTACTACACCATTTGAGCTTAAAGACACTACAACTTTAGAAATCTTTAAAACACTATAACACCCAGGCAATGAACCTTGAAATGACCAATGATCCCAATCAAAATTTCTAATCTAAAAACTCTGATATCTTACAATTGTATATCACTTGGACCCCCAAAATTAGCATTCCAGAAAATATCGGGACTCACCGTTCGATGCTTGATCACTCGCCTCAGAACTAGGAACTTTCTTTCGTTGTACACAGCCGATTCTCTTTCACTTGGCCTCACAGGACACACAGTCGTAGAACTCCAGGAACTGCTGAGAATGGGACCTTCAGCTTTCTCTCGAAGAGATCCAACACAGGAAGAGGAACCCTCTTTTACTGAACACAGCTGATTCTCTTTCACTTGGCCTCACAGGACACACAGTCGTAGAACTCCAGGAACTGCTGAGAATGGGACCTTCAGCTTTCTCTCGAAGAGATCCAACACAGGAAGAGGAACCCTCTTTTACTGAACACAGCCGATTCTCTTTCACTTGGCCTCACAGGACACACAGTCGTAGAACTCCAGGAACTGCTGAGAATGGGACCTTCAGCTTTCTCTCGAAGAGATCCAACACAGGAAGAGGAACCCTCTTTTACTGAACACAGCTGATTCTCTTTCACTTGGCCTCACAGGACACACAGTCGTAGAACTCCAGGAACTGCTGAGAATGGGACCTTCAGCTTTCTCTCGAAGAGATCCAACACAGGAAGAGGAACCCTCTTTTACTGAACACAGCTGATTCTCTTTCACTTGGCCTCACAGGACACACAGTCGTAGAACTCCAGGAACTGCTGAGAATGGGACCTTCAGCTTTCTCTCGAAGAGATCCAACACAGGAAGAGGAACCCTCTTTTACTGAACACAGCCGATTCTCTTTCACTTGGCCTCACAGGACACACAGTCGTAGAACTCCAGGAACTGCTGAGAATGGGACCTTCAGCTTTCTCTCGAAGAGATCCAACACAGGAAGAGGAACCCTCTTTTACTGAACACAGCTGATTCTCTTTCACTTGGCCTCACAGGACACACAGTCGTAGAACTCCAGGAACTGCTGAGAATGGGACCTTCAGCTTTCTCTCGAAGAGATCCAACACAGGAAGAGGAACCCTCTTTTACTGAACACAGCCGATTCTCTTTCACTTGGCCTCACAGGACACACAGTCGTAGAACTCCAGGAACTGCTGAGAATGGGACCTTCAGCTTTCTCTCGAAGAGATCCAACACAGGAACAGGAACTGCTGAGAATGAGACCTTCAGCTTTCTCTCGAAGAGCTCCAACACAGGAACAGGAACTGCTGAGAATGAGACCTTCAGCTTTCTCTCGAAGAGATCCACCACTGGAACAGGAACTGCTGAGAATGAGACCTTCAGCTTTCTCTCGAAGAGCTCCACCACTGGAACAGGAACTGCTGAGAATGAGACCTTCAGCTTTCTCTCGAAGAGATCCAACACAGGAACAGGAACTGCTGAGAATGAGACCTTCAGCTTTCTCTCGAAGAGCTCCAACACAGGAACAGGAACTGCTGAGAATGAGACCTTCAGCTTTCTCTCGAAGAGATCCACCACTGGAACAGGAACTGCTGAGAATGAGACCTTCAGCTTTCTCTCGAAGAGCTCCACCACTGGAACAGGAACTGCTGAGAATGAGACCTTCAGCTTTCTCTCGAAGAGATCCAACACAGGAACAGGAACTGCTGAGAATGAGACCTTCAGCTTTCTCTCGAAGAGCTCCAACACAGGAACAGGAACTGCTGAGAATGAGACCTTCAGCTTTCTCTCGAAGAGATCCACCACTGGAACAGGAACTGCTGAGAATGAGACCTTCAGCTTTCTCTCGAAGAGCTCCACCACTGGAACAGGAACTGCTGAGAATGAGACCTTCAGCTTTCTCTCGAAGAGATCCAACACAGGAACAGGAACTGCTGAGAATGAGACCTTCAGCTTTCTCTCGAAGAGCTCCAACACAGGAACAGGAACTGCTGAGAATGAGACCTTCAGCTTTCTCTCGAAGAGCTCCAACACAGGAACAGGAACTGCTGAGAATGAGACCTTCAGCTTTCTCTCGAAGAGCTCCACCACTGGAACAGGAACTGCTGAGAATGAGACCTTCAGCTTTCTCTCGAAGAGATCCAACCCTGGAACAGGAACTGCTGAGAATGAGACCTTCAGCTTTCTCTCGAAGAGCTCCAACACAGGAACAGGAACTGCTGAGAATGAGACCTTCAGCTTTCTCTCGAAGAGATCCACCACTGGAACAGGAACTGCTGAGAATGAGACCTTCAGCTTTCTCTCGAAGAGCTCCACCACTGGAACAGGAACTGCTGAGAATGAGACCTTCAGCTTTCTCTCGAAGAGATCCAACACAGGAACAGGAACTGCTGAGAATGAGACCTTCAGCTTTCTCTCGAAGAGCTCCAACACAGGAACAGGAACTGCTGAGAATGAGACCTTCAGCTTTCTCTCGAAGAGATCCACCACTGGAACAGGAACTGCTGAGAATGAGACCTTCAGCTTTCTCTCGAAGAGCTCCACCACTGGAACAGGAACTGCTGAGAATGAGACCTTCAGCTTTCTCTCGAAGAGATCCAACACAGGAACAGGAACTGCTGAGAATGAGACCTTCAGCTTTCTCTCGAAGAGATCCAACCCTGGAACAGGAACTGCTGAGAATGAGACCTTCAGCTTTCTCTCGAAGAGCTCCAACACAGGAACAGGAACTGCTGAGAATGAGACCTTCAGCTTTCTCTCGAAGAGATCCAACCCTGGAACAGGAACTGCTGAGAATGAGACCTTCAGCTTTCTCTCGAAGAGCTCCAACACAGGAACAGGAACTGCTGAGAATGAGACCTTCAGCTTTTTCTCGAAGAGATCCAACCCTGGAACAGGAACTGCTGAGAATGAGACCTTCAGCTTTCTCTCGAAGAGCTCCAACACAGGAACAGGAACTGCTGAGAATGAGACCTTCAGCTTTCTCTCGAAGAGATCCAACCCTGGAACAGGAACTGCTGAGAATGAGACCTTCAGCTTTCTCTCGAAGAGCTCCAACACAGGAACAGGAACTGCTGAGAATGAGACCTTCAGCTTTCTCTCGAAGAGATCCAACCCTGGAACAGGAACTGCTGAGAATGAGACCTTCAGCTTTCTCTCGAAGAGCTCCGACACTGGAACAGGAACCTTCCACGCCAGCAACCGCTGCTATAAAGTTCTCTGTACTCCGGGCACTCACAAATCAGACTTCAAGAAGTCTGGACGAATACACTCTGTATTTCTCTGTTGTCGTAGAAGTGACACAGGATCGTGGATCTCATTTAACTATATCCTTATCCCATCAAACTGCCACCATCTTTAAGCTGTGGTGTCGTCTCCCAAAAATGGTAGCATATGAATTGTACTAAATCGTACATGAGGAAAAAACAACCAACAGCTAAGACAATCACATTCTTATTAGTTAGAAATATTTTTACAATTTACAAGAATCAACAATCATACAATCACATGGGTCAGCGCGAGGAAAGCTGAACCTCGCTTCTCGCTTTCTCCCCGTCGACTCCCAGTCCCCTCAACGGCAAAGGTCAAAGGCCAGTCGGCGATCCGTCGAAAAGAACCCCTGCCGAAGCGGCTTCTGTTTCAGTCTCCTTTTTGTCGCTCGTAAAACTCGCGAAGCAAAAACAACAGTTGGGTTGCAGCTGGCTCCAATATTTCACGATCTCACACCATTCTTTTAAAACTAAAAAATAATTTTAAAAAATAAATTTTTATTTCTTTGGAATGGAATTTAAGGATTTCGAAATTTTTTTAGTTTTTTTTTAGAGTATTAAAAGAATTAGAGGTTTAAAAATATGAAAATTTTTTACAAAATGTTACATGTACCATAAAAGTTCAACGACGGTCCCAAATTAGTATGATGCACCAATTTTTATTTCGTTTTTTATTATTGGTGGCCGGGTATTAGCTTCCCTCCCAGAGACGTAACCGAAAAAAATTCGGAAGGGATGTTAAGTTGCCTTTTTTGGTCAAAAGAGGATTTTTTTAGTTTCAGGGGGGATACACCCCAAGCTGCGGATACTCCCTGCCCCCCCCCCCCCCAATATTTTTCCTAAGTCGGCGCCCCTGCTTATGTTTGTTTGTAAACAACACAAGCGTTCGGACGCACGGTTAACCGATAATATATGCATTATGGTTAAGTCAATCTGTTATTTATTATATCAGTTTAAAGCTTTTCCTGATTGCGATACGATTGGTTTTATGTATTAGCTCTTTACGTTTTTTTAGTATTGTTATTTGGTGATTTTTCCAAAAGATGTTTATGTGATGGATTCCGATCACATCTGTTCGATTTGCTTCAAGTCTATCAAGACAAGTTCTGGAATGTTCTAGCATCAAGGGCAAATTCACTGTGTATCATCTGTAGTCACCAATGCTGGCAAAAATAGCCTGGCATGCCCAATTTGCAGTCTGACGCAAGCGTTAAAGAAGTAGCTGGAAAGTTATTTGTTGGATGTACATGAAATACAATTTGACAAAGAAACAAAGCAATTTAATTCTGAGTCTGAATTTTTTGCTTTCAAAAATGAAATGAAACAAGTCACAAATTCTCTAAGTTTACTCAAGAACTGCTCACATTTCAAAATTTGCCTGCATCACAAGTTTGTGATCACAGTTTCTCCCTGCTTTCCCTCCATCATGCTTTTCAAGAACTCTTCACATTTCAAAACCTGCCTGTATCACATGTTTAAGGTCAATTTATCCATGCTTTCCAAGAACTGTTTACATTTCAAAACTGCCAGCATGCCATGAACTCTTCCTCTCGTTGAATTGGATATGGCCTCCTGTAGCTTGTTTCGCCACATAATTGCACTTCCCCACCATAGAAAGAAACTACACCTCTTAGAGAACTGCGTGTTTCTGCGCAGCTGTTATCTGCATCACTAAACAACATCAGGCTTCTGTCCACTTCATTATTGTACACACTGCCATGTCCAATGATATTGCAAAGGTATCTTAATGTCTGCATGATTTCTCAATCAGTCTCTGGGGTTGTCCAATTTATAAAATACCAAACTCACTGCGTAAGCAATATCTGGTCGAGTCCCCATTGCCAAATAAAGCAAACAGCCAACTGCTGATTGGTATGGAATTTCACTTCTTGGCCAGGCATGAATAAAAATATTACTGAATGTACCAAAGTGTGCAACAAAAAGAAAAGCCATTGGTACACAGTTGTCTACACACTATCCAGTAGAAATGTGAAATCAAAACTCAAAATCAGTGATTCAAATACGTCGTCAGAGCCATCATTACTTTATCTGCGCAGTTAAACGTCGCTAAAACCCATAACCTGTTGCAATATTAACGAAATAAAGTGATAGCTAGTTGAATTCAGGATTTAATAAATAGAAAGTAAGACGATAAGAACAGTATGTCGTACTGTTCACATAAACTTTACTGGAATACAAAAGAAAAGGTGATGCCAGATACACATAACACTAAATTGCACTTAATATTAATCTGTATTCTGTTCAAAATAGGGATCCATTAATCTTTTGCATCATGAAAAATATGTTTCATTAAATAGGGATCATAAAAATTGTTTTTGTGTCGTATTTCCTACACCTATTGTGTTATTTAAAGCGATAATGATATATTATATACAAAATTTGTTTTGTAGCAACAAAATGTACCGATATATGAAAAGGCGCTTCCCAAGATAAAATGTCACCTGAAAATAATATTCTTTGTGGTTCTAACCTATTTTTATTGGGCTTATAAAGAGATTTTAATACAGTATTGTACACAAACATGAGTTCTTGAGCAATATCTTATTTGAAAATTATTAGACTTTCAGCATAATTGAGACCCAAGGCTGAAGTATTTCATAATATTTATCAGAAGAAAAAAACAATTTTTATATGGTTGGTAGTGAAGAGATTACATAGAGGGGAGAGAGAGAGAACTAGACCTATTTATTTTACTTCAATTACGTGTGATTAATTGTCATTTGAAAGTTTTTCTCTATCTACAACATGTAAACTTTTGTGTTAATAAAGATTATTTCTATGAGCACTTTTCAGTTATGAAGAAATAGCAGTTTAAACTAACACTATAATTGGGTGTAGCGAAGCATTCCGGCACTGCTTATTTTCTTATAACAATTATACATTGTAAATATAGAAAGCTATAGATAATGAACCATGGTTTCCTTGATAACAGGTTATCAATTACAGAGGTAAAACAATGCTGAATTATGCTATGAACAATTTAAGTATATAACATGAACGCATTCAGAAAACCGTCGCCATTATTACCGGCGTGGGAAAAATAGTTATATTTACCAACCGGAATCCATGAGACGACGAATGACCTGAAAGTTAACTAAAGAATAAAAGAAGCCGGGTTAGGCAAAATAATCTTTTATTCTTGGATAAATGAACGTAACATGTTATTGCAAGGCCAAGGTGTATCCCGAAGAATATGCCGGCCGAAAGTTACAAAATAAAAAACGAAGAGTTCGTCACTACACGTGACAATCGCTGAACTAACAACTCGCTTTCAAAAACGACGCTCCACTCCTTGACGTCACTGGCCAGGGAGCCCAGTGCCATCTGTCGGTGGCTAAGCGAACTATCTACTACAAGTATTAATAAATTAGTTATTTGTGAAAAAAATCTTATATTTGAAACAAAATTCTCAACTGAATGGGGGGTTTGAACCCCCACCTCCTTGATTACGTATATGTTTTCATACAGCTAATGTACCACTGTTTCATTGATGTCATTTACTATTTACACAAGTCTGGTTTATTTTGGGCTGCATGCAGGGTTGGGCGGTAACACGTTACTTGAGATAATTATTTTTTACAGTAATCTTATAGATCATTACATTTGAAAACCAGTAATTTTACAGGTGATTCATTTCATACATTCATTTGATTCAGGTGATTCATTACATAATTTTCGATAAAGTAATTTTAGTTACAGTAACGCGTTATAAAACTCAAAGGACTCCTTGAAGTACTGTGAACTGCTTAATATTTCCTTAACACAAGGTGTTAAAAATAGATTTAAGCATATTTTTACTGAAAAACAGTGACTGCCAGTGTTCTTCACCCAAAGTTTAAACTCAGTACTTGGCTTGATCCTGTTATAACTGATTCTGATTGGGATACTCTCTGTCAATGCATTTCTTCAAAGAGAAAATATCAAATGAATCGTAAAAGATAAATACTGTGCTCACAAAAATGAAGTCTTTCCTACTGATTGTATTGATGATGACTACCATTCATCTAGCAATGACGATTAATTTTTTGAGACAGTGAAAACTAGACATCCTTCTGCCAATTTTGAGTTATCCACTTATTTTCAAAACAAACATTGTAGTTTGTCTGCATTCTGTCCTCTACCTACATTAAAAAGCATGTTTGTAAAATACAATACACCTTTGCCAGCCAGTGCGGCTGTTGAAAGTTTGTTTAGTTCTGGTGGTTCGTGTCTCTGACCCAATCGCAGCCACAAAAGTGACAAAAATTTTGAAAAATTTTGTGTCACAAAAAATAGATTTTCTTATAACGTTATAATAAAGTTGATAAAAAATCGTTCGTTTATTGATTCCTGTATTATTTTAAAAACATTTGTAAATATGGAATTTTGCCTAAAAAAGTAATCTTATAAGTATTTGTAATGTGTTACTATTGAAACGTAGTAATTTTAAAGGTATTTCGTTATTTTATACGAAAAGTAATTGTAACTGTAACAAGTTACATTTGAACTAGTAATGGCCCAACCCTGGCTGCACAAAGTGAAAAGGTCAATACGACCCATTCGTCAACGTAATTTGAAAAAATATTTACACAAGTGAAACTGATGAATTTTACTGTGAATAATTTGAGTAATTTTTAATAAAGAATTAATAAAAAAAAAAAAAAAAACATTTGCAAAGTTTTTCTCAGCTGATGGGGAGATTGAACCCACAAGCCTCCTAGTTACGGCTATGTCGTGAAGTGGTGAGGGTGACCACGAGGAAGCTTCACGTTTACTACTAAAGTTTTATAACGACCCTCTCAAAGGAGTCATTTTGCATAACACTCCCCAAAGGGATGTAAGTTTACAAGATGTTTAAAAAGCTAATGTGTACCAATGTTTCATTCGTATCATTAATTATGCAATTAACACAGTGATTAATTGTATTATGAACAAATTAAGTATAGGTATTATTAAAGGAGTGATCTGTGAAAAAATTCTGAACCGACAGGGGGTTAGAACCCCTTCCCTGGTTATGCCTATGATTTAGACTGATTCTTTTGATTTTTTTTAATGTTTTAGTTGACCTTGTTATCTCAAACTCGAGTCCCTCTGACTTAAGATATTGAGAGTATACTGTAATTTCATTTTAGTTTACCCTCTACAGCTTTAGAACTATTTTTTACTGCTTGGTTGGTACTGGCAAGCAAAACATTTTGTTTTTTCTCTACCATGTCATATCTGTCATTTCCCATGTCATTTGCAGTAATCATTCTAAATGTTAGCTTTTTGTTTCAATTCTTAAATACGCCCTAATATAAGATAAACAATTTCTTTTAGTATATCTAAACATTGAGCTTTATTTTACATACTAACATCAACATAAGCATAAAAGCCATAACTTATCTCTCTATATTAAAAAAATGTTACCGCCGCCGCCGCCGCAGGATTGAAAACTGTGTTGTTTAGCTCGATTCTTAGACGGTTTCCCGAGAAAGTACTGATCGGAAAAAAATGAAATTAACATTCTTTGTTCTTCATCGTATTCCCTGGATAATTATTAAGATTTTTTTTCGATGCGGCTATTAGTTTAGGTTTTATTAAGTGTTAAAGTTGAAGAAGTGAAATTTCTTCCGCGAGTGAGCAAAACACATTCAAATTTTCAGTCATTTTTGTTACTTTTTTTTTAAACTGCCGTATCTATATCTAATTACTATTAGTTTTTAATTTTTAAAATATCGCAGTATACCTCAGAATATACTCTTTCTTACGGTATTATTATTTTTGAAAACGGTTAGTAATTAAATTGGATGCGATCAAAAGTTCGTCATACAAAATTCGGAATCTTTGGATATTTTCGCTACTTATTGTTAAAACCGTTTTGTCTACGGCAAAAACCATTATTTTTTAAATTTGAAAACATCACTGAATACATTACATTACACTCTTTCTTATGGTATAATTATTTTTCAAATTGGTTAATAAATAAAATCGATGCAATTAAAAGTTGGTCATACAATTTTCGGAACTTTCAGATCGTAACTTCCGATACAAAACTAAAATGGTCATATCTGTATAGTATTACTGTTAGTTTTTAATTTTAAAAATATTGCAGTATACCTCAGAATGTGCTCTTTCTTACGGTACAATTATTTTTTAAATTGGTTCATAAATAAATTCGATGCAATCAAAAGTTGGTGACACAAATTTCGTATTTTTCAGTTCGCATAGCTGTTTTCGCAAGCAGTAGTGGGTTGCACTTTTGACTATCGGGTTTGCCAGATATCAAATTTATCGTAGCAACAATTGCCATAAAAACGATTTCTTTTTATTTGGCGAGGAAAAAGGCTCGCTTTTTTCCCTCTGTTTTCAAGACAGTTTACCGACAAAGTACAGATCGTAAAGTTTGGTTATTAACAATGTTTACTTAAAATTGTACAGGGAACAAGATGCAGAAGATTTTTTACTGATGCGGCTATTAGTTTAGGGTGCATTAAGTGTTAAAGCAAAAAAAAAGTGAAATCACTTGCGAAAGTATTGGTTTGAGAAAGCAAACCAAACGGATTGCGTAGCAATCCCCGGGGTCTGCGAGAGTAAGCGAGACGCAGCGAAGCTCTCGCTGTGACGTCATGAACCGGAAAGTGAAATCAGCATAATACGAATTATTCAGATAGTTTCACTCTGTGAAAGTAATGTTGGTTTGCGAAGCAAACCAAATGGCATCTGTGACAGGAGTGTTGGTTTGCGAAGCAAACCAAATGGGATTGCGCAGCAATCCCCGGGGGTTGGCGAGCGTAAGCGAGCAGGGGGCGGAGCCCCCTAGTGCTATAAAAACATGAAACTTCAAGAAACTTTATGTTTTATTGCGATTACTGGAATGCTGTTTCTAAATGGTTAAATTAACCGAACTCATTCTTTTACAAATAAATCAGCTTATGTGCAAAGTTATGTTAATTTAATTGAAGCTGTAGTTTGAAGCTGCAATTTAAAACTCTTCAACAGCCTACTATGATAATAATTTCATGAATCAAATTGTTTACGTACTATTTAAAATCAGATACTTATTTTAAAACCAATTTTCTGGACGTTTTAATATAAACGAGGAATTTATTAGACGAGTTTCTTGTATTTTTGACAACAAACACCAGTAACTACTTTCAAATGAAAGTATATTACCAAACCAAGGTTGGAAAATATTGAGATATTTATAAAAATATGAATATATCGGATATTTTATGAAGAGATTTGATGGAACAAAATATCTTTCTATTTCAATTTTCTGAAATGGTTACAAAATTCAAAAAGTGTTCGGAAGCGAATGCATTTTGTTTCTGTTGATGTAACGTTACACGCAGCGTAAAAGGTAAACAAACTTGTTTATATCTTTACTTATTCTTATTTTACTTATACACTCTCAAACCCAAAGTAGAGGATAAACAACGTGACTTTTTTCAACCAATGAGAAGAGGTTGGCTCGATGGATTGAGCTGCCCTGAAACGGCTGTAGTTAAACAACACGTAATTTTGAACCTCTGTCAGACGACGAGGCAACACCTGAGCTGGCACCTCACTCTCCAAATTTCCACATCAACCCATTGTGAGGACTTTCGGCCACGACAGATATAGAATGCACCATCCGCCTCTACACCAAATATCCATGCGCTGACATGAATTCGAACCAGGAACCTTCCGATCTAAAGGCTAACACCTTAACCACCTGGCCGGTTGGTTGGCGGTTGGAAAATAAACTGATTTGTTAAGAATTTAGGTATTAAGATCTAGTCGTTAAAACATTTTAGTTTCTACTTTTCTCTGAGCGGCAATGGAAGGTATGTTTTTTGAATTGAAGTTCTTTGCTTGCCGCTTTTGTTTTAATGCTGAAAATAAGGTTCTTTTGTCTTGAAGCTTTAAAAAAAAGTTGTTATAGTTTAACCCTAGAATACTAACCCTGAGTAAATTTTACTCACTCTTCTCTTACAACACTCTCTGGTGGGGGATGTGCTGCAACAAACGTCTCCAAGCGGAAAAATATGCTACTATAGCGATCAGTTGCCTTTCAAATGCCGCCGGTATTGGGTCGTTTCGGAGTCCCCTCTTCAATTCCGACGCTGGCATCGAGTTTGAGGAGAGTAAATCTTACTCATGGTTAGCAATAAGCATATAAGTTTCGTGAGTAAGTTTTACTCATGGCATATATACTTTGTGAGTAATTTTTACGCATAGCAATAGAAATTCTATTATTATTTTTTTGTAGGGCCGTCATGGCAAACATTTTGTTTCCCATCGACGAAATTGTCACGATTCTGAGAGGACCTGTACGATTGCGAATTGCATCCTGACGTCTTGGAGTCGGACCTACACGATCCGGATAGTGATGCCGAAATTGATTTTTCCCACTCTTTAGGAATCCCAACACCAAACGACGACGAGGAAATAATAGAAAAAATTGTTGAGAACATCAAAGATAGTAAACACGACTAACTTTGAAAGTATACCAAAAAAAAAAAAAAAAACCGACTGCACAGGACGTGGTGAAAATGAGGATGACATTGTGAAGGAAAGGAGTAATCCAGTCATATTGTTTTCTGCTGGAACAAACATTTATGGAAAGAGAGGTTTTCGTTGGGAAACGTCTGCCCCCAAAAAATCGACAAAGCATTCTGCACGGAATATCGTCCATATTTCACCTGACCCCATAGGCGTAACCAGGGGGGAGAGGTTCAACCCCCCCCCCCTTCAGTTGAGAAAATTTTGCAAATGTCTATATATATATATATATATATATATATAAGTTTGTTTTTTACAAATTAATCACTTGTTAATAACTACTCAAACTATTCATAACTTAATTTTAATTAATGTTTCACTTGTGCAATAAACATAGCCGTCAGGGAGGGTTGGGGATTCATACCCTCCCCCATTCAGTTGAGAAAAATTTTGCGAATATATATGTGTATAATTTTTTCACAAATTAATCCCTTGTTAATAATTGCTCAAACTATTCATAAATTAATTTTAATTTAATTAAATTAATGATTTACTTGTGCAATAAACATAACCGTCAGGGCCGATATTTTGCTTATATATGCAGAGGCTGTTCGCACATTTTTTAGACGATTTTGGTTAGCGGTAATAAAAAATCGTTTGCTGCAAAAGAAATAATTGCAGTAGTACTATGTTTTTAAAAATCAAAATTATCGTCTGCGGCTTAAGAGGTTTGTTTTTATTCAAAATGGCGTTTTTAACGAAGCAGTGGTTCAAAGGCTATATTTATGCTCTTTCCGAAGAGAAATATTCATATTCCGTTGTCCAAAAACAATATGAGAGTCATGGTTTTATGATATCTTAAGCGTCGATAGGTAATATCGTCAACAAGAAAGGAAAAAAACGTCAAATTGAAGCCTCAAGTGGGACAAAAATTTCAAACAAGTATCCAAGGAAGAAACGGACATCTTCGACTCTTGAAAAGGTACGTTGTTTAATGTTAAAAGAAAATCCCCAATCAAAGGACAGTTGCAAAATCATTAAAATGCTCGGTGTCCACTGTAAGCAAAATGATAAACGTTCATTTAAATCTTAAGAAAGCGAAAAAACGCAATGTGCATCGTCTTTCTCCAAAGCATATCGCTGAACACAGGATACGCTACCGAATTCTATATGATAAACACTTATCCAAAGGAAAATGGAAAAACATTGCCACAATAGAAGAATCATGGGTGTATTTAAATGATTGCAGCAAAAAAAGAGCCATTTATTATCATAAAAGGGGAGAAAAAAAATTTAAGTACATGGTTCACAGAATCGCGAAAGAAAGTTTTTCTAAGGGATTCATGATTGTTGCTGGTTTTTCATATAATGGCAACTTAAAAATAAAGAGAGTGGAATAAAATGTCAAGATTAACTCCAAATACAATCAGGAACATATTTTATCGCCAATTTTTCTGAATGAAATACCATCGCTTTACCCACAGTGCCATCAATCTGTGGCACTCCATCAAGACAAAGCTAGCAGTCACACATCAAAATCCAGTGTACATTTCCTAAAAGAAATGGAACAAAAAACCGGTATCAAGGCCATATCCTTCACTGATATCCCTACTAAATCTCCCGATGTATCACCTATGGATTTTTGTGCTTTCGGACTTTTAAAATCTGCATTATCCAAACGTCGTCTCGCAACCCTTACAGGACTCTGGAAAGCTGTTCAGGAGGAATGGGATAGAATACCTCTTCTGACACTTCAAAAGGCATTATTATCCTGGAAATTATGATGTCGAAAGATAGTTCAGAATAAGGGCTATCAAATAGAACATTTTAAACACAAGAATTTTATGTAATTTAGTTTTGTGAATACAATATACATTGTCTAATAATTATTGTATATATATATATATATATATATATATATATATATATATATATATATATATATATATATATATATATATATATATATATATATATATATATAATGAGAGAGTTTTTCACAAATTAATCCTATATTAATAACTACTAAAATAATTCATAACTTAATTTTAATTAATGCTTTACTTGTGTAATGAATAAATGTAATCAATGAAACAATGGTACATTAGTTCATAGGCGTAATCAAGTGGAGGTGGAGGTTCAACCCCCCATTCAGTTTGTCATAAAAGATAGTTAAATTTGTTAATGAAGAGCAGTCGGAGTTTCAAGCTTTATGGCTATTTAAACTAGATTATATAAAAATAAAAATTATTTCGATATTCATAATATAAATACCGTATATTTCCGAATATAAGCCGAGGGTGCGTTTTTTTTTCAGAAATTTACCCAAAATTCAAAACCTGTATGTAAGACGAAAAAAATAAATTGGGACTTTTAAACATAAAGCCACGAGGGCGTAAATGTCGCCAAAAAGGTAAAACGGGTGGAATATTTTCCAATCAAATCGCTGTAAATTAAAACGCCACTCGCCAACGATGATAGTTTCAACCTGCTAATCATTTTCCCCAGTATACAGACAGTCCAGATCTTGATATCCGACCTCCCACGGGGTGATTGACAGGTGGTGATGTACGGGACATTAGGATTCAAAAGGGGGAGGGGATTCATTATGGCTCTTAAATTAAACTCGGGTAGGGTCTAAATGACAGCTAATGATATTTCCCAGTGACCCGCACCTAATGCCGGACCTCTGACTGGGTGATTGGTAAATGATCAGTAGGGTGGAGCGAAAAACACGAATTTCGAAAAATGAAAACGCCTATGGTGGGAATAATTGGGGACTACTATGCTTATTAATAATGCGAAATATGAACTAAATCAATTAATATCTTCAGGCGCCAAAATCACTTCGAAATTTCGAAAATTTGCCAATTTCTTCACAAAAACAATAATAACGCATTTAAAAAATTTAATGCATCTTATTTAAAGCCATGGGTGGGTGAAATGAACTACCCTGCATGAAAAAAAAAATGTTTTACACCTAACATTATCCCGGAAATTTAAAAATTTCCCCTTTTTTTAGTTTGCTATACCACGCACTTCTCCACTCCTCTCAATAGACTAATCATTATGTTCCTCGTTACTAGGGTGCACGGACGCTTCCCTTTCTTCGTTTGTTTATAAGGGGTAAATAACTCGTATTTCACCACATGGAGTGGAGGTGTCTGGGTTTCTTTAAATATCCGCCCACTTTTTTTGTAAACATCTAGTAGGTGTATGATCCTGCAAATGCCCTACCGATCTAGTCTATCGAGGAAAACTAAGTCCTTTGTTAAAATTGATTCGCTTTAGTTTCTTGGTGCGTATTTTACAGTTTATTTGTACTTATTTTATATATTTTTTGTATAGAATTTTAATCTTTAAGTTCAGTTTTGTTTGGGTTTGGTTTGTTTTGTTTGTTAAGGATACACGGTTATGTGAATTTGTCGAAATGCCTAGAAGACGATCAGTAGATGCATGTCCCGTGTTTGGAATGGATGAAATAATGAAGCCTAACATGCTTGCAACATATGCAGATGTTATAAAGTATTTCTTTACAGACAGAAAGATTCTTTGAGATGCTAGTATGTGGCTGATGTATGTTTAATTTTAATTAAAGAGCTTAAAGGATTATGGGAGAAAAGTTCGATTCGAACTGTAACAAACCAACAAATATTATATATGCTGAAAAATACCATAAAGCATATAGAAATATTAAGAAACTATTAAAAAATACTGGCAAACCATATTTCTCGAAAAGAGTTGTGTCCTTCAGGGAATCAGCAGGAAAAAAAATCTATTTGATATTAGCATATGTAAATGTAAGAACTTTCTCAGTTGTACTTTCAAAATGAAAGTACCTATTGCTTAAAGAGCTTTTTTAACAAATCAAAGGGCATTTCGAAAAATAGTCATTGGAAATGTTGACATTAAAACCAGCAGAATGATTAAAGAAAAGATTGCAGCGCAAAGAAAGAGAAGCATAGGAGCCAAAACGTTCAGCTCAAAGATTGTAAAGGAAAACAATCCAAAATACTCTCGCCCTCTATTACGGGAGCTACTTTAAGTTTTAATTTGCTTAAGAATTCTAGGGACACTACAAACACAATCATTGATAATAATTTTTCTTCAACTTCACAAACGAGAACTGAACTTCCAAATATAGCTCAGGCTTGTGACAGAACTGCTGTTTCCGATAGATCGGCAGCAATTCTAATAAATGCTGATTTGAAGGATATGGGAAAAATTTCCAAGGATGATTCTTCAAACATAGTTGATCGTAGTAAAATTAGAAGAGAAAGGATAAAGACCCGCAGCTACCTGAAAAGGAAAAATGAGAAAACTACCTCCTTATCAGAATATGGAATATATTTTGATGAGCGAAAGGATTAATCTTTAGTAATGATTAAAGAAAGAGAAAGGCTCTTCTCAAAATATTAAAACAAGGATTTTAACTTTTTTTGGAGAAAAATATCGATTTTTCTAAGATGCAAGTGGTTGATTGTGATGGTACGGTGGTAAATACATGCTTAAAAATGGAGTCATTTGACGTATCGAGCTCTTTTTAGGACGTCCTGTGCATTGTTTTTTTTTGTTTTTTACATACAAATAAGCTACCCAGCTACCTTTACGTCATTTGTTGCAACATTTAGAAGGGAAAACCACTGGACTAAAAGGATACATAGGATAAACTGGAAAAATGTTAGAATCTTGTGAAAAATTGCCTTTAACAAACTTTTTGAAAAGATAGAAGTAACTTTACCAGATATTGTCCTAGCGGATCTTAGCACTGATTAACGATACCTTTACGAAATGTGCACAGGGATATCAAATAAATATATATTCCATTAAACTTGTCACAAAAAGATATAGGAAAATTGAATCCAGATGGGTTGACGACGACAAATAGAATTTTAAGGTTTTATGTTTCAACAGAAGATCCAACCCATAACTTGAAAATATTAATGTATGTGTAAAGAGTATGTTGGGAAGGTACATTCATATGTGTGGTTTAAAATTAAAAGTCAGTCATCATGTTGGTACGGGAGTCTTCATTTTTACCATACTTTAAATAAATCGAGATTTTTGCCTGAGGATTTAAAAATTGTAATAGATCTAACTTTGGCAAAGAAATGCTTATTATGCCCATCCGGGAAATATTATTTTGGCAATGTTAGCTGATGATGGAAAACACGTCAGAGAATTGGTCCTTAGAAGAATTTAAAATTAAGACAAAAAATAAAGTTGAAAAGAATAATCGCGAGTTTAAAATTCCCAAGTTAAACTTCGAAGCAGACGATTACATAAATGTAATTGAATTACAATCAGATTCCATTACAGATCCACCACTCACAGTATCTCTTTCTGATGATCAACTCAAGTCTATGATTCTAGACGTTCCAACCAATAGTAACATGCTTAACTTTCCATGCCATTCACAAGCAGTAGAACGTTGCGTTAAATTAGTAACTGAAGCATATAGTACAGTATGTGGTACAAAAGCACGAGATGGATTTATTCGGTCAAGAATTGCTTCTAGACTTGCTTTACCCAGATTTGAAACCAAAAGCCAATAGCAACCACTTTTAAGCTAAACCACTTGCCATTAACTTCAACTTAATTTTTTAGGGTAAGCTAGCAACTTAAATTGAAATTTTTAGGGGGTGGAACTCGATATGCAGCCACCACCTCATGCTGAGTTCTGGGTTGTTTTCAAAATGCAAAAAACAGCGAAGAGCTGCAAGGGGAAGCACCCGTGTAAACGATTGGTCGCAATGATGAGTCTATTGAGAGGAGTGGAGACTCGTGTGATGGCGCTCTAAAAAAAGGGGAAATTTTTTATTTTCCGAGATAATGTTAAGTGTAAAACTTTTTTTTTACAAGCAGGGAAGTTCATTTCACCCACTCATGGCTTTAAATAAGATGCATTAAATTTTTTAATGCGTTATTATTGTTTTTGTGAAGAAATTGGCAAATTTTCGAAATTTCGAAGTGATTTTGGCGCCTGAAGATATTAATTGATTTAGCTCATATTTTGTATTATTAAAAAGCATGGTAGTCCCCAACTATTCCCACCATAGGCGTTTTCAATTTCAGAAATTCGTGTTTTTTGCTCCCCCCTAATGATCAGTTCAACAATGGTCAAGGGGAGCGGCTGGGGCTTGGGAATTTTTTTTATCAGTGCCACTTTTCTTCGCCGTGCAGCCTGAAACATGTGCGGAACATAAAGTTTCAAAAGGGGGAGCGGGCTCATTGACTCTAGGCATCAAGGACGAGTATGTGTATGAAGAACATATAAATTCTAGTACGGAAAGGTCATTGGAACTGATGATGATACGCATCAGGACATCCCAGTGAGTGTACGCGAATTTTACGAACTATTCGGAAACTCGGATTCAGACACCGAATTTGAAGGATTTATGACTTATTTTTCTATTTTTGCTTAAAGGCTGCATTCAAAACGTAAGTTAAAAGACTTTAAAAAATTGGAACAGCTGTTGGATTCGGATGGCACGAAGGGTTGCTTTCCCTTCACCCGTTGGAGTTACTGTAAAAATCGTTAATCGTTCGTAAAGAATTCGAAGTTGCTGCCACCGTACGGAGATCCGAATCCAACAGCTATATCAAAGAATGTTCCCTTTCCAATTGTTATTTTTATGTGCTAATTAATTAAGGGTATTCAATTATTACTTTGTGTGCTATAGTTGGCGATAGTTAGCGATTTATCGCTTGCGCCCGGCTAACGTTTTACAATTAACAATGCACCTAACATAACAATGTACCTTAGTTTTTGCGAAATTAGCGGATCCGTCTGCTACACCAGCCAATGCTTTTCCAAACAACTCTGACAGATAGTCATGACAACAAGTCATGAATAAGAATATAAACAGCAACCTGTGACACAACAGAAGTAAACAATTAGAACAAGTGTTGCCCGATTGCTAAGCAAAGATGAGTTACAATTAGTAATTATTCTCAACACCCTCCCTTAATCACATTAACATACATTTTTGTCTTAAGTCAGTCTAGGTTTACGAAAAGATTTTGTAAACAAATCAGCAATTTGGTTTTCAGTTGCAACATATACAAACAAATGTTTAATAATTTTACAATATCATGAACATACTTCAATTTGATATCTAAGTGTTTTAATCTGGCACATTTATTTTCATTTAATATGGCCTTAACGACTGACTGATTATCCTCATGTCATGAAGAACATATAAATAGTAGTGATGGGAATAATAACTCTTTTCAGGGATCGAATTCGCTCGCTCACTAAAAAGAGCTAGCATTTTTTCATGACTCACCGCTCCTTTATAAAAGACAAAAACCCCAAATTTCGAAAAAAATATTTCAAAAAGTGTTTTTTGGTTTATTAGATAAAACGATGCATCTGATATTCAAGAACAAATGGACAAAATTTTAAAGTCGAAGGAAATTGCTAACAGCTACTTTTTAACTTTTATTTGACCTTCCAACTACATAATCGACTGTCAACCATTGGCTTCGGTTTCCATGAAAAGCTCCATCTATGAAACATTATATCATAGTGTATCTACTGACGACTATCCCAAACATTTTAAATACCCTTAAGGTGTAGGCTCTTGGTTTTTCTATCAATCAGCGAAAGCTAAAGGACAAAATCCAGGTCCTCATGTAAAACATGTGGTGACGCCACTGAAGGAAACACATTGAAAAAATAGCGCTAAATTTCGTCGCATGCGTATCACTACAAAAAAAGGCTTTTTTACAGAAAAAAATAGCTGTAGAAAAAGAGAAGGTGTGGTTTTCCAGTGGTGGTTTAGTATAAAATAGTACTGATCCAATAAAATATTATTTTTTCAGTTCATTAAACAAGAAATGAATAATTTTTCAGTGAATTATCACAAATCACTCAGTTGTCATCAGTGTTAAAACTGGCTTTAAAAAATATATACGAGCTTACGGTAAAAACTCTTGTTTTGATAAAAGTCTTAATGTAATAGAAATTACTAAAAAAATAGTGCAATCAAAAGTAAGTTTTTTATACTATCAAATAGTAGCTTCTGTAATATTTTGTACTTAAATGCAATTATCCCAAAATCAGTTTTTTGCAATTTTGCCAAAGTTCATCAAAGTACTAAGAATTTTTGATAAATGCACTTAGAGTTAAGCTGTTTACATTTTTTAGGTCTTGAATAACTGTTTAACAGACATAGCGAGAGCTTTTTTGTATGAATGGTTCAGAAAAATTTATAAATATTAATAATAATAAAAAATTTGATATGTTTATATAAATTTAACACACAAGGAGTAATATATATATATATATATATATATATATATATATATATATATATATATATATATATATATATATATATATATATATATATATATATATATATATTTTTTTTTTTATGAAAACTCGTAAATAATTTTTTTAAATCTCTCTCTAGGTCTTTTGCACAAACACTCATTGCCATAAAAATTTGCGCACCAAGAAATAATTGTGGGATCATAACGCTACTTGGCATGAAGGTACATGTCGGCCAGATATGCAAATGATTAGAAATGTAGCGTGATTGTTCATTGCGTAATGCCACTAGAGGGCGTTGAACTTCGTCCTCCTTGGAGTATAAAACAGGTAAGCAGAGCTTGTTTGAGTGTACTTAATATTTTGCAAAGGAAAAGCTGAGGTAGACTTGCCGTTACGCCATCGAAGACAATATGAGTAGCAGCTGTCAGAGTTCGAGAGGGGAAGAAACATCGGGATGATGGAAGCTGGGAGGTCAGCTCGGCGAGTAGCTCGTTAAGTAGGCAGTTCTGATTTTACTGTGAGGAGGTGTTGGGACCAGTGGACAGAAGAGACGTCATTTACACGGCGACCAGGCTCAGGACGCCCTCGGCAGACCAGTCGTCGAGAAGACCGTCACATCATACGAAACGCACGCATAGAGCCAACTGCATCATTGGCCGCTATCCAGACCCAGGCAGCACCTTCACTACGGGCCCCTGTGTCTTCCTAAACCATCGCAAGGCGCCTGGCTGAAGGACATCTGGTATCGCGGCGCCCATTACGTGTGCTGCCAATGACACCCACCCACCGACTCCTCCGTTTGGAGTGGTGTCGCGCACGACGGGGTTGGACTGCAACGGAATGGAACCAGGTCGTCTTGAGCGACGAATCCAGATTCAATTTGAGCAGTGATGACAATCGTGTTCGTGTGTGGAGGCCCCGTGGTGAACGCCTCAATCCTGCCTTCACTTTACAGCGACACCCCTCTCCCACAGCTGGTGTGATGGAATGGGGTGCCATTGCTTACGATACACGGTAATTCCTTAAATTGATTAATGGCACAATGATAGCCCAGCGGTACGTCCATGACATCCTTCAGCCACATGTGATGCCACTCTTGGCAGGGCTCCCAGGAGCCATTTTTCAACAAGACAATGCACGGCCACACAGCAAGGATGTCACAAGACTGCCTCCGCCACATTACCACCCTTCCCTGGCTTGCTCGATCCCCAGATTTGTCACCAATCGAGCATATCTGAGATCATTTGGGACGGCAAGTTGGACACCCTACGAGTTTGGTCGAACTAGAGGCGCGTTTTCAGCAACTGTGGAACGAGATGTCTCAGGACATCATACGGAACTTGTATGCCTCAATGCCCGCTCGTATCGCATCGTACATTCGCGCTAGAGGGGTCCAACAGAGTACTAAAACTTCCGTTCATTTGTACTTTTTTTTCTGCAATAAATTATCCTTTTTCTTTGATTTTCTAATCACTTACTTATATCAAAGTAGTACTTACATGTGTAAAATTTCGTTTCATTTTGACGACTTTTTCTTGGTGCGCAAATTTTTATGGCAATGAGTGTACTATAACAATATTGTAAAAATTTATTTCATACAAAAATATTGAAAATTGACAGATTGAATTGCAAATAAAAACTCATTTTTTATTGATTATTGCTTTAAATTATGCGCTTAATTAATGTTGTGTAGCACAAATACATCCTGCATAGCTTTAGCCAAAACCAAATTTCTGCTTCAGTAGAGGATAATGCAATGGATGTCTGCTTTTTCACACACAAAGTCACAAGAGAATCATTTAAAAAATTTAAATAAAAAAACACACCAGATTAAGTTCTAAAGTCCCTTTCCAGGTATCTTAAAACTCTTTTCAGACCAGTCTATGCAGCTTCTGTTGACTGCTCTTGAATTTGGCTCAGACAGTAAGAAAATAAAATATCACAGGAATATAAAATATCTGGATGTGTTGTCATGGATAGGTACAATAATGCACCTACAAGTTCCCAATTCGGCCCATAGAAAGTTTCACCTTGCACGAAACACGATGGTGTTGCTTTAGGCACTAGAGGTGTGTCGGCTGGTTTACTTTGAGTCATTTTGAATTTACTTAAAATATTTTCAACATTGGCATTTTCCTCTAAGCAAAGTTGTTGATGAGAAAACTTAATACATATGCCCAGAAAATCTTTCACAACTTAAGCCTTGGCCATTTCGAACTCAACTCTTAGAAGTTGTATCACCCCCATGACCACTGATTCATAGGAACCAGCAATCGGTAGGTCATCAACATATAGCACTACTAGGGGGCTCCGCCCCCTTCTCGTCAACCCCCGTATACCACTGTCACTGTGCCTGTTTCAGTTCATAAAGACTTTTTAAAAATTTGTAAACACGACCATTGTTGTCGTCGTAGCCCATGGGTTGCTCCATAAATAAGATTTCATCGCCATTCAAAACAGTCTTAACATCTAGTGCGTAGATCTTCATTTCCCTATGGAGAACAATGACAAAACCAGTCGTAGTGATGCCATACTGATGATAGGTATCAAGGTAGTTGATGCCAGGTTTCTGCTCGAAACTACGAGCAACTAATCTTGATTTAATCACATTATTCCTATTGGATCTGGAATTTCTTCTTGGTCTAGTATTGTTCTCCACAGTCCCTTCAATGTCTATAGCCTCATGATAATCCTCATCTGAACTGCATTATATAATGAAATATCAGTTACTGAAACTTTTAAAAATGTAAGCATACTTTGTTGCATTGTGATAAATGTAAAGATAACCTTGTAAACATGATTACATGTTATTTCTTCTAAAAACATTTTTCAAGACAACATACTAAAAAGATTTTAATACAAGAGAGTGTGCAAAGTATTATTTTTTAATAGTAAAAATTTTCGTAAGATTTGACAAGAAAAAAACTATTAGGTTGAACAAAGATGATCCTTGTCATAACTAAACCTCTTTAAAAAGAAAGAAATAGCTTGTAAGATTACGTAGAGTTTTGTTCTATCACACACACACACACTGAATGTAAGCTGTCAATTTTTTGTAAAGTTATAAATCTTAAATGATAAAAAGTTAGGACAAAAAGTATATATTTGGCACACTCAAATTTATAATTTATTAATTTTTAGAAGAAAAATTTGGTGGAAACTAATTTTTTAGCATGAATAATATTCACAATACTTCACCTTTTGAAGTTAGTTTTTTTTAAATGAAATGAATCAAATCACACAAAACTTGAAAGGAACAGGCAGTTTTACCCATGGTCACAATTTTAAAGCTTCATATCTCAATATATTTATTGATTTTTTTTTTATGTTAGAAACATTTCGTATAATCTTTATATAAATAAAAAATCAATTAAATTTTCAAATATTATGTTATGATTGAATAATATTTTTAAACCTACTTTGAAAATGTTCCACTAATATTAATAATTAATGTAAACAGAACTCTACTAACATACTATCGGCACTCTGTATTAGCTATCTTGTCAATGAGGAACTTGCACCAGTGAGAAAAATGCTCATTTCTGTGTTTTATTAATAGATTGATCGTCAAAATGTTAAAAAACGACAATTAAAACCCATAAAATGGATTTAATTAATTAAAATTTCAAGTTTTAAATCACCGAAAAGTACGGCAAAATCACATGACCTCAAAACGCTACGTGACGTCATTGGGCACCACGATGTAATGTTTACAGTTTTCTAGCGCGTTAAAATTTCATATTGCGTGCTCTGTTAATTTTTAAACAATCAATTAAAAAAAATTTTCTTGCTATTTCAACGTCGCTATCGAAGTAAACAGACCGTCATAGTGCACAATGACGTCACAAGGAGCGGCGTAGGAAAACTAGCGTTTTTGAGATGAAGTAAATAGTGCGAACTTTAAATTTTTTAATTTTACCTTTTCGGGCTATAAAAGTAAAAAAGAAAGATACTTTTGTAGCGTCACCGTAGGGGTCCCTCTGACCACAGCTTTCATGGGGGTCCATGAATTTATGACCGGATGGAGGTATCCCCTTCTCTCTGGGCGATAGCGGCTTCGGAAGAACGTGTGGGGTCTTCTCTCGAGGAAAAGGAGAATCGTGAAAAACCGAAACGTTAACGGACGCAGGACGACTCTGCTCCGATTGAAGCCGCGGGACGGGAACCCTATTTTGTACAATCTCTATTAGCCTCGAAATAGTTTTAACTTATATGTATTCTTCTATAATTAATTAAATGTGCTGTAATTTTAAATGTCGTTTTAATTATCTTCAAGCCACTCGCCACGCAAACTATACCCACGACATTACACTTTCCATCATATTTTTCATTTTCTAGATTATAAAATATAAACAATAAACGTGCAAGTTCTTCATTGAAAACAAAGTAGCGAAAGGAATTGAGTTTGATGACGTCATTTCAATATTTGCATAGAACAAAGTTAGGAAAATAAGTCTTAAAGTGTTTATGTCTCAGCACAAAGAAATAAACCAGAAAATAGTATTTGTACCTTATTTTTTCTTTTAATACTTTCAATGGGGGGGGGGACAAGAAATTTTCCGCACCGGGTACCACCTGACCTTCTTACGCTACTGCTCTGGTGAGCTCGAAACTTTGATGACCGTTTGGTTGAGCGGGGTCCTCACTCGATTGAGCTCTTTCCAAAATTCACGTCCGCTCCAAATAAGCAGGATCAGCAGCTCAGGTTTGAGCTTCTCTATGTCTTGGTCGACGTCCTCTCGGGTCGGGAATTCCTCGAAATCAACCAACAGCAGTCGTGACTACTGCAGGCTAGCTTAGCCTTCTTGCAGTGCTCGGATGAGCACTTCTCCAGAAAACGGGGTATCGGTAACCTTGAACGCGTGTCCACTTCCTCGGATCAGTTTGATCCCTCGGATCTGTTGACCTCTCAATTCGAAATATTTCCCCTTCTCTCTCGACTCCGAAAGTCCCCCGGGGGTTGTTGGGGCGGCCCTTTCGTTTTATTCGACACACTTGTCCTCTCGCCGTTGGTTGTTTCCAAATCGGGCTGTCCATTGGCGGTTAATTTTCACCTTCTGCAAGGAACTTCCTTAGCAAGGCGGCGGCGGCGGGTACAAAGGTCTCTGCGGTCTCCTCTGATCCTGAAAGCGGCGGAATTGGACTTCTGCGGCATCTCATGCTTTCAATTTTTCGGCCGAACGCCTGCTTTGCTTCCGTCACAAGCCATATATATTTGCACTCGAGCAGGTGGCAAATCTCCCATTAATTGTTACGCAGTAGTTGTACTATGTCTTATACAGATATGGCAGTTCTTCACAATTCGGCGAACAGCTTCACGTGCCGATAAAATCCAGAATTTTCTTTGAATCACAGTTTACATTAATTGCGGTCCTGCATGGAAATGCGACAAATGTGCATTTGTGATCATCCACTTGGTGAAATAACCAGATTTGGAAAGAAATGCAGGAAATTTTTTCTCTCTATATTAAAAAAAAATTACCGCCGCCACCACTGGATTGAAAACTGTGTTGTTTAGCTCGATTCTTAGACGGTTTCCCGAGGAAGTACTGATCGGAAAAAAACGAAATTAACATGGTTTGTTCTTCATCGTATTCCCTGGACAATTATTAAGATTTTTTTCCGATGCGGCTATTAGTTTAGGGTTTATTAAGTGTCAAAATTGAAGAAACGAAATTTCTTCCGCGAGTGAGCAAAACACATACAAATTTTCAGTCTTCAGCCGTGAGTTTTTTTTAAAGAGTACCTCTGAACATAAATTTTTGCAGCTCGTCGAGTTTTTTTTAAAATTTCAATTTGGTTCTTGATAATATTTTTTTGAAATTCAGGAAAAATCGGGACATTTTTGTTATTTTTTTTAAACTGCCGTATCTATATCTTATTACTATTAGTTTTTAATTTTAAAAATATCGCAGTATACCTCAGAATGTACTCTTTCTTACGGTACTATTATTTTTGAAATCGGTTAATAATTAAATTGGATGCCATCAAAAGTTGGTCATACAAACTTCGGAATCTTTGGATATTTTCGCTACTTTTTGTTACAACCGTTATATTTACAGAAAAAAAACATTATTTTTTAAATTTGAAAACATCACTGAATACATTACATTACACTCTTTCTTATGGTACAATTATTTTTCAAATTGGTTAATAAATAAAATCGATGCAATTAAAAGTTGGTCATACAATTTTCGGAACTTTCAGATCGTAATTTCCGATACAAAACTAAAACTGTCTTATCTATATCGTATTACTATTAGTTTTTAATTTTGAAAATATCGCAGTATACCTCAGAATGTACTCTTTCTTACGGTACAATTATTTTTTAAATTGGTTCATAAATAAATTTGATGCAATCAAAAGTTGGTGACACAAATTTCGTATTTTTTATTTCGCGGAGCAAATTCACGGAGCATTGTATTCACGGAGGGTTGTATTTTTGACTATCGGGTTTGCCAGATATCAAATTTATCGTAGCAACAATTGCCATAAAAACGATTTGTTTTTATTTGGCGAGGAAAGAGGCTCGCTTTTTTCCCTCTGTTCTCAGGCGGTTTACCGAGAAAGTACTAAGCACAAATCGTAAAGTTTGGAGGTTAACACTGTTTACTTAAAATTGTACAGGGAACAACATGCAAAAGATTTTTTACTGATGCGGCTATTAGTATAGGGTGCATTAAGTGTTAAAGTAAAAAAAAGTGAAATCACTTGTACACACTAATACAAATTATTCAGATAGTTTCACTCTGCGAAAGGAATGTTGGTTTGCAAAGCAAACCAAATGGCATATGTAGAAGGAGTGTTGGTTTGCGACGCAAACCAGATGGGATTGCTTAGCAATCCCCGGGGGTTGGCGAGCGTAAGCGAGCAGGGGGCGGAGCCCTCTAGTATTATAAGAAACCTCAGCGTTTTTTAGCCTACCTCCCATTCTAATAACACCATCCTGATTTTTTTAAAATATTCAAATTTAAGACCTTACTTTTAGCCTTGAAGAGGCATCTTACTGCTAAGGCATGATAGTTAGTCGGGAATTACATCCTTTTGGACAATTCGAATTCAAACTTTCAAAGCTTCACCTAGTTCAAGAGGGGACAAGTTTCAAGTTCTGCTGTTAGAATGTGACACTCTAGCATTGTAACGAAGTCTTAAACAATAAGTAGTTGCTCTCGTTAACTTATTTAAATTAGAGAACCTATCTAGCAAATTAAGGTCCCAATTTTATGAACATTTATTGTATGTAAAGCTGAAGTTTTCATCTCATCTAATTTTTGAATTTAATTCAAGAGTAACAACAGACTTGAAGTCAATGCTATCATGAGCAAGAAAATTTGGACCAAACCACCAAGATTCAATAAAAATTCAGATCCAACCCCACGTGAAGCGCAATCGGCTGTGTTCTGGCTACCCTCAATATGATGCCACATTGCTGAAGGTAACATAGTTTGTATTTTGCTCACTCTATTAGCTACAAATGTCTTTGTGAGATGACAACCAAGCCAAGACAATAGTAGAATCGGTCCAACAATCTATACCATTCATTTTAAAAACAAAAGCTTTACATAAAGTTGTTATGACTTTAGCCAATAGCAAGGCACCACACAATTCAAGACTAGGTAAGGATACGGTCTTCAAAGGAATAAAAATTTAGTCTTTGACAGCAATAATTGCAATTTGACACCAGTCGAATCCTTCGAACGTACATACACCGCAGCTGTGTATGCCCTTTCTAATGAGTCCCAAAATCTATGGATTTCAAATTCTTCATGTGAAATCATTACACATCTTGGAATGCGTAGAGATTGTAACCGCAACAAATCCTTGTAATAGTGTGACCATTCACCTTGTAATTCAAATGAAATTATGTCATCCCACTCCAAATTATCCTTCCACACTCTTTGTTCAAGTGTTAATTAATATTTTCGCCTTTATAGTGATTGGAGACAGTAGTCGTAGGGGATCAAATATCTTCGAAATTTCCGACAACAGCCCTCTTTTACTGATCTCCGTCTGATCCGATGCTGTTGACACTTGAAAGGTATCATTTGCTGGATGTCACTGCATTCCCAGGTTTTGGACGGATTTTTCAGTTGTTATTTGCACAAAGATAACAACGGGATTCCCTATTATTACGGTTATTTGCACAAGATAGATTCGATTCCCTATTCTCGGGTAGTACCAATAGCTGGCACTTGTTAGATACCCATTTATTTGGTTCGAATCCACCAAGTTTGAGCAATTTCGTTAGATTTGTTTGCAAATCTAGAGCCCTTTTCCACGGTGTTCTCTCCGGATATTAAATCATCTACATAGAAATCTCTTTTAAAACTCTTTGAGGCATTCACAAATGTAGAATTTTCATCTTCAGCCAGCTGCTGTAAACATCTCGTAGCAAAAAAGGGTGCGGATGCTGTCCCATACGTAACGGTCAGTAATTGGAATTCTTGAATAATATCTTGAGAAGAATCTCTCCAAACGATTCTTTGGAAATCAGCATCGCATGGATGTATCTTGATTTGACGATACATTTTTCTATGTCCGCCACTAAAGCAATTTGATGAAATCGAAAAATCATCAAAATAAGAGCAATCGGATCTTGCATTGTTTCTCCAACCATGAGTTTGTCGTTCAGAGAAATACCTGATGTAGATTTCATAGAAGCATCAAAGACCACTTGGAATTTTGTGGCCAAGTTTAATTCATTTGAAACAGTGTGATGTGGTATGTAGAATGTTTCTTTCACAGGTCGTGGAACATTCTTGGGTGGTAATTTCTCCATATGACCTGATGATAGATATTCTTCCATGAATTGCTGTACAAATTCACTTGAGGCTGAGATACAAGCGTTTCTCAATTCATTTCAGTCGTTTTACTGCTAATGTACGAGAATTCCCAAGTGGTGTCCACTTTGCCCTGAATGGTAAACAAACCACGTATCTGCCATCTTCATCTCTGGTGGTGTCGCAACTAAGTGTTTCTAACACTCCTCTTCTTCCAATTACTCTTCTTCCACACTAGCCCCATGTCATGGGGCTAGTGTGGACAAGTTAGAATACTGATTATACAATGCAAATACAAGTCATGAAAGTATGTAAAACCATAATGAAATCAATTTCAACCTAAACAGTATAATTCCATATAAATGTTAATCTTAAAGCATATTTAATTAATTTTAAGCCCAGTATATCTGCATTTAGGAACTGCACTTTATTATAGAATCTACTTCAAAGAAAAATCAACACAATAGAAAGTTATTTTTAAGTTTTATTTAGTGGGGAAATGATTTTAATGTAGAAATGTAATTATTTTTCACTGTAGTTAGATAAATAAACATTAAATGACAACTAAGATGCAATGCGAATTGTGTTACCATCACCAGATGTTGCTGGTTTTTTGGTTACAATTTAATTTCTTGAGAATTGTGATACGTCCTTTACATCTGGGAAGGAAAAAGAAAGATTCAATATGATTAGAAGAACGGTTGCTATGTGTATAAAAACAATACATTCCTTGAAAATTAATTTATCATTTCACAAAAATTAATTTGATTTAATACTTAAAAGCCTAAGAGTAAAAAAAAAATATTTGTGATTAAAATTTTCACATAAATAATCCTATTTAATAAAGAAATAGCCTAAAATGCAATATTTAACCCATGTTTTTACCACTGAAAGCTCAATGGGGCTACTGTGAACATGTCTACAGTAGCCCCACCACCATGTGTCCACACTAGCCCCATGGAGCATTTGTTTATTTAGGCTTACTCCTGGTTAATTTAAACCATGTAGAGCAAAAGTGAATATCGAAATAGCTATTGCATGTATTCATTTCTAACACACTGTCACCTTTTTTAAAATTTTGAATTAAAATAGTTTAATTTAGTAATTAAAAAACAAATCGGGAACTTACTTTTTCAGCACGAAAACCTTGTTTTACAAATTGCTACTCAACTATCAAGTGAATTGTCATGCAACTGCATATGGAAGTTTATATCAGTGTTGCCATTCTGCAAAAACTTGCAGAGAGATTTTGACTGATTAATAGCAGAATTATTCAAGTTGTCCAGAGTAGCCCCCTTCTCTCTTACGAGCCTTGTTCCTATAGCATGGTGGGAGTTTTCGTGGCCAGTTTCTGTTGGCACCTCATCTTTTTGTATGTATATACTTATTGTATACATAATTCCGGAAAATGTTAAGCTCAAAAAATTGCCATCGTTTTCGCGACCAACGATTCATTTTTATTGGGGAAGACTTTTTTTCTCTTGATTTGACGAAGTAAACGAGATGATATTGCTTACCCTTTCAATGTTATGCGCTTCCAAAAGGCGAACCGTCAATCACGGGTGCCTGGGCCAAACAGATTAAGCGTACTTTTATTCGGATCAACAAATTGGTAATGTCTACGACGAACAGGTATGATTTGTCAACAAATAAATGCGCTGATTTTTTATCCAAATCCTATTGACTGAATATTTAATTTTTGTTGGGGAGGTATAAAATATAGATTCAATATATTTATTTTCGTAAAATCAGGAATATTTCAGGACGAGACTCTTTGAGGTCTACCTCCCTTCTCGCGACTGGAATGGGATTAATGCAATGTTATTCACGTAGGGTATGCGCTGAAGAATGCCACTCTCCCCCTGAGCAACGGGGTGCCAGGCATTCCACGTCATTGGAGATCCAAAAAATATATTGATAGCACCCCCAACAGCATCATATCAATCTCGATCCTACGCCTCCTTTCGTCCACACGGGGCAGAAAAGAAAGAATTTAAGATCATTTTTACGGCCATAAACTGTATTAGTTTAGAGGAGCAATCATTTTATTCTGTTTGGTTATTTTAAAGTTTTATGGCGCATGGACCCCCTTTGACAAAGCTGCACCAGACACTAAGTCATATGTCATGAAAAGGAAAAAAGGGATTGCGCAATAGAGCCATGGGCTGAAAATCGAAAAAGAACGCTTGGGTGTCCAGAGTGACTGTTCCCTGTGAAGCACATGGAGGGTTATCTAAACTAATAATTTTTTAATACGGTACAAAGTCCATAATCCAGAATCCTCCGGACCTCGGCCATTCCAAATTTCGGATTATTTGCATTTTTTGTCAAAAAAAAAAATTTGCGTTTGAAATAGTAAAATAGCAGATATATAAATAGGAATATTTTTAAAAAAAAGAAAAAAACCTTTCTATTACAACGCAACACATTTTACTTGCAAATCTTCTAATTTTCTGCGTGGTATTTACTCTGAATATGTCCGTTATTTTGCGTTGTTTCATGAATTAGGTCCAGGTTTAATTCCTTAAAAATTGTCGGAAAGATGAAACAAAGTGAGAAAGACAAAAAACGCCGGCTGACAAAACGTCCGGATTTTGGACAATTCTGGATTTTGGACGTCCGGATTCGTGACGTAGAATTGTATTTAACTTCAAACTTCATGGTATTGCGGTATCGTGGCATCGAGATGGCTGAACAGCTTGTGAAAAAGAGGCAGATATTTCATCAAATGCTGAGATCAATCCCTCCTCCCTATCATACTATCAAATCAATAATTAACCCTCCTAGTGGCTTGGACGAGATAAATCGATTATCAACATCTGACCCCTTTTGCTAATGACACGATAGCTCGTCATCAATAGAGTGTCAATTTTTTGTACTGTAACAAGATCAAGATCTGGTCCAGCTTTTTTAATGACGATGTCTCGTCCGTCAATATTTTCTTGATTTTGCTAATAAGACGAGATTCCTCGTCGAAGCACCCCCAAGAAGGCACAACTTTCAAGAATATCCTCGAAAAATAACTACTCGATGGCAATTTCTTGAAAACATTGTGGACCGATCTGTCCGACCTTCATGATTCGCAAATGAAGTGTGCTGAATTTAGCCTTGCTACACGAGCGTCTTTCTGAATACGTACCCGCTAACTGGAGGGTCGATTTTAGGAAGCAAGGGCCATATTTGTGTCGAAAACAAGACATATTTCAAATGAAAAAATTTCATGAAAAGGAAGAAGAGTGATTGGGAATAGAGTGATGTGTTTGGGGGAATGTAACAGAGTCAATCCCTTGAGTGTCTTCTCTTCTAAAGCCGCGTTTACACCGGATTTGCTAAACTTCTTTCAATCCAAACATCGAAGCTATTCTGAGAATTCATTTCATCGTCAACATCTCGAGTCGGGGTGGGAGAGTTTTCAGATCAAAATTTGTTTTCCACCATGAGTGGGTAAAGAACAAAGGATTGCAACTTTTGAAGGAGATTTCTCCGAGACGATTGCTTGACAATAACTGCTCCTCTCTGCCCCGCGGTCGCTCACGCCGTCTTTTGTTCGATCGCTGTGATATTTTGCACTCGTTACTTGCCTTGACCCCATCTCCCGCCCAACTGCCAGTGAGTGGCCTATTCGATTCAAATGGCGTGATTGAAAGAGCTGCTAACAATATTAATAGAACTATTGAGAGAGACCTGTCCTTTGGGACCCAACTACACCAAAGACAAAAAGAACAATGCCTGGAGTGAAATGGGTGAGAATCTCGACATCTTGATGAAAAGTGATCACTCTTCTCTACAAAGAGGTGAGAAGATTTATTTTGGAAGAGAGGCAAAAGTTCATAATTGGAATGTGTGGTGTCTATCATATTTTTAAACCAATGTTTCCTTGTAAATTTTTGGTTATCGACTGAAAGAATAATTGGGAACACTATTGGAAGTAAATACACTACTGTTTGTGAAAAGTGCAACACCATGAAGGAATCATGGAAATTAAACGAAACTTACAGGAAATGCAAAACAGATTAGGATGTGCAAATGATTAGAATTTCAAAGTGATCACGCATGTGTGAGCCGAGAAACACCCTCTAAACTTCTTATTGAGTCGTGTATAAAAAGCACTGTGAAGGTGCGTTGAAATGCGTGTATCGTCGCTTGACTGCTGTAAATGCTCAATTAGAAGTCAATGTACGAAACGTAGAGTGCTGACACAACAGTGATGCGTGTGCTGAAGAGATAGACATTGGAGAACTGGGCAAGTCGAAACCCCGGCTCGCAATATGACATCACCACGGTACGACAGACACCTCATACGCATGGCGGTGAAGAACCGTGCAGCCTCCTCTCGTGCGTGGATACAACATTGGAACACGTATACAGGTGTGTCATTGTCTGCCCCCACGGTTCGTTGACGTCTGCTGTGCCATAGGCTACGTGTAAGGATTCTTCTGCGCAGTATTCCTTTGACGCAGAACCACCGACGCCTCCGGCTACAATGGGCTCGCCAACACAACCAATGGCGTTCCGATTGGCAACGAGTCGTCTTTTTCAGATAGGCCTCGCAACAAGCTGGACTATAACGATGGACGCGTACTCGTCAGATACTACAGAGGTGAACACCTTCTCGCTGAGTGTCTTATTCAGCGTCCTATTCAATGAACGCCTGGCGTTGTGGTCTGGGGCGCTATTGGTTATCATGGACGATCCCGCCTATTCCAAACTGTGGGGACCCTGAACAGTGGGCGATACATCCAATATGTTTTGGAGCCCGAGTTAATACCCCTCCTGCAACGCATTCCTGGAGCTGTAATTTGAGCAAAACGATACCCGTCCACATGTTGCTCGGAATGTACAAGTCTTCCTCAGTGCACGTTCCGCTTCTTCCCTGGCTTGCACGTTTCCCGGATATGTTCGCCCATTGAGCATGTATGGGATTACAACAGTCGGCGACTCGCTCGTTCCTCTCATTAGGCAGAGTTTACGACTGAACTTTGGCATCAGATAGAAGCCATCTGGAATGCCATTCCTCAGCATGACATTCAAAATTTGTTTGATTCGATGCCCCACGTGTACAGGCTCTCATCGCTGCGCGTGACGGGCACACAAGATATTAAATTTCGACATTATTTTTATTTTACTTCGCTCTGTAAATTGGACCGTTTATTCAAAATACTATAAGTAATGGTTGGAATAAATTTTATTTATTTCTGATGATTCTTTCATACTGTTACAATTTTCAGAAACAGTAGTGTATGAAAGATACGAGATGAAAAATCAAGAATAAAAGATATAATATAAAAAAAAAAGAACTGAATTTTTGAGACTACCCTAGATCTGATCTTGAGGCGAGGCACATTGCCATGGAAAATATTTAGGGGTGACCGGGGCTTGTGTTGGAATAAGTTGGCATTCGCTTTATAGTTTTTACCGCATTGATTTCAGAGCTATCGCCACTATTTAACTCTATGTGTATTAACCTATACGCACATAATCTTCTCTAGTTTCCGGGGGGAAATAGAAGCTTCCAGAGAGAGAGAGGATTTGTGTTTTTTTCCCTTTCAATTGGTTTTGTCCTTTTTTAAATGATGTATGTTGAGGAATTGGTGTTGGATAGAGTGAGCACTAACGACTGTATTTATGTATAGGAATTGAAACTTATGTGGAAGGCTTGTCTCAAAAGTCCTGTTGGGGCAAGTTGGCATTTAAGTGGTGGGTATATTGGCATAGGAAAGATTGTGGACATCGACGGTGATGAATTCTATGTTTCCACAATTACTTTGGTGATGGCGCGGAAGTAATCTGGGACAAGTGCAGCAAAATTTGGCGAAAATTAAACCACCATCCGTGGTAAATCGCCATACTTTTTTGGTGGAAAAGAAGCGTTAATATTTCCTTGTTCTTTATGTTCCTTAGTTTTTCTTATTTTATCCTAAAATATAGGTTTTCAAGTGATAAACTTCTACTACAAAATGATATGATATGCCAACTTACCCCAGGCGTTATGCCAACCTTCCCCATAACAGGGTTAAGTTTGCAAAGTTTGAACACTTTTGTAAAAAATACTTAAGGAGTAAATTACTATTTTTAGTGATGTTTTCTTCATTAATTTGTTGCCAGGGAGCTCCACTATCAGCAGCATTGGTTATATTAGCTAATATTATTAGCAAAAATTAAAGAAAAATTAAAAACCAAAAACTATGCCAACTATAGCCCGGATATCCCCTACATCACATAGGTATTTACTGCAATCCAAAATGTGTTTTGTTTTTCTTAGTGCATATTGTGTCATCCAGAAAGTTCTGCGCGTTTTCAAATCGAAGCTAGTTTTCTTATTATTATTTTGCTACCGCTGATAAGGAGTGACCTTGATTGAAGCAGATGTTTAAATTCGGTCTTTTCTGCTTACACTTCATAGCTATAGGATGTGCCGTGACATAATTTTTGTTTCACTGCAGTGCTAAGAATGGAGAACCAGAAAGTTAATCTTCGTCATATAATGCTCTTTTATTTTAAGAAAGAAAAAAATGCTAGTCAGACTGCTCGTAAAATGCCTGTTGTATATGGACATAATGCTGTTTCTGAGGCTACAGTTCGAAGGTGGTTTGTTCAATTTTTGCGTGGAAGTCAATTGAACCTCCCCAAGCAACATCGCGTGGGAGACTGCATTCCAAAAAAGTAATGCTTTCTTTATGGTGGGACTACAAAGAAATTGTTTATTATGAAATACTGCCACAAATTCAGACAATAAATTCGGAAAAATACTGTTCTCAAATGGCATTATTAAAAGCAGAAATCGAAGTAAAGAGGACAGAACTGACCCATCGTCGAGGTGTTGTCTTCCAGCATGACAATGCTCGGCCCCACATTTCGCTGAATGTCAGACAAAGACTTATTGAGTATGGCTGAGATGTTTTGTGTCATCCCCATATTCACCAGATCATAACTCTCAGATTTTCACCTTTTCAGGTCACTTCTTTGAACTGCGGGGAGTTGAATTCTTTGGAGACTATCAAACAGTACCTCGATAACTTCTTTAGAAATAAGAGAGCCTAATGATTTTTTTAAAAAAAAAGAGGAATTTTCCAGCTGCCAGAGAGATGGCAAAGAACCAAATGGGGCTTATGTGATTCAATAAAATTTTCTTATGTTTTTGTACTGCTTGGTTGATCTTAAAAAAACGCGCAAAACTTTCCTCATGTCACAATATTTGGTGAACATTTAGTTAATTATAGAACATTATCAGTAAAGAAATACGTCTGTTATTGCCAGATAACTGAACTAGTATATTACCATGGTTTATAGAATATACAAGGTTATTTATAGAATAGAGGGTTAGAGTTTATAGAATAAAGTTAATGTTAAAGATAACTTTGGTCCATTACAACTTTTATTATTAGTTGTAACGAATTATTTCCACTTTTGCATGCATCCTCTTCGTGGTGTTTGGGGGATGAAAAGTGTGTTGTTAAACACCATTACAATAAGATCAGCTTGCGAAAACAAAATTAACGATTTCAAACTTCTAAGTGAACATGAAATCATTAAACTATTACATTATGCAATGAAAATGAATTAATCTAATATTTGTTATTTTAAGAATGAAATGACTATTTTATTTTAAGAATATATTACACCATTTGATGTTTCATTTCTGAGCTGTTTTGAATATGAGAAATCAACACTTTTGGAGAAATAGGATCCTCATAATTCTCTTCCTCTATTAGGTTTTGCCATAATTGCAGGGTTTGGGAAAAGAAAAGCCAGTGGGATCTTTTATTCATTGACTCAGAAGAATGAAATGAAAGCGATCAATAAATATGCCTAAGCAGTATTGACAACTTATTTCACTAACAAGAATATTTTGAGGAAGGCGCAGGCTGTTTCTGATAGTTGTTTTATTCAACAAATTTAAGTTTTAACAAAAGACACTTTTGAATCTGCATTAAAAAAAAATTCATACAAACGATTTCTCTGAAAAAAATATAACGTATTGTGCAGAAGTGTAGGCTAAAGCCTCAGGAACGATCGCGGGAGTGTTCCTTCTAGGCGCGCCCCTGCCAAATCCTCCAAGTGGTTTCGACGAGATAGATCGTCCATCAAGATCTGACCCATTTTCCTTTTGGCGAGAAATCTCGTCTACAAGATGGTGCCGATTTTTGTTATGATGACAGTTTTCTTCTCTTGACAGTGCATTCATCTAATGACGATCGTCCCTCAAGATCTGGTCAGTTTTTTTGATGACCAGTTACCTCGTCGAGACAACCACCCCAGGAGGGGAAATAACGATAGGTTTTCTCAAAACATTTTCCAAAAGCAATTCATTGCATTTCCCTGTCCTATCTAATGAGCCAGCCTGTCACCGTGCGACGCGGACGAAAAAAAAGTTTGATGTCCCAGTGGCATGACATCACTTCTTGATCTCGACCCTCCCACGCGCCTCATCTCCCGAAAAGAAAGAAAGCGCGCATTCTTATCACTCGACTTCCACTCCTCTCTCCACTCTCAAGGAGGGCGATAAGACGCCTTCCCCCAGCACCCCTCGACCCCAAATGAACTCGCCCGCGGGCAACCGCGTTCTCGGAAGCAGGCAGGAGAAACGGCAGACAGAAGACGCGATGGCTGGAAGAAGCTGCTGGTGGTTCGCTCCGCTGCTGATGCTGCTGGCCACCCCCCTGTTGGGGCAGGCCGAGGTGCTCAACCCCCCTTACTTCAACCTAGCCGAGGGACGCAAGGTGTGGGCTTCGGCCACCTGCGGCGTGGGCGTGAACGAGCCCGAGCTCTACTGCAAGCTGGTGGGTGCCAACACCGACCGGCAGGACAACCCCAACATCAACCTCATCTACGGCCAAGTGTGCGACTATTGCGACCCCAATGACCCGAAGCGGGCCCATCCCCCGGAGCACGCGATCGACGGCACCGAGAACCGCTGGCAGAGCCCCCCGCTCTCCAGGGGCAACAAGTACAACGAGGTCAACCTCACCATAGACCTCGGACAGGTAAGGGAATCCCTTCACTTCATTCTCCACCCTACAGCGTTCACTCACCCCTCACTGAGGCTAGGGGACTCCTCCCACTCCAAAACCTGTTCGGATCCGAGATAAACCCTTGCCTCAAATTATTTGACTATTCAAAGTGTTGTTGCTTATTCCTCCTGGTCTAGCGGACCACGGTAGCAGTAGGAAAAGTTACGGATTAGTAATCCGAGGGTTGTGTGTTCGAAACTAGGTCCAATCAAAGACCGTCATGTACACGGGGGGGGGGCTGGTGCACGTCAAATCTGTCGTAGCAGTAAATGTCCTCACTGCGCAGGTGTTGACCTCGTCATTTGACAAGTGGTTCAAATGACATGACGAGGTATCCTGGCAAACTGTTAAACATTTTTGAACGAATGCCCACTTCTCTATTGAGATAAAGCCCGTCCCACTTTCACATCTGTAAATCAAGGAGAGGCCATGACTTTTACCCGGGTAAGGAATATACCCCCAAATACTAAAAACCCTCGATAAATCACGTTTCTTGGTTTAGGTTAGGTAGTTCATTAGCATCGTATTAGAGCAACGCAACTGGTCGACGGTCCATCCCGAACGAAAGATCCGAACACAACACCACATCATTTCGAACCAGATGACGAGTGCTGCAGCTGAGCTTGCACCCTCCAATATACCACACCACGCCAACCTGAAGACAGGACACCTCCCATTTAATCGACGGTCTTTGATTTCGAACTCGAAATTCTCGACTTTCTAATCTGCGACTCCACCAACTGGGCTACCATGGCCCCGGGCTGACCCAAGGAGGGCCTAGCCGCAATCTTCTCAGTCTTAATATTGTCTACTAAAAAAATATTTTCCCGACTATTTAAAGTAGTTTAATACACTAATATGATAAAAAAAATTATTTTTGGAAAAATGTGTCAATGAGGAACTAGAGAGATTGAATTTTACTTTAGATCGTAACAAACTGAAAAAGTTTTAAGTGGATTTGCATTTGTAGCCACGAAGAGAAATCCAAATTTGGAATATATGCTGGGCCAAAACGGTTATAGAAATGTTATTATACATTTGGGTACATTACCCCATGGGTCAGAATATTAGGATGTAACTCGATGATGTCATTAAGAATTCTTGAATACTAGCCACTGCGTGGCTAGCCCGCCTTTGTCCGTGCCCTTGATGTATGGTATTAATCTGGTGTAAAATTTTCCGCAGATTTCAAATCCGTTGAAGATATACTTAATTAAAAAATTATTTATTTAAAGAAAATCATATTTTTAGGTATCAATCTAAACTGAAATTTTACGCAGATTTCAAATCCGTTGAAATGTTTACTCTTTCTTTAACGGTCCAGGAGATATAAAAAAGAACTGACTTCAGTTGAAAGATTTATCGTCTGGCCGGAAATTTATTCGTCCGAGCAAAATCAAAACAGAAATGAAAAAAATTCCGTGTTCTGCGGTTGAAAAAAAACTTGCCATGTGTCCAAACCCTGACTGCAAGGTCACACGGGTAGAAAAAGTTCTCCGCGTTTGAAAAAGCGATGGAGAATAAAAAACTATTAAATTCATTTAAAAATCTTCTAGATTGAATTTTAAAATTCGCCGCGACCCAAAAGTTGAAAATAATTCGGACTACCTGTGTGCCAAATCTCATTGCTGTAAGTGCCATAGAATCATTAGAATTTTGCAGCCCCAAACAAACAAACACTTCTTTTTATAATATTAGAGGTGGATTTATAATGTTAGAGGTTTTTGGAAGGTGAAATAGCTGTTATTTTATGGTATCGGCACCGGAACTGCAGAAAGGAAGAGATTTCGAAACCAAACTTAACTGAATGCTTTCATCTTCAAGAAATTGTGCATGATGATGCTTTTGACATTTTATCTTTTCTTTAATCTAGATATTCATTCACTATTTTCATTCCTTTTGGAAAGGTTAGACAAAATAATATATAAACACTGTTAGGATTTTTTTTTAATTCTCAGATAAAATAAAGACTTTTCTCTTAACCATCCAAGTGGTTTCGATGAGAAATCTCGTCCACCAAGGTCTGATCGATTTTGCTAATGACTGCTAATTATTTTGACGATAACGGGATCCAGATGTGGTCTTCTAATAACGAGGTATCTCGAAAATTCAAGATCTTGTCTGTTTCGCCATTCACGAGATACCTCATCGAGTATTGCATCACTTTGCAGGGTTAAAAACCTTGTTGACCGATGAGATGGTTACGAGTTCGAATCTCGTATATGCTGCAGTCGGGTTGGCGGCTTGAAGTTGCCTGTTTTATTCAAGACGTCAATGCGGGTCAACGTTTCCCTCGAAAGTCGCCCATTAAGGCATCATAATTAGCGGTGGGTGGGATGTGGCCTTCCATGGTGCCCCTTGTTGCTCTCTAATTTCTGCTTGAGGGGTCATACTATTGCAAAGTAGTCGTTGGAGCTGCTAAATTCCGAGCTAAAATAAATTATTAGTGCCAATGTAAGCTTTCACTGCAACTTTTATACATCGTCAAAAGCACCTGTGCCATATGCAACACATATCTTCACTTACGTTAGTGAAGCATTCTTGCCTTTTCGGAAATAAGAAAGCTTTACTATGCCGAAAATGCTCCTTATTTTCTGCCATTTTCAATGATTAACAAAAAAAAAAAAACACACAATTTCCGTGTATGTGTGTGAAACTGAAATTCCTTCTTTCAAACCTAAACTTTATGCGTGTGAAGTAGATGCCAATCTGGGATGCAATGCGGGAAGAAACTTTGCATCAATCCAACATTTCAAATTCCTTGCCTGCTTCCCCATCTGAAAGATAAGGAACCCACAGACCATTGCTCAAATTGCGTATCAATCAGATTTTCACTCGGAAATCTATCGTACGACCACCAGAAGTTTTCACTTGGGTGTGGCCAGACATTTCCAATGGGGTGGGGGTGCACAAATCTCAGCATGGTTCCTGCAGAGTAGGCAAAAGCAGTTTGTTGACATGCAGTTGATCCAGTTTTCATTTTTTTTTATCATCATTGTTGTGTTATATTTTAAGCTAGTTTATTACTCTTTTACACCTGAGGTGTTACAGCTCAAGGGTTAACCTCGTCTGACCGGGGTTCAAAATTACGTGGTGATGTCCTAAGATATTTCCCTTTGAGATAAATCCTAGACTGTCTATAATAGCCCGTTGTATGGTACCAGTGCGACGTTAATTAAAATACCTACCTACCTATGCAAATGAGGCCTCCCCTCTCATGAAAAGTGACGAATAGAGTCATTGAAGTTCGTGAGAACTCTCGTAGGTATGAAACATTCATAACCTGTTGATACTATTGATATTTATAAAATCTATCCTACAATGATCGTAAAGCAATATGTGATGGAAAGAATGCCTGCTTTAATAGGGGGATGGGTCCCCACATGCTGCAATGACACTAGCAACCCTTCTGGGCATACTTTAGACAAGGTTTGGATACACAGCTACGGGTATTTGTGTCCATTCCTGCTGCGTCGCCAGCTCAGCTGTAGATTTCGAACGGGGTTCCCTGGTCCGTCTAACAAGTCAAACACATGTTCTGTGGGGTTTATGTTTTGACTCTGAGCAGGGAAGACGTTTTACATCCAATATCTCGATACCTCTGCTCGACAGAAGGTGCAACATGGCATTGAGCGTCCTGGAAGTAACATTCGTCTATTCCATAAAATTGCCAGAGCGTAGGAAAAACCTGATTGTCCAAAATGTTCATGTCGGCGTTGAATTGACCAGGAACAATATACGAAGGTCCCAGGCCATACCCCGAAAAACACCCCCAAACAAGTAGTCGTATTTTATACACGTCCGCTGACGTCCGGTCCATTATTGTAGGGCAGTATATATCATTTACAATCATTTTCTTGTTGAACTAATCTTATGTCCCCTTTTTGTTTTTATAGTAATTAGCATTCACAAAAGAACTAGTAAGAAGAAACGTGTCATTAAATTACCGCTGGTAAGTTTGGAAAGGCATCCCATAAAAATGTAAAGGGTTTAGTCTGAAAATTAACTTTTAACTGTTCGGAAATTTTTTACTCCCTTCACATTCACCGTTGTGTCGCCCTAGTACGACGTTAATAAAAAATTCCAAAATGCCCCATTACCCTTCACATTCACAAATTTACATCGTTTTTGACATCACTAGTACCGAAATTTTCTTTCATTTGGCGACGTACGAAACAAGGCACTTTGGGTTTTGAGGCCTCCAAGACGAGTTTCTTATTGCCTTCCATACTGTTATCCAGAGCGGCCTTGAGCTATTGGTCCATTTCCGTTTTCCCGATTCCTTCCGCTAATTGGGTACTTCCGCTCCTGCATGATACGCTCTTTCCATATTAACGGTGCCTTTAATTCTTATCGTGCGCTTTAAACGCGCTTCTGGTCCAAGGGCTCTCCAGCTCTTTGTCCTGGGGAATGAAGGGGCACTCCTGCTGAAATGAAGTCGACTAAATCAGCGTCAATCGTTGTTTTGTTGACAGCATGAGAAGAAAAATAGTTGGACGGGTCTGATAGTGGTCAAGGTTTAATTAGCATCACACCGGAGCAACACAACGGGCTGTTGGCGACGGTCCAGGATCAAACCCGAAGGGAGAGATCCGAGGACATTACCTCGTATTTTTGAACTACTGTCAGGTGACGAGGCAACAGCCGACCTGGCACCCCACTCTCCAAACTTCCACACCACACCAACGTGCTGACATTTGAGTCCACGACAGATTGAACTAGCAGAACCCCCCATTTACACGATGGCTTTTATTTCGAACTCGTTATCCTCTTGTTGCTAATTCGCGACGCAACCGATTGAGCTACCATTACCCCGGGCTCACCCAAGAGAGATCCAAGGACAGCATCCCGTAACTTTGGTCCTCGGTGAGATGAGGAGGTCACACCTGAGCTGACTCTCCCCATCTCGCTGAAAATGGTGAAGTAGATTTGCGAACGAAATGCTCATTCAGTAATTCGCTGAAACAAAATCCATCTATGAGGCAGCACAGCGCTAGCCCGGTTGGAAGAGTAGCGACCGGAGGATCGCGAGTTCGATACTCGATCTAACGAAAGACGTGGAGGCTGGTGCGCTTTGAATCTATCGTTGCCTCAAATGTCTTCACGTTAGCGTGATGTGGACGTTTAGAGAGAGGGAAGGAATCTCAGGTGTTATACCTCGTCATCTGGTTCGAAATTACGAGTTGCTGTCCTCAGACCTGTTCCTTCGGGATGGACTCTAGAGCAATAGCCCGTTGTGTGCCTCAAGTGCGATTCAACTATCTGCCCACCCAAAAGAAACAAACTATATTTATATCAACGTGCGAGTGTGATTGGAAAGAAAACTTCGAGCACACCTAACGGACTCTCATTTGTTAAAGAAGACTAACTGAGAGCTAATGAATGAAGCGCGACAATTTTGCTTGAAGTAGTTGAATTGACATCGAACTCAAGCAACGCAGTGCAGTGTATCCCGAAGGGAAAAATCAATGGCCAACACCACGGCATCTTGAAAAACGGTCATTTGACGTGGTCACACCTCTCAATTCGCAAGGACTGATTAAATGTGCACCAACTCCGTAACGTACACGACATTATTCGATTGGATCGAACTCGCAACCCTTTTGTTAATCCGCTGCTGGTCTTGCGGGTTAGGTAAAAGTTGTATTGGACGCATTGGGTACTATTAGTGCCGCCTCATCAGCTTCGCTATTCAGCCGCATCAACCCGAAAGGAGGACATTCGAGGATGCTGCAAGGACACCCTATCACAACTGAGAGTGAAGGACGCCAACCGTATCTACGCGAAAGGGACCGTTTGGGATGAACCCGACGGACTTTACGTAACGCTTCTTTCAACGGGTCTACAATCTCATCTGATGGTCCCTGTGACCCTAGAGTTTGACCCCGAGGGAAACGCGATAAGAGTAGATGAACGGGACTCTACAAAGCGCCTTTTCCAAAACACATTCCCGCCTATGGAATGCGCCTCCAATCAGGGGCGCAAATCCATCTGGAGGGGGCTACACTTTTATCGTGAGCTCTTCTTTTTTTAGGGGTAATTTTATTATTAAAAAATTTCTTTCAAATATTGACTAGTGCGTTTATCAAATACTAATTTTAAGAGTATATTACCTAAAGACTAGCTTTGGGAGCTCCAAGAGACTCTTTTTGGAGAGTGGTACCTAAAGACTATTTTAGAGTGTTACCTAGAGTCTATTTTAGAGAGTGTTACCTAGAGACTATTTTAGAGTGTTACCTAGAGACTCTTTTAGAGAGAGTTATCTAGAGACTATTTTAGAGAGTGTTACCTAGAGACTATTTTAGAGAGTGTTACCTAGAGACTATTTTAGATAATGGTACCTAGAGACTATTTTAGAGAGTGATACCTAGAGACTATTTTAGAGAGTCGTACCTAGAGACTATTTTAGAGTGTGGTACCTAGAGACTATTTTAGAGTGTGGTACCTAGAGACTATTTTAGAGTGTGCTACCTAGAGCCTATTTAAGAGAGTGTTAAGTATGGAGTAGTTATGGAGAGTGCTAGCAAGAGAACTGAGTCCAGCCAAAGGCTGTCGTGTCACTGGGACTGGTGTACGTTCAATCTGTCGTGGCCTCAAATGTCCTCAAATTGTTGTCAACGTTTGGAGAGTGGAGTGCCAGCTCAGTGGTGTCCTTTCAATCTGACCGTGGTTCAAAATGACGCTGTTCTTTCCCTTTGGTGATTGATCCCGGACCGTCGCCAATAGCCCGTTGTGTTGCTCCAGTGTGACGTTAACTAATTAACTTCTTACCCGGTGAAATCAAAGAGTCTGAATTAAAAATGTTCCAATTTAAAAAAAATGCTGGCAAAAAATAAGGTTTCAAAAATGTGTGCCCTTTGTAAGCAGTTATTAAAATTACTCAATTTCACAGAGTCTACTTCAGAGTGTCGCTCCTAAAAGACAAATCCCGTGACTCTCTCAAAACCTACGAGTTGTACGCGAAACGATTTTTGATGGGTGCATTTCAATAAACCAACTGGCCGAACTTCAGGACTAGTAAATCGGAGTAACAATACGTTCGTTTCGTTCTCAAAAAACCGAGCTCAAACAAACAGGAAAGTTATCAATAATTAACCTTTTGAATCGCTCGGGGGTACAGGGTGATTCTACGGTCATGGGACAAACTTGGAGGGGTGGTGCCGCTTACTAAAACATTCACGTTTCGTATAGGAAGTGACGCGTGGAGGCACGAACACAAAAAAATGAGACGAGAACAGAAAAACGTTGTTTCTTTACAACATCCTTGGATAGTGCTTCTTTGCAGAAATTTTTACAATAAATGCTCGAAACTGGGACCACCAATAGTAATAAATGCTTGGTAGCTTCGAAGGAGTGATTGGCGAACAGTTCCAAAGATGCCAGGCATTTCGCTTGCAGCCGCAATGGATAGTCGAGCAACGACATCCTCAATTGAGTCAACTGGAGTCCCGTAAACGATGATTTTCAGACGCCCCATAAGAACTAATCGACGCTGAATAAATCTGGCAATCAGGATGGCCATCGGACTGGTCCACCATCCATTGCCCCGCAAAACAACTGGCATCCAGGTAATTGCAGACAACCAAGTTGAAATGGGCACCATCACGCTCAAACCACATGTGATTACTAGAGCTCGGATCGATATGAAAAAAATGTGACCTGAAATATGCATTTCAAAATATGCACTAACCCCCCCCCCACACACACACACACACTTTCATTCAATTAATTCACAATTTAATTTTTACAGCGCAGATAAAAATAAGTAAAAAATATACAAAGCAACAAATATACAAATTAATAAATATTACATAACTGAAAAATGTAGATTAAAATGAAAGCATTCGAAATGTCCTCAGGGACATAACTAGAGGAGGGTAGACGGGGCATGTGCCTAGTCGCCGTATTGGGAAGGGGTGCTGAACAAGCCGAGTATTTTTTTTTACTAGTATATATATTTACGCATGATAAAAAATGAAGAGGAAAATTTTTAGTTGACTACAAAAGCAAAAACTATAAAAGGAGCTAAATACTGAATGTGTGAAGTGTGGCATGAGTTTGATCTGAGTAAAGAAGGGAATGTAACGTCGTAGGGCCCGAGTGTTTAGGGCTCGTGTCTCGTAAGTTTCCTGTCTCCCAAGTGGCTTTGGCAAACGAAACTGAACTCGGTTAGCTTTTAGAGAGTCTAGTTGAGACGTCAGTTGTCCTATTATTTGTCAATGAAATATCTTGGAATTAATTTGGTATTTTATCTCTAAAAATTTAATTGCTTCAATTTAATCTATTTACCTTTGAAATCAAGTCCTTACCATCTAAGTTAAATTTCAAAAATGTGGAATAGTAGAATTAATGTGGGGTGGCGATTCCAGGTGTTGTCAAGGAGGGTTTGGGTTTGCTGGGTCGGTGGGGGGTGCCAAGGCCTGCTTCTTCCTTCCCGAGGCACTAAACAATGTTATTAAAATTTTTTTTTTTGTAAAAATGTTTGAAAATAGAAACAATAGTCCAAATATGCTCAGAACATGCAAAAAAAAACCCAAATATGCAAAAGCATGCAAAATAAATTCGTTTTTTTCTTTGGTTGCAAATTGCTAAAAAACACTCAATACGGATTTCTATCAACATTAGGGGCTAAAAATAAGATATGCAAAATCCGAGCTCTAGTGATTACGAACGACAGTCGGAACTAGGGATGCGACATCGACAGCAAAACATCGATGTTCAAAATTAAAACATTGATGTTGATAGTACATCGCCACAAAACCATCGATGTTTTTAAAATTCAGTGTATTTAAACTTTTCCCCCATTTCTTAAAAGTGGTTTAGCACCTAGTGATGCGACATCGGCAGCAAAACATCGATGTTGATAATGCATCGCCCCAAAACTATCGATGTTTTTAAAATTCAGTGTATTTAAACTTTTTTCCCCATTTCTTAAAAAGGGTTTAGCAACTAGTGATGCGACATCGGCTCCAATACATCGATGTTTTTTTATAAAACATTAATGTTTTGAAAACGTCGACATCGATGTCGCATCCCCACTTTTCAGACCCTTGGTCACTTTAGTCTAAAAGTATGTTCAATTTGCTGATTATAAAAATTATGCTACTTGGTTATTTTTTAAATTTTTATAACGGCACTTTGTTTTATTTAAAAATAAAACATCGACAAGTAATAACCATTCATAGATGTTACAAAAACATCGACCCCAATACATCGATGTTTTTTAAAAACATCGATGTTTTGAAAACATAGACATCTAAATCGTATCCCTAGTTGGAACATCTTGCAGCAATTCTAGTAAAACCTTTGTGTTCATGCCTCCACGCCGTCACTTCCGACTCTACAGTCCTATACGAAAAATGTAGGTTTTAGTAAGCTGCACCACCCCTCCAAGTTTGTCAAAAGACGGTAGAATCACTCTGCATATTCTTGACGCCATTCTTATAACTTTCAAGGTGATAACTGCTGTAACGACCGTTGTCTAAATTCTTTCTTGGCGCGATTATGCTACAACCGCTGTTCTGGCCGTACTCTAAAGGTTAAAATGAAAAACAAAATTAAATTTGGCTCTTAAGTCAGAACTACACCAAATGCGGCAACCTCAAAACTCAAGAGTTCTCTCTTTCGTACTTAGTAAAAAAAAATAAACTCAGCGTGTATATATATACTAGGGGGCTCCGCCCCCTGCTCGCTTACGCTTGCCAACCCCCAATGGTATTTGTAGTACTTTATTACCTTTTAGGACTTTATATTTACACACACAATACTTTATTATTTATTTTTATAATACTTATTATATTTATTTATAATATTTCATTACATTTATTTATAATATTTCATTACATTTATTTATAATATTTTACAATTATTTATAATATTATTTATAGTATTATTTATAAAATTATTTATAGTATTATTTATAATATTTTATTATATTTATTTATAATATTTTATTACATTTATTTAAAATATTTTATTACATTTATTTATAATATTTTATTACATTTATTTATAATATTTTATAAATTATTTTTAATATTTTATAACATTATTTATAATATTATTTATAACATTATTTATAATATTATTTATAGTATTTATAATATTTTATTATATTTATTTATAATATTATTTATAGTATTATTTATAATATTTTATTATATTTATTTATAATATTATTTATAATATTTTATTTTATTTATTTATAATGCTTTATATTATGTATATATTTTTTATTTATAAAACTCTGAACAATCCTGTTCAAAATTATAAATACGTGAATTACTTGAAACAGTATGTGATCCCATTTGTGAAAAGTTCAAATCTAAATCTTTGAAACAAAGTAACTCACACGATTTAGGCGGATCCATCAGCCGTAAATGCTACTCCCGAGGAACGCCTGTTGAAAATCGCTGTCGTAGGGTTCTGTACAGTCAAGTTAACCCTCCTGGTGGTTGTGCTCACGTGGTATCTCGTCACTGGCAGAACTGACCAGATATCTCGTCATTAGCAAAATCGGCACCATCTGGATGACGAGATGTAGCATCATCAGCAAAATGGGTCAGAGCTTTGATGACGAGATAGCCGAGCACATTGGGTCCGATGGACAGCCTGGAGGGTCAAGCTGACTTCAATTATTTTAAAATATGTTTTAAATCTCTTCAATGAATGTTGTCAGGAGTTCCATGTGGCGTACGTATTCATCAAGATGGGCAACTCTCCCCGTCCCGGACTGTGGATCCTGGAGCGATCTGTGGACAACGGCGAGACGTACCGGCCCTGGCAGTACTTCGCCGACACCCCAGGAGACTGCGTGCAGAACTACGGACCCGACTCCCTGCAGTCCCTCGTCACCGACGACTCCGTCATATGCGAAACAAAGTTCTCCAAGGTCGTGCCCCTGGAAGGAGGAGAGGTGAGTACTCAACACACAAATATCCAAATCACGTCCGGGTCACCAGTGGGCTGAGTGGTTTTCGAAGAACGACACAGCAAGAATGAAATTCCGGGAATTGTTTTACCCTTGCAAAGAAACTAAACAGTGTTAGGTATTGAGCTTTTTAAAATTTGCATAGTTCATTTGAAAGTTCCCAATTCATAAAACTAAGCATCGTATTTGAGTGCATCAAACTAAATAGGTTAAAATATAAGAATCCGTGGCCTATTATTGAGACACGGGATAGTTCCTCTCTTCGAGTGGAATCTTCCTAGGTCGCAATGTAATCTGATGATCAAGTAATTTTCTGTGATGATGTCGTATTGGCTTTCTTCGAGTCATAGCCTCTTGCAGGTGCATCCATGAAAATTTCCAATGGCTGGGCTACATGAACAAGAAAACAAAACAGAAGAAGAACAACTACAAAACATCAAAAAGTTCAAAGGATAGAGTCCTCTAGCTTCCCAGTATCGCATCAGTTTCTCCATGGAGAGCTCCACAGACACGCAGGTCATGTTTGTCCATCGGCTCGTTCCTGTCACATAGGGAAGCTTCATTAAGAATGACAATGCTACACAGATGCACATGGCCGGTGAATAGGCGAAAAGCAGCCACTGCCTCCCGTCATATGAATCCCTCCCGCATCCATGAATTAAAAAAAACATATATTTGTGTTATTCGGTTCTGAGGGGTGTATATAGACCCTAAACCCTGCAGATGTGCCCATGAATTAAAATAAATACATATATACGCTTTTTTCAGGTCTGAGTGGCTTATGTCCTTCTATGAACTTAGTCCTCGTAGGTGTGCCAATGAATTAAAATCAAGTTTGCTTTTTTTATCGGGTTTTAAATTCTTAATTAAAGTTACCAGGACATATGGAGTCCTAAGCCCCAAAGTCCCCCTCTATGGGCGCGCCTATGCACCGACCTCTAATCTGTATCGCACCATAAGACTCAGTTCTTCATCAAAATCTTTTTGAAGAAAATTTGTTCCAATTTTGCCTTGATTGACTGAAACTAGTGTTGACAGATAATGTGGTTCTTATTTCCAGATCGTTGTTTCTCTTTTGAACGATCGACCCAACGCGGACAACTTTTCGTATTCTCCTGTGCTGCAAGAATGGACGAAGGCCACCAACATCAGGCTGAGGTTCCTCAGGACCAAAACTCTGCTCGGGCACTTGATGTCTGTGGCGAGACAAGATCCCACCGTGACGCGAAGGGTGAGTGACTCTCATCTCTTTCGGAGATCACAAATAGCTCACGTCGATATTTCCATGTTTAAGATGTCACCAATATAAGAGGACTGGATGGTATCAGTGGAGATTCCATCTAGGAATTGAAAGAAATTAAAAGCTCCAGATTCTTCACTGCATCTAAAACTGAATTTTAAAGTACAGGAAATAATAGTTGTACTCACTAATCTATTTCTTTCCTTCTGCGTTTTCTTTTCGTAAAAAAAAATAATAATAAACCTTTAACTTAACAAAATTTTGCAGTCAATACAACAATTTTTGACTAAGTAAAATGTTTTTTTTTTTTTTTTGGTCAAGAGTCGTAGAATATTTTAAGAGGGGAGAGGGAGAAGTAGCAATTTTAGAAGCATAAAAAACGATATGCACTACTGTTTGTGAAAATTGAAACACTATGAACGAATCATCAGAAATATATGATATTTATTCCACGTATTACTTATAGTGGTTTAAGTAAGCGATCCACTTTACAGAGCAATGAAACTAAAATAATGCCGAAAATCAATATCTTGTGCCGTCACGCTCAGCGACGAGAGAATGTACACATGGTGGCATCGAATCATACAGATTCTGAATGTCATGCTGAGGAATGGCATTCCACTATCTGATGCCAAAGTTCAGCCGTTCTCTCTGTAAGACGACCGGTACATCTGGGGAACGTGCAGGCTATGGAAGAAGAGTAACCTGTCGTGCACTGAAGAAGGCTTGTACCTTGCGAGCAACCTGTGGATGGGCATTGTCTTGCTGAAATACACCTCCGGGAATGCGTTGCAGGAGGGGTAGGACCTCGGACTCTTCCCTCATGCATCTCCCGCTGTTCAGGGTCCCCATAATTTGGAGTAGGTGGGATCGCCCTTGATATCCAATAGCGCCCTTACCACAACGCCAGGCGTTCATCCAGTAGGACGCTGAATAAGACACTCCGGGAGAAGGCGTTCACCTCTGTAGCGTCTGACGCGTCCACCGTTATAGTCCAAATTGTATCGATACTCATCTGAGAAGACGACTTGTTGCCAATCTGTGTCATTGGCAGTATTCGTGAACCCATTGTAGCCGGAGGCGTCGGTGATTCAGCGTCAACGGAATTGGTACAGCAGACGTCGACGAACCGTGGGGGCAAACAATGACACACCTGCACACTTCTCCATGGTCCATCTCTTCAACACACGCATCACTGATACGAAACACACACACGATACTAAAGTCCGCCACCCTCGGAGGTCGATCATGCGGGCTCATTCGAACTCCGTCAGTTGCTCGTATGGCACTCTGCGTTTTTGACGAGACATATTGACTTCTAATCAATCATTTCCAGGAGTCAAACGTGCGATTTATAGACGGCTCACTAAGAGGTTTAGAGGGTTTCTCGGCTCACATACGTGATCGCTTTGTAATTTGAATTGTACATATCCTAACTTCATTTGCATTTCCTGCAAGTTTCGTCTAATTTGCATGATTCTTTCATTGGTGTTGCAAATTTTACAAACAGTAGTGTATAGGGTTGCATATTTTCTTCGAGTGTTTTTACTAATGAGTAATAAATCACCGGTGTTTAATATTGCTCTTTCCAGCTTTTAGATTTATGAGTTCCTATGTTTCCATTACTATTTCTTGTGCACATTCTTATCAGTTCATTTGCGTGATGCATTTTTGTAATACGCAGCGAGTTAGTTCCCTCTGAATCTTTAAGCTGTTCGTGTCATTCTGTATACTGGTCTGTTGCGATGTCTCTTGACACTTATCAAATATCCTGCAAGAAAAGACACGAATTATTCATTAAATTTCGGGGTTTTTAATTTAAATTATGTAACACTACGAGTCAACATAAAATTGAAGCCAGACCGTTTGAAGGAAAAGCTAAATACCATGGAGTATTTTTGGAAATATATTCCCTCGTGTCCACTTGATGGAATTTGAGATTTTCTCTCCTGTTCCCGATCTTCACCTGATGACAACTGAAAAGAGTGATACGATGTATCGAGAGCTACAGCTATTGCGCTATTTCCTCTGCTGAGTGTTCATTTGCATTCCCTCTTCCAGTACTTCTACAGTATCAAGGACATCAACATCGGCGGTCGATGCGTGTGCAACGGTCATGCCGAGACCTGCGACTTGACGGACCCACGCGACCCCTACAAGCTCCTATGCCGCTGCCAGCACAACACGTGCGGCCCGCAGTGCGAGCAGTGCTGCCCGGGATTCAAGCAGAAGATGTGGAGGCGCGCGATCATCGACAGCCCCTTCGTCTGTGAACGTAAGAAGCCTCTTTTTGCAAGTTCCAAATAAGAACGCTCAATTCACTCATGTATTTATGCAAAATATCACGCAGGAACACTTACACAGCTATTATCCGAAAAAGCGCACTCAAATGAGACAACAAATCAACTATCTGCAAAAAGGAATAACACACTTTGAGAGTCCTGCGAGACGAGTCACGTAGTTTGAAACGCGTCGACAGAGTTCATTGGGCAAACTTCAAGGAGTGTTTAAGCAGCTATTACACCGGAGTTGTATATACATTTCTTTCGCTTTTTTTGGCGAGGACGTTTTACGTTCCCCTATGCTGACCCCTTTTCGTCCCTTTTTTCGACCAACTTCGGTGTAAAAGCTCCCCCGAAAGTTGCAACCCTTTGATTTGTACCGACTCATGGTGGAAAACAAATTTGGCCCTGCAAACTCTCCAAATCGACACCCCGACTCGAGGACGATAAAATGAATGCCGTTTCTCGGAAAAGCTTCGATGTTTAAAGGGAGAGAAGTTGTGAAAATCCGGTGCAAACGCGGCTTTAGAGCACACTGAAATAATCTTTTTTGTGCAGCAATACGTGGGCGCAAGTGTTTAGGCGCAAACACAAGAATTGCTCAGGAAATGAAAAAAAATGTTTATTACTTATTTAACTGCTCAAAAAAGTCACCACCAACAATAATGCAAGCTTGGCACCATCGAAGCATGGATTGTCGGTTTGCGTGGAAGTTAGGGATGCGACATCGATGTCGATGTTTTCAGAACATAGATGTTTTATAAAAAACATCGATGTATTTGTAGCATCGATGTTTTTGTGTTGATATTTGGAGCCGATGTTTTTGTAGCATCGATGTTTACACTTGTTGATGTTTTTACGTTGTCGATGTTTCATTTTTAAATGAAAAAGTACCATTAAAAAATAACCAATTAGCATAATTTTTATTTTCAATAAATTGAACAAACTTTTAGATCTAAGTGGTCAAGAGTCTGAAAAGAAGGGATGTAATTACTATCGATTTATTGTTTGTTTAACATCATTGTTTTAACAGTGTCGATGAATGAAAAAGTAACAATTTAGAAAAGTAACCGTGCAACTAAGTATTTGTCAGTGATGGCCTCAGAAAGAGTTTTTTCCCTAACTGGAGGGATAGTTAATGAAAAAAGAAGTCGTCTTAAGGTTTCGAGAATTTTAAACAATTTTCTTTTTTTACAATAACTGTAAATAAAAAATAAGTTTGTTGTGTTTCCCATAAATTGACAAATAATTAATAATTACAAACAATAATTATTGTTATGTACCTACCTAATAAAACTTATTGTAAGTAGTACCTACGTCAAATGGTTATAAAGATTATTTTCTTTTATATTAAATTAATTTTTATACAAAGCTAATTGTTCTTATTAATTTTTTTGTTTTGGCACTTCTAAACATTCTTAGTTATAAATTAATAAACACGGCAGAATTAAATCTCCTTCCAGCGAATATTAGTGATCCAGAACAGCGAATATTGAGATCCAGAACATTAGAGAACCAGTTTTAAGAAATGGTGGGGGGAAGTTTAAATGCAATGATATTTAAAAACTTCGATATTTTTTTGGGCCAATTATTATCAATATCGATGTTTTGCTGTCGATGTCGCATCCCTGTGGAAGTTTGAAGAGTGAGGCTCAGGTGTTGCACCGTGGTCTGTCAGGGTTCAAAATATTACGTGGTGTTGGCCTCGGATCTTTCCCTTCAGGATGAATCCCGGACTGTCGCCAATAGCCCGTTGTTGTTCCAGTCCGATGTCAATTAAAATACCTACCTGTATGGATGGGTGGATCTTTTCGCCGCAAGAGTGCACTGTTTGGTCGCTTGAACATCGTTCCTTTGATGGAACCCGGCTATTGAAAGGCGGGTTTCACAACTTGCATTCACGTTGTCGGAGCCATTTTTTAACAGTTATTGTAAACAAGTAACTTTGAATAATGTTGCTATATGTATTTAGAAGTTAGTGTGTTCGACGACTGCGGTAATTTTGCATGTCGCTTTACCCGGGCGAGCTTGCCTTTCTACAAATGGCCCTCCTCTAGGTCATCTACCTCCTCACGCAGCTGCAGAGGTAAAAAATGTACAATAGAGCTGCGCAGTTAAATAATGATAATAATAATAAACCAATTTTCAAGCACAATACACGGAAAAGAAGTCAAGAAATAAAACATGCAATTAATAAAACGCAAGAAATAAAACTTAAAGTTTTAAAAATCAATAATAAAAATTTCAAAACCAAACAAAAAATGATAAACCATGGGCTACTATTATGAATTGGAAAATTAGTAGTTGATTTTGTCAGTAACTTTTGATAGCAAATATTATTTAACGTGAATTATATGACAGTATATGAATATTTATTTCATTAAGTCTGGAGCAATTAGTTTGGCTGTGCAACAAATTATAAAAAAATTAAATGTAGTGTTCGGATTTCTAAAAAAGCATTTTGGGATGAATATTTATTATCACCTCGGGATTTGAAGGAAATGTATTGCAGAAACTTATTTTCGGTATTTCAATGTTGTAATTAAGATAATTATACGACGAGTTCCTCACTAAGAAGTTCATAACGCATCACTTGAGGCATTTCATGATTTTTACCTTTGGAGAAGTACTAATAGAAGTGATGCAAAACAGGTTAAAATGATAGGGATGGACCGTTAACTTAGGATTTGCTTCCGTGTTTTTCTTTCAATGAACTGACGTATTTTCCAACTTTACAGCTTGCAACTGCTTCGGCCATTCCGACGAATGCGTTTATGACGAGGAAATCGACAGAGCGAGACAAAGCTTGGACATTTACGGACACTATGAGGGAGGCGGTGTTTGCCAGAACTGCCGTCACAACACACAGGGCGTCAACTGCAACGAATGCAAACCGACCTTTTACAGACCGTACGGGAAACTGCTCAATGCAACAGATGTGTGCCAACGTGAGTGTCTCTCTTTACTTTATTCACGCAGTATCAATTCGAACGAATGCTCTGCAGAAATCTGCATACGACATTGCAACCCATCCCAGCCATCAAGTGCTGGTGGACTGGAGTTGCTCTGTTCTTCCACGCGTTACTACATTACTGACCCGGACGGGATTTTGGGTATGCGAGCTTTCTTCTGATCCAAATAGCGTTCGTTACAGTCGGCGATGGAACCAACACTTGAACCACTTCCCACCATTTCCCTGTATTAAAAGGTACTGCTTCTGGTATCTCGGCTTCACTCTTCATAGCCATTCAGTCTTTTTTGCATGCTACTTTACACTTAGTCAAATGGTCGCAATCATCGCACGATCACACATACCGCATTACTGCATATTTGATCTTAATACAGATCTCATTCTTTCACGCAAACAGCCACAAGATATAGCATCTATCGAGTTCCACCACTGCTGAAAATTCGGTAGATTCTACTACTGAAGAGGGAAGCAGTGTGAGATGTGTTAGCCATCACTTTCATTACAGCGGTATGTATTAGCCGTGCAATGAATTCCGAAGGTTCATTTCATTTCGGTGTCGAAGTACTTGCGATTGTGACTGAATTTGCACTCCATTGACTCATTTTTGTACTGTATCTTCGCGTGACTTGAATTTTGAGCAGTTGACGTATTCTTTCGTTTTCTTGAATTCGTCCTATGATTCTATATCTGTCGTATATGATTTAAACTACTCCACTGAGCATCGTTCTACAACCTGCAGTTCTCGGTGCGTGATTTATAACATAATCTTTCTTGGGAATCAATCGATGGGGTTACTTATTCATGAGTTGTGGACGCTTAAAGTAATGCAACTGTACTATCAATTCAATGTTATCAATCGATGCAAACAGTAGGTGATTGAGCGCATGAGTATATTTCGTTTTGGTAGATGGGCTGTCTTATCCATACAATACGAGTAGACTGAGCATGGCTATTGAAAAGAGCTTCTGTTGACTAGTAGTCACGCTCAGAAATACGGAATTAGATCCTTTCGTTTACTAATATAGCCTCTTATGAATGCGTAATCCTGTAAAATGGCGACAAAAGTGGTGAAATAGCCAAAGCCTACTGCTATCAGATCGTTAGTCAGTGGACCAATCCTTTTCCGATCAAACGTATGTTAATGTTAGGTTCCACCTGGCAGACGAGAGCAATCGAAGGATCCCGTTACTACTGACGAAAGCAGTCGAGTCGAAACGTCACGTGACTACTAGTTCCTACACATGATCCTGTTGTTACTAATCCTTCTCTGTCTAGCGGCAGCTAGACATCGTGATAGACATGAGACCATACACCCTTAAAAAATCCAGGGCCAGCAAAGCATCCGTCTCAAAAGTCTCCCTAGATCACATGATCCTACCGTAAAAGGTCGCCATTGCTTACTCTACTTTTATACTTCTTCTAGCGTCACCACGCTTTTCTACAAATTAATATCACTTCATTGATACACACAAATTTGTATTCAAAATGGGTTGAATATACTAAAGAATAACATCACACACTCCCGTGCCTAGTGTTGTAAGACACATTGAACCAGTTTTAATAAGCGGGCTGAATAGAGGTGGCATATCTATCCTGAATGCTACAGCATATTACATCTGTGTTATATCTATACAGTATATAATTACATCTGTACCATTCTTAGTACGTTACACTGTATTTATACTACATGAAAAAAAGTGACGAGTCTCTTGGGATTGACAAGTCGGAATCTCACCATGACAATAATTTTGACCCTCGATCCCTTGTTATTATTAGCAATGTTCCTGAGCGATTTGAAGGTGATCGGCAGGTGTCCTATACCACGATGCTGTTATTAGCCCTTGAGGAGCCAGGAACATTAGCCCCTTGAGTGTTAATGCATTGTTTTGATTCCTCTATTTTGTGTGTTTCAGCGTGCAACTGCGACTTGTCCGTGTCGACCGGCAACTGCGCGGACGGTTCCGGACTATGCGAGTGCCGACCCGAATACCTGCCGCCCTACTGCGACGACTGCAACGTGGGGTACTACGGGTACCCGGCCTTCTGCAAGCCGTGCGACTGCCACCCGGAGGGCACCTACGGCGACGTGTGCGAGGTGGGCGGCGGACAGTGCCCCTGCAAGCCCAGCTTCGGAGGACTCAACTGCGACACCTGCGAGGAAGGATTCTTCGGATTCCCCAATTGCCTCAGTGAGTAACTTGGGTGACATTTGCAGTTCGGTCGAAATGATTGCAAAAGTAAAACTTCACATACACTGGACGCCACAGTTAAGGGCCAACGAATGTCGTCACTCATTTTCGTAACCTTTACTCGAGTTTTGTACGGATAAAAGTTAGCAACGGTGCAATGGGACCAATCGAGTTGAATGATTTCAATTTGAAGAGGAATGGCGTTTGCGCTGGCACTTCTAATTGGTCTGCGCGTGTCATTTTGTGGTACCTATCAGATGATGTCCGCACAAGACACGTAGCCTCTAAGAACCAATGTAATTTTGCGGCTGGTTGTCCAGATTATTCTCAGTTTTACAGACAAGAATGTTTTGGATAGTAAAAAAAAAACGCATAGTACATTTTTATAGCTAACTGACACAGAAAATAAAAACTATGCCTAAAAACCTATAAAAACAGGTATTGAGAAATGTTTCGGTAATATTTGAAACCAATTGTTTTTGTACTTGATAAATCAATGATATGCCTTGTAGTTAGCTTTCATTCAAATGTACTCCTCCTTCCTTCCCAGGATGTAACTGCAATCCGGCGACGTCAGTGCGAGAAACGTGTGATCTGAGTAGCGGACAGTGTGTCTGCAAGGGCAACTATGGCGGCCGACAGTGCGACCGATGCAACGCTGGATACTACAACTACCCGAGCTGCGATTGTAAGTTCACTTTTTTCAATGACTTACCAAACCATACTGTCGAAAAAAGTCACGGAAACTTATCCATCTCTGAAAAAGTTATGCATTGTTAAGGGCGCGGTTAATTGTCCTCGGATCCTTCTGGATGGATCCGTCACCTACAGCCCGTTGTGATGCTGTTGTGGTACCCTGCCCACTTATCAACTATACTACATCCATCCAGAATTTTGATTGGTACTGAAATCGTATCCGAAATGTAAGAATTCAGAATACGTACATTGAACATGTGCACAGACAGCCACCTATATTTAGCGTCCCATCAAATGCATCTCTTAAAATGTTGTTTTACAATTATTTTTTATGGAGCTCCAAAGACTGATTTTAAAGAACTTGTCCCTCCCATCATCACGGCTCTATCAAGTGTCGACTAGAAAGAATATGCAAACCCTATCCGAGATACGTTCCGAGCAGGAGATAAGCGAACAGTTTCGCATTGATAAGATCGATGTTTACAGTTCAAAATGGAGTATCAAGAGTGGACTCCGATTCACCGCAGAAGAAAAGAATGTTACATAAAAGATAGGAAGGTTTGCTCGGGAATTCATCAATTGGCGTTAATTCTTTGCGTGATTATTCGTCATCTGACCGTGGTTCTATATTACGTGGCGTTGTCCCTTCTTTATCGGGCCGCTGAAGCTCAGTTGGTAGAGACGCGGATTCAAGTTGAGATCGGAGTTTGATCCAACCAAAGACCGTCGTGTGTACACAATGAGGGCTAACTATAACTATCTTAACTGCTATTAAATTGCAAATGTAGCTGTCATTATAATTTTTGAATTTCACCGAATTATTTATGTTACTGTGTAAAATATGAAAATATTTAAATGAAAGAAAACAATAAATTAAAAATAAATTACTAGATTGCTTATTATTATTAGCAATTAATATGAATCAAATTATCAAATTAGGAAAATTAAAAATAATCACCCATGAGAAGAACGAGCCTGGTATTATGCAACTAATTTGTTTGTTATTTGGTTCTATTTTCGTCAGCAATTTCGTAGTCTCCGCCTTCAACGAGTCGCAATGGATTTCTCGTTTTAATTAAAAAAATGACTTAAATAAGCTGTAGCGTCAACGTAGGGAGTCCCTCTGACCACAGCTTTCATGGTGGTCCATGAATTTATGACCGGATGGGGGTATTCCCTTCTCTTTGGGCGATAGCGCTTCGGAAGAACGTGTGGGGTCTTCTCTCGAGGAAAAGGAGAATCGTGGAAAACCGAAACGTGAGAGTACGCAGGACGACTCTGCTCCGGATTGAAGCCGCGGGACTGAAACCCTAATTTGTACAATATCTATTAGCCACGAAATAGTTTTAACTTATATGTATTCTTCTATAATTAATTAAATGTGCTGTAATTCTAAATGTCGTTTTAATTATCTTCAAGCCACTCGCTACGCAAACTATACCCTCGACGTTACACCACGTACAAGAACGGATAATAAAACAAAATAAGTTCGAAAGGTGCGTAAACTTTTACGTATTACATTCGCATATTACGACCAGATGTCTTGATTTTAGATCGATCGGTTGTAAATTACATTTTACTAAGTATGATTCTTGTAATTAGTGTATTAATGCATGGCCAAGTGGATAAGTGTTTCCGATAAGCTTTTTTAGAAGACAACTTCTTTGAGCATCTTATTGCCCATTCTTGGTCCTCGACAACCCCCCCCCCCTGTTTTCTTTGAGGACAGTTCTATTTTAAATTTTACAACATATTTCAATTTTGTCGCTACTAAAATTTTCCATCACCCATTTTGTTTTAAGAATATTTTTTTTTGCGTAAAATATTTATAAAAACAAGGAAACAAGGTAGAGGGGGAATTTTCAAGTAAAGCTAAAAAAATATTTGTAATTTTCTTTATCCCATGAAATGCATTTGTTGATCGAAAAAATAGGACGAAGTACATAGATCGTTTTATAAAAAACACCACCCGAGATAAACACCGACAATCGGAACATACTACATCTTGAGACTGGCAGATCGCTTTCAGTCATAGTGACAGTTTTGTGAAAGAGTGGGGGACACATGCGCAATCGAGCAATATGACTGGTAGTGAGAGGATCTAGTGACAACTTTCACGTATTTCTTCGTATATCAAAACTCTTTAACCTAATTTTGTGTTTCTATTTAAACTATTTTTTCTGATGTTTTCCGCCATTATCTATATTATTTTTGCGTACCCCTAACCGGATCGCCACGCCTCGTACCCCAATGGGTACGAGTGCCACAGGTTGGGAACCGCTGTTCTAAAGGATTGAAGCTGAATAAAAAACAAGCTCACGATTGACATGTATTAGGCATATTTTCAGTTCAAAGTGGAAAAGAAAACTCCACCTATAAATTTATGATTAATTCTGTAATCGGTATACTCTTATAGTATCTATATACACACTGAATATGCTCAATAACGCTCCCCTCCTCTGGCCTGCAAAACAACAGCAACTCGCCTGGGCATAAATGCCACAACTTCTTGGTAGATGACTGGAGACAGGTTGTACCAAATGTCTAAGCAGGGGTCACGCAAAGTCGAGATATTCGGACATGGTGGTGTTTGAGCTCTTAGCTGCCGCTCCATGACACCCCAAATGTGCTCTATGGAATTATGATCCTGCGAGATAGGTGCCCAGGACATTAAGTGGAATTCATCAGTATGCTACTCGAACCACTTTAACACAATCCTAGCCTTGTGACACGGGGCGTTGTCCTGCTGGAAGATTCCATTTCCAGTTGGGGAGACAGACGCCATGTAAGGGTGCAACTGATCCGCAATGATGTTCCGATAGTTCGTTGAGTTCATGGTCTGTTCTACCACAACTACGGGTCCCAAGAGTTGCCCATGAGAACGTCCCCCGAAGCATAATACCGTTACCACTAGCCTGTGTATGACCTGCTGTACAAGAGGGGAGCAACTGTTCCCCTGACAGACGACGTACCCTGACACGACCATCGACGTGATGAATGAGAAATCGGGATTCATCTGACCAGGCAACTCTCTTCCACTCATCCATGGTCCAGTCTCGATGTTCCCGGGCCCACTGTAGGCGTAGTTGACGATGACACTTGGTCAACAGAGGTACACGAGTGGGACGTCTGCTACACAGTCCCATATCCAACAGTGTCCGTTGAATTGTGTGTTCCGAAACACTTGCGCTTGGACCTGCATTGTATTGGGCTGTCAGCTGAGCCATTGTCTAGCGCCGATTTTGTTTTACCAAGCGGGACAGTCTCCGACGTTCTTTTTCTTTGATGACGCGTGGAAGATCAACACCTGGGCGTATACTGCTAGTGTCACCATCATGTATCCACTTTCCATGAATACTAACAACGGCAGATCGTGAACAACCTACCAGTCGTGCAGTTTCGGTGATACTCGTTCCGAGTCTTCGGGCCATTACGATCTGCCCTCTATCAAATTCGCTTAGATCAGCAGCCTATCCCACCACTCGCAAAAGTAAGTGCAAGACTCACCTTCACCAGCAGCAGTTAAATATCATTCTCACTTCATCACGTGCCCTCCACGTCATCCAGACGTGTTCATTGAAAAATGTGGGGATGGTCATAATGTTATATAATGGGATATATGATGTATATATAATGGGATGTGTGTGTACTATATACAAATCTACACCGTTTGACCCATCCACACCCAATTTGCTTCACTACAGTAGAACACATAGGCTATATCTTTCCCATCTGTAACCAGGAAAATTGGCACACAGGTAGTCCGAAAAGCTACAATTTTAAAATCTTAAGTTTGTTTTCCTGCAATAATTGGACATTGATAAGGAAACACGTTCTACAGGGTTTGTGTTAGAGTTAACACGGAAATGTCATATTTTAGATGTCGCTGTTATATTTGAAACCCGAGCAACGCCAATTATTCAGCTAGTATTATATTGTTGAATTCGAGCTGCACATACATTGAATGTTTTGTCCCTTCTGGAATAAAACTGGAAAGTGTGTTTCATACTCCGCTAACAATAGCGCCCACTATGCGAATAGCTGTTGGGGAAGGAAATGCCTCTCATTCTCATAGAACTATTTCATGAGTTTTGAACTGATGTCTTTTCGCAGATTGCGCCTGTGATCCAACTGGATGCGTGGAAGAAGTTTGCGACAATCTGAGTGGTGCTTGCCTCTGCAAACCTGGATACGGTGGACCAAGCTGCGACAGATGTGCTCCAGGATATTCAGGATATCCCAAGTGCGAAGGTCTGTTAGAACAGGAAATGTTTGAACTTTCGAGAGAGAGGATAGAAGTGCGTGTATCGAGGTTTTTTTAAACTCGATCTATTTAAAAAAATATCCGTGTTCTTAAAAATACGAATATTTGTTGTTAAATACCAAATAGTTACAAAAAATACAGATGTACACTTTAAAAACATTTATTATTATTTGTATACTTTGCTTCATTTCTACCTCAGGATTGTTACCGGGCGGTCAACAATAGAGAAAAAGGCTACGTTCATTAATTACTACCTACCTTCCCTCGTTTCGAATGGCCGCTGTAGTTCGGTTGGAAGAGTAGCAGATTACCAACTGGAGAGTTGGGAGTTCGAAACTAGGTCAATCTGTCGTGGCCTCAAATGTAGTAATACCATGTTGGTGTGTCAGTTCAGGTATTGACCTTCGACCTTTCCCTTCGTGATTGGTCCCGGACAGTCGCCAATAGCACGTTGTGTTTCTCCAGTGTGATGTTAATTCAACTACTTTACCCTCGTATCAAAACACAATTTCCCCCAATTTCAGTGCAAACAAAAATCGGAAGACGATAATTTCTTCCGGCTACCCAATACCGGATTATGTGCGCAGAAAGCACGTTTTACAACATAAACATTCGCGACATCTACATTTACTTTCAAGAAAAGACCTTTGATATTGATATATTTATAAAGGTGGGTCGAAAGAACTATCTATAAATTTACTTAATCCCCTAGTGCGTAAAAATAGACCAGATACAACTAAAAAATTTCAAGGATTAAAAAAAAGCATCTAACAAAAAGCCTTCAAAATATTGAAAATCATTAAAAAATAGTGTTTTAAGATACAACTAAGCCAGTTTACATTGAATTCTCAATACAAGTGCAGTAAAATGGTATTGATTTGGACTTATCCAACCGATAAAAGTTTTGAACCTGGTCTTCTCTTTGAACAGAATGCAACTGCAATAAGGAAGGTTCCGTGAACCTCGTCTGCGACAACGGGGGTCGATGCCCGTGCCTCTCCAACTACGCAGGCCTCAAGTGCGACCAGTGCTCGCCAGGATACTACGAATTTCCCGAATGCCACCGTGAGTATAGAGATCGTCCTCAGAAAAACAACTGACCCGATCAGGGTCGTTGTTATCATTAAACAATCACCATTATCCTGATGACGCGATCCACTGTCAAATTGGATCCAATCTCAGCTGACGAGAAATCTCGTCATTGTTCTTTCACTGTATGTTTTCAATTCTTAGTCGATACATTTTTCTGTTCATCTGGAATCCCGTAACATCTATTATTCTAATTCTGCAACCTAAGCATTTTGCAAGTCCAAACTCGGAGGCTAAAAAGAAGTAGCATTTCAGGTTCAAGCAACACGTGAAGATTTTGTGTTTACAATGGTGAGTGAGCCCTCGGAGGCACATTTCTTTAGGTGTGTACGGGCATCACAACTCCGAGGTACCCGAGTGATCACTCCTACCTTCTGTTGAACCCTTCCAGTTTTTGCTCATCCGGGATGCCCAAAAGCGATCTTTTCCTGCTTTCATTCCACTATGCTTTGTTCTCCCTCTTTCCCCCCCCTCCTATTTACGACATTTTTCATTTGACGTCGGCTTTGGCGTATCTGGGCCAAGCCCTTGCGCCATACCCCCCCCCCCCCCTTCCCAAACCGTAGTCGAAGAGATCGGATATGCCCGAGTGCCCGATCCATATCCCTCTGCTGAGGATCACAGAACTTGCGAGTGGTTTCGACGACATCTGTCGTCCATGAAGAACCAGACCAATGTTGCTGATGGCACATCTCGCTCTATCGAGATGTTGACGATTAGTTTGACGATGACGAGATCAAGATCTGGTCAGTTTTGATGATGACTAGAAACCTTGTCGAGACAACCACCAAAAGGGTTAATATGGCTATACGATACAGGGACTTAATTTTCATGGGTACGGACTAGGTATGCGACATCGACAGCGAAACATCGATGTTTTGAAACAGCGATGTTCAAGATTAAAACATCGATGTGGATAATACATCGCCCAAAAAGCATCATGTTTTTAAATATCAGTGTATTTAAATCCCCCCCCCCAATTTCTTAAAACTGGTTTAGCGACCTCAAACATTAATGTTCGCCAGTAGGAGGGGGGGGGGTTAATTTGTCATTTACCGAGTTTATTAATTTACAAGTAAATATTTAATTTAACTGTCAAAACAAAGTCAAAAATATTAAAGAACAATTAACAAATATTTTATTTTCAAATTGAATAATATAAAATGAAGTAATATTTACAAAATTTTGACATAAGTACTACTAACTACATACAAGTATAATTAGGTAGGTACATAACAATAATCATTGTTAGTTATTAGTAATTATTTATCAACTTATTGAGGGTGGGGGGAACACAACAAACTTATTTGTTATTTACTATTAATAAAAAAATATTGGGGCCTATAATTAATTATAGGCCTTAATATTTGTTATTTACAGTTTGTAAAAAAAGAAATTTGTTAACTTTCTTCACCTTAAGCCGACTTCCTTTTTCACCCGTTAGGGAAAAAGCTCTTTCGGATGGGTCAGATGTCGCCATCACTGACATATACTTCGTTACACGGTTATTTGACTTAATTTTTACTATGGTGCTTTTTTCATTCAAAAATAAAACATCGACACTGTTAAAACATCGATCTTAAACAAACATTGGCTCCAATAAATCAATGGTGAATACAACAATGTTTTTTATAAAACATCGATGTTTCGAAAACATCGACACCGATGTCGCATCCCTACTTTTCACACCCTTTACCCTTGGCCACATTGGCCTAAAAGTATGTTTAATTTACTGATAGTTGAAATTATGATACTTGGTTATTTTTGTTAATTTTAAAAATGGTACATTTTTTATTTAAAAATAAAGCATCGACAGGTATAAACATCGATGTTAAAAAAACATCGGCTTCAATACATCGATATTTTTAGAAAACATCGATGTTTTGAAAACATCGATGTTATAAAAACATTGACATCGATTTCGTATCCCCAGTACGGACCTCACGTATCCGAGGTGATCTAGTGATCTTTTCCTTTCCTATGACTATGAGGTTTACTTTCTTTAGTAAACACGGGGAGTCACGCTCTCGGGACACCCCCAAACGATCTTCTTATCCTGCTGTCTTCCCACTCTTATCCCCTCTCGTGACGTTTCGTTGTCTTATGTTTAGTGCAGATCGGCCAAATATGGACTTTGCGCCATAAAATCAAAAAGCAGCCAGCAGGCGTTCGGCAATGCAGTCGTGACCAATTGCAAGGCGGAATTCTACTCACTTCATAAGCCAATCGGGTAGGTCTGAGTCCCTCCAAAAGTTTTGGGATCCCAGCCATTTGTTGCCTTAGGTTTCTGCCCCCTTTTGACAGGTCGTTCAGCCACCTCATCGTTTTCTTGAGCCCCATGAGGTAGAGTTGCTAAAGCGAACTCGTGCCCAAATTCTACCGAACATGTAAATTTAAGGAATTTTATTATTTATTAGCAAAATACCCGACCTTACTCGGTTTGAATAGGTTTACTCTAGATTGAAGAGATGATGAAAATATATAATGACTTACGTTTTTCGCAGAATGAAATAATATTTTAAAACCTTTCGCCATCTTTAAAATTTCTACAACTTATCCTACACATGCATATTTATTCATCTAATACATTTCACATACATCGCACTCTTGCTGGATGACAATGCTACAAAATGATGAAAGCTGGTACTAAGTTTTCTACTACAAAAGACGATTTTAAGGGAGATTTGGAATTCCATTTCTTAAGTTCTTTTCATGTTCAACTCAATTAATAAACACGACGATTTACGGCGAGTACTCTCGCACTCATAGTCAACAAAACAATATTTTTTTTTACTTGTGGCACTCTTGTACCCGGCATGCGACAACATGGCATTGTAGAATTTCGAAATTTTCTCCTGTCTTTATAACAAAGAATATTTTAATGTTTAAAAAGTTCTATTTGGGATTTTTTAAACATTATTATTGTTTCCATAACGGCATTATTCTTTCAATAATGACATATTTACACTTACAATTTGCTTTATTCTGACTTACCTGCTACTTTTAGTCGAATACTTTGTGGTGGTGTTGCGTGTGATGAAAAAGAAAGACAATTGATTAAAATAATAAATATTTGAAAAGAAAACTGCGAAATGAAACAAAATAAAAGATGTCGGGTAAAAGTTGTTCTAAAGATATTAATTTGTGATTCCTTTTTATTTCTTGATCTTGCAGTTGCCACAACTTACAACTAAAAAGTGTATAAAATTTAGAAATGAGAAATTAATTCAGAGCGAAAGAAACACAAGTTTCCGTTTTATTCCCGTTCGTTGAAAAATATCGTCTGTCTCAAATATTCCGAAATCGTTTTCATTGCGCAAAGAACAAAAATAAGACTCGAAATAAATGAAGTATCAGAGCTGAAATTCCATTAAAAAATATAATTTTTTGAAGAATAATTATTTTTTCAGTAGTACTAGTAAAGCAATCGAAGTAATCGTAATATTCAATAGACATTCCAATTTTTCCCAAACTACCAAATTATGGTTGATTTAAGTATACTTACTCAGGTGTTTTAGCATGAAACTCATCTAAATATAACAATAAAGAAATGTTTAATATTGCATTCACTAAACTAATAGATAATGTATAAAATAAAATACACTGCAATCAAATATCTGGAATACAATTCATGTGATGCCTACACAAACACACAAACACAAAATCGAGCATAGAACAGAAAGACAGACAGACAGACTTTCGCAACCATTTCCACTCACTAAATGAAGATATGTACTCACTGTATGAAAATTTCCATGAAAATATCTTAAACCGCGTGGACGTGTATAGGGCACAACAGACAGACGGACAAACAGACACCAAACGAGAAAAATGCGGATTCGGCATCAAAAGGGTCCAAAACGAATAGAAAACTTGAAATGGGTCGAAAACATTGAATGTACAAACAAACACTCCATTCTTATTTATATAGATTGATGGGGTCATCATGTTCTTTGAAGTTATCAAGTGAGATACGAAGAAAATTATGTTGACAGCCACTAGCTTAATTTATAAAAACCTTAGCAAGTACAACGTTGGTTTCCTTTTGAAAATGTTGACTCTTGTTCCAGCTTGCGACTGTGAACCCACTGGATCCATCGGAGTCTCTTGTAACGACGAGGGACAGTGTGTTTGCAAAGAAAACTTCGATCAGCAGAAATGCGATGTGTGCAAGGAAGGCTTCTACAACTACCCGTTCTGTGAAGGTAAGTGACTTGCGATTATGAGTTGTTTGGAAATGATTTTCGGAAACGAGTACCCATACACGTTATTTCACTCAATAACAATATACAGGGTGATTCTACAATCATGGGACTAATTTGGAGGGGTGGTACTGCTTACTAAAACATATATTTTTCGTTTAGGAGCTTAGGGTCGGTAGTGGCGCGTGGAGACACGAACACAAAAAAACGAGGCATGAACAGAAAAACAGTGCTTAGTTACAACATCGTTGCAAAGTGCTTCTTTGCATCTGTTTACAATAAATGCTCGAAATTGTGACCACCAAAAGTAATACAAACTCGGCAGCTGTTATTGGCTAGCAATGCTGTGGGTAGAGGGCAGTAGTGCGCCTGACCATCCGTGGTCTGAAACAGGGGTGCCAGATCAGAGGTTTTACCTTTAGATCTAGAGGTTTGAATTCGCTCCAGAGGTAGAAACAGAGGCACACAATGCTCAGAGGAAAAAACAGAGGTTTGGAAAAAAGAACAAAGGTTATGTAGAGGTCTGAAGTACAGAGGCTGTTCGCACATTTTTTTAGACGATTTTGGATAGCGGTAATAAAAAAATGGTTTGCTGCAAAAGAAATAATTGCAGTTGTACTATGTTTTTAAAAGTCAAAATTATCGTCTGCGGCTTGAGATGTTTGTTTTTATTCAAAATGGCGTTTTTAACGAAGCAGTGGTTCGAAGGCTATATTTATGCTCTTTCCGAAGAGAAATATTCATATTCCGTTGTCCAAAAACGATGTGAGAGTCATGGTTTTTTTATATCTAAAGCGTCGATAGGTAATATCGTCAACAAGAAAGGAAAAAAAAAACGTCAAATTGGAGCCTCAAGTGGGACAAAAATTCTTAACAAGTATCCAAGGAAGAAACTGACATCTTCGACTGTTGCAAAGGTATGTTGTTTAATGTTAATAGAAAATCCCCCTCGTGAAAGGACAGTTGCAAAATCATTAAAATGCTCGGTGTCCACTGTAAACAAAATGATAAACGTTGATTTAAATCTAAAGAAAGCGAAAAAACGTAATGTGCATCGTCTTTCTCCAAAGCATATCGCTGAACGCAGTACACGCTACCGAATTCTATATGATAAACACTTATCCAAAGAAAAATGAAAAAACATTGCCACAATAGATGAATCATGGGTGTATTTAAATGATTGCAGCAAAAAAAGAGCCATTTATTATCATAAAAGGGGAGAAAAAAAATTTAAGTACATGGTTCACAGAATCGAAAGAAAGTTTTTCTAAGGGATTCATGATTGTTGCTGGTTTTTCATATAATGGCAAGTTAAAAATAAAGAGAGTGGAAAAAAATGTCAAGATTAACTCCAAATACTATCAGGAACATATTTTATCGCCAATTTTTCTGAATGAAATACCATCGCTTTACCCACAGTGCCATTAATCTGTGGAACTCCAACAAGACAAAGCTAGCAGTCACACATCAAAATCCAGTGTAAATTTCCTAAAAGAAATGGAACAAAAAACTGATATCAAGGCCATACCCTTCACTGATATCCCTACTAAATCTCCCGATGGATTTTTGTTCTTTCGGACTTTTAAAATCTGTATTATCCAAACGTCGTCCCACAACCCTTACATGACTCTGGAAAGCTGTTCAGGAGGAATGGGATAGAATACCTCTTCTGACACTTCAAAAGGCATTATTATCCTGGAAATAACGGTGTCGAAAGATAGTTCAGAATAGGGGCTATCAAATAGAACATTTAGAACAGAAGAATTTTATGTAATTTAGTTTAGTGAATACAATATACATTGTCTAAAAAATGGGTGAACAGCCTCTGTATAATTATAATGCGCCGTTAATGCCGTTTGTAAACTAGCCTAGAGGATATTTGATGTTTGATTTGGAAAACTGGCCTGCTGGTTTTTCAGAAGTGATTATGATTCACAGAGATTAACCTAGATTCAGAGTGTTTTACGCAGTGACCATTTCTACTCCGTGTTGCACAAAGGTTAAGAAGAAGGAAGATTTACAGAATCGAAGTAGGCTTAGTGGAATCCACATAAGTGAGATAGTCTCCATTATATAACGGCTTTGAGTGCCAATGGATTGAATGAATGAACATGGCGTCACAGTATAAATCAAGTGATTAATTGTCACAATATTATCAAGTGAACAGCTGAATGTCGTCGCTGTAAAGAATTCACTGTTCAACTAGCCAAAGAAGTACGTAGTAGGTTACCAGATAATGTTGGTGTGCTGCTTCATTTGTCAACACTACATCCCAATAATGTTGTGAGAAAAGTGAAGTGTAGCATTGTCCCACTTGCTGAACAATTCGTAGCTGTGTGTGAAAATGTGGATAAGTACCAGTGAGAGAGAGAGGGGGGGGGGATCGGTTACCATTGATCTCAGAAGTGTCAGCCGAGAAATTTATCAAGCAGAGCCCTGTCAAATTTTGTGCTTCTATAGATAAACTAACAGATGCTGGTGGAAAAAAATAATTTCCTCAGCTGTGTAAGCTTGAGTTGACCATTTTCTAATGCAACTGTTGAGTGAATGTTTTCTTAACTGAGTAATATAAAAACGTAACTAACAAACTCGCTACAGCTGAAGACAACTGAGTCAATCATGATAATTAGGTATGGAGTAAAATTTAAAGATGAAAGCTATGTAGACTTCAATCCTAGTAAAGAAATGCTGATAAAATTTAATTCATATGCAATGTATGGTACAAAGCCCAAATAGGCAACCGAGCTTGAAAGAAGTAAAGATGAAATGTGGGAGATTTTTGAAGGAGCTGGTGGCTTTCTTTTCAGTATTCAATAAATGTATACATATGCACTGCACAATTGAACAAAGATAATAATACTAAATAATGTACACAACAGTGAATAATTATTCATTAAATAACTGATGTTGATTAAAACGTGTGTATGTTAATAAGAACAGTGCTGCATAGACGGGAGACTAATACTTGAAAAAAAAAAGGTCGTTAGCCCTTTTTAGGCATATTTATCAAAAGCTTATTAAAGCTGGAAGAAAAAATAAAGTATACACATGATTTTTAATTCAGCAGCACGCAGCAGTAAAAATAAAATAAGCACAATGCGCTTATAAATAAATGCCATGTGTGTACTTAGCACATGGCACAAAAAATATCGATAGATATCGGCGTCGTTTAAAATATTGTCAATAATATCGCGCCACTAGATACGTCGATGTATCCCAGATCTCTAAATCAGAGGTTTTCTAGAGGTTTACGCATGCAAAATAGAAGTACTTTGTTCTGAAAATCTGGCACCACTGGTCTGATGCATCTGCGGGAAAACGGCAGGTTTTACCTAAATTGCTGTAAGATTTTCCCAATGTCGTTCGTAATCGCATGTGGTTTCATCAGGATAGTTCGCCAACCCATTTCAACATGGTTGTCCGCAATTACCTGGATGCCAGTTTAGCGGAGCGATGGAATGGGCGTGGAGTCCGATGGCCACCCCTATCGCAAGATTTATCGATTACTTCTTATGGGGGCATCTGAAAACCATCGTTTACGTGACGACTCAATTGAGGACATCGTTGCCCGACTATCCATTGCGGCTTCAAGCCTTCGCTGTTCGTCAATCGCTCCTTCGACGCTACCAAGCACCTATTACTGTTGGGGGTTCGAGCATTTATTGTAAACATCCCTGCAAATAAGCCCTTTGCAACGATGTTGTAACTAAGCAAAGTTTTTCCGTTCATGTCTTATTTTTGGTGTTCATGCCTCCACGCACATATATAATATCTTCTTTTAAGATTTGTCTTGGGTGGGGCGAGGGGGCCGTTGACGATTCCATGTGCCGTAAGGTGTTCGAAAAGTTTTGTCACCTGGATCAGAACTTTATATGAGCGTAGGATGATGCAGCTACCGGAGAGATGATCATAAAACAGAACAGCTTATAACCATATTATTTTGATGTAATTTTTAGTCAATAAAATAATTTTTCTTCAATTTTTGTTGTAAAGAAACGGGACTAACTTTTGCATCAGCTCAATAGAATTTTTGTTTATGTTTGTCTTTAATCAGAAGTTCATAAACTTATGGGGTCAGATTGAAAGACATATTCAAGAAAGTTTGATATTTTTAGGAATTCATTCAGGGTATTTTAATAAAATTTTGAATCATGCTTAGCCTTAAATTGTGTAAAATAAAGAAGTCAACGCGTATTTCCTTTTCGAAATTTTATTCCGTCATTAAAAAGTTGAAACAAACTTTTTAATGACGGATATAGTTTTTTTTTATTATTAATTTACAAAAAATAATTGTAGTTTTCAAACTTGAAAGTTTTTTGTGAGCACTGTTTCAATAAACTGAACAGTCGAACTGAGACAAATCTCATTCAATTTGAACCCTTTGATTGCATATTTCTGGTTACATACCTGACATTTCAAGAAATTTAAAACTATTCTTTAAAAACAAGTTCGCTATGTAATGACTCGACTGCAATTAACGAATGGACCTTGTGTGTTTTGAATGTCGAATCCTTATCAGTTTTCGCGTGAACACTTACTGCTGTTTCAGAGTGCAACTGTAATCCTGCCGGTGTGCTGCCCACTTTCTTGGGGTGTGGGAGTCTGACGAGTGGGAAACTGTGCGAGTGCAAGGAACGCGTCTCTGGAAGAATCTGCAACGAATGCAGACCCTTGTTTTGGAACCTCAAAATCAGTAATCCTTTGGGCTGTGAAGGTAAGTGTACTAATGTGGTTCTAAAATACTGTAAGTATGCTATGAAATGCATTCAAGTATGAAAAATTGTTTTGAAGTATCTTTCTCTTAGGGCCGTATTCAAAAGTCTGAGTTAAACCGATCAACGATAATCCCAGAGTTATCTAAAATACCGTATTCAAAATGCCTGATCCGAGGTTTAACCGCCGTTTCGGTGTTACATTTTGATCCTCCGAAATCGGCAAATTAACTCTCGGTTGAGTGTTACGCATGCGAACTAAATACCTTTGGATTTCTTTTTCCAAACACAAATTAAAATGTTGTATGCGTTCTTTTTAATCACAATTTGGAATCGATTCTGCCGGCGAATTACGTGTTTGAAGAGTATGAATGCAGATTCGGGCGTCGTACCAAATGTAAACAATATCTCGTGATCGTGACAAGACGGCAGTAGCCAATCACAGCGAGAGTATCATTTCAATGCGTGGATCACTTTACCAGTCGTTTGAGAATTCGGTTCTTGATGATTTAACTCTGACCCAGGGCTGTAGTGGAGGGTATACGCCTTATATCCTCTGGTTTTTCCAGCAAATTTCGTATACCCTCTGCTTTTTCTTAAAAACTACGTACACACTTTGCTTTTACTAGAAAACATCGCGCGAAACATCACGTGAAACGCAGATAGTTGTAGAAGCAAAAGAAAATTTTAATTTTCAAGATATCACTTTGGTACATAATTCCAAAATCGTATCTATTAATCAAAAGCAAGTAATTCAAAGTACTGTCGATAAAATGAAATAGAGACTTTGTTCTGATGTTAATGAAGAAAATTATCAACTTTTGAAGGATATATCCATAGAGAAAAGGAGGTAAAAATGATCTGTCGACGTTTTGGTATAGATGAAATGTGCACTATCCAGGGTTTGAGAGAACAATGAAAATGACCAAGTTGTTCCAGAAAAATTAGCCTCTTTTAAGAACAATTGAAATATTACTATGTTCCACGGCCGGGTGTGAGCGCGGGGTTTAGTTTAATGAATAACATAGTGTAACAGATTTGAAATCATCTTTATTGATTTCAAACGACTCGAATCTAATGTTTATTAATTCAAATGAACCATCTATAGAACACTTTCAAAGTATGCGCTACATAAAGAGACGGATTTCTCTCATCAATCAGTTTGGAAAATATTTCAATGAAAATAATAGAGATAGGCCTTAAAATTTGTTTTTAAAAATACGTTTTACTTTATATGTGTTTAAATATTTTTCTCTTTACATTTCCTGTAATTATTTTATATCATAGTCAAATATTAATATAGGGATATTTTCAAATTTGAACGAAGTTTCTTAAAAGTTCCACTATTTTTTTCTGTAATATAAAATTAAAAAGGCTTTTACCTCTCTATAATTTAAACTTCGATTAATTCGAACATATTCCCTGTCCTTTGAGTATACCCCTTGGGCGCCCGGAAGGGGGAGGGGCGGCAACCCCCTGACTTATGGATTTCCTATATAAATATATACATGTATGGACGTGTGTGTGCACGTTTTTTTTTGCCCCCGTGGAAAGTGTAAGTAGAAGTTACATGTTTTGCCTCCCCATGGAAAAAATTCTGCGGGCGCCCATGGCATACCCTCTGGTTTTTTTTACGACTACAGCACTGCTCTGACCCGTGTATCAACTGATTCTCTAGTAAACTCGAGGCTTATGAATATGGCCGTTAGAGTCTTCAAAAATATTTTGTATAGTTATAAGTATGTCTAAGTTTTTATTTTTATGAAAAAATTGAAGAAATGTCTCGACAGGGCTCGACTGAAATGACTTGCTACGAAATTTCTTACACAGCTAACTAGACATTTTTGGGGAGTGCTCCTGCTATCCAAAACAAAATTTTTTATTCAAAAATGTAACAAAAAGTTAATTAAAGCATATTAAGTATCCTAGTTTTGTTGTATCACTTCTTATTGGCCCGGGGGGTACGTCTTTAAGTATGTTCGGGCATCACAACTACGAGGTATCGTGTGATCTGTCCTCCTTTTTGTTTTACACAGGACTATTCTGCTTTTCCTTTGCTTGGCCTTCCTTCCTCATTGTGTTGACTGTCCTGTGTTTGGCGCAGCTTGGCTGAATATGGCCCTTTTGCGATTCAACAAACCAAGCAAATACTTTTCATTAATTCATTATTCACACTTTTAAATTTCGATTTCGAATTATTATAGCTTTTATGATTCAGGAGTTTTAAAACCATTATTTAAAGTACAAGATCAATAATGTTTGCTGAAACGATATATCACCTTTTCAAGCAACTTTATTACACAGCCTATCAAAAATGTTTGATCGGTCAATGGTTGAAGAGTCAATTTTTTGACCAACCCTGTGCTGTAGTAGTCGCAAATCCTTTTAAACCCTCCAGGAGGTTTCGACGGGATAGCTCGTCCATCAAGGTGCAATCATGTTAATGACGAGATACCTCATCATCAAAACAATGCTATTTTTGTGCTATGACGAGATCAAGATGTGATCAGTTTTGATAGTGGCGAGACACCTCTCACCAAGAGGATTACCAAATGACATCCCTGGGCAAGTGCGAAGCGCCTCGATGCATTCTTTCCTACGTAATTTACTTAACGTAAAAGTAAACAAACAACAACAAAATGTGTACATAAAAAATTCATTTTACAGTTATTCTTTATATTTGAAATGAATAATGAATTCCATTATTTATATTTGAAATTTTTTTTTTTTTGAATATCATATTTTGTAAATGACTCCTTCTGCTAGGACAGGTCTTCATTGATACGAGCGAAGCGAGTAAGATTCGCGCAGCGAACCAATGAGGATTGGAAAGCAATCCTCCTGAGGTTGGCAAGCAATAGGGAGCAGTGGCCTGTTAGTAGGTTTTGAAATCTTAGTGGATACATTTGAATTAATCTGGAATTCTGAGGTCTATGACCGCCATACCAAAACATTTGCAGTGCAAATAGGGGTCGGGCCGCGGTAGCCCGATTGAAATAGTAACGGATTAGCAACCGGAGGAATTCAAAGAAAGTCGTGAACAAAAGAGGCGAGTTCAATCTGGCCTGGCCTCAAATGTCCTCACATTGGCTTGGTGTGGAAGTTTGGAGAGTGAGGTGCGAGATCAGGTATGTCCTCGTCATCTGACCATGGTTCAAAATAACGTGGTTTTGTCATCTTTGGGGGGGGGGATTGATCCCGGACCGTCAATAGTCCGTTGAATTGCTCGATTACGACGTCTATTAAAATGCTTACTTACCAAATATGGGTCACCTGTAATTGAGGATATATGCCTTTTAACGGGACCTATAATTACATCATAGACATCTGTTAAATGTAGCTTATATGATTCTCCTTCCTTCTTTGTACCTTATCTGTACCTCTGTATCTTATTTCCAACATGCTCTCTGCAGAAGCTTTAGCAGCACTACAACGCCCGCCTATTTGACCACCCAAGTTAAGCATCGCTCGTCAGCCATGCTTGGGAGGATGACCACTAAGGCCCCGTGCACACAAACGGTTTTTCAACGTGCGGTGCCGCTACCGCAACACAAGTGCGAGCTGAGATGCATTAGATCCGATGGAGAAGTGCACACATGCCTCCAGCTCCGCTGGGGCGACGCACGTCCAACTTGCGGGCAATTTGTACCGCAGTTCCCCAAGGCGCCGTACGGTCGCCGCACACGAGTCTACGTTCTGAAGTACCTTGTTTTCACAAACAAATGGAATATAAATAATAATTAATAAATGGTTGTATCCAGTAACGTCTGTTTTGTTTCAAAATATACTTTTTTTTTACACCAAGTAAGCGAAATAAACACGTTTTCTTCTACAGAATATGTATCGCAAATGGCGCGAAATGAGTACTTGCGTCATTTCACTGTTATGTGTGCATAGTTGGGCTTCGGTGCCGCACGTTGAAAAATAGGATGTGTGGGACACACCTCTTCCCTCAAAGATGTGTAGTAAAATTTTGGCTCCGCTGATTAGTTAAGCTGTTTTGCCCATTCGACCTGTAATTGAAATTTTTTTGTTTATTCATATTAATTTTTTGAATTTTCCTCAATTGATGATGAGATGAGCTTTGCTGCTCAGAGGATGCTCTGTAAGTCATAAGCCCAGTTTTAGTGTTTCGCTTATTCCATCCACTTTTATGGTATTGGATTGATGGCTGTTTTTGAATTCATAAAAATATTTTCCCATTAGATTGCAACTGCTTCCTGGGCGGAACTGTGGGTGGAATCGCAGTGTGTGGCAAAACCAATGGCCAATGCATGTGCAAGCCTAACGTCGGATCGCGTCAATGCTCTCAGTGCAAGGACGGTTCCTATAAATTGGACGGTGACGACTTATTTGGATGTAAAGGTACGAATAAGTTTTCGAACTCATTTGAAACTATATAGATGTCGGAGTTGCTATTATATGAGTTGCGATATGGTAAGAATTAATTGTATAAAGGAAATTCAGAAAAGGTATTAAATCTACATTACCCATTTAAAATAATTTATTTACGTGATGGTGAGAGAATATTTATGAAAAGCGAATAAAAGTGTACCGGGCGACTGGAGTAAACATATGTGGTTAAAATTAACACATTTTATTTACAAATTACTAGATAACATTTAGTAGGTAATAAGACCACAGTGCAAGCACATCGCGTGCCTGGAAGCAATCAAAACAATTCTTCTTTTGAAGGTGAAAAAGAGGTTATCAGTTCGGATGCGCAGCTGGCAACGTGCCAAGAAAGGGTTTAGGGCGTCGTTGGCTGTTCCCCAACGCGCCAATAGTTCAAATCGCTTTCAAGGCTCTAATAGAGTTCAATCTGTTACGATTTCAAAAATGTTGTGTTGATTCAGTCACAGTTCGTACAGTCTTTTGTTGGCCCACAGTTCGAAACTAGGACCAACCAAAGACTGTTGTACGCTGCGGCTGGAGCACGTTAAATTTGTCGTGGTTATCAAAAGTCCTCCTGTTGAAGTCCTCAACTTTGGAGAATGGGGTGTCAGCTCAGGTGCTGACCTCTTCATGTGACCGCGGAACAAAATGACTTATCCTAGGATCTTTCACTTCGGAATTGAACCAATAGCCTCCAATGCGACGTTTATACGACTGCCTAACTACCTACACTTTCCTCACGTCTGGTGCAGTTGTCACTTTAGCTGTATATCCGAATGCGACGAAAACAGAATGCAATAACTACAAGGATTTCCTCACAGCGCTTGATTGGTTCAAAATGATGGATCTTTCTCGGATCTTTCCATTCGGGGGCTGATCCCGAACCGTTACCAATAACCCTTCGTGTTGCTCCAGTGTGACGTTAATTAAATTACCTACTTCACAGCGCTTGAAGGTGGAGTAAAAAAATCTGATATAATCTATAACAAAAAAAAAATCGCCGCACCCAGAAGGAGTTGTGCCGGGCTCGATCCACTTGGAACGGCGGCGCTGAATGGGGACGTATAGTCTTTAGTGACCAGTCTCGTTTCCAACTGTGTCCTCACGACAACCGCAGACGTTTCAAGAGACGTCCAGGGCAGCGTTGGGATCCTGCCCTTACTATCACACGCCACATGCCCACTACAGGGCGTTAGGGTCTGGGGTGTCATCTCCTTTGACAGCCATTTGGTTGTCATTTCTGGCACACTTACAGCACAGCGGTACGTAGACGACATTCTACGACCGGTTGTGTTACCGTTCCTTTTGCGACACCCCGGACCTAGTTTTCAACAAGATAATGCCCGGCTGCACACGACACGAGTTGCTATGAATTAGCTTTAAGCTTTCCCAACACTTCCTTGGCCAGCTAGGACTCCCGATCTCTCTCCCATAGAGAACATTTGGACGTTATGAGAAGGCGATTGCAACTATCCCGGAATGTTGACCCCTTAACCAGACAGGTGGAGACAATTTGGCAAGAAATTCCGCAGGACACCATCCGGGAACTTTTCCAGTCAATGCCATGCCGGGTGACGCAACCAGGCCAGAGGTGGACCCACGCCTTCCTCCCTTTGTAACGATCAAACTTTGAAATAAATCCTTCAATTGTTATGAAATTTGAATCGTTTGTTTTTCTATGTATGTTCTTCACATCCATCTATTTTTATAGCAGTCGGACAACTTCTTCTTGGTAAGTCGATTTTTTTTTTGTTATAGATCGCATATACACTCATGGAATTCATCTGGTTGGGTCAGTACAAAATGGTTTTTTGATCAGACTTCAAAAGATAATGATCGAGATTTCCTTTGCTGTACTTAACAATGTTTTCAAAAATGCCGACCTCTTGAAATGCTGTTACAGATTGTGGTTGCGACATCGGGGGTTCCGTCAACAACGTGTGTGACCGGGAGAGCGGGCAGTGTTCGTGCCGCCCCAGGATCAGCGGCCGCAAGTGCGAGCGCCCCCTGCAGACGCACTACTTCCCCACCCTCTTCCAGCACCAGTACGAGATCGAGGACGGCCGCACCCCAGTGGGCACTCAAGTTCGATATGGGTACGAGGAGAACGTCTTCCCCGGATTCTCGTGGAGGGGCTACGGAATATTCTCCAATCTGCAGGCAAGTAGCGCTTTCATTGAAAGATAGGGTAGGCGATATTTGGAACACATACCCTAACTATTTCTCTGTATCTCAGCATCTACGGTTGGGAAATCAAGCTGGAAACTTGATGAATATCACTGGGAACTATTCTCCTTAGGTTTACAGAGATCTTATACCTTCTTTACTTATGTCAGTTTAAGTTAGCTAGTCAAACTTCAAAAAGTTTCCCTAGAGAGTGGGTTCCTAATATCGCCTACCCCTGTTCCTATTACCACCCACCAGGCGAAATGAGGAGCTACTATTAAAAGCGAGTTGCTAGTAGAGCATATATACCTACCTTTAGTATTGAATGCACTTTCGAATCAGATAAACGAAATTGTGATTTGGAAACACTTATCTGGATATTCCCTGAATGGATTGGAGACAAAAAATACGTGTATCACAGCCTCAAATGCTTCAGATATAAAAGTGTTGTTGATATAACTAATAAGAAACTTGCCTAGCCCGTCAAGGTAACTACATAAACTCATAGAAGTCGTGCATAGTAGCTTGCAAACACGAGTAGGCGATATTAAGCACAGGGGCGATATATGGAACACCTACACTAAAACATCCATTTACGACTGCTTGGCTCAGTCCACTTGGTTCCAGGTTGGCCTAATAATGCGCCATAAAATTCCAAGAAACTTGCCGATTTAACGCGTTCCCTGCCTCGTGTGCCGTTTTCAGGGCAAACCGAGATTTATTTTCCCTATTTTATAATTCGTGCGTGCCTTTAATGGTTTCAATATTTATGCTCACCAATCAGACTGTAGGATCATCAAAAAGAAAGTTTTTAATCATCAACGTTCAAAATGTTTTAAAATACAATTTTGAATATGCGAGATCGAATTGTGGAACCATTCAAACCTTTTCGTCATTTTAGAGTCAGTTTTTTAAACCTTATCTAACTTTTTTCCATCTTTTAAATTTCACTTTAAAATTTTATACATACAGGTAGTTTGTCAATTACATTTTTTTTTCGTCTGATTCGTTGTGCTGCCAACGATGATCTTGGTTTATCTGGATGATCTGACTATTGTTTGAATATTTGTACTCTCATTTACATTTTACATGTTTCAAATCTAGCTTTTATCGTTTCCTTAGACTATTAATTTTTAAATGTTTTATGCTTCTATCGGGTCCTATTCTGTTTTGTCTTTGCAGCAACGTGTACGCTTTTGAACCTTGTGCCCTATAACCTCAATATCCAATTCATAAAAAGAGAAAAAAAAAGAATACTTTTTACATAGTTATCAAATTTTAAAGGCCACGCCATTTCCGGAACACATGGCCTGAAAACGGTACTTAACCCAAAACAGCTTGTGTGTGGTAAGAGGCATGTTACTTATTCATTAACATTGCACTCCACTTCTCCCTGCTGTTTAAGGCTGCCTTTAAAAAATATTTAGTAAATTAATTTTTGTCTTAATTCATAATGTTTTTTTTATTCTTATCTCATCGCACAAAACTTATTGATGCTTGTATTTTCTCAAATAAAACATAGTATGCTGTTTTAAAGTGTTCTCTGTAGTTTTATACTATAGAATAAATGTTTTTTTGTTCCACTTTTCTTCAGAAAGAGGTTCTGTTGGACTTGTACATAGAAAAACCGAGCTTGTATCAAGTTTATTTCTACTATCTCAACTTTGGAGGTGAAAATGTGTATGGTATAATAACCTTTACTCCAGAAACATTTGGAGGTAAGAGAATTTGTGAACGTATTAGCAGTAACAGTTAAGATATCAATTCATCTAATTGTGTAATTCTAAAATCCCTAACATTAATTTAAATCGAGAATTAACTTACTGAAAGCTAATTTTTTTTACCTGCATAATTTTTAAGTAGAATTTAATTCAGGATTTTTCTACTAAGATTCTGAAAATGTTTAATGAAACAAGTGAAACGATCCTATTTTATATCATGGTAAGCAAATCAGTAATTTTTTTTGTTTAAAATGCTTTAAAGAGTATTAACTATTGATAAAAATCCGTATTATAGATAATTCATCTGTACAAAATATAGAAAAAGTTAACATTTATTTTCGAACTATTTTAATTTCTATAAATTAGAGTACCTTCATAGAGAGTTAACATCTTACTTTAATCCAACAGAAGCAATTGTTTTTATGAATTTAATCTGTTATAACAGACCCACGCATAGCAACATAAACTTTCGTAATTGCTTCTATTTATTCCGCGTCGTTGCTACATCTCGTTCCAATCCATCTTGATGAATCCATATTGACATAAGTGGATTTCATACTACTAAAGACTATAAAATGATCGCCAATTCGTTTTCGTAGAGACGACGTATCTCGTCATTAGCAAAACTGGCCCCATCTTGACGAACTTCTCGTCATTCGAGGAAGATTTTGATTCGTGGCATGGTCAAAAAATATTTTCTACCTGGATGACGAGATAGCTCGTCCGTCGCCAAATGGGCCGCATCTCATCAAAACCACTTGGAGGGTGAACCAAAGGGGCCCGTTTTTCTACCTAGGGGACTAAGCTGTGGCTTCCTTTCACGCAGATATCCAGCAAAGCAGCGACATGGTGTTCGAGGCGACAGCCAGACCCCAATTCATGAAAGTTTCCGGCAAAGAAGGACTTGTCGCTTCTCCTTTCGTGCTCAATCCTGGTCAGTGGACAGTGTCCATTCGAGTGGAGAAACCCTTGTTCCTGGTAAGACGAGACAAAAAGCTCTCTATTATTCAATCTCTCAATTTTAATTTAAGATCAGTGTACTCTGAATACATGTCGAATTTGATCCGCGAATTTCCTATTTTCCTTACAGGACTACATGGTGCTGTTGCCCCAGTCGTATTACGAGGCGACGCTTCTCCAGCAGCACGTATCGAACCCATGCATCCTAAACGACGAGGAGCACTCCGAGGTGTGCCTCTCTTACCGCTATCCCCCACTGCCAGTGGATTCTGAGATCGTGCGAGGGGAGGTGGGATACGTGCCCTACGGAGACGAGAGGAGGGAGACCATTCTTTTCGACGATGCGACTGCTTTGGCTGTGAGTATTCACTCCTAATCTTACGACGGAATTTTTCCGTTACGAAGTCTGTCCGGAAAGAACCTGCAATAGACTATCGAACAAGATACCTAAGGTACTCAGGCGCATAGGTATGCCCTTTAGGTATGTCCTGGCTTCCCGTACCAGTGGTTCTTCAGTGATCCCTTCTCATGGGGCCTTTAGTAAACAAGAGCGATCTTTTTCTGCTTTTATCCAACGACTGTGTTCCCGTCTTTCACAACCTTTTACTACATTTTCTACTGGACGATGGCCCTCAGGGACACATCTTCTGTAGGTGTGTACGGGCATAACAACCTCTAAGCACCCGAGTGATCTTTCTTCCCATTTATTTTTACTCTCGCCTACCATTTTGCTTTTTCATTTTTCTGCCGTCCTCATTGTGTTATCTGGCTCAGTTTGGCCAGATATGGCCCTTGTGCCCATAAAACTCCAAAGCATCCAACCCATTTACTCGACGTTCACTTGTATTTGGCGCAGCTTTGCCAATGCGCCATAAAAAAAACCAAGACAACCAACTAACCACTGTACTTATGACTTTTTCGTGGATTCAAAGTCGGAACCTTGGGACCTCACATACGTCTTCCATCGTCCATTCCACTTTTCAAAACACTGCAAAGCCGGTTGTTGGAATAGCCACTAGCTCCCTTGTCGGGATTCGCATCCACTGTCTGAAATATCTTCTCTTTCAAAGGTGGTTTTAGGTTTCGGCCTTGCGAACAATTAGAAAGTCGTAGGGTACCAAATCCGGGCTGTAGAGTATGAGTCCCTTGAGTGATTTAATGTTTTACCAAGAAAGCCTTGCTCGATGTGTAATGAAAAGTTGGATGCGTTGTAGCGATGGAACCTTCCAATTGTTCACAGCTGCTGTCATTTCCTTCCAACCTCATCTCTCAGACGGCGAAGAACATCGAGGTTGCACTCCATATTAACCGTTAGACCTAATGGTGTTTACTCGTGGAGGACACCTTCACAAATAATTATGTCTTTACGTTGCGATGACTTTATAGGCTTTCTTGGGGCGAAAAGAACCGTCTGTCATTGGGAAGACTGGATCATCGTCTGAATAGTTTCTACGGACGAACTTTCAAGTTCAAAGCAAAATGTGATGCAAATTCGCTGCTGGATTCATTCGTTCATTGCAGAACATGTGCTTACTCAAGAACGTCAAGCACCCGATGGATCAGCCCACTAGGTTCTTAACTTTTTACTTATGTCCCCACTCCTTGGCTGCCAAGTTAAACCGAGGCCACACCTACCGTTCTCGTTATTGCTTCAGGGGCCAAAGGGGATAAGTCAAAATGACTACTTTTCAGAATCTTAAATCGAATATTTCACTCTTTCTCATAAATGTTCAGGAAGAGGAACAATCATGCCATGCTACAAATAATTGTAATTTAGATTCTTAGGTTCACATTTATCTTCGACTTGAAGCATATTACATTATTTTTGAAATTAATAATGCACTCTTTTTGTGCCATCTCGTCATCTGACCGGGGTTAGAAATTACTATTCGTTGTCCTTAGATCTTACGGGATGGATCCCGGACCGTCGCCACTACCTGTTGTGTTACTTCAGCACGACGTTTATTAACTACCTACCTACTTTTGGAACCCCCAATCAGACCACCTCTTATACAGTATGTATTAGCAATGGTTGGGTACTCTCCGGACAGACATTGTGGATGGAAATCAATACCGTTATTTATTGCAAATACGCGTGTCTCAAAAGTTGTTATCCATTTCGCAGGCGCTGCAGACGAGACCCATGGCTTGGATCGGAGGAGACCAGAGGAGCCTGCACCTGGACTACACCCTGCCGCGGACGGGTGCCCACGTCATGATCGTCACGTACCACACGCCCGTGCCCGGCCAAAGCACCACGGCCACGGTGGAGGTGACGTCTTCGGACCGCATGGAGAAGGGAACCGTCACTCTGTACGACTGCGCCTACACGTTCCTCTGCAAGCAGATCGTCGTGGACCAGACGGGGGAAGTCGCCCACTTCCACCAGGACGACCCTCTGAGTGACGTCAACGTGGTGCTCGATGTCAACGAGGAAACGAACCTGGCCATCGACAACGTGGCTTTCGTGCCCGCCGATCTCTGGCAAACGGACTACATTGTGCCCAAGCCTCTGTGCATCAAACAGGACGGCTCTTGCATCGAATCGGAATACCTGCCGATCCCGGAATCCACAAAGGTAGACTTGGGCAAGTTCTCACAAATCCGAGGTTCAGCTAATTCGCGGCTCAGATTGAAATCGCGGATTGTCCCAGAACCGTATTCACAAACCACGGAATCAGTGATTCACGGGTTAAAACGATAAGCTCGCTGTGATTGGCTACTTCTGCCTCCCCTCTCAATTACGTGACATTGTTTACATTTCCTACGAATCTGCATTCACACGGGTCAAATACGTACTTCACCGGCAGAATTGATTGCGATTTGTGATTTTAATAAAATGAACCCTCTAATTTTAATAACACATTTTAATTTCGAATTGGAAGCAGAGATGTGTAAAGGTTTATTTCAAAATGGATTTTTAATGAAAAAGCAAGGAAGAAAGAACTGTACACAATGCCCTGGCACAATGCAATCCGATTATCTTTGTACTGGTCAGTATGGGTGTTTTGGTGCAAAGTGAAGTCACTTCGACTGTCATTTTTCTTTCACTCATAATAAATCAACCAAATAATTTTTATTCCACGACAAATTTACGGGCGAGCCAGATTATAGTTCGAACCAGAATATCACATCTGGGCCTATCTATTTTGTAGAAAATGTCATCAAGTTCTTGTTCTGATTCATATGAAATTAGTTGAATGCCCGGCGATAGTGTAATTTAGCACAGAATGAAGTGTGTCGTCCATTTTGTTTTGTTTACACCGCTTCCTTTGCAAAAAGATAGTACTGCGCATGCGTTAACTCTCAACCTAGAGTTAATCCACCAATTTCGGACGATCGAAAATGTATCACCGAAATGGCGGTTTAAATCTCGAATCATTGTGAATACGGTTTCTTCGATAATCGGTGGATTATCGTTGATCCGCGGTTTAACTCTTACTAGTAAATAGGGCTGTTCAAGTAAAAACTGATAAACCTTCAAAACTATACACTGTTTCATTTCAGTCTCATGTGAATGTCTGTGTTGTGTGTCTATCACTATCCCCTTTCCTGATTTCGTGACCTTTTCGAAATCCTACAGGTGGAGTTTGATGGTGGCTACAACGAGTACACCCGGACCTCAGTGCTCCCAGACAACGTCATCGACGCAGACGTCGCTTTGGTGAGCCTCCAGGAGCACGACAACATCATCGACCTGAAGGGATCTGTTCCGTCACCAGGACTCTACACATTCATCGTGCACTACTATCAGGTATTCCTTTTTTATTATTGGTGCGGCCCATACTTTAGCTCCACCCACTTGAGAAGGAAGTCAGTCTTCTAATTGGCCCCCACACCTTACCTACAAGTCATACCGAAGCTTATGAAAGGTTCTGACAACTGTTCAGTTCAACTACTAGCAAACAGAGATTCCACCCAGGTTCTCCAACCACGTCTAACCTTATAATTTAACGAGTTTATTTTTTGTCAAGCTAAATGCTGATTGCGGTAGAGTGCTTCTGAGATGAAGTATTTCCAAATTCGACGTCGAGCCCACGGTTGGAAGAGTAGCGGATTAGCAGCGGTTACGAGTTCGAAACTCGATCCAACCAAAGATCGTGGTGTCTGGTGAACGTTAAACCCGTCGTGACCACAAATGTACTCACGTTGGTGTGGTGTGGGAGTTCGGAGAGTGTTAGTGCTAGCTCATGTCTTGACCTTGTCATCAGATCGTGGATAAAAATGAAGAGGTATTGTCCTCTAACTTTTCCCTTCAGGATTGCTACCTTCGCGTCGTGGATAGCCCGTTGTGTTGCTGCAGTGCAACGTTCGATAATACACACACTACTTAACCTACCTCATTTTTACTTGTTTTAGTTGTTCTTTGCACTTAATATTTTGTCTTGCTTTCCATTCCAGCCTGAACATCCCTCCTTCGATGCCAGAGTAGTGATTCAAGATGGCGACTCCTATGACGCCGTGTTACCTCTTCCCTACTGCCCCAGTGTGTCCGGGTGCCGCACCGTAGTGCACGCCAAGGACAACGACGCCACATCCTTCCAGATATCGCACAACTTCCACCTCAACATCAGACAACCTACGAATAAAACAGTTTGGGTGGTGCGTGTTGCATCGTTTCACAATCATCCTTCGATTTCGTGTACTGTTGGGGCGATGCAAAAGTTCGTCCCGTTTTGGGCGCTACATGGACGTGTCATGTTTGGATGTATGAAGAAATAATTTTAGCGAGTACTTGCTTGGGGAAAAAATTGCGTTAAGCATTAAAAATGGCAGAAAAATTAGGAACATCTTCGACATAGTATACTTTTTTACTTCGGAAAAGGCAAGAATGCTTCGCAGACGCAAAAGAAGACAGGTTTTGCGTAGGGTGAGGGTATCGTTGACGATTCCACGTGCCGCAAATGGCTCTGAAAGTTGTGTTGCTCCAGTGTGACGTTATTTAAAAATTTCTAATACCAATACCGTTTCTTAACAAGAAACCTCAGAACTTGTAGGAGCGCGGGATGATGGAGCTACCGAAGAGAGGGAGAAAGGTCATCGAACCTAACGACACGTACTATATTGATTCGATGTAATTTTTAGTTTATACAATTTTTGTCCAAAAAACAGAACTTTTGCATCAACCTAATCCTTTTCTGATTGTAATAGAATTTAGCTATTGACTTAATTTTCATGCGAGATTTATTAAGATTTATAGATCTTATACAAATTTCCCGACCCATTAAATGTTTTTAATTTATAAAATTTAAAAAACAAGAGGACTCCGCCTCCTGCTTGCTTACGCTCACCAACCCCCGGCGATTGCTACACAGTCCCATTTGGTTTGCTTCACAGACCAACAATTCTTTTCGTAAGTGTCGTGGTGAGGGTAAAGTGTGAATGTGTTTTGGCTTCGCAAATAAACACACGAAATAAAGGCTTGCTAGCTGAGGAAGACTGAAAATCGAGTTTTCATTCTGGATGCGGCAGTAACTTTATTTTAATATAGAGAGATAGAACACTTAAATGAAAAGTATTTGATTTTGCGATGACTAATTCATTGCAATGAAATAAGTGCGCAAAATTTGGAGTAATCCTTTTAACTTTTTTTTTTTTAATTTTTGTCGGATTCTACCAATTTTTACCGTTGTTGCATCAAAAATACCTTTGTCATGATAAAAATTCCAACTTTGACTTTTTTACGAGCATTGACTTTGAGGACAAAATTGCACAGTCCTAAGATGTGGAGAGAGCTCGAGGCTCGCCATGTAATTAATATATTTTTGCTCCCCCGAAACCTCAAAGTACTATCAACATATGCAAGTCATAGAACTGATTTGGTTGAAAAACTTTTTCAGGGTTATGTTTTGGCCATCCCAGTGAAGGAATTCCACGCGAGTGTGCTCACGCCCCTGCCTCAAGACGAAGCTGGAAAATTCATCAAAGAATGTGGACAGAACAGCTTCTTGCTCTCTTCAGATATCACTGGTAAGACCATCTTTTCTCAACGTGCACTTCTTTCTTTAAATGAGATGCAAACTATTTATTAATTGTTACACCTCGTTCCCAGTCGTACCATATCATCACTTTGTGCTCTACTTTTCGACCTCAATGGATTCAAATCTCTATTCAATATTGGCCTTTCAGTAGAGACCAGCTTTCACTTTTAATTGCTGTGCATCTTACATAATTTTATCATTTGATTGGAAATTTTTTGAAACACCTAATGTGAGTAAGAGCACTTAGCACGAAAGTAGATAATACTCCAGGAACGGTACTGTCTATCAGTCGTGCGATTAGAACACTGTGGGTGATCCAAACGCTCTCTTGCAACTGTCTTTTACAAAGGCGGTATGACGGAATGTGAGACCATGCGCAAAGACTAACTGCTCATATTACTTCGGCTGGATGCTAAATGTAGAATCTATCGGTATTCTTGGGTCACATTAGAGCCATTGACAACCTTGGCTTACCCACTCTGGCGAGGGCTCACCTGTTTACACCACGCAGAGAGAGAGAGACATACATCCCTAAACCTACTACTCTTTTACCAGTTCCTTTCCTCTCCTTTCACGACATTTTTCACTTACGATCTCTTGTGTTTGGCACAGCTTGGCAAGGTATGACCCTTTCGCCACAAAACGCCGCACTCATCTACAAAACCTGGTTGGCTTCTTTTTACAGAGGGCCAGTCGGACGAGTACCGGAGGATCGTGAATTCGAAAATCGAATCCAACCCACCACCGCCTTGTACAAAGGGGAGTGGTGCACATTCATTCGTCCTCCCGTTGACATGGTTCTCAGGTGTCTTCCTCGTTGTCCGTGATTCAAAATGAGGTGGTGTCTTCGTCTAGGTTTCTGCCGCGACGCCGCCTTCTCTCTGACGTCCGAATACAACAACGGCGCCCTGCCTTGCCAGTGCAACACGGACGGCTCCCGCAGCTACGAGTGCGAGGAGTTCGGCGGCAGGTGCGAGTGCAAGCCCAACGTGATCGGGCGCACGTGCTCCCAGTGCCGCACGGGCTTCTTCGGCTTCCCCAACTGCAAGCCCTGCGACTGCCCTTCCACCGCCTACTGCCAGCCCGTCACCGGACAGTGCATCTGCCCGCCCAGGGTGACCGGGGAGCGATGCGACGTCTGCATGCCCTACACCTACGGATTCGACCCCATCATCGGATGCGAGGTAAGTGATCCTGCGTTCAGGAACGTCATCAATCGGGGGTTTTAGTTCATTTAATGTTTTGCTTAAGAACAGTATATTTTGTCACATTAGAATCTTGTACCACACTTCCGGTAGATACGGTTTCAATAAATTGAGAATTAGGGTCATCGCCTGGAAAATGCTTAAAATTCGTTTTAACCAAGTGGTGTATGAACCCTCCTATTAATTGTGGTGGTTTAATGTAGTAATGGTGTGTTTTCTCTAGCAATTATTTTCTGTTTCGTAGGAATGTAACTGCAATCATCTAGGAGTGGTGAGAGGAAACCTACAGTGTGATTTGCAAATTGGACAATGCCAGTGAGTATGCACCGATGGAAACATTCTTGAATGAAATATAAAATAAACAATAAAAAGGAGCATTTGCATGTTTACTTATAAATACAATGAAAAGTTAGAACCGTAAATTGCGATATTGTTATTCAGAACAAATAGAAGAACATCAAACTGTAATTGTTCGATAGTTAAAATGATTTTATGTATGAACTGAAAACTACAGAAATTTTCTCAGCGTTGATAAATTACCAACAGTTCTCAATGCCGTTTTCCCTTATTATTCAAGTTATTTTTTTCAGCATTGCAGGTACTGAGTATGTTATACGACTCCACAAGGTATAGTAACTCTGTACCACTACTACATACATCCAATGGAATATGTCATTTCGTGAAGTTCCCAAAGGGGACAGATAGCTCTACTCCAATAGGGTATATCTAGGACAATAGGGTGTAGTAGGAAGTGCGGGCAATAGAAAGTTTTTGTCCGGTCGAAAGCAAGCGATTCATTTCATACAGCCTGGGCAAGGAGACACGAACTTTGCTCCTACACAAAACATTCCAGTTATTTCATGACTTTGTAGATTAAAAGCCTATTAGTCCTTATAGACGAGCCTCTTTACTTGTACGTAAAGGGATTTAGGTTGTGAAAATATGCTCGTTTTTACCGAAAGGTCAGTTGGTTCAATGCCATATTTTTCAGAGTGATTTGAGTACCCTTTTAAGACAATGTAAAGCAGTTTTTGTTTGGTTATAGATATGTCCTGCACATTCTCAAGGGGCGAAAATCTCCCAGAAGAAAAAGTAATAATGCGTAGACTATAGAGGAGACATAGCTGGCATAGGTTTTTTTCTTTAATTTTTAGTAATACTTTCAGCTAATATAACCAATGATGCTGATAGTGGAGCTCCTTGGCTACAAATGAATGAAGAAAACATCTCTAAAATAGTATAGTTTACTCGCTAAATATTGTTTACAAAAGTGTTCAAAACAATGACAACTTGCCCCCGATATGGTGTAGGTTTGCATAACGCCTAGGGTAAGTTGGCGTAGCATATCATTGTGATAGAACCTAAGCAATAATGCCCGTTAATCACTTAGAAACTTGTACTTTAATACAAAACAAGGAAAACTAAGAAAACAAAACAAAAATAACAAGGAAATCTTTAACGCTTCATGTCCACGATAAAATTAGGCTATCGTCCACTTGGACCTTTGGCTTCAATTCTCCCAAAATTTTATTGCGATTGTACTAAATTGTTTCCGCGACTTCGGGTCATCTCCAAAGTGTGTGTGTTTTCACCATTGTGGAAATAAAAAATTCACTGAAGTCGTTATCCACTATATTTCATGGGTAGTGCCGGGCACCCTACTTCACCAACTGGAAGTCATCCACCTGACATTGATTGGAATAATTCCCCTGAACTACATTCATGTTCTCATCTGTAGGTCGTGGGCTCTGCAATTCCTGGAGGTCTGGGCTCGCATTCATCTTCAGTGTCTGCATCAAATAGAGAGTCAATGCTGTGCCAAAATGCTCCACGACTTAAATGACAACTTGCCCAACCAGGACTTATGAGACAAGATGACTGTCTCACTCCTCCACATAAGTTTTACAAGCAATTCCAGTACATGAATTTAATCGTTATTGCTCACTTTATCCAACACAACCACTGATATATATCCAATACAACCATTGACATCTATCCAACACAACCATTGACATCTATTCAACACAATCATTGACAATCTACACACATAATCATCGCTTCAACATATTCTATGACTTCATATGTAAAACACCAAAACCTTCAATTAAAAAAACGTACTTGGCCAAAAAACACATCCTGTTTTTTTTTCGCTCTCTGAAGCTTCTATCACACTAATACTAGAGTGGACAATACAACATATACGTATAGTTAAATAGTGGGCGATTCCGCCGTTCTGAAATCACTGTGGTAAAAATGCAAGGTGAATGCCAACTGACCCCCTATGCCAACAAGCCCCGGTCTCCCCTACATTTATATATTTTACATGTTCCTTTTCTATTTTTATATGAAATTCACATAGAATTAAACAGTATTTTACGAATCTATCGACAGTTTGAAATGAACATTAGATATTTGGTCATTGGATTACAAGCAAACTCACAGCTTTCGTAAATAGGATTAACGGTGTCTGGGCATTCCGGTATCGCTCACGATTCAGTAAACGGAATTCATAGCTTTTATATCTAGCATTTAAATGGGATGCTTAATATACTTAAAAAATGAAAAATGTAGGCGAATAATTCACACACATTTCCCATGCAATTACACGTGTAAGTAATTATGAAAAAATGGACTTATTTGTGAGCAATAGAAAGTTAAAGAATGCAATTGTGTTGATTACTTCTCTAAGGGTTTATAAAAAATCTTTTTCAATTCATATATCGAGAGAGAAATCCTATTTTTTTATTTCCATTTTTCAGATGCAAACCTAATATTGTCGGACGAACTTGTGACAAATGCAAAGCTGGGTATTGGGCCTTTCCACACTGCCAGCTCTGCAATTGCGATTTGCGAGGCAGCACGGAAGACATCTGCGACGAAGACAGTGCTCGGTGTCATTGCAAAGTGAGTGCTTCTTTTCAAAATGTCCAGTACATTCCGGGAACTGTTTTCAAACTGTATGCTAAAAGTGTCCACTTGAACTTAGGTGAATGTTTATGGAGATTCCTGTGATCAGTGCAAACCTGGAACATTCTATCTGGAAGAGGTGAACCCGTTGGGCTGTACAAAATGCTTCTGCTTTGGAACAACGGATCGATGTTCCAGCGGCTACCTGTTTAAAACTCAGGTGAGATAACTATCTTCCACTAGTAATTAGAGAAAGGTTTCTTGATAAAAGTTCATTGGACACTCTTTCGGTTGGGAAGAGAAACTATGTGTGTACACGGGCGACAAACCCCACAAGTACCAGTGTATTACGAACACGGCCTGGAAGTGGAATCCGTATACACGGATAGCAGACAGCTACACATGTTTTAAAAAACGAGGGCCTCAAACACGCTCGGAACCGTAGAGGATATTTAGATGTAGAATGAGCAATGGTAACCTTTTATATTGTGACGTTATGCCCAGCCAAACATAGAATATTTTTAGAATAAAAATATATTTATTATCTCTTGGATAGATAAACTATTTACACACTTTTTACATGAAGGAATGCAGTTTCAAAACTGAGGAGTGTGAAAATCATCCCTCGTTTAGTTGCACAGAGAACTATCACAGATCATACGAAAGAGGTACACCGTACGCTCTCTCCAGAAGTCCGACTAGGGCAAGCCGAACACCGGAGAGACCGAAAAGAGACACGCGATACGAAGTCGATTTCAGGTTTCTAGTCCCCTGAGGATGTCTCTACGCGACGACAAGTTATACGCACACCGAAGAAACAGGCGACCAGTTTCGACGCATGCGCATTTCAGGTGTTTACAAAAAAAACTCGCCAAAGTTTGTTGTTTATTCATACATTATGGCGGATTCCTCGGATGACGATGTGATGGAACAACTCTGTTCAACTGGAAAAAAATATACAAGAAAGTTTAAATGGGAGACTTTCACAATCATACCTTTTTATGTAATTACTAATCAGAGTATATCGATTTAAATCCAAGTGATTTTTCTTTAAAAAATAACTTTGATTTAAATCAAAATTTTACATTGCATTTTTCTTATTGTTATGTTTAATATTTAAAATTAAATACCGAACAAGATGTATGTTATTTTATTCAAATACGTTTAAAACTTTGCTCATACTGAGTTCACCCCAGAATTATATTGAAAATCATCCTCCCTTTGAATAAATATCAATACTTACTGATTGGGATCATAATTACCAGACAAATATTTTCATCTTGGGCCACTGACCATTAGATGTCCATCAGCGGTAATTTTGTTTTAAACATTCTGAGTGGCTACAAATCGCACATGGCCAATTTAAACCATTCGCCATGTGTTGAGTGAAGATGCTCGAAATATATTCACTCAAATTATTACAATTATGAAAGCGTGCTTTGTTCCAAGATGTTTATTTAGTATTGTAGTCTGTTCATAAAAAATTTAAAGAGACCCCCCCGATGAAAATTTTTCTTTATTATCACGAAGCATTTAAATTTTACACATAAATCTTTATAATAATTATTTGCCCATTTTAATTTTTTCATTTTGTTACATTGGTTCAATTCATATGGAGAAATTTTATACATTGATCCCTCAGAATTCTTTACATTATCTGGAATAAATATTCAATTTTTATGAAATTTATATTTGGAATGTAAAAGTGAATTCACTCATCTGATAATTGAGTATGTTGAGAAAAGATTATGGGAGGTAATAAAAATAAATTGTTCTTTGAGACAGATAATTTTCTTTAAAAAAACCCTGTGCTACTTAGGGTATTTCAGCTAGTATAACAAATAAGGAAATTATTAATTTACACAGGAGAAAGGATAATTTAATAGGGTTACTTGAATCAAGTAAATTTATATTTCATATAAAAAAGGAGTATTTATGGAGTTTTTATTTGGAATGTAAAAGTGAATTCACTCATCTGATAATGGAGTATGTTGAGAAAAGATTATGGGAGATAAAAATTGTTCTTTGAGTCAGATAATTTTCTTTAAAACCCTGTGCTATTCCGGGTATTTAAGCTAGTATAACAAAAAGAAAATTATTAATTAACATAGGAGACAGGATAATTTAATAGGGTTACTTGAATCAAGTAAATTTATATTTCATATTAAAAAAGGAGTATTTACTCAAAAACCATATAAATCATCTCTACATTATGAAATTGAAAATATATAATAGGTTTACTGCGAGAGAAATTCAACAGAAAAACAAGCAAATTTGAAATCTAATTAATATTAATGAAGAAATTCAATGCGGTTAGTTGGAATATTAAAATGATATTTACCTGATCATTACACTGCCCATGTTCTTGACTTCAATTTTCGCGTGACGCGTAGGCGACTCGCCGAAAAATGCTGCACGCAACAAACGACAGACGACAAGCGATACTAGAGGAAAGCGACCGGAAAGAGACTCTCTGTCGCCTGTCTTTTTGGTGTGCGGACGGGAGAAGACGAGCATCCATTGATCCATCATCTGATTGGTAGTCTGCTATTTCCCCATTTTTGTCGTCACTCGATAGAAATGCACGCTAACACATCTCCCTTATGACACAGGGGTCGCTATAGTCTGGTTGGTAAAGTAGCCTGGGTAGTAAAGTTACCAAGATTGGTAACCATGGGGTTGTCAGTTCGAAACTCGATCGTCGTGTACTGGGGGCTGATGCACTTGAAATCTGTCATGGGCTCAAATGTCCGCACGTTTTTGTTGCGAGGAAGTTTGGGGAATGGGGAGGCTCAGGTATTGACCTCATCATCTGAGCATGGTTCAAAATGACGAGGTTTTGTTCTCAGCTATTTCCCTTCGGGATTGTTTCCGGATCGTTGCCAATTGCTCGTTGCGTTGCTACAGTGTGAAGCTAAAGCAACTACCTACTTGTGTACCCATGTCAAAATGTTGCATCGCCAAACGTAGCTAAAACGGCCCAAGAATTCAATTCTTCACAGGGCAGTCACATAACTAGGCGTGACATCGTGTTTTTTGAAGCTATTCTTAATAAGCAATGCTCAGTCTACCTATATTTCAATGCCTATCTTCGAAACCGGGATTCTTGTCTATGGGTTTGTTTTTCTCTCTCCAGATCTATGAAATGCGAGATTGGAAGAAACGTGTCATCAAAGTGGAGGATGCAATGACTGAATCTGATATCGACGTTCCTCTACTGGAGACCGATGTTGGAATTAGAGTGGTCGATTCTCCAGAACTGCCCCAAGGAACTCTCCTCTACTTTTCCGCTCCAGAAGTATTTTTGGGCAATAAGGTGATGAACTGGATGCTAATATTCACACTTACACTGTCTTTTACTATGAATATATAGCTTTAAGCCATCAGTGTTGTTCAGTTTAAGATAAGCCACCATGTAACAAACATCAGAACAAGACTCAGTGCATTATTTACAACTGCCCTCTGGAATTCCGGATTTAAAGTCGCTTGATTTTAACCTTATTCAGTTATTGACATACTAGCATAACTGTTATGATGAGCGAATTATTTGTTTATTTTGTGCACAAGCTAGACGCTCCGAGTGTTCTAATAATCAGCTGAATGTATTTCAATTAATTCTTACGCTCTTTCTTTAATGTGGAACGATACATATTTTATAGTGTGATCTATAAAGAATATTCCATGTAGAACAACATTCCATATAAAATTGAATTAAGTGATTGTAAAATAATCTGACTGCAGCAATAACAATTTACAATAGTTATCCATATTATAGATTTCTATAAATTACAATTTACATATCATAGTAATCTATGTATATAATAAGCTGATAACTATTATATAAATTATCAGAAAATATTTATAGGGTCAACATTTCTTTTGGGCTAGTCTTATCTACAAACTGTAACGTTTTTAATGTGTCGTAAATTGGACATAACGTTTTTAATTAATTTATTCATACTGTGATATAGAAAAAATCCATTTGCATAACAGTGGGAAAATACACAAACGTAACAGAAGGCATAATACAAAGTAAAAAAAAAAACAGAAAATAAATAAGCACAAAAACCTCGAAAAGATATCAAGGAATAATAAAGCATCAAATTAATAAATTCAAGAATTTTTTTTTCTTAAGTGTGTCCTTGATTCAAAAGTTTTAAAAACTAATGAACTGTCAAAGAAACTGTTCAAGCTTTGCGGTAAACTACTCGGAAGATCATAAATTGTACGCATGATTTTTTTAAAATTGTATGTGCGACTCTTGATAAAAAATGTTTATTTTAATATGATTTTTACGAATATGATATGATGACCTATGAATATTTATCTTATTGAAAAGCCTCGAGCTATTAATATGGTTAAATGATGAATTAAATTATAAAATAATTTAAATAATATAAAAAACATATATGTTTTAATGAGAGCATTTTGCATATTGTCTATAAATAATAGTTATAACGTCAGGATTTGAAGAAAATGTATTGCAGAAATTTATGTATGCATGTATTGTATTTATTTTACAGCTACAAAAATTTGTATTCAATTTATTAAAACCCTTTAAAATTAATTTAGGATGCCAAAACTTTCAAATTCTTAATTATAGGAAGCCAACTCCACAAATGAATTAATTTACCGGTTTTGAAAGGATGAACATTTTATTTGGATTGATGAAGACTATGAACAAATTCTTATTTAAATGCCAACTAGTTAAGTTTTTGATTTTGAAAATCAGATACTATCGAGGGGAAATTAGAAATTATTCTTTTTAAGGCTGGGAAAAATAACGAATTCCGAAAAAAGTGCATCGGAAGAAATATCTAGAATTATATGCAAAATTTAAGATACTTTTCCATATTGAATGTGTACTGTATTTAATCTGTCATTCTCTTGTATTTCCCACTACCTTTTGTTTTCATACGGATATTTTGATTTCTAATAAAATTGTTCTATTTGTTCAGCTCTCTTCGTACGGTGGCAACTTTACCTACACTCTATCGTTCTCAATAGACAGGAATGCTCCAGTTGAGAATTCTGTTGGACCAGATCTTATTCTTTCAGTAAGTTTCACATAAATATTTTATGATTAGAAGTTTGATTTTGTAATATCTTTTCAAAGTTTTCCATTTAATTAGAATCAATTGCTGTATATGGGTAGAGGACCTGCATCTAGAAAAACAATTTTCAGAATCAATAGTCTCAATAATATATTAATATATCACTCTTATTCTGCCCCTGTTTTATAAAATAAGCCATTCGAAGCCATAACTCGACAAAGAACTAACTCTAAAGCTAATCGTAACTAAAATTAAAGATTCATTGTGAACATGTACAGTTTAGCTACTATTTGTTTTTGTAAGAGTAAACTATTCTTGAATGAAAACTTAACCTTCAGACGGGTTCGGATTTTTAGATATACCTGAGTTGCTAATTTGAATATTATATTGTGAAAGATAATATGCTTTAAACCTTTTGGGGGTTTATTTTCGCGTCGAAAACTGCCCTGTTGGGGTCGACTCACAAACCTGTTCCTGTCACCCGTTATGAGCAAGGGGCAGTTTGTTTTTCCTATTAGTATCTTCATTTCCCTTGGAGAAAAAGGGCAGTTTTGTCCCGACGAAATATCTCGTCATTAGCCAAATTGACTAAAACTTGGACGACATATTTCGTCAAAGCACCTGGAGGGTTCATGCAATTGCAGTTGCAGTTGAATCACCGTACATCAAAGCGTGGTTTAACATGAAATACACAGCGAGAGAAGACTTTCCCTTTGCAATTATCTCACGAAAGAATGTGTCTGGATCTAATTCGAGTGTTTAATGAGAGTAACTGTTTCTAGGGCAACGACATCACCATCGTGCACGACCACATCGAGCAACCTGCGGACGGCGTGCCCTTCCGGGTGAACGTCAACTTCATCGAGCACGAGTTCCGGCACCTGAGCGGACGAGAGGTCACCCGGGAGCAGATGATGATGGTCCTGGTCAACCTGGACCAACTGCTCGTAAGAGGGTCCTACTTCCAACCCGTCAGGGAGACAAGGTGAGCCTCCACTGCTTACAGTCGAGCATATTGGCTCTGTCATTGCCAAGAATATCTCCTCATCTATTCGATGGCCGGGTTGGAAGACTTGCAACCGGAGGGTTGCGAGTTCGAATTCAACGATAGACCACCGTGTACAATGGAGCCGGGAGCATTTTAAATTTGTCGTAAAAAAAAAAAAAACGACTCACCCGATCGCAATTGCACACTTGACATCACAGAACAAAACGGAATGTAGCAATCGATGGGGATGAATGTTTTCTACAAATATCGATAGTCAAAATTTATCTAAAGGCCCGTCTTCATATTAAATTGGATGCTTGCTCCGATAATTTCAACACGAACCCCCATCTTTTATCACAAATTTGGATTCTACACACAATTTCAGGCGGAAGTAAAACAAAAGTTTATCAATTTTATTGGATTTTTCACCGATGTGTAAGTGTTTGAAAATTAGATCTCCTAATGTTAAATTGGTGTTTCACGTTTTTTGTTTTCTTGCTACAAACAGTAATTTTTCTTGGAATTTTTTTTTCATCCTTTGCTACTCAAAAACCCAAACACAATCTATAAACATTTTAATTATCAAATTAAAATTTACTATTTTTTTTATCATTTATGAAATTAATATTCATAAAAATTATGAATAAAAGCATGGGCAAATTTTGACACCATGTGATTCAACTGTTAGTGAAACATCGGAATTCCAAATTTTTCAGCTCATTACGTGCATAATTAGTAGCGCAGTGAGACTGCAAAATTCGATGATTACTATCGTTATTGGGGATTGTTCACAAAGTGAAAACAGAAATTTCTGCCAACAGATCCTGGGATTCAATCAGAATGGATTCTGACTTTGTAACCATCTTAATGGACCCCTTACCAAGGCGCTGCAACAGGTCATTGACTGCGACGGCCACTACACGTCTTTATTAATATTTATAATGTGATTGAACTCTGAATATTTATACGCTCCCCCAATGGTGTTTATGGATTTTCTCGGTCAATTTTATGCCGTTTTGCATCATTTTTTCATCAAATCCGCCTGAAATTGTGTGTAGTATCCAAATTTGTAATAAAAAGATGGGGGTTCGTATTGAAATTATCGGGCAAGCACCCAATTTTATATGAAGACGGCCCCTTAGACAAATTTTAAATAGCGATATTTGTAGAAAACATTAATCCCTATCGATTACTACCTTCCGTTTTGTTCTATAATGTCAATTGTGTAATTGCAATCAATCGGGTGAGTCGTTTTTTTTTGTTTTTTTTTGACGGCTGTACATCATTTTACTTGGCTTTTACAGCCATCTTTTTTAACGTTCTTAGTCTGGTAACCGAATTTAACAAAAAATTTTATTTTTTAAATGTGATACTATTTTAATTCTACATTAAAAAAAAATCATTTTTAATTTTGGAATAAAACTTTACATTAATTCAGTCAGTACTTACTAATATCAAGAAAAGTTTGCAAGGTGTCCCCTTTCCCTTCTGAGCTATCCCTGTGCAAAAAAAAAAAAAAAAAAACCCTCATTGTTTTAAATTGAATGACTTGAAACTGTTTTCTGCAATCGAAATTGAGTGCAATCCATCATTTCAGTTTGCAGGACGTCTTAATGGACACAGCCACAGAGCAGTACGTGGCCGATGCCCAACAAGCCCTTCGCGTGGAGCAGTGTCAGTGTCCTCCGGGCTACAGAGGCAACTCCTGCGAAGTAAGACATATTAACGCTCATTCTGTTGTTTGTTTTGCCATTTTATGCTATTTAGGCAGGAAACTTCACTCGTACCCTCCTGGTGGTTATCTCAACGATGTATCGGGTCAGTAGCAAAACTGACCCCATATTGGACACCTCTGTATTAGAAGAAAACAGACCCCATCTCTTCAACGTCAAAAAAAACCCACCACTATCTTGAAAAAAAGAAATCTTGTCCAAAATGGGCCAGACTTTGATGGCCATCTCGTTAGAACCTCCGAGGGTTAAAGCAAATTTTGAACCACTGTGGCGAATCATGCATCTGGAATGCATGTGTGAGCACATCAAGTTGCATTTAAAATTATCGAGTCGATCTTGTTCAGATAAAGATGTGTCGAACAAAAGCTCCTCTAACGGTACATCGTTCTTTAAACTGAAATTATCTTCTGTTGGATTTGGAACATAAAAGTGATTTTGAACTGAAAAATAATGCGTAGCATGTTTACAGAGTCAATTTCATTGTTTATGCAAATTACATTTACCGTCTTACTAATTGAAAACAACACGTAAACACATCTGATGGTTATCTCGACGATGACAGGATCTTGAAGAGCGAGGTATCTCGCCATTGGCACACTGGACCGGATTTTAATAGAGATATCTCGTCACTTGAAGTGAACTTCCCCTGCCTAATGCCACATCTATTATAAAAGGAAGTGTTTGTCTGTTTTCTGCACGCAAAGTCCTGACGATCCGTCTATTGCACTTATAGTGATGGGATTTGGCACACAGGTAGTCTAAATTTTTTGAAATCTTTGGGTCGCGGCGAATTTTAAAATTTAATCGACAACATTTAAAAAAATTAATTTATTATTTTTTTTCACATCTTTAATTTTTGGCTCCGGAAAATAAGAAGCACCAGAATTTTGACTTTTCTCCCTATGACGTAACGTCACTATTGACGTCAGCCTCTGGAACCATGCAAAGTTTTTTTCACCTTTCCGTCTCCTCGCAATTAATGGTAACAAACAGACAATGACCTTCGTTTGATTCGAGATTAATTCATTAATAAATCAACACCACAGGCATTGTGACTCCCACGAAAAGAACTGCCACGGGCTACGCCCATTTGGTTTGCGAAGCTAAACAACACCAAGGGCAACTCCGTTAATGCTGCAATCAAATAGGCTACTAATTCCCATTTGGTTTGCGAAGTTAAACCAAATGGGAATCCGTGATGACTGTAATCCAATAGGCTACGAATTCCAAATTGGTTTGCGAATTTAAACCAAATGGGAATCCGTGTTGGCTGTTATCCAATAGGCTACGAATTCCCAATTGGTTTGCGAATTTAAACCAAATGGGAATCCGTGTTGGCTGTTATCCAATAGGCTACGAATTCCCAATTGGTTTGCGAATTTAAACCAAATGGGAATCCGTGTTGGCTGTTATCCAATAGGCTACGAATTCCAAATTGGTTTGCGAATTTAAACCAAATGGGAATCCGTGTTGGCTGTTATCCAATAGGCTACGAATTCCCAATTGGTTTGCGAATTTAAACCAAATGGGAATCCGTGTTGGCTGTTATCCAATAGGCTACGAATTCCAAATTGGTTTGCGAATTTAAACCAAATGGGAATCCGTGTTGGCTGTTATCCAATAGGCTACGAATTCCCAATTGGTTTGCGAATTTAAACCAAATGGGAATCCGTGTTGGCTGTTATCCAATAGGCTACGAATTCCAAATTGGTTTGCGAATTTAAACCAAATGGGAATCCGTGTTGGCTGTTATCCAATAGGCTACGAATTCCAAATTGGTTTGCGAATTTAAACCAAATGGGAATCCGTGTTGGCTGTTATCCAATAGGCTACGAATTCCCAATTGGTTTGCGAATTTAAACCAAATGGGAATCCGTGTTGGCTGTTATCCAATAGGCTACGAATTCCAAATTGGTTTGCGAATTTAAACCAAATGGGAATCCGTGTTGGCTGTTATCCAATAGGCTACGAATTCCAAATTGGTTTGCGAATTTAAACCAAATGGGAATCCGTGTTGGCTGTTATCCAATAGGCTACGAATTCCCAATTGGTTTGCGAATTTAAACCAAATGGGAATCCGTGTTGGCTGTTATCCAATAGGCTACGAATTCCAAATTGGTTTGCGAATTTAAACCAAATGGGAATCCGTGTTGGCTGTTATCCAATAGGCTACGAATTCCAAATTGGTTTGCGAATTTAAACCAAATGGGAATCCGTGTTGGCTGTTATCCAATAGGCTACGAATTCCCAATTGGTTTGCGAATTTAAACCAAATGGGAATCCGTGTTGGCTGTTATCCAATAGGCTACGAATTCCCAATTGGTTTGCGAATTTAAACCAAATGGGAATCCGTGTTGGCTGTTATCCAATAGGCTACGAATTCCAAATTGGTTTGCGAATTTAAACCAAATGGGAATCCGTGTTGGCTGTTATCCAATAGGCTACGAATTCCAAATTGGTTTGCGAATTTAAACCAAATGGGAATCCGTGTTGGCTGTTATCCAATAGGCTACGAATTCCCAATTGGTTTGCGAATTTAAACCAAATGGGAATCCGTGTTGGCTGTTATCCAATAGGCTACGAATTCCAAATTGGTTTGCGAATTTAAACCAAATGGGAATCCGTGTTGGCTGTTATCCAATAGGCTACGAATTCCAAATTGGTTTGCGAATTTAAACCAAATGGGAATCCGTGTTGGCTGTTATCCAATAGGCTACGAATTCCCAATTGGTTTGCGAAGTTAAACCAAATTTGAATCCGTGTTGGCTGTTATCCAATAGGCTACGAATTCCCATTTGGTTTGCTTCGCAAACCAATAACCTCACAAAAGCTACTGGCACGGGCGACGCCGAGCCAGTGGCTAGTTATATTTATAATTAAGATCGAAGAAGCACTAATCCCTGGGTCATGTCTGTCTCTGATGAGAGATAGTCTTTTCTTTTTGAAATACCCTAGTATCACTTTAAGCAAAATGTAAAAAAAATCATAATTTTTTTAAAAATCAACAATTGGATTTTCTTTATTTAAATCATATTTTTTTTATTGAATCATATTTTTTTAATTTAAATTTCTGCAGGCCCTATACAATGTTTTATAACAATTATATTTAAATCTGTTCAATAAAAAATTGAGTTTTTGACATGACATGTAAAATAATATTTATTTTAAGTAAACAATCAGAATTTGTAACTCGGTAAATCAATATTTTTCCCCTCAAAATCATAGTTTGTTACATGGGAATACATTTAAAAAATGAATTTTGAAAATAAAACCAAAAGGTAAAACATTTGTTTAACTTTAAAACACAAATTGACATCCTCCATAGTTTTTCTTGAGTAAATTACTTCATGGTGTTAAAAAATGTATCAGTAAGTGTAAGTGACAGACCTAAATTAGTCTGATAAGATAAATATTTGTTACGGGTCACTACTTTTAAAGTGACAGTTGACTGTTTCAGGGTGCATTTTGCAAAATGAAAGATGTTCACTAGTGTTTAAACTTTCATCCTTAAACCAAATAGAAAGCTCAATTGTATTTTTTATTTAATAAATTATTAATCACATTAATTGTATTAATTGTGTTATTTTGTATTTATGTCTCAATTAAAAAAAAGTAGTTGAAAAATCACTACAGCTAAGCTTTTGGCCACGGTCAATTAAAGGGATGACAAGTAGTTCAGGCCTACTAATGGGGTTTTTCTTTGGCTATCTCGACATTTAAAAGTAGGCCTACTGGGCATGGACAGTATAAATAGCTTAACATTTTTTTAAGTACAACATTGATGTACAATATTTCCACGTGCTTGAATGAATGAATGTTTTATTATTCGTAACATATAAAATTATGCATGAACATTGTCAAAACTTTTAAATAGATGCCAACTTGTTTTTTATTTTACTGTTTTGGGCAGAATCCCTTACTCAACAGATTACTTAGTCCAAAGACACCTCAGATTATTTGCAAGTGTCCAGTGCCAAACATTTTTTCAAAAGCTGATCAGTACAGGGTGTGTCATTAGTGCTGAAATCATTATAAGTGTAGAAAGTTTAAAGCGTTTGTGATTTTCCTGGGTTTATTTACTTAGTTATAAAAATGTAAAATTGGTTATGATTTAAATCAATGATTAAAAAAATCATTTTATTAAAATCATGATTTTAATCGTTGATTTAAATCTTGACACCCTGGTTTAAAGCACTGTTCCGTGCCTTTTTAGGCTTCCATTTTGTGAAGATGATTTTGTTTTTCGGCGTGTTGGGTCAGAATCGCGCCTTTTAAAATTTCCCATGTGAAGGTGCTGCATATTTACTACACATTTTACGACACTTTTTCTAGTGAATGTACAGTTCCATTTTTAATTTTACAGGATTGTGCTCCTGGCTACTATCGATCCAAGACCGGACCCTACCTCAGCTACTGCGTTCCCTGCGAATGCAACGGTCATGCGCAGTCATGTGACGTCAGCACTGGAATATGCGTAGTAAGCACTTTCTCATCTTCTGCCCTCAAATGCTGAGCTCATGAGCGAACTGAAGTAATGAACTCGCAATAAGGAAGCTTTTAATTTCATAACGGTTATGTTGAATGCATTTAAGAGATTGATGATGAGTGTTTAGTTATGGTTTTAATTTGTTTGATGACTGAATGTAATAAACATTGAAATTCGTGATTTTACCATTTCAGGGTTGCCAACACAACACCGTTGGGGATCATTGTGAGAAGTGTGCTCCTGGGTACCACGGGGACTCTACTCTGGGTACGCCCTACGACTGCTTGATTTGTGCCTGTCCGCTCCCCATCGAGAGCAACAAGTGAGGCACTTTTTTATTTGCCACCTGCACGTACTACAAGTCTTTGAAAATTCTTGGAAATGAATTATTTTTTCAAAGAGGTCCTTGAATTGCCTCCTCGGGGTCTTTAGGTGGTACGAACCCAATGGGGTTGGCCTTCTCGAACCCGATGTATCTTACTCATCTATTCTTTTACCATGGGGTTTACTCCCTCTGCTAAACATGTGGACGACGATGCCCAAGAGATTTTCTTCTACTTTCTCTCTTTTTCATCTCCATCCTTTCTTTTCACAGTTATTTTGATTGTCTGATGTTTGAAGCATCTTGACCAAATATGGCACATGAGTCATAAAACCCAAAACAAATCAACTTGGGAAACTGATGTCGCTTCTGCAATTTTACTTTGCTCCATTCTGATTATTAATAGGACAAGAAAATTATTTACTCCAATTTCATAGTTAATTTAATCTTTAACTGACACGACCGAACGCAGCTCAGAAAATTCAGTTTGGATATGACCTAAAAAAATTGCCACAAGGCAAGGGTAAACCCTAACTATTCAGACATGACCCTAACCCCAGGACATCTTACTCCTCAAAATATTTCGGGTCTGTTGTCCAACCTCTGAACCGCTCGCCGCTTGGAGGGTTAAAAACTTATATTAGGAAAAAGGAACTGGGAAAAAAAAAATTAGTTTAAAAAGAGACTACTAGATGACGCCACAAAGAAAACAATTCACAAATAATAGCACTCCATAACCCTCGACATCCTGTAAATAACTAAAAGTGAAGAGTGTGAAATATTATGGTATGAAAGCATATTTTGTCCAGAAACGGAAATAATGACAATTTCAGTGGTCATCAAATTATGAAATTTTTTTAATTTTTTTTTCTCAATTTATACATATACATACTTCTAAAAAAGAACGTCTAGATTTCACGTTGTCCAAAGTATTGTCATGTTTGGTACTCATGTTTTCCTTGAACGTCGAAAAGTTAGTTACTTCCTCAAAAACCTTTAAAAACATGGAGTCTATTTACTTTTCCTAAACGTTTGTGAATCTTTGTTTCTATATATTATTTTCTCTTTAAATAATGCTGTACCGAAATGCAATTTCATAATGTGCATATGGGGCGATAGTTTTCTTTAAGAAAATAAATCTTTGAGAGAGAAATTTTGATTGAAATTCTTGTTGTTTTACATTATTCTACTTTGTAACGTATTCATTGGGATATTTTTTGAACCCTAGTTTTGCTGAAAGTTGTGAACTTTCACCAAGTGGTCAAGAAATCAGTTGCAATTGTAAACCAGGATACTACGGTGGACGTTGTGAAGTGTAAGTAAATTTGAATCTCCATTTCTGCATTTAAAAATAGATAATAAGATTTAAATATTTACATTGCTCGATGCAAGAGGAATAGATAATGTTTATTTAAAACTGTTTTTTCTATGAGATCCTCCTTTTTTATAGAAAAAAAATTTATATTAGTCAATAAGATTCGAATATTTCATACGATAGTGAAATGTTTTTCCTTTTTGAAAGGCAGTAAATTAATCTAGATCAATAATAAAATCAATATGTAAATCAGAATATTGCTGTACCATTAGTTTTCGGTGGTACATGAAAGCAAGAAGTGATGCTAAAATCCCTGTTATATCAATAAAAGGATATAGCTATTATATTTCTATTGCTATACCTTCTTTAGCTTAAAAGTATAGGTCATGGTGTTTCTTAGATAGAATTCTCATTTCTCACCAATCCCTCTGGTCTTAAAATCTAACGTGGATCCACTTTTTAATGACTTTTACGTACAGTAAATCAATATATTTGACCCAAACAAAAGTATTTTTCATGAGGTGGTAGTTAAGAAGGTACGTCATATTCTTAAAACAATAATTTTTACATTTAACAATTCAAAGGCCACCCTCACCTACGACCTGTAAGTACTGTATTTTTTAGGACTTATCATCCTAGGTAATCCGAGAATGGTATTTTGCATCTTTAAACCCTCTAATTGATGTGGACGAGATATCGCGTCCATCGCGATCTGACCACCTGCGCCTAGTGAGGAAATATCACGTCATCCAGATATTGCCTATTTTTTGATGATGACGAGATCAAGGCCTCAGTTTTTTTTTCGGATGCCGAGATATCACGTACATCACGATCCGGTCCGTATTTATCGGATGACCTCGTCGAGACGAGCACTTGGAGGGATCGAATCTGCTGCCAAAGATAGTTTTTTCAGTGTTCGTCCTTTCTTCCAGGTGCTCTATCGGCTTCTTCGGCAGTCCGGAGGTGGTGGGCAGCTCGTGCCAGCCGTGCCAGTGCAGCGGCAACATCGACCCCAGCAGGCCGGGCAGCTGCGACTCCGTGACGGGAGAATGCGTCCTCTGCCTCAACAACACCTTCGGCGCCGCTTGCGAGATCTGCGCACCGGGCTTCTACGGAGACGCCATTAGCCGGAAGAACTGCGAGAGTGAGTGCATTTTTAACACTTGTAGTAGCCGAAATGCGCCGACATCCAATGATCCAATGATAAACTGTAACTCGATCTGTGAAGTGTCTACACTTTCTGTGGCAAGATTTTAAGCTATCAGTGAAACGTAACCAGGCAGGATGAGGACGCTATGCAGGTGGCAATGAACAGAAGAACGGCTATCGAGCAAAATATATTTTGTTTTTGGATCGCAATCTGTCAGAACATTAGGGGGTTACGGAACAGGCATTAACCCTCCAAGGGATTTCGACGAGATGTCTTGTCCACCAAGATCTGAACGATTTTGCTTATAACTAGGAAAGTCGTCTTCAAGATATTGCTGATTTCTATTAGGAAGAGGCCGATTTTCATGCAATGACAAGATACGACAAGGTTTTGATGGATTATATGTCTCGTCCGTCAAGATCTGGTCAGTTTTGCTAATGACGAGATCATGTAGAGACAAACTTGCCCCATTACTCCGAACGAAGAACCAAGTAGGAAATTGACCTTGATTAGGTTTTTGTACCAGAGGCTGGCCACTACAAGTTCATTATTTAATGTACTATCACCTAATGGGTATGCTCAAATGGTAATCTCAATGACAATGCTCAATCAATGAGAAATGAAGAGCTTTAAGTTGTATTAAAAGCTATTTTCTGCGTTGCACGGAATGTAATTGGAGGCTTTCTTTTCAGAGTGTTCTTGTGACGACTGCGGCACCCGCGAGTGCGACCACGGCTACGGGGAGTGCGTCTGCTGGCAGAACGTCGTTGGACCGCAGTGCGACCGATGTACAGTGAGTCACACGCGCTTCTTTTGTTATTTTAACTCTCTGAGCATCACGAGATGTGAGAGTAGCATGGCATTCTTTTTGTCATCCCACAAAGCATTTAATGACTCAACAACCTCATATGTTGGTTCAAAGAATCCCCCCACATGTTGTTCCTTTCCCTAGAATCCTTTGGAAAGAGCTTATCGAGCTTTGCTTAGAACTGAATACTTGGAAGAGACTATTGTTCTTTTCCCTAAAGAAGAATCTTTGGAAATATTCATTGCTCCACAATCCTTTGGTAATGAATAAGTAGATCTTGGCCACTTTATTACTCAGGTTCAGAGATTTCATTCTATATGATAAAAAATTTATAATTGAGGAATCTAGTGACTTCTACATACCAACGAGAATAAGAAGGTAGAATGTCTAAGTCAAATATTACTTACACTTTTTGTTCTACAACTTTATTAAACATGCGTTGAGCTGGCGCGTCTGTGGTCACGTGTAATGTACTGTAATCACGATCGCGTCAGTTGTCTTCTAGCTACAACAGCGTAAGCATGTCAGCTCCGCTATCGGATTGCACCAAAGAGGAGTAATCAGATTTTGGTGGTCAGAGGGTGTGAAAGGTGCTGAAATTCACCGGAGACTTTTGTCGCAACACGTAAAAAGCGCTTTATCTCGTAAAATAGTTTTTTTTTTGTGGATCGAAATGTTTAAAAGTGGCCAAACGAGTATAACACTAAAAGAGGGGGCTACCGTCATCCTCGACCACTGACGACAACATTCAGAAAGCTCGAGAGATGGTTACAGCAGATAGGCGAGTTACCATAGGTGACGTCGCATAGTCTTTAAACATCAGCCTATCAAATTATCCACGACGAACTGAAATTCCGTAAAGTGTGTGCACGATGGGTACCACGAATGCTAACCGCAGCAACTGCCAACGTTTACTAGATCGCTTCAACGCGGAAGGCGACGCATTTTTAAGCAGATTAGTGACCGTTGATGAAACGTGGGTTCACGAGCCCGAATCGAAACGCCAGAGTATGCAGTGGAAACACCCAGGATCCCCTACAACGAAAAAATTCAAGACTTCGCCATCGGCTGGGAAGGTTATGCTAACCCTGTTTTGGGACGAAAAGGCTCTATACTGAACGACTCCTTGAACAGGGGTACTACCGTAAATAGTGCGAGGTACAGAGATTTGTTGGCCTATAAGCCAGCAATTCGAAACAAACGCCGTGGTCTGCTCTCAAAGAAAATTTTGTTGTTGCAAGACAACGCACGGCCACACACATGGCCCATAACACCATAGAAACAATCAACAGGTTGGGCTTTGAGACCCTGGAACACCCTCCCTACAGCCCCGATCCCTCAGATTTTTATCTCTTTGGGCCGAAAGGGATCTCCGGTTATATATCCTTTTTATACTTGTCAGTGCTGTGCTGTAATTTTGTGTTGTATTTCCTCTTTTATCAGAATCATGCATTGGCCTTTTGAAATAAGTAAAATTAATAATAATAATTCGCATTGTTAGATCTTCTGGGTATTGGTATTTTTTAATTAACTTCACACTGGATCAACATCACGGGCTTTTGGTGACGGCCCGGGATCAACCCCGAAAGGAAAGATCCGGAGACAACACCAGGCCATCTGAACCACGGTCAGATGACGATAGATCTTGTGGGGATATCCGAACTAAAAATATGATTTACACCTTTCGTCTGCTTTGTATTGCCTTGATGCTCATGAGTGGACTGTTTCAGGAGAACCATTGGGGATTCAGCAGCTGTGGTGGATGCAGGCCATGCAACTGCGGCCCTGCGGCCCGCAGTGAGCAGTGCGACCTGACCACGGGCCAGTGTGAGTGCCAGCCAGGGGCAGGTGGGCTCACGTGCGACTCCTGTGAACCAGGATACTGGCAGTACTCCTCCAGAGGATGCACTTGTAAGTTCTCTGATCTTAAATGTATTGGAGCAAGGATGTTTCTAAATTAACTATGTAGGGAATTGTTCAATTATGCCCGATTCGGAAGAACAGTAAAATTCTCAATTTTTAGTATTTCAACTTGATCAAAAGAACTATAAATTCAATTCTTAGTGTTTCTACTTGATAAACAGAACAGTAAAATTCAGTTCATAGCATTTCTTCGTGATCAAAAGAACAGTAAAATTCAATTCTTAGTATTGCTACTTGTTCAAGAGAACTGTAAAACTCAATTCCTAGTATTTCTACTTGTTCAAGAGATCAGTAAAATTCAATTTTTTGTATTTCTACCTGTTCAAGATAACTGTAAAACTGAATTCTTAGTATTTCTTCTTGATAAAAAGAACAGTAAAAATACAATTGTTAGCATTTCTACTTGATCCAAATCCACCTGTTTTTGCTTTCAGCCTGCAACTGCGACGAGAAATATTCTGCCGGAGCCGTGTGTAATGCTGTCAGTGGTATTTGTCAGTGCTTGCCAGGAGTAATAGGGGATAAATGTGACAGCTGTCCGTACAGATGGGTGTTTGTGAAGAACCAAGGATGCTTAGGTCAGTGTCAAATCTGTTAATCCATTTATTTTGCTTGATTCGTGAGTTTCTGCTTTCGATAGAAATACTTTGAGAATAATGATGACTTCAGGTGAAGAAATAATTAAAAATTCGAAAGAAAGTTTGATGGTTTATTTGAAGGAGAGATATTATAAAAGTAATAATCAACTATAAGATATGTCTGGCATTTTATGTAGAATCGTTAGTCTAGTTACTGTTTTTTTTTTTTTAAATTTAGTACAAAAATTAACAACTAATAAATGCATTACTCTGAATAGGGTTTTGAAATTTCTAGGCTTTAAAAATTAATTTAATGAATTAAAATTTAATTTACTGCTGTACTGTCATCTAGCAATTAGACGATTTAAATTAAACATTTATTTAAAGTAAATGGGATATTAATTACAGAATTATTTACAATTATTCAAAAATCGTGGGCACATCAATTCACATTGAACCGCCTAGGAGCCAGGAGCGTGGCTCCAAGAAGTTAGTGGTTGGAGGAGGCGTCTCTCAAAATTCAAGTTGCATCTCTCCAAAAACTTCATCAGAGCCTCACTTTGAATCCAAACAAGTGCGAAGGGGGTTTTCGAAATACCTGCAAAGGGGTTTTCAGTTTGAACTTGCTGATATCATTGTTGCAAGAAAAGCCTTCTCCTGCAGACTGGACTTGATAAGGTGTCAACCCTTCCGTTTTCGTCCCAAAGCACATCTTTACCGCGTTAATCTGAAATCCCGACATGGGGGACTTCATTCAAGATGTGGGGATGGGAGAGCTTACTCAAATGTTGAAAATTAAATAGTAGGTTGCTTTACGTTACCGTTATTCCAGTGCTAAAATAGGTAGACTAAAAATTATGAAAATAAGATCTGAAGGAGCTAAATAACGTACCAAAATAGTGTCATACTTCAAAAAGCTCATTTTTGTCTCAGATTTATTTAGTAAATTAATGTAATAGAGTCCATATCAATTCTACAAATATATTACATTTATAGACTGAGAATGATGGCTGTCTATCTATTCTTTTATTGACATTTTTTTTACTTAACAAGAGATTGGAATGCAATTAATCGGGTTATTCGAAAGATTAGATTATTTGTAATCTTTGAAAACGTTATTTTAGTTTTTTCACACTAAATAAGATAGTGGGCATTTTGTCAAAACATTAATTTATATAATTATTTTTGGTAGAAAATGGTTTTATTTCTGAATCGCTCTTTCAGGTTCACTGAATGAATTCAAACATGTAAATGCTTTGTTTCTCTTTTTAACCAGCTAACAACGAGGAAAACAGACATTATGAAAACACACAATCAAATAAAGTACTAAAATAGCCTTAAAATGCATGGATACACTTGAAAACATAAAAATTGACTACAATATCGATGTGTATGGCATTTTTCAACTCCTTGCTTTCAAACAATAACACGATCTTTGATGTATTCAGAATATTTATCTAGATGCAAGTTTTTTTTATGTTAGCTACTGTCACGACGTACAAAGATGTTTCCAAAACTTTAAACTCAATGTCTGATGAACAATGTTTTTGCAATAGGATGCGGTTCAAATGGTGATAACACAACATTGAATTGAACTATTGTAATTATTTTTAAATCATTATAATCATTTCAATACAATGGATGGGTTGACCTTCAATAACAGGTATTTGTTCAGAAATAAATTTATAGTTGATTTTAAATGTAAAAATTTCTGAGAAAATGTCGTTTTCCATGCTTTTTTGATGAAAAAACATATTTCCTCTAGCAACTTTATTGAGAGTCAAAGCAGGGGGAATAAATAATATCGGGAATAATTTTCTACAGGAATTGTCTTTCTCAACAAATTAGAATCCGGGGTATCACTGTTCAAAAAACAAACGAATTAGTTACTATATTTAATTTAGAAAATCAATGATAAGCTTAATCTGTTTTGATTTTTTTGATAAACCAATGAACTAATTGTAAAAAACCTTGGTTTTTATAGGCAACATTTTAAACAAAATCTTCTAGTTTAAACGCACCTAAGATGAGCAACTAAACTTTTGTATATTTAATACTCTTATGTAACTATTTTATATATTTTTAGAATGTGAAACTTGTGTGCATGGATTACTGGATGTGACCGACCATTTGGAACAATTAATCTCACCAGTGATGGAAGACATTAAGGACGTGTCCCTAAGTTATTTTGCAAATAAACGTCTGCAAAATGTTAATGCTACCGTTGACACTTTAAGGGTGAATAAACGATTCTGTTTTTTTATTTTTAAACCTGGCACTTCCTGGATTCCCTTCTGCTACTCTGAAGCATAAATGTGTTGTATAACTGTAACTGTAATATACTATAAATTTGTCGCGCATTATGAATTGCCTGAAATTGATCTTTACATTTTCTGGCCAACTTTTATTTTGTTTCATTTCGCTGTTTTTTGTTGTTTTCTGCTTTAAATTTGTATTATATAAAAAATTTTATTTCCGTTTCATCACACGTAACACCACTACAGTCTTCGATTTAAAGTGGCATGTAAATTAGAATAAAGCAAATTTTAAGTGGAATATTGGCATTATATTGAAAGAATGCTATATTTAAAGAAAATCCGAAGTTAGACTTATGACAAATTAAAAATTATTTGTCATAACTACAGAAGGATAAGTTGGCTTATACGACGAATCGAAGCTTTATTTAAACAACTTAGATAAGGAAAGTTGATTTAAATAATGATTTTTTAGAAGAAGAGAGAGCGCTGTGAAATTGATTTACCATTTGAAAAAAATGGTAATGGGTTACTTTTACTTTGTGCTGAAGATATTCAATTTAAAAAAGAAGTTATTTTATTATTGCACTTACCACAAAATGCATTTTTCCAAGGAAAAAACACATTCGCTTTTAAGGCAAACTTAATGATTAATATCTTATCAAATTAATTTGTCAATTCGAAAGTATTGCAAGTCTGGATTTGTGTCCACAGTAGGTTGTAGAAATAATAAAAATATCGAAGAGGTGTTAAAAAGTTATTTACTCACGAAAATAATTTGGCATTTCTCTACGAAACAGGAAAGTGATTATTCTGGTCACATTTCCATCTATAGTTAACCCATCCAACCGGAGTGAGGATATTGAAAAATGCACATTTTTACAAGCACGCATATTAAAAAAAAAATAATAGAAGAAAACTAAGAGTGTTAAAAAAAAGTGTCAAAACGAACCCTATAAAGTAAAATGTCTTGAATTGTGAACTCGAAAACTCAAGTGGATTGTTACATCAGGGGTATTATGGAACTTTTTCATCTTTAGGTATTCGAAAAGCAATTTATTTTGAACAAAAGACAATTTAACACTTAAATTTTAGAACTGTTTTAAAAACTTAATTTTTTAGAGATTCGCTTTGAAACATATTTTGCTTTAGTTTGTAGCTGCATGCTCCGTCTCTCGTGTATATGTGGCTCATATCTTTTTCAAAAACAAAAATGGGTGCTTTACTCAATTGGATCACATACATCTTTCTCATTTTAAAGTACATTTTTCTGGTGTTGCAGATTGGTGTAGACGAGTTACTACTGGATCCTACAGGATTGGACTACAGTCCTTTGGTCTATGAAGTTCAAAATATAGAGAAAGATAGAGATGCCTTGCAACGAACGGTAACTATGAATCGTAATACAATCATAATGACAGTGAAAAACATACATTATATAAAAGAAACTAGATACTGTGAATAACTTGAACATAAAACATATAGCATGTGATAACATAAAATCTGACATGTGTGTAACGAACGGTACCTGTAAATCGTAAAAAATGAATGACAGTGAAAAATATACATTATGTACACTTTTACACTGGATGCTATGTATAACACAAAACACATGATTACATAAACGTAAAATATGACATGATAACACAACTTATGCAATTCAAAATGCAGAGAAAGGGAGAGATTGCTTACAGCTCGAAAGGTAACTATGAATGAAGATGTTTATTAGCTCTGAACCTTTTTATGGGGTTATTAATATTTTGAACATTCTTAATTTTAGGCCAATCACTTGCAAACTCAAGCTGAAACAATTGCCAAAGATGCCAACATCACGCGGACGGATGCTCTCGAGGTCCAACACTTGATTGGGGATACAATCGCAAAGGTTCAAGGTGTGTATCTTGCTCACAGTCTTTTGGGAAATTCTGTTGAATTCAGGACATAAAATAAATTTATTTGCAAGTCATAACAACTATTCCTGGCTGCCTCTTCCCTCACGAGCTGAACTACCTTTGTATAATGAACTTCCACAAGGTCATATGCTTTCTCATCAAAGCCGCAATATACATTTAAGGTACCTTCAAAATTCAACAAAAATATACTCGTTTCGAACATTTCCAATAAGTAGAAGAAGAGTAGAAACGAATTTGGACTGGCCTTACCACTTCGGGAGCATCTCATAACAAATAGGGAATTCTAGCAGCATCACAAATAGGGAAAACTATCAGAAAATGTGTGCAGAAATAAAGATATTTTGAATAAATCTAAGATAACGTGGTTAATTAGCAGGCTCCCATTAATCAGTAGTCACCCTGATTAATGGGAGGATATTGACCAAGTACTGACCGAAATCGAAGGTACTACTTTGGATGTCGAATGGATGGGTGTAGATCCTCTGCGCCGATGGTTAAATTTACATTTAATAGAAATGTATTTGAGATATAATTAATGGTCGAGTCTTATCCCAAATTCCAGCACCAGTTGGAAAAACAACAGATTATCAACCAGAGGGTTGCAAGTTCGAAACTTGGTCCAGCCAAAGACCATCGTGTACACGGGGCAAGTACACGTTAAATCTATCCTTGTCTCAAATATCCTCACTTGGCGTGGAATCTTGGAGAGTGGGTTAGTTATTGACCTATTCATCTGACTTTGGTTCAAAATTACGAGCCATTGTCCATGAATCTTTAAATTCGGGAGTTGATCCGTCGCCAATAACCCGTTGTGTTGCTCCAGTGCTACGCTAATTAAATACCTACCTTGTATCTTTCCTACGGGATAGATCCCGGACCGCAGCCAATAGCTAACCATCTTCAATAATTACAGGCATAACAATACTTGGAAGCGCAACGCACTAGAAACCCGAGGGTTGCGAGTTTGAATCCAACCAATCACCGTCGTCTACAAGTGGGGGGGGGGCTGTGCACGTTAAATCTGTCTCTGGCTCAAACGTCATCACGTTGGCGTGATGTGAAAGTTTGGAGATTGGGGTCCCAGCTCAAGTGTTGCTTCGTCATCTGACCGTGGCTCAAAATGACGAGACCTTGTTCTCGAATCTTTCTTTTCTTGCGAGGGTTGATTCCGGACTGTCGCCAATAGCCCGTTGTGTTGCTCCAGTAAAACGTTACATTAAATGCATACCTAGTTTTGAATCAAATGAACGTGGTCCTATTTTTGCACTTGAAATGTTTTAGTTGCAGGGAATAAATCAAAGGAATTGAAAAGTAGACTTCAGGATTCAAACGGTAGGTAGATAGGTATTTTAATTAACGTCGCACTGGAGCAATGGAACCCTCCATGTTGGCAGTTTGGGAAAGTTTGAAACTGTTGATGCAAAATACCTCTAGAGATGTTTTCTACTAGCATAGAAACGACTGAACTGCATTCTACATACACTCTACAACAGAACAAAAATCGACGCACCAATAAGGAGTTGTCCGATAGTGCCGGGCTCGATCCATTTGGAACGGTGCTTACTGAGGACGTATAGTCTTACTGACGAGTCCCGTTTCCAACTGTATCCTGACGAAAACCGCAGACGTTTCTGGAGACGTCCAGGGCAGCGTGGGAATCCTGCCCTTACTATCGCACTCCACACATGCCCCCAAAAGGGCGTTAGGGTCCATCTCCTTTGATAGACAAAAACCTTTGATAGTCATTTCTGGTACACTTACAGCACTGCGGTACGTAGACGACATTCTATGACCAGTTGTGTTATCATTCCTTTTGGGATACCCCGGACTTACAGTTCAACAAGATAATGCCCGTCTGCACACGGCACGAGTTGCTATAAATTAGCATCAGGCTTTCTCAACACTTCCAGCTAGATCTCTCTTCCATGGAGCAGATTTGTGACGTTATAGGAAGACGATTGCAACCATTCCGAAATGTTTGAGACGGCAAGATATTCCCCAGGACACCACCCAGGAACCTTTTGAGTCTGTGACGCATCCAGGCCAAAGGTGGACCAACACCGACTTCCTTCTTTTGTAAAGGTCTGAAATAAATCATTCAATTGTTCTTAAATTTGAATCGTTTGTTTTTCTACGTATTTTCTTCACCCATTTTTATCCTTAACTCCTGGGTGCGTCGATTTTGTTGTTGTTGTAGAATGTATTTTTGTGCTTGCTTCCTTTGTTTCGAAAGTCGCGTTCTTGAAGGTAGAGACTGTGTCTTAAAGAGAGGCTTACTAAAGAGTTGTTTTTGTCAGCCATCGTCGAGGAACTGGGCAAGCTGTCCGAAGGACTGCAGGATTCCATCGGGCCCGACGTGGACGGCCTCGTCCTGCAAGCGGAACACATCCTGGAGCAGCTGAGGAGCAGACACTTCGACCAGCCGCAGAACGAGACGGTGCACGAGTACGGAGCCTGCGAAGACCGTAAGTGACTTTCTTTTGACGCCTCTTACAGAAGCAATGTCTTTCGAGTACTTAAGTTCTGAGTAAGGTATACTTGCGTTCGCCAATCAACTAACATGGGTGCAAATGACTTTTGTTTACAGTGTTAGATCATGTCAAGTCTTTCGAAATTCCCGTTCTTGCTAACAAGATGAGATTCGAAGAGGAGAATGAAAAACTGATGCATGTGATAACTTTACTGGATGACTTGAAAAAGAACAGTCAAAATGCTATCAAAGCTGCCAATGGTGCTCAAGATCTTCATGAAGAACTTCAAGGAATTCCGGTCCAAGTAAATATGAATGGCATTTTTTTCCTACTCGTTATCCTTTTAAAATGTTTCCATAAATTTTCAGAATTTCTTTATTTTTCCATTAAGAAGGTTTTATAATTTTTAGTATACTTGTGGGACACAATGACCATAAATTAGTAAATAAAGATATTAATTTGAGTTAAGGATTTTAAGGATTATAAGATAAAGAAGACGTAGGATGAGGTAAATAAGACGTCCCTCTTCTGTGTTCCCTGGGCAACCAAGGATTTCTGGTATCCACTTGTTTTTAAAATTTTGTAATGCAATCAAAACACGAATTCTTTATTGAAATTACTTCTGTAGTTAGAGCGCAAATTACATGTTTGAGTAATTGTACTACATGGCCAGAATATTTTAACACTAGCAAGTAAGCAGATGTATCTCACAACATCGAATTTTACAGCAATGAAACATTAAAGAATATTTTTAATTACTTTAAAAGGCATATACACTAGAACTACAGATTCAGACTAGTTCTCTAATTATTCAGACTTAATCGGTTCGTTATTATAAGAAGAATCAGAAACTGACTGTTTAAATGTTTTGCAGGAAATGATATCGAAAATTGAAAAAGATGCGGATGAAGTGTATGACATACTGAAGAATGCCTCGGATCTCTTGGGAAAAACTAAAGGCTTCAATGACGATGCCAGGAAGTCATTCAAGGTACGTAATCCAGCAACCTTTTATTTTATTAAAACAGCCTTACTTTTACTGAAATTGAATGACTCAAAGTGTACTATAATTAGAGATATAAGTATTAGTGAGGACTTCGATTCTAGTATTTTATGTTTGAAAAGTTTATACTGTTAAATTATTACACACAGTTTTGCAAAATGATACCAAATATTTTTGCTAGCAATATTATCTACTGTTACAAAGAACTTGGGACTATGATTTGTCCTACGTATGATTCATTCAATTTGTTTGATAAACTTTAAATGATGTTTGATGTTTTTTAAATTTGATTTTCTGATTTTCATATACTTTGTACGAAACATAAAAAGTTCTGTCGGAGTTTAAAAATAGAGGTTGAAAAGTATTTTGTACCACAAACAATTTAGTAAATGCTTATGATTGTTAAAGAACAATGGATTCCCTCATATTAAGATCCAAAGCAACGAAATGGCTTTCTTGGCAAGAAAGGAAACTTCTGTCATTCGAAAGCTTCTTCCAGCATGTATCTTTGATAGCATTTAATCTGTCATAGTCAAGATCATTCGGGAAGAAACCCCAGACATTCCCTTGAATACACGTAGAACTCTCAATTGTAAAGGGATAAAAGGATACGTTCTTTATTATTAATTATGTTTAATTACAATGAATAGGAAATACTGTTCACATGGGATCATCGTTGTCCCATGTTAATCATGTGTAGATGTATGTCAGGGGTCTTCTCTCATCGTTCGACAATCCTACTCATCATTCTAGCACTTAATCACTTCCTATATCACAAGAAACGGCGGGTTTTCTACTACTTTATACCCCAATAACCATATCCTTCATTACTGATTTTTTAATATTCTATATAAACAAAGAACAAAATATGCATATTCATGTAGGTGGATTTTATTGCAATCGCAGTGTAAAAACTGACAATATAGGAGAACTTATTGCTGGACATGTCTGTCTAAAGTTAGAGGCATGCTGCACCTGTTGTTCTGCTACCACCCCTCCCTCCTTTTTATTACGTACACAAGTGTACTCCCAACACACCTCTCGAACAGCCATGGTCTTAAACGTCACTAGGCCGTTACTAAAAACAGACGTTTATTGCAAAATAAGACCTGATAGTTTGTTATCTTCACCTTTTTCCATTGCTGGATGTTTGACGTTTCGTTTGGATTTTAGGAATTGGAAAATGATGGCGAGAAGTTACTCCTGTCAATTACGGACTTGAAAGACCAGATCCAGGACACGGAAAGAAGTTTTGAGGACATTCAAGATCCCATCGACGAGGCAACCAAACACGCTTCTTTCCTGATGGAGCAGGCAGATCTCCTAGATAGGTTAGTGGACATTTATTTCCTTGCACTTTCAGAAAGACTAGAATGCTAAGTGGTCTGGGAGTCATACACTTACTAATGTGTGTATTGGCTATTCAAGATATGGAATAATTCGATAAAAGTGGTCTGTAATTTTATTTAGTTAATTATACTTGATATTTACATATATACAACGAAGTATTTGAGCACCATAGCTCTGATGACAAAATATGGACAATACCATCAAATATAATTGTAAAGGGAGAGATGGACCAGACTACCTACACCCTCGAGAAACAAATCTTTTTCTGAAAATAGAACAAAATACAAAAAATCCCACATTTTTCACACTGCGCCACAATTGGCGCGTTCTCGCTCGAAGTTGCGAAGAGAGGCTTCAACAATGTGAGTCTAATTTATTATAATATTTACAGATTTGGAAGCCAATTTTTATTTATTTATTCATACTGGTCATAATCGATACTCAATCCCTCCAAGGCCCTCGTGTACGTGAGGGCTGGTCCACGTTAAATCTGTCATGGCCTCAAATGTCCTCACGTTTGCGTTGTGTGGAATTCGTAAAGTGGTGTGCCAGCTCAGGTGTTGAACTCATCATCTGACCGTGTTTATAAATTACGAGGCGTAGTCCTCGGATCTCTTACGAGGTGTTATCTTCGGATCTCTTGTCCTTGGACGGGCTGGATCCCGGATCGCCAATTGCCCATTACGTTGCTCCAATGCGATGCGGATTCAACCACCTACCTACCTAAATGAGCTTATTAAATACCCAAAAGATAATTGACATCCATACTAACCAACTCATAATAATAATGCAACGGATACCTTGAAGAAGTGTTTGGTAATTTGGCGTCAGTGTGTCTTGCCCGGACGTGATCATGAGCTCGCACGTGTTGAAATAAGCCAGGAGAGGCACTACTTACAAATTCAAGGTAACTTTTTCTCAAAGAATATCAAACCCTACTTTTGACATTAACACCGTTATATACTCATATTAGTGTGTACATATGGTAAGTAAGAAATAGAATTCTATAGAGAGGTTGTTCGCACATTGTTTAGACGATTATGGTTAGCGGTAATAAAAAATCGTTTGCTGCAAAAGAAATAATTGCAGTTGTACTATTTTTTTAAAGGTCAAAATTATCGTCTGCGGCTTGAGATGTTTGTTTTTATTCAAAATGGCGTTTTTAACGAAGCAGTGGTTCGAAGGCTATATTTATGCTCTTTCCGAAGAGAAATATTCATATTCCGTTATCCAAAAACTATGTGAGAGTCATGGTTTTGTGATATCTAAAGCGTCGATAGGTGATATCGTCAACAAGAAAGGAAAAAAACGTCAAATTGCAGCCTCAAGTGGGACAAAAATTCCAAACAAGTATCCAAGGAAGAAACGGACATCTTCGACCATTGCAAAGGTACGTTGTCTAATATTAAAAGAAAATCCCCCTAGTCAAAGGACAGTTGCAAAATCATTAAAATGCTCGGTGTCCACTGTAAACAAAATGATAAACGTTGATTTAAATCTTAAGAAAGCGAAAAAACGCAATGTGCATCGTCTTTCTCCAAAGCATATCGCTGAACGCAGATACGCTACCGAATTCTATATGATAAACACTTATCCAAAGGAAAATGGAAAAACATTGCCACAATAGATGAATCATGGGTGTATTTAAATGATTGCAGCAAAAAAAGAGCCATTTATTATCATAAAAGGGGAGAAAAAAAATTTAAGTACATGGTTCACAGAATCGAAAGAAAGTTTTTCTAAGGGATTCATGATTGTTGCTGGTTTTTCATACAATGGCAAGTTAAAAATAAAGAGAGTGGAAAGAAATGTCAAGATTAACTCCAAATACTATCAGTAACATATTTTATCGCCAATTTTTCTGAATGAAATACCATCGCTTTACCCACATTGCCATCAATCTGTGGAACTCCATCAAGACAAAGCTAGCAGTCACACATCAAAATCCACTGTAAATTTCCTAAAAGAAATGGAACAAAAAACTGGTATCAAGGCCATACCCTTCACTGATATCCCTAGAACATTTAAAACACAAGAATTTTATGTAATTTAGTTTTGTGAATACAATATACATTGTCTAAAAAATGTGTGAACAACCTCTGTACATTTTTGGTACTTTTCCGTTATATAGCCATAACAATAAACTTGGCGCCCATTTGTACTTATTTCTTGGCGATATTTGTTTTCATACCAGCATTTTGTTTTTGTGTGCCATGTTAGCCTTCCCCAAGATAACTAAGAATTGGCACATACTTCTCGCATATATTGATACCAATCTACCGGTGTGTTGTGATTCATTTGACATTGCAATTCGCATAAATCAACAGACGTTAACTCTTGCTCTAACTGCAGTAAAGAAAGAATTTCGTGATCCAGTAAACCCCGTTTTCGTTCGGACACTTTTTTCTTCAAGGCATCAACGAAGACTACATAACCATTTCAGCTTCGAGTCATATTTTAATTTCATTAGGTGGTTATTGGAACAGTCTTTCTTTTCGAAGAATATATTTTTCTCGAAGAAATAGTTTTTACGATTTTTCATCTTTTGGAAAAAAAGAAATAAGCAAAAATGGCGCCTTAATTTATTTTCATGTGGCTCTCTCAATTAACTTTAAATTAACTGTTTTTGCAATCTGAATGCGTTAAAAACCTTTTGCATTGGTTCCGTTGATATCCGATTGTATTGCATTTAGGTCGCTGTCAGACACCAGAGGCAGCGCGGACGCAGCCGTGAAAGCAGCAAAAGCCTATACGAATATCGAAGAAGCCATTAACGACGCATATGAAGGTGCCGAAGCAGCGCTCAAGGCCGCTCACTTGGCCGGATCAATGGTAGGTATCAAATCAGGGCCAAGCTAATAATTGTGCAGTCCAATAGATAGTAAAGACGACTCTGCAAAACTGCATTTACTAGTCTTCAGGGCAAAAGGTGTTGTCTGTCTTTTGATGGGTGTCCAAAACATGCATCATTAATTTAAAAAATAAAATATGTTTAATATCGAAACGAAATGAATCTACGAATCTAAATTAGTTATTTGCGTCATGGCATGCTTCTTTTTCTTTCACAATATTTGTGGAAAAGAATGAAATATTCAATTTAAGATTCTAAAAATCAACCATTTTTGACTTAACTCTTTTACCTTGACACAGAACAAGTTAATTGTTACATCATATATCTTTTATTTGAATCTCCCGAAGCAACACTTTATTCAAAATTCACTATGGCTATGTAATTGTTGTAACTTAGCGAGTGTGCTTAAATTAAAAGATATATTTCGGCAAATAGGAGATTAATTGGATGTTTCAAAGTCAATATGAGTGATTAGAATCTATGGTCCAATAATCACAGCACGTAATTCCTTGTCGAAATCATCACAATAGTGCTGTCCGTATTTCGATTGGACGTGGCATTCCGGAGATATTAGTGTTGAAAATTTTGTGACCGGTCATTCGAAATTTCAGCTACGAAAACTCCAAATTAACTCTCTTTTTAGCGTCTCTGGTGTTGCTGGAACCCGAGTCCATCGAGACGAAAATGAAGCTTCAGTTAAATGTGGAAATCCCGTACTTTGAGCTGTAAGGCTCTCTGGCAACCATCTCCGGAAATTATTACCTTCCAATCTAAATACGGACATTTTTTCGGCTTGACTTTTGGTTGGTTGGTTGGTTAGAGTTTATGGCACAGAGGCCATGCTGCACCAAAAAAGGTTGCTTTCTGACAACCATACGAGATAATTACAGCCATTAGAGTCAATTTCACTTCGACTTCATTAGCCCTGATCTAGCATAACATGACAGGAGAGCAATAAACATAAGGAATTTTTACTTCCCTCCGCACTTTACTGCAACCTGTGTAATATTAAATTATCTTTACCTTTCTCTCAGATTTCACGTGATAATAGAAGACGCGCATTTCGAGGTATGAAATATGCTTATATCAATTATAAACAGATTAAAACAAGACACGAATAGTTAATCTCATACTGTAATCTGCTGATATACGAGTAAGTAAAAAATTCAGCATAGGTGGGTCTTCTAGTTTTGTATATTTGGGGGGTTGATAAAGCCAATTTAGTTCCCCTGGATAAACCACTGGATATCGATCCACAACGTTTTTGCATATGTTTCAAATCATTTGTGATTGTATCCCTTTTATTCCATTGAAATCACTTTCAAGCCTTGCAGTTCTTGGTATTCCTTTCCTTGGTGGCTTTTTTAGTAGCTATATTCTTTATGCGGCATTGCAAATTTCGAGCCCTTTGGTTTTTAAAACTTCTTTTCGAAGGACATAATGCTGTTAAATATTTATAAATAACACTCGAACTGCTTGCACAGGATTAATCGAGTTTACTTTCTCAGTCAACTGGTGTGTTGGACAAGACAGGCGATTCGAAGGAGAACACTAGTCAGCTATTGGATGCAGCTTTTCAACTGGAAGGAGAAGTGAGAGGTATGTAGAATTCAATGCATCTCAGAATGCCTTTGTTTTTCACCATGGAAGGGAAATTTGAGTAGACTGAACACTGCCAGAGGAGAGGAGCTCCCAAAAGAGTAACTGAAATGTATACTAGTAGTCACGTGACTGCTCTGGGAAAAATGGACTTGCTTGACCAATTTGGCATTCGTATCAACTCGTTTGCGATATAACTTCGGATGACAGGGTAGGTGTCTGAATCCGTATGTCTACAGAGTGGCGAAACCACCGAAATCTACTCCTATAAGATGATCAATCAATGGATAAATAAATAAATAAATCAAATGACCAATTAATGAATAAGCGTCTTCTCTCGTCTCGTGGACCAATCAGGTGATGAATGCTAGGTTCCACCCAGCATACGAAAGCAGTCTAAGGGTCACGTTACTAATAGTTTGGGTCACATGATCATAAGCACATTTAAAGGTTATCATTGACTTCAATAGACTTCTCTAGACATAAGTAATGAAACGAAAGTTCGAGAACACTATAAAACCCCATAGAGATTTCTATAAAGATACGGAAGTTCGTTTCACTAAAAAAAATTATATAGAATTCTATAATAAAGATTTATATAGAGAAAACGATCTCTGATTCTATTTAACTGTTTTCCTATATAATTCTATGGAATAGTTTTATAGAAACGTAAAGACGAGGAACATAAGAGATGAAGGTTTCTACAGACAATCTATAGAGATTTCTATTGAGGTTACTTTATAGAGTTTATAGAAAACAGGGCCATATTTCTATAGGATTCTATAGACCCCATTCTATAGAAACTTTTCGTAAGAGAGAAATATCAATTAGACGCACTTAATGTGAATGTGTCGTGATTTTTAGTTATTGCCGCTTTTCTAGTCACTCCTACTAAAAATGGACGAGCCCTGTTTCTCTATTGTGAACGACACCAACCAGACTTTGCGTCGAAAGCAATTGTCGTGGTAGACAGGCATCATGGCTAAACATGCAGACTATTTACTTTCAATATGTGTTGCACTGTACTTTCCAGTGTGTTACACTGTGCTCCAAATCTAGGGCCCAGTTTTCAGACGTATCAAATTATAATAAAAGGTGGTAAGTCAAAAACACATCTATATTTTTAGCCAGTGGGTAATAGAAAGTTTCGTTCATCTCTATAGAGAAATATTATATGGCTATCCAGTGCTTATAAAGTTTTTTAACCCTCCTGGTGGTTTTACCCTCCCAGAAAGCCCTGTAGTGACAAGCCTCTGGTTCAAAAGTGACCCGATCTTGGTATCTCGTCGAAATCACTTGGAGAGTAAAACCATCGAAAATTATGAATCTTTTTTATCAAGAGAACTAAAATGGCATTTTGTATTGTTTCCTTGAAGAATTGGAGCCTCAACTTCAGTCTGCAAAAGACGGCGTTCTTCTGATTGCTTATCAAAATGGTAAAACCGGACGAGGACTCGAAATGATAAAGAAGGATTTGGACAAGTTGCCTTTGGGTATGTTTACACTTTTTTACTCTTCAGTTCCAGTATAAATGCGTTTTTTAAGTTTAGATACCGATATTTTTAGCAGTAGGACTTGAAATAATTCATTCGCTAGAGTAAATACATAAAAATAGCATGGAGACAAAGAACAAGGGCACTAAACGAGATTTAAAAAATGTAAACAGCAGTTAATCAGTCCGTAGACTTAAAGTAGATCTCTTCTTCCAATATCTTTGAAAAATTGGCACACGCAATTTGTACTGTTTGGAACACAATTTGTACTGTTGGGCACACAATTTGGACTGTTGAGAATTTTGAACCTTACAGGTATTTGGCTAGTCAGTCATGTCCAGTCTCCAATCTGAAGGCAACGAAAGCATCTCGACGAGGGGTAGTCGAAACGAGATGCAAATGTTCTGATGATTTTGTTTCCATAGGATAATAAATTAAGTTTTTTTAACTTTCCTAATCTATTTATACTGTGCATGACTCCTTAAATATTAGAGATACATTATTTGTGTGCCATATTGTGTGCTCCGTAACATGCATATTCCAGCAATAGTGTTTAAGTTTACATATTTAAGTCTCTGTTTTAAGTACAGAAAAAAAGTTAGATAAAATATTTAGGTAAATATCTCAGATGACTTTTTTGCAGATTGAATGTGATTGTTCTGATACATATAATTTAAATTATTCGATAAATAAATATGTTGTTCAAAAAAGTTATTATACATCGATTCGAAGCGATTGTAAAAATTTACAGGGTTCGTACCTTTCCTGGCAATAATTAATTTTTTTTTTCAAGGACAGAAAAAAAATCCCTGAATCAACTAAGACATCTAGAAAATTGAAGTAGAGTGTTTCCTCAGTATACGTCCTTAATACGTTGCAGACCCTTGGACTTATACCAACCAGGACAGATTACCAAACGAATTTTTCTCATAAGAAATAAAGGAAAAATGATTAATCCATTCCAATGAAAAATATTTCTATTGTTGTTACATTGATGGGGTTGTATAAAATAATTTAAACACTGCTTAATACTAAAATACATAAATACAAAAGCAATTATATGAAACAAATGAAAATTGATCAATTAATTTTCTCTTTACTGTCTCTTTTCCCTACTTGGACCTGGTTGAGTCAATGTCAGATTTGACTAAAATTTTCCGACTTCTCAGGATGCTTCGGAAATCTGGCATTATTTGTTCATTCCAGATAATGATCTTACAGTTTGTTTGGACCTGTTTTGTTGGGGTGGTACTTCACAGCAAAGTATTTGACATCCATCCATTTGGCAAAGATTTCCTTGATTCATAAAGGCTTCCTCTCTCTCCTCCTGAAGAGAGTGTGTATCTATCTTAGTCTTGTGCTCCTTCTCCTGCAGCTCCTCAGTGGTCAGCTCATCCCCTCCACACTACCATCATTCACATCTAGACCTATGGATTGACTCAGAGGGACACTATTCTCCACTCTAGTCCCTTACAGTCACTGTTTCACAAATTCCTCCAGCAACTTGCAGGACTCCTTTGTCAATGAGAGATATGCAATAGACGATCTTTCCAAAACTCCCTCAAGGTTAATTCTGTGTCAGACTTCAAAGCGCCCCTCAGCACCTTGTACCATATGGTACTAGCCGACCCTTTTTCTCTAACACGTGGACGCTGGAATGTGCATCAACGTCCAGACGGTGACAACATCAACTTCAGAGTTTGCCCGTGTGTTTTTCACAAAATACCGAAAGAGAGTTTTTCTTATCAGCGGCCTGGCGTTCCGTTGGTCCACCCCTTTTTCATACCCCTTTTTCCTTCCCCTTGTGTCTGGCAATTGAGCCTATTTGGCATTTGAGTTCAGAGATGCGATAAACCGTTCTGTGCGTTTTCAGGAACGATTTTCCCATCGACACACCTGGAGTTCCGTCGGTTCCCTAATCCCATGTCTGGAATGAAGATTAGCTTTTGGGAACTCAAGTCGGCATTACAGACGGTTTTTGCATCTGTGTGGGAGTGTCTTCAGTTCTGTTGAGGACATAAACATCTCTTGCCAGGGCTTGGAATTCACCCCCCTCCCGTTCGCAAATGCGGTTCTGCAGACCCAAGAGAACGGGGATTTGAGAAGGAGACTGATTCTGAATTCGACGAGAGACAGACGTCTCTGTTTTGTGGAGAGTCATTGTTGCTTTGGCTCCAGGCAGGTTTTCGATTGTCGATGGCTGTGCCCTAACTTTTAACTTGTAAACTTACTTGTAAATATTTTAATTATCTAAATAAATAGTTTAATTTTAAACCAGCTGTCCGTCTAATTCTGACATGACGGTACAACCTCAACGCACTAATAGTTTCAGTCGTCACATTGGAAACGTACCTTTACCCCCTCTCCAAAAACCGAATGAAGTCGATCCAGGACGCATGCGAGCACCATTTCACCCACGCAAGTCGTATTCCATACAAAGGTCTTATATCAAACAAAATGTTTCGCGTCCATACAGGACGTATATCAAGTTGGACTCATACCCAAAGTGGACGTGTATCAAGGTACCACTCTGTATAATGTTTTTTAAAAAACTTAATTTAAATTACCTATGATGAGGAGATGTTCTAAAATTTAAACATCCAAATTCCTTTAAGAACCTATCAAAAAAGGACTGAAAAAGGAAGAGAGCAGTTCAAAGTGTGACTCCCACAAACACTACTTTGAGAAACATAAAATATCATACCCTTATCAATTGTATGTGTTTCTCTATTTTTTGTGCAAAATTGCTTTTTTTTTTATGTATTTCTCTTCAGGTTTTATGATATTTATTTCTCTTTATTTTATGCTTACCGTAGAAAAAGAGGTATGTTATGTCAATATATAATTTTTTGAGTGAAAAATGCTTTTATACCGTAAGCATTTCTGTATTTTTAAAACTAGATTCATTGTAACACATTTGATACTTTCGGAACAAAACTTTTGACCCTGCATAATTGTATGCAATGTAATAATGACAAGGAAATAACTAATTTAAATCTTGACAGTTGTTAGCGATGCTGATTATAGTTTCTTCCTTTGAGAATTACGTTCAAATCCCGATCTGAGAACGATTGTTTTGATTCGGAATCTACTTTAATGTATAGATCTGTGTTACTTGCTATCGTATATCGAAAAACTATCATAGACATAAAATTTATAACAATCCAAGAAACTATTTGTGAACAGGAAGTTGTGTTTCGATTACTTTGTTTTCGTGCTTTAATTGTTAACATTTCTATTTTTTTTCACTTTCTATCTTTAGAAATTGTTACTCAAATGTTAGTTTGAGGGGGGGGGGGATGAAAACCAGTCCGTAACAAATCCCAGTTCCTTTGGTGTTATTCTATATCTTACGGGTGACAACAAATGAGGGTTTCTTTTTGTAAACTCTAGCATGTGTATTTTGTTGTAGATTCTCTGGGTGTATTGGCAGGACTAGCAGCGAATGATTCAGCCAACGCTGACCTCATAGCCGGCAGAGCCCGAAAAGAGATGGAAGAGATCATGACAAAACTGCCCGAGGATGAGATCAGAGCACACCAAGTTCCCAAAGATATAGAAGATTCCAAGCAGGCCATTAAAGCTGCCCACAGTTACAGTGAGTGCTCATTTAGCATACAATCAGCTGTCTCTTTCAATTTGGGGATCCGCGGGTAAGGTAATGGTAATTTTAATTATACGTCGTACTAGAGTAACACAGCGGGCTATTGACGACGGTGCAGGATCAATAACCCCAAGGAAAAAGGATAACCCAAATATCCGAGGGCAGCACCACGTAATATTGAACAACGGTCATATGACGAGGCAACACCTGAGCTGGCACCCCACTCTCCAAACTTTCACACCAACCCAACGTGAGGACTTTCGGCCACGACAGATACAGATTTAAGATGCACCAACCGCCTCTACACCATACGCTTACAAACATCCATGCACTGACCCGGATTTGAACCTTCCGATCCAGAGGCCTTAACCGCCAGACCGGTTAGCCGGCGGAGGGGGGGGGCGGTCGGAAGAGCAACGGAATAACAACCGAACGGTTCGAATCGAGCCAAAGACCATCGTCTACAAAAAAGGCTGGTGCACGTTCAATCTGTCGTGGCCTCAAGTGTCCTCACATTGGTGTTGTATGGACGAAATGAGAGTGGGGTGCCAGCTCAGGTGTGACCTCATCATCTTAACGTGGTTAAAAATTACGTGGTTTCCTTGGATCTTTCCCTTGGGATTAGATCGTTGCCAATAGTCGTTGTATTGCGACGTTAATTAAATAGCTACCTACCTTTCAATTTGGGAAAAACGTAAGGACCGCATGCAATATTAATTATTTTTGCCAATAAATATCCAATGATGTGTCGCCATATTTGAAGTCTAACGTAATTCGATAAGATGTTTCATGCTAAGGTAAAGTTAGGAGAGGCTGCGCATAATTAATAATAAAAACCAATCTAATTATCAATTTTTTGCTAAACTATTCATGAATAATTGTGACTTCATTTGTATTTTATGTATTTTCATTGCTATTTTGTTGTTATGCTTTCATCTAATACAACAGTTGTCATAAAAGCAAGAAAGCTATTTTGTGCAATCTGTCCTTATAGGGTCGGAGAGATTGTTCTTAATAAAAACTACACTTAAATCGTTAACAATAATCATTACACTTAAAGGGGATTACATCCACCATCCCGTTGGTGTAAGCGATATTTTAGTAGTAACAAAAGTTAATCTGTCGCACAATAAAGGTTAATAACAACTTTATTATTTTTTACTAAATTATTTTTCAGCAATTTAATTTATTACCAAAATTATTTAAACAATTATGTTTTTTTTTATTTTTTTCAAAAATTGTTTCAGCATTAATTAATTTTTGTTTTACATATAATTTGCAATTCATGCAAAATTTCCTATAAGCTGCGTAATCTCTCCTACCATGAAAACAAATGCGAACAATGCGCCATCTCTCCTAAGTATGAGATGCGCAAACTCTCCCATTTCGGTAGGAGAGATTGCGCGGCCTTTTATTTAAACATGACCGCTTCTAGACAGAACAGTTGGTGTTCGAAATGTTCGTCTAGGTTAGTAGACTCATGAGAAACCGTTTAATTTAAAAATATTTTGTACTATTGCCATTCTATAAAATTTAGAGAAAGAGGTATGAAAATTGAAGCGCTTGTCTTGAGAAAACAATGCAAAATAGCGATGTTTTATCCTAAACGCTCAGAACAAACAACCTGCACTTTCAAGTAGACACTCCACTACTGCTGTTGTACAACTATATGGAGTCTCTGCGCGCACTCAACTCTTTTCCCCCGACCCTCTTTGTGCGCAATCTCTCCTCGCTTTACCTTATATAATGGATATTTCCACCGCAGAAATACAGTTCTTGAAACGCTACAAATTTGCCTTGGAATAAATGAAGGCCCCCCGAAGAAAATTCTGCATACAATTTTAAGCTGGAATACTTATTTTAGAATTGAGCGCTTTATTTTAATTCTATAATTTAATTTTACTGAATATCACACGCGCTAACCCCGTTGGAAGAGCATGGGATTAGAATCTGCAGATCTGTCACGGCTTCAAATGTCCTCTCGTTGGCGTGGTGTAGAAGTTTGGAGAGTGAGGTGCCAGCTCAGGTGTTGACCTCGTCATCTGACCACAGTTCAAAATAGCAAGGCGCGATCTTTCCTTTCGGATTGACCCTGAACCGCCACCAAAGCCTGTTGTTCCAGTGCTAGGCTAATTTAACCACCTACCTACCTGGACATCGCGTCTTAATCTCTTTGACGAATTAAATATCTCTTGGAAGATTCTTACAACAAAACGAAGAAATCGCTTTAGCACACAATACTTCCCACAATCGTGTATTACATTCAGAATGGTTTTTCGCCTTTATAAAACTATATGTTTGCTTTGTATACAAAAAACTCATTCATATACGAGGTTATAATGAAGTCTTTATACAAATACAAATATCGACGACCCGCTACAGGCTCAAGCCCAACAAGGCTGGTCCTTTGTTTATGAATTCCCACTGACTATCTAATTGCATCTTAAATTTGTACACTCCCGTTGAATTAACTCTATTTTCTGTCAACGCGTTTCAACTGTCTATTACCCTATTAAAGTAGTAGTTTTTCCTTCAATCCCGATTCAAATGTGTATTATTCAATTTATACCCATTGCTCCTTGTTCTGTTATCTCTATTGAAATTGAAGCCCTCTGTGTCCCCTTGTTTTACCAACTTGAAAAGCTGAATCAAATCTCCCCTCCTTCTTCTTTCCATTGTAGACATGTTTAGCTTACTTAAACGTTCATTAGAGTCGAGATTTGCTAACCCCTTTATTATTTTTGTAGCTCTTTGCTGAACCCCTTCAATTAAATCTATATCCTTTCTCATATATGGAGCACAGAGTTGTACTGCACATACTAGATGTGTTTTTAGTCGTAAAGCCCTTTTCAAAACAACCCCTCTTAGCATAGTGTCTTTCAAAGGGTTAAAACTTGCAACAGAATATAACAGTAACTTCTGCAATGTGATGAGGAATGACGTTTAAAAGTAATACCCCTATCAACGAGTTGTTTCGATTTCTAAAATATCTACCGGCGAATTCTGAACTCCAGTGACGTAATTTTCCAGGTGGACATCCGAAATGTTAGAAACCAAGCAATTGAGTTCACTTTGTTTGGGCGGTTTTTTTTTCCAAGTTTGGACCTTGCGCCTTGAAATCCAAGCAAACAAGTCAGCCCTCTTAACTCCAAAACATGCAACAGTCTTGAATGAGACCGTTATTTGCATGTTGTTGTTGTTACCAATCATTCTCTGTCTAGCGGCGGCTAGACATCGTCCATGAGACCATACACCCTTAAAAAATCCACGGCCAGCAAAGGATCCGTCTCAAAAGACTCCCTAGATAAGCGTAGGCAAGTGAGGATGTGCTCTGGAGACGCATTCTCCACTCCACACATTGCGCAGACCAGAAAAACCTTGACACCGTGGCTATAGGAGCAATTCCTCAGGTGACCGCTAGCAAATCGAGACAATGCCGTCTGGTCGGCCCTATCACAGGCAAGGCGAATGGAGCCACCAGGACTGTTCCGCCTATACCAACCATGGGATGAAGGGACCCTCCACGTCTTTAAATCTTTGTTTTTCTTGATGGAGTAAAGCTCGGCAAATGTTAAGGAGGGAACTGAACTCAAAGGTTCAGCCGAACCCTGCTTCGCCAAATCGTCAGCAACCTCGTTTCCATAAATTTATACGTGGGAGGGTATCCATTGGAGGTGTACTTCATGATCGAGGCCTATATGTCTAAGTAATTTCAGTAAAGAGATGCCAGTACGGTCTTCCGCGTTGTTCCAGTCTTTCAAGTGCTGAATTGAACTTCTACTATCTGATAATATCCATACCGCTCCAAATTGACTTCATTCAAAATGGCCTCAAGTCCGGTCTCTCTAGCCAACATTTCACTTCTAAACACCGAGCAATTATCCGGGTTTCTCATTTTAATTTGTATGCCTTCTCTATCATTATTTACATGTAATCAGTTGAATTGAAATGCTAAAGGAGACTGTTATTTATATGCATTCAGCTGAATTCAAATGTTGGTCGTAAGTGTTATTTGCGTGTATTGAGTTGAATTTTAAATTTGACTGTTATTTGCATGGGGGGGAGGGGAATGAGTTGACTGTTATTTACGTGTGATGAGTTAAATTGAAACGGATTCCTTTCCGTTTCAGCTGACCGAGTGGCATCCATTGTGCCCGACACCAATAACCTGATCGACAAGGCGAGTAAGAAGGAGTCGGAGTTGAGAATCATCGGGACTGATGTGACGGAGAAATTAGCCAAACTGAGACAGAAGGTCGCCGTGGCCAGAACAGTGGCTAACAATGTAAGCTTCTCCTCTCTGCACTTCCACACACTGAGCTATTTACTTGAACTACAAATTAGTGAGTCTGTTGGATTTAAACTACCAATAGTACTGGTAACATTTCGATGCTCAAGGTTCTCCTCATTCTTAAAAGTTTTCAAAAAATAATAGGATAGCATTTTTAGTTTGGAACTCAGAGCATGGAAAAGTACATATTTTAAAAATACCAAAATTGTATTCTTGAATTTTCCGCCGGATTTTTTTAAGACAAAATGTACCCGACTTTGACACCACGCATTTAGCCGTTTTTATTGTGCACTGCCAAATTCGTCCATCATTCTATTTCATTAATCTGTTTTTAAAAAATGTGAAAAGTAAAGTTATCGTGATTGTGTGCTGCGTCTTAGAAAAAAAAATTGTATTGTTGGCATTTTATACTGCATAGTTATTAAAATTAGGGACCTTATAAGGCCCTCCCCATCAGTGCCTGCTACTGTTTTTAAGAAATGCAAACCAAAACATACTGTTAATTGACCTACTGTTTCTACAGAGACTTCGGACATTTTTTGAACGATTTTAATGGACTGAAGATCCATTTTTTAAATTAAATTTTGTGTTTTAAATGTATTGCTATCATTATGTTTATTATTAAATGCATTCAATCATTGCTCGTCTACTGTCGCAACATTTTCCATCTTTCTCCAGCTAAATGCTTCAAGTACAGAGTTCTGCTAAATGTCGTGGAGATAGACAATGAACATTGTATTTTTTGGCCATTTTAAGATTCAAATCACTGTTAATTATTTTATTTAAAGTTGAAATTGAACATTTTTATGACTTTGCAATAGTCCTTTGAACTGGCGGATTATCTTCTAAAACTAAAGATTTTACCTTACAAATATGCTCAGACATTCTTTTCTTAACGTATTTGGAAGTATTTTCCCACTTTTACGTTACTTCTTTTCATATTAATAATAGTGCTTATCGTACCTTTCGATTTACGCAAACTTTTTACATCTTTCTTGAATATTTGAATAGTATACAGGGTGGTCCCGAATTCATGGTACAAACTTTAATGGTAGGTACAGGACATTGTAACAATGATTTATTGTATAGGAATGTATAGTCGCAAGTGACGCGGTGAGGCGTAAACAGTGTTAAACGAAAATCGCTTACACCCCTTCCATTTTCAGAAAGTACAAGCATTGAATCCGGCAGATTATCCTCGCCGCGTGAACTTCTGCCTGTGGGTGATGCAGCAATGTGCGTTGCAGCCGGATTTCGTAGATTATGTGCTATTTACAGATGAAGCGACATTTTCACTCGAGGGTGTCTTTAATGCGCACAATTCCCATGTGTGGGCAACCGATAATCCACATGCAACGCGTCGACATGCGTTTCAACAACGTTTCAGTATTAATGTGTGGGCTGGTATTGTGAACGACTTTTTGATTGGCCCATACTTACTACCCACGCGGCTCACTGGCGGAAGCTATCTTATTTTCTGAAAGAAGTGTTACCACAACTGCTGCATGATGTTCCGATCGCCATTCGTAACCGCATGTGGTTTCAGCACGATGGGGCGCCAGCACACTTCAGCATTGATGTACGGAATTACCTGAATGCCACGTTTGGTACTCGATGGATTGGGCGTGGTGGACCAGTCCCTTGGCCACCCCGATCTCCCGATTTATCGAGCCTCGATTACTTTTTATGGGGACATCTAAAGCATCTTGTTTATGAGACTCCAGTTGACTCAGATGAGGATCTCGTCGCTCGCTTATCTGTAGCTGCTGCAGGTGTGCGTGAAATACCAGGCATCTTTGAACGTGTACGCCAATCACTCCACCGACGCTGTCAAGCATGTATCGATACTGGTGGACGCAATTTTGAACAATTACTGTAAACATGACACTTGTCAACAACGCTTTCAATAAAATCTTTGTTTTTCCTTTCGGCCGTTATTTCCCCTGTTTTCGCCTCACCGCGTCACTTGCGACTATACATTCCTATACAATAAATCATTGTTACAATGTCCTGTACCTACCATTAAAGTTTGTACCATGAATTCGGGACCACCCTGTATAACTCTGAAAGAGCGGAAACTTAGTCTTTCATCCTCTGCTTCGTTAAAAGTGACATTTTGAAAGTAAATAAAACTCTGGGTCAGCAGACACTAAGCTGTACTTTAACTATTTAACTGCTAGAAAAATAAAATTCTTTCGTTGCATACAATCATCAAAAGCGTAAAAAAACTCTTTCAAAAAATGTCCTCTGTAATTGCCACCCGTACAGTGAGCGACGGTTTGAATCGTTGTTTCTTGTTTCAGATCAAGCTGGGCGTGCAGTTCTTCGAGAACACCACCCTCCAGCTGAGGAACCCGGAGAACATGCAGAAGGCGGCCACCTACACCTACCTGTCGCTCTACTTCAGGACGACCGCGCGCTTCGGACTGCTGGCCTTCATCGGGAACGAGAAGGGAACACACAACCACATGAAGAGAGTCCTTACGGTACGTCCTCACGCTTTTTATTCTTGCTTCCCTTTACCAAAACGTAAAACTCGTTTGCGTCTTCCTTAAGCAGCGTTGACACCGGAGTTACAAACTTCTCCCCCTCCAAACATCAAAGCTATTCCGAGAAACGTCACTCATTTTACCCTCAAGATCTTGTGTCGGTGAGTTTGCAACTCCAATTTGGTTTTCCACCAGGAGTCGGTAAAGATCTAAGGATTGCAACTTTTTGAGGGACATTTCACAGCGACAAAATTTGGGATGAAAATGCTCCCCTATTCCTTTCGGTATTGCTTGACAATCCCCTCTGCCCTTCGTCACCCCGTGGTCGCTCACGCCGTCTTTTGTTCGCTCTCTGTTGAATTTTGCCCTGACCCCATCTCTGCCAAACTGTGAGTGACCTATTCGATTGAAATGGCTTCATCTTTACAAAGGGGTGAGCTCACCCCTCGGTGTTGCCGTTTACACCGGAGTGGGGTCAGCATAGGGAACGCCACAAAAAGGGAGAGGAAATATTTGGAACTCAATGGAAACGTTAATCCAACAGGTGATTATCTCGACGACGTCATGGGAAAAAATCTGAAGAGCTCTTGATCTTATCATCATGAAAAAAAAATCGTCGGTTTCTACTAAATCTATCTAAGTATCTAAGCAAAATTGGTCAGATGTGGAAGGACGAGATATTTCGTCGAAATCATTAGACGAACCACGAGGTATCAAAATGGGTTGGATCTTGATGGACGAGATATTGTGTGTAAACCCCTCGGAGTTTAAAGCTTTGTCAATTTTTGAGTGTGGTGACACACAGGGCGATATGTGAAGTGCGTATCCTCATTGGGTGGAACGTTCCGAGTGGTTCAGCCGGATTTCTTTCCCATCCTACGAAAAGGCGAACCCGAGTCGTGCTGTTCATGTCGCCCCTATTATTTCCACTTAAGGACATAATAGGTTGGTGAGTGACCCGATTTGTCCATCGGGCCTGACTCGTAGATGGTTGACCGTCGCGTGTGGTGAGCAACGCTACCCAGTGGGGCAGGAGCATAACAGTCAACATATATTCACACACCATTTCGCACTGCTCAAGCGCCTCGTTTGTCACCTACCTCAAGGTAAGCCTTTCTGCATAGAATTCATCAATTAATTCAAGTAATTAAGAGCTGAACAATGTTGTGTGTGAACTAAAGAGCTGCCTTTATTAAACTCAATCAAGCATCTGTCTTATGGATCCATCCATTTGAGTTGACAACAAATTGACTTTTCCACATAAAGTCATTGACTGATGAAACCACTGATGTTTCATCAGTCAATGATTTTTATTTTATCTTTCTTCTCTTAAGACATTTTGTGAATTTTCAAAAATCTTATTTTCTCTCCATTTGAATAATTTTCTTTCTTACTTATCTTTCTGAAGTTAAGAATTTTTCGAACTGCAGCCAAGAAAACATCCAAACTAGAAGTATGTCGTATCCTTAGCACTTCAAGTGGTATAGACGAGATATCTCGTTCATCAAGATCCCGTCGCCACTAGCCCACTGTGCTACTCCAGTGTAACGTGTTGATTCAATAGATAGTTATATATAAAGTGTTTATTTGCTGTGAAAACGTCTTTTTTCGCTTGCAGGACGATTACCTAGCCCTCGAGATCCGCGGAGGGAGACCGGTGCTGATCATGGACATCGGGTCTGGTTCACAGGACATCAAGCACGATGCGTATGTTTCGAATGGGGAATGGCACCAAATAATTGTGGAGCGGTAAGTACGACTTCCGCGTTTGTTTGCACCGAAGACGAAATAATTAAGTGGAGTGAGCAACCTTTGCACGTGCACCTTCAAGCTCTGTCTGGTTCTATGAACCGACGATTAATACAAATAATAGAAAAAAAGAAGCCCCCCCCCCACATCACTTACTAAAGAAGAAATCAAATTTTCCAACATCAATGTATGGGAATTTCTTATAAAATGGAACATAATGTAACGAAACTTAATAGTAAACTTAAAAGTAAGCATTTCATAAAAATATGATACATACTATTTCGTGTCTTATGTTATCTTTTTTGCGAAGTTATACTTTTTTCCACGACTGTATAACAATTTAGGCTTTTCTAGAGAAGTATTTTTAATTCCAACGTTTTTGGATGTTTTGTCTTTATATTGCACAACCTGGGAATAAAAATATAATTATTTTACTATTCGGCTACAGATATATGCACGTGAGAAAGCATCCCCGATACCTTTTTATCCCTTAAAGGGGAAAATGGGTCAATGTGAGAAGGGGGAAGATAGGATGTAAAGATAATATTTTACAAAGAAACATAAAGACTTCTAAATGATAGGAAAAACCTAAGTATATTAGAACTCCAGTCATCCGGATTGTTTGAGAGAAAAAAAGAACTATGCAAAATCCGTATTTTAAAAGTCTCTTATCGGTGAATGATAAAAACGAGCAGGACGAAGTGTCAGTTGAGAAACATAGTGAAAGTCCCTGGATGTTCAGAGGACGCAGGCGAGTGGCTGGTGCGTGATTCTTCGGACCCGGAATTCCAAATTCTCAGTGACGACAAACTCATTGAAAGTGTGAGAGAAGAGCTCATTGATGAGAGGACGACATTGCTACTCAGCTAATAAAGCGTTTGAGAGCGGGAGGCTCCAATGGATGGAGCGGCAGCCTGAGTGCGACCCTCGACAGCTACTCACCATCAAGCGCATGCGAGACTCGGCTGCATAGAGTTAAGGCAGCGAAACAAATGACTTGTTCAAGCAATAATACATTTGATTACAGTATGTAAGTACAAAATGCAAACAAAACTCTTTTCAGTCATTAAATAGCATTGCATACAAAAGCAAAATTAGTTTATTACTAAGAAATAACCTTTTTATAGTTAATTATCCTATTATCCGGATATTCAATTATCCGAATGGGGTCTGGATAACTGGCATTCTACTGACTGTAGTAGTCAAAGGTGTTGACTTTAAAAAATAACTTTTTATCTGATATTGAAGTTAATACATCAATGAGAGGATAAACAAGTATCCATATCACGAAACCAAAAGTTTTCGATCCAGTTTTTAGCTGCGTTCGATTCCTTTTGCTTCTGTTTTTTTTTTAAACTTTCCTAGTGTTCCAATCCGATTCATTTTAAATCTTCCGTTAGAATCTCACAAACTTTTGCTGGTACACGCCCTTACAAATACAAATATTGACGACCAGCTACAGGCTCAAGCCCAACAAGGCTGGTCCTTTGTTTATGAATTCTCCAATTCCCACTGACTATCCAATTGTGTCTTAAATTCGTACACTCCCTTTGAATTAACTATATTTTCTGGCAACGCGTTCCAACTGTCTATTACCCTATTAAAGTAGTAGTTTTTCCTTAAATCCCGATTAAAATGTGTCTTATTCAATTTATACCCATGGCCCCTTGTTCTGTTATCCCTATTGAAATTTAAGCCCTCTGTGTCCCCTTGTTTTACAAACTTGAAAAGCTGAATCAAATCCCCCCTCCTTCTTCTTCTTTCCAGTGTATACATGTTTAGCTTACTTAAACGTTCATTATAGTCGAAATTTGCTAGCCCCTTTATTATTTTTGTAGCTCTGTGCTGAACCCTTTCAATTGATTCTATGTCCTTTCTCATATATGGAGCCCAGAATTGTACAGCATATTCTAGATGTGGTCTTACTAAACCCTTATATAATGGCAAGATTATATTCTTATCCCTTGAAGTTACAGTCTTTTTAATATACCCCAATAACCTATTAGCCTTTTTACCCGCAGCTGAACATTGGTGACCCATTTTAAAATCCCTGTGAATTATCACCCCAAGATCCTTGACTGTTTCTACCTCCTTTACCTTTACTCCCTGCAGACAGTACTCGGCTCCACTATTCCTGTAACCCATATGCAGAACTTGACATTTCCCTACATTAAATGACATACCCCATTTTACAGCCCATTCGGATATCTTATCAAAATCCCCTTGTAAATTTTCTATCTGTAACTTGGTATCCACTGTCCCCCATATTTTTAAGTCATCTGCAAATATACTGATTCTATTCTTGATCCCCTGACCTATATCATCTATGAAAATTATAAATAAAATTGGTCCCAAAACTGATCCCTGAGGCACCCCACTTATAACTTCTGTCCACTGTGAATAATTTCCTTTTACCTGCACTCTCTGCTTTCTACCCAATAACCAATTCTTTATCCATATTAATGTTTTTCCCTGAATCCCCTGCCTTTCCAATTTAAACAGTAATGCCTCATGAGGTACTTTATCAAAAGCCTTTTGAAAATCTATGTACATGATATCCACACTGCTCTTATTATCCAGCTCCTCAGTAATTTTTTCGTAGAACTTCAAAAGGTTTGTAGAGCAGGATCTGCCCTTCCTAAACCCATACTGATTCTCTGATAACAGTCCCCCCTCCTCCAAGTATAACATTATATGCTTTTTTAACAGAGATTCAAATATTTTGCAAATTACTGATGTTAGACTTACTGGTCTATAGTTGCCTGGATCACTTTGTTTTCCCTTTTTGAAAATTGGAGTTATGTTGGCCAACTTCCAATCCATTGGCACCCAACCTGTGCTATATGTTGAATTAAATATCGTGTGAATTACTTCCCCCAGTTCTTCCGCGCATTCCACTAGTACTCTCGGATAAATATCGTCTGGCACTGGTGCTTTAGATGGCTTAATTCTTTTCAACTGATGTACTATTTCTTCCCTGTTGAATTTGCATTCTTTAATTATACCCCCTGCAAAGGCTCCATCCTTGGGGTCCTTTTTTAAACTATAGTTACCATTGAAAACCCCCAGAAAAAAGTCATTTAACACGTTTGCCATTCCCTCCTCGTCTTGAATTAATTCACTTAATTACATTTCAATAATGAATTTTCAATACACTTAGTAAGATATTTCAAAAATAGAGTAAATAAACTTAGACTGAAATTTCAACTAACATTCTTTGGTGACGTTATTTTGAGTGAAACCGCTTCCCCATAATGAAGATAAGCCCTGTTTCCTCTAAGTCTTGAATGACTTGCATACAGTTAACATAAGGAATAAGTTAATAAAGGAAAAGAAGCGACGCTTTGAAGACTACCTTCTACGAATCCTTTTTTTTTACAATGGTAAAATTTCCAATGGATTCACTCATGCCCAGACGCTTCAAATATAATCCTACAATTCCATATACTAATGGTTAGAATGGATAACATAGTGAGTAACAATTGTTTACTAATGTTATGTAACAGATTGCCATTTTATATTATTAAAACTTTTAAGGTATCCGGATACGCTCGAGGCCCTTTTTTTTTAAATATAGTACAGAAACATTTTAATGATATTTTTATGTTGAGTGTTATTAAACAATAGCATTGGGCTATAAATATTAAAAATGTATATTAAAATTTTTGTAAAAATGATAATTATGTACGAAATTTTAAAGAAATGTGTCAAAAACGTCAAATGTGCTACATCATAATCTGTTCGACCCATTTTGAAAATGATGCTACCAAAATGAACTACGTGTATTTTTCTAGGGAATGAACTAGACATAAGAATATTTGATTAAACAAAAATTTTAAGAGCAATCGAAAAATGAATACAAGAATTTTGAAAGTTTTACTTTCCTACTTAAATAAGTAGCCATAATTTAAGAATTTTTCAACTCATCATAATTATTCTAGTTCATTCCGTAGACAACATCATAAAGAACAAGTTTTACGAAAATCGATCCATAACTTTTGTGTTACAACATTTGAAGTGAAGAAATAATGCATAACAATTAATTTAGAGTAAAAACATAGTTTAAAGTGTATCGTTTTCTCTCTTGCTTTTACTGTTTGTGCAAACAATTTTGTTCCTCACTTCTCCTTAAAAATGTTCTCAATATTTCCAAAAAAAAAACCCTTCAAAAATTTAAATTTTGACAGGTTTTTTGGTCTTTTAACGGCCGCTTCCGATGTTTTCCACACCTATTTGCGTTTCCCTGCCTTGCTTAAATTCTTAATATATCTGCAACTGAGTAATTTAGAGAAAAAAATCAAACATATTTTGGAAAGTCAAATAAATTATCTAACAAATAAGATCAAAAACTTTTTTGGAATTTGTGGTCAAAAATGAAATTTTCAACGTATTTGGATATCTTAATTTAGAAATGGCAAAACTATCATTGGTGATATGACTTTGGAAGATAGTCTTTACCTGACAATACCTCATGGGGTCGGCATCCAGAAAACGGGAATTCTTTTAGCATAAAAATTTCCGATTTCCTGGTCGAACTTTTGGGCTGTTTAACCCTCCTGGTGGTTGCCTCGACGAGGTATCTCATTATTAGAAGAAAACGGACTAGATCATGATAGCGTCATCATCAAACAATTGGCAATATCTGGATTGCGAGATATCTCGTCTTTAACAAAATGGGTCTGATCTGGATAAACGAGATATTTCGTCAAACCACTTGATGGGGTCCCCGAAATTTGAAGGAAAGCTCTTGATTTGAACTACCTTGTTACTTCTCTGTGAGGCCTCTTACAGAGATGATTCACCAACGTTACCAGGCCATCGACATACTCGAAAATGGCCACAAGAGATAATCCTAACCACAGACTTAAATTCCCTCCCAAATGTGCCCAGAACTCAGAATCCGAGAACATTGGCCTCTGGGTGTAAATCGCGTGCTCCAGACTTCCGTAGAACACTTTCAGCTTCGCGAACGACTTGGGTACGGAGGAAGAGCGTCTGTTCCTCGGCACTTCTCTCCGGTCCGCCCTTCCGAAGAACCAAGGTTCGCAAATGCGATCTGGGGCCCAGCCGAATGCCTCATCCTTTTCAAGCCAATCAAAAGGCAAGGTGGACGAGTGGATCTGGAGATTGTAGGTCGTACTAACGCAGGGTTGCAAACACGGGCAGGGCAATCCACGCTCAGATATGTCTTCCAAGACACCATCGAGACAAAGCATCTGGGTCGCGTTTTCCAAGTCACACGGGGTTATGTCCTTGTCCACGGTCATGACGGGGTCGATGCAGCCACATGCTGACAGGCTGATCCTCTGCGTGCACACACGCATGCACTCGAGTTGATTTCTGTCAGACTTGTCCTCTTTGTAGTCCCTGCACCGGTCCCTGTACGGCGCCGGGAGTCTCTTTGCACGGTGGACAGGACCATGGATACACGGGTCTCGTAGCCCGGACTGGTGTTGATGCCGTCCTCACTAGGGTTGGGGTCCTCGTCCGGACTATGGACGACCACCCGGACCCCCGCTGCGGGGGTGAGGTCCAGGTACGAGGGGATTTCGACGTTCAGGTCCAGTTCCAGCCCTCGGTTCGATCCTATCCTCTGAGTACTGAGATTTCTGGTGGAAGACTTTCCGTTGAAGGTGAAGCAATTGCCGTACTGCAGGCTCTGGAAGTAGGTGAAGTTTTTACTGGTGCACACCTCGGAGTCGAACGCGCAGCGCTTCACCAGTTTGTCGAGTCGGTGGCCGTAGCACTTCCTGGTGTCAGGATCGATTTTCGTGAAATGGTTCAACAACTCCCGGGATTTTTGTTGGTAATATTTCTCCAGGCGGGTCGTGTGGTTGGAAGAGGTGGTGATTCTCTTTCTTTCCGACATTACTGGGCCCCCGTAACCCACCTGGTCTACTCCGGAAGACAGGGCCTCCTCCGAGAAGGACCACAACAACTGCAAGCACTGGTCCCAGTTCAGTTCCTTCCAGACGCAGTCTTGATAGGTGTTCACCATGCGGTTGAGGTTGCAAATGGTGACAGCGGGGAATCGCATGCTGCCGACGTGAACCACGGCGTCGATGAGGACGGGGTACTGGAAATAGGAGGTCAGGAAACCACGCACCTGGTAGCAACAGCCGCAGAAGCACGATGCCAGCACCAGAAGCCAGAACGCCCTGCGCATCTTGGTCTTCGACTGCCCCGCCTGGGACATGACGTACACGGAAGACCTACTGAGCAAAACGGCGATCAAACTCCCTGCCTTCCATTCCTCACTCGCTCGATCAACATTATCGTTTGAATCGTCATCGACTGCGCTGGGTGACTGATTTTTCCAAAGATCGTTTCCAGCTTCAGGCTGAATCACAGAAGATCGACCGATTGAATCAGCAAGAACATTCTGTCTCTCCCGTTCATCCCTGTTTGGATCGTCATTTACTCTGCTTGGTGACTCCATTTAGCTATTATCAGTTCCGGCTTGTTGCTTCTGATTCATAAGCAATCGACCCAATGAATCAGTAAGGACTTTTCAGTCTTTTCAATTCATCACTCTTTGAATCGTCATCAATCGAGCTTGATGACTGGCATTCGCAACAGTTCCAGCCTGTGACCGAAGATGCCTGGATCCTCAGTGAGAACATTTTATATTTTCCATCATCATCATTAGCTTGGTTGAAAGCATCCTTTGAATCGCCAACTAGCCTGTTGGAAGGCCAGCTTCTGACTGAAATTAGGATAACAGCTCGGTCATGACATCCCTTGTGGTATCCGACAGCTTTTGTTTGCTACGATGTTCCGTGGCTTATTATTTATGACTTCCTGTCATCCTTTAGCTAATATTTTTATTTTTAATTCCATTTGGGAAGATTAACAGAGTTTCGGAAAATGTGTTTTGCTAACAAATCTATAAAATGGTCTCGTTGCCGTAATGAGCGCCTTGCATTTTTAATTTCAACGAACACACTTCTGTTTCCAGTGAAAAAGGTTGGACGTATGATGCAACCAGGGTGTGGTCATTGAACCTTCGGTTGAAAACTTAATGAGGTAAACAATGACTAGAATTCCAGAATTTCCCATTAATGAGTTATGGTAGATTGGTTTAATGCCACGCAGCAGAGGCGCACACATACGGACGGGATATGGGCATAAAAATAAAAAGTATGTCCAAAGTAATTAGTTTATCTGTTGTTTAAAAAATCGCATTTAAAGATGTGTTTGACACATTCAATACTTTTATATTGTTAAAAAGGATTTGGAACAATTTTTATTTACAACTACCAGAATTACAGCTCGGATTGAATTAATTAAATGTTGATTGAAAAGTGATCAGAGTAATCACTTCTCTTTCATGAAAGAATGTGAGCATCCTTTAAGTGTACGGAAAATAATTTTTTAAACTGTTTCATAGCTTCTACTTTTTACTTCGAACGCAAATATGCATGAATGGTATATCCATCCACATAATCCATTTCATATACATCGCATTTATTCTATAAGGCAAGCTACAAAAAGTATTTTCTTAGGTGACTAAATACTACACAAATTCATTTGGAGTAATTACGAATATCCCGTACGTTCATTTTCAGTGATAAGGGCGTATTTTTCGGCGTATAGTCTTGCACTTAGTTTTCCTATGAATATGTTTTTTAACTGTGGCATTCTTGCACCTGGCTTTCGAATTTTATCTTCAATATGAGGAGCCTAATTTAAATTGTTACGGCATTCGTAGTTAATAAAATAGTTTTTTCGAACAATACTGGTAAAACAATTTTATTTTAACCCATTAACGACTGACGTTGCGTTTTCGCAACATTAGTGAAAACATTTTTTTTTCTTATTCTGTTTACGATTGTTTTTATATATTTTTTTGTATATTGTAGACAAAGCTTCAATGTCTCCATGGGAAAAAATTTGTTTATCTCTCAATGCAAGATTTTATAAAATAAATTTCTAAAGTTGTCATTTTTTTGCGATTTTTTTTACTCTAATTTTGAAAAAAATCTCACAACATATTATCTCACAACAATGACAACAAATTAGGAAAATGTCCTATTACACCTGTAATCAAAATGAAAAAAGAACAACGTGGAACATATGACTTCGTCTTTCATAAGGATCGTAGTATCGGAATAGTTCGTTTGAACAAAAATAATACGCTATGGCCACCAACTTTGATACAATCAATCCATCTTCAATGGCCAAGAGATACTCAAGAAAATAAAGAAATCCTCATCTGTAAAGCAACCTAAACTCGTCTGGGATTACAACAAACATATGGTTGGGGTGGACCTACTTGATAATTTCGTTGCAATGTAGAGTGCAAGTAAAGGGAAAGAAATGGTGTTGGCCTAGAATCCCAAAAATCATATTATCGAGAAATATCCAACAAATCAAAGAAAAAGATGAAAAACTGTAGTATCCAAACAATAACTGTGTATAAAAAATGTAATGTTTCGTTACATAGCAAGTGCTTCAAAGATTTTCATATTTCCCAAAAGTAGTCGGTTTTGACTGACGTAGCGTTTTTGCAGCATTTTGTATCTTTTATACAAATAAATGTTTTTTTTTTTTCATGTTACTTTTTTTTTGTCTTAATTAGACTCTAATACGTCTAAAAATGATTTTTGTTCATTTCCTTCAAGCGAAAAGTTGTGCGGTCGTTAATGGGTTAAAAGCTTTTTTCCATCCATACTGGTAAAAAACCAAGTTGCGTACCGCAATCGTTTTACATTCAATGCCATTCCTATAGAGATTTCGAATTATTTTTAGCCTCTTCTGCACACCTAGGACAAATAAAAATTATATGTTGTTAATATGGGTTATTATCTAGCCTACAATGTCCGCAGGGTTCTAAAATGTAACTGTACGAAATTTGGTGCATAGATTATGATTATAATTAAAAATGTCCTTTTAATATCTGATTTAACTCCAACCTTATTTAACCTAACTGCTATCTAAATAGACGGGATGTTTTTTTTTTTTTTAAATCAAATTAATGCCATTCTCCAAGTAATCGTTTAAAGAAGGATGGCTGGCACTTTGGGGGGGGGGTGAGGTGTCAGAAACCGGTTTTTATCTTGTGGTACTACCTTCCTTGACAACATGACGATGAGGAAGATGCAAGTACAGACACATCGACGTCAGTCCCTTGTTCTATTATACCTTCCTTTAGACTTCGAACTTAACCCAAATATGGAAGGACAATCAAGCAGAGTGTGTCGACAGCCTTCGCATGAATTAAACTAACCACTCAAGGTCCTATATTTAGCATGGGACAGTGTAAATGGCACTCTGAGGATTGAGCTCAATCAATTCTCGAAAATGAAAGGTGTGACAGCATCTTAAGGGGGTCCAGGACACAAAAATCGTCAAATTTTCGAAATTTTTTTTATTATTTTAAGAAATTCTCTGTGTTTTTCTGCTTAAAATGACATCTAAATCATGTTTCTATCTTAATTAGAACTAGAGATATAGTAATTTTTGTGGTGCGTTGTTTCGAAATTCTAACACTCTTGACAGTTGTTGTCATGGCAACAACATCTGTCCTTAAAACTTTAAATGCGTTTTTCCCCATGATACATTTTTTCAAGATTTCCTGTATTCAAATTGCTATAAGTCGAAAACCGATAAAGTTTAAGGGTTGAAATTTGGAATATATCTTTTTCAAACATTATACTTTAATTTTGATTCAGCAAATTTGAAACAATTATTTACTTTTAAAAATATGACTAAAAAAAAGTACCTTAAAATTTTCAAAAATTTTCATTTAAATATTTTTAATTTTTTATTAAATTAATATTTTTTTAATTGCTGAATCAAAATTATAGTTAATAAATTTGTGAATAATTTACTGCAAGAATTTTGAAAATTGATCAAGAATATTTTGAGCCTTAGAAATTTAAAATGACCCCTCTTTTTTTCAAAATATTTTAATTTAAAATTTTTAAAGAACTTTTGGAAAAATTTTGTGTTGTGATTTCGCTTATTAGTTAGATGGGTAATCACTACAAAAAAATTCTAAATTCTAAATTAATTAATAAAAAATTTTTTTCTATGTGTCCCGGATCCCCTTAACGTGTCGTGCTTAGTGCATGGGGAAAGTTGCCCTATTGGAATGAGAACGATTTGCACTGTAAGAATAAAGTGAATGATGCCAATTCTTCGGGCGTCGAATGGGACGAGTCTTCCAATTCGAAGGAATTGCAATTAAAATAATTTTATTCTAATTAAATTATCCTTTTAGTTATAATTAAAAGCAATGCTGCAATAGTAAGAATAAATCAAAATTTGATATTTTAATGTACACTATTTAATGCTATACATGATGCAATACGCTTTAAGTTTTCTGCTACCCTTCTGTTTTATGACAATGCAGTATTGCCACTTCGGTTCAAAGACTTCATCACTTTCCTGTTGTCATCGTCTAGTTTCTACTTGTAGGTTCGGTATCTCCGATGCACCTTTGTATCATTCTCTCACATACAGGTCACTGTACTGCAAAGTAGCAGAGAAGTTGGAAACCTTTACCTTAAGTAGTATAGCATTGATTTGTAGAAGCAAATCACTAATTTTCCGCAACCGTGGGCTCTCATTGGCCCAATACGTTCTTCAAGACGGTGTTACCGATAGAAACCCACAGCTTTTCCATGTCTTATTTGTGTTTTATTGAGTCTGAATTTTGTCATTTTCAGAACTGGGAAAACGTGCACTATTACGGTTCGTTCTGAGGGCGAAAGTGATTCCGTTGTGGAAGGATTTCTCCCGGGAACCTACAGCGTGTTCAACTTGGACCAGAAAGTGTCCAAATTCTACATTGGCGGAGTGAAGAAATCGCCCAAGGTAAATTAAGATGACAGAAATCTCATTCAAAATACTCTATAATTTTAATGTTAGCTCGTCTTGCATTTTATCGTTGGATTTGGGTTTGTTTTGGGTTTAATAGTGCCCAAATGCAGACAACCCAGACAGGTTAATAGAGCAGGATGGAGACACGCTTTGTCAAACACAAGGCAGAATAAGCTCAAGTCCTACAAAATAGATGAATTACTCAAGTAGCCTAGTCGCTTGTGAATATCGAAAAGGGAGTTTTCGAATGAAACCCTTTTGCAAAATGACTGAAACAAGTTTCGAGGCTCGCTAATATTTGCAATTTGTCCTTAACAGAAAATACTGCTAATCGAAAGTGCACCATTCAATTTTTAGGCCATTCTCATGTAAAATCTGGGCGATGCATATAAGTAGCTTTCAAGAATATGTAAAAAATCAGCTTGAACCTTTCTATTTAAGGCATACCGCCGTTTGCGAGCCCTCCAAAATTGTTTAGAGTGCCATATCTGGTGCCGGTTAAATCTGTTCGGAGGATCGTGTCTGCACAGTGGGATTGATACAAATAATTTGAGGGCCTGGTCTGGTGGTCTGATAAACCCATGCAGTGGACTGCCAGTTAATTAAACCTGTTCGGTGTCTGCAGGCTTGATAAAAATATTTGTAGGGCCGTATCTGGTCTGCTGTGTGGGTAAAGTGGTCTGTAAGTTGGGTAATCCTCCAAATGATTTCGAAATCTCGTCCATCAAGACCCATTTTGCTAATGACGAAATATAACGTCACCAATACCATTTTTTGATCATGACTAGATCATTATCTGGTCCGATTTTTCGAATGATCTGGTCAGTTTTGTTAATGACGAGATACCTCGTCCAGACAACAACCACCAAGAGGGTCCAGCCTGTCCGGAGGATCGTATCGACTTCACAAAAATATTCAGAGCGCCATATTGTAGTCCTAATACAAATATTCAGAGGGCCATATCTGGTCTTAATGGTCGGGTCAACATGTCCCGATAAGAGCCTCCACTAAAAGTGCTTCTTTCAGCTGCCGGACACCCTGATGACGTCCCACTTCGACGGCTGCATCGAGGACGTGGAGTTCGGGGAGACCCCCATCGGGCTTTGGGACTTCGTCTCGGCCGAGAACAACGTGGAGGGGTGCTCGGAGCGGGACGCCCTCTCAGTGCCACCCTCCAACGGGCTGAGGTTCAGCGGACAGGGATACGTCATCCTGGCACGCAAGAGACACCAGTTCGCCAAAGAGACGCACATCAAGCTGCTCTTCAAGACATACGCCAAGGATGGACTCCTGTTCCTCATCGGAAAAAATGTTAGTAACTGTGTTATCATTAACGGTTTTCTGTCATCACGATATATTTAAAAAAAACTACATTTATATTTGCTTCGTTTTTAAAAGCTTTACGGATTAGTTTTATAAGCCAACGGTAGCAGCGTCGAATGTCTTCAGTAGAACATGGCGTCGCCAAAGAGGAAATATGAAAGTGGAATGGGCATGGGTAACCTTTTTATGTGGCCAGGATCATGTGACGGAAACTAGTATTAACGTGACCCTTAGGCTTTTTCTTCTGTCGGGTGGAAACGAATATTCGCCATATGATTGGTTCACGGAACGGAAGAAAACGCCCATTCATTGATTCATCGTCTGATAGTACACTTTGGTACACTTTGATAGTACTTTTTGATACACTTTGATAGTACACTTTGGACGCGATATAGTACACTTTGGCGATTGCACCATTTTTGTTGCCCCTCAGTAGAAACGCGCATTCGCATACCTACACAAAAGCAATCACGTGACTACTGGTCGCCATATAGGTGACACATTTTGAAGATCCTCTCAGTGGTAATGCTTATATTTCAAGTCTAACAACAGAGTGATCGTGAGATCTGGTAACCGTGAGATCTGATAAACATATATTAGGGAAATGCCACATTCACAAAAAAATAAATTCCTTTATTATTTCATTTTAGTGTTGCTTTCATAATTAATGTTAAAAGATCATTACTTTCCCAAGTTGGAAAATTATATCAGTTTTCTTTTTGAGGTTTGTGAAAAAAAGAAATAGGTCTCGACCCCAGAGGAAATATAAAAGTAGAGCAAGCAATGGTAACCTTTCTATTTGACCAGGATCATAGGACTCAAACGAGCAGTCACGTTGAAATTACCTGCTCAGTTTAAAGTCTTTCGAGTGCTTTCGTTGGCTGGGTAGAACCTAAAATTCGTCTGATGGATCGACGGAGAAGACTCACATCTATTGATTGATCTACAGATAGATCATCTAAAAGTTGTAGAATTTGGCGATTTAACCACTTTTATCTCCAATTTATAAAAATGCGGATCCATACACCTACCCTGTCACAAGATGTTACATTGCTAAACGAGGCGGTAAGATACCTAGTCGGCCAACCGCGTCAATTTTTCACCGAACAGTCACGTGACTACTAGTTGGTCCCACTCTCTGAAGCTCCTCGCAATAGCAATCCTCTGTCCACTTCTATTTCACGTCTGTGGTCTCGGCAGCAAAAAAAAATTGTCACAATTACTTAAATTTTAACTAATTAAAACCAAATGAATTACTCATTCAATCAACAGCCGTATTCCCATCCTGTACGTGCTTCCACTTACTGAAAGTGTTGTTGCAGGGAGAATTCTTCGCTCTCGAGATGCAAGACGGTCGCATCGTTTTGAGGTATGACCTGGGCAGTGGCAGCACCACCCTTACGTCTCCAGAGACGTACAATGATGGCAAATGGCATTCCTTGGAGGCGACGAGGATCGATAAGGAAGCTGTCCTCAAGGTAAGTGATTCATCTCCACTGTAGTGGTTAACCCTCCAATCTCCTACTCTTACAACCGGGCACTCCGATTGTTGTGAAGTGTATCACCATATTGAGGAGGCAAATACCTCTCTTGTGGTAACCTGAAAGGCCTCATGTTACCCTCCAAGTGATTACGAGATATCTCGTCCATCAAGATCGGACCCATTTTGACGATGTCTTCAAAATATTGCTCTTTTTTTTATCAGGACCTGATCAGTTTTTTTTTAATGAAGCTCCATCAGGACGGAGTCGTTTTTCTTCTAATAAAAAGACTCGATTACACTATAGCAGTATTTATATAGCAGTGAAAAGAATTAAAAACCCAAAAAGTGTTCTTGGATAGTCTGAAATTACGTGATGGGTTGACACGAAATGGAACACGCTCAATTTCACCCAAGCCAGATGATGCTCATCACTACCATCACGCAGAAGCTGGCAGCTGCGGACCTTTGACAATAGTTGAGACTTTTTTGGCAATTCATAGACACGACATCATCATCACTACCACCACGCATTTTGGATGGATAATCAGTGGGGTAACTTTTTTGTTACAGTAAAAATGGGATAAGTTGCATTTAGGGAAATAAAGTTGCATTTATTTTTGATACACTAAAATATATATAAATATATAAAATAAAATTATTCATAAAAAATGTAAAAATTCAAAATTTCTTGATAATTTTTATCGTGTACTACAGTATTATAATACATATACAGAAGAATATTGATGCCGTTGAATGGCCGATCCTTGGCCAGTAGTTTCTTTAACAATGAAAAACTGCGCTCAACAGAGACTGATGTTGCCTGACATTGTTACAGTAGCAAATACTGACTTGGGTGGGAAATCATCTCGAGAATGTATAGCAAGAACCGTCAGGTCATTATTTTTTCAAATTCGTTTTTTAAGATACGCTTTAATGTTGCAAAGATTTTCTTTAAAGTTCATCGATCTGATATCTTCATTTGCCGTCTCGATGTTGTACTCTTTATTCCGATTTTTCTATGAGACGAATCAAACATTCGTAGCTGCTTTTGATTTTCAGCAAGCGTTTTGGCACCTCTGGGTGAACGAAGTTTTGCATTCCAATAATCTGCATTGTCTGTATATATATACATTCGGAAATATTACTTTACAAAATAGTTATTAAATAGTTGCTTATTTAATTATGAGCTAAATTTGCAAAATTAAATAGTTGCCTATTTAATTTTAAACTAAATTTTAAAAAGTTGCAGGTGGTTGCATTTATGGAAAAAGTTGCATTTATGTTACGGTTATAACTCACAATACACACCATGTTGGAGGAATTTTGGTTTTAGCACTTTACATGCAGCATAGAACGTGTGAAAAAAAGTTGCATTTGTTGCAAAAAGTTGCCCTAATGATCAGTGAGGAATTGCCAAACCACTTCGAAAAGTCAGCAGTGTGATATTAGAGAATACTTCTACTCCTATCATGGATTCACTCTTCATTTTTGCTTATCCCGGTGTGCCTCGCATTACTCGGTTGCTTAAAAGCTACACAGGACTGTGAAACCGTCGCACACCCTATGAAAATTTTTTTATAAAATGTTTTATAGTTCCATAGAAATGTTTTATAGTTCCATAGAATTCTATACAGATTCTAGAGAAACAAAATTTCGTTTCTATGGAGAAAACTCTGTAGAATTCTATAGAAGTTTCTGTGGATAAAACGAGCTCTTATTCTATAGTAATGTATTTCTAAAGTGAAGTTTTATAGAATAGTAAAATCGTGAAATAAAATAAATGAACTTCAATAGAAGTTTATCGAGGTTTCTACAGACATTCTATTGAACTTACTTTATGGAACCTACAAAAAAAACGGGCAATAATTTTATAGGATTTTTTAACCATATTCTATAGAAGGTTTGATAGAATTCTATAGACTATATTATCTATGGAAATTTTTATAGAATTCTATAGACTATATTCTCTATGGAAATTTTTATAGAATTCTATAGACTATATTCTCTATGGAAATTTTTATAGAATTCTATCGACTATATTCTCTATGGAAATTTTTATAGAATTCTATCGACTATATTCTCTATAGAAATTTTTATAGAATTCAATAGAAATATTTGGAAAGGGAACTAGTCTATTGCAGGACGACACTTACTTAATACCCGTGATCTTAATACGACTCCCAGGACAATTGATGTCATTTACTATAGAATTCAGCCGCTACTTATCACGCCACCCTCTCTCGCTGTAATTCCGACTCGCCGCATTGAAGGGAATTGTTGGGGTCATTTTGGCTTAAAAATACCGTCAGGTCAGTTGTGCTTCGATTTCCGCTTGATTTGGTTCTACGGAACCCAGCTCTTCCGACGGTATTCATCTTGTTGCCTGCAACCATCCTGTACGAACAGTTGAGTCTACGAATTCCTTTACTAGCCATCGGGTTATTCATAGCTCACATTTGGTCATCCGTAAATACGCAAATAAATATTCAATAAACGGAGTTCTCAGATTCTATAGCCACCTTACAGTCCACTGTAGCAATTGGCAAGATATTTCGATCCTCAAATAGATAGGAGCAATCCAGTAAAACAAAAATATTGCTGCAAACGTTTCAAAAAGTATTTACCAGAGTATAATGGATCGTAAAATTTCCTTCCTTTTCAAGAAACTCTGGGTTATTTATAATAACATTATTTGTTTTAGGTTGATCAAATAGAAGTGGACAGTGGATCGTCACCGGGTCCCGAAAGCACCTTACTCTTCACTAATCAGATATTTGTCGGTGGGCATCCGCGGAAACATTCTTTCAAGTAAATGAAGTTTTTGTAATAATTTGGGAAGGGTATTTATAAACAATAGAAATCACGAAATTGACCAAATTATTGATATTGTTTACATTGCTTTAATAATTTCCCAAATGCTTTTAAACGATACCGAGGTCTTCTAAAAATTCGGAATATTTTTCCAGTTCCAATGATTTTTCGTTAGGAACTGTCTTCAGTATTCTTAAACTTTAAACTCACTTTCTGAACTCTTTTTGCAATACGATGCTTTGTTCAAACATATGTATATATATATATATCATAATAGTCTATATAATACAGTGGATGTTTTGATCCTCAGTCGAAGTTATTAGTTGATTTTTAAGTGTTAAAAATCCTGAAAATATTTTTATTTTTAGACCTCTTTCTTGAAAACAATTGTAAAAGAGAACCTATTCCCCCTTGCACCTGAATAACATTAGGAATCATTTCCAAGATGATTTCCGAACACATTAGTATATTTGAGATATCACTATCAAAAACATCTGTTTATACCTAAATTACATCTGTAATTATTCATTTGTTTTTCTCTCGATGAAATGATTTTAAGCATAAGCCAATGACTTTTTGAAAAGTTACTGGATTTTTAAAGTGAAAATTAAAAAAACTAATCTGTGCATACGTACACTTTAACTCGAATAGGTATTGCAAGATTGCTCTTTAAACAGTTTTTGGTGTAAATATTTTTCAAATCGTACGTACACGTTCAATATATTATTTGTCTTCCAAGAAGTTGTACGTTTGGAAATTTAAATTGTACAAGTGCCTTACCAAAGAACCTTGCGTTAGAAAAATATTTTTCCCTGTGGCCCATATCCCACTCAATTTCTTTCAAAAAGCAATGCCTTGTAAGATTTGCATTTTAAAGTTTTGCCTTTATTTACAGTTAAAACTGAGGAAATACATGGCATTCAAATTAAATTCCGTGATCTGACCGTGGTTTTGTTCTCGAATCTTTCCCTTCGGGGGTTGATCTATCTTGGCAAATCGCCAATAGCCCATCCTATTGCTTCGTTAATTAAATATCTACCTACCTATGAATTAAATTCTCAGATAATATATTTAAAAGAGCGTTTATTTTGACAAGAAGAGGTTGTCAGCATTAGTTAAGCAATTTAAGTCATAAGATGCCAGCTCAGGTCTTGACCTCATCACTTGAACATGTTTCAAAACTATTGGATGTTGTCCTTTCGCGATGGAACCAAGAATGTCACCAATAGCCCGTTGTGTTGTATTGTGGGATGTAATTTCAAACTACTTCCCTCGGTAACCACATGGGAATCTACTAAGGTTCTTAAGGTTAAACGGTCATCCGCTTTATGAATTGGAATCGTTGTCTGCATCAAAGCCATTCAAAATATTTTCTGAATTGAAAATGAACACAAAAATTCATGAAGATTTTTGCCTCAGTTCGACTCTTCTATTTAATGCGCTCGGGTGTGACCTAGTCATATGACCGTGGTTCAAAATGACGTGGTGCTGTCCTTTCCCTTCGGGCGTTGATCTCGTCCTGTCACATCGTCGATAGTCCGTTGTGCTGCTCCAGTGTGGCTTCAATTAAATACCTACCTACCTATTATAATGATTTCTCTAACTAGCGTAAGCAGATAAGGAATCTACAGAGAGCTTAATTGGCATAACAATATTTATTTACAGATACTTGACTAATGGTAAATTATATACAAGGCTCTGAACCGCACATAGGCCTCTAATAATTAGATGCGACAGGTTATCTCAACTCAATTCCAACAAAAGATTGCCATTCTAACAGAAGATGCAATTCTAATCGAAGAGCAGAAAAGTCTCCAAACGGAAGAAAGGTCTCTACAACGAAGAACGGTTCTAGAGTTCTATCGACACTACGCTCACAATTTTATCTCGGGAGGAGATCATTTCGTCTGCGACGATTCATATCAAATCAGCACAGGATCTCACTATAGACGACGGTCTACACCAAGAACTCTACGACGTTCCTTCTAAGTAAGAAAAGTATCACGGACTTATAGTGTTCAGCTTCTCAAGGCTTCCGAGTAAGGCGTCCTCTCAGGGCGAGGTCACACCGAACTCCAAAAATAAAATTCTCTACAGAGAAGAATTTATCGACCGTTCACAGGTCTCTGAGTTAAGACGCACCTCGGGATGAGATCAAGTCATAAACTGATTTTTACTCCTTCTGAGATTCCTCGTCTCGAATTTTAGCGTGCTCCGGAGCTGATCCTCCATTGGTCCTGGTTGGCTCTGATGTCAGATCTCTCATTGGCCTCATATATGGCGTCGGGTCGTCTACTCGCTCTTGGCTGTTTCTAATCAAGCTGATGGTAGTTCATCGATAAGGGCGGAGCAGAACGAATTCCCATTGTCGGTTAGTGTCGAAATTCCACACAGACTGGTGACGATCGGCGAATCTCCATTGTCCCCAGTGGCTCGCACCTGTGCCTGTCGGTGAATTCCGTCGGAGGGTTTAAATTTCGCATTGGGAGAACTCATTAATGGACTCCATCAATGAATCCTCACACTATATAATGCGGTTTAAGATTTCATGGAAAATAATAGAGACGATGAAAATCTTGTTTTGATTTAGACTAAGATCAACATTCCATGAGTTGAATGTATTCGCGGAGTAAGTTATGTCCATATTATTGCTTTTTTATAGGGATGTCACCAATACAGGATTTGAAGGCTGCATCATGGACATGCAGCTGAGTGCCGAAGTGACTGATCTGAACAAAAACAAGGAAGCACTTGGTGTTGTGAATGGATGTCCAGCAACAGTAAGTGGGCTCACTGTTTGCTCTTTCCTGTTAGATTTATGAGTTCCTGTGTTTTTCACAATTCATTTAGCTGATGCAATCCTTCTTATGCGTTATACGCAGAGAGTTGGTTGCCTCTTACTTTTGTTCCTATCCTATCGATCGACGCTGTTCGTATCGTAATGAATGCTTCTGTTGTGATGTCTCTTTAGAATTATAAAAGGTCTTGTTGGACTTTGAGAGACACTCAGTATTACAGTATTTATTACCATACACATAATAAGTTTAATAAAAAATTTCTATTCTGAAAAAGTTTTTAATTCTAAAATTTTATGAAGGATTCGGTTGGCGTATTTGCAGCATCGCACACACTTTTTAATATCTTCATCCTCCGAATGGTTTTGACGAGATATCTCGTCCATCAAGATCGGGTCTGTTTTGTTGATAATAACTCGTCGAGACAACCACATCAGGAGGGTTCACCGAGTTTCAAAGAAAGTATTCATATTTAAAACTCCGTTCATGATTTCCGATTGCATTGTTGCTTAACCCTCCTATTGGTTATCTCGACGAGGTCATCATCAACAAAACAGGCCCGACTTTGATAGACGAGATATCTCGGAGGATTAAGTGTTTTAAGAAAGTATTTCGATTTGAAGTTACCCTCGCGATTTTAGATCGCATTGTGATTGGATTGGACCTCCTGTGCGACTTCTAGCTACAGAGTAGCCTTATGGAGGAGATTCGGGGAGGAATCCATCTTTGCTATTATAAAAGGAAGTGTTGGTCCCTATGTACTGTCCCGTCGAATCTATGGCACTTACAATAATGGGATTTTTCACATAGGTAGTCCGAATGTTTTTCTATCGCGCCAGAATTTCAAAATTCAATCTAGAACATTTGATATGAATTTAATAGTTCTTTTCACACTTGTACCTTCTGTTCCGGAGAAAGAAGAAAGAACAGAATATTTTGCTCTTTTCCCCTCTGACGTCACGTCACAATCGTCACTATTGACGTCAGCCTTTGGAAACATGGCAAGTTTTTTTCACCTTCCATCTCTTCGCAATTAAATGGAAATGCGTAGCAATCGGGGTCGGCGAGAGTAGGAATAGGGGCGTATTAGACAATGACGTCGCGACTTTTACGTTCTTCGGTGCTTTTTTCTATCCCAGCTATCTTTGAAGATAGAATGAAGAAAGATAGAAAAAACCCGTCGAACAGATATCCTACAATTTCGAAAGAAAAGCTCGATTGTTTCGAGAACTTTCGCGACTTCTCTGCTATTCATTCCTTCTTCTCTTCCAGATCGCCCGAACGGTGTCGTTCAACAACGTCTCATCCGGGTATATCGCCATGCCGTCTGCCAACCTGGAGAAACTGGCGCAGCTGACGTTCAAGTTCAAGACGACGCAGGAGGACGGTCTGATCTTTTACTCGTCCAACGATGACCAGAGCAACTACCTGTTCGTGGGGCTGCAGAAGGGCAGCATCATCATGAGCAGCAGCCCCGGTGGTGAGGTGAGAACCAACCGCGACGTCAAGTACAACGACCGCGAGTGGCACTACGTATCTGCCACCAAGGCCATCCGGCAGATGAGGCTGGACATCGACGACTTCTTCTCCGTCGAGGCGGAGGTTCCGGTGGACGCCTTCGTCGACACCTCCTCGCCCATGTTCTTCGGCGGGGTGCCCGAAGGATTCGAGATCGAGTCCCCGGAGCTCGCCTCCTACCCGCCTTTCGTCGGATGCATCGGTGACACAACTGTCAACAACAAATTCCAGAACTTCGCTGACACGCAGGACCGCAAGTTCGTGTCCCTCGCCAGTTGTCCGCTGGCAGACCCACACGAAGAGAGCACGCCGCTCAAGCCGGACGAACTGCCGGGTTCCGGATACAGTGAACCAACAAGTAAGTCGAGGGACACCCACCGCCGCTCCATCCTTTCTTTTAACAGTTACTTGGCTTTGTCTGGTGTTGGGCGCAGCTTGGCCACATATGGCCCCCTTGCTCCAAAAAATCCAAATTCAACCAACCACCCCATTGCATTAACCAAAATTGAGTTTTGTAGTGCGTATATATCTTTTCCGTGATACGGCAAGAGTCGAAATTGCTCTCTCTCTCTACTTTTCAGAATCTTAAGTTCTTCTCTATCTCCCAATTTAAGTATTCCGGAAGAAAGAGAAGCATATGCCATTATTGGGGTTTTATGGCGCAAGGCCATTATGGGTCCATACTGCCCCAGACACAAGACATACTGTATCAAGTCATAGACACACACAATGAAAGTTTTACTCATCCAGAAGAGAGAGAAATTACACTCGACAGAAATCGAACCTGCGCCGCATACAACTGCTGGCGCAGTGGACATACCCACTGAATTCATCCCATTCTAATTTAGATTAGCAGATTCATTCAGTTTCGATTTGAAGCATGTTATATTATTTTTCAATTAATGATGCATTTGGCTGCTTTGGACGCATCGACAGTCAAACTTCCACCGCCCCCCCCCACCCACAAAAAATAGAGTCCTCCCAAAGATCCTAAGAAGTGGCAGCATGGCCAATTTCAGCAGCCCTAACATGAAATCAGCTGCACTTTAATCGGAATGTGCGGTGACTATTGACAGTTGTATGGACATAACAGACAAATCTCACTTGGACGGTTAGTCATATAATTGCATCTGCTCGGCCTTAACGAATCTTTGAATCTCTTCAACAAGGTTAAAAGGCCTGTGGAATCCGAGCAAAACAAATCGATCATCGCCTATATTATTTTGCTCCAGTATGACGTCACCTACATACGTTCAAACCATAAGATAAATATATATGAAATTAAAGTCATGCAGTAGAAGTTAATATATGCAGTTTTGATGGGGATTATTACATTAGTTTTTGTATTTTATGCCGTTCTGAGAACGGATCTTGTACAGTTCTGAGACATTGGATTCGTTTCAGGTTCTACGTCAGTATCAGTGGACGAAGACGAGGTAACATTTCCTCCTGATGCCCAGTTCGAGGCCAACTACCACGGTCAGTGTGTTCTGCCGCTACAACCACAACCCGACACCAGCGTCAAGCCCGGGGACGGTGTTCGTTTCGGGAACACACCCTACAGCAGGCAAGAGTTCTCCAAAAACTCCGAGTTCATGGGCAGTATTTTGGACGATAGCATATTCGCCTTGGAGTTCAAAACTTCGGCCAACAACGGAGTCATGTTTTATGTCGGGGGTAGCAACCACATCGATTACGTTGGGCTGGTGATGGAAGATGGAAAAGTAAGTCTTCTTGTTAATTCTCGCAATCTCAATCCAGGCAGGTGACTTTTTGCTCTTTTCAGCCTTCTACTTTCATGGGCCGCGGTAGCCTTGTTGGAAGAATAACGGACTAGTAACCGGAAGATTGAAAGTTCGAATCCAACCTAAGATGGTGGTATACAAAGGGGGCTGGTGCACGTTGAATCTGTCGTGGCCTCAAATGTCCTCACGTTGGCGTGGTGTGGATATTTGAAAAGTGGGGTGCTAGCTCAGGTGTGACATTGTCATCTGACTTTGGTTCCAAATGACGTGGTGTTGTCCTCGAATCTTTTCCTTGGGAGATACCGTCGTCAATAGCCCATTGTGTTGCTCCCAGTACGACGTTAATTAAAATACCAACCTACCTTTCTTCTTTCTTAGCAAAGTCCTCTCGGAGGTATAATTTTAGGAATTTCGACGATTTGTTTCGAAGTTTTGCAAGTCGTTCTTTTAGAACCACTCTCCTGTTGGAAGAGTCGTGGATTACCGACCGGAGGGTCGCGAGTTCGCAACTCGAGCCAACGAAAGACCATCACTTTCGTTGGGTTGGTACACTTTAAATCTATCGTGGTCTCAAATCGCATGGTGTGAAGAGTGGGATGCCAGCTCAGGTACTGACCTCGTATTCTGACAGTGGTTAATAAGAAGGTTTTGACCTCGGATCTTACCCTTTGGGATTATCCCAGACCATCGCTAATAGCCGTTTTGCTGCTCCAGTGCACCGTAAACTTATATTGTTCGAGCGTCACGCGAACATACTTTGGCGCGTCTCAATGTTAGGAAGAGTTCATTTCACTAAGGCTGTCCTTAGGGCTAAACTCGTCTAGCGTTGTAAATGCGATCCCCTACGCCTTTTTCTTTTCTAAATGCTCGACTCATTTATGTCAACATTTATTCAAGACCAAAGAAAATGCTAAAATGGTCAATAGAGCAACATATTCCGCGCTCAAAAGTCCTAAAGTAAGGTAATCCAATCACTATGAATTCTACTTGACGCAGACAGTCTCTACTCTCAGTGGTTACACTACAACAGCACACACCAGGTTTTCATACACGAAGACTTATTCGGAGCATTTATGGTTAATTTGGGTTTTTTTTCCCTCGTAATGCTTTTAGTTGTTATGTATCTCTACACCGTTTCCACCCAGCACACACCAAAACTCACTATTTTACACCATCTACCCAAGACTACAGATGCTCGTGATTTCGAGGTCTTTGTGTTCTCATTGCATTGTCAGTAACAGTAATACATTGGTCAGTGTGTTATGCCGTTGCAGCCATGGTTCGACACGAGAGTCAAGCATGAGGTCGGTGTTCATTTTGGGAACCCCCTCTCCAGTTAATCCCACAAGTCTCTACCCAACAGATGAACAGAAATCAACCATCCACTGACAACAGACTAATCACGCGGATGACTAAAGGTTCGACTTGTACGTATATCCAAATCTCGTCTTCCTTTATGGATCCGTCGAACCAATGAGCATCGAGAACGGGAATGACTGACAGGTTTGGTCACTTCCATCTCATCGTTCATTGGTTTGACGGATCTGAATACGGGTAGCTAGAGTGCCTATATAATAAGAGTGGCGACAAGGGACCCAATTTGGATCAATGCGCATGCGCGGCAGCCATTTTTCTTCCAGAATCGTCTCAAAGATGGTTGCTGGGCGAATTAATATATCATTTCAAGGAGAACAAAAAGCATATGATTGTTATAATATGGATACACTCGGTATAAATTATAATCATACAAACGCTCAATTACATGCGTAATTGATGAGATGGTTTGCACAACGCGCTAACTTAACCATGTTGTTCAAAAAAAGCTATTTACTTAAAAAGTTTTCAAATTTATACTGACAAAACACTAAAATAATAATAAATAAACATTCTAGAACACGAAATGGAACATGAAAAAGATATATTTTCTTTTTAATTTAATATGCACCCGTTTTTCTCGAACACACAAAAAGTTCCCATGTTAAGTCTAAGGGAGCTAAGAAAAGACCGCCTCGGGTGGTAGGAAAGGTCTCTAAGTCAATCAGAAAGTGTTTCCCGTATGTCACCACTCTTATTATATAGGCACTCTACGGGTAGCAGATTCGGTCAGCCGCACGAGTGTAGAAGAGCCTTAAAACAACATCATTCTTCGTTTTTTTTTTAGGTTAAAGTGCCGTACAATCTCTGACAAAGGAGGCTTTTACTACATAAAAAATTGAACGAATATTTTTTAGTTATGTTTAGTTTTCTGGGTATTTTTTGTTTCGTTTGTAATTTGAATGTTTGTTTGTAGATTATTTATGTGTTCAACTGCGGCTCGGGTAGCGCCGTCATCTCTTCTCAGAACAAGTACAACGACGGCACGTGGCACCGCGTGGTGTTTTCGCGTCAGCTTCAGGAGGGTCGTCTGGTCATCGACGACGAGGAGGAGGTCCGCGGCACCTCCCACGGCACCGCCAACTCCGTCAACGTCAAGCCACCCTTCTACGTTGGAGGGCTGTCCGAAGAAGTGGCCAGGGAGTCCAAGAACAACCTGAAGGTAAGTCTCTGCCCGCTTCTGTCTCGTCAGAGTTGTAGCCAATTAAATTGATTTGAAATATCAACCCTAAAAGGAAAACAAGTTTAAAATATATCTCCTAGATGGCGCCCCCCCCCCCCCGAATTTTTTTTCATGAAAATCAGCAAAGCTTGATAAAAAAAAATCTTTGGAGAAATTTGTTTACCTGTCCTGAAAGTGCTCGGGATTTTGTTGACCTAAAAATGCACAAAAAAAAACATAGAAAAGTACCTAATAAATGTGACAAACGGACCTTAAATGAAATTCATAGCTTCGATTTCCAAAATATTTTATATTACACACAAATCGTCTACTATTAAAACATTTTTTTGGACTTTAAAACAAGGACTTTAAAAAACGTATTTCTTGTAAAGGTAATAAATTCAGTCACTTAAATTTGTGCATTTTTGACAGCCTAACCAAAAATTTAAGCTCACAAGGTTTTTTTTTATAGTAATCCCCAAGTTTAAAGTTTTTGTGGTAGCTCAGGACAGAATTAAAACAGCTACAAGGTGCAACAGACTAAAAATTTCACCATCATTGTTACATATATCAAGATATAATAGCAAATCAATTTTTGCTAATTATTAGTCAAGAGTTAGATAGTAGTTCAATTTATACTAAAATTGTGTATTTGTTAGAGCGCGCGATTTTGAAATCGCGATTTGATGTGCTCTAATTTATGATACTTTATTTTCCGTATTTATCGTTTAGGCAACATCCTGCCATAAGTCGACTGCAAAATTGAATTCTGATGAGAAAGAAAGCGATAGGTTTCCGATTAGAGTTCAACGGTTGTTGTCATGTGATATATCGTAATAAATGTTCCGTGTTTCAATGCAGTTTTGATTCAGTTAACTTTTCCTCACTTCCCAATTTTTAGTCGTCATTGGAAAGTGTTTGTCTTGTGAAGACAGACAAACAAACTTTGTTTAGAAAAACAAAACGTTTAATTAACAAAACACGAAAAGGACTTTTGTACACATTTGGAGCAAGATGTATCTCTGCTCTGGATTACTTAAACATAGGCTTAAAAAAGCCAAATAAACACCATTTCACACGAACTGTTGTTCCGTCCATCACAAAAACTGCTCTCCCCTCGCACCCCTCCTTCTTTCCCCTCTTCGGACGGAGGTGGTATGGCGTCACAAGCCTTCGAGATGTCTCCTTCTGGCACCGGACCTTATCTCTCATCTAAGCCTCGGACCGTACAGATTCCAATGAAGATTCTACGTGCACAATTAAGAAATACACTTACGAATTTTAGAGGACACTTGAGCCCTTGAATAGAGTAGAAAGCGGAAACAGTATTTAAATTACATTTTCAATCAGACCGCTTTTAAATGGGTATTCTGATAAAATATTTTTTTCTGTTCTAATTCTTTTTCGTTTGCAAACACATAATCCATTGTGTTGTTTTGAAAATGCAGCATTTGTGTAGAGAGGCAAGCTTCACTATTTCTATTTCGCTCATGAAGTGAAGACACACACAGTCACGGTTTTTGTAAACAGAACAGTTTGAGTTTCCGTCAGAAGAATGTTATATGTGTGTACTGTTCTAATAAGTCAGTGTGATTTATTTATTTATTCTTGTTAGCCGTTAAGCATCGGGTAGATCGGCCCAGATCCCTACCTTTTCATTTTTGATTTGTGGTGTTTTGACGCCATAATTTGAAAGTCTCCTTGGGAATTTCCATACAAGATTTTCCTTTCAGTTGAGCACAAAAATGTCTGCGCTCCACTAATAAATTTGTTTGAATTGTGTCTCTTTAGGGCATCAACCTGTCCTTCCCCGGCTGCATCCGCGACGTGGAGGCCCAAGGCGAGCTCCTGACACGTGGCAGCGAGTCCAGGAACACGACCGGATGCTCCAGCAAAGTGGAGGAGGGAACCTTCTTCTCATCTGACGGAGGACACCTCGTGCTATGTGAGTACCGGATTCACATATGTCTTCTGTATTTACATCCTTTAATGTCTTTCTTAACATTGTTTCCGAGGGCAGTTGGAAGAGTAACGGATTAGCAACCAGAATTGCGAGTCGTGGTTACAGACAAAAGTTGCCTTTAGAAAACTTGATCGAAATGGCACCAATATCCGAACGAAGAGTAGTAAAGATCGGATCATTTCCTAGCGAGAACGAAAGGGGAAGTCAACTTTAAGTGCTATTTTTATCGATACCTTTTGACGCAGAATACGTCTTGCATTTCGAAACCGGCGTACCACTCTTACGGCCATATTCACAAGTCTCGAGTTAACTCGAGGATCAGTTGATCCGCGAGTAAGAGTTAACTCGAGGATTATCAAAAACGGTATTCTCAAACGGCGTGTTAAGTGATCCGGGGATTAAAATGAGACGCTCGCTATGATTGGCTCCTCACGATCACATGATATTGTTTACATTGGTTAGGACGCCCGAATCTGCATTCATACTGATCAAGCCCGTACTTCGCCGTAGAATTGATTCCAAATTGTGAATAAATAGGACTCGCACAGCATTTTAATATGGGTTTGGGGAAAGAAATGCAAAGGTATTTAATCTCAAATTGGATTTTTATGGAAACCTAAATTTGGCAAGAAAGAATTGTACACAATGTTTTGACAGATGTATGTAATCTGATTATCTTTGTACTTGTCAGTATGGGTGTGTGTTGGTGGTGTGAAAAGTGACTTGCATTGTCAATTTTTTTTCATTCGTAATAAATCAACAGAATAATTTTTATTCTACGACGAATTTGTATCTGCCATGGTCATTTTCTACCGTTCGAATCTCTGGCTTATAGGACAGAGGTGGCGCCATCTATCTTTTCGCTAAGCTGCTTGGTTAAGATTACGCAGCTATTTTTATTTTCATTTTTCTTTTGAATTTCAATAAAAATATGTTTAAATTTTTCCATTTAAGCAATATTTTGATAAGGAGATTAGCTGCTATGTAGCAGGTGCTCCGTAATGACAGATCCAGTTCAGTCGTCGCAAGAATTCTGTAATTGAGCATAGAATGAAATGTGTCCTCCATTTTCTTTTTCCAAAAAGATGGTACTGCGCATGCGTTAAATGTAACTCGCGAGTTAACTCGCCGATTTCGGAGGATCAAAATGTAACACCGAAACGGCAGTTTAAACCACGGATCAGGACTTGTGAATACGGTTTTTTCGATAACTCGCGGATTATCGTTGATCCTCGAGTTAACTCGGACTTGTGAATACGGCCGTTAGTTTGTAAATGTCACAAAAAAGCGGTTGCAAAGCATTTAATAACTTGAAAAGTGTAAATGATACACAAAGGAACGGTATCGCCTTCAAAAGAGCATTCAACAAAAAATATGCCGACTAACCAGTAGAGTGGTTAAAGTGTTATCCTCTAGATCGGAGGGTTCCTGGTTTGAATCCGGGTCCGTGCGTGGATGTTTGTAAGCGTATGGTTTAGAGGCGGCTGGTGCATCTTAAAACTGTCATGGCCGAAAGTCCTCACGTCGGGTGGGTGTGGAAGTTTGGAGAGTGTGATGCCAGCTCAGGTGTTGCTTCGGCATCTGACCGTGGTTCAAAATGACGAGGTGTTGTCCTCGGATCTTTCCCTTAAGGGATTGATCCCGGACCGTCGTCAATAGCCCGTTGTGTTAATCTAGTACGACGTCAACTAAAATTTATCAACAAAAAATATAAATGCTCACTGATCTTCTGCTAACGTCATCGGCTGCTGCAATGCAATCGCAGTGCAAAGTTGAGTCACGAAAATGCGCACTTCCGTCCACATAAAATTAGTTTAGCTCCGGCCACCTTTGTGTGAGCACGACGTTTGAGGTGTCATTTGTTTTGTCTCTTTGCTCTTTATAAATAACTAGCCACTGCGTGGCCAGCACGGCGTGACTGTTCTTTTCGTGGGGTCAGCTCAGACCATTGCTCACTAACCTTCGGTGATTGCTAAGAATTCCCATTTGGATTGCTTCGAAAACCAACACCACGGGCAACACCGTGATGGCCTCCAATCGGCGTGAGGTCACAATCTTTTGCGAAAATATAAATATTCATTTGAAAAATTATTTATTAAAAGAAAATCAAATGTATAAGGTATCGATCTATTGTAACATTTTTCTTGCCCGTGACAGTTCTTTTCGTGGGGTCAGGTGTGACCACTGCTCATCAACCCCTTTGATTGCTACGCATTCCTATTTAATTGCTAAGAGATCTAATAGACGTGACGTCACAATCTTGTGCGAAAGTATAAAAGATATTCAGTTGAAAAATTATTTATTGAAAGAAAATCAAATGTATAAGGTATCTATCTGGTGTAAAAGTTTTAGCAGGTTTGAAATTAGTTGTGTGAAATTTTCAATCTATCTTTAACGATTCCGATTTTACAAAAAGGAAATAAACAATACGAGTCAAAAAATTTTTAATTTGTTTTGCTTCCTTTCGTTGGAATTGTTTGAGCGCACGAAATGCAATCTGTGATTTTTCGATCGCGACGGTCAAATTCGCATGGGAAAAAATTTATCAAAGTTACAACTTAAAAATTATTTATTTTAAGAAAATCATATACATACTACCGATGTATTGTAAAATTTTCCGCAGATTTCAAATCCGTTGAAATTTTTACTCTATCTTTAACGGTCTTGGAGATAGAAAAAAGAACTACATAAATCCAGTTAAAACTTTATTTGTTTTGTTCGTCCGCTGAAATAGATCGTTGCTCGGAAAATCAAACGGAAATGGAAAAAATAAACTTAGAATCTGTCATCTCTTTATACTGTTGCCATTCAAAGGAAAACAATTCTAATTAAATTCCAATACATTGATTTTAAAATGTTCTAGATTACATTTTTAAATTCGAGCTAGACACAAAAATTGGAAAAATTTTGTGGAAAAAATAGGTGTCGTTTTCTGTGTCAGTCAAAGAAAGCTTTGTTTGTATGCTACTCCTTGACGACGATTTATAAGCGGATCCTTGAGACGAAGAAGATTATGAGTGTTCTCGATGATCCATTTTCTCGATCACTTACGATTGTCTTGCGTTCCATTTGACACCCTTTCTCTTTCCAGACGACAAGTACCGCGTCGGGCAGAGCATATCCATAACCCTGGACATCAAGCCCCGGAACCTGTCCGGCGTCCTGATCGCCGTGCACGGCCGGCAGGACTACCTGATCCTGCAGCTGGTGGACGGCCGCGTCGAGTTCAGCGTGGACAACGGCGCCGGTCCCATCACGGCCACCTACATCCCGGCCGAAAAGCACGACCTGTGCGACGGAAAGTTCCACACCATACAGGTGGCCAAGTCTAGCAACGTCGTCACCCTGGGCGTGGACAGCCTGTTCTCAGCGCCCGGGATCGGAGTGGGGGGCGTGTCGTCCACGGACACACACGACCCGCTGTACGTGGGCGGGCTGCCGGACTCCTCCCTGACCAAGAGGGGAGTCCTGACCACCGACAACTTCGTGGGCTGCATGCGCTACCTGGAACTGGACCAGAAACCGCAATCGATGGCGCAATCCAGAGTGGTCGGACACGTCACTCTCAACACGTGTCCCACGACATAACGAAATAAAAAGACATTTTAGTTTTGCATTTCTTGAACTACACGATTCTGTAACAGACCCCGATGTATAAGTTGTTGCATTTTCCCTCAAAACAATTCATACAAGATTAAAATAAGCACATTTTCTCATACAAATTAGGTATTTATTATTGTATTAGTGATGCAGCGGAACATTAGAGATGGTACGAATGATTGGGATAGGGTGGCCCCAACCCTAAAAAGTATTAGTACTCAATGCATTCAGATCCCTAGACCCTTTCGGGGCCGCTCAGTAGTATGCCCACTAAGCTAACACCTTTTGATTCCTCCTTGGGTGTATTTCTCTATTCAGTGTCAGTAAAAACCTTCATGATGTGTATGTCTATTATTTGAAATTGTTTGTCTTGTGTCTGGCTCAGCAATACGGCCCTTGCGCGATAAAAACTCAACCAATCAACCCTAGACCCTTTCTGGGACCTACTAAGGGGATTCAATTACTGTATAGTCAGTTGCTCATATTATTTGTGTATTGCTAATAATCATCTTCCATTTTGTGGGGGCTTACCATGAAAAGTATTGATGGGTTCAGGCTCCTAGCTAGAGCATAGCCCGCTGTGTTGCTCTAGTACGACGTTAACTAAAATTACCATTACCTAGCTAGAGCGTGCTTGGTGTATGTAGCTGTTTTTAAAATAACGTATTTGTGGTTTCTCATCGGAAATATTTATCTCTTCCATTTGGGTGGAACACAAGGAAGTTGGTTCCCTAGAAAAGGACCCCGTCAAGGGATGACAATGAGAGCTGACGAAAAAATATTAAACAAAATTCAATAAAATAGGTTTATTTCAGACATTATGATAACAGCCAGGTATTAATATATTAAATGAGAAGAAAAAAATTAATAAAACCCAAGAGTTAAAAAAAATACACAAGAAAATGGTATAAACCTATTAAGGTGAACTAAAGATGGGGTGACCCAACAGATCCCATAAAATGGGTGATAAGGTAATTAAAATATCGACGATAAAGATGCTAAAATGTGGCGTCTTTTTTGATGGAACGATTTCAGCTATAAACATGGAATGACCAATGGGAAGACGAGTAATAAAAACATCAAACCGTCTAGAGGGTAAGGACGACATTAGTGTTACTCTTGAAAATATATTGCGCACTTTATAGTTCACTCGTCTTCATGCCATTTGTTTCCCACGGTAGGTATTTAACTGACGTCGCACTGGAACAAGACAGCGGGCTATTGGTGCAGGATCGACCCCCGAAGGGAAAGACGCGATTGTGTCACCCGATGCCCAGTACAAAATGACGGAGATCATCGTATGGAACACGAATATTTTGAAAAGCATTTTATGCAGCAGCATTGGCCAATGTGTTGCCAAACAATTGCGACTCTCTGATCCAACAAAATTTAATACCAAAACCACGCCGGACGCTTATTAAGCTTTAAAATACGACAAAGGATGCTTATGAAAATGTGAAATGAATGACTCCACGACAGCTATATAGTGCAAGTGTCTTAAATGTATTTTATTGCTTGACGCAAGCTAAAACTTCAGCTGTAAAAAATAGAAACAAAAATGGAAGTGAAAAGCTAGAAGTATCTGCACCGCAAACAAAAGCACAGCCGACACCAGTGGGCGACTTAGATCAATCAGTGTATATGAGGCTAAACAAGTAGAAAACCGACGATAAATAATAGGGGGTGGTATTTGACCGCTCGTAGACAGGAAACTGGTATAGAAAAGAAAAAATTAGGTCGCCATGGTAACGTTGAAAGAATTGGTCGAACTGCCACTTCTATAGAATGAAGATGCATTCTACCCCAAGGATGCGAATTCCGGAAGGGTGATGTCTAAAGAGCCGATCACAAGAACTGTCGTGGAGTGAATTTTGCAGTGGATGATCTGGGATGACTCAAAAGACGGTAATAGAGTTGTAGTAACAACACAAGACGTGTGGAAACCACAGATGGTTCGTCGTCACAACGTACAGGCTTTAAACGGGCGAAGAGCTCCGGAACAGATAGTGCAGTGTGATGCACTGTATCGAGCTTTCGTAGTACATACGGAGCCATAGGTAAATCTAGAACGAATTGTACAGCACGGTAGAGTTAAGCATGACGGACCGTTCTACAAAGAGGTACGAACTCAAGATTGATTTTCTTCTCACAGCTGCTCGACGTGGGGTTGAAAGGTCAGTTTTGGGTCGAATAATACACCAAGAAAACATACTATGTCCACCACTGCAATCCTCTTACCATCCAGAAATATCTTTGGGTCAGGATGCAGGTTCGGGCAGAAATGAACGAGTCTTTTGAGAGGAAAAGCTGAAACCGTTATCGACACTTCAACCTCGTCAAGCGTTTGCCTGATGTCGTCGCTGGACCTACCCCTGCAATGAATCAATCACCGTGGGTTGGCGAGCGTATTGTTTTTTCTTTTTTTTATCTCAGTATAGCATTGTATCAATAGAATACTTTTTAACGCTAAAACAATTAACTCTCTCTCTCTCTCTCTCTCTCTCTCTCTCTCTATACATTTTAAAATCTATTTCATCATCTATGATTTCATTAAATTTTTTGGAATCATTAGGCAAAATTAAAATTGGAAAACAGTGTATCAGACTAATTTCCATATCACCCAAGGGGTAAGGTTTCTTGATGCATTACCCTTTTTGTAATTAGCTAAGCGGGTTCCTCAGAGGAGGCATATTTCCTTTCATTTAATTGTGCATTGGACAGGGAATGAGGGTGGGATATGTTAATGATTCGTGGAATCAGGTCTTGTGTCACACCACCTCTTTTTGCTATATATGGTGAATGCGTGTGGTTCCTATTGCCTACTGCAGAGGGCCACGCTTCATAGATATATTTGCAGACATTTATTGGATATTTAGGAATATATTACAGAAGAATCTAAAGTAGCAGCAGAGAGCCCCCTCATCTGTCCGTTCTCCACCAGTCAAATTCCTTCTTTCTCTTTTCCAGAACGGGCTGACCTTTCAAGGACACCCCCGCCCAAAGTCCTTAGAGGAATTTCTTCCCCTTTCTACAAATCTTGGTTCTTCCTTGGGTTGGCAAGAGAACCCCAGAACGTCACACTTCCCCACCGGTTTAAAATTGTCAGACCTCTTGGTCTTATAATTAAAAATCACCATTTAAGGGTTGCAGGTACACTGGTGCCCTTCTAATCGGCGTCGTCACCAACGAGCCAAATTGGGAGTCCGTGTGATTGTTTGTGTCCCTAGTTGGCAAACATGCCTCAATAATACTCTCATGCATGAGTCTACAAACTAGGTTCAGATAAAATTATTGACACCAACCAATAGAACTAGGGAAAGGAATATATACAAACATCTTTTTTCAACACTTAAACACTCTTACCAATGCCATGATGGCTGTTATCCAATAGGATACGAATTTTCATTTGGTTTGCGAAATTCGTAGCAATCACGGGGGGTTAGCGAACAGTGGTCCCACCTGACCCCACGAAAAGAACAGTCACGGCCAACGCCGTGACTAGTTGTTGATAAACCATAATTCCATTTCTGAAAAAGTGCTAAACATGCAAAATATAAAACCTACTGAATATATACCATTAACAAGAAAGTCAATAATAGTCAGTAAGTTGTCTCTGCTTCTATAACCAAATGAGTAAATAATATTCTGCCTAGTAGTATGTAATGAGTTAAATGATCAGATGTTTTTCAATGTTGCACTTCTATTATCATGATTATTTGAACCAAAAGAAATTCATTATTGATGACATATGAAATGGTCACCAAAAACAAACGTCTTCTAGTTTTATATCATTACTGCTATACAAAAATACAATGCTCTGGAGTTGCATCCGGAAAAGAAAAATAATTATTTTTCCCCTTACATAAAAATACAATGATACAAAGCTCTGGCGTTCCATCCTGAAAAAAAAATACTTATTTTCTCCTTACATAAAAATACAATGATACAAAGCTCTGGAGTTCCATCCTGAAAAGAAAATAATTATTTTCCCCCTTAAATAAAAATACAATGATACAAAGCTCTGGAGTTCCATCCTGAAAAGAAAATAATTATTTTTCCCCTTAAATAAAAATACAATGATACAAAGCTCTGGAGTTCCATCCTGAAAAGAAAATAATTATTTTTCCCCTTAAATAAAAATACAATGATACAAAGCTCTGGAGTTCCATCCTGAAAAAGAAAAAATTAACTGTTTCCTCATATATAAAAATACAATGTTCTAGAGTTGAATCCTGAAAAAGAAAAATTAATTATTTTCTCCTTACATAAAAATACAATGATACAAAGCTCTGGAGTTCCATCCTGAAAAGAAAATAATTATTTTCCCCCTTAAATAAAAATACAATGATACAAAGCTCTGGAGTTCCATCCTGAAAAGAAAATAATTATTTTTCCCCTTAAATAAAAATACAATGATACAAAGCTCTGGAGTTCCATCCTGAAAAGAAAATAATTATTTTTCCCCTTAAATAAAAATACAATGATACAAAGCTCTGGAGTTCCATCCTGAAAAAGAAAAAATTAACTGTTTCCTCATACATAAAAATACAATGTTCTAGAGTTGAATCCTGAAAAAGAAAAATTAATTATTTTCTCCTTACATAAAAATACAATGATACAAAGCTCTGGAGTTCCATCCTGAAAAGAAAATAATTATTTTCCCCCTTAAATAAAAATACAATGATACAAAGCTCTGGAGTTCCATCCTGAAAAGAAAATAATTATTTTTCCCCTTAAATAAAAATACAATGATACAAAGCTCTGGAGTTCCATCCTGAAAAGAAAATAATTATTTTCCCCCTTAAATAAAAATACAATGATACAAAGCTCTGGAGTTCCATCCTGAAAAAGAAAAAATTAACTGTTTCCTCATGCATAAAAATACAATGTTCTAGAGTTGAATCCTGAAAAAGAAAAATTTATTATTTTCTCCCCTTACCATAAAAATACAAAATTACATAAAAAAAATACAGATATCGCACTTCTTATAACAGTATCAGTTTTCGCAATAAACGGAGAAACTAACCGTAACAACTCAAGTCTCTTCGTCCATTCTCAAATAAATTCGCCAGTTATTTGGTCCATTTCTCAATTCTTTCAATAATTTTATATGAGAGAATTCCCTTTTCTTTAGCAACCATTGACGGTTCCACTTTGTTCTTGGTCTTCGCGACTTTTTCACTTTTCTCGCTGAACAACCGATATATAACAACACTACTTCCTAAATGGCAAAAGCTTATTTAGCGGTCAACAACGAATATTTGACAAGAAATCGTTACGATTTATCATAGCGTGTAAACAATACTCACTCTTTCGATTTATCGGAACAATAAATTTGTCAATCACATCGTCACAATTTATTGTATCGTGTAAACCTGCCTTTAAGAATGTGCGAGGTTACTCTTGGATCATCCGTATTTATTTGCTATTTATGTGAAATATGTTATGAAAATTTTTTCCAACCTTCTAGATCTTATAATCTTCACTATCAAAATGATGGATGTAAATCTTGAAAACCTGTAACCTCACCTACTTAAATTTTAAGGCCATATCTTGAAATGGCTACAATTTGGATTTCCAATTAAAATCTTAGCAGCAGCATGTCTTATGAATATGTGAGGTTACTGTATCCATTCTTATTTGCTACTTATCTGAAATATTTCTTGACAAAAAACAATTTAATTCAATAATTTTGAACTTTCATTACATCTTATGGTCTTCACAATGCAAATGATTGTAGTAAATCTTCAAAACGTGTAGCTGTCTCGTCTTTTCAACATTAATGAAACTTATTCATTGCCACATGGGTAGTCAGTAGCTACACAGAGTTTCAAATATAAATTTCCTAAAGTCGAAAGTATTACATTTTTTTCTAACATCTAAATTCTTAGCAATCTGATGAACAAAGTATGATACAAAGACACCACAACTACTTCTATCTGTCTGGTTAAAGTGAGGAGGGCAGGAAATTAACCAATCCTCCTGAAGATTTAAAGCTTTACAGATATGATGTTTCCATAATTGAATGGAATCTTTGTAATTTTGAGCAGATGTTGTACCAAGAAGATCATAGAAATCAAATTTTTTCTCTTGAATTTTTCCAACTAATAGAACCCAATGATTTTTTTCATTTAAAGGTATAAATAAATATTCACTATGGGCAAATTGTTCGCTAGTCAATTGAGTTAAGACTTCATTAGTGTTACTGATATAATTCGTTTCAAAGCACCTGGCAGCCAAGGAATTAGTACCATAAAGAATCTTATGTAAAAATCCATCAATAACACTATCATAAAGCCAGCCACATTTGAAATCAGATGCTGCAGCTGTTAATATCAAAATTTCTTCGTTTGGAATGCAAGGATCAAGAGATTTAATTTCTAGCAAGCTAATGGAAATGCCATCAGTGTGGAATACAGGCTGATTAATATTGTTTGAATCAAGTTTAGGAGTAAACGTTTCGTAATTTTCAGAAGTACTTTCATTATTAAATGCTTTTTGACATGCCAAATTACTGTCTTTACTTAAATAACTATGAGGCGAATCTAACAAATTGTCTTGCATGGCTTTTTTTTAATAAAAGTAGGATAATTACCTGCTTTGCGTTTGGAAGCTTTAGTGGCTGTTGTTTTAAAGAAGCTTTGGCGAGTCAACTTTTGATTTGGAGATGTAGGTACAAATGGCATTTTATTACTAAACTCTTCCAAAGTCTTTGATTTAACTGCACCTTTGCATTCAGACACAAGATTTGTTAACGTTTTGGTAATGTTAGGCAATAGCACTTTTTTAACAGTTGGATCATGAATAAGAGCAAGTAGCTCAGACATTAAACTTCTACATGATTCAAGCTTATCTTCAACAAAATGTGGCATAGCATCTGGAGAAATCTTGGGTTTTGCCACAAATTCTAAAGAGGGGCAGATTTCCATCTTTTCGATAGAACTATCACTTATAGACAAAGCTTCTCGGCAGGAAATCGAATGAATTTTATGGATATAGTACATCAGTTGGGATAGGGAAGAAATAGTACATCAGTTGAAAAGAATTAAGCCATCTAAAGCACCAGGGCCAGACGATATTTATCCGAGAGTACTAGTGGAATGCGCGGAAGAACTGGGGGAAGTAATTCACACGATATTTAATTCAACATATAGCACAGGTTGGGTGCCAATGGATTGGAAGTTGGCCAACATAACTCCAATTTTCAAAAAGGGAAAACAAAGTGATCCAGGCAACTATAGACCAGTAAGTCTAACATCAGTAATTTGCAAAATATTTGAATCTCTGTTAAAAAAGCATATAATGTTATACTTGGAGGAGGGGGGACTGTTATCAGAGAATCAGTATGGGTTTAGGAAGGGCAGATCCTGCTCTACAAACCTTTTGAAGTTCTACGAAAAAATTACTGAGGAGCTGGATAATAAGAGCAGTGTGGATATCATGTACATAGATTTTCAAAAGGCTTTTGATAAAGTACCTCATGAGGCATTACTGTTTAAATTGGAAAGGCTGGGGATTCAGGGAAAAACATTAATATGGATAAAGAATTGGTTATTGGGTAGAAAGCAGAGAGTGCAGGTAAAAGGAAATTATTCACAGTGGACATAAGTTATAAGTGGGGTGCCTCAGGGATCAGTTTTGGGACCAATTTTATTTATAATTTTCATAGATGATATAGGTCAGGGGATCAAGAATAGAATCAGTATATTTGCAGATGACTTAAAAATATGGGGGACAGTGGATACCAAGTTACAGATAGAAAATTTACAAGGGGATTTTGATAAGATATCCGAATGGGCTGTAAAATGGAGTATGTCATTTAATGTAGGGAAATGTCAAGTTCTGCATATGGGTTACAGGAATAGTGGAGCCGAGTACTGTCTGCAGGGAGTAAAGGTAAAGGAGGTAGAAACAGTCAAGGATCTTGGGGTGATAATTCACAGGGATTTTAAAATGGGTCACCAATGTTCAGCTGCGGGTAAAAAGGCTAATAGGTTATTGGGGTATATTAAAAAGACTGTAACTTCAAGGGATAAGAATATAATCTTGCCATTATATAAGGGTTTAGTAAGACCACATCTAGAATATGCTGTACAATTCTGGGCTCCATATATGAGAAAGGACATAGAATCAATTGAAAGGGTTCAGCACAGAGCTACAAAAATAATAAAGGGGCTAGCAAATTTCGACTATAATGAACGTTTAAGTAAGCTAAACATGTATACACTGGAAAGAAGAAGAAGGAGGGGGGATTTGATTCAGCTTTTCAAGTTTGTAAAACAAGGGGACACAGAGGGCTTAAATTTCAATAGGGATAACAGAACAAGGGGCCATGGGTATAAATTGAATAAGACACATTTTAATCGGGATTTAAGGAAAAACTACTACTTTAATAGGGTAATAGACAGTTGGAACGCGTTGCCAGAAAATATAGTTAATTCAAAGGGAGTGTACGAATTTAAGACACAATTGGATAGTCAGTGGGAATTGGAGAATTCATAAACAAAGGACCAGCCTTGTTGGGCTTGAGCCTGTAGCTGGTCGTCAATATTTGTATTTGTATATGTTTACATAATGGGTTGTTATCAGGACAGTTGCAAATATACAAGTGACTGCATAGACTTAAACATTTTCCATCTAAGCACTTCAAAAAACAATGATCATCTTGAGGGCATGCTTTGTTCATCTGCTCTACAATGTATTCAGTGTGATCATTAGTTGCAGACTTTATTATCCATGACTGACAACTTATTTCGAGTATGTGATGATCAGGAATTTTCATAGCTGATAAATGAAGTCTTTGATAAGTTGGGGGATACATGCTCTTTGGGCAATTAGTTAAAATATTATATTTGTGGGTTATAAATATATCTTCTTCAATTTGTAAGAGGGTTGCAATCAGTTGATCTAATCGCCTATTAAATTTTCGTTGCAAATAAGTTGTCTTAAGTTTATTGTGAAATGATTCACAATACATGTTTGTTTCAGTGAAGGCATGGGGAAAATTCCTATAAGCCATAGCCCAAAGACTTGCTCTGCTATAATAATGTTCTTCAAAGTACTCAATAAATAAGGGTGCAATGGTCTGAAACTTCTGCAAAAAATTGTCCATCATTGTCTGAAGCTTATTTAAATTTCTCTCTTCAAGCAATGTTAAAAGAGCACAATATAATTCTTCTCTCAACTTGCCATTGGAAACTTTGGCCAACAATTGACGTTGCCAAGCTCTTAAAATATGCCACTTACACAACAAATGAGGAACATTTTCTCCAAATACTTTTTTGAATGCAAGCCCTGTTACATGGTCATCATCTGTCATTATACAATTTACTTTCAAATCAGGAATTACTATTTTAATGCTCTCAAACAAATGGTACAATGTATCCTGGTCTAGATGGTTTACAATGAAGTGGGCTACAGGGTATCCAGAACCAAATTCATCTGGAACAATCAAATTTAATAAATAAAAACCATATTGATTGGTTTGATGTGTTGAATCAATACACAACACCTTACTGCTTCCTTCAATCATCATATTTTTTTTTGTTCTCTAGTTTGTAAACCAAGAGCAAAAGACTCATGAGAGGAGGACAGCTTATCAAGACCTTTGGGTCCATATAGAGTAGGCTGACCTTGTGGTTTATATATAAGAATGGGATTATAAGACTCTTTGCTGAGTTTTTCCCATTACAGCAGCTATTGAAAGGGCGTCATTATCGTTGGGATATAAAAATGATTTATTATTTTTCATGTAATAATTTATTGTTTTTCGAGATACGAATGACTTCTTCACATTAAAGCAATCTCTGTTATTACGTGAACCTGTTCCATCTCGTAAAATGTCTTGAATTTTGGAAGTTGATATTCCCAATTCTACATAAGCTTTAATTTGATCTCGACAACTTTGACTCAAAGGTTGAAATTTAGTGTTATCAAAATCCAGTTCATGATTGTGTCCAGGGAAAAAATTGACCTTAACTTGATCCACATCTTCACATACAGATATTTTTGATGGACAGTTGCAGTTAGGAAGCATATTAGTCTTCACATTTTTTCTATGTTGTTGACGTTGAATTTCATACTCAGATGAATAAAACTGACATACATAATAATGGTAAATTATTATGTATGTACCATCAGCAACACATTTGCTTCCAGATTTTTTTTTTGAAGTAACTGTAAGTTTTGGAGCTTTCTTCATCTAACCAAGCTTGAAACTGCTCCATAGAATCGAATTGATATTCCTGTAATTCTATGTTACCTCCATGGACATCAATTATATGCTTATCACCTTCACTTTTCAAATGGAAAGTTTTATCACATTCAGGAAACACACATGGATATTTATCACTATTATTCTCTGAAATTTGGCAAATTCTTTGATGCCTAAAAAGACTACCTCGATGTTTATAAACCTTTTCGCACTTATTACAAACATATTCTGCAGGTTTGTAAACTTTAGACTGACAAGTTTCGGAAAAATTAATAGAATATAGACTACTCCCCTCATTATATTTACCATTCACCATATCATCACAGCTACCACCACCACATCTCTTGTACTCCACAGGCTTTGATTTTTTTTCAATAGTTGGGGAAACAGAGATGCAACTTTTATGGTCCTCACAACTGATCTTTGGAGAGTCGGATTCTTTAAGTTTAGGATGCCTAGGGAAAAAAACATTTTTAAAAAGACAGATTGTGCTTCATGTATTTTCCATGAGATTTCAACTAGTTACCACCGTCCTGGCCTAAGCCATTCGGTGTATAGCCCTCGTAATTTGAACAACGGTCAGATGACGAGGCAACATCTGAGCTGGCACCCCACTTTCTAAACTTCCCCACCAACCCAACGTCAGGACTTTCAGTCATAACAGATTTAAGGTGCACCAGCCACCTCTATACCATACTCTTACAAACATTCATGCCCTGATCCAGATTTTAACCAGGAACCTTCCGATCCAGAGGCTAACGTCTTAACCACTATACCGGTTGGTTGGCCATTTTAGATGAGATATTTCATATCTCGAATCCAGAAAAAGAAAGCATACTTGCCTCTTAATATGTGGCTGCTTAACTCTTTGCCTCTGCTTCTCCTTTGACAAAACAGTGATCCATCCATCACGATCCTCACAAGTAATTGAGTTGCTGGATAGTTGAGGTTTGGGATACCTAAGGAACATAAAAGAATTAGCTTTTAATGTGCTGGAACTGTTGGTCATATAATTTTCATACAAGCTGTGATTCATATCTTATAGGAAATAAAACTCCAGATCTTAGAAAGAGTCATTCATACATTTTGTTTTGAGACTGCTCAATCCTAGAAGGCTTTTGACACTTTGGCAAAACAGTGATCCTACCTCCAGGGTTCTTACTGCTGGAAGTTGGAAGGCTACATTGTTGAGACCTAGGACGTTTCAAGGAAAAAAGGGAATTTGTCAGCCAAGCCTTTTGTCTAGAGCATGAATATGGAAACGTTACACATTGAAAAGTAATATTTGATGTATAATATGTAGACCGCATTGAACAAAACCTTCATTGATAACGGAATACAGATCAAATGCCTTAGGCTTATAAGAAACTACAGGTTGTTTTAAACTCTCTAGTGAAGAATCGAGAGAGGGAAACTGAGCAAAGAAGCTGTGCTCAATAAATAGGCTTTGATTTTTGTTCACTCTTTGGAAAACAGATGTAACCATTATGGCCCTCACAATTGGTCCTTGGAGAGTCAGATTGTGACGTTTATGGGATACATAACTTTTTATTTTTATATTTTGTGATAATTCATTGCATTTTTTAAAATACAGGTTGGGAATCATGTATTTTCTATGAAAAATTTCATTTTTTGATTACAGAAAAAGAAGGTCTCTTACCTCTTAATTTGTGGCTGCTTAGCTCTTCGTCCCTGTTTCTCCTTTGGCAAAACAGTGATCCAGCCATCACGATCCTCACAAATAATTGAGTTGCTGGATAGTTGAGGTTTGGGATACCTGAGGAACATAAAAGAATTAGCTTGTAATGTGCTGGAACTGTTGGTCATTTACATTTCATACAAGCTGTGATTCACATCTTATGGAAATAAAACTTCAGATCTTAGAAAGAGTCATATTACTTTTTGTTTTGAGACTGCTCAATCCTAGGAGGCTTTTGACACTTTGGCAAAACAGTGATCCTACCTCCAGGGTTCTTACTGCTGGAAGTTGGAAGGCTACATTTTTGAGACCTAGGACGTTTCATGAAAAAAAGGGAATTTGTCAGCCAAGCCTTGTCTAGAGCATGAATATGGAAACGTTACATATTGAAAAGTAATATTTGATGTATAATATGTAGACCGCATTGAACAAAACCTTCATTGATAAAGGAATACAGATCAAATGCCTTAGGCTTATAAGAAACTACAGGTTGTTTTAAACTCTCTAGTGAAGAATCGAGAGAGGGAAACTAAGCAAAGAAGCTGTACTCAATAGGCTTTGATTTTTGTTCACTCTTACCATTATGGACCTCACAACTGGTCCTTCGAGAGTCAGATTGTGACGTTTATGGGATACATAACATTTTTATTTTTATATTTTGTGATAATTCATTGCATTTTTTAAAATACAGGTTGGGAATCATGTATTTTCTATGAAAATTTTCATTTTTTTGATTTCAGAAAAGAAAGTCTCTTACCTCTTAATTTGTGGCTGCTTAGCTCTCCGTCCCCGTTTCTCCTTTGGCAAAACAGTGATCCAGCCATCATGATCCTCATGAGTAATTGAGTTGCTCGACAGTCGAGGTTTGGGATATCTAAGAGAACATAAAAGAATTAGCTTTTAATGTGCTGAAACTGTTGGTCATATAATTTTCATACAAGCTGTGATTCATATCTTATAGGAAATAAAACTCCAGATCTTGGAAAGAGTCATTCGTACATTTTGTTTTGAGACTGCTCAATCCTAGGAGGCTTTTGACACTTTGGCAAAACAGTGATCCTACCTCCAGGGTTCTTACTGCTGGAAGTTGGAAGGCTACATTGTTGAGACCTAGGACGTTTCATGAAAAAAAGGGAACTTGTTAGCCAAACCTTGCATGAGTATGGAGAGCATGAATATGGAAACCTTTCACTTTCAAAAGTAATATTTGATTTGTAATATGATGGAGATTAATACCTGCATTGAACTGAACCTTTGGCAACAATGGTAGAATACAGTTCAACAGCCTTGAGCTCAGGTCGATTTAAGCTCTCAGGTGAAGAATTGAGAGAGGGAAACTGAGTAGGTAAATCTTGAAAAACCTGCTGCTCTTCAATATCACATGCTTGAATGCATGCCAGAGCTTCTTTTAGTGCTGCAACAAAGAGTTGTGCTAGTTGAAGGTTCCCTTTCCTGCTTAAATGGAGGCCATCCCTTGCCATACAACCTTTCCATGTGACTTGAGAGCTACAAAAAGAAACATTTTGCTTCTTTTGGCAGTAAGAAAGCAGCCACTGGTTTAAAAGAGAATTTTTTTTTGTTCACTTTCTGAAGAAAATGTCTCATTCCAGCTTGTTTTTCAAGGGAGATGAAGTTGTCCTGTTCGCGAGACAATATTGCTGCAATTACAATATATGTCTCTTGATTTTGATTTAAAATATTTTGCACCAAGTCCTTAAATTTTGAGAAGCATCCCTCAAGGTTATCATAGGTGTTATTGGTACCTACATGTACCAGAATCAAGTCATAACAGTTCTTTAAAGATGAAATCTTTTCCGTAAGACGTTCAATGGTGATTCCTGGGAAAGCAAGAACATGAATTACATTATCATGCAATTGCGATGGTAAATACTGATATAAGTATTTGACCATCGAATCACCAGTATTTAAAATCTTCATAGTTACACTTTACAATTATTAGAGCATTTACAGACAGCAACAAAAAGAAAAGCAGAAACTGGTCAAAGAAAGCAATCAAAAATGATTTCAGCAGAAATGCAATCACTCAATTTTTAAAATGCAAAATGAACTTTTAAAATAATTCAACACATAATAAAAATCCCGAAAACGAACAACAATGGAAATACAACAAAACGATATGAAAATAGTAAAAATATTTAAAAACTGAAAATTACAAAAATGAATATCAAAAATAAAATAAAGAAATATATGAAAGAAAAAGGATAAGCGATTATTCCAGACAAGCTTCGCAATATCAAGGAGCGCAATAAAATCCACTGACAGGCACCGATAGTAAGCAAGGTACAGAGCGACTGGCAAGGATTTTCGGCCACAATGCAAAAATCAAAATTGGCTTAAATCGAATTGGCTCCCAAAAAAGTTTTTGAGCCAAGACCGCAAAATCTATAGCAACCTCCGAAATTCTATAGCAACCTAGTGTGCCCCTAGGCGCTGCATTTTCGCACCCAAAAGAAACTTTCCCGTTTCGGTGTTACATTTTGATCCTCCGAAATCGGCGAGTTAACTCGCGGGTTACATTTAACGCATGCGCAGTACCATCTTTTTGGAAAAGCAAAATGGAGGACACATTTCTTTCTATGCTCAATTACAGTATTCTTTCGACGACTGGACTGAATCTGTCATTACGGAGCACCTGCTACATAGCAGCTCATCTCATCATCATAATATTGCTTAAATAGAAAAATTTAAACATATTTTTATTGAAATTCAAAAGAAAAATGAAAATAAAGGTAGCTGCGTAAATCTTAAACAAGCAGCTTAGCGTAAAGATAGATGGCGCCACCTCTGTCCTATAAGTCGGAGAGAGCGAACGGTAGAAAACGACCATGGCAGATACAAAAATTCGTCGTAGAATAAAAATTATTCTGTTGATTTATTACGAATGAAAGAAAATTGACAATGCAAGTTACTTTTCACGACACCAACACACACCCATACTGACAAGTATAAAGATAATCAGATTACATACATCTGTCAAGACATTGTGTACAATTCGTTCTTGCCAAATTTAGGTTTCCATAAAAATCCAATTTGAAATTAAATACCTTTGCATTTCTTTTCCCAAACCCATATTAAAATGCTGTGCGAGTCCTATTTATTCACAATTTGGAATCAATTCTACGGTGAAGTACGTGCTTGATCAGTATGAATGCATATTGGGGCGTCGTAACCAATGTAAACAATACCACGTGATCGTGAGGTAGCCAATCACAGCGAGCGTCTCATTTTACTCCCGGATCACTTAACACGCCGTTTGAGAATACCGTTTTTGATAATCCTCGAGTTAACTCTTACTCGCGGATCAACTGATTCTCGAATTAACTCGAGACTTGTGAATATGGCCGTAAGTGACGTACAGTTTTTCAACCAATTAGATGAGGTTGGCTCGATTAGAGTGCCTATATAATAAGAGTGGCGACAAGGGACCCAATTTGGCCCAATGCGCATGCGCGGCAGCCATTTTTCTACCAGAATCGTCTCAGAGAAGGTTGCTGGTCGAATTACTATTTCATTTCAGGGAGAACAAAAAGCATATGATTGTTGTAATATGGATACATTCGGTATAAATGAATCATATAAACGCTCAATTACATGCATTATTGATGAGATGGATTGCACAACGCGTTAACTTAGACTGTGGGAAACACCATGTTGTTCAAAAAAAGCTATTTATTTAAAAAGTCTTCAAATTTATACTGACAAAACACTAAATTAATAATAAATAAACATTCTAGAACATGAAATGGAACATGAATAAGCTATATTTTCTTTTTAATTTAATATACACACGTTTTTCCCGAACACACAAAAAGTTCCCATGTTAAGTCTACGGGAGCTAGAAAAAGACCGCCTCGGGCGGTAGAAAAGGTCTCTAAGCCAATCAGAAAGTGTTTCCCGTATGTCGCCACTCTTAGTATATAGGTACTCTAGGCTCGATGGATCAAGCTGCCCTGAAAAACTTTTGTTGTTTCAATGGATTTCTTCAATATTGTTTGAAACCCTTTGTTTCCCACTACCCTTTAAAGTTGAAATTCCGACCTAACAAGTTGTAGGCTCTCTGTTTAGGCCTAAAGAAGTATGCAGTTAAAATTTCCTAAAGATTGCACTTCCGGTGGGTGTATCATGAGGTGGAACACTGGGCCAATAGAGTTCTGAAAAGTGCGGCTAAAGCTTCGGTTTCCTAAGAAATCGTAGTCGTGATCTAGCAGCCGTGATGTAGCTGTGGGTGACGTCACTAAAACGATGTTTATACAAACAGATGAAATTGGTTTCCTAAAGAGCGTTGTTTGTGAACCTAACGAAAATTAGCGGAGCCGCCATTTCCATGACTGTCGTCATGGCGGTCTCGAACAGTTGGGGAACGTTTTTTCTCTTGTAGCGGCAACATTTCATTTCCTGCGCCAAACGATTCGAGCGGAGGGAAGCAAAACAGCCGTCTGTGTTGCCCATTCTCCAACGTATTCTGTCTGTCTAAGTTAATACCTTTAGACGGCCGCCTAGTTATGCCCGCGGCATCATGACATATTACGGCTGTTAGATAACGGTTCCATTTTCTTCGGAAACCGAAGCTTAAGCGAGCATTGCGGTGAGCGCAAAAATGAGTAAAAGCTTTTGCATATGAATGAGAAAACACTATTATACATGTGTAGCAGATTTAGCATAAACCAGGGTGCACTACAAAAAGACCTGCTAGTCCCCCCCCCCCCAAAAAAAAAATAACAAACAAACTTGATTACATATTTTTTTTTGATATTATATGTGAAATATTCCTTTTTACAAAAAACTATTTACAAAATTTTACAAAAATATGTACAAAAACTTATTTTTTGCTTTCGTGAATCTTTTGAAAACATATTTAGAAAAAAAAATTAAGCTATGAAATATATATATATATATATATATATATATATATATATATATATTAAAAAATATCAAAATTACATAAAATAAACGATAGCAAAATTCAAAAGTGAGAGCAAAAATTCGCGCAGCTCTAGTAGAGATTACTTGAGCTGAAATAAAGCAACCCACAAAATTCGAGGCCCACTGTGTTCCCTTCCAAGACAAAAACACACCCACGCACCATTCTCTAGCTTGAGGAGACCCCAAAAGGAGAAGAACAACATCATAAACTATGTTCCCACGTAATTGCGTTCTGCTACGCAATGCTTCGAAACGCTCTTAAGGCCCAGTGTCCCAGTAGATGGAACGCCCTTTTTCATTCATTCATTCTGCGAATGGTTTTCGTATAAAAAAAATCTTAAAGTAATATAGAATAAATAGTTTAGAGTACAGCCAACATAACAGAAATTTTTCTTCAAGCAATTTTTTTTGGATTACAAAACCAATTAGACAAAATGCCTTTGAAAATCAGAGTTTGAACAAAGCATAATAGCCAAAAGTTATGGATCGGCTTGTGTTGTGTGCTTCCATCTATTACTAAAAGGAGAAGTTGAAAGTTAAAAATGAACATATTTGTATTCATTTATAGTCGAATTTAACGATTTGAGAAGCGAGTGAATTTGGGTGTTCCATGCTGTGGGACACCAGGACTTAAAGAAGCTGATAGTTTTGGACATTTTTTGTAAAAGAATGCAGAGGGAGGGACAGTGCGCCCCAATTATGAAATACGCAGCAGATAGCAGCCCACCCTTCCAATATTTGAGGGCAATACGCATTCTAAGAGCTTCGGTTGATTCCCCGAAATGGGTATTAAATGAAGGGTAAAACCACCTTACAACACAAAATTAGGCTTAGAAAAAAATTAATTTGAAAATTTTCGAACGCGTAAATGTATGAAAGGTTTATCAAAAAACTTTCAAACATTTACGCATTAAACGAACAAATTTTATTTATGCACTAAAAGGTTTTATTTAACTGAACATGAAAAAAAAAAACCCACATTGTTTCACAAATTTAAATGTACCAAAAAAATTAAATTCTCTCTTCTCCTGAGTACGTGGAGTAAGGTGATCCAGTTAACGGAAACCTTATCGCTTTTCTTTATGGATTTACAGTGGTTCTACCTTTAAAATGAATGCTTGCAGAGCTAGCACTCCTTGAATGCCACAAGAGGACTATCTCATTTTCGAAAAAAATTGCTGTACAGATGTTTTTTCCCTGAACACTTCGAATGTATTGGAGGGAACGAATATATTTTTGACGGAAAACCTTAACGCTTTCAAATGCAATTCAGCGATCAACTTTCTTTTGCATGCCCACTTAGACCGTTTCGAGAAAAACGATTTATTTTCATGACCGACTGACGGATTGGATGTAAGGGTTGAGAAAGTGGACTCTGTAGTCAACTTCTTAATCCGGAAAGATAGGAACGTTCTCGTGATAAACTTAATTAGTCAACAATGCCAAAATCAGCAAAAGGAAGTAAAACCGGCTTTATATACTATAAGTTCAATTCGCTACATGGTTTGCACAGGGCAAACTCTTCATGGATAGAAAAGTGACGGTGGGAATTTGCTTCATCTTTTGGAGGAAAAATGTGAAGACGTTCCATTTTCACAGACATGTCTCCTAAAACACAACAATTGATTGGATATAAAAAAAGCAAATTGAAATCCTTGAAGGATCATTCAGTTCGGCGACATTTGGTGTAAGATTTGAAGCAAAGGACTTTCTTAGGTATCATCGCCGATGACTCTACTGATGTTGCAGGTAGTAAACAATTCAGCTTGTGTACATGACATGAATGAATCCCATCACATCTGATGTGACAGAAGACTTCATGTGCATATATTCAAAAGATACCTAGACTAATACTTTATTTCATGCCATTGAGAGGGTTTGATGATACGACTTGGTTTAGGGTTTACAAGTAAGGGGACACTGTTTTGAAGGAACTCCGAATGTCTGGTCATTCAAATGGTGTCCAAAAGCTCTTTAAGGATGTTCTACCCAAATCACTATTTGTTCATTGCAGCAACCATTTCTTGGACTTGGGTATCCAAGATGCACTAGGACCTAGGACTCGCTCACTACTTTGTGAAATCTTGGGGTTGGTGAAGGATGTTTCGAATATCATACTATCTTCAGCGAAAAGATAAAATATTCATCCGGACATTGTGCTTGCACCATAAAATCAAGATAAACCACCTAACCTCCTTCCACTTGGTCCAACAAAATGGTGCGTGAGAGTTTACGGCCTAAAACAGATTCCTTTCATATTACGAAAGGGCACTGCAGACAGTAAAGGCCATTTTGAATGACAGAAATGTGTAGTTTCGTATGATCGGAGCGCAGCATTAAGAGGATATAAAAGAAAACTGAAAAAGCAAAGACGCTGTTCGCATTATAAGCAGCTTGTAAAAGTTTTGGTCCGTGAATGGCGGCACTCTCTCCAAGTAAAAGCTGACGATGGGTGAATCGTGTGTATCCTCTGCGACCCTAGGTCATTTCGACATCAGTCACTGGAGACACTGATGAATGATGGGTTTTGTACAATGCAATTTGTTGGTGACTTGCAAGTGCAGCGATTCTTGCCACAAGTTCAGTGGCGGATCAAGTCAAGTGGGGGCCCCAAGCGGTAAAAATTTCGGGGCCCTCAAACTCAAGTTGGGAAAAAAAGTTTCAAGGAAACTCTCATGAGTTCTTAACAAAAAAAGAAAAGTAAAAAAAAGTTTCACACCATAACACATTAAAAAATTTACTAAACAGAAATATTTTTTACATGAATTTTTCCGTCTTGCTTTATTTTTTGCAAAGTTGTCAATTATTTTGGCAGTGTCAATTCGGTTTAAAATTTCTTGTTCAATATACAGAATGGCCATTTTATTTAATCTTTCTTCTCCCATAGTACACCTTAAATAATTTTTTACACGTCTTAAAACAGAAAACGACTTTTCTCCTGACGCATTAGATAAGGGAATTGTTAAAAAAATTTTCAATAATATTTCAACATTCGGAAATGTACAAGACATTTCTTTGGCGGCTTGATAGATATCTGGTGTGATTTTTATAGTGTCCTGGTTTTCTTTTAAAAAGTTTAAAAATTGGTCAAATTCATCTTCAAAAGTATAAATATCAATGTCATTTTTGTAAATATCCTTCAACTTTTTTATCGTGTTCTTTTTTTCTTCTGTTGATAAATCCCAATCAAAAAATATTCGAAAAGGCTCCACAACCACTTCATACGTCCGAGTTCTCCGAGATAATTCTGCCCTGGTGTTATCACAAATGACATAAAACGAATTGACGATGAAATTTTCTCTAATTGTAAATTCATGTCCGATTTCTTTTTTTTCATCAAAATACATTTTTATCTTTTGTTGTCTCTCGGGGGAGCCTGTAACCCCTAGAGAGCGCGTCCCTAGGCGGCGGATAGGGGAATGCCTCCATTGGTTTACCATTGGGTGGTAGGAGTGAAATAAAATAGCTCCCGCGGACCAACAGGCAGAAGTCCAAAGGCAATGGCACCTCTCTTCTATGAATAGTGCAATCGACCATGTTACTGCGTCCGGGGTAGCCAAGAGCTGATGTCCGGGCACTTGGCGAGAAGTATGCGACGAGGACACTAAATATCTTACAACTCAACATAAATGGCACGCAGAGAAAAACAGAAGAACTTTCAGACATCCTTCATCAAAACAACATTCATCTGGCGTGCCTGCAAGAAACCAAACTAAATCCAAATCTCACGTTGAGAATCAAGGGATACACCACAATTCGGAAAGACAGGAATGATCGATCTGGTGAGGGACTTGCTTTTCTTATCAAACAATGGGATATTAAGTTCAAGATCTGTCCTGGTATAGCAAATAGAAATTCTGACAGCAATACTGAAGCACAAGCTATTGACATCTTCCTACCTCAGCATTCGCTGAGATTAGTCAATGTCTATCATCCAGATAACACGGAAATCAATGTCGACATGATCTTGTGAACACAACGAATGATACAAAAATTATGCTTGGAGATTTCAATGCCAAAAGTCCCTCGTGGGGAAGCTCTACTCTAGATCAGAAGGGCTCTCCAGTTGAAGATCCACTCATCGACTTAAACCTATCAGTCTTAAACACTAATCAAGTTACTTACGTCTCAAAAACCAATGGCACCGCGTCAGCTCCTGACATCACTACTATTAACCACCAACATGAACAGCTTACCTCTTGGGATGTTCTTGACAGCGCTATCAGCGATCACTTCCCTATCCTCACCAGGATCAACTTGACACTGGATATGCCTGAGCAAAACAAAAGATCCTGGAACTTCAGGAAAGCAGACTGGCCTAAATTCACATCAAAACTTGAAAAATTCTGTGATCTTATAAAGCCATCTTCTCTAAACAATATGGTTTCTTCCTTCAACTCCTTTGTACAAAAATCTGCAAAACTTTCCATTCCTCGGGGAAAGAGGAAAACCAACTGGGTACCCTACTGGAAAGATAACCACATTGAAACGCTTATATCGGAGAGAGATGCTCTGTGTGTAGAGGTTCAGAGCAATAACACTGAAGATAACAGAAGAAAATACGTCAACAGCTGTCAAAAAGTTGAAGAGGAAATATCCTTGTGCAAACGTCAGAAATGGGAAGACTTTTGTGCTACCTTAGATCCCAGAAAAACATCACAACACTGGAATATCATTAAGACTCTGAATAATCGGGTTTCACAACCACCACAAGTTGCTCAAGAGACGAACTCCATAAACTGCCATGGAAAACTAGCTCGCACAAATACTAAAGTGCCAATATGCTAGCTAAATTCTATGCCAACAACAGCAAACTCGCTTTCAGCAAAACAGACGAAGCCACCCTTAAGACCACAAGAAGACTAATTAAAGGCTCTTTTAAGCCCCCTAAGAACAACAGCTTCTCCGACATTTTCACAATTGAAGAACTCGACTCTGCCCTTTTAAAACTTGATCCAAAGAAAGCTGCAGGCGCCGACCTCATCTTTGGCAGCATGATTCAACACTTCGGCGAAAAAGCCAAAAGAAAGTTACTTGATATCTTTAATCTCTCCTGGACTTCTGGAAAGCTCCCAAAAATTTGGAAAGCCTCTATTGTGGTTCCGATTTCGAAGACAGGCAAAAACGCCTCTGACTGCAAAAGCTACAGGCCAATATCACTCACCAGTACACTGTGCAAGCTTATGGAGCGAATGATTCACTCCAGAATCATGAACTGGCTAATTCAAGAGAGAAAATTACACTTCTACCAGACGGCTTACCGAGCTCATCACAGCACAATGGATCAGCTCTTTTACCTTTTCCAATCAATTATTGATGGACTACAGAAAAAACCTCATGAAAAAACAGTCGCTGTGTTTCTTGACCTGTCCTCTGCTTTTGACCGTGTTTGGCGACAAAAACTCGTCCACATTGCCCATGAAGTCGGCATCGAAGGACATACACTTGTTTGGATAAATGACTTCTTGAAAAACAGACTTTTCTCAGTCAGATTCAATGGAGTACTCTCTAACGGCCGTATTCACAAGTCCGAGTTAACTCGAGGATCAACGATAATCCGCGAGCTATCGAAAAAACCGTATTCACAAGTCCTGATCCGTGGTTTAAACTGCCGTTTCGGTGTTACATTTTGATCCTCCGAAATCGGCGAGTTAACTCGCGAGTTACATTTAACGCATGCGCAGTACCATCTTTTGGGGAAAAACAAAATGGAGGACACATTTCATTCTATGCTCAATTACAGTATTCTTTCGACGACTGGACTGGATCTGTCATTACGGAGCACCTTCTACATAGCAGCTCATCTCAGCATCATAATATTGCTTAAATGGAAAATTTTAAACATATTTTTATTGAAATTCAAAAGAAAAATGAAAATAAAGGTAGCTGCGTAAATCTTAAACAAACAGCTTAGCGAAAAGATAGATGGCGCCACCTCTGTCCACTAAGCCGGAGAGAGCGAACTGTAGAAAACGACCATGGCAGATACAAATTCGTCGTAGAATAAAAATGATTCTGTTGATTTATTACGAATGAAAGAAAATTGACAGTGCAAGTTACTTTTCACGACACCAACACACACCCATACTGACAGGTACAAAGATAATCAGATTACATACATCTGTCAAGACATTGTGTACAATTCTTTCTTGCCAAATTTAGGTTTCCATAAAAAATCCAATTTGAAATTAAATACCTTTGCATTTCTTTTCCCATACCCATATTAAAATGCTGTGCGAGTCCTATTTATTCACAATTTGGAATCAATTCTACGGCGAAGTACGTGCTTGATCAGTATGAATGCAAATTCGGGCGTCGTAACCAATGTAAACAATATCATGTGATCGTGAGGAGCCAATCACAGCGAGCGTCTCATTTTAATCCCCGGATCACTTAACACGCCGTTTGAGAATACCGTTTTTGATAATCCTCGAGTTAACTCTTACTCGCGGATCAACTGATTCTCGAGTTAACTCGAGACTTGTGAATATGGCCGTAAGACCCGTAAAACATATGCTGGTGTACCACAAGGCTATGCTTTGAGCCCTCTGCTCTTTCTTCTCTACATGAACACAATCGATGCCTACATCCATAAGAATACCAAGATCGCCTGCTATGCAGATGATATTGCCATCTGGAGCACAAATCATGATCTCAAAACTTCTCAGAATTTGCTGAACATCAGCTTGAAAGGCATTGCAACTTGGGCTGACGATCTCAAACTTACTACAAACCCCAATAATTCTAACTACTGTGTTTTTTCAACTGATAGAAAAAATCGTGGAGCCTTTCAACCGGTCCTAAAAATTCAAGAAACCATTATTGGACGCGTTGAAAATCCTAAATACCTGGGAGTGATCCTAGATCCAGAACTGAGATTTACTAAATATATGAAAATCACAGCAAATAAGGGTCTAAAGAAATTGAACATCCTACGTAAACTTTATGGCACAAACTGGGACTCCAGATCATCAACATTAAAAAATACTTACTGCACCGTCATCAGGCCAGTACTTGAGTATTGCTCCCCCATTTGGGCACATGCGTCTGAATCTGTTAAAGACACTTTGGACTCAGTCCGACATAGAGCATCAAAAATCATCATTGGTGCAGTGTCCTCTACTATTAACACCAAGGCCAAACTCGAAAGCGGTCTTGTTTCCCTTGAAAACAGACGGAAACTTGCTACTCTAAACTTCACTAACAAAAACAGAAGCCACAATAAGGACCACATTGCTCACAGAGCTTTCGATACTTGGACAGGTAAGTCAAGGCTTCGGAGATCATCAACGCTGCAATTTGACAGAGACGTCAGAGGGGCCATCCATCTTGACCACTCCTCTCTGGACATTACTCAAGAACCACTTTTTTCTTCCAAGCCCCCTATGTATACTAAAATCAAGCGAAAAGACACTGTTCGTTCACTTTCGGAAAGTTCACCAAATCAATTCGTCACAAATATTATGAGATAAATAATTTACATTTCCTCGTCCTTTGTTGGCATATTTTTGTAAATGTAACTTCAAGAACTCATCGTATTCGTTTAGGTATTCCAAGCAGGTTAAATAATTTCCTTTCCTATTGGAATCTTTGCCTTCATCGTGACCCCTAAATCCTAATCCTAAGTGACTCAATAATTTTATTCTTGATACAATTCTTTTCAACACATCTCTCCAGTAACATATTTCTTTTTCCTTTTCCTGTATTAGTTGAGTATCAATTCAATTGAATTTTGTTGATCTTTTATACATAGTACACATGGCTGACATGTGTTCTTTTGAAACTTCATAGTCCGATAAAATAACAGTAATTGATCTCCAGTTTTGTAAACCAGTTATTAATTTAGACATTGATGTTGAGAAAAGTTTGCAAGGGTAGCAGTAGACACTTTTGCTTGTTTATGAAAATATCAGCCAATTTCTCTTTTCTATAATTCCATTTGATTTCTTTCTGTAAAAATGATCACAAGAAAGTCCTCTGTTATACACTTCATCTCTGTATTTATACACTGATTTCAAATTCTCTATATTCCCGATATTTTTTGGTTCGTGATTAAGAATATAGTCAATAATAGCATCTGTTAATATTGTAGGCCATAAAGCTATATCATTTATTACTTCGATGTCTATATCGAGGTGTCTTTCTGGACTACCTCTATCTTCTGCGTTTTCGCAATCCCTTTTTTCAATAGTATTTTCAACCTCTTGTTTTTCAACTTGCTCTTCTTTCTTTTCTTCACTTATATGTGGTTCAGAAGTTTCGAACGTAGGTAAAACAGAATTATCTGACGTAGATGTTGGTGGCAACACTGTCTCTGTATTAACTATTAAAAACTTATGCAATGAATTTCTTTGGCTTTTAGCAATTTCCAGTGTTTTTTTTTAAAGTTTATTCGCTTTTCTGCCCCACTTTGATATCTCTTCAATTTTTAATGATAAGAATACTGTGCAACGACATACATGAATACAAATTCGACCCCACATCGCACACTAGCTGCACTTTTGTTTTTTACAAATACACAATCAAAGAAACCGTTATGTATTACAAGTATATACACAGTGAATATAGAATCTCTACTACAGTGCACTCCGCTTTATCGGACCACTGGATAATGGGAGCAGTCGCTTATTGGGGACAGTTTCCTGGTGAACAGAATAATTTTCTATTCAATACCATAGAAATCACATCGGTTAAATGGACCACCTTACGTAGGTTAAAAGGAAAAGTTTGAAAACTTCATCATAATATGTGAAGTTGTATTCAAACAGGACGAATCCATCATGACATCGACAATTTTTGAGGATTGGTTAAAGCTGGGACAAAGTAATCAAGGGACTAGGAAGACAAATTATCTTGTAATGGACAATTATTCCGCACACCCTGATGTAGCAACGAAATATATTCGTCTAATTTTTTTTGCCGTCCAGCACAACTTCAATCATTTAGCCAACTTATCAGGAAGTTATCAAAAACTTTAAAATCCTCTATAGGAACTTGGTTCTTGAAGCAAATCGTCTGTTAGTTTGACTCAGAACAGTGCTAAATTTAGCGCAATCGAGTTATTTCGTAAGATAAATGTCCTTTCGGCGGTAGAAATGATAGCAGTTAGCTAGAAATCTGTAAAAGTTGAAACATTTATTAATTGTTTAGCCAAAGCGGGATTCATCGTTTCATCTTCGTCATCAGCAACAGCCAACACTTCCTCTGTTACCGAATTCTGTGAAATAAATGTTGTAATGAACACCGAAGATTTTTATAGTACGGCTGACACGTCCAAAAAATTGTTAAGATTGTGCCTTTAATGATAGAAGCATACAACTTGGGGCACATATATATATACTACCCATATGAAGATTTAATTTTGGATATGAGGCCATCTCAGATTTCGCCTATAACAGTAATGGCGGACATTCAAAATGGCGGATTCGGAACATTTTTTGTGCTCCTTTTAAATGTTATTTGATGATGTTAAATGACAGCTATTAAAGTAATGGCGAGTAATTAGTGTTTTGTGAATGTACTTAGCTATTTATAATAATATATACCTTATTTTATGCATATATTCTATTTATAACAAAATGGCCGCCATTTTGTTATAAATAGAATATATACATAGAATAAGGTATATATTATTGTGCCTTTTATGATAGAAGCCTACAACTTGGGGCACATATACTACACATATGAAGATTTAATTTTAGATATGAGGCCATCTCAGGTTTCGCCTGTGGCAGGAATGGCGGACATTCAAAATGGTGGCTTCGGAATATTTTTTGTGCTCCTTTTAAATGTTATTTGATGATGTTAAATGACAGCTATTAAAGTAATGGCGAGTCATTGGTGTTTTTGATAATTCATTCAATACTGATACATCTGGACAATTCAAAGAAACATAATAGAACAAGTGTTTTATCTGTCAAGAAGACAAGTCTGAAGTTCTACGGTGTCCAGCAGACAGTAAGTAACCGCAGTAAGCTTGGAGAAAAGGGAACTGGTTATAAGACAATTTCTGATCTATTTGTGGGGTTTAGTATTCCAGGTTGTTTACCAAGGACAATAAATCTGGAACGTCTCGATGATACAGGAAGTTGTCGAGGCAACATTGGTACAACATAAAGCTCAGTTTCACGAATCATGTATATTTCAGTTCAATAAAACAAAACTTCAAAGAGCTCAGAAATGGAAAATAGTACTACGAAATTCTCCCGCCAGAATGTTGTGGTAAATAGTTCAGTGAATTCAAAAGCAATTTTTTTGTGACCTGCCTGCTCGAGCTGGAAGTTCATTATGTACTGCATCTATTGTACATTAGGCCTGCATGTGTTACTCACTGTGCCCTTAAAATGAAGAACCGGCCTTTGCTTGCGAAACTGAGTGCCGGTGATGTTATTGCACAAAACTTGGTAGTCAACGAAGATTTCTTGAACTGTTGGCAAAGGACAATCAGTTCTAATAGCAGGTACAGGGGTAACACTTGTGTAGCTTTCAGGAAGATGTTTAGTTGCTTGCTCTTCAAAAGTACTTGAAGTTTTATTTCGATAGGTTCCTCTAAAATTACCATCTGGACGTTGAAATAGTGATATTCCTGTACCATGGAAAGAATCATGAGCCGTAGTAGAACTTGGATTGTGGTCAATATTAACAACCGTACTAGTTGTGAAAAGCCCTCTTTTTAACTGAAGAGGAACGACAGCATTTCCCATGTGATACAGATGACATATTTCATTTCCAAGTTCTGATGAAACGTCTAGCACTCGGTCTTATGATATGCTAAATCCGAGCTCTTAAAGATCTTCAACTAGTTCACGCTTGTGAGTTCTTTTTATGAATTAAAATACCTAAGTATATAGGCAAATGTGTTTCTTGTTCTCGATTGTGCTTGTAGACTGTTCCAAAATGACACTCCCGACGTCTCACCAAACTGTTATGCATTAGTAACTGTGCAACAGTAAGGATAGGTTGGGGTTAAAAAAACTTGACTGTACTTTGCAACTAACAGAGATGCTGGTACGGAATCTTCCTGACAGGTTTCTCCAAATCCATTGAAGAGGTTTTTCATTTTAAAAATGTCTCTTCTAACTATACTTGCTGCTTTGACAAGATGAATAGCGTCACTATAGTATCTGCATCGTATTCACAAGCTTTCTTCATAGCTAATCCAACATCATTATTAAATAATAACATCATATATCGACCTTGCTTATGCGCTTCCATGTCAGGAAAATATGCAAGTACTCTGTTTTTTAGTTTTGTGGAATGTATGCGCCCTGAAAGATCACTACCTTGTTGTTTCATCCTTATGCTGTACAGTTTGCATAGATCAACAAGTTTAAATATGGATGCGATTTCATTGTCACTACGAGCATCTTCGATGTATTATACAAGTTCGGCAAATACAATACCATGGCTAGACTGTTCTATTTCAGTTTCTTGTATGTTGTTTTGTCTCTTGCTCTGTTATACAATGATACAAGGCATCGAACATAATACAAGGCATTTAATGCAATAAGATAACCGACACTCAGTTTCGCAAGCGAAAACCTGTCCTTCAGTTTAAGGACACAGTGAGGAACACATCCAGGCCTAATGTAGATGCAGTACATAATGAACTTCCAGCTTGACCAGGCTGGTCACACACAAAAAATTTGTTTTTGAATTCACTGAACTATTTACCAAAACATTCTGGTGGTGAATTTCGTAGAAATATTTGCATTATCTGCAGGTTCTATCTTCCATTTCCGAGCTCTTTGAAGTTTTGTCTTATTGAACTGTAATCTACATGATTCGTGAAACTGTGCTTTATGTTGTACCAATTTTGCCTCGTTCATTTCTGCCTCATCGAGACGTTCCGGATTCATTATCCTTCATAAACACACTGAAATACTAAACCCCACAAGTAAATCAGAAATTGTCTTATAACAGTTCCCTTTTCTTCACGCTAACTGCTTTACTGTCTGCTGGACACCGTAGAACTTCAGACTTGTCTTCTTGACAGATAAAACACTTGTTCTATTCTGTTTCTTTGAATTGTCCAGATGTATCAGTATTCAATGAATTAATCAGCTTATGCACTACATCCGTATTTTTATCTTATTTTTCTTCTTATCGTGTCACCTGTGAAAAAAGTTAATATGAAAATATTAATTTATATAATTAATATGAAAATCTAATTATGACATGCACGCATGTTTATAGCATCAATTCATGCAAAATCACATATAATACGCTATTAATATCACCAAATGACAGTAAAAATGGAGCATATAAAATGAACTCAGAGGCCGCCATTTTGTTATAAATAGAATATATACATAATAAGTATTAAAAATAGCTATAGAATATATACATAAATAAGTATTAAAAATAGCTAAGTACATTCAAAAACACCAATGACTCGCCATTACTTTAATAGCTGTCATTTAACATCATCAAATAACATTTAAAAGGAGCATAAAAAAATGTTCCGAAGCCGCCATTTTGAATGTCCGCCATTACTGCCATAGGTGAAATCTGAGATGGCCTCATATCCAAAATTAAATCTTCATGTATGTAGTATATGTGCCCAAAGTTGTATGCTTCTATCATTAAAGGCACAATTATTTCACATATCAGCCGTACTATTAAGCTTTCTTCAATGTTGTTACGTATGTCCAGTGCCGCGACTTCCCTTCAGAAGAAGATATTGTTCAAGATATTATGGCCAATCAGTCAGAAGAAACACCTGAAACACATTCTGAATAAGAGTATGAAGTCTCCTAAGTCACCTACAACAAAACCTTTTCATGCTTAGAGAAATTAAACATTTTCTTGGCAAAAAAACAACGGTGATGATAAATGTCAAGAAAGCGGCTTACAAGCGACATTAATTTGTATCATCAGTCAGTAATAAACGGCGTAAACAAACGATGATTACAAAATATTATATCTCTACTATTATAAAAGGAAGTGTTTGTCTGCTAGTTTGTCCGGTATGTGCAAGTTCTTGACGAATCTATGGCACTTACAATAATGGGACTTGGGCACACAGGTAGTCCGAATTTTGTTGCGATTATTGTGCGAAGCCTAAATTTTAAAATTCAATCTAGAACATTTTAAAATGAACTTAATGGAATTTAATTGTTATTGTTTTCTTTAGAATGGGGCAACATCATAAAAGATCACAGATCCTAAATTTATATTTTCAGCTGCCGTTTGATTTTACAGAGGAACGCGAACGCTTTCAGCCGAGGAACAAAACAAATTAAAAGTTTTAACTGGAGTTATATAGTTCTTTTTTCTATCGCCTAGACCAAGGGTCGGCAACCTATTGAAATGGAAGAGCCAAAAGTTACAATTTACAAAATTTCCCAGTTTTTAAAGAGCCACTAAAAATTTTCGTTTCAATATTACAGTATTTGCTTATATATATATCTGATTTTTTATTTAAAATAAACGGCTTTAAATACGGAATAATATTTATTCATTTAAAAACACAAATATAGATAGTTACATCAATGGGAGCATTGTCTTTGCATGCCTTTTGAAAGTTTTATTAAATCTGGCTTATAACTTGTTGTTTTAAGTTCCAAGCACGACTCTAGATTTTTATTTGTTAGTTGACTTTTAACTTTACTTTTTATTATATTCATGCAAGAGAACGCTTGCTCGCACGAATATGTCGACCCGAAGATCGCCAGCACTCCATATGCCAACTTCTTCATCTCACTGTAGCATTCTGGAAGACTATTCCATGCGCCGAATATGAAGGCCTCAACTCGCGGAATTTCCTTTAGAGCTGTCCACTTGTGAAGCGCGATGTGCATGCATTTCTGGACCTCCAACTCTTCCAACTTGCTCTTGAGTTCTATGAACTTGCCACTCCGCAAGTCTTTGGTTTTCAAATCTTGCAATTCCATTTGAAGCGATCCAGCATCAATTCCAAATGGCTCAATGTTTCTCTCATTTGTATTTGTGTTGAGAGGATTTACTATGAACGCGAGAGTACTATTGTTTGTTTTGAATTGCTCGTATCTCTCAGCGAATCCATCCTTCATGTTTTTTAAAGCTATGCTGAAGTAATTCGTGTCAATAGTTGCATTGGTCTCATCGCGATATTGCTTCAGATTTTTAAAATGAAGTAATTTACTGCTCTCCATGTCTTTAACACAAATCAGTAATTTTTTTTTCGAAACAAACTACTTCTTCAAGCAAGGCGTATGCTGGGTTGCCCTTTCCTTACCGTTTTAGATTTAGATAATTTAGTTTCATTGTGGTATCTACCATAAAGTTGAATTTTTGCAGCCATTTGTCTTCTTCCAGTTCGGGATGGTCAATGCTTTTTTCATTGAAGAATGTTTTTTTTCACTCAAGCACAAAGCAAAACGTTATCTTGAGGAATTATGCAGTGAAACGTTAGAATTTCGTGGTTTATTTTTTTCTGAAGAATTGATGTTACCCCTCTATGTATTCCTTTCATACTTCTGGCTCCATCACATAAACGTTGCTATATAAACGATTTTATTTATATCTATTCCATTGTTTTCCAGGCATTTTTGCACAACATTTGCTATATCTTCTCCACGAGTTTGCCCTGAGAGCGGTAGCACTCGTAGCAATTATTCTTTTGGATCTTGGGACGACATATACCTGACGAAAAGGGTAACTTGTGCCGTGTCTTTTATGTCGCAAGACTCATCTATAGCAAGTGATGAGCCAAAAGCCAGTTGAATGTCTTCCACTTGCATATGTGGTACATTTGAAGACATTTTAGCAGTTCTATCTTGTACTGTTTTAGAAGATAATGGCAAATCTTTGATTTTTTTCATAATTTCTGCTCTGTTTTTAAAATTACGAAACAGTTCTTCAGATGCACGTATAAAACAATCTTTGACGTACTCACAATCTGAGATCTCACCATCTCATCATCTAGACGTGTTGTCTAGACTCTAGACGGTGGCTGTTTGGGTGAGACGGAAATGGAATGCAATTGGCTGAAAGATAAACATGGTCACGGAGTCTCATCTCTAAGAACAAAACAATAGTTCAAATTTATCTCATTACTGTCATGTTAAGCGTAGAGATTTGTAATTAATGATTTTGAAAATAGAAGCTATAGAGAAATTAGGTACTTAAAAATATATTTTCTTATTTTTTAAGGGTTCTGATGATAAATTATTAATTTTTTCGTATGGAACTGGAGAGCCGCAACTTTACATCAAAAGAGCCGCATGTTGCCGACCCCTGGCCTAGACCGTTAAGGATAGAGTAAAAATTTCAACGGATTTGAAATCTGCTAAATATGCGTTTTATTTTAATAGATAATTTTCAATTAAATATTTATTTTTTCGCAAGAGATTGTGACGTCATGACGCATTTCCATTTGGTATGCGACGCAAACCAACACTACGGGCAACTCAGTGATGGCTGTTATCCCATAGGCCTGGTTAGCCACTGTGAAGAATCCAATAAAACATGACACCTGGCTATCTGGACTTAGGCCTAACTGGCGCCTACGTAAGCTTGCAAACGGAGACCTGTTCCCCCCTTTCGGAAGGGGTACAGATGGAGCGTCGCCGACTGTCCAGCGAATGACCGTACTGCTGATACGTCACGAAGGTTCTCAGCCAATTCGGACGAGGAGCCGGCCCGAGAATTTGAATTTGGAGGAGAAAAAAGACGATTTGACTTTTGGACCTTGGACTGACGGTTGAGCAGAGACGGAACAGCGGTTTTTTGCGTATTTGTGGAGTCCTGAAAAGAGCGAGCGCTCACTCCAACTTTTTCGTGAGGATATCTATCCTATTGAGAGGATTCAGGAACACCCAGTTCCAAACTGATTGAACTTTGGGAACATCCTGTTCCAAAACTGCCGCGTAATTCAGGAACATTCGGTTCCAAACTGCTTCAAATTCGGGAACATCCTGTTCCGAACGTCCGTCGTACTCCATCCGAATCCTGTCCCTGAACTTTTAACAATTTGTAAATAACTTCATTAATCTAGAATAAAGAAAACTCTATGCTGTAAGAAATCTAGTGATTGATGCGCTACCCTGTTCGATTCAGTTCTTTACACCACGTAGTGGCTAGTTAACCAATAAATGTAAATTGTTGATATAACTTCCTTTATGATTTTGTTATACTACTAACTAGTATACTGTTTATATATATATATATATGCAATTATATAGCCGGCGAGCGATAGATTCTTGCATAAAATCGAATCGGATGATCGGACCAGTCCGTTAATAGGACCATTTTTATGTCGAACCCAAGTGGTTCGATAAAGCGGAGTGCACTGTATTATAAAAGTAAGTGTTTCTCTGCGTCGTGTCTGTATGTAAGCAGTGTCCTGACGTATCTATGGAACTTACAATAATGAAATATGGCACACAGGAAGCGCGAATTTTGTGTGTGTCCAGCCCAAATATTAAAATTCAAACTAGAATATTTTAAAATTAATTTAATGGCACATTTAATTATTATTGTTTTCATTAGAATGACAACAGCATCAAAGATCACATATTCTAAATTTATTTTCCCCATTGTTCCGTTTGAACGCTTTCAGACGAAGAACAAAACAAGTAAAAAGTTTTAAATGGAGTTAACTGTGTCAATATGATATAGTTAGAATTGTAAGCAAAATTTCAATCTTGTAAATTGAGTAAAATGTACCTAAGAGTGTGGAAAATTACATTTTGAGAAAATAGCAGTAAAACTTTTGGAAGGCAAATAACTTTTTGCAAAATAACTTTTAACAAATAACTTTAGAAACAAAATAGGCAAATAATTTATTAACAGTGAAATGACGCAAGTACTCATTTTGCCGCCTTTTAGACTTACAAAAGGTGGATTTTATATAGTTTTGAGGATTTACGTGAAAATCCGGAGGTTGTTTAATTACTTCCGAACGAGTGTTCGAGGAGGTAGAGTCTATACCTTCTTTACAATTCTATATCCAAATGTACCGCCTATTGAGAATTTCGATTAATAAATGAAATGCAATATATATTCTTTTAACTTATTAACTTGAACACGAAAAATTATAATTTAACAATGTGCATAACAAATACAAATACTGACAAACAACACAAGTAACTAATACACCAACACATAATTATAAATAACTCACCGAATTCTGCGAAGCAATCATAGCTGAGTTATTGACTTTCGATTTAATGCTAACAACAAATGTAGATAGGCTAACAAAACTATTGTCCTCCAAACTAAAAAAGGCTGCGAAAAAAAAAAAAAAAAAACGTTCGTCTTGCTAATCATTCTAATGCAAGAACAATATTTATTTTTCTTATTATATTAACGCGAATCTAAATTCTCATTGGTTATCTCTTTGATCTCATTATGAGACGTTTAAACATGGAACTCACTACACACTACAGCAGTGGCGTGCACAGACTTCTTTTATGGGGGGGGGGGGGGAGTTTAGACGAGGCCGTGCGCAAAAGAACAGTCGCACTCCAGGCCTGAATGTTGGAATCACAAGGCTTTTTCACTAGTTCTTTGAAGATTCAAAACACTAATTTCAATGCTAATATTCATGTTATACTCAAGGGCGTGCCCAGGATCTAAACTAGGGGCAGCCCCAGGGACGTGCGGTGACTCAACTTATTACCCAAGTAGTCAAGTTTTTATTTTTACTACCATTTTAAAAACACTGTCAAAATTGTAAAGATCACTGTAACTATTCAATTCTAAAAAATACTACTAAATAACACTAAATAAGAGAAATAATACTAAGAAAAGACTACTAAAACTGTCCTACTTTCCTAAAGGCCGAGTGTTTTCGGAATCAAATCAAATCAATTTTAATGGGAAGGGGAGCATTCAATTTACGTCGTACTAGAGCTACACAACGGGCTCTTGACAACGGTCTGGAATCAATCCCGAAGGAAAGACCAGAGGACAGTACCACGTAATTCAGAACCACGGTCAGTTAACGAGGCAACACATGAGCTGGCACCCCACTCTTCAAACTTCCACACCACGCCAACGTGAGGACATTTGAGCCACGACGGATTTGACGTGCATCAGTCCAATCTATACGGCGGTGTTTTAGTTGGCAAGTTTCAGAGTCTCTGCAAAATTTGAAATTGTTTTTTTCGTATACCCCTTGAAAGCGGTTTCTTAAAGATTTCATCGTGTAATTTTGATATCTGTTGTATTGCTTAGACAGTAAGAAATATGAAATGAAGAATTTTGAAGCACATTGAACAAAATATCAGTTACTGTGGAAAATTGCAAGAAAGCAAAATTCAAAGTTTTCTAAATTTGCCAAATGCTCTTGAATAACAAAATGATTAACATGTTTCATATCTGATATTTTAACATGGCTAAAAAACTAGGCGAAATTCAGACTTTTTCGTAAATTGTACTAAAAATTCTGGACGAATAATTCCATACTGTTTTACAAATATGTGGTAATCGTCTTCCACGAAATTTATCGAGAAATTTTGCACGTTTTTGGCAATTTGTAGAAAAAAGCTACAAGACAATATATAGTAGTACCAAAAAAAGCTGCGACATTCGTGTATGTTTGAATCACTGTTGGACAGTGCTAAATTTAAGCAGTGTTCATAGCAGCGAAAATTAGAAGCTTGGGGTAAAAACGCATTAATATATTGGTTTGTACTCTATAATGAAGAGGCCACCATTGCACTTCTGTCGCATCTCTGTGAGACGATTTTTTTCACCGCAATTCGTAAAGTCTTTAATATGACTCAAAATAAGATTTAAAAGTGTTGTTGCTGCTTTCAATTCAATTTAAGCTTTGAAAAAAAAAACCTTTATACTACTCTTTCCTCTTTCAATTCTAAAGCAATATACAAGTGTAAATTATGATTTATTGGAGACATCAGTTGTCTAATCAGCTAATATGGCAAAAAATAAGATTTTCTAATTGTTTAATATTTTAAGTAAGTGTACTGGCAACAGAATCAAATAAACCATTTTGATGTTACCTTTAAATATTGTAAAAGTCTCCAAATGATTTTTTAGAAGGCCGTTCTTAGAAAGGGATCATACTGTGTGAAGAAATTCAAAAGCTCCAAATAATTACCTGGGTTGTTCGACATTTTTGTTTTATTTGCGCCCGAAGGTTGCAACTTCGACACTCGATCCACCAAAGACCGCCGTGAAGAGGGGACTGATGCACGTTAAATTCGTCGTGGCCCAAATGTCCTCACGTTGATGTGGCGTGGAAGTTTGAAGACTGGGGTTCCAAATCATGTATGTCATCTGACCGTGGTTAAAAATTATGAGGTAGTGAACTCGGGAGTACGGCAATGATTCTGGATCGTCGACAGTAGCCCATTTTGTAGCTCTTGTTTTGTAGCTAAGTTTATTACACATTCATGAATTGTTTTTCCCTTTAAAAGTTTGTTGAAGCATTAAACTTTACGGTCTTGAAGATCCCCAAATATATTTTACATATTCATAAAAGAAGACCCTGTAAAATTATCTCAGAAACCTCTAACTCAATCTCAATAAATCTGCGGAAAATGAAAAATAGATCGTTTTATATTAGCTTATAATTCTGCTGTAGTTCTAAGCAAAAATTATGGGTTAGGACTTTTGCAACAGCTTAAAGTTTTAGGTGTCATTCAAACTTTATGGTTACGTTTCCTGAGCGTACGTCATCTGAGTGTACAGGCCAAAAACGTGTCCTGAGCGTCCAGGAGTTCCTACCCCCTATTCAGGGCGTGTTCGGAACGCGTTCTCGCCAACTTTCCGAGGGAACGGGGAGGTGTCAAAAAAGAAAGGGGGTGGGGGGATATAAGGAGAAAGGGACCGTTGTTATGAAACTTTATTTTAAAGGTCCCTCTTCGTATATATTTACAGGTCATTTATATTATCAGTTAGTTAGAATGTACTACATATCAATTATAGATATAGAGGGAGATAAATAAATAAATAAATATATATATATATATCCGGGAAATATATATATGTATGTGTGTGTTTTGTACATTTCGATCTTGGTGATAAATCGTTTTTTGAGGAAGTTTCAAGGGTAAATGTGGTGAAGGCTTACCCTTCCCCACATGTTATAACTATTTTCCATTCCACCCCGGATTTTTTGGAAACGAAATGAGAGCAAGAATTAGATTCCCTGTAAAGTTGTTTTTTTCGATCCCATTCCCGTCTTCCTAACTACGAAAATCTTGAAAGCATACATTGGTTTTCTCAGGCTTTATCCCTTCTTGGAATTCTGGTTTGAGTGACCCCTCATCATTCTCACCTATACCTTGTCCACCCTGATTGGACAATTGGTGACCTTCCAAGGTCAAATCCATCCCACTAAACCTTCAACATGACACTTCTTAATGACCGGAAGATGTTGGCGTGATTTGGCTCTTTTCTTCCTGAAGTTTTTTTAACATTCCGTTGGGGGATAAAGGAATAACCCCGGTTGTCTTTCTCCTGCGTACTGTATGTAAAATGATTGGCGTTAATTTCCCCCTCGCATTGGGGTGACCTTCGTTTTTGGTGATCCCGGAAAGAAGACGTAGGGACTGGTTTTCTCTGCTAAGGAACCCCCCTTTTTTTCAGTTAGAGAGATAGGACTCCTTTGCATTGCAGCGGTTTTTTTCACACCAAAAAAAAAACTGACGATCTTCTCGTCTTCTTTTTTTGAGATTGAGGCAGGGATGCGTCTCCTTTGCTTTGCAGCGGCGTTTCCACCCCAAAACTGATAACCTCTCGTCTTCGTTTTTTTTGGAGATAGAATGATCGGACTCGTCGTATGCAGCGGTTTTCGCCCCAAAACTACGATTTCTAATCGTTCAAATTTTAAATGAACGCGTCTTTATCTGTTTGGCTGTTCTTCCGAGCCAAGGAAAACTCCAGATCCTCCCCTGCTAGATTTCATTGAAATCTTTGGATTTGGACTAATCAATTCCTCAAAGTCGTTCTCGTAGCCGATCCGATCCCCTGATGAGTAGCCATGGACACTCTCTGAGGGAAATAAGGATGTATCTTCCATAACACCGGCATCGAACTCGACCACAGTGACCAGCGATCCCTTAGAAGTTGAATAAAGAATTTGTTGACTCTCCAGTATTTGCGTCGCGACTTTTCTTCGTGGTTGATTTCACCATGTCCAAGTTTTCCCACAGCATCAACTTCGAGGAAGTGAAAGAACATCATCTGGTGAGTCCACCTTCATAAACTCTTTTATTCTAAACGACAGACGTCTTACCGATTTTTGCCTTAGCCTTTCACGAGCCACATTTTTTTAACCATTTACGGCCAATATATTATGTCCAGATAACCTATCTAGGAATTAGATTACGAACCTGCCTTACATTCAAATAACCACTTTTTATAACCAGGGTCGGATGGTGTAAAATTGTTTTTAGATAGTTAACTAGGTAGGTAGGTTGTTAATTAACGTCGAACTGGAGCAAAACAACGGGCTATTGACAACGGTTAGGAATGAATCCTGAAGGGAAAGACTCAAGGACAACACCTCATAATAATGGTCAGATGACACAAGAGCACAACACCTGCACAGGCACCCCACTCTCCAAACTTCCATACAAAGCAAACGTGAGGACATTTGAGGCTACGTCAAATTTAACGTGCACCACGCCCCGTATGCGTAATGGTCTTTGTCTGGATCATGTTTCATTCTCGCTTCACTACTGTTACTAATTCAATGCCCAACTGATCTACCGCAGTCTCTAGATATTTAACTAATAGTTAGCTAGAAAATGAATACCAATGTGTGCTTTTCTAGAAAATTTTGAATTTTAAGGTTTTGGAATTTTTTCATTACATTGAACATCCTGTGAATGAAAATATGCTGCCATCTATTGATGTTTAATTAGATTTATTGAAGGATGTGGCTAATGCATACTGTGAAATGAATCGCACTTTCATTTCTGTCTATATGTGCCATTGTCAAAATAAGAACTCGCTTCTATTTCATGTTGTGTTACGAATTCATGGAATTTGTTAGAGAAGTTTGTCGACACAATTTGGTCAATAGTTCGGTATGATAATTTTTTATATACTATCTGCATGATTTGGATTGGAATTAGACTACACATTTTGTCGATAAAACTAAAACATATTTTATTACTAGGGCAACTTTTTTTCACACGTTCTACGCTGGCATGTAAAGTGCTAAAACCAAAATTCCTCCTGCATGGGGTGTATTGTAAGTGAGTTATAACCGTAACATAAATGCAACTTTTTGCATAAATGCAACCACTTGCAACATTTTAAAATTTAGTTCAAAATTAAATAGGCAACTATTTAATAACTATTTTGCAGGGTAATGTTTCCGAATATATTCAGATATATACATAAAACAATGCAGATGATTGGAAAGCAAAACTTCGTTCAACCAGAGCTGTTAAAACGTTTGCTGAAAATCAAAAGCAGCTACGAACGTTTGATTCGTCTCGTAGAAAAATCGGAATTTGAAAGGGTACAACAACGAGACAGCGAATGAAGATATCAGATCGAAGGTTTTTATGGAAGTTCCTTAAAGCGTATCTGTGTGTGTGTGTGTGTGTGTGAAAAAACGATTGGAAAAAAATAACGACCTGACGGTTATTGCTACACTTTCCCGAGACAATATTCCTGCAAGTGATTATTTGCTGCTGCAACAATGCAGGCAACACACAGTCTCAGTTGAGTGCAGTTTTTTAATGTTAAAGAGATAACTGGCCAAGGATCCATTCTCTACGATGTCAATGTTCTTCAGTGTTTAATTATGTATAATAACACTTTTGTAAACCACTAAAATTGTCAATAAATTTTGATTTTTTTCTTCCTTTTTACGAATAATTTATATTAGATTTTAGGGTAGCAAAAATAAATGCAACTTTATTACCATTGCTGCAACTTTAGGGAATGATAAATGCAACTTTTTCCATTTTTACTGTAACAAAAAAGTTGCCCTAATCATTATTCTACATAATTATGTTTTGTTTCCATTATTATAATGTAATTACAATTTTGGTAATGGCAGGGCTCCTAACAGGTTTCAAGGTCTAAAAAGGTGACAAAAAGTGACAAATCGAGCAAAAAAGTGACAAATAACACTAATGCTAAATATATTCAAGTATAAAGATAGAAAATAAAAAGATCCTCCCCAGCTACCCCTATCTTTTCTTTTTCTTTCTTTGGAAGGCTATTTTTATTTTCTTCATTTAAAAAGTACACCATTTTAAAATATTAATTTAAAAAAATCGGAATTATGATTTTTGAATTTGTTTATTTTTGACACAGCTTGAAGAATTTCTTCCTTTTCTTCGAAAAATTATGTCTTATTTTTTGTTGTTGAAAAAGTATGAAGATTGTCTGAAATAGAAGTATGCGTATTTTTTAAAGTCTGTCTTTGCTGACCAGCATCATCAGAGACTTTTTCCGCTCCTTCAATCATTGCCTGAGCAAGTGCTGCTTCCTTATAATCTTTTTTTTATTGCCTTTTTGAGCCTATCATTGGCTTCCTTTAATAATTTTGAAGCACTGTCCAACGCCTCATCCTCTTCCTTACGCATAATTTTAAGCCTTCGTTCTTCAGCTATTACCTTTCTTTTCTTTGACAGCTGTTTTAAATATTTTTCATTCCTGTCCTTCTCTAATTTTTCTTGTGCCTTACGTTTTATATCTTCTAAATAGGCATTGTAGGCTAAATATAAGCAACCCTTCCCATATCCATTAGCTTCGATATGATTGGCACCGAATTGGGTTAATTGTCAAAATTTGCCAAGCTACTTTTAACCGTCATCAATGCATTGAGCGTGCGTTCTGACATGGATGCTCTGTCTCCTGTCAAAGCTCTTCCTGAGGCTGAGAAACCACGTTCAATGTCAGCACAACCATGAGAAAGTGACAGAGCAGCCTTCACTAGCTTTGACACAACTGGGTATTTAGGATCCACACCACTAACGTCTCGCAGTCTGAAGAATTGGTTCCAGTAAACATCAAAAGGTTTCATTCTAGATCCTTCTTCCTCAAATTCTTTTTGGAGTAATTTCCACTCATCCAGTAGTATGTCTGTCGGGACATCCCATAGCATTGCTCTTGCAACTTCTAATACTTGTCGAACACTCTCGTTACTGAGTCTCTCAAGAGGACCAAGACAGTGTAAACTTTTAAGCAGAGATGAACTGAAGGAGGACTTCTTCCAAAGATATTCAACACTGGCAATGTAATGCTTCTAAGCCTTAAAAAAAAAGAAATTCATTTCCTTCTCTTTCACATTCTGTAGCGCTCTAGAAATTTTTTCTCCAATCACAATATCAGCTAGAGGCGACAGTTTCTGAAGACATATATCTTCCGATTTATCCATTTTCAAATCTCAAATAAGTTCCCCTTCGTAGATCCTACCCAAAATTGTTCTTGTCAACAATTCAAGTTGAGAATGAAGGTTATGTATTAAAGGTTCCTTTTTCTGAAGAAATTCAGTGAAACGATTAAATATACCTGCACTTGATAGGACAAATATCACCTCAGCCTTCATAGTTTCTCTTCTAAGTAAATGTACAATTTTTTTGTAGCCTGGTCTTTGTATCATGTTTGGCTTCTTTATTGGAATCTAGTCAAGGAAATACTTTCGCACTGTAATCCACTGTTCAAGCAACCTTTCAGCAGCTGGATTTAGGCTTAGTCACCTGCTTGAACAATGCTTGATGAAATGGTGAGTGGAAAGTTTCAAGTCTTCTTGAATTTGTTTGTATGTTGACCAACCCTTAGGCCACTGATTTAAAAATCTGTGAGTAGCAAAAACTACACTCATGAATTAAGGATAATTCAGAATCACACGGAAATCGAACTCTAAAGTAAAAATTTCACCTGTAGAATTATCGCACACCACATCTTCAAGAATAATATCCAAATTACAGGAAGCCATCAGATGACGCCAATAGTACGACACAATGACGAGAGTGTAAGAGAGGTGTATATAAGGAATGGTAGCAAAGAAGTAAAATTGTTCACAAGCGTTCTGAAAGCCGCTCAGTGCCTCAATCGAATAGTTATGGCACAGAGGACGCATGTCGATGATTTTTTACGTGGTAGAATTATCGGCCGCCTGGAATGTGAGCGTACTCAGATGGAAGTTTCAGGGGAACTTGGAATCGCCCAAAGTGTCATCTTTAGGCTTCCAAAATGATGGAAATGTCAGTAGACGTTACAGTACAGGTCGTCACCGAGTTACAACGCCGAATGACGACTGGTATTTGGCAGTAACTGCAAAAAGAAGCAGACGGAGCACCGCATCCGACCTTTCTCGTCAGCTATCTTCAGCCACAGGTACGACAGTTTCACAAGCGCCTCAGCGTACAGCGTAAGTGTCCGACAAGTTGACTCTGATTGGCTGGTATGATCATGTGCCTGAGACGTAAAGGTATTTCATTTGGCTATTTATCCACGTTTTGGCGCAGATATCTTTGACTGATAGGAACGGTTTTCGAAAGGTTTTAACATTTTGAACCGAAAATTGTATCCTTTTATTATTTAAGTTAGTGTTTTATGTATGCTTTTTGTTACATCAGAATGGTCCTAAGCCAGCGGTGGATACGACACCATCATCCTAAAGCAAAGGGGACGGCAGAGGGGCGGGAAAATATCAGCTGGTAGTGAGTTCAGGAGTGGTTTTTAGATTATTTATGTAAAAGCAACGGAAGTTTGGAAAAATAAAAAAAAGGGTATTAAAAATTAGGAAAAGTAATTTAGAATCAAAAGGAATTAAATTGGAATTGTTTTAAAATAATTTGGATGATCTAAAAATATTTCCGCCAGTTGGGTTCGAACTCGGGAAGTCATCCTCCGCCGCTAACGCCAATCTGATGGTAAGTGACTTTAGCCATTTGGCCATCGTTGCTTCACCAAGAGGAGCTCTTTAAAAGAAAAGTTCATTTTTGCCTCCCCTTATTATAAGTTGGCGAGAAATACTACTAACAACAACCATACAACATATATATAAGGAGCCAATCAGAGTCAACTTGTCGGACACTTACGCTGTACGCTGAGGCGCTAGTGACAGTTTCAAGGCAAACTGTTACAGACGTTTGGGACATGTTGGTCTATACGCTCGCAGGCCTGTCAGATGTGTTCCGCTCACAGCAACTCACTGTGACCAGCGGTTAGCCTGGAGTAGAGAACATGCAATGTGGACATCGTCACAGTGGGCTTCTGTGATGTTTTCCGACGAGTCCAGGTTTAGCTTGCAGTCTGATTCACGGCGGACGTTCATATGTAGAACACCAGGTACCCGTTACCATCAAGACAACATTATTGAACGACACCGTTACGGTGGTGCAGGATTGCTCGTTTGAGGCGGAATTATACTGGGTTCCAGAACAGATCTACATGTTCAAATCGGAACCATAAGAGGCCAAATTTATCGGGACATCATTCTGGAACAATATGTACGTTTGTTTAATGGTCCCATGGGCATTGAATTCGTGTTTATGGATGACGACATCCGTCCTCACCGTGCAAACATTGTAAACGAATGCCTTGAATCTGATATCACCCGTATGGAATGGCCAGCATTCTCACCTGACTTGAATCCGATAGAGCATGTGTGGGACATGCTTGGCCGACGAGTTACAGCCCGTCAACCACCTCCTACATGTGTACCGGAACTTTGGAGAGCATTGCTTGTTGAGTGGAGTGATCTTTCTCGAGATCAGCTCGATAATATGATCCTCAGCATGCCTAGGCGTTGTACGGACTGTATTTCATCGTCTGGGAGACATGTAATGTATTAACCATCATACCAACCATGTCATGTTAAGTTTTTGTAAGGTCGATATATTTTGTAATTGCTCAAGTGAGCAAAAATCGTAGTTTTTATGAATGGTATCATACATACACCATCTTTTTTGTTCTTTATCTTTTTAATAAATGGGCTTTATGAATAAGTCACGTTTGTTTTGTTTCTGAACCTTTATTTGACGGAGCTGGCATTATCCTTAATTTATGGACATGAGTGTAGTTCATACACATCTTCCACTCACTCTTTTAGACCTTCAAGAAAAGCATTATGTATTGTGTGAATATTACTTGTCCCAGTGTTAGTTAGTTCTTTTTTTTCGGGTAGAAAGTAATGAGTCATTAATCTTTTTAAAAATTGACTTTCACTAAAAAAAACCTCAAGAATTTGTAATAATCAACTTCGATGATGACAGATAATGATTTTCAATACGTTCGCAAAGTTCCTTCAATATTTAACCCTCTGGATACAGAAACGGCCGAAATTTTTGCATTCTCTGGTTACGGAGGGGTTTGGAATCTTTCAGATCCTCAAACTCCTGAAAAAAACGGCTGAAGTCCATTAAGATTTCCATGCCCTCATTTCTGTACCACAAAGAGAGCAGCGCGTGAATAGCCTCCGTATCGTAGACAGGAATGTCAGGGTTCTCGATGGGGAGCTTCGAGCGCTTAGAATGTGTTAGAGGTTGATGATCTATCCCCTAAACACTTTGCCGAAGACACCTTCGAGTGTAAATTATCAGACATATTGAAGATTCCACTGTAGTTTCAGAGTTTACCCGCGACGTATCAACACCTTTTAGACATAATCAAACCCACAATAGAAACTGCAACATGTGATGACAAAGGTACTAAACGCATCCTCTCCTCCTGGGTTAACGTTGAGTTAATATCAGCCAGATCCGTCCGGTCTCTTGACCTCTCCATTCTTGTCTTATTCCAGAATCTGGAAAAAAAAAAACCCGGGTCTGTAGAGACCGACCTCAGATCTGTGTACAGAGGATGTTATCCCCCCCTTTTAAGTGATCACTGGCATCGATCACCATTTACGAGCTGTCAGCGTCTAACCTCCTATAGGATTCCTCCTTTTGTTCGACCCTGTCGACGGGTGATATCTATCTTGCGCCAAATGATACGCCACATAATACTATGAAAGGAAAACGTTAGTCGCTAATGCCACTCAAGTTTGGTAATTAGGTAAGAGGGGTCGGACATGCAGATGGCCCTGCTTCCCTTAAACTTCACCGCTTCGTTTTATTGATAGCCTTTTCCCGTGGAGAAATTTCCCGAATGTGCTGTTAATACACCGCGGGCAATGTAAAATATCCTTTTACAATTGAAACGGTACGTTTCTGAATCCATTCTTGCGGTGAAACGTAGTGCGCATTTCAAAATTAAATTCGTGCAAACCCTGTTTTTTTTTTTTAGAAAAAATTAATTTTTTTTAACTGCACACCAAACATTTTTCTTCTCTTAATAGAATTTAAGAACTTAAAACCCTTGAAAAGGTGACAAAATGTCAAAAAGTGACGTGTTAGGAGCTCTGTAATGGTAATTTTTAGTTAACGTCATAGTAGAGCAACACAACGTACAATTTTGGAAATTGTTCTAATGCAAACAATTGATACTACATGATTACAATCAAAATAATTATTATGTTAGTTTTATAAATGCTATAAATTGTGAATCATGAAGAGGCACTAATTTTTGCTATGAAAGTAGTTAAAAAAAATTGCATTTAGTTATTGTAAAACAATAAAAGCATATATGACAGCACAAGTAAATGCAAAAGACATCAAGGATGTCTGTTTAGTTGCCAAGAAAATGTGACCAGAGATCTCTGAGGGTTCAATTAAAGGGTTTCTTGAGCAGAAGGGTTCTTTACAGAAGCCCCGTTCACCATTGTTTGGGACACAAGGGGAGTGATGTGCACGGAATTTCTACCAAAGGGCACAATTTTTAATTCCAAAGGTATTGTAAATTAACATTGCTCTGGAAGAACATAATGGACCAGTCAGATGATGAGGCAACACCTGAGCTGGCACCCCACCATCCATGCCACATCAACATTTGAGGCTATGACAGATTCAATGTACACCAGCCCCCTGTGTATATGACAGTCTTTGGTTTCTAATTCGTAACTCTTCCAATCAGGCTATAATAGCACTTGTATGATGGGAGACCTTATGTGTCAATCAACTCTTGTATTTTTAAATGGCCACTCCAAATCACCATATGCAGCCTATCATTGAGAACTGATTACTTGGCTGCAGTTGATATTATATAAATGAATTAAATGTACACTCCAAGACACATTTGAAATTTCTTTTACTTTAAAGGCTGATGTTCAAATCTTACAAAATGAACATCAATAACACATGCGTCACGCTTATGAATTTTGTATGTTTTCGGGAGAGGAAATTGCAACTGATACAAGCTCTTCATCCGCAATTTCAAAGAAGCTGCAACTGTTTCAATATGCTAAAAGAAAAAAATTCAGAGATTCAGCAGAGTATTATTTCTTAAGATAAAAAAACAACTTGCAAGTCTATGGTTAGGACCATGTTCTGTCACCCGTAACTGGGGAATGGACCAGACAGGACAACTTTTAAAGAAATTAATTAATTGTAAAATGACTTCTCAATCTCCCTAGCATCTCCCTTTAAGCCTACTCTTATAATTTTTTAACTCTTTTAATTATGCAAGCTAAATAGAGGATATCACTCAGCCTCATTGGATCGTCAAAAGTTAAGCATCTTTGTACTTAACAAGATGACAGCACTTAAGAAGGTGATCGAGTCTTTGTTCCAATTCAAAGACGTTCATTCAACATTTGCAACACACAGTTGATTATACTATACATCCCTTTTGATCATTCATTTTTTGTAAACATTTTTCCATTAATGTAACTAAATTTTCTGATTTTAAACTCTTTTTATGATGGCTGCTGCAGTGGTTGCTCTGTAAGCAATACGTACAGTCCAGCCGAGATCAAAAATTTAATTATAAAAATGGAAGACTTTATAAAGAAAAATATATCAGGTAAAAACCAATAATTGATTTAAAAACTCATTGAAATTAGTAATACTTTACTGTAGATATTTAAAGAACTCAGATTTAAATTTTAACCTTTCTCTTTAGATATCAAAAGTGATGTCTAAATCACAATTACCTTCAATATTCTATAGAACGCTTGGTACTTCTACATTCAGGACCTACTCATTCAGTACTGTACTTATTCATATATATATATATACATGCACATTGACATAATTGATGGTATTGAGAAAATGGTTATAATCAAGGTATGCATGTAGAAATTTGTGGAGTGATATTTCAATGCCCTTCATACTGAATCTCTCCATTCGATAGTGCTGTTTAAGATGAGAACGTGGATGGGTAGGAACAAATTAAAAAAACTGCCCAATACTGGCTGTGAGCAAAAATGAGTAAGTAAGTGTTGTACTTTTGGAACTTACTGCTATCGTGGAACTTTTATGGAGGCTGTAGATAAATCTCCGAGAGAGTGCAGCAGCTGTGTTCAGGAATTCCTTGTCAATACCTAGAAAACAGAAAAATTTACCAAAGAAATGACTAGAGATACAAACTATAATAAAATAAAGCATTTTTATTAGCTACTGATGATTAATCACTGCTAGCAGCTATTTAAGGAAACAAGTTATAGGAATATTACAACATTAATATTCACACACTGCACATGCCATCGATTTGTGCACCCCTCTTCTCATGTCAACTGAGGGTTCAGTTGGGCAAGCAGAGTAGAAGACAACGCAAGTCTGTACTGTTCACTGACCAATCCAGACCGAGTTTGCAAGGTAATTCTAGGGGATTGCTTATAAAGAGAGTAACAGGGCTATCATTCCAGTAGTTTCTGTAAAAGAGATCGTTATGGAGGGGGATAGAAAGCACAAAAGATAGAAACGATACAATTAATCCCATTGAACAGGGACAGTCTTCATAATTCGAAGGATATTAATGTCCAAGATTTAGTTAATGAAATGTTCAATATTTCAAAACTCAAGTTACGGAACTCATTGAGGATATAGTCAGCTACCCAACTAGACTTCTTAAAGTGCATTTTCAAATATTCTCTTTAAAGATCCATATCTGAACATAGAAATTGCCCTCGGGATTTTTTTGACCTTACAGGTTAGAGTGGTGTCTAGTAAGCACAGTTTTAGTAAGTTGAAACACTAAAAACTACCTCTGGTTAGCATGGAGCAAGAACATTTGACAAACATTGCTATTTTATCCATTTTACAAAAAGCAGCAGAAAATATGGACTTCTACGATATAATCACAGAAATTGCGTTGGAAAAGTAAAGTTGTAGGTAAATTTTATGAAATCTTTTATTATAAATGAAGTAGTATATCCAGTTATGCTTTTCATTTTTAGTCCTAGTTCTGCCTATACATATTTTGACATTGGGTACCAAGTCTTACCGTTGCAAGGGTGCCAGAATCGTATATAGGGCACTGGCAAGGCTGGTGTTCGCCATGCAAAAATAGCTGATTACCTTTAGGGGTATTAATATATATCAATATCAATTTTTCATGATTTTAAGACCCCCTTCTTCTAAAATATCAAATAATATCAAGGACCACAAACACACCTGGCAATACAAAATACAAATTATATGCAATGAAACAAATTAATTGAGCATATCAGATACTATAGATATGTCATTGAAACTCAGTTGCCACTCCCTCAAACCTTCGAGGAGCTTTTTATTTCTTTGACCTAGAGATATAAAATTTTTGGAAAAATCTTTTGGAGAATATTCTCTAGCGGGAAAATAATCACAAATTTTTTCTTTTCTAAGGGCATAAAAAATTAAAATATGGTACATAATATTTAATCTGAGAATGAATACATGAGATGAAAAAACAATCATACTTTAAAAATGTAGAAGTATATCGTTTTATTTTCAATTAACTATCGATTTAAGCATTTCTCTGTGTAAAAAGAATCCAGCAAATGGATGACTGTAATGGTGGGAATACGGTAATCGCACTATTGCCAACACAGAAGACTGAAAAACCTCCAAATTCTCCCAAATAAAGCAATTTTAGAATCAAAACTGTTAAATTTCTTATTTTTGTAAAAATACATGCAGAAACAAATTATAATTTGTGATTTTTAAATGTTATTTAAAAATTTATTTTAGCCATAAAACCACATTTCTGAGTAAAAAATTGCCTTCTTTCTACTTAAACTGCTACAAATTTAATACTAAATATACTTTTCCTTTGGAAGAAAAATCTACAAAATTTTTAACTATTTATTAATAATTAAAATTATATTATTAGTTTTATGTAATATTAGTAACTTTGTTCATAAGGAAGAATTATTATACAAAATAAGTGAAATAACATAAAAAAGTATGCTAAGCATGATAAATTAGTGTTATAGCATTTTAACGTTTTCCTTTAATTCCATGTGATACAAATCACAGATTTTCATTTTATTATGATCAAAATAGAAAAATCTTAAATGCTTTTCAATAAAAAAAATAACAGTTATAAGAAATTTCTACCACATATTTATGCCTATATATATTAGGAATATCTAATATTATAAAAGTGTTTGTATGCATATACTGTCCTGACGAATCTATAGCACATACAGCAATGTGATTTAGCACACTGGAAGTCCGAATATTTTGCAATTTTTGTGCGAAGCCAGAATTTTAAAATTCAATCTAGAACATTTTCAAATTAATTTTATGACATATTTAATTATTAGTGTTTTTCTTAGAATGGCAACAGAATAAAAGATCACAGATTCTAAATTTGTTTTTTCAGTGTTTCTGTCTGAACGCTTTCAGCTGAAGACCAAAAGAAATAAAAAGTTTGGTTACACACACATCACATAGCTCAGAAATACATAACAAGAGCAAGTGGACTGTATAAAACTTTACTATTCTCCACACACATTGAGAATACAACTCGCGGCACGGGCGTAGCCGCAACGGAATATACAAAAAATAGGACCAGCGCCATCTATCGGCTAATTCATCACTACTGAGGGAGAGCATGCGTAAACATTCTCCCCCCGTTGAAATGTAAGAGACATTCAACAAAAACTACAAAAAAGATTACAAGTTTTAAAAAGACAATAATACAAACACAGTACACAAATAAATTATTTCAATCTGGCATGGGTAATACACACACGCGGGAGATGGCTCGTTTGTACACACCATATTGTGTTCTCACTTTCACGACCCTTACCAAGTTATCATTACCACGGTACAGTTCTATTACTCTTCCCAAAGGCCACTTGAAGGTAGGCATGTTGTCCTCTACGAGGACGACCAAGTCGCCGACCTTCACGTTGTCCTTTTTAAATAACCATTTGTTACGTTGTTGTAACTCACTTAAGTAGTTACGATGCCATTTATTCCACACGAGTTGTACTAGACGGGTCATCCTTTGCCACCTTTTTAAGGCATTTTCGTTCACTTTAGTTAAATCAGGTTCAACGATAGAATTAATTGATCTGCCTATGAGAAAGTGAGCAGGAGTTAATGCACTTAAATCATCCTCATTGCTCGATAAAGGGCACAAGGGTCTGGAATTTAGAACTCCCTCAATTTGAACACTTACGGTCAAAAGTTCCTCGTACGTCAAATTTGCTCCGCTCACGGCTCTTTTAAAATGGTACTTCACAGATTTTACTGCAGCTTCCCACAAGCCACCGAAGGAAGGAGCTCTCGGAGGGATGAATTTCCATTCAATTCCCTCAGCAGATAAAAAGCCTGCTAGCTGCTCGTCTGGCTCTTTAACCAGTTTCAAGAGCTTCTTGATTTCCTGATTAGCTCCTACAAAATTCCTGCCATTGTCCGAGTACAATTTGGCACATTTGCCTCTACGGCTAAAAAATCTCTTTAGGGTAGCAATAAATGCCTCAGATGTGAGGTCCGACACAATTTCTACATGAACAGCTTTAGTAACAAAACACACAAATATACATATGTAGATCTTATGCAGGACACCCTTTCTTTGGTTACGATATCTGACCATAAATGGTCCATAAAAATCTACACCAGAGCAGTTAAAGGGATAATCGGGAACTACTCTGTCCCGGGGAAGATTACCCATTAACTGTGACATCACATTTGGTTTAGTTTTAAAACATATAATACATTCATGTACAATTTTTCTGCACAGAGAACGACCATTCAAAGGCCAAAACTTTTCTCTTACACAGTGCAGAAGTGTAGATGCACTAATATGAAGGTTTTTCTTATGGAAATACACAATTATTTGGTTTGTCACCTTATGATTACTAGGCAAGATTGCAGGGTATTTGTTATCATATGGTAGATTTGAATTACCCAGGCATCCACCTACCCGCACTACACCATCACTATCAAGAAAAGGATTTAAATTCCTTAACTTACTGTTAGGTAGGACGCTTTTCTGGCGTTGGAGGTTCCTAATCTCAGTAGAAAAAACCTCCTTTTGGACCATTCGGATCAAGCATTTTTCAGCTTGGTCCAACTCTGAGGCACCAAGCGGGCCAGACACTATCACATTGCACTGTTTCACATTATTTACAAATCTTAATACATAACTAAATACACGAAGAACATTCACATAATTATTACTCCTGCACAATAAATCAGATAATAAAGATAATTCACATGTAGATATACAAACATTAAACACCGCCATATCAGACTCCAAATTCGTTTTTAGTTCACATGAGAACTCTGAATCATTCATAAGTGTTGAATTGGGTTGCTCACTGGATGTCTCACCTCGTTGAAGGAACGGCGGGCCATTCCACCACAATTCCAGCTCTGGAAGGTCACGAGGGCCTAACCCACGCGAAATCACATCCGCAGGATTCAGAGCTGATGGCACATGATTCCACTGACAGTTTTCAGTCAGCCGTTGCACTTTAGACACGCGGTTGGCGATGAAGGTCTTAAGACGGTTCGCAGGTGTGTTCAACCACGCAAGGGCGATCGTCGAGTCCGTATGTAGCACAACGTCGATCTCCAAACGTAGAGTAGCACGAACTTTCTCCACTAGCTGAGCCAAGAGAACACAAGCGCAGAGTTCCAGCCGTGGAATGGAAATCACTCTAATGGGTGCCACGTGGGACTTGCTTGCCAAAATGGTAGTTCTCGCAGTATCAGTTCGATGGAAGCACTGTAGGTATACGACGGCTCCGTATGCTGCTTCGGATGCATCTGCAAAGCCTTGAAGGACGATTCTTAAACAACCGTCGGTCAATATGTATCTCTGAATTTTAACCTTCTCGATGCACTTCAAGGTTGTCACAAATTTGCTCCACTCTTCGGCGATTGGATCGGGAAGCACATCATCCCAATCTAGCTTCTGCTGCCACAGCCGCTGCAGAAGAATCTTGGCTTTCGTTATCACTGGGCCTAAGAAACCAAGGGGGTCATACAGCCTGGCGATCACACTTAGCACCTCACGCTTGGTGTATGACGGTCGACTAGAAATTGACACCTTGAAGACGAACTGATCTTGAACCGGCTTCCAGCTGATGCCCAACGTCTTCACAGAGAACTCCGTGTCAAGAGTGAACGGATGTTCAACATCAGATGACAAAGAGCTGTTCAGCAATTCATGGGAATTGGAAGACCACTTGTGAAGAGTCATTCCGCACGACTGCAAGGCATCTTGCAGCTGTGATTGTAGTTCTCGGGCGGTCTCTAGGTCAGGCGCCCCAGTCACGATGTCGTCCATGTAGGTGTCGTGCAGCAGAACTTCAGAAGCCAGAGGAAATCTCGATTTCTCATCCTTGGCTAGCTGCTGCAGGGTCCTTATGGCAAGGAAGGGTGCATTTGACGTGCCATAAGTGACAGTTTTTAAACGGTAAGTTAAAACCTCCTCGTTGACACCAGTCTTCCACACTATTCTCTGAAGATCTCGTTGTTCTGGATCGATGAGGATCTGCCGATACATTTTTTGAATGTCGGTGGTGAAGGCAAACTTGTGTCTCCGAAACCGTGTAACTGTTTCGAAGACGTCCTCAGTGACTTCTCCCTTCATCAGAACGTCATTCAGACTCATGCCTGTTGTGGTACATGACGAGGCATTAAAGACAACTCTCAGCTTAGTTGTCAGTTTATCAGGGCATAGAACGCCATGATGGGGTATGTAGTAGTGTATGGGTGGTTCACTTGACTCAATAACCTTCTCCATATGACCCAATTCCTCATACTCCCTCAAAAAATCCGTATACAACGACAAATACTCGGAATCCCTAGACAAGCGCTTCCACAACGAATTAAGCCGCCTCACAGCAATCTCTTTAGAATTTCCTAAACACGACGGATCTTTACTCAAGGGCATTGCTACTACATATCTACCCTCCTCATCTCTTCTATGGGTACGAACGAAGTGATCCTCTCACAACGATGCCTCTGTATTCCCTGTCTGCTCCATATCAACGTTTTCGATTTCCCAAAATTGCTTCAATGTTTTATTTAGGTCATCATCAAGAATTAACCCACAATGAACGAGATTATCCGCTACCTGATCAACACTCCCACTTGCAACGTAACCAAACACCGTATTCTGCAACAATAACTGCGAATCTTGGGCATAAATTTGTCCAGGCCTCAACAATTCATAAAAAATCTCTGCACCCAGCAACATGTCAATTTTACCTGGGACATTGAAACTATGATCAGCTAATGAAACGAATTCTGATACGTCAACACACACATTAATTACCTTGCTTGGAATGAGATCGGTTATCTTGTTCACCACTAACATAGACAATTCTCTCTCGTAACTCTTATCCCTGTTCGTTACCGAAGTCCTCACACAATTATTAACAACCATTGTTGCGTCATTAACACACGAAACCACGGTATTTATTTTATCCATTTTTAATTGCAACCTTTCTGCACATGCCTTAGTGCACAGACAAGATTGGGACCCGACATCCAGAAGGCATCGCACTTCGATCCACTCTGAATACTTATTTTTGACTAGAGCTCGAACAGTACTCAACAACACAGTTTTGGTTTTGTTTTGCTCGAAACTTGTTGCGACTATTTGGGGTTGGGAAACTACCTCCACCTCCCCTACCCTACCGCTCTGCCTCGGAAGAAACTGAGCAGGTGCATTTGTTTGTGAATTAAGGTTGCCTGAAACTGAGTCCCCTTCACGCGGAAAATGAATCAGCTGATTGTGGGGTTGGCCACAGAAACAGTTTCTTACTGAACGGCATTCACGAAGTTGGTGTGGCAAAAAGCAACGAAAGCACAATTTATTCCGCTTTACCACATCCACTCTTTCCCAAACTGACAGCCTCTTAAATTGGGGACACTGTACCGTCATGTAAGAATTTGACGGACAGCTGATTTAAAATTAAACTATTTATTTACATAAATATTTACAAGATAATTATGGGCACAGCCATCGACAACGGAAACCTGCCTGAAGCCAAAGTAACACAATTGGCAAAACAGCAGACGTCTGTCTCTCGTTGAATCTCGAGTCCGAATCTCCTCAAAATCCACGTTTGCTTCGCAGAACCGCCGCTGACAACGAGAGGGGGGGGGGGTGAATTCCGAGCCCTCTAGAGATGTTTATGTTCTCTGCCGAACAGAAACACCCCCACACAGCTGCGAAAACCGTCTCTCATGCCACCGCAAAAACGTGATCCCAGATACGAGACCGGGGAACCGCACGTGCAAAGACTAAAATTGTTTTCGCATTCCGAAACATTCCAGCGTCCACGTGTTAGGGAAAAGGGTCGGCAAGTACCATATGGTACAACCGCCCCCACTACTGAAAAAACTTTTCCCAAAGGTGAAAAGTTTTCAACGTACGCATCCACAGACGCACGGATAATCACCCACTGGCAATTCAGAATAACAGATCACTTACCACCACCATATCCTGAAACCGTGACTCAAGAATATGTGTAAGGCAAGTTAAATCCAATCAATTTAAAATTCATATACCGGAGTAACTTTCTACTCCCTTACAGTATGGTCACTCAAGGCTCAAATACCCAAATTAAAATAAAAACAAAATAAACACCAAACTTTAAGACTTATACCAAATTCGTTAAAACTAAAACCAAATCACATTAACCACATCACATATAAGAATTTCGTTAAGCGAAACCCAAAATTTCAATACACAATACGAACTATACAAATTCCATTAACCAGACAAAAATACAACAAAGCATATTTCTAAATTCAATATTTTCGCTAAGCGAACCCAGAATAAACAAACCCCATACGAACTATAATAATACTTTCATTAAACCAACCAAAATACACCAAAACATATATAAAATATCAATCTTGTTAAGCGAAAACCAAATTCCTAAGTTTCACTCAACACACGTCATGAGTTGCAATTTTAAAACTACAAATCTTTGACAGTGGTTTAGAATGACAGAGTGAAAACATCCTAAACACAAAATCAATTTCCGCTCTACACAAAGCATAATTTAAATTTGCACGTAGCTTTCAGCGAAAAGTACTCGAATGAAGAACATAGATACAAGAAATCAATTCCACCATACGCAAAACATAGTTTACAACTTTTAACATTTAAAATCCTCAGCAAAAGATACTGATATCATTGAATGAATATTTCATAATTACAAGGCTACCAATTTCACTCCGAGCAAACATGATTCACAATTTTAGCACTTAAAATCTCCAGAAAGAAAAAGAAACATTTAAGTGAAATGCCTCAATTACATTTTATTTAGCTCTTTGAATTTTCGTGAAAAGCGCGACTCAGACTGTCGGCGTTCAAGTGTTTTTTTTTTTTCCTTTCCCAGATCGGTGTTCGATCGCGGAATTTCCAATTTTTTTGGTCGATGCATTGCCAAAATCATTAATACCCTCCCGATTTCACATTCCTGCCAATCTCGTGACAATTTTATCTGGGGTCCTAACCATTTCTCATACCGCAAGGTGTCTGAGGTTTTTATACTCTTCCCGTGCACCAATTCTGCCGGGGCGTAAACGCTGCTCACGTGTACCGTGGAAAACACTAACGGTGTAAGTTGTGGGTCCCAATCTGATCCGGCTCCGGAACCTAACTCTAAAGGTCTTGGCTTCACCCCTTCACTCACTAGCAACTCTTTTCTTTTCCCCTTTTGGCCCACGTGACCTATTTCAAAAGTTTCCTCCTGAACGGAAACGGACACCTCTAATTCTTCTTCTAACCCTGGGCCACCTTCCGTTATCTTTCCCTTACTGCTATTCGGTATTTCCAGGAAAATCATTCCCGTCGTTTCACTTGCTACCCCCACTGGAAGAACCAACGGTTCTTCCGATCGCACCTTTGCGATCGCGGTCTGGATTACCACCCTCGGAGAGCATAACTTGGCTACTTGGGGACTTACTTTCTCCCCTCCAGAAACATCGTCGTCTCTCTGCCCCTTTAGTTCTTTTTTCTGGTCGTTAGCCTCTGTCATAGGAAGACTAATAGGCTCGCCCGATCTCAACTCCGCGTCGGTCTTATTTATCGCCAACGGGGCCGCAACATTTTCTCCACACTTCTGCAAGCGGGTTTCAACTGTATGACTTTGCTCAGATCTCTTTTGTAGATACGGCATCAGTAATGCATGTTCGGCCTCCCCTCCGAGTCGTCGATTTATCGGTTCTACAAACACCATTTTCCCCAACCTCGGACAATTTGGCCTCAAATGGTCGCTCGCGTTGCACTCAAAACACCGCGGCATAAGTCTCCGGTCAGAAGTGTCAAATTTCCCTCCCGGGGAACTAGGCGGGAAAAAATCGTTCCGCTCTCGAGTGGGGGGGTAATTCTTCTCCCTTTCCTTCGCTGGGAAAAATGTTCTTCCCTGGGCTTTTGGTCGGGATGCCTCAATCCGTAGTTTTTCAAGCTCAAAGTTATACCGTCTTTCTCGTTCCTTATACCTTCTCTCTCGTTCCCTATCCGCTCTCTCTTGTTCCCTATCCGCTATAACCCTTTCTCTATCCTTTCTTTCTTGTATAACCCTTTCTAACGCCACTTTTGTGTATTCCTCATCGTAGGAATCGTGCGAGAGGATTAACTCCTTAAGTTGGGATGTCAGTAATCCCGGAGTAACCGTTCTTTCCAAAAATTCCGCTAGTTCCTCTAGATCTTGTTTCCTACCTTTGCCCAAGTACGCCATTTCGAAAATTCAAAATTGCCAAAAAAAAACCCAAAAAAATTCAATTCTTTTGCACAACACCCAATTCAATACTTTTTACGACATACCGTAATCTCACAACATACAATAATTTAGCAATTCTAAAATGCACAATACAGATTCAAAAAAAATACTTAAGCTAAATCAATTCCCTTTGGAGTGACCACACTAATTGAGATTAACAAAATTTTAGCTATTACACAATTCTTGAAACTTAGTCACAGTGACAAAATAGGGAAATGGCACTAACCTGTATCTGCTGACTTGGATCACTTGGCACCACTGTCCACAGGCTGGACCACGGGTGGAAACACTGCACTGCACTGCACTATCTTCGGCTAAAAAGCCCACAAACACACTCTTCGGCTGAAAGCCCACTGGTGTAGGTCGTCTCGACCTCTTCCACAACGCGCACAAATAGCACTGCGCCACTGACGAAAAAACGGTTCGCGATGAACCTATAATAGCCGATCAAGATGATCTCTGGACGAACCGGTGGGGAATCTATTCCCCTGATGAACAGGACTTGTCGAGCTTTCCGTCGATTCCGCTCACGCTCCGTTGAAAAGGGCCGGCAACTCGAAACCAAAACCAGAACTTCTTGCGACGAGTTTTGGTGATGGATGGGGTCGGTGACTCCGGTACCTCCTTCTCGCTTTCTCTAAGACAAGGGAAACGGTCTCCAGCGAAATGACAATCCGAACTTCTGGTTTCGAAGTTCTATCGGCCTTCTCTTTCAGGCAAAACGGCAGGTTCGATTTACTTGTCGAGGCTGTTTTAATCTATCAACCCCGCTGCCACCAAATTAATAAGCTGTACCGTCATGTAAGAATTTGACGGACAGCTGATTTAAAATTAAACTATTTATTTACATAAATATTTACAAGATAATTATGGGCACAGCCATCGACAACCGAAACCTGCCTGAAGCCAAAGTAACACAATTGGCAAAACAGCAGACGTCTGTCTCTCGTTGAATCTCGAGTCCGAATCTCCTCAAAATCCACGTTTGCTTCGCAGAACCGCCGCTGACAACGAGAGGGGGGGGGGGGTGAATTCCGAGCCCTCTAGAGATGTTTATGTTCTCTGCCGAACAGAAACACCCCCACACAGCTGCGAAAACCGTCTCTCATGCCACCGCAAAAACGTGATCCCAGATACGAGACCGGGGAACCGCACGTGCAAAGACTAAAATTGTTTTCGCATTCCGAAACATTCCAGCGTCCACGTGTTAGGGAAAAGGGTCGGCAAGTACCATATGGTACAACACGTATAAAGAGGATGAACCACATTTTTACAACTAACACAATTTGCACTTTTTTCTTCAGACATGAATACTTTAGTTACATTCTTATCCTCACGCCAATTAGGATTTTTCTGCCATTTACTCGTATGTCCTCGAAATCCTCTCGTTTCCCCTGCTACATTTCTACTGACTAACTCATTTTTGCATTTACCTCTCGATGATAAGTAAATGTCACACTCCCGACCAAGCTGCTGAGGTTTGAAAAAGGTCTCGCCCAGTTTTACCCCAATGTGAGTCATTAATTCCCGATCAAGCGTTTCGAAAATCTTATCGGAAACCATGAGCTCGCACAGGGATTTGAATTCTGTCACCTTGCGCAACTGACAATAATAGTCAAACGATGCGCACAACCGAGAAGCAAACTGCACATAATTCTCAGATGGTAACTTCTGGGCCTTTTTAAAGTTGCTCAGGTATTCCTGGGGGGTGGGTTCAAATTCCTTCAACACTAAACCTTTTATTTTCTCATAATTACCTAATTCCTCCTGACTCACATACACTAGCAAGTTATTTACCTTTTCGGCCAAAATATTCAAAAGAATCTCTGCTTTCAATTCGTTAGAAACTGATTTGGTTTGGAATGCCTTTTCCAACGAATGGAAAAACAGATTAAACGATTCTGCTTTAACAGGCACTGGAATGGTCAAGGTTTTAATGCTATTGATTAATCGTTCCAGATTAACAGTTGAGGGAGTCTGTTCAATGCCTTCTGTAGTTAGGGATGTGTTAACTAAATTTCTTTTCGCATTTGCAATTTCTAGCTCCATTTCTAATTGGGCTAATTTTAATCTCTCCAATTCTAATTTTGTTTCACTATCTAATTTATCCCTTTCATTTTCCAAGTAAACTCTTCCCTTTCTTCTAAAATATTATCAATAAGGCAACGCAGAAATTCACTATCATTTTTGTACACATCACTAGATTCAATTAACTTCTTAAGCTGTACAACTTTCGCATTGTCCGGTATCGTTAAGTCAAATTCTTCCGCAACCAGAATTAGCTCATCCTTTTTTAAATTCAATTTGACCGCCATTATTTAAATTAATTCCTACAACTGTTCATAAAATAAGACACATTCACCCTATACACCTCTAAATTTAAACTCAACAACTACTACCGAATAAAAGCACAACAATACAAAACGAAACAAGACTACCATATAACTAATTCAAAACTAACCCACAATTGAAAAACCAACTGCAATCACAATTTTTACACTAAATAGCACAAAACTAATTCAACTTTTTTACCTCAAAGTTCGATATCCGAATCACTAAAACACTTCAGATCACGCATTTGAAGGTATCACAATTCACTGAGGACGCAACGAAATTCGATGTCCCACATCACAATTTATGCAGAAACACACAATTCCGATTCGAAGATACTCAATCCACAGATCACTGAATTTCCTCACGGGTCGGAGGACCAAAAAATGGTTACACACACATCACATAGCTCAGAAATACATAACAAGAGCAAGTGGACTGTATAAAACTTTACTATTCTCCACACACATTGAGAATACAACTCGCGGCACGGGCGTGGCCGCAACGGAATATACAAAAAATAGGACCAGCGCCATCTATCGGCTAATTCATCACTACTGAGGGAGAGCATGCGTAAACAAAGTTTTAACTGGAGTTGTGTAGTTCTTTTTCTATCTCCTACATCGTTAAAGATAGAGTAAAAATTTCAATGGATTAGAAATCTGCAGAAAAGTTCACATTAGATCAATACCTAAAAGTATGATTTTCTTTAAATAAATAATTTTTAAATTGAATATCTTTTATTTTTTGGCAAGAGATTGTGACGTCATGCCGATTGGATTTCTTTGCAGTTCGAATTTGACACTGACGAGTCCACTACAGGCAACGTATTGATGGCTGTTATCCAATAGGCTACAAATTCCCATTTGGTTTGACAAGCAAAGGAATTCGTAGTAATCACAGGAGGTTAGCACCTGAGCAGTGGTCACACCAGACCTCACAAAAAAAACTTTCACAAGCATAAAATAAGCTTCATGTTCATTTCTGCACTCAATAAAATGAAACCGATTACAATTTTCTGAAAAAAGGTTTTAAATAGAAAATTCTTGCTTATTCCCCATATTTGGAGAATATTTCTCTGCTCAAATCTCCACTTTGACCGAACAATGGCCACCTAAGCTGACTGAGTTAATGCATGTTACAAGCATGGAGCATTGAACCTGTAATGTCAACTTTTAGAAAAAAAATGTGTGTATTGTAGTTGTTACTTGTGTTAACTGTAAAAACTTACTTGTGTTACTTGTAAAACGATGGAAGACCATTTCTTTGGCCAAAACAACACATTTATTAAAATCACATAATGGCACACACGGATAATACAGTACAACACATAAGACGCAAAACACGCACTGCAAACGTTGATGACTCGAGTCTTTCGCTCGCCTTCTCACACCGGAAGTATTGCCACCAGTCACTTTTACATACACAAAGGAATCATCCTATTAATCATGCTGGAAGGAATATCCAACTTCACATGGAGCATGGCAGTTTAAAAAAATCATTTACATTTCATAGAATTGTTCTAGGTATCAATAATTGCAATGCATTCTGCCATGAAATGAATCGATATGCATTTGAATGAAACCCTTGCAAGGTTATTAAAAGGTACAATTCAGTCTTCACTTGAGGCTAGTGGATGGTTACATTTTCACAGACCAGCCCATCTCAGTCAGTCTGCCACTGAAATTGCTCAGTCCACACCGAAATTATTTCACAAATACATGCCTGAGACCATTTTATGAGTCAGAATGTAGCACTACACACCAGCTACACATTTTTAAATATTTTAAAGCTGCTTGTGCAAATGCATAATTATTACCTTTGTTTTCCTTTGTTCCAAAGGGAGGATTCATTATAACGGTGTCAAAGGCCTTGTGCCATCTGCTGTTGCGTAAGCTCATGATATCTGACTGGATGAAGTCAACATTGCAGCATTCTGATTCTGTCTTATTCTTCTGGGCTATTTTTAAAGCACTCTCGTCAATATCAAAACCAATGCACAATCTAAAAGTAATGGAAATTCAAGCAAATTAAGAAATATATTAGATACGTTTTAATTAAATAAAGATAATTTTTATAATAGAACAATATACCTGAACTACTTTCAATCTGTTCTAGAATTGAAATATTTTTTTAAATACAAGATATTTCTAAGCAAACGCAACATAGATTTTCAGCAAGAAGCTTAATTTCTGGATCAATTTATCCCCACAACTTGATTTTTTGAATATACTAAGGGGCTCCGCCTCCTGCTCACTTAAGCTCGCCAACCCCCGGGGATTGCTGCGGAATCCCATTTGAACCAACACTCCTTTCACAGATGCCATTTGGTTTGCTTAGCAAACCAACATTCCTTTCACAGAGTGAAACTATCTGAATAATTCGTATTATCCTGATTTCACTTTACGGTACATGACGTAACAGCGAGGGCTTCGCCCCCTGCTCGCCGACCCCGGGGGTGGCTACGCAATCCCGTTTGGTTTGCTTCGCAAACCAATACTTCTTTCGCAAGTGATTTCACTTTTTTTTGCTTTAACACTTAATGCACCCTAAACTAATAGCCGCATCAGTAAAAAATCTTCTGCATGTTGTTCCCTGTACAATTTTAAGTAAACAGTGTTGTTCTCCAAACTTTACGATCTGTACTTTGTACTTTGTCGGTACTGTCTGAGAACAGAGGGAAAAAAGCTAGCCTTTTTCCTCGCCAAATAAAAAGAAATCGTTTTTATGGCAATTGTTGCTACGATAAATTTGATATCTGGCAAACCCGATAGTCAAAAATGCAACCCACTACTGCTCGCGGAACATGCTATGCGAACTGAAAAATACGAAATTTGTGTCACCAACTTTTGATTGCATCGAATTTATTTATGAACCAATTTCAAAAATAATTGTACCGTAAGAAAGAGTACATTCTGAGGTATACTTCGATATTTTTAAAATTAAAAACTAACAGTAATACGATATGGATATGACCGTTTTAGTTTTGTATCGGAAGTTACGATCTGAAAGTTCCGAAAATTGTATGACCAACTTTTAATTGCATCGATTTTATTTATTAACCAATTTGAAAAAAAAAATTGTACCATAAGAAAGAGTAATGTAATGCATTCAGTGATGTCCTCAAATTTAAAAAATAACAGAACTAAGCTGTAGATATGATAGTTTTAACAAAAAGTAGCGAAAATATCCAAAGATTCCGAATTTTGTATGACCAACTTTTGAACGCATCCAATTTAATTATTAACCGATTTAAAAAATAATAGTACCGTAAGAAAGAGTACATTCTGAGGTATACTGCGATATTTTAAAAATTAAAAACTAATAGTAATAAGATATAGATTCGGCAGTTTAAAAAAAAGTAACAAAAATGTCCCGATTTTTCCCGAATTTCAAAAAAATATTATCACGAACCAAATTGAAATATATAAAAAAAACTCGACGAGCTGCAAAAATTTACGTTCAGAGGTACTCTTTAAAAAAAACTCACGGCTGAAGACTGAAAATTTGTATGTGTTCTGCTCACTCACGGAAGAAATTTCGCTTCTTCAATTTTGATACTTAATAAACCCTAAACTAATAGTTGCATCGGAAAAAAAAATCTTAATAATCGTCCAGGGAATACGATGAAGAACAAATCATGTTAATTTCGTTTTTTTCCGATCAGTACTTTCTCGCGAAACCGTCTAAGAATCGAGTTAAACAACACAGTTTTCAATCCTGCGGCGTCGGCAACTTTTTTTAACATAGAGAGATTTGTCAGATTTAATTTTCCATTTATAAAATTGATAGCATTTATATTCTTCTATAGCCATGCTAGATTTGTAACTCTCTAAAAATGTTAAGAGATAACATAATTGGAATTTAAATCCAGTTATTAGTGTTCAAAATACAGTTCAGTATATGAAATACCCCCTTCCCCTATTAGTTGAGGATTTGTTGATCTATTCATTTTTTGCCCCATGACTTCTTTTTTTAAAGGATTTAATGTAGAGATAAACAAATCTGTGTGTGAATCTCAAACTTTATTTATAGAACAAATGAGACAATGAACAAAATGAGATAAAAACAACAACGTCATTAAATTTTTTAGTTTAATTTCATGAATGTAATTCACACAAAACATGATTTTAGCTCCAATCAGTGGGGGCTGTAACTGCTTTTGTTCCAATTGTAAATGAACCTTTCAAATAAGTAGAAATTTTGATGTCAATTTGATAATAATCATAGTATGTGATTTCAGAATGATTTTCTGACACGTAATTGTCAAATTCTCAAAAACAAGCAACCTACGAGTTTCAAATTTTCGATTGGACAATGGACATATCATGTATGTCCGCAGTTAAACAGAGATGTGTGAATAAGGTCGATAGTGATTGGAGCAGTTCTTATGAAAGACAGGATGAGATTAAAAATTTATTGCTAATTCAATTGTTCTTTTTTCTCTCTCAAGATAAAATATACAAAATAAGCACACTAAGTCCAAAATCATGAGTGTAGAATGGATGACGATCAGGAGATTTTAAGAATCTTGAAAGTACATACCCTGCTCCTGATAAATCTGCTCCGAGAGTCAGCATTCCACAGCCACATCCTAAATCACCAACCATTTTACCATTGATATCAATTTCAATAAAGTTGACGATATGAGCTAGAAAAAATATAAAATAATTTTAAACAGTTGATTCCAGTCAATCAAGGCAGCAATTGATTTGGGACAAGGCTCAACAAGCAGAATTGGTAGTCTGAGTCACTGGAATATGCTCACTTTCTGGCAACAAAACATCACTGAATTTTAAATGTCCAAGCACAGGACATATAAATAAGTCAGAGTTTTAAATTTGGAGAGGGGTCAATGACAAAAAACATCTTACCAAGGTTGCCAAAATACTTTACTTTGGTATAGTTGAATGTTTTTTTATTTAATGGTGCAAGGTTCAAAAGTAGGAACGCTCACTGTTGCTAAGATTTAAAAATATTAATTTTGTATATATATATGTGGATGTGTATAAGCACACATTAACGACAAGAGCCTGGACTTCGATGACGCGTTCTCTTCAAGGATTTTTTTTATATTTAAGTCAATGTTTGCATTTACAAGAATAGGTTGTTATTTTAACAGGTACATAGCAGCAGGGTGTGCCAATTTAAATCAAGCGATAGTTTAAAAAAAATCATTGATTTAAATCAAAATTTCAAATTTCAGTTTTTTTATTACATGTTTAATAATAGTGAAAATGAAATAACTGATCAAGATGCATGTTTATTGTTTGTTTCAAGATGCATTTTATGTGACATCTATTGGTCAATGGCACATCAGTGTTGGCACACAGTGTCAATGCCTAAGCCTCATAAGCCTGCTCATTAGTGCTGGTTTAGTTTTAAACATTCCATGTGGCTATAAATTGCACAAGGCCAATTTTAAACCATTCGCCATGTAATGGTAATGGTAATTTTAGTTAACGTCGTACTAGAGCAACACAACGGGCTATTGATGACGGCCCGGGATCAGTCCCTTAAGAGAAAGATCCGAGGACAACACCTCGTAATTTTGAACCACGGTCAGAGACGAAGCAACACCGGAGCTGGCACCCCACTCTCCAAACTTCCACACCAACCCAACGCGAAGATTTTCGGCCACGACAGATTTAAGGTGCACCAGCCGCCTCTACAACATACACTTACAAACATCCATGCCCGGACCCGGATTCGAACCAGGATCCTTCCGATCTAGAGGCTAACACCTTAACCACTATACCGGTTGGTTGGCACGCCATGTAATGAGTAAAGATGCTTGATATACAGGGGTTGGGCAAAAATATGAAAACACCAAAAGAAAACCATGCAACCTTGCCTAATATGGTCTAGGAAAACCGTTGGCATTCAAAACCGCTTGAAGTCTTCTCGGAATGGATAAATACAGTTCTTGTTTCCTCTCCAATGTAGATTACAAAGATTCAGCAATATTGAGGTCTGGTGACTGTGGTGGCTAGGGGAGATGTGACAAATCATTCTTATGCTCAGAAACCCCGTCCTAGACGATGTGAGCTGTGTGAACAGGGGCTTTGTCATCTTGGAAGACACCATCACAAGTGGGGAACAACATTTGTACCATGGAATGGACTTGATCGAGATAAATGTTCACATAATCCTTGGCCTTAATGTGCCCTTGCAGAGTAATCATGGGGCCCACATAAAACCACGATATGGCTGCCCAAACCATTCCAGAACCCGCGCCATGTTTCACTCTTTGCAACAAGTAGTTGTGATTATAGGCTTGGGATGACGTTCGCCAGACGTAAACTCGGCCAGAAGTGAGAAACAAGACTCATTTGACCAAATTACTTTCTTTCATTGCTTCATAACTTAAACACCATTTTTTCCTGTTATTGGAATATATATATATATATATATATATATATATATATATATATATATATATATATATATTTTATTGCAAGCTCAAAACTCTACTGAATTGGCATGTTCTGGTGGATGCATGGCCTTTGCTGGTTGAAGTGAAAAGCTTCATTTTTATGTAAACCCTTTTTATGTACTTCAAATATACCTATGGCATATTTATCAATAATCAAAGAATATGAAAAATAGACATTTGATTTATTTTTTAATCTTCGTTTACGAAACATACAAATTTTTTCACCAATAAGTTATTTTTGCAAGCATAAAATTAATGAGAAGTAGAAATGTTTTCCAAGATGAAAGTTCCTATTATTTTATTTTCTGTTCGTGACATGATATCTTCTGAAAAGCAAGCCTTCAACCAATTAATTATTTTACATCAAAGTAATCCAAAACATTTTATTCATATAACGTCACTGCGTGGCTAGCACGGCGTTGCCCGTGCTGTACTTTGTGGGGTTAGGTGTGTTAATTGTGAACGTTTGCCAACCACCGGTGTTTACTACGCATACCCATTTGGTTTGCTTCGCAAACCAACACGACGGACAACGCCGTGATGCCCTCGTCATTGTGAAATGCAACGAAATTGGAATTGCAAAAAGATCCAATTGGTGTGACGTCACAATCTATTAGAGGGTGGCGTGCCATCTAAAGTGTTGTTATTATTTGACTGTGGTTGAGAATTACGCGATATTGTAAACGTATATTTTACTTATTGGATTTAACTCCGACCCTAGTTATTAGGTAGTTGTGTTGCTTGAGAACGTTAATTAAAAATTATCCAATTTTCTCGGATACTTTCCTTAGGGGATTGATCCTGAACTGTAGTAAATAGCCCGTTGAGTTGCTATAGTACGACGTTAAAAATTACCTTGGATATTTTGCTTAGGGAATTGATTTGGGACCGTTGTGAATAGCACGTTGAGTTGCTACAGTACGATAATTAAAAATGACCTATGATCTTTCAATTAGGGAATTTATCCCAGACCCTCGTCAATAGCCATTGTGTTGCTATTGTGTAATGTTAATTAAAATTACAAATTTCCTCAGATTTAAAATTCGTTAAAATTTTTAATAAAAACTTGTAGAATTTCTGTGTATTATTTTTATAATCCATTTTATACACATGCATATTTTACACATTTTACTGCAATGCCAAACAATTGTATTTTCTAAGAAATAAAAGTTTAAAGTTTTTGAAAAAGGCAGTTGAGAAAATTGAATAGTGAAAGGAGTGAGAAAACATGCTTATTTTACTAAAAACAGAAAAAATATAGTATTATTTTTTAAATTTTACAACTTAAATGTGTATTTTTTTTAACAATAAAATGTGTTGGTTTGGCCAACGCATTATCTTTTAACCCCAAATTACTGTGATAATAGGGAGACAGAAAAATTAGAAATATTTTTGTAAGTTGAGGTAGTTTTGAATTTTAAATAAAATAGATTGATACACCAAAAAGGTATTTTTTATAATTGTGTTGAGCACAAAGTAAATTATTTTACTGCTTATGTGAATTTTTTATATTACCAATGTTTGTAGAAGTGAAATGTAACTTTAGAAACAATTAAATTGAATGAAATAAGTCTGTCCCATGTGTGAGAGGAAAAGAAAAAAAAAATGAGCATTTTATACTTGATTATTTTTTCCCGAGAGAGTATACCTCTACACTTATTACAATAACCACATCCAGTCAGAAATTTAAGTGATATCTATTTATAAAAAGTAAAAAAGTATCCAATCGAACACTTCACCGTTGGAGAAATGCGGTTTAATGAGACAGAGTCCTATGACTTTGAGTGATTGTGCCTTCTTGATGCTAACTGTGAAACTGAAACGAACTGGGAACTGAAGTTTTTTAAATTGGAAAGGGATATGAGAAGTGATGATTGGTATTATAGGAATGAATATGTTTTAACTTGCGGCATGTCTAGTCACGATGGTGGCTTCAATAATATTTGGCATGAGTTTGTTGACAGTGTCGTACCATTGCACAGTGAAGGTGGATTGAGATTTGTGAGAAGCATAATCGGTGCTCCAAATTGTGCAAGAGTACTCCAGATGGTTACAATGTGTTAAAAACTGTGTCGTGTGTTTTAAGGCCTAGTGTGTGTGAAGTTTAATGTATATAGATTTGAAAATTTGTAAACTACGGGGCAATTCTGGCAAGAGTTGCTTTTTGATGACATTGACATCTTTATTTCTTTGGGAAAGAATTGCCTTTTGGCACAGCCATGCATGATAAGTGCTTTGCTACAACAGCAATATATAGATCAACTGCAGGGGTCGTAACCTTTGGGGAGCGGGCCACAGGAATTTGGACAACTGTTTGGCTTGTTTGTATTATCATGAAATCACGGAACAAATGGCAATGAAAAGAGCAACAGGAGTGATTCCTTGCCCTTCTTGAAGGCATCCCACAGAACGGCAGCGCTCACTATTTTCTATTCATGTTGTGGAAGTGACAGAAACATGTCCGTATTGAAAACTAATCCTACGAAAGTTCTAAACTAACCCTTCACAATGCTGGCTTCTTATACGCCTGCCTTTTTTTATATTTGTCGACACGAAACCATGATTGGCTGTTACATAACACATTTGCATATTTCCATCTAACTCTGCAGCCCCTAAAATTTAGATTAGCTTCCAGAAATTAACATTTTCCACAATGTCCTTAACTTTTGGCAGCGAGTGTAGATTATTACCTGTTAAATAAATTTATTGTCGAAATGTATTCCAAAATTGAATCGGAAAGGATGTTGTACATAAGACTGAATCAGAGTGGAACAGTATGCACATTTGGGAGATGCATTGATGAACAGTGGAAATGCTGCGATACAAAAACTGAAGTACACAGAAATGACTAAACTTCCAAAAAGATATAAAAACCAAAAGTTAAAAGTTTATGCATTTGTAAATTTATACATTGCATAAATTATCAAAATTAAGTATTGCTATGCTTTCCAAAAGACACCCAAACACAGAAACAATCAAAAAATAGCATAAAAGATAAACAAAATAACAGCATTTTAATCGCTAAATTTCCAAAAAGATACAAAGAAACAAACAAAAAATAGCATATAAGATCAACAAAATAACATTTCATAATAACAGTATAATTTTAATTTACAGCCCCAATATTAAAAAAAGGCAGTCGTATAAGAAGCCAGCATTCTGAAGGGTCGGAGCATTGGTGTCATTAACAAAATAATGTTTAAATGCAAGACTGCATCTTTAGCATATTTCTCAAAACAAAACCGTGATTGACCGTTACCTAATGCATTTGAATACTTTATTTCCGTGTAGCACATTGCAGCCTCTCAAATTCAGATTGGCTTGTGGAAATTAACATTTTACTCTCTGTGCTTAACTTCGGGTGTATCGTAGCGCGTAAAAGTAGCCTCGTGATAGGATTTAGAGTTGTGAAGTAGGCTTTGTATAAAGTCGGTGTTGGTCTAACTACACTAAAGCGACAACGCAGTAAAATGAGGACAATGTTATGCAAACATTAGTGATATGTTCGTGAGGCAAAATGTAGCAGTGTAATGTAAAGGGAGAAGCTGATACCAAGCAAAAGCATAAAAACAGCATTTGTTTTAGTTGTATAACAAAACATTGTGGGGCGTAGATAAAAAGAGGCCGTTATAGCAAAAGGCCATAATTTTGTTAATATTTAATGCAATTTTGTGTTTGTTTCTGTGTTTCAGTGTCTTTTGGAAAGAATAGCAATATTTAATTTTGATAATTTATGCAATATAAAAATGTACAAAAGCATGACCTGTTACTTTTGGTTTTGATATCTTTTTGGAAGTTTAGCAATTTGTGTGTACTTAGTTATCGTACAGCAACATTTCCATCGTTCATTAACAAATACAAATACAAATATTGACGACCAGCTACAGGCTCAAGCCCAACAAGGCTGGTCTTTTGTTTATGAATTCTCCAATTCCCACTGACTATCCAATTGTGTCTTAAATTCGTACACTCCCTTTGAATTAACTATATTTTCTGGTAACGCGTTCCAACTGTCTATTACCCTAGTAAAGTAGTAGTTTTTCCTTAAATCCCGATTAAAATGTGTCTTATTCAATTTATACCCATGACCCCTTGTTCTGTTATCCCTATTGAAATTTAAGCCCTCTGTGTCCCCTTGTTTTACAAACTTGAAAAGCTGAATCAAATCCCCCCCACCTTCTTCTTCTTTCCAGTGTAGTATAGGGGAAGACGGGGTACAATGAAACAAAATTTACTAATTATTTTTTCCTATCCACAATTTTGCATGCACAAAAATATAATTAATACATACTTTTAATCTTGTAATTTCCCCATCTAAATAAATTTTTATTAGGTTCTAAACAATATCTTTATGCTTGAAAAATAACAAAAAGTAAATGTCTCACAGTGTTTCATTGTACCCCGTATGGCGGGGTACAATGAAACACATACTGGGGTACAATGAAACACTCCAAATGATGCAAGCAATTTTCACCCTATATAGTTTATTTTAGTCACATTTGACTTCATTTAAATTTATGATTTCTCCAACAAAATGTATTTCCTTACGTTTCAGTTCACCTTACTTAATTAAAACATAATCATTTATACAAATACTGTCTATGTCACACATGTTATGTGTGGATATATCATTCTTAGTACTTCGATGATGAGCTGGAAAATAATCTGGATTATAGTCATCTTCAGAGTCTATAGAAGGTAGTTTGTTTAGAAAACAATACCTTCTTAGTTTTTTCCCTCTTTTTACTTTCTAATTGCTTAACAAGAGCAATTTTTACTGGTGTGCTTAGAACAAAACTCTTTTTATCTGTTTTCCTACTCTTACTTTTCTTGGACCAGCCTTGGGGTATAGTTTTATCTCGTTGAGGAGAAATGTATTTCCTTACATGTTTAGAGCTAGTGCATGGTGTATGAACAATTGCTGAAAAACCTGCTGTCGGTGATTCTGATCTACTAATGGCAAGATCAACCACTTCTCTGATTCTTGGGTTTTGTCTGTCTGGTCTTCAGTTTCATTGATCTATCATGGAAATAATTTTCAGTAGGACAAGGCTTATCTCACACGAACGAACACAAATAATCTTCTTCACAAAACATTTCTCTATTAAAAGGCCATATTCCAGTCGCTGAAAAACCTTTTGTAATATTTTGTGGAGTGAAAGACTTACAATAAGCAGTGCCAAGCAAAGAAGATATCTCATAGATAGAGATTGTACGACCTGGATTACACAGCATCCAATCATTTGCAGCTAGATTGAAGAAATTTTTAAGTGACTTGAACACAGTTTTGTCTAAAGGCTGCAATTTGTTACTGGTATGTGGGGGCAGTGTTACAACAACAATTCCGTTATATTTCGTAAAATTTAGACTGGAAATCGTAATATGTGATTAATGATTGTCGATTATTAGTACAGCTGGATTTTCTTTCGAACAGCGTGTATGTGCCTGGAAATGTGTTAGAACATTAACAAAAATATCTCCATTCATTAATCTCGATTTTGTTGCATCACCCGCAGTCCCAGGTGGAGCTCCATTCATCATGAAAAACTTGAAATTTACGCTAGGAAATGCTAAATAATGGGGTATAGAATTTCCAGAAGCATTCATAAATCCACAAATAGTAACAGGAACACCTCTTTCACCAGAAGTTAATCAACCTATTTGTTTTTGGCCCCTTTGACTGAGAACTTAGGAGGATTGTGAACTGTAGTAAGTGCAGTTTAGGCCTATGAAATTAATAAACTATTCTTAAATGTTTTTGAATATAAAAAAAAACTAACCTACTATTAAAATTTGTACTTTTTTTGAAGAAAAAAAAAGTTTAATTTTGCATGCTTTCAAAATTACTGTTTTGATTTGGTGTTGCTTTTTCCTATTAATGTTAGGTGTTGCCATTTCCTTAGTAAAAGTGTTTTATTTATATTAGTGACAACCAGTAATATGTTATTTTATATCAGTGATATTATATTTACCAGTATATATTACTTCAAGTAAATGCATTCACCCAGGGCTCAATGAAGCATGTTTCATTGTACCCCATCTGCAAGTGTTTCATTGTACCCCATGCTGAGGGGTTACTAACTAAAAAAAAAATTTCAAACTTTTAATATTTATTTTTTTTAATTTTGGTTTTGGAGGTATGAAGACAACAACACAAAGATAACAATGTGTAGAAAAAATAATTTTTTCATATAACAATAAGGAAAAAGAAACAAAATTACTTTTAGTAAAGAAACTTACTTTCAATGGTGAAAAACCAATAATCCTCTATTGCTAATGTTGTAGAAGTGAGAATGTATCCAAATCACATCAGTAATTGGAACATATAGTTGCATACCATATATATAAATTGCAACTTTCTGTGACAAATTTTACTGGTTTTAGAAGTAATGTTTCATTGTACCCCTTGTTTCATTGTACCCCGTCTTCCCCTACATGTTTAGCTTACTTAAACATTCATTATAGTCTAAATTTGCTAGCCCCTTTATTATTTTTGTAGCTCTGTGCTGAACCCTTTCAATTGATTCTATGTCCTTTCTCATATATGGAGCCCAGAATTGTACAGCATATTCTAGATGTGGTCTTACTAAACCCTTATATAACGGCAAGATTATATTCTTATCCCTTGAAGTTACAGTCTTTTTAATATACCCCAGTAACCTATTAGCCTTTTTACCCGCAGCTGAACATTGATGACCCATTTTAAAATCCCTGTGAATTATCACCCCAAGATCCTTGACTGTTTCTCCCTCCTTTACCTTTACTCCCTGCAGCCTGTACTCGGCTCCCTGTTCCTGTAACCCATATGCAGAACTTGACATTTCCCTACATTAAATGACATACCCCATTTTACAGCCCATTCGGATATCTTATCAAAATCCCCTTGTAAATTTTCTATCTGTAACTTGGTATCCACTGTCCCCCATATTTTTAAGTCATCTGCAAATATACTGATTCTATTCTTTATACAAATACAAATACAAATATTGACGACCAGCTACAGGCTCAAGCCCAACAAGGCTGGTCCTTTGTTTATGAATTCTCCAATTCCCACTGACTATCCAATTGTGTCTTAAATTCGTACACTCCCTTTGAATTAACTATATTTTCTGGCAACGCGTTCCAACTGTCTATTACCCTATTAAAGTAGTAGTTTTTCCTTAAATCCCGATTAAAATGTGTCTTATTCAATTTATACCCATGGCCCCTTGTTCTGTTATCCCTATTGAAATTTAAGCCCTCTGTGTCCCCTTGTTTTACAAACTTGAAAAGCTGAATCAAATCCCCCCTCCTTCTTCTTTCCAGTGTATACATGTTTAGCTTACTTAAACGTTCATTATAGTCGAAATTTGCTAGCCCCTTTATTATTTTTGTAGCTCTGTGCTGAACCCTTTCAATTGATTCTATGTCCTTTCTCATATATGGAGCCCAGAATTGTACAGCATATTCTAGATGTGGTCTTACTAAACCCTTATATAATGGCAAGATTATATTCTTATCCCTTGAAGTTACAGTCTTTTTAATATACCCCAATAACCTATTAGCCTTTTTACCCGCAGCTGAACATTGGTGACCCATTTTAAAATCCCTGTGAATTATCACCCCAAGATCCTTGACTGTTTCTCCCTCCTTTACCTTTACTCCCTGCAGACAGTACTCGGCTCCACTATTCCTGTAACCCATATGCAGAACTTGACATTTCCCTACATTAAATGACATACCCCATTTTACAGCCCATTCGGATATCTTATCAAAATCCCCTTGTAAATTTTCTATCTGTAACTTGGTATCCACTGTCCCCCATATTTTTAAGTCATCTGCAAATATACTGATTCTATTCTTGATCCCCTGACCTATATCATCTATGAAAATTATAAATAAAATTGGTCCCAAAACTGATCCCTGAGGCACCCCACTTATAACTTCTGTCCACTGTGAATAATTTCCTTTTACCTGCACTCTCTGCTTTCTACCCAATAACCAATTCTTTATCCATATTAATGTTTTTCCCTGAATCCCCAGCCTTTCCAATTTAAACAGTAATGCCTCATGAGGTACTTTATCAAAAGCCTTTTGAAAATCTATGTACATGATATCCACACTGCTCTTATTATCCAGCTCCTCAGTAATTTTTTCGTAGAACTTCAAAAGGTTTGTAGAGCAGGATCTGCCATTCCTGAACCCATACTGATTCTCTGATAACTGTCCCCCCTCCTCCAAGTATAACATTATATGCTTTTTTAACAGAGATTCAAATATTTTGCAAATTACTGATGTTAGACTTACTGGTCTATAGTTGCCCGGATCACTTTGTATTCCCTTTTTGAAAATTGGGGTTATGTTGGCCAACTTCCAATCCATTGGTACCCAACCCGTGCGGTATGTTGAATTAAATACTATGTGAATTACATCTCCCAATTCCTCCGCGTATTCCACTAGTACTCTCGGATAAATATCGTCTGGCCCTGGTGCTTTAGATGGCTTAATTCTTTTCAACTGATGTACTATTTCTTCCCTGTTGAATTTGCATTCTTTAATTATACCCCCTGCAAAGGCTCCATCCTTGGGGTCCTTTTTTAAACTATAGTTACCATTGAAAACCCCCAGAAAAAAGTCATTTAACACGTTTGCCATTCCCTCCTCGTCTTGAATTAATTCACCTCCCTTCCCCTCTAACGGTCCCAGTGTAGTGCTAAATTTATTTTTACCACTTGCATATGCAAAAAATTCTTTTGGTTTTATATTTATTTCCCTTGCTAATTTTTCCTCCAAGGACACCTTTTGCTTCCGACTAATAGTTTTAAACTCCTTTCTGGCTTTCTGATATGCCTCCATGTCCCTGTCGTTACCAGTGCTTTTATATACCCTGTATGTTCTTTGTTTTAATTTTAAAGCTTTGTGTGTTTCCCCTGAAAACCACATAGGGAGCAATTTTCTAGATTTTCCTTTTTTCCTGAACGTTACATGTTTTTTTAACACCATGTCTAACTTATTCTTGAATTCCTCCCATTGTTCAGAATGATGTCAAATCAATCAAATATTTATCCCCTGACCTATATCATCTATGACAATTATAAATAAAATTGGTCCCAAAACTGATCCCTGAGGCACCCCACTTATAACTTCTGTCCACTGTGAATAATTTCCTTTTACCTGCACTCTCTGCTTTCTACCCAATAACCAATTCTTTATCCATATTAATGTTTTTCCCTGAATCCCAGCTTTTCCAATTTAAACAGTAATGCCTCATGAGGTACTTTATCAAAAGCCTTTTGAAAATCTATGTACATGATATCCACACTGCTCTTATTATCCAGCTCCTCAGTAATTTTTTCGTAGAACTTCAAAAGGTTTGTAGAGCAGGATCTGCCATTCCTGAACCCATACTGATTCTCTGATAACAGTCCCCCCTCCTCCAAGTATAACATTATATGCTTTTTTAACAGAGATTCAAATATTTTGCAAATTACTGATGTTAGACTTACTGGTCTATAGTTGCCCGGATCACTTTGTATTCCCTTTTTGAAAATTGGAGTTATGTTGGCCAACTTCCAATCCATTGGTACCCAACCCGTGCGGTATGTTGAATTAAATATGATGTGAATTACATCTCCCAATTCCTTTTGGACACCTTTTGCTTCTGACTAATATTTTTAAACTACTTTCTGGCTTTCTGATATGCCTCCTTGCCTCTGTCGTTACCAGTGCTTTTATATACCCTGTATGTTCTTTGTTTTAATTTTAAAACTTTGTGTGTTTCCCCTGAAAACCACATAGGGAGCAATTTCTAGATTTTCCTTTTTCCTGAACGTTACATGTTTTTTTAACACCCTGTCTAACTTATTCTTGAATTTCTCCCATTGTTCAGAATGATGCGGTGCTAATAATCCCCCTTTGAATGTCTCCTTCTCTTCCCTTATCCTATGAAAATTTACCTTTCTGAAATTTGGAATTATCCTACTATTGATTGTGTATGCTGACTGAAAATTTATACTTAATCTGATACTTCTATGATCACTTTCTCCCAGTGGCTCACCTATAACCAAATCCTGCACCCTATCCTCATCTTTGCTGAAAATCCAATCCAATATTGCATTGTCCCTAGTATCCTCATACACCATCTGGTACAAAAAACAATCCTGTATCACTTCCAAAAATTCTGCCCCTTTCCCATTTGTAGCTAGATTGTTTGTCCAGTCAATATTTGGATAGTTATAGTCCCCCATTAAAATTAATTCTACTTTTTGACATGCTTTGTTTATCAGATTGCACATGCCCTTTTCCTGCTCTTCACTACAAACAGGAGGTCTATATATATTGCCCAGAATTAGTCCTTTGCCTTTGTCTGTATTCAGTTTCACCCATACTGATTCTATCCCCTCAGTTTTACTATTTAACTTTATTTCCGTACAGTTTAAGAATTCTCTCACATAAATCAAAACCCCACCCCCTTTCCTATTCACTCCGTCCTCCCTAAACATTGTGAATCCACTTAATTCTAAAATTTGTGCATCTTCACTGTTTGCCAAACTTTCAGTAATCCCAATGATATCTATATCCTCTGCTTGTGCAATTCCCTTGAGCTCATCCATTTTATTTCTCACACTGCGAGCATTACAATAAAATACTTTTAGCTTATTTTTTACCCTTATATTGCACTTTCCCCTTGTATTATTTGTCTTGGTATTGTTTTTCTCCCTTACATTGCACTTTCCCTTTGTATTGTTTGTCTCCTGCAATTTAGACCCTGTTAGTTTTCCTAAGCAATTACTGTGTACTGTCAACCCTCTATGTCCTTCCCATCCCTGCTTGTATACTAGTTTTTTGACTCCAGAATGTTCAAAACCCGCTTGCCAACCTCCCTATTACCTATCAAGCTTAAATGCAAATTGTCCCTGCTTATCCAATCCCTCCTACACTCCTTCCAAACATCTAAAAATTTAACCTCCTCCCTCTCACACAAATCCCTTAACAATCCGTTCATCTTATTGGCCCTTTGATTTAACCACCCATTACCTAATCCATACCTAGGTAGTAATCCTAATACTGTTACTTCTGCCCCATGAGACTTAATGACTCTTAAAAGTGTTTATGCTCTTCCCTCTTAAACTCGACATTAGTAGTCCTCTCTACGTCATTTGTTCCCACCCACACTACTGCCTTTTCCTCCCCTTTAACCACACCTGCCTTAACTGCCTCAACTACATGTTTTACCCTGGCACCTGGCAAGCAACACCTTGCAAAATTGCGCTTTTTACGCCCTACCATTTCTCCCAAAATCCTAACCATTGAATCACCAACCACTACCCCTCTAGTTACCTTACCCCCCTGATCAACATGCCCCAAGTCTACACATTGGACACCCTTTTCCACTCCCTCTGCAGCCCTCACCTTCAAAGCCTCCAGCTCCTTCCTCAAATCTCCCACCTCTGAGCAACTCTTGCATGTAAATTCAACCTTCTCTGACATTTTAACCCCACTCACACCCCCCTTTCCTGCTTCAAATATATTCCCACACAAGTCACATAGAACTCCCCACTGGCTCCCTCTGTCCTCTTGAACATTCTAACTATACCCATGCTTATCCAAAGTAACAATCAATGCACAGAAAAAGCACAAAACAAAATCAAACCTACAGAAAAAGCACTAAGTCAAATACACAGAAAAACAGCAGTGTAATTAACGCATCTGAATGAGATGCGTTAATTACACTGCTACATTTTGCCTCACGAAAATATCAGTAATGTTTGTATAACATTGTCGTGATTTTACTGCATGTTAACTTTTAGTTAGCATTGACTTTTAATCTTTCATATAATTATCTTTTTATTGTGCTTACTTCATTTTTGGAACTGGATAACAGTTGTGCAATACGTTTTTTTTTAGACTACGATACTTTGGATTTTGATTTTTAAAGCATATTAACTTTTAGTTTGGATATTTTTTTCAAGGTTTAGCGATATTCAATTTTGATCTTTTGTGCAATTTGTGGTTTGTTTAATATATGCAATGTTTTGTTTGTTTCTGTATAGTACTTCGGTTTTCGTATAGTTAATTTTTATTATTTTTGTTTCGATGTCTTATGGAAAGAAAAGCGATATTTATTTCCAATTTTAAATTTAATGTATAACATTATAAAATGAATTTATTATTATATTTTTCTTTATTTGGTTTCCTAAAAATGTCCACATAATTTAAAAGGTCTTTACTGCACTCAGGCCAATCTTGGATTTTAATCATTTATGCAAACTAAGAACATTTATTCTATGTAGTTCTACGCTCACAGTATGATGATGTGCTCTTAGAATTACAACGTTTTACTGAGAAGCAAAGACATGTAATGTAAAGGGAGAAGCTCATACTAAACAAAAGCATAAAAACAGCATTTGTTTTAGTCGTATAACAAAACATTGTGGGGCGTACATGAAGAGGCCATTATAGCGAAAGGCCATAATTTTGTTATTATTTAATGCAATTTTGTGTTTGTTTCTGTGTCTTTTGGAAAGAATAGCAATACAGTGATCTCTCACTTATGCGCGGGCGTTGGGGACAGTGAAAAAAACGCGTATAAGTGAAAAACGCGCATAAGTGAAAAACCACAAAAGGGAGCTAAAAAGTGAAAAATCAATACAAAATACACAGTGTATTGTTGATTAATACTATGCATATAGTACTACAGAAAAATGGAAATAAGGTTACGTAGTTTCAAAATGCCAAAACAAGTTACGTGTATAACTTCCATTGTTCTACGGTTCCTTCATTGACACTCGCACTTTCCCCAGAAAGGACACAAGTTGCCAAGCCAAGCCTAATTTTGAATTTTTCAATCCATCCATGTGATGCAGAAAAGTTTTCCATTTCAAAACTCTTTGACAATTGTACGGCCTTCTCCCTTAGAAGCTCAACGTCAACAGGAATGTTCGAGGCACGAGCTTCTTTAAACCATAGCAACAAAACCTTCTCAAATTCTTCGAACTTTCCACCTTGTAGTCTGCTTATTTTCTTCGACTGAATTCCACATTCTCGATGAGCGACTATAATCACCTCCCGATTTTTTAAAATCCCTCTCAATGTCGATTCTGGAACATTAAAATGCTCCGCTAAAGCTTTTTTCGATTTGCAAGGATTTTCTTCGATTTTTTTTATAATATCCATTGTGTTCTACGGTTCCTTCATTGACACTCGCACTCGAAAGCGACAATTTTGTTTGTTTTGCCATTTTAAAACGCAACCATCTAACCCAATCTCCAAAGAAGGTTCTTTCGTTAGCGATCAATTCCACGTGGTACGTACCGTACTAACCAAACCACTCGAATTGGCTGCTGTATAGCTACTTTTACTGGCGTCAGTCACAAGACCCCTCCGGTACACCCTTGTATATGGTAGATTAATATGTTCTGGGAATCCAAACGACAGGGGAAGGGCGAGGGAAAGCTTTTCTAGAAGCAGAACAAAAAAGGAAAAGTTCTTGCGATAAGCAACACCTGACTTGAGGAACCTACTTTTTGAACTGAAATTTTTTTTGCGACGCGCATAAGTGAGAGCTGCTTTTTTTTGTGGCGTATAAATGAATAAGAGTTATCATTGTTTTCCTATATTCATGGCCGGGACCGCGAAAAAAACGCGTATAACTGAAAAACGCGCATAAAAGAGAGCGTGTATAAGTGAGAGATCACTGTATTTAATTTTGATAATTTATGCAATATAAAAATTAACAAAAGCATCACCTGTTACTTTTGGTTTTGATATCTTTTTGGAAGTTTAGCGATTTCTGTGTACTTGAGTTTCCGTACAGCAACATTTCCATCGTTCATTAACGCATCTGAATCAGATGCGTCAAATGTGAATACTGTTCCACTGTTGAGTCATCTGATTTAGTCGTATGTACAACACCTTCTCCGATTCAATCTCGGAATACATAGCGACAATAAATTGATGGAACATGTCTTTGCTTCTCAGTAAAACGTTGAAATTCTAAGAGCACATCATCATCCTGTGAGCGTAGAACTACATAGAATAAATGTTCTTAGTTTGCATAAACGATTAAAATCGAAGATTGGACAGAGTGCAGTAAAGACCTTTTAAATTATGTGGACATTTTTAGGAAACCAAAGAAAACAAAAATAATATTGCTTTTCTTTCTATAAGACATCAAAACAAAAATTATAAAAATTTACTATACAAAAATCGAAGTACTATACAGAAACAAACAAAAGATAGCATAAATGAAACAAACCAGAAATTGCACAAAAGATTAAAAAAAATATCGCTAGACTTTGAAAAAAATATCCAAATAATCCAAAGTAAAAGCGAATATGCTTAAAAAATCAAAATCCAAACTGTCGTATTCTAAAAAAGAAACAATAACAAACGTATTGCACTACCGTTATCCAGTTTGAAAAATGAAAAAAGCACAATAAAAAAATACAAATATAAAAGATTAAAAGTTAACTCTAACTAAAGTTAATATACTTTTAAAAAGGCAATAAATTTCATAAAGTATATTCAGTAATACTAAAAGTGAATATACTTCAAAAATCAAATTCCAAACTACGATAGTCTAAAAAAGAAACAATAAGAAACGTATTGCATAACCGTTATCCAGTAGCAAAAATGAAGTAAGCACAGTAAAAAAATTGAAACATAAAAGCTGATGCTAACTAAAAGTTAATATGCTTTTAAAAAGTCAATAAATTAAAAAAAGGATATCCAGTAATAGAGCGGCTACATACGCGCAGAAAATACGGATTCATTGAATACCGATCACGACTGTTGCCATTCGGAGGAAAGGGAATAATAATTAAACATCGCATTAAATTAATTTTAAAATTTTCAAGATTTAATTTAAAAAATCGGGCTGGTCTATAAAATTGCAAAAAAATTCGTACTACATGTGTGCCAAATTTCATAAATTCGTCAGGGCACATCTTGAGTACACACACACACACAAAAACTTCATTTTGTAATAGTAGAGATAAGTATATAATGCAAAAAGATACTGAAATTTATAGGATTGAAAGTTACATAATATGGTATCAATGGGATCCAGCAGCCTTCTTGATCTGGGTCCAAACAATGAACATCACTGGCTATGGTTTAAACTCACAGTAATCTAAACTGCTTGAGAACCAGCTGGAAGAACATTGATCATGATTGGTATTTGGGGTACAATTCTATTTACTCTATCACGTGCTTTACTTTGCTAATTACTATGTTTGGTCTTAATCTTTCACAAATTTACCAAGTTATATTTTCTAATATGTTATTGTTTTACATAAAAATATTAATATTTAAATAAATAAAAATCTTCTAAAAACTACCCTGTAATTTGCTAGTGTCATATCCAACAAACTTAAACGGGCAAGAAATTAATTTAAATCATAAAAATCCAGTTTAAATAAAAAAAAATCTGATTTAAATAAAATAAATGTGATGTATCTGATTTTAAAAAATCCTGATTTTTCATACCCTGGATAGCAGAACAAACAGTTGACAGATTGTTCAGATGAAAGTCATGCAAGTGAAACTATTTAGAAAATTTAGGAGGGGTAGAATTGACAGTAAGGGTCCAAAAACAGTATAGTGATGAGCATGTCTGAATTTGGTTGACATGCCATCTTTGAATACTTGTAGATGATGCACATGTAGACAGAAATTTCATTTCTAATCTAGAAATTTGATTCTAGAAACTTTAGCTTTTGTGTAAATTTTGATATTTTATACTAGTTTAAGGAAAATCTTGGATAGCATTTTTAAATTTTATAATTTATCATTACTGTCTTTGTATGCTTGTCTATCCAGAAGTATTTCAATTGCAAAATCGATAAAGGAATCGGTTTAAATATTGTCTAACTAACCAATCAATCCAGATTTTAGAATTGACCGAAATCAGCAACTGAGATTGAAAATACTCTCTGTAAGCAACCCAGAATGAAGCAAGGAATAATTAATAAATGTAACAAACAACAACAACAAAAAAATGATGAGAAATTGATTTCCAAAGTGGTATTGTCCTTGAATCGAGGAAAAGGTGAATTTGTTTTTGCAACAATACCGAAAGACTGAAATGACCAATCACATTTCCAATTATTCTTTAGAAATCAATGAGTCTTATTTGTTTTGAAGTTGTGGATTGTTTTCAATTTATCAATTACTGTACTAAATTAAATTACTTTTACCTGCAATATGTGGAGGGGTAACATACTGCTCTAGTAAAACATTTGGCTGTTCGAAGCCATCGAGATCTTCCAATATTTCCTGAATGGCTTGCGCTTTCATAATGTTGCAATTTTATTACATCAGGTTAAATAAAAACAAAAATCATCACTGACCGCTTATGAAAACAAAATTAGGAATGTTTATTTTGCCGATGCGTGTAGGTTTACTACTCCATAGTAATAAATAATTATACCTCACTAACATTCTCTCCAAATACAAAATATTTCATCAATCTTATCCTTCTCAATTTATCTTTTAAAACAAATTAACTTGGTATCGTTTTGTTTAGCATTCGATAATATTACAAATAGCATGAAATATAACGAATGAGATTATTCTTGCAGTTTAGAAGCTTATGGCAACTCAAGTTTCCACGTATAATTTATTTTCAGTATTTGGCATCTTGTTTGTGTTGTCTGCTATTTTGTTACAAATTTTAGCGGTAAAGGTTTTAATTTCTAATTCACAAAGCTAAGGTCTTTTAAAGTATTGTGTTCTTTTATTTTTCAAAATTTGTATTGAATGAACTGTTTAAAATTTAATTTTGCTGCAAACATGGTTCTTTATGCTTTTTCTTGAGCATACATATACACAGTAGGAACTTAATGTCACGTCTTCGAGTATGATATCGAAACAAATTAAATCAATAAAATAATCCTTTGAAACACTGAAATTATTCTTAAGAAAAATTCAAACTTAGAAAAATTATACTAATGTCTCATTTCAGACAAAATGAAGTTTGTTTCTTTTAAATTTCACTATACAGCTGTGATTATATACACTGATACTTATCGAAGCTATTCAATTATGTTTATACTACTGCATTATTTACCGTGTCGTGTCGTTTTACATTTTCTTTTCCGAATTTTAGTTAACCAATTTTTTTGGTATTCTGCAGAACCATAAACATGTCTTATAATTTTTTTAATCAATTCCATTTACTATGATCTTGGTGTGAAACTGTTGAAAAATTTTTCCCACAAAATGAAGTAAACTAAGTAGTACCTCTCTGACTCAATATTCACATATTAAAATTATAGTTAATTTTTAAAAGCATTCATGGGGGGGGATATTTTAGTCTATGCCCACTAGTGGGATAGCCTGAGAAAAAGGTGGTTCTGGGGGCCTACACTTCCACCTAAAATGAGTGGTTTCAGATTTTAAAAATTCTTTACAAATAAAATTCTATTAATACATATAGTTCCTTTTCTTTAAACAATGTTTAGTTTGTTCTTAAACTATTATGTTATGAAGTCATTGTAGTTCAGTAAATTAATATTCATTATATATTGTAAAAGGAATGATCCGGAACCTTTTGTTAGACTGATTCAAACATCTTTACTTTATATTTGTGGCATCACAATCCTCTAATAGTGACACAATAGTTGAAAGGGAACTTCCAGAGTTTTAATATTTGTTGAATGGGGGGGATTGTTGGTTGTGTTTATATTTGCACACTAACCATTCTACTGTGAAAAATGTACTTAGACCAACTGAGACATGTCACTATTATGCATCCATTTAAAATCATAAATAATAGTTTTCAATACTGATGAAACCAAAAATAAAAGGACCTTGTTATAATGAGTTAGAACATCACCTTTTCACCAAATATTCCATTTTTCACTCTCATTCCATTGCATGATATTGTGATTATAAACTTGAACTGTATGAATTTTAATAGCAGTTTATCTAACCTTGATACTAGTACCCCAGATGGTAATGGAATAACGCTTCTTAAGATCTTTCCGGAGGGGGGGGGGTGATTGTCGCCAATAACCTGTTCTGTTGCACTAGTGTGACATTAATTAAAATACCTACCTTCCCAAACAGTAATGGTATCAAAAATTGAATCTAAAAGTATTTGAATTTTTCTGACATAAAAATGACTTATTTCTTTGTTTGCAGTTCAATCATGGCTTCCAATAAATGGACTGTATTCTTGAAGCGTTTGGGAAAAAATTTCTTATACAGCGTCCCTGTGACAGTAGCTTTTCTTGACAGTGTTGGATATGTTGCTAAAGTTGAAGGAATCTCTATGCAGGTAATTGTAATCCTAAAATTAGTTTTATAGGTCTGGTATCATATTACATTGCGTTTTACATACTATGCATAGTACATTTGCAAGATTAACACATGCATTTTCCTTGTCTTGTGTAAATTCATTGATTTATGAATACTTGTATGCCCAGTGGCAAAGCCACGAGGAGGTCTTGAATCCAGACACCCTCCAAAAGTGGATTTTCTTATTGCTCTCTTTGCAAATTAAATATATATATATACTATTATAAAAGAAAGTGTATGTATGGGGACTTAAGTGACGAATCTATGGCACTTACAATTATGGGATTCATCACACAGGTAGTCCAAATGTTTTGAAAATTTTCTATCGTGCCCAAATTTTAAAATTTTATGTAGAACAATTTAAAATCAATTTAATGGCATTTAATATTATTGTTTTCTTTAGACTGTCAACACCATAAAAAATGACCATTTCTAAATTTATTTTTTTCTGTTTCTCTCTGCGGAGGAACAATTACAGATGAAGGAAAAAACAAATAAAATTTTAGCTGGATTTAAGTTGTTATTTTTTCTATCACCTAGATTGTTAAAGACAGAGTACAAATTTCAACTCATTTGATATTTGTGTAAAATTTTACATTAGATCAATACTTAAAAATATTATTTTCTAGAATAAATTTTTTTTAAATTGTAACTTTTATATTTTTTTCAATACGAATTTTGCCACTGTGAAAAATGACCTTTGTTTGATTTGAGATTCATTCATTTTCATTTCCTGAGCAACGGATTCAAGCGAAACAAGAGAAATTATTAAAGTTATGACTGGCGTTCTTCAGTGGGTTTTTCCATCTCAGCAATCATTAAAGATAATTAGAATATAAAGTAAGAATTTGGCCACATTTTACAATGTCGAGGCCACGACGGGTAATGCTCTGATGGGTGTTTTCCAATACACTACGAATTCCCATTTGGTCTGCGAAGCAAACCAACAACACAGTCAACGCGGTGGCTAGTATATATATGTTTGATTAGAATCGTAATGTACTAAATAGTATTCAAGGAGTAATGCATGCATATTTATATTTATTTCGTAAAAAGATAAAAATGTAGGACAGTTAAAAAGCAATTTTTTTAATGATATTGTAAATAACTACTTATATTATCAAAGAAGTAAATCACATTTCAAGAAAGTTTGGAGAGCTGGTTGCCAGCTCAGATGTTGCCTCATCATCTGACCGTGGTTGAAAATTACGTAGTGTTGTTCTCATATCTTTTCCTAGGGGATTGATTCCAGACCATTGTCAATAGCCCGTTGCATTGCTCTAGTACGATGTTATCAAAAATTACGAAATTACCACATTTGAAGCAAACTATTTTGAAGAACACAATGTGAAAATTACTGAAATGTTGACTTCTTTTTCTAATGTGTTAGACTCAAAAGTACTACATTTGTAAATGTGATTTTTTTTTTACATTTGTATTCATTCATTGATTGAAAAAATATATTACTTGGAATTTTTTTACTTTTGATGCATTTAGCAAAATATTCTCACTTATTCTTCTCAAGATCTTTACTTTCAAAAACTATTTAAAAAGAGACATCCAGATTTTGTTTGGGTTCTTTAATAATAACATAAATGAAAAGCATTGGGACTCAAAACAGAAGGGACATGTTAAGATGTTCATCAGTCAAATTTCGATACCTTTTCTTTACAATTTAAAATGGAATTCGTGAGCAAAAAACTATCTTTCGCAAAAGTAAGTTTTGATGCATTTTTGAGTTTCATCGAAAAATTGAATGAAATATATCAAAGGTAAAAATACATGTCTGAAGCACTCCTTAAAACATGTTATTTAAATAACAAACAATTTTGGATTCATCTGGTTACTATCACTACTGTTTCCATATCTATCATCCCTTAATTAAGGACAGTGCTTGGGAAACAGAATGGAACTAAATATAAGAATGGACTTGTCAGTAGATAGTATCATTCAAATATACAAACATTTATATGGCAAAACTAGAAATCAGAAAAAGAGAAAATGCTTATTTGCTGTTGCAAACTTGAAAAAAAATTTTGTGAGTAAATACTACATATGTGGCAAGTGTATGAAATATAATTTTAGAAGCTAAATTAACTCCAGGAGCCCCAATTTACCCACAGATATTCCTAACATGGTAATATTAAACTAATTGAAGCATTGCGTGTAAGGTTAAAGTTTGATGACAATTCAAAATTTGGCATCAAAATTATGTGTTATGAAAATTATCTAGGTTTTATGCAATTTTTTATAAAAAAGTCCTCTTGTGAAAGTTTTATGCATATGAATTCAAGGAAGATATTAATGATAAATGAATAAAGAGAGTGAGGTGTCTCACTTTTTTTTTCTCTGCAGCTGTACCCCACTTCTGAGCAGTTTCAGGTGAAAATATAAAATTCATTTCATTGTATGAGTGGAGCAAATCTTTTTCTGTTTTCTCATTTGACAGTTTAAAAAAATGCAAATTAACTGTATGAAAGGGTTACACTTTTAACTATCTGAATTTAATTTCTCAGGTGGCATGATTAAATCACATGATTCAGTTAAAGTTTTTTCATCACTCGTTTAACTGTAGGCAGAGGTAACATAAGTGATTTTTTATTGTCTACACAAATTTTAATTCTGAACTATTAATGCAACCAAACTTCTAAATCAAAACATTTCCTACATTTACTGAAAATTGAGCAATATTATAGTTTGATTGATGGTAGTCCTTTGCTTGGTGAATTGTTTTGGAATTTTACTCCTATGTGTGAGTGTTTTTCTAACAGCTGCTCCAGGTGAAAGCTGTGCATGTCCTCTTTGTTACCATTTTTAATTATCATATTCATCAACCGTGGTAGATTTGCAGATAACAAAGTAACAAATTGATCCTCCAAAATAGTTTTATTAAGGCCGCCATTGCATTGAAACATCACTAAATATTTTTCCGTTGCCAACTCGTTGGAAGTTGTGATAGAAAGTGTGAGAAAACAGAGAAAGTGTAAATACATCATTTGTTAAAACCTTTAAACGGTGACAAAAGCTGCTTTAACGAATTTTTTGATGGTCAGTGCATGCTAGCACATTTTTATGACTATAACATTAGAGTAAGAAATTTGCATGAGTATTCACTAAAAATTGTTTTTCGCAAAACAATGTTTAAAATCACATATTACAATAAAAAAATTAGACAACACTACACTCCTTCCTAGACAAGATATGATTACCAGCCAGATTTCTAATGAGCAATCAATGACAGGCTTAACGCCTGTAAATCTAACTTTTATCTGGACACCATCAGCTTGGAGATTAATACCAATTCTTAGCAGGAGTCATTCATTTTACTATTTGTATTTATGTATAGTGCTAATACAAAATAAAATAACCAATAAATCTATAGTGAAACTTTTGAAATCGGGCTTTCAGAAGGTGTACAACTTCAGAAATCCGACACTTTTAGAAATTAGAAAAAAGTTATTTTATTTGTTGGTTACTCTGAAAATTGAAATTTATTTTAGTTTTTACATTTTTAGTGGTGGAAAAATAATCCTCTCAACATGTTATTTGTTTCATTCTGTTGTGTACAGCCTGTCTTTTCCCGACGGCATATACTTTCCTTGAAACGTCATTCAATTGCATTTTATAACTTGATAGGATTCAACAAAAATTGATAAGAAAGAGTAGTACTTAAACTCTTAAAGTTGTTGAAATCAGAAGAGATATTTAGTAAATCTTGAGTGAGCCTTGTACTTAACCCTTCAAGTGGCATGCTTAAACAAGCTCAGAATATTCAATTTGAATCAGAGTGTAAAAAAATCATGATTAAAAAAAAAAATTTATTAATCAGATTTATTTGATTTAAATGGGATTTATTTGATTGAAATCGGATTATTTTGATTTAAATAAGATTTTTCTATTTAAATTTCTGCAGGCCCTAAACACTGTTTATATAATAAATATATATAAATTTGTTAAATAAAAAAATGAGTTTGTGACATGACATGTAAATCAATATTTATTTTAAGTAAACAATCAGAGTTTGTGACATGGTAAATCAATATTTACTTAACATTTATTTAACTTTAAAACACAAGTTGACATGTTTCATAGTTTTTCTTGAGAAAATTACATCATCATGTTAACAAATTTATCAGCAAGTCTAAGTGACAGACCTAAACTATAGTCTGAGAAGTAGAATAGAACTCAGAAATAATCAGACTGTGGTAAATTCCGATAATAAACTGCAGAATAGCAATAATAATTGGATTTTCACTTAGTTTTTAATTCATATTGGATCTTTCTTTTTTCCTGCTGACATTTTAATATCTGTGTGTGAAAATGTATATTTCTACTTTTTATTACACAAGAAACTACAAGAATAAGCAAACACAGAGGTTCCCAAACTTATCCAAGTGGTGGCACACTTAAGAGAATTATAATTTTCTCACAGCACCCCCTCGTTGTCATGTAATATTTATCTGTAGTATATTATTACATATATATACATATTTCGTATTTGTAGCACTTTGAAAAAGAAATTAGAGAATTAAGAACGTAAACATAATTAATACAACTAGTATTTAAAATTCACACACAAACTCTTTAATTTTACTTAATAAGAAAACATAGGTTGGTGAAAATATAAATAAAACAAATAAAATTACCTTCATCATGCTCTTGGCTTTGGAGTGAACCGATTTTTGATAAGTGACCTTAACCTTTTTTCTGTTGCTTAGAAATAGCTTAGATTGGAGGTTACGGCCGCTTTGCAGTACCTCTCATCTCTCTACACGGCACCCCAGGGTGCTGTGGCATATACTTTGGAAGCTAACTAACAAATGCCTCAAAAACTTTACTTGTGTTTTTTTTTAGCTAATAAAATAAGTCACTCCTTTAGTTTATAATTTTGAATCAAACTGTTCTATACTTCCTTTAAGTGTTTATATTATGAGTGCTGTTAATCAGAAATGTTTATACATTACTCTTCCTGGCATTTAGATTTATGTCATGTGTGTTTACATTACTGTTTCCAGTATATAGTATATTCCAATAAGTTACAACTGCCTGTTGCAATCTTTTATCATATGCAGTTATTGACCCAGTTCCCTCTGAGTTGGGTGTAACCGTTAGTGCTGAAATCACCATGAGTGCAAAAAAATTAAAGTATTTGACCACTTCTGTCATTTTTATGGTGTATTTACTTAGTTATAAAAATGTAAGATTAATTGTGATTTAAATCAGTGATTAAAAAAAAAAAAATCATTTGATTAAAATCATGATTTTAATTGTTGATTTAAATCAAGTGATTTAAATCACCTGATATCAAGTGATAAAATACCTGACACCCTGGTTTGAATATAATTGAAAAAGTTCCCACATGGCAAACGACAGACCTGAAATATTTGCCATATTGTATTGCACAACCTGCTCCATGAAATATTTCTGGTATGATGCCCACTTCAATGAAATCTCTCTGAACCATACTTGGGAATGCTTCTGGGAGGGTTAATAATTAAATATGACTTAAATTGTTTAAAATTTAAAAAAACAACTTTTATAATGTACATTTTGGGATTCATAAAATGTTAGCAAATAAGTTTCTCTTTCTGGGAACTTTTATTTAATGATATGTTTGACGCATACGACTCAAAATTTTGTTGTTATGAGTATGTATTTGCTTTACATAATGCTCTTTACAGAACTTTTGTATAGCTTCAGATATCTGGCACTCATCAGGTTGAATCAATACTGGAATTTTTAGAGATTTTACTGTACAACAGAATTTAGGATATTTCTCTGTAAGATTTCATTGATGAAATTTTCTTTCTTTAGCCTTCATTGAATCCAGATGACCAGAAAACAAATGACTATGTTCTGTTGAATAAATGGGCCATTCGAAATTTTGAAGTTCATCATGGAGATATAGTGGCTTTGACGTAAGTAAATGTTACTTTAAAATCCTTTGCATTGCATTTGTATATGCTGTTCAGTTTAACAGACAGGAACATGCTCATAGCATTCTGCTATCTTTGACTGGTATATTTTAATCCAACAAAAACCTAGAGGCAGGTGTTCATGGCAAGCATGTGTTACATCACCTTTCAGTGAGTGGTGTCTGGAGATAGAAAAATGTAAGTTTGAATGCCAGTGAAATTTTTTTTTTTTTGTTCTTCATAATTTCAAATTTTGTCAATAATTTAGTAAACTCTTAATGGAATTCGATTGCTATTATTTTATTTAAAGAATATTACAAATGTATCCTAGCATTTATAATTTGCAGATATAAAAATAGAAAATCTCATGTTTTCGAGAGGATGTGTAATGTAGTGGGCCAAATGGTGTGGTAAATACAAATACAAATATTGACCACCAGCAACAGGCTCAAGCCCAACAAGGCTGGTCTTTTGTTTATGAATTCTCCAATTCCCACTGACTATCCAATTGTATCTTAAATTCGTATACTCCCTTTGAATTAACTATATTTTCTGGCAACGCGTTCCAACTGTCTATTACCCTATTAAAGTAGTAGTTTTTCCTTAAATCCCGATTAAAATGTGTCTTATTCAATTTATGCCCATGGCCCCTTGTTCTGTTATCCCTATTGAAATTTAAACCCTCCATGTCCCCTTGTTTTACAAACTTGAAAAGCTGAATCAAATCCCCCTTCCTTCTTCTTCTTTCCAGTGTATATATGTTTAGCTTACTTAAACGTTCATTATAGTCAAAATTTGCTATCCCCTTTATTATTTTTGTAGCTCTGTGCTGAACCCTTTCAATTAATTCTATGTCCTTTCTCATATATGGAGCCCAGAATTGTACAGCCTATTCTAGATGTGGTCTTACTAAACCCTTATATAACGGCAAGATTATATTCTTATCCCTTGAAGTTACAGTCTTTTTAATATACCCCAATAACATATTAGCCTTTTTACCCGCAGCTAAACATTGGTGACCCATTTTAAAATCCCTGTGAATTATCACCCCAAGATCCTTGACTGTTTCTCCCTCCTTTACCTTTACTCCCTGCAGACAGTACTCGACTCCACTGTTCCTTTAACCCATATGCAGAACTTGACATTTCCCTACATTAAATAACATACTCCATTTTACAGCCCATTCGGATATCTTATCAAAATCCCCTTTTAAATTCTCTATCTGTAACTTGGTATCCACTGCCCCCCATATTTTTAAGTCATCTGCAAATATACTGATTCTATTCTTGATCCCCTGACCTATATCATCTATGAAAATTATAAATAAAATTGGTCCCAAAACTGATCCCTGAGACACCCCACTTATAACTTCTGTCCACTGTGAATAATTTCCTTTTACCTGCACTCTCTGCTTTCTACCCAATAGCCAATTTTTTATCCATATCAATGTTTTTCCCTGAATCCCCAGCCTTTCCAATTTAAACAGTAATGCCTCATGAGGTACTTTATCAAAAGCCTTTTGAAAATCTATGTACATGATATCCACACAGCTCTTATTATCCAGCTCCTCAGTAATTTTTTCGTAGAACTTCAAAAGGTTTATAGAGCAGGATCTGCCCTTCCTAAACCCATACTGATTCTCTGATAACAGTCCCCCCTCCTCCAAGTATAACATTATATGCTTTTTTAACAGAGATTCAAATATTTTGCAAATTACTGATGTTAGACTTACTGGTCTATAGTTGCCCGGATCACTTTGTATTCCCTTTTTGAAAATTGGGGTTATGTTGGCCAACTTCCAATCCATTGGTACCCAACCCGTGCGGTATGTTGAATTAAATACTATGTGAATTACATCTCCCAATTCCTCCGCGTATTCCACTAGTACTCTCGGATAAATATCGTCTGGCCCTGGTGCTTTAGATGGCTTAATTCTTTTCAACTGATGTACTATTTCTTCCCTGTTAAATTTGCATTATTTAACTATACCCACTGCAAAGACTCCATCCTTGGGACCCTTTTTTAAATTATAGTTACCATTGAAAAATCCCAGAAAAAAGTCATTTAACACGTTTGCCATTCCCACCTCGTCTTGAATTAATTCACCTCCCCTCCCCTCCAACAGGCCCAGTGTAGTACTAAATTTCTTTTTACCACTTGCATATGCAAAAATTCTTTTGGGTTTATATTTATTTCCCTTTCTAATTTTTGCTCCAAGGACACCTTTTGCTTCCGACTAATAGTTTTAAACTCCTTTCTGGCTTTCAGATATGCCTCCTTGTCCCTGTCGTTACCAGTGCTTTTATATACCCTGTATGTTCTTTGTTTTAATTTTAAAGCTTTGTGTGTTTCCCCTGAAAACCACATAGGGAGCAATTTTCTAGATTTTCCTTTTTCCCCAAACGTTTAATTTTCCATAAACCCCCAAAAAGTCCAAGAAAAGTAGGGGTTTCGAAAAAAACCTTGTCCATTGTAATGTCAATACATTTTAAAATATGAGCTGGCGAAGCCTCATCAGTTCCGCACTTGGTCCTGAAAATCTTCTCACCCTGTTTGTAGGAGAGACTCCTCAAGTGTCCTGGCAAAACGTGAAATACGTTTTCATTCTAATTCTTTCATCCCTCCAGTCGACACTGAGTCATAGTTAATGATAGAGGGGGCTTCAAAAAACCATCTGGAAAGAGATCTTCCGAATAATCTTCCTAATGCAAAAAGATTTATGATTGACAGTCCTTGGAAAACCTGCAGATATTGACCCTGACCCTAAGCTGTGGCTATGGATATTATAGATTGCTTGAGACCTTTATGCGTAAAGACTAATTGTCATGTTACTAGATCTCAATAATACTTAAATATTCCAATTTTGTCTTAAGAACTACGTTTTGCACATAAAATTAAAATTATAAGGAAAATTTGGTGTTGAGACTCATATTGTATACTTAAAAATTGTTATTGTGAAATATTGTTCTTAAATTCATGTCCCGAATATGAGTGGACTTTTTTAAAAACACATTAAAACTTGGGCTTTGATATAGAATTTTTTTTATGGCAATGCAATGGAGTGCAATTTGGCATGCTTTTGCAGCTAATTATTGCAGCCCAAGACTGCCCAATCTGTTTTATCTCTGGAAATTCTTCCATGGTGACATAAACAGAATGCCGAAAAACACACCAAAAGCGTTGCCACAAAAGGGTCTTTACATCTTTGCTGTTCCAAAACCTATGATAGTTGTCAAAGTTCAAGACACCTAAAACCTTGTTTGAAGAATTTAATTTCAGACAATTAAAATCTATGCTTTCAAATGACTACCACTTCCATTGGTATGTGCTGCCATCTACTTGTGTTTTTAAAAATAAATCTTGATTGTATGTTTGTTTCATAAAGTTGGAATGTTATCCGATTGATTTAACTAGTTTTATAATTGTACTTTCTTTGCATGTTATTGTGCTTCCTATTTTGCTTTATACAATTAAAAATCATCAGTTTCATAATACTGTTTCTGTTTACAAATTGGAAGAAAATCCGTTTTTAGGGTTTTTGTGATTGAAGGAATGTTGAATGGATTTGGATAAAATCACTGCTTTCAGTAATATAAAATTGGCTAAAAAATAATTAATATAAATCATGTCCACATTTTCTAAGATTGTTTTCAAAGAGTGAATAACAAATAATTTCTCTGGATAATGGATAATAATAACTAACACAACCACAGGTACTTAAAAAGTGAAAATGAATTGCGATGTTTTGCTTGTCAAAAGGCTTAGACTGCTTATTATTTCCTAAATTAGTCTCAAACAACAAGGGATCATTTCACCTTTGGAAACTGTAGGGCGTGGGCAGTTAGGGGAGGTTCATAAGAGATTCAAACTGAGAACATTTCCTCTATTGGTACATTCATATCTTTTGGTTCTGATGACGGTATAGTCCGTTCATCAACCTTTATTGTACTTCTATCTTTTTCTAGTCCTTTTGTGAAGTTCTTATTGAACCACCATCCTACTTGAGATTATTTTATTTTTGTTCCATGTACAATTCTTGCTTTTATCTCAGACAGCTTCCTATTCAAGTCCCTAATTGTGTGTTTGTATTCATTGAAGTGAAGTGAGCCAGCTTGACAGAGTTGTTAACAGTGCTGTAGTCGTAAAAAAAGCAGAGGGTATACCATGATTGCCCGCAGAATTTTTTCCATGGGGAGGGGAAACATATACTTGCTACTTACACTTTCCACGGAGGGTAAAAAACATGTACACACACGCACATACTTTTAAAAGTATAGAAAATCCATAAACCAGGGGGTTATCTTGCACCCCCCTCCCTCCTCCTGGCACCCATGGGGTTTACTTAAAAGACCGGAGAATATGCTCATATTAATCGAAGTTCAAATTATCAAGAGAAAAGCTCTATATTAATTTTGTATTACAGGAAAGGAATTGGTGGAACTTAAAAGAAACTTGGAATTAAGCAAAAATTCGATTTTGAGTATTTGAATTACTGGGAGTTTACTGTATTTATGCAAAGCAAAATATGCAGATTAACATCGAGTGATATTCTAATTTAGAAAATATATCACTATATAAATATTTAACTATGATATAAAATAATTACAGGGAAAATGTGTAGAAAAATATTTAAACACATATAGAGTTGTCTGTAATTTTTTTTTTAATTTTTACATCTATTATTTTCATTGAAATATTTTTCCAAACTGCTTGACGAGAGAGATCCGCCTCTGTGTCTATTTTTGTAGCGCATACTCTTGCTCTATTGTCTACTTGAAGAGCAATGGTTGGCCAACCAAGAATTTGCAAATTTTTTCCAGTTGAAACTTTTCTATAGGTGGTCCATTTCCATTAATAAACATTAGATTAGGGACGTTTGAAATCAACAAAGATGATCTCAAATCTGTTACACTATATTATTTATTAAACTAAACCTGTGCTCACACTCTGCCGTGGAACATGATAATATTTCAATTGTCCTTGAAAGAGACTTTAATTTTACTGGAACTATACCATCTATACCAAAACGCCAACATATCCTTTTTACCTTCTTTTCTCCATGGTGAATATCACCCGTACTTATATTTTCTGTATCAAGCATGGACATATCCTTCAACAGTTGACAAATTTCTTCATTAACATCAGAACAAATCTGGATATCATTCTATCGACAAAACTTTGAATGAATTGCTTTTGATTAATAAGTAAGATTTTGGAATTATGAACCGAGGTTATATTTTAAAATAATTTTTTAGTTTGCTTCGACAGCGATCTGCATTTTACGTGATGTTTCCCGATGTTTTCTAGGAAAAACAAAGCGTGTAAGTAGTTTTAAAGAAAAAGCAGAGGGTATATGGAATTTGCTAGAAAAACCAGAGGGTATACAGCCGTATACCCTCCACTACAGCCCTGGTTGTTGATACTTGCATAAGTTGTTATGACTTGCTGACTGATCAGTACCGTCTTTGCTCTCTTATACTGGTTATCTGCATTTGCACAGGGTTCTGTGCAAAGTTTACCACAAGACGATTCTTGGATTTCTCTGCAGCTTAGTTTTCTAGTTACCGAGGGGAAAACCCTCTAGTCATTCAATTTCAACAAACTATTTTTACTTCACTTCTTTTTTATTGCATCCTCACCCTACACAATGCATATCTTGAGTCTGTGAAGCACTCTTGCATTTTCAGAATAAAAAAGCATGACATGTCCCAAATGCTCCTTGTTTTTTTTCCATTTTATGTGATTAACAAAATTTTAAAACTCATTTCTCCCATACTTACTTACATTCCTTCTTTCAAACACCATCCAAACTTTTCACATGTAAAGGAACACTTCACTCTTCTAGGTCTGAAAACGGGAACTTTTGCATCAACCCACTATTTAACTTGTATTTAAAGTAGTTAGCAATGTTTCTTTGTTCTGCATGTTAAAAAAGAAATTGAAATCTAAACATAGTTTCGAACTAGGTTCCCTTTAGTAAAAGTAATGCTGAACTATTTATTTTTAATTTTTGCGAGATCAATTAAAATTAAATAAACATTTTTTCCTTCTTTGGAGGTCGGAGCATTTTAGAAATTTTTATTTTTCTAGTTATCTAGAAAATTTCAATACAAATTGTAGAGCTTTTAAACATGGTCTGTAAAATTTAGAATTTAAAAGCAAAATGAATTGAGTGAAATATTTATCCGAAAGTTGTTTCTCCATCCAAAAGCTGAAAAGTTATAGTACAACCCTTTACAAAAAGTATTTTAGATTTTTGAGCAATAACAAAATGTTTCCCGTTCTTTCTTAAATATTTTACGAATGTGTTGTTTCAATCTGAAGCATTTAAAACATTCCGTATTCCTTGAAAATAAAAGACAGTATTATGATCTATCTGGACAAAAGATGGAACTCCTCACATTTTGCATCAAGTTTACTGTTAAATTATGTCAGAAAAGTTTTATCTGTAAATAAAAATCCGATCAGTATATAAATGATCTTGATGTCGAAATGACTTTAGCAAGTTAGATGCAATCTTTGCAGTGAGTAAATATTTACAGATTTCTTATTATTGAGGCTTTGACAAGAAGGCAGTCGACTTTGGATCAGTCCATATTTGAAAAGGTGTGAAAGCTTGTTAGGAGAAGGCTGCCATATGCAAAGGCATGAATACCGATGACCATGTATGGTTATCCCCCGTGAATTTGTTATCACTGCTATCGCTTGGGGCACCAAACTGTAGAATGATGAACTGTAGAAAAATTAGAATCTGCTGAAGACACCAGTTATGGAAGGACTTTGTTTTCATTCTAACCTAATTTAAAGAATGGACTCAAATCCCATGACTCGACTGTCTTCTGGAAGCCGGATTATATGCTGTTATTGTTACTTTCTATGTTTTGCTTTTGTAAGCTTTAGCTTTGTAATACTTTACTTCTCATACTTTATAAGTTAAACATTTGGGATACCCTTTTTAAAAAAATAGGAATTATTTAATTGACTTAAAAATAGGAATTATTTGATTGACTTAAAAATAGAAACTTTATCACTCATTACTCTTATAGTGTATTTGAGGAAATTTGAAGCTTAAATTAAAGCAATGGTGAAAAAATTATAAATTCCAATGTTGACAGTTGAAAGCAAATGAAAGATTTATTTCTCAAATTGAGTTCAAAACAGAGATATGTTTCTTCTCACAATGACACAAAAATATTCATTTGCAAAATTTTTCTTTTATTCTCACATTTCAACAACCTTAAATAATTAAATGTTCTTTAACAAAATAGAGACCAACAGTATTTTGAAACTGACATTAAAGTGTTAAAATTTCCTAACATTGGTGCAAAGAAAAGGCATCGGTGTAGTGAGTCGTACTTGTTTTCAATGCAGAACTCGAATACAGTTATCAGAAGAAATTGCGTGTTTATGTGAAAACAATTATTACTAAATTTAATAGTTCCAGGGGTGCCAACTCCCGGTGTCCCGACCAACTCACCCCTCTCATAATAGATTTTGATTGGGCACAATGAAAATAATATGTCCACACACAACGAAATGAACAGTTTGGACAAAACAAAGATCAGAATCATGAAAGGATTGGGGAAGTTTTTCACTCTCCTACAGCTGCCATGACTACTGAGTGGTTGGTGTTCTCGCCTTCAGTTTAACAGGTCCTGTGTTCAAATTACAGTCTCAACACGCTTGTTAGTAGTGGTTCAGAATCCACTTTAAGCCATAGGCAGACAAATTCAGGTTCCCTCACATCGTGGGTTGTCCGTACTGGGAAATAGTTTTGTCCCATAGTCTCTTTTCTAAGTATAAAAATGCCTTAAATTATTTCAAAGTATTTATAATAACAAAGTTGTACAGGGAAAAAGAAAGGCATAACTTAAACATTTGTGGAAGTTAAACATTGAGTACTTGGATTCCATCATTTATTTGACGAAGAACCCATTAACTGGAGGCCATGTATTCTTTAGGCTTCAGGTACCCTAGTGATCCAGTTTACTGCCACTGGAGACCCCAGAATGCCTTCTTTCTCTTCACATTGTTTTGTGTTTGGCGCAATAGGATCCTTGCACCCACCCACTAAGTAACCTGATCCTGGGGTGCAGGTGTGAGGATTAATTTGTAAATTAAATCGAACCACATTACATAGTGTGTGTGCTGGTTAGTGAAGGAGATGGACTTAAGCACACCCTTTTCCCAATAAGTTATAAGAATCTGTTTATGTTTCTTTCATTTCTATCTTTAAAATATTATGTTTTACCTTTATTTTAATTCCATCAGATATGCAGAACTATTAACATCAAAATTTTTTCTCTTAAAGAATAGGATTTACCTTTAAAGTTGGCACCCACATGCACTTGTTGCACATTGAGGAATTGTTTCACATAAAACAATAGTTTTACACCGTGAAATAAGTGATTTAAAAGTTAACAGGATGAAATTCATATCAAGTAATATACATTTGGAGAAATTATAGGAAAAGCGTCCTGTTTTGCAAAAGGTTTTAAATTTTCCAATGTAAGAAAATCAGGTTGCTTCATAATTTATTCCTCTAATTTTTTTGTTTAGGAATTCTAAAATTATTTTGTGATAACATTCTGCGTGTTATCGACTTTGATCGGGATCACGATGGAATGCTTTTGGGGTATCTTAAGTTAAGCCTTGACGCATTTTGTGCCCTTCTCCTTCGGGTTGTCGACGTGACTCTTTTCTTTGCACCGAAAGTTTACAACACTTATCATTCGTATTGCTAGGATAATGATTCTGCTTAAGTTGGAGTGACGCGATTGAAAGCAAATACAATCCTCTGCCATCGCATTCCGATTTCTCAAATGCGAGGGTCGTACGAAAAGTGTCGAGACTGATGCCTCTAGGCTCCAAAACTAAATGCCTTTGATCAACGCGTTGGAGTCCGGTGGAATCACTGTCAGTGTAGCATATTCGTTCTTATGCTGTGGAGATCGAGTATTTCTGTTCAACCCAGTTTGGAATAAAAAACCGTTGCAAAGGGAAGCTATAAAATGGGTTTGAATAAAGCCATCACAGAAACGCATGAAATGGTTGTCCAGTGCGAAGAATTTTTAATAACTTAATTTTTAGTGCAAACTTTTTGCCCTTTTCTGCTGCTTGTGGCCCTCGGGGTACATCTCCTGTTGGTGTGTACGTGCTTCACGGACCCGATCTATTGATGTGTTTTTTTCCTTCTCCCGTGGGGCTTACTTGTCTTTAGTCAAATCAAGCGATATTTTTATACTTTCACCTCACTTCTCTGTTCCCAATCCCTCTTTTTTCCCATTCGCGACATTTTTTAAATGACGTTGTCTTGTGTTTGGCGGAATATGTCCCTTGCGCCATAAAACTCCAAAACAACCGAGCATCTGGTCCATTAAGAAGCAGCCAACGGACCAGAAAAGAATCCTCAAAAGCTGTTAATGAACATCCGTAAACCTTCGCTTATAGCCAATAGCGTAGTTTTATATGAGGTCCTTAACGCTCAAGGATTTGGAGTGGGAAAAACCGTTTTGTTTCAAAGCTCTGAAATTATGAGCTCCGATTCATACTCAATCGATGGAGGAGGGACTTATCTGTCTCATTATTATTCCGCCTGTTCTTTCTTCAGAAGAATTAAATAGCAGCGATTTAGAAAATTACGTTTGCACTAAAAAAATCAACTTAGTATTCTAATTTTTTTCTTTTAAAAAAGGTTTTAAAAAAGGTGCTTTTTCTTGCACGAATTGAAATGTGCTCTACGCTCCATTCTTCCTTCGACATCGACTACGTGCCTACACTTGTTGCATGTTGGATTATTTGACAAATCCCTGTTTCACGATTAGTGAAGTGCAACACTAGCGGCGACAACATTCAGAGAGAAACGCACCTATATCAACTCGATGCAAATGGGATTGAACCAATGAAATGAGTCATTCTGGGATAACAGGAGCATAACCTGATGTTTACTCCGAAATCTCGCCAACAAAAATTCTTATTTGCCCAAAACGAATAGATTTACAACAAGACAACCTGGCGTAAGGTACAATTAACACTGAAGCACCTGTTGGGGCACGGGAAAGTTGTGACTGGGTAGAAATTTCTTTTGCGGATGGATGAACACACGAGTCAAATCGTGTGCTTCATCTGAAGGGAATTGCTCTCTCGAACCATGCAGTCTCGTTCCTTTTCGAACGACCCCCGCGTAATGCTACTGCACTATCTTTCCTTTTAACTTCCCTAGAATATACCTAATCTCAACTATTTGTCTGCAAAGCTCTAATTCAGCGGGCGTAGTAGTGCCTTGATTTAGGTAGCATGGAAGCGTATTAAAACCAATGCTAGTCTATGTGAAATAGGCTTCGTATTGCTTGATGTGTGGAGGCGTCTTGAGCTCACTTTGGAACATTGGCGCGGTGGTAAATGTGATCCTAGATTCCTATACTCTTGTAAATGCTAGTTTGGCTGAGCGCATGCAGGCCTAATCGCCTCGAGTGATGGAAATGATCGAATGAATTCCCTGGTGCAATGATTTGGACAAAGATACTACACGTTTCATGATCGATCAGCAACCAAAGGTTTGAGGATAAGTAACCAAATCAATTGTAATTTGGTTTGGATGATTGTAACTTAGGGCAACAGTGTAAATTCATTGATTGTATGGATTCTACGATTACTTTAACCTTGCCTTCTAGAGCTCTCTTAAATTTAACACTTCTATGAATGAATAGTAATGGAGGTGTTAATGGATGCGGAGTTGTCTCTATTTTATGCAAACTATAAAATATTTTCATGAATTTGCAGTTATTTTTTCCCTCGGATTTCAATGGAAATGCACCAACTACGGAATGAATTTGATTTGCTTCCCATCAGTTCTATGCGAGTGGTTTTGCCGTCGTCTTTATAGCTGCCTCTTGGTTATTTTACACTCAGTCTGAATCGGTCCGTGAGTAATATGGGGCGGCGATTTTTGAGCATTCGATTATTCCATTCCACTACGAGCCGACGTGGGCCATGAGGGGGCTGTGCAAGTTCTCCATGGGTATCTGCGCCATGTTGGAGACCAGCGACTTCTCCGGCGTGTCGTAGTGCCTCTGCCGGTACTTCCTGGCCGCCACGGTCACGACGCAGACCACCACCATCATGCTGGAGAGGATGGCCAACACGACGGCCACCGCGATGTTGCTCGTCCGGTGGATGCCCTGCAGCATGAAGCTCTCGTCTCGGGTCCGGACCCAAGTGCACGAGAACTGCACGTACTGCTTGTCCTCCTTGCTCTTGATGCCGATGCAGAACTTGTAGGTGCTCTGGGGCAGCAGGTTGTTGATGGTGTAGGAGCGGAAGAACTGGCTGACCGTCACGGACTGGTACTCCCTGCCGTTCCCCCCATCCTCCCGCCGGTACACGATCTCGTACTCGGGGAAGGCGTTCCGCGCCGTGCCGTTCCACACCACCGTCACGAAGGTGGACGCCACCCCTAGGGCGAAGATGTTGATGTCGATGCTCTCGACGGTGAGGTGGGCGACGGACACGGCCTCACCCATCGGATTCTCGGCCACGCACACGTAGGCGCCCGAGTCCTGGGGTTTGATGTGGTAGAGCCCCAGGCTGCCGGGGCCCTTGAGCTGGACGCGGATGTCGTTGGACGTCTGGTTGAGGACTGCGCCGGTCGGCAGGATCCAGTGGATGGCGGGGACGGGGAGCCCGTGGGCCCTGCACTGGAAGACGTGCTGGTCGCCGATCTTCTTGTCCACCGTGCTGTTGGCAGGGCCCACGATGGCCGGGGGGCAGCTGTCCGGGATCTGCGACGGATTGAGAGTGGGCAGCGGGGTGCGGCGGAGATCGGAGGGCTGGGCGCACAGCACGCTGTCCGCGCTCAGGATGCGGATGCTCGCGTTCTGCTGTCGCACCAGGTCGTGTATCCACTTAACGTTGCAGTCGCACACCAGCGGGTTCTCGTACAGGCTGATCTGCAGTGGCCTCCGGAAGGTCTGCACCACCTCGCGGCTCAGGGCGGACAGGTTGTTGCCGTGCAGGGACAGGATGCGCAGGTTGGGGACGTTGATGAAGGCCTGCGAGTCTATGAACTGCAGCCGGGCGTTGTGGTGCAGGTGCAGGGTCTTGAGGTAGGGCAGGTCCCAGAAGGCCCCCCTGTCGATCAGGGTGAGGTCGGCGACGTTCTCAACGAACGCCTCTTCCAGCGTCAGGTGCACGAAGTCTCCCGTCTGCAGTTGCGGGAAGAAGTTGCCCCCCAGCTTCAGCACCCGGATGCTCTTGGTGGCTTGCAGGGAGGCGGAGGGCACCTTGCTCAGCTGGTTGTCTTCCACGTGCAGCGCGGTCAAGTTGTCGAGGCCGTCGAAGGCGTGGTCGCTGACGCCGCGGATGCGGTTCCCGTTGAGCGAGAGCGTTCGCAGGCCCCCCAGGGCGGCGAAGCAGCCGCCGTTCACGTATGAGATGTGGTTGTTCTCGAGGTGCAGCTCCTCGAGGCGCGGCAGCTCCCGGAACCACTCGGGGAAGATGGCGTTCAGCTGGTTGTGCGAGAGGTGCAGGCCGCGCAGCTCCCGCAGGCCGTCGAAGACGTGCTCCTCGATGAACTTGATCTGCACGTGCGTCATGAGCAGCTGGCGCAGTCGGTGGCAGCCGCGGAAGACGCCGTTGAAGACGGTGCGGAAGTCATTGTACGACAGGTTGAGCTCGCGGAGGCGCGACAGGTTGTGGAAGACGAGCCCGCGACCCAGCTGCTTGATGCGGTTGCGCGACAGGTCGAGCAGCAGCAGCTGCGGCAGGGGCGGCAGCTGCCCGAACAGGTCAGTCAGGTTGTTGGCGCGGAGGAGCAGGGCGCCCGTGTCGGGCGGCACGCCCGCGGGCACGGTGGACAGCTGCAGGCCGGAGCAGTTAAGCGTGGCGAGGGCGGAGGCCTCGAGACGGGCGAAGGCGCGGGGCGAGCAGTTGCAGGGCGGGCAGGGGGGCGTCGAGAAAAGGGTCGTCGTCGCCACCGGGTGGAGAAGCGGAGGCAGTAGGAGGAGCAGGTGCAGCACGCGTGGCTCCGTCATGTCGGACCACGGCGGTCCATCCTCTGACGATCGGGCACCTTGCGTCAATCCGTCGAGGGACCGCCGTCTGCAATTAACTGAAAAGAACCGAAAAGTGCAACATCGTTAATAACAGTTTCAATGAACTAAACATTAGGAAGTATGATCAAGTCAAGTAACACGTTGATGCCTGACAGAAAGGAGACGACATTAGAGATGCTACACCGATGTCGATGTTTTCAAAACATTGACGTTTAAAAAAAAAACATCGAGTATTTAACATCGATGTATTGGAGTCGATGTTTTTGTAACATCGATGTTTATACTTGTCGATGTTTTATTTTTAAATGAAAAAAGTACAGTTTTAAAAATTTTAAAAATAACCTTGTAGCATAATTTTTATAATCAGCAAATTGAACATACTTTTAGACCCAAGTGGCCAAGGGTAAAGGGTCTGAAAAGTAGGGATCGATGTCAATGTTTTCAAAACATTGATGTTCCATAAAAAACATCGATGTATTGGAGCCGATGTCGCATCACTAGTTGCTAAACCAGTTTAAATACACTGAATTTTGAAAACATCAATGGTTTTAGGGCGATGTATTATCAACATCGATGTTTTAATTTTGAACATCGATGTTTTGCTGTCAATGTTGCATCACTAGGTGCTAAACAATTTTAAGAAATGGGTAAAAAAGTTTAAAAACACTGAATTTTAAAAACATCGATGTTTTTGGGGCGATGTATTATCAACATCGATATTTTAATTTTGAACATCGTTATTTTAAGACATCGTTGTTTTGCTGTCGATGTCGCATCCCTAGACCACATACTTAACTATGGGGGTCATCTTGGCTCAGTGGGTCTAACAATTCAACCTGCGTGGTGTACGCCGTGAGGTTCGATTCCCCCTAGATGTATTTCTTATGTGGCAGTAAAGCTTTCACTGTGTGTATACTACGTGTACCGGTTAACTGTGCTAATTTTGTTATCAAAGAAAACACGTTGATTTCAAGAGAAACATCAAAATTGCTTTATTCAAAGTAATGTCCGTCACTAGCTACACATTCCCCCATCTTTCAGGTAATTTGTAGATACCGTCCCAATAGAACTTTTCTTGTTCTGAGGCAAACCATTCAGACCCAATTTTCTACTTCGTACGTTGTGCTGTTCAAGAAATTACTCATGCCATCAATCGGAATAAGTGGTAATCTGAATTAGCAAGGTCTGGTGAATACGGAGGATGGGGTAATACTTCCCATGCAAGATATTTTAACGTTTCTAACTTTTTTAGAAGTGTGTGAAGCAAAAGTACTTTCTCCGTGGCTTCTGGACCATTCGGGTTGTCTTATACTCAAAGAGTGGTTCAAATTGATTAGATGTAATTGATTATAGTGATCAGTAGGGCAACTTTTTTGTTGCTGTAAAAATGGGAAAAGTTGCATTTATTTTTGATACACTGAATTCTAAAATAAATTATTCGAAAAAAATGAAAAAGTTCAAAATATATTGACAATTTTAGTCGTGTGCGACAGTATTATAATACATTATTGCATACAGAAGAACGTTGAATGGCCGATCCTTGGCCAGTAATTTCTTTAACACTGAAAAACTGCATCAGCCGCAGTCATTTAATGTGCTGTATCGGATAGCAGAATCGCAAAATCCTTTCGCTCAACATTCAGAGATTTTAAAACGACATCTAGAATGCGAACAACATATTGATGATCGACACTCACCTCGCAAACTCTGCAGTCGATTACACAAGTTTCCTCTGGGTTATCAAGAGTGCCACCAATGTGTTAAAAGTATTTCTTGCCATTAATTTCACTTTTGTCTGTTAGGACGAACACCTTCTTTCCATGAACTTGTTTGATCCGCAAATTTCGGCATTCGCAAGATCATACACGTGATCGAAGGGTTGATTCAGAGGGCAAAAAATGAAATAATAATTTCATGTTAATTAATTTTAAGGTAAATTTTAAAAAGTTGCAAGTAGTTGCATTTATGCAGAAAGTTACATTTATGTTGCGGTTATAACTCACTTGCAATACACCCCATGTAGGAGAAATTTTGGTTTTAGTACTTAACATGCAGCGTAGAACGTCTGACAAAAAAGTTGCCCTAGTGATCAGCATGAACGGTCTCGCCTGGTTGTTGGTCTTCATACTTTTTCGGTTGATCTGAACGTTCTGTGTCTCTCATCGAAATTGCCACTTTGAAAGCGTTTAAACCAGCGTTCACGAGTATCTTGAGAGAGCCTGTTCACTATAAGCTTTCCGAAGATACAATAACTTTCAGCAGCACTTTTATCCAAAAAAAAGTACTGAACTAAAACTTCCATTAAACGCTCTTTTCTGGGCAAAAAATTTGACATTTTTAGGCGCAGAATTATCTATGATGTTAACACCTTCTGAAAATGGAACATGAGGTTATGAAGCTTGTGTCAATGCAACAAAATAGCATACATGTCAAATCGCATAGATGTCAACATATGTGTAACTTCATGTATTGAAAAAATCCGCACTATTAACCGGTACACGTAGTATGTCTATTACTCAATATTGTATGTCTTGTGTCTGTCGTAGTAGGGCCACATATATGTTCCTTCCGCCATAACAACCCAACCAACCACTACGATGATTTCCGACACGTGGTCCGAGACATTGTGTGAAGCGAGTTGCAAACCGAATAGAACTGTCAAACCCAAACAATAAGCTCCACGGTATTCTGTTATATCACTGCCTTCCACATTCTTTTCGACATCCCGATGTCATTTGGATTCGATTACGCATTGGACACACGCTTTACTCACAATAATTTTTTTTTTAGTAGAGAGTGCCCCTGTGCGTAGAGTTCCCATTAACATATTGTAATTGATTGTTTCATTTTCAACCACTTCTGTTTTAACATGAAAGGAATGGATAGAGAAGAAACCCCATCCAAAAATTTTAAACTTGTATAGCATTCGTTTTTTAAATTATATATAGTATTTTTATTCGTACCATTCTCTCATTGCTTGTTAATATCATTCTTATCCATTTTGTATCTACATCTGGTATATGTAAATGATAAATATTTTTGGATCATACATTCATTAAACTTATGTTTTTGATCTTAATTTGTTTTCTACATGTTGTTGATCAACACGTTTTAACTGTTCATTTCAAAGTAATATCATTGACCCCATTACTTTATTCATTTTCCAACTTATTTCTAATGTTTTTATATTTTCAATGACGTTATTATCTTATCGGTCCATTTATGGACGCCATAAAATCTAAACCAACCACACCTACCTATTTCGGTTTCGGTCGTGACATTTGGTAGAAAATGCAATTTGTAAGAGCTAAAAAAAATTCGATGTTTTGTTGATTTAGTAGGCAAATAATTTTATCAAAAGAAGTAAATACAGTTATTTGGAAACTAAAAAACGAGACTACTCAACAAGATTCTCGATTTGATCTTTGGAAAAGCCTCTTGGAAATCAAAATTCACCCTCTTTCACTGATAGGTCGGAGTCTTGTCCCTCTACTACTCCCCATCTTAACCGTACACTGCAAATGGTCGGACGTTGGTTACTCCAAATCAAATGCATTACCGCCAAGACTAGGGAGTAGATTGATTTGGCTCAGTTGAGTAACATCAATTGCTCATTAAACTGTCTTAACCACTCTCCCTTACAATGTTGGTTGCAGTTCCAACAATTTCAAAGCTACATGTGTGCGGAATATGCGAAATTCGTCTTAAATCCGGTTATAAACAAAGCCGGTTGGGAGAGTAACGGATTAGCAAGGGGAGAGATGCGAGTTTGAATCCAAGCAAAGACAGTCGTGTACAAAGGGGGCTGGTGCATGTTAGAAATCAAATGTTCTCACATTGGCGTGTAAGTTTGGAGAGTGGGGTGCCAGCTCAGGTCATCTAACCGTGGTTCAAAACTTACGTGGTACGTTACGGGTCTTTCCCTTTAGGATTGATTAGGGTGATTGATTCCAGACCGTCGTTAATAGCCTGTTGTGTTGCTCTAGTATGACGTTAATTAAAAAAAATTACCAAATTACCCTTTAAAATTGATCGCGTACCGTTGCGAATAGTCCGTTGTATTGCTTCATTCCGACGTTGATTAAGATATCAACCTACCGGTTATATAAATTGGTTCTGTTCAGAGTTGTAATCCGGGGGTGAAATGCAAAAATAAAAGTCAGAGATCTTTTATTTTTAAAATTGCACGTTTCTAATCGATTTATTTTATGTGCACTCCACAAATGCCATTCGTCGTAGTTTAAGAAATATAGTCTAGAAATTGACATCACTTTTCAAGTATGTGCTTCTATGCTTTTAAAAAGTAATAATAATGCACACTAAAAGCTGAAAGTATGAGGTCTTCGGGTCAGTGTTTGTCACTAAGATTCAAGTTTCATCCTGCAAAAGGTAATACGATTCAAGTTTCATACTGCGGGGGTTGGTGCGCGTTCAATCTGTCGTGTCCTCCAATGTCCTCATGTTGTCACGTCGTGTGGAAGTTTGGAAAAATCGTGTGTTGACCTCGTCACCTGACCCTGGTTCAAAATGACTAGGCGTTGTCTTCGATCTTTCACGCCGGGTTCTCATCGTGTTGTTGTGGTACGACGTTTTTTCCACTACCTTCTTACCTATGTGAGGCTACAAGGGAATTCTTTAATGTTCGATGTATTTGGGAAATCCTATATAGATTTGTAAATATTTGTTAATCAAATGTGATGGCGACAGTATCGCCGCCTAAGAGAAAAAGAGTCAATGCAGTTCTGTACGCTTGGAGATTAAAGTTCGTAAACGAGTGTCATGGGATTGCTTAAGGGATTTATTCTAAGACGACTCTAAAATAAATGTTAACGCATTTCATCGCCGCATTGTGTCTAGCGAAGCAGTCTAGGGCTGTGATTCTCCCAGGGGACAGTTTCAATAGTTAGGGGCCATTGCTAGTGGACCTACCTGAAGTGCAGCTACCTCCCTTAATCACGCCTTGGGTGGCATTTTTTCTTTTGGATTTGTCTCCCAACACATTTTTGACGAGGGGAAATTTCAATCTGTTTCAGCCATTTATTTTATGCTAAATGGGTTAAAAAATATTTTGATTGTCAGTTGTGCACGAGTCGGGAGCCCTGGTTTCAAGCATTCTGCGGTACTAGGGGGTCCCCTGCTCGCTAACGCACGCCAAAACCCGGAGGATAATCCTCATTGGTTGGCTGCGCGAACCTTGCTCGCTAGGCATGTGTCCTAGCCAAAGGGATTGTTTACTAAACATGACATTCAAAACAATTATATTTTACAAATATAAATATACTTCAGAAAAGTTATACAGTGCCTCTGCAATCACAACTATTTGTAATTAAAATGAAAACTTTGACTTGCAATAGGAGCGCTGCTTTGGAAATCGAATACCCAGCATGTTGTTTATGTGTACATTTTCCCAGCACTCGAGCCACCCATACACATTTTTATCGAGTTTGTTATCGAAAGTTGTAATGCAAGCGTCTTGTTGATCCATTATTATTAGCCTTGAAAATACCGATAACGCTATCAATTCAATTGAGGTGCGAGGATTCGTGGGAAACAAACAATCGTACATTGTTGCCAAAACACGATAACAAATAACGTCTTTTTTGTGTGCCACGTAAGAGAATTATATATAGACTTTAAAAAGTGTTGCATCGATTTTTTACGCAGTTTTACATGATTTAAAATTTAAAAGCGTCATTTAATGTATGGGATACGTGGTTGTTACTTCTCATATCCATATGAAGATGTAGGCCGTGATAGCCCTGTTATAAGAGAGTTAGCAACCGAAGCGAGTTCGTATCCAACCAAAGACCGTCGTGTACAAAAGAGGCTGGTGTACTTCCAATCTGTCATGGCCGCAAATGTCCTAACGTTGGCGTGGCGTGTCAGTTGGGAAAGTAGGAGTACCAGCTTAGTTGTGACTTCGTCATCGGACCGTGGTTCAAAACGACGTGGCGTTCTCAAATCTTTCCCTTAGGTATTGATCCCAGATCGTCGGCGATGTGTTACTTCAGTGTGACGTAAATTAAATACATACCTACAAAAATGAAATAAACGCAATAAGCTGACTAGTTTACCAAAACGCATCGTTTTCACTGTTGAAACGGCTTAACAATTATTCTGCTAGCTGAATTACTGGCATTGTTGGGGTTGAAATGGGTAAATGTTGATTGAAATGTGAATTGTAATAATTTCTTAGCTTTCATAGAAAAATGCAACCATTTAAGTTGTACAGAAAATACCTTTTAACTTCGTTTTACCTTCTTCATAGCTTCTACAATTTACTTCTGATAGAAATATATACATTTAATTCTTGAATAATATATTGCAATATGTAAAAGTCCAAGACGTCCTCGACATTTCCCTACGTTAACTCAAATACACAAATATGGGATTCTAAATGAAATAAATAAAATAAAACATAATTCTGGTTTGCCAGTTCTCAAATAGCAAAATTACGCTTTTATGATCAATGAGTTTTTCGTTTGTGCTTTTCGTGTTCCACTACAAATATTTATCATATCCGTGTAGAAATATAAAACTCATCACAGAAATAAAAGATATAATTATGAATTTTAATCCAAAATACACATTATCACCCGTCAAATAAAGTAGGAAATACTTATACAATCAACTAAAAGTTAGCTTCCCTTTAAAACGTCCATATAAGATTCGAATTGGTGTTAGAACTTTTTCGAACATCATGTGTCCTAGACCGGGGTATAAATTACTATGCAGAAAAAATAATTTATTGAAATTAAACTTCTAAGTAACATATCTACAATATTTAAAATACTGGAAAACATTACAAACAGAAAAAAAAAAAAACTACATACAGAAACAAAATTCGGTCATTTAAAAAAAGAAGTTACACACCTTACTTAAAAAAACTTGTGTATATTTTTTTTCTTTTTTATGAAACACAATTTTATATAGTATATCATTACGTATTGAATTTAATAGTTAGGAAAGTTGGTCGAAATAAACATATACCTCCTTGAAATTACTCATGTCTGATATTTAGCTGCAAATAAATATATCTTTAATATCTAACTCCTAAATAATATACTATCAGCAATTGGTAATATGCCGGAACACATAAATGGAAACAGAAACAAAATTTCAATCCTTGAAAAAATGCATAATTCCGAAAAAAAATGTTTGATAACGATTTGAATTTCGACTTCCTGAATATGTATTCCATTCTGATAAAGAACAAATCGACAAAAGACTTTTCAACAATATTGATAAAGACAATATTTATAATCTTTGGGAATCCTCTAAAATCACCGCAACATCTCCCTGTCAACTCAAATACAAATCATTACGTATTCAATCAAATATTTAAGGAAAGTTGGTTGAAATATACCCATATTGCCAAGAAATTACAAATGTCTCATATTTTGCAGGAAATAAATAAATCATTAAAATATGTCTCCTTAGTAATTATCTGCAATAGGTAATTTATCAAAACACATAAATACAAACAGAAACGAAATTCCGATTTTTGAAAAAAAGACCCGAACATCTAGTTGTTAATTCAAATACGAAAACACAGAAATCTAAATCAAACTATGCTTTCCTCTGATCTTTCCCGTAGGGAAATGATCCACGACCGACGTCAATAGCCCGTTGTGTTGCTCTCGTATGACTTTAACTAAAATTACCATTACCATTACCTAAATCAAACTAAAAAAATTAACATTAATTCCAGTTCTGCCAGATACCCAAGTTGCAGAATTACGGTTTTATGATCAATGAGTTTTTCGTTTGGGCTTTTCGTGTTCCATTACAAAATGTAAGTTACGCAAAATTAAATGTTTTAAAATACCCTTTCTTCATCAATCAAATATCTATAGTTTATTTTCATCATGGGAAGAAATAAAGTCATTTCCAACATAAATATTGTTTAATTTGTTTTGGGAAAAAAAAAAAATCGAGCAACTTTGGTAAAACAATCTGAACAGCGTACAGCAATCGCTTTTTTTTTTCTCAATGTTATTTCTATAACGATTTCGAATTGTTTTTTGCCCCTTAGGACAAATAGAACGATTGTTAAGAGTTAGACTATGTTTTTCAGTGTTCTTAAGCATACGTGTACCAAATTTGGTGTGGATTCGACAAGTGGTTGTAGATTTGTATAGAATCTACACCGTTTGTCGAATACGGTCTATATACATACATCCTTATGAATATATATAGATTTCAATCATTATTGCGATCGCAATTTCGTTTTGTACTTTGTAATTTTTTTTTTTTTGATAGGTATGACAATTAGCTATGATCGTTTCTGTTAAAGTTGTTTTTATCCAAGATAGTCAACAAAGTATAGAAACAACTGTACGACATTTCTTTATGTTGTTTTTCTGCATGAGTAATGACAATTGCAGAAAAACCACATATACAGAAAAGTCGCTGAGTTAGTATTTCGTTAACCGTTTTTGTAGTCTTGGGGAGAAACAACTTTTACAGAAAAGTTCACAAACTTACCACAACTAATTCAGTGACTTGCATGTTCCTCAACGCCTTTTTCAAAGGAAAAATGGAATGATCTCTCTTGTTTCCACCACATTGTTAACACTTTATCCAATTAACTTGCATCGAATAATTTTCTTGGAGCAGAATTTTTACAATAAAATACAATTGAAAATACATAATTTTTTTATAAACAAATAGTGTTCTCTCAGGCATAGACTGCAACTTTAAAGTGGTTAGAATATTTAAGAAATATATTTGGATACGAAATGAAACTAAGAATATTTTTTTTTTGCATAATCACGTTTTGTTGGAGGCTTGTTTTTCAGAAAAAATTTGGTTCGATCGGTCGTGATAGGTCTTTGGAAAAATATCGTTATGAGCAATTATTTTTCAATCACTTAATCGAAATCGTTTGTCTTGGTGTCGGGCTTTATAAATGTCAAAGGAAATACACTGGTGCACTTTTGTTTAGTTCAGTTTAAAAGTGATGTACTTAATCGTTGACTTTGTTGCTATCCAGTCTCCTGCGGTCAATGTATTATTTCTGAGTATGAAGTAGTTTTTACGTTTTGTAAGTCATTGAAAATTCACAACAGCTATTTAAAATTAGTGGTGAAATTTTGAAACATTAAATGATCTGATAATCCTATTTTAATTGATTAACTTTATTGTTTCCATTATGATACGGCATTCTATTTCCGACTCGGATGGAATTTTCTCGCTTTTTATTTCATCATCTTGCGCAATAGATAATGCTCGATAAATTTGGCAGCCGTGTCGGGTCGTAAATGCTTTCTACTCTACTTATAGGTGCAATTCTTCTGGCCAAAGTGATTAGCATTTTCATGATCCTGCAATAAAATAAATTACCATCTGCTTCAACTGATGATTCAGTTTTATGGTGGTGCAAACATCGTTGGCTTGAACTGACGCAGTTACTGACAAAAAATAAATTGGTACAGCTTTGATATAAAGACTTTTTTGTGGCAACGCTTTGGGCAGCGAGGCAAAGGGAACCCTGATTTATTAGAATCATCGAAACCTCGCGATTATTGATATATTCTTTATTAATTTTTGCTTTAAAAAAATGTTTACCATGCTTTCACAAGTTTTAAAAAATTAATGTACATTTATAACATTCATATTATTTAGACTGGTTCTAATTATTTAACTGTCAACTTAGACAAACTTTTGCAGCAGTAGTTCAGAAAAAGTATTTTTTTTTAAATCAAAATTAAAACTTACCTTCTGGCGGTTGGAATAATCATTTGTGTGGATTTTTTGTATTTAAAAAAATTCTTTTAGAATCTTTTAATTATATTATTTTAAATTAACCGGCTAGTTATTAAATAGTGTTTTGTCTAAAAAGTTCTTTGGCGAAGTAAAATCGAGCAAAAAAACGTGCGAAAAGCGTTACCATAAGAAGTCTTAATATCAAAGCTTTACCAATAAATTACAGTCTGGCCATTTAAACTTAGTTTATTCGTCAAAAATAAAACAATTATTAGTGTTTTGGTAGTGTTACATTTTTTTGAAACATTACAAATGTTAACGTGAAATCAAGCATTTAGCTTCAAAGAACCGAATTTCCAAAATATGCCAGGAACGAGTTTCTGCTTTAATCCAACAATATGTTGGTTTCATTACGTGTTCATTATTCACGTTAAACTGCTCTCCGCAACATATACTTATAAAATGTGTAGTTAAAAGTAGCGTTTCAAAAGCGTCGCACTCAAATGGACGTGTTAGTAGGTTAAGTGTTTGTAAAATACAATTTGACTTCTTGTAATCACATCCAAATATTATTATATCTCTATTTTACATTCCCTATATTTGTCTCTGGACCTTTTGTTGCCATCCACCAATCAACTAGTAATGGCAATTTTTGTGCAACACACGCATAAAAAAATAGAATGAAGGATTTTCTCTGTAAATAAATCTGGAAAATGAGGATTTTACTTCTGATTACCTAATACGGAATCCGTATTAGAAGCACGTTGTACCAATTAAAAATTTTTATCATTTGTTTTTAACTTCACAGGAAAAGTTTCATAAAAATCTATTTACCAATTTCTGTTTAAACCTAATTTGAAATGCAAACATTTACTGGCAAGCGATGGAAATGTCATCACAATGTATTTTAATCAAATATTTCTTAGAAAACTGCTGTCTGTCTCTAAGTAAAAACTTTAATGTACAGAAAAAAAGGAAATTATATTGCATTTCTCTCCTAAATTATAATTTCTTCTAAACTATTTTAGAATTCAGTTTAAGCAAAATGAAAAATCATACTTTTTATTGCGATTTCGTGTTTTGGTATTTTCAATAATTTCGGAACAGTAAGATCGATATTGTTTAAAAACTATAAACGTTTTTTTCATGTATAAAATTTCTTTAGAGAAGATAAAAGTAGTTTGATAAAGTTAATGAAACTTACTGCATATCTTTTTTATAGCCGCATGTCTGGATTCTATGCTTTTAGAACTCAGTTTTATATTTTCCATAATTTGGGCTTAAGTTTAAAGTATTCTTGCCAAGTTAAATCCGGTTTTTTTCACACTTCGTGTAGTATAGGGTTGGTCAGTTAATTCTTTCGGTTTTTAAATGAAAAATAACTCTTTTCATTGTCAAAAATAATTAACGAAAAATGTATTGACCGTTTCTTCCACAAAGATCTGCCATTTTCACCCAACTATAATCCTCATCTCCCACAGTTGTGTTTTATTATTCTGCACAAAGAGCTGTTCCAGGTTCTTTTTAGTCTTTAAAAGAATTGGACTTTCCTTACCAAGATAATTTTGTAAGGATTGGAATAACTGGAAGGTGCAGGCAAATGCTTGCGGATGAGTCAGAACTTCCAAACACAGTTAGTTATAACAATCACTAAAGAAACGATGCTTGATCGTGACGTAAGATTGCGTGTTTCGTATTGACTAAATCCAGAATCTTTTCGTCGGTTTTTGAACTGTTTAATTGAAAGAAGTACAGTGGGACTGAAGCGTTTGGTATTGAGTAACGAACTCGTGTAAGTTTTCCTATTCAGTACATACCTTTGGATAAAGATCGACATTTGTTGAAAAAGAAACACGTTCTTCAGGGTTTGTGTATTTGAGTTAACGCAGGAAAATGTCACGGTCATATTTGAGCATTACTAAATTTCATGTATCCCAAGTAAATTGTATTTTTTACGCACAGCTTAAAGGATTGAAGTTAAAAAGTAATTTCCGTATAGCTTAAATGATTGTATTTTTCTATGTAAAAAATGAAGATTCTAATCCACTTTTCAATCAACATTTAACCATTTCCGAGCAACGCCGTGTTATTAAGCTAGTTTGTTATAAAATGGAGCGTTTTTTTTTTTTTGTATAAATAACCGAACGAACATTTTGTTCATCCCAATAATACGGATTTGTGGAATGTGGTGATTTTTTGTTACGAATTAAGAGTCCATTATATTTTGCACACGCAAGAGGAAACTACATTGCATTTCTGTCGGTAAGACTGCATCATTCTCAAAGGCAAAGGATGCTCTGTAATTAAGATGCATATCAAATGCTGGAGTAGGAACACGGCCATTAAAATTTACTGTGCAATAAATAAATCAGTAAGGAATCAATAGGAATATAATATATAATGTCCTTTTAAAAATCCAGGAATAAAGCTTTACTGATAACTATGAACTTACAATAAGTTTCTTGTCCAACGTGAAAATGATCTGGAACGCAGTACTTTGAGTGCAAACAAAGTATGTAATGAAAGAAAATCTTTTAAAAATCTGACCATAATCTTCACATTTTTATCCTAACAAACCTTTTATAAGAAGAGCAGCTGAAGAAATTTCTAATTAAAAGTCTAATGTAGTAAAATACATTAAAAGCATCTTCAAGTAGATGGCAAAATTGTTTTCAACTTGACCCAAACTCTGGTTCGAACAATGCTATTAAGACCTAAAATACTCACGACACCCGCTTTCTTCCCCTCTGCTTTATTTCGTTTCAGTACTGGGGCCGTTGTGGCTCAGTGGGTATGCCCACTGAACTGGCAACCTGCGAGTTGTAGGCCGCGCTGATTCGATTTGTGCGTGTTTCTGACTAAAAGTTCCCTTGTCTATGTATGTCCCGTGATGTTGTGTCCGGTGCGCCTTTTGTGCCATAAATCCCCCAAACAAATATCAGTACTTTTTACTTAAGGTGGCTGAAATTGATGGTGTGGTTAGTTTAATGATTTTGCTTTTCATACATATTCCTTAGGATTTTGTTTTTTAAGATTTATTATGCACAAAATAATAGCACCAATAGAAAATTATTCGTTGAAGACTTTTAAATGAATGCTTAATCTATATAAATAAGAATGGAGTATTTGTTTGTACATTCAATAGTATCGACCCATTTCAAGTTTTCTATCCGTTTTGGACCCTTCTGATGCCGAATCCGCCCTTTTCGCGCTTGGTGTCTGTCTGTCCATCTGTCTGTCTGTATGTATGTATGTGCCATATACACGTCCACACGGCAACAAGTAAAAAAAAAATATTGACTATGAGTGCGAGAGTACTCGCCGTAAATCGTCGTGTTTATTAATTGAGTTGAACATGAAAAGAACTTAAGAAATGGAATTCCAAATCTCCATCAAAATCGTCTTTTGTAGTAGAAACCTTAGTGTCAGCTTTCGTCATTTTGTAGCTTTGTCATACAGCAATTGTGCGATGTATGTGAAATATATTAGATGAATAGATATGCTTGTGTAGGATTTGTGTCCAAAGTAAGTAGTAGAAATTTTAAAGATGGCGAAAGGTTTTAAAATATTATTTCATTCTACGAAAAACGTAAGTCATTATATATTTTCATCATCTCTTCAATCTAAAGTAAACCAATTCAAACCGAGTAAGGTCGGGTATTTTGCTAGTATACTTATAAATCTGTCAGCCTCAAATGTCCCACGTTGGCTTAGTGTAGAAATTGGGGCTCAGGTGTTGACCTCGTCATCTGACCGCGGTTAAAAATAACGAGGTTTCGTCGTAGGATCTTTAAAGAAGCTATCCCTTCGAGATGGATTGACATCGTCTGGTGTAGCTTGTCGAAGTACTGCTCTTGTGCCATGCAAACCCAGAACCAACCCATGATACCTTCCAAATCGGTGAATATTCATTAGGAGAGCGAGGGGAATCTCAAGTGGGCGTATACCATCTGCCAGTTTCAGATTGGTGGGGTTCCGGTTTTGCGACGCAAGGGGTGATTAAACTGCATCAGATGTCAAATTAACAGTGATGCGAGGTGTAGTGTTGCAGCAAGCCAAATGAGGCGCAACGTACACACTCGGCGAATAGTTCCCGTCTACTATCTTACTCAGATCCCCCTGTATTCCTTTGGATAGTTTCGAGCATTACATGGCTATCCTCGGGCCATGCCCGATAGTGATCGACCACTGGTTACATTACATGTTGGAATTCGTTACTGAGTTCGTGTTTTTGTTGCCCACTAGTGAGTACTTCGCTGTATAGTTTTTTAATGTCTACGTAGGTTTCAGTTTAATGTAAAAAGGCGGCTGTCCGATTCGATAGGGAATAGGTAGCTCTAGTTTATTACGCGACTATACTCTAATGAGTAGGCAACTCAGCAGTTTGTTATCATTACGTGGTTATACACTTCTCCAGGTGTGTGTGAGAATAGGCAGCCTCTATATATAGTAGGCAGCTCGACAGTTCACTATCATTACGTGGTTATACAGTTCTCTAGGGTGTTGTGTTTTAAGTAGGCAGCTCTACAATTTGCAACGGACACTCCAATACAGTTCGCTAGTGTATACTTAGCTCTACAGTTTGCTGTTACGTGGCTATACAGTTCTCTAGGGGGTTTGTTGGCAATTGCACAGTTTGTTACCATTATGCTGTTACACAGTTCAATAGTAAGTAGACATACCTTCTTCTAGAGGTTGTTACTACGTGACTACATTTCAGTAGTGAGCAAGTGATTTTACAGTTCAGTATTGAGTTTATGGCTTTATAGTTCGGTATTGAGTACACGGCTTTACTGTTTGTAATCATTACACGGCTGTACAGTTTAATCAGTCCATGGCTACAGTTCTCTTGTGGATTGCAACTTTACGATTCGTCAACCAGTACGCAGCTTTACCATTCGCCAGTAAGTACGTGGTTGTACGATTCGGAAACGATAACGTGGCTTTACAGTGTTTAGTAGTGAATCGAGACCTAAAGTTCGGTACTGATTACGCTGCTTTCCGTTCGGTACTGATACGCAGCTTTACAATTCACTAGTGAGTTGGCGGCTCAGTTTGTAATCAGTAGCGGCTGCAGTTCTCTAGTGAGTCTCAACTTTGTGATTCGCCCATCACTAGTGAAATTCGTGACTTTACAGTTTGCAATCACTTACAAGGCTTTACTGGATCTTGCACCATAAAATCCTTACAACCATTGCACGGCTTTAGAGTTAGTAAACAGTACGCGGCTCCAGTCCTATAGTGAGTCGCATCTCTGCAATTTGTCAATCGGTATCCGGCTTTACCGTTAAATAGCGAATTTACGGCTCTACGGTTTCTAATCCTTACACGGCTTTACAGGAGTCCGTGGCTGTCCAGTTAGTTCTCTGGCAAGGGCGCCGCTTTGTCCCATCTTTAAGCACCGGAATCTCGTCGATCCCCACCGCGACGGCCTGACCCCGATTCCCCCCTCTGCGGTCGCAGTGAAACGAGGGAGGGACAGAAGACCTCACCTGTTGTGTTCCTGTGTGCCGTCGTGTGTCTCGCAGCACCTGGCGCTTCGTCAGCGAGCAATCCGGCCGGGGGAGTTGAGCGATCCGGTCCTCTCCAGCGTCGGAGATGGTCTCCGGGAGCAGCGGAGCGGGGTCGCGCCGCGCACGCGCACTGCCGGACGCCTGCGCGGGTGTCGTTTGCTCTCCTCCGCCGGAAAAGGAAAGTTTCCCGGAAAATGCTCTGCCCTTCTCCAGGAGACAGCGGGATTAAAAATAGACCCGCTGATCGCCTGCTTTTAATTTCGAGAACTGTAGGCCGATACAAACAGCTATCGCATGGATCGGATTGTGAACCCGACGAGGGATTGAAACCAGATTGTCTGTTTTGCGTTACCTCCAGATGGATGAGTAATAGCGCTACCCAAATATGAATACTGTATTTCAATGCCCAGTTGGACAAAGTAACGGATTAGAAACCGGAGGGTTACGAGTTCGCAACTCGGTCCAGCTAAAGACAGTCGTGCGCACGGTAAATCTGCCGTGGCCCTATATGTTCTCCCGTTGGCGTGGTGTACAAGTTTGGAGAGTCGTGTGCCAGACCTTTAACCTGACTAAAGTCGGGAGGTGAGGGGGTCACCTGCGGTGACCAACCAACCGACCTCGCCATCTGACCGTGGGTCAAAATGACCTGGCGTTGTCAGATCTTTCCCTTCGGGATGGATCTAGGACTACCGCCAATAGCCCGTTGTGTTGCTGCCGTGCGACGTCAATTAACTACCTACCTATCTACCTTACCCCGGGCTACCATTCTCTAAGCCTTTCGGCGAGAACGGCCCCCGACGATCTTGACACCTATTGTAACGTCGTAAGAAGAATGTGAGTGGCTTGTAAGCAATTAAAACAGCTTTTAGAAATACAGCACATTTAATTAGTTAGTATTCTATATAAGGCTGAGGTTAATGTATGGTAAGTACAGTTCATCAGCTCTGCGTCCGTTCACGCTCACACATGCAACGATTCTCCCTTCTTCGACTGCGTCCCGTCGCCTCTCCTTTTTATGACAGTTCAAAAGACGCATTCCTCTATCCCCATCCGGTCATAAATTCGACAGCCCTTCGACGCCGAATTCACGTAACAGGAAATCTTGAACAAGACCACCATGAAACAACTCCCTTTCATGACTATCTACCTGCACGTTACTTTATAAGGATCCCGTTGGGAGCACATCTTTAGCTGTCACGGGCCCCGAGTACACTAGTCATCGATTCTTTAACCATGGGGTTGAGTACCTCTGGTCACAACTTCAGGTTTGTTTTTGGATTGTATGGCACCATATTTGACCGTGCTGCGCTAGACACTAGACGTACAATATTAAATAATAGACACACATAATGAAAGTTTTACTGACGCAGAAGAGAGGAATCGCACCTGCGCCCCCTTCAACTCGCAACCTCAGGATGCCCGAGCGACCTTTCTCTTAGGATGCCCACTGCCCTAGCAACCTTCCGAGTTGTAGGCGGTGCAGGTTCCTCCCTTGGCGTGTTTCTGTCTCTGTAAAACTTCAATTGTGTGTCTATTACTAGATATTGCACATCTTGTGTTTGTCTCATGGCAAAATATGGCTCTTCTGCCATAAAACCAAAACCAAATCTTCTTTACAATGTGACTTGACATACTTTCTCTCGCTCGTATGTTTGGCCAAAGGCACTCATCGCATTCATTCCTATGACGAATCTTCCATCTTACATTATACTTCTGGTCGCTGAGTTACGTTCTGGTTAACCACTTCTTGCAACACGAGTCGGAACTATTCACGTTTGAGTCACGATTTGGGTGGGGTTGTTGAGAAGAGTGTATGAACTTGTGAGAAACACTTGGATTTTAATTACTACATGTATAGGAAATGTGCTTGTGTGTGTGTGATTGCTCAAACATAGTCATACTTGCAAATGTTAACATTTTATTAACTTTATTTGACTATAATAGTATTAATAAATGAATGTATATTTCTCTCATTTAATAAGTAATCGAATCTATAATTAAGTTTTTAGGTCCATTTAAAGGTCATTTTTACGCATCTTCGGATCCCTATAGGTCATTTTAATACATTTCTAGGTCCCTTTATAGATCATATTTAGGACACAAGTTCATTTTTATAATATTTGGATCACTTTATACATTGGTAGACCATTTTAGGGATTTTTCAAGTCATATGTCATTTTTTGGAATGTTTAGGACTAGATCTTTTTTATACATTTTAAGGTCACTCGTTTATTTTTTATGCGTATGTCAGGTCAACAAAATCCGGGTCATCTATACCTAAGCTGTTCCGTGCTACTCGGCCATAGATGTCCTTTTCGCTCTAAAAACGAACCCTATTTGTAACAATTGAGCATCCAAAGAGAATGCATGCTTCAAAACAGACATGGGTAAAATTAAACTTTATTTGACACTACCCCTTCCTCTCCAACCCAAATTACTTAGAATAAAGGTTTCAATCGGTATTCATTGGCATTATCCAATTGAAATTTTCAGCCCCTTGCTTGGAGGGCCTTCAGGGGTGGATCTTCTCTAGGAGTCTCTCACTACCTCAAGGGGGCCGTTGTATGTCCACTGCGCTAGCAACGCGTCGTTGTTGGCGGAGGTTCGATTTCTGTTTGGTGCTTTTCTCACGGGGTGTATGTCTTTTCTGTTTCAGTAAAACTTTCATTGAGTCTATTACTTGATATTGTATCCCTTGTGTAGCATGGCGCCATAGATCCCCCCAAAAACACCGTTCGCCCTCAGGAGCATATCTTTAAGTGTGAAGCCGCGTTTACGCCGGTGTTGGAAACTTCTCCCCATCCAAACATCGAAGCTATTACGAAAAACGGCACTCATTTTATAGTCAAGATCTCGTATCGGGGTGGCGATTAGCCGTGTTTGCATTTCCAATTTTGTTGTCCTCCAAGAGTCGGTAAAGATCAAAGGATTGCAACGTTTGGGGAACCTTTCTCCGAGACAAAATTTGGGATGAAAATGCTTCCCTATTTCGTCCCTTTTCGGTATTGCTTGACAATCACCGCTCCCCTCTGCCCTTCGCCCCTCCCGTGGTCGCTCACGCCGTTGTTTGTTCGTTCTCTGTGGCATTTTGCCCTCATCGCTTGCCTTGACGACATCTCCGGTAAAACTGTCAGTGAGTGACCTATTCGATTCAAATGGCGTGATGAATGGTGATCACTCTTCTCTACAAAGGGGCGAGAAGAGTGCTCACCCCTTGGTGTTGTCGACAAAGCGGTCACACCGGTGTGGGTCGAAAAGGGGTCAGCATAGGGAAACGTAAAACGTCCTCGCCACAAAAAGGGGGATAAAAATATTTGCAACTCTGGTGTAAACGTGTCTTAACGGACGTCACAACCTATAATGGTGGCTTCACACCAATGGCGACCAAGACGAAAAATATGTTTCGTTATTGCACATGCGTATTACAAACAAATTTTATTTCTCTCGGTTTGTCTTTTTCGCTGCGCTTTCAAGTCTTGGAGGAAGTTCAATTTTGTCTCGCCATGCCGACAGAAAATCAGAATGAGTCATCGAAAGCTTCTCTGAAGCCGTAATTGCTTTTCGATAATTAGTATCGAATTTTCGAATAGTGGGTCCGACCCAACTTAAAAGTTCGTCAAACACAGCTGGATTCATTCGGAAATAGCCGAAGAAACCTTCCACATCGCTCAATCGCATCAGCGATTAAGTTTAAGTTTTCCGTTGGCGTTGAGTAAGTACATGAGAGTTATTTCTTCGCCTACCCTCTCTGTCATTGCGTCTGCCTTGTGATTGGTGTGGCTTGGCCCAACAAGGTCCTTGCGCCATATAGCCTAGTCCGATTTCGCCATATGCCTAATCCGATTTCGCCATATGCCTAATCCGATTTCGCCATATGCCTAATCCGATTTCGCCATATGCCTAATCCGATTTCGGTTGATGTTTTTCACCCGCTGCTTTCTTTCATCATCAGCCAGAAGCTTTAAAAGCAATAGTCTTCGCTGTAAAAGGAGTTTTATTAAATGAGGGCGCAATCTGTCATCCATCTTGCAGAAGCGGAAATAAGTGTTTGATTTTGAAAAAGAAGATTATGCGCAAATAAATTGCAGTCGCTAGCGGTGTGAAGGCTTTTGTAACAGCAACTGAGACAGGCGACAAAATGTCGCCGGTGGTACCGCTGCCAAAAGGCCGTTGGTGTGGAGTAAGTACATGAGAGTTCTTTCCTCGCCTACCCTCTCTCTCATTGTGTCTGGCTTGGCCCAACAAGGTCCTTGCGCCATATAACCCAACCAACCTGCTTCGGAGGTAAATTGGTACTCTAGGGCACTTTTTTCATGGCTAATATTATCTATCCTTGAACCTGCAGCGACGGATGGGTACAAATGCCGAATCACAGCAGCGGGCCATTCTAATCTGAAGTCTAATGCTCACTCGAAGCAGCGAAGGGTTGTCGAGGGGGGGGGGAGTAATCCGCCTTTGCGTTCTCACCCTCCTTAAACCCTGACCACCGGCCAAACGACCGCCCATTCCGGTCACGTACGGCGAAGAGATTTAAGAACTTTGTTTTTCCTACCAAAAAGGAATGTGGCAGCAATTCATTTCGTGGCCATCCCCCGCAGCTGACGGCCATTGATTGCGGATGGGATGAAAGGAGGGGGTGGACTACGGACGGGGGCACCCCCTCTGCAGGAGCATTCTTTTTCCTTCTCGGTCGTGGAGTCCTCGTATTACTCTATTAGAGAGAAAAATGTTTTTGTTTCCGTGGGTATTTTTTCTTCGATTATGATCTCGGGTTGTTGGTTCTGCTGTTTGCGGTTACCGTGATCACGCGCTTGGGGGAACAAGGTGTTTCTTTTTGCTATCAGAAAATTGCTCTGTGTGCTTTTTGGTTTATTTGATGTTTGGATCGGGGAATTGTCGCCGGCATTGAGGGATGTGATCCCAGACGGCCCAATGTGTCCCGTAAGAATTGCGATGATATTGTGGTTATGCTCTTAGAGAGGGATGTTACGTTGGGCAGTGACGAACCTCTATGTTTTTTATGGGGCCGGGAATAGGAATGCTTTTCGAGCATTCGAGCTTGCTTTTGATGTTTCAATTTGTTTTCCAGTTCAGCAATACCCACTGAAACAATTGGGCCGCGATGGCCCGGCTGAAAAAGTAATGGACTTGCAACCGGAAGTTTGCGAGTTCGAATCCAACCCAAGATTGTTGTGCAGAAAGGGAGTTGGTGCACGTTAAAATTTGTCGATCTTCACGTTGACGTGGTATGGAAGTTTGGAGAGTGGGGTGCCAATTCAGGCTTCAGTTCCTTAGCGATTAATTCTGGACCGTCGACACTAGCAGTGAAACTGCTCGCCTACGCTAGCCAAGGGAGAGGAAGATTGTGGTATCTCGACACCCTCCTCGCTCCACACTTCCGAATACACTTTGAGCTGTCGGGATTATTCTTCCCATAAGCTGTAATATTCGCAGCCGGACACCGAAGAACTCCCTCCTATCACCCACCCTTCTTTATCGCCCGCAGACGACCGTCCCGAGTTAAAAGAAGGAAACTTTAGAGAGAATAAATTCCGGCCGCTTGGAGACTTCATATTTCAAATGCCCAGATTTTTTTTTGTCCGATTTTTTATTCTTCCCCCGGGGGCTCTCTGGAATTGTCTCTGTGATGTATCGCCTTTTATCGACGTCGGCTTTTACTGACGTTTCGCTCAGAAATAACTTCTCACCTCGGTATCGTGGTTACGAATAGAAAAGATCGTTTTCTCGAAACAGCGGCACCGAAAATAAAGTCTGGATTTGTGGTTCTCGAAGTTTTTTGCCCTGACTCGCTGGAGTTCACAAACCAGTCGCTGAATATAGGGCAGAACCGGTCACGGAGTTTCGGTGAGACCAAACCTACCAAAACACCACTAACGTTTTACCTAGTTTCTATGTTTAATTGCCGTTTTTCTGTTTTCTTTTATGAGATGTATGCATTTGAAATGACGCGAACTGGAGCAACACAACGTGCAAATTGCGACGGCCCAGGATGCATCCCGAAGGGAAAATTCGCGGACAACATCTCATCATTTCGAACCACCGTCAGATGACGAGGTGAAGACTCGAGCTGGTACCCCACTCTTCAAACTTCCACGTCACGATAAAGTACTGATATTGGAAGCACCGACATTTTTAACGTACAGTATCCTCTACGTACACAGATCTTGGGTTGGATCGAGTCTCGAACTCTCAACAATCCTCCTCCTTTATGTATGTACGGACCCGAGGGACCTTACTAATCTGTTCTGTTTTTGTTCTCTATTGACTCTATTTTTACTTGACGTTGTGGCGGACACAGCTAGACACCTTTACAAGTTTTTTATTACTACTTGAAAAGTCTCGTTTTACAATAGGAAGACTATCTACAATATGGACATTGAACAATCAATGAACGAATGTTCATAAAGAAACAAGTTTTGAACTACTCTTAGTTTTTTTTTACCATCGGTGTTTAACTTCACCGTATAGCTGTCTAACGAGAGATCTTTCTTCCGCCACTTCCTCCAGTGGCTTCCTGGTCTCGTCTTTCCGTTTTCGTTTTCTCTGGGGGAGTCTGCCTCCCCTCTTGGAATCTTAATTCTGAAGTTTTTCAATGACATCTGCAACATTAAGAAGTGTATCTCCAACGCAGATGTACCACTTCTACAAATTTCATTTATACCGGTCTACTCCTTCTCCAGGTGCAACTTTTCTTTTGTCTTAGAGTGTATATTCAGAAGTGGTATGCTGTAGACGCACAGAGTCATCTATATAAATAAGAATGGAGTGTTTGTACATTGAATATTTTCGACCCATTTCACGTTTTCTATCCGTTTTGGACCCTTCTGATGCCGAATCCGCCTCTTACGCGTTTGGTGCCTGTCTGTCTGTATTGTATGTGTCCTATAAACGACCACACGGTTTAATATATTTTCATGGAAATTTGCATACAGTGAGTACTTCTCTTCATTTAGTCAGTGAACTTGGTTGCGAAAGTCTGTCTGTCCGTCTTTCTGCTCTATGTTCGATATTGTGTTTGTGCAGGCATCACACATGAATTTTATCCCAGATATTTGATTGCAATGTGTTTTATTTTATACATTATCTATTAGTTTAGTGAATGCAATATTAAACATTAATTTATTGTTAGGTTTAGATGAGTTTCATACTAAAACACCTGAGTAAGTATACTTAAATCAAGCATAATTTGGTAGTTTTGGAAAAATTGGAATGTGCATTGAGTAAAACGATTACTTTTATTTGCTTTAACAGTACTGCTAACAAACCAATTATTTTTCAAAATTTTTTGTTTTTAATGGAATTTTAGCTTTAATACTTCATTTATTCCGAGTCTTAGTTTTGTTCTTTACGCAATGTAAACGATTTCCGAATATTTGGCACAGACGATATTTTTCAACGAACGGGTATAAAACGGAAAATCGTGTTTCTTTTGCTCTGAATTAATTTCGCATTTCTAAATTTTGTGTACATTTTTGTTGTAAGTTGTGGCAAAACTGCAAGATCAAGCTATAAAAAGGAATCGCAAATTAATATCTTTAGAATAACTTTTTCCCGACACCTTTTATTTTGTTTCATTTCGCTGTTTTTTGTTTAAAATTTTTATTATTTTAATAAATTGTCACAGTTACAAAGTATTCGACTTAAAGTGGCAGGTAAGTCAGAATAAAGCAAACTGTAAGTGTAATTATGCCATTGTTGAAAGAATAATGCCGTTATTGAACGAATAATAATGTTTAAAAAATCCGAACTAGAACTTTTCTAACATTAAAAAATTCTTTGCCATATTGACAGAAGAAGATTGCGGAATTCCACAATGTCGCATGCCGGATGCAAGAGTGCCACAAGTAAAAAAATTTGTTTTGTTGACTATGAGCGCGAGAGCCCTAGAAACTTAAGCCCAACTTAAGAAAGGGAATTCTAAATTTCCCTTAAAATCGTCTTTTGTAGTAGTAACCTTAATGTCACCTTTCGTCATTTTGTAACTTTGTCATACAACAAGGGTGCGATGTATGTGAAATGTATTATGTACATGAATGAATATGCATGTGTAGGATTTGTATCCTACGTAAGTGGTAGAAATGACAAAGATGACGAAAGGCAGGATTCCCACTGTCCTTGAATTAATTTTGTTTCCTTAGGGCACTTGAAAGTCCTTGAAATTTAAGGTTCTTGGTGAAAAGTATTTGAAAGTACTTGATTATTTTTAACTAGTACATAATTGTGTAATTTCGTCTTGCATTGGAACTTGTCCAGACTAGTTTCCTCCACAGCATGTGCGCCCTTTGAGCGTCATTCTGAATGAAACCGGTGTTTCCCGCTTTGACACTACGTGATATACTAGTAATGCTAGGTCTAGATCGTTCGTTTTCCACAGTATTCTGTCTGTCTAAGTTGACACCTCTGGTCTCCGTTAAGACGGCCGCCTTGCTATACCCTCCACATCATGACGCATCACGTTCGCTAGATAACAGCATAGCTTTCTTAGGAAACCGTAGCTTAACAAATCAGGACGTCATTGAAAACCTGTCACGCATCCAAAGAAATGAAGCCAAATTCTTATTCCAAAAAGATAAAAGTTACAATTGAAAAAAAATGTTTTAAGAAAATCACATTTAAGATTTTTTTTGTTGTAAAAATTTCTGCAGATTTCAAATCCGTTGAAATTATTCCTCTATCTTTAACAATCACAAAGATAGAAACTCAGACTAAAGAATAAAAAAGCCCTAACACCAGTCGAAACCTTGATTTGTTTTGTTTCTCAAACAAAATAAACCATGACAGCCGTCTGTTGTTGGCAATGGACGACAGGAAAATAGGGATTGCGTCATGTAGATCGAACCGTGTGTGCAAGCTCCCATACTCTTTTTCGTGCCACTAAAAGAATTTACTGTTCGATATTTTATCGCACGACCGAAATCGATATGTGTGCAAGTAACCTGATAGCATTGAGAAAAGAAGTAAAAAAAAAAGTTCAAATTAGAACTAAATTTGATGATAAACGTTCTTTTTTGATTATCAGTAGTTTTAAAAAATTGTCTTTTTTTTTATATTTATATTTTTCTTTGTAATTGACAACTTTTGTGTATGCCTTGTTTTAGAACGTTATAAAAATTTTAAGTTCTTGAAAAATTTGTCTTTGGTTTTGAAAAGTCCTTGAATTTTTTTTGGATAAAGGTGTGGGAACCATGAAAGGTGTTAAATATTATTTTATTCTTCGAAAAACGTAAGTCATTATATATTTTCATCATCTCTTTAATCTAGAGTAAACCAATTCAAACCGAGTGAGGTCGGATATTTTGGTAGAAATAAATAATAAGGTACTTAAAGTGTGGAGACGGTTACTGAATTCTGTGACTTTCCCATTCGCGGTTCAGTCCTCCTGCAGACTCGAAGTATTTCTTTCCCCTCCTCAAACGTTCGTTTCTAAAGGAATCTCAGACTCTTTATTTTGTGTTTCATCCAGAACTTTCGGTTTAAAAAGAAACCTTTTGGGAACAATGAGGGCAATTAAAGACTTTCGGAATCGATCTCCTTTCTCTACTTCCGGGTTGAGTTTCCAACTGTCTTCAGATCGTCAACCCCTTTGTCTTTTGGACTGCGGAAGAAGTTCTGAAATGAATTGTTCTGTCTTAGGTGCGCCTTAAAATTTCCCCAACTAAGCTGAATTCATTCAGGAAGAAATGTGTTTCTGTTTACCTAAGTAGATTGAATTGGGGAAAATCCCCACTCAATTTTTTTAATTTATAATCCGCATTAGCCTGGTTCGAAGAATAGCGTATTAGCACAACCGGAGGATACCAGATCCTACTATACCGCCGTGTATGTGGGGACACGTTAAATCTGTCGTGGTCAAATATTTCAAATGTAGAAGTTTGGAGAGTGGTGACCTCGTCATCTGACGATGGTTCAAAATAACGAGTTGTTGTCTTGGGATCTATCTCTTCGAGGTTGATCCCGGACCGTTGTCCATTGTGTTGCTTCAGTGCGACGTTAATTAACTGCCTACCTACATACCTACATTTTATAATACCATTGTGTTTTGTAATCTTGCATTCCGAACTCGGGAGAATGGTGTAAAAGTGATGATTTATCCATTAAGATTCATGCTATTCTTAATTTTCATACTTTGGTAATATGTCATGTGGATCAGTATGTTGAAATGAATTCAATGTTTTCACTCTAAAATGGAGTTGATTGTTTTGAACATACTGCTTATTTTGCTCCATCCGTGTATTAAAGTCGGATGTGTTTTGTTCTGTGTTTTGCTATATCCGTTCACTTGACTCGTTTCTGATAGCTTTTTACTACTTGAATTTAACATTGCTTTTATTCTTTGATAGATCGTTTGGCGTAGATTGTCTGTTATTGGACATTGTGCAAGTAACATATTTATCTGATTGATATAAGGTGCTTCGAAACCACTAGTAAAATATTTAGGGAAGTTACGAACATGAAATTAAACCGTATTTAAACACTTGCTGTTCGGCAGATGGCCAATTTGTTCTGCGATCCTTGAGGAGTCGCTGTGCGGTTGCTGTTGGTGATTGCACCTCTGTGCAACTGCAAAGTCAAGTGACTGTACAATAAGGAATAAAATCATTGAAATTCTACTTTTTAACATTAATTTTTACATTTCCATTCATATACATTTGTTCCTTAATCACTTTACTACGCAAATAAGTCTGTTTTTTTTTTATCCTTTTTATTTGTAAATATGTCTTTTTCTTAATCCCTTTAATTTGCAAATAAGTCTGTTTCTTAATACCTTTAATTTGTAAATATAAGTCTGTGCTCTTTAATAATATAAGCTGTACTTGGACTGTATTCAACTTAATTAAACCTGGATATTAGCAAATGGCCACGACTTCCTCATGCAATGAAGAAGCTAAGACGGTTTCTCTAATTTATAAGACATTGCGAAATGTCTTTTTCAGTTTAGGGTGCTTTTGAAATCGAAGACCGAAAAATACATCCATTCTCGACAAACGGGAGGGTATGTCTCCGAGATAATAAAGCCAGCAACAAACCACTCGCAATCTCTGCTTCACACAAGTACACACCGAAAAGGAAAAAAACCTCAGCTTCGCAGAGTTTGTTTACTTTCCGCCGCCATCGTTTGGGAGCAGCAAAGAAATGCAAATGAAGGCGGGAAGAGATCATCAAGGGTTGAGACAAATCGTTCTTGGGGAAGTAATCGGTGGAACCCTCCGCAAAAAAGGAACGCAAAAAAAGAACTAATGATGCGAGAGAGTAGAAACAAAAGGCAACAATTTGTTTCCGGACCGACATAATTTTGACTCGGGTTGCCAACAGTCCCTCGAAGAATAATGAACCGAAAATGGAGTCGATGATCCGTTCGAAGAAAACCCCAAAATGAGAAGACGAATGGCTGAGAGGAGGGAAACCCTTGAATAGAACGCGTTCTTTAAATTCAGGACGAAAACTATTTCTAACTGTTTCATCGCATGTCAGACGCTCTTCCAAAACGTTCCTGTCGTTTAGTGGTCTCTATTCTTAATTACTTTCTTTTCTCTTAATCGGGGCTTGTCCAATCCGCGGGCCGCATGCGACCCAGGAATGCTTCATGTGGTCCAATAAAAAATCATAAACTTACAAACTTTATGAGATTGCGATGAGAAATACCATTAATGCTATTTTTTAGAATCGATGAATTTTTAAATTCAACATGTTCTTTAGCAATGAGAGATTCATAAAATGTTTCTCAAATGATTGCATTTATTCAAAATTTGCGCCCATGCAAATAGTTACTTCTCAAGGATGAAGCACCTAGAACCTAAGTATCTGATGAGCACCTCGAGTTTTACAAATACGCCCGTAATTTCTACCCGATATTACGCATCGTCCTAAAATGGAGGGTTGAGGGATAAACTCACGGAAAAAGCGAATCTGCAAGAATACATTTATTTCATTCACAAGACGAGCGCATAACACCACATACCCCACACAGACAGGAGCGAGATTAAAAGACTCTTTTCGCCTTCCCATCAAGCATTGCGCCGCCACCTGCATTAAACATAGACAAAACATTCGGCGACTATCGCTGACAGGCAAAAGGAAATATATTATACACAAATGAGAGGCATTATTTCTGACATCGAGATCGCACTGAGAATTGCAGCTACTCCTTTCGAAGCTTCAGTGTCTCAAAACGAATGTCAAATATCTCACTCATTTCATATTGTTGTCTTTTACTTTTATAATTAAAAAAATTCATGAATGTTTTAACTTGCTAAAAAATGTTAACTATCTGTACATATATTCTACGTTTTCCTGCTCATCGGCTATTGTTAAGGTTTGTGTTATTGATGTGTTGCCTAAACGTCTTCCAATGTGGCTCAGGGAAACTAAAGGCTGGACACCCCTGCTCTGAATGTTTCTTTACATTTTCAGATACGGCATCCTATGATACCATGATAAAAGAGAACTTGAAGGGAAGGTTTTATTTTTCAATCAGTCAGCCAACTATTTTTTTCCATGTGTAGCAGAAAATATGTCGAGGAGATGGATCGTTTGGTTGTTCTATTAGTGATGGGATTCTTTATATTTTTAGTGATCGGCACCCCTTTGAATCTAAAAATATGATCTCTCACCCTCTTGAAAAATGTGTTTCTCTTTCTTTATTTACGAGATTAAATCTATTGCGAGATAATTTGTAGAAAAATAAACACGTACATTTTCATATACATACAAAACAATGCCTCAATAAACAATGGTCAATCACACCCAATTTGGTACACATACTTTAGAACACTGCGGAAAACATAGGCTATTTATTTCCTGTCTTCAGACCCATCTGCAGCCATGAAAATTGGCACACGGGTACTCCTAAAAGTGCCCCTCGAAGCCACCATTTTTTAAATCTAAAGTTTGTTTTTCTGCAATAAATGGACATGTGTAAGGAAACATGTTCTACAGGGTTTGTGTATGAGTTGAAACAGGGAAATGTCGCGGACATATTTTAGCTGTTGCTGTAGGAAACACGTTCTACAGAGTTTATTTGAGTTAACACAGCTAAATGTCTCGGTCGTATTTTAGCTGTCGTATTTGAAACCCGAGCAACACTGGGTTATTCTGCTATACTCTGTTTCACCTTAACTTGTCAGTAGAGTAAAGGCTACGTTGACCGCATCACAGCCGTTGTCGTAGAAACTAGGGTTACAATGTCAGAAGAAGTCAGCTATAAGCGAGGAAATTCGCCCTTTTTGGCAAGGAGAGATAAAATGCACGTGGAAATTCTATACGTTTCACAGATCTTTAATTTCTAATGGCTCTTGCATTACATTTGTTAATTAAACAAAAAGCTACTCTATGTTAATATAAATGCGTTTTGATTTTTCTAAATGAGTATTATTTTTAGTTATTTAAAAATATATATATATTTAAAATTTTTTTACAATAAATGTTGTTTAAAAAAACAGTCTATTTAAAGATGTGATGAACCATAAAATTCATTTTTTGAATTTACTTACCTGAAAGCTAAACACCTTGATTAATACTTCTTTTTTCAATTTTAATAATTTTATTAAAGGAAATTAATCCAATTTAATTACTCCTTTGGTCTTACATTTGGTTGGACAAGGTAGGGGAGAGTGCGTCGTCTGCTAAAATATGTGTTTTTCTTAACAGCAAAATATAGTCTCCAAATTAAATCAAATTTATTCTGATATTAAAGAAAGTAAATAACAAATAAAAATACATATAACATAGAGGATATAAAATACATTCACAATAAATAAATAGAATATAAAAAATACAAATATAGTGAATACACATACAATAATAAAAAAAATGAAACCATTTTAAAAATTAGAGTTAAAAAAAATAAACCTTATATGTGTGAAACATATTCTGAAACTCGCGGAACGGTGTCGGGTTGATTAGTAGTAAATTATTAATTTTATGAATAATTTAAAATAGTTTACAAGAAAGTGTACAGAAGAAACCAATCTCTTTCATGAATAGTAGTTACAATGAGAAAACTATATTTACGTTTTACTTATTCATCACATGCATTTATACATCATCAATATATGTAAAACATAGCAAACATCATAACAAATCTATTTACATTATAATATACTTATTCATCACATGAATTTACACATCATCATCACTTAACATTTCCGAATCGCTATCAGACTCACTATTAAAAGAAATTACCAAGTTCTTAGTTTCCCAAATATCATCCACAAGTCCATCTACTTCCCACATGTATTTCTCTTTTTCAGTAACATGGTTTATGCAGTTTTTCCAATTTTGTACAGAGACCTTTTCAATCCCTTGGATGACTAAATCCTTCACATCGTTCAGTTTAAAAGTCTTGTTTTCCCTGGCAACGTGTCCTTTTACTTGACTCCATATCATTTCAATGGGATTAAGCTCACAGTGATACGGGGGAAGTCTCAAAACCTTATGTCCAAATTTTTCGGCAATTTCTTCAACTCTGTATTTATCAAACATATGTTTGATTTCGCTAACTTTTTTCAACAGTTCAATCTTGATCATGTCCTGGTTCCACGTAATGTTTTTCAACGATAGCCATTCTTGAATTGCACTTTTTTTCCAAGATGTCGTCGGAATTTTTTCTTTCTTCACCGAGTGATAGGGGGCATTGTCCATCACTACAAAGCTGTTTCGTTTCAATTTAGGCATGATATCTTCAAACCACTTCTCAAAATGGTTACCATCCATTTCTTCGTGGTAGTCACCGGATTTTTTTCCTACAAAAATGTCAGCCGCATCAGGTACAAATCCTTCATCACTTCCGATATGGGTAATGATGAGTCTTCTTCCTTTTCCTTTTGGTGCAGCCAAGCCTGTTGTCAAACTTGAAGAGGAAGCTTCATTGGTGCTTTTGATGTTTTTGTCTTGCCATACTCGACTTTGTGAGTGTCCTTCATTCACCCATGTTTCATCTAAATAATAGATTGAAGCATTTTCATTCTTCAGTTCTCTAATTTTTCGTAAATAATTTCTTCGCCATAAAATTATGTCGTGTCTTTCTAAAAGCATAGCCTGCCTTTTTCGCTTTTCAAAGGAAAATCCCAAATCTTTCAGTATCCTGTACAGTGTACTTCGGCTAATGTTTGTCGAAAAAATATCCTTATCATTGTTAATTTCATTTAGAACTTTGTCCAATGTAGGAATTTCATTTCGACGAAAACAATCATGAATTTTTCGTCGGATGCACGATAAAGTAAAGTTGTCATATTTCATCATTCTTGTTCTTTTTCCAACGGCATAAGGTCGTTTTTTTCCTGGAGTACTCAAAGGACTTGTCGTCTTCTTTTCTTTTTTCAAACGAAAAACAGTTCTTTTGGAAACACCAGTTAGTTGAGACACCTTTCCGACGATTTGGTTAATGGAATCACTATGGTTTTCTTCTCGAAGTCTAGAATAAACATTCAATATGTTCCTGCGAGCTCCACTACCAATTGATTTTCCTTGCTTTGATGGCGTATACAGCTTGGATGGTGACGTTCCTTTTTCAGCCATGTTCAGAGTATCAAACACACTCCAATAAAATAGCACAAGAGAGATATGAACGTAAATACACACGCTAGCAAAGACGCAGAGCGAAATGGCGCAGACTTGGCCGGAAAGCGTATTTAGCTCGCCAGAAATGTTACCATGGAAACCGGTTTAGAATTCCGTTTCGGATATATTCATTCGCTTCGGTCAAAAAAAAATGCTTTTTACAAATAAATAACCGATTATAAAGGTTCAAAAATCACTCCTTCATTGTAGGACAATTTTTACACGTTTATATGCATTTTCTTTATTTTAAATTCCAAATCAAGTTGGAATTATTTTTCATGCGGATGAACATCATTTCTGCCTTTCCCAATACTGACAAGTTAAGGTGAAACAGAGTATAGTACAACCTAAAAATGTGCTTATTTATCCAAAAGAAGTTTTTATTGCAGCAGAGTAAAATATTTCTCAGTCAATAGGTTTTCCAGCCTGGTGCATTTTGGTGCCGTCTTCGAAGCAGCATCGCTTACTCCAGTTTAAAAACTCAGTGGTTGATGTAGAGAGGGGGGGGGGGGGTTCCAAAATTCGACGTTCGCTAGTTTCTCGCAGACGGTACTTCTCATCAAAAATTTAGAAACTTCTCTCGTACCCCAAGTTAAGAACCTCTGCATTTTATGGAGGGATTATCGGAAAAAACAAACTTGACGGAGAACGGGGATTTTCCTCCGTGTTTCCCAAATGCTCTCGCATGATAAGTGTCGGGGTAATCTAGAAATATAGTTTATCGACGTTGTGGGAAGGTTCCAGACATTTAATCTAATTGTCATTGACCGATCATTTCAATTTTGAACTCTATATTGGTGACTTACTGAAGTTGTATTCGAAAAGCAAGTCAATTAACACCACGTCCGCAGTACATACACGAGGCATGTTCCGACACCAAAACACCTTCATCCCTTTTAGGTGTGTACGGGTTTTTCTATAGATCTGTACTCCCTTCTGTTTTTCCCTCGCAGCATTCCCTTCAGCTTTGTTTTCATCCCTCGTAGTATTGTGTTTGACGCATCTAGGCTAAATGTGGCCTTAAAAGAACCGGTGCTTTCCTCTCTTCTGTGTCAATAAAACTTTTATTGTGTGTATGTCTATTACTTGATGTTGCATGTCTCGTGGCTGGTGCAGCGTGGCCAAATCCATAAAACCAAGCATCCATAAAACCCAAACACTCGCCTTGACCTTTACGCTTAGATTTTTTCAATCGTCTCACAGAACGACTCTTTCGCTTGAATCTCCGACCCCTCTTACCTAATTATCTAACTTGAGCGATAGAGCCTTGAATAGCATTTACGACTGACGCTTTCCTTTTATAGTATTGTGTGGTGTATCGTTTGGTGTGAGAGATATATCACCGGAGCGACATTCTGCCTTTCCTCCAAAGCGTTTACACCTCACGGTCGACAGGGTAGGGTACCGAACCAAAGGAGCTCTAGAAGGTCAGTCGCTGATAGCTCGTAAACGGTGATCGATGCTAGCGGTCTATTAAAAGGGGGATAACGTCCACCGTACCCAGATCTATACCATGCCGCCGGTGTGAACGAAATTAGTGGTAAAAATTATCCATCTGCCGCAGCATAAAGGTTAAGATAACCAACCCTTCATCACTATGGGGTTTGGATTAGAATTGGTTTCTAGGAGAGAAATTCAAGGCCCAAAATATTTTCTGAATATGTACACACGAGCATTTAGAAACGGTTAAGGAACTTTTCCCAACGAACAAGAATCCAATCCACCGAGCCATGTCGTTTCTAACTGTCATTCGATTTCAGCCCTGCCAACCCTCGAGGCGCTTCCTTCTCGGAACGAGGGGGGTGGCGGAACGCGAAAGGAACTCATCCACCGAATGACGCGGATGACAAATTGCAAAAAGATGACGCGCGACAGTCGATATCGGCTTCTCGCAGAAGCGACTCCATTTGGAATGACCCCTCCGCAACTCCCTGACTCTTAAAAATCCGCCGAAGCGAAGTGAAGGAAGGGTCGCTCAGCATAACAATGAATCCATTTGTTTCGACGGGTATTGAACGGGGAGCTCCGAGAGATCTGTGGTGAAAGAGGAAACTACAGACGAAAAACGTAAAGACCCCTTCTCACTCGCCACCTTCAAATTGGATTGATCGCATTGTCTACGAGATTGTTCGCGCCCAGACTTCACGAAGCGTGTTGGACGTGTTCGCAGATGAGTGCAAAAATGAGAACTCTCAAATTAAATTCCACACCAGGGCAACGTGAGGACATTTGAGGCCACGAGAGATTCAACGTGCAGCAGTCTCCTTTGAACGCCCACCGGTCTGGTGGTTAAGGTGTTTGCCTCTAGATCGGAATGTTCCTGGTTCGGATCCGTGTCAGTGCATGGATGTTTGTAGACGTATGGGTGGAGAGGTGGCTGGTGCACTTTAAATCTGTCGTGGCTGAAAGTCCTCGCGTTGGGTGGATGTGGAAGTTTGGAGAGTGGGCTGCCAGCTCAGGTGTTGCCTCGTCATCTGACCGTGGTTCACATTTGCATGGTGATGTCCTCGGATCTTTCCCTTCGTGGATTGATCTCGGACCGTCCTCAATAGCCCGTTGTGTTGCTCTTGTACGACGTTAATTAAAATTACCATTACCTTTGAACGCGACGGGTCTTTGGTTGGATTCGGACTCGCAACTTTCCGTTTGCTAATCCGTTACTCTTCCAACCGGACTACCGCTACCTCTTTCCCATCGGGGGTTGATACCGGACATTTACCAATAGTCCGTTGTGTTGCTCCAGTGCGACATTAAAATACCTTCCTACTTATCTTTAGCAAAACTGACCAGATCTGGCTGGACAGGATATTTCGTCATCAGAAGAAAAGACGAAAATGGTCCTTAGAAAACTGACCAGATCTTGATCCCTTGATCATAAAAGAAGATAGAAAGAACTTCAATGGTATTTTAACCCTTTAATACCATGTTTACTATAACCCCGTTTGGATCTTTACATATACCAAATACTCACACTTCTTACCCCAGCAAAATATAGTGACACTTGAAAGTTGCATTCATCATGAGGTGAGCTTCCAGGAATACGTAAGAATAAATAATTCAAACATTTACTGAACAAAAAACGCATTTAGTGGAAAAAAACAGATTTGTTTTAATTAAAAGAAGAAGAAGAAACTAAAAATTGAAAAATACAAACTTTGGTACAAAAAAAAAACCATTACATTTATTACACATTAACGGTGACCACAAATTTGAATATTTCTTAACGGTCTTCTTTACTTCAGGTTGGAGTAGGTAAAATTTCTTTGACATGGTCTTTGATAATACAAAATTAGTCTTTTTCAACCACAGCGAATTTAGTCGATGCATTTGAGTCCGGTGGTCTCAAACTCCTCTTCTGAAACAACATCCACCCTTCATACATACGAAAAATGGTGTTTCTTTCTCTTTCCCCTCTTAACACCTACAAGCAGATACGTAGTCGTTTCAATGTCTTCCATGAATGGCTAGAAGCTAGTCTCTTATAATTTGTTTGAATGTTTGGGAGAACTTCAAACTCTTCATCGTCAATTGTTAGTATATTCTTTCAATAATTCCTCATCCTCACTGTCCTCGAGTTCTGCTTTCCTTTCCATTTGCTTCTTTCTTGGTTTCTTGCTTACTCCTGGCTCTTTCACTTTCTTCTCACTCCGCTTCCTTTTGTTCTTTTTCTCTTCTGCCTCCTTCACGCATGACAGTACTCGGTCAGTTGTAAGAACTTAACCTTATTGTGTGGTTTTAGTAAATCAAACTTCCTGCTCCCCGAGAACACGAAAAATGCAATTCAAACGTACTAAATACGATTAAATACAAAATTACACGGAAAAACACATTGGTTTTCCATCCAAATTGAACGAAACTATTGGCAAAGTTATGTTTACAATTACCCCGTCCCTTGAAAATGTAGGGTAATTGTAAACATTCAACTGTAAGTGCATTAAAAGTTCCCAGAAGGAAAAGTCCATGGTTTTCTGTTCGATAGAAACATTACTAACATTAGTAAAGAATTGGAACAACATATTTTTTAATATAATATGGAGGGCAGCAGAAAATGCAACACAGCAATTTTAAAACCCAAACTTTTCAACTCAACAGATTGCTATCAGTTGTGATTCAAAGAAATACGGGATCCCCATATGACATCCTCAGTGTTGCCAGCTTTCATATTTTATTCTTTTTAGTTTCTCGAAATCTTACGCGGACGCTTGCATTGCTTGTTTACAATTACCTCCCGCTACCTTACCACCTTACTTAGAAATTGGACCATCTGGTTTTAAAGGAAGAGATTGAAAAGCCTAAAGTAAATAACAGTGGGTGGATAACGCGCTCCGAATTTTGCGAAGTGCCTTTTTTTTTGGCGGCTTTAAAACAAACACCGACATTATACCGTAATGGAATTTTCCAAAAATGCAAAACACTGCATTCCCCTTTCGCGAGTGGCAGTATTCCATACGAAATGGCTTGAGTCGCGTGACAATTGACGAGAACGAGTGCTGGGAGAATGCCCCTCCCCAAGTGCCCCGCGACGCGTGAGTGACGGGAGTGGAATAGGTTCCGGGGGAAGGGAAATTCAAAGAGAAAGGGAAAATACAACGTATTCCAGTCCTTTGACTTTTTTTCGTCCTCTTCAGGGCTTTGCTTCTTCTAACCTTAGCAACCAGACTTCGAAACTCGATCCAGCCAAAGACCGTCGCGTTCACGTAGGCTGGTGTACGTTCAATCCGTCGTGGCCTCAAATGTTCTCACGTTGGTGTTCAAGTTTGGAGAGCCAGCTCAGGTGTTGACCGCGTGGTTTCATATGACGTTGTGTCTTTCCCTTTGGGATTGATCCCGGACCGTCGCCGATAGTGCGTTCTGTTGCTCCAGGGCGACGTCGATTGAAATCCTTTCCAACCCAAGACCGTCGTATTCACGTAGACTGGTGCATGTTTAACCTTTTGACTACGGCTATAGATATAATAATCGCGATTCTTTCTCTTTGCGCAATTCTTATAACTTTCCAACTGATGTATTGGCCTTTGTCTAAATTCTTTTTTGGTGCGATCATGGTACAATTGCTGTACCGACCGTAGTCTCAAATATTATCACGTTGGCGTGGCCAGCTTCGATGAGACTTTGTCATCTGACCGTGGTTCCAAATGACGACGTTGTCCTTGGATCTTTCCCTTCGGGGTTGATCCCAGACCGTCACCAATAGCCCTGTGCATTGCTCCAGTTCCACGTTAATTCTACCTACCTGCCAGGGGTGTATTCAGCAGATCCATCTATTTCAGAGCTTATTTCTGGCGATTAAGCATCGAAGTGGGGAGACTTTGTCGAGACAACCACCAGGAGGGGGTGAACTAAATCTAATTGGATATTTAGGAAACAATAGAATTGTTATCGTCCCATTCCACCCTCCGGAAAGTCTTGCTAAAGGGCACTTTTGATAACAAGAGAAGGAGCAATCCCTCCTACACTGCTCTGTCCCGATCAATGCCGTCTTCGTAAGTTGCGTGATTACCGGCATCGAGGGCCATTCCCTGTCGTGGCCTTAATGGCTCGTCATCTCGCCACCTCGTAAACAAAGGCCACGAATTAGAGGCGCTTTTTGCGGGCCTTTAATGCGGCTCGTTAAATCACTGCCCGGGACAAACAAGGGACGGGACACGATTGGGGCCGCACCGACTTAATGAGCGCCCCGAAGGGACATGTCCCTCCCCAATCGATGGCTCCGGATTGTCCGGGGCCGTCTTGAGTTAGGAGTTGTCTTTCTTTGCGTGTTAATTGCTAATGCCTTCGCTCGCTGTATGCTAGACATATTACCTCTCCAGGGAAACCATCCCCACACTCTTTATGTCTTCCACGTCAGGGCAAAAGGGGATAAGTCAAAATGGCTGACCCCCCAGAATCTAATATTTCTCTTCTTCTCCCAAAGTTCGGGAAGAATAGGCGGGATCGCCTATGATATCTAATAGCACCAGACCATAACGCAGGCAATGATGCTGAATGACTCCGTGAGCGATAACGCGTCCATCGTTATAAGTCCATATTGTAGCGAGACTCATCTGAAAAAAAGGCGACTTGTTGTTGACCCCATTGTAGCTGAAGGTATCAATGGTTCAGCGTCAGGGGAATCCTGCGTAGAGGAATTCTTGTACGTAGCCCATAGCGCTGCAGACGTCGACGAATCGTGCGGGTACACAATAACACATTTATAGACGTGCTCCAATGTTGTGCCATCGCAAGAGAGGACGCTGTACGGTCCATCACCGCCATGTGGATGAGGTGCATGTCGTCCCGTGGTGACGTCATAATTCTGGGCCCACTGACGTGGTTTCGACTTGTCCGGTTCTCCGTGGACCATTTCTTCCACACACGCATCATTTTTGTGGTTGTACCGTCATGTAAGAATTTGACGGACAGCTGATTTAAAATTAAACTATTTATTTACATAAATATTTACAAGATAATTATGGGCACAGCCATCGACAATCGAACCCTGCCTGAAGCCAAAGTAACACAATTGGCAAAACAGAGACGTCTGTCTCTCGTTGAATCTCGAGTCCGAATCCCCTCAAAATCCACGTTCGCTTCGCAGAACCGCCGCTGACAACGAGAGGGGGGTGAATTCCGAGCCCTCTAGAGATGTTTATGTTCTCTGCCGAACAGAAACACCCCCACACAGCTGCGAAAACCGTCTCTCATCCCACCGCTAAAACGTGATCCCAGATAAGAGACCGGGGAACCGCACGTGCAGAATAAAGTTGTTTTCGCATTCCGAAACATTCCAGCGTCCACGTGTTAGGGAAAAGGGTCGGCAAGTACCATATGGTACAACCGCCCCCACTACTGAAAAAACTTTTCCCAAAGGTGAAAAGTTTTCAACGTACGCATCCACAGACGCACGGATAATCACCCACTGGCAATTCAGAATAACAGATCACTTACCACCACCATATCCTGAAACCGTGACTCAAGAATATGTGTAAGGCAAGTTAAATCCAATCAATTTAAAATTCATATACCGGAGTAACTTTCTACTCCCTTACAGTATGGTCACTCAAGGCTCAAATACCAAATTAAAATATAAACAAAATAAACACCAAACATTAAGACTTATACCAAATTCGTTAAAACTAAAACCAAATCACATTAACCACATCACATATAAGAATTTCGTTAAGCGAAACCCAAAATTTCAATACACAATACGAACTATATAATAATACTTTCATTAAACCAACCAAAATACACCAAAACATATATAAAATATCAATCTTGTTAAGCGAAAACCAAATTCCTAAGTTTCACTCAACACACGTCATGAGTTGCAATTTTAAAACTACAAATCTTCGACAGTGGTTTAAAATGACAGAGTGAAAACATCCTAAACACAAAATTAATTTCCACTCTACACAAAACATAATTTAAATTTGCACGTAGCTTTCAGAGAAAAGTACTCGAGTGAAGAACATAGATACAAGAAATCAATTCCACCATACGCAAAACATAATTTACAACTTTTAACATTTAAAATCCTCAGCAAAAGATACTGATATCATTGAATGAATATTTCATAATTACAAGGCTACCAATTTCACTCCGAGCAAACATGATTCATAATTTTAGCACTTAAAATCTCCAGAAAGAAAAAAGAAACATTTAAGTGAAGTGCCATAACTACAAAAATCTCCATTTCACTCAACTCAAAACATGATTCGCAATAATATTACACTATACAACACAAATCTTCCTCAATTACATTTTATTTAGCTCTTTGAATTTTCGTGAAAAGCGCGACTCAGACTGTCGGCGTTCAAGTGTTTTTTTCCCGATCGATGGACGATCTCGAAGTTATAGGGCTGGAGTGCCAGCGCCCATCTCATTAGTCGGGGGTTTGAACTGGCGTTGGTGCGCAACCAGACCAGTGGGTTGTGGTCAGTGACGACAAGGAACCTTTTCCCATCTAGATAGTAGTGCAGTTTTTTTATAGCGAAAACAATAGCAGCGCATTCCTTCTCTGAAGTACAGTAAGTGCGCTCGACTTTGGAAAATTGTTTACTCATGTATAAAATGGGGTGTTCTTCCCCCTGAACATTCAACTGCGTGAGTACCACCCCCATCCCAAGATCTGAAGAATCGCACTGTACAATAAACTCGCGTTCAAAATCGGGTGCAAATAACACCGGTTCGCTCGTCAGTTTAGCCTTTAATTCCTGGAATGCCTTTTCGCATTCGTTCGTCCAAACAATTTCTCCCTTTCTTACCTTCCCCTTTAGGGCATCGGTTAACGGTGCTGCGACCACGGAATACATAGGGATGTACCTACTATAGTACCCGGCTAAACCCAGGAAAGCCCGAATGTGTGTTTTTGTTTGGGGAGTGGGAAATTCCTGAACACTTCTGACCTTGGCGTCTGCTGGGGATCGGAATCCGCGTCCAACAATGTGTCCCAAGTATTTTACATGGTTCTGCGCGAACCTACATTTTGACGGTTTGATCGTAAGCTTTGCTTTAGATATACGCTGAAGCACGCATTCGAGGTGTTCCACGTGACGTTCCCATGAGTCGGAAAAAATCGCGATATCATCCAAATACGGCACTGCAAACGACTCGCATCCCTTCAGTAACTCTGCCATAAGCCGAGAAAAGAAATATGGAGCGTTCTTCAGCCCAAAACTCATTCGTCGGGGACGATAAGTCCCAAAATTTGTACAAAACGCCGCCAATCGTTGGGCCCTAGGGCTCAAGGGTATTTGCCAATATCCCTTCGCAAGGTCTAGAACCGTTATGAAAGAGGCGGAGCTAACGAGTTCGATTCGCTCCTCGATGTGCGGTAGGGGGAAAAATTCTGTTCGAATAATTTCGTTTAGCCTCCTATAATCTACACAGGGCCTGGGGTCTTTCCCCGGGGTTTCTACGAGGATCATGGGTGATGTAAAATCGCTTTCTCCTACCTCGATAATGCCTAATTCCAACATGCGTTGTACTTCTCCTTTCAAAATTTCATTTTGTCTATGAGATGTTCGGTACGGTTTTGCCCTAACAGTTTTATTCCCGATAAGCTCGATATCGTGGACTACTAGGTCCGTTAGTCCAGGGTGATTTGAAAAACTGTTAGCATGCTTGTCTAACAATTTCCGTAATTGCGCTATTTGTCCTGGGTCGAGAAGGTCCGTCAGCTGACTGGACTGAGTAATGTCTTGGAAATCGTAAGCGTTCGGATCTTTTTCCAAGCACGGGAAATCAACTCCGTGATCCGCCAGAGACTCGGCAGCGGTTTCTAACGTCAGCAAGTTTACACATTCCGGTCTTTTATGGTAGGGTTTTAACATGTTTACATGGTAAATTTGCGACCTTTCCCGCTTTCCTGTTAACTCCACGATGTAATTGGTGTCCGATAGCTTGCTCCTAATCGTCCCAGGTCCTACCCATTGGACGGAGAATTTGTTGGGTCGGTTGGTCGCTAAGGTTAGCACTAAATCCCCATTTTTAAATTCTCGTTTAACCGTGTTTTTGTCATACCAATCCTTCCTCTTAACTTGTGACCCTTCCATTCGGGATATCGCCACTTCCTGACATCGTTTGAGTCGGTTTATCAGAGTAAACACATACTCGGTGACTTCATTATCCTCCTCGTTGGGGCCTAACCATCGTTCATACAGCAGAGTCTCTGGGGTCCTTAAATTCTTCCCGTGCACGAGTTCTGCCGGGGCGTAGCCATGGCTCTCATGCACTACCGTGCGAAGCGCCAACAGTGCCAGAGGGAGGTGTTTTTCCCACTCTGGGCCAGCTTCGAGACATAACGCGCGCAACAATCGTTTAAAAGTCCGATGGAATCTCTCAACTGGGTTCGATTACGGGTGAGCCACCGAACTGTGCCGGACTTTGATCCCAAAACGTTCGAAGAATTCCGAAGTCAACTCACTGGTAAAAGACGTACCCTGGTCACACTGAATTTCTTGTGGAAAACCCATGCGACCGAAAATGGTCAACAACGCGTCGGTGACGGTGACCGATCGTATGTCCGGCACGGGGATGGCTTCCGGATATTTTGAAGACATGCAAATTACGGTAATTAGGTACCGGTTTCCGCTCGGCGAGGTTTGAAACGGCCCACAGGCGTCCAGGTTTAATTTCGAAAAGACTTCTCGAATAATCGGAACCAATTTCATCGGGGCCTTTTTCCTGTCATTTGGCTTTCCCGCCCTTTGACAAGGATCACATGTCCGCACATAATCTTCCATCTCCCGAAAACACCCGGGCCAATAAAAATACCGCGCAAGCTTATCCTTTGATTTCGTACCCCCCATGTGCGCCGATGTCCCTTCGTGACACAACGCCAAAACCTTTTGCCTTAACGCCTTTGGCACTACTAATAATTTCTGTGCCAGACCCATTCGGTCTTCTCGACCTTTTACAAGTATTCCCTTCTCAAATGAATATGGTTTATCCCTCTGATTTCGTTTTGGGTCGGACGCCATCTCTAACGCCTCTTTCAAACTAGGGCAATTTTCCTGCGCCTTCTTAAATTCCTCTCTCTTTACTTCCAGAAGCTCCAATTCCGTGCCGCTTGCCTCCGCCACGGGAATAACAAGCGGTTCGTCCAACCTCAATTCTGTAGCTGTCTTGTCTATCCCCGGCGAGGGCGAAATCGAAACTACTTGGGGGTTTTCCCCCTCCCCCAAAACATTCGCTTCTGACTGCCGTTTCTGTAAACGCGTTTGAACGGCATTAATTTGCTCAGTTTCCGAGAACTCATATCCCGTTAATTCGCGAATCATCTGAGCTGTTCGGTTACCTAAGATGTATCGTCGCACATCGGCGGTGTTTGCAAAGACAGCTGCCTTGGTAGTGATTGACCCAAAACCTCCTTCTACTTTCACTTCCGCTAAGGGTAACGAAATTTGATAGGAGTCTAGCGGTTGCTGAATCCACACGGTCTCTCCCGTGTAGGATTTGGGGTCCACGTAATTCCGGTGTACTAAATCCAAGGTCGAACCCGAATCTCGAAGGATGTTTATTTCTTTAGCGTTTACAGATCCCTTTTGTACATACGGCATCAATAATTCATGTTCGGCTTCCCGTCTGAGTCTATTTACCGATTCAACTGTCACCCTATTCCCCAACCTCGGACAATTTGGCCTTAGGTGGTCGCTCGCGTTGCACTCAAAACACCGCGGCGTGCGTCTCCGGTCAAAAGTGTCGAATTTCCTTCCCTGGGAACTAGGCGGGAAAAAATCGTTCTTCCCTCGAGCGGGAGCAGGATGGTATTTACCCTCTCTGACTTTGGCTGGGAAAGGCGTAATTCCTTTGGGTTTTTCGAAAGGCTTACTTTTGGGTTTCCGAATGTCTTCGTAGGAATCTAGCAGTTCGGCTAATTTGCCGGGGTTTTTAATCTTAGCCCAATCATCGAGGAAATGGTCCCTCACCTCCAACGGGACACGTCTTTTGACTTGGTCCGTTATCATTAAATCTTTTAAAGATTCATAGTCCATAACCTCCAACCCTCGAATCCACTCTTCCAGATAATTTCGGGTTTCGAAAATAAAATCCTTCCAAGTGCTATCGGGTTTTCGGCTATGGTGGAGGAATTTTTGGCGAAAAATTTCGGGACTCAACTTATACCGCTTTAGCAGAAGCTCTTTGACGTGGTCATAGTTTTCTGCTACTTCATCTGGTTCGCGTGCGATGATCTGCACGATATCAAGAGGCAATACCGGTTGTAAGCAAGACACCCAGTCTTTTTTCTCAATGTTAGCCCTCTTAGCCTGACGCTCAAACATTATCAGGTACAGACTAATGTCGGTCTGGTCTGAATCGAATTTGGGAACCAGTTTTAAAATATCTATTCGTGGTTTTCCCTGGGAACTTAACGAGTCGACGTGATCGCGGGGTTCTCGTCGGGATGCCTCAATCCGTAGTTTTTCAAGCTCAAAGTTATACTGTCTTTCTTGTTCCCTATCCTTACTTGCTTGTTCCCTATCCCTATCCTTACTTGCTTGTTCTTTTTCCTGCCTCTCCCTCTCCCGTCTTTCCTGTATAATCCTTTCTAACGCCACTTTTGTGTATTCCTCATCGTAGGAATCGTGCGAGAGGATTAACTCCTTAAGTTGGGATGTCAGTAATCCCGGAGTAACCGTTCTTTCCAAAAATTCCGCTAGTTCCTCTAGATCTTGTTTCCTACCTTTGCCCAAGTACGCCATTTCGAAAATTCAAAATTACCAAAAAACCAAAAAATTCAATTCTTTTGCACAACACCCAATTCAATACTTTTTACGACATACCGTAATCTCACAACATACAATAATTTAGCAATTCTAAAATGCACAATACAGATTCAAAAAAAAAAAAAGATACTTAAGCTAAATCAATTCCCTTTGGAGTGACCACACTAATTGAGATTAACAAAATTTTAGCTATTACACAATTCTTGAAACTTAGTCACAGTGACAAAATAGGGAAATGGCACTAACCTGTATCTGCTGACTTGGATCACTTGGCACCACTGTCCACAGGCTGGACCACGGGTGGAAACACTGCACTGCACTGCACTGCACTATCTTCGGCTAAAAAGCCCACAACACACTCTTCGGCTGAAAGCCCACTGGTGTAGGTCGTCTCGACCTCTTCCACAACGCGCACAAATAGCACTGCGCCACTGACGAAAAAACGGTTCGCGATGAACCTATAATAGCCGATCAAGATGATCTCTGGACGAACCGGTGGGGAATCTATTCCCCTGATGAACAGGACTTGTCGAGCTTTCCGTCGATTCCGCTCACGCTCCGTTGAAAAGGGCCGGCAACTCGAAACCAAAACCAGAACTTCTTGCGACGAGTTTCGGTGATGGATGGGGTCGGTGACTCCGGTACCTCCTTCTCGCTTTCTCTAAGACTAGGGAACGGTCTCCAGCGAAAATCCGAACTTCTGGTTTCGAAGTTCTATCGGCCTTCTCTTTCAGGCAAAACGGCAGGTTCGATTTACTTGTCGAGGCTGTTTTAATCTATCAACCCCGCTGCCACCAATATAATAAGCTGTACCGTCATGTAAGAATTTGACGGACAGCTGATTTAAAATTAAACTATTTATTTACATAAATATTTACAAGATAATTATGGGCACAGCCATCGACAATCGAACCCTGCCTGAAGCCAAAGTAACACAATTGGCAAAACAGAGACGTCTGTCTCTCGTTGAATCTCGAGTCCGAATCCCCTCAAAATCCACGTTCGCTTCGCAGAACCGCCGCTGACAACGAGAGGGGGGGTGAATTCCGAGCCCTCTAGAGATGTTTATGTTCTCTGCCGAACAGAAACACCCCCACACAGCTGCGAAAACCGTCTCTCATCCCACCGCTAAAACGTGATCCCAGATAAGAGACCGGGGAACCGCACGTGCAGAATAAAGTTGTTTTCGCATTCCGAAACATTCCAGCGTCCACGTGTTAGGGAAAAGGGTCGGCAAGTACCATATGGTACATGGTATTACGCCGATTTCACGATACTTAAGTAAACCCGGAGGCTGATCCTGAGTCCTCGTTAGAACTTCGTTAGTTGCTTGTATGGCACTGTATTTTTGGCGAGACAAATATTGACTTCTATTCAATCATTTACAGCAGTCAAACGACGCTACACACATTTCAACGTACCTTTACAGTGCTTTTTATACACCGTTCACTTGGAAGTATAGATGGTGTTTCTCGGCCCACACAGGCGTGATCGTTACTCGGTAGTTGAATTAACGCCTTGTGACGGAAACACAGCAGGCGCTCGGCGGAAAAGTTGAAAGGACGGACAGACGAGATGCCACAGCCCGCCGGACCGAAAGTTAACCAGCCGACAGTCAAGAGTTGGATTTCACCCTGGGGGAAACGAGATGTCGTTGGTGATATGTCGACCGGCAAGACGCACGTCAGAATTACATTTCCGCCGCTTCCAGGATCAGAGGAGACCTTTGTACCCGCCGCCGACTCGCTAATGAAGTTCCCGGCGGAAGGGGAAAATTAATCGGCAATGGACAGCCCGATTCGGAACCAGCCAACGGCGAAAGAACCAATTGTGTCGAATGAAACGAGAGAGGGGTTACCAACAACCCCTGTGGGATTTTCGGAGTCGAGAGAGGAAAAAGATTTTGAATTGAGAGGTCAACAAACCCGAGGGATCAAACTGATCCGAGGAAGTGGACACCCTTTCACGGTTACCGATACCCCGTACTCTGGTTAAGTGCTGATCCGAGCACTGCAAAAAGGCTAAGCTAGCCTGCTACTGTTACGACTGTTGTTCGTAGACTCGAGAAATTTGCCGAACCGGGATCACGTCAATCAGACGGGAGGAAAGCTCAAACCTGAGCTGCTGATTTGGAGCGGACGTGAATTTTGGAAAGAGCTCAACCGAGCTGAGGAGCCAGCTCAACCAAAGGGTCATCGAATTTTCGATCTCACCCGAGTAAGGATTAGAGAAGGGCTCACCCGAGTCGGATAGTCCACTTGGAGTCCCGAGGCCAAGATCAATTCACCGTGTTGGGCAAAATCGGTCACCTGGACTCTGTCTGTAATATATACACGACCTACAAATCCGTCAAAACTGTTCATAATTGCCAATAATAAATATATTAGCCTAGAACACTACGAACGATCACTTCTCGTAGACGACGCTACCATTTCCAACACGTCACATCTCACTGGAAAACACGACGTCTGGCAACCATACTGTAATGAAAGTGTTCCGATGACGACACCTTTTCATTTTGAACCAGGATCAGATGACAAGAACGCCATCGTTAGGGCGTTTGAAGCCACGAAAGGTTTAACGTGCACCAGCCTCCGTGTACACGGCGGTCTTTGTTTGGATTCGAACTCGCAATCCTCCGGTTGCTAATCCCTTGGTGCTCCAACCGGGCTACACCGCGGCCCGTCTTTATATAGAAAAAATTGTATTTAGAATTTATATTTGACTCTACCCTTCTAGTTATAGTGTTGACGAGGTAGGTAGGTATTTCAATTAACGTCGCACTGGAGCAACACAAAGGTTTTTGGCCACTGTCTGCGATCAAACCCGAAGGGAAACATCGGACTCGACGATAATTCTCGTGATTAGCTAAAGAATAGACAGATCTGGAGGGACTCGATGTATGGTGGAAACTTCTTGGGTGGTTAGTTTTGCTTTGCAATGTAAATTTAATTTCGTATTTAGCCATTTTTTTTTTCTTTTTAGATTGGATCCGCTTCGATGCAGATAATTTATAACAATCTAACGCAAGCAGTCTTTGGAAAGCCAGGCCGATTCTGACCCCCTAAACCAACATTTCCCTACCCTTTTCTCTTTTGATTACCCTTTTCTCCGTTGATTCGATGAGTACCACCTTTCTTCATTACACCCACCCAGTGCCTTGTGGGTCAGAAGCGTCCTTGTGCAATAATTTTTGCCCCCCACATTCCATGTTGTATCTCTAATATTATAACAGGAAATGTTTGTCTGTCTGTTTTCTGCACGCAAAGTCATGACGAATCTATGGAACTTACACTAATTGGATTTGACACACAGGTAGTCCGAATTTTTTTCAAACTTGGGTCGCGACGAATTTTAAAATTCATTAGAACATTTTAAAATGAATTTAGTAGTTTTTTCCACCGTTCCCAGGTGACCCCCTCAAAAAGAACTGTCACGGGCAACTTCGTTATGGCTGTTATCCAATGGGAATCTGATGGCTGTTAACCAATAGCCTACGAATTCCCATTTGGCTTGAGAAGCAAACCAGATTGTACCAGTTTTTTGACTAGTGGTAAGTTCGCATCTTGGAGTGACAGGAATATCAGTGGATGCGTCTTAGTCCCCTTGCTCTTGTAAATCATCAGACTGCTTCGAATTACCTACATCTGCCGAATCAACAGGGCGAATATCCATATTAACTGCAGCTCTCTTTAAAGCCGCGTTTACACCAGATTTGCACAACTTCTCTCCCTCCAAACATCGAAGCTATTCCTAGAAACGGCCCATTCATTTTATCGTCATGATCTCGAGTTGGGGTTGCGATTTGGAGAGTTTACAGAGTCAAATTTTATTTCCCACCATGAGACGGTAAAGATCAAAGGGTTGCAACTTTTGGGGGAGATTTCTCCGAGACGATTTTTGTTTGCTCTCGGTGATATTTTGCCCTCTTCGCTTGTCTTGACCCCCTCTCCCGCCAATCTACCAGTGAGGCACCTATTCGATTAAAATGGCTTGTACAAAAGAGCTGGTAATAACATTAATAGAATATATTTAGAGAGAGGCCAGTCCTCTGGGATCATACTACACCCGAGTACATTGACAAAAAAGAAAAATGCCTGGAGTGAAATGGGGGAGGAACTCGACATCTTGATGAAAGGTGATCACTCTTCTCTTCAAAGGGATGAGAAGAGTGCGCTCGGATGATTGTTGATAAAGTCCACAAAGTGTTTACACCGGAGACGGTCGAAAAAAGGGGCGAAAAGCATTGGGGAACGTAAAACGTCCTCGCCACAAAAGGGAGAAAATGTTTATGCAACTCCGGTATAAACGCGGTCTAAGAGTTCCAGTCCTACTCATTTTGAGGCACATAACACTCAATATAAAGTCAAATCAATAAATATTGTACTTCAAATTAAGCTGTTATGAAACAGGAACACACGAATAATCAATCCTAGAATTGTGTTTCGCTTCTAATGTATGGATATACATGAAACACAATTCTACAGGGTTCGATAACAAGTATCACACGAACTAAGTCGTTGATGACTCGATGTTTTCATACCGTAAGTACCGGCGCCCTTCACTACTCATCTTCGCCAAGGAATCATGGTATTAATCACACGGAAAGAAGTATCCCAACTTTACCTAATTCAAAACTATCACCTATTTTTGTGGTTTTCTTTAAACTCCCTTTACTCATGTTTTCCGCCATTTTCAATATTATTTTCACATACTCCTAACCGGTCCACCACGTACCCCCAGGGATACACGTACCACAGGTTGGGAACCGCTGCCCTACGTTATAAAAAAAGCAACCAGAAAAAAAAGTCGGTAAACACCACCACTAAACCGTCGAGAGCAAAGAACGTCTTTGAGGTCGGGTGATCACCGTATTTCCTCCAGCATTTGACTCCAGTGGAAAAAAAAAACTCATTTTGTTTCAAAGCTCTGGAATTATGAGCTCCGATGCATGCCCAATCGATGGAGGGATTTTTTCATCTCATTATTCTTCCGTCTGTTCTTTCTTGTAAAGAATTTTATGGCGGATAATCTTTTGACCACGTTCATCCTCAGGCGTCGGCCATATTGTGCCAGGCTCCCGTGCTCATTCGCCGATGAAAAGACTCGGCACAGGGAATTTAATACTTAATAAAAGGATAGTTCATTCTGTACTGGAAGTTCAATATAAAAGTTCTAAGGGGGATTTTGCGAGTAGTGTTGTCGCAGATAATTTTTTTTCAAACTTAGTTGAGTGAGTGATGGAGACGTTGGTGCCGTATTTCTTTTCAGTTGTGTTTTAACTCGTTTCTCAGTGGGTTTGTCTACTGCGCTAGCAACCTGTGAGTTGTAGGCGTTGCTGGTTTGATTCCTCTCTGGTTGTACTTTTCTCTTCTGTGTTAGTAAAACTTTCATTGTGTGTGTATTGTTCATTACTTGATATTGCATGTCTTGCGTGTGGCGCAGCGTGGCCAAATGTGGCCCCTTGCGCCATAAAACCCCTACCATCCATTTTTAACCACGGTCAGATGACGAGGTCAACACCTGAGATGGCACGCCATTCTTCAAATTTCCACACCATCCCAACGTGAAGACATTTGAGGCTATGACATAATTGTCCTGTCTCAGCCCCCACGTTCCCGATGGTCTTCGGTTGAAACGAGTTTCGAACTCGCAACCTTCCGGTTACTAACGCGCTATTCCAACAGGAGTATCGCGGCTCTGTGCTGAACCAAAGAGAAAGGTTATGCAAATGACTCCGAAATTAATAGTTTTTTTAGATGCCTCCAATCTGTCATTTGACATCAGCGCCACTTGCCGTTACGCACACCAGTGAGGTCCCCTTTGTAGTATCTTTCTTGTGTCTGGCATAATAGGGCCGTCATGAAACCAAACAAATCCTTAACTAGATGTTGTTTATGACGACATGCTTTCTCACTATTTAATAAACTGTATACACCAATTACACTGTATTTAATTTCTGTCATCGAATTATTGCATTTTACTCTGTCACATTCTCTCTATCTCTCTACTGTTTCATCTTTTCGATGCTTCAGCTTGTGTTTGGATCTTACGCTATTCATTCCCACCCACTAACCATCTGGGCTTCTTATGTTGATGTAACATAAACTGTGCTATTTTAACTCTCCGAGTGTCATGAGATTTTCAAATGGTGTAGTGCTGCTTTTACCTCGCAGCTCACACTCAATAACCACATCTACCCCTACTATGGGGTAGATGTTGTCCCTTTATTAAACACGGGATTGCACCCAAGCGATCGTTTTCTACTTTCATCCCACTACTCTGTTTCACAATCCTTTTTTTTTTTTTTTACCTCCCACAGCGTTTTCGACTTGACGTGTTTGGCGCAGCGTGGCCAAATACGACCCTTGTGCCCCCAAACAAACGACCCCACTGCAAATTGTAAGCTGCTTCGATTTACGTCATTCTACGGTGAATCAAGAGCTTTGCGCAAAGTGAATACCTGAGTGAATTTCTACAATACAGCATTTGATTTCAGTGTTTAAGGACTCAAAACGGTTTGTTATAGCTCCGTAGTATCATTTGGAAAAATCTGTAAAATCTGAAAAGGCGGAAATTCTCGAAAGGAAAAAAAAGCGAAAATCCGCGTAAACGCGGAAGATTTTCACCCCTGTATATAGGAACTATAAGGATACATGTTATTTGAACTGGAAACTAAAAGCTCTATCAAATTAACGTCAACTTGGGAAAACAAGGAATGAAGAAACATGTTAACAGGGCCTATGATGACAAGCTTTTTAAAAAACAATTTCCACGTAACATCCTCCAGATCCTGTGCAGCTATCTTCAAGACAGAGAAATAGTCTTCAAGTACGGAGATATTCAAGTCACGAAGGAACTACAAAAAGGTAGCCCTCAAAGTTCTTGCATGAGCCCTATCTTATGGAATATAATTGCCGACAAGATCTTGAGTATGGATTGGGGTTCCCATACACAAACTCAAGCATTTGCAGACGATTTTATTATTATTATTACTGGCTCTACACGCAAAGAACTTGAAACCTTAGCTCAAGATGCTCTCAACAAGTTTAGCATCAAGATATCTGATGAAAAACTCAACATCTCCTCAGGAAAAACTGAGGCTATTGTCTTCTCTAATCTCTCTAATGTCTAAAATATCTCAAAAGAAAACCTATCTTTAAATTTGAAAACACTAATGTTCCGATTGTTAAACAATTAAAATATCTGGGAGTCATTATTGATGAACAACTCACATGGATTCCACATGTTAAGTACCTGCGATCAAACGCACTTCTTAAAACTAGGAACATGATGAGATTCACAGCTAAAACTTGGGGCGTGCGTCCTTCAATTCTAAAGACTTGATACACTACAGTAATACATACATTGCCAAGGCGGACTTCCAGTTGGTTCTTCCTTGCAACAAGACAGACTATACTGATGCTGAGTTGAGATCGTTCGCGATGGCTACCATCTACGAGAGATATCCGCTCCCTGACTGGCTCCATGTCTATACTGATGGCTCTGCCGACCCTGAATCTAATAGGGCTGGTGCTGGGGTCTTTTGCCAATACTTCCAGCTGAGTAAGGCGGTTGGAAATTTCTGTGACAACTTTGATGGTGAGATTTATGCTGTTCTTATGGCTGCTGAGGCCCTTGCCACTAGAAGGGATAAGAAAATTGTTTTATTTATCGACTCAACCGCAGCAATTCAGGCTCTCACTGATAGAAACCACGTGTATTCAATGGCAGAGGCACAATGCAAAGAAACTATCAGTCGCCTCATTGAGGGTGGTGGTGAGATTGTTCTCCAGTGGATTCCAGGTCACTGTGGGATAAAGGGTAACGAGGAAGCTGACAGATTGGCTAAATCGGCCCTCTCCCTGCCCCAACCTTCTCCACCTCTCCCTTTGCGGAACTGCAGGACTTACATAAATTCTCAGTTTAAGAAACAAAGAAAACTACAGTATCAGAGGGATATACAGGGAAGGAGTTGGGATTGCCTATTGAGTAACAAGGGAAGAATCCCTACTGATCTACCAAGAGGGATTGGAGTGGCCTGTTTCCGCTTATTAACCGGACATGACTATCTCCAACAACACCTACATAAGATTGGGGTGGCTACCTCCCCGATCTGTCCGCTTTGTAGCGATGGTTTTATGAACAGACAACACCTTACGGAGTGCTCTAGTTTACAGGACATTGACACCAGGGATACTTCTCCCCAAGGACTTTATTCGCTATATTGGACGGCAAGACAGCGTATGGCCGAAAGGCCTTGAGCTGGGCGTAGGATAAAAAAAAAACACTACAGTAATTGAGAGGGTAGTTTGCTATGCAGCCAGTATATGGGGTTTGAATCCTACTGTAGCGATGATAAACCATCTAAATAGTCTTCAAAGGAGCTTCGCTCTTCTGATCACTCGAGCTTACAGAACGACTTCAACGGCATCTCTTCAAATACTGGCTGGTATTGTGCCCCTGCATCTCGTCGTACAAAAGGAAGCTGTCATTTCAAAAATAATGAAACTTCAAGAAGACGTTAAACTATATGGTCAATGGTTTATCTGCACTGATTATGAACAAAAATATTTTTCTTCAACCCACCCAATCCACTCAAGTCTTCAATCCATTATTGGACCACCCTCTTCCAACATCGCAACATCTATCTATACAGACGGCTCGAAAACTCCCAAAGGTGTTGGCAGCGCATATGTTCTTTTTGAGGACTCCAAAATCTGTCATAGTTGGGCTAGTACCCTACATCCTTGCAACTCTGTATACCAAGCTGAACTGCTTGATCTTAAGGAAGCAGTCTACTATTGTGTTTCAGAGGGAATAGCAGCCAACATCAGGACTGACAGTGCATCCAGTATCGCCGCTCTTGGTAATCTCTTCTCCCACAACCAGATCGTTAATGAGGTCAATTAAAAACTGCTGGAAGCCACTGAAATACCCCAAATTAACATCTCATGGGTTAAAGCACACGCTGGCATCGAGGGAAATGAACAAGCAGACATACTTGCGAAATCTGCAGCAAATGGGATCTCTCACCAAACAACCAGTCTAAAGTGGCCTAGGTGCAAATTATCAAGTTCTATTGATGCACTGATCTTGAACCAATGGCAAACAGAATGGGATACTTCTACCAAAGGAAGATACACTTTTCAATTCTTCCCTAAGATCTCAACATACCTAAAATACCAGAACTCAAAGCTGGTACAATTTTTCGCAGGCCATGGACCTTTTCCGGCATATCTAGAGCGTTTTCACCTTCGAACTAGTGCGTTGTGTATATGCGGCCGAGAAGGTGATCCCATCCACTACCTTTTTGACTGTGATCTCGCAAGTCAGTGGCATTTGTTGAAACCTTCTCTGCAACACTACTCTCATTGGTGCCAAAATACTGCCAAGAACATACACTGCCACCACAAAATCCTTAAACTGATGGAATTTCTCAGCTCCAACATTGATTATATCTGTGAGAGCTGAGAAGTCTAAGTCGAAAGTTCTCAAAATAACTTTGCTTTCCTTTCGAAACTTTCATAGGTCATTTCGGCTGTCTGACATCTGTATTTAACGTTCTGACTTATGTATTTTACAATATTGTTATTATTATTTTTTTTTTCCTTCTGAAAATGATTTTTTTTTGTTTGTTTGTTTATGTTTATGTCCTTTTTTTTGTTTTTGTTTTCTCATTTTGTTCTGTGTCAATTTTTCAAACTTTGTCATCCTCTTCTTTTGTCATTTTGTATTTTTGTGCTTACATGTTTTGCCCTTCACTTGACTTTCCCCTTCTGTGTACTTAAATGTGTATGTATAAATTGTGGATTGCTTAGCTCTCCCTTGTCCCAGAATCTCCTCCGTAAGGCGGACTATACAGCTGAAAGCCGCACAGGTGAAACAGTGTCCGCCTACGGCGTCCAATCCAATCCAATAATCCTCTCCACTACCAGAAACGTGAAATTCTACAGGTCCACCGTCAGCTACGTTTGATAACGGGTGAAATTGCACCCATTGTCCGCGTTGTATAACAGTCTGTATCGATGGTAAGTGAAATAATTCCAATTCTGACTTGGCACATTCTGGAGAGTCTTTTAAAACAAACGCCACTATGGATCAAATATATCGTGTGCTTTCACTTTACGTTTCTTGGACGAAATGAGAGGTTTTGCAGTTTTACGCTTTCTTTTATACTTTCCTTTTCCTAACATGAACTGCGCCTTATTGATAGCTCTTTTTGCTAAACTTTTACTCTCTTCTTTGAAGCGATTCTCTGCTGATTGTTTAAGTCTTTCCCCTCTAAAATATCGCTTGCTATATGCGTCCCTGTTCTTAAAACTGACTTTCCAACTGTTTTCGCACCGCTGTAGAGAAAAGGCAGAGCTTTACGAAATAAACGACGAAACATGCCACCGATTTCGTACCCTTTCTGTGAATTGTTACCCCTATAGTATGCCATTCCAGAGCCTGCCTGACCTGCATAATGCTCTTCAAACTTTTTAGAACAACAAACATACGGAACACTTGTCATATTGGTGTCGCACAATCAACGTATATAACTATAATGAATGTGTTTTCTCACGTTCTTTGGTATTTATAGTAATTGTCGCATCCTAAAATGCAAAACAACAAGTGCTTTACCTCTCTCAAAAGGCACCAAGTCTCAGGAATTTAAACGAATTTGTATCTCAATAGTTTGAAAATGTTGTCGTATGACTGATACGTAATGAGGTCTATCGTACAAAGCACTAACTATTTCACCATCATTACCGGCTACCTTAACAACTCTGAGAAGAGGAGCTTGTATATTACCAACTGTTTGGGGTTCTACAGTATATACGTATAATAAGGGGAATGAAATGTTAGGATCAGCAACAAAAGAACTTTCCAGTACACCTTGTACTACCTGAGGAATAAATCCAATGAGAGTCCCTCTTGTAAAATAACTTTGGCATCGTTTTCAGCTTTAATTTTAACTCGCTTGGTTGAGTTGTTAAACTGAAATTTTATCTTATTTTCATGTGATGGCAAGTACATAGCCTTTAGGATATCTGGTACCGTTTCATAACATCCAGGGGGTAATTTTCTAGTAATTAATTTTCCATCTCCTAAATCAAATCCAAATAAATTATTTTTTTCATTTATATTATACCATGTGTGTGGATATATTATTTCTAATCCTACTTCGCACTCGCTGTTTAAACTTATAGCAGTGGGTAACTGTGTCGTATAACTAGAAATCTTGTTATCGGGGAAATATTGTAGGGAGCTATACGAAGGCAACGTCACGTAAAAAGACAATTTTAAGACTAAATTAATAATAAAATCTTCTTCAGTATTTATAGGTATCTAACATCAGAAACCCAAGCATTAAACTTTTCTGGGTAGCCTAGAAAATTTACAAAATATTCTATTTTCTTGCCAATCTTGCGCTTCTTTAACAACTTTTCCACAGGATAGTATCCAGAATAGGACACCTTCTGAAGTTCCTTTTCATAAAAAGTACCCTCAATTATTTCATTAACCAAATCTTTCAACTTATAAACTACTGGTTTCCTAGGAATAATTTGAAAAATTGTAAAATTCTCTCTTGTCCAATTATTTTTATAACTTTTCTCAAAGCGTCTTTTTGCTTTACAAATACGAACTGTGTCTCCTACATTAAACTTTGGTTTTGTTTCAGCTTGTGCTAGATCTCCATATAAATTTTACCATACTCTTTGTTGATTGTCAATGTTTACAGATATTGGTTCCATTTTAATACTACGGTGAAATGTTCTATTGTAACTGTAAATCAATCTATCAATTACATCTACATATTTATGTGTATTAAATTCAGTGAAGTATTTCCACATTTTAGCTTTTAAGGTACGGTTAAATCTTTCAACAACACTCGCTTTCGTTTCATTGCTTGTCGTAAAAAAGTGAACATTCATTTTTTTAAGTACTTTTGTACCACTCTATTCTTAAATTCTGTTCTCTTGTCCGTTTGTAATACATCAGGTTTACGTTCAATAAAAATCCTTTTAAAAGCCTTTAAAATACTATGACTTGTCTTGTCTTTCAAGGGTATTTGCCACGCATACTTTGAAAATATATCAATACCCGTCAATAAATACTTATATCCGTTATTAAACTTATCTAGCAATTGTAAATCCACTAAATCAGATTGAAACCGCTCGTCTATACCTCCCGCAATGACTCGGTTTCTTAGGAAATTGCGTCTGGCCGATTTGTGAAGTGTGTAAGTATCTTGTTTCTTGAGCCATTCTTGTATTAGTTTCCTGGGAACTTTGCCCTGCTCGTTTTGTAATGCATGGTAAACAGCATTTATACCACCGAAGCTTCCTGGCTGAGCTGGATCTCGATAAGCTTGACTGATTTTCTGATCGGTCATTGCAACAATCCAAATTAAAACTGCTTTGCACACACACTTTTTTTTTTCTTTTATACTTTTCAAAGTCACGTTGTGATATCCCAGGAAAAAAAAATCAGCAAAAAAACTTCAAAGAAAACCTGCAGGTTTTCTGCATGAATTTCGGACAAAATTCCTGCAGGAAACCTGCAGTTTTTCGACTGGTTGCCATGATGATGACTGGTGGCGCCATCTGGTGGTGGGATGAACAAACACATTTTTTATTTAAAAATAATAATTTTGTGGCATTAACGTCATCCTAGAGCTACATCGACAACGGTCCGCGATCAATCTTTCAAGGGAAAGATCCGAGGACAACACCTCGTAATTTTGTACCGCGATCAGATAATGGGACTCGAACCCGGGACCAAGGGATCTGGAGTTCAATGTGCTATTCATTAGGCCGTAAGAGACATATCCAAATGTGGTGAATTAATGTAGTGTTTTCTTTTTCTCTGTTTTGGACTTCTGCTTTTTTGCACTAGGAACGCATTGAAAATGGTTTAAATTTTGTTTGGAGGGATTTTATACTTTTACAAAAAAAGAAACCAGGTGATATATTGCATAATATAAAAACTTATCACATATTATTGGTATGTGATAGGAATTTCATGTCCTCACATTTGAATTTAGCATTGAAATTTTCTGAAAATGTTAACATCTCATACAACAAATTCATTACAGATTAGTTTAATAATTCCAAAATTTATCCAAAGTATTAATTTTGATGGTAGTTAATATAACAGATTAAATTCAGATATTTGGTATGTCAGAGAAATACAATATTTGCGTTGAAATAAAGATTTTAATGGAAGGTCGTTCAGCAGTATTTAATTCCAAGATTACATTTTTTGATGGGACTGAAAAATGAAATAAACAATATAATTGCTGTTTTTTTACTATGTAAAATATTCCCTTTTTTTAAAGAAATTATTTCATATATATATATTAATTTTAATTAAACATATTAGTTGAAAATTGTTTTCATAAAAACTGCAATTTTTATGAAAACAAAACTTCAAACTTCATTTTTCCTTCTTAAAAACTGCAGTTTTTATGAAGGAAAAAAGCCTTCATAAAATTCCTTCATGAAAACTGCAGTTTTTATGAAGGAATTTTATAAAGGAATTTTTACTGCATTTTTCCTTTATAAAAACTGCAGTTTTTATGAATTGAAGAATTGAATATGAAGGAAAAATTAAAGTTGGAAATATTATAAATTTAATTTCAGAAAAACTGCAGTATTAATGAAGGAAATCATTATTCCTTCAAAACCTCTGCATTTTCTCTGTGTAAAGTCTCCACTTATCTAACTGCCTTCAAAAAACCTTCAAAATGGATATTTTTTTGAAGGAAAGATGCTGATTTTTTTTTGCTGGGATATGTGTACAAGTCAAGGGCGATCACATACCATATAAAATCAGGGTTGCCATTGGTGACTAAAAGGCGACTATATCCGACTATTTTTAACCTTGGGCGGCTATGGCGACTTTTTTCGTCAAAACCAGGCCCCTAAGTGACTATTTAAAAAAAAGTGACGATTTTTTAAAGTTTTAGACAACTATTTAAAAGCGCGCGCATCATATCCATATATTATTTATTTACATCATATCCATATCGATTTCGATGGTCACTAGCGCGAAATTGGGTCCAATCCCATATCAAGAAAATATTTTATCTAAGTTAACAGCATTCATCACGTCTTTGCTTTAATTGTACTTTTTATTCACGACAGTTATTTTAAAAGATAGAAAGAAGAATATTTTTTTTATTAGTGAAAGGTTATAGTGGTTGATTTCTAAACTTTAATGAACTAAAGAAATAGGTTCAATTTTATTGAAGGTAACAAAGATAGGTCTTAAGAAATCGAAGTTCTGTTAGCTTATAAATTATAAACTCATACTAAACATTGTATAGCTATGTTTCAAAATTTTTTGTACGGCATATTCATTCTTATGTCCTATTCTTTTTATCTAAGTCAGCATATAAGAATAACGGAACAGACTACTAAATTATAGCTAGGAGACTATTTTGACTACTATTTTCAACTTTTCAGGCTACTAAAGCAACTATTTTACATATATAGTTTTGATATCAACCCTGTAAATTCATGAGCCTTAATTTGTTTCTGAGTTATTCTTTCTTTTCTGAGTTCTGCTGGTCACATGTCATTGCCATTTTTATGGTTTCATGCTACGGTTTTTGATCATTATGAAGTGTTCTTCGTTTCTCTTTGTATTTATGTGTTACGATGTTATGTCTCATTCCACACAAAATCAATAGCCCGTTGTGTTGCTCTAGTACGACGTTAACTAAAATTACCAATTACCACACAGAATCAGGAAATTATAGTTCATATATATATTATATATAATAATAACATAAAATACATAAAATAAAACACAAAATAACAAAAACAAGAACCAAACAGCCGGGGGTATGAGCAATATTTTCAGCCTAATGCTATATATATAGTTTAAAAACTACTTAGTACTAAAAAGTCGATTTTTGACTAAAATTTCATGTTTCATTTTTCTTCAATCTTCTTAATATTTAAACTTCTTCTTTGATTTTGTCCGTACAATGAATAGAAGAGGAGGTGAAATAATTTTATTCGATCTGGACAACTGTTTATAGTTACGCTTTCAAATCTTTAAATGCATTTTGATCTCCGAAAATGTTTAGCGGGAAAAACGGGATATCTCAAAATGTGCACTATTTTTGAATGAAATGTAGGGATTTTTATATTCGTTGTGGAGGCCGTGAACTTGGGTATAAGAGTCATTTTGAAAGGAAAATGTTTTTGTAGGTATTTCGGTTTTCTGCAGAACGCGAAACATTTCAAAATTTCATGTTTTTTTTCTAATTATGACTTTTATCTCAGGAGTTAAAAGTTAATTCAGGCCGTTTGGTTTTTCGTTTACGTCACTTTTTGCTTTCATTTTCCAATTTTGCATAAATTATAATAATTTTTGCATAAATTATAAAATTAAGAGATTTTTTGTTTTATGTGTTTTTAGAAGTTTTCTTTAAAAATAAATAATTTTATAATTTGAACATTAAGAAGAAAGCCGAACTTAGTCCAATACATTAGAGTACCTAATTAAAAACAAAAAAGCTCATTTTTTTTTTCGGATGCTTTTTTCTTCTGGTTACCTTAAACGGAGATCCTGTCTCGAGGCATTGTGAAACGCGATTCTTCGGATGGGGCTTGACGAAAGAGATCCAGGTCGTCCTCATCCACCACCCCCTCTGGCAAAGAACTCCGGGCACAGAGAGCCTCTGCTCCGACATCTTGTTAAAACCCTTTCCATTCCTTTTCTTCCAAAAAGAGTTCGTTTCGTCTCGGTTATTATCTGTCGCGATTGGGGAGGGGGGGTCGCGTCGTTCGTTAAAGTGCAATTCGATTTCTGGAGAAGACAATGCATTGTTCTGGGGAAATTCGATTTACGAGTCTTCCCCGAGTTTCTGTTTCTTCCGTAAAGTAGCGGGATCGATTTCAATGAAATCTCGTTCTCCGGGAATGCACAGACTTCGGTCCTCTAGAGGACACGCGGAAAATGGAAATCCTCCACACAGGTCACGATTTTTCTCTACGCCCTCGCGTGTTTTGGTTTATTATTTTCCTTTTGCCCCTGACCTCCCCTCGGGAACAGCCCCAAGGAAATCTTCATTCTGTTTCGAAAAAGCCCGTGTCTTGTCGAAATGACTGACAGTGAATGGATCATGTCTGACCATCTTGCAAACAGGGTCTATCTTTTGTAACAGGTTAAATTTTTTGTACAAAACAATTAAAAATTTTTTTTGTTACATTTTGTTGAAATGTTTTGGTGCAAAACTTAAAAATGATGTTTTAAGTTATGTAGACAATGTTTTATCTCACTGAGTACTCCTACCAAACGTACGGAACGATTTCCTATCGAGGGAATTAGTCAACTAACTGACATTAATGCAGGCTTGGCATCGAGCAAACGTACGAAACCCACCTACCAGCAGCACCAGCAAAGGAGATGAAGCACGCCAAATCAATCAGTGCTTTCTAGCGGCGAGAAAATTTGTCAATCCATTCATCAACTCTGCCAAGCTTGCTTTAATTTTGGCGGTGGCACCTTTGAGTAGTTATTGTAAATAAGTAATTGAAAAATAATGATGTAAATAAACATTTGTTTCATTTCGTGCTCAACATTCTTTTGTTTGCATCTTCATTTTGCTCTGCAAAAAATTATTATTTTAGTGTGCTAGACACTTTTGTATGTTTCTTTGAGTGTGCTAGACACTCCAAGACGTTTGTACCATAATTTCCAAATCACCTTCATGTCACCTCGGAGGCATGCTAAACTCGTCCAACAACACTTATTTAAACTGGTGCAGTCTCACGACACTAGGCACTGATGTGTGTTTGTTAGTTGGGGCAGTTTGGCCTAATGTGTACCTTGCACCATAAAACCCCGAAACAATCATAGTCCATCTGTATTCTAGAAGTGAACTTGACCAACGTAATGTGCCAGAGTCGTACCAAAGTTCGCACACTATGTATGTTCCAGTTGATGCATACTGCGTGTATACTGCCGCCACCAGACGAACATACGCGTTACGCGCGTGTCGTCCTCAAAGCACACCACCACTCTTTTTTCTGCGGAGTAATCCCTCGCAGTGTGTTCCCGTTGAGTGATTGAATATTTACTTCCACAAGGAAGAACATTTATTATTTTTATTCGGGGAGAACGGTGAATTTAATAAGGTTTTGTCGCTGCCGAATTCCGCTCGCTGCGCTCTGAAATCCTATTTAAGTTTCCGCCACTCTTCAAGCAAACACGCTCCCCACCCTCCGCCGCGCAAAGAAGATTTCCTCTTTTTCCGAGAGCTTGTCTCCCCCAAGAAAAAGAAAAGTCCGCTTTTGAATATTTCTCCGGAACACGGGCTGCTTTTGGCAGCGGCCGCAATCTCAGCTCTCCAGCTGAAGGGCGAGAAACAACGCACCCAAACTCTGGGTACTGGTTTTAAATTTGCAAAAGTTTGTAGTGAGTAGCGACTCTTGAAGTGAAACTCGGGGTCAAGTTAACTCAATTTGTACAGGAAGATTCGGAATTCGTGGGACAAACTTCCAATAGTGTTCCAACACTTCGAAATAATCGATTTTTGTCTAGCAATATAGGGACGCAAATGACGCGTTAGCACAAGACTTGCGTAGGAAATCAAACAATATGTTTTTTTTTGCATCAATAAATTGCAATACTTGATTTTTTTTTTACCGCCCAGGGGGTGAAAGACTACACGAGATCCGGTGGCGAGAACATTTCTCAGGGTCGTTAGCCCAATTGGACAATCAAAACTCAATCGATTCATACAGACGAAATACAAGTAATGAACAAAAGTAATGTTACATAGACACTGCATCCCATAAGACATCTTGGAGGACTGATCCCGGACTGTCGTCAATAACCCCTTGTGTTGCTCTAGTACGACGTTAATTAAAAATTACCTTACCCATAAGGCATCGCACTTTTTTCTCGGCAGACGGTAGGAGCCCGCACAATTGTTGACCTCCTCATCTGACCGTGTTTCAAAATGGCGAGGAGTAGTCATCGGCTATTTCACTTCGGGATCGATCCCGGACCGTCGCTAATAGCCCGTTGTGTTGCTCCAGAGCGGCGTTAATTAACTATCGAACCTGTTTTGCCTGATGATTAAATATTAGACATCGAATCCAGAGTTGGTGCAGTTGATTTTGATCTTCCCACGGAGACGATCCCGAAAGAAATTAGCAATCCGTTATCTACTGATTTTCCAGTTACTAAAACTATTCCAAAAAATACGATATCCGTTTTCAAGCGGATGGACTCAAGGACGTCATCCCTTTCTTTGAGAAACAGGTAGTTATTAGTTTTCAACACCTATTGCAGACTTTGATTCCACTCCTACACATAGACGTAGGAGATTGAACATTGTTTTTCAGAGGAGATCCAAAAGGTGTCCACTAGTAGGCCGATTTGGCATCTTATCGCCTCGTTTGACGACTTCTTATGACAAGGAAGGTGGTTGAATTGCAATAGATACATCATATACAAAGGACAGTAAGTTTCCCACGGCCCGTAAAGTAAGAACGTTTGTACACACAATGATAAATATCGGATGTCGGACACTTTCAAATTACATTGTTTTATATTACACAAGACCATTCGATAGGAGCTGATCCGTCAAACATGCTATCCGACATTTTGAATATTCGCATGGTCTGCTAAACCGGACCGATAAATATCCAGTGCACCTGCAAGTCGCATTCCAGAATTGCAGTTGTTTACATCTGGATTTGAGTCATCGGCTTCCCACGTTTTAAATTATGAATACGATACAAAAATGAGTTAAAAATTATATTTCTTACGGAGCTTTTAAAACATTGTATAAAACATACTTCAGCATTCATATATATATATTAATTTTAATTAAACATATTAGTTGAAAATTGTTTTCATAAAAACTGCAATTTTTATGAAAACAAAACTTCAAACTTCATTTTTCCTTCTTAAAAACTGCAGTTTTTATGAAGGAAAAAAGCCTTCATAAAATTCCTTCATGAAAACTGCAGTTTTTATGAAGGAATTTTATAAAGGAATTTTTACTGCATTTTTCCTTTATAAAAACTGCAGTTTTTATGAATTGAAGAATTGAATATGAAGGAAAAATTAAAGTTGGAAATATTATAAATTTAATTTCAGAAAAACTGCAGTATTAATGAAGGAAATCATTATTCCTTCAAAACCTCTGCATTTTCTCTGTGTAAAGTCTCCACTTATCTAACTGCCTTCAAAAAACCTTCAAAATGGATATTTTTTTGAAGGAAAGATGCTGATTTTTTTTTGCTGGGATATGTGTACAAGTCAAGGGCGATCACATACCATATAAAATCAGGGTTGCCATTGGTGACTAAAAGGCGACTATATCCGACTATTTTTAACCTTGGGCGGCTATGGCGACTTTTTTCGTCAAAACCAGGCCCCTAAGTGACTATTTAAAAAAAAGTGACGATTTTTTAAAGTTTTAGACAACTATTTAAAAGCGCGCGCATCATATCCATATATTATTTATTTACATCATATCCATATCGATTTCGATGGTCACTAGCGCGAAATTGGGTCCAATCCCATATCAAGAAAATATTTTATCTAAGTTAACAGCATTCATCACGTCTTTGCTTTAATTGTACTTTTTATTCACGACAGTTATTTTAAAAGATAGAAAGAAGAATATTTTTTTTATTAGTGAAAGGTTATAGTGGTTGATTTCTAAACTTTAATGAACTAAAGAAATAGGTTCAATTTTATTGAAGGTAACAAAGATAGGTCTTAAGAAATCGAAGTTCTGTTAGCTTATAAATTATAAACTCATACTAAACATTGTATAGCTATGTTTCAAAATTTTTTGTACGGCATATTCATTCTTATGTCCTATTCTTTTTATCTAAGTCAGCATATAAGAATAACGGAACAGACTACTAAATTATAGCTAGGAGACTATTTTGACTACTATTTTCAACTTTTCAGGCTACTAAAGCAACTATTTTACATATATAGTTTTGATATCAACCCTGTAAATTCATGAGCCTTAATTTGTTTCTGAGTTATTCTTTCTTTTCTGAGTTCTGCTGGTCACATGTCATTGCCATTTTTATGGTTTCATGCTACGGTTTTTGATCATTATGAAGTGTTCTTCGTTTCTCTTTGTATTTATGTGTTACGATGTTATGTCTCATTCCACACAAAATCAATAGCCCGTTGTGTTGCTCTAGTACGACGTTAACTAAAATTACCAATTACCACACAGAATCAGGAAATTATAGTTCATATATATATTATATATAATAATAACATAAAATACATAAAATAAAACACAAAATAACAAAAACAAGAACCAAACAGCCGGGGGTATGAGCAATATTTTCAGCCTAATGCTATATATATAGTTTAAAAACTACTTAGTACTAAAAAGTCGATTTTTGACTAAAATTTCATGTTTCATTTTTCTTCAATCTTCTTAATATTTAAACTTCTTCTTTGATTTTGTCCGTACAATGAATAGAAGAGGAGGTGAAATAATTTTATTCGATCTGGACAACTGTTTATAGTTACGCTTTCAAATCTTTAAATGCATTTTGATCTCCGAAAATGTTTAGCGGGAAAAACGGGATATCTCAAAATGTGCACTATTTTTGAATGAAATGTAGGGATTTTTATATTCGTTGTGGAGGCCGTGAACTTGGGTATAAGAGTCATTTTGAAAGGAAAATGTTTTTGTAGGTATTTCGGTTTTCTGCAGAACGCGAAACATTTCAAAATTTCATGTTTTTTTTCTAATTATGACTTTTATCTCAGGAGTTAAAAGTTAATTCAGGCCGTTTGGTTTTTCGTTTACGTCACTTTTTGCTTTCATTTTCCAATTTTGCATAAATTATAATAATTTTTGCATAAATTATAAAATTAAGAGATTTTTTGTTTTATGTGTTTTTAGAAGTTTTCTTTAAAAATAAATAATTTTATAATTTGAACATTAAGAAGAAAGCCGAACTTAGTCCAATACATTAGAGTACCTAATTAAAAACAAAAAAGCTCATTTTTTTTTTCGGATGCTTTTTTCTTCTGGTTACCTTAAACGGAGATCCTGTCTCGAGGCATTGTGAAACGCGATTCTTCGGATGGGGCTTGACGAAAGAGATCCAGGTCGTCCTCATCCACCACCCCCTCTGGCAAAGAACTCCGGGCACAGAGAGCCTCTGCTCCGACATCTTGTTAAAACCCTTTCCATTCCTTTTCTTCCAAAAAGAGTTCGTTTCGTCTCGGTTATTATCTGTCGCGATTGGGGAGGGGGGGTCGCGTCGTTCGTTAAAGTGCAATTCGATTTCTGGAGAAGACAATGCATTGTTCTGGGGAAATTCGATTTACGAGTCTTCCCCGAGTTTCTGTTTCTTCCGTAAAGTAGCGGGATCGATTTCAATGAAATCTCGTTCTCCGGGAATGCACAGACTTCGGTCCTCTAGAGGACACGCGGAAAATGGAAATCCTCCACACAGGTCACGATTTTTCTCTACGCCCTCGCGTGTTTTGGTTTATTATTTTCCTTTTGCCCCTGACCTCCCCTCGGGAACAGCCCCAAGGAAATCTTCATTCTGTTTCGAAAAAGCCCGTGTCTTGTCGAAATGACTGACAGTGAATGGATCATGTCTGACCATCTTGCAAACAGGGTCTATCTTTTGTAACAGGTTAAATTTTTTGTACAAAACAATTAAAAATTTTTTTTGTTACATTTTGTTGAAATGTTTTGGTGCAAAACTTAAAAATGATGTTTTAAGTTATGTAGACAATGTTTTATCTCACTGAGTACTCCTACCAAACGTACGGAACGATTTCCTATCGAGGGAATTAGTCAACTAACTGACATTAATGCAGGCTTGGCATCGAGCAAACGTACGAAACCCACCTACCAGCAGCACCAGCAAAGGAGATGAAGCACGCCAAATCAATCAGTGCTTTCTAGCGGCGAGAAAATTTGTCAATCCATTCATCAACTCTGCCAAGCTTGCTTTAATTTTGGCGGTGGCACCTTTGAGTAGTTATTGTAAATAAGTAATTGAAAAATAATGATGTAAATAAACATTTGTTTCATTTCGTGCTCAACATTCTTTTGTTTGCATCTTCATTTTGCTCTGCAAAAAATTATTATTTTAGTGTGCTAGACACTTTTGTATGTTTCTTTGAGTGTGCTAGACACTCCAAGACGTTTGTACCATAATTTCCAAATCACCTTCATGTCACCTCGGAGGCATGCTAAACTCGTCCAACAACACTTATTTAAACTGGTGCAGTCTCACGACACTAGGCACTGATGTGTGTTTGTTAGTTGGGGCAGTTTGGCCTAATGTGTACCTTGCACCATAAAACCCCGAAACAATCATAGTCCATCTGTATTCTAGAAGTGAACTTGACCAACGTAATGTGCCAGAGTCGTACCAAAGTTCGCACACTATGTATGTTCCAGTTGATGCATACTGCGTGTATACTGCCGCCACCAGACGAACATACGCGTTACGCGCGTGTCGTCCTCAAAGCACACCACCACTCTTTTTTCTGCGGAGTAATCCCTCGCAGTGTGTTCCCGTTGAGTGATTGAATATTTACTTCCACAAGGAAGAACATTTATTATTTTTATTCGGGGAGAACGGTGAATTTAATAAGGTTTTGTCGCTGCCGAATTCCGCTCGCTGCGCTCTGAAATCCTATTTAAGTTTCCGCCACTCTTCAAGCAAACACGCTCCCCACCCTCCGCCGCGCAAAGAAGATTTCCTCTTTTTCCGAGAGCTTGTCTCCCCCAAGAAAAAGAAAAGTCCGCTTTTGAATATTTCTCCGGAACACGGGCTGCTTTTGGCAGCGGCCGCAATCTCAGCTCTCCAGCTGAAGGGCGAGAAACAACGCACCCAAACTCTGGGTACTGGTTTTAAATTTGCAAAAGTTTGTAGTGAGTAGCGACTCTTGAAGTGAAACTCGGGGTCAAGTTAACTCAATTTGTACAGGAAGATTCGGAATTCGTGGGACAAACTTCCAATAGTGTTCCAACACTTCGAAATAATCGATTTTTGTCTAGCAATATAGGGACGCAAATGACGCGTTAGCACAAGACTTGCGTAGGAAATCAAACAATATGTTTTTTTTTGCATCAATAAATTGCAATACTTGATTTTTTTTTTACCGCCCAGGGGGTGAAAGACTACACGAGATCCGGTGGCGAGAACATTTCTCAGGGTCGTTAGCCCAATTGGACAATCAAAACTCAATCGATTCATACAGACGAAATACAAGTAATGAACAAAAGTAATGTTACATAGACACTGCATCCCATAAGACATCTTGGAGGACTGATCCCGGACTGTCGTCAATAACCCCTTGTGTTGCTCTAGTACGACGTTAATTAAAAATTACCTTACCCATAAGGCATCGCACTTTTTTCTCGGCAGACGGTAGGAGCCCGCACAATTGTTGACCTCCTCATCTGACCGTGTTTCAAAATGGCGAGGAGTAGTCATCGGCTATTTCACTTCGGGATCGATCCCGGACCGTCGCTAATAGCCCGTTGTGTTGCTCCAGAGCGGCGTTAATTAACTATCGAACCTGTTTTGCCTGATGATTAAATATTAGACATCGAATCCAGAGTTGGTGCAGTTGATTTTGATCTTCCCACGGAGACGATCCCGAAAGAAATTAGCAATCCGTTATCTACTGATTTTCCAGTTACTAAAACTATTCCAAAAAATACGATATCCGTTTTCAAGCGGATGGACTCAAGGACGTCATCCCTTTCTTTGAGAAACAGGTAGTTATTAGTTTTCAACACCTATTGCAGACTTTGATTCCACTCCTACACATAGACGTAGGAGATTGAACATTGTTTTTCAGAGGAGATCCAAAAGGTGTCCACTAGTAGGCCGATTTGGCATCTTATCGCCTCGTTTGACGACTTCTTATGACAAGGAAGGTGGTTGAATTGCAATAGATACATCATATACAAAGGACAGTAAGTTTCCCACGGCCCGTAAAGTAAGAACGTTTGTACACACAATGATAAATATCGGATGTCGGACACTTTCAAATTACATTGTTTTATATTACACAAGACCATTCGATAGGAGCTGATCCGTCAAACATGCTATCCGACATTTTGAATATTCGCATGGTCTGCTAAACCGGACCGATAAATATCCAGTGCACCTGCAAGTCGCATTCCAGAATTGCAGTTGTTTACATCTGGATTTGAGTCATCGGCTTCCCACGTTTTAAATTATGAATACGATACAAAAATGAGTTAAAAATTATATTTCTTACGGAGCTTTTAAAACATTGTATAAAACATACTTTCAGCATTTCGTTCGGTTGTTAGTGGATGAATCCAAAAGCGTCTATAATTTCTACGCTTTCGCAAGTACATCCAGTACAAAATAACAATTTATTTTCTCATTTTAAATGATACACGCATGTTTACTTTAACTATAATTTTAACTCTGCTGCTAAGAACCTCGAATGAAATCGTTTCATACAATTTTATCTCGTTCGAACGAAAACGACGCAGATCTACAGTAAAAATCGGACGTAATGTACAAGAGACCTGAACACCGCCCTTACGATAATTACGTCTCCGACATACGATAATTATCGGTGTTAGTGCAAATGCTCTTAGTCGTAAAACTAAAAATTGATTAAATATACCATCGCCATTAAAAGGGCAAATGATAGCGAAACGTTTTGATGGAAGTGTCGACACAAAAATAAGCTTAAAAGACATGAAGGATAAAGATATAGGCATGATATGGCATGATAAAGATAAAGGCAGGATATGGAATTTAAGAATCAAATGAAATGTAATTTAAAAATTTGCAAAATAATGAGATTTTACTTCAACCAAATCCCACGAACGGAGTTTTTAAAAAAGTACTAGCGGTGATGGTTTAAAACTGGGCGATACATTAAAATATAATCACCTGAAAGAGACTTGTCGATCAAAAGGAGCTGTTCGTTGGTGTGTACGATGCATAGACGGTTCTTTCGATCAGTTCCTTTTTCTTAATTTCTGTTGGGTATAAAGTTTTCGAAACCATCCGTTCAACCTTTTGTCGTTAGTTTATAAGCATGGATACTTGATAAACATGTACGCTTTTGCTCCGGGACGTTTCACTGGAAATTCTACCTAAATTCTTCCCCTATCAATGTGTGCTAAGTCCCTCTCTTTTCAACGGTACATTTGTACTCAACCCCCGAGTTTTTTTGAATTTGAATGTCCAACCAATCACGGCACGCCAGCGAAATGACGAGGCGTTTTTGAAAAGGCTGGGAAATAGTTCACCCTTCGTTTTCTCGTGCCGATTTAGGCGAAAAATAGTTTTCCCACGAGTTCACGGGAGAAGAACTTTAACCACTCAACATCCAGGCTCCGAAGCTATAAGAGAGGCGGGTCAATCGGACTCGTCCTATTCGCTCTCCGATGTTTTCAGTGGCTGGGGTCACCGTGCGGTGATCCCAGTCGCGGTGAAGCTTTCTTTTTGAAGAGTCGCCTTTTTTTGCCTTGGCCGAGAGGGGATGATAGAAAAAAAAGGAAAGGTGTCCTTGCGGCTCGGAGACACCGGCCTCGCCATTCTTTCTTTTTGAGCCTTGATCCTGGTGCTGAATTATTCCGATAGAAGTGATGCAGAGAGTTCTTCAAGGAGTCCGTTGATTTCTTCTGGAACCATCCGTTACATCCTGGCTGAATTATTCCGATGGAAGTGGTGCCGTGACGTTCTACCGACTGAGTTTTTGATGGTGCTATATTCAGGAGCAAGCTTAATTTTTCTTCCTTTTTTTTTGACCTTTTTTTTTAGATTGTTTTGTATGTGTTATTTAGATTAAGTTTTGTATGTGTTATTTAGATTAAGTTTTGTATGTGTTATGAGGGTATTGTGATTTTGTGAAGGGAAACTTTATGTGAAATCGCCCCTTTTGATAACAAAAATGACCACAAATCAGGTCAGACAAAACGGCCAGGTCATGGACGAGGAACGAGTGGTTGGAACTTTTGTCGCAGAGGGAGGGCTATCTGCGGATAAAATTAATCTCTTGCCACTTTTCAATGATGGCAGTTCCTCGGGAAATGTTAGAGAGTTTTTGGCAGAGTGCAAAGAGTTGGCTGGGCATTTCAAATGGACAGACCAAGACCTATTTTTGGCAACGAAGCTCCGATTACGAGGAGAGGCCAAGGCCCTTGTTCGGGAACAGAAACATTCCGTGACAGATTTCAAATCCCTCGAAAAAACCCTGTTGGACCGGTACACCAATAGACCTGACTTGTCATTGGCTGTACATGAGTTTTTCTCATTCAAGCAACCCAACACTATGCCGGTGGCAGTGTTCTTGGCAAAGGCCGATTCCCTATCTTTCAAGGCGTTTTCTACGGGTGATGGTGACCACCAAATTGAGGAGCAATACCGAAACAGAATGCTCAGAAGCATGTTGCTGTCAAATTTTTGTCCTGAAATTAGGCGGGGAGTGTTATCTGCTAACCCTCAGTCAATTGACCAAGTGAAAGAGATAGCCCTGAGGGAAGAACGTGCTTGGATGTCCTGCAAAGCAGAGACTGCACATGCGGAAACCAACCCATTCCATCAAAGCACACCACTTTTTACTGCACAGGCTCAGCCTTCAGAGCAGAGCAAGATCTTAGAATTGGTGGAGTCGCTGTCGAACCAGGTCAAGGACCTGTCGGTTGAGGTCAGCAGGCTGAGAGAGGAAAGACCCAGGGCACCACAACAGAGGGGTGAAACCAGGAAATGCTACAATTGTGGCATAATGGGTCATTTAAGTAGAGACTGCAGGGAAGCGAGAAACACTGGCCTCTCGCCTCGACAACAGCCAAACAGGCTGAGACCTTTTTCATATAGGGAGAACGTAAACAACTACCCGCAGGTTCCCCCACGACAAGGATATCAGGGTCCACCCAGCCAGCAGCATAGGAATTTAAACTAAATTCGGGCCAACAGGCTGTACCACTGTTGGAAGAGTCCCCTCCTTTGATACAACAGATGTTTACGTGTAAAGGATCCAATGACACACTGCCTATGATCATAACACACATTTTTGGAAAACCACAAAAGACACTCCTTGACTCAGGAGCTGGTCTTAATCTGATTGACGCCCAACTTTTGGTTAACAAAAACATTGTCAGAACACCCTGTCATGTTAGGATCAACACAATTGATGGCAGTGGTTTCGAAGTTGACCAGTGTGTTTGTTTGCAAACAAGGATAGGCACAGATGTCTTCACGATTCAATACTTGGTCATGCCTCACAACATGTCAAGTTTTTTTTCAGTCATTCTGGGAAAACCCTTTTTGCAGGAACAAAAATGTCAACTCGATTTCGCCCAAAATTGTTTAAGACTAAATTCCCAAATTCTAACTTTTGAAGCACAGAAACAACAAGGCGAGGAACCAAAAATTCAAGATAAGGGAGTTCCAGCTTCTGTTTATGCTATGTGTAAAACTATTATTCCCCCCCTTTCTCAGAAAATAGTTTTTGGAAAAATTAAAGGCAACGTTAATGGAGATTTTTTTTTCACTGAACCAGCTTGGAATACTGGTGATAAGCAGATCTCGGTAGCTAGATCAATAAGCTTAACTAAACAAACTCAAATTCCCATTTTAATAATTAACCCTTCTGAAACCAGCTACCACTTAAACAAGCTAACTAAACTTGCTCAATGCCACCCCTTAATATCCTCGCATAGCATACCAGGGTTGGACCTCAATTATTTTGCTCAAGATCCAAATTTTGGCAGCTGCGAAGAGGCAGATTTCGAGTGGAGCAAAACCTTTGATTTGAACCATCTGGACACCACTGATAAACAGAAGATTGAGACCCTTTTGGACAAGTACAAGGCAGTTTTTGCTGGTTCTGTGCAGGACCTACCAGGCTGTGACACTCTGTTACACCAGATAAACCTGACAGATTCAGCTCCAGTTAAGAGAAAGTCGTATAGAGTCCCTTACAACTTGAGAGAGGAAATGGAAAACCAAATTACTATACTTCTTGAGGCAGATATCCTAGAACCCTCGACCTCCCCCTATGCTTCCCCTGTCTTATTGGTTAAGAAACCTAATGGCGAATTTAGATTTGTAGTGGATTTTAGAGAATTGAACAAAAAAGTAGTTGCAGACTCGTACCCTCTACCCCTTATTTCGGAAGCAATTGACAACCTCCAGGGAAGTAGATATTTTTCAACCCTTGACTTAACAAGTGGGTTCTTTCAGCAGATGCTTGACCCGGAAGATAGGCACAAAACAGCCATTACCACCAACCAGGGACTGTTACAGTTCAAAAGAACACCTTTTGGTCTAAAGACCAGTGCCAATTCATTCCAACGGTTGATGGAGATTGTACTTTCTGGTTTAAAACCAGCTCAGATTTTTGTTTATGTCGATGACATAGTCATTGCTTCCAGCACTATTGATTCCCATATGGATAAGTTGGAACTAGTCTTTGACAGACTCCTCCAACATAATTTGAAACTCAAACCCTCCAAATGTAAATTTTTGAGACAATCCATCACCTACCTTGGTTTTGTAGTGGCCAACGGAAATATTTACCCCGACCAAAAGAATATCCAAGTAGTGGAAAAGTTTAAAATCCCGACTTGCAGAAAGCATGTGAGATCTTTTTTAGGATGCATAAACTATTATCGAAAGTTCATACCTGACTTTAGCCGTCGCTCAATCCACCTTACTAATTTAACCAAGGAATCCAAACATTTTAACTGGACTCAAGAGGCTGAGAAAGAATTTGATGATCTCAAAGTTGCTTTAATCCAAACCCCATGCCTAACTCTCCCAGATATGACCAGAGATTTTATATTGTACACTGATGCGTCAAATTCAGCTGTAGGAGGAGTGATTGCTCAACTTGACACATCAGGATTCCCCAAACCAGTGGCTTTTGCCAGCAGAAAACTCAACTCAGCTGAGCGAGTCTATAGCACCACTGAAAAGGAAATTTTGGCCATAATTTTTACTGTTGGTTACTTTAGACCCTATCTTTATGGACGTAAATTCACTATTTTCACTGATCATGCAGCTTTGACACATATTTTGAAGTTGAAAGATTCAACTGGTAGAATTGCTCGATGGGCCCTGACTCTATCTGAGTTTAATTATGAGATTAAATTCATAAGCGGCAAGTGCAACAAGGTTGCTGATTTTCTTTCACGTGGACTTAACCACGACACACCACCGACTCATGAATCACAGGCCAACAAATACAATTCTGAGGAAGTTACCCTAGTTAAACAATTATGTACCCTTCAGATCCAAAGTAATGACTCTCACAATTTCCAGGACAAGATTTTGAAAGATATTGCACATAAACAATCTTTAGATGCTAAATGCCAATCTATAATCAAAAGCTTAAACGACTCCAAACCAATCCAACCAACTAAGCTCAGATTTTTCGTACAAGACGGGATTCTAAAATGTAAACAATTTAAAATTTCCAATGTTACAACACAACCCACCAGAATTGTCCTTCCTAAGTCAATGATTCATGACATTTTATCCCAGTTTCATGATTCCCCATCTGTTTGTCATCAGGGTTTAAGGAAAACTCTTTCAACAGTAAAGAAATTTTATTATTGGCCAGGGATGCACGAACACATTGTCAATTGGATTAAATCCTGTAATAGCTGTATGCAACGTCGTGCTCACAAACCTCGAAAATTGGCACCCTTGCAACGTCCCGAAATTCCTCAAGGTCCCTTTCATAAAGTTGCCATCGATGTTGTCGGACCCCTTCCTATAACTGAAAATGGCAACAGGTACATTATTACCTATATCGACCATTTCACCCGTTGGTGTGAGGCTTACCCTGTTCCCCAAACAAAAAGTGTTGATGTAGCAAAAACTCTACTGAATTTTATTTCACGATTTGGCTGCCCCTCCACAATTCTCACAGACAGAGGTTCCAATTTTATTAGTCAAGCAATGCAAGAAGTTTATGCATCCCTGGGGATAAAGAAAGTGAATACCACCGCATACCACCCCCAAGGAAATGGAATTTTAGAGGTCTATCACAGAGGACTAGGCAACGCTCTGAGTCACTTGGTAAACGAAAACCACAACGACTGGGACAACAAATTGGAGTATGCTCTGTTAGCATACAGATCTACATGGCACTCTGCCACAAAACACACCCCAGCATTTTTGGTTTATGGTAGGGAGCTCAAGTTGCCCTACCACATGTTCGAAACCGAACCGCCCTTTTCATACAGGGAGACTGAGGATTTTTCAACGGCACTACTTAAGAGACTACGCACTGCCTATAAGGAGGTGAAAGATAACCTGGTTCAAGCGGCGGAAACACAAGAACAGTACAGGAATCGTTTTGTCAAAGACAAAGGAATTAAAGTGGGAGACGAGGTTTATCTATACTTCCCTAATGTTAAGCCCGGGTTAACTAGGAAGTTCAACAAACCGAACATAGGAAATTTTGTAGTCACAGGAAAGCTATCTGAGGTACTCTTTGAAATTACGGATAAGAGCTACCCTAACCGCAAGCAGCGGGTAAATGTCGACCGACTCACAAAAGCAACCCCACGATTACCGCACGATTCAATTCAGGGTAATAAAGAAACCCACTCCAAAGCTCAATTCCCGTTTGCGGCAACAAACCAAACCCCAACACAGGACGGTATATCAACGGAATATAACTATGGTCCAAGTGGTAGTAGAGGCTGGGTTTATCTTCACCCACATGGGTACCCAACACGTAATGCCAATGTAGTACAACAACCCACACATCCAGGAAACGTTACACAGGCGAACCGGGACAATGCAGTTGCATCGCCCAACACCCACACGTACAACCTGCGTACCAGAACAAATGGTAGAGTGGATAACTAGAAAAGGGAAACACGGGAAAATCCCTTTATATCAATGAAATTCACGATATTTGAAAAAAAAAGGAATTTGTAAATAAGTATTGTTGCTATGGTATAGGAGTTCACAACCTAGACACATTGAGGTTCTTTCTCTTGTTTTTTTTTGGGCTGTAACACCCAGCTTTGGTGTTTTTTTTTTTTGGCGATTTCATATTCTGTGTTTCTTCGCTCATTCCACTTTACACTTCACTTGTATCAGTATTTACATTTGTGTGCATGCCCTTTTGTTTACATTTTTTAAGTTCTGTGAATATTGGTATCTACTTTAGTGAACTTGACTCGACAGTGTTTTGTGTTTTTGCTCGTGTCAGTTTGCCAGGACACACTATTCCTTTTTCCGTCCACAATTTTGTTTGTCAACAACCCACGTTTTTTTGTTTACTGTACCCGTTTTGTTGACATTCCACTATTTGGTTACATCATACTATTTGTTTACTTTGCACTATTTGTTTATGGTACTCATTTATTTTAGTGTGCTACATAATGTATTCGTATCATACAGTTTGTTCTATGGGCTTACATTCATGTGCAATTTTTGTTTACACTATACCCCATTTTGGTCCCAATTTGCATTTATGTTTTAAGTGATTTGAAACTAAAGGTGAACTGATGGTTTTTTATTTTTATCTAATGCAGGTGTTTAGTTATCTCTCAAAGATATTTTTCTTTAGTTAAATTTTTAGTTTTTGGCAATGCTATAACGTTTAATCAAAAGTTTCTATTTAACTCTGTTTTGTTTTTAATTTGTTCCTGTGATACCTGCATGAAGTAGTCCTTCGGGGTTAACGAATACTAAAGTACACAGTGCTCGGTTACCTCATTCACGCTCTATTCAATGGTGTTCTTCGTTCTTGGCTTTAAGTACAATACTTGTTATTGTGGTGGAGCTTTTATGCTAAGGATTTTGTTTCCTAGTTGAGTAGTTTTTTTTGCCTTTTAACTTAATAGAAAAAAAAATTGTTGCAATTTTTTTTAAGGAAGACGTAGGGCATTTGTTGGGTATAAAGTTTTCGAAACCATCCGTTCAACCTTTTGTCGTTAGTTTATAAGCATGGATACTTGATAAACATGTACGCTTTTGCTCCGGGACGTTTCACTGGAAATTCTACCTAAATTCTTCCCCTATCAATGTGTGCTAAGTCCCTCTCTTTTCAACGGTACATTTGTACTCAACCCCCGAGTTTTTTTGAATTTGAATGTCCAACCAATCACGGCACGCCAGCGAAATGACGAGGCGTTTTTGAAAAGGCTGGGAAATAGTTCACCCTTCGTTTTCTCGTGCCGATTTAGGCGAAAAATAGTTTTCCCACGAGTTCACGGGAGAAGAACTTTAACCACTCAACATCCAGGCTCCGAAGCTATAAGAGAGGCGGGTCAATCGGACTCGTCCTATTCGCTCTCCGATGTTTTCAGTGGCTGGGGTCACCGTGCGGTGATCCCAGTCGCGGTGAAGCTTTCTTTTTGAAGAGTCGCCTTTTTTTGCCTTGGCCGAGAGGGGATGATAGAAAAAAAAGGAAAGGTGTCCTTGCGGCTCGGAGACACCGGCCTCGCCATTCTTTCTTTTTGAGCCTTGATCCTGGTGCTGAATTATTCCGATAGAAGTGATGCAGAGAGTTCTTCAAGGAGTCCGTTGATTTCTTCTGGAACCATCCGTTACATCCTGGCTGAATTATTCCGATGGAAGTGATGCCGTGAGTTCTCCTGAAAAGTCCGTTGATTTATTCTGGAACCATCCGTTACATCCTGGCTGAATTATTCCGATAGAAGTGATGCAGAGAGTTCTTCAAGGAGTCCGTTGATTTCTTCTGGAACCATCCGTTACATCCTGGCTGAATTATTCCGATGGAAGTGATGCCGTGAGTTCTCCTGAAAAGTCCGTTGATTTGTTCTGGAACCATCCGTTACATCCTGGCTGAATTATTCTGATGGAAGTGATGCCGAGAGATCTCCTGAAAAGTCCGTTGATTTATTCTGGAACCATCCGTTACATCCTGGCTGAATTATTCCGATGGAAGTGATGCCGTGAGTTCTCCTGAAAGGCCCGTTGATTTCTTCTGGAACCATCCGTTACATCCTGGCTGAATTATTCCGATAGAAGTGATACCGAAAGAATCCACTAAAAGTCCGTTACATCCTTGCTGAATTGCCGAAGAACCGGCGACCCAAAAATTCAAGGAAGGCCGCGTCTTGGATCCTGGAGGCCGACGCCTCTGAACCCAATCTAGATACATCACCCGAGGAACAACGATGGGCAAATATGGTTTTTGTTTTTTATTGCTTTCCTTTGATTGAGTCCTTGCTCCTGAATCGATTCTTTTGATATTTTGATTTTTTCCCTTATTTTTGACCCGTGAAGCGTCTCTTGAGCAAAAGCCCTTATTTTGGTTAATCCATTATGATATCGACTTGAATAACCAAATAGCATGCTTGAATAACCAAGATCGTTTATAAGAATTGATAGTAATTGTTTTGTGTTTTGGTTGTGTGACCTAGGAAGAGTGAATATTATTTTTATCAAGATGTGATACCAATGTTTAGAAAAAAAATAAATGTATTTTTTTTATCTTTAAAGATTTGTTTTCTTTTCCCCTCTTTTAGTGAAACCTAATTTCACTATCTTTACATAGTTCCATCATCAATTACAGTCGGTAAGAGCCTTTTACACAGGGTTTTGTTCACACCGTAATGTAGAAGTTAATTAATTATCCAAGCTCATTAAGAGTATCGGATTCAAAATAGAATAAACCCAATATTTCTTAGTGTCATCTCCCAAATAGTAAAGCCTCAAAAATATTCTGAATACACTAACGCATGTATTCTATCAAGAGGCAAAGCTTTCAAATGCAAGTTCAAGAGTCATAGATGTCAATACTCTAGTTAGAGATGTGCCCCTGATGACAGTTGAGTACATTTTTTAAAATTTTGTGTGCTCGATGGGTCTGCAACAACTCAAACCACGCAAGTCGTAAATGTGTTTTACGTCACTATGCCGTTGTTTCATCCAAACTATGAAATTAGCTATAACCCGCGCTTGTGGAATCGTCACAATTTTTACAAATGACGTAGACGGAGCATGGACGTTGTGTTATTTCATCCGATCGCTCGGGTTTCTGCCACATGGTGGTGAGAAAAATTAGGAATTGTTGATCGGTTCAAATTATTATCCTTCGTGATGAAAAACACTAGTCTGCACTTCGATAGCCAATCGTCTAAGCCGATTCGTAGGCCCACGTGAGCTCTTCAGAGATCTTACTACAGCCATTCCGCCCACATGCTTTGTCTATTTCATGCGTCGATGTTTTACTCATCTAACGAAGAGATTCGTTAAAAATCACGCGGCTTCGAGGCCAACTCGACAGAACCGCTTATTAATTAACGTCGCACTTGAACAACGAGCTTTGGCGACGGTTCGGGATTAATCCCCATTCGGAAGATCCGAGGACAAGACCATGGTCAAATAACGAGGTCATACCTGAACTTGCACCCCACTCTCCAAACTTACATACGTGAGAGCATTTGAGGCCACGACAGATTGAACGTGCACCAGTCCTCTTTCTAAACGACGGTCTTTGGTTGGATTCGCATCCTTCCGGTAGCTAATCCATTACTCTTCCAAACTGGGTGGTTTGGGGTTTTTATCGTAAAAGGGCCAAGCACAAGAGAAAAATGGGGGATAAATGCAAAAAGTAGAAGCGATGGTAAGACAGAAGAGAGGGCGGACACTGTGGTTTTTTGATGCCTGAGCATACCTACCCTGGTAGGATTTCATGGTTAGTTTTATCTGTGACGTACAGAACAGACGACGTCACTCGCCCTATTCGGACTATGCGGGGTTGATTGAAAGATGTAGGAATACTTTTCACGCTCCCCTTCAATAATGGACCGGACAGCAAGATGGGATGGTATAAGGGAAAGAATACAGGCTTTTAATAGGGGTGATCCTCCACGTGCTGCAATGACACTAGCAACCCATCTGGGCATACTTTCAACACGGTTTTGATACACAGCTATGGGTATTGGTGTCCATTCCTGCTGCAAGTATGTCGCCAGATCAGCAGTAGATTTCCGAAGGGGTTACCTCGTCCGTATTTTTCGTTCTAATGCGTCCCACACATGTTTTATGGGGTTTAGACTGGGACTCCGAGTAGACCAGGGAAGGCGTTGAACATGCATATCTCGATACCACTGCTTGTAAGAAGCTGCACCATGATATGGAGCTTTTTTGTCCTGGAAGTAACATTCGTCCCTGCCATAAAATTGCCAGAGCGTAGGAAGAACCTGATTGTCCAAAATGTTCATGCAATCGTCGGCGTTCAATTGACCAGAAACAACATGCAAAGGTTCCAGGCCATACCACGAAAAACACCCCAAAACAAGTAGTCTGATTAAGTGCAAATCCGCTGGCGATCTTTCCATTACTGTAGGGTAGTGTAGATATCCATTTTCGTACCGAAATAGTGGCCCAGTATATCCCGGTTGAAAGAGTAACGGTCTAGCAGGCAGAGGGTTGTGAGTTCAAATCCAACCCAACACCGTCGTGTACAAAGGTGCTGTCCAATTTGACATGGCTTCAAATGCCCTCACGTTGACGTGGTGTGGAAGTTCGGTGAGGTTGGTGCCAGCGTGCCAGTTTTAGAGAATACCTACCTTCCGAAATGGAAAGCAGGATCGAGGCATTTTAAGAGGACCGTGTCTTGTTTTGTTTCCATGCTGATTTGAGGTACCTTTTCCGTTTCGTCGAGCGCGTGAATATTATGAAGTTGCTCCCGGGTGCGGCTCGTTCGTTCTTCCATCCGGTGTGTTCCAGAGGACTTTCCTCCTCCTTGCTGTTTTTCACTCTTCTCCCGTAGCTAAATCAATTTGAGTTCCGTGGCGCTCTGCTGTCAGAACGCGTTCTCTTGCTGTCACAACTCTGTTTGGAGAGACGTTTTAATGCATCTCCACCCCTCTCTTCGGAGTTTGTTTTTTTGTCTTTCTTTCCGAGTTCTTCCAGAGAGTTCTTTGCCGCTAAAAGATTTCACTTTCGTCGGTGTTTCTCGGTGGGTTCTCTGCAGGTAGAGGGGGCGCTACTTTAGCTGTCAAGATCTCCGAGTGTTACCTTCATAGTGTAGGATTGTTCAAATGCTGTTTATAAAAGTAGCTGACTCCTTGCAGCGTCTCGAAATCGGGTCTCTCAACCTCTGAAGAGGTTTAAGTAGCATGGTGGATATGAAACTTCAAAGTGGGTAGGTATCGTTATTTAACGTCCCACTGGAGCAACACAGAGGGCTAGGGGTGACGGTCCTCGATCAAACCCCGAAAGGAAAGATCCGAGGACAATGTCATGCCGTTTTGAACCTAAGTCAGATGACGAGGTAACACACCTGAACTGGTACCCCTCTCTCCAAACGTCCACACCAAGGACATGAATTACCATGGTAGATTTAACGTGCACGATCCTCTACATACACGACTGTCTTTGTTGGACTGAGTTTCGAACTCGTAACCCTCCGGTTGCAATTCCGCTAATTTTCCGACCGGTCTACCGTGGTCCTTTCTTAACTTAGTGTTGAGACCGAATTATAAATAGAAGGAATTTCCCTTTTTTTACTATTTTCATGTTTTCACCTCCTTGTTTCCATTGCATGGGTCTCAAATATATTGGTTATGGTTCGTGCCTATCAGTATGCATCAATAATGCCTCTCAATTTTTATTTTATTACTTGGCGCGATATTTTCCGTTTGGGATAGTTAAATCCTCTCTCTCTCTCTCTCGCTTGGGCAATTAATATTAAACTCTCCAAAGATCAGCAACAAACGACGACACAAAACGACTCAATTAAATCATATTTTTGTCAGCTATTTTCTGATTAATTCCTCTTGTCGAGGAGCAAATAAATTCATAACAAACTTCCCTACTCAACAACCATTATGAAAGGATTTTAGAAATATGTAATATCCAGATTTCGCATACTGCATCATTAAAGCAGGCAATAGACTCATATGACCAAGGGAAGAAAGTGGGGATTAAGGTTATCGGCATCCGACCACTTACTGCAGAATTCCAAACAAATTGAACAAAAATTAACTCGATTCCACATACGACACACATGTATTACTCACAGGTACTTTAACCCCGTAAGTGGTTTCGACACGATATCTCCTTCATCAAGATCTAATGGTTTTGCTAATGACACCTCTTGAATAGCAGGTGGTTCAATAAACGGAGGATCTACTTCCTCATGTCCATCTTGTAATACCATGCTGTCACCGCCGTCACTCAAAATATGAATTTCTAGTTTCATGTGGATGAAGACTGTTGTAGCTGTTGCTAAACACAGGACAGACATTAAGTAGTGGACATACAAGGAAAATTTTAGCAACACAGGAGATATAAATACCCCCATTGATTCTGTCAGGCAAAGGTTGACTGTTACCAAAGACAAAAATGCACCCGTGTTAACAGAGAATCCTGAGAAAGATTCTATTGGTCAAGAAGGTCAAAACGGTTTAGAAGTCAGGCAGGATAGACTACAGGTTGCAGAAAGAAAAAATGCGGGATCCTCTCCAAGTATTAAAAAATGGAAAAGGTAGCGTGAAAAAAAATATTTACTCTTGCGTTGTTCAAGTTGTTAGCGACATCCGAAACAACATGCTTCTTGGTGTATTGGGTGAGCAAGGGGCCCCTAGGCCACCTCCTGAGCTGTCCCCCCGGGAAGATACCAATCGATGTGGCGAGGTGTATCGATTGAGGAGAGTTCTGCGCCAAGCGAGTGAGAGCGAAGTAGACGTTCGGTTATCAGACCACTGGCGGCACTGATCAGACTCTGAGACGGTCAGACCTAAAAGATGGGCGAAACTGTTTTTTTTCCCTTCAAAATAACAGGTCCAACTGTTATTGGCGAATTTTCGGTAACTGTTATTCGCAACACTTTCTTAAGCAGTCGTCAACGAAACAAAACCTATTAACGCACTCAGATTCTCTGTTGTATATTTTGCATCTTAGCAATTTTGGGTATTCCTGAATGTACTATAGAAATTTTATCGCACTTGAAAATGGCTGGCGTTCTGGTCCACGGTTCAATAGACTCTGGTTCTACCGTGTTGGGGTTGTCTAGGCAATGGATTTTCGTTCGCTATATGCATGTCCCCAATAGGACATCCTTCATACATAGAAACCTTTGTATCCAATCACCGTTAACCCTCCAAACCGCATCTAAAATGCCTTACTGAGGTTTAGGACCTATTAAACAGCATCATTTAATACAAAACAAACTTTAATTCACCTTAATCATTTGCAAAACGGACTCAGCGTCCAAGTAAGTACTTTTAAAATGCTTTTTAATTCCATTGGATAAGTTTAAAACCCTAACTCGAGCTTTCAAACCTAACTTATTCTTCTACAATAAAAATCAAACCATCCTTTCTGTCATTGAATGCTCTTCTAAGTTCATGTATTATGCAGTTATAGGACTTATAATTCATTCATTATCAGTTTCCAGAGTTATTCAAAAAGATCGACCCAATTTAATTAATTTGTATTTAATGAAGTATAAATTGGACATGAACGGTCTACATACTAATGAAAAGAGGAAGTTTCAAAGTTTATTTTAACACAGGTTATTAATGTTCAATGTGTCCACCACTTTGCTGCACGGCAGACATCTAAGCGGTAGTCAAACTCGTTCCACACACTAAAAAGCATGTCTTGTGTTTCTGAGACTAGCGCCTCAGCGTACAGCGTAAGTGTCCGACAAGTTGACTCTGATTGACTCCTCATATATATGTTGTATGGTTGTTGTTAGTAGTATTTCTCGCCAACTTATAATAAGGGGAGGCAAAAATGAACTCTTCTTTTAAAGAGCTCCTCTTGCTGAAGCAACGATGGCCAAATGGCTAAAGTCACTTACCATCAGATTGGCGTTAGCGGCGGAGGATGACTTCCCGTGTTCGAACCCAACTGGCGGAAATATTTTTAGATCATCCAAATTATTTTAAAACAATTCCAATTTAATTCCTTTTGATTCTAAATTACTTTTCCTAATTTTTAATACCCTTTTTTTATTTTTCCAAACATCCGTTGATTTTACATAAATAATCTAAAAGCCACTCCTGAACTCACTACCAGCTGATATTTTTCCGCCCCTCTGCCGTCCCCTTTGCTTTAGGATGATGGTGTCGTATCCATCCCTGGTTTAGGACCATTCTGATGTAACAAAAAGCATACATAAAACACTAACTTATATAATTATTAACTTATATAATAAAAGGATACAATTTTCGGTTCAAAATGTTAAAACCTTTCGAAAACCGTTCCTATCAGTCAAAGAGATCTGCGCCAAAACGTAGATAAATAGCCAAATGAAACACCTTTACGTCTCAGGCACATGATCATACCAGCCAATCAGAGTCAACTTGTCGGACACTTACGCTGTACGCTGAGGCGCTTGTTTTCTGAGTGCACCGCATCAGTGACATGGTTCCGCAGGTCGGCCAGAGTTGTTATGGTAGCTTCACACCAACGGCGACAGCGACAAAAACACCGGACTCTTCGCTTTGCGCATGCGTATTACAAACAAATCTTGTTTCTCCCGGTTCGTCTTTGTCGCTGTCGCTGCGCTTTCAAGTCTTGGAGGAAGTTCAACTTTTGTCTCTGTCGCCGTATTGACAAGCCAATCAGACTAAAGCCTAATCCTGTTTCGGTTGATGTTTTTCACCCAGCAAGCTACAAATTAATAATATCGAAATCCCATGGGCTCAGGAAGCTAAATACCTAGGTATTATCCTAGACAGAAGACTCACATGGAATCGGAACACAAAAAACGTTATACATAAATTCCGAGAAGTAAAACGTTAACTTTTCAACCTAATTTCTCGGAATTCGCCAATGACTATTGAAAACAAAATCCTCGAGAAATTTGGGGATCTATCTACTAATAACAAAAATATAAATTCACTTGAAATCCTTCGAACTTTTACACACCGAACCATCTCCAAAGCAAGATGGTTCCAACGAAAAACAGAAATTATAAGACACGTTCTTAGAATTACCTCCCTTAAAAACCTTATCGCTAAACTTTCCAAAAAAAAATAAACCACGATATTTAATGCAGATAGCTGATTAAAATCTAACCCCTCTTTGAAGAGACATTATAAAGTAGCTCTCAGCACTATTTTTTCCTTGCCCGAAAATAAGTACTTTTTAACTATTCAACTGGTACTAGCAATAAACTGGTACAGTCAATATAGCAACGTTCCAAATATGGGTCACTATTTTTAAGCACCTCCGGTCGCGGTCAGTACTTGGGAGGGTGATCGCGTAAGCTCTTTACTGATGCTATACTACTTTTTAAACTTTTATTACCACTTCATAGCTACTTATTTAATTCCAAACAGCTTATTTTACTTTATTTCTACTATTTAAATTATGGGCATTCCATTTTAGAATTAAGTCACTCCACCAAAATTGTTCTACCGGAGATAAAGGCCGCTTAGCACGTCCAACAAGAATAAAAAGAGTTTTATTAAAGGCGGAGAGGCGCGATCTGTCAGCCATCTTGCAGAATAAGAAATACATATTTTGCTTTCGAAAAAGAAGGTTATGCGCAAAGAAATTGCTGCTGGTGTGAAAGCTCTTTTAGCAGCAATAGAGACAGGCGACAAAATGTTGCCTGTCTCTGTTGCTGTCGCCCTTGGTGTGGAGCCACCATTAGTAGAGGTGGGACGTAAACAGCATAGCCCCACAAGAAAAAGGAAAAAGTCACACTGCTTGAGATCAGGAGATCTCGGTGGCCTGAAGAATGCCTGCCTATTGGCGCTAGTACCCTAGTTGCCGTTTACGCAACTATCACCGCACAAAAAAAAACTTTTGAACTTTCTCTTTCCTTCGGTATGTAGACTGTTCATATCCAATTTATATTTCGTGAAATACAAATTAATTAAATTGAGTCCATCTTTTTGAATAAACCTGTATATTGGTTGGGTAATAGGGTCTTGAACGTAAAGCCTAATGAGATCACATTCACAAACAAAATAAAATTAAAATTTCGAAAAATCGAGGATACACAAATTTTGAATTTTTTTTTTCATCTGAAATTATTTATAGATACAGAACTCTCATGAATTCTAAATGAGCCAACTACTTCCCATTGGTTAATTTTTATGACACAAAGGTCAAGCTACATCCACTTCTGGTTGGTTATATGAGAAGAGAGCCCAAACAACATCTATTTCTGGTTGGTTAGTTTTATTGCACTGGAACAGCAACATCCTTTTTGGATTTATTAGTTTTATGGTACAAAGGACAAAGCAACATCTACTTTTGATTGGTTAATTTTTACGGAAAACGGGTCTAAATTTTATCCATTTCAGATTGGTTAGTTTTATGACACTTGGGCCAAGCAACATCTTCGGATTTATTAGTTTTTATGGCACAAGGAACTAAGTAACATCCATTTCTGTTAATTTTGTGTTTCCAGGTGCAAGGTTTCAAATAGAAGGCAGCAGAAATCCAATGCTGCTGATGGTGTTATCATTTTTTACATCTTCCAAGATTCTCGGGCAAACTTCCCCTGGTGAAAATGAAAATAATGAATGAAACCAAATTCCATGCGATCCAACAAAAAGCTCAAACTCGATTGCTTGACACCGCTGGGGGTGCAAATTATCGAAAATCAATTGACTGTATTGAAAACCAATTGTGTGCTGTCCAAAAGTAGCAGCCAGATGGGTCACGTAAACACTTGACTGAAGCGCACACCGTTTGGGGATATATCGCTCCAGAAAAGGGACATCTCAAAAAAGTGCATTTTACTGAAGAGCCCAAAGATTGTAAAAAAATCTTTCATTACGAAACAGTTTCAAAAAATCTGTCATGGTTTTATTAAACTCACATTTCCTGATTTCCATGCTTGAATTTAACAGAATGTTACATTAAACTTTCATTTTGTGGTGGCATGTTTCAAGAATATAAAGGTTTTAGATTGGATTTCTTATTCAAGCACCCGTTTAAGCTGCGTTATAACTTTGAAAACAAAAGTACGTTGAATTTAATAATCTTATAGATAAGATTACAGGCAAATTAAAAACCCGTCGAACTTCATGACTGACTAATCATTACCAATAATGGTCGCATTCAACGTCAAAGTATATTCGTCGTCAAAGATATAAATCTTGAAGTTCGACGGGTGTTTAATTTGCCTGTTATCTTTGAAATTTTTTTTCTTTATCAGTTCAACACTTGCTTGTGCATACAGGCTGGTCGAAATTCGAAATAGAAACCGTTTCCTTGTCCGAAAACCTGACGTGGCGTGGAAGTTTGGAGATTTGGGGTGACTGTTCATGTGTTGACCTTGTCATCTGACCGTGGTTCAAAATCACGAAGAATTGTCCTCCGATATTATCCTTATGGATTGATAACGGACGGACGCCAACAGACCGTTGTGTTGCTCCAGTGCGACGTTAATTCAACTACCAACACTGTCGAAAACCAGCGCCGCAATAACCCGGTTAGAAGAGTAGCGGATAAGCAAGCGGAGGGTCGCGAGTTCGAAACTTGATCCAATCGCACCTTCTTCTACATGAAAGATGGTGCACGGTCAATCTGTCGTGGTATCAATCGTCCTCATTTTGGCGTGGTGTGGAAGCTTTGAGAAGTGGAGTGCCGGCTTAGTTGTTGAAGTCGTCATCTGACTGGTTAAAAATTACGATGTATTATCTTCGGATCATTCCCTTCCGGATGGATCGCGAACCTACGCCAATGGCCCGCTTTCAGTACGATGTTAACTTCTTGCCTACCTTAAAGTTTCTATTATAATTTTTAAATCACCGGTTTTTACATTTGAATATATATATTTTTTTTGCATAGTGTGCTTTTGTATTTAGGAAAGGCAAGAACGCTTCGCAGACGCAAAAAAAAATTAAAAAAAATTAAAAAAAAAATATATATATATATATATATATATATAAAAGAAAGTTTCGTCACCTGGACTCGTTCTTTAGCTAGAAACCTCAGAATTCCGATGAGCGAGGGATGATGCAGCTGCCAGAGTAAATAATGTAATTTATAAATGAAATAATTTCTTCAATTTTTGTCCAAATAAAATAGGTTTTTACCCGTAAAAAAAACTCATCATCCTAGTACAACAGCCATTTCTGAAATGCATTTTTTTGAGTACGTAAGGTAATTTTAATAAACGTCGTATTAGAGCAACACAACGGGCTATTGACGACGGTCCGGGATCAATCCCCTAAGAGAGAGATCCGAGTACAACACCACGTCATTTTCAACCATGGTTCGATGACGAGGCACCTGAGCTGGCACACCTCTCCAAACTGCCACACCCACCAACTTTCGGCCACGACAGATTTATAGTGTGCCAGCTGCCTCTACTCCATACGTTTACAAATATCCATGCACTGACCTGGATTTGAACCAGGAACTTTCCGATCGAGAGACCGGTGGGTCGGCGCATTTTTTTTGGGTAGGGGGGAGGAAAGGAGTGCTCAAGCCCCCAAATGGAAATAAAAGCTTCAATCAAAGGGGGTCTGTCGCATGCAAGGACAAGACACGAGCCAAAGTAATCGAATGAGACGGGTCGATCCAATTTTCCGAAATCCTTAACTCCTCCCTAACGCGATTTACTTACCTCACTTCGCTTCTCCTTCGGGTAGGAGAGTCCCGAAATCCTTCCGGAGGCCGGTCTTTGGAATTCCTAATGGATAAATAATCCCAGAAAACTTCCTTCTTTACCGGGAGAAAAAAAAGCTGGAAGTTTCCTGGGGCCCCTTCAATTAATATCTTATCGAGAGATCTCGTCGCAGCGCACGTGCGACGGTCGCTGGGATTTGGGATGATGAATGAACTACGCTCGGGAATTACTTTGAAACGCGATAAAAAAAAGTGCTGCAGATAAAGCGAGGTTAGAGTGTGTGTTCACGCTTTTTGGATCAAAATAACGTCGCGAGGGGATAGACTTAACGTTGTTGTTTTTCCGATAGCGTCGCATTACCTCGTTGCTGCGTACAGCTGCGGGGGGGAGGGGGGGGGCAACTCACCCCTCTTCGCCTTTGAGCGGTTTCGACGGGATTTCTCGTCCAATAAGGTCTGTTCGTCATCGGACCGTGGTGCAAAATGACGCGATGGTGTCCTCTGATCTTTTCCTTAGGGATTTATCCCGGACCGTCGCGGTCTGGTATTTGAGGTGTTAGCCTCAAGATCGGAATGTTCCTGGTTCGAATCCGGCATGGATGTTTGTAAGCGTAGGGTGTAGAGGCGGCTGGTGTACCTTTGTTCGTTCGTGGCCGAAAGTCCTCACGTTGGGTGGTTGTGGAAGCTTGGATGTGACCTTGTCATCTGACCGTGGTTCAAAATGACGTGGTGTTGTCCTCGATTCTCTCCCTTAGGGGATTGATTCCGACCTCAATAGCCTATTCAGCTCGTACATTAGTACGACGTTAGTTAAAAAAAATTACCCAGGCCGTTGCTAATAGCCCGCTGTATTGTTCCAGTGCGACATTATTTAAAATACAAGGTCGGACGTTTTGTTAGTGATCTCGTCGAGATAAAACTATTCTTTTACTTAGAGGGAATTAAGATCCAAGTGGGTTAACAGAAGTCTCACTTGCCAACAACTGGTGGAAGAGAAAGGGAACAACAACCGGTGAGTTGGGAGTTCGAATCCAACCCAAGACTGTTGTCTACAAAGAGGCTCGTGAATGTTAAATCCGTCGTGACCTTGAATATCCCCTCATTGGCGTGGCCTGGAAACTTGGAGAGTAGACTGCCTGCTCAGACGTGACCTTGTCATTTGACCGTGGTTCAAAATGACGTGGTGTATTGTCCTCTGATCTTTCCCTTCGAGGGTTGATCCCGGACCATCGCCAATAGCCCGGAAATACCGATTTTCAGAAAACAACCACCGAGTCGTAACTCCAATCTTCCCGAAGCATCCCAACTTTGAACGCGATTTTGCAGATTCGCGCCTTTGGTGGTCACCCGATGTTCTCTCTATAGTGCGTTACGTATGAGTTCGATTTATCTTTTTGTCATAGCAAGATATCTGGCGCACTTGAGATACACGCGATTACCATCGATGCGGCCGAGCTGACAAACAAGGGCATCCTTCACCGAAAGGGCGTCTATTCGAAATATAAATCTTCCATCTCTCGCTAAGTCCTCATTTTTGAGCGACGGAATAGTATCACGTAACGCAGAACTATTTCCTCTCGGGCAAACATCGGAAGCGGAAATCAAGAAAAGAAACGTATTACCGAGGGTATTTCTTATCCACTGGGAAGTTGACAGAAATGAAAGCTCTCTGCTCTTGTCCCGGGGAAGAGGCCCGCTCTTTGTTGTCCTATCATTTCTTCTGTAATTTCCCAGGATAGGAAGTGGTCACGACTTGTCGGGGGAGCAAAGAGCCTGCATTTTCCAGGCTTCAAAAAATAAATGGAGGTTTTTCAGCATAAAAAATATTTGCTTTTTTTACTCGCTATGGACAATACATTCAACAGTTACGAAAAATAACTTCCGGAATAACTTTCATAATTTTTTTGTCTGATGACTCATTATCACAGCTTGCCGTTCTTTTGTATGATATTGGTATTTTTTCAATTAACTGGAGGAACACAACGGGCTATTGGTGACAGAATTCGTAATAGAAAGATCCGGAGACACACGTCATATTTTGAATTCCGGTCAAATAACGGGCAACATTGAGCTGGCGCCCCATTCCAAACTTCCACACCACACCAATTTGAGGACATTTAAGGTCACGACGGATTTAACGTGCATCAGACCCCTTTGTACACGGCGGTCTTGGGTTGGATTGGAACTTGCAACCCTGGTTGCTAACACGTTACTCTTCCGACCAGGCTACTACGTCCCAGCTCTTTCGTGTAAGAAATGCGTTTGAATTCAATTCTTATATCTTTTAAATCTGAATAGAGTTAAATGAATTCTATTTTTGTTACTCTTGGTATTTATTTTACGGAGCAACACAAGGGGCTATTGGCGATCCGGGATTAGACCCGAGGGGAAAGAACCGAGGAGACCACGTCATTTCGCTCAGATGACGTTTTATTTCTTGAATCTGTTGGTTTGGTAGGCTGAAAAGCCACGAAGTGCAATGTTAGCTACCGGAGAGCTGCGAGTTCGAAACTCGATTCATCCGAAGACCGTCGAATATGCGGTGCTGGTGCGCGTTCAATCTGTCGTAGCCTCGATTATACTCAGGTTGGTGTGGAAGATTGAGGGGCGCCAGCTTAGGTTTTGACGTCGTGGTACCTCGTTGGCCGCTGTGTTGTCCTCAGTTCCTTCCCTTCGGTTTTGATCCCAGATCGTCTTTACTAGATGGCTTATCGTGTTCCTCCAGTACGAATTGAATGACTTACCAGGTAACCGATTATTTAGCGCTTTGGCCTCGGTTCTTGATTCGAAACCCGATCTCTGTATAGGTAAAGGTTCGGAATCCACGTTAATCCTACTGGTGATTGTCTCGACGAGGTCATTAAGTAAACTCTCCAGATCTTGATGGACGAGATATCTCGAAGTCTTTTCTCGTCATTACAAGAAAACGGACCAGATCTTGATTTCATCATTTTGAAGAAAATCTCGATAATGACGAGATATCTCATTAGTGAAATGGGTCGAATCTTGATAGACATCTCGTCCCAAGCCGTTTGGAGGGTTATGTCTCGATCTATTTAACCCTTGTATAGCAAAACATGCCCCTACAGCAGTGGTTCCCTAACTTACCATGTCCATTGTGACGTACTTGCCTAACCCTGGGTAGCTGGGTAGCAAAATATGCAGGGAACAGCACTATTGATTCTGCCCGGAATAAGGTGAGATTTATTCAGGGTTTCTGGATTAATATAGAAAACTATTTACATCTTTTCACAGGAGATAGCCTCCTAGAAAAATCCAACAAGAATCCACGGTGAACATAAACAAACAGGAGATGGCCTCCTGCAGTGAAATCACGAGAGTTCAAGTTGAATGGACAGGAGATCGTTGAATCCTCGCAGCAGACAAGAATGAACGATCTCTTCAGCAGACCGTGGGGTCTTTCAGGAACTGTTTCCTTAGAGGTGTGTTTCCACAATTCGATTCGATCCGCAGATCTAGCAGGCACTTGCGTCCTGGGAATACGTTTTAGGACTCTAGGTCCGAGGCGACTCTTTCTGTTCCACAAATGGAAGCGTCGTCTAATTGCAAGCGTGAACGTCGTCTGCTGAAAAACTCTTCTCGTCGCCGGTTCGAAAATTTGGGGGTCTTGACGTCATGTCGAGTTAGTACTCCCTGATTGGCTGTGACGGCAGGTGAACGCTAATTCCGAAGAACCCTACTTGCCAGCTCGCTCCCGACAACAAGTCTATGTAACGCCTTTTTCAGTCTGAAGTCGTTCTCAGGCCTCGCGACACCTGTTTCGTCAAAGGCGTGCCGAAATGAATAGTCTATTGAAATATAGTGTCAAAAGTCCAGACATCTTGTCTGGGCCCGGGCGCCTTGTTGCAAGGAATTTGCGGCGGTACTTGAGGTTTTTTTTCGAAGGGTGTTAGAAACGTGGGAATCATTATTTGATTCCTCACACCATGGACCACTTCTTACTGAAAAAACCTATTATGAACCCTCAAGTGAAATAACTACATAACTGTACATGTGAAATAACTATACATAACTGTACATGTGAAATAACTGTACATGTCTTGAATGGTAAATGGTGACGTAAAAATAAAATATAAATAAAATATTTTGATACTAGTAGCATTTATTCAAATTATAACTTTTGTTTAAAATACAAAAACAAATTTTTTTGAATGAAACGGGTGAACCTGAGGCGGATGATGTGAGATTATTTAGGTTCGGCTCTATGTTTGTGAGTAACATTCGTAAGTCTCCACGAGCACTAATTTCCAGTCGGTTTCTTTATTCGTGATGAGGCTCATAACTGCACTAAATTCACGTTCTACCAAATAGGAAGACGGGAAAGCAATCAACAGCTTCTGTACAGTGGCTCATAATGCAGGATATAAAATTGGTATCTGTTTTTGTAACCAGTAGAATTTGTGGTTCAAAAATTGGTTTCAATTCCTAATTTGTGGATAATTAAATAAATTACTCCTGTATTAGTATGGATTTATCTGAGTGTGCGGGCCTACTTGAAATAGTGCCCAACACAAGATCGTGGATAACCAAGTGAAGAATTTTTGGCTGAGGTCCGAATAAAGAGCCGTTAAACGAAGCAAGCAAATATTGATCTCATTTTTGCAATTTTGAAAAATTTGGGAACAGGATTTTCTATTTCAAGTTTTGTTTGTATAGAAAGAGTTTTGTAACAAATACAGATATTATGCTTTTAGTTTAGATTAAATTTAATTGATCACCTTGTAGCTTCAAATTGGTTTCGTTAAATTTGGCAAATAAGTCAGTTATGAGCCATGTCATTTTTTGAATTCATTTAATTGACCCGCACTCTTAACTTTCCAGGAATTCCAACACAGAATTAAGAGTGCATAAAATCGATCCAAACATGCATTTTTAGATCACTAACATATACTTCCGTGTTAAGTAGTTAACTGTTATAATCTTCATCATTTTATAAAAAAAGTTGAGCAAATAATCTCATTTAAGACATTCCTTTTGATTTTATTAACTGCTCTAATGACATAATCTAATGAGCCATACAAGCGTTCGAGAAGATTTTAGGCGACTAAATGTTGTCGATGGTATACCTTAATTCTTTGAGTTAACTTGTTTCGTCCTACCATTACCCGACCACCGGCAGTAGCAACGGAGAGGATAGTACTCAAGGGTATAATTTGAAATCGAAAAATCACACACACACACATTTTGAGTCATTAAATATTGTTTCACCTTTAGTATCAGTTTCCGAATAGTTGACAAATAACAATTCGTTTACAAATCGAACATTAGCTAAAAGTAAAGCTTTGTATCATGGCAAAGTTGACTCGTCAAACTGTATAGAGTATTTACATAAAGAAGTTTCTACGCACTGAGCCATTTCGTCAATCCTTGTATTTTACTTACCGATCTATACTTTTAATTTATCCAAGACGTAAAAATAGCTACCAATTCTTTTATTGCTATTTATTTTGACTTTCATAAAAATGAAAATGGGTCACAATCGTTTAACTTTATATTAAACCTTCCACGTACCCCAAATTAATTTTAATTTACCACAGACCCCCCCCCCTCAGCGGTCACAAGGACCCCTGGGGGTCATTAGGAACCAGTGCCCTAGAGGGATAAAGTAAAAGAATTGAATTGTAATCAACTAACTGCATTTTAATTTCTATGAGTTTAAGATACTCGCATCATAAGATACCCGTGTTTGGATGAGGAACCGAGTTCCTTCTGCGGTGTGTTCTCGGGAGCACAGCTTTAGCGGGCTTCACGAACCCGAGGTACCCTAGCGTTCTATTCTTTTCACGTAGGGTTGAATGACTCTGGTAAACACGGGGATCGCGACCCCAAGATGCGATCTTTCTCTGCTTCTCTCCATCCTCTGCTTTCACAGTTGCTGAACAATGTCAATCTTGTTTGAACAATGTCCCGAATTGGCCCTTGCGCCGAGAAACCCGAACCGACCTTCCATCTGCAGAAGGCTGCTTATGGTGCTCTCTACAGCCGAAGCGTTTGCTTCATGGCATATGCGGCCATAGATCGGTATCTTTTCATAAAACTCGGAACTTTTTGATAAGTCTACGAATCGACCCACCCTCTCGACACTGGCAGAGTAATGTACCAGAGTAAACTTGGTAAGGTAAATGGGGGTAGATGGCAATCACTCCCATAGGAGGGACGCGGGTAATTAAATCTGAGGGAAGAGTAAAGGATTAGCAAGTGAATGAGTTCGAAACCAACTAAAGACCGTCGCGTACAAAGGCGGCTGTTGCACGTTAAATCTGTCGGACCTCCAATGTTCTCACGATAACGTGGTGTGGAAGTTTGGAGAACGGGGTGCTAGGTCAGGTGTGACCTAGTGATCTTACCGTGATTCAAAATGGCGTGTTGTCTTTGGGTCTTTCACTTCGGGTTTAATCCTGAACCGTCGCCTGTTGTGTTGCTCCAGTGCGACTGACTTAAATAATTCCAAATGCCATTTTTCCTCGGGGAATTCAACCCTGACCGTCGTCAATTGCCCGTTATGTTACTCCAGTACCAAGTTAATTAAAATACTTACCGTTACCGACTACAAATACCATTTATTATAGATTTTTGTTATATCACATATGAGGGAAACCCCAAAGAAACTGGAAAGAATTTAAAAAAAATCAAGTATTTATTTTTACAAGTTCATATTTTAGTCACTCGGAAGTACTCTCCGTTTGCCTCAATACAGTGGTCAGTACGTTTGTTCCACTTGTGAAAGAAGTTCGTAAACACCGTCCAAGAGATGCTTCTCAAAGCTTGTGTCGTTTTTTGTTTAACCTCATCCACATCCTCAAAATGTTTTCCTTGAAAGTCCTTGTTCATCCCCGGGTTCAAAAAATTGTCGTACGGAGTCAGATCGGGTGAATAAGGAGCGTGAGGAAGTGGGCCATTTTGGGTCAAAACTGCTTGACGAGCCAAGAGGTGCGCAGGTGGGTTGCCATGGTCGAACCACCCCTCTCAAGTTTGCTCCAGTTCAGGCCGTTTTCTACGAATGGCATCTCGCAAATGCTTTAAAGCTTCTAAGTAAAACACCTTTTTAATAGCCTGAACCGGTCAAACGAACTCTTGATTGGACGACTGGTTCTCCCTCGGTTTTTCGTCACCACGAATTTTCTGGGTGTTATCGTCCGTTTTTCAGATTGACGGACGACCTGACCGAGGTTGATCTTCAATCGACATTTCACCCAAACGGGCAAAGCACTCAAAAACTTGCGTTATCTTCTTAGCACCCTCTTTGTAAGCTGTCTGTATCGTTTCAATACCGGATTTTCCCAACAGGAAACGCCGACCAACCGGTATAGTGGTTAAGGTGTTAGCCTCTAGATCGGAAGGTTCCTGGTTCGAATCCGGATCGGGGCATATATGTTTGTAAGCGTATGGTGTAGAGGCGGCTGGTGCACCTTAAATCTGTCGTGGCCGAAAGTCCTCACGTTGGGTTGGCGTGGAAGTTTGGAGAGTGGGGTGCCAGCTCAGGTGTTGTTTCGTCATCTGACCGTGGTTCAAAATTACGAAGTGTTGTCCTCGGATCTTTTCCTTAAGGGACTGATCCCGGACCGTCGTCACTAGCCCGTTGTGTTGCTCTAGTACGACGTTAACTAAAAAATTACCAATTACCCAACAGGAAACAAAATTGAATTGCAGCGCACTGTTTCCGTGTGTCCGCCGACTTCAAAATCGACGAATGCCAAAATCTCAATTTAAAAAATATATTCACTCACTTGCTCAAGGTTGACATCCGATGACGCCGCTTGTCAGACTAATGGTTGAGATCCACCAAGCGGCAGAACCCCGTACTACATAAATCAAGCCCGCCAGAGCACCTGTCCGGTTTCTTTTGGGTCCACCCTCGTGTTTTAAAATTTGTTCATGTTTGAAAGTATTGTTCGTAGCGAAGACATTGTGTCTAGATTGGAACTGCTGAACAATTGAAATTTCGAAAACCAAATTCTTCCAAATAAACAGAAGCTGTGTTAGACATACTGTATGGTTCAAGATGTATCATACTAGGTTTCAAATTATAGACAGACAATAGCATGTCCAATCTCAACTGGGTTGTTGATCAACTTTTTGAACCACCTGCAAAAATGTCTTCCTTTTCCGGTTGGTAAGACAGTCACCAAGGCATATTTATTCCATTGAAGGGGTGTTTGATCTGTGAAATTGGGTTCCGTTTTGGTTGTATTAACATTTAAAATTCTATTCCAGAATCTTTATTGACTTTTTTACTTGAGTTGATCCTATTTTAAATCCATTGGCAAGACGCCAATGCAAGTATTTGCAGAGCTTTCTCGTAAGAAGTTCTGTATCATTTAGGAAAAGCGAGTAAGGAAATTCTTAGTATTTGGTTTAATTTATTTAGAAGTCTTTGTTTCTTGCGATCCAATTTTGAGCTCCGTCCAGGATTATTATTCGGATCTTTCCCTCCAGGGACTGATCCCGGACCGTCGTCAATAGCCCGTTGTGTTGCTCTATTACGACGTTAACTAAAATTACCTTACCGTCCAGGATTATTCTTTCGATCCCTGTATCAATTTTGAAGTATTTTCTCGCTTAATCCCCTAGTTGTGCTCTTCGATAGCTCTTGCTGTAAATGGCTACTGTTGCGTTGGTAGATTTGAATAAATAATAGTCAATGCGTCTAATAGAACACAACATTTTTTTCTTTCATCTTAATTTGACTTTTTTCCCCACCACTGAATTCAATAAATAAACAATTCAAGAACAGTCGACTGTAGTAAATTTTTACAAAAGAGACTTAGTTTTGATGACAAGGAATTTAACCTTAGGGTAGGTTGTTATGGTGTTTTATGGCGCAAGGTTCACATATCGGGCATAGCTGCTCCAAACACGAGACAACGTCCAGTAAAATCTGTCATCAAAAGAGAAAAAAAAAGAGTGCTTGGGAATACAGTAGCAGGATGAAAGCAAGAAAAAGATCTCTTGGGTATCAAATATATGTAGTTATTTTATTTAACGTCGTACTGTGCAAAGTACGGCAGGTTTTTTGCGATGGTTCGAGATCCATCCCAAAGGGAAAGATTCAAGGACATCACGTCATTTTTAACCACGGTTAGATGACGAGGTCTCAACTGAGCTGGTGCTCCATTCTTTAAACGTGAGTACATTAGAGGCCACGACTGATTTAACGTGCACCAAGCCCCTTTGTACTCGACGATCATTCGAACTCGCAACCCTCCGGTTGCTAATTCGTTATGGGTATTTGTGTCCATTCCTGATGCTAGAATGTCGCCAGCTCAGCTACAGATTTTGGACGGGGTTCCTTGGTCCGTATTCATCGCTCTAACGCGTCCCACACATGTTCTGTTGAGTTTAGGTCAGGATTCTGAGCAGCCCAGAGAAGACGTTTTACATCCATGTATCGATACCACTGCTCGACAGAGGCTGCAACATGACATGGAGTGTTGTCGTTCTGGAAGTAACATTCGTTCATTCCATAAAATTTCCAGAGCGTAGGAAGAACCTGATGGTCCAAAATGTTCGTGTAGGCGTCGGCGTTCATTGGACCAGGAACAACGTGCAAAGGTACCAGGTCATACCACGAAAAACACCCCCAAACAAATAGTCGGATTTTATGCAAATTCGCTGGCGTCCGGTTCATTATTGTAGGGTAGTGTACATAAATATGATGAAAGCTATTTCTTTAGCACAACAAATTTATTAAACATCACAAAACAGCACACACGTTGAATAATACAATACGACACGCGAAAACACGATGCTACATGCTCGACGACGCGTTCAACGCTCATCATTTCATAAAGATGACTCAGAGTAGTGGCGCAGTTCTTGGTACCGGAAGTACCACCAGTACTTCTGAACTTCACACCTTCCGTCCAGGTTCCATTGCTAAACCCTGTCTCGTACGTAGAAACTAAACTAGGCGTAATGTCACGAAGTAATTTCCTTAATTTTTCTTATCTCATAAAGAGCCATTGATAAATGTGTGTATGTGTCCCAAATGACCAGAACAAAAACCAACGTTCACTTGCTGAATACAAACTGACCACATATGCATTAATGAAAATAAAGAAACAAAACATACGTATGCAATACGCTATTAGCCATACACAATGTTTTATGGCGCGATGCCTATATATTTGGCCAAACTCCATCGAACAATTTCAAATAAATAGACATACATACTCACAAAGAAAGTTTTACAGACTCAAAATGCATAAAAACATGCCAGTAGGATTCGAACTGTCTACGACTCTTAGGTTGGTAGCGTATTGAGCGAACCATGGCGACCCCGTGGTACATAAATTTAAGTTATTCAGTGTATGATACACGAGGAACCAACCACTTCGATACGAAAACTGCGTGACAATAAAATGGTACTTCTGTGATTATTAAAACGATACACGCAGCTGCATATGCAGCTCAGGGAAACATCGCATTACAGCCACTATTTTTCATCCAACTTCTCTGAAGGGAAAAAGCGAACGTAAAAAAATACCATCGGAGTCAACCTCAAATCCAAAAGAAAGCCGGGCGCAGGAAGCAATCCCGAGTTCGTTTGTCGTACGTCCCTCCGAACGAAACGAGTGTTTTTCATTTAAACCATCCTCTTCAAAGAGAGGAAAAAACATACTTTAATTTTAAAATGTAAGAAACGGATGGGAAAAGTGCAAATAAAATTCTGCGCCATCATCAATATCTGTAAGAATGAGGCATGCAGAAGAAACTCACTCAAAGTCTGAGCAGATGAACCCCAAGGGGAAAAAAACGGAGTGTCCTTTCCCCATGTCCCTACAGTTGCCTTTCCTCCCTGTGAAGTTGTCTTTCCAGTGGAGAGCCCCACAGGATAGACAACTTTACAGGCTTTCAACGCATCGGGGAGGGAGTTTCACCCCTCCGCCCGAAGGGGGAACAGGAAGTCAAGGGGGGGAAAGGAAGATGAGACGATGATCTGAAAAAGAGTCCAGTTTTCTTTCGCTCATCTCTTTTACATTCCCCCTTTTTTTTCTCTCTTGTCTCTGGGAATAATAATAATAAATAGATTTATCATTCTTTTGTGGGTGTTCTCTCGTTCTTTTTTTGTATCAAAATGGGGTTGTGGGAGAAAACGATGTGTTTCATCATAAGATCCGAGAGGATCGGTTTTCTTTTGGAATACGAAAGAGGCTCTCATTTAAGCGCTCCTTTCTTTCTTTATTTCTTTGTGAGGGTTGACTTGGAAATGCTGCATCGATACTAAAGCGATACGATGCGGATGGTTCTTGCAGATGCGAAGAGGAATTCTCGAAGAAGGCAGTGGGAATTTCAAAAGAAGTTCAGTGAGGTCGGTTAGGTTTTATGACGCAAGGGCCGAAAACTGACAAGCTGCGGGAAGCTCAATGGAAATAATAAATCAAATATGCTGAAGTGGGAAAAAAGCGAATAGGACCAGAGTGAGAATTGAGCGGTAAAGTAAAAGTATACAGATGGTTAGAATAATTTGTTCAACGGGAATGCAATAAATTGCAAAAAATAAAACGTGTTCATCAGCAACATGAAAAATAAAAAAACGGACGGGCTGTGTAGGGACTAGGGATGCAACATCGATGTCGATGTTTAAAAACATCGATGTTTTTAAAAAAAATCGAAGTATTGGAGTCGTTGTTTTTGTTACACCGATGTTTATACTTGTCAATATTTTTACGTTGTCGATGTTGCATTTTTAAATAAAAAAGTTCCGTTATAAAATTTTTTAAAAATAACCAAGTAGCATAATTTTTACAATCAGCAAATTGAACATACTTTTAGACCAAAGTGGCCAAGGGTGTAGAGTCTGAAAAGTAGGTATGCGAGATCGATGTCAAAGTTTTCAAAACATTGATGTTTTATAATAAAAAAAAACATCGATGTATTGGAGCTGATGTTGCATCACTGGTTGCTAAACTAGTTTTAAGAAATGGGGGGGGGGAGTTTAAATATACTGAATTTTAAAAACATCGATGGTTTTGCTGTCGCATGTATTATCAACATCGATGTTTTGCTGTCGCATCCCTAGTAGGGACACGGCTGCTGGGTTTAATGCGTAGAATACGTCAGTGCGTCCTCCACATTCATTTGATTTCAGCACATCAGGGAATAATTGCAAGATCTAATAAAAACTTTTATTTAAATTATTAAAAACCTTATTTAACATAGTACTGGCTTCTCGCCACATGTAAGAAACAGAATGAAAAACTTTCAGCTAACGTATAATCAAGTCAGATCTCCAACATCAGCATTCGTGCTGTTTTTATATAGTACAGTGAGTGTCAGTCGTGACCGTCATCCTGTCAAACAAACTCACTAACTGACGTCATCCTAACAAATCATCTGCAGCTGAATTTGCATACCCGCTATCCAATACGCCACTTTTAAGTGTGTGGATTCATGAATTAAATTTCTCTTTATATCTACATTGAATGCTCGGTCATCACTCGACTCGCGCGGCAATGATGTCATCACAATGTGTATATCGATTTGAACTTGTATAACTTGTTCCACAATCGCATGTCACAACCCGCAGTTGCACGAATGGTAGTCGCGGTGACATTAATCGCTCTGTGATACCATCAAGTGGAGGCAAGTCTGGCTTTGGTGGATATCGAAAGGTTTTGACTACGGTTGTATTTTTTCTTAATACATTTGTTCTACAATGACTACACATGAAATCATTGATATTGAAATGAGGAAACTCTCGGCAGAGTTATGATATCACTCTAGTGTTCCGTGACTGCTTCTTTTCAAACCAGTCTATCGCAAATATTGCACAAATATCCACATTCATTATTTATGAATACATTTTCTCGCATATTCATCGCTCCACACACATATCATAATTGGTGCAATCGATGTGGTTGTGTCTCATTACCGACCTCCATGGGTTCAACTCCATCACTCGATAATGAAGCGTTTCTATCTTCAGATATGCTATTCGTGTCATACTGAGCCGTGGAAGCTCTTGGCGCATTCGTGTCATACTGAGCGGTGGAAGCTCTTGGCGCATTCGTGTCATACTGAGCGGTGGAAGCTCTTGGCGCATTCGTGTCATACTGAGCCGTGGAAGCTCTTGGCGCATTCGTGTCATACTGAGCGGTGGAAGCTCTTGGCGCATTCGTGTCATACTGAGCCGTGGAAGCTCTTGGCGCATTCGTGTCATACTGAGCGGTGGAAGCTCTTGGCGCATTCGTGTCATACTGAGCGGTGGAAGCTCTTGGCGCATTCGTGTCATACTGAGCGGTGGAAGCTCTTGGCGCATTCGTGTCATACTGAGCCGTGGAAGCTCTTGGCGCATTCGTGTCATACTGAGCCGTGGAAGCTCTTGGCGCATTCGTGTCATACTGAGCGGTGGAAGCTCTTGGCGCATTCGTGTCATACTGAGCGGTGGAAGCTCTTGGCGCATTCGTGTCAGGCAGAGGTTCACTTTGACAGCCTGACACATCAAACCACTGCGAGCCACTAAGCATCCGGTTCTTGGATTCTCGATCTTTCTTCCTGTTGACTCTGATACTATTATGGGTCGTTCGGTTCGGTTGCAAGGAAACCTCCCCCACGAAGGTTTAGGAGAATGAGTTTTCATTCTTGTATATTTAATTTCAGCTGTTTGGCGACAGGTTGATCGCGATCGGTGCATAAATAAGTAGATTGGCGATGCCAAAATCAGATGTCTCTTAGTAAACCATGCACTGCTACCAGGAGAATGGGATATATCTAAATAATTGATTTTACCTTCTCATTTAACCCAGTCGGGAAAGACTGGATCTTTAATAAAGTATTCTTATTTGCACTTGAGTCTTCTACTTTAAACGTATTAGAACATTTCACTACTCAACACTTCCTTTGACGTTTTCTATAATTCTTATTATGCAAAAATTTGGACATTTTGAAATGTTTGCGAAATTTCAACACTTTCAAGTCCGATATCGAAACAAGTATTAGATTAATTTAAGTTATATATCTATTATTTATAAGCACAAGGAGACGAAGCAAATAACACCTCAAAAGTCGTGCTCACATCTATGAATATGGCTAGTGTCAAAAGGTTGGCGCGATTCTTATAACTTTCAAGGTACAACTGCTGTTCCGGACGTAGTCTAAAGGTTAATGCTCTATTGAACGTGATATCGTTCGTAAATGTATCACATATCTGACACGTTATAACATTTTTCGCGATTCTCTTTTTTTTTTGTGACAAGGCTCGCAAAAATTCAGGAAAATCTTAATATTATGTTGCGTATTATTTCTATAACGACGATTAAGTTCTTTTGTCATTCGATCTCTGCCTCCATGCCCAATAGATATATGAGAAAGATATAATGAATGAATGATAAAATGTCAAAAAACCAATCGAACAATAAAACACTACATACATATGGTTAACAATAAACATCTGGTTTTGCATCTGCCACTGGGACTATTAATTTTTCTAAAATATTCGGTGACATTAATCTATCTATAAAGTTCTGCAAATTATCATTCATTACAAAAATATCTGACCAGTAGTTCTAACTTTACAGCCTTTAGAATTCGAAAATTTAATTACTCGGTTATTTTACACTTAAACGGGGGTGTTGATCGTTAGTCTATGAGATAATTAGTTAAACCGTAGAATACAAGTAAGTTTTGAATTTTTACTGACTTGATCAGTTATTTCACGAAATAACTCGCAAAAGTAATTGCAAGAAGGATTATTTACCTTCTCCAGAAGCAGTTAAATACCATTCTCACTTAATCACGTGCCCTCCACGTCATCCAGGCGAGTTCATTGAAAAATGGGGGGATGGTCATAATGTTTTGGCTCGTCACTGTATATACATACACCTTAAGAAAACAAATGCGATACATTATTTCAAAAAATGAATTTGTTGCCCACGTTCGAACCAATAAATTTAGCAACTAGCGAAAGATGTGAAACGAGGAAGCAATTAATTTCGAAACCCGTGTACATCCGGCTCGGACGTTAAAAGAACAATTTCCATGAAATTCGGATTAGCACGCTCGGTTTCAATACGTTTTTCTAAAATTACTCGCTGCTTTGGTAGGAAGCACTTGAGAGATAACTGGATTATATCCCGATGCTTTGATACATTTGACCTAGCTGGGCGGATAATTTGAAAGCTCAATAAACAACTATCGGATACATGTTAAAGGAATTGCTTTAAGCTTACGAAGGTTCCTAGGTTTTCCATGGTACTTATCCATGGTTTCTCGAGTACTTCCGTAGTTTCTCAAGTGATCTCTCTTCCCTTGCACATGGTATTCGCGCTCCCATGATACCCACGCGGTTTTCTTTCATCGCAATAATCTTTAACGACATATTTTACTCAACGTTGGCTTGGGGCAGTTCGTCCACGAAATCCCAAAACAACGCACCTTGTATGCTGCTTCAATTTAACCTAGGTGTAGTTCTCTCTTCTGGATCTGTAGAAGCCCACCTAGAAACAGGCGGGACATTTTTTGGTTAACTAGTCATCATTTGCCGCAATCTCAAAAGCCTTCGAGTGCATTTCGATGTCCTAAATGTGTATAATTAACGAATTTCTTCCTCTTTACTTATTGCAGTATGTTTGTTAAATTAATACTTTTTACTGCCTCGAACATTTTAATGATCGAAGCGAGCATGATTTGGGCTGAGGAGAAGATTGCTTTGCAATCTTTAACGACTAGAGACTTAGTTGGATGAAATAGTGCAAAGCCCAAGAACCTCTTTCAATCGGTAAAACGATGCAATAATGAATAAAACATCAATTTTAAGCGAATTTACAGTCAAACAACTGTTAGAATAACAAATGCATTCCCAGTCATCTAATTCACTGCTCACGAACAAGATGAATAACCAAGCCGCAAAGTATTTCACCCACGACTTTTTATCTCGTACCATTTTGCTCAACAAGTTAGTTCTCGTCCATCCCATTTCTCGAGGATGGCATACATCAATCATCCATACCAGGTCAGTTTTTCTAATGACGCTATCTATCTTAGAGACAGCCACCAGGAGGTTTGAGATTCGGTCTAATTAACAAAAAATGATCGTAGAGAAAACAATCGAATCAGTCGAATATTTTCCGGTATGTATGATGCTCAGGGTGGTAACAGAAACTAGAAAACCGGGAACTCAGGGAAAATTTCCAAATTTCACAAAAAATCCGAGAATTTTGATAGTTTGGGTCAGGTGCACACATCCGGTTTTCAATGTGCTGCGCCGCTGCCGCAACTCAAGTGCGGTCTGAGATACATTAGATCCAATGGAGCAGTGCACACATGCCGCTGAGGCGATACACGTCCAACTTGCGTGCAATGTGTACCACAGTTCCCCACGGCGCCGCACATGAGTCTCCGTTCTGAAGTTCCTTGTTTTCATAAACAAATAGAATAAAAATAAAAATTAATAAATTATTGCATCCAGTAACGTCTGTTTTGTTTCAAAATATACTTTTTTTTTTACACCAAGTAAGCGTAATAAACACGTTTTCTTCGATAGAATATGTATCGCAAATGGCGCGAAATGAGTTCGTGCGTCATTTCACGGTTATGTGTGGATAGTTGGGCTTCGGTGCCGCAGTGGCGCCGTACGTTGAAAAACCGGATGTGTGCATCGACCCTTAAACGGCAACTATTATCGTTTGTCCAAATTAGAGAAGCGCCATTACGAGTACTTTTGAGAATCGAATCAATCGTATTCGTCGAAATTGTTATTCGAATAAAGAACACTGGCGTCGTAATTTTTGAATACCTACCGCCTTTATCAGCGTCTCGTCGCCGTGAGGTCGGCGATACAACTTGTGGTACACAAGTTGTGCATTAAATTAATACTTTTTGCTTGCAATTACATTTTTGTAGAATTTTTTATGTATATTTGCATTTGATTTCGATGTACAGTATGATAATGTAGGGTCAAATGTAATAAATTCATAATCAATATATTTTGTATTTTTTTCTCCAGTTTTTCAATTGCTTCATTAAGGGTTCCAACCCGTACAGTAACAATTTAAATATCTGATTGGAAAAAATACAAAATATTTGTGGTGTATTATCCTTTTACCCCATCTGACAATAAATAAAGAATAATGTGTGGATACTGTATATCGATACGCATCACGGATCACAACATTTATGAAGGGAATTGTAAAATCAGGGAAATTTTTGTGACACGATCAGGGGACTTTTTTTTTTTCGAGGATTTTGTTGCCACCCTGATGGCTGTATAGTTCGATGTTTCTGCGAGTCGCAATCAGAGACGATATGATTCTTGTATTCCTATCTTCGTTGTCAGTAAAAAATTTCTCTGCGTATATATGTCCATTACGGGGTGGGGGGGGGGTTTGGCTCAGTATGATCCAATATGGCCCTTTCGCCATAAAACCCAACCGACCAGTGTCTTCTGCTTTTTTTTGTTAATTTCGAGATCCCGAAACAAAGTTCACTTCATTGACAAGAAAAGTAAAGACGAGCTTTCACCTTCCATCTCATCTCAATGAAACCTTCTCCCCAAATCAAAATCTGCACCGTAATTGAATGCCGATGCAGTCTCCATTTAGCCCAGTGGTAAATGTTATCTCCACTAATAGGCTTCCTCGAGCCGTCAGAAAAAGTGTCTTTCCATCCATCAATGCCAGCTTTTATCTCGCTTATGCGAGCGCTGAATGGCATCTCAAGCACCCCTTGACACTCATTGGAGAGACATTTTTGGGTCCTTCACGCAGCGTCACATTCGAACGGTAATTGCTTCGGACGGGAAGAGTGCTCTGCAAATCCCGCGCACACTCCTTTTGAAAGCGCCTGAAAAATCCTTTAAAGATGTAATTATCTTTGATGTAATGAAAGTTGTATGAGATTTTTGAACGGCTTTCTTTTTTTAGTAAACCGACGTGAAAGTGCGTAACGTCAACATCATTTTAAAGCGTAATACGCCTTTCGTCTCAAATCTCCCGTCATTGCCCTTAATGGACGACCTTTTAACGAAGGGGAAACATTTATCGCCGACGATTCAGACCTTAGTGGCATGAATTGCTTTAACAGCAAGTGCTTCTGATGTCCAATTACGGATAGAAGGTATCTCGAGAAATAACCATGCAACACTGCAAAAAATGTACTTTCGATACTTCGTGTCACACGCCTAAAATCTTTCCCTTTTGTTCAGCTCAGGGCAGCGGTACGCAGGTTTGATCAGCCGCATTAGCAACCGGAGGGTTGCGAGTTCGAAACTTGTTTCAACCGAAGACCGTTGTGTACGGGGAGGGGGCTGGTGCAGGCTAAATCTGTCGTTACCCTAAAAGTATTCTCGTTGGGGTTGTGACGTCTGCCTAAAACCAAATAAGTAGGACGACTGTGGTTCCGAAACAAACGTCCTGCCACGTTGAGTGTAGACAAAAAGGGGACCCTTATATGAGGCTAAGAGAATAAACCCATTTCATACACTACTTCTAAAAATAGATTTCTCTCAACAGCGCTATGGGATAACATAGTGTAAAGTGGGACCCTTCGGCGAGGCGAGAGAAAAGAACCCCTTCTATTAACCTTGCGTAGACAGGTGTCATCGAATCTGGATGCAAGATTATAATAGATAGGAGAGATAATCATTGATTCTTACCGAGAGAACAATGTTTTGTTCTGGCTCCCATCCTGGGAAACTTTGCGGTCGAACCTCTACCAGAGTTCGTATATTGAACAATTTTTCTCGGGTATCCCACCCTGGGACTAGATTTAATGTGCTTTGACCAACGTCATTGTAGCCAAAGTTTGATCGATTAAGTTTTGTATATAAATGTACATAAAAATGCATTAGTCAAGAGTTTTGGTTAAATTATTTAGTGCCAAACGGTACGGGGTGGTGTGAAAATTTGATAAGTATTTTCATTTACGTCGCACTGGAGAAATACAACGGGCTTTTGGCGACGGTCCGAAATCAGTCCCGAGGGTACGATTCGTGGAAATTTGAAGGGTGCCCGTTGAGGTGTTGACCTTGTCGTCTGACTGCGGTTCAAAATTGTGGTTGGGGTTTTATGGCGCAAGTACCATATTTCGTCATGCTGCGCGGAACACAATGAATGCAATATCAAGTAATGAACATACATACAATGAACGACACAAAAGAGAGAAATCATCCTTGGGAGGAATGCACCCGACAGGAATTGAAACTGAGCCGATTACTACTCGAAGGTTGGGAGTGGCTCAGTTTCAAAATGAGGTATTCAATTGTATTTTTCTCTTCACGGTTGATCCCTGACCGCCGTCAATAACCCGTTGTGTTGTCCCAGTTCAAAGTTTAATCAACTACCTGCCTTTCATTTGTTCGCGAGCTCTGGATTCCACTGTTCGAGACGTGTTACTGGGGAACTGCAACTTATGTCCACATCTGCAGCTGGCTACAATAGTTACAGTTCGTTAATGTCAAAGTGGTTTCGTGCGATGCAGTTTTCCCTGCAGTGGATTTAGAAGTGCAGGAAAACAAAGTCAATCTCGTTGCCTGTTGACCTGCGTGGTTGATTCATCTCTTGAAGTGTTTCACCAGAACTGAACTCGTTTCGTGTTGCATTAATCTTTCATGAAAGATTCCATGTTGTCCTCGGAGAAATCGTAGAGCTTGCCGGGAGATTTTGCGCGGGACTTCCCTGGGGATTGCTGCTTCAAGAAACTCTACAGATTTTCCACGTTCAATTCAAGTCCCTGTAGAAATTGCCTCGGAAATTCATGACCTGAACCGGTTGTCTCTGTGAAGCGTAGGAATTTTCCTTCCATAGAATTCAAGGAAGAGACACACTTAGGATGGATGCAGGGTTGAGTCACGTGGCCAGTTTTTAGAATCGTGTGTAAAGTTGGTTGTTTTGGGGCCATACTTGACCAAGCTGCTCCAAACACAAGATGGACAACTTCAAGTAAAATAATCGTGAAAGGGCGAAAAAGAGGGATTTGGGTATTGAATGAAAGCAAGGCAGATTGCTTGAGTATTACGTGAGCGCGACATACGTGTTTACTAAAGACCTTAAACCCCACGAGAAAAGAAAAGATCACTATAGTATATGTACCCTTCAGAGCAGTATATAAAGAAAGAGCTTTTATTTTTTAGATATTTTTTGTTTTGATTCATTTGGATATTTTTAAGTTATAACATTACTAGATTCCTTGAAATAACTCCCACTAGGTCTCATTTAAAAAAAAATAAGTTTTAGCATTTGTTGTGATATTAAACTTTTATCTTCCGATTTATTTTTTATGTTACTCATTTGGTTTTAATCACTGTATTCCTCTTTTTATGTCATCTGACCGTGGTTAAAAATTGCATAGTGTTATCCTCCCTTTTGGATTGATCCCTGACCGTCGTCCATTGCGTTGCTCCAGTACGATGTTAGTTAACATAATTAAATCTACCTCTCTTGATGTTGGTCGGGTTATGAATTTGAAAATTTTCAAGTCTATTTTGTCGTGTTTGGTGCAGTTTATCCTTTTTTCGATCTTGTGCCATGCAACTCAAATCAACCAACCAACCAACCTTGAACGAACTCATTAGATTTTACTGTCAATGAATGAGCTACTGCTTGATGACTGTACGTAACAATAAGATTCGTGCATTCTAAAGGCGCGCCATTGCAGACAGTGTCCTGATGGAGTTATCTCTATTTGCATTGTGTGTGTGTAGAATCCCTAAGAGCAGCACCCTGGTGATGGAAGCCTTATTTGTCATTCCTCTCCCGTCCTGCATCCGTCGGAGTGCGGAGAGGACGCCCGCCCGCGGCGACCCTTTTTGCGCGACTCCTTTGTCCGCCCGCATGAATAATCGACCCCCGCAGGTGGTCCGGCGATGACGGATGGTCCTGGTGGCTCCGGTGGATCACTCGGTGGATCCGGTTATCACTTGGCGCGGATGGAAAAAGTCCTGCGCTCTTTCTTCCACTTGTGATGATAATGATAAGAGAGTCTGGTGGCCGTTAATGGGAGAACATGGCCGATAAAAAAGAGTTTCCATCATAACGGAGTTTTCAAAAGATATAATCTAAAGCCGCGTTTACAACGGAGTTGCAAATATTTTTCACCCCCCCTTTTGTGTCGAGGAATTCCCTTATGCGAACCCCTTTTCGACCCACTCCGGTGTAAACGCTTTATCGGCAACAGGACACTTTTCTCACCCCTTTATAGTGAAGAGTGATCACCATTCATCACGCCATTTTAACCGAATAGCTCACTCACTCACAGTTTGGCAGGAGATGGGGTCAAGGCAAGCGATGAGGGTAAAATTGCAGCGAACAAAAGACGGCTTGAGAGACCACGGGGTGCCGAAGGGCAGAGAGGGCGGGGATTGTCAAGCAATACCGAAAGGGGACGAAATAGGGAAGCATTTTCATTCCAAATTTTGTCTCTGAGAAATGTCAGCAAAAAGTTTCAATCCTTTGATCTTTACCGACTCCTGGTGAAATAAAAAATTGGAGTTGAACGGCTTATATATATATATATATATATATAACATAACACACACAAAATTACAAAGTATAACCAAACAGCCGGGGTGCATTAACCAGAAACCGAAACTCGAAACTACCCATGCAAGCGCGCTAAAGCTGCAGACATAGCATGGTAAGCAATATAATTTCAAGAACACAAGAATTTCCAAACCACCAACATTTCTTCATTTTTTATTATTTTTTAAGACTTTTGTTACATTATTTTGGAAATTCTTGTGTTCTTGAAATTATATATATATATATATACATATATATATATATATACATATATATATATATATATATATAATATATATATATGTGTATATATATATGTATATATATATATGTATATATATATGTATATATATATATATGTATATATATATATGTATATATATATATGTATATATATATGTATGTATATATATATGTATATATATATATATATGTATATATATGTATATATATATATGTATATATGTATATGTGGCATGATTTCACATTCTTTATATATATACATAAAGAATGTGCTGAAACTGAAGAAACACATGTTTTCAATTCTTGTTTTTTAAATAGCAATATTCATTCCTGAAAAAATATAATATAAAAAAAAAGATAATGAAAAAAAAATCCTTAGAAAGTCAAAATGGTTCGTTGTATCCCATATCCGGGGAAGAACGGAACCAAAATATGTGCACAGATAAAAGTTATTTTTGGTATGTTAACTTCTCTCTTTTGCACTCCTATAACTACTACCGTTTTGCCTGTAAAACATATATAAGGAATATATGGTTAAAAGGTGCACCCCCCCCCCAGATAAAGTTTAGTCAATTTTTTCTTATTCTCATACATTAATATAAAAATATTCTTCTAACTTTAGTTCAAAAGGAAATTAAATTAGCTTCGATTTATTTGAGTTGAAAAGTTGTTACAGATTTAAAATTAGATATATTAATTAGTAGATGGAACCCTAGTCCATTCTACCCCGGTTCATTCCGGGCTTCGTAATCAAGTAAATAACAACATTTTGTGAATGCTGATTAAGATATGCAATAGTAAATGGACCTAAATTAAATCAATATATTTTAACCTGCAAAAAAGAAAGTATGGTGAAGAAAACGATCCGGCTTGCCTTACACGTTGAAGTATCAAAGAAATTACAAACAAATGCTGAAATCTTGCAGAAACACGGTAAATCAAATCCTTCCTGTTTATTAGTTTCAAATCGTCTCACCAGTCGGCGCAATCGTAGAGTTGAATTAAAGATGGGGAGTTCAGTTTTGCCCCGGGTTCATTATATACAGCAAAAATATACTCTACTGTATAGTAGTCATCCAAAGAAAACGCGCAATAGGAGTGTGTGATTTGCACTTTCTGCCCACTCAGTAAATGTTTTCCGACCTTCGCGCTGTTCTCCCTCGATTTATCGCTGGGTTAGTGTATTAATAACGCGGTGATCCCCGAGCCCTTAATCCCATCGCCGTCCAGCCTTCCGTGTCGAACCTCCCCTTTTTATGTGATTAATCTGGTTAGGGCGGCCGACGAAAGGGCTCTGTTTGCCCGCCCTTCCATCACCGCGGAGCCCTCATTTCGCGCTCCGATGAGCCTGTGCACGGATGGACAAGGGGCGCAAAAAAGGAGGATTTTCCTCGCGGAGAAGAATCGGTTGTCTGTCGCCGAGATCCTTCCCATCATGCCTCGCTAATTCCCTTCACTTGCCAGCTTCAATCATATTTCCAGAAAGGATTTAGAATAACTACTGAACCATGGAAAGGGTTAAAAGGACGAATTTTCACTTAAAAAATGGAAGGTTTATGTACCTATCTAGTAGCACGAAAACGTTTCCCTCGCAATCTCCACATACAACTTTTTTTTTTCCTTTTCACGAAGCAAAAATGTTGATAATCTAAAACATGTCAGAAATTTTGTATACAAATAACATCTATTCAACTTTAAAGATGCTGCATTTTTTCTTCGAATATTTATATCAATGAGTCGTAAATCACTGGTTTCTAATATTGCTCTTTCCCGCATTTAGGCCCCATTCACATGAGATGTTTCGACGCGCGTATAGCGAGGTCCCGCCATTAAATTATGTTTATTTATTCCTCTAATTCAAGTATCTATCTTTGCGACTTTGCACAGCGGGACCCTGATAGCCTCGCCTAACGCGAGTTTTTCGCGCCTCATGTGAACGGGGCCTTAGATTTAGGAATTCCTGTGTTTACATTACGGTTTCTTGTATACGCATTCTTATCAGTTCATTGGGTTTATGCAATCCTCTTTTTTACAATACGCAGTGAGTTAGTTGCCTCTTAGCCGTTACGCTGTTCGTATCTTCCTATATGCTGGTCTGTTGTGATGTCTCTTTATAATCATCAAATAACATGTTGGACTTGTAATACTGAAATACGAATGCCATTCCAAGACATAACAAAGAAAAGTATTTAAATGATTATAGGTTAGAGTAAAGATTGCAAGACGGATATAGCCCTATCAACAATTCTACACTGATTAGTTGGGGAATTTTCGTACTACAAGTTCTCTCTTTTTATTGCATGGTAGGTACTTAATTGTACATAAACATTTTCTGTTCATGTAATTTTGTAAGGAATTCATGCATTCTAAACAATTCGAAAAAATATTTATTCCAATTATATAAGGAATAAAAGAGAATCAAATAACCGATTCTTGGGAATTGTTTTTCAATGTGCGGTGTTCCCTGTTAGGGGGTCGTATGCAAGGGGGGCACTACAATTTCCAAAAAGAATTTTTGAATATTAACAAATATTTTTATGAATCTATTGATCACAATTATGTTTCAAGCAAAACTTAGGTTTCTGACAAATTTTATAAAAATATTCCTTAAATAAATTCAATCTACGGCATGACGAAACACCGGTTTGCAGGTATTAATTTGGGGGACTGAGCAATAGTTGGTAAGATCATTCATTTGGCAGTGTATTAAAACTTAAAAGAGGGGGACTAGTAGATGGTTTCTTTTGTCAAAGAGAAATATTTCCTTGTTTAGTTCCTTACATTTTACATTTTATATTGTTGCATATTTTCTCCGAGTGTTTATTTAATGAGTCGAATATCACAGGTTTTTAATATGACACGTTTTCCTGGCTTTACATTACTGTTTCCTGTTTTCTTGTCTGATGCAGAATAATTATTACCGTCAGACAGACATGACCTATACCTGATACGCAGTGAGTCAGTTGCATCTGAGTCTTAACGTTTTTCGTATCGTTCTGTATATGCTTGTCTGTAGCGATGTCGCTTTATAATTATCAAATGTCTTGTTGTTTCACTCTTATTTTTTTTCAAGAGAGCAGATCTTTTTCTACTCATGACATCTTGCACTTGCTACACGGCTTCGCCACAGTATCCATTATAAAGACAAAATATCAAACTTTGTTTGTGTGATTGGAAAATAATTATTACCGTCATACAGGGATGCTCAAGTCTGACACAAAATATTACCATCTCAACAGAATTAACCAGCTGGGGAAGATCTTAATTTTAAAGTGCTTGCTGGCACATGCTGGAATTGTGCTTAATGAGACTGCATACGATTCTCAAAAAAGCCAGTCTTGTGTCCCTGTATGATGCGTGGCGTAATGAGATCGAATTCAATTCAAAGTGGTTAACGAGTCTCATAAATGCGAACATAGCCTATTGTGGACGCGGCATCCCTGGAAGAGTAAGGAACTAGCAGCCGGAGGGTTGGCAGTTCAAATCCAACCAAAGACCGTCGTGTATAAAGGTGCTCGTTTAATCTGTCGTGGCCTCGAATGTCCTCACGTTGGTGTGGTGTTGAAGTTCGGGGAGTGGGTGCCAGCTCAGGCATGACCTCGTCATCGGACTGTCATTCCAAATACCGAGATAGCCTCGTACACTACCCTACATTAATGGACCGAACGTCAGCAGTTTTGCATAAAATCCGACTTCTTGTTTGGGGTGTTTTCGTGGTATGGCCTGGGACCTTTGCATGTTATTCCTGATCAATGGAACGGCGACGTCTACATGAACATTTTGGACAATCCAGTTCTTCCTACGCTCTGGCAATTTTATGGAATGTACGAATATTACTTCCAGGACGACTGCACTCCGTGTCCTGTTGCTGCATCTGTGCAGTGGTATCGAGATATAGATGTAAAACGTCTTCCTGCGGGATAATTCCCAAGCCATCGAAAATAGCTCGTTGTGTTGCTCCAGTGCGACGTTAATTAAGATGCCTATCTGGGAGAACAGCAAATAAGTATTTTGTTATATTTAGAAATTATAGCACTTGTGTTTAGCCGCGTACTCTAGCGAGAGGTAAATAATTTCAAACATCGGGGTTGCGAATGAAAAGCGACTTTTTACGGCTCTAGTTTGTGTTAATCTTAAATTGAATCCCTCCTTACATTAGATTACTGTTGAGTACAATTATTGCGGGTAATGCCTCTCAATGATGAAGCGTTGTGGTCGCCAAAACCCGCTAAGTTGGCGAGCTATCATTCATAAAAGGTTGCCAGTGTTAGAAATTTCAATTCCAAATCAAGAAAATATTTGTTTCAGTTAAAAATTACAATTTATTTGTAACATGAACCGCTTTTTATGCTTAGTAAGCAATTTTTGTGTTTTAGCTTATTTGTTTTTATTTATCTGGGTTACTAAAACCGCTTCTATAATCTCTAAGAGAAGATTCATTTCGCTACTATTTTTAAAGAATTTATGCTAAAAAGCCTGAAATGTAGAAAGCTGCAAATATAGAGACAGTGAGAAACGATGGCGATACCAATGTTAGTGGACATCGTGTTGAGAAATACTAGTATAGATAATATCTCCTGCTCCGCATCCCTACAAAAAAGTGGACGCAATCATTCCAAGCAAACAAGACCCTCCGCAGATGTCCCAGGACTTCGTGGGATATCAGACAGCTCCAAAGGAGCGTCCACGACATTCTTTCAAGAAAACATGAAACGTGAATTCGTTCTTTCCCCTTCCATCGTTCCCCCGTTTCTTTCATTCGTGTGTTCTGGCATTTAATGGATTTCCCGTCCCGAGATTGGATTCCGCGATTTCCCTCGAGATTGGGAGCGTCCTCGGATAAATGCTGTTTAAGACGCGCCTATTATGCTCCAGTACACGGATTGAAGGGGAGCTTCCTCCTACAAACGCTCTCCCTTTCTCTCGGAGCCTCGTGCTTCCGCTGCGGAAAGAAATCGAAAAGGAAAAAATTATCTTTCTGTCCGCAAAAAGCATTGAAGAGCGATTTCGTAATATCCGAAATGGAAAGTTGTCTGGTGGAGGTAAAAAAGTATGGGGAGTGGGTAGACTAGAACTTAAGGTGCAAGAAGATCACTCGTTTTTATAAACTAGGGTACTCCGCCCCCTGCTCGCCAACCCCCGGTGATTGCTACTCAATCCGATTTAGTTTGCTTCGCAAACCAAAACTCCTTTGCAGAGTTTTCAGTCTCCTGCGACGGCGAAACAATTAATATTTCGTATATTCCTGATTGGACTTTCCGGGCCATGTCACTGCCAGTTTTTTCAAGACCGTTTCACGTTTCATCTCCGTGATGAATAATTTTTACACTATCGCGAAATTATACTTTTCATCGCATCGGATTTATTTATAAACCAATTTTGCAAATATTACTCCATAAGAAAGAGTGCATTCTAAATTTTTACGTGGTATTTTCAAATTTTAAAACTAATAGTATTAAGCTATAATTTTTTTGAACCAATTTCTAAAATAATTATACCGTAAGAAAGAGTACGTTCTAAGGTTTCCCGTGATGTTTTCAAATTTAAAAACCAATAGTAATAGGCTATAGATATGACAGTTCTAACAAAAAAGTAACGAAACCGTCCCGATTTTCCCCGTATTAAAAAAAAATATTGTCAGGAATCAAATTAAAATTTATAAAAAAAAAATTCGGCGAGGTGCAAACATTTACTTTTAGAGGTACTCTAAAAAAACTCACGACTGAAAATTGAAAATTTGTAAGTGTTTTGCTCTTTTGCGTTAGAAACGTTTTTCGACTTTGACACTTAATGCACCCCAAACTTATAGCCGCATCGGAAAAAAATCTTCTCGATCTTGTTCCCTGTACACTTTTGAAGAAACAATGTTAATTTCGTAATTTTTTTATTCGTACTTTCTCGGGAAACCGTCGAACAATCGAGCGAAAAAAGCGAGTTTTCAATCCTGCGGCGGCAGTAACTTTTTTTTTCATTTTTGAGAGTAGTATAGGTGGTGGTCAACCTTAAAGAATTGGAATAGAAACCAGGAAAGTTCTGGATTTGATGTCCGTTTGTATTGCCATCATAAAACGAGCCATTGAAATTCGTTGGGAAAGGAAATTGAACGGATCGTAAGGCACAGAAGTTTGAAGTTATTGTTTTTCGACGTTATAATTTTTGTACGCCATAAAAGAGGGCCCGCGTGCAGTAACGGCAGGAAATGATCACGTGGCGTTGCCGAACCCTGCTTTCTTCCGGTTGTTTCAATTTTCGGCGTTATGGCGCGAGGAATACATTTGGCCTAGTTGCGTCAAACAAAAGACAACAACAAGTGAAAATATGCTGTGAAAGGCAAAGAAGGATTGGGGAATAGAGTAGTTGAATGAGAGCAGAAAAAGATTCCTTGGGTATCCCCCCACCCCTCGTAGTTTTCTTCCTTCCTACTTGAGTAGGCGAACACCTGCTAATAAAGTTAGGGCGCGGACAGTTTGCGACTTGTCATCCTGAAGTTACGATGTGTGCATTCTAAGTGTGTTCGTAATGTTTTGATGTATCAAAGTTTCAACATGTGTATGTCTACATTTGATGCTTTTTTTGAATCCAGACTGAATAGTTGAAATTTGAAGTGGGACTTTTCTAGTGCATTGCGAACTGCTCCCACCATAAAGAGAACCATTCGAGAACCCTAATGATCTATTCTTTCCCATGGGCTTCACTGCCAACATCCACCCCAGGATGCCCAAGCGATCTTTCTCCTCTTTCCTCCCTGAGTATATTCGGTGTTGTCTGTCTTCTGTTTGGCGCAGCTTGGCCAAATAGGACCCCTTGCACTCGAAAACGAAGAAACAAAGCACTATAAAATGAAATACGCGACTGTGACAGACGTTAACGTATTTCCTCAAACAGTCCCTTAGTAAAAGTGGGTCATCGTGACTCAGTGGGTGTGCTCAAGCGTCGAGTTGTAGGTGGCGCAGGTTCGATTCTCCCTGGGTGTTTTCTTCTCTTCTGTTTTTTTCTCCTTGTGTGTATGTCCACTGTCTGTCTTGTGGTTTTCCATAGCATCTCCAAATGTGTCCCCTTGCGTTATGAAACCCAACTCAACCATCCTATAAAAAATGGGGAAGGTCCGTTTCTACGTCAAGAAAGTGGTGCAGACTTTGCGTCGAGAGCCGTTCTCATGGTTGACAGACAGTATCTGTAGAGTTGTACGGAATCATTGTCGACGTAGCTCAGATTTGCTTAATAAATAAAAGATTGCGAAATTTCGCCGAGTCGTGTTGAGAAGACCATTTTGATTTGTAGACATATCTTCAAGTTTTTTCCTCGTTCGCACTTGAGCCATTAACCGCGCTTAAAAATTCCATTAGAGGGTTGATTTGCTATCGCACAATTTATTTCCCTCGCGAACGAACGAAACCGTTCGAAGCGTTTAATTAGACGGCCGTGGAAACTAATTCAACGCTTCTCTTTTGGGGCCTTTTTGTTCTTTCGACGAAGAAAGGCGTTCTCCATCGATATTCCGTATATGGGTCAACGTCTCCGGGCATTTTTGTTTCGAAATTAGGGAAAGTTTATTATGCGTCGGTTTTTTTTCTCTCATTCTTTTCCCAAATTCCTGAGAAGTGTTATTCTTGGCTCGCGTGACGCTTCCGAAATTCGGGAGATTTATTTCCCTCCCCCAAAGAGTTAATGACGGGCATTTTTCTCCCCTTATTACCAACATCCAGCGGATAAAGAAAAAATAAATTTTTGCTCCCTTGTCTACTTTTAGTGTTGTTTGCTCTTTTTTCCGACTTCATTTCCAGGCTACATCCTTAAAAATGAGTGTTCTACGGCAGGAAGTATGGCTCTTAATAATAAGCGCCTTTATGTGTTTGCCTCTTTAAAGCGTGGAACTTTTCGCCCGAAAGCGCGTTGCGAGTTTCGGGCGTTTGAGGATTCTCACGTGCCACGAAGGATTAGGCTTAATGAAATGAATCACGTAATTGCTCTGCGTTGCGCAGTTATCTTCGTTGCTAATAAACTCCAACCAAAGACCGTCGTGTAGAAGTGAGACTATTGCACGTTCAATCTGTCCTGGTCTCAAATGTCCTCCAGTAGGCATGGTGCAGAAGTTCGGAAAGTGGCGTGTCTGTTCGGGTGTGACCTCGTCTTGACCGTGGTTCAAAATGACGTGGTGTTGTTTTCGCATCTTTTATTTGAGAACTGATCCCGGACTTTCGGCCAATAGCCCGTTGTGTGGCTTCTGTGTGACGTTAATCAAGTACCTACCTGCCAGGGATGCGTCATCGATGTCGATGTTTTCAAAACATTGATTAATTTACCCTCGATATATCGTAGCCGATCTTTTTGTGTTGTCAATGTTTTGTTTTTAAATGAAAAAAGTACCATTATAAAAATTAAAAAAATAATAATAATAACCAAGTAGCATAATTTTCATGATCAGTAAATTGAACATACTTTTAGACCAAAGTGGCCAAGGATGAAGAGTCTGAAAAGTAGGATGGCGACATCGATGTCGATGTATTTACCATCGATTGATTGGAGCCTATGTTTGTTTAACATCGATGCTTTAACACTGTCGATGTTTTATGTTTGAATAAAAAAAAGCACCATATAGTAAAAATTAAGAATAATAACCGTGCAACTGAGTATTTGTCAGTGATGGCGACATCTGTCCCATCAGAAAGAGTTTTTTCCCTAACTGGTGGGATGGTGAGTGAAAAAAGAAGTCGGCTTAAGGTGGAGAAGGTTAATTATCTTCTTTATTTAATAAACTGTAAATAACAAATATTGGGGCATATTATAATTATTGGCCCTAATATTTTTAATTTACAGTAAAGAAAAAATAATAAGTTTGTTGTGGTTTCCCCCATAAGTTTATAAATAATAACAACTAACAATAATTATTGTTATGTACCTACCTAATTATTCTTATAGTTAGTAGCACCTATATTAAATTGTTGTAAATATAATTTTCTTTTATATTATTCAATTTAAAATTAAAAGATTTGTTAATTGTTCCTATTAATTTTTTTGACTTTGTTTTGACAGTTAAAAAATAGTCTTAGTTATAAATTAATAAACTCGGTAAATGACGAATTAAATCCCCCCCTCCCTACTGGTGAACATTAATGTTTGAGGTTGCTAAACCAGTTTTAAGAAGTGGTGGTGGGGAGTTTACTGATGCTTGAAAACATCGGTGTTTTTTGGGCGATGTATTATCAACATCGATGTTTTAATTTTGAACATCGATGTTTTGCTGTCGCATCTTTACTACCTACCTTTTTACTTGAAGTTGCTTGTGAGTGGCACAGCGTGGATGGCTCTTTCGCCTTAAAAGAACGTAAATACCTGAATTGGGTTCAAACGTTCATTTCTGATACAGTATTTAAAGACTATTAAAAATATTCATTAAACTTGTAATTGTTTTATTTTTAACACATTGTAGACTCCTAAAACAAGAGTTTTAATTAAGAAGATTCTATATAAAAGTTACAATAGTGATAAAGGCTAGTCACAAATTTCAATGACATGGTATGTACGAAGGAGGCGCTTATGTCCTCATTGCCACAAGGCATATAATCACACATAGTTTACAAAATGAAACCAACACAAGTTAATGATTTAATATAAGTTAAAATATTTTAGCATAATAGAAGCTAGTCCTTAATACAATAGAAGCATCTGGATTTTTTTTCGTAGATGGTACCTATTTCTATTGTTGTATGTCATTGGATTTTTTTTTATAAGAAATACCTATTTGTTTTGTGCATGAGATATGATGCCAACAGTCAAACCTTGTTATTGCATGAAGAATTGTAGTGAGCGAATGATTTTCCGTTTTAGCTCAGTAGAAATTGTTTATAATAATCCTCTTCTAACGAGTTTTATCGAGGCTTCTATTGTCATACCTATTAAAATACAAAAACATATTGTACTGCTAATAATCGTTAGGACACAATACAAATCTTTTATACATCTAATTCTTACTGCGTAGGAATTCACATTTAAAGAACTAAACGTAACAATACTCACCTATTGAAGTTGAGTGGCTAGTGTAGGTTATATGAATTGATAATTTGCTTGGTAGGATGTTGGTTGAAATAACCTCTCCTACCGAGCACTGGTACAGGTCTCTATTGGGTTAGCTCTACAAAAGAAAAGATATATGTTTTAAATGAGAATTCGTTGAAGGTAACAGGAACAGCATCAAAAGAGCACAAAGCACAATTCTTATCATGTCCCGTAAGAAAGCACTTAAAGGATATCTATACTTAAAATATTAATAATTTAGATTCTTTAAGCGTAGAGATATTCACCTATTGAAATTGACTGGCTGGTGGAGGTTGGTTGAATTGATCCTTGCTCGGTAGGATGTTGGTTGGAATAACCTCTCCTACCGAGCACTGGTACAGGTCTCTATTGGGTTAGCTCTACAAAAGAAAAGATATATGTTTTAAATGAGAATTCGTTGAAGGTAACAGGAACAGCATCAAAAGAGCACAAAGCACAATTCTTATCATATCCCGTAAGAAAGCACTTAAAGGATATCTATACTTAAAATATTAATAATTTAGATTCTTTAAGCGTAGAGATATTCACCTATTGAAATTGACTGGCTGGTGGAGGTTGGTTGAATTGATCCTTGCTCGGTAGGATGTTGGTTGGAATAACCTCTCCTACCGAGCACTGGTACAGGTCTCTATTGGGTTAGCTCTACAAAAGAAAAGATATATGTTTTAAATGAGAATTCGTTGAAGGTAACAGGAACAGCATCAAAAGAGCACAAAGCACAATTCTTATCATATCCCGTAAGAAAGCACTTAAAGGATATCTATACTTAAAATATTAATAATTTAGATTCTTTAAGCGTAGAGATATTCACCTATTGAAATTGACTGGCTGGTGGAGGTTGGTTGAATTGATCCTTGCTCGGTAGGATGTTGGTTGGAATAACCTCTCCTACCGAGCACTGGTACAGGTCTCTATTGGGTTAGCTCTACAAAAGAAAAGATATATGTTTTAAATGAGAATTCGTTGAAGGTAACAGGAACAGCATCAAAAGAGCACAAAGCACAATTCTTATCATATCCCGTAAGAAAGCACTTAAAGGATATCTATACTTAAAATATTAATAATTTAGATTCTTTAAGCGTAGAGATATTCACCTATTGAAATTGACTGGCTGGTGGAGGTTGGTTGAATTGATCCTTGCTCGGTAGGATGTTGGTTGGAATAACCTCTCCTACCGAGCTCTGGTACAGATCTATTGGGTTAGCTCTACTAAAGAAAATATATATGTTTTAAATAAGATTTATTTTGAGATACCTGAAAAAGCATATACACAGAGCACAAATCTTACTTGTTATGTCCCTAGAGAAAGCATTAAGAACATTACTTAAGATTTGAAATTCTAACGACATAGATTCTTTAAGCGTAAAGATACTCACCTATTGAAGATGTGTGGCTTGCAGAGGTTAAATGGATTGATCTTTTGTGCGGTTTGATATTGTTTGGAATATACTTTCTAACCGAAGTTTGGTAGAGGACTCTATTTGGTTCAATATTCAAAGGAAAAAATGTGTTTTAAACAAGAATTATTTGGAGATAACAAGAAAAGCAATAACAGCACAAATCACAATTCTAACCACTTATGTCCCTTGAGAAAACATTAAGGTATATTCAGAATGACATATTTCCTCTGTAATCTAATCACATAATTAGAAATATTATCTATGCATTCAAGTAGATGTAACTTTAAAATATATTTTTAACGTTGTTGTTGAATGCTTAAATATTTAATTTTACTGAATTGTATTTAGATGTAGATTGCACTGAGTGAAGAGAAGACTGTTTCCAATTTGAATTTTGAAGGAAAATGTAGGAAAAAAGCAATTCTGTTCATACTTCTAAACATTTTCTACTGAATGTATTTAAAACATAAATATAAAAGAAATTACGATCTCAAACTTTAGCAATCCTCTATTACAGTGGTTCAAATTATCTAAATTATTATTTGGAAATATGTTTTAAATGGTGATGAAAGTTCGATGGATATGTCATTCCTGCTCTGTAGGAAACTAAACTATCATTTGCTACTGACTTTATTTGGGTTTTTGTTTGGGTACATGGTAAAAACTGACAAAAATATTCGATTTAGAAGTTTCCTAAATACAAAAACACAGAACGTAATGTTATAAAATTTGTTATACCTTGATGGGGGAACGTTTGAATTTGATATCTTAGGTTTGTAAAATAAATATATTCAAATCTTTTTATAAATAATTTCAAATTCTTACCTATTGTGATATACAATGATAAAAGTATTCCATTGGCGTATATGGCTTGTGTATGGAAATGGATGTTTTCTGTTTGGTGGAAAGGCTGTCGTATGTGGTTGAGTGTTTTAAATCCGTAAATGACTTCAAAAAAATAAATCTGTTGTTTTAAAACATCATTGTTTTACGAGATATTGATAACAATGCTTTTTAATAAATAACAATGCCTTTTGCGTAATATATTTTTGCATAATGAAATAATGGAATACAATGGATCTTGCATTGTTGAGTGAAGAACGTGATAACGTTACTTAAATTTTAAGTGAATTATACACTTTTAGTGTAATATAAACCTAATGTAACGCCATCCCTGAAACACTTTTTTTTAAATTATGATCCTTATTCATTTCTCTATCCAGTTTCCTGGCCCACACTAATGAGTTCAGCGTCCTTGCATTCCTGTCTAAATGTATGGCCTCGTCATCTGACCTGGGTTCAAGTTACATGGTGTCCTCGAATCTTTCCCTTCGGATTTGATCCAGGACTGTCGCCAATTGCACTTTGTGTTGCTCCAGTGCGACGTTAAGTAAAATACTTAGCTGAGCCTAAAATGTTTTTTTTTTCTTCCCAAGTGCTTCCTTTGGCGGCATCAAAAGCACGCCAAAAGCGTTCGCACGCAAAACTCTTTATATGATGGCTGTACCGGCAAAATGTGTAGCAAATATTGTGCTACTGTGTTCGGTGACAGGTCGTGTTAAAAACTTCATTGTGAGTAAAGATTTGCATTTGCGCATAAACAAATAGATTTATACAAATAAATTTTAGTGTATGTTATTCTATATATATGACAAATTAAAATAAAAGCAAAAAATAAATAAAAATTAATATTTTTTATCAATTATGTTTCATGAAAGCAGTAAATATTCTGATACGTCAACAACAATGTCTTCCCCAAAATTCCAAAATAATAAATTTTTTTTTTCAATATTGTGGTTTTAAAACGAGTATGTAGGTTTATCGAATATGTATACCAATTTTTGAACAATTTGCTCAAATAGTACTTCAGATATCATGCGCTCAATCTGAGATTTTTCTAAAAAATCAAAGCTGAGAAAAACAGCCGTAAAGATAAAATTTTGGTTACAGATGTTTTTTCACAATCAAACGTGTTATTAATTCTCTGAAATTATCAAATAACCATTCAATAACTATATAAGATTATTTATAATATTTGATCAAGTATATTGTTTTAAATTAAGAGAAAGGAATCAGATTTCACAAGACCTCGAAACAAGAGTGAAATATACTTCTTGATTATGGAGGTACAAAAGATCATCATATTCACTATTAAGTTTACTATTTAATGCTTTCCATAGTTGATGTTTTAGTAATTATTAGTAAATTAATGTAAATAAAACCCTGCAATAATATTTTTACTTTGTTATTTCCCTATACCATCAAAATTCTCCAGCTGCATATGTGCATCCTTCCTCTTCATGCTTCCTTTCTTCACGATCCTTCAATTCTTGTCTTCTCAATTTTCTTGCTTCAAATGTGGACGACAATCCCTTTCTTTCTGCATCACGCAATATGCAGCTGTCTGAAGCTAATCCAGCGTTTTCAGCATTCACTCCAGGTTGAAGGTCAAGTGCAGTCATGATTTTCAATCGCCCTTGCTGACCCTCGTTGAAAGCAACAACAGCTTCATTTACCGCTATCTCCACTACAGTTCTTCCAGCATTGGAGGTTTTAGGACAGTATTTCCAAATTAAGGAATTCAAACTCTCATTGACATTTTGAGTTTTTCCTCCCAGACACTTTTTCAGCAGCTTCGGATTGGATAAGTCCTTAAAAATGGGTTTTATGGCGTCTAATACTGAACGCGGAAGAGAATTTTTGTGCTTGGGAATTTCCACACCTAATGCCATGCTTCTGTTGTAACGACACCATGAACTGTCTCCATTTGGACAAAAGTCATGTGTGGGATCACCATCCTTTGAGTATTTATGGTACCATATGGCCCAAATTGCCTTTTGCATGTCTCGTACAAATCACAATTGCTTCGTATGGCATTCCCATTGTAAGAAGATATTTGGTCAATCAAAGTGTCAGTTAGACGACCTTTCCCACTCAAAGTTTTCTTGTCGGCTAGTTTTTGGCCCTTCATGTCTCTCTTTAATATTCTCAAACGACTTCCCATTCGTTTTTGAATGTGTCCAACACATTCAATTTTAGTCACCTCTATACCATAAGGATTATTTTTCTGAATGGCAAGGAGAGTTTTCGAATCTCCATCCCCGATGAAGTGGGAATAACGGACATTGTATTTCGAAAGAGATCCTTGAAACAAATCAACCATACCTGATACTTCCATCTTTCCAGCTGAACCGTTGTGATTTTTGACACACTTGGTAGCATGGAGGTTCGACCATTCTTTGTATGCAGGTCCAGCACGAGCATCAGTCCAAACATTGCAGCCTTTGCAGAATGATGACAAGACTTCAGTGCCAATAACTTTTCCAGTCTTTCCACCAATCAATGTGCAAACACCGATGAGAGAAGAATGACCTCGTGTCTTCCATGTCCCGTCTCCACTGACTGTTATGTCGGAAGATTCCGTCAGATCTCGCTCTTCATCCACTGCCTTCTTCATGCTAGCCGTAGAAACTACAGTTGTTGCATTTTTGATGTGTCCTACTATAGCTTTGTAGGAATTCTGGGTTACAGGTGGTGGAAAGTCCATGGCAGCACAAAATGTTTTGATAGATTGTATTCCTCTACCAATAGTTCGCATGGCATAAACAAACCGCCTATTAACTTCAGGCACATTCTTTTTCTTCCCCGCCATGGCACAGTTTCCAAATGCAGATAGTTCACCGCAGTTCATACACTTCATTGCTAATCCATAAGTTTTAGGGAAGCTTATTTCAGTACAGCTACACTCTACGTTTATGAGTGATGGTAACGGCTTGGCGATTTTTTTGGCGCACTTCTAGTACCAAGTTACGTTAAATTAAGGCAACCCATCTGTCGTTACGGTTATTGTGGTTTTCATAGCAACCTCGGCAAACGGAAACTTTCAATTTTCATTTTGAATATTCTAGAAAGTTCTTCCAAAATCCGTTAAAGCCATTCGATTTCATTGGTTCGTCTGAAATTTTTTCTTTGCTCCCATTTCTTATTTTGATTTTAAAATATTCTTTGACTGCATTGGTCCTTTTAAATCTTTTTCTGTGATACCATTGGTCCATTTATTTGTACTTCGATAGTTGTGGAATTTTTATTTTATTATATTAGTTTTCACGAAAAGGATTAAGAGTTTTGTTTTTTTGCCATTTTCGTTTTCATTATTTTTTTACGCAAGAGTTTTGACGTTATCAGGTTGTATTATTTCTTGCTTTTTTTCTTTTATAAATCTTTTTCAACATGCCCACTGTATTTAGTGTAATTGGTAAATTTCAGGGTATATATATGTTCTTAACCAACATTCGAAGTTTAGCTCTGCTGGAACACAATTGTGTTTTGTAATGTATTTACTTTTTGTGAAATTAAAATAAATACTTTTTGAAACGTTTTAAAGCTTTCATTTTCCGTTGTGAAAAGAAAAAATGTTTTTGAAAGAAAAAGATTTTTGAAATTATTCTTTCCTTGGTGACTGTAAAAGTGTGCCAAAATAATCGCCAAAGTCGTTGCCACCACTCATAAACGTAGAGTGTAGCTGTTCCCTTATTTCTAGCTTTTCATGGCAAATTACACAGACCACACATTGTTGTATGTGATTGAAAATGAGTTCGAAATTCACAATGGAATAGCCCTTAAAATTCGCATCAGGCAAGTCAGCATTATTGTTCAATTTTCGAGACGATGCAGTTTCAGAACCTTTCTCCGACTGGGACGGTGTGTACTGATTTCCATGAAAAGAATGACGTTTTCGTTACTTTGGCCTCTGACCAGACGGACGCTTTCTTTCAGCATTCATGGTGCAAAACCAACAATAGAAACCTTGTCCAAATTATAATAAATAGCTACACAAAAAATACAGCAATGAAAATAATAAAAATGTGAAGAAAATATAATAAAAAGGAGCGTTTTCACTAAAGAGATCGAAAGGCTTCAGTCAAAAAGAGGCATGAGCAAAGAATAATTTTGCTTTGAAAACATGACTTAATTGACGAGTTGAGCTATAAGTCTACTGCTGAATTTCAGTAGAATAAATAAATAACTAGTGGCTGACTCGGAAAATAAAATTTCGAAGACTAAACATCCTCTACTTAGGGTGCGGCGTCTGCGGTCGTGCCAGCTGTCCTTTGAAGCCTATGTTTTGCTCAGTGTACCTTTCGATTTTCTTTCATATCTCTGGTATTTATTTGAATTTTGTCATGCGGTTGGTGTCAAAATGATCAGAAATGTATGTACTTTAATATATATATTTTTTGAAAAATCGAATTTTTGGAAGGTTTGAAGGTCGTAAGCCCCTTTAAATAAATACTCCTTTGCATTTGTGCAGTGGCCCGTAAGTAACGGGCCGCCGAAGAGTAACGGATTAGCAACGGAGTTGAGTTGCGAGTTCCAGTCGAACAAACACCGCCATGTGCAAAAATGGCTGATGCAGGTTCAATCTGTTGTGGCCTCAAATGTCCTCACGTTGGAGTGGTGTGGAAGTTTAGAGAGTGGGGTGCCAGCTGGCCGTGGTTCAAAATGACGTGGTGTTGTCCTCGGATATTTAACTTTGGGATGGATCCCGGACTGTCGTCATTAGCCCATTGTGTTACGACGTGAATTGAAATACCGTACCATACCTTTAAATTTGTTAAGGTGGAATGGTATTATAATTAATCTCACACTGGAGTAACTCAACGGGCTAATGGAACTGGTGGTTAAGGTGTTAGCCTCTCGATCGGGAGGTTCCTGGTTCGAATCCGGGTCAGTGCATCGATATATGCAAACGTATGGTGTAGAGGCAGCTGGTGCACCTTTTAATCTGGCCTTTTTAATGGCTCACGTTAGGTGGGTGTGGAGAGTGGGGTGCCTGCTCAGGACCCGTTATCTGACCACGATTCAAAATGACGCGGCGTTGTCCTCGGATCTTTCCCTTGTGGATGGATCCCGGTCCGTCGCCCATAGATAGCCCGTTGTGTTGCTCCAGTACGACAATGTTTAAAAATTACCAACGGGCTTATGGCGACTGTCCGGAATCCATCCCAAAGTTAAATATTCGAGGCGTCATTTTGAACCACGGCCAGATGTGATTTCTCGGCGACATTAAAAACACGCCAAAGCTCAGCCGCCTTTTTACACGGCGGTCTCTGGTCGGATTGGAATTCGCAACCCTTGGGTTGCTAATTTGTTAGAGCCTCCGCGTTTCCCACGCAACGGATCATGGTGCAAAACGAATCGAGGTTCTGGGAATACGTCGGAACAAGTCGCGTTGTCTAAGCTCTGCGTCTCATCCGCGGCGACAGTCTGTTTGAAGAGCCGACAAAGAACCCTTTTCGGGACTCTGTCATCAGCACTTTAACCGATCCCCGCGACGTCAGCGGTTTCGCCCTACGATCGTCGGCCACAGCTCTTGAGTCAACACTGCACTCATCCGCTGGCATTCTGCAGAACGAATGCTGATTGGGCACTTCGGGAGGTGAACCTAACGAAGCTGTTTCCAAACACGACCCGCTTCTCTGGAGCGTGAGACACCTTCCCGAAACTTTCCACCCCTCTGCAGTAATCATTTTTCGAATGAAACGAATCGCGGAACTTTGTTCTTTAATTTATATGGGGGGTTAATATTAGTTGAGTCGATTGAACACACCACGGTGAATGGAAGAGCTGTCAATCGAACTTCGAAATCTGTTGGGATGAAAGAGTTGGAAGTTTTGCAATCGTGAACTGTTCGTTTGGAGCGTTTTCCATCATTGGTAGGCGCGTGCAAACGATCCGAAAATTAATTTTTATTGCGCGTGTGCAAACGATTCGCGAATTATATTATTTTGCAAGCAAAACTAGAATACGATGTAGGAAATAAAGAACATTGTTTTCTTATATATACTAAAAAATTTACGTGATACCTGTACAAACGCACAAACAGAAAATCAGACAAACAACGGGAGGACGGACAAACAGACTTAAGAACCGAAGGCTTGCGGGTTCGAAGCTCGATCCAACCAAACACCATCGTGTATGTGGAGACTAGTGCACGTTAAATCGGTCGTGATTTCAAATGTCCACGTTGTCGTGGTATGGAAATTTGTACATTGGGGTGGCGGCTGAGGTGTTGACTTCGTCTGGTTAAAAATCTCGAAGTACTGTCTTCGAATCTTTCCCTCGAGGATTCATAGGAGAGACTGCGTCTATGTGTGCTTCCATGTTCGCCGTATTTGAATTGATTATCGTGTTTTTAATCGTCACCCCCTCGGTAATATTTTTATGACACAGTTTAAAAGTTTCAAGATTTGATTTGACTTTAAATTTTGGCAAAAAAAAAAAGTGTTTTGAATTCCATCTGATATTTTTTATCTTTACTGTTCTTAAAACTGTCACTTGATCAATACTTTTTATTTTTATGTTCATGAGGAGGATAATCATTTACTATTGTATCTATTTGTAATGCCGCGGTTTCTTAGTCTCGATATTTTTAAGTAACGCGGCAACTTATTTTAAAATCTTCTTGAGGACACCTGATTTGGGAGAGTGGCTTCCCAGCTCCAAACTTTCACACCACGCCAATGTGAGTTAATTTGAGACCAGAACAGATTTAACTTGCACAAGCCCCTCCCTCGTGCACGACGCTCTTTGGTTGGATTTGAACTCGCAACTCTCCGATTTCGAATCCGTTACTCTTCCGACCGGGCTGCAGCGAAAATTATTGCTGGATAGATTTTTAAATACTTAATTCATTTTGCTGGGTGCATTAATTTTTCCGTTCGGCGCAGCTTTTTCGCCGATGGACCTTTCGCCATTAAACCCAAATCAACTTAGGGATTGATACCAAACGTCGCCTATAGCCAGTGCTTCAGTGCTATGTTAAGTAACTACCTACCTACATTAAATTGGCCTGTTGACGAGTGCGTATTAGTGGACCTCTACTACAGCTTCAGAATCTCAACTGATGCGAAAGTTATGGTGAGAGTGAAAACACGCCCCTCTCATGGAGTTGAGCTGAACAGTTGCTGTTGTGCGGAGGCTTGTTCCGAGGAGACATGATAGAGTGCACCGCCTAGAGCGTGTTTACAAGCACAAACTGTCGAGCGCATTCTGTCAATGCAATTTACTGTCGACGCTGAGCACTTTGCAAGTGAGGCTCCGCACATTGTCATAAAGAGAATGAAACACGGCGTTCTGGGAGAGTGGCATTTTCCATATTTGTCGGAAATGAATTATCTGGACTAACGATTGGACTCCTAAAAAAGCAGCCGACGAACTAGTATAGTGATTAATTTGTTAATCTCTAGATCGGAAGGATCACGGTGTGAATCCGGGTCCGGGCATGGATTTGTAAACATATGATGTAGAGGCGGCTGGTGCACCTTTAATCTGTCGTGGCCGAAAGTCCTCACGTTGGGTTGGTGTGGAAGTTTGGAGAGTGGGGTGCCTGCTCAGGTGTTGCTTTGTCATCTGACCATGATTCAAAACTACGAGGTGTTGTCCTCGGATATTTCCCTTAAGGGACTGATCCCGGACGGTCGTCAATAGCTCCTTGTATTGCTCTAGTACAACGTTAACTAAAATTACCATTTCCTCAAAAAGCAGCGATTCGCCAATATTCTTTTTCTTTGTCTCCGCGGTAGTCCGCTTGGAAGGACAACAGACTCGCAATGGAAAGGTTGCGAGTTCGAATCCAACCAAACAGCGTGTACAAAGAAGGCTGGTGCATGTTGAATCCGTCACTGCCTCAAATGTCATCACATTGGTGTGGTGGGTAAGTTTGATGGGCCAGCTCAGGTGGAACCTCGTCATCCAACCATGGTTCAAAATGACATTATCCTCTGATCTTTCCCTTCGAGGGGTTCATCTCGGACCGTTGTCAGTATCCCGTTGTGCTGCTAATATCGCCGTTGCTAATTAAATACCTACTTACCTTTGTGCGTCTCAATTCGAAAAAATATTGAGAGACCCTCAGACTTTTTGTGTGTTAGAGGAATGTAGAAAGATGTATGGCACAACATGGCGAAATAGGGCCTTTGTGCCCTAAAACCCCAAATCAACCTACCCAGTACACGATAAGCACCCTTAAGATTCGTATTTTTGAAAAATAACCCCCCAAGTAAAAGTCTAGACAGGCGGCAGTTTCCTAAATTGAATTTATTTAATTTCCCGTTTGCACATTCGGCGCTCGCTCGAGCACACAAGACGGTGGTCGTAAATATAAAGCAAAACAAACACCCTCCCTCCCAATGCGTGACCCGGACTCTGCTAATCTGCTTAGGGAGGCCTTTGTCTCGATTATAAAAATGGCGGACGCTCATTTAGAGGCGCTCTCGGGAGCTCATTATGCTTTGAGAAATAAATTGAAATGCATTCGCTCCTAACGCCCTTATAGTTTAAATAAGTAAGGCGAAGAATTTTTAAAGGCGCGCGCGTTTTCATTTGAATAATGAGCGGAGACGTTTGAAGGCGGCCTTTTGATGTTTCGCTCGCTCTCTCTTTAATTTCACTGTTTTCGTAATGGAGTTCGTTTAAGTGTCGTGGATGTGTCCTAAAATGTGCACCGCACTCTGCGTTGGGCTGTAATCCGATCGATCCATTGGTTTTAAGTGGCTCAAGTCTTTTGTGAAGCCGTGTGGTTTTCTCTGTTGGAATGCATGTCAAATGCGAACGCTTGCGTTTGATCTGGGGGAATCCCCACTGTTCGCGTAACTCCGTGACACTTGGTGGCGCTGCTCATGAATCGGCGTAACTTACCGTGTACTTGGCGAGTGCCAAGAACGTTGCCGACTTCTCTGTTAGCACCTTATCTCTGGACCCCACGATACGATATCGCCACCGTTCCGTTTTGTTAACCATTTCTTGTTTACTTTGGATAGTATAACTCTTGATGTACTCAAGATAGTACAACTCTTTGTGTACTCAAGATAATACAACTCTTTGAAAACTCAAGATAGTACAATTCTTTGTGTACTCAAGATAGTACAATTCTTTGTGTACTCAATATAGTTCAATTCTTTGTGTACTCAAGATAGTACAACTCTTTGTGTACTCAAGATAGTACAATTCTTTGTGTACTCAAGATAGTACAACTCTTTGTGTACTCAAGATAGTACAACTCTTTGCGTACTTAGAAAATAAGAAGTCTTTGCTTACTTAGGATAGAACAACTCTTGGTGTACTTAGGATAGTCGAATTCTTTGTGTACTCAAGATAGTACAACTCTTTGTATACTCAAGATAGTACAACTCTTTGTGTACTCAAGATAGTACAACTCTTTGCGTACTTAGAAAATAAGAACTCTTTGCTTACTTAGGATAGAACAACTCTTGGTGTACTTAGGATAGTACAACTCTTGGTGTACTTAGGATAGTACAACTCTTTGTACACTTAGGATAGTACAAATTTCAATCAATGTAAATAAATGTAATTACAGTCCACTAAGACTAAAGTTTGTATTTTTGTTTGAGCACCTACCCCCAACGTTAATTGTTTTACGATTTCGGCACTTCGCCAGTAAAAATTCCAAATAATATGTTTGGGCAAGGAACGGATTTTTCAAGAAGGATTCGATTAACCGGGTGTAGCGTAGTCATACGTAACACACCGAATGAAATGTCTCGAGATTCTGCAATCGAGAGTTACTTATCATTGGAATGGAAGAGACATGAGGTCGATCTACGGAGCATCAGTCACCGGACGTCTCTGGGATCACGAACACTTTTACTGCACAATCGAGGATAACGGTTTTTTTTCTTCCCAATCAACTCTATTTATAGTTTTTCGTGGGGGAGTGTTTCTCGGGGAATGAGATCCCTTCGAAGTGGTTGGCTCGAATTTTGTCCGTCTGTAATTCGTGAAGAAGTAATTAATTTTCTAGATTGTTTTCCTTTATTAATGAGCGTCACTGTAACGAGGTCAAGAAGAACCTAGGGGAGGAAAAAAATAGAAATGGCTGTCACCTTGCAAAATAAATTCAATCGGATTAAAGTGGTGTGTCCGTGAATTCGGCACGCAACAGAGTTTCGAACTCGCAACCCCCGGTTGCTAATCCGTTATCTTTCCAACTAGGCTGGCCGCCCTCAGGGACACATTTTCTTTCGGTGAGTGCGGGCTTCACGGGCCCGTGGTACTCTAGAGATCTTTTCTCTTAAACTTACTGTCTTTAGTAAACACGGGAGTTCCGCTCCCGGGATATCCAAGCGATCTTTTCTGCTTTCATCCCACTGCTCTGTTACCTCTCGTCTCCCCTTTCTCGACATTTTGTACTTAAAGTTGTTTTTTGTTTGGCGCATCTTGGCAAAATGGGGTCTTGCGCCATAAAGCTTTAAAACAATCCACCAATGAACTGCCCCCTCCCATCGAGGAAAGATAGGTTGGTTTCTTGGTGAATATGCTTTTGAGCATCAAGTCTTGGTAATCCTGGTCAGCTCGACGATGAAGATTTGTCGTCGAGGATATCGTATCTTGTCAGCGTTTGGCGCATTTCTGGATCCAACACCTCATTGCAAGCACGCAATCAGGTGTTGTCCTCTTCATCTGACCGTGGTTCAAAGTGATGAGGTGTTGTCCTCGGTCTTTCCCTTCGGGATTGAGACCGGACCATCACCAATTGCCCGCTGTGTTCCTTCAGTGCAGTTAATTCAGGTCTAACTACTCTACTGTTTTATCGATCATTTTGTCTATGAGAAGCATTTTCTGTCAAACTAAAATATAGGTGGAGACACTGTTGCTGCGGCGATACGTGTTTCCGGTACGTATTATGAACGTGATAGGTCAGTTGGATTGTTTTTCGAATGCTACTGCAGCACTTCGCAGAAGATTAGTCGTCAAGGATATCTCATCGTAGCTTCATCATTATCATCATTTTATGACTTTCTGGATCCAACACCTCATTCCAAACACGCCATTACAGCTCTCGGTTTCTTTGAGCATCGCTTTCTCCCCGAGTGGCGGAGGGAAGACTCGCGCGATCAAAGGGCCTTTGAAACACCCTCCTCCGAGTGAATGCGCGCAATTAATTCCAAGAACCCGCGTCCGAGACCCCTCTCGTCTGCCAACAAAGGCAGTTAGCGTCATTTAGCGCGGTGATAGTGGCAACGGAGTGGCTAAAAAAGGAAGCGCTCTTCGAAAGAATCCGCTCAAAGTTGTCTTCGAACCTACCCATAATTGCCTCCTCTTTGTTCCCGAATGAGCATTCGATTAGAGCGATTCGAGTGTCGATGCACCGAAGGAAGTCGGAAATGCTGAGGACGCGATTGCGAATGTTTTGGAATCGCCGATTCATAGCGAACAAGTGGAGGGCGTTCGCCGAAGGCATTGTGCAATTAAGAGTGCAGGCGATTGTTTACCGTCTCCTCTTCATTTTGGAGGAAATAAAATAGGTCTCTGAATAGAAATGACTAATTGTGTAAAATGAAACGTGAAATTGACTGTCTAAATATGTTTGAATAATTACAGATTATCTAATAGGAATAAATTAGTACGAATTATCAAAAAATATACCAGTAAATAGAATAAATAAGTAAAATTAGATGCTAATATTTAGAATGGAAAGTATGACTAATATGTATCGAAATATTTATAGAGGACAGCGTGTGGTATCTAAATGTGTATAAATAAATACGAATGATCTAAATTTGAATAAAGACGAATTATCGAAATATGTATTGGTGAATAGAATAAATTGGGGGTATAATAAGATGTTAATATTCCGAATAGAATGAATGAGACAAAAATGTATCTTGAGAGTGGTATCATGTAGAATAAATGTAATAAGTAGGGCTCGGATCGATATGCAAAAATATGACCTGAAATATGCATTTCAAAATCACACCCAAATATGCGAAATAGTAAAAAATATATATATTAATTCTTACAAAAAGGGGTAGTGAATAGAATAACGTGAAATTGAACCACACTTTCATTCAATTAATTCACAATTTTATTTTTACAGCGCAGTTATAGATAATAAAAAATATACAAAGCAACAAATTAATAAATCTTACATCGTTGGGGGAAAATGTAGATTAAAATTAAAGCATTTCAAATTTCCTCCGGAATGTAACTAGGTGGGTAGACGGGACATGTGCCCGCGACGGAATGAGTAGGGTTGCTAAACATGCCAACGACTTTTTTTACTAGTATATATATTTACGCATGATAAAAAATGAAGATAAAAATTTATTAGTTGACTACAAAAACCAAAAACTATAAAAGGAACTAAACGCAAATTGTGTAAAGGGTTGCACGAGTCTGATGTGAGTAAAGAAGTTTAGGATAACGGGCTCGTGTCTCGGAAGTTTCCTGTCTTCCAAGTGGCTTTGATGCGCCGACAAACGAAACTGAATTCGGTTAGCTTTAAAAGTGTCTAGTTGAGACGTCAGTTTTACGGTTCGATTATTTGTCAAGGAAATTGCTGCAAATTAATCGATTTACTTTTGAAAATTGAAATCAAGTCCTTACCATCTTTGTAGAATTTAAAAATTTTGAATTTGTGAAATTAATGTGTGGTGGCGATTACAGGTGTTGTCGGGGAGGTGTTCCCTAGTCTAGTTACATCCCTGAACATCCTCCAACTAATTGAAATTACATTGAATAATCAATGTTTTTTCAAGGTTTTCAACCTTGAAACTTCGTCTATTGTTACTTAAAACGTTCTTCAATGAGGAGAATGACCTTTCCACGTCACATACGACGATGGGGAGAAATCGGTAAGATAGTATTTCTTGAGGGTCCGTCAACTCACATTCTGGTACAACCTCTCCATTCAAAATCTTTGACACAGCCTGAAAAGTCTTCCATTCAGGATTTTTTTTCAGTACCGCATCCAGCTTCTTCCTCGTGCTTTCCCCGATGGGCCCGTTCCACTCTTTACTTTTCGTAATCAAGTCATCGATTAGAGACACAGAATTACACAGATCCATTCCTCTACTTTCCAGAGTGGTAGGGTCATTCCACGCAAAATGAGCAAATAGGCTGTGGCTGACACATCACCGATTTTAATGAAAATTAGTTTCTAAATAGATCGCATATAGTAAGGAGGAACTGCCAAATATTAAATGTCAGAAATGGATATTTTATTTTTTATTGAATTTTAAAATTCAAGGTCACACAAATGTAGATTTTTGTAGCATTAATAGTAGCCTGTTTGAGACCCAATATTTCAAAAAGTTATTGACACAATTTATAAATTTTTATATTGTTACATTCTTCAGTAAAAGTTCTTTCAGGAAATGTCAGAATTTTGTTTAATATCCTGCACTTCTCGTTCTGAAGGAACGGCGAAAATAGAGATTTGTCCAATATGATACCAATTTCAAATTGCTCTAGTACCTCTAAAAATGGAAAGACAATATCAAAAATAATTCTTAACAAAGCCCTTCTTCTATATAAAAGGTAGGTATAATTTAGTGATTGTACTCCTATTCCTTATTAAAGAAAAAAAATAATAAAAAAGGAAAATAATTGAAAACTGCGATTTTTCTGTATTTTTAAATACAAATTTTATTGTGAAGGACAGCTCCGAGAAACTCACAAATTTTCAGTATTATGTGTCCAGATGTATATTATCTGTCCTGAAATTTTCATCATTGTAATTTGCTTATTTTCGTCCCAGGAGCATTTTTAACTAGATGAAAACTATAGTTTTATTTTATCGCTTGATGAAACAAAACAGGCGAAAACACGCCATTAAGCCATCCATTTCCTCATTGAAAGAGATGCTATTACATTCAATGACAGATAATAGAATAAATAAACACTATTAAATGAATTATGGTTATAAATGTGCTTGGGTTGCTATAAACTGATAATTTTTTGCTGAACCGAAAGCTTTCGAACACCGGCGAATGTTCAAGTAGCAATCCATAAGTGTTCCATCCATTGAAATGATCATTAGTCGGTTAGAGAAGTCTTTTGGATTTTCTTGTAGTTTTTAGGAAATATTATTACTATGTTTGATTTTGATAGTAAAAGAGATTTTAAAATTCCTGAACTTTCGAACTGTGACGTGGGAGAAATGGTGTAAGAAAACTGCCATAAATCCATTATGTAAAAGAAACCGGATTAAAAGAACTTTCCGAACTTACAGATAAAGCCAGAGAATTGTTGTATTTGAAATTAGGTAGGAAGTTTGAAAACATTTGTCTTCACCATGAGAAAGTGTATTTACTGAAGTATACTTACTTATTCCGACGAACTTGTTGTAATCCTTTTAAAAGTCACAAACGTGCCGTGAAAAAGTCCCTGCAAATAATAACAATAGATATTGCCAATAAATCAGCTGGATTGCTCTCGCCAGGTAAAAAGATCTGTCTCACATGTGAAATTGGTGTTAAAAATTTTATTACAGAATAGGATGCAACAGATTTTGATTTTGAAACGGAAGCTGTAGAGAAACAGTACGAGAAACTCAATAACAGCCTACAGAACATGGGAAATTCGCCTGTTGAAAAGGTTCGTAAACTCAGCATGACTCAAAGAAAACATTATGACAGAAGAAAATTACAGAAATTTGTTTCAACTTAAAAATAAATAAATTTGGAAACTGTTTTGAAAGTAAACCTCAATAAAATTAATAGTACACATGCGACTGAAAGTAAGCAAGATTTTTTATTGTTTTATAGAACAACTGAAAGCAAAGTTTGCTGAAACAACATCCCCTGCAGAAAAAATTCAAATTCTAACTCTTGTTCCAAAGAGCTGGAGTCTGGAAAAAATAAGAACAGAATTTTCTACCACATTGTATTTCGCAAGGAAAACCTGCTAAGAGACAAGGCAAAAAAATTAATGACAATATTATTGCAATAGTTATAAAATTTTACGAGTCTGATGACATAAGTCGGCTATGTCCAGGAAAAAAAGACTATGTTAATGTAAACACAGATGAAGGTAAAGTCCCAAAACAAAAAAGGTTGATTCTTTGTAACTTAAAAGAAGGATACCAGCAGTTTAAGGAACAGCATGGGAGTGCAAAGAGTGGTTTCAGTAAATTCGCTGAATTAAGACCGAAACATTGTGTACTAGCTGAAAGTAATGGTACACATTCCGTGTGTGTGTGTGCACCATACATCAAAATATGAAACTGATGTTACACGCTATTAAACCTCATTATTCTTTGCTAGAGCTAATGAAATTATATGTTTGTAACAATGAAAAGGAAAAATGTATGTTCGTAGAATGTGATAAGTGTCCAAAAGATCAATTTCGTGCTCAACTAGAAAAATTTGAGGTTTTCCAAAATTTAGAAGAAATTATTTACAAGCGTTGGATTTCGACCGACAGATCTACTCTAATCACACAAGTCCAGTCAACAGAAAAATTTCTTGACTCACTTGTTGAGAGTATGTCTGGATTGACAAAACATCATTTCATTGCTAAATCGCAGTCCAAATTTTTGGAGGAAAAGAAATTGACTGTTTCCCAGGAGGAGTGCATTGTACTCCTCGATTTTCCAGAAAATTATTCATTTATTGTTCAGAATGCAATTCAAGGATTCTATTGGGAAACTACTCAAGCTACACTGCACCCATTTGTACTTTATGGGAAGGATAACGAAAACAGGTTTCAAATCCTTTCAATGTGTGTTATTAGTGACCATACTAGACATGATACATTGAGTGTATTTGCATTTCAGACTGCCATAATCCCTTTTATAAAAGAAAGGTTTCTTTCTGTGAAGAAACTTATCTATTTCAGCGATAGGTGTTCAGCACAGTATAAAAACCGGAAAAACTTTTCCAACATTTGCCATCATGAATCCGATTTTGAATTGAAGGCAGAATGGCACTTTTTCGCTACAAGTCATGGCAAAAGCCCTTGCGATGGAATCGGTGGAACTATCAAACGGTTAGCCGCAAGAACAAGTTTACAGAGACCATACAACAATCAGATTTTAAATGCAAAACAACTATTTTCCTTCTGTACTTCAACCATTTCAAACATCAAATTCTTTTATGTGCCTTCAACTGATGTTATTCAAATTGAGTCTTATCTTCAACAAAGGTTTAATGAAGTGACCTCAACCATTACGGGAACTCGTAACTGTCATTGCTACATTCCTATTCCAAATTGTACGACACTAATTCGAGTGTCATATTTATCGCAATCGCCAGGAAAAGAAGTAAATAGTTTTAAAAGAATTCAGCAGCACAAAAAAAAATCACGTTTCAATAATAGAAGAATCAAAGTTTAACTTGTGAGCTTTACCACATCGTGAATTTGAAAAGGTAATTAGTTAAAATTCATAATTTCTGTGATACTACGTTGAAATTTTTAAGCTTGTTTTGACACACTCATTTTTTCTGCTTTTATAATTCACCCTTAAAGTTAAACATGATTTGGTATTTCTTTGTTGAATTAGGGTTTCATTATCTATATTTTATTTCAATGTTATCATTGAAGTTCTCGTAACATGCATAGAGTGGGAAGCAAATGTTGTGATTTTGTTTTTATCATTGTTGCTTTAGGACTCAGATTACAATCCTGATTTTTGTTTTACAAGTAATATACATATGAAACTGTATTCCTGTGAAATGTCGGTTTTGTAAAAGCTGTCCTTCATTTGATTTCTTATGCCTATTTAGAGTAGAAAATTATCATTTTGTACTTTTCGTTAGCTATTTTGAAGATGAAAGAATTAAAATACGACTTCGAAACTCTATCAGTAATATTATCATATCTAGCATTGTAACTGGCATGAATTTAAAGTATGTCGTAAAATTTCTTTAGCCCATAGAAATGTTTTTAATTCCGTCAAAAATGACAATTTTCCATTTTTTGCAACTAAATTTTGGATTAAATATGATGCTTAAAAAGGTTGTTGCCACAATGAAAAATAGAACATTTTGTACAGATTATAAAAATGTAAAACATGTTTGTCTATGTTAAGTAGTTTTTGAGAAACAGAACTTCAAACATGCAACATTAAGCGATCTCGCAACTGTTCTTCAAAGTTGGAAGTCCTAAAAATGCCTCCAATTTCGAAAATATTCAATTTTGAACCTAATTCTTTTGGATATCGTTATTTATTTATAAACTAAACCACTGTACCAAATTTCATGAAAATCCATTACCATACGGCCACAGGTTTTTCCTGATTTTTGCTCATTTCACGTGGAATGACCCGGTAATTAAATCAAGAAAATTGCGAAAATTGGATCTGACGTAAGCCACATTTTGGACCACAGAAGAGTTGTTCAGTCAGGTTTTGCTTTCACAATAGCTTGGTTCCCGTTATCATCAAAACTTCCAATCACTTCTTTCAATTTTTGGTGATGTTCAGCAAAATAATTAGCCGCAGAAATCTACGTGCCCCATCTTGTAATTATTGGTTCAGGTGGTAGAGGAATATTAGGATATGCATTTTTGAAAGCCCTTACTCTGCTGGGTGCCTTAACAAATACCTTTTTTCTCGGAGATATTAATTTATTCAAATCAGGTAGACTATTCCTCAACTCTTCTGCAACGCGATGGACACCATGAACCATGCACGTTAGGTGAATCATCTTGGGATAAAACATTTTTAGGCTTTCTCCAGCCTTCAGCATGAAGGCTGCACTATCCGTAACAAAAGTCAACAATCGTTCCTCCCCATACTGCTGCGCGTGAAACCCCCACAAAATATTAATCGCTTCACCCACTGTCATGGCGATCGTGGAGTGATTAGTTTTTTCCAACTCTGCATAAAATTAGGTGACCACGTCCAGCTTCCTCTGAATTGAGTTTCCCAGCTATTACATGGTCTACATATCGCCCGCAAGGATCAGTCGTTTCATCAATTGACATCCAGATGATGGAATCACCTATCTCATTTTGTATCCTTTTGATCACCTTCTCGTACACTGGCGTAATGTAATATTTCCTAAGTGTGGATTCATGGGGAATTTCTTTGCCTGCGTATTTCTTCAAGAAGGCTCTAAAATGTTCATTCTCCAACTTATTAAGAGCAATATTTGATTTCAACATTGCTTCGCAGAGATCTTGGAACATCTCGTTCTTCTCCGACGATTGAGACTCTGACTTCAACAGCCTTTCATCGGGTCAAAGTTTAAGATGCTTAACATTTCGAGCCCTTTTCACTCTTTGTTTGTGAGTCGCAGTTGATTTGTGTTGATCAAAGTAGCTTGCAGACTGAGAGTCTCCGTTGCAATTCGATTATTATAGAACTAAGCAATATGTTTTGCTTCATGTACTTTTGCTTTCATTACTATCTTCCTCTTCCTCTTATATCTAAATTTTTTTGGCTAAACAAGAAAAGGCCAGGCCAAACAACTAAAATGTGTTTTGCTTCTGAAAATCTTTCCAAACTCAGAAAGCAAAAGTCTTAAAAAAAACTTTTTTGAAGTTTTTTTTGTTAAAATGTTTGAGAATGGAAAATTTTATAAATGAGTAATAAAAAATTGTTCATATATGCACAAAACATGCAAAGAACCCTAAATATGCGAAATAATCCCAAATATGCAAAAACATGCAAAAAAAATTCGTGTTTTTTTTGTAGCAAATTGGTAAAAAAGCACTCAATACATATTTATATCAACATTAGGGGGTTAAAAAGAAGATATGCAAAATCCGAGCCCTAGTAATAAGATGTTGATAAAATGGAACGAATGACTATTAATATTATGTATACCTAAATTTGCATAGATGGCAGCATGTAGTCTCAAAATATGCTAGAGTAAGCATGAACTATTTAAATATGAATAAATAAGTTCGAATTAGCTGAATATGAATACGCAAGTACAAACTATAGAAAAATATATTAACGAATAGAATAGAATAAGATGTTAGTATATAGAATAGAAAGGAATGACCAATGTATATCTAAATGGCAGCGTGTAGTAAATATGTGAAATACGAATTATCGAAAGATGTATTAGTAAATAGAATAAATTTATATAATTAGATGTTAATATTTTTTTTCGAATTTTGAAATGACAACGTGTAGTATGTATCAATAAGTACGAATTATCTAAATACGAATTGACGAAATATGTATTAGTATATAGAATGAATGTAATTATATGTTGATAAAATGTAATGAAAAATTTATTAATAATGAATAAGCACGAGTTACCTAAATATGAATGGACTGCGAGCTACTTTTCAGATTTGAAGATCGATACATTATTTGCAGTTCATTCATGAGGCTTTCTGAGATGCAGCTTACTCTCCAAACGGGACTAATCTTTATTGTATCTTTTCGTACATAATAATTAACCTAATGAAATGTTTCTCCTGGACCGAATGAAATTGAATCGCAAAGATCTTTAATTCCAATTGGGTAGCAGAATTAAAATTGTACTAAAGTAACACTACAGGCTATCGGCGACGGTTCTGGACCTATTCCAGAGTGAAAACTTCGAGGACAACACATCGTTATTTCGAAGAACGGTCGGATGACCAAGTCACACCTGAGCTGACATCCCACTCTCGAAACTTACACACCACGCCCATGTTAGGTCATCTGAGGTCACAACAGATTAAACGTGTACGAGCCCCCACGTACTCGACGGTCTATGATTGGATCCAGTTTCGAACATTCGCAATCCTTCGGTTGCTTATCCTGGCTCCTCTATTCAAGGATGCCTGATGATGCGACTGACGTATCAGAAATGGACTGGACCGGACATCAGAAGCTGGTTGCATTAATATTAGAATACATGCGAGTGAGTTCTCCAGGAGTGAATGGGGAATCCGGTTCAGAGCGGAATCCCATTCGGCCCCAGAACCGCGTGCATTTTTTACGAAGAGCTTCTCCTAAATATTTCATCCCCAAACAAAAGCATTATCTGCGGTGACGTCGGAGGGTTGGCCGCGGAGCAAATGGGAAAGCCATTACAGAAGCCCGCTTCGCAATCTGTCTCATTTGCAGCCTTATCTCTGGTGTCCCAGGGACCGCGCTTCCTGCGATCGCTTCTTTTTCCCCCCTTTATGGCCGATTCCCCTGGACTTGTGTTTTTGCCCGCCGTCTCGTTTGGCCCACTAAATGATATAAATGCCGTTCCTCGGTGAGAAAGTGTTTTTTATTCCCATCGATCGGCTCTTTTGCTTTCTTTATGGCTTTTGGAAACACTGCTCGATAGTTGGGGATGAATTTTAGCGATCGACTGATTTTGAGATGAAATTCCCAGAAGAGTCGAGGTTTAATAATCAATTTCACACCGCGAAATGGGTTGTAATGGATCGCAATATTACTCTTTGGTGTTCCTTTGGGGATTTTTTCATCGCCAATATTTTTTGTTAACAATTCTAATTGATCTTTGGATTGCAGGAAATCCTCCTAAATATTTACGATTAGTTAACTTAGTTTTTAAATTATATGCGGTAGTTTTATCACAATTCTTGAGGGCTCTTGTAGCCCAGTTGGAACTGTAAGGGGTAAGCAACTGAACTGGAGGGTTGTGAGTTCGTAACTCGGTCCAACCAAATACCGTCGTGTACTCGTGGGCTGTTGAATCTGTCGTGGCTTCCAATGTTCTCACGTTGGCGTGGTGTGGAGAGTGCCTGCTCAGGTGTTCATCTCGTCATCTATCCGTGGTTCCAAACAACACAGTGTGTTTCCCTTCAGAATGGATCCCAGACCGTCACCAATAGTCCGTCGTGTTGCTTCAGAGCGACGTTAGTTCGACTACTAAACCCTGAAAAAGTCGAGGTTTTATTAGCAACTAGCAGAATCACCCGGCGTTTCAAGGAATGGATCGTAATATTACTGTATGGTGTTCCTTTGCGGATTTCTTCATCGCTGATACTTTTTTACCAACTCTAATTTAACGTTGCAGGATTGGATTGCGGGAAATTCTCATTCAAATAGTTTTTTAATTTGTACGCTGAATCGTTCTTAAATTCTATAAATTTTTATCTTTCTTTCCATGAATATTCTATCATCTACAGTTCAATTATCTTATCATTTGTATGTTTTCGGTTGATATATTTTAATGCGATATTTACTAAGTTTTTACTATTTACTAAAGCGTTTAAATTTTAAATATTTTGACTGCTTTAAAAATTTTGTAATGTTGGATTGATTTAGATTCTTGTGCACATTTTTAGCCCTTTTATACCTATTCAATTTCTATTAGTTTTATTGCCTTGCAACCTAATAACCGACTCACCTCTGGCGATTTCAAATTGATTTTAGCCCCTCTGCACACACAGGGCGGGATTAATATGGCATTTCCCGCAGAGTGCAAAAGTGTGCGGATTGATCGGTGATCGTAATACTACTCGGGGTGGTTCCTATGGGTGTTTTGAATAAATGTAGCCACCCGTGCATTCCCAGGAAAAAATCGAACTGGAATTTATATGTAGCCTACGTTCCCCTGGACGCATCGGGACGGAAAGACTACGCTGTTACAAGAGGAACTGTTCTGAAGCAATGTGTACTACACTATGTGCGTAACAGCTCTCCGCTTGATTCGTTGCGAACGATATCTCGTCCAAGATCTGATCCGATTTGCTAATGACAAGATAATTCGTCGAGACAACTGTCCTATTTATATAATTTTTCCTATGTGTATATTTTTTGCCCTATTTATATATTTTTTAAACTTATATATTCCTTCTTCCTTGGCGTACCAAAGGAGAATGAATTTATGTGTAAAAAAAAAATCCCCCCTTGCCTAAAACTGATGACAGTTTGGAACAGGTTTTTCCACCAGAGGTCAGTTACTCCAGGGCAGTTTTCGAAGCGAAGATAAGGAGGTTTCATAAATTGAACTTATCCGTTTTTGAACCTTCCGTCGTTGCATCCCGCAATGGACGAGCTTCGATCGGAATGAAACAATCCGTTGTCATCAATGTAGTACCTAGGGGTGAAGCTCATTAAATAAAGGGGAAAGTAAAAAGGGACGGCATTTCAGAAGCATTTATTTTAAAATCCTTGTCCTTGCCACACTATATTTCATTGCTCTGCGTCTGAAGTGAATGTTTTCGTGCACTAGAGCTTTCCAATAGAGCACTTAGAGTCAATTTTCCTGATATAGATCCCTTCACTATTCAGATTGTTTTACTATTCAGACAAGAAAAGAGAAAACAGAAACGAAACTGTCCTAAAGATATCTGTAGAGAGCACAAAACATGACAAAATGGGCGTTGTTTCACTTTCCTCTTGGAAATACATTCACATGAGCCATTCCCAAAGTACATCGTTTTGTTAGTCTTTATGCATAGTATATAGCAATAGATTGTGACCTTACTGATCGTTGGTCGTAAATCTGTCAAGTTTTCCATCTAGAAGATCTACCCGTCCAGATGGCTTTAAGGGGTAATCGAGGACCCTCTTTAATGAATCTCTATCCGTGACAGGAGGAAAGCACGAGAGAAGACATCGACCCTTCAAACAGAGGTTTCTATGGATAGGTCGCCGACCGTTTCACCGATTTGTAACCCCTTTTTTACTGCTCCCTTTGCCGAAGGACCCCAATTGCTGTGTTTCATAGAGCGTAGTTTACAGTTCCTTTTCTAGAACACACACAAAAAAAAGAAAACCCAGGGTCCCTACAATCCAGCTCCAAAAGAACTTAAAAACATTGACAGCTAGCCACTTGTGTGCAACCCCTCGAAGTGTTCACACACAAGTGGCAATTACAACACAATGGACTAGTGGCAACGATCCGGACTTAATCCCGAAGGTAAGGTCCGAGGCCAATACCTCGTCATTTTGAACCACGGTCAAATGACGGAGGCTAACACCTGAGCTGGCACCTCACTCTCCAAACGTCCACACCACGGCAACGTGAGTATATTTTAAGCTACGACACATAAAACGTGCACCAGGCCCCACGTACAACACCTTCTCTGGTTGCATCTCGTTTCGAATTAGGTTCCTATCATTGTTATTCCGCTACTCAGCCAACCGGGCTACCGAGGCCCCATTTAGACAGTGGGCGGGGCATAATCCCAAGCAGTCTAGCTAGACCTTTTGGTCTCAAGAACGTCTGGCTCCCCCCGCGTGTTACGAGCGATGCGAATATGATTCCATCCCAGAATGGCCATAAGGGCATAAATGTCTTGGCTCCCTCCCCGGTTGGCGATCGGCTGCAGAAACGTTTTATGGATTTCTCTCCCATCTGGGCCGTTACGGAGCAACGCGTCCCATTTTTACGAGACCCGTGCTCTCTCGGACATATTTCTCCCCGCTTTATGGAGAGAGGGCGACTCGTAAAATTAGAGAGCACGAATCGAAAATGAAAAGCGCTCGCACCCACCCCTCGCGAGGTTACGTGCCGAGAAAAACTATTCCTGCCCAAAAAGCAGAGCTCGACTCTTTAGAAATGGGATGTTTGAATAGAGAGTTCAAATTTTAGCCTCGACGTTTTTTAATTCATGCACCTTAGAATTGTTGGCTAGCGAAGTTGTTGAGAAAATCAGAAGGCATTTTTAACCAACATTTATTTCGTATCAATGCCGCGAAATGTAGAAAACATTTTATCCTCGCGGAGAAGAGCACGAGTAACTCTTCTTTCTGGCACATCGACTTCCTTTTAGTATTGATGATATTTCGCTCAAAACTCGGACGTAAACAACTGGCGGTATGTTCATCAGCAGTGTTGCCAGATAGCCACACAATCGAATGAAATAGACGAAGCGTGTGAGCTCAGCTGAATGCCATTGGTCATTCAAATTAACCATTGGGCACACTCGATTGACTCATCGTCATCTTTTGTTGGGAGAATCGCCCGTTTTGTTCTTGTTCTCTTCAGATTTTTACTGTTCACCCTATTTTAATTACATGGCCCGCTTTCAATCATCGCCAAAAAAAAATTTTAAATACGTACAATTTTAAAACTTAACGGATTTGGTTAAGGAACATCCTCATTCAAATCTTCACATTTTTACGTTCATTTCGTTTTTTTACATCTCATCTAACTTTTTAAAAAAATTCAAAATATACCTTCAATAATTATACATCATGTTGCTATAGTCAGCATGTTTTAAAGCATCACTTCGGTACATTAATTTTTAATACAAATACTTGAACGTGGCTTTTATTCTGATAAAAAGGCTTGTGCTCGATTTCTCCAAAAATTCTTTTTAAAATTTTCATTTATGTATAATTTTTATTGTTTTATCTTGCTTTTGCAGCAGCTTGCCCGCTTTTGAAACTTGCGCCATAAAACCTCCAAAATCCAAACCCAATACTTGGTTTGAAGGTGTGTCGAGGGTCGTAGGAAAAAGCACGAAATTTAAATTCTAGATTGATTATAAACCGATTTTCCACCGTGATACCAAACACTAGTCTAGCCGATCACACACACTGTGGTGGGTGACCACGTGATTGACTTTGCAGAGATCGTGCGACTCCGCCCACATGCTCTGTTTCATGCGAAGGTCGATGGTTCTTGCCCAAGCATGTCATCTCCTGGCTCGGTTGTCCCTCAGCCGAGCTTACTCACCATTCTAAACTGGTTATGGAGGGCCTCGAGTCAGACGGGCTTCTAGGTTCGGTGATGACTCATGAGACCAGTAACAGCACAGCAAAAGCACATAAACAACACAAGGCGAAGCACCATACAATAAACACAATAGACAAGATATCGATAACATTCAGGAAACCAAATTTTAATTTTGTAAGTCAGTGGTAAAATTTCCAAAAACCTTGGAACTGTCGCAATGTCCAGGCTTTACGGTAAAGTAGTCAAAAATTAAATAGCTTCAAACTTCTGTGTATTTATTTGTAGTTAACTATTAAAGATCTTCATAAAGTGGAAAATGGGTTGAATTTTTTAAAGCACTACTTGATATGAAAAAAAATGATTCCATAAGAATGCTTTATATACGTGTTTTATAAAGAAACCATGAATATTTATCTCAATTAGAAATCTTGTGTAATTAATTTGACTACGTATTTAAAGTGTAAAAGAATTTCAATGCATAGAAATATCTATTTTACAAGTATACCATTTAGTGTCTGTATTTGCCTACTAAAATACATTGTACAAAACGCTATTTTTGGAAAACGGATATTTATTAGCATTTAAATTCTTTTTACACTTTAGTATGTAGTCTAATTAATTGTTCAAGATTTCTGAATAAGATACATACTTATTTATACAATTCACGCACCTAAGCATAGCATTTCTCTAATTTATGTGGTATAAATATTGAAATCCAATCAGTTATTCAGTACTTTTCCGTTACAGCATTGCCAATTAACCAATTTGGCGCATTTTTGGTTATTTCTTGTCGGCTATTTGTTTCCATACCATCTTTGCTGGATTCTTTCCTTTCTGCCGTGCGATTCATTTATTTGTAGTGTTTAAGAGTACTGAGTTGTGTGAATTAAAAATAATCACAATACAATGGTAGATTGGAATAATATGCGGGATGTATGTGCCAATTGAATGGCATGGAAGCATAGCGCTAAGAAATAAGCAAAAATGCCTATATTGGTTTATTGGTATGGCTATAACAGAAAAGTAACTTCTCTAGTACCACACAGTAACTTCATTTCATAACCCATGCCACTCAACCAAATGGGATTTAACGTAAAGGGTTCAATGTGGCGATCCGAATAAATATTACCAAGAATTATAAAGTTGTGTAAGAGGTTAAACTTTACACGATCTTATGAAGTTGTTTAGCCAAGGGGAAATAGCAAAAAGCAATTAAGGAAAAGAGCCCCAATTACTTTTTACCAATAACTCTTTTTTCGTCGTATATAGTGAAATAGTTTTCAAACCTTTCCGAATCGGAAGTATATTGGATGCCTCATAATTCGCAAGACCAATATATCGTCGGTTTAGTGCAGAAATTCACTGTAACTACCGTTTTATGGAAGGTCGCTTTTAACTCTGAATGCTTGTTTCTATGATGAAATACGTTATCATGTTTCAATCGGTTGAAACCAAAATAGAACACTGTTAAGATGCTTAGAATTCTTATTTTGACCTTTAAAAGGCTGTACTGTAATATTTGATTTTTCTCGAAGGGGGAGTTTCTTCTCTAGGGTCAGGCGGGGTAATTGTAAACAAACTATACAAGCGCCCACGTAAAATTCCGAGAAACTAAAAAGTTGTCCAATATGAAAGCTGGCAACACTGAGGAAGTTGTTCCAATTCTTAACTACGGTCAGTTATATTTCTATCGAACAGAAAATCATTGACGGTTCCTTCTGAGAACTTTAATGCATCTACATCTGAATTTTTACAATTACCCCATATTTTCAAGGGACGGGGTAATTGTAAACATAACTTTGGCAATAGTTTCGTTCAATTTAGATGGAAAACCAATCTGTTTTTCCGTGTTATTTTGTATTTAATCGTATTTAGTACGTTTGAATTGCGTTTAATTACATTTTTCGTGTTCTTGGGGAGCATGAAGACTGATTTACTAAAGCATCACACATTTGGTGAAGTTCTTACAACTGACCAAGTACTGTCACGCTTGAAGGAGGCAGAAGAGAAAAAGAACAAAAGGAAGTCGAGTGAGAAGAAAATGAAAGATCCAGGAGTAAGCAAAAAACCCTGAAAGAAGTAAATGGAAAAGGAAAGCAGAACTCGAGAACAGCTTGGATGAGGAACTATTGAAAAAATTGACTAACATTGATAGTGAAGAGTTTGAAAGTTGTCCAAACATTCAAGCAAAATATAGAAGACTAGCATATAAGGGAAGTTAAATATTTTGGAGTCATTCATGAAAGATATTGAAACGACTACGTTTCTGTTTGTAGGTGTTGAGGGGGGGGGAGAGAGAACGTAAACCCACTTTTCGTATGTATTGTTTGTTTTTAATCCTCCAGTGTCTCACAAGGGCCATAAGTCCATTGACTCCCAGAAAATCAAGCACAATAAGGGGGTCAGAGTAGATATCCTCTCCAGAGAAGCCCATGCAGTCCAAGATGTGCTCAGCAGTGGCCGGCAGGGCGAGACACTTGGTACATGTGACGAAAACTTTTTCACCCTCATTGAACGAAAGCCTCTTGAGATGACCACTGGCAAGACAAGAGGGCGGAGACTTGAAGCCTCTGTCACAAGCAAGAGATAGCATCAATCCAGGCTTTTTACCCATATGGCAATGGTGAACAGGAGGCTCCAGCCACTTCGTCATTAAATTGGATTTTTCTGGGGAAAAGAGTTCGAGGTAAGTGAGTACAGAAGAGTGTTGGGAAGTCCACAGCCTTCCTCGGCGAGCTTGTCTGCCATTTCGTTGCCGTGAATGTCTACATGGGAAGGAATCCATTGAAAGTGGACCTCGTGGTGCACCGAAAGCTGCTTTAGTTTATGTATGATGTATGAATTGTGGATGTCGTTTCAGAAGAGGAGTTTGAGATCACCGGACTCAAATGTATCGACTGCTGTGGTTGAAAAGTACTAATTCTGTGTTACCAAAGACCATGTCAAAGCAATTTTACCTACTCCAACCTGTAGCAAAGAAGGCCGTAAAGAAATTTTCCAATTTGAGGGCACTGCTAATGTGTAAGAAATGTAATGTTTGTTTTTTGTACCTAGGTTTGTATTTTTCAATTTTTTTTTTTTTTTTATTATTATTTTTTTTCTTTCTGTTTTTTACACTAAATACATTTTTTGTTCAGTAAATGTGTGAATTATTTATTCTTATGTATTCCTGGAAGTTCACCTCTTGATCATTGCAACTTTCAAGAGTCACTAAATTTTGCTGGGGTAAGAAGTGTGAGTATTTGGTAAATGTAACGATCAAAACGGGGTTGTTGTAAGCATGGTATTAGAAGGGTAAAAATACCATTGGAGTTCCTTCTACTGCCATGACTACTGCTCATTCTGTCACTTGTTCAATATTCAATATCACGAAGAAAATCGTTGTTTACAAATACCCCTACTTTCAGGGATAATTGTAAACATGTGGGGTAGTTTTAAACAGCCGAGTACTGTGTTAAATTTCTTTTCTGGCATCTTCGTACTAATTAAATATTAAAGTAGAATAGTGATAAGTTAGTTTAATAGGGTGAACAATGTTTAATTACTTTATCAAGAGTTTGAAAATAAGGATTGAAAATGAACGTACAAATTCTGTTTACAATTACCCCGCCTTACCCTATCCGCAAGCATGAGAATCTTCCGGATTTCCGCTTTTTGTGTTTTTTCCGCTTTTCAGTAATTTTCCGGTGTTTTTTTAATGTGATTTTGGTCGTTTTTAAGAATATGACATCAACAGTGTTTCTAGCCAATGAGAGTATATTTCAAGCTTTGAAAACCTAATGTTCTAGAGACGTTTTTATATATTCAGAGTTGCCAAGTGCTCCGGAATTTTTCCGCTAAAGCATCGAAAATCCGCAACTTCGCGTCATATATGGTTCACTCCTGAAATCGCGTCGATGCAGGCTCGGGCATAAGAATCTTCCAGATTTCCGCTTTTTGTGTTTTTGTTTTTTTTAAGCAATTTTTCGCGTTTTTCTAACGTGATTTTGGCCGTTTTTAAGAATATGATGTCATTAGTGTTTCTAGTAAAAGAGAGTATATTACAAGCTGTGAAGAACCGGATGTCCTAGTGACGTTTTTATGTACTAAGGGGTAGGCCTGGTCCATGTATCGATACATCGTGAAAAACCGGTGTGAGGTCGACATCGCCACATCGGTTTCGCGATTTTCACGATAGCGATGTATCGTCACATCGCGATTTTTTTCGATTTCACACAGCCATCCCTTAGCTAGCGGAAGTCTCGCGGTCATCGTGACATCGCGATTTTTTTCGATCTTACACAGCCATCCTTAAAGCTACTGTTTCCTATGAAAGCGGAGCCGTTATCTAGCAGCTGTGATACGTCATGATGCCGCAGGCATAACTAGGCGGCCGTCTTAACAGAACAGAGGTGTCAACTTAGACGGACAAAATACGTCATAGAATTGGGCAATACAGACGGCTGGCGTGGTAAACAAAACATAGTTTTTTTATTCTCCAGTCCAAGTTTCTAGCTTCGGGATCGTTGAAGATAGAGTGAAAATTTCAACGGTTTTCAAATGAGCGTAAAATTCTACGCCAGGTCGATACCTAAACCAGATTTCTGTTTAAATTATTTAACATTATTAAAAGAAAATCACAATAAAGGTACTGATATGATGTAAAATTTTCCGCAGATTTCAAATTGTTGAAATTTTTAATCTATCTTTAACGGTCCTGATTTTTAAAAAAAATCTAAACAATGCTAATCAAAAAGTTTTGTTTATTTTGCTTCCCTCCGCTCGAATTGCTTTGCGCGGGAAATGAAATGCTGCCGCTACAAGAGAAAAAACGTTCCCCAACTGTTTGAGACCACTTTGTCGATCGTCATGCAAATGGCGGCTCCGCTAATTTTCGTTACGCCCACAAACAACGCTCCCTAGGAAACCAACGCCATCTGTTTGTATAAACAACGTTTTAGTGACGTCATCCACAGCTAGATAACGGCTCCGCTTTCTTATGAAACCGTAGCTTTAGCTGCCGCAGATCTCGCGGTCATCGTGACATCGCGATTTTCCCCGATCTCGCTGTTTTCCGGTGTCACGATGTGGTCGCTCAGCGCCAACGATTTCGATGTTAGCGCATTTTTGATATCTGAGTTGCCTAATCAGTATTTCCAGCAGAAATTTCGTGTTTTTTAGCATCATTGGGGGAAAATTTAGGTCTTAGTTTTGGTTTAGATCTACACAACAATTCCTATGTTTATTTAAGCGCATGTAGGATTTTCCACTATGGTACTTAGCTTTTCGATGCCGCTATGAAAGGCTTACTAATGAGAATCTCTTGTGATAGTTAATTTTTTTATTTCGGCGCTGTTTTTTTTTCGGGAAAAACGTCACATGTCACACATATAAAAATTGAAAATTAAAGTTTCAAACTGCGAGGAAGCGAATAATTCTTCTCTACTTGCTGAATTTTTTCTATTTTTTTTTAACATTTTTTTAATTAGTTAAACTTTTTTTCCTTGAGAGTATTTAACAAGAAAATAGTTTTGCAAAATCTGGGATTTTAACGGTCTGTTTTCATTTCTTTTTAATAAATGAGGAATTTCTCAAAAAACCATTTGTATCCTTAAGATGACTTTCCAATTCCTTTTTTAGTGAAATTGAAATTCAGTATCATTTAAGAATTTCAAAACAAAAGTAGATTTTTGTTTTCAATTTTAAGTTAAATCCCAAAACCCCATTATTGTTTCTTGATGTTACTATCAATCAGTTTGCATCCTTTTTTGTTGCAAACTTCTGTGGCAATCTAGGTCATATATGCAGTCATCATTACTTAGAGGAATCAAATGCCCCTTTATTTCTTTTTATGCTGAAGTTTTTCTCCTTCTAAATAACCTAATTTTTGAATCCCTACTTGAGCATATATGGTGTGTGGAACACACATGCATATTTATGCAAAATCTTGTTTCAAATCATCCTTGTCTACTATCATAAAAGGTAGTATTAGTATGCTTTTTTCGCGGCCTCAAAATTCTATGGCATACGATTCTATGGCATTTATAGCAATGAGATTTGGCACATAGGTAGTCCAAATTTTTTGCAATTTTTGGGTCACGGCGAATTTTTAAAATATAATCTAGAAGATTTTTAAATGAATTTAATAGTTTTATTCCCTACCTGGTTCTTCAAACGTGGAGGACTTTTCCCACCCACGTGACCTTGCAGTCAGACCTTGGAACCATGCCAAGTTTTTTTCCTCCGACAGAACTCTAATAATTTTTTTTTCTTTTCCGCTTTGATTTTGCTTGAAGGAATGATTTTCCAGCCAGTCGATAAATCTTTTAACTGGGGTGAGTTCTTTTTCTTTCTCCTAGACCGTTAGAGATAGAGAAAAAATTTCAATGAATGTGAAAACTGCGGAAAATTTTAGTTTAGATTGTTACCTAAAATATGATTTTCTTTAAACAAATAATTTTTTAATTGAATATATCTTCAACGGATTTGAAATCTGCGGAAAATTTTACACCAGATTATTTCTTAAATACACAATGCAGATCTTTATTTGTTGATTTTTTCCTACCACAATTTTCTATAGCAAAGGAAAAAAAGAACTTAAAAAAATTATATATATGGTGATGTGGAACAAGGTTTTGCTTTTACTATGTATAAAATGCATGGTTAACATCACGATATATCGTGATGTTAGAATGCCGATGTATCGCATTGTAAAAATGTTAACATCGTCAGACTTACTAGGGGATCTGCCCCCAACAACAAACCATGTTAGTTTCGTACGTATAAGCATCAAGCTAAAAAAGGGAGTTTTCAATCTGGCGGCGACAATAAATTTTCCTCTTTTTTGAAATTTTGCGTTCTCATGCCTGGCCCTATCCGTTTTTATTAACGTCGCACTGAAGCAACACAGCGGGTTATTGGTGACGGTCCGGGTTCAAACCCGAAGGAAAAGATCGCAACACAGCGTCATTTTGGATCACGGTCACATCAAGAGGTCACGCCGGAGCTGAAACCACACACTCCAAATTTTCCCACTGCATGGTTTCTGCTCTAATCCGACGATGTCAAGAACTTTTGAAATAACATATTTCACTGTTAAATACTTTTATTTCCTCTTACCCTGTGTTTGGTTGCTTTCGGGTTTTATGTCGTAATTGCGGACATGTGTCGCCACTTACAAGACAGTCAATCGAATGAGGGATGAAGGAAAGGGTAAACGTGAAAGTTAGAAAAGATCACTCGGGTACCGCGGGGTTGTGATGCCCCGCATACATCTTTTCAGGATGTGCCCCTGTGTTTGGTGTGGTTGAGCCATGTTGTGTAGACAGCCACGATTTCCTACTGTTTTTAGAAACTCTCTTCCTTTATTTAACTGCCACTTGCGAAAACTGCAATAGAACTGTTCATTTCTCTACCGCTACTTTTAGAAAGTTGCTTTTTTTTTTAATCTACCCAAAAATTCGAGCTGTATAGTAGAAATGAAACCCTGGTAGAGTGTATAAAGAATCTCCGAAGTCAATCGCCCCTAACGTCCTCGGAATTGGATATCAAAAAGAACTGGGTGAGCAAAGCCAAAGATGGCGGGCTTTCTTTGTCCTCCGAAAGAGGCCAAGAAAAATAATCCCCTCCTTTGATGTCCAAATGGCTCTCTTTCTATTGGCCTTTCTCATTTGTTGTCATTTCGCACTCCATTGGCCACCAATGGCAGTTGGGTCCTGTCATGCCCCAGTGGACAAAGGGGCAGAGCAGAGGAAAAGATTGCGACTCTAAAACAGTTCCCTCCCTGCCACTGTTTTCGAGCTCAACAAACATACGGTCCAATAAATGCAACTCGTTTCGTTTTACTGCCACACGGCTGGGCAGAACTGGTATTTTTGGATGACAGATTAATTGTTATTGCTAATTTGGGATACGTCATTGACCGTTAATATTAACAGCTTTGCTATCAGTTTTCAACTAATACGAACAGTTTAAAAACAAATTGAACAAAGGTGGGCGGAACTGTTGTTTTTCGATGAAAGTGTTCATTGCTATTTCTAAATTGAAATAACAATCATGATGGACTACTAAGCTTTGTTTTCAGTTTTCGATTAATATGAACAGTTTTGAAATAAATTTAACAGAAGTGAGCTGATCTTATGTTTCGGTGAAAGTGTGAATTGTTATCCCCAATTCAGATTGACTGTTTTAATTAATAGCTTGCAATTAGCAATGAATACTAGCAGTTTAGAACTAAATGTAACGATTCCCTTTAAGTGGTTGAAATTGACTTTACGACACGATACGACACTTTTTACCTTTAAAATACGTACAGTTCATTGAACTTGACGACCGGAGGAAGTATATTCGTATTAGATGCTCCGCAAGTTGAGAAATCTCTTGTCATTCGCGAAACTGACCAGATCTCGTCATTAGAAGAAAACTGACCCTAACTGGATTTCGTCATCATACCAAATATGGATCAGATCATGATGAACGAGATATATTTTCCTAATAACTAAAAGTGACGAGGTCTTGATGGCGTCATCAGAACAACAAATGCAACACTATTTGACGGACGAGATTCTCGTCGAAACCACTTGGAGGATTCAATATGGCATTTCATAGGAAATGATTCCAGTGCCATGACTATGACTCTTCCCTGACATTTAACTCCTAACTGCATCGATCAAATGCTTGGTCCAGACCTTCCGCTCCAAGCAGAATCGATCCAATAAATGATTGCGCAACTGTTCTTTCAGGGCTGTCATCGAAATTAAACGGCAGGAACTCTCGGGTTTTAAACTGTTTCATTTTCCCCACCCATCTGCTGCCGCGTAATCCGTTAATGGACGCCCCAAATGAAGTGATTCCATCGATTTCCCCCTCGATTAAAAAACTGGCAAGAAACCTTGTCTCGTTATGATCCCCGAAATGAGTATTGGCTTCGAAGAAACGCAAAACTGAAAGATCGCTTTTTTAATATCGATGGCCTCGGGGAAGGGAATTCGAAAGAAAAACCCTCGTGGAAAATTGGAGCTTTTAACAAGCGCCGTTCTGCGGAATCGAGGGCTCTTTGCCTTTATTCGGCCCTAATCTGGAACTCCTTGAGTGGATGGCGAAGAACATTTTTCAAAAAGATCAAAATGGCGAGGTTGTGCCTTTTTCGAAAAAGGACTTTAAGTGGTGGCGGGAGGGAAATCTTAATAAACTTCTTTGAAAAGAACTCACTTGGAAGCTAAATGTAATATAGTTTTCTTAAAGGGAATTGTTGGGAGCGCTTTTAGGTCCGGGAGTTATTAATTGGATGGAATACTTCACGCAATAACCACGGATGAAACAAACGGTTATTCATACTTTACAAGTTTACTCCTAAACAACTGCCACAGCTACTTGTGAAATGATTAAACAAATGTAAGTGAAAGTAGCAAAAGTGGCCACCGATTGGAATTGCACCCATTTGAAAGGCGACGGTGATTCGATTTCTGTCAGGAGCATTCTTTCGTGTCCTTGGATCTCTCCCTTCGGCTCAGTGTGTGTGCCTTCGAGTTGTAGGTAGCGCAGGTTCGATTCCTGTCAAGTGCATTCCTCGCTCGGTGTTTTTCTCTCTTCTGTGTCAGTAAAACTTTGCTTGTGCGTGGATGTCCATTACTTGGTATTGGGTATCTTGTGTCTAGCGGTGCATGACCGAATATGGTGCTAGCGCCATAAAACCCCTCAAACAATTAACTCCAATTTGACGTTGAGGGTCGTTTCGGAACATTGACTTTCTAATAAAATAGATGGAGTATGTTGCGTGCAGCTTTATTTTTTCCTGTTCAAAGACCTGTCGCGTGGTTGTGGGTAAAAGGATGAATCCTAAATTAATGAAAGTAACTATCCATCGTGATGAAACACACATGGCTAACCTTCGATAGCTAATTCGGTCTATTCGTTCGTCCCTTCAGAAATCTTACAGCAGCTACTCCGCCGACATGCTCGGTATGGTGGTTAAGGTGTTAGCCTCGAGATCGGAAGGTTCCTGGTTCGAATCCGGGCATGAATGTTTGTAAGAGTATGGTGTAGAGGCGGTTGGTCACCTTAAATTTGTCGTGGCCGAAAGTCCTCACGTTGAGTGGGTGTGTAAGTTTGGAGAGTGGGGTGCCAGCTCAGGTGTTGCCTCGTCATCTGACCGTGGTTCAAAATGACGAGGTGTTGTCCTAGGATCTTTCCCTTAATTGATTGATCCCGGACCGTCGTCAATAGCCCGTTGTGTTGCTCTAGTACGACGTTAATTAAAAATTACCGCCCACATGCTCTGTCTACTTCATTTAATGTTACGGGAGCTGCGATTTCAGGATCGATTATACGATGAAGGAATCGAACACCACAGGTCTTCCCTAAGGATACGGGTTTTTTGTTTTCTAATTTTGAAAAGGACATTCACAGTTATGAAATTGAGACTTAAGCAGAAGTTGAAATCAACTATTTATTCTTTTGTTTGATTTTCGACTTTGCTCCATTAACCCCTACCCATTATATTTGAAGTCAAGTTAACTTGATTACACAGAATAACCCTATAGATAGGATAAATGTGCTGTTAGGATGTGCATTCATCCCCTACGTACCTCGAGAGTGGTTTAGCGAATTGTTTAGCGGCTTTGTCATATTTAGCGTACGTATTTCTTAAATGCCAAGGCTGTCGTGACTTCAAATGTCCTCACATTGGCATGGTGTGAAAGTTGGTAAAGTGCCAGCTCAGGCGTTGATCTCGTCATCTGACCGTGGGTCGAAGTAATAGCCCGTAGTATTGATTCGGTGCGACTTAAATTCAACTGCCTACTTGTGAGCAAAGGACTTATATATATTTATTATTAAAGCAGTCTATTTACAGAAACCATTTTATAAATCCCCTAAAAAAACCACGGTATGCGTTCGAGGGAGAATGTCTCTCGGCCTCAATCATCTCCGATCTAATGTTTCTTTTTATCTTCTTCCCGGACGACGCAAAGAAAAAGCTTTTTCTGGAAAACCATAAAATTGGTGAACGATGAGCGGGGAAGGAAAAGCGATAGACGGAATCTGGAAAGAGAAAAGAAGCGGTCACACCATCCATCATTGGCAATCCAGGAAGACTGCCTTCCTATTTCTACTGCCTACCTCGTTTGCTGTTCTTCACATCACTTCTCCTTTCGGAAACGAAGAAGGAAATATTGCTCCTGTGTTAAGAATTAAGATGGATTAACTGTGACTCATCTGTCCTCTTCACTACCAACCCTATAAAAATTGTTTAAAAATCACGTTTTTTCGGATAAATATTATGAAATACTTCACTCAATTCCTCTTTTAAAGGGTGGCATCGTAGGGGCTAAACATTTTAGGTACACTCCTTTCAACAACGTCATATATCAAAAATCGGCGGTTTTTAGTTATGCCTTCTTTCAGGATACTCGTAGTATATCCCTGCAAGATCGTCATATCTCGCCGCTTAATATTTAGCCGTCAGAGAGCAGAAGTAATACTTATTTTTAGTACATTTCAATCTACTTTTAAACTTTAAAATCAATCTCCTGAAAAATCACGTTTTTTGAGGTATGACGTAGTTGAAAGGAGTGAGCGATATGTGTACCTCGGGTCTCAATTAGGCTGAAAGCAAAATAGTTTTCAGATGATGAGATATTTCTTAAATCAGAAAAAATATATCGTCACATATTTTAAGACCTTAACTAAAAGATTTTTAAAAAAATGAAATTTACGAGCACGTTGAGTTGACGCATTTCTTCCAAATCATTCCACAGAAACTATAAATTTCTACAGCCATCTATTGGTGTCGATCGGAAGCTTAGACGTCCACGCACGTGTACCCGAGTTCTTAACTACCAACTTTTCCAGAAAGATTATTTTTAAGGTTTAATTCGAGGTCCACGTATGTGAACCTAAGTAGCGAAGTGTAGTGTAGCGTTTCCGGTCTCTATTTTGACACGGTTACATTTCAATAAAATATTTATTTGAAAAGTAATTTGAATCGTATTTACAATTTAGTTTGCAAAGTGAGTCATCGGAGTACGAGATGGCTCAAGTCGAATCTGACGCCTGGAGGCTCGTTCATAACCGAGACTGTAGGATACGTCTCTCCAAGTTTTAAACATTGGATTTGCACAGCTTCTCTCCCTCCAAAACATCGAAGCTATTCCGCGAAACGGCATTCATTGGATCGTCAACATCTCGAGTCGGGGTGGCGATTTGGAGAGTTGGCAGAGTCCGGATGTGCAACTACATTTCTCTCCCTATTTGTGGCGAGGACGTTTTACGTTCCCCTATGCTGACACCTTTTTTCGTCCCGCTCCGGTGTAAACGCAGTTTATTGCGTTATATATTATCCAAAAATTGCACTCCTTTGATCTTTACCGACCCATGGTGGAAAACTAATTTGGCTCTGCCAACTCTCCAAATCGCCACCCCGACTCGAGATGTTGACGATCCAATGAATGCCGTTTCGCGGAATAGCTTCGATGTTTTGGAGGGAGAGAAGTTGTGCAAATCCAGTGTCAACGCTTTGTAACGCCCACTCCGGTGTAAATACTTTGTTGACTTTATCGGCCACCATAGGTTTACACCATAGGGGTGAGCACTCTTCTCACTCCTTTGTACAGAAGAGTGATCACCATTCATCCCGCCATTTGAATCGAATATTTCACTCACTGACATTTTGGGAGGAGATAGGGTCAAGGCAAGCGATGAGGGCAAAATGTCACAGAGAGCGAACAAAAGATGGCGTGAGTGACCATGGGGTGCCGAAGAGCAGAGGGGAGTGGTGATTGTCAAGCAATATCGATAGGAGACGAAATAGGGCAGCATTTTCATTCCAAATTTCGTCTCTGAGAAATGTCTCCCAAAAGTTGCAACAACCTTTTGATCTTTTCTGACTATTGGTGGAAAACAAAATTGGAGTTGCAAACTCGCCACCCCGACATTAGATCTTGACGATACAATGAGTCCTCGGAACAGCTTCGATGTTTGGAGGGGGAGAAGTTATGCAAATCCGGTGTCAACGCAGCCTACGTGATACCGGACCCATGCCAATAGCACGGTTGCTCCACTCGCTTCCTACCAAACGATTGTATTCAAAACGAAGGACGCCAATCTGACGATACATTAAGGGGACCTAGCACCTTAAAAATTATTTTCTTATTGACAACACTTTCAGACAAACCTTTTGCAGTTTCGTATGCCAGAGAATTATACATAAAAATTTAAACTATCAATTTTCTTCTAAATGTGTTAAAAAAAATTTTACTTACAAAAAAGTTGAAAAATTCAAGAATTTTTAAAGTGTCTCTTCTTTTTTTTTATTTATTTTTTATTTTTATGATATAAGCTTGAATTTTATCTTATAATATTCCTTAAACTATAATCTAAATTTACAGGTATGGAATTGAAGATACATTGAATAGATCTTGAGCTAAAAAATAAAACCTGAAATGCTATGTAACATATCAAGAAAAACGTTAAAAAAAATGTACTCATAATAACTACAAATGCATACCTGTATTTCATAATAAGGTTCCATGTATCATGTAAAAAAAATTTGAAGTCAATTGATTGGAAATTAAAAAAGCCTTTGCACTTTGAATTATAAGGTATATACAAAGAATGAAGTAGGAGAAAAAAAACAGTTTAAAGTCTTAAAATTTAAATTAGGCTATGGAATTATCAATAGAAATTATTCAAATTTTTACTCTATAGCTACTTTCTACATATAAGTGAAGTTTTAAACTTCCCTGGATCATAAGCGATCATTACTTTTTTTAAGAGCCAATTCCTTTGTTGCGATTTCTTTTTTCGCTAACTTTTGAGCACGTTGAAATATGGCATTTAAACGGTTCGTTCGCTGTTAATTCTTTCGAGCATCGACTATCTGTCCAAGTTTTATATCATATCCTACCGTAATCCCAGCAGCTTTCTGAATGTGTTGAATAGTTGATAGTACCCCTATTATACTCACAAACTGCTTCTGATGTGGCCATTTCGACGTTTGTTTCGCACAAAATTCTCCTTTGGACACTTGACATGCTATGTAGACTTTAATTTGCCTTTTGCATCTTGAACAGATTTCTAAAAGTTCTATTGGAAAAATCTTTGCCAAATGTTTCTCTTTAATTGGTGTCCCAACTTTCAATTTATGAGAACCGGTAGGCAAATGTCTGGCTTTTGCAGACTGGTAAGAGCACCATGAATTGAACCATTGGTACACATGAAGGTTTCTTGTCTGTTGATATGTTATGGTAAATTGTAGCATATATGGCAGTATTGATGGCATTATTATCAGCTTTATTTACTAACATTGCATTTTAATACTAACGAGTTAATTTTTTTATAGTTTTTTCAGATAAACTGCCTTGAGATTTTCCATCCAATGTGATACCACGAGCTTTCCACGTTTTTACTGCATCTCACAATTGTGTCCCCAAACGTTTACTAATGTGGTTGACACATTCCATTTTTTAATAGTGATATCACGACCATACACATCACACAAATTATTAAATGTTTTGGCATCTCCATCCGAAAGTAAATTTGTATATCGGGGGAAGGGAGAGAGAACCTTACATTTATAATCATAGCTCTGTCTTTTACGCTTATGCATAATTAATAATAACGTATAAACAGAAAAACAAAACTAAAGCCTTCTTTTTTGATAAAAATACACAAGCAATGATATCAGTAACAGCTACAAAGAAAAGTTTCATCTTCTTTTAAGCTATTTCATCTAATGAATCGAAAATAACTATCGAGGTAATGCGGTTTGTTCAGTCAGATCGGGTTTTTCATTTAGTTTAGGTTTCGAAACACTGTGATCGCACTCACAAAAATCCTTATAACTTTTTAAAAAAATGCAGGAATCAGTTTGATTTTTTAGGACAACATTTTAAACAGTATAAGGCAACTTTTTAAGCAAAAAAAAATGTTCAGGATTTGTGTCATTTTTAAGGTGCTAGGTCCCCTTAAATTAAATCTGAACTGAAGTATTTTTATGTATCCGTCAGTTTGCTTGTGCTTTCAGACTTACTCTCCTATCGATATCGACTAAGAACCTCATTACAAATCGCCGTCTGCGTTCAAAAGCCAAGTACGCCATCATCCACGCGTAAGAAGCCGGTTATGAGATCAAATCTCTCCTTCGTACTCTAGACCTCCCATTCCTCGCACACACAAAAGCGAGCATGAAATATTCACGCTATATCTGGCAACAGTTCCGAAGGCCCTGCGGAAGAAAAAGGCAGAAGCGTTGATGCGGACCTCGTAATCCGGGGTGTTTAGTGGCACGGGACGTTATTTCCCCTCCGGAAATGGCGGACGCTTCCGAATTAAGTCGGCGGCGCCTATTAACGACAGCCCCGGGGGCCTCTGCCGAATAATAATAATAAATATGGACCCATCGCTCGCTCGCGTTCCTTTTGGAGAGGGGATTACGGGGCAATTTGCGACACTGGAATCGCCGTTGTCGCGTGCGGTGATTGGGACTTGGTTTATTTTTGGATTATTGTAGATGTGTGTTTTGGGAGACGCCATCTCCTGGAGCTTCCATTCAGATGTGGGAGATGAATAAGGTATTAGTACACGTATGTGGGAGGCCACTTGCTCCCTGCAGCTCGCCTGTCCCCAAAATTGCCACGCAACTACTCGATTGGTCTCGCTGAGCGAACATGACCACTAAGAACAGGTGAGGGAAAAATTGGAATTGTCTTGGAATTTAATTTTGTCCAAAAAATATCCGGGGAAAAAAGCAAGAAAAATTACGAATTTTCGTCTAAAACCTGGAAAATCGCCTCAATGACCTGGGAAATTATTGATCATGGCTTCTCAGACGCTTTGGAGAAAAGTAACCAATAAGATTCGTGCACAGTTTCTTATCACTTTATTTTATGAATTGAATTTTTCAGTCAATTTTAAAGGAAACAGCTAATATTTAACAGGTAAAGAATTTTGTTTTGTCCACTGGCTTCAATTGAAGAATTCCATACTTATGATACATTCATTCGCACATTGATTTTTATGTTCAATATGTTGTATTATTTGAATAAGTTATTTGAATGCAAAATTTCTTATGTTTTGTGTATTAAATTTTACAGTGTATGATTCTTAAATTGGTTTTTATTATTGGTTAGTGAATGGCTACATTATTTCTTGGTTTTTCACCTTAAAAATATCGTGAATTGCTTAAGTATGACCTGGAATTGTGTAAAAATGTGTCTGGAAAACCTGGAAAAGTCAGAATTTTATTTATGAAATAGAGTGGGAACCGTTTAAGAAGTGGGAAGTACAGAAGAAGTCGGGAGTGCAATTTGTCTTCGAAAACTTAGCAGTTATTTCACTAGGAAAAAATGAGCTCAATGAGATGGATTTAATGAAGGTAGAATTTTTTTTTTAATTACAAGTTAGTAGGTATAATTATAAGTTCTCAAGGCACAATTGGGGGAGATTTGCAATGGTTTAAACTGGACGTTTTGAAACTGGTTTTCTTGTGAACATTTGACGATAGGATGGTTTATCCATGGACCTGAAATACTAGTAGACTGAGCATTGCTATTGAGAGGAGCTTCAAACAGTGTGACCAACATGTTGACTAGCAGTCACGTGATTGTCCTGTGAAAAATTGGCTTGGTTTGCCAGACTTGGTTTTGTTATCCCCTCGTTTGGCGGTGTAACATCTTATTACAGGGTAGATTTGTCAATCTGCATTTCTATAGAGTGGCAACTAAAATGGTGAAATCGTCGGTCTACTCTTATCAAATGATCAATCAATGGATGGGCGTTTTCTCCCGTCCCGTGGACCAATCAGAAGGTAAGGTGTTCCACCCTAAAGATGAAGCTGTCTAGGGTCACGAAACAAATTTCACCAGTGGTCTCCTGATCCTGGGCAGATGAAAAAGTTACCCTATTCCTCACTCTACTCCATATTTCCTCTATGGATTTATCTCGGCCACCAGGGACGCGTTGCGATTGAGCGTGAAATCATTTCAACCTCCCTTGGCGAATCTATTCCAACATTCGAAGAAAATCTTGCAGGGATTAGAACTGAACATTTTGAACAGAATCGTAACAGAACCTGGAAAACCTTCTGGGAATTATCAAGGAACTTTTTAATTCTGGAAAAATCAGGAAATCTCAGGGAAAAATTACAAATTTCACAAAAAATCAGGGAAATTTTGATAACTTACACGGCTACTATTATCCTTTGCCCTATATAGAAATGCGTGATTACGAGTGCTTTTGAGAATCGAATAAATCATATTCACCGAAATTCTAATTCGAATAAAGAACACTGGCATCGTAATTTTTGATCACCGTGAAAACCGCTGCCGCGGTTTTATTCGCGGCAACAGCGTCTTGTGGTCGTGATGCCAACGATACAACTTGTGGTATGCAGTTTGAAATTTGTGTATTAAATTAATATTTTGTGTTTGCAATTACATTTTTGTAAAAAATTTTATGTATGTTTTCATTTTTGATTAATAGTATGATAATGTAGGGTCAAGTGTAAAAATCTCACAGTCAAAAAATATTTTGTATTTTTCTCTTCAGTTTTTTCAATTCCTACTGTAATAGTTCCATTTAGGGTTCCAACCCTTACACTAACAATTAAAATATCTAGAGAAAAGTACAAAATATTTGTGGAGAATTATCCTTTTACCCCCATCTGACCATAAATATTTAGAAACAGAGTTGTATGGAAACTGTATATCGATATCAATCACGGATCACAACATTTCTTAAGGGAATTGTAAAATCGGAAATTTTTGTGAGACTATCAGGGAAATATAAGGGAACTTTTTTTCAAAGACTTTGTTGCCACCTTGTTGAAGTTGTAGTCCTAAATGGACTGCTGAATCAGAACTGTCTTTTTGTTTTTCCATGTTTGTGTTGAAATGCCCTCTCCCATCTGTATCTAAGAACGTTTGTCTTTCAGGTGCCCGAAGGATCCCGATCAGAAACTGATCAAACGGGTGGTTGCAGTCGAAGGAGAAACCATCAAGTAAGGAATTTTTGTCTTGATTCACGAGTCCTTTCAAATCTCGAGCAGAAATGGAATTCACTGCCGTGCGAAACTCTCCTTTTGCTTGTCTCGAGGCAGGCTCCGTTAGCAAAACTCACCAGATCTCGATGGACGAGATATCTAATTGAAACCACTTGGATGGTTAAGGGAAGGCTTTCAGCTGATGAAGTAACCTCTTTGTGAAATGATGCAAAAAGAATAACGGATTAGCTACCGGAGGGTTACGAGTTCCATTCCAACCAAAGACCGTCGTGTACATAGGGGGTTCGTAAAGGTTAAATCTGTCGTGACTTCCAGTGTCCCGCAGGTTCACGTAGTGAGGAATATTAAAGAGTGGGGTGCTAGCTCAGGCGTTGACCTCGACACCTAACCGTAGTTCAAAATTACCGGTTGTACCCTTTCCCTTTGGCCGTGTCCAGTAGCCCAATGTGTTGCTCCAGTGCGACGCTTATTCAAATACCTACCGAGGATTTAAAAAAACAAAAAAAAAAAACATGATGTGTGAGAAAGTGCATCAAGTGTCTAGACAGGGAAGCAACGAGAATGGCGGATGACCGTAATATCAGAAAGATTCTTGACATTGACTCTACCTGAGAATCTGCGCCATCGCCTCTAGATTTGTGTCTCTCCCCTTTGCACGGCCATCATCTGTAGCATTCAAACGGGAATGAATGTCATTTCGAACATATTCCCCCCCCCCACACACACACCAGGATACACTATCTTTGTACCAACCTAAAGGTGAAGTGTGTTGAATCCTCATGTCGAGCGTAGGTGTGTTAGTAAGATCAGTTCTGTAGCTGCTGGATAGGGATTTCCTCCATAGAGTCCAGCTGTGGCAAGTTATCACTTGAGGCTCTGTTCCTTCTACTTGACCCTTACCTCTCTACTCAACAGAGGTTTAGAGCCTGTATTGGAAGGGTGGGGGAAAAGGTACGGTAAAGCTTTGATCCATAGATGTTTTGGGGGGCAACGCTTTTGGCTCGCTTCTTGGCGTACTTTTTTATAGCTAGTGATAGCAGGTAAAGGCAAACCAGCTTTGTTAGGATTATTCCCACTTTCTTGGCAACCTAGGCCAAACGGGAAGTATAAATTTTTATTTCGAATATTCTAAATGTTCTTTTGATTTCCGTTAAATCGTCATCTGATTTTATTTGGTCTTTTTTTTTTTTTTAGTTTCCAATTATTTTCCGTTTCATATAAATGTAGCGAATTAAAACGCTCAGTTTTATTTTAGTCATGACCCATTGCAGCCGCAACAGGTGGTATAGCTTCTTGCTAGTTTCGATTTTTGGAAAAATCGTTATCTGTTATTGTAACATACCTTTTGAATTCAGTGTGGCAGGGCAGATAAGTGTGTGTCCTTTCGCGAAATTCGAGGTTTCATTTTTCTGGTGCTAGTGCGACTTTTGAAACTGAGGGAGTAGCTGATCGTTTCTTTTTGTATATACAGTAGCGCCCAAAAGTGTTTGTACACTTTAAAAGTTTGTAGAAAAAGTGCTGTAGCCTGGAATTGAATTCAAATACAATGTCCAATATTTTTTCCCATTTCATCTCCATGTGATTCTGTAAAAATAAAACCTAACATTTTTTTTTTAAATATTGACTCATTTTCTTTTTATAAAAATTTAAATGCAAGGAGGCAGAGAGTACACGTTACAAAAGTAATCGTACATCCAAACATATTCAGATAAATTCATAAATATAATTAGCGTCTATCGCTTTTTTTTTTATTTTTGCATTGTGGTGAAGTATTGAATATCGTTTGGCTTTAATCTTTTGCTTCCTTACTTCGTGATATTCTACTTATTATTTAAAAATGGCTCTTCGTCGTAAGGAGAAACGCAAGATTAAAATGAAAATCAAACTAAAAACAGTATTGATTGAAGAAGGACACTTGATTGAAGGAACATTCATGCAGAAAGTTAAAAAGAAACCTAGTGAACCCTGTTCCCAGACATTTAAAATTTGTTGTGGATGCTATAGAATTATCCTACTAAGTACTAATTTACTGAAATGTTACGAAAGTTACTAATATGTCGAGATATTTTTAAAGTGTAAGACTTTTGCTAGGTAAATTTTTTGTTACTTTTTGATTAACGATTATCCAAAAAAAAATGTTTACTATGTTTTAAAATTTTTTATGTAGTTTTGTTAAGACCTCATTGAAGATAGTATTGAAAAATTCCCATTCTGAAATATTAATGGATAGAGCAGTGTTTCATTGAAATTCGTAAGTGTGCGAACATTTTTGGGAGTCACTGTATTTATGTCAGGATAAGCAGCTTCTTTTGGATTTCTCTAAGGAATCGGAATTAATTAAATCGAAATTTGTGATTTCTGCTAGTTATTTTCCGTTGAGAAAACTGTTTTTTCTAAGAATTTCTTCCTTTGCTACAAAAATTACGCCAAAAGCATTGCCACAAAAACATTTCCATAAAAAGTTGTACTAAGGGTATTTCCAGTACTAAGTGGCCCAACCAGAAAACCTGTCGAGACGAAACCGCCCGCTATTTAGTGAATAAAAATTTTGGAACTTTTCCCTTACAACCATACCACTCAACTTTGGTGCCAATTTCGCGCATTGTTTGCTTCTTTCTTGGCGCTATTTGTTTCTAAGCCAGCTTTTATGTTTTTGGGCGCCATTATAGCTTATTCCTTTGTAGGTGCAATGTATTTCATGATGTAGTCTTCGCCAACTGAAGAATTTTTATTTATTCATAGTTGCATGTAAAAAGTTTTCAAGCCGATTGGTATGAAAAAATCCCATTTGGGACGATTGTAATGATTGGGAATGTTTCTATATTCTTACAGTCATATTCTTGTTTTTAATTGGAAGAGAAACATTTTTATCCAACGAGATCCTAATCCAACTGATATCTGTAAATGTGTTTTTCCCTTCGGCGTCTTTTATATACAGGGAAACAAAGATGAACTGTAGATGTTTTACTTGTTTGTTAACGAGTAAGATAATTCATGCGTAAATGAAACCTGTTGCGTTGGAAACCGGACCATCGCCAATAGCTCTCTAAAAGAATATTTTTTGTGTGAGAGATGAATTGGATGAAATGCGTCAAATTTTCCAAAAGCGCCGACATTTTATTTAGGAAACGTTGACATTATGTTTAGAAGGGAAGTACTCCCCAAAGCGGATTTGGCAACAAATGAGCTGAAAGCATTCAAAATTCAAACTTAGTAAAAACAAACAAATAAGTAAATGTTAATTTAAAACAACATTGTATGATGTTTAATACTGTCTGATTTCGTGTAACATGCTACCCATAAATGATACAAAACACTACACAAAAACTGTTAAAGGTAACTAACAAATTAAGTAAAGATGGTTTCTAACACTCATGTGACTTGGTGAAGACTTTTACTCTACTGTTAAAAGCTTAAAAATTGCTCCTCAGTTAACTATTTCACGTGTGCTGTTTTATCAGTGGGTTCGTGTACCGCCCGGATTGGAAGAGTAACTGACAAGCAATTCGGGGGTTGCGAGTTTGAATCCAACCCAAGACCGTCGTGTGCAAAGGGGGGTGAAGTATGTTAAATCTGTCGTGTCTTCAAATGTCCTCACGTTGGCGTCGAGTGGAATTGTGGAGAGTAGGTTCAGGTGTGACGTCATCTGACAATGGTTCAATGTGTGGTGTTGTCCTCCTTTCTTTCCCTTCGGGTTTGATCCCGAACCGTCGCCAATAGCCCGTTGTGTTTCTCCAATGTGACGTGAATTTAATACTTAAAATCTTTCGGTGTTAATTACACGAATTTGTTTCATTTTCAGGTCTTATGATATGAGCTTGAATTCTACCTCAGCATTCGTGGCAGTGAGAGTCCATGTTAAAGGTGAAATAATTGTATGTATCGAATTCGATACAGTATGCATTGAAGGATCCACGTAGAGTTTCGCTTACGGTACGAAGGGAGGAAGGGATGTCTGTCGACTGGAAGTTGTATCGGTAAATAGAGGAGGGGGATCGTCATCTAGCCGATAAATAATTTAATTAAGTACGTCCGGTAATTGGATAGTTGGCTTCATGCCGTTCGAATTCCCCAGATGATGGATACGCTCCGCCCGTCCGTCTACAGGAATGGCCGCCTTCCTCTGCAAGAAGCCTTCTCTGCTGCCTTTCTCGAATTAAGAAGATTCTATTTCGATATTAGTGGAAGCGTTCGCGGAGTAAATAGTTCCACTTAGGGTACCGGTGATGAGTTAGTACTCTTGAATTTTCAGGATTTGTTTTCGTATTCAGAACTATTTTTTATCAAGGTTGACTTTATGATTAGACGAGTAGATCAATCGGTATCGCATTCAGTTTTATTTGTATGTGTGAACTTTGCATTGCGAATTGTTTTTCAGAGATTATTTTCCCCAGTTGAAGTTCTCTTGTGCATTTGATATGCCGATCAGGTGGTTAAACTATTATGTTTTGTGTTTGTAATACATTTTATTTCTATTTTAAATCGCATGGATTGATTCCGTTTGCAAAAAACGAACAAGCACTCTTACTGAAACTTCGTTCCCTGTTTTGTCATACTTCTGGGATCCGTTTGTGTGACGTGGCAGCGCAGTTGGGAGAATAGCGGATAGGCAGCCGGTGCACTCAAAGACCGTCGTGTATGTGGGGGTTTGTGCACGCTATATCTGTCTTGACCTCAAATGTCCTCATGTTGGCGAGGTGTGAAAGCTTCAAAAGTGGGGTTTCAGATCAGATGTTGACCTCATCATCTGACCGTGGTTCGAAATTACGAGGCATCTTTGGATCTCTACCTTCGTGATAAATGCGGAATGTCGTCAATAGACGGATGCTCCAGTTGACATTAATCCTTCCACCTAGCTAATATTTGTACGACAGCAGTCTCTTACCAAATCTTGCGATCCCATTAATTATAATTTCGCAAAACAATCAGTTGTGATGATCGCCATACACGATTTCGGGTGGGGCATCCTTTTTCTCAGTCAATCCTATCTACCTTTGTATAAATCGACTTCCTCAAGGTCATATGTCTTTCCACTGGAGCCACACTATATGAATTCGAGGATGATTTCTCAATCAAGTAAATGCAGTAGGTAGGTCGTGTGATGTTCTGGATTGACATCGTAACAAAATCGGCCTTTGTGTGCTCTTTTTAAACAATGTAAGCTGTCCTTGACCCTCTTGGTTGTCATCTCGAAGCGGTGTCTCGCTATTAGCAATAATAACCAGATCATCAAAATAGCAATGCCTTTACGAGGAGGTCATAAGTGAACTTGACCCGATCTCGATGGTTTTGTCGATACCACTTGGAGGATTAAGCAATCAGCTGAAATAAAGATAACGCAGCCCATTAGAGTCGTTTTCTGCAGCTTACCTGGTAGATGGTTGTTTTAGGTTTTGTTGGGCAAGGTCAAGAACTGGATAAGCTGTGCCAAATGCAAAACGAAATTAAATCCAGTTTTAAAACATACTTAAAAAGTTCAATCCCACAACCAGATTAACGTGAAAAGGTAGATTACAACATGCATGTAAACGACCTGAAAGGCAAAATAAAGTCTTCTCAAACGTATAGAAAAAGTAAGTGTATTGAAGCAAGTCATCATCGCGTAAAGGTAAATCGTAGAGTTAATATTGGAATACTAATGTCAAGTTGTGTTAAGAATGGGAGAGCAAATGTTGATTTAAGATTGATAAAAGCGATGCAGTTTAAAGTAGAGAGATTTAAAAAATGTCTGATATAAGATGTCAATGTATAACAACATTAATGTGTAACGAATTATGAGGTCTAAAGGGTATTTTCAAACAGAAACGACTAAGGCACCTCGAGGTTGATTATCGGGTAGAATTTTAGAGGTTGAATGGGTGTATTCAGGTACATGTATAATTAGCTCTCTTAATTATTCTGCTCTCAGAGGCACACCTTGATGTATGCGGGCATCACAATCCCGAGGTACCTGATGGATCTTTCCTCCATTTTCCCCTCGCCTACCCTTTTTCTTCAACCCTCATTGTGACGTGACTTGTGTTTAGCGCAGTTTGGCCAAATAGGGCCCTTGATCCATGAATCACAAACAACGAACTCTTAATCACTACCAAACGCTAATGTGTTATTCTATAAAGTAAAAAAAGGAAATGTACGGTAGGCGCCAAGAGTAGAAAACATAAAAAGGACGAAAAATAAAAACAATTTTCCCATTTGAGATAAAAGCGGCCCTTTCTTTCCTTCTGTTCATTTCAAAATTCACAAAATGGAATTTTCCCAGTCACTTCCAATTCCATAAATCTTCCTAAAAGCCTTCATGAAATAAAACGAAGGGGAAGAAAAACACAATATCCCTCCTCCTGAGCATTTTCTCTATTTCGGGGGAAAACTTCCCCGGCCTTAGTCTCGCTGTGTCCATTTCCCTATAAATTAGATTCCTTTTAAAACGAACACTTGGAGAAAATGACTTTTCGCGCCATTTTTCTCCTCCCCTATAGTTTCGAATCACTTTCGCATCACCAATTTTATATCACTAAATTCTGGATTTATTTTACGCTCTACCATTTTGTTATTTTATTTTTAAATCCGTATCTTTGTGCTGAAACGAATGAGATAGAAAATGGACTCCCCGTTTTGTAATGGGCGCTAAAGACTTTTTCTCTCCAAGGTAGAATTGGTATTGCGATGCCCGCACAATTTTCTTTAGGGGGAAAAGAAGATTTTTTTCTGGTGGGATCTTTGATTTATGTGGAAGGCCCTTGATCCCTTCCAGTTAAGAAGTTACACGTGATGCGATTGTACCCTTCGAACGCGACATAGAAGCAGTTAGCTCTCGGCCATAAATCTCTGACGATAACAGTCACGTGACTGATACGTGGCGATGTTAAATTGACTCCCACACATTCACCCTCTTCACTCCTCATTTATTTCTAAAGGAGTGTTCCGTACAAACCTTTTGGAAAGAACTATGCGCTCAAATTTGTTTCCATCAGTTCATCTATGCTTTCTTTCTGGATATAGTACTTTATGGATGGAGATCTATCACTTTGTGTGGATGCATTTTGCCCCTAGCAAAAATGTGTCTTTTTAAGGCTCGTGAGTGTCTCTTTATGTCTCGCCGCTCATTTAGAACATTTTTAAACATCATAATATTAAATAAGAGTATTTACATACACTGCCCTACAATACAGCAAGATGTGATGGTATAAGGAAAATAATGCATGCTTTAATAGGGGATGGTCCCCCACGTGCTGCAATGACACTAGCCACCCTTCTGGGCATACTTTCAACAAAGTTTTGATACACAGCTACGGGTATTTGTGTCCATTCCTGCTGCAAATATGTCGCCAGATCAGCTGTAGATTTCGGAAGGGGTTCCCTGGTCCGCATTTTTCTTTCTAATGCGTCCCACTCATGTTCTATGTGGTTTAGACTGGGACTCCGAGTAGACCAGGGAAGGCGTTGAACATACATATCTCGATACCACTGCTTGTAAGAAGCTGCACCATGATATGGAGCGTTTTTGTCCTGGAAGTAACATTCGTCCCTGCCATAAAATTGCCAGAGCGTAGGAAGAACCTGATGGTCCAAAATGTTGATGTAGGTGGCGTTCAATTGATCACGAACAACATGCAAACATCCCAGGCCATACCACGAAAAACACCCCCAAACAAGTAGTCGGATTGTATGCAAATCCGCTGGCATCCGGTCCATTAGTGTAGAGTTGTGTATATAGGAAAAAATGACTTAATACGATTTTTTTTTAATTGCGTTGGTGACTGCATTGAAAAATTTTGCAAGCATCTTTTATATGATCAACATTCACTAAAGCTGTTTCGAATTGTAGATGGACTTTTTGGCAAGATGCATTGCAAACAGACGCACAAAATAAATTTTGTATAGAATCTTTCGAATCTGCTGTTTTGGGAATAGGAGACACCGAGCTTTCTAAATGAGATTGAGGACATTCACAAAGACAAGCGTGACAAAAAAAATCTATTTAATATGAAACTTATTGATTTATGTAAAAACTTTTCAACTAACTAACTTGCCTTCTATGTCTGAAGAACCAGTCCAAAAGAAGTCTTAAAAAGCGATGTGCCATTAAAGGTTGTTGCTAAAGTATGGATCGGCTTGCAATGAGAAAGGTTATGTTTGCAGTCTCCCTAGATAATAATTCAAGAAGCTTCCAGTAGATACCGTACGGTAAAGATGCAGTAGTATCTTATATTAGGCAAGTATCTCATAATCGGTCTCTTCTCTGCCTTTGCCGCACATCACCTCCGAGTGGTTCCCACAAGACATCTCATAGATAGTGCCGATTTTTTGTTATGATGTTGAGATCAAGGTACTCTAAGGAGCTATCTCCTTCATGGTTAGGGTCGAATTTTTTAATGACGTGATACCTCGTGGAGAAAACCACCAAGAGGGTTAATCTATCCAGACTATTTTCATTCTTAACCCTAACATTTTCAAGGAGATGGAATGCCTTCAAATTTCCATGAAGAGGCTTCAATCGATCTGCCGGAGAAATACGAAAATACCCTCTGTAACAAAACAAAAATCGACGCACCAAGAAGGTGCAAAATTAAAGTGGTGCTGGGCTCGAACCTTATCAAACGTATATCAGTGTAGGCAACACTGGATAAAGAATTGTAATCTGTTGAAATATTTTTTTACTAATTAATCTCTTAGTTAGTATAATAGAACATTATATTTGTCAGTTAGGGAATTTCTGCTATAAGCCGGGGCGAGATATGTATGTCACACACATATATCTCCAAGTTTAAAAACAATTTATTATTCATCCAGTGTTGGCAACACTTACGTGACTTTTCAGGCCATGTACGAAGAATTCTTACGTTGTCTGGTTAACTGTACAGGTACGTGCACTTTTTTCCTACGGAGACGTAAAGTATCCTTCACCATTTGGTGTAGCCTATAAGCATGGTAAACGCTTTATGTTGTTATTTTAATACTGTTATTTTTTGTTGCTATTTTAATTTTGTTATTTTTTGTTGTTATTTAAGATTTAGTCGTAGCGGCCTGTCAAGAGGGTCTAATACTACATGAGGGGTGACTCTTATGGGACTGCAAGTTCTTGAGCCCACCCGTATAGTCTCACCCCATGTACAAAAACACCAGAAAGTCAAGGATGTATCGTAATTTAAGTTTCGTTTCAGGTCTACCACCAGAGGGCACTATGTGTCTGTTCCTGTCGGCCATTGCTGGGTGGAAGGCGATCACGTGGCACACAGCATGGACAGCAACTTCTTCGGTCCGGTACGTCTCCCTTCTTTTGTCCATCTCTCTTTTAATCCCATCTAAATGTTGCTCGGAATCACTCTTTTAACTCCGACCCTCGATTGAAATAGACGGAGCATGTGGCTCTGTTATTTTGGTAAATCTTTCCTAGTTGTGGGAAAGAGCATGGGAAAATACCGGTATTGATCATGGAGAATCTGGCCCAGAAGAGGCCTCAATCTCCCTAATCCAGCCCCAAGTAAATTTGCATAATTGAAATCTTGAAAATTCTGAGCTTCGATCTGGATGAGAACTTTGGGAGGTCAAGATAGTTTAACTGGATTATTCTCATCGAGACCTCGAAATGAAATACAGTGTTATTGGTGGTGCGACAAGAGAGGTTTGAATGGGTGGATTTCCGGGAATTCGATCTCCTAACAGAGTTTTGCGAGGTCTTGTTTTATTTCGGGGAAGCGTTGGATCACAAATTTTAATTTCGTTTTCATGTTGGTGTTTCGTTTCAATTTCAGAGAAAAATGGGCGAGATATTTTCTTTTTTGGAGTTTTTAATGAAGGGAATTTTGAAGGTGTTTCTGCTATCGCTTTATACGGTAGAACCATCTGACTTTTGTAATTTGGCGGAGAAAAAGACTGAATACGTTCGACTTTTTAAATTTAGGTCTCACGAGCTGTGCCTTCTCAAATTGGGCAAGCGTATGATAGGATCGGCCGAACGAAGTATGAGTAAATTAATTTCCTGTTGTCTTGTGATAATGTTGAGCTCCGATAGGTAAGTAGGTTATACATGATTGCGGAAGTTTTCCGAAATTTGTCTTTTATGTGTGGCTTCCAACTAAAATGCAAGTCTAGGATTACTCCTATGTATTTGGTCTGTAAGAACCAATGGATAGATTTTCCGTGTAGTTTAAGTTGCGCCATCTCTGATTGCAATCTTAAGTTTGTAGGATCTCTGCAGAGAAAAACATGATGGACACAACGTTATCGACATTGAGTTTAATTCTTTACATGACCTGCCAGAATTCAAAGTAGAATATGTAAGTTGTAGTTGAGGTTAGGGTTGAGTTGTGTTAAGTTGAGGTAAGGGAAAAGGAATTTTGAGCTTTCATGTTGCGTGAAAATTTCTGTTTCATCTGCGAACATACTGATATTGGAGTTGTTGGTTTGGGGAATATCATTCGAGTATAAAGTAAAGAGAAAAGGACACAGAGATTGGTTCTGACTCAAGCATATTTTTTTTCTATAAGAGGACTTCGGTTCGGAGATTTGTCACGTGGTTGTACGGAAAAGCTTAAGTCCTACTGTGGGACGAATTATAGATTGGTTTAGGGGTTATCTTAGCACGATTTGAATCACTAATCTGCGCTTCAATTCGTACGTCCAGGTGACTTCTCAGATTTTATGATAGCGACTCAGTCCACATGCTCTCTGTGTATTACTTTAGAAGGCCGATGCTGTTGTATTGCCGTGCTTATTAAGTAGTACACTAAAACATTGGTTATCCGAGTGTCCTTATTGAAGCAGGTTTTTCTTGGACTTTAAATAAAGCCTGAGTCTGCGTACTTCATCTAAAGAGGCCAGAAATTGCCTCACAAAGACCTTTAAGAATCTTTTTCGAGAGTTGACTCAAGAACACGATTACGTGAACCCTAGGAAGTAAATTTGGCTTAAGAACAGGCTTTTCAACAGAGCATGCTATCAGTGATCTAATAACGAACATCAAGAACAACAAAAGAAAGGGCCTTCACACCTGTATGATCTCACTGGACATACAAGGAGCCTTTGACACCCTATGGTGGCCATCTCTCATAAAGAGTCTAAAATATGAGAGATTCCCCCCAAATCTAGTGGCCTTCATTGAGAGCTACCTGAAGGACAGAGTGATAGAACTGCACCATAGTCGCTACACGTACAATTAAAAGGGGTTGCCTTCTTGTCACACCACAGGGATCTTGCCTAGGACCATTTCTGGGGCTCATTATTAGAAATGGACTGGGGACCGCAATGCCTGTGCCATGCATCACCGATGACATCACACTAACAGTAGTGGGGACTTCAAGAACAGAACTTGAAAGCACTGAAGAGAGTAGTGGGCTGGTGTAACATTGAAAAATTACAACTTTTCAAACATAAAACCAAAGCCCTTGTTATCAGTAAGGTAGACACTCTCCAGGAAACCACAAATTAAGAGTGGCAACTGGAGAATCAAAGTAGTCAGACATCTAAAACTACTAGGAATAACGATAGATAAAACAATGTCCTTTATTCCCCATTTTACTCAATTCCAAACAAAGGATAGCTTGTTAGTAATCGCAATGTCAACCATGATAGGCAAAAATTGAGGAATAAAACCAAGGTTTCTAAAGATCTGGTATAAGGCGGTAGATGAGAGGCAAGTCTGCCACGGCTCAAGCATATAGGTGACAAACATATCTAGCAGATTAATAAGAAAATGCTCAATGCTGCAAAGATACTTCGCTCTCCGAATCTGCAGAGCATATCGCACAGCACCAACCAATGCCTTACAGGTGCTAAGTGGACTAGAGCCACTTTCACCTAGTTGCCCTCTGAGAAGAAACAATCACAAGACTGCTCAGATTTAGGAGAAATGCCAATTTCCTGTGGGAAACCTTCCGAGAAGAAGATTACGAGAGCGAGGTGAAAGTAAAACACCTGGGAGACGGACTACACACAAGTAAACGGGGGCCCAAATTACCCCTGCGAACCTTGACATTTTCACTGATGGGTCGAAGACAGAACATGGAGTGGAGGCAGCATTTACCGTGCTTGAAAACAACAGGGTCATACATGACTGGACCGCCACACTCCACCCAGAAAACACAGTATACCAGGCAGAGAAGACCGCGCTCCTGTATGCCATCAACTGGGCTGCGCAACAAAAAGACATTAGAATCCACACTGACAGCCTCTCAACAGTTAAAGCAATCCAACGCTTGCAAAACAAGGACATCATCATCCACAAAATAAGGAGCCTTCAAGCGCACATAGAAAACATCCATATTAACTGGATAAAGGCGCATGCGGGATACTTCTATATCGGAAGAGCGGACTAACTGGCTAAAGCAGCAACAAAGGGAAATTCAAGTATGGTAATACATCTGAAGCACTCAAAAAGCCACCTAAAATCGCAGTTAAATTTTCTCTCTTTAAGAGCCTGGCAGGAAGACTGGGATAATGGGGAAACAGGCCGTCGAGTTCACACATTTTTACCTTAAGTTAACAAAGAAAGACAGCCCTGTGGAGCAAACCTAACAGCATTCTACACTGGACATGGCCCATTCCCCAGCTACCTGTTCAGGTTTAAAATAAAGAAAAGTCAGCAATGCATCTATGGGGAGGTCGGCACCCCAGATCATTACATTTTTGAGTGTCCACTCACATGTAGCAATCACCTCAAGATACCAGTAATAACACACTACCAAACCTGGGCAACCAACACAATCATCAAATATCAGGCTCAAAATCACCAACTAACAATCAGAAGATTCTTGCAGTGTGTACATATGTATTATAGTTCGTTTTATTGTTAATTTTTGATAAGTTCTAAATTGAACTTTCTTTTAAAATCGTCAACGGCAAAATAAAAACAAAGTTTTTATTAAAATCGGTTAAGAACAGTAGTGACATCATGAGGTGAGCATAACTAGAGAAGTGAGCTTTAGAAACAAAATATGAACTTGTATACACAAAATACAGTTATGATAACAGTTAACACGAACTAATTATATGCAAAAATAACACACTCTGCTCCCATTGGTCACAACTTATGACGTCACTAAAAAGGGACTTGGTTACGGTTTCCCGCGAAGTTTGTTTCAACTGGTGTAGCCACACCTCGACATCTTGGCAAAACTGTTTTACTATCAGGAAAACGCCTCTCTTGGGCGGACATTTTCTTGAAGGAGAAGGACGTGGGAATTCTAGTAAGTACTGATAATTCAACTTATTTAAACATGCTTATCCAACAATTTTATAGTTTCTCTCTTTTTGCTGTACATATTTAATGGAATTAATCTTTTACGATTTTTTTTGGTATAATTTAGATAAGGTCAGAAATGATTGCTACTTTGGTAAAACAACTTTGTGTGCACGTGAGGATGGTAGGAAAAGCAGGACAGCACCTGACACAATTCAAGAATTGGGGAAACTATTCTAAAATTCAAGTACATGCCAAATAAATAGGGAAAATCCTGCTGCCCATGTCTCAAATGTATTATCAAAAGTATATATAAACAGTACTATCAAAAGGATGTATTACTCATGTAAAATGTATATCAAATGTATTTTCAGAAATCTGGTCACAGGGTTAACCAGATTAGATCGGTTTCCTTTGACGGGTTCATTCCATTTTTCCGTGGGTGACTCGTAAACCCTTTAACCTGGCAAAAGCCGTGAGGTGAAGGGGTTACCTGTGGTGACCAACCAACCAGCTCATGTGTGACCTCTTCATCTGACCGTGTTTCAAAATTACTTGGTATTGTCTTTGGATCTTTCCGTTCTTGATCCCGGACCGTCATCAATGGACCGTTGTGTTGCTCCAGTGCGACGTTAATTAAATGCCTACCATCTTGTGACTGTGTCTTCTTCGTAGGTTTCCATGGGGTTGATCTTCGCCAAGGCCTCCCACATTGTGTGGCCACCCTCCCGCTGGCAGAGGCTGGAGCCCCGATTGCCCAACCACCGGAGGGGCGCCTTCTCCTGGCCCCGGATGGATATGGAGTTCACCTGGGGGGAGGAGTGAGCGCCCAGGGGCGCCCCACCCCCAGATAGCTGCCGCCGTCTTCCCTGGAACCAGAACCATATACAAGCGTTGTCTTCTCTTCTAGCCGCTCCATTTCAGTTCATACCGATGGAACACTTCGTTTCATCCTCGCGAACAAATTGTTGAAACTTCAGCATGCTCTCTCTCTGTTTTTCACTTACGTATTTATTTTCATGTTTGTGTTTAAGCGCGTAGTCACTAGCGAACTGTGATATGGATTGGTTCTGGTACCGTTACCCACTTCCGAACCACCACTTACCAGATCCGAACAGCCCCCCCCCCCATTCAGGGGCTCATCTTCTTATCTTTTTGAGGTGTGTACGGGCTTCATGAGCCCGATGTACCCTAGTGATCTCTTCTTTTCCCATGGGGCCTCTGGAAAACATGGGGTCCCAACACAGGATGACCAGGGTTTTTTTTCTACTTTCCTCCCTGCATCCATTCTTTTTACAATTCCTTGACATTCTCTGTCTTTTGTTTGGCACAGCTTGGCCGAATGTAAGAGTACAGGGCTGCCACTGGCAAACCATTTCCCCTATTGTTTTACTGCATCAGTGGATTTGACTGCTCGTGAGCTTTCTACGAGTTACAAGGGTTCTACTGCTTTTGGACATTCTGTCCACATCTCGATAACGGGGGTCGCGGCCGCAGGATACCCAGGCATTCTTTCTCTACTCCTCTCCGTCCTGTCTTTTCGGTTACTCATTGTGTGTCCTGTGTTTGGCGCACCTTGGCTTAATATGGCCCTTGCGCCAAAAAATCCCCAAAACTAAACAACCCCATTTGAAACTGGTTTCAGTAATCGTTACATTGCATGTTGCAGTTCGCTTTGCTTATGCTGCTTAGAAGATTTCACGTTAAATAATGTTTTATTGTTACAACCATGACCATATATGCAAGTTTTGGTTCCTTTATTAGGTACACGAAATCGCCCATAGCATCCACACAATCCTGAACATCTTTATTTCTTATCACGGAACGCTTCAATTTTCTTTATTTGAAACTGCTGAAATTCGAACATACGTATTAGGTCATGTAACTTCAAACTTACACTTGAATTGAAAATGTGAGATGTAAAACATTATTATTTTAAACCGTGGCTAAATGTACAAATTTTGGAATGCAATGAAATCAATTAAATTTAAGAAACTTACAAATGTGTACCGTGGAAAATGGAATTTCTGCTGGAATGCGGCCCGAAAATGGCTGTGTAGGTGGCAATTCAGAGTGAATGTAAGACAACCCTCTCTCCCTGTTAGAGTGACAATTTTTACACATTATATTTGACTTGAACTAACTAAAAATAAATGTTTTTATCCGAAAAGAATCTGTTTTTGAGATTGTGTGCATGTTCTTTCCCTCCTCCGCAAATCATTTATAATCTATTACTTTGTGATAAAATGAAATATTTTTTGTAAATACAATGTGAGAAATAGTAATTGAATAGGATGTAAAGGAGTATATGTAAAATGATTAAATTTCATTGCTAATATTTTCTGATTGACTGTCTTTTCTATTTACGAAGAACGCATATTTCTATGTTACAATTAAGTGTCCCAAGGGAGGGAACTTCCATTCAACGATTGGGGACGCTGTAATTCGGTTGGAAGAGTAACGCACTTGTGGCCGGAGGGATGCAAGTTAGGAATCCAGCCAGACCGTCGTGTACAAAGGTGGCACGTTAAATCGATCGCGGCCTCAAAGTCCTCACGTTGGGTGTTTAGAGAATGGAGTGTACAGGTATTAAGTTTGTGTAGTTGGAAAAAGTGCATCCTTACTTTTTCCTCTCCCGTTGGAGGTTTGTGTGTATCCGTTCTAGCTGAAGGTAACGTAAGAGAGCTCCAGATCCGCATTGGTGGAACACGGCGTCTTCCACTAGACGAGTTTGAATGTGGTGTGGGAACGGAAACGTCATCTACTATATAAGAACGTTCGCAGTGGTCTCGATTAACGTATTTTATTTACAATAAAACCTTGACGGACTTTGGTAGGTGGCGTTTACAGACTGGTAGATCTTTACCGAATAGGGTGAGTTGTCCTTTTCCGCAGGACTCCGATTTGGACTATCCGGCTCGGGTGAGCCCTTCTCCAGACTTTACTCGGGTGATCTTCTCCAAAAGTTCTCGCACGCGTGTACGCAAGTCAACAAAACAGAAGCTCAGGATTGAACTTTCCTCGCGTCTGATAGACGGAATCCCAGTTAGGGCAATCCGTTCTGAGTCTACGAACAGCTGTCGCGACTCCAAAGACGGGGTATCGGAAAACCGAGAACGGTTTCACTTCAGCCGGATCCCTCGGCTCTCTTGACCTTCTCTTCGATAAACTTTCTCTCCTCTCTCGACTCCGAAAGTTCCAGGGCCCCCCTCTCTTTCATTCGACACACTTGTCGTCTCGCTGTTGGCTGGTTCAAAATCGGCTGTCCATAGTATGCTAATTTTCCCCTTTCGCCGATAGCTTCATTAGCGAACGTCGGCCCGAACAAAAAGCATCCGCGGGCTCTTGTGATCATGTGGAAGAGGCGGAAATGGACTTTTGCCCCTGCGTCTGGTCCCCATCGCGACCAAGACCCTTCGCTCAATCTCCGTCGAAACTAAATACCTCGACCCACTCGTTAAGTGTCGCGGTCTGAGTTCATACGCTGCGTGACCTCTGGCTTGACCTCTCGGCAGTTTCTCCTCCGAATGCTTGCTTTTCGTCACAGTGGGTAGATCATTTTTGAAAGATCATTATGGTTTTTAGTGAATTTGATAGGGTTATATAATTGTGGCTCAAAGACAACTGGTTGATTCTGTGGCGGCTTTAAGGAAGACCGTCTATTGAAAACGTCATTTTCCTTGTGTTGACCATTTTCTTTTCAACCAATGGAAACAATTTCGAACGAGTGAGTCAGTTCTCCGGATACCTGTTCCCGGTTGTCCAAGGGTTGCCACAACTTCTGGTGATAAATACACTCACTGCCAAAAATTAAGCACGAAAGGTAAAATGCGAAAAGAACGATAAGTACAGCTTTGATTGACACGAAATGTGGCAGAAAAGTAGCTAATAGGTTTATGCATGAAACAAAACAAACAATGAAATACAAAGATGAAAACAATATTGAAATTTCATAAATTATAAGATGAAGTCCTATTGGAGTCGTGTACAAAATGATGTTTAAATCCAAAACAAATAAACAAAACCGACATTAATAGGGTATGTGACCTCCCCTCATCCTCATACAAAGTTTACAGCGTGTGACCATGCTTTCCATGAGGTGATCAATCACCCCAGAGGCAAGTAATCGTCATTCCTCCTGTAGAGCAGTTTGCAATTCTGCACATTTCTGGACCCCTACTCTCACAGACACAGCACGGCCGAGGGCATCCCAAAGATTTTCAATGGTATTAAGGTCGGGCGAGTACGCCGGCCAAACCAAACGCTGAATCCACTTTAATCGTGCCCCTCTGGATTGGACGGATAGAGGAACACAAACTCATAGTACACGGGAGTACAGTTCATTCATGTGTAGCCTTTGGTGCACAGTAGTGGCAGATATCGTCTTAACAATGGACGCTGCAACCATCGATGTAACACGTGTGGAGGTCGCTCTTTGATTCCGCTTCGCTACAACAGCACTATATCGATCTTCCGCGGGGGTCATAACCCTTGGGCGGCCATAGGTCTTCGGACAACTGTTTGCAATTGTTTCCATAATCGTGAAATGACGGAATGATGAACGCCGAAGAAAAGAGCAACATCAGTGATTGATTGTCCTGCTTCAAGGCATCCCACAGAACGCCAGCGCTCACTGTCTGCCATTCGTCTTCTGCTCTCAAATGCAGATTGGCTTCTGGAAATTAACATTTTCCTCTCCGTGCTTAACTTTTGGCAGTGATTGTATATGACCTTGTTGTCTAAGCGCAAACGTGGAGCTACTGCGTCATCTCGAAGAGCAATGACTACTACAATGATTGCAATCTCAATATATGTCTCTACTGTGTGGCGAAGGCTACCTATGGAAGGTACCATGCGTTTCTACCTTTCAAATGCCCAATCCAGAAGAGGGTGATGGCGTGAGCACGCGCATTGGAAAGCATCGGAATGGTCAAACGTTCTGCTCGAGTCAAGATTTGAACTTGATTCCGATAAGATGCGTGTGAAGTTCTGGAGAGAACACAATGAATACGGAACAAGCATATCATTGAACACCACACCTTTAGAATGCTCCCAGTGTAATGGGCGCAGTGGGTATGCCCACTGCGCTACCAACCTTCGAGTTGTACGCGGCGCCGGTTCGATTCCTGTCAGGTGCATTCCTCCATGGGTCTACTTCTCTCTTCTGTGTGAATAAAACTTTCGTCGTGTGTGTGTGTCTATCAATTGATGCCTTGTGTCTGGCGCAGACAAATGTGAGCCCTTGCGCCACAAGACCCCCTACCAACCCTATGGTGTGGCCGAGGTTTTCTTTGAGGTTTGATTCGCCGACGTCTTCACAGTAGGTACTGGGATGGCTGAAAGGTCCTTGATCTCATTCTGAGACTGCAGCAGTTTGTCATTTCTTATGAAAGGCGAAAAGATAATTTTTTTTTATTAATAGGCCGTTGGTCCTTCTTTTGCATGAATTACAGCTTGTATCCGACGTGCGATTGACAAATACAAGTGTCGTACAACATTCAGAGGTAAACGTTCCCACTGAAATTGCAAAAAAGTCCCCAATTCAGAAAGTGTCCTTCGAGAGGCTTGTTTTCCAAAATACCCCAGAAAGGTTCTATTAGATTGAGATCAGGGACTGAGGGGGCAAGATGAGGTGCTCTATTTCATCGTCATGTTCGTAAAACCAGTCTCGGGCAATTCCACAGGTGTGAATGGGGGCATTATCACCTTGGAAGACTGATCGTTTATCAGGAAACAGTTTGCACCATTGGGTGAAGAGGGTCGGCCAGAAGAATGACATAATACTCTCCTGTAACACGGCCATTCAGAACAACAAGTGGGCCAAGACCACGATGTGATATCGCACCCCAGTTCATCACACCGCCGCCATGTTTAACCGTAGGCCGAAGATAGCCAACTTGATTGGCTTCTGGCTCCAAACGTAAGCACGTCTATTTGTCGGGAATAATGTGAACGACGATTCGTCTGACCATATTACATTCTCCCATTGTTGTTGTGTCCAATTTTTATGCTCGCGACACCATATTCATCGCTTCAAGGCTTTGCATGGTGTAATCAATGGTTTTGAAATAGCCGCTCTGCCATGAATATTTGCCATATGCAGTTCACGCCGGATATTTTTTGATGAAACTGCTTCCTGTAGATGTGTGTTCACCTCAAATGTTATCTAGGTTGCTGTTGTGTTGTTTTTTTTTGTCACAATCCGCTTCAAAACCTTTTTGTCTCTGTCATTCAGCTTCAATTTTCGACCACTGTTCTGCTTTTAAGATGATGTTTTTCCCTGTTTTAAATATGCTGACATTACAGTCGATACTGTACTTCTTCCAACACCTAGAATGGTGGACGTTATCGTTACTGAGGCTCCAGCAAGACGGGCGTCAACAATCATGCCTCTTTTGAAATCAGAGAGGTCAGCCATAACGAAATTTTAACACAGAAATATACTTCGCATCCGACTTCTATCACTGCTAGTAGCAGAATGATGTGTGTACTTTTTCATCCGCTATGTGGCACCCTTCACCGCTAGAGGGCAGGAGTGTACGAGAAGTTTCTTTCGAGTGCTATTTTTTCACAAGTGTTCATATTATTTTGTCCAAACCCTGTATATAAATCATTAAAAAATGTACCGGAATATATTTCGTTGACTGTCATTAATGTTTTAGTTTTGAATCTATGACCCCCTACCTTCATGTGAAATTTTGACTTAATTGATTTCATTTATGTCTAATTTACTGTCGCGTGCTTAACATTTGGAAAGAAGTGCAAGAGAAACAAGAAATTTTCAACTCGTTACCACCGTTCAAGTCTAAGCCATTCGGTGTATCGCCACGTAATTTTGAATCAAGGTCAAGTGACGAGGCAATACCTGAGCTGGAACCCCACTCTCCATACTTCCACAACCACCCAAAGTGATGACTTTAGGCCACAACAGATTTAAGGTGCACCAGCCGCCTCTACACCATACGCTTAACACCATAACATTCATGCAATGACCCGGATTCTAACCAGGAACCTTGCGATCTTGAGGTTAACACCTCAACAGTTGGTCGGCACAGAATCGAACAATAGAAGATAAATATTACGTCGTATGGACAAAAGATGTCCGTGCTTGACATGATCTTAGAAACAACTGAGCGCTAGGAGGAGGTCGGCAATTCTACGGTGCTGGTCGAGCTCTGGGCCTGTGTTACTTTGGATTCGTAAGCCACCGAACAATCATATAATTTCGCAGGACTTTTATCAATCAAATTATCCTTCAATGTTAGCATCAAATGACACTTGAAGCGTTCAAATTAATTGTTGAATAATCACACGCACACTATACAATCGTTCAGACTTCCCATGTCTGCTTGATTCATTACACGCTGGCCCCCAAGTGTTCACATCAAAGGTTTGTGTCGTCGACACAAGCCAACAATCTTTTAATGCCGGTATTTAAAAAATTTTCGTACACGCACAAATATATCGAAACGTAAAATTAAAACTCCATAATTTTTTCTATCAAAAATAAAACTGGATGCAGTGTAGCTTAAGGCATTTTTAAGAATGTAAAGATAAATTTGTTTTCATTTTTAAAGCGTGAAGAGTTTTTTTTTATGTTTTTTGATAAATTGAGTCGTTTATAGGCATTCATCCAACTAATTTTTACTATAAGCTGGCTCGTTTTGAGCCATGCTACATTAAAGCTACGTAGTTCACATTGGTTTGGTTAGAAGCGTCATGTTTTCAAACGTTGCTCTAAATGGTCCCATAAATTTTCAATATAGTTTACGTGACGTGGGAGTAGTTATACAGCAGCCAAACACCACTTCACAATCCAAACTTAATGCTTGGAGTCATTATCTAAATAAAAGTTAAGTGTCGCTTTTTTCAGAAGATTAATACGCAAAGGGATCGAACATTTTTCTTTATGAAATATAATTTACACTCACTTCATATATTCATTAGGCCTACGATGCACGGTTTTATGGAACCATCGTGTTATTTTACAGTGGATTTCAAATCCTGCGAATCTATTTCATAGTGAGCTTCAGATTGTAATTTTTCTAATAGATTTAGGGGAAAACAAATTTTAGTCTCGTAGTGCACTTGCACAATGGAAGTTATAAACTTTTTTTTAATTCATGTGTGTTGATTTTAAGCATTAAGTTTGTTGACTTTAGCAATGCTGGTGTAAGGTTTACATCGTTCCAATTCATCTGTGCACGTTAACGTGGTGTGAAAGTTTCGTAAAAAGTTAGCTCATCTGACACTGGTTCAAAAGTATGATGCGTTGTCATTAGATCCTTCTCTTCGGGGTGGATCCCGGATTGTCACCCATAACCCGTCATGGTACTTCAGTGCGATCTTTATTAACTACCTACCTTATATTTACACTGTTTTAAACTTTGCTACGAAGAGGGGAGAAAAAGGGATTTAACTTCTATCTGCTAACATATCTTTAGATTGCGTGTTCGTCCAATTGTTTTCTATCCGCCAAGAAGTGCTCCGAAATGAATCGTCCCTTCGCTTGGAGGCCTGCTCTAATGAATCTCCGAATATCTCGTTCTCAATTAAAACGCTGCTCAAAAACAGAACCGCCCATTAAATCGGCGAGCCAAACAACGGAATCGTTAATTAGACGCACATCCAACACGAAAAAACAAATCTTTTTTTTCCCCACTCCTGTTTCGGTGACGACGAAATTTTGCTACTTTTCAATCCGAAAATGGTGCTCCCTGTGGAATTTTTTTTCTCCCTCCGGGTCGCGTGTCTCCGCGCGCAGTTGTCTCTGCTCTTAATTAAAGCAGGGCCAAAAGCAAAAATGACTCTAATTAACTATCGACCTGATTTGGAGACGACGAAAAGAAATCTCTTATTTTTGAGATTGTTTATTGGAAACCATTTCTCTCTCGGTGGAGCCCTATTAAAATTCCCGGAAAGGGCGTAGCTGCTGTAGAATTAATAAGCGTGCGTCGAGGTGTGGGAAAAGAAATGTGCCTTGTTCTGGAAAGGCCCTAAAGCGATCCACTGCACGTGCCATAAAACGTGTGGGCTACGACAATATTTCCGCGTGACGACAGCTTAACAAGATCGACCGTGTTTCTGCTGCAAATTGAATTCTTAAATGGAAACAAACTAAAAACTTTGATTCAATTTGTCCCGGACTCGATGTGAGGATGTTGAGAGAGGTGGGGTGGCAGCTCAGGTGTTGCTTCGTCATCTGACCGTGGTTCAAAATGACGTGGTGTTGTCCTCGAATCTTTCCCTTAAGGGATTGATCCCGGACCGTCAATAGCCCATTGTGTTGCTCTAGTACTATGTTAATTAAAAATTCCAAATGGAAGTTCAGCAAGTCGCCGGTATTTTGATTGTAATCAAATCAGTTGTTTGCGAGGGCTTTGACTATCCAAATGCCCTCGTATGACATAAATGGGAGTTTCCTTAAAATGTAGTTTATCTCCGCAATGCTCAGCGTTTAATCTATTTGGTGTTAATGAGTCGAGTATCGTATCAATTTGGAATTCTTTCTTTAAAATTTCTTCGGGCGTAGTTCCGATATCGTATTAGCAAAACAAGCGGATGTCACGTTCAAAATATTTACCATTTCACCAGAAACACTTCGCGCACTTCATTGGATAGAAAATGCCTTTCGCAGGTACATAGACGAATTAACTTCGCCTTGGAGCAGCACCACGGGTTATTGGAAACGGTCCGGGATCCATCCCGAAGGGAAAGATCCGAGCACACCTCGTCATTTTGAACCATAGTCAGATGACGAGGAGCTGGCACCCCACATTGGATGTCACGACTGATTTTTCTTGCACAACCTTCGTTTACTAGTCCGCTACTCCATACGATCCGGCTACTGCGACTCCTAAGTTGACCTTCGTCATCAGACCATGGTTTAAAATTACGTGACGTTCTCTTATCTTTCCCTTCGGGTTTGATCCCGGACCGTGGCCAATAGCCTGTTGAATTGCTCCAGTGCCTACGTTAATTAAATACCTATCTGATTTGACATAGCATGTCTTTTGCAGACTTGAGGAACTATTAATTCGAAATAGCGTCAAAACGGCATGTATTGAAAGAAGTGCTCAACAGGAAGCATATTTTCTTCTCCAGCATGTTTACACCGAAAAACCTTCTCATAAGTCAACTTTTTTTGTAATTTTGCTGTCCAAAACAAATTTTTTAGCCCAGTTCCCTTCTAAGAGTTAAATTAAAAATAGAAGGTCAGAATTATTCTGAGTCAGTATCAGTATCAGTCTTTGTATGGAAATCTCTAAATTCCTTTCCCGTTCTCTTTGGGCCGTTTCGATCTCCCATCTGTGCAAATGAAGATCGTTTGGCAGTGGCTATCTTCTTAACGTCCAGCAGCTTCCTGCAAGTGGCCCAAGTATCGAGCGGACGATTATTAACTCGGGAGGCGTCCATCTGTGCGATATATCGATTCCCAGCAGTTGGGGCTCCTCTAATCAGCCCCCAGGGGAAGCCCTCTGCAAAGGATTATCAAAGACAGCTCCACTTCACTCTCCAATGGGCCCCACTTTTGCTGGTATCTCATTACCCGTCAGACGCACTGACGTTTACTACCATATACACACAACCGTATTTGTGTTTCTCCCCTCATGACTTAAAGAGACGCGATTTTATTTATAACTTCCCAATGCATCCCATCTAGAATTTACTATTTTTCTTAATTTTGTTCTCCTATTCTTTCAACTGTTTTAATGTAGCAAATATTTCATTTGCAAATCTGGCTTGATTTGCATATGAAACGCCCATTTAATTGGATTGGTCAGAGCTATACATATAAACGAAGTTAGTTTATATTCTGTTCTCTCGGATCCAAATACTGGATATTTGTATGTTCTTTTATGAGTTGATGTTTTACTGTAAAGTTTACATTTTAATAAAGTCTCACATTGGCTGTCTATTTTTAAATTGTAACACTCTGCATCCTGCACTTCGCACCTTTGCTAGATTATTAGTCCATTGACATTACACATTTCATTTTGTTTTACTTGTTATCTGAAGGCTAATTGGACCAATTGATCTTTGGAATAGGTAGGTAATTTTATTGGATGGCGCCAAAAACGAACAAGCTGCGCCACTTTGGAATAACAACTCATTTCACCTTTAGAATACGGCTTCTACAGCAGTTGTACCTTGATTGCGTGCCAAGAAGGAATTTAGACTCCGGCCGTGTTACAACAGTTGTACCTTGACAGTTATATGAATTGAGACAAGAAATAATCGCGCTTGTTGTAACAATAGCCGTAGTCATGACTACCTTAGGTACTGTAAATAACCCCAATAGGTATTGTAAATAAATATTGAAATATGCTCCTGGACTAGCATTAAAGTTTGGGGGACGACAAGGCAGAGGATTAGGAAATCCGCATAAAGAAAGAACCGTCACAATGCAATATGAACTTTAATACAAAGTCAACTGAGGAAATGCTGTTAAGTAGAACTCACAACAATTGAAGGCACCATCCTGTCAAGTACGTGCTCAGGGTTGGGGTGATGTTTTGAGATGAATTCTGCGATTACTTTAAGTGCCATAAAGTTTTATGGGTTCAATCAGTAGAAAAGACATGGACCAATCTGAAAACAGACAAATATTGTTTTAGAAAACAAAATGCTCGTTTATTATTGTAGAAATGTGGTTGGTAAAACGAAAAAATGCATCCTTGGTGACTTCCTGCATTCAAACGGATTCATTTTTCGTTGAAAGGCAATATAAATTGTATTATTTGAATTGTATACTTCGAAAGGTTTCTTCAATTTACCTGTATTTACGTAACATTACACTATACATATGTTTTGAGGAATACCAGTATTTCACGAACTGGGATTCTCGTGTGTAATAGTTATGAATAAATTCCAACAGATACTTTTTAAGATTTCGTTGAAATTCCCTAAGTGTTAGCGACCGCGGTAGCTCAATTGGAAGAGTAACCGACTAACAACCGGAGGGTTGCGAATCCAACCACAGCCCGTATTGTATAGAAGGTGCTGGTACACGTTAAATCTGTCGTGGCCTAAAAAGTGTTGACGTGGTGTGGAAGTTTAGAGAGTTTGGTACCACCTTAGCCGTGACCTCGTCATCTTGCATGTTTCAAAATGACGTCGTTTTGTCCTCGGTTCTTTCCCTGTGGGTTTGATTACGGACCATCGCCAATAGCCCGTTGTTTTGTTTAATTAAGTAATTAGCTGCCTACCGTGAGTAGTGCTGTGCTCAAGGCCATGAATAAATCTGTTTACTTAAGCTGGTTCATCCTTAGGACATCCTTACTGTACTGCTCAAACTCCATTTGCAGCTTCCGTATTTCTCCACCCGTCGCTCATCGCAAAGAGCCACCTGCAATCTCAGGATTGTGCAGCAAACGACATCACCGCAGTTGCATTTCCCGAACGCGTTCCATCGAATTCACCTCCGAATGGCGAATTAGGAAAGAACAATTTGCCCAAACGGATTGTCGAGGTAGAGCGAATCCAATCCAATTTTAAAACTGCTCCTCGCGAACACCCCTCGATCGAAATAATTGGCGACGCGCGGCTGCACCACCCCCCGTATCGTTTGGGGAATCGATGCCCGGAAGGTCGAGGCTCCTGAATATTAATCGGGCACAACTGTGAGGAACTCGGATTCATTTACTTCCGGAGGTAATTACTCGGGTGGGGTGCTCTCCCGGAATTTGGAAAGGGTGGCCGCGTGCTTCTGGTTAGGCGTGACTCGAACATAATTGATATCGTAGATTAGGGCTCTGTGTTCTGGAAAAAAAGCATTTCGATGTCGTTAAGGGAGGCATTTCGGCCGCGATGTCCCTTGCAGCGTTGTCAATCGTTCTCAGAGGATTGGTTTTGGGATCAGGAATAGTGTACTTAGAGTGACATTGAAACGACGAGATCGCAGCTTTAGAAAAGCAAAATAAAAGTGACTGGTCCTAAGGACCAGTGTATACGAAAATGTACTGCTCCGCTCCTCAAATAATAAATTAATTTAGTTGAAAACGTGTTCATTTAGGTCACAAAATTTTCACGCGGCATTAGCGAGCAAAATGTTTGCCAAATAAAAATTCTGTGTTTCTTGCAGAAAATGTTTTTAATTGTTTCAAGTCTCTTAGACATTCCAATTGCACCACTCTCAGAGATCGGACGTGGCGGCCATCGCAAAAGAACCATGTGATCAAGTAAGCGCACCCACCGATAGCGATAACGAGACCGGATATGCTCCTCAGGCCCCCCCACCCCCCGATACTTTCTTTTAAAACCTGCAGATCGTCAACGGCCCATGATTCAACAGGCGCCGATTGTTGCGTTTGCAATTTGGAGACAGCAACGACTCCAATATACGCCGATAGGAATTTTCTAGTTCTCGATCACGTGTCAGAAATAAATTTTGACAGCTTGCCAAAAGTAAGGTTTGGAAGTTTGAAACTTATTGGTAAAGGAAAGCACATGCACTAAGTTTCTCATTATAGCTACTGGTCCCGTGGACTACCCAGATTTTTAATCTCTTGCTCCGATCGTGCTTTTAGTGGTCGCGGACCACCAATGATTTCGAACACTGAGGAGATAAAAAATCCAGACAACCTCATTTGTCATAAGTAACCAATAAACAACCAAGAAGCAAAACCTCTTCTCCCACGTTTCTCGGAAATTTTTCTCCATTTTGCCTCTCTCCCCTCTCGTTTTTGTCTTCCACAATGGGGGAAAAATAGGGGGGGGAGGTCCTTGCCAGCACACAAAACTTCGCAGTATCCGATATTCACGCGATATACGATTTTTAATATTGCAGTTCCAATAGGGCTATTTCGAGAAACGGCACTAATTTTATCGTCAAGATCCCGTGTAGGGTTGGCGAATTTGCAAGTCCAATTTTGTTTCCACCAATAGTCGGAAAAGATTAAAGGGTTGCTGCAACTTTTGGGGGACATTTCTCCAAGACGAAATTTGTGATGAAAATGCTCCCCTATTTCGACCCCTTTCGGTATTGCCTGACAACTCTGCCCTTCGGCACCCCGCAGTCCCTCCCATCTTTTGTTCGCTCTCTGTGACATTTTGTCCTCATTGCTTGCCTTGACCTCATCTCCCGCCAAATGTCAGTGAGTGACCGATTCAAATGGCGTGATGAATGGTGATCACTCTTCTGTACAAAGGAGTGAGAAGAGTGCTCACCCCTATGGTGTTGCGGATAAAGTCGACAAAGCGTTTACACCGCAGTGGGTCGAAAAGGGGATCAGCGTAGGGGAACGTAAAACGTCCTCGCCACAAAAAGGGGAAGAAAAATATCTGCACCTCCAGTGTAAACGCGGCTTAACGGATTAACAACCGGAGTGTTGCGAGTTCGAATTCTACCAAAGACTCGTGTACAAAGGGGGCTGGAGTGCGTTACATCTGTCGTGGCCTCAAATGTCCTCACGTTGGGTTGGTGTGGAAATTTGCCAGCTCACCTGCTGCATAGACATCTGACTATGGTTCAAAATGCCGTGGTGTTGTCCTAGGATATGTCCCTTTGGGATTGATCCCGGACCGTCGTTAATAGCCCATTGTGTTACTCCAGAAAGATGAAAGTAAAATACCCACCTACTCCGAAGTTGTAAAAATTGTCAATAAGATCCTTACTGATGAAGACGAAATCTGTGTGAACTTCAAGATCAACACAATGAAAGGCACTCATTGGATTGCCACAGTCAAGCCGAATCTCTACTTCAGGATCTTGACAACGGGATACATCTATAGAGGTTGTCAGCGCGCCAGGATTAAAGCTTTCGGTACGTCAAAGAGTACTCTGCACTCTGGCTGTGACCAATTCGGCCAAACGAAGTCTAAGTGTAGTAACAAAACAGTTTGCCTCAGCAATCACCATTGTTCAGAAAACTGCACCACGAAAAAAAGTATCAATTGTGTTATATCAAATAATGGATTTGATACTACTTATGATGATGACTGCCGTAGGAGGAAATTCCTTAACTATAAACGGCAGGTTAGCATTCTTGACCAATATCTCAATCAAGACCAATTATCTCTACTATTATAAAAGTAAGTGCTTGTCTGTGTCTCCGTACGCAGTGTCCTAACGAATCTATGGCACTTACAATAATGAAATTTGGCACACAGGTAGTCCGAATTTTTTGCTATCTTTTTGTCCAGCCCGAATTTTAAAATTTAATCTAAAACATTTTTTACTTAATTTATTCGTTTTTTCACCATTTGTCCTTCGCTCCGGGATGTGACGTCACCCGTACCTCGACAGAATAAGCAAGCAGATTTTGCGATTTTCGACATCGACCTTAAATTGAAATAGACGGAGCATGCGATCGCAGTTTCAAGTTGTTTCTTCCAGTTGCTTCGTTTGAAGATGCGTCACGTGGTTGTGGGTAAAAGCAGGAATCCTGAACTATTAATTGGTTAACGTGACTATCCACCGTTATTAAAAACACTAGTCTGCGCTTCAATAGCCAATCGGATAAATCGATTTGTGATTTACCCTTCAGAGATCTTACGACAGCGACTCCGCCCACATGATCCGTCTATTTCATTTTAAGGTCGATGATTTTCGACCGCTGACGTCACAAGCGTTTTTCTTCCTAAACCCTTGGGAACCATGCCAAGTTTTCCGATTCTAGCGTGATTTTATTTACGTTGTTGATCAGTATGACTTTCTTTGCTAGCTTGCTTTCAACTTTGTCACGGGCAAAGACTATTTGAGGTTTTCTATAGTCGCGATCGATAAATATACAGGGGAAATTTCGACGGATTTAAACTCATTCTTAAATTATTGTTTTATCTTTTTAATATTTTTAGTACCAGTGAAATTTAGTGTGTCCTGTCCGATTTTTTAATTTTAATCTAAAATTTTTTAATTAATTTATTGGCATCACGGCGTTGCCTGTGGTGTTGGTTTGCTAAGCAAACCAAATAGAATGGGTTGCAATCACCAGGGTCGGCGAGTGTTAGCGAGCAGTGGTCACACCTGACCGCACGAAAAGAACTGTCACTGGCAACGGCGGGCTAGCCACGCAGTGGCTAGTGAAAAATATATTTTTTTTTATTCGCCCTTATGTATATATTGTTTGCGCAGTCTTATTGATCCGCCATGCTCGATTCTGTCTCGCTTATAACCATTTTTAAGTAAATTGATTTCTCTGTACAATTAATTTCATTGCTGTTGCATATTTTCTTCGAGTTGTTTAAATCACTGCTTTCTAATACTTCTACTCTTTCTCCTGCTTTTAGATTCAGAAATTTTTGTGTTTCATTACTGTTTCTTGTGTACATATTATTATCAGTTCATTTGACTGATGCAATCTTTTACATGATAGGCAGTGAGTCAGTTGCCTCAGAGTCTTTACGCTGTTCGTATTGTTCTGTATATGCTGGTCTGCAGCGATGTCGTTTTATAATTATCAAATGTCTTGTTGGACTTGGAGTGACACTTCTTTTTCAGAATTACAAGAATAACAACTGTATATACTGTTCAAGTATTTTAAATGTTTCTTGTTTTATTTTTTATGTTATTTTTCTTTTCCCTTTTTTTCGTCTTTTTCTGTTTGTTCTCTCTGAAAATATCAAAATCTTGTCTTTTGTTTGTTAAAATTTGGCACATCAAAAAATGACTCCTTGAAAATATGCTTTATCCCAAGTGAAGCGGTTATGGCATTTTGTATAAATAATGTTTCAATAAATGCCACTCGTGCTGATGGGCGTGTGCGGTTCTTTCATGGCAGGGTGGTTTCCTGCTTGGGCTCTTAGTGCTGGTGGAACATTTCCATGATTACTCGGGATATTTTGCATCGAAATCATACATACCGATGTTACTTATGTTTCTTTCGGAAATTCCTTTAAATATTTTATTAAAGTCCCTTTCAAGTGGTATTATTCGTAAAATCATTTCTGCCCTGAGTAAATCCAATCTTACGAAATAATAAGTTTCGAATCAAAAGTCTCTCGCACTCAAATTTTTCATGTTATTGAGAGTAAACTTGTATTAAGACTTTCGAACTACACCGCTGAGATTAAAACCTGTTTCAAAACTGTCTAGGGTGGATGTGCAGACTCCGCATAGATTCACTGCTCCTGAGAGGCCACTAAAAACATGAGTTATCTAGCACAGAATATTTATATTTATCGTGTACTGCTATACAAAGAAAGGTAATAAAAAAGTAAATAAAAAATTCAATTGGATGCGTGACAATGCATTGGTTTAACAATCGTTTTAATATTGTGTTTCCTTTTTTTCTGTAGCCACATACACAAGGTTGATTCTAAATTTTCATTGATCCAGCGGATTTGTTGACACATGAGTGAAAAAATTTGTATTATGCTTACCCAAAAAGACTCGCGCTTTTTAAATCATTACCTGGCCCCGATTTAGAATGGTTTTTATGGACGCAACGATCCAAGTTTAACCTTTACTCTGCGGCAGATGGACAGTTGTTACTACTAAAATTTCGTTTACACCAGGTGCATGGTACAGATCTGTGTACTGTGAGACGATTTAAAAATCTAAGCGCCGCATCGTAAAAGTTAAATTGTTTTCATTGCATTTATTTCACCGGATCTCCTTGTTTCTCGATACGTAAAAGCCATCTTTAAAATAACGCATAGTTACACCAAGTGACAGCATGTGGTGTGTGCGTCCCTGGTCTGTGGAATACCGGCCTGTTTTATAGCTTCGGAGAATAAAAAGCGCATCAGGGAATGAACCTGTTTATTGTTTTTGCGAGAGAACCGTCTCGTCGCTTATCGAGGGAGTAAGAGCTAAGCCTAAACTAATGAGTACCAAAATATTCTAAAGTTTTGAGTCGTTTGCATGCATCGCTCGGTCCTTAAAACTATTGGAATCCGATACCACTTCGCATAGGGAATGATTTTTTTTTTCTTTTCGTCTTCCGTAGAGCCTTCTTTTTTGGAACTGGAATATCTTGTCCTTCGGCTGTAAAAGAAATACGAAAACATAATTACCGCCCAAATTTTTTTCTTTGTCCAGAAACGAAATGTTCTCGTTTTTCTCCATATATCACGCACGCGTTGAGAAGAAGTATATTAAAAAATATTTGAAATCTTTTTTTGACGGAAATGTTTCGGGATTGCGCTGAAATTTATCAAAAATGTACAGGTAAAATATAAAAAATGTAAAGGCCTCCCATTGATCCTTATAGCCTGAATTTCGATGATGAATACTCAAACCATACTAATCTTAAATCGAGTGCACAAAATACTTATATACCATTACACATGTCGATAGTTAAGTTATTAGGACATATTACTTAATTGAGGAAATCCACATCCAAATATTTTTGGATTTTGACCTGTAATTTTAAATAAATTAAGTTATACTTTTTAATAGATTAACTTATACTTTTTATTAAATTATAACTTATACTTTTTACTAAATTAACTTATACTTTTAAGTAAACTGAAAATGACACTTTTAAAATTATTAAATTAATACTTCTCTTTCATATTGTACCTTATATTAATTTGCAAAATACCAATTTATTATCCCTCGTCCAATTAATCTTACTAAAAACCCAGCGGAAAAACATTCCTTTTAAGGACTCCTTGACTTGATCTAGGTACCAACAATCGAGGGCACATAAAAGTGGAGTGAGCAATGGTAACTTTTCTTATCTGCCCAGGATCCTGCCAACAAAAGTAGTAGTAACATGACTCTTCGACTGGTTTCGTCTTCTGGTTTGAACGTTCGTAATCTGATCGGAACCGGAGAAGATGCCCATCATTGATTGATCATTTCATTGCTCACCTGTTTGATCATCTCATAGTCGTAGTCTTTGAGGATTTCACCACTTTTGTTCGCCTATTGTGTTACGTCCAGTGTGACTAATTAATTACAACTACACCACTTTTGTAACCACTATAGAAATGTGGATTCAAGCACTTACCGTAGTCCGGGGTAACTTTGGGACACTTTTTCCGGTTTTTTATTACTGCTGTCAACACGTATTAAGCGAGATTGCAGAGAATAGGGTACTATATGAAGTTAACCTTCCTCTTACCAAATATGAACATGATTTTACTCTACGATCAATGACATCCGAATATACGTCCTCCATCCTTTGTCCCAATCTTACCCCATTAAGTGGGCTAAATTTGGTACTCTGTGTAGCGCTTAGGAACACTAACCTTCCTCTTACCAAATATGAACATGATTTTACTCTACGATCAATGACATCCGAATAAACGTCCTCCATCCTTTGTCCCAATCTTACCCCATTAAGTGGGCTAAATTTGGTACTCTGTGGAGCGCTTAGGAACACTAGGACCCAACGATATGCATTTTATTTCAGACATCAGAAATAATATTACAAGAGGTTTTAGCTCAACTTTGTAAGATTGTTTTGTAAATTAGAGTAATATTTTGAAAATAATTAGGTTTGAAAATAATAAAGTTTGAAAATAATAGAGGAGTGTCTCAAGAAGGTTAGTAACATTTTAATATAAATTAATTGCTTGCAAATGAATTTAAAAGTTCTTCGTAAACTATTAGTTCTTAAAACTTCTTTGAAAATTTCCATTTGTTCAGGCTGGTTGATCTTTTGGACTATTTCGTCCTTTGAATAATAAACTTCGTTGGAATTTGCTGGCCATTTCCAGTTAGGAATTCTTCATGGCAGTTACGAGTACTTGGTCATTTTTTTTATCCATCCCGAGTAAAGTTCGCACCTCACCAGACCGTAAAGTCTCTCACCGTCGGGTTCTGGAGGAAACTTGAAGGTTGCGGGATTCAATGGAGCAAACTGGTCCTCCAAGTCGCTGAATGGTTCTCTGTCTTCAGAGTCTTGTAACAAACATTTCCCAAATTTTCCAGTATTTTGACTTGGAAATCAGATTTTAGGACAGTCCCAATGTTACCCCACTCAGGGCTGAAAATGTACAATGTTGAGGTAATAAAAAAAATTCAAGTATTAAAAATATTACTATCACATGAATTGAGTTATCCAATTGCGATAAAATTGGGTAGATGTGAAGAACATACATAGAAAAACAAACGATTCAAATTTCATAACAATTGAAGGATTTATTTCAAAGTTTGATCGTTACAAAGGGAGGAAGTCAATAAGGCGTGGGTCCACCTCTTGCCTGGATGCGTCACCCGGCGTGGCATTGACTGGAAAAGTTCCCGGATGGTGTCCTGCGGAATTTCTTGCCAAATTGACTCCAACTGTCGGGTTAAAGGGTCAACGTTCCGGGATGGTTTCAATCGCCTTCCCATAACATCCCAAATTTGCACTATGGGAGAGAGACTAGCTGGCCAAGGAAGTGTTGGGAAAGTTTGAAGACAATTCATAGCAACATGTGCCGTGTGCGGCATTATCTTGTTGAAAAGTAAGTCCGAGGTGTCGCAAAAGGAAGGGTAACACAACCGATCGTAGAATTTCGTCTACGTACCGCTGTGCTGTAAATATGCCAGAAATGACTACCAAAAGGCTATCAAAGGAGAGCGTGCGATTGTATGGTCAGGGTCCCCATGCTGTCTTGGACGCCCCCTAAAGCGTCTGTCAGGACACAGTTGGAAACGGGACTCATCACTAATGAGTCCCCAGTCATCAGCGTTCCAAGTGGATCGATCCCGGCACCACTGTCATTCTGCACCTTCTTAGTGCGTCGATTTGTTTGTTATTGTGTGTCAGTACTTCAGTGCAATTCTATTGTCCTATAAATACCATGAGGTAGCAGAACATACTGTATGGTTCGGTCTTATTCGAAACGCGTGGCATTGATAGGAAATTTTAAAGCCACAAATTATAACCACAGTCCCAATTATACCCGTTTTTCGGTACTTTTGTCAGAATATGTTATATCGCCAGACGACGCCAACTAGTAGTCACGTGACTGCTAGTTGGTCAGCAGGGGGAAAATGTGTGGAGCCCAGGGTTGGCCACATAGAGGAAACATAAAGGTAAAGTGAGTGATGATAACCTTTTCATGTGCCCAGGATCACTGGACCAAAACCAGTAGTTACGTGACGCTTAGACTGCTTACGTCTGATGGGTGGAACCTAACATTCATCATGATTGGTCCACGAAACAGGATAAGACGTCCATTCATTGATTCGTCGTCTGATTGGTCCATTGATTGATCATCTTAAAGTATAAGGCAATTATACCATTTTTGTCACCACTGTAGAAATGCACATTCACGATTCCACCTTTTATAAGATGTTATATCCACCAACCGATAAGATGCCAAATCGGTCATCCAAGAACATTTTTCACCCAGCAGTCATGTGACTGCTAGTCGAGGTTCACACGTTTGGAAGCTCCTCAATAGCCAATTCTCACTGTGTTTAATTTTACGTCTATTATTTGAACACCAGAAGTAAAAAATCAGCAAATTCTCTACCGAGTTTACACTATGAAATTCCCTAAAAACACATTCAAATATCCCTGAAGAAATAGTGAAGCCACTTGCTACTGTTTTATTTTAATAAGTCACGTCAATTAGGATGTGAAAACAGGTTCCTTGCAATAGCCAAATCAATAACTTTTATGCATCCAACTCGTACAATTTTCTAGCCTGTTTTGTGCCCTTTGAAATTGAAAAGTGCAGTCTTCCGAAGTTCTAAACGCTCGACATACTTCTTATCCCCGAGTGATTCGCTTTTTTTCCCTTGAAGCACGCCTTGTGGCAACTCAAAAGTCCTTCATTTGAATGCACAACGTTTCAAGAGCCTTTTGCAAATAAATAAAAACCGGGAAGATTTTCTCAGGGAGAAATAACCATTCTCTTTTTTTTTTCTTCTCCGAGAGTGGATCTCTTTTTGTTTTTTGGATCTTAGCCATGCAAATCTTCCCTGAAAGTGAAGTGGAGACTATTAACTGTTCCTATTTCCGAACGCGTCCAAAGCAAAAAGCATTTGAATAATTCAGCGAACGGAAATGAAGACAGGATTTTTCTTTTGTTAAAGGAACAGACTTTTCTCGATTTGAAAAATGCGAATATTAATTATCTGTCCTAACAAATATGAATGCAGTAAAAAAAAGCTTTCATTTTATTGTGGTTACATAAACTTCTCCGAATGTTTTTAAATTGCTTTCCAACAATTGAAAGATAACAGTAGGAAAACAATTATTTTTTCATGAGCTAGCTTAAATGGAATTCGTTTCTTTTCCGACTCGATTGTTCGAATATAAATGAATCGGAACGAAATAGTCCTTCGGAATCTAGTTTGTGCGACGTGGTCAGAAGCTTGAATTGGAATTATTTTTTATTCAACATGCAGGAGAAAAAGGAAGCTTATTTTGGACGAAAAAAAAATGTCCACCTTTTGTGCGGTTTAGAAATCAACGAACCGATCTTGTTAACAAAGGAAAGTGACAATTTGTTAGAAGCGTTAAGATAAAACTTTGTTTCCCGTTAATTTAAAATAAAAACAGTTTTATCAATTAATTTCTGTGAATAAATAATGCATAAATGTTAATGTAATCGGCTCAATGTAACAGAATTGAAAGTGTTTTTAATTCACGATCCTAGTCTTTAAACTTTATCATATTAATTCTTTTAGCTAGGAACTATCAATGATAGTTTTAACACTAGCGCAAATGTCTTTTTTAATTACTAAACTAAGAGAGTAATAAACTTCAAACAACATTTCATTTTGTACACATATATTGTATGAAACAAGTTGTTGGACAGCGGGTATGCAAATTCAGCTACAGATGATTTATTGACTACGATAACGTCACGACAGTGACACCCTCTGTGCTATATAAGAACAGCACGAATGAAAAATACCTGTCTTAATTATGTATACTAGAGGTGTTTCATTCTGTTTATCAGTATATGTGGCGAGTAGCCAGTACTATGTTAACTAATCATTTAAATAAAAGTTTTCATTAGATCTTGCAATCATTCCCTGATGTGGTGAAATCAGATGGATACGGAATTTCACGCCCATTTTAAGAAGATTAAGTTCGTTTTTACTAGAATGTGCTATGTTGTGTTGCAAGACGTTAGTTAAAATATCTACCAACCTAGAATGTTAGTCTTTTGATACGCCTTAAGTAACATCTTGTGTTAAGTATCAGTTGAGTAATCTTGTTAAGTAACAATAATCTTGTTAACCATCTGTTGATAGTGTAGGTAGGTAATTGAATAAACGTCGTACTGGAATAACACAGCGGGCCATTGACGACGGCCTTTTGAACTTCATACTTTTGAACCACAGCCAGATGACGAGGTCAACACCTGAGCTAGCACGTGAGTCTCCAAGCTTCCACATCGCACCAACGTAAGGAAATTTGAGGCCATGATATAAATAACGTGCTCCTACGCACACTACAATCTTTGGTTGGATCGGTTGCTAATCTATCAAGCAGGCTGCTGCGACCGTTTCAATTCACAGGAGAAAGATCCGGAAAATTCATTTAACTTTTCCCAATCTCCCTCAAGTGTACGGACCCACGAGGTACTCCAGCGATCTTTTCCCACGTACTGAACGGACACCCAAGCCATCTTTTCCTGTTTCATCCCTTTCGTGACACTTTTTTATTTGACGTTTGGCACAGCTTGACCCCATATGTCCCTTGCGCCATAAAATGACGAAACAACCGACTAACTGAATCTCTATGTCGTAACAGAAATCAGTGACGTCGTGGCTATGTCCACTGCGCTAGCAACCTTTGAGTGGTAGGTGGCGCAGGTTCGATTCCTGTCAGGTGCATACCCCTGGATGCATTTCTCTCTTCTGAGTCAGTTTCACTGTTTGTGTCTGTTGATGGCACTTAATGTTGTATGTCTTGTATCTGGGGGTCCAAAAGTTGCCTTGCGCCATAAAAAAACCGCAAACCAACTTCGGATTTCCTTTCGAGGGTTGATCCCGAACCGTCACCAATAGCCCGTTGTGTTGCTCTGCGAGACGTTAATTTTAAATGCCAAACCATACCATCATTAAGTAGAATTCGCCTCCGTTTGGGACTACCGTGTCCGTTTTAATTCATAAGGATTGAGCGCAGGGAAGTGTTTCGAGGGAATTCCCGCATGCATATGCATGCACGTCAACAAAGCCCGGGCATTTACGAATGGGGTCAGAACTTCTCGAGCTAAGCGGACCTGTCCAACGCATCGGGGCCGCCCTGTGAGATATGCTGCAGTCAGACAGCGTCGATAAACTGGCTCCACGCGCGGCGATAGGAGTTAATCCTGCCTTTAAGCGATGACTGATGATCGAGTACCGATTTCCTGGCGCACGGTGAATAGGAGCTTTCTATCCTCTCCGAGCAGCACCATCCCTCTCCTCTTTTTCACCCCCACCTTTCACTTCAGTGGCACCGCCTCCCTCGCCACATTTGTTCCAACACCCTCCAGAGTGCGTTGGAACACTGATGCAACTCGTTATCCCGTTGCGTCACATGTTTCACTTTCCTACGAGGGCACGGATGGAAGAGTATAGGATGATCAATTGGAAGCCGTTGTGTGCAAGGTACACGTTCAATCTGTCGTGGCCTCACTCGTTGACATATATCTAAACATTTTTTTATGTGCACCATTCAACGAGATGAATCCAAATAGGCGTTGTTTTCAAGGACGTAGGAGGACGCAGAGAGAATCAACTTTACCAGTTTGTATTTTTATCCCTAGTTCTATTTGTTGGCTGTTAGCATTTTCACTTTTTCCAGTGCTCTTTTTTGTTGGCTCTTAGTATTTTGACACCCTAGTTATCTCTTTTTTGCTGCCTTTAGTATTTTGACACCTTTGTTACCCACTTTCTTTTGCCTTTTAGTAACTTGACTATTTAGTAACCTCTCTTTTCGTCGCCTATCAGTATTTTACCCCTAAGTTACCCTTATGTGTTGACTTTTAGTATTTAGACAAATTAGTTATCTCTTTTTTGTTCCCTTATAGTATTTTGACCCCTAAATGACCCCTTTTTTGTTGCCTGTTAGCATTTGGACACCTCTGTTACCCATTTTCTGTTGCCTCTTAGTAGTTTGACTATTTAGTAACCTCTTGTGCCTATCAGTATTTTGACCCCCTAAGTTACCCTAAGTGTTGCCTTTTAGTATTTCAACAACTTCGTTACCTCTTTTTTGTTCCCTTATGGTATTTGACCCCTAAGTTACCTCTTTTTCGTTGCCTGTTAGTTTTTTGACCCTTCAGTTACCCTTTTTGTGTTGCCTCAGTATCTTGACACCCTAGTTGCCCCTTTTTTTGTTGTCTCTCAGTAATTTGACCCCTTATTTACTCCTCCTTCCGTTGCCTGTTATTATTTGACCCTCGAGTTACCCTTTTTCGTTGCCTGTTAGTATTTTGACCCTTCAGTTACCCTTTTTGTGTTGTCTCAGTATCTTGACACCCTAGTTGCCCCTTTTTTTTTGTTGCCTCTCAGTAATTTGACCCCTTAGTTACTCCTCCTTCCGTTGCCTGTTAGTATTTGACCCCCGAGTTTCCCTTTTTTGTTGCCTGTTAGTATTTAGAGGGCAACGGAAGTTATTCTATGAGTATTATCCAGACGGGCCCAGAAGTTAAAGCATCTTTCATCCCCCCCCCCGCCGAGAGGGCTGGTCCTTGCACGTGAGATAAATTCCTCGGAAGGAGCTGAGGTTGCCGGAAACACTTTCAAACGTTCCTCCGTGATGGATGCTTCATAAAAAAGAGCGAGAGTTTCCCGGGTGTTTAGTTTTATGGAAGGGCTGTCACGCGCGGTCGCCCATTCTTTGGCCCGATCGTTATCGGGTCGGCAGCAATGCAACCTTCTTCCCTCCATCCGTCACTCCACGGCTCGCAGCGATAAGGTTCCGGCAAATTGATTTCTCCCACTACACCAAAGGTCTTAATACAAGCATAACACTTTGGAATCGATGCTCTTTCCTCGTCTGCTGCAGGGATCGAGGTGGAAAAGCATCAGTTCGAAACTAGGTCCAGTCAGAGAGGGTCGTGTAAAAGAAACGCCTCCTATATCGCCTTTTAGGAGGCGTTGGCAAAAGGGGGTGCGTTCAATCTGTCGTGGCCTCAAGTGTTCTTATGTAGGCGTGTTGAGGAAGTTCGGAGAGTGGGGGTTCCAGCTCAGATGTGACCTCGTCTTCGGACCGTGACTCAAGATGACTCGGTGTTGTCTTCGGTTCTTTCCCTTCGGGTTTGATCCCGGACCGTCACCACTAGCCCATTGTGCTGCTCCAGTGAAACGTTAATTAAATATCAACCGGTTGGATCCCGTACCGTCGCCAATAGCCCAATGTGTAGCTCCAGTGTAACTTTAATTAAAATATCTACCCATCCCGTTTACCAATGAAATGATAAAGAGTCGGTTCCACCCAGAAAACGAAATTGAGTCTAAAGGTAAGTAGTTACCACTATGTAGCGTCAGTTAAACAATCCTGGGCATCTAGAAAGGTTACTGTAGTACACTATATCTTTATTCACTTCCCTACAATAATGGACCGGACGCCAACGGTCTTGACTTGCATACTTGTTTGGGGGTGTTTTTCGTGGGGCATGGTGTTCCTGGTCAATTGAACACCGACACATACAAGAACATTTTGGACCATCAGGTTCTTCCTACGATCTGGCAATTTTATGGAATGGACGAATGTTACTTCCAGAACGAAAACGCTCTGTCATGTTGCAGCCCCTGTTAAGAAGTGGTATTGAGATAGGGATGTAAATCGTCTTCCCTGGCCTGCTCAGAGTCTCGACCTAGACCCCATGGAACATGCGTGGGACAAGTTAGAGCGACACTTACGGACCATTGAACCACGTTCGAAATCTACAGCTGATCTGGCGACATTCTGGTAGCAGCAATGGACACAAATACCCATAGCTGTGTATCAAAACATTGTTGAAAGTATGCCTAGAAAGGTTGCTTGAGTCATTGCAGCACGTGGGGCAGATCATCTCCTTGTTAAAGCATGTAATATTTTTACTTATACCATCACATCTTGCTGTCCGGTCCATTAGTGTAGGGCAGCGTATATCCTCTATGACGACGACAGCGTGAGAGCGAAAGTGCCCATTCGAAATTAAAACCAATGTCCGCTAAGATTTTCTAGAAAAATACGCTTAATGGTTTCCATATCAGATTTCCTTGACTGTCTATGTAATTTTTGAACAGGGTTTGCTTTGCTCGTGGGGTCCGCTGATATCTGCACCGATAGAGGCTCCGGCGTCCCATCCATTGAAGAATTCGCTTCCACGCAGGAGGCGGGGGTTATTGATGATCTGTCTGCTCCTCTCATTCCGAACATCGTGTCAAAACAAAACACCCGCAGTGGGATCCATCCCCACGCGACTTCGATTTCCGATGCGGGGAATGAAACCGCATACCACCCCACGGAGAGGAGCATTGCGGACGATCCTGATCTTGTGTTAACCACCTGCGGATTTCGTTGACCGACGCAATGTATAAGGACGAGCTGAAATGGATCCAAAACGGGATACCCATAACATAAACGTCGTTTCACTTTAGGCATTATTCAACTGTCCAATGAACAACTCGAGAATCTACGAGCAAAGTGTTACTCCGATTGCGTGACTCTTTCGACCGGGCTACCGTGAATCGAGTGAGTTTTCTTCTACGAGAAACACCTGAGCCTCGGTGGTTTCACTTGATGGCATTATTAGTTGTATAAAGAACGTCACTGCAAACGGTCGCGTGTCTAAAATTTGCATTTTTCGGGAGAGCAAAAACCGAATATTTTTCCTTAGGATGGGATTCTATTATTATAATTTTTCGATTGTAACTTTTGTTGAATCGGCTGATAACGTAAGCGATTTTACCACCTGGTGGACATGCCACCTATAGCGATAGTAATCAAGAAAAAAGGGAATTTCTGACATACGATCTTTTGCACTTGGAGTGACGACGTGTTGCAAGATTCTTTGGAATGCATTTCATGTTCCTGGAGCGCATGGCCCCATGGGGCCTTAATCTTCGGTACTGATGGTGAGGATCTTGGGAAAATTGATGCTTTCAGGTTAAATGGGAAAACAGGACAGTGGCTAGAGGTTTAGTAACCGCTGAAGCTTTTGAGAGAACGCGAGATATGAAATATCAGGTCCGTCCTTGCGTTGCAAGATTCTTCCCGAGTCTCTCCCTTTTTGTGGCGAGGAAGTTTTACGTTCCCCTATGCTGACCCCTTTTCGTCCCTTTTTTCGATGGACTCCGGTGTAAACGTTTTGTGGACTTTATCAACAACCATCTGAGCGCACTCTTCTCACCCCTTTGCAGAGAAAAGTGATCACTATTCATCAAGATATCGAGTGTGGAGGATGTTATGCTTGCAGCAGCAATCTGCGTAATTTTATCGAAACAACGGGCACACCGGAGGTACTGTGTGGTCAAGGCAAGTGATGAGGGCAAAATATCTCAGAGAGCGAATAAGAGACTACTTGAGCGACCACGGGGGGCTTATGGGCAGAGGGGAGCGGTTATTGTCAAGCAATCGTCTCGGAAAAATGTCCCCCAGAAGTTGCAATCCTTTGATCTTTGCAGACTTCTGGTTGAAAACAAATTTGGCTCTGCAAACTCTCCAAATCGCCTCCCCAACTCGAGATCTTGACAATAAAATGAGAGCCGTTTCTCGGAATAGTTTCGATGTTTGGAGGGACATAAGTTTGCAATTACGGTGTAAACGCGGCTTAACGGATCAGCAATCAGAGGGTTGCGTTTTGAAACTTTGTCCAACCAACTATCGTCGCGTACATGGGGGCTGGTGCACGTTAAAACAGTCGTGGCTTCAAATATCCTCATGTTGTGGTGCTGAAGTTTCGAGAGGACAAAGGCAGCTCATATGTTTACCTCGTGATCTGATCTGAACGGTGTTGGCCTCGGATCTTTCACTTCGGGACTGAACCCGGAATGTCACCCATAGCCCGTCGTGTTTCACATTTGATTAACAACCTACCTACCTACCAATTTGATTTTTGTTTTTTCATGTTTTGCGAACGAGATGCTTAAATAAAAATAGCTTTATCAAAATGAAGCTCTGAAGTCTGAGAATTCTAAATTACTATCATTCTGTATCCAAAAAGCAAACAATATTTTGGGGGGATTTAAGAAAAGATCTCGACAAAACAAACGGGGGAAAACGCCCTACACATCCCCGGAAGAGTTGAAATCGATGCGTTCGCAGAGCAAAAAAGAAACGCACATTGTCTGGAATAAATGAAGAAAGCAGCGCCGCCAAAGATTAAAGGCATTATTTCGAGATTACGCTGGTATCTAAGCCCAGGGATCGAAAAAGCTTCTCGGAAGGGTGTCGGATTTTCCTTCAAGGACAAAAATATCTCGAATCGAAATTTAAACTTAATTGGAAGCGGGTCCTCTGAAAGAAGGGTATTCTGTTCAGATGATCATCAAGCGCATAAAAAAGTCTTTTGTTTAACGAGCATTTAATGAGAAAAATACGGCCACAGTCTCTGTCATTGTCTGGCCCGCAATTAATTAGGGTTCCCCATTCATTCCACCCCACGCTAGAAAAAGAGCTCTTTAAGCCGATAAGGGGAATTAATTCTTCCAAGAGACTTCTCGGCTCAGATCTCTGACGGTGGCTCCGGGAAAAAATGTCGAGTATGACTCGCCTTTCTAATTGAACATGTTATCCGACTCTACAAGATGGGCAAAGTTAAAAAATTCGAATTTCATTAGGACACGAGTGGAGTGTCACCGCGTCATTTTCAGCCCTGGTCAGATGACCCGCCTGAGCTGGCACCCCACTCTCCCAACTGCAACACTACGCCGTTAGGACGTACAGGTCGGTCCTTGGTTGGATCCTACGATTGCTAATCAGCTACTCTTCCAAGCGGACTACCGTGGCCCGGAGATAAGATGATTTGGTACTTTTGAACGTCGTACTAGAGCAACACACCGGGCTATTGACGACGGTCCGGGATCAATCCACTGATCGGAGGACACCACCATGTAATTGTGAACCACGTTCAGAAGACGAGGCAACACCTGAGTTGGTACCCCATTCTCCAAATTTCCACACCAACCCAAAGTGAGGACTTTCGGCCACGACGGATATAAGGTGCACCAGGCGCCTCTACACCATACGCTTACAAATATCCATGCACTGACCCGAACATTCCTATCGAGAGGCCTTAACCACCAGACCGTTTGGTTGGCTCGGAGATAAGAAGGAATTAACTCACAAAACCTATGGTACACACAGCGTGATACATGCGGAAATTTTATTCAGCGTTATTATGTGTTCTTTCAATTTAACCAGTCACAAGTGAGGTCATTCTGAAAAATTGCGCACTTCAAAGTAGCTGTGTCACATGGATCCGTGAACAACTGTTTCGCTCATGAATATTAACCAATCGAAAATTAGGAACCTCTTTACCGAATGAAAATTTAGAATCAATTGAGCTCTTGGTGCTACAAAAAGGGAACTCATTTTTAATCAACTGTTAAGCCAATCCAATTTTACGTATCAAATTAATTCTTCATTTACTTTTCTGGAATCCTTGGGACCGACCTCGGCCATTCCGAATTATTTGAACTTTTTTTCAAAAAAAATCTTGATCTAATATATTCACCCCCACGCAAATTCTGCGTTTGCAATAGTAAAATAGCAGATATAAGAATAATTTAAAAAAAGGAAAACAAAACCTTTTAACACAATGCCATTTTACTTGTAAATCTTCTCATTTTTCTGCGTGATATTTACTCTGAACATGTCCGTTATTTTGCGTTGCTTCATCCATTAGGTCCAGGTTTAGCTCCTTGTTCTTAAAAAATTGTCGGAAGGATGTAAAAAAGTGAGAAAAACAAAAAACGCCGGTTAGCAAAACGTCCGGATATTGGACAATTCCGGATTTGGGACTTGGTAGTGTAAAATAAATAATTGAATGGATAACTTTCGTGTTTTCTCTGCCAGAAGTCACAGTGAATCTTGTCTTGCATCCCTGTTTTAAGATGTTCGATTGCTAAGTCATCGATGATACTAATGTAAATGAAGAAATAATGCTCAACTACTAAATGATCACTCCCCACAACCCATAATGACTAGTGGATAGACAGCGGCCGATAGAATAGGAGTAGATTATCTTCACTCAAAATGGAGCGAAAATCAAAAGCGTCTGGAAAGTGAACCACTGGGGCCAAAACATCTTCGACATTGATCAGTAGCTTACACTATGATAGTTTACGCCAGGAGCCCTTCCATTTTTAAGAAATGTTACGACATTTATTACCACAACTGGGATTAGGTTCTTAAAAATGGAATACCATATCGGGTGGTTTTTGCATATCTATGAAATACCGCTAGAACCGTCGTGTTAATGAAATTCTCCAATCAGGGTAGCCTGGTTGGAAGAGTAGCGTATTGAGGATTGCGAGTTTAAAATTAGCTCCAACCGCGGGGGTCGGTGCACTATGAAACTGGTTTCCCACACGTTGGTGTCAAGTTTAGAGAGTGAGGTGTCCGCTCGGGTGTCGTCGTCTGACCGTGGTTCAAAATGGTGTGGTCCTTGCCATTAGCCCGTTGTGTCGATCCAGTGTGGTGTTAATTCAACTACCCGCTAATAGTAGTTGTGTGGTTAGCATTTTTGCTTTCGGGCTCTGAGTTCGAATCCCGATCTGGAAATGGATGTTCGTAATAGTTCAGAGTCCCCTTGAAGCAATAGGTTCTGGCCAAATGAAACCTCAGGTAACCAAACGTATTCGTAGAGTGAGAAATCAGGTGGAAATCCTTTACCGGTTTTTATAAACTATCCCTGGGTGCAACATATGCAAGCGCAGGATCCAGATTGAGTTATAAAATTCCAGTTGTTTTATTCACACCTGACAGAGCATCTTTTGAAGGTGAACAGCTGTCGGCGATGTTTCGAATTCACTACCTGTACTGAGTTGAATTGGGAAACAATTCCTTCCCTTGCAAAAGATTCTCCTTCGAGTGTGATAAAAGCAAGGAAGGTCCTCACGTTATTCCATTTATCGTGATTTGTGGCTGCTGCAGAAACAAGTCCCTGCCCGCCTCTGGGGAACTCTCGCATCACTCTGGAAGGGGGCAGGATAACAAACGACGGGAAATGCAAAACATGCGCCATTACTTTTTACAAGGCGCTTTCCACTCACGTAGATAGATAGATATATACACAGTCCAGTCACATTAATGTGACTACCACCTACTTTCGACGTCAACGTGAAAAAACCAATCATAAAGGGCAGGTGGCAGCACATTGCAGTGGAGTGTATATAAAGGATGTCCTAGGGCATCGGAAAGCATTTCAATCGTTGGCGTCATGAAGAAACATAGCGATTTATCCGACGTCCAAAAGAGCATGATTATTGGCTTTCGGGCCAAGGGTGGAAGCATTTCGGAAACGGCTAATTTTGTGAACTGTTCGCGTGCCGCCGTCGTAAAAGTATACCGTGCATGGCAAAACGGCACTATCCAAAATCAGCGGCGTGGCACATGTGGTGCACCACGGACTGTAGATGACAGAGGCGGACGAAGGCTACGGAGATGCGTGCGTTCGGGCGAATAGACGTAGCGAAGGTTGTTGCGCATGGGCCACCGCAGCAGACGCCTGGTTAATGCACCTATGCTGACTGCTGTTCATCGGCGACGAAGGGTGGAATTTGCACGCCAGAGTGGCGACTGGTGGCTTTTTCCGATGAATCACGTTTTATGCTCCATCGTACAGATGGAAGTTGGCGTATACGGCGTGAAACATCTGAAAGCAAACACCCTGCAACCATTGCCGGAAGGATCCAGGCTGGAGGAGGGAGCATTATGGCTTAGAGAATGTTTTCCTGGCATTCACTGGGTGCACTCATCATTGTGGAAGGCACGATGGATCAGCACAAGTACGCATCTGTCCTTGCGGGCCATGTCCACCCCTACATGCGAATTATTTTTCCTCAGATTGATGGCATCTACCAGCAGGACAATGCGAGGTGTCATACAGCTCGCAGTGTATGTGCGTGGTCCGAAGAGCACCAGGATGAGTTTACCGTACTCCCCTGGCCAGCAAACTCACCAGATTTAAATCCAATCGAGAATATGTGGGACCACCTCGATCGGGTTGTTCGTGCCATGGATCCTCAACCGCGTAATCTAGCGCAGCTGGCCACAACACTGGAGTCGGCGTGGCTCAACATCCCAGTGAACACCTTCAGAAACCTAACCGACTCTCTTCCTGCACGTCTCACAGCGGTCCGCTCTGCCAAAGGTGTTTATTCTGGCTTTTGACAGGTGGTCACATTAATGTGACAGGACTGTGTGTGTATATATATATAGATAGATAGATAGATATAGATATAAATATATGTAGATAGCTATAGATATAAATATATAGATAGATATAGATAGATAGATATAGATAGATAGATATAGATAGGTAGATATAGATATAAATATATATATAGATAGATAGAGTAGATGGATATAAATTAATATATATAGATATAAATAGATAGATAGGCCCTTCCCCGATGATGCCTAATCCACCAACACTTTCATTTTCGAAAATTTCCTATATACACTTGGCAGAGCACATAAAGTTAGTATGAATATAACAGTTAGGGCTGTAATTGTATCATTTAAATGCGTTATAGAATCCTAAAGAATTTACTGTACTAATCAGATTCCACACAAAGTGTTACGATAAATAGCTGTAAGTATAAGTAAGATATGCTGAACGAAAAAACCGCTTATAGCTACATTAGCACAAAATAAGCTGTCACTCGTAGTTTACAAATTGAAATCAACACATGCTAATGAATGTATATCAATTTATTGTACAGCTTCGTTGATAAAATATTAAGTATAACAGAAGCTGGTCATTGATATAAAAGAAGAATCTGTTTGTTTTACATTGATTGTTTCAATTTCTATTGTAATTCCTTGTGTGCATATCCTTATTTCTTGAAATTAAGAAAGAAGTATTTATTTTTTGTATGATACGATGTGAACAGATGAAGCTTGATATTAAATGAAGAATTGAAGCGAGTCAGTATTTCTATTTTAGCTCCATACATATGGTGTATAATATCCTCTTCTAATGAGTTTTGTCGAGGCTTCTATTGGCATACCTATTAAAACACAAAATCATATTTTACTGCTAATTGTAATCGCTAGGGAAAAAGGAAGACATTTTTTTAAACACCACATGTTTTCTTTAGGCGTTTCCGCACCTTTAAAACAACAGAACGTTAAGAATTCACATTTAAAGAACTGAACTTAGCTATACTTACCTAATGATGTTGTGTGGCTTCTGGAGATTATATGGAAGGATATTTTGCTCGGTAGGATATTGGTTGTAATGACCTTTCCTACCGAGCTTTAGTGGAGGCCTCTATTTGGATAGTTATTCAAAGGAAAAGATACATGTTTAGAATACAAATTCGTTGCAGGTAACAGGAAAAGTATAAACACAGCAACAATCGCTAATTCTTACAACTGTATTCCTTTGGGAAAGGATTATGGACATTAATTAAGACTTCGCCTTGCAAGGATTAAGGTACCAGTAGACTTTAAAAATCGCAAAATTCGGGAAAATTGTGCATTTTTGTTTTTTAATTCTAAAATATTCTCCAACTCATTAGCTTCAAAATGATACCATGTTCGTTATGAAATTCAAGATACTTTTTAAACAAAGTCCATTTTAGTAAAGGTACACTTTGAAAAATTTTGGTTTCGTTTTCCGTTCACGTTAGGCCTAACTAAAATATTGATGTGGTATGAATCAAATATTAGCTATAATTCCAACATTTAATTATTTTAGAATAATTTTGACAATTTCACATGTTGCCGAATGGCTTTAGCTTTTTCTACGTTCTTTCTCTCGAAAATCTTTCGAACGAAACGAAATCTTTTGCTCGTCTTAAGTTCAATTTGCTTGCTTTATCGTTTGAGAATTAATTTTGTTTGGTCCATACTTCAACACCTAAATCATGGGAAGTTCGAAACCAAATTATGATCGAAAGAAAAAGCATACATTTAGGGGAAATCGCTGGATATTATGAAGATGGTGAAATCCATCTACATCAGACTGACATCTCCTGAGATGTTGGGTAAGTGTCTCCATGGAAAAACTCAAAACTGTAACGAGAGCCTTCATGCCCTAATTTGGAAGAGATGCCCCAAAACTAACTATGCAGGCCTCAATGTTGTCAAAATATCAGTCTATGATGCCCTGATATATTTCAATTCAGGAACTAAACCTCAATTACAGATAATGAAACGAATGCGAATGATACCTGACCTGTATATGGTTCAAGGTGTACAGAGAAAAGACAATCTGCGTGTAAAAAACAGCCAGCGCCAAAGCACATCGTTGCAAACAAAAAACCGTCAAAAACACCTCAGGGGCCAAAAAAAACAAAAAAAACATAGAACCAAAATAGAAGGACCCACATATGAAGCTGACGCATTTGACTAAACAGTAAGTAAGTATTTGTAATCATAAAATTTTGATTCATTCGAAAAATTTATATCACAAACTTTAAACTTGATTTCTGAAGAACTAGTTTTTTCCAGTGTAAGACACATTATTCCACCGGTCATACCTTTAATTTGAATTAACCGATTTAAATAATTTTTAATGCAATTAAAAGTGCATAAAGCAGAGCAGAGACTGTGTACTATTATCAACTATACTAGTGAAATTATTGATTTTTAACTTAATTTTGAATCTTATTGTTTTTGTAAAAAGTGTTGATTTTTAAGTACTTTCAAACAAAAATTTCTTATTAAAAAGATATTTGTTTTAGATGTACAATTATAGTAGTGTCCCTGCACCATATCAATTGCTTTCATTTGCAATTAAAATTGAAATTATAAATAAATTATAAAATGAGTTATGACCGGTACCGTAAGACCCTCATTAGCTTATAAAATGTTAAATAATTAATTTAATATGACCAATTTCAAAAATTTTTTTGTGTAGATATGTTAGTTTTGTAACACTTATGAAGTATAAAAATTTTTGTTAGACTGGCTCCAAAATTAAAAAAAAAAAAAGTTCCAACATATACTGGTACCTTAAGATTCTTTAATCGTAGATACTCACCTTATTGATGCTGTGTGGCTTGCGGGAATTATATGGATGGATATTTAGCTCGGTAGGATATTGGTTGTAATGACCTTTCCTACCGAGCTTTAGTGGAGGCCTCTATTTGGATAGCTATTCAAAGGAAAAGATACATGTTTAGAATACAAATTTGTTACAGATAACAGGAAAAGTATAAACACAGCAACAATCGCTAATTCTTACAACTGTAGTCCCTTGGGAAAGGATTATGGACATTAATTAAGACTTCACCTTGTAAGGATTAAGATTCTTTAATGGTAGATACTCACCTATTGATGTTGTGTGGCTTGCGGAGATTATATGGATGGTTATTTAGCTCGGTAGGATATTGGTTGTAATGACCTCTCCTACCGAGCTTTAGTGGAGGCCTCTATTTGGATAGCTATTCAAAGGAAAATATACATGTTTAGAGTACAAATTCATTGCAGGTAACAGGAAAAGTATTAATTAAGACTTCACCTTGTAAGGATTAAGATTCTTTAATCGTAGATACTCACCTATTGATGTTGTGTGGCTTGCGGAGATTATATGAATGGATATTTAGCTCGGTAGGATATTGATTGTAATGACCTTTCCTACCGAGCTTTAGTGGAGGCCTCTATTTGGATAGCTATTCAAAGGAAAATATACATGTTTAGAATACAAATTTGTTACAGGTAACAGGAAAAGTATAAACACAGCAACCATAACTAATTCTTGCAACTGTAGTCCTGTTGGGTTAATTTTTAAGGACATAATTTTTGTATGCTTTTGATTATTTTTGTGCATATGTGTAGTTACAATTTGTTCTATACTGCCTTTACGCCAACTGTGAGCGCTTGAAAATGTTCTCACGATAGCCGTGAGAAAAGAAAACCCATTTAAGGTTATCAGTGGAAACCCGTGGGCGAGGAATGTGGCCTGGGGGGAAAGCGCTCATCAGTACTGGCGTAGTTGGCAGTATGGGATAGTATTCCAGCCCAGGTGTGGGTTTTCCCCCGGATGTATTGTCCACTTGCGAGAGGTGGGGGGGGGGTTCTGGTGGCTTACTACTTGGAATGGATCGGCTGCATTTTGAAGGGGTTACCTTGGATGGGAGTTGAATGATTTGGCGGGTTCTATTAAGTGAGAATCACGAGAGAAGTAAGCAGGCTCACCGACAAGGAGGACACTTTTTACCTTGGAAGGAAAACGAACAGACAGGAGGCGGAGAATTGGGCCTGAGAAAATTTACCGGCGACCTCGCGAAGGATTCGTTTAAAAAGATTTTTGCTAGCGACATCGTGGGCCACTTGGAAGGAAAAGAATACTGCTGGATCCGGCAGCTACACTGCTCCATGGGTCGTGTCTACCAACAGTCTGGATGTACAGCGAAAAACTCCTGAACAACTGAACCCCATGCCTGACACCTCATGTATGGAAATATCAAAGTGTTTTCCCGAGACCTTTTTGCCGAGGGTGAGTCAGTCCGTTCTTCGGGTTTTGCCACCGGTCCCCATCTCCTTTCATCTGGCCTATTATCTTGTGTTTTGTCTTTACTTATGAATAGTGATTTTTCTGTGTCTTGTTGGGGGCCCCTTTTATTAATCTGTTAATTTGCTTGTTAAACCACTTAATAAATTATCTTTAATATTTAAAAGAACTGCGTTCAGTACTTTAATGTTCACACGGAGGCAAGTCGTTATGTAAGGATTTTTTTCACTATACGAGCTATACTTATTTCAACACAACAGTCCCTTGGGAAAGGATTATGGACATTAATTAAGACTTCACCTTTTAAGGATTAAGATTCTTTAATCGTAGATACTCACCTATTGATGTTGTGTGGCTTGCGGAGATTATATGGATGGATATTAAGCTCGGTAGGATATTGGTTGTAATGACCTTTCCTACCGAGCTTTAGTGGAGGCCTCTATTTGGATAGCTATTCAAAGGAAAAGATACATGTTTAGAATACAAATTCGTTGCAGGTAACAGGAAAAGTATTAATTAAGACTTCACCTTGTAAGGATTAAGATTCTTTAATCGTAGATACTCACCTATTGATGTTGTGTGGCTTGCGGAGATTATATGAATGGATATTTAGCTCGGTAGGATATTGATTGTAATGACCTATCCTACCGAGCTTTAGTAGAGGCCTCTATTTGGATAGCTATTCAAAGGAAAAGATACATGTTTAGAATACAAATTCGTTGCAGGTAACAGGAAAAGTATAAACACAGCAACAATCGCTAATTCTTACAACTGTATTCCTTTGGGAAAGGATTATGGACATTAATTAAGACTTCACCTTGTAAGGATTAAGATTCTTTAATCGTAGATACACACCTATTGATGTTGTGTGGCTTGCGGAGATTATATGGATGGATATTTAGCTCGGTAGGATATTGGTTGTAATGACCTTTCCTACCGAGCTTTAGTGGTGGCCTCTATTTGGATAGCTATTCAAAGGAAAATATACATGTTTAGAGTACAAATTCGTTGCAGGTAACAGGAATAGTATAAACACAGCAACAATCGCTAATTCCTACAAGTGTAGTCCCTTTTGAAATGATTATGGACATTAATCAAGACCACCTTGTAAGGATTAAGATTCTTTAATCGTAGATACTCACCTATTGATGTTGTGTGGCTTGCGGAGATTATATAGATGGATATTTAGCTCGGTAGGATATTGGTTGTAATAACCTTTCCTACCGTGCTTTTGTGGAGGCCTCTATTTGGATAGCTATTCAAAGGAAAATATACATGTTTAGAATACAAATTCGTTGCAGGTAACAGGAATAGTATAAACACAGCAGCAATCGCTAATTCCTACAAGTGTAGTCCCTTTTGAAATGATTATGGACATTAATCAAGACTTCACCTTGTAAGGATTAAGATTCTTTAATCGTAGATACTCACCTATTGATGTTGTGTGGCTTGCAGAGATTATATAGATGGATATTTAGCTCGGTAGGATATTGGTTGTAATAACCTTTCCTACCGTGCTTTAGTGGAGGCCTCTCTTTGGATAGCTATTCAAAGGAAACGATACATGTTTAGAATACAAATTCGTTGCAGGTAACAGGAAAAGTATAAACACAGCAACAATCGCTAATTCTTACAACTGTATTCCTTTGGGAAAGGATTATGGACATTAATTAAGACTTCACCTTGTAAGGATTAAGATTCTTTAATCGTAGATACTCACCTATTGATGTTGTGTGGCTTGCGGAGATTATATAGATGGATATTTAGCTCGGTAGGATATTGGTTGTAATAACCTTTCCTACCGTGCTTTTGTGGAGGCCTCTATTTGGATAGCTATTCAAAGGAAAATATACATGTTTAGAATACAAATTCGTTGCAGGTAACAGGAATAGTATAAACACAGCAACAATCGCTAATTCCTACAAGTGTAGTCCCTTTTGAAATGATTATGGACATTAATCAAGACCACCTTGTAAGGATTAAGATTCTTTAATCGTAGATACTCACCTATTGATGTTGTGTGGCTTGCAGAGATTATATAGATGGATATTTAGCTCGGTAGGATATTGGTTGTAATAACCTTTCCTACCGTGCTTTAGTGGAGGCCTCTCTTTGGATAGCTATTCAAAGGAAACGATACATGTTTAGAATACAAATTTGTTGCAGGTAACAGGAAAAGTATAAACACAGCAACAATCCTTAATTCTTACAACTGTATTCCTTTGGGAAAGGATTATGGACATTAATTAAGACTTCACCTTGTAAGGATTAAGATTCTTTAATCGTAGATACTCACCTATTGATGTTGTGTGGCTTGCGGAGATTATATAGATGGATATTTAGCTCGGTAGGATATTGGTTGTAATAACCTTTCCTACCGTGCTTTTGTGGAGGCCTCTATTTGGATAGCTATTCAAAGGAAAATATACATGTTTAGAATACAAATTCGTTGCAGGTAACAGAAATAGTATAAACACAGCAACAATCGCTAATTCCTACAAGTGTAGTCCCTTTTGAAATGATTATGGACATTAATCAAGACTTCACCTTGTAAGGATTAAGATTCTTTAATCGTAGATACTCACCTATTGATGTTGTGTGGCTTGTGGAGATTTTATAGATGGATATTTAGCTCGGTAGGATATATGAATGGATATTTTTCTTTGTAGGATAGTCTAGGAAAATGAGAGAGAGTGAGAACTATACGCTACCACACTCATACTGAAGTAATATTCAGACATTAGAATTTATAAGCTTAAAGTCAAGTTTATATTTCTCTGTTGTATTGTAATTGTACAATTGTAAATATTAACTATGTATTACTGGAGGTTTAATTTGTTTTAATGCTTTACTATGGAACTATATTGTATTGAGAGTGAAGACCATCTGAAATTGGAATTTTGTAGGAAAATGGAAATATTACAGTTCATACTTCTGAAAATTTTCTGTTATTTGTATTGAAAACAATGTAAAAAAAAATGATGTTAAATACCTTACCACTCCTCAATTACAGCTGTGCAAATTGTATAAAATATTCTGAAATATATTTGGAATGGTCATTCTTTTTTGATAGATATATTGTTCTGCTCAGTAAGAAATTGTCGCTTCTGGTTACGTACGTATTTTGCGTTCTATTTTGGACATGGTAATAACTGAAGAAAAATTTCGATTTAATAAGATGGTACTTAAATACAGAATCACAAAAAGTATTGTGACCAAATCTATTTTACATGATAATTAACTTTTGTATTAATTTTTTAAAATATTGTAATATAAATATCAAAATGTTTTATAGATGAATTATTTTAAATTTGAGAGTCTTACCTATTGTATCTAAAAAGGGCTGTATTGGAATGTATATCTTTTGGAAATGGCTGTTTTCTCTTTCGCTGTAGAGTGTAAAGGCTGTCGGATGTGGTCGAGTGTCTGAAATCTTGAAATGGCGGCCTCAAAAATAAATCATCTGTTGTTTTAACTCATCATTGTTTACGAGATATTCATAACAATGCTTTTTATTAAATACTGTTGTAAATTGCGTAAGACACTTTTGCATGGTGCAATAAAGGAATACAATGAAACTTGTATTGTTGAGATAAAAATGAACATGAAAACGTTGCTTAAATTTCTTATTAATTATTCTACTTTTATTTCATTTAAATTGACACAGTACTCTTTAAGCAAATTTTTTTTCCATATTCACAACAAAATGTTTTATTGTACTTTATTCCAATACACATTAAATATACATTACAAAAGGAAAAAAATCAATTTTTCATTCACAATAATTAAAATATTGAATTCCCATTAAAATATTTTAATCTTCCTACACAATCTGCAAATTTTAATTTTTTCAAGTATTTTTTTTTTATTTGGAAGTGTTTTCTAAATTTCATGGAAGTGTTTTCCACAATTTTGTCCGTTGGTTGTTAGCTATACCATAGTTATTTTTTTAATAAATATTTTTGTACCAAGCTCTGAAAAACAGCAAAAAAACTGTCATAGTTAATTTGGATAGTTTTGGAGAAAAAATACCTTTCCACGTTTTCATTCCATCAAAAATAAAAGTATTTCCATTTTAAACACACTGTAGTCATGGAAAATAAAAAGCTGAGACAAAGCACTGAAGTTTCAAATGTTTTCATTCCTTACATTCGATGGGAAAACTTGAATACCTCACTCTGTAATGTATCAACTGTATAAAATTTTTACACACATTCTTTAAAGCTGTATATTTAATAAATGATAGTAAAATAATTTTCAAAATATTTTGATTAATTTTAGTGTACTGTACCCTTCAAACACCTCATATTGCATAAGAACAGTATTTTTTCTCTTCTCTCCAATCGGAACGGTTTGATCTCGGACCGTCGTCAATAGCCCGTTTTAAGTTCCAGTGCAAAGTTAATAAAAATACCTACCTATCCAATCGGAACGAGGATCTAATTATCAGCCGTTTACAAGAGCGCATTGTGGTGTCGTCTGCCAAAAATGGTAGCATATGAATTGTACTAAATCGTACATGAGGAAAAAACAACCATCAGCTAAGAAAATCACGTTCTTATTAGTTGGACATATATATTTATACAATTTACAAAGAATCAACATTCATGTATCGAGATGTGCATCTCACGGGTCAGCGCGAGGAAAACTCAACCTCGCTTCTCGCTCTCTCCCCGTCGACTCCGAGTCCCCTCAACGGCAAAGGTCAAAGGCCAGTCGGCGATCCGTCGAAAAGAACCCCTGCCGAAGCGGCTTCTGTTTCAGTCTCCTTTTTGTCGCTCGTAAAACTCGCGAAGCAAAAACAACAGTTGGGTTGCAGCTGGCTCCAATATTTCACGATCTCACAGCATGTTCCTGCTCTCTCCTGCGCATGTATGCAGTTTGAAAGTTCTCTCGTCTGTTTTTGTTAAGAAGCGAGAGTTGCAGTCGTTTTGTTATCCGTTTGGAGACGTGTACCGTTTTCGTTTCAAGATTCTAAATAAATATTGTGCCTCGTCCTATGAGATGATTTTTATATAGCCGGCCTGATTAGTAACGTTTAATTTGCAGGATGAGTGTGCCGTTCGTGGGGTACAAGGTTGGTTACCCACGCAGGTACTGACTGCGATCGGTATATGTAATTAACATTGCACTGTACCAACACAACGGACAATTAATGACGGTGCGGGATGCATATTACCAAACTTTCTGGATTAGAAGACATGGGGAAATTGTAAGCCCGCTATCGTGTAAAAATTCGGCTTGCGCACTTTAAATCTGTCGGGTTCTCAAATGTCCTCACGTTGTCGTGGTGTAGAAGTATGGAGAGTGGGGTACCAGCTCAGCTGTGACATCGTCATCCGACCGTGGTTCATCGTGACAACATATTCATAAGCTATAAAAATAATTTCTTTCTGACCAAGAAAAAAGGAAGCAAGCAAATCCTTTAATAGCTAAAGAATATTATTTATGCCATTTAAATTTACAATAATCAGAAAATACCAAAAAATGTACTGAATCGCATTGGCTTTTGAGCCACTCGAATACTACTTTGTGAAATATCAGAAAGAACTACAGAAAGAATACCCAAACTTTGAAATGACATAACAACGAAACCGTGATAGATAGAAATATGAAGCAAGTGGTACATTTAATGATCAAGTCTTGAATTTGAAATAGAGTGGTATAAATATTAGTTACAGTTTTGGATAATAGGTGGCTCTGAAAACTGCGAAAGCATGAAATACAGCTGAGGAGTAGCTATTTTTAAACTTCTGTCTCTTCCACTTATAAAACGTTGCAGGAAGTTTAGTAGTCACCTGTTTAAAGAGGAAATTCGAGTCACATGTGTTCATTGGAACAAAGAAGATGTACCAGACACTTAGTGGTTTATAGAAGATGTTGCCCGGCCACACGGTACTTCTACAGTGTTCACCTTCTTAGACGAATACTTCAGTGACATTCAGTGCTCTAGATTATCCCAAAGAGACCGGTAAAGGAATAGATTGGCCTCCATACCCCCGGATCTCAATCCATGCGACTTCTTTCACTGGGGCTATTTGAAGGACATTGTTTACAGTAAGAATCCTCAAACGCTAGAAAAGTTCATCAGTGATGCATGTGTATCCATTTGAGTGCACACATTGCGGCAGCTGCTGTCAAACTTCTCCTTTCGCTTGCATGAAGTTATTGCTGTTCAAGGTGGCAATTTGAAATCCACACTGTAATTACACACTATTTAAGGAAGGAAACAATCAAGTTTGCTGCGCCATCTAGCAACCAAAGTTGTAACTAATTTTGGAAACCGGTCTCTTTCAAATTCCAGACCTGCTCATAAAACGTACCACTTGTTCCATCTTTCTTTCTTTTAATGTTTCGTAGTTATTTCATTTCAAAGTTTATGAATCCTTTCTGAAACACCCTGTACTTTACTCACATCTATTGTTTTTGCTTACGGGTCGAATGTATCTACTGCGGGGACTGGCCACGTAGTTCCGGGCCAGCGTCTTCCAAATTGATCTTCGCTTTCATCAGAGCTGCGCCATTTCATTGAAAATGGCCCGTGAAGCGTCTCCGCCCCAACTTCAGACAGTCCGATAAATAACTTCGCTGCAGGTGTTGAATGAACGCGACCCGGTGTTTGGTATTCATTCGCACTCCCCGCACTCAATGGATGACGGTTAATTTGTTTGCCATCGGAAGGGAGAAGGCCGCCGCCCATTTATCTCGCAGACTAATTACTCGAGAAGGCGTTTTCGGTCCGACTTAAACAAACAGCCGATGAATAAACTCGCGCATAAATTAGATCGTCCCCGCGTGTTTGCCTTCCAGCCCGACGGATCGCCATCCAAGGCTCTGTTTATTTGTTCAGAAGAATGGAATGTTCGATCACGTCTACTTAGAAGTGCCGCCATTTTTAACTGCCTCGGTCAAACATCCAATGCTTCCATCGCATTCACGATCCTTCACGTTTGACCGAGTTTATGTGTCCTGCATATTGGATCTTCGAGTGTTTTTGGAGCCCTGTTTTGTTTAATTAAGCCAATTTCGGGAATTACGTTATCGTCCCCTTGCCCTCAAAATCATTCAAGTTAGATTGATTTCACGGTTGATTGGGGTCTGAAGTGTTTCTAAAACCCAAACTTTGGTTGCCAATTAGTTATCAAGAGTAACGCTATCGGAATGCTGCGAGTTCAAAACTCGGTCCAACCAAAGACAGTTACGAACAAGGGGCTAGTCTCTGGTGGCCTCATGTCCTTCCGTTGTCGTGGAGTGGAAGTTTAGAGATGGGGTGCTGCTTCGTCATCTGGCTCGTATTTACGTGGTGTTGTCCTCGGATCTTTCTCTTCAGGATTGTTCCCATAGGGTCGCAAATAGCCGGTTGTGTTGGTCCAGTGCGACGTTAATTAATTAACATTACCAAAATTTGTTTTAAGTAATACAGTTTGAGAATTGCATTCAAGATCATTGTATTCAAATTTGATTCCATTCCTGATGTGAGTGGCTCAGTGCCTGTGCCATTGCGCTAGGCAGTGCAGGTTTAATTCCTGTCACGTTCCTTATCTTCCCTGTGTGTGTGTGTGTTTCTCTCTTGTGTGTCAGTTAAAGTTTGTGTGTCCCCTATTTGATTTTTGTCTTTATTTGGCGCAGCTTCCATAAATATGGCCCTTGCGGAAAAGCAACCTGAATTAGTCCGATAGCTCTATATATAGTGGTCTGTATTTTAATTAATGCAATTCGTTGTAACAAAAACAACTTTTATTGCCAACAAACTCAACAATGTTGTGGATGGACCACTCTCATTAAGGCTAAGGAAGTCTAGTACTAATTAGGGCTAAGGAAGCCGCGTTTTCATCAGGTCCAAGGAGAGCACCTCTCTCCTCCGTGTCTCAAGCCTGAATCTCACCCACGCGCTCACACAGCGCCCTCTACAGTATGTGGGAGACAACACTCCCCGCTCTCACACAGCGCCCTTTACAATTTATGAGAGATTTAACACAACCCTTATGAGAATTGCGTTGACATAATTTTTTTGCATTCAAGATCATTTCAAGTTTATAGACGAAACTGTTTGTAAGAGTTGCTACATCATGTATAGGTAGGTATTTTAGTTGGCGTCGCACAGCGGGCTATTGTCCACGGTCCAGGATCAATCCCAATGCAATATCATGGAATAACAATGCGATTTGGATGAAATCCATACCACATATCCTTGCCCATGAAGGATTATGTTTTAAGAACAATACAACAATTATGACCTTATTTTTAAGTATGTCATGCGAAGCCTCTCTAAACTGCATTCAGAGGTGGTTACTGTTGAGATTGTTCTGAATTCGTAGCAGCTTAGATCTCCAGGTTTTTGTATAGGCTCTCGCAAAACGTGTTCCATCTGTGCAACTATGATTACTTTTGATATTTCGAGAGAGAAAAGGAGGCGACCTTCTGATATGTTGTAGAGAATGGGTTGTTTCACAGACTCTCAAAACTGGATACAGATCTTTGAAGAAAACACATCTGGAGAGTCGCGTTCGAATTTCATTAGCTGGGGTATGTTGTGAAAATTCTCTGTGCGTGCGACTGAATCGGAGCAATCCCCTTGCTGAATAATATGTTTGGGCATGCGGGATACCTACCAAATACCAGAGGCAAAGGATGCACTTTATCATTTGTTTATGTAATTTACAGCGATAACCATACACTACCCTACAATAATGGACCGGACAGCAAGATATGATTGTGTTAGGGAAATAATACATTCTTAATAGTGAAATGGTCCCCACGTGCTTCAATTGCACTAACAACCCTTCTAGAAATACTTTCAACAAGGTTTTGATACACAGCTATGAGTATTTGTGGCAATTCCTGCTGCAAGAATATCGGCAGCTCAGCTGTCCATTTCGGACGTAGTTCCCTGGTCCCTAAGCGTCGCACTAACGCGTCCCACACATGTTCTATGGGGTTTAGGTCGGGATTCTGAGCAGGCCGGGGAAGACATTATACATCCATATCTCGATACCACTTCTTGACAGAGGCTGCAACATGACATGGAGCGTTGTCGTTCTGGAAGTAACATTCGTTCTTGCAATAAAATGGCTAGAACGGGGAAGAACTTGACTGTCCAAAATGTTCATGTTGGCGTCGGTGTTGAATTGACCAGGCACAACGTGCAAAGGTCCCAGGCCATACCACGAAAAACACCCCCAAACAAGTAGTCGGATTTTATGCATATCCGCTGGCGTCCGGTCCAGTATTGTATGGCAGAGTATCACGAATTCGAACACTATCACCATGTGCGAATTCAAAAAGTGTTTCAACCAAAGACCCTCGTGTACGTGGAGACTGGTGCACGTTAACTTTGTCGTGGTTTCCAATGTCCTTAACGTTGGCGAGGTGGGGGAGTTTGGAGAGTGAGGTGCCAGCAAATGTGTGGGCCTCGTCATTTGACAGTGTTTCGAGATTGTCTTCGGAACTTCAGTGATTGATCCCGGACCGTCGCCAGTAGAACATTCGTGTTTTCCCTCAAAGTGTGTACGAAGCTCCTCATCTCCGCCCTATAGCTCACACACTTTGACCCGTTCCTGCACTATGTATTTCGTACGGATATCCACTGTAGAGACCTCTGCATCTCTGGTATGGAAACGGACCGGGTCTCCATGTCCCATCACATCTCATGTGCAAATCAAGGAACCAGCAACACTGCACTATGACGCTCTTCAACCCTTGCTACAAAGAAAAATCACACCAATCGTGCAATTTATTTTATATATTTATCAAGTAGAATTGTAAAGTTACAGGAACAGAATAATATCGTATTGATTAAGTATTTAATACAATCAGCAGAAATTAATGAGAAGTTTGCGCTTGAACTTGAGAAACAAGAAAATCAATGTTGGGATCAATCCCACTAATACACAGGCACAGAGTGTTTTCCAAATTCTCATCTGTAAGCATGGTTTGATACTTCGATTTATTAGTTTCCATCATGGAAAAGTCCTTTCAAAACGTCCTTCGTCCTCGATCAACTCCTGCGATGGCGAAACTATATTAATAATTCGTCCTGATTTGACTTTCCGGTCTATGACGTTATAGAGAGAACTCCGCACCCTGCTCGTTAATACATTTATATGTGCTTCCAAATGCGCAAATCATTTTTCTGGCAGCTGTGGGTAGGTACTTTTCTTCGGCCAGGTATGTTCTATAGAAATCACTCAGCTCCACGTCTTCAAATTTTGACTTCAGATGCATGTCTTCCTGAAGCTCGATCAACTCCATTTGCAGGTGTGTGGGAGCCTTCTCTGCGTCACTTTTCATCGAAGTTGCAAACAGGTTTAAGCAGCTATCCATGTTTTCAAAGTCGGAAAATCTATTAAAAAATTGCTCCGACAGTTATTTTAGTTCTTCAGCATGATGAGTGTAATCAACATTTTCGTGACTGGATAGTGTTGAAAAATGATAACAGCTTCCACACCGCATTTGTGTTTCCCACAAACAAATTTTGTTTTGGAGTGCTTTCAGAAGGCTGTACAATTCGTTTACCAACTGACCTTGTTTTTGGAGCTTCAAATTCAACTCGTTTAAATGACCCGTGATGTCAACTAGAAATGCTAAATCATACAACCATTTCTGATCACTGACTTCAGGCAATGATTTCCCCTTGATTTCCATAAAATTGGCTATTTCCTGTCAAAGATCGTAAAATCGTTTTTGCATTTTGCCTTTACTTATTCACCTTCGCAAAAATCTGTCACATCACAATGTTCTGAATAAAGGTCATCCAAAAATGCTTTGAACTGGCGAGGGTTCGACTAATAGTGATTGTCTTTATTACCACATCCCTGACTTTCTGCAATCGGATTGACATAGAACACAAGTTTTGTTGGTGGATAATGCAATGTAGGATTATTAAACTGTCTTTTTGCCCATTCAAGTCAGTTGCTTTTTCTTTCAAAATCAATTTCAAATTTGTATCAGTGTTTTTTTAACGAGCACATCCACTAGTAAGGAATGGAATCAAGAAGGGCAAGACCGTTTCTCGAATACAATTAATAACGAAATTTATAATTATTATTCTCGATTATCCATGGAATTGAGTGGCGTGATGTGTCGCCGATAACTTGTCTGGCGACTTTAAAACCTCGTTTTGATTTAATTTGTTCAAGAAAACAGGCTCAACCATCTCATATCCAATACTAATTTTATAGTAATAATAACTATATAAGGTAGTATTGGAAATACCTACCTTTCATTTTTATATTCAGGTGTGCCCTAAATAATTCAAGATATTTTTAGTGTGCCGTCAATTAAATAAGGTTGAGAAACACTGAACTACGAAGTTCAGGCTTTTGTTCCCCCTCTCACTCTCTTGTTGGCGAGAATCGATAATATTTTTTTCGAGCGCGATTTTGAAATGTTCCGCGGGCCGGATCAAAAGCCGGGGCGGGCCGGGGATTGCCCATATATGCTCTCCACAATGGTATGCCATTTATCCCTATGGTCTATTCCCCCTGGAGTTACGGGGCCAATTTTAATTACCAATTTTAAAAGATATATTCACGTCACCCCAACACATTCCAATGATCGGAATCAACTGCTTTCAGAATCCGTGTTTTCCAGTGTGCGTTGATCTGAAAGGCCTTTGGTAATTAATAATGATTGGCGACCCGATCCGCTTTCAGTGTCGACACATTTCTCGCGTTATCTCGATTCTTTTCTTTCCTCCTCTGCGTGCCCTTTCTTATCTGACAGTCTGTCTCTCTCGGGGGACCTCCGCGACAAACGAGACCCGTCAGATAAGAAGGTGGGACGACTTCTGCGGAGGGCTGTCGCGATTACTTGTTAGCGACATAATTGCACCCGGAGATTAATGAAACAAATCTGGCTTCTTTTCCGCTGACACTGGAAGGACCATGAATGTTTTTTATGTGACGCCTTAATCCTTCGAGAGGTTCTGACGATGTATCTCTTCCATCAATGCCTGCTCAGTTTTTCGAATGATTGATGAGACACCTATTCGAGACCAGTCAGCGAGAGGGTTCGAATCAGAGCATTCCATTAACCCTCCTGGTGATTGCCCCAACGAGGTGTCATTCGAATAACTGACCCGATCTGGAGGGACGAGTTACCTCATGGAGGATTAAGATGTCATGTAAGAAAAAGCCTTCATTGTCCTTCCAGCAGCAGTGAAAAAAGCCAGATCTGTTTCATAAATCTCCGGGTGCAATTATAGCGCTAAGAAGTAATCGATCGAAACAGACTCTATAGAAAAATTGACAAGATCGGACTAGGTATCTCGTCCATCACAGGTCTAAAGGCGATATCACGTCGGGAAGCGGCTTCGGGAGAACGGCGGCTCTTTTTTCATCTGGCGACCATCAAAGCTGTTCACTATATTTTGAATGTCCTCGTTGAGACAGGTGAACGGAATACTCGGATTTCCCTGGTGGAAGAGTGTCTCTCGTCATTACAAAAATGACCAGCCCTTGATTTTTTCATCCTAAACAAATTGGCAAAATCTTGACGACGCGATATCTTGTTATCAAAATGGGTCAAATCTTGATGAACGAAATAGCTCGTTGGCTAACCACTCGGAGGGCCCTCGACAAAAACGATTGCTCACTCTACTTTACCTCAATTTCTGGGAGATCACTTTCCCGAACACTTGTTTTATTTAGAGCCTGACTCGAAAAGAGTCCTCTTCCAAACGGTCATCAGTTGTATAACACTTTTCCTGCTTGGATCTTCGTTTCCTCAGTAGCGTTTGGCTCGAAATGAATGCACCAAAACTCTAGAAGAAATTAGTTTATTTACATTTACCAAAATTCTGCAGTACAACACTATTTAAGAGATGTTGGTCAAGAGCACGTTTAAGCTCATCCCAGGGTGGGATATCCGAGAAGTTCGTCTGAAGCCCACACTGGACGAACCGAACTGAACATGGATGATTGATTAACCCTGGCGACAGGTTTGGTTAATCAATCTATCTGGTTTTTCTGGTTTGACAGCTCGGGCACAAATTCTTCCATGTGCTCGCGATCAATCTGTATAAGGGTAAGGTAATCTGTATCCACCCTTTCAATCTGGATGGATGGTGTAGAAATTAAACTGCAAACTTATTGTTTAAAAATGTCCCGTCCTTTATATTACATAACATTGAATGTTTTTTTCAATTCGGCTTATGTCGGCAAATCGTATTAATATTGTAGTGCGACAATTTTAAATTTTATTCAATTGGGAGGGGAGGGATTAAAAATTCGAAATACATTTTAAATAGCCACCTTTTCTTTATCTTAGATTTAGAAGTGCAAAGTTCCCAAATACAACTATTCATCTAAATACACATGGATGAACACATCAATTTTGACATTAATATGGGCATATTACATTTTACCGTCTAAGTTTTAATTGTCAACGATGTATGACAAAACAATGGTTACAAATAGACTACTTAAATAATAGTATCACTTTAAAATCCGAAGAAAAATAAATATTTCTATGTTCTGAGCACCAACCAGTTTCTTAACGATGGCCCAGGTGATCGAGCGACGAGCGAGTGAACCAAAAAAAAAGCCGTCCAAATTGAACGAGCACAAACACTCACTTTCCTTTGATGGACCGACAAGAAGCGGATCACTTTGTTCGTGCTTCAACTGCTCAGTTCACCGTCCACACGAACAATCAATCAAACCTGTCTCCGGGGTTAATCAATCATCTTGGTTCAGTTCGGCATGTACAGTGTGGACGGGGCTTAACATGCGAACGCTGGTTGAGGTTCTTCCACAAAAATGTCCCAGGGATCCAGAAAACAATCGTTGTTCTCTCAGCACGGTTCTGCGATCATCTCTCCTTGGAGAACTTCTCTCCCTCGAAGAAACATGGGTAGCCGCCAGATGAAAAAAAAGAGCCAACCTTTGATGAACCAACGTGATGTCGCCTTTAGAACTTTTTGTCGGTCATACACAATCCACCTTTGCAGAGAAGAAACATGGGCCCATTTGTCGAACGTACGTTGGTAGGTCACCAGCCCTTTTATTGATGGCCACCCTTTACCTTGGAAAAAGTCCTTCAGGTTTAAAGCAGACGTAACAGTCTCGACGAGATATCTCGTCATTAGTAAGTTGTCCCAACCTTGATGGACGAAATCACTTGGAGGGTTGAAAGACATTGGTTTTACAAATTATATTTAGCTTTTCGTGAATTTACTTCCATTTTGTTTAGATTCGCAAATAACTGTATTTTAAGTTTTTTTTAATATACTCATTGCCATAAAAATTTGTGCACCAAGAAAAAGTCGTCAAAATGAAACGAAATTTTAGACATGTAAGTACTACTTTGACATAAGTAAGTGATTAGAAAATTAAAAAAAGGATCATTAATCGCAGAAAAAGTACAAATGAACGGAAGTTTTAGTACTCTGTTGGACCCCCTCTAGCGCGAATGCACGATGCGATACGAGCAGGCATTGAGACAAACAAGTTCCGTATGATGTCCTGCGACATCGCGTTCCACAGTTGCTGTAAACGCGCCTCTAGTTCGACCAAACTCGTAAGGTGTCCAACTTGACGTCCCAAATGATCCCAGATAGGCTCGATTGGTGACAAATCTGGGGATCGACCAGGCCAGGGAAGGTTGGTAATGTGGCGGAGGCAGTCTTGTGACATCCTTGCTGTGCCGAGCATTGTCTTGTTGAAAAATGGCTCCTGGGAGCCCTGCCATGAGTGGTATCACATGTGGCTGAAGGATGTCATGGACGTACCGCTGGGATACCATGGATCAATATTAGGGGTGACCGTGTATCGTAAGCAATGGCACCCCATACCATCACACCAGCTGTGGGAGTGGTGTGTCGCTGTAAAGCGAAGGCAGGATTGAGGCGTTCACCACGAGGCTTCCACACACGAACACGATTGTCATCAGTGCTCAAATTGAATCTAGATTCGTCGCTGAAGACGACCTGGTTCCATTCCGTTGCAGTCCAATCCCGTCGTGCGCGACACCACTCCAAACGGAGGCGTCGATGGGTGGGTGTCATTGGCAGCACACGTAATGAGCGCCGCGATACCAGATGTCCTTCAGCCAGGCACTTTGCGATGGTTCGGGAAGACGCAGGGGCCCGTAGTGAAGGTGCTGCCTGTGTCTGGATAGCGGCCAATGAGGCAGTTGGCTCTACGCGTGCGTTTCGTATGATGTGACGGTCTTCTCAACGACTGGTCTGTCGAGGACGTCCTTAGCCAGGTCGCCGTGTAAATGACGTCTCTTCTGTCCACTGGTCCCAACACCTCCTTACAGTAAAATCAGAACGGCCTACTTCACGAGCTACTCGCTGAGCTGACCACCCAGCTTCCATCATCCCGATGATTCTGCCCCTCTCGAACTCTGACAGCTGTTCATGTAGTCTTCGTTGGCGGCGTAACGGCATGTCTACCTCAGCGTTTCCTTTGCTAAAGATTAAGTACACTCAAACAAGCTCTGCTTACCTGTTTTATACTCCAAGGAGAACGAAGTTCAACGCCCTCTTGTGGAATTACGAAATGCGCAATCACGCTGCATTTCTATTCATTTGCATATCTGGCCGACATGTACCTTCATGCCAAGTTTCGTTACAATCCCATAATTATTTCTTGGTGCGTAAATTTTTGTGTCAATGAGTGTAATTGCCTTTGTTTCAGAAATGCTGATCTGCAATGAAGCTTGCCACTGCTAGACCCTATATGGCACCCTAAAAACCAACTAATTTCGTATGCGGTATATTTGGGATGGAATTTACATTATCTACCTATAAATACTGTGGCATCCGTGCCTCAGTAGGATCGCGCACTTCACTAGCATGGTGCTGTTTTCGAATCCTCTCAGGATATATTTCTCCCTTCTAAGTCAGCGAAGTTCCTTGTGTGTGTGTCCATTACGTATGCTTGTACGTCTTGTGTTTGGCACATCTTTCTCAAATACGACCTTTTCGCCATAAAATCCAGCCAACCTTTTAATATTTTCAACCCTTTAACTGCTCGAATTTGTTACTTCAAACTCCTCATCTGAGCGTGGTTCAAAATGATGTACTACTGTCAAAGAAACTTTCCCTTCGGGGGTTTCCCCAGACCACGCCAAAAGCCCGTTTTGTTGAACCAGACCTAGGTTAACTAAATACCCCTACCTTACTTGAAACAAAAATTACTTTTTGATTCTTAGATTCTAATACATTGTGTTTCAAAAGCTTCATGCAAATTTAGGCGGAATTTAAGTAATTGGTAATTATTAGTTAACGTCGTACTAGAGCAACACAACGGGCTATTGACGACGGTCCGGGATCAATCCCCTAAGAGAAACATCCGAGGACAGCACCTCGTCATTTTGAACCACGGTCAGATGACGAAGGCGGAATGTAAGAAACGCCCAATTAAACAGTTTTCAGAAGGTATCGTCAAGCGCGGCAGTTAAAAGTTCAGTATCGTCATTTTAGACGCTGAATTTCTAAGAAAAATGTGTATCATTTCAAGAATACTGAAATGGTTGTAGCCGACCAACCGGTACAGTGGTTAAGTTGTTAATCTCTAGATCGGAAGAATCATGGTATGAATCCAGGTCCGGGCATGGAAAATATTAAACATATGATGTAGAGGCGGCTGGTGTACCTTAAATCTGTCGTGGCCGAAAATCCTCACGTTGGGTTGGTGTGGTAGTTTGGAGAGTGGGGTGCCAGCTCAGGTTGCTTCGTCATCTGACTGTGGTTCAAAATTACGAGGTGTTGTCCTCGGATCTATAGCCCGTTGTGTTGCTCTAGTAGGACATTAACTAAAATTACCGCCGACCAACCGGTATAGTGGTTAAGGTGTTAGCCTCTAGATCGGAAGGTTCCTGGTTCGAATCCGGGTACGGGCATGGATGTTTGTAAGCGTATGGTGTAGAGGCGGCTGGTGCACCTTAAATCTGTCGTGGCAGAAAGTCATCACGTTGGGTTGGCGTGGAAGTTTGGAGAGTGGGGTGCCAGCTCAGGTGTTGCTTCGTCATCTGACCGTGGTTCAAAATTACGAGGTGTTGTCCTCGGATCTTTCCCTCAAGGGACTGATCCCGGACCGTCGTCAATAGCCCGTTGTGTTGCTCTAGTACGACGTTAACTGAAATTACCATTACCAACTAAAATTACCGAATTACCTAAAATGGTTGACATGCACCTAGCGGTAGGTAGGAATTTTAAGTAACGTCGTAGTGGAGCAACACCAACGGGCTATTGACGACCTGCATCTAGCGGAAACGACCTCTGCACATCTCTCCCATCGGAACGATCCCCCTCCTCTAGCGTATATTGACCTACCCGATTGAAGCCGCGTTTCTCAAATGTGAAATGGATTCTTGTAGGACGCAATTACTAGATTTGGAACCGACACGTTTTCCTGACCTCCTAACCTGCCTTATCACAAATCGGAAATGAGCCATTGCAGCCGATCGAATTCTGTCATTCAAACATCGACCTTCAAATGGAATAGACGGAGCTTCGCATTCTTTTTTTTCAGTTACTCGCTTTGTAGGTGTGTCACGCGGTTGTGGGTAAAAGCATAAAACTTAAATTATAGATTGGTTGAAATTATTATTCACACCCTGATGTTGGGTTGGAGTGGAAGTTTGGAGAGTGAGGTGCCAGCTCAGGTATTGCCTCGTCATCTGACCGTGGTTCAAAATGATGTGGTGTTGTCCTCGGATCTTTCCCTTAGAGGGGATTGATTCTGGACCGTCGTCAATAGCCCGTTGTGTTGCTCTAACACGACGTTAATTAGAAATTACTAATTAACACACCGTGATGAGAGAAACACTAGTCTGCGCTTCCAAGTCAATCGACTAAGCGGGTTTGTGATTTACCCTTTACGACAGTGGCGATCTTACGACAGTGGCAATCCGTCATAGTTGGAGCAGGGGGGAGGATGTGTCCACGAGAACTTGGGAATCGACTTGTGCACTGCCATCTTCAAAGCGAAAGCACCACAGCTGAACTAGTAGATGCGTGTGGTAATCCCAAAAGCAGCTGCTTCTATGAATCATCGACCCTCCAGTGGAACAAACGTTGCATGGAGGGAGAATGAATGTCGTGAGATCTTATGAATGTCAGTCACGTGGGTTTGGGTATCCACTGAATACAATTTGCTATCGAAGCACAAATGAATGATCTCAATCACGCTCGTCAATTAGTCCTATATTATGATCCGTTCTTTCTTCTGAACCTTCGCTTGAAGGTCTACTGTGACGTTTTTGGCGATATGGTAATACGGTGGAGTCAGACTCGACTGTTTACCTTTACAAGTTTTTTATTACCACCTGAAAAGTCTCGTTTTACAGTAGGAAGATTATTTACATTGAACAATCAATGAACGAATGTTCATAGAGAAACAGCCAGTTTTTAATTACTGTTCGGGATTTTTTTTTTGTTCTCCTACGTTGAACTTCGCCGTATAGCTGTCTAAACGAGAGTTCTTCCTTCCACCAGTGTCTTCTTTCTCTCGTCTCCCTTTTCTTTTATTTCATCCTCCTTGGAATGCTCCACAGCTGTGATTGGAATTGTTAGAAAAAGAAGTGTGGGACAGGCAGATGCAAAAAGTCGGATTAGCATGCCCACTCTCGGACAGATTTAATAACTTTCTGGCCTGAGTTATGACAGAACTGTAACACACGTGGTCTATTTGAGTGGCCGTCTGCTCCCCTCTCGTGGAAGGCTCACGATGATCCGGGTATTGAAATCGTCCTTTTTCCATACGTCACACTACAAACAAAGCGATCATTAGAAATCTGTCGATTTCATTAGAAGGTCTTAAACAGACATCAACCTTCTTATGCAATGGATGGATCCTGTGCATGCAGCGCATTATTATTTCTCCCGGTTTGATGGTGCGTCGCGTGGCATAAAGTACGAATAGTAATGTAGGACTAATTGACACGAGGGGCTGATTTCGAAATACTAGTTTGCTCTTCGATAGCCACTCGGCCCAAATGATCAATAGGTCATACAACAGCGAATCTGCTCATGAGCTCCGACTTTTTTATCAATAGATCGATGGCAGCAAATGAGAACGAACTCCCCACGTGACATTCACTCGAAGATCTTGAAATCAAGCGGTCGTGAGAAACAACATGAAGCTGCGTGATCGATGGGTTCCGAGTGAGTACGTAGCAATGTTTGGGAGACGAAATGATTAGACAACCAAAACACGAGAGGGACAGATAGGTGTCCTTTTTTTTGTAATGTGAGAGGTATTATTGAGGAATAAGTTTCACTAAACTCTGCATTGCTTCATGTTCAATGCATGTGCTCATTCTTGTACAAAAACGAAAAAGCAAATGTTTGAAAATGTCCCGTACAAATTTTAAAAAGAGGTAGGTAACACGAGATTCAATCGCTTGCACTCATTGAACTAAATTGAGCTTCGTCGAACAGACTGGATCAAGGATTAATCAACTCAAAGATAAAAGGAACACATTTATTGCAAGAAAAACACGTGACAGAGTCGGGAGTAACAGAAGGGACAGTGAGCTTTTACAGTCGCTACATATACATGACACCTGACATACACATACGCTGCGTTTACAACGCCCTCTACTGGCACTCAGCACATTTACATACACAATATCTTTCACACACATTGAAGTAGGACCGTGCTAGAGGGTATGCGAATCTCCAGAGATGAGAAATTCAGAAAGTGAACATTTGAACTATCCTTTATTTTACATTTCGCATTAGTTGTACTTTGGTCACAATAGATGCTCAAAGTTGTGACCCTACACGCCTACCAAAGTCAACGCATAAAGTACATATTCTTGTCAGCTGCCACGCTGCCCAACCACATTTTCTAACAAATACCGCTTTCCCTTATGCATCCTACGGTTTAATGTTGTGTTCGCTACCTCCGTTTACAAGTTTGTGTGTTTTTAAGCACCTCGCAAAATCAGTCTCACAGAGTGTGAAGGAAATTTTGAAACACCCTGCTTTAAGTCTCTCTTATAGTTTCTGCAAGAATTTTTGAAACACCCTGCACAAGGGTGTTTCAAAGGGAGGGAGGGTTAAGTGGCTCTAAAAATAAAGCCTCGCTCGTGTTTGCTGTTTGACTTGGATGGTGTCACGTGATTCTGCTCGTGAATCACATCTGTCGATTGAAAAAAAGTACTAGCTTCCACTAAATAAAAAACAAAATAGATAATCGGTTTCAAAATTTCACAATTTAAAAATAAGATTACACAAATTTCACCCTGTAGCCCTAATCTAGAACCATGTAGCTTGTTATCGGTGAATGTTGAATAGAAGGGAGGCATTTTCTATTGAACTGAATTGAGGTGGCCATAGTGGATCTACGACTACACGTGTTTCCTGTACGTATTCAGAACATGACGTCAGTTGACTTATTTGTCGAACACGATTTAAGCACGTTGTGAATAAAATTCCAAAAGCTGGAGTTCAAATGGATGTATCATAGTTAGATTAAACACCAAATATTAAACTCCAAGAGTTACCAAAATGGCAATGGAGATGTGATCCTAATATGTATCACGCGAGAGCATTTGAGCAACAGAAGTAGAATCTTCGCAGGGTTTGTACACTCTCATAGACGTTATCGTAATCCTCAGTTAAATGGCCAGTATTATAGCTTCCTCCTTTGACGTGAAAGTAAGGTTTCCAATTCAACGACCTTCCAAACAGAAATAGCCACGCAAAATATTTTGAAACGGCCACGAAATTCGATGGTATGAATTTTGTGAGGCCCTTCTGTCTCTTCCGAAACATTTATAAACGTTGCGAGCGTTCTCCTTCGCCTCAAAATGCCCCGATACTTTCGAATGAAAAAAGACGCTCGAAATGTTCGAGGAATTTAATATTAAACCTCTCACCAAGGCATTCCCCGTCGTGGGGGAATTTAATTCGGTTAGTGGAATCTTTTGAACGCAATTCCGCAAAGTGTTCCCCGAGTCCGTAAGTGTGGATTACAATGCTCTTTTTCACTCCCCCTCGGTTCGTTCCGCTTTAGAAAGAACGTTCCATTCCCTTCGAGGTCCACCCCCTCTCCGAAAAGTCTCCTTTTCGAGGAATTACGAAGCCACTTTCCCAGTGATGAGTTTCCCACTTTTTCATTGCCCATTTGGAAAGTGGAGAGAAATCTGTAGTGAGGTGCGCGGTGCGAGAAAAAGCCGAGCTTCTTAAATGCAGAGATAAGAAAATTATTAGGTTTCAACAGTCTAGAAGGTTTAAAAACCAGTATTTAAATACCGATTAATACAGGTTTTGAAAACTAACCAGTAATACAGTTCCAAGTGATATAGTTTACTGGATATACGAGGATCGTTCGGAAAGTAATACCCGTTTTTAAATAAAATACAAACGAATTAAAAATTTTCAATCACACTTTTTTTTACATTTTTATACCTTATATTACTTTTTTACATAAACCCATTGCAAATTGAAACATGTGTCTTATCTTGTGACGAGCTTTTGAATACTAGCGTCCTACTACTCTGCCGCCAGTCCATTGAGATAAGCAATAACGTCTTAAAGCTTTTGGGGTCGTCATTGAGTATGCGTAGCAACCACCTTGCACAAATTTTTCTGAATTTGAGGTGATCTGTTACCATTTCGTAAATGATAGTGCTAGACACATGTGAAAATTTAACATGAATTTCATCCGAAGACGTCACACGCAGATCGTGTTTGATGAATGTGTCAACAGACTTGACAAGCTCATCCATATTGACACTTGGGCATCACTCCTCATCATGGGCGTTCTCTCATTAAACTTTCGGCACAAACGACGTCATTCAATCATCACATCACCATACACTGCTTTCATTTCACGACAAATTTCGCTTGGTCGCACATTTTTTGTGTTTAGAAATCGAACCATAGCTCACGTTTGGCGGCACGCTCGATTTTCTTTGACAGTTTGTTTGCTTACCAAAACAACAAGTACCGATACAATGCGAATAGCCGTAACCAGGGGGGGGGGGTAAGGTTCAACCCCCCCCCCATTCAGTTGAGAAATGTTTTTTTGCTAATATATACATATACCTATATAGATATAGATATAATGAGTTTTTCACGAATTAATCCCTTGTTAATAACTACACAAACTATTCATAACTTAATTTTAATTAATTTTTTACTTGTGTAATAAACATAGCCATCAGGGGGGTGGGCTGGGAGTTCAACCCCTCCCTCTTTCAGTAGAGAAAAATTTTGCTAATATATATATATGTGTGTGTGTGTAATGAGTTTTTCACAGATTAATCCATTGTTAATAACTACTCAAACTATTCATCTTAATTTTAATTAATGAAATTTTAATTAATGTTTTACTTGTATAATAAACATAGCTGCCAGGGGAGGTTAGGGGTTCAACCCCACCCCAATTCAGTTGAGAATTGAGAAAAATTTTACTAATATATATATATATATATATATATATATTAGTAAAATTTTTGGGCATATATATATATAATGAGTTTGTCATAAATTAATCCCTTGTTAACTACACAAACTATTTATAACTTAATTTTAAATAATGTTTTTCTTGTGTAATAAATAAATGTAATCGATGAAACAATGGTACATTCTAAATGAGATTTAAGTAGTATGGAGGCCACTATACCGTCAAATTCAAGATGGCGGTCGTTTGATAAGGAATGGGGAGGTGATAAAGAGTTGGGAATTACTTTTGATAAGGAGAAGAGCTGAAGGGGTGGACGTTTGTTTATATTTATGGTGGGTGAGATGACATCATTTTGTTGACATATTGGTGTTGTGTTACCAAGGTAATGACTGGTAGTGCCATCTTCTGGAACGGGTGACTAAGAAATAATCGTATCCATAAGGCAGTAAGAAAACAGAGTTAAAACACTGACTAGAAAAAATACATACTACCAAGGATTGAAAAGTCTAGAAGTCTCTGGACTTGTTCTAAACAATCCTTAGTCATACTATCGCGTGTAAGGTTAATTAAGATAACAGAAGGAACGGACTTATACATGAAGTCTGCGATAAAAGAGACTCAAAAGAAAGATTAGCTTAAACTACCGAAGTACACGTGCTGGTACCTATCAAGTATTTAGGGAAACGAAAGAACTATTTGTACTGTTTTGATGACTAATAGTAATGAGTCACACGTAACATTTACAAACTGACACTTTCTACAGGGGTTCAATCTTTGAAAATGAAATGAGTGGGGGTCAATACGGAATTTACAGATAACATTTGAGAGGGGGGGGGGTAAACATATGATTCTTATTGGTACGTGCTAGTGGGTACGTACTAAGATTACAAAACAAGACATGTGATTCAAAAGTGATATAAAAGGTCAGTGTAAACCTATAAAAGTCAATATACGGTGTGAGACTTTACCATACGAATTACCACTCAAGAGAACATTGGTTGCCTAGTTATGTTTGAGAATCTTGACAGTTTATGCTAAGGGGGAAATGAATTCGAGTGACCAAGACGAGGTTTCCAGAGTGTTTGCTGAACACGCTATTGCCGATGTAGAAATGGACGAGATCAACGAGTTGGAAAAGGAAGCTCTTGTAAGTATTTTTTTTATAAACCTCTCTGAATTATGTGCAAGGAGTTATATTAATTTTAGGAAAGTTTTTTTAAGTTCTAAAGCAAATTCATTTGTTTTAGGAAGAGGATGAGGTTTTGCAACGGTTTTCCGATTACCCTATGACAAAAGAGGAGCTTGAATGGGTTAAAGAAATTGAAAGTGACCCACTTGTAAGTGTAACTAATTGCATCCCTATTTGTTCATTATTTTTTGTAATTTTATGTTTATTAAAAAGTTAAGGTTTAACACATGTATACCTCTTTTTTTAAATACAGATACACAATTTCGAAAATCAAATTGGAGGTAGTAATGACAGGGTAATTATCGAATACTTTTTTTGTGTAACGTATTTATTAAACTATTAGCAACATGTTACTCATACTTTTTATTATTATTAGATTGATATGCCGTATACTTTAAGAGAGAGTAGGAGAAAGGTCAACACTCGTTTTCAAACTGAGGAACGAACTTTTACGGCCCAAATTAATGCCGAGCAAATCCCCCACCATTACAGAGGAAGTGTCATCAATACTGTCTTGACATTCTTGCAAATGCTCATAACAGCACTTATTGCGGAAACAACTCTAAACATGACAGAGAACGATTTTATAAGGTACTACTCTATGTACAAATAGCTGTGTAAGAATTATTAACATATTTCCTTTTGTCTTATTAATATTATTTATTTACAGATTCTGCTTTTTTTCGGATAACTCTTGGATCGACCGATTTCAACCTGTTTGAAAAGGATTCGGGACGTTTCGGTGGAGTTCATTCTTTCAACGATAATGAAAGTCTTACAGGTAACATTACATGAAATTTTTTTCAAGAATGTAACTTTTAACTTGCATGGCATTTTTTCTTTAATTTTATTTTATATTTTAGAGCAAAGACAGCATTCCACTTGACGACCGGAGCTTTCGAATTGATGTTATTACAGTACGAAATCCGCAAGGAGGTGGAAGGCGACGCCTTTTAGATGTTGCTTCCAACCGTTTTCAGAAACGTTGCATCGTGAGTATACCCAGAGAAAATGTAGGACTCTGCTGTGCACGTGCGATTGTCGTTGGCGTGGCCTACCAAGAGAGACAACCGAACTATAGTTACATAGCTGACGGTAGGAGACCTCTACAAAAGAAGATGGCAGAGGATCTTCATAGAAAAGCTGGGACCATGTGGCTATAGAGAAATTAGAAAATTTGAGGACTATTTAAATGTTCAAATTCATGTGGTTTCTTCAGACAACTTGAATAAGGTAAGTTCTTTTTTATTATTTAATAGAAATTGTTTTATATATATATATATATATATATATATATATATATATATATATATAAGTTAGAGAAATTTATAAAAAAAACCTAAAACTGGCTTTTTAACTAAATGTTTCAGGTTGCTTATAAAGGACCCATACGCCCATCTCGTCCTCAATTATTTCTTTATTTCAACGATAATCATTTTGATGCTATACAGTCTATGACAGGATTCCATGCCTCTAACTACTACTGTTCTGACTGTGATAAAGCGTACAATGATATCCACAAACACAGATGTGATTTTTTATGTCATATATGCTATTCACGGGAGTGCACAGAAGGTGTATATAAGATGTGCTCGGACTGTAATCGCTCATGTAGGTCTGATGAATGTTTTTCAAGACATAAATCTTTAATTAACAAAAAGAATAGTTACTGCCAGCAATTTTATGTATGGCCTAGCTGTAAAAAAATTTTAAATCGAAAGATCGACCGCGTCATTTACATAAATGTGGGGAGATACGCTGCAATAACTGCAATACATTTTCATTTATTGAACATTCATGCTTCCTTAAGAAAACCACGGCCAAATGCTTTAATGAAAAACTAATATTTTTTTATTTTGAAAAGGATCAAAGTGATTCGGAACATAAAGTGAACTTTGCCGTCGCCATGTATGCGGATGGTACAGAATTTGTGTTTAAGGGATATAAAGCTCTCAACCAGTTTTGCGCATTTTTATTTTCTTCACAACATAAAGAGTACACTGCTATTGCCCATAACATGAGAGGCTTTGATGGACAATTTGTTTTAGCATATTTATTGCAACAAGGTTTAACCCCTAACATTATTCCGAATGGCTGTAAAATAATGCAAATAGAACTATCTTCTTTTAAATTTTTTCTCATTGACTCTTTTAACTTTTTACCTATGTCTCTTTCCAAATTCCCCAAAACGTTTGGCATAATAGAATTAGCTAAAGGTTACTTCCCCCATTTATTTAATTCCCCTAACAATCAGACCTATGTAGGCGATTTACCCGATGCATCATTTTACACACCCAATTCGATGCCTGCTGCTGACCGGGAAAAATTTTATGCGTGGTATGAGAAGAGGAAGAGGGCGAATTTTAACTTCCAAGATGAAATGTTAAAGTACTGTAGGCAAGTATTCTTGTTTGAAATAGTTTTTACTACTTGCGGCTGTTTATAGTAGTTTGCTTACATATATTTTTTTATATTGTTTAGATCGGATGTTGATATTTTACGGCGTTGCTGTCTGCAATTCAGGACAGAATTTTTAAGTGTGACCGGAGTTGACCCCTTTCAGCATGTAACCATATCCAGCGCTTGCATGGCCACGTACCGATCCCGTTTCATATCTAATGGAACAATAGCATATATACCAAGAAATGAGGGTGTAAACCGTACTTGTTACAGCGTAACGTCCATACAGTGGTTGGATTTTTTAATCCATCAGCACGGTACACCTATTCTACATGCAGGCAATGGTCTTGGTGAGAGGAAGGTAGGAGGCATTTCTGTGGATGGTTTTTGCGAAGAAACCAATACCGTGTACCAGTTTCAAGGTGAGTTAAGAAAGCGGTCAAACGAGTTATGAAAGGCAGTTTTTTTTTTTTTTTTTTCAAATGCAGAACTAAAGAAAAATCTTTTATTTACATTTAGGATGCTTTTTTCATGGTTGCTCACAGTGTTATACGGACCAGGATATTGTAAACCCAGTGAATGGTCATTACATGTGGGAATTACGAAGAAAAACTGAAAGCACAGAGCAAAAATTGAGGTCTCTGGGGTACCAGTATATTGAAATGTGGGAACACGAATTCACCACTTTGAAAACAACCAACCAAGAATTGAAAGCCTTTTTAGTAACACACGACGTGGTGGAGTGGCTAAACCTCAGAGATTCGTTCTTCGGGGGCCGAACAAACGCTGTTCGCCTTTACTATGAAGGAGAGGCTAAGTATATAGACTTCACTAGCCTTTACCCCTATGTAAACAAGTACTGTCGGTAAGACCCTATTTTACACTAGATAATTTTGTAAAATTAATTTTGGAAACACTTGAAACAAAAAACTTTTTTTTTGTCTTCTAGATACCCTATTAAACATCATGAAGTTATTACATCGGATTTTGGGCCTCTGAGTGATTACTTTGGAATTATTAAGTGCCGAATTTTACCCCCCAGAAAATTATATTTTCCTGTGTTACCATACAGGTGATTTAATTTGTTCTTCTATTTTAACAATTTATTATTATTTTTTAATGATACAGCTTTAAAAAAAATTCATTTTCAACACAGATCAAACAACAAACTGATGTTTCCTTTATGCAAGACCTGCGTTGAAACCTTTCAACAGTCAGAATGTCTACATGATAGTAGCGAACGCAGTTTTGTAGGAACATGGGTTACAGAAGAGGTGAAAAAAGCACTCCAGAAAGGATACCAAGTTCTCAAAATTTATGAGGTTGTTAATTTAAAAAAAAAAATGTTTAGTAAGTTAAATACATTGCAAATTTTATAGTACAAGTACTTCATTAACTTTTTATTTTAGATATACCACTTTAAATAAAGTCAGACAGGTCTCTTTTCTGACTATATTGACACGTTTCTAAAACTTAAGCAAGAATCGTCTGGATGGCCTGTTAACTGCTCTTCTGCTGAGCAAAAAGAAGCTTATGTAAGAAACTACAAAGATCAAGAGGGAATTACTTTAGACCCTACTAAAATAGGATTAAATGCAGGAAAACGTCAAGTTGCCAAACTTTGTCTGAATAGGTAAGGGGAGGACGACGTGATTATGTGTGTGTATCTTTTCAGTTTTTTATTTATGCATATATTTAATAATATTAATTGTGTCATTTTATAGTTTCTGGGGTCGATGGGGGATGTCGGAAAATAAAGTACAGCTTCGCTACATCACTAAACTGGCTGATTTGAACCAAATGATAGCTGATTCAACTATAGAGGTAATACTATTTTTATAATCTTTACAGGGAGAAAAGAAGAACAAAGAAATGTTTAATAATAATACAGCGAACATTTTTTTACAAGTGAAATATATTTTGCAAACCCTTTTCTTTTACATTACAGGTTAAGGATCTCTATCTTCCAACAGAGAATGTAGCAGCTGTACAATACGTGTACAAGGAGGAATTTGTTACGCCTTCCAGCAGCACCAACATATTTCTAGCTACGTTCACAACTGCATGGGCCCGTCTGAAACTCTACGACGAACTGGAAAAGTTAGGCAAAGACGTACTCTACTTTGACACTGACAGGTAATTATTTGTTCATGGGGTTATGTGTATAGATTTTATTTGTTAAACAGCGAATAACAAGGTTTTTTTTTCATTTTTAGTATCATATACGCTTCTAATGGATCGAATGACCCTCCTTTGGGCTCATTTTTGGGAGAATTCACAGACGAATTAGATGGCAAATCTATTAATGTTTTTGTTTCTGGTAAGTTTATTTTTATTAAATCTGGGATGGGGGGGAGGGATTTTATACACCTATGGAAGTTAATTACAATAAATACTTATACTATTGCCTTTATTTTTTAGGAGGAGCAAATAATTATGCCTATGAAAAAACGACGGAACCAGGTGTTGTAAAATTAGAGGTTTTAGCTTAAATTATAAAAATTCCGAAATTTTAAATTTTGAATCAATGAAAGAGCTTGTACAAGATCTGGATATGAACACCACTCTTTCTGTCCACAATCCTTCAAAAATTACTAGAGACGCAAAAAGACGTAAAGTTGTCAATCGATACGAAGAAAAGAAATATAAACTTGTCTATGATAAGAGGGTGGTCAAAGAAGATTATAGTACTCTTCCATATGGATACTAAATGAGAATGATATTTTGTATATATTTTGATTTTGTATGCATATTTATTTATAATTTTCGAATATAGTTTAGTGTTTTTGGACAGAGGAATTTCAAAGTGCCTTAAAAAGGAGTTACTAATTGTTTTAAGAAATATCTGTGTAAATGTACTCTGTAATGCAAGAAAGCTTGAAATAAATATTCATTTTGAGATTAGTTGCTTTTATTTTCCAACTTATTTTTTTGTATTTTTAAACCTAGAAACAAAAAATAAATAAATAACAGCCTAGAAAGATAACACCAAGATAGAAAAAATGAATAATAAAAAAACATTTTAACATACCTTTTCTTATTATTTTTTAAAAACATTTCCATAAAAAAATTTGCAATTGCTCAAATTTTTTACAGTTAATTTTTTTTTTACTTCTTAAATTTCTTTAACACTTAATTTTTTTTTACTGTTAAACCTTTTTTTTTGTTACAGCATTATTTATTTTACAGCGTAATTTTTTTAAACACTTAACTTTATTGCTACTGTTTAACTTTTTTATTGCTGCGTAATCTTTTTTTTTACAGCTTAACTTTTTCTTTAAACTGTTAAACTCTTTTTGCTACTGGTTTACTTTTTCTTTACTGCGTAATCTTTTTTTTTACTGCTTAATTTTTCTTTTACTGTTTAACTTTTCTTCTACTGTTTAACATTTTTTTTGTTTAAGTTTTATCTATCATAAAAATAGATGTATTATTAATTTCCTTTCTTCAGAAATCAAAATATATTTGTTCTAAGTTTTGAGTTATGAACCAAAGGAAATATGTAATCATAGACACAAAGACATACATATTAATAATATTTTTATTTAAACCCCTTATATATTGAAATCCAGGAATTCTTTTTTGGCAAACATTTTTAATTACTAAATAACCATATCTGGGTCAAAAGAATCCTAGGAAACGTTCTATTGGTTAAGGTCAGAAACGGATTAATATTCATGCTAGGATGACTGAACAAACACATACGTTTGAACACCTCAAAAAGTAAAATGCCTGTTTTCTAAGTTTAATGTCTTGCTTTACTGAGTTTCTCAATTGAAAAGACAATCGTCACATTGCCGTAGCATTTCACAGACAACTTAGTTTAAAGTATTGCTCTCAAGTACCATCGAAGACATCAGGTGCTTCATTTCAATAAGACCAAACTTCTGAAGCAACCGCGTTACTCATAACTTCCCATGCCGGAAATAGGAATGAATGCTTTATCAGTATGACGTAAAGAGAGCAAAATGAAATGGAAGACTCGTAGGCACTAGGGAATTTTGTTACAGAAACTGTCACAGTACGTATTACAGTTCACTAGTCAATTTGCTGTTTGAGTGAGCTACACGAACCTTCCTTTCTCTAAAAGGGCAATCTTTACACCATTGCTCATCTATAATCACAATATTCCACACAAGTCGAGAGAAAAGAATTGAACTATATAAGATACATTCGTAGTTTCACACTACAAGGTTCTCTAGAAACTAAGGAAAGAAATGAATATATAATATACATTGGAAGCTCTCTTTCATAAAACAAGTTTTTTCTACAAATGTATAGAAGAGGACTGAACTACATAAAATGTATTCACGGTTTAATATCGCAAGTTTATCTGGAAGTCTGAATAAATTGATTGGAATGCATAAGACATATTCATTCTTTCATATCCCAAGGTTCTCTAGAAGTTCAAAGAAGAGAGTTAAACTACACTGAGGAAATAAATTAAGAGAATTTGCATATTTTATCGAATTTCATGAAAAGAACTGAACTGAATGTAAAACCACTGCTTCTAGACAAAAATGCAAATCTTAAACGTCAAATACGTAAGCACACGTGTGTGTAGACGGAGCCAGTAGAGAAACAGGCTTTATAAGCGCGCGTAAGTTTAGACGCATTTCGTTCGCTAGCACACCTCGGCGAATTTCTTGGTGTTATTTTGCAGCAATCGGTTAATTTCAAATTGTAACAGTAAAAATGAGTAACCACCAACGTTTAGATGATGGAATGAGGTGGCTAATTGTGGGGAAGCTAGAAGCAGGCCAATCTCAAGTCCAAATTTGTAAGAGAGTTCAATTTAACGCCCAGCGTCGTGTTTAACTTATGGAAAGAGTTCCATGTTACCGGATCCATCTAGAGAAAGCCTGGGCAAAATCGTCCAAGAGCCACGACGGCCAGAGAAGATCGCCATTTGTCGATTATAGCGTCGCGTAACAGTAGTGCTACAGCTTCTCAGCTCTCGTGACTTGTGTGCAGCCACAAGAACCCGTGTATCAAGGGTGACTGTTTCCAAAAGACTTCATGAGAGAGGGTTGTTCGCAAGAAGACCTGCTGTTTGCGTCCCTCTCATTTCTACGAACATGATAATCCGTTTATCATGGTGCAGAGAGCATAGAGATTGGAGTATGGATCAATGGGCGACCGTTCTCTTCACTGATGAGTCCCGGTTCAGCCTAAACACCGATTCTCGCCGTGCTATCATATGGGGAGAACCAGGGACACGCTACCTACTCTCCAATGTCCGCGAAATTAACCATTATGGCGGAGGAGGTTTAATGGTCTGGGCAGGCATCATGTTGGATGGCCGCACACCTCTCCATGTCTTTGAAAGAGGCAGTGTGACTGGTGTGAGGTATAGGGATGAGGTCTTGGAGCCCTATGTTCGCCTTTTCATGGGTGCATTTGGCCCCGAGTTCATTTTAATGGACTATAACGCGAGGACAAATAGAGCTCTTCTGGTCGACGAATTTCTAGAGAGTGAGGATATTCGCCGGATGGATTGGCCAGCCAGATCTCCAGACCGTAACCCTATAGAGCATGTCTGGGACGCTCTGGGGAGGGAAATTGCAACTCGCAACCCCCCTCCGAGAACCATCCAGGGAATGAAAACAGCGGTTCAAAACGCGTGGGACCAATTGCCACAGGAAATGATAAACTGCCTTATTTCAAGTATGAAATCACGCTGCGATACCTGTATATCTGTAAGAGGGGACCATACCCCTATAAACCCATCTATTAACCCATTTTTTTTTGTTTATTCTGCAACCGCTGTTTCATACCTTCTGACTCCAACGAGTGTTACGCACGATCATGCGTGTGTATTACAATTATTGAATGGATATTTGTTTTGTATTGTATCAATGTATGAACATATCAAATTTCATTAAAATCGGTACAGTAGTTCTAGAGATAATCTACCAAGTCTGGAAATTCACTTAATTTCTTACACCAGTGTATATAAGATCCATTCGCTCTTTCAAACCACAAGGTTCTCTAGGATTCTAGAGAAAAGAGCTGAACTGTATACGATCGATTCGCTCTTTCGAACCACAAGGTTCTTTATGTTTCTAGAGCTGAATCATATGAGATTCATTTGCTCTTTAAAACCACAAGGTTCTCTAGGTCTCTAGAAAACAGAATTGGACTATAAGAGATTCCCATTCGCTGTTTCATACCACAACATAGTGTAGAGAATACAACAATGCAAGATTCTCACTATCCACCTCGAAGAGCTCAATGATAGTGACCGCACCCTGGAATTTAAGAGAGGGAGAATCTGAGCAAACTATAATGCTCCACCAGAGAGTGAGACTGTCTTGAAAAGTAATTCCATACCTTCAATACTGTCCGTCCCGCTTTGAGAGGAAACATTTTTTTTACGGGAAGTTAAATAAAGTCCACAAAAGTACCCTTAAAGTGCGAAGATAAAATACAGAAAAATGAATAGGATTCTTTTCCCCTTTCAGTTTCGATTTGAAAGGTACAGAAAATGATGAAATATCAACAGAACGCAGCTGCTACAGAGCGAGTATTGCTTTTCTTGCGAATTTTCCCCCTCGACCCTGCATTTACAATGGAAATGGATTTCCTGTTGCAAAGGTACGAGCGCCATTTTTTTTTCTCAAAGTTCCGTGAGAATTCACGCCTGCTGTTTTCCACCTAGCTCTTAGGTAAAGTTTGCGTGTTTTAAAAGAACTCCTTTTCTCGACCGCTTGTGCCGGTGACGCTTTAAGTATCAAAATATAATTTAAAAAAAACCGGAAAAGAAAAATAATGATTGCCAGCACGCTATTCCGTGCGCATTCGATTCGTTTTTTTCTGCTCTTCCCTTTGTCTAAACGCGTTCTTTCGTGGAAAATGTATGCCTCTGTGTCTTAAAATCCAATTTCGTTTGCCTTATCTGATTGAATATGTGTTTTGAACTAACCTAGATTTGAGATAATATTGAAATTTCGTTCTTGAATTGTGAAAAACATTCAAGGTATCATTTGAAATTATTTTTTATAGCAAAACCGCTGCTGCATGATATTACTGGTTGGGGGGGGGGTAAACTTTGTCGTTTTCCCTTTCATTGGATTCTTTCGTAGAATCGTTTTCACGGATACAAAAGTTTTAAAAGCACAACTGCGTTTAGAAATCGACCCACCCCTTTTATTGGCAAGGCGTAGGTAGAAAAGCTAATTCAATACCAGTCCCCAATAGGGGGACTAACGCTCTCTATGAATTTATGTTTATAACATTTGCATGAGGCGGCAACTTCTTATCAAATGTGCTCATAATCTTCGTACTTCTCCATATCAAAGTTCAACTTTCGACACTGAATTCTGAGCACTTGGTCCAGATGTTTATGGGACCTTATTAGCCTTTTTGAAAAAGCAACAGATTAGCAATCGAAGGATTCCGATGGAAATTTCGGTAAAAGAAGAGTAATGAAGATGTTCGCAATTACCGTCCCAAGTCTTTAGATAAAGAACATAAGAAGGAATAACTGGAAACACTTTAAAACTGTTTTCTTCTCGGAGTAAAATACCCTTTCCAAAACTACTATTCAAATTCATTACAGCACAAGCGAATTAAAATAAACCATAACGATAAATAAAAACCTCATACATTTACACTTAAGGAGAAAATGATTACTTAACTTAAAACACCACCCAAGTAATAGTGGAGATTTAAAGCGCCCATTTTAAATCCAGCAAGTGGAATAATATATAATTTTTCTCTCTGTGCTGTTATAAATTCGTTTAAGCTCCATTACTGAGTACCTCGAGTCTTTGTACAAAAGGGATTTACGAGAATTTTCTTTCACTACAAGTAGGAGCAGACAACTTTACTTGCAGTGCAGTGAGCCTAATTAATTACCTCCACTTCTTTCTTTAGTTTTTGTTTTGAGAGGTTTTTCTGAAATTCAATTATCCGAATGAGACAAAGTTTTGCTTTTGCACGTCTTGCTGAATTGAGAGTGATGCTAATCAGCCCAAACAGGTGTGGAAGGAACGAAAAGGGATGCATGGAGAAGTTTGGAACGGTTCCAAAACTCTCCTGCTTTTGTTATAGGTCGGATGCAATCAGTTTCAGTTCCCACAGGTCTAACGAAGTCTCAGTGCAACGAGAATATCTAATGATGTTCTGATAATTCTGTTCTATTCGTCTTATGTAATTGGTACTGTAGAAGGGCTTTAAAACTGAGCTGTTACATAAGAAAAGTTACACTTGAATATCGAAATTACACTTGAATACTCATAAAACATTTCTTTTTATTCGATTAACCAAATTAAATTATTCAAAGCTAACAACTTAGCTACTTGCTCGCAATATCATAATCAAATAAGTATCTATTTGAAACAAATTTTTTTTTATTTGATTATAAAAGTGGCACACTGTTCCACTTGAATTCACCACTCTAAAAATCCATTTTATTAACGAGGTTAACACTTTAGCGGGATTCTTTTCCCAAACTTAACTTTGTTTCTCTGCACAAAGGATGTTTATATTAGAAAGCAACATTGCCGTCAATCAGACCAGCTACACATCGTGTTTTTACACTACTTAGTATGATTTTGTTTATCTGCACAACGCGTGTAGATGTTGGAAAGCAACATTACCATTTATCAGACATTTACGATATCGGGATTTACACTGCTAAACAAAACTGTTTCTCTACAATTGGTGTAGAAGCACCATTGCCGTCAATCAGCTACATATCGGGTTTTACTCTGTTTAACATAACCTTGTTTCTCAGTACTAAGAGTGTACCGTGATGTTGGAAAGCAGTATTGTCGTTACATTGACGAACAAAAATGTTTCTGACGAAGGGTACAGATGTTAAAAAGTAGCATTACAGTAAAATAGGTTGCAATTTTACAAAGTCTTACTCAGCGAAATACAACTTCGTTTCTTAGCACATGCGATGGAATTGTTAAAAAGTAGCATCACCGTGACAGTTGCAATTTTAGTAAGATTTGCCCAGCTATACGTATATTTCTTTCTACATTTTTTTCAACTACTGGTTTGGTGAAATACATCTCCAATTTCATATTTTTGAAAAATTCATTCTGTGATACGATTTACAACATTGAAACATATACGAATTGAATATAACAAAAGAGGGGGTCTAAAACTGAAGCAAACTAAATTGGTGTCGAAAGCAAACCAATCACCAAGCAAAAAAGTCCCAGTTCCTTCAATTAATCGATCATTTTATTTAATTTGCCTAATAGTGTCCTTTTAGATGGTACTTTGTATAGAATCTTGTAAATTGTCTATTATACCTTTTCCTACCCATAGGGGCCATCAAATGCTTTGAAGCATCAACGTGAGCCGCTGATATAGACAGCGGGATTGGAAAAATCGAAAGCGTTGATAAAAAGTTGACAAATGGCGTCACATTCCGAACAACAGCCGAACCTCAGCCGTTTTGTGCCCTCACGGCCAGAGGTGATTGGGCGTAGAAGAAATAAACACCACCCAATCGAGTTGTCTGAATAAAATATTTGTGTCTTTAAGTGGAACAAAGCGGCTTTTCGTATCAACTCACAAATCAAACGGGGCACCAGCTGACACCGACAGGGGCGCTTTCAAAAACCATTTTCACTCGCCCCTCCTGTATCCAGAAGAAGCATATACACCCCTCCCGCCTTTGGATCCTTTTTTTTCTCAAAGCGTTATCCTTTCTCGGGTTATAAAGACAGAAAAGGATCCATAAATAAACAGTGCAGCGGGTTACGCCTTTCGTATTCGGTCGATTCGAATCGAACTGTGATTCCGTTTACGAAAGGGAGATGTTTTTGACACCTACATAACAGCGAATCACGTGCTATATGTATGATAATTGAAATGGAGGGATCCGCTGCTTTAAATATATTCGAGCTTGTTTTCCGCTACTGCGCTGAATGGAAATATAACCTGGATTCAAACCCTTGTTGTCTGCTTTTGAACGTCTGCTCGAATCAATAAGATAAAAAAAATGGAAAACAGAAAAGGGGCTTCAACCTCTCACGTAAGAATTTCGATTCATATACGCTGACGTGCTAGTGAAGGAAGCCGGTACCCACACGTTGGATTTTGTTGGTTGAAGTGTCGTTCTTTTTTCATCCCTGCATTGCTCTCATTACTTTGTGTATGTTGCATCGTGTCATGTTTTTGGCCGATAAAACCCACCCGCCAAACATTTAATCCCATTTTCACATGAAATGAGCTTGTCATCAGACACAGTTCTTGCATGTCCTCCATAAAGTTGTTTTTGAAATATCTTCTACCTTCGACGTGTCAGCTGATGTCACGGCTCAGCACGTTTTTCCTTTCCCTAACATCGCAATCACACTGTCAACAATCAATTGACTTCAAGACTCTGAATATAAAGACATGCTAATCAATTAGTTAGGACATGGCAGACGAGAAATGGCCATGACCATATTCAGACCTTTAAAAAATCCATTTTTACATTGGAGTTTAATGATCGCTAGTGGTTGTCTGGAGACGGATTCTCATTTATTAACAAAACTGACCATCGATGGACATCTGGTAATTAGAAGATCTTGATCGTATCATCATTACTACAATCTAGAACAAAAATATCGACCTACCGAGAAAGAGTTGTCCGATTGCGATAAAAAATGGAAGGATATGAAGAACATACATAGAAAAACAAAGGATTAAAAAATTTCAGAACTAATTGAATGATTTATTTCAGAGTTTGACCGTTATCCTTATTGACTTCCACCGTTACAAAGGGTGGAAGTCAATAAGGTGTGGGTCCACCTCTGGCCTGGATGCATCACCCGGTGTGGCATAGACTGAAGAAAAAGGTCCCGGATCGTGTCCTGCGGAATTTATTGCCAACTTGTCCCCAACTGTCGGGCTAAAGGGTCAACATCGCCTTTATATAACGTCTCAAATGTGCTCTATGGGAGAGAGATCAGGAGACCTAGCTGGCCAAGGAAGTGTTGGGAAAGCTTGAAGACAATTCATAGCAACACGTGCCGTGTGCGGCATTAACTTGTTGAAAAAAGAATGGTAACACAACCGGTCGTAGAATGTCGTCTACGTACCGCTGTGCTATAAATGGGCAAAAATGAATACCAAAGGGCTATCAAAGCAGATGGCACCCCAGACCCTAACGCCCTGTTGTGGGCATATGTGTCGTGATATAGCAAGGGCATGATCCCCACGCTACCCTGGACGTCTCCAGAAACGTCTGGGGTTGTCGTCAGGTCACAGTTGGAAACGGGACTCGTGACTAAAGACTCTACGTCCCCAGTCAGCGCCATTCCAAGTGGATCGAGCTCGGCACCACTGTAGTTCTGCTTCGATTCTTTTGTTATCGAGTGTAGTGAGTGCATGGCAGAGAAGAATACATAATATAAAAAAAAGTCCATCGATTGACATCTGGTAATTAGAACATATCATCATCATTGCTATTTGGATGGAGAGATTACATATTAGCAAAGCCTGTTGGATATTGATGGACGGAATATCTCATCAAAACCACCGCTCGTAGCGATAAGTTATCAAGTTATCCTTTCGGACAAGAAAAAATGTTGGCAACAAGGGACATTTGAATATCCTTGGAAGTAGGCAGTTATTTTCGTTACCACCGTACTGGAGAAACACAACGTACTATTGACGACAGTCCGGTATAAATCCAACGGGAAAGATTCGAGGACAACACCACGTCATTTTGAATCAAGGTTAGATGATGAGACAACACCTGAACTGGCACCCCACTCTCCAAACTTCCACACCACGCCATCGTGACCACATTTGAGACCACGACGGATTTAACGTGCACCAATCCGCTTTTTACACGACGGTCTTTGATTGAATTCGAACTACCGGCCTACATGCTAATCCGATACACTTCCAACCGGACTGCCCCCTGTTCCATTCAGATAGGATCCATTGGACGGATGGTGAAATATACGAGTTCGAGATCTTGTCAGTTCTTATATATACTCTATAACAAAAAAATCGACGCACCAAGAAGGAATCATCCTATTGCTTTGAAATTTCGTATGCAAAAATGTTTTGACCAAATATGCAAATGATTAAAATTTGGTGTCCAATGAATGAATAGTGCGATCTCCAGCGCATCGGAACTGCGCATCCAGCAGATGTATATAAGGAGTTGTTCTTGAACTGTTGTTAAAAATTTCTGCTGCATTGCGATTTAGGATACCTTTCAACGACTGAAAAAATGCCTCGCCGCAGGATTCGAACTCATTACGTGCAACTTTCAGAGTTTGAAAGAGGTTTTATCATTGGATTGAAAGAGGCAGGTTGGGCAAATCCGAGAATCGCTCGTCATGTGAGTCGAAGCGAAGAGGCGATTAGAAGATGCTGGCAAGAGTGGGTGGACAATGGCAGATTTCAGCGTCATGATGGTAGCGGTCGACGTAGGGCCACAACAGATCGCGAGGACAGAGTGACTGTCAGATCAGCTGTCACAGCGCCTGATTCATCGCTATCAACCATCAGTCGTGCGACCCACATACGAGTGTCCACCATGACGACTCACAGACGGCTGATAGAGCGAAATCTACGCTCGTATCGACCGTTACGCCACCTGCCACTCACGCCTCCACACTGTCGAGCCAGATTACAGTAAATGCTTGGCTCGATCAGGCTGGAATGATGCTGACTGGGAACGTATAGTCTTTAGCGACGAATCCCGCTTCCAACTGTGTCCTGACGATCATCGAAGACGTGTCTGAAGGCGCCCAGGGTAGCGTGCCGATCCTGCTTTCACTATTGCACGCCACACGGGCCCTCAACAAGGAGTTATGGTCTTGGGTGCCATTTCCCTTGATAGCCGGGCCCCTTTGGTCGTCATTAGAGGTACACTTACTGCACAGCGGTACGTTGACGACATTCTGAGACCTGTTTTGCTACCGTTCCTTTCGCAGTACCCTGGGCTTATTTTTCAGCAAGACAATGCCAGACCACATACGGAACGTGTTGCTATGAACTGTCTTCAAGCTTGTCCTCAACACTTCCTTGGCCAGCCAGATCACCAGATCTCTCTCCCATCTAGCATGTCTGGGATATGATGGAAAGGCGACTGCATCCGGTAGGGAATGTTGATGACGTAGTCCGACAATTGAAGCAAATGTGGCAATAAATACCGCAGGAGACCATCCGGGAGCTTTATCGGTCTATGCCACGCCGTGTGGCAGCTTGCATCTAGGCTAGAGGTGGGTCAACACCTTATTGAGCTCGTTACTGTAACTCTGAAATAAATCATTCAATTGTTCTGAAATTTGAATCATTTTCTATACTGTACATAATTTCCGTCCAACACGGTCACTTTCTCTAATGTCGCCCAGGTGAAAGATTTGGTTAAACGATTATGATGGTCCAAAGTGGTTAAAAATGAAGCCTGTGGTTTGCATAAAGGAGATATATCATTCGGATGGTTACCGTCTAGAGTGGGAAAGAACGACTTCGTACTAATATTTTTCTTAGTAGTACCATCCCGAGAATCTTCACAAAGATGATTGGCTGATCAATATCTTGTAATGGATTGTGCAAATGCATCATCGAGAAGAGTGATCGAGTGCTCTTCCAAACTCTCGTGAACGACGTTTAAGCATTTGTAAAAGACTAGATTCGCGCCGTTCATAAACAATTTCGCTATCCATTACCAAATGAGGTTTCAGGGCATTACTGCGGAATGAGCAATTACAAGATTACATCGAGATATTTGAGATGACGGAATTGAATTCGTCAAGTCTTCAGGGAGAGGTACAGGAGGATTATTTTTTTATGGGGCCTAGAAACCAACATCCAATTAGGAAAAGCTATCAATCTGTGTAATTGTTAGTTTGTTGCTCTGCTATCCCTCTTTTCTGCACGAGGGATCATCGCGCTCGACAGTCGTTAGATGAATAGTTTATTTTACTACTGCTTGTTTTCACATAGTCAAGTCCCGATGGGATGAAAGCTCGAGATGTTTCGAAACAGTGCGTTAGATTTTCATCCCCCTACTGTACAACAGTTTTTGAGAGTGTTGATATAACAAACTCTTGTGGTAAATTGAATTAAGCATTCCGAAGCTGATCTCGATACTTGAATACGATGTGAATATCTTTGTTGGTAGTCGTGTTCGTAAACAAACCAAACTAGAGGGTTTTTTAGATTTTATAAAAACTCACCCGTCTCTTTACCTCTATTGAATCAGGAAATCACTTATGAAGTGTGAGAAACGAAACTCCGTGCCTCCCAAATGATTAAGACTACTTTCTCGACCCATTCTAAAGATTCGGTGGGGGAAAGCCAGCTGGTTTATGTACACCAATATAATAGAAAAGACGCGTACAACAATCACATTCGGCAGTAAAGCATACCGCGTACTCTAATCTTTGCGGTCTGAAATATTTTACAGATAGAAGAAAGGAAATGTTTGGAATACCTGGACGAAAATCAATGGAAAGATTTCTCCATCTAATAATTAGCTTCCTTCAATGGAAGTCGTATTTCACGTTTAAATTCCCGATATATTTCAAGGTTCCGGGAAAATATTCGTTCGATAAAAGTTCGCTGTGTGGAAACTCAACTCTATTATCAATATACGAAGTTAATACTCGATACACGCCCTCAACCATGAAGCTTACCTTTAAGCGGATTTGTATTTTCCTTCCTACTTTTTCTCCCGTTTCATTGTCCTCCTTAGAATGCAGATAAACTGTCTTCTTATTTAAGTTTTTTTTTTTTATTGTTTATTATGTAATAAAATAAATTGTTCTAGCCCACACATGCAAAAAATTATAAGTGAACTATCTTTTAATACTTGCAATAAAGTTATTTTTCAGGAAAATTACACCAAAAACTATTTAAAAAGCAATCAATAGCCCCTTTTTTTTAGAACGGAGAATACTTAACTCCAAACCTTGATGGACTATTTAATTTATTTTAGTAATTTTATAACTTAAACGTTCAGAAACTGGGTTTTCGACAGTTTTTCTGTGGTTGTGTTTCGATCGTGATTTTTTTTCTTTCATACGTCAATTTTGTTATATGAATTTTTGTGTTTATGGGATGTAGTTTATGTTGTACAATTGGTTGTGTGTTCTGAATATTTCAATGTCGTGTCATTAAACTGTTTGACACTGTGTATAAAGAAAAAACATTTTCCTAACTCAAGGTTTTTTGACACATATCGTTGGTTTATATACTAAAAAAAAATTACCATTTTTTTTTTTAACTTTTTTGAGTTGCACACGTATAATAAAGTGCTGTAAACTATATATGCTGCACATGTACTTGATAATTAATTTGTATAGTATGTTAGCACACAATAGAGTTTTTTTGCACAACATAATTGGCTGATGAAAAAGTTCATCCCGTTTAGGCGCTCCATTGCATCGAAGACCGAAGTATTAACTACGTCACACATATTGAATGAAAGGATTTCAGCGAGTATTTAGAAAGGGGCGTTATTGGATTTGTGTTTTTTAAAATTTTGTTAAACATCAAAAATGGCAGAAAATAAGGAGCTTTTTCGACAGAGTTTGCTTTTATTTGCAAAATGGCAAGAATACCTCGCAGACACAAAAAAATGAGAGTGTGGTTAACGATTTCACGTGCCGTAAGTGGTTCAGAAAGTTTTGTCCCCTAGATCCGTTTCTGAATCAGAAACCTCAGAAGTTGTAAGAGCGCGGGATGATGCAGCTACCGGAGATGAAGAAAGGTCATCGAAAAGAACGGTACATACTCTATTGATTCCAACGTAATTTTTTAAAAACAAAATATTTTGTCATCAACTTTTGTCATATCGACGGGACGAAGTTTTGCATCAACGGATTACCATTCTCCAATTATGTGTAAAAGTAGACATAACTGAAGAAAGCTAAAAATCTTGTTGCATTGTTTTTGCAGTTAATCGACGATACAAGAAAAAAAGTTTGAACCTCGTACTTTTGCACTCACAAGACTTCCAAAATAAATTACACGTTCAACATATTTTGGAGAAAGTTGGACAAAACCGGGTCCTTAAATGTGCTTTTTTTTTCCCTTAGCACCTGCGTGAATATAAAATTGCTTAAGTTCTATTTGAATGATAAATTCGTTCTTTAGTTCTAAAAATAAATATTCTTAAATGTGAAAAAACTATATTTTTGGGAGTACATAAATTATTTTTTGGAAGTATGTATAATAAGAATTTTTTGGAAGTATCCTACCAGATCGGATAAAGCCGGGTACGTATAGGAATAATTAAAAAAGTTGTTTTACTTCTGAAATATTTATTTATAACAATAAATTAGTGCAACGTGGGTTTAAAAATCACGGAATATAATTAATTTTTAATTTAATGTATTTTGAATGTATAGTAAATTAAGTTAATTGATCAGATTTGTAAGAAGTTTTAATAACAGAAATCCCAAATAAAATTTTGATCATACTCCTTTTGTTTAGGGACCTTAAACAGTTTTGTCTTCAAGTTTTACTTTTCTGATTTTTTGGTTTTTTCTTGTTATCCAAGCTCCAATTCCTATCCTGTCCTACTGCCAAAGGTCCCGGTTTAACCGATTACGCCATTAATCTGAAAAGAAGGCTTAGCATATTTCAAACATGAAGCAAAGCGCGGTTTAATCATTTAAACAAATAGCTGAAAGAGGTGTTACCAGATGTACTTACCTAAAATAAATCTTTAAGCAATTAGAAACTACAGAGTAAATTCGGTGGAGTAAAAATCGAACCTTTTATACTCGAATTTCTTAAAACATCGGCATCGACAAACACGTAATCTATACTGCCCCTTTAATTCAACTTCAAATAACATGCCGGCTGTCTGCAACTAGTTTCACGTGTTGTCCCACAGATAGGCAGTAATAAACTACCCCTAACTGCCGGGATTTATCCGCCTACCCGGTTTTGTCTTACTTTCCCCTTTTTAGTTGGACCTCCATTGCAAACGAGTAAAAAATAATCACCGTGACGTTATTTCAAACCATCAAGTCTCGCATCCTATCTTAATTTCACTCTTCCTGTTTCTCATTAAACGGAAAACTGCTATTTTTGGGATAAATTAACCGTTTACCGACAGAAACGTTCCGGTCCATACGAAAATGAGAAGCGGGTAGTTTTTTTCAGCCTCTCCGAGAAGAAATTAATTTTTCTAATTCAGTTAAGAAAAATTTCAGAGAGAGGGGTAATAAGATTCCTTCGACAATCAAAATGTAGATTTCATGGGGAGAAAAAGGTTCTCGGAAGGCAATAAATATGTTAATGCGGAAGAGAGTGAGGGTTTTCTTTATTGAGAAGAGCCGCTCCGTGAAACGTGTTCCAGCGTGCCCGGGAACATGAAGGGACTGGGGAAATGCAGCCCAGAATTGGGAACTAAACGCAATAATAGTGAAGAGTAAATACCTAAGCTCATTGAAACCGACGTATTCAACTCGGTGATGGGCTGAAAATTCTGTAGGTAATGGAAGGTCGTTGCAAAATCCACTCCATTACTTTGGGTACTTATCTGAAATATTATTTTTAGGTTCGGTTTCTGGTTCACTTGGTTTTGTAAACTTCCTTTCTACGTATCTACTTTATTCCCAAGTGTTGCACAAGCAGATCGTGCCAACTACTTTTAAGCCTTCATCATTTCTTAGAGATTTTTATGAGCGTTGGAAGAGTAACGTAATAAAAACCGGAAGGTTGGTACTTCAAATCCAACCCAAGACCGTCGTGTACAAAGGTGAAATGTGTCATCGCCTCCAATGTCCTCTCGTTGTCGTGTGGAAATTTGGAGGACGTGGTGCCATCTTGGGTGTAATCGCGCGGCCGTGTTTCAAAATGACGTGGTATCGTCCTCGGATCTTTCCCTTGGGGGGATGGATCTCGTGCCGTCGCATATGGCCCGTTGAGTTGGTCCAGTGCGACGTTAGTTAAAATACCTACCTACCAAAGATTTCTTTTATGAAAGGTTCCACTCCAACCGTCCACCTCGTCGGATCTTTACCTTGTGGATTGTTCGATAATAGCCGCTCCCTTTTGATATATTATGTCGGTTCGGGTGTAAGACGAAAGCATACGATCGTATAGCAGAAGAAAGATTTAAATAATGGGAACCAAACTTGCTCCAGCCCTGCTCGCAATATTGTGTGATAACTGAATTCAATACCTCAGTACATCGAATATCACTCAAATAGCATCATGCGAAATGCTAACTTAGGAAATGGCAAAGTGAGATATTTCCTAGTTAACAATTTAACAAATGAATTGATTGGTAAAAGGAAAGTTCTTGGGCATTGCACCCAAATCACAATCTTAAAATCATAATCACAGAATAATGGTTGCATATTTCCTTTGAGTGTTGTAAATCACCAATGTTCTCTTTCCTGCGTTCAGATTTATGAGTTCATGTGTATACCTGTTTCCTGCATACGCATTCTTATCAGTTAATGTAATCCTTTATGACAGTTATTTGCCTCTTCTATCTTTACGCTGTTCGTATCGGTCTTGTGATTTTCTGTTGCGATGTTCCTTTATAACTATTAAATGTCTTATCGAACTTGTCTTATACTCTTAGTTCAGTACAACAAGACAAAGCAATAATTAACATACGATCATTAATAAAACGAGAAAGTCGAGCCGCAAATAGGAATTAAAAGGGGGGTGGATAGCAGAATTCGAAAGAGACGCTCAGAACGCACATCAGAAAAAAAACTTGACCGGGTGAGACTCGGACACATCCATTCTAAGAACTGCGTGTCGATAGAGTTAACTCAATAAATAAAAAGAACGCTCTTATGTGCTTGGATGGGACTCTTTTTATCTAGACATAAGCTATCAGCGCGACGAATTTTCCTGCGACGTTCATTACTTACCAATGTCATTACCATTTAGTGGTGCTTTGCATAATTCTCATTTTCCAAGCACACTGCTTGTAAGCAAATGCTTGCGGTCGTACCAACAAATTGTAATCCGCAGAAGGCGCACTGAATCAAAGGCCGCTTCTATATTCCACGCAGACAAACGAGTGTGCGGTAATGAAGTCTTCAATTTATTCCAAGTTTATGACATCATCGGCGACATCAGCCATCGGAATCGCCAGCTGATGCCCGACACCTGATGGGATCATCGTCTCTTAATTTTGAGCCCCTCGCTAATTAATTACTCGACGAAGTTTTATGTCACGCGATTAGGAGGGAATCGTTAACAGCGAACTAATGGCGCCATTTTTGCGCTCTATCCCATTAGCCGCTGTTGCGCCCGGCGATGGGAGTTTAAAAACACCGGAGTTCTTTGGAGGAGAGATAAAGAATCATTTCCGTCGATTGCCGCAATTAATTGAAACTAATGGCTTTTTCCTCGGAGACCGCTGTTGTTTTGCATCCGATGCGGGAATGATAGCGCCATTAGAGAGGACGTAAATGGATTTTTTAGGGGTCTTCCGGGACGAATACGACCTTCGGCAATAATGGCACTCAAAAAACAACAACCCGACGTTTTGTGGGTTCTGAGGAAGCTGTTAACCCCCCTCCCCACGTGACTAGGGTGTTTGGGCGCTCTCGAGATCAGTCATTTGTTTTGATTTTCCATCTTCCAGTAATGTATATTCATTGCAGATTCCAGTGGATCGGGTCTAAATAATGAGCTGACGTGGCTTTAGTTTTGCACAGTACCATTGAGATGGGGTGCTCCTTTGCGATCAAGCAAAAAGGGATTCACGTGAACAACGCCAAGTGAAGTAAAATTCCTGATCCAATATTCAATAACGTATGGGGCTGTGGTAATTCAGTTGGTAGATTAACGGATTAACAATCGGAAGGATACCTGTTCGAAACTAGGTCCATCCAAAGACCGTCGTGTGCACGGAGACCAGTACTCGTTGAATCTGTCGGGGACCTCAAATATCCTCTCGTTGGCATGTTGTCGAAATTCGGAGGGTGGGGTGCCAGAGCAGGTGTAAACCTCGCCATCTGACCATCATTTAAAATGACGAGGTGTTGTCTTCGGATCCTCGCTTTCGGTCCCGCACTATCGTCAATAGCCCGTTGTGTTTCACCAGTGTGACGTGAATTAAGTGAATGATGCATTTTAGACTTTTAGAGCTAATGGTTTATTTTCAAAAGTCCGTTCAGATGTATCAGAACATTTTAATAATTTATGTACTCACCACTGTGCTTTCACCCCTCGCACAATACTAGAATCAGGCATGCACCTTTTTTAAACTTCTTCAGGTAGCATTCATAAGGTTTCGGTTCTCGACGAGCTCCAAAAGTATTTTTTTTTATCAATTGAGTGGAAGAACAGGTCCTATGAACTCATATGAACTTGTCAATACGGACATGAGTTTAACAATCTTAATACATGAGGTTGGTAGGTAGGTTGTTAATTAACGTCGCATTAGAGAAAGAGAACGGTCTATTGGATGGGTTCGAGATTTATCCCGATAGGAAAGATCCGAGAAACACCTCTGTATTTGGAACCACGGTGAGATGACGAGGTCATCGCCTGACCTACGTAACACTTGAGCAACGCAACGGGCGACGGTCGGGGATCCATCCGAGGACAACGCCATTTTGAATGACGGTCAGATGACGTGGTGAACACCTGAGCTGGCTCCTTAGTCTCCAAGCTTACACACCCTGCCAACGTAATGGAAGACACGACAGATCGAACGTGCACCGTGTACACGACGGCCTTCGGATGGATCGAGTTTCGAACTCGCCACCCTCCTATTGCTCATCCGTTACTTTTCCTACTGTCCCAATGAAACAGCTGCTAAAGTTACTTTTCAGATGAATAGCAGGAAAGAGTAACAAACACAAGACAAATTGAAGAGTTTCCTGAAGTCAATATTAGCGCTGCATGGAAGATTGAAAAGTTGGGTGTCAGCTGAGGTGGTGACTTCATCACCTGACCGTGGTTCAAAATGGCGTCGTCCTCTAATATTTCCCTTCGGAATGGATGGATTCTTGACCGTCGTTAATAGCCTGTTGTGTTAATCCATTGAGACGAACTGACTACCAACTGTCTCTTTTAAATCACTCTGCTACGAACAAGACACTGACTAGTCTACTCAGATGAACCAGATGCCTTGTCATTATCAAAATCGAACAAATGCAAAAAGCAGTTTTGTTTCGTGTGAAGGAAAGCCAAGGCATTGTTGAATCATCCACTGAAGTCTTTGGAGATTCCCCATACTCGGGAGGAATAGCAATGCTTGACCTCATACGCTATGCGAAACGGTATTATCTGTGGAGAACTTCATAAGCAACTTTCTATGAATACAATTAAGTTTCTCAGCAAGTGTCTTCACAGTGATTGAAATTGCAATCTGATTTTTGAAAAATGAAAGTCGTAGAGGACAAAATATAGCCTCGGGCGTGTAAAATTAAATTAAATACCCTTCCAAATGGGGTTCGTTAAGTTGAATACGTTTTAAGTTTGACTTATGGGGCATCCGAAATAAGGGGGACAGGTGTCCCGAATAGAGTGTTTTATTATTTTTATTTCTACAAATGAAATATACACATAATACATGTATATACATTTGTAATACTACCTTAAATGAAATAACAGTTTACAAATTCATCAATAGCTCATTGAGTAATTCTAGTCGAAATATAAGAGTTTAGAAGATACTAGATGAATTTCGATAAATCCGATTTGAATATTCACTTAACGTACTTTATTGTTCTTAAAACATTCGACGAACACAACCATGTGGTTTCAGTGCTCGGATCCTCCATTTTATAACTACAATAATCCCTTACTTTAATCTGAATGTGACATAAGGAACGATAAAACGAATTTACAACTCGTACGAAATGAAATGATGGCTAATGTACTGCTATCGACATGCTTCATTCCACAGCAATTTAGGAGACTTCTTCAAATAGATAATAATCCGTAGGCAAGGGGATCTAAAACCAATCAAAGTTTAAAGGGCAGTTTTAAAGCTCCTTCAGCAATCGATATCAAATTCAAACAAGAAATGAAAAGGAAGAATTTAGTCAACTCAGCTTGCGGTCTATGACTGTGACCATTTGTATTGTATAACTTTCAGTAAGAATTGAAGCACCACTATCGCTTCTACTTTTCTATTATACTAATGAAGTGTTATCAAAAGATCTCTTGTTTGGAGATATTTCCCTTATTTGGATGTTTCCAATGAAATAGTCGAATTCGTTGAGACGGTTCGGGATTCCACCCGAAGGGAAAGATCTGTGGAAACGACTCGTGATACTGAACCACGGTCAGATCACGATCTGATCTGGTCCTTTCTCTTAACTTCCACACCAAGCCAACGCGAAGACATTTGAGGCTACGGGAGATTTAACGTGCACCAGCACCCCCCGTCCACGATGGACTTTGGCTGAATCGAGTTTCGAACACGCAACTCTTCATCCGACAGGGCTCTACCGCGGCCAGACACACAAGAAAATGTTCCTAACGCAGAAGAGGTTGCTAGTCCGGAGTACCGGATCGTTGGGTTGCATTCCAACCAAGGGTTGCTAGTTGGAATCTAATCCAAGACCTCCGTGTACAAAGGAGGTCAGTGCACGTTAAATCGGTAGTGGATTCAAATGTCCTCACTTTGGCATAGTGTGGAAGTCTGGAGACAGCTCAGGTGTGACCTCGTTATCTGACCGTGGTTCAAAATGACGTGGTGTTCTCATCAGACCTTCGTGGGTTCATCCTGGACCGTCGCGAATAGCCCATTTTGTTGCACTTGTGCAACATTCATAAAAAAGACCTACCTACTACTTTGATTCGTTACACACGTACCGTGAAAAAATGTCTTTTTTCACTTACATTTTTTGAATCGCTAACTGCAACTTATTCCAGTTGCTTCGTAACGACTTCCCCGTAACGAAGTTTGCTTGAAAGGATCAGTTGCCGGAACGGATTTGGGCCGAAAGTAGTGGTCGTTAGGGCCGATGGAGATTAAAGGAGCACCGGGAGGAAGACGGCAGGCTCCCTCGCTTCAGGGATCATAAATCAGGGCGATTATAGCAACGCGCTCTCTTCGCTTATCGACAGACCAATGGGGAACACGATCCATCCCTATTTGGCAAAGTGAGCTCGCAGTTGTTGGCGAGGGGCAAACGTGTACGACACCCCGACTTACCCTGATAAATGGAGAACGCAGGGTATCGGATAAACCATTTCCGGATTGATCCGAACACTTATGGCGATATTTGCTCTGCTCTGTTTCATATTAAGCACCGTGCTTGTTTGCGAAGTGGATCATGTCAACCGTGTCTTCGATGGAGATTTTAAACATGCAGATTCATGTACTCACTCACAAACTGCAAAGCCCGTGTAATCAGTAGAGAACCATGTGAACACTTTTATCTCACAGGTGAACTCTAAACACGTGTACTTAGTGGAAAACTGAAACGTTTAAACTCATGTGTTCACAGGAGAATACACCCATGGTAAACTGTAACGCCTAAGCCCATGCAATTACTGGAGAACTGAAATATGTACTCTCACCAACTAACTGATGTCTCCTTAGAACGAAAACACTTACTTATTGATGAACTAATACATGTACTCACTGGTGAACTATGACGTGTAAATTCATGTACTCACTCTAGAACGTAATGATGCATGCCCATGTATTGACTGGCTAACTGTAACGCGGAAACCCATGAACTCACTAGAGAACTGGAGTATGCAAACTCATATACTCTCACTAGAGAACTGAACTATGCAAGACTTTGTAATTGCTGACAAACTAACACGCAAACCCTTGTCCTCACTGGAGAACCGACTCATTTAATCCTGACGAATGTGGCCTAACAAAAGCAGTTTTCTGGCCAGATCTATCCAACCGCGCTAAATGTTCTGCATCTCTGCTCTACCACATTGTTTCGTAAGTAACTACAATCACATACACGATGTTTCAAAACTTCCTCTAACTTTCTTGGGAAGTAGAACACAAAATAAAACCCTATTCGCTTAGGGATGTTGAGATTAGAACCACAGGGATTTACTGGAGGATGCTTGATCAGTTTCCAGAGTAATCCATTTATGGATGCTGTCGGGCATCCATTAATATTCGTGGTCACAATTTTAAGCGCCTACTGTGAAATTGTAAGCATACAGTTACTGTGAAATAAAACGTTGGCCCAAAGTAATGTTCGCATATTTGTCTTTCATTTTCTACAACTTGGTGTGCACTCCGCAAGATGAGGATAAGGGATGCCAGAGTACATACTGGTGAAGTTTCCCTTCAAGTTTGTAATGGATGTTTTGAAACTCCCTGCTTTAATCCTGTTTTAGCGTTACAAGTACAGTATTGATTTTACCCCACCACACATTTAAGCAATGCTAGCTATATCTATTGATTGACACTATTCATGAATTACTTTCAATCTTTAGAAAGATTCTATACGTCCCATCTCCTTTGGAACAGAACTTACGATTTTGTAGCGGTCGCAAGTTCGATTCCTTTACGGGTGAATTTCTCTCGAATGTGTAAATGACCTTACGCCACAAGGAAGGTCTACAGGTCTGTAGACCTTCCTTAGGGCGTAAGGTCATTTCCATTTTACAACGTTGTCCCAATAACTCCCATGGTGGTTAATCTTTACGTCCATAACTGTCCTGTAGTGTCCAGATTCGGGTGTCACCAGTAGGTACTGGGACAGTTTGTACATTCGCCTTGTAGTATAGGGCAATTTCGTCTCGACGATATCTTGGACACTCGTTGGAACACTTGGAGGACAAAATCCCAACCAATCAACCCATCTACGAATAGAATCGTTTGGAAGGATTCCATTGGCGAATTCCGTAGAATAGAATATATAACAAGGATATTATTAACCTTTTCCTCAGAATAGAGCCTTTTGGGAATATTTTATGAGTCTAGGTAAGGTATGGGAATTTTAATTACCGTCGCACTAGAGCAACACAACGGGCTATTGACAACGGTCCGGTAATAATCCCCTAAGGGAAAGATCCGAAGACAACACCAAGTCATTTGGAACCACTGTCAGATGACGAGGCAGCACCTGAGCTGGCACCCCACTCTCCAAACTTCCACGCCACACCAGCGTAAGGACTGTGACAACGCGTCCACACTCTTTCTCCCCACCGATGGAGACGTTCAGACGCCAGGGTGCTGTGCCGTTTCTCAAGAGAACCGAGGCTCTTTCATCTGTGACGACGTTTCCGGGGGCCGGAAGGATTTCAGAAAACAAGTCATCTCGGCGGCGCTAGAATATTCTGGAATCTTTTGGAAAGCCCGCCAAGGACGTTCCACATCCCTTTTGGCCGAACCGAGAGAACGAGGGGGCAGAATGCGCTGGAATTTAAACGGTGCGGTTGATTTTAACGAGTCTCAGTGGTCCCAGCAAGGGCACCAACTAAGTCCCAGCACGGGCAATTATGATCTGAACTCTTCACGAATGTAAATATTGTAAGACAGTTTTTTTCTTTAATAAATGCTCCAAAAAACAGTACAGACATTGTACTTTTGTTTTGCAATTTCCCACCGCACAGCTATGAAGTCGTCACAGGACTTTCGGCTACTACAGATTTCAGGTGCACCAGCCGCTTCTACACCTTACGGTTGCATACGCATTACTTCTATCCATGCACTGACCCGGATTCAAAACAGGAACTTTCCTATCTAGAGGCTAACATCTTAACCACCAGACCGGTTGATCGGCGGTGACGATACGGGATCAAACCTAAAGGGAAAGTTTCAACCGCAGCACCACGTCATCTTGAACCCTGATCAGATGACGAGGTCACAGCCGGCACCCCACTCATCTAACTTCCACACCACGCCAACGAGGATTTCAACGGGGCCACACTAGCAGTTGTGTTGCTTCAGTTTGACGTTAATTAAAATTCTTACCTATCATTCAACAGGGCTACCGGGGCCCAGAAACGTGTCAGAATGCATGCTGGGTAATTTGGTTATTTTTTTAAATGAAGGTCGTACTGCAGCGAATGCATGCAGGGAAAATTGTGATGCCTCTCAAGAGTTGAGCGCTGGTCCAATCATCCAATGTACGTTTCACAATCGTTGCTCCTTCGTCTATTAGGCTCACCCACCATTTTCCCACCGCTCCGACTTGAGCCCGGAACGTCTCTCACGTCAAACCGCTTCTTTTTCAATCTCTCTCCCGAGCACACTGCGGCCGCTCAAGTTAATCCCGCGCTTCCATCCAGACAGATGACGGAGGGAAGGAACACCGAGATTTCGCTCCCACGAAACCCTGTTAAGAGAAAACGTGACCGGGTTCCAGAACAAAACGGCCCTTCCGTCCGGGGGGTGGAATGAATACATGAAGGATTCGAGCGCGGTCGGTTTCCCCGAGTGTTGTGATCTGGGAAGAAGTTGTGATGAATACAGGTGAGCCTCCTCTGGGGTCTCGATCGATTCGGGAAGACACAAAAACGCGCGTGTCTGGGGCGGACTCGGGAGGAATATTTATTCGAGGAAAGCAATTTCTGCTCGCGTGGTGTCGGAAGAGTGTCGACGAAGCCCCTTTTACCTTTTTGAAATTTCATTCGCACGCTTCTTCTAAGCTCTGTGGACCCTCGGTGGTCTGGTTGGTAGGGTAGCACATGAGCAACCGGTTAGGTACACTACCCTACAATAATGGACCGGACAGCAAGGTGTGATGTGGTATGAGGTATAAATATGTGATTTAATGGGGGTATGGTCCCCCAGTGCTGCAATGACACCAGCAACCCCTCCGGGCATACTTTTAATAAGGTTTCGATACACAGCTATGGGTATTGGTGTCCATTCCTGCCTTAAGAATGTCGCCAGCTCAGCTGTAGATTTCGTACGTGGTTTCCTTGTCCGTAAGCGTAGCTCTAACGCATCCCATACTTGTTCTATGGGGTTTAGGTCAGGAATGTGAACAGGCCAAGGAAGACGTTTCACATCCATATCTCGATACCACTACTTGATAGAGGCAGTAACTTGACATGGACCGTTGTCGTCCTGGAAAAAAGCTTCGTCCATGCCATAAAATTGCCAGAGCGTAGGAAGAACCTGATGGTCCAAAATGGGGTATTGGCAACGGTCCAGGATCAAACCCCGAAGATAACAGCACGTCATTTTGAACAACACCTGATGACGAGGCAACACATGAGCTTCAGATTCCAACCGACCCAACGTGAGGACTTTCAGCCACGACAGATGTAAGGTGCACCAGCCACCATCTACACCATACACTTACAAATATATATATATATATATATATATATATATATATATATATATATATATATATATATATATATATATATGCACTGACCGGGATTCGAAGCAGGAACCTTCCGATCCAGAGGCTGACACCTTAACCACCAGACCGATTGGTCGGCGGTCATGGGTTGGATTGTTCCGTTGTCCTTGGCCCTGCTCTGTCCTTGACTGTGGCTCAAAATTACGCATAATCCTCGTATTTTTCCCTTCGAGGTTAATCTCATAATGTCGAGAGCCGACCATCCGGTCTGGTGGTTAAGGAGTTAGGCTTGTGACGTCTGCCTAAAACCTAAAGGCCCTTTTTCCCACGGGTAAGGAATGCTGACCATCAAGAGAAGGGCTGGTGACCTGTCAACATACGAATGACAAATCGACCTAGGGTTTACCCTGCAAAGGGTCCACCAAAGTCTGTGTATGACTGACAAAGGGGTCTAAAGGTGTCATCGAGTTTGGACGCAGCATTGGGGAGACGATCAAAAGATGTCGGCTCTTTTTTGATATGGCAGCTATGGAGTTTAATTGAAACTCGTTTTCTGGAAGCTCTCGAACGGGAGATGATCGTTGAAACTTGCTGAGAGAACGACGTTTTGTTCTGGCTCCCATCCTGGGTAACTTTTTTGTGGTAGAACCTCTACCAGAGTTCGCATATTGAACAATTTTCTCGTATATCCCACCCTGGGATGAGATTTAATGCAGTGATTATCAACCTGTGGGACGCGCCCCCTTAGAGGGGGCGCGAGAATATCCAAGAGAAAATATTATTTAAAAGAATTGATTAACTGATTTAAAGGAAAGCACACATACACATAGAAAACAAAATACATTTCGACATATTTAATATTTATCTTATTAAAGTAAAACAACTTCTAAATTGTTGTTTACTTAATCAAAACATACCAAATTAAAAACAAATTTAATAATTACTAGTGACTTCCTTGGACCTGTCTTACTGAGCAAAGTTTTTCAAAGGAAGGCTTAATATTAGAAATAGCCACTCTCAGTTCTGTTTCTATACTTAGCCGAGATCTATATTTTGTCTTCAAAGAAGCCACAGCAGAAAATCCAGTTTCACAAAGGTAGGATGTTGAAAATGGTAATAGAATGCGAAATGCCCTTGTTTTTAGTGCAGAAAAATAAATATATATATATATATATATATATATATATATATATATATATATATATATATATAATCCTCTACTCCTGACCAAAATTCAAATAGTGATTTATTACTAAATTGTCTTTTGGTTTCGCCACTTGTCGTGAAGTCTATGAATTTTTCTTCCTCGTCAATTGAGAGTCCTTCGGGAGTCTTATGAAATGGATTCCTAACCCACTCGTAACTTGCTATCAGTTTGTCGCGTCAGCAAGAAAATACTTTTAAAATTATTTGCCAGCATGGCTAAATGATTTTCAATGGTTACAAAAACAACTTTTACATGTTCTTCTTCAGCCTTGTAAATTTTAGTACAATCATTCAAATTTGCAAACATTGTTAGGTTTTTTTTGCTTGAAATTTCTGTTCCACAGTTCCAATTTTCTACAAAAAGCATTAACTTTATTACTCGTATCCAACATATGTATATTTGCTCCTTGAAGTTGAAGATTCAAGTTATTTAATTTCTCGAATATGTCGACCAAGTAGCTTAATTTCATCACAAATAAACCACCGCGAAAATTCTTGGCTTCCGGTCTGTTTTCTTCTTCCAGGAAAATGGCGATTTCTTCTCTTAATTCACGTTGTAAGAATTTCCCACGTGATAACCATCTTGCCTCGCAATAAAATAGTAAAGCTGAATACGTTGCACCCATGTCTTTACAAAGTGCGGAAAAGATTCTTGATTTCAGGGGTCTCTTTTTTATATAATTTACAGCGTTTACAACTGTAGTTAACACAATATTCAGACCAGGACTCATTTCTTTGGAAGCCAAAGTTTCTCTGTGGATCATGCAACGTGTCCAGACGCACTGAGACGATTTTAGTTTTGCAAAAGCTTATATACTTTGGAATCTTCCGGACATTGAACGAGCACCATTGGTGCATATTCCGACGCAAATTTTCCATCATATGTTTGCCTCGTTCATAAAATCATTTAAAATAGCAAATAAAATGCGAGCGCTGTTGCTTTGAGTTCTATCGGTTTGCAGAAAAGTAGTTCTTCTACTACTGACATATTATCACAAAATCGAACATAGGCAATGAAATGAGCATCTTTATTACTATCTGTTGCTGCATCAAGCTGTATTGAAAACAATTTGTCACGCAACTTCGAGAAAAGCTGACACTGTACATCTTCAGCTATATCACCAATTCGACGAGCAACAGTATCATTTGAAAGAGGTATGGACTGCAATTGTTTTGAAAAATTATCTCCAAACATAGTTTCTACAATCGCAATTGCTGCTGGCAAAATAAGCTCTTCACCAACGGTGTGAGGTTTTTTACATCTGGCTATTTTATTTTAAACTTTGTAGGATGCAATTAAAGCTTTTTTATTCACACACAAAGTTTCTTTTAAAAATGATTTTTGCTTTTCATATGATTTTAATTTTAATTCGAAGAATTATCTGGGTTTGTTGACGTACTCACTATGAAGCGTTTCCAAATGTCGTTTAAGTTTATTAGGTTTCATGCTGTCTGCGGCCAACATTTTTGAGCAAATGATACACAGGGGCCTTTCTTCTTCATTTACTTCAGTACTGGTAAACCCCAAATTTAAGTATTCTTGATTTTATTTTTGGAACCACGCTTGTCTGTGTACTTGTTGATGCTCGACTATAGTCTAATGCTCGTTTACGCCCGCTTAAAAAATTATCCATGGGTCTACATAAATCTGCTGCCGTGAATATTTAATATGGTGATGGCAATTAACACGAAAACATATCTAACATACGATAGGTTTGGGGTCGACTCGAATGAGAATTGAAACTTGCGTTATCGAACATTTTCCTTCTTCCTATGAGAAAACATTTGCTCTGAGCATGCTCGAGACGGCTTTCACAAACCATATTACTTATGTTTTCTCTTTTCTTTAGTCATGCTTCTGTTTTATTTCTTTTATTATTCCAAAAAAAGTATTCCTAGTTTCTAAATTTAGCTCACCCCGTCTAGGTTAACTTTCACTAACGAATTTTTGTACTTTCATATTCTTTTAACGGTATCTCCCTGTTTGGCTTTCATTTCAAATATAATATTTAAATTTTCCCCGCTTCCATTCTCTTCATCTGTTCACCGCCCGCTTGGCAAAATACCAGATGTGGTTTCTCGCCAACGTTGGCTCGCTTTTACTCTTGTGTTGGCAGTTAGTTAAAAATAATTTAAAAACAGAAATCAAAATACTCAATATATATTATTGCTGTATACATTTTATTGTATGCGGGGGGGGGAGGCGATGAAAATTATGATTGAAAACTGGAGAATAATGAAAGGTCGAGAAACGCTGATTTAATCTGTTCGACCAACATCATTGTAGCCGAAGTGTTTATTTAGAGCCAAACAGTACAGCACTATATAACTTTAATTGGTGGCAGCCTACTTGGATGGCTTAACACCTGGAACTACAATTATGGTTTAAAAAATGTGAATTTTTATCGAGCCAACCTGGCTTGTGAAACGTTACGGGTTTTTGAATTCGAAGCGAAACTTGTGGAATTTGTCCATTGAGCCAACCTGGCTGATGAAACCTGTGTTGCTGAATTCGAAGCAAAACCTGTGGAACTGTTCGTCGAGCCAACCTGGCTGTGTTAGAATAAAGAAGAGGTGTGTCAAGTACCTAACTACTTCTGGTGTTGCCTGTGCTCCGGAACCTTCCGAAGGAGTGTCCTAAGAAGAAAACTGCGAAAGAGTGAGTACTCCTTTTATTGAATGCTCTTGAGGCAATTGGAGTGTTTTATAAAATTTAAATTAACTGTTGTGCTAAAATTAAGGGAATTACTTCGACTGTGTTTAGAATTGTTATGCTTTGTAGTGGTACTCAAAAACAATAGAGTGAATTATGTTAGGGATTTAATGTTCTTTTTTTGTATGGGAAATTTACATGTCTTATCAATAGTTTTAGTGTAAAGCTAGTGAGTTAGAAATTTCCACTGTGAGAATTATTGTAAACTATCTTAGAAAATTAAATTGAAGATTGTATTAATTGAAAGTATAGGTACGGTATTGCTCAATTTTAAGCTATGGCATTTTTAATGAGCAACTAAAGCCGAGTTACTCGGGGTAGCACATGATTTTGGCTTGTTAGCAGTAGGGATGCGACATCGATGTCGATGTTTTCATAACATTGATGTTTTTAACATCGATGTATTGGAGTCAATGTTTTTGTAACATCGATGTTTATACTTGTCGATGTTTTATTTTTAAATGAAAAAAGTAACATTTAAAATTTTTTTAAAAATAACCAAGTAGCATAATTTTTATAATCAGCAAATTGAACATATTTTTAGACCAAAGTGGCCATGGGTGAAGGGTCTGAAAAGTAGGGATGCGACATCGATGTCGATGTTTTCAAAACGTTGATGTTTTATAAAAAAGCATCAATGTATTGGAGCCGATGTCGTATCACTAGTTGCAAAACCAGTTTTAAGAAATGGGGAAAAAAGTTTAAATACACTGAATTTTAAAAACATCGATGGTTTGGGGGCGTTGTATTATCAACATCGATGTTTAAATTTTGAACATTGATGTTTTGCTGTCGATGTCGCATCACTAGTTAGCAGTAGAATGAATGAATAAGGCTCAAATTATCGGGCTCTTTAAAACAATACAAAATTATGATAAGGAAATGGTGAAAGCTTCTGTAGAATCGGTGCGGGAAGAAAGGAAAAGGCAGTTGGAATTAAAGGAAAGAACAAATTGAGTTAGAGAAAAGGAATAAAGAGAGGGGATTCGAATTAGAAAAATAGCGTTTTACGCTAGGAAATATAACTCTAAATAAACTAACTCTGGAATCAACCATGAGGAGAACCTTTCCGGAAATAAAAAGGTTTATGCCTACTTTTAATCCAGACGAAACTGATATTTGTCTGTATCTCACTACTTTTGAAAGGCAGGCTAGAAGCCCGTCGATAGACGAAGAGGAGTGGATAACTCCTATAGAAATGGATGGCATTCTCCCTAACTCCTACGGAATTGTTTCCTATAGATATCGTGCAAATCATTGTCATAGAGACGCAAGACGAGTCTAAGACATATGCAGATGCTAAGAAAATCCTTTTGATTAGGTACAAGCTGTGCCCCGAGGCATTTAGAGTAAAATTAGTGCAGCACACGCGGAAAGCGAACAGTCGTTGGCGAGATTTCGCCTATGAATTGGAAAACTATATGGAAGGATGGGTTTGAGGTCTAGGGATAGACACGTTTGAAAAGTTGAAAGCGCTTATAACAGCCGACCAAATGAAACGCAAAGCCGTGCCGGAAACGAGGGAGCATTTCATTGACACATGGGGAGAAATTATTTCGCCACTTGAGTTGGCAGACAAATTGGACCAATTCGAAACGGTCAGACAAAACTTTCGGAAACCTATGTCAAGTGAAAAGAAGGAGTTTTAGGGTGTTAAGTTTAAGGAACCCCGTAGAAAGACGGAAGAAAGGCGAAATTTTGGGAGAAGGGTCGAAATACCCCCTGCTTCTCCGGAAAAAGTGAATCGCTTTGATTGGACGGAAGAGTTTGACAAAAGGAGACCACTGCGCTGTTACGAGTGTAATTGCTTAGATCATCTCAGACCTTTCTGTCCTAAACTGAAAGAGAGAAGATCAAGAGAGATAAATCAATTAAGGTTAGTTGATGATTTAAAAGGGGAGTTTGAACGTTATACAAGAGTAGGATCGGTACACGGTCGTGAGTGTGAAATTCTTAGGGACTCTGGAGCTAGCATAGATTTAACTAGCATTAGTTATGCCCCAAAAGAAACGGACGAGCTAGTCTGGGTGCGTACCCCACTTGATTCGCAATCCAAGTGTCTACCTGTAGCGATAGTCAAATTAGAGGGGGATTTTGGGAGGGTTATTACAAAGGCGGCAGTGGTAGACAAAAATTGAAGTCAGAACAGGTACTTGCTTAGTAACCGCACTGCAGAACTAATGTGCCGATAACCTGCAAATGGAAATAAAATGTTGGCTGAATTTAATGCTGTCACGCGATCTCAGAGTAAAAGGCTCGACAGAGATAGGGTTGTAGAAGATCCCCCAAAACGAAAACAGCGTGTTGACAGTAAACACTTCTCAAGACGGGTGCATTGTTAAGGAGCGATCAGATAGCGAAGGTGATGTAATGAAAGAAAACTGCTCCTCTCGGAATGATAGCGGAGAAAATCAGGCACTGATTGATTGCGCGCCCGAGCAGCTTGGAGACAGGCATCTAAAATGTGAAACCTTGAGTGTGATTTTGAAAAGTTTAGGGGCAGAGGACAAAGAGATGTGCAAAGAATAGATGTAGTTGAGAACGGAGTACTGTATAAAATACAAAAGGATAAGATCGGGGATGAGAGAAAGCTAATTGTTGTCCCAACAGAATATAGAGTGAGGATAATGGGACTTGTACATGACGAATTAGCGGCGCATGCCGGTATGTTTAAAACGAAAGATAGGTTGGCAAGGCGATTTTATTAGCCTGCGTGCTATAAAGATATAGAAAATTACGTAAGGGCGTGTGTTTCCTGCCAGAGAGTAGGAATATCCTCTGATAAAAAGAAAGCGTCGATGAAACTAGTGCCTATTATTAAGGAAGTATTTAGTAAAATTAACTAAACATCGACGTTTGTGGCCCCTTAGTGACAAGTGAGTCAGGTAACAGATACATTATCACCGCTATATGTTTAGCTTCGAATGACCCATTTTCAAAAGCCTGTATCTTGGCTAATATTGGGCAAAATAGTTTACAAATTGAGATTTGAGGTTCTTATTACCATGTGTATCTATGATAAAAATTACAAAAAAATCTGTGACTATAGTGTAACACGCACCGGCTGCCCTCACATGGAATGACCCATCTTACAAAGGGGTACTGGCAGATCCCCCTCACAAAAGAGGCGCAGCGTGTAGTCAGATTCGTAACCTCTTTTGGGTCCTACCGTCCTTTAGTTCTTCCTTTCGAGTTGAAAAACGCCCCATTCTTTTTCAGCAAACTTATGGCTGAAATTTTGCAAGGCTGCGATGACTTTGCGGTAACATATTGACGATATTACTCTATTTTCCACAGATTGGGATCAACACATACGGGATATAAACGAAGTATTATCTAGGTTATCCAGGGCGAAACTGAAGGTTAAACCCTCTAAATGTAAATTTGGACAAGACAGAATCCCATACCTTGGTCATGCCGTGGGAAGTTGTATCCGAACTCCCGCTGAAGCAAAAATTAGATGCCTTAAAGCAGGGGTGGCCAACCTGTGGCGCATGCGCCAAAGATGGCGCATTGGATGATTACAAGTGGCGCATTGTATCCTTGCTTCTTCTTATTCGTTTGAAGTAGGCGCCATAACTGAATCCATCTTCATATTTTCAACACCAGAGTGCTCTCAGTTCAATTGTTCAGAAATTGGTAAGCCCTGTCTCCAAATATTTGCACACCATCTTGGTAATAAAGGCATTGAAAGAAAAACAGACGAAATTGTTACGAGACCTATCAAGGAACTCTTTCAGGATGTATCTCAGCAACTGGAATACCTTGTCCATTCTTTTCTTTAGCTTTGAATGAATCAACGGACATATGTGATGTAGCCCAGTTAAGAATTTTTATAAGAGGAATTGATGATAATTTTAATGTCTTTGAAGAACTTGCCAGTTTGGAGTCATTGCATGGTGAAACAAAAGGATTAGAAATATTTAAAAAAGTAAAATCATGCCTATAGAAAATCTAAAATTAGATCATAGTAAATTCATCAATGTTTATACTGACGGAGCGCCGTTCATGATAGGTAAAATCAATAGCATTTCAACTTTGCTTGAAATTTTTTTTTAATCGTCCTGTACTTAATCACTGAATTATACACCAAGAGGCACAGTGTGGAAAAACTTTAAAAATGTAGTATGTTATGTTACTGGTTGTGAAATATGTGAATAAAATTAGAGCAAGAGCATTAATCAGACAAGAATTCAGAGAATATTGTGAATTGTTGGATTTGGAATATGATGAAATTACCCTTCATTGTAAGGTGCGCTGGATGTTTAGATGACATGTTCTGAGTAGATTTTGGAAATTGAGTTGCTGTTTGTAATTTTTTAGAACTGGAATATTAGTTGATGTTACTTGCCATCTCATTGATCTAAATTTGAAACTATAAGGCAAGAATAAATAATTTCCTCGCTTAGCAACTAATATCAATTCATTTAAAATTAAACTAAAACTGTTTTATCTCAGTTAGAAAATCAAGATTTAAGTCAATTTCCACACTTGAAAAAACAGAGTGAAAATGCTGTGAATAATAGCGATTTGACCAAATATATTGAAAAAAAAATTCCAAGGGTCATTTTTAAAATTTGGCTAGAAAAGAAAACTGCATACTCGCAGTTATAAATCTATTTTCACTTAATGAGCAAAACGTAATGAAGATATACAAATGGAACTTATTCATTTAAAAAAAATGAATTTTGAAAAGGAAATTTGATGAGCTGTATTCAGATCGAATGCTTCTGACATTGTGAACATTTCCCCGGACTAAGAAAATTTGCAAAATTTAAATGTAGTTTAGGAACGACATACAGATGTGATTAAACATTTCATCCGTGAAATTTATTAAAAGGAAAATTAGGTCGTGAATGACTGATTCAAATTTGAAGAATTCTCTGCTGCTCTCAGTAACAAATTGAATACCGAACATTGAGACTAGCGAAATGAAAATAGGCTCAAAAGTCTCATTAATAGTAAGTAATATTTATGTGCTGTAATAGATATTGTTTTACATAACATAATTAAATTATTTAATAATGTTAATTATGTCTAAAAACATACTTTTATTAAACAGATTATTAAGGATATGCCAGGACTATGAACGTAAGGTAGAAAAGGTGCTTGCGTTGTATGGCGCATCTGAACTCATGCATGAAAAAAATTGACGCTTCGTATATAAAAGGTTTTCCATCCTTGCCTTAAAGAGTTTCAACTCTCCACTACGAAGAGTGATATAAGAAGTTTCCTGGGAATGTTGGGTTACTATAGTCATTGCATTAAAGGGAATTCTGAAATATCCGTGCCCTTAACGACCCTGTTACAGGGGGAAGTAAAGAAAGGGGACATCAAATGGGACAAGGAAAGTGAAGAAGCTTTCCAAACCCTGAAAGATCGACTCATCGCGTAGCTTGTGCTGCATGTGCCGTATTTTACTAGATAATTTATAATTCAGTGCGATGCTTCGGATGTTGCTATGGTGTGGTTATATCCAAAAGGGTTGAGGGTAAAGAACATCCCATTTTTACTTGAGCATGAAATTCAGTCCGTCAGAAAAAAGATATAGCGCGATAGAACGTGAGTGCGCGGCTATCATCTTTGCTCTAAAAAAAGCTGAGGTTTTATCTGGAAAGGAATCTTTTCTTGACTGACCATAAACCTTTAAAATGGTTAGATTCTAATTACGATACAAACCGACGTCTCTTAAGAGGGTGACTATGCATACAGCCATTTAGCTACAAAATTGAGCATAGACCGGGAACTCATAATAAAAATGCCGATTTTCTAATTAGAATTGAGGCATGAGAACCAAAATTGGAATTACATTCCTTAAGGAAATTGTGTGTCTAGTAAATTGTTTTTTTTTATATATATTTTTGTATAATGATACTCTGCTGCGTATCACGACGGAAGTAAGGTTAAATTGTTGTACATTGGTTTTTTAGTATGCTCTCCTCTTGCCTCTCGTGTATATTCATACGAGGAGTTACCGCTATAAGTTTGTGTTCGAGGAACAAACTTAAAGGAACTCTCCGTTATAGCGAATTCTAACGGTGGGGAACTGTGACGTCTGCCTAAAACCCAAAGGCCTTTTTTCTCACGGGTAAGGAATGTTGACCATCAAGAGAGGGGCTGGTAACTTGTCATCATACGACTGACAAATGGACCTAGGATTTTCCCTGCAAAGGAGTACCAGCGTCTGTGAATGGCCGACAAAGGGTCTAAAGGTGTCATCGAGTTTGGACGCGGCATCGGGGAGACGATCAAAGGATGGCGGCTCTGTTTTGATCTGGCATCTATGGAGTTTTCTTGAAAGGTTGGAAGTTCTCGAACGGGAGATCATCATTGAAACTTGCTGAGAGAAAAACGTTTTGTCATGGCTCCCATCCTGAAAAACTTTTTGCGGTAGAACCTCTACCAGAGTTCTATATTGAACAATTTTCTCGGACATCCCACCCTGGGATGAGATTTAATGTGCTTTGACCAACTCATTAATCAAGAGCTTCGGTTTATTTATTTAGAGCCAAACGGTACAGGCTCTAGATTGGAAGGTTCCTGGTTCGTATTCTCGGCTGTTGCCTCGTCATCTGAGCGTAGTTCAAAATGACGTTTTGTTGCCTTCGGATTTTTCCCTCAGCGGATTGATTCTGGACCCTCGTGAAAAACCCGTTGTGTTGCTCTGGAACGACGTTAATTAAAATTACTTTACCTTACCCCAGAATGTCGAGAATTGCCCGTTGTAGATCTGCAGTGCGACTCTCATTGAAATAACTGCGCTCTTTTTTCACTTTCACGACATTTTTTGCTTGAAGTTGTCTGTCTAGAGCTTGGCCACAAATATGTTGCCCTTGCGCCATAAAACAACCCACCGAACCAACTTTCCGTCAGGTTTCTCACTGGGCAGAAAAAGTAACCCGCCATAAAGCGGGTCTCTTTCCAGACATCGTTCTTTTTGTCATAACAACTTCCCCTAGAAATAAAACGTTTCCTTAGAACCGCACATGGACCGACCGAGAAGAAAGCGACACCCTTCCAATCACTTCGCGACACTCTCAAACGCAAAACAGCATCAGTGTCGATAGAAGTGCTCTGCCGAGCGGCGAAAAAAGAGGCGAAGCATTTCTTTGCAGTATCCATTAGTCGAGGATTAAAAATGCAATTCATCCTGAGCGCACAAAATGCATTAGACTAATCCAATTAGCTCCCGTCGGAAAAGCTTTCATTAAGTAAATAAACTCGGAAAGCGTCTCCTTTTAATAATCGTGTCTCTTCATCCGAACAGAAATAAAAAGCGAGTTGTTTGAGCAACGGGATGATAAATGGCCTCCGCGCTACCTTTACCTAAGTGATGGATGGCTGGTGCAGAAAGTTTCATTTCTTCTTCCTAATTCCCTAAAACAAGCACTCGTGAATGGAGTTAACGACAAATCCTGCTTGCGGATCGGATTGTGCATGTCAGTGGGCTGTTTGCGCTCTCTTTTTTGGTTTCTATATGCACTGAGTAACTCTAGAAATGTGTGTTCAGAAAGTTTGCTAGGTAGATATTTTAATTAAAGTCGCACTGGAGCAAGCGCCACTAGCAACTTTGCGTGATCTGTCCCGATGGCCAAGATCCTGTGAGACGACGAAGACAACACCTGAGATGGCCCCCTACTCTCCAAGCCTATGCACCACACCAACGTGAAGACATCACACACCGCGAGACGTACGCTAGCCCCCGTGTAGAAGGTTGTGAATCTAAACTATCCAAGTCAAATCAAAAAGTAAATGCAATATACACTACCCTACAATAATGGACCGGACGCCAGTGGATTTGCCTAAATTCCGACTGCTTGTTTGGGGTGTTTTTCGTTGTATGGTTTGGGAACTTTGCATGTTGTTCCCGGTCAATTGAACGCCGAAACCTACACGAACATTTGGGACAGTCAAGTTCTTCCTACGCTCTGGTAATTTTGTGGAATCGACGAATGTTACTTCCAGGACGACAACGCTCCGTGTCATGGTGCAGCCTCTGTCGAGAAGTGGTATCGAGATAGGGATGTAAAACGTCTTCCCTGGTCTTCTTAGGGTACCGACCTAAACCCCATAGAACATATGTGGGACGCGTTAGAGCAACCCTTACGGACCAGGAAACCACGTCCAAAAACTACAGCCGAGCTGGCTACATTCTTGCAGCGTTAATGGACACCAATACCCATCGCTGTGTATCGAAATCTTGTTGAAAGTATGCCCTGAAGGGTTACTTGTGTCATTGTAGCACGTGGGGGACCATTCCTCTATTCAAGCATGTATTATTTCCTTATACCACCACATACTGCTGTCCGGCCCATTATTGTAGGGTAGTGTATATATATAGTTCACCAACCACGCCAGTTGCTAACAAAAATATGTTTTTATGGTATGAATCTACCACAGTTGTTTGAGCTAGGAAGAGAAATACGAATTAAGATTGATTTATTAGTAGGGCAACTTTTTGCAACAAATACAACTTTTTCCACACGCTCTAAGCAGCATGTAAAATGCTAAAACCAAAATTCACCCTACATGGTGTGTATTGTAAGTGAGTTATAACCGCAACATAAATGCAACTTTTCCATAAATGCAACTTTTCGCATAAATGCAACCTCCTGCAACTTTTTAAACTTCACCTCAAAATATAATAAGCAACTATTTAATAACTATTTTGCAAGGGTAATATTTCCGAGTATATATATAAAACAATGCAGATGATTAGAACCCAAAATTTCGTTGCTCAGAGCTGCAAAACGTTTGCTGAAAATCAAATGTTTGCTTCGTCTTGTTGAAAAATCGGAATCGAAAGCGTACAACATCGAGACAGCAAATGAAAATATCAGATCGAGGGATTTTAAAGAAGTTAGTTCCTTGCAACCTCAAAGCGTATCTTAAAAGACGATTAGACATAACGACCTGACGGTTATTGCTACATTTTCCCCGAGACGATTTTCCTCCATGTGATTATTTGCTACTGTGACAATGTCATGCAACATTAGTCTCTGTTGAGTGCAGTTTTTCAATTTTTACTGGCCAAGAATCGGCAATTCAACGTCAATGTTCTTCTGTATTTAAGTATACATAATAACTAGGGAAACTTTTCTGTAGCAGTAAAAATGGGAAAAGTTGTATTTAGCATTCCCAAAAGTTGCATTTATGGAAATAAAGTTGCATTTATTTTTGATACACTAAATTCTAAAATAAATTATTCGTAAAAAATGAAAAAAATATATATATATATTGACAATTTTAGTCGTATACAACAGTATTATAATACATACTGACATACAGAAGAACGGCCGAACGAAATACAGTTGAATGGCCGATCCTTGGACAGTAATTTCTTTAACATTGAAAACGTGCGCCAGCCGCAGTCCTATAATGTGCTGCATCGGATAGCAGAAGCGCAAAATCCTTTCGCTCAACATTCAGAGATTTTAAAACGTCCCTACAAGGCGAACAACATGTTAATGATCGACACTCACCTCGCAAACTCTGCAGTCGATTACGCAAGTTTCCTCTGGATTATCAAGAGTGCCAACCAATGTGTTAAAGTACTTCTTGCCATTTATTTCACTTTCGTCTTAAGATGAACACCTTCTTACCATGAACTTGTTTGATCCGCAATACTTCGGCGTTCGCAAGATCAGACACATGTGATAAAAATATTGATTCAGAGAGCAAAAAATGAAATAGTAATTTGATATTAATTAATTTTAAGCTATATTTTAAAAAGTTGTAGGTGGTTGCATTTATGCAAAAAAATTGCATTTTTGTTGCGGTTATAACTCATTTATAATACACCCAATGTAGGAGGAATTTTGGTTTTAGTACTTTACATGCAGCGTAGAGTGCGTGAAAAAAAGTTGCATTTGTTGCAAAAAGTTGCCCTAATAATAACACTTTTGTGTATCACTAAATTTGTCCATAAATTCTTATTTAAAATTTTTTACAAATAATTTAGTTTAAATTTTAGTGTATCAAAAATAAAAACTTTATTACCATAAATACAACTTTAAAGAATGATAAATGCAACTTTTTCCATTTTTACTGAAACAAAAAAGTTGCCCTATTTATAAGTTAAAAATTGATATTGTGTTAAAATAAGTCTTGTTGAAAACACGCTAAGGGAGGCGTGTTTTACATTGGGTAAGAAGAAGCAAAATCCTCGTCTTATGGTTGTTTTATTTTACTAAAAAAAACCCTCATTCTTCCTGCGTGACAAATGTGTAGGTCTAAAAGATTCATGCTCGATTCGGAGTCTTGTTAACTTAACGCGACATTCTCATTTTAAATCTCCTTATGCACAATTGGATGGAATGTGAAATTGAGCCTTTTCTCGTTTTTTCTCGTATTCACGGAATAAGAAAAAAAAAAGTAAGTATTCAAAAAATGATGGAGCAAAACATAAAAAAGTGATGATAAACCCTGTTTTTGCCATGAAAGTTTAACTAAGCTGTATACTAGCCCGGTTCCAAGAGTAGCGGATTAAAAATAGCAGGGTTGGTATTTTAAGACTCGTTCCTACCCCAAAAGAAAAGATCCTTTTCAAGTATCTCCTCGAATTAAATTGAGCGTCCATTTTCAACTCATTTATTCCTTTTCAACACCATTCATGCCCCCAACGTACATAAATAAACAGAGTTCATTCGCTTAAGGTTTCTTGATTTGCGAGTCTAAAGTAGAACCCTCTATGAAAGTAGATATCGATCAAATGTATACGATACGGGTCAAGTTAAATCTAAAGTGGGGTCGACGAGATATTTCCTCCATCAAGGCTTGACCCATTTTGTTAATGACGTCATCATCAAGGTACAGTCGATTTTTGTCATGACGACTATGACACCTGGCCGTTGTCAGCGATCATTTTTGGAGAGTTTTTGGCGGTACCTCTCCTGCCTGGAAGGGTTGTCATAGAGAAAATGTGATTAGAATATTTGCCTCGGTTGGTAATTTTTTGCTTAACGTCGTACTAAAGCGACACAACGAGCTATTAACGACGGTCCGGGATCAATCCCAAGAGGGAAACATCCGAGGACAACACCACATCATTTGGAACCACGGTTCAATGACGAGGCGACACCTGAGCTGGCACCTCACTCTCCAAACTTCCACACCAACCCAACTTGAGGACTTTTGGCCACGTCATATTTAAAGTGCACCAGCCACCTCTACACCATACGCTTCCAAATATCCATGCACTGACCCGGATTCAAACCAGGAACCTTCCGATCTAGAGGCTAACACCGTAACCAACAGACCGGTTGATCGGCCTGGCCCGGTTGAGAGAGGGAGCTTTGTACCTGATGAAATGTTTGTTTATGCTTATCATGAGCTAATTAGTTTGTTATTTTTACACTCTCGTGTTTGCGTATTGAAAGAGAATATCCCAACGATAAAATCAGAATCTGAACAGCTCTCGTCTAAAGACGAGGTATCTCTTACATCAGGATGATCTGGTCACTTTTGCTAACGGCGAGTCATCTCTTTGAGGCAACCACCCAGAGGGTTAACATGATTTTACAGGTAGTTATTTTTAATTAACGTCACACTGGGATATGGGTGCGGTCCGGGATCAATCCCCAAAGTCAGAGGACAACAACACGTCACACGAACCACGGTCACATGCACAAGTTTTTGACAAGATCTTTGTCTGAACCTAGTCTCGAACTCGCTATCCTCCGGTTGCTAATCAGTTACTCTTCCAACCGGGCAATCGCGATCCTCCCACAGAAAGGTTTTCACAGAATAACCTACAGGTATGGTACTAGTATAACATGCCACAAGTTGAAATTAATCCCTACATTAGTCACATGAACGAAAAGGTTGATTCGTTGAATGTATTATGTAGAGGTAGTCGATAAAGCAAAAAGTAAAATAGTTTGGTATAGAATTTCCAATTTGTTTTTTAACATTTTATTCAGCATTCATTTATTCAGAGATAAATTTCTAGTGTGTTTAAGGAACTGTGTTTTTGTAGAGGAAGAGAATCCACGTTGTAGTATAAATACTTGCAATCCAGTTAAGTTGACGCGAAGTGTAGGGTTGTTGTGAACAAAGAATTTTCAACTGTACAGTAAGAAACATGTTTATAATTTTGATTAGTGTGAATCATGGTCACTAGATGAGAGAAACGTTCTTATCTGGAGACTTGATCCAAGTTGAGCATGGTAAAATGCGCCACTCCACGCCAAAATTTACGTTTGCAAGAGATATCTGTTTTACGTAGTTATGGCTGATTTCTCAATCCTACTTCGAGATGAATGCTCCATCACTAGCACGAGTTGTCTTGTGGCGGTAACTATGTGGACCATGGACTCGAAATAGAATTACACTGAGCCTTAGGAGATTCAAAAGTGTGATCGACTGCAAGTGTCACGTGACTACTTGGTTAAAAACTGTCTTGATTCTTCTATTTGATGTTTTATCGCTTCGTTTGGCGATGTAACATCCCCTGACAGTGTAGGTGGATGAATCAATTCTTTTGTGGGAACTCCGTTACCATTCTCAACTAACACCGACCGCACCCCTGTACTTGAAGTACTGGAACTCTTCTTCAGATTTTTGGGTAACTGGCGCAAACGGAACCGGAGTCCAGTTCCCTCCACACGCCTCTGACCGCAGCTGTGAACGCCATACGGAACACAAGCCAGTGATCTCCAGCCCAGTCCATCTTCCAATGCAGGGTGATTCGGAACTCACGGAACAAACTCCGAAGGGTTTTAGAGCACATTAAAAAAAAATCATTTTTTTTTGTACTGCAATGAAACAAAATGTCTATTTACATCATCATTTTACCATTACGTATTTACAACGATTTTCACAATAACTTCTCAAAGCTAACATTAATGCAAGCTTCTTAGAAGTGTGGCTTTTCAACTGCCGGGTTCCAAAAAAGGAATGATGGTCAAGAAATCTAAGCAATGCGTTCTAGCGGAAAAAATCCGCCAATCCATGCATCTGCCTAGCTTCATTTATGTTGCTCGTCCCATCTTTGAGCAGTTATTGTAGAGAAACGTTGTATTAAGTCATCGTAAGGTAATGATGTAAATAAACATTTTGTTTCGACAGTGAGATTCTCGTGTTTTGCGCCTAAGCGCGTCATGTCAACTCATATATATTGGTATAGAAAAGTTATTCTTTTAGGGTACTCTAACACCCCTTGGAAGTTTGTCCCAATAGTTCCGAAGTAGGCTATAGAAGTATTGATTGTAAGATTCTTGAGTCCCGTATAGCTAATATACGAGGGATTCAGGATCACAACCATCGAGACAGGCGATTCCTAGTTGAAACCACGTCAGATGCACATTTCTCCCTATATGTGTATTTCTCTCTTTTGTAGGGATTCTCAAAGTGTGTGCCGCGGCACCCTGGGGTGCTTCGTAAAGAGATTAGGGGTGCCGCGAAGCGTCCATGAAGCAGTTGCTATTATAAGGAGTAAATATCGTTCGAAGATTAATGTCGATAAAGAAATGCGAGTAGCTGTATCTTAATTTCACGATTCGAGCAATTGTGCAGTGAGTAGCAGGCTCACAAGACACACTTAACACACACATATACCTCCAATAGCATGCTGAAGGTAATTTTATTTGTTTTATTTAAATTTTCACTTACACCTAGTACTTGGTTTTCCAAAAAGTACAATTAAAGTATTTGTGTGAATTTTAAAAACGAGTTGTATTAATTATGTCCATGTTCTTACCACTTAATTCACTAATTTCTTCTTCAAAGTTGTACAAATACGAAATAGATTATATATATATATATATATATATATATATATATATAACTAGCAGAAATACCCGGCTTTGCTCGGGTTGAATTAATAATACGTTGATTGAAAAGTCTTCAATTATTTTTCATAAAAGAATGTTAGCATCATTTAAATGTACGGGGAAAAACATTTATTAACAATTTAACTTCTCCGTCGCTTCTACAGTTTACTTCGGACGCAAATATGCATATATGTTGTGTATCCAACCATATAATCCATTTCATATTCTTCACACTTTTGCTGAAATTGATTTTAAGTTTTCGAGTTCCCGTGCATATTCTTGTGCATTCAATTTCAGAAAAAATGACGAATTTTCGGTGAATTGTCTTGCACTTAGTTTTTCTATGAATATGTTTTCATTGTGCCATTCTTTCATCTAGTAAGCGATATTTTCGAATTTCATCATCAATATGAGAAGATAGTAAATTAAATTTTTACATCATTCGTTGCTAATTTAATTTGAAGCAAATGCACTTTTCCAGAAAATTCCATTCAGTGACATGTGGAATAACAGAGATTTTGTTTAAAATACATGTCATCAGAGTATACAAATTAAACCCAATTGATAACAATTTTTTAATAAACAGAAGTTTGATTTTACAGCGCTTTTACAAAAAGAAAATCACTTTCAACGAACGATTCACATGCATCTAAGTTGTATAAGAACAGCTTCAATAAATAGAGCAATCAACCTCGGCTTTCTGTCTCTTAAGACATAAAATTTCAATTTTTCAAAATTACTTAGTGTGATATTATTCCAAGATCAACTAAGTCTTGTTAAAAATTCCCGTTTCTCCAACACACATACAGTTTTAAATTAAACCCTTATGGTACTTTTTTAGATCAGAAATTTGGTTCCTAAATGGAAAGCACGTATCTATTTAGAATGATAGATGTAGTTACTTGACTATGGCGTAAGCTTTCAATAACGCCCATGAAACACGAAAAACAAATGAAATTTAGTTTATTTAATCGTCTTTCAATGAAAAGCTAAACCAAAATTTTTAAATATATTTTGAACTACAAAGTATGACAACCAGTTTTAAATTAACGTAACCCATCTTATTTTAAAGTTATTTTTGAAATTTTTCATGTCATTTTAAAATAATAAATTCACACTTAAAAATATTTTGATTTGTAAATTTTTTTTTTTACCTACACACTATTACGTATTCAACCAAAGATTTAAAGAAAGTTGGTGGAACTATACATATACCACCATGAAATTACTCATGTCTAGTGATATTTTGCAGGAAATAAATAAATAAAATCCAACTCTTAAATAATATTTCTGGAATAGGTACTATATCGGAACACATAAGCAAACAGAAACAAAATTCCAATACTTAAAAAAGGCAGAATTCTGTAAAAAAAATATATATTTTCTAGTATGTTGAAGTCTGACTTCCTGAATATATTCTGAAGTAAAACAATTCGACAAAAAACTTGAACAATATTGATAAAGACAATGATTTATAAGAAAAAAGAACACATATTTATAATACTTGGGAATTCCCAAATGTGACCGCAACCATCTCGTTTTCAACTCAAATACCCAATAAAGCAATTATAAATCAAATTAAAAAATTAAATATTAATTCTGAGGTTGCCAGTTACCGAGTAGCAAAATTACGCTTTTATGATCAATGAGTTGATCGTTTGGGCTTTTTGTGCTCCATTATAAAATTTAAGTAAATATAAAATTAAATGTTCTAAATATTCTTTCTTCATCAATCAAATATTTATAAATATTATTTTCATCAGGGAAAGACGTAAAAATTCAGTTCAAACATGAATATTATAATTTAATTTATTTTAAGGAAATTGTTTTTCGATCAACACTGGTGAAGCAATCTGAGATGCGTATAGCAATCGTTTTATACTCAATGTTATTTCTATGGCGATTTTGAATTGCTTTTGGCTTAGGCCTTAGGTCAATTTTAGGCCTCTTTGGATTCGAATTTTTCAAAATCCGTTCTTAGTGCACCCCTACGGTATAAGAAGAATCACCCTGCAAAATTTCAGCCTCCTAGGACTTGTAGTTATTGAGATACAGTGATGAATCAGTGAGTGAGTCAGTGAGTGAGTGGTATTTGAATTTTATATATATATAGATATACCACAGATATTATATGAATAGGGTGCCGTGAGAAAATTCTAATTCTCTTGACGGTGCCACGACTTGGATAAGTTTGGGAACCCCTGCTCTATTGTGTGAGTCGAACTTTCATTGCGTGGGCCTGTATATTACTTAATAGTGTGTGCCTTGAGCAGCCAAATAGGACCAACGCGCCACAAATTTAAAAAAAAACCTAGCTGAAAATTAACCATTCAATTTTAAAACTAAGTGGTTTCGACGAGATATCTCGTCCATCGAAATAGGGTCGTTTGTCGATACTGAGATGCCTCATCCACCCAGATCCGTATTACTTCAAGGGGAATAAATATTCAAATTGGAAAAAGTTTGAATCAGAGACTGGTTACCACTAGCCAGTTTTGGACGGGGAGGTAAACCGTCAGGAGGGTTGGGTGTGTTGCCAGTTTTTCAATTAGACGTGGCGTTCGCGTCGAAACAGTTCGGTTGACAGCACTGACATCTCAACGTACGTTTGAAAAGAAAAAGGCTTTGGATATGAATAGCACACATATAATGGGTATTAACGAGCATGGTTCGTGGGTACTGCGTATGTTGCCATAACTATACACGACCGCTAAGCTTGATTCGAACTCCCTCCTCTCTGATCGCGAAGGTGCTTGTACAATGTTAAAATGCGCCGTGTGTAATAACTACTGTGATTCCTGCTCCTAAAAGTTCACTGGAGATTGATGACCTTCGGCTCAGGTTCTCCACCAATTCTACTCGTCCAAAAAACTGCCATTCCTCAATCGTTGGTACTACAGTTCGTATCATTGTTCAACTATTCGTAGGGGAAATCAACATCAGTAGTATCCGTAGGGCACCACCTGCACGAGTCGCCCAGGTTTGGCGACGGGGACGCCGAGTAGGACGCCCCCGCATCGGCACATGGGCGTCGCAGGCGCGCCCTTGTGGCTGTTGTGCTTCCTCTTCCGCTTGCGCGGCCTGCAGTAGGCGGTCGAGAAGAGCAGTACTGAGAAGAGGCCTTCGATGAAGGCGCAGAACTCAAGCAGCGAGATGCCCAACCAGCCGCCGGAGATGCCACCCAGGTAACTGAACAGCAACTCCGTCTGAAACACACAAGTCACATGTCAAGCCCGATGCAGACATTCCATACTCATCATACATCTTCCCGGAATTACTCCACCCCATTTTATTCTTGAGAGTTTGAACCTAGGTACAGCCATCTGTTGTCAGGTACACGGAGGTTGGTGCACGTTAAATCTGCCTCGAATGTCGTCACGTTGGCGTAGTGTGGAAGTTTCGAGAGAGGAGCCAGCTCAGGTGTTGCTTCCGTCATCTGACAGTGCTTCAAAATTTCAAGGCGTTGTCCTTTGATCTTTCACTTTGGGATTGATCCGCCAATAGCCCGTCGTTTTGTTTCAGTTCAATTAACTACCTACCTACCCCTTTTATTCATTGAAATAAATTTTTAAATTTTCACGAACAATTGGAAGTTTTAATTCCATGTTTATCTATATGTCATGCTTAAATCGCTACTTACATAAACGACAATGAGACTAACAAAAACCAATTTATTATACATTTCTCCACAAATACCAACCCCTTTTTATTATTTTCATCCACAAGGAGGCTGTCAATTATGCTTCGTATCATCCTCTTCCTAATGACATTTAACGATACGTTTACAGACTAACATTACACTTTAGCTGTCCAAGAACTTTTAGACAGTCTGGTAAGAAGCAGAAGTTCTGTAAATCACGTTTTGCTAACAGTTTCCTCAAAAGGGATGCACAAGAGAAAGGAAATTAAGCCCCGTCACTTTTTAAGGACAAAAATGTTATTCACACGGACGAATTGTAACTCGATCATCCTGAAGACCGAATAGTCTTTCAAAAGAATTGTAACCCTATTATCCTGAAGACCGAATTGTTATATTTTAAACGGACGAATTGTAACCAGCATCCTGAAGACTGAATTGTTATTCTTCAGACGAATTGTAACAGGCGAACTGAAAGTCATTATTTATGAAAGACCCATTTTTAATTGACTGAAAATCCAGCATCCAGAATATCAAATAGTTATACTTTAGAAGAACTGAAAGTCCAACATCCTAAAGACTAAATTGTTATTCTTTGCAAGAACAGGAAGCTAGCTCACTATCCAGAAGACTAAATTGTCCATCTTTACAAGAACTGAAAATCCATCATCCGAAAGACCGAATGTTTTCGGAAAAACTGGAAGTTTAATTCTAACGAACACATTTTCCTTCTTCAGAAGAATTGAAAAACACTCCCCACCTTTTCTGATGTGACCAAGAATTTGCTTTTTGATTAAACATATCTCAACTCTCTTACACGTCGTAAAGTGCAAAGTGACTTACCGTGAATTCGGGAGTGTGGTTGAATATTTTGTGCTCCATTGATTGGTAGTGGATGCGAACATCTGACACAAATATTCTGTAATCAAACAATATAAATATGAATTTTAAAGAAGAAAACACGTTCTACAGAGCATTTTAAAACACAATCGCCGATTTGTCTCAATTTTCCGCGGGCAGTGCTTACAATTTCGGATTTCACATTCAAGAATGTTATTTGGGAACCCTCGAACTTTTATCCCGATTAGGTGAAAAGAGTAATTAGATTAATGCTTTGGATCTATAAATTAGATAACATAGTTTTGTGACTGAATATGCATCGATTGCGTGAAAAAAAATGAAAGAATTTGCTTTCGCACTCCAAGTGGTTTCGACGAAGATATCTCCTCCATCAAGACCGATTTTGCTAATGACCAGATGTCCTCAAAATAGTGCCAATGTTTTTAGGATGACAAGATAAAATTAGGGTCAGTTGTTTATTAATATCTAGTCTCTTATGCTAATGAGAAAATACAGTGTCGATGCAACCACCAGGAAACAAGGTAACTAGAAGACTGGCAACGTGACGTGGTCCGATGAGTCACGCTACAAGTTATCACGATCTGATGAAAGGCTTCGTGTATAGCACAGATACCATGGGACTGTGGATCCTAGCAGTCAACAGATTAGTTCGTCATTAGAAGAAAAACGATCCTATCTTGATCTCGTCATATCCCAAAATAAGCGATATAATGATGACGATATAACTCCTCGTCAGTAGTAAAATTGGTCTCATTTTGATGGTCGCGTTAACTTCTTGAAGCAAATCTTAAAAAATAGCACGAAGATCGCTGTATTCCAAGAATATACCACAATGCTTCTTAGACCTAACAAGTCCAAACTGATACCAATCACTGACATTAAATGACGAAAGTGAGTCAAGGATCGTATATCTCGTCATTGGCAAAGCGTATCAGATTTTGAAGTATGATATCTCTCGGTTAGTAGAAAACTGATTAGATCTTGATCTCGTCAGCATCCAAATATTGGCAATATCTCGATGACGAGATATTGCGTCCTAAACAAAACAGATCTTGATGGATCTCGAGGGTCAATCGAAGGATTAATTGGAAAAATTGCGTTCATCTGCTGAAAAGTACCAATTGCAGCCTTTGTTGAAGCTCGTGAGTTCCAACTGCAATGGCATTTTCGAGACTGGCAGTGTGCACCAGACACATGTTGTTCAAATTCGTTCAAGGAGAATTTTGAACAGTTCCGACGAATGTCAAGGCGACCACGTTCATCCGACTGAACCCACTCAAGTATTTACGGAACGTAATACTTGAGTGGGAAGAAGTTTTTACAGCCTCAGAAACCAACTAAAATCCAGGTTCATCAGCGTAAAGACTAAACTAACCATTTATAAGACTTTAATCAGACCCATAGTCATGTATGGGAGTGAATGTTGGACCCTCAATAAAACCGAGGAGGAAAAACTACTAATTTTTGAAAGGAAGATCTTAAGAAAAATATTTGGACCTACTCAAGAGAACACCGTCAGAAGGATCCTTTACAACCACGAAATTTACAAAAAATATAATAAATTCGGCGGGACCGACCTAGTGAGAACAATTAAAGCGTCACGCATCAGATGGCTGGGCCATCTCCTTAGAAATCCCGATGCTGACCCTACCAAAAAAGTGACTTTTTCCAAAATTGAAGGGACTAGAAGAAAAGGACGACCACCTACAAGATGGATTGATAACGTAGAGAGAGATCTCAAGTTTTTGGGAGTCAACCGATGGCGGGCGGTCGCACCAGACAGAGCCAGATGGAGGAGGATCTGCGAGTCAGCCTTGGCCTGTATAAGGCTGTTGTGCTCCTGAAGAAGAATGGATAGCTTCCTCCTCTCTCAAGATCCTGCATTTACTTGTACCTGGACAAGTGTGGATGTATTCATACTGCATACATAATGTGACCAAACCGTTTTGAACGGGACCGTCCCGTTTTTAGATAGACTGTCCCGCTGTCCCCAAGCACAGGGACGCCGAAATGTCCCGTTTTCAGAACCCACAGTAACAAACAAAACGGACATCATCTTTTTGTTAGTATTTATTGTAGATAATTCCGGAAAATGCTAAGCACAAAAAATTACTACCATCGTTTTCGCGATCAACGATTTTTTATTGGGGAAGATTCTCTCTCTTATTCGGGACAACAAATTGGTAATATCTACAACAAATTGACCTGGTTTTGTCAACAAACGAATGCACCGGTGCATTTATTCAAATGCTGACTGAATATTTAAATTTAGTACTTGTAATTACTTTAGGTGTCTAGAATTTTGGAATTCACATTGCAAAAAGGTTACTTTTCCCCCATCCGTAGTCAGAAGTCTGCTAGCTCCCTCCTCGATTGACAGTACGCGTAGACAGCTCGTGCATCTTTCTTGACGATTGATTATTGTTTTTTATCGACGTGTGTTATTATAGTTAATTTCCATTTCTTGTGCATGAAATCTTCACTTCAACAATGCCTAAACGTAAGTGCACTTTTAATGTTAACTCATAAACTAAGTACCCGTTTATAAAACACAAAAGTAAATTTTAAGAAATCCTGCCAAGAAATTCATTTTTATTTCAAATCAACACTAACTATACTGGAGCAAATTTGTTCTTCAGAAAATATAAGACCACATAAATTATTTATTTTCACGTGTTCCACACACACATTCCTGTTCTTTTCATTAATAAATAAAAACTATAAAGAGATTTTCTTGAATACTCATACTAATACCTAAAAATTAGTAGATGTCCCGTTTTGAGGGGAAAAAAATGGTCACGTTATGCATAGATCGACTTTCCAGAACATTCCGGCCACTACACTAGGTCGAGTTGCTGCACTGCGTCGGACTAGAAGAGCTTTGACACGATATAAGGCTAGCTATCCAGTGACCAGCGTATATTTTTTTCAATACCTTTTAACCTATTGGGTTCTATGACCGGTTTACTAAAAGAAACTAATATGAAAAGAATCATCGAGTCCAAGAATGTCTTTTTGTGATTTATTTGCCTTTTTTGGCCCTTATCCAATGGAGTATAATCGTTGAGTCACTCCACAGAAACCCCCTGCCACAGTTAAAGATGTCTTTAAGTTGTATAACTATTCTTGTGGCTATTACAGCACCCATCAACTCCAAACGGGGCAATGTTAACCTTTTAATAGGCGCAACCCCAGATCTGGAGATCACGAAACTAGTTTGAAAAGTGTCATGTGATGTTTTGTATTTTAAATATGCCATGGCTCAAAAAGCCTTTAAAGAGGAATCGCAGAACACGTGTAACTGTAAATCTCCACTTATTACACTCATGGTGGAAAAGTATAATTAAATTTTGCAATTCTTGTATTTCGTTCATCCTATTCCACACCAAGCTGCCATAACTCTTGCAAAACAGAGGCACTTTATTCGAATCAGGAAAAGCGTTATAAATCCACAAGGAGCGTAAATTTTTGCAGCGGTGTGGAGAACGTTTCTTTTTGTGCATACATTCTCATCCAAAGTTGACAAATATGATCTTAAGTCAAGCCCCAGAGTGCCTTCATTATTATTCCAAATGAGTCAAACACTTTCAAGTGTGAATCTGAGTGTTCACTTATTTCAATTAAAGAATTAGATTTACTTTATAAGTCTTTTAAATCTTTAGAATTAGTGTCGAATTTTCTCATACTCATGTTCGCGTCTTCCACGATCGAAACAGCATCAGAAGACAGCTTAAATGCTTCTTGTACGGTGGAACTTCCGTAAAAAAGGTCATCCACAGAAAGTGATTTGCTTAACATTTCATGTGCGAGAGGGTGTGTATTCATTCTTATATGCTTTGATATGAGTTTTGATAGTTCCAGCCAAACCGTAAGGAGAACATGTGACACCGAAACAATGTCTATTAAAATGATTCACTGTTTCGGGTTGAGTTATGTCACAGATTTTGAAAAACATGAAACAAATAATTCCGGTCAAAATCCGCGTCTTGTATTCGAAGGAGAGCTCGAGCTATATCTCCACAGAACACAATTTTGTGTTCTCTGAATTTTAATGTAACATCTATCAGATTCGCGTTCAACTTCTCTCCCGGAAGAAGGCAATCATAAGGCTATTATTAGTGCTTTGTTTACTACTGGCATCATATACAACTCTTGTTTTAGTGCTAGAAGATAATTCTCTATAAACGTTGCTTGTGGCTACACATTTCTATAATTCCTTCTCTTTATTGCTCCTTCATTACTGCGTTTTGTATCTTTCAAACAATAACTCATCACCATAAAATCTTTTTCTATTCAAAAGAATCTTCTTTTCGTGACTAAGATTATTCGATAAACTCTCCCGCGAATTTTCTGATTTCCATAAAAGCGATGCTTCGTAACGCCCGTGTACAAACCGCAATTGAGTTTCGAAATTACTCATACATCCGTAGTTTTTTTTTCAATCCAATTCATGATCGAACCAAAAGGGTTCCATATGCCATTAGCATTTCAAACCCTTCTCAACTGAGGATCAAACAGCCTTCAAAAGTAGGAAGTTGTGTCTAGCATTTGTTCTGTGGCACCTGCCCTGCCAACGTATTTCAAAATACATGAAGTCGGTGCCTAACAGCACTTGTATAGGCTTTGTTTTTTTCCATGAATCAGCAATTTTACAATCGTCTGAGAGAATGTTTTGGATTAATTTACGATTGATTTTCGAATACAGCTGGGCTCCACTCATCTCATCGGTGACTAATGCTTGAATATCTATGTATGTGTATGGTGGGAATCTACTGCGAAGAATGATATTTACAAGATCAAATTCCTCTTCGGAGTTATTGCGTTTTGTGAAAGTGTAAATGAACAAGTATTTCTGTCGTTAATGGTTACACATTCAATGTTTTCGCCAAGTCTCTTCTGACAAATGATTTTTGTGAGCCCGAATCGAATAACAATCTTACAATTAACTTTTTAGATCCACTTACTACTTGCTCACTAGAAGTTTGTGGTAAAGTGGTATTACTCTTCATTGAATGAAATTCACCCTTAAAAACGGAAAACAAAACGGTTTGATTATCCGGAACTTGTGTAACAGGCTTTTTCTAGCGTTTGCATTTGAGATGCGTTTTTATTTTTAGTTTCGGGGCAAAATAATGAATTATGCTTTAATTCTGACACGCTTGACAGGGCTGGATTTTTATTTTACACTGGGAAATTAAATGTTTACTAGCTAGACAACGATAACAACGTCCATTCTTTTTTAGCTTGTAGTGTTTCTGTTCATTCGTGAAAGATCTACATTTTGATCCGATATGCAAGTTAGAGCTACAGAAAATACAAACATTTCTTACAGTTGTGTTTAATGCGGCTGAGGTTGGGACATTAGTTTTAAATCTAGGTGGTTGATAATAACCTTTCGAGCGAGAAGTTACGTAATTTTCAAGTGACAGTCTAGAAACTACATTAGCCGCTTCTCGAGATTCAATTTCAAATTTAATAAACAGCACCGGTCTTTTCAGGATCCCTCTTGCGATGAAATTTTCCCACTAGATTATAAGGTAATTATTTTAACAAAATTTGTATCAATAAATGACCGCACGTATAAGACTCAATTCGCATGGCGTTCAAATTTCGTGTACAAACTTCACTTTCGTCATGCAAGCTTCTAAGTCCATTAAGATTTGAAGAAACCTTAACTGGCTCAATTTTAAGCAGCTTATTCATGAAAGAACTGATTAAATTTTCTTATTTACCATATCAATCCTTTAACAAATTTAAACAAGATTTATAATTTTCTTGCATGAGAGAAATTCCGGCAACAGTTTTGTAAGCTTCATCCGATAGTATATAATAACAATATAATAATAATAATAGATATTAATAATAATAATAATAATAGATAATAGATAGAGAGATAGAATAGAGAATAGACAATAGATAATAATAATAATAGATAATATTTTAAATACATAAATTTGTTAACATTACTTAATAACTCATTTGAGTCGATTGTACTTGTGAAGCTGTTGAAAAATTCTAGGAATGTGCTTTATAATCACAATTAAATGTGGGAATGTTTAGTTTAGGCAAATTAATAGCAATTGATGAATTTCTAATATTCAAATTAGAAACTAAGAACTTTGAGAAGATACAGAATGTTCAATTTTAAACTTCTGTAGTTTACTTTTTATTTTAAATTTAGCATCACTTATGTGTTCATCATATTCAATTGAACTTTGAATTTCGGTTTCGAACACAGCATTAACAGTTATTAAGTCCTCAATATTAGAATTTAGAGTTTCTAAATTCAGCAAATGTTCTGAAAGTTTATCTTTGTCACTTACACTTTCGGTATCAAGACTTTTTAAGAAATAATCCACTTTAGTTATTAATTTTGTACAGGAACTTCGAGTAAGCTTTCGTTTTGATTTTAATTTATCAATATTTTCCATTTTTAATTCTTGCGTATTTAAATGAAGGTTTACAGTAGTTCTCAAGTTCAAACTCACTGTTTGAATAATACCGCGAATCCGGGTTCAGAACCGTCAAAATAATCCAAGTAATTGACGGTTTATTCCAAGTAGTTCAAGTCGAATTCTCCCTTTCCTTACTTCCTTCGAATGTGTTCGGATGAATCCGCCGTGGCGATTTTGTAGAATGTTGAAGGAATCATTGAATATAAGCTCAATGAAATCAGGAACGAAGCAATTAAGTTACAATTAAGGTTTATTTACAAGTTAGTTATAAATTTTACAGACAAGTTTCAAGATAATTGGATAGGTTAAACTTAAATTATCAGTTTACATAAGAGCTATTGTGTACGAGCAAAACGCCTACGCAAGGCCTCCCCCTTTTCTGTCTAGAGATGGGCGATCCGCTCAGGAGCTGACTCAAAGAGTTAGCTCTCTTGACGGAGTGAGCGAGCGCTGATTCGTCAAAAAAGAGCTATAGCTTTTTTTTAACCAATCAGGGCTGAAGAGCGGTAACTCTTTTTTAACGAATCAGCGCTTCCACTCTCGAAGAGTCATTTCCGCATGCGATCACCAGCTCAGTGATTCTTTTGGGAGTTGATTCTTTTGGCAGTTGATTCTTTTCGACACTTGGCTCTTTCGAAGAATCATTTCCGCATTCGATCGTTTGCGCTCACTGATTCTTTTGGGAGTTGATTCTTTTGTGAGTTAACTCTTTGACTCTTTTCGATAACTATCGCTCTCGAAGAGTCAATTCCACATTCGTTCTTTTGCGCTCCCTAGCTTTTTGTTACTTTTTTGAAGTTTCAAATTTTTAAATATCTATGTACTATCATAAATGTTATTTTTTTAAATTTAATTCAATTTTAGATTGAAAGGGTGTTTTTACGGCTTAAGTCATATCACGCCTTTTAGCACTAATTAAAACTAGTCTTAAGGTTGTTATTAAAACATATTCTAACAGTTATTATGTTATTCACTTAACATTAATATAATAATTATAATAAAACCTTGATTTCTCGGGAGTGATATCATTTTAATAAAGCTACACAAAATTAAATTAAACGTAACTCGTTTTTATTGCATTGCCTTCACAAAACAAGGCATTTTGAAAATATTTTATTAAAAGACAGGGAGGGGACTTGCATTTTGAAAATCTTTGGGACAACGAGTATTCGAGGGTATTATATACCTATATCTTAAAATAAATAGTTAAAAATCTTAAGTACTTAAATAAATTATTAATATTTTTATTATTTGATTTTAAAATATCATTTAAATTATTAGGAAGTCTCATTTGGTAACTAAGTGGTTTTAGAAAGAAATCTTAATGTATCCAAACACGTCCAAGACACTTTTTTTAAATGTGGTATAGAAACATTTTAATTATATTTTTATGTTTTGTGTTTTAAACAATAGCAATGGGCTATAAATATTAAAAGTATATATTAATAATTTTGTAAAAATATGATAATTATGTATGAAATTTTAAAGAAATGTGTCAAAAACTTCAAATGTGCTACATGAAAATCTATTCAACCAATTTGAAAAATGATGCTACCAAAATAAACTACATGCATATTTCTAGGGAATGAACTAGAATAAAAGGATATTTAAATAAACAACAATTTTACAAGTGATTGAAAAATGAATAGAAGATTTTTTATAGTTTTACAGTCCTATTTCTTAAATAAATAGTAATAATTTAGAAACTTTTGAACTCAGCATAATTATTCTAGTTCATTCACTTGACAACATTATAAATAACAAACTCTCAAAAGTTTACTAGAATCCAGTTATAAGTTTTTGTATTATAACATTTGAAGTGAGGAAATAATGCAAAAATATTAATTTAGAGTTAAAGGTAGTTTCAAGTGCATCGCTTGCTCCCTTGCGTTTGCTCTTTGTGTAAACAATTTTGTTCTTCCTTCTCTTTATAAAAGTTCACTCCATTTCCAAAAGAGAAACCATTTAAATATTTGAAAAACTTTCTAAAATTATAGTAAAGCAAGGTTTAAATTTAGATTTTGCCATGTTTTTGGCCTTTTAATGGCCATTTCCAGTGTTTTCCATTCTTACTTCTTGTTTTCCCGCCTTGATTAAAATCTTAATACTTCTTCAAGTAATTAACAGAGAAAAAATTAAATATGTTTTGGAAAGTCAAATAAATACTCTATCCAATAAAATCGAAAACTTTTTTAGAATTCTTGGTCAAAAATGAGATTTTTAACGTGTTTGGATATTTTAATTGCTACTTCTGTAATCTCAACGGGTTCATGACGGGAATTACAAAAGTAGAAGTGTCCTCAAAGTAATTTATTCTTTATGGACAATTTCAAAGTTATATGAATTGACATGGTTTTGGGCCATCTTATGCCTTAGCAATTAAATTTTACAGCTTAGCAGCCCTATGCTGCAATGCCTATCGTCCTCGGGCCCCGTCTCCCTCCTTTTGTTGATTTTAGAGGTAAACTGCGCAATTGCTGGATGAGTGAGTGTTTCAAGTGTTGTGTGCGTGGGTGTTTCAAGCACGCTTGGCGCCTCTTCGTCTGGACACATGCGCTCACGTGACAACGAGGGATGTTCGATGGCCCAAACATATTGTATACATTTCGATATGTTATATACATTATTATGTATCTCAAAGGAGCGGTGAGTCATCAAAAAGAGCTAGCTCTTTTTAGTGAGTGAGCAGTTCCGATCCGATCTCTGAAAAGAGTCATTTTCCCCATCACTAATTATATCCACTCTGCTTCCTTCTTCCAAAAACACTCCGTTGGGTTCTTCGCGACATCCCTCCAAGGGGTCGTACACAAGTTCCCAATGTCTCAAGGGTGCTCGGGACCGGACTGTACACGTCCCCCCTGAAGAAGCACATCCGTATCCCTAGATACGATGCTGCTAAGCTGGAAACTTCAAAAGGATTAAGGTGAGAGCTCTGGATAGATATGCAACTCCCCAAAAATATAAATGCATAAAATTTTCAAACAGTACTACAAACGAAACTTATAAAGAAGATGAATGGGGATCTGCAAATAAATGCATGTTAGCATGAGGTACAACAAAATGTATATAAAATATTGGATAATATAGATGCTTGCTCATCACTTTGTTAAGAATATATAAAAGTCACATACACGAACAATAAAAAAAAACACATACTAACAATAATCATACACCTAAAATAAAGGAACTTTAGGTAGTTTTGCATCTAGTTTAGATAGGGCTTAAATTTAACGGGCAAACAGAAAACCCAAAATATATCAGAGGGCTTAGAAACCTTAAACATAATTATCACCAGTTTTTATCAACGCTACATTTATACTTCTTTGCTGGAATTATCCCTATGTGAGCCCAAATTATGTCCGTTGACTCAACTAAACTTCAATTTTGTCTCTCCACTTCGGTCTACTGTAAACTATTTTACCACGATATGTGCCAATTTCACCTTGGATGGAACCAGCTAACTGTACATTTTGAGTCCCATGACCAAAGGTAAACCTTTCCTTATTGCTGTCACGTGCTCTAGAACTGTCATAGAAGTATTATTCCCACTCCCCACAAAAGTCTGGTTTGCAAATGTACTTGCTTCTCTAGAACAAAAACTACATCTCCTATCACGAGTATCACACCATCTATGATGATTCTGTTCAATTTTAACCGAATGTTCCTTCTTATCTCTATCATCTGTTGAACTATCTTTCTTATGTATTTTGCTAACGCCCTCGGTTTCATTCTTTTGAGAGCTATCTTTCCCAAATTGTTTAGGTTTGTCAAAATGCAACTGATAGAAATTGTCAACATTATGTTCAGTCTCTTTCGATGAACTTTCATTCTTTATTTTTTCACTTTTCTCTTCTTTCGCCTTCTTGTCCGTCTTTACGGTGGAATCTAAATCAGTTTTAAATCCAGTTTCCTCTTTAGAGTCCGACTTCTTTCCTTCGACACTCGCTGAGCTCACTTGAGCACTGGACCTTTCTAGAGCTGTCAAAGTGTTATTGGGAGGACCAACGCTTTCAAACTGTTTGTGAACAATGGGTGGAGAACGATGATGCCATTCACGTCTTTTAAACTCCGCTGGACAAGGAATTTCGCACCAGTCCAGACAAGTGGATTACTCTTCATTATCTTCTCGAATGCTTTCTCCTTTCTTTTCAGACTGTGAAATTTTCATGCCATTCCGTTCAACAGGGTTTCGGTCATCTTTAGCATGATCTCGATTGGCAGGATAATCTCTGCTGTCTGGTCGAGGGGGTCTCTCTTTTTCCTGCCTCTCAGAACGATCAGACTTCTCCTTGGTAGGTTTTTCTCCGGTGTTAGAATCCTGTGGTTTATCAAATTGATCAGTTGCTTTTTCTTCATAATCTCGTGCATTGACCCACGAGTTAGATTTGGTACCCTTGCATTTCTTTGTATTAGCAGTGTATTCTTCATTACCACTAAAAACTAACTTTGCACTGTAGTCTATCTCTCCATGAGACGTTGTCCAAGAGCCTTGAGCATCATTTAGAAAAATTTCATCAAATCCTTTCAGGGCTTTCTCCGTAAGAGTTTTGGAGTCTGGAGGTAACTGTGGACCGTTCACGCCCCTGCCACTGTTTTGTAGTTGGCCGTCTGCCGACCCAGCGAATGGCCGCTGCTGTAGAGTTCCTCTTCTCCAGCTCCCTTGATACCTATTTTCACCTGGATGGTGCTCCGGACCAGTTCGAAACGCGGCTTTTACTCTGATTTTCTCAAGTTCGAATTCCCTATCAGTTCTATCCTTCCTATCGGCTATAATTAGGTATAAACGTTCTCGCACGAATTTTTCCTCATACCCCCGACAATTAAGGATCGAATTTCTAATATTGATTATGGAATGCTCGGATAATACAGTAACTCCTAATTCTTCTGCTAAGAGAGTTAAATCAGCTTTTCCCCCTTTTGAAAAAAATGCCACATTGATTTATATAATTCTCGAAACTCAGAAAGACAAAACCAAAAATGTTTATAGATGTGCCTTAGGTTTTGAATTTACCCCAACACACTCAGTGAAAATCTAAACAAAAATGATTTTTCACTCCTATTAACCTCAGTAAAATTAAGTCGACAGTACCCTCTTTACACAAATTGAAAAAAGGCCACTATTATCAATATATGAAAGTATGAAAAATAATATACAGTAGCAATATATTCGCGTACAGTACTTAATTATCAGTTCATATTCATGCACAGTTCTTTTGTTAAAACTTGTAATAACATAATATCAGGTCAAATTTACTAAACTCTTAAATAAAATTTTAGAATATCATAAAAAATCAGCAATCAAATTTCATATCATATAAGTATGAACACTTCAAATAATTGGAAAAGGAGACTTATCCTTATTATTTTTATTACCAGATTTTAAAGTCCAATCCAGAGAGATAGATTAAATAAAAGTATTTATCAGTAGAAGTTCAAATGCAATGATGAGAGTTTAAGAATTATTTATAATTTTTCCTAAAACAAAACTGTATACAAAATAAACGTTGGATTCACGTTAAAAATTAAGTTTACTGCTACTGGTGAGAAGGCAAATGACAGAGAGAAGAGGTCCAATTCTAGAAAGGGTGGTAAGTTCACCAAGGGAAATGGCTGTCCTGCGCAAAATCACGTGTTTCGATCGCTATAGGTGATCCTTGTTTTGCCAACTCGTTACGTGTCCCCTTAAGCAACCGAATGGTGAACAACTCAGAAACAGGATCCGTACTGAAGACCCCAAAACTCAGAGGGCAAGCATTGTTAACGTTTAAATTGAACTTGTTCAAAACTTGCTTCAAGTAGCACCGCCCTAAAAAAGTTGGAATGTTTCACAAACTTGTAAACAGTTTCTGGCAGCATGCCTCGGCTTTATTTTATGTCCCTATGTTGTCAAGTTCCTTCCTTTGATAATCAGATGAATAAATTGTGGACTTCCCCTCCCCCTCACGTGATTGAAGCTCCCAGATGATTTAAGTTTTCAGAATTTCCAAAAAGAACTCCTAAGAAAGAGCACTGAGCTAGGAAAGAACAAGTTTTCCTTTTGGAATTCCAGCAGCGAATCATAAAAAAGGAATCCATCTCGATTCGTGTTTGAACACAAATGATTTAAACTTCCGGAAACGTGTCATCGTTAGCGGCCGCGGGCGGTTGTGTGAGGTCTTTGAAGGGGGGCGTCCACTCACTTACTTTTTATCGTCCCCTCGCCTTCTCTTGTAGTCGTTCAGGTCCTCCTCGCTCACCACCTGCAAAGGACAATCCGTTACCAGAGACAGATCGACAAACAAGAGAGAAATAATGCATCGATTCCTTTCACCAGTAAGAAATACCGATGTGGGCTCCATTGATATGTTTTGCCTTTTGTAAGCTCCATTCGAAGGATATTTTGAAAGCCTTTGACATTCTGGAAATCGTTTAATTCCCGAGAAAGTTTGGAAAAGTTGTATCCCTAAAGGTTAATCAACAAGAATACCAGGACATAGCATCTGTGCTAAGGTTCCTTTATTGTTCATCATCATTTTACGCTCATTTCATAAAATATATAAACATTTAAATACACACCTTCAAATTAAATAAAATTGACCAAGTAGAATTCCGTATAATTGACTTCTAATATAGAGGAGGGAAGAATGAACCTGTCATGTTGCCACAATTAGGTTCTGAATGTCCACTGAATTACATCATATTCACTTGTCCAAACCCTAACTTCGAATTCACTAATATTTTTTCTATGCGCATTTTTATCTGCTGGATTTCTCATTGAATTCTGTCATCAGTCTGTTGAAGAATTTCACCAAAAAGACATTAGTCTTAGGTGGTGAGACAAGTATTTTTAGCAGTTCTTCAACAGCACATAATTCAAAGCATAGCTAAGCTAAGGCGAATGGATCCAAATGAATCCCATAGAAATATTTTTTAAAGAATCAATGGGAAAATTCTAGGATTTTATTCAATTTTAGTTCTTGATATATAGCGAAAGAATATAGTATCAATATATAATTTATGTGTGAATCGTAAATTGCTCTTCTTGTATCTACATTTTAATAATAAAGAGTTCACTTAAACTCCGAAGAGGCATTTTTTATTTAATCCTATCAAACGAAAGATTTTTGTTTTGTACAAAGCTAAATATAGATAGAACTAGCATTTATTTAGTGGTAGAATGCATGTCCTGTGTGTATTCCGTGTTGAGTAACCAGTCAAATCCTCTTCTTCCGGTGGTTTGTTCCTTTCACACTGAAAACTCGTCTTATTCAAACAAGGCATACAAGTTCAGAAGCACAAACACGTGTATGTGCTCTGCAAGTAAATAACCGAAAAGTGAAGCGGAAATTTAAATCCGATTGTGCCACGTATTTCTTTATTCTACTGTATGAATTTTATTAAAATATGAGTCTTGTCTGCTTCTAACTGGAAGACAAAATGAAAATACAGTGTGACCCAAAAGTCACAGACCATTTAAAAATAGAACTATTTTATCCATACAAAAAAATTCACATTTATTCTTTTATAAACAACTAGGTGAATAACCCGGCTTGCTTTTAAATTATGACCTCGATTGTTAAAATATGACCTCGCCATTTTCCTGTGTTAACTCACACACACAAACCCTTGATAACCATTTCCCTGTGTTAACTGAAATATACAAACCCTGTAGAACGTGTTTCCTACCAGGACATTTCCCTGTGTTAACCCTGTAGAACGTGTTTCCTTGTCCATGCCCATTTATTGCAGAAAAACAAACTTTAGATTTTTAAAATTCAAGGGTCACTCTTAGGACTACCTGTGTGCCAATTTTCATGGCTACAGAAGACATGAAAGAAATAGTCTGTTTTCTGCAGTCTACTAAAGCATAAGTGTACCAAATGTGTTGTCAATGGGTCAAACGGTGTGGATTTGTATAGATACACACATACACCCACATCCTTTTTTATACATATAGAAGATAGACTTCTTGGATATTATTTTAAATTAGTTTTGTATATTGTAATTGTGCTTGTTCAGAGGATGGTTTTCCGACCCCAAAGTGACCAATGTAAGCTCTTTGGGTTTATACAATTGACCGTTGTTTTTGCAGATAAAATTGGATAATTTTTACTCGTTGACTATTTTCCTAGAATTGCCTATAAATAATCTGAAAGAAATTGAAAAATCAGTTACCAAAAAGGTTATCTCTCTATATTAAAAAAAAGTTACCGCCGCCGCCGCAGGATTGAAATTTTTGTTGTTTAGCTCCATTCTTAGACGGTTTCCCGAGAAAGTACTGATCGGAAAAAAATTAAATTAACATGCTTTGTTCTTCATCGTATTCCCTGGATAATTATTAAGATTTTTTTCCGATGCGGCTATTAGTTTAGGTTTTATTAAGTGTTAAAGTTGAAGAAGTGAAATTTCTTCCGCGAGTGAGCAAAACACATTCAAATTTTCAGTCTTTAGTCGTGAGTTTTTTTTTTAAGAGTACCTCTCAACGTAAATTTTTGCAGCTCGTCGAGTTTTTTTTGAAATTTAAATTTGGTTCTTGATAATATTTTTTTGAAATTCGGGAAAAATCGGGACATTTTTGTTACTTTTTTTTTAAACTGCCGTATCTATATCTAATTACTATTAGTTTTTGATTTTTTAAATATCGCAGTATACCTCAGAATATACTCTTTCTTACGGTACTATTATTTTTGAAATCGGTTAATAATTAAATTGGATGCGATCAAAAGTTCGTGATACAAAATTCGGAATCTTCGGATATTTTCGCTACTTTTTGTTAAAACCGTTATGTCTACGGCAAAAACCATTATTTTTTAAATTTGAGAACATCACTGAATACACTACATTACACTCTTTCTTATGGTACAATTATTTTTCAAATTGGTTAATAAACAAAATCGATGCAATTAAAAGTAGGTCATACAATTTTCGGAACTTTCAGATCGTAACTTCCGATACAAAACCAAAATGGTCATATCTATATAGTATTACTGTTAGTTTTTAATCTTAAAAATATTGCAGTATACCTCACAATGTACTCTTTCTTACGATACAATTATTTTTAAAATTGGTTCATAAATAAATTCGATGCAATCAAAAGTTGGTGACACAAATTTCGTATTTTTCAGTTCGCATAGCTGGTTCCGCAAACAGTAGTGGGTTGCATTTTCGACTATTGGGTTTGCCAGATATCAAAAATTTATCGTAGCAACAATTTCCATAAAAACGATTTCTTTTTATTTGGCGAGGAAAAAGGCTCTCTTTTTTCCCTCTGTTCTCAAGACAGTTTACCGACAAAGTACAAAGTACAGATCGTAAAGTTTGGATATTAACACTGTTTACTTAAAATTGTACAGGGAACAAGATACAGAAGATTTTTTACTGATGCGGCTATTAGTTTAGGGTGCATTAAGTGTTAAAGCAAAAAAAAGTGAAATCAATTGCGAAAGAGCAATCCCCGGGGTCGGCGAGCGTAAGCGAGCAGGGCGCGAAGCCCTCGCTGTGACGTCATGTACCGGAAAGTGAAATCAGCAAAATACGAATTATTCAGATAGTTTCACTCTGTGAAAGGAATGTTGGTTTGCGAAGCAAACCAAATGGCATCTGTAAAAGGAGTGTTGGTTTGCGAAGCAAACCAAATGGGATTGCGCAGCAATCCCGGGGGTTGGCGAGCGTAAGCGAGCAGGGGGCGGAGCCCCCTAGTGTTTTAAAAGTATACAGTGACTTTTGGGCCCACATAGAAATACTGGTACAAATCACATCTCTTGTACACATACTCATTGCATAAAATGGGTTTTACTCCCAGACGAAATAGAGTTTATATAAGTTTTAGTTCGATGAGAACTCTCTCTCTCTCTACAGTCCCTCTTAAAAATTATTAGCGAGTACTTAATGGTTGGCTGATTTGGATTTTATGGCACAAGGTCCGATCCTAGAGGAAATACAAAAGTAGAGTGAGCAATGGTAACCATTTATGTGCCCAGGATCATGTGACCCAAACTGGTTGTAACGTGACGCTTAGACTGCTTTCGTCTGCTGGGTGGAAGCTAACATTCTTCATCTGATTGGTCCACGGGACTGGAGAAGGCGTCCATCCATTGATTCTTCTACTGATGGGTCCACTGATTCATCATCTGATAGTAGCCCACATATAAGTACTAATACTTGGTTCCGAATCGTCCAACCAAGTCACTTTTTCACAGAGCGATCACGCGACTACTAGTTGACTCGCTGGTTACATTTTGTGAAGCTCCTCTCAATAGCAATGCTCAGTCTGCTAATATATTTTACGTCTAGGGATTCGATAGCCGACAAGCTGCTCCAAACACGAGTTTAAGTACCACCTAATAAACTACTGTGCAATGAATGAGAATCACTATCACTCGTTAACTCGTAGGTGGCCTCTCCGCAATTCTTTGGATGTGAACCGAGCACGCCAAAACAGGAGGGTGAATGTAATCAAATAAATACCACACCATAGCCATAGGTCCCATTGCTTTAGTGGTTGGTACTCGGATCATAACGAATAAATGTTACAGATGTATAGATAATCTACGAAATATATGCAGGGTATCACTCATTCGATCGATTCAGTGCTAACTCAGGGGAGAGGTGGCTCAGTGGTTTTGCCCACGAGAAACCTGAGAGGCGACACAGGTTGGATTTCTATTTGGGTGTATTTAGCTCTTTTGGGTCGGTAAGGATTTCTTTTTCAGTGTATGTCGACATACTTTTTTAAGACCCTAACTGCACAGCCTACTTAGAGGGTGTAAGGCGGTCTGGAGGATATTCGTCAGGTCCCACAAGGTCCTTTCAAAATGCAATCGATTCATACAGAACAATCATAATGAACCAAAAGTAGTGTTACAGAGAAACTGCATCCCGTAGGACAACTCAACTGCCCTAGGGACTAGGTTTATAAAATGTACCAAAGTGAGCATAGAAATCGTAAGAATCGTGTCCATTTACTTGACATTGTTTGGCACAGCTTGACTAAATATGGCCCTTGAGACATAAAACGAAACTCAATCAACCTGCTGAAGACGATCTTTTTTTACCATCTGACTCTATTATCTGAATCTTTTTATTCTCATATACACATTTTACTTATTTTAAATCTACCTTTTATTTTTGTCTTAGACTCTTAATTTTTAATTCTTTAATATTTTTGTAGGGTTCTGTTCAGTCTTGTGTTTGGTGTAGCTTTGGATCTTGTCCACTTTCGAACCTTGCGCCGCCATAAAAGGCAAACATCCAATCGCATCGAACCAACAGCTATACTAGGAGGCAGGGACGCCAATAGATTCGTATACTTTTCACATTTGATGCCCTCTCCAAACTGAGGGATATGTTGTACAGATAATATAGTGGGGATGATGTGTACAGACCAAATTGAGGGTTCTGGAAAACCACAAAGGGGCAAGATGAGGTTTATTTACCACCCAGTTACTGCATTGACGAAACTTTGTAAGTGCTACGGGAAAGAACCGAACTTACGATTTTGTGTGTTGAAGTTGGTGACGAATCGACGACCACTGGGTAATAGGTGTCACTGAAAAACAAAGAAAGTCACTCAATGAATAAGTTGATGATCTCTCGGCGACTGAAAACAGCTCGGGGTTGCAATAAGTACGTGTATCATGAATGCAAATCCAAACTCTGAGTGGGTTGGAAGAGCTACCGGATTAGTTACCGGAGGGTTGCAAGTTCAAATACAAAGACCGTCGTGTACAAAAGAGGGCTGGTGTATGTTAATTCTGTCGGGGCCTCGAATATTCTCGCGTCGGCGTGGAAGTTAATTACGTCCACGGGTGGTCCCTTTAGGGATTGATCATTGACACTAGCCACTAAAACAATCTGAGTTGGAAGTAGCAGTATAATGGGACTGTCAAGAAGGTCTCAACTTAGTTTCATAGGATTAACACTTGCCATAAGGTTACTTATGGCAATATTAGATGCCTAATAATGTATGAGAACACTCAAATTTCCCTCCAAATAGTTTTGACGAGATATTGATTCCAACCGATCCCATTTTGCTAATGATATGTCGTCATTTGATGATGACGAGATCAAGATCTGTTCAGTCTTTGAAATGCCGACATCTCTTCCATCAAGATCTGATGAGTTTTTTAAAATGACATTTCGCCCATAATGATCTGGTAAGTTTTACAGTGCCTCGTAAAGACAATCCTCTGGAGGGTTTACAATTGGTGAGTGTTTCTGCGATCAACTTGGAAGCGTCTTACACAAGCTCGGTCCGCGTACAACCGTTCCCTCTTCCCAAAAACATTCCATCTTCAAAAATAACGGCCTTTACTGCATGGATTTAGAAAATTAATTCGGTTCGCCAACTTCCTTCCAGTTTTCAAAACACCGCCTTCAATAAACAAAGCGTCAAATTGCCGAGCGTAGGCGAGCAGGGGGCACACTCCTACAAAAAGAGTGTTGGTTTGTGAGCGCAAGCGAGCATTTCTAGTATAGTATAATAGTATAAGAACGCAAGCATCCATATTTAAGGTAGGTGTTCCAAATATCGCCTATCCTAACTATTTCTCTGTATATCAACCTCCTGAGTTGGGAAATCAATCTGGAACTAAATGTATATCACTAGGAACTATTCTTCTTTGGTTTCCAGAGATCCCATACCTACTTATGTCAGTTTCAGTTAACTGGTAAAAATGCAAAAAGTTTCCCAAGAGAATTTTCAAGAATGGGTTCCTAATATCGCCTACCCCTGTTCCTATTACCAGTCACCAGGCGAAATGAGTCGCTACTCTTAAAAACGAGCTGCTAGTAGAGCATACATTCCTATCTTTAGTATTAAATTGAATGTACTTTCACGTCGTATAAACGAAATTATGATTTGGAAACACTTACCTGGATATTCCCTCAATGGATTGGAGGTAAAAAATACGTTGATCACAGCTTCCAATATTCGAATGCAATAGTGTTGTTGATATAACTGATAGGAATTTTGCCGGTGGCGCTACGTGTGGCAAAACCCTAGACCGTCAAAATGACTAAATAAACTCATAGATGTCGCGCATAGTAGCTAGCAAACACGAGTAGGCGATACTAAGCACAGGGGCGATATTTGGAACACACACACACATACATATTGTGGTGAGATCCACACCCTTTAAGGGTTACTGTCGAGAGAAACCCGTGGGAAAGGATTCTATTGAAGCAGGCCGCTTCTTTGTGGACCATATCTCCGATTCTACGCTATCCACACCCGTAGGGAGTTTCTCGTGGTAACGGAATGTGTCGGCGAGTCCGGGCATTTTTTGGACTGACCGACAAACGAGCCAGTCGGTTCCTTTGATCCGTACCCTAAATAGAAGGAATTTGTCCCCAGCTGTGAGGGCAGCTATAAGAAGGGGACTGGAAGAGACTTTCTGGACTTCTTATTCGGACTTCTGGAGAGAGCGTACGGTGTGCCTCTTTCGTATGATCTGTGATAGATCTCTGTGCATCTAAACGAGTGATGCTTTTCACTCTCCTCAGTTTTTGAAACAGCAGTCCTTCATGTAAAATTGTATAAATTCTTTTATCTATCTAAGATATAATAAACTTATTTTTATTCTAAAAATATTCTATGTTTGGCTGGGCATAACGTCACAGCAATAGAATATAAAGTGGTGGCAGCGGGGTTGATTCGATCCCGCCACCTGAAGATTCCTTCGGTTTGTGATATCACTGTTCCAGTTGTGAGACAATCGTGCATCGTTTAAAAACCGTCCGGTCCTGTATGCAAGTCTTTTTCTGAATTGATAACATCGGATTCCAGATCGTTGGCTAGTGCAACAGTATCTTCGTCAGCGTAGTTTCCAGTTCTATGTGCCAGCGCCATCGTTAGTGATCGTGAGGCGGTACAACAGTATCTTCGTCAGCGTAGTGTCCAGTTTTATGTGGCAGAACCATCGTTCATGATATTCAAGGCAGTGCAACAGAGTGTCCTTCAATATCTTCCAACTACGTCTATGTGTGCCGTCATTCCTGAGTGCAGTGCGTCGTCATAAAAATTTACCTCCTCATTTGTCAGGGCCATGGTACCTGATCGTCGAATCTGTGAGTACCCTTGATTTTCGTTTTCTACTGAGTTCTGGGGCAGCATGTTTCTTTTATTGTGGTTATAAATGTGTGTTTAATTAATTTCCCTTAAATTTTGACTGTTGTTCTTTGTGAAGAGATATATATTTAGCTTGGCTATTGAATGTGATATACGTTAAATTTGAACTTTGTTGAGAGTAATTAGGTTAAATTATTATTTTTTCTGTGTATTGCAAGTAATTATTGAGTTGAACCATGACTTACTTAGCCAGAGCTTTAAAAAATGATTTAATTCTTCTCACAGAAGACCTAGGGATTCGTGCCGGGTCCAAAATGAATAAGAGTGAAATCATAAAGTTAATTAGGGAAAATGTAGATTACGATGAAGAATGCACAAAGGCTATGTTAGAAATGATCCAGGAAGAGAAAAAAAAGGGAATTAGAGAGGGACGAACGGGAAAACGAAAGGAATTACGAGTTAGAAAGATTAAGAATTACAAATATTGATAACAGCAGGGAATCTACTCCAAATTCATTTGAGCAATCTCTAAGGAGAGCTTCCCCGGAGATGAAAAAGATGATGCCTAAGTTTAACCTAGAGGAGACCGACATAAGTTTATACCTAAATATGTTTGAGCTTCAGGCAAAGAATATAGGGATTGTAGAGTCAGAATGGGCATCACAACTGTTATCTATATTACCACTGGAAATAGGGCAGATAGTTTTACGTGAGTCAGAACAAGACTCACGAGACTATAAACGTGTTAAACAAATTCTATTAGAAAGATTCAAATTGAGCCCTGAAACCTTCAGACAAAAATTCGTACAGCACACTCGAAAGGCAAATTCGAGATGGGTCGATTTTTCATACGAATTGCAGAGTTATCTGAAGGGATGGATAAAAGGGTTAAAGATTGAAACTTTCGAGGGTCTAAAACAACTCATGATTACGGATCAGATTAAAAGGCGAGCCAATAGCGACGTTCGCGAACATTTTTTGGATGAGTGGGGTGATATTGTATCCCCGACAGAATTAGAGGGAAAATTAGACCGTTATGAATCTGTGCGTCAGCACAAAAAGAAGGAAGTTCAGGTGCGGAAACCGATTTAGGGACATTTTAAAAATATGGGGAAGGAAAATTTCGGGAAAATAAACGAACGGCTTTATGCCGCTCCGCACAGACGATCAAATTCCTTTGAGGAAAAAAAATTAAAAGAGTTTGATAGACGGAAGACACTGAGGTGTTATAACTGTAATTCCGAAGAGCATTTGAGGCCAAATTGCCCGCTGCTCAAGAGAAGAGGATCAGAGCCCCTAAATAATATAGAGTCTTCCGACGATGTCGAAAAATGGTTGAGACCATATTTGAGTTCTGCAAAAGTAAATGGGTTCCCAATTACCATTCTGATGGATTCCGGGGCAACATTCGATCTGGTAGCCCAAAAATATGCTCCTCCTGGAACATTTACCGGTGAGGGTGTGTTTTTGAAACAACCTCTTGATGTTCAGCCAAAGTGCCTACCGGTAGCAAAAATTGAATTGGATGGTTATTTTGGCCGGGTCACTACAAAGGCTGCGGTGTTTGAAAACGCCTTGAACCAGGATAGATACATTTTGGGAAATCGCACTTATGAGCTGATTCGCGAAAATGCGGGGAAAAGGGGCAAATTAGAGGAAATCAATGCACTTACGCGTTCACAAAGTAAGCGTGAACAAACTCGTGTAGAAAACGCTGAGAAAGTCCCAAGTTTGGTTGAAATGGAGGGGACCGATAACCCATCCTTACAATCGGCTATTGTGAGTAAAAAGGGGACATGTCAAGAGGACGACCCGGCAATCATTAACAGCGATATTCCCGACTGTGAACAATGGTTTCTACAATTGAACCAGGACTCTGGAACGGGGGGTGAAAAGTTGACCTGTGACCCGGGAGAGTTGGGGAAGTTACAAATGGATTGCAGCAGTCTTCAGGCCATTTGGGAAGGACTAAAGAAAAAAGAAGGGGTAGGATTGAATCTGTATTATGTTGAAAACGGGATTCTGTACCGAATACAAAACACGCACTTGGGGGAAGAGCGTAAACTAATTGTTGTTCCTAAAGTATTTCGGGATAGATTAAAGGAATTATGTCACAATGTGGGGGCTTCACATTTGGGAGTGACGAAGTCACGGACCGATTGGCACGGAATTTCTTCTGGCCGGGGTGTCACAAAGAGATCGACGAATATGTACGTTCGTACGATTCTTGCCAACGAGCGGGAAAGGACTTTGACAAAAAGAAGGCTCCCATGAAGCTAGTGCCCATAATTCGTGAGGTTTTTTCGAAGATTAACATTGACGCTTGCGGACCATTGCCGCTTACCGAAAATGGAAACCGGTATATGATTACGGCGATCTGTCTTTCCTCAAAATACCCAGAGGCTGTGCCCGTCAAAGACATTAGTTCTGTCTCTGTGACCGTCGCGTTGTTGCAAATTTTTATCCGCCTTGGATTTCCGAGGGAGGTACAATGTGATAACGGCACTTCCTTTACGAGCAATCTCACGACGGAATTTTTTTCGCGGTTTGGAAAAAAGGTTGCCCATAGTTCTGTAGCGCATCCTCAATCGAACCCAGTAGAAAGGTTTCACCGAACCCTTAAGCGTTTGTTGCGAGTCCTGTGCATTGAGGCAAATAATGAATGGGATAGACATTTACCAGCAGCTCTACTTGCGTTAAGAACAGTTACGCATGAGTCGGTAGGATTTTCGCCGTCGGAGTTAGTTTTGGAAAAAAATCTGAGAACCCCTGACGTGCTATTGTATGAACATTGGGCTGTGTCAGGAGAAACCGAAAATCCCGTTACCGAACATGTTTTCAACATTCTAAATAGGCTAAAGCGATCTCAGGACCTAGCCGCTGAAAAAATGGCAGAAAAAAAGAAAATTGTGGTATGACCGAAACGCCGTTAAAAGGGAATTTAAAGTGGGCGATAAAGTTTTGGTGCTAGCCACTACCAGGCCAAACAAGCTATCCGTTCAGTGGCTTGGGCCGGCAGTGGTTGAGTCGAAACTTTCAGAAACCAACTACATTGTGCACTTGAGCGAAGGTAGAGAACGGTCGCAGATTTATCATATAAATATGCTTAAGCCATACCATAAATGACCGGAACTAATAAACCTTGTATTAGCGGGAGGAAATGAAATAGAACCTACAGATGAGGATTGGGAATTTCCAAATGTAAACGATAATCCCAATGTATTTGACATCGAAGAATTGATGTGAGGGAGCCACCTCAGGGAGAGATTAGACGAGAAACAATTGAGGCAATTGACCAATCTTCTGATGCAACATCGTCACATCTTCTCAGAGACCCCTGGAGTTACTAATTTAGTCGCACATGACATTGTAGTACTGAGAGGTAACATTGAGAAGTACTCGGGAGGCTAGGAAAAGCCAACCTTAAGGTAAAACCGGCTAAATGCAAATTCGCCCAAGATCGTGTATAATATTTAGGTCATGTCGTAGGTAGTGGTATCAGGTCTCCTGCGGAAGCGAAAATTCAGTGTATAAAAAAATTTCCTCAACCTAAGACAAAAAAAAACAAATGCGAGCTTTCCTGGGATTGACTGGATATTATAGCCGCTACGTTAAGAATTATGCTAACATCGCGACTCCACTAACCGACACTTTAAAGGGGAAAGAGAAACAGGGCTTGATAAAATGGTCACAAGCGTGTGAAAGTGCATTTGCCACCCTTAAGGCAAACCTAATAAAATTTCCTATATTGTTTGCGCCTGAATTTTTTACGAGAATTCATCATACAGTGTGATGCCCCTGACTCTGCAATCGGGGTGGTCTTGACACAATGTTTGGGACAGAAGTACATCCAATCTTAGTCGAAAATTTAGCCCTGCAGAAAAAAACTACTCTACCATCGAACGCGAATGTGCAGCTATCATTTTCGCCGTTCATAAACTGCATTTTTATATAGATGGCACCAGTTTTAAAATTGTCAGTGATCATAAACCATTGAAATGGCTAAAGACTCACTCTGGCACGAATTCTAGGATTCTCCGATGGTCATTAATACTCCAACCGTATAACTTTGAAATCGAATACAGGGCCGGTAAACTAAACCAAAATGCAGATACGCTTAGCCGTATAACAGGAGAATAATGTGTAATGTAAAGGCTTTTTGATTTCTTTATCTGTAAAAATATTTATTTCTTGTTTTAAACCGAGCTTGTTGTATTGAATATGTTCCTTGCTATAACCTAGGGATTATGTTAATTTGTATGTATATGTATATTTGAAAAATTGTATGTGTGTAGTTAAGTCATAATGCTGCCTGCCTCAGATCTCAGGGAAGGGCGAAATTTATGGCCGGGATATCTCACCAAGGTAACCCTTAATTATTATCTAAGTGTGTCGGAGTTGTGGTAAGATCCACACCCTTTAAGGGTTACTGTCGAGGGAAACCCGGGGGAAAGGATTCTATTGAAGCAGGCCGCTTCTTTGTGGACCATCTCTCCGATTCTACGCTATCCACACCCATAGGGAGTTTCTCGTGGGAACGGAATGTGTCGGCGAGTCCGAACATTTTTTAGACTGACCGACAAACGAGCCAGTCGGTTCCTTTGATCCGTACCCTAAATAGAAGGAATTTGTCCCCAGCTGTGAGGGCAGCTATAAGAAGGGGACTGGAAGAGACTTTCTGGACTTCTTATTCGGACTTCTGGAGAGAGCGTACGGTGTGCCTCTTTCGTATGATCTGTGATAGATCTCTGTGCATCTAAACGAGTGATGCTTTTCACTCTCCTCAGTTTTTGAAACAGCATTCCTTCACGTAAAATTGTATAAATTCTTTTATCGATCCAAGATATAATCGACCTTTGGGATTTGTTTAGATTTTGGGAAGAGTTACTGTATACGCGCACATCAAAACATAGCTTTTAGGAGACTAATTGAGACTTCTATAAACTGAACTGTTTAAAAGTTTCCAGCTGTTACTTTTAAAGCAAAACTGCTTCATTTCCTGCATTCTTTCATATTTGATGGGTAAAGCAACGCCAACGCTATTCAACCTTCATCAAATAATAAGAGAGTATACTCACTGACAAGGCACGCTGCACAATGAGCTGCAGTATTCTTTGTAATTTTCGGATAAACTATCAGCGCACAGTTTGTCAGCTGAAAGGAAAAAAGAGCTGTCAGCACATTTTTCCACCGGGACTCAAAATCGATCGAGAATTTTCTAAGGTTGTCATCTGAAACTTTTGTTGTCAAAGCATATTTCGAATTAGAAAAGTCTCACAAATCACGTAAGGATGTGGATGCGTCATCTATGTTAAAAGAGATTGCAAATTTAAGAGAAAACAGGTGATCTAACGAATCTTTCGTAGGCATCTTTAAAAAACAACTTCCAGTCAGAAAATTCTTTTTAAACAAGTCAATAAAATCGTACCAAATAGAAGTCATTTACAAAATCTGACACCAACCCCCCATATACATGAAATAATCATTGTTTAACTTGAACACATATGTAATTATTTCATCTATTTCTTTGTACACCTATTTGGACGCTTAGTTATTATAAATGAGGTGGAGATTTAATTTTAGAGACAGCCTACACGAATCAGTACAAAAATTTTCATGTCCCTTCTCAATACTTAAAATAATCAACAATTACTTTCAGGTCCCTTCTGATCTACATATATAATTCTTTTATGTGTCATACAAAAGACGTTATTTGTTATCGCGTTTTGGCAACACTGTACGATTGTTTGTTAACCACGAAACCTCGCGCCCCAGCTAAATTTATAGCGTTATCGGATAAAATTGTATTACAAAAAAAAATAATATTAGTCGAGCTCTGTTGGAGCTTATAATAGAAATCAAAGAAGTCGGACGATACGAGCCAATGAAAGCTTAATTGAAAGCGATTCAAGACGTAATGTCAGAACTTTTACTATTGTATTTATTTTTACTATTTGGTTTTACTATTTACCTACATAATTTTTACTATTTGCTATTTTTATATACATGAGTTTCTTTCAAAATGTCAAATACAAGGGCTCTTTTCAGGGCCATTAAATAAAACGCAATTTTCAGGGCCAACATTTATCAACAACAACTTTTGACAACAAACTCAATGAAAAAGTGTAAGGGTGGCTCGATTACTGTGGAAATGTACACACAAACAACATGCTGGGTATTCAATTTTCAAAGCAACGCTCACATTTCGAATCAAAATTTGCTCAAAGTTTTCATTTGACCGAGTTCTGATTTTACTGAATAACTTTTCTGTAATACAACACATTTATAATTGAAAATTATATTTGGAATATATTTTGTAAGCAATCCCTTCTGCTAGGACACACGTCTTTATTGATTCGAGCGAAGCGAGCAAGGTTCGCTCAGCGAACCTCTCTCCTCATACAATCACATTCGCCGGGTGTTAGCGACCAGGGGGGGGGGTCGCCCCCTAGTACCTATAAATTAACAACGGAAAATCCCCTTACTGGTAGTTGGACAGCGGTAGACCACTTGGAACAGTAACGGATTAGCATTCAGAGGGTTGCGGGTTCGAAACTCGGCCCAACTATACACCATCGTGTACGTGAGGGCTGGTGCACGTTAATCTATCAGGTCCTCAAATGTCCCCACGTTGGCGTGTTCAAGTTTAAAGTGTAGTGCCAACTCAGAGGTTGATCTCGTCATCAGATCGTGGTTCCAAATGACGAGATGGGGTCCTCGGATCTTTCCCTTTGGGATGAATCGCTGATAGCTCTTTGTGTTGCTCTAATTAACTACTTACCAACCACATGGTACGTGTATACTTACGTTTTCGTAGTCATTGACTGGGTTAGAACCCTTCGTACTATATTGAATGAAAAAACTCAAATGTGTAAGCGAATGATGCAAAACAATTTCTAAATATTTTGATGGTAAATATTTTTATGACGCTAAGCAGTCAAGACCTACTTCCATTCCAAGTATAAGTTCAAACCACACAGAAGAAATCTTTCTAGCTATGCAATTGCAATACTTTTCCGAACAAGTCACGGAAACAATAAACATAAATAAGATCACCTCTTTTGTGGTACGGAAATCCTTGACTGATGCTTGTCTGTCCTTTTTTGGACGTTGCTCCGTAAAATTCAAATAACCAGCAAGCCTAATATATCACCATAGGCGTCAAAAACTGGTTCAGATGAGATGTATGATGGCATTACGTCTCATATTAACGCCATCTACAGCTACTATCGTATCAATTGATACCTCAATTAATATTATTAAAGCGAAGCAATTAAACCTTAATTTTTTTAAATAGCATTGTATTTATGAAAGCCAATAATGATATTTCGGTAACTCTCATTCAATTCCAAAACCGGCTTTCGTGAATTGTTCTAAAGCACGATTGGAAGTTGGTTACCTTTAGTGATCTCGTGCGGATCATAAGGCATGGCGTCTGCGAAGAGGACGACGTTGTCTGTGACGTAACTGTGCGGACACTCCTCTTTCTGGTGATGCAGGAGACACTCCACGGAACACATCTGCAACGAAACAACTTTCAGGGGTTCCACTTTTTAGAGCTTAGGCAGCGAAAGCAAAGAGAAGCCATTATAAACCATTCTATCCAATCACCTACCAAGACAAATTTCAAGAAACTCCAAGTTTTCAAGGATTTACTCTGCACTGGAACAACTAGACGGTTCGGGATCCATACCGAAGGGAAAGATCCGACGACAACACCTCGTCATTTTGAACCACGGTCAGGTAACGAGGTCAACACATCCAATTGAAAAACAGACGAAACGTTTTATGGCAGGCTTTCGACGAGGAATGGTTCTGCTTTTACAATCGTTTCTGAGCATCAAGTAGAAAATGAACATGATTTATTTTGCCTTGATTGATCTTTTTTTAGACCCTGGCCATGCGGGTATTTAAAACCATCCTACCAATTTCATCCCTTCACGGTCTTTTCAACGAGATATCATGCAAACCTAGATCGGACCAAATTTGGTAATAAAGAAATATCTCGTCATCTAGGTATAGTCAATGTTTTTGATGGTGACTAGACCACGATCTGGTCAGGTTTTTTTTAATGACGAGATTTCACGTGCTTCAAGACCTAGTCATGTTTGTTGATGACGAGGTGTCTCGTCTCCAAAGATCTAGTCAGTTTTGTTAATTTCGAGATCTGGTCAGTTTTGACGAAGTTTTTCAAATGCTAGATACCTCATCGCCATAACCACCAAGAGAGAAATGACCGCATTCATTGCTCAATCTTGTAATCACTTGCCTGAGGGGGGTGAACACTACAAAGTTCCCTTGAATCACGTCTCCTCATTGAAACACCTGCTTCTACTGTAAGAATACAATCAACAATTCACTCTGTTCAAAAATACAGCCTCTCTCCCCATTCGTCCTGAGTCTTTCGTTGTTTCTTTATGGCGCAGGGGTTACATTTGGCCATACTGCGCCAGACACAAGACATACAATATCAAGTAATGGACACACAAAGAAAGTTTTACTGATTCAGAAGAGAGAAATACGTCAATGTAGGAGTGACAGGAATCGAACCTGCACCACCTACAACTCGAAGGTTGCTAGGGGATACTCATTTAGCCCCCACTCGTCTTTGGAGTACCCCTCAAAACAGTTAGTGCGACTACTTTGTTTCCAATCCTCGTGAGACTCGTCATCTGACCGTGGTTCAAAATGACGTGGTGTTGTCTCGGATCTTTCCCTTAGGGGATTGATCACGGACCGTCATCAATTGTCCGTCGTGTTGCTCTAGTAAGACGTTAACTAAAAATTACCACATTTTTATCCAACCCTCTTGAATTGCAGGAGAATGGCGAGTGTATGAAAGTGTCTTAATTTAGCGATGGATAACTAAGAGGTTCAGTTCTAAGCATGCTCGTGGAGGATTCGATTTTCGGCAGTGGGTACTGGCCGCGTTCGAAATCTGGAATTGAATCATACGCTGAAAAGCGTGTGATTCGGTTCCCGATAGATTCTTTGGTTTAATTCGATTCATTTCCTCGTCTAGTTTTGGCAGCATTAATGTGAATAGGTTTCGGGAGCGTGGTCGAACAAGAAATCTGCTTCGAAATTATTGAAGACATTTAATATGCACAGACTCCGAAGACAAGTAACTAAACAATCATAAATAGGAAATTGGATAGGTAAAACAGCTCGCTGAGTTGAAACACGTCATGAAAGAATCAAATTACTTTTCTTGAGTTTAGTATCTACCTAAGCTTCTAGCGTCGAAAATCAAATCGTCCACGAGCATGCGCAGAATAGATTCCCTTATGAAACCATCGCTAGATTGAGACAGTAGTGTGTAAGAAGATAAAAAGTACTCACTCGAGGGGAGAGATTCATTTCCGACAGTGAACTGAAGGGCAGGTGTTCGAAGTCCGTGCAATTCGTCTTGAAGGGAAGCATCAGCAAGTTCACACTCACCTGACAAAGAGCAGAAGAATCTTATTACATGCCACAAATAAAACAGCTTTTTTAAATCACAAATGAGTTTGGGGGTAAATATTCGGCAAAGGGTATATGCCAGAAATGCCCAACCTTTTTGCTTGCATGGTCCCCATTTGCAGAACAGAAATTGTTTAGGTCTGTATATAAATTGCAATCTAGCTCAATGTATATATATATAGAAATCAATAATGTTAATTCACTAGTCATTCTTACCCATTGTCAATACTTCTACTCATTAAAAATAGGTTTCTATTTTTATCTCACGGACTCGTCAATTTATATCTTACTTGTAAAGATTTCAAATAAAAAATACATTATTTATTCCCTTGAGGTATAAATGGATAACTATTTAAATGTTAAAACTCAGAACACCTTCATTTATCCTTCCTCCTGATTTATCTTCGTATGCCCTCAAGTGCGTCTGGAGCAAAAACCTGTTCCAAACCGTCATCGGTTCTAGGTAGGGATTTGTTTTCCCTCCTTGGATCTTCATTCCACAAGTCTGTTTGTTTTCCATTCAATCTCATTTCTATGCCCACTTTGTATATTTGATAATCACTCGTCTCTAGGAAGTTCGGTTGTCCTACATCCCCGTAGGACAACTGCTCTTCTTAGAAATGCTCAGCAGGGTCAATGGAACACTACTTTTGTTAATTACTTATATTGGTTCGGTTTCAATTGTATTTGTAGTATCCGAGGGAACCCTGAGGACCTAATGGGGCCTGACAAATGTTCTCCCGACTACCTCTCCTGTAGTCTTACATCCCCTGGGTAGGTTGGAAGATTAAGGTCTTTAAAAAAACAGATGTAAGCAATAAAATTTCCCTCGTTTTTTATTATAACATGAAAAAGAGGGGTAACATAAACAAGAGGAATATTTGACATTGTTTTAGTGAAACTCAAGCATCAGTATCTGGATTGATAGAAGTGGATGAAATTCTTAGGAAGTTCTCTTTTTAGAAGTGCTCGTCAGAAAAATTGTACAAATTTATGCTCTTGTGGTGCTTAAAGCTTTGGATAAAGCCTTTGGCAGAAGACGTACGTGGTTCAAAAGTATATATAAAGCCAAAAAGCGTTGACATGAATAAGGCGTGTCGAGGGATATTTGTTTCTTTGGGAAGATAAGGCTTTGAGTCATGAAAAATGTAGCTAAAAATCACTTAACATTAAGCGTTCGTGATTTTTGTGAGGTCGCATAGGGCCCTCATGTTGTGAACCCCGTGGTCTAGGCAATAATGCCTCGCACAAGCTGAAGCAATACTAATATTTGCACACATTACTCATCGTATTCATTCGTCAGCGTCTACGATTCGAAATGTATGCAACTATATACATGCCATGCAGAAAACTTGAACTTTTTGTTCACTAAATTCTAATTATAAATCTGTTTGTGCCTTTGAATTCCTCTTTCTGACACTCCGCCTTAACCTTCTCAATTGATTATTATCATCTAGTGGTATAATTGTCCCTTCTCCAATGCCAAATAAGGCTCCTATGGCGATATCCAAACAACAAATACCTCCCCAGACTCTCTTCAATGACACTTCTCTGTTAAATTTTCCAAGATCAATTTATAAACTTCAGAAGAAAAGTAATGTTTTACTTATGTACCCTTTCTTCTCCGAATTCGCTGCACATTCTAATCCGGGCTGTGCTTACCTATGTATTTCACATAGAAGCATCAAAAAATAAATCCCAAAGAATGATCGAGAAGTCCTCTATAAACTTAAAGCAATTTTTATGAAAAAATTGAACTTAGTGATACAGGTCGATTGGGTGCGGCGGTGGAAGAGAGAGAGAGAGAGAGAGTGGTTGAAATTAAAAGCACCAACTCAATATACAGAAACAAAAAAAAAACTTCGATTTCAGCGTCGTTTAAAGTTAACTAGAAGAAAGTTCTGAAGTAGGTAGGCCGTTTTTTGACATTTCTCAGTCTACTAGACGTATCGCTTGAAAGTCTACAAGACCACGACTGACGCAACGTGCACAGCCCTCACGTACACGAAGGTCTTTGATTGAATCGAGTTTCGAACTCGCTATCCTCCGGTTACCAATTCGCTACTCTTTCAACCTGAAGTGTGGTCCTTTCTCCATAGATCCCCCAAACAACCAACCAGGCAAACAAGAATTGGACTAAAAATATCTTACTCTATTTGAACTCGTAAGCCCCCTTTGCTTCTCCGCTACTCAACTAACTGGAGTACCGCGGCCCCCTCGCGGAAATGCAGTTACAAGAACCCACTTCCAAGGATTAGGGAGAATGGAAACCAGGCAGAAAGATCGTGATATGTCGGGGAGGTTGATGTCAGTCTATAACTTTTGATGGTGCGACATTCTGTTGTTGTTGTTGTTACTAATCTTAACTGGTCTAGCCAATAGGCTATACCAGATCCATGAGACCAAAAACACTCAAAAAGTCCAAGACCAGGAGGGGATTCTGCGTCAAATCCCCTTTTCAAGCCTCCAGCAGGTTACAATCTCCACACATGGGGAAGGTCTTATTGCCCTGATCAAATGTAAGGCACCTCAAGTAACCACTTGGGAGTCTTGGCAAAGCAGTCTGCTGGACACGATTGCCCGCAAAAGCAATAGCTCCACCGCTTGCCACTCTACCAGTCGTGTGCGCCAAGAATAAGCGGTGGTTATCGTCGCCACACTCTCTACTACTTTCATATGCTTGGCGGCAGTTCCGGCATCCACTATAGGATATTCAATGAGAATTATTATAAATTATCTCCTCTTGTGTGAGGGAGGCAGGGTGTGGTGATTATTTGAGGTAGGCAAACGCTCACCTTCTCCACTGCTAGGCTGTAGGTGTGCTCCGCGTACACGTGGATTCCGTGGGCGAGGATGTGGGGGTAGTCCATGTCCTCGTGCAGGGTGACGATGAGTCCGGGAGTGAGGGAGTCCGGATTCAAGTACTCGTCCTCCTCCACGTTCAGGAACAGACTCATATCTACAGAACAGACAGGAAGCAGCAGGGGATTTTAGCATTTGATTGTGTCAACTGTACAATTACTGCAGATACAAAACGCGCACACATCACGTATAAAACGCTTCCATTTTAATTCCGCCGTGGTTCAAAATTACATGTCTTCGGATCCCCTCCATCGGGGGTTGATCCCAGGCCGTTGCCCGTAGTGTATTTTAGAGTGACGTTAATTAAATACCTACCTACCCTTTTAATTCCGTTTGAATAGTTTGGCACACTATTTACGCCGTACTGATAAAAGTCACAGGACACCTGGACTAGGAACAAAACATGGCATTTGTTTTGGGGTCTGACTATAAATGAAATTTTCAATTTCAGACACCACATAGTACAAAGATAACTACAAGTAAGTACAGACTGAAAATCAAGAACTGGTAGGTAATTAATTAACGTCAAACTGGAGCAACACAACGGGTATTAAAATTCAAGGAAATAATGTCCTATATAAGTGTGCTAATTTTTTGTACCTAAACACTGAAGGTAGTTGAATTTAAGTCGCTCTTGGGTAACACGACGGGATATTGGCGACGGTATGCGATTCATCCCGAAAGGAAAGATCCGAGGACAACACCTCGTCATTTTGAACCATGGTCAGATGACAAGGTCAACACCCTCTGTCCAAACCAAATAACTGCTATAAAATTATATGTTTGTTACGTGTTCATGTCTTATGGATGGAATTAACCCTCGTGTAGCAAAATGACAAACCAAACCATCATGTAACGTCCACACTAATCCTAAATACTATTTCCCCTAACATCAACCTATTTTAAATTCTCTCTCGCTATATGTGAATGTCCCCCTAAACCTCCTTAGTCTAGTCTATCTCCTCTAACCACAACCTGCGCGCAGTGACAATAACGTTTACCTATAACTCATATCCTTTTTCTCTTTCCATTTTCTTATAAAGCTTTTAAATAACACGTGAAGATTCACTGCTTACCTGCCTCTTAAATTTTATTTCTTAATAGACTTGGAGACCAAATATTATCTTCAAAATGTTACCTAAATCTTGAATTTTTTTTAATCAAATATTTTTGTATCTATTGTTGTTTTTTTGCATGACGTATAAGTTTAAAATAGTTAGACCTTTAATGCAGCAGCTCGGTAGGAAGAATAGTGGATTCGGAACCCGAGTTCGATCCAACCAAAGACCGTATTGTACGTGGTGGCTGGTGCACGTTCAATCTTCCCTGGCCTCAAATGTCCTCATGTTGGTGGGGTGTGGAATTTTGAAGAGTGAGGTATCAGCTCAGGTGTTCTCGTCGTCTGACCGAGATTCAAAATGTCGAGGTGTTGTCCTCGGTTTTTTCCCTTCGGGATGGATCCCGGACCCTCATCAATGGCCTATTCTGCGACGTTACTTCAACTATCTACCTTCAATGCAGATATCTGCCAGTGTCCGAGTCCTACAAACAAAATCGAAACATCCTCCCTATATTCGAGCATCCTTCATAGTAATTTTGCCGACCCACCGGTCTGGTGGCTAAGGTGTTAGCCTCTTGATCGGAAAGTTCATGTTCGAATCCGGGTCAGTATGGATGTTTGTAAGCCTATGGTGTAGAGGTGGCTGGTGTGCCTTCAATCTGTCGTGGCCGAAAGTCCTCGCGTTGGGTAGGTGTGGAAGTTTGGAGAGAGCCAGCTCAGGTGTTGCCTCGTTGTCTGACCGTGGTTCAAAATTACGTGGTGTTACCCTCGGTTCTTTCCCTTAGGGGATTGATCCCGGACCGTCGTCAGTAGCCCGTTGTGTTGCTCTAGTACGACGTTAATTACAAAAATTACCTATCATAGTAATTTTAAAAGGAACTATTCCTCAAAGAATAACGTCTAAATTCCGACGCGGCCAAGTCGAAATGTGAATAAGTTTCAAACTTTTCAATGACACCACTATTTTCAGCACCAAATTACAAATCAATAACGAAATTCAAACCCGGCGAACGAATTTCATTTCTCTAGCCGCTTATGGATAACGTGTACGGAAATGTTTGAGCACATAGTGTTAAATTATCCTGCCAGTCCTTTGATTATGTCATCTTCTTATCATGCTTAACCTTTTTGTTACGTTGCCTTTTAAGGTGAATTAAAAAAGAGTAGTTGGATCAATTAAATGAATTATTAAATAATTTACCAACTGGTGCTGAAACCTCCAAGGGACAATACATCTCGTCCGTCAAGATTAGATTCGTTTTGCCAGGGACCTCGTCCAGAGCAAACTGCCTTTTTCCTCCTAGAAGGGTCATACTGAGAGGAAAAAGGCTGTTTGTTCTATAAGGACTACAAAGGGTCCTTCGCTCAAAATGATTGACACTTTGGAACAGGTTTTGACTTGAGAGCCTGATCACTACAGGGTTTCTGACCACCAAGAGTGTGGCTAATTAACAAAGTATTGGAGCGACACCACGGGCGATGGTCCGGGATCTGTCTGGAAGGGAAAGATTCGAAGACAACATTTCGTCATTTACAACCACGGTCAGAATGATGAGGTCAACACCTGAGCTGGCACACCACTCCCAAAACTTTCACGACATGCAAACGTGAAGACGATTGATACTATGCTTTTATGTGCTTGAGTGTTCTTTATCACGTTTGATATTTAGTGAAGAGAACTATTTTAACTTTCTTTCTTTGCGGCACTTTACTATACACATAAACTCTTAAACAAAAAAAAGTCGACGCACCCAGAAGGAGTTGTCCGATTGCGATAAAAATGGTGGATGTGAAGAACATACATAGAAAACAAACGATTAAAAATTTCAGAACAGTTGAATGATTTATTTCAGAGTTTGGCCGTTACAAAGGGAGGAAGTCAATAAGGTGTGGGTCCACCTCTTGCCTGGATGCGACAACCGGCGTGACATTGACTGAAAAAGTTCCCGGATGGTGTCCTGCGGAATTTCTTGCCGTCTCCAACTGTCGAGCTAAAGGGTCAACATTTCGGGATGCTTGCAATCGCCTTTCCATAACGTCCCAAATGTATCTATGGGAGAGAGATCAGAAGACCTAGCTGGCCAAGGAAGTGTTGGAAAAGCTGGAAGACACTTCATAGCAACACGTGCCGTGTGCGGCCAGTCATTATCTTGTTGAAAAGTAGGTCTGGAGTGTCTCAAAAGGAACGGTACCACAACGGTTGTAGAATGTCGTCTACGTACCGCTGTGCTGTAAGTGTGCCAGACCCTAGACGTGCGATAGTAAGGGCATGATCCTCAACACGTATGGGGTTGTCGTCCGGGCACAGTCGGAAACGTCATTCAAGACAAAACTTCCCTAGTCAGCGCCGTTCCAAGTGGATCGAGCCCGTCACAACTCCTGGAAAACTCTTTCTTGGTGCATCTACTTTTCTTTGTTATCGAGTGCGTTTCAATTAATATTCACAATGTGTGTGCCTTGTTTACCTTTACGTGCATAGACGTCATTTTAGATCCGATTGTTCCCAACTTCTTTGTTGTTTTCAGCCTGTTGGCCTTTGTATGTGTTCTTAAATCTTTTTTTAAATAAATGGCGTCGGTAGTTGAAGTACAAGTGCTCTAAGCCCTTTTGTGTGAGCTGGGAGGGGTGGGTTTAAAAAAATCATCTGCCCAGAAACCAAGAGGAGGCTTTGAATGTTACCAAGTTTTCTGGCGAGATAAAATATGTATCCACTATTTAAGGAGAGGCGACCTGTGACTCTCTATGTAGTAGAGGACTCACCCTTTCTGTCCCTCCATGCGTCCGGTTCCGTGACGTACAGTTTGGGTCGCTGTCCGTTCCCGGACGAGAAGACGAAGCAGTTGCCCAGAAACGGGTCGTAGATGTAACTGAAGTATCTGCAACAAAGCATACAACACTGCTGTCAGGCAATCACGTTTACTTGACGGAGTTGTTTCACTAGATTAAATATCAAGGTCCAATTTTTGTTAGACTAAAATGTATGAGAATGACCTAAAATTGGCTTAATATGAAAAAATGACTCAAGAAAATAAAATTTTGGCTCATCCGTAATCGCATTTTTTGTTATGTCGTACTGGTTCTTTTTTTTATGTTCAAATTATTTATTTATTCCTTTATAAGGTAAAAACAACTTATAAAAACATATTATGAAACAAAATCACTAAAAATGATTATACTTTATTTAACAGTGGCATGATTTGTAAAATTTTGGTAAAAAAGGATGTTAACGAAACCCATCAAATATTACAAACTTAAGAGCGCATTTGCATAAAAATTGGCATAAAATGTTCAAAATATATAAGCTAGGGTCTGAACTAAAATATATAAAATATTCCTCTCTAGTGACATACTGGGAATATTGCAGAAGAAACATTAATTATTTAAAATTTACCCACTGAAATCTCTGAAAGTTTTCCTTTCCAGACATCCTAATTAAGGCCGTAGACCAAGAAATGTCCTTCCGAACAGGATTATCAAGACCGCGGATCAGATTACGGTCCTCTAAATATTTTCATTTTTATTTTGGTCGTAATTTTCAACTCTTAGAAGAAACACAAATATCTGCCACAATTGCGCTTTCCTTCGTAGCTTGAATTAGCGTCAAAATAAGAATCTATGTAAACATTTTATTGTTTTTACAATTCCACATGTTATTGTGTCGTATCGATGTTATGTATTGAAATTGAAATGACTTATCTAAACAGCTCATTTATAACTTAATTTATATTTCATTTTTATTTCCACCTTGTTTTCAACAATTCTGAAAACAAATAAAATCAATCTGCCGTCATTGCATTTTCTTCTAAAATTTCAATTTTCCGGAAAACCAGCACACTCTAGAATTTTTTTAGGTTTTATTGTGTTGTCAGTATTCTCGATTCATGGGAGGCAGGTATGATCTATCGATTATGAATGGAAACCTGTGCTATCGATAGTCCAAAGATAGAATGCATTGACGTGGGTAGGTATTGAAGCTTCACCAGGGGGGGGAATCGCGAGTTCAGAACTTATTTGTATTTCCTGAGGCTTTCGTAGGTACGACCATGAATATGAACTAAAAGTAGAATACTTTGCAGTTGTTGAATTCATACTCCTAAAATATTCATAAGCAAATATAAAGAGCAAGCAAAGGGTTCATTTTTCGCAATTGAAATGTGCAGAAGCATATTTTAAATTGCCAGTGCATACGTACGTCATGCAGGTCTCCGTGTCGAGAATGGGCGTCCCTGAAAACTCACAGCCCACTATGACGTCCTCCAGCTGATGGCCCAGTTCCAGCTTCCTCCCTTCCTTCATGAACTGAAAGGTGATGTTGAAGATCTCCTCTTCGCTCAGCTGGAAAGATCAAAGGCCACACTTAAGTATTCGGCAGGTACAGAAGAGTACTACAGTACTATTTCGATAATGTGTGAATCCAGATTACTTAATGAAACGAGTCTCACAGCAAACTCGCAAAGAATTTAGAACAAATGTCAAAAATTATTATGCGCACTTTATTTTTTAACCTTTAGGCTGCGGCAGGTAGAGAATTGTTTCCACAAAAATTTCGTTTACCACTAAAATTTCGGCATAATACAGATGGTAGCAGAGATGAGTAGAATTGTACTGGAAGTGGAATATACATCAAGAGACCCGCGATGGCGATGTAAACATAAAAATGAGAAACCCAAATTACTGTTCTGTTTTCCGATCGGAGCTTCTGGCTATCGAGGCGGGACTGAATGCAATTGAAGAGGACTCGCACTTAGACCTCATCTGGATCCTCACGGATAGTAGAAGTTCTATCCAATATTTGAGTGCATGGCCCAGTGTGGGTGATAGGGCTGGAACGGCAATCTTACAACGGCTGTCTAAACTTTCCGAAAAGCGAGATATTTACCTACAGTGGATTCCATCCCATGTGGGACTTTATGGCAATGAGATTGCTGACTCACTGGCAAAACTTGGCACACAAGAACCCCTTCCGGAAAACTTGACGCTTACATCCTCGGAAATTCACTCCAATAGAAAGAAGTGTGCACAGCTGGACTGGAATGTTCCCCCAGTAAATACCTGGTACTCTGGGGGAAAGCCGGGTAGCGCTTTGACCTTTAGGGGTGATAGAGGTGATCAGACTGCGTACACAAGATTCATCAGTGGTCACCTAAAGTGTATGAGGTATGAACACAAGCGAAAGATCTACCCCAATTGCAATAAGTGTTTGTCCAGTGAAGCTAGCCCGACTCACCTCCTTAGCTGCGTGCAGTTTGAGAAAGAGGATTTCCTGCGCGACCCGGTCTTGTTCTTCGACTTCCTGAGGGTGGATGGACTCATGGACCTGGTCTAGCTTCGCTAGACCAGTGGGGATAAGTAACAACAACAACATTTCGGCATGGTATTGATCTCTGTACGGTGGATGGAATCCCCCTATTAAGTGACCGCTGGTATCAATCACCATTTACGATCTGTCAGGGACTGACCTTCTTAGATTAGGGATGAAAAACCTTTTTTGAACGCGTGTCAAAAAATTTATTGAAACCGATGAAATTAACACCGCGTGTCACTTAAATTTTTGTTTCTTCCTTTGGAAGACCTTCAGATATTAAAAAAATTATACGATATGTATTTAAAGCAAAAACAAATTTAACTTTTCATTATGGTTTATTAAAAACTATTAATATCAGGAAGAAAATAAGTACAGAATTATGGAATTTAATGTGACACTTGTTATTGTCTTTCGGACGATAATTTATTGATACGTGGGTCGGATATTTGAAAATTTTAGGCTACTTGCACACATATCGATTTCCTGTCGGGCTGATAAACAAACGTAAAGATATTTAATCGCGCGTTGCTTGCACACTATAGACGACTGTCGTGGTTTATTTTATTCGAGAAACAAAACAAAAGAACTTTTATTCCGTTGTCCATTTTTATATCTTCGCTCTCGTTAAAGATAGAATAAAAATTTCAACAGATTTGAAATCTGCGGAAAATTTTGAACCAGATCGATACCTTAAATGTGATTTTCTTAAACTAAGTAAATTTTTCAACTGTAACTTTTACATTTTCGCTATACGAATTTAGCCGCATTTGACAAGGATATTGATTACGAACACAAAAAGGGCTATTTATCTCGATTCATAGAAAAGATATAACTTGAATGGAATACTCAGTTGTCTTAATTTACTGCTTTACATAAGTAGCAGCTAAAAATAGGATGAATATTTGATTGTATTCGATGTAAGAGTTTATACAACAAATGGGATAGTAGTGTAACAATGTTGAACAACTGGGGTGTATAAGTTTTGGCAGGAAGGATATTGTAAGAAAACTGAATATTGTATAGAAAACAAATATTCTTTATTTCTCGGTTATTTATTATATACAGTGCTGTTCTGTTAAAACATAAACAGAGTCTCCACCGGAGACTTAACTCCCAAAATCTAGGGCGTCGCTAGTACGCCCTCGAAACAACGACCAAACTCTTCTCGAGTCAGTCAGAGAAACTCTTCGCAGACCCAGCACTCTCTGCTCCAAGCCTCGAAGCTCCGGTCCGTGGGAAAAACCCTTGGGCAGTTTTCCACCGCCTCAAAACTCAACTCCAAGATAGGAGCTCCCCTGCCTTTTCAGTTCTATCCCCACAGAGGGGCTGGCCATTGTCCCACAAGGAACGATTTCAGCCAGCCAGGCGACTGGTGAAACAAGAGGTCCTTGTATCACTACGCCACAGCCCTTCCCCCATAAAAAAATTTCCTTGTAATGACGAGGAAATTCAAGCAAGGTACAAGTGAGCCTATCCAGAAAAATCGTCCGAGAGGCAGATCCTTAAATTCCTCACAGTTCCTTTACAATAGTGATACACTATCACATAGCAATAGGAAATTTAACTAATTTTTTTTTAACAAAAGGCCCACCTGTGCTCAGTAAAGGAATCTCTCTAGAAAATAGTTTTAGGCTCAAACCATTTAAACGAAAACTCTAACACTCCACGAGACAGCTAAATTACTCTGCTCTCCTACTTTTTGGTAAAGGGTTTTATCAATCCAATGCAGAGATTAATTACTTAACTTTATCTACATTTGAAACAAATCACTCTGCACAGAATGCTAACCCAAGAAAATATATTTACATTGGCTTTACAAAGCCATTTTCTGAACCAAAAACAAACATTAACTGACACAAAACAAAAATTTACACAATTTAAAATTCATCTTATACACTAACCCATTATAATTTCATCAAAAAAAAATTTTTTAAGGAGGCTGTTTACTCAGACCATCGGCATTTCCGTTGTTTTTCCCGGCTCTGTGAACAATTGTGAAATTGTATTGCTGCAAACATAGAGCCCATCGGGTCAGCCGCGAATTGCTCCCCATCATTTTATTTAGGAGAGTCAGTGGGTTGTGGTCCGTTTCAATTTTAAATTTTTGTCCGTCCAAATAGTAATTTAATTTTTTTAAACCATATACAATAGCAGCCAACTCTCGCTCCACTGTACTGTAGTTCTGCTCTGCTCTCGAGAATTTTTTACTCAAAAACAAAATAGGGTGCTCCTCCCCTTCTAGGTTCTGGGACAGTACAATTCCCGCACCTGTTGCGCTCGCATCCGTTTGTACTATAAATTCCTTAGTATAATCCGGAGCATATAATACCGGATTTTGGACAAGCTTCGATTTTAGGTTCTTAAATGCCTGATCACATTCGTCTGTCCAAACCACCTTTTCTTTTGTCACCCTTCCTTTCAAAGCACTTGTCAAAGGGGCAGCAATAACCGAGTAATTCGGGATATATCTGGAGTAATAACCCACCACTCCTAAAAATGACCGAATTTGGGTTTTAGAGGTAGGAGTGTAAAATTCTTGGATCGCCTTAATTTTCGCCTCGTTTGGCGACCTTTTCCCGGATCCAACTTCATGCCCCAGAAACTTGACATGGTCCTGTGCAAAACGGCACTTGGCCGGTTTGATCGTTAACTTAGCTTCTCCCAATTTGCGCAATACCCTGCCAACATCCTTAAGGTGTTCTTCCCAAGTTGGGGAAAATACCGCGATATCGTCTATATAAGGGGCCGCAAATTTTTCCAGTCCGCCTAACACCTGGGCCATCAATTTGCAGAAATAAAAGGGGGCATTAACCAGGCCAAACATCATTTTCTTAGGGATAAACATCCCAAAAGGCGTCACGAATGCTGCATATCTTTGCGCTCTTTCAGTAAGAGGTATTTGAAAGTATCCCTTTGTCAAATCCATGACGGTGATGAAAGGGGCGGCACTTACTTTTTCCACTACCTCTTCGATATGAGGTAAAGGGAAAAATTGGGTTCGGGTGATTGCGTTTAGCTTTCGATAATCCACACATGGTCTAGGGTCCCTACCTGGGCTCTCAACTAAGATCATTGGAGAGGCATAATCCGATTGACCTACCTCGATCACCCCCAGAGCCAACAGTCTCTGAATCTCATTTCGCAAGATGTTTACTTGTCTAGGAGACATGCGATATGGCCTGGTGCGCACCGGAACCTCACTGGTCAATTCGATGTCCATTGTTATCAATGCGGTATTACCCGGGTCCGAAGAGAACACCTTTCTATGAGTTTTTAGCATTTCCCCGAATCTTTCGATCTGGATATCAGACGCGCGCTCGTCAAGTCGGCTCTCCATTACCATTTCTTGCAAATCGAAATGAGTGGGGTCTTGTAGCGGATAGGGGATCTCAGCTTCATGCTCTACCTCTTCGTGCTCTTCATCGATGATCAGATTAACACACTCGGCCCTGCTATGATAGGGTTTCATTAAGTTAACGTGATAAATCGTGCTTTTGTCACGTTTTTCGGGCAAATCTATCAAATAATTTGTGTCCGAAATTTTGCTCGTAATTTTACCAGGCCCCATCCAGTTTACTGCCATTTTATTCGGTTTAGATGTAGCTAAAACTAAGACCTGATCTCCCACTTTAAAATTTCTCGTAACCGCATTCTTGTCATACCACAATTTCCTTTTTAGTTGGCATTCGCCCATTCTTTCGGTAGCCAACTCTTGGCACCTCTTTAACCGATTTGTCAGGTTTAAAATGTACTCTACCACATTAGAGTCTGAATCCTCAGGTTCAAGCCAATTCTCGTACACAATAGTCTGGGGGGTCCTTAAATTCTTTCCCAGTACCAGTTCCGCAGGACTGAAACCCAAACTTTCATGGGTCACCGTTCGTAATGCAAATAGTGCGGATGGTAAATTCTTTTCCCAATCCTCACCTGTTTCTACGCAGAGTACTTTGAGAACGCGTTTAAGACTCGAGTGCCATCTCTCCACCGGGTTACTCTGAGGATGGCAGACCGAACTGTGCACCACTCTGATGCCAAATTTTTCGAAAAATTCAGACGTCAATACACTTTTAAAGGAGCTACCTAGGTCGCACTGAATTTCCCTGGGGAACCCTGTCCTTGAAAAGACTGAGAGCAACGCGTCTATTACTTTTACCGAGGTAATATTTTCCACCGGAATAGCATCTGGGTATCTGGATGCTAAACAAATGGAAGTGATCAGATATTTGTTGTTATTTGAGCTAATTGGTAGGGGTCCTACAGCGTCTATATTGATTTTAGAGAATACTTCTGAAATTATAGGAACTATTTTCATAGGGGCCTTTCGTCTATCTCCACTTTTCCCCACCCGCTGACAAGAGTCACATGATCTCACATATTGCTCAATTTCTTGGTAACAATTCGGCCAGAAGTAATGACGTAATACCCGATCTTTTGTCTTAGTAGCACCCAGATGTCCAGCTATTTCCTCGTGACAAAAAGCTTTTATTTTGTCCCTAAATTTCATTGGTATAATAAGTTGAACTCGCTGTTCGCCTCTCTTTGAGTATGCAATGCGAACTAGTTTCCCTTTTACAATTTTAAACTCACTTTCTCCATTCACTGAACTCCGAGCCCATAGCGCAGCGAGAGACTCGTAATTCCTTTGTGCGACTTCGAACACAGCTGAAGAGATCTGAGAAAAGCCATTCTCTTCCTCTGGCAATGTTAACGGCAAAAAGGAACGATCGCTTTCGTCAATTACGGGGGGTTTTTCGTCCTCCTCTACCGCCTTCGGGGTTTTGACTACGGGGGTCTCGTTCGTATGGCTCGCGCCGGAATTATCTACCCTTGTTTTTGTTTGGCTCCGTGTGACTACTACATTTAGAGGCACAGGGCCTTTCAGATGCTCTTCGATAAGCTGGGCAGTCTTATTTCCCAGAAGATAAAAACCCTGATCCAAAACATCTGGCTTAATAGCGGCTTTGGTGACTATGGAACCAAACTTCCCCTGGAGCGTAACCTTTGCCAAAGGCAAACATTTGCATTCATTATCCAGGGGCTGCCTAATCCAGGTCACTTCGCCCAACAAATCTTCGGTTTTTATCCAACTTCTTGCGCATAAGTCGATCCCTGACCCTGTATCACGCAAGCAACTCCGTTCTATACCGTTTACCAGTACTGTATTCAAAAAAGGGGCAAAACTCGCGTCGAAATCAGTTCGAGTTCCTATATTATTACACATTACATCCTCTGTCTTTCTTTTTAGCAACGGGCATTCCGGCCTTATGTGGCCTGGCTTTCTACATTGAAAGCAAATTACCTCCTTTTTTCTGTCGAAATTTTTATTTAAGTCCGGTTTAAGGGTTTCCGAGCTCCCTCCTCTTCCCGCCTTGTCTTTAAACTCAAAGTTTTTTCTAGGATATGATTCTGACTTCCCTTTCCCGTGCAAACTCTTTTCCCCATATTTGATCTCAGTTCTCCTGAACGTTCTCTTCACACTTTCATAATGATCTAATTTTTCGGCCAGATCTGAGGCCTTTCGAAAATCCTCCCAACTTTCTAAATATCTCTCTTTGAGATCTTGGGGTACTCTTTTTTTTAATTGCTCCGTGAGCATAAGCTGTTTTAGCGTTTGAAAGTCATTCACTTCCGCCGACTCCAACCAATTATCTAAATAACCTTTTAATTCGTAAACCAGATCGGACCACAACGCCCCTGGTTTCCTGTGGTGCTCCTCAAATTTTAGTCTTAAAGCAACCGTGCTTAATCTGAAGCGTTTCATGAGCATTCGCTTCATGTGGTAGTAGTCGTCTCCATTCTCTACAGGTTCTTTTACTACTAGCTCTGCCACGTCTGCTGGCAACAAGGGAATTAATTGGGATACCCACCTATCCTCCTCCACTTTTTCTTTCTGAGCTTGCCGCTCGAATATCATTAAAAACAGTGCTATATCAACTGTTCTCGGATCAAATTTGGGAACTAGATCTTTTAGACAAATTCTTTTATTAGAAACCTCACTGGGTAAGGAAACCATAGAATTTGTACTTGCCGTTTCTAGAGTATTTCCCATTCGCAATTTTTCTAGTTCAAACTCCCGTTCTTCTCTAACTATCTTATCTGATCTTTCCTGTTCGGTACGTTTCTGTTCCCTTTCCTCCTCAATCTCTTCCATTATTCTGTCTAAGAAACATTCCGTGGTTTCCTCCGTGAAATCTGGTGCCTCCAGAATATCTTTGATTATGTTTTTCACTAGGTCTGAGTCAGACACCTCAACCTCAAATTCCGCTGCTAACTGCTTTAACGTGCTCTTTTTCTGCCTGTTTAGGCGTTTTATGAAAGACGACATGGCTTCTTGAATAAACCAAAATTAAATCTATGAAAATTCTATTCTGGTGTAACAAGAAAAAAATAGTAAACACCAACGTTTCACAAGCACTACAGAGATTCCAACTGAGTCAAAGGGGTACAATATAAAGACTCACTATAAATAACCATAAATCAAACGCAAATAACCTTATGCACTTATACAACCCCAACACATAAAAACAAAATTCTTAAGAACTAAGTATATTTCATACCAGAATGACCGACCAATCACTAACCCAATTTTATACCCTAACTAACTGCCTCTCGGAATGTAGTTTTCCAAAATAGGACTCACCTCTCTCTTCCGTCCGGACAGCAGGGCTCCTTTTTCGGGGTCGTGGTGCTTTTTCTCTGGGCTTCCAGAACCCGTCGATCGTATCCCTCCGACGATATTTTGGTCCACCGCTAATTTCCAGCAATTCAGCTTCCGAAGCGGTTACTCGTATCCCTCGTCGTAAAAGACGGGATTTCGGTCCACTGATGATGTCCGGCAATTCAGCTATACGAACTGTCACTCGTATCCCTCGTCGTAAAAGACGGGATTTCGGTCCACTGATGATGTCCGGCAATTCAACTTCCGGAACTGTCACTCGTATCCCTCGTCGTAACAGACGGGATTTCAGACTTAAAGTTCTCAAGCAATGGTCGATCCTGACCAGGTTCGTAGCTCATTAACTCGAGCTAATAATCCAATACCGCTGCCACCAGTTGTAACAATGTTGAACAACTGGGGTGTATAAGTTTTGGCAGGAAGGATATTGTAAGAAAACTGAATATTGTATAGAAAACAAATATTCTTTATTTCTCGGTTATTTATTATATACAGTGCTGTTCTGTTAAAACATAAACAGAGTCTCCACCGGAGACTTAACTCCCAAAATCTAGGGCGTCGCTAGTACGCCCTCGAAACAACGACCAAACTCTTCTCGAGTCAGTCAGAGAAACTCTTCGCAGACCCAGCACTCTCTGCTCCAAGCCTCGAAGCTCCGGTCCGTGGGAAAAACCCTTGGGCAGTTTTCCACCGCCTCAAAACTCAACTCCAAGATAGGAGCTCCCCTGCCTTTTCAGTTCTATCCCCACAGAGGGGCTGGCCATTGTCCCACAAGGAACGATTTCAGCCAGCCAGGCGACTGGTGAAACAAGAGGTCCTTGTATCACTACGCCACAGTAGTTAATTTTATTTCTGAGATAACGTATACCGACAACGTTCCGTTTAATTTTTCATGTGTGCCAAATGTCTTTAAAATAAAGCTAAATTGAAACATTCAAGTTTGAAGTTATTTTATATATTTATATATTTTAATCTTGAAGAGAGAGTTATTTTTTTTTTTTTCTATATTTTAATCTTTATATATATTTTAATCTTGAAGTTATTTCTATATTTTAATCTTTATATATATTTTAATCTTGAAATTATTACTATTTATATTATAGACAGAAAGTATCTTTGAGATCTTCCTGTTTTTGACATAAACTGTGTTTTGGTCATTCTTAGTTTGTTTTCAGTTTAGCATAATTCTCACGTATCGTCGTGGGTTTTAATCAAATTATTGTTGAAACATTCCCCAGTACTTTACAGTAGATGTCTTCCCATGTATTTTCTGGTAGAATTTTTATCTTTGTACAGTCATAATGTTTAATCCCATAGCACGGATCTTATTAATACCTATTTCCAAAAATTAAATCGAAATACCTTAATTTCTTTATTTCAACATTCAGTTCTGCGAACAAAATTTTAAATCGTTACTTATTCAAGTTTCTGTGTTTAACATGTCATTTCAAAAGCCACGATTTCAATGCTATCGATGTTATATTATAATAAGAGGAAAACAAATTCGAATTATTTTTCTCTTTAATTGTTAAATACAATTCTAAACAGTGAATAGCAAATACCCTGTTATCAATTCTTCCAAATTTATGGAACTGTATTTTAGTTTCAAATAAGTTTTTATTTTCTAAACTCTCTTTTAGGTAATTAAACATAATTTTTAAATCTACCTTTTCAATCAAAGAATGAATTTTTGATACATTACACTAATACAATTTTTAAACCTATACGTGTTATTTTCCTATTGTATTTACAAACAATATTGCACTTCTGATCTCAAATTAAATTTTTCTGTGTTTACTCTAAACCTTATCTTAATTTTCTTCAAGTAATTAGGTTTATTAAGTAGTGTACCTACTTACCCACCAATAAAATACGTAGATGAGAGCACACATCAGTCAATTTAACTACAACTAGACTATCCGAAACGAAGACTAATCCACCAACCTCATCTCCTTCGGGGCATTTGTAGCACAAATGGAACCACGAATGGTATAACGACTGGAAAATATATCCTCAAAAATTTGATGAAAACCCACTACAAAACGTGAGAATTCTGCCAAACTAAAAACAATCTAAGAATGACCAAAAAACTGCTTACGTCAAATACCGGAAGATCGCAAAGAGAATTTCTGTCTATATAATTTAAAAATTTCGATAAAAATAGTAATAACATTAACTTCAAGATTAAAATATAAATTCTACGAAACTAAGCTCTCAGTAAATTAAGTTCAGTAAATCAAGCTAATAAGTTCATTTTCAAAAACTATATCGAGTTCAATTTAACACAGGATATGAAAATTGAAACTTATTTTTCATCATTTCACGATAAAGAAATAACTTCGAATTGAATGTTAAAATTTAGCTTTATTTTAAAGACATTTTCCACGCATGAAAAATTAAACGGACCGTTGTCGGTATGCGTTATTTCAGAAATAAAATTACCTACAATCCCCTTTGCTGTAAATTCTTCAAAAAATCGATTCCGATTAAATATTCCTCCTATTTTAAGTTGCTATTTATATAAATACATTACCTATATATATATATATATATATATATATATATATATATATATATATATATATATATATATATATATATATATATAAAAATCGAGATAAATAGCCCTTATGTTCGTAATCAATATCTTCGTCAAATGCGGCTAAATTCGTATTGCGAAAATATAAAACTTACAATTGAAAAATTATTTATTTAAAGGAAATCGCATTTAAGGTATGTATCCGATGTAAAATTTTCCGCAGATTTGAAATTCTTTGAAATTTTTAATCTATCACTAACGAACGCGAAGATATAAATTTGGACTAGATAATTAATAAACCTTTTTGTTTTGATCACAATTGACTTAATCTTAACTTAATCAATCTTTGACTTAAAATCACATTTAAGATATCGAACTGGGGTAAAATTTTCCGCAGATTTCATATCCGTTGGAAATTTTTACTCTATCTTAAACGAGTGCGAAGATATGAAAATTGGATTGGAGAGTAAAAGAGCTGTTTTACTTTTATATAAAATAAACATCGACTGTCGTTTGCTCTAGTGGCAGTAGACGACAGGAAAACGGATATTCTGTCGTGTTGTGAGTAGATCGAACTGTGTGCAAGCTCCCATACTCTTCTTCGTGCCACTAAAAGAATTTATGGTTTGTCATTTTATCGCGCGACCGAAATCGATGTGTGTGCAAGTAGACTTAATCGTACGCACGCAGCGGATACCGAGGCGATTTCTATTCTTACTTTTAATAAAATTCACTGTCGTAAACACCTGTTCGCAAACGTAGGTTGATCCACACATTGTCAAAAGAGCTCTTGCTAACTTTTTCATCGACATTAGCGAATTAGGCAACGAGTTCCTTTCAGTTAAAATAATATTTTCAGTGCTTGTTGTTCAAATATCTTCGTCACAATTGATGTTAAAACAATATGATCGGCTCGCGTGTCGTCTAAAATTGCTTCGCGTGTCACTATGTGACCCACTGGTTCGCCATCCCTGTTTTAGAGGAACCCTTCTAATGTTCGCCACCCTACCTTGTCAACCGTGAGATGTGAACGCTTTGGAGGAAGGTCGCTCCGGTGAAATCTATACGCCACACAATACTATTAAAGGAAAGCGTCAGCATTAAATGCAAGGTTCTATCGCTCCAGTTAGGCAAGGGACATGCAGGCGAAAGAGCCGTTCCTGGAGACCATTGAAACAAATAACTAAGCGCCGTAGCGTAAAGGTTAATCGATTTACACAAATGTAGGGTGTTCTCGCTAGCTCAGTAAAAACACACGTGGACTGTAACACACTTTATTTTCAACTCTGAACTCTTTTAAAGCTTTGCCACGCAGGGCACATTTCCTCGTTGGTGATACGTCACTGTTCGCAACGCCACCTCGCGACAAGGGTCTGTACACTCCCCACGTTGAAACAATTGGGGGGTTTCAAACTAAATAACAAACTACAACTCAATTAACAGAAAATTAACACTTATAAATATATTCAAACACAAAACAATACAACTTCTTAAACATGTGCAATAAATCAAATACTTTTAAATTTACAATTATTATAATATTTAAATTTCTAAAGGCAATATGCAAACATCACGGACATTTCTTTTTAATACTTTTCCATTAGGAATTTTGATATCAATGACTCTTACCCTTTGGTCTGAACTTTGGTATATTTTCACTATTCTACCCGGAAGCCATTTAGTGCCAGGTAAATCATTTTTTATCAGCACCAATGCTCCACAAGATACATCGGTTTTACAAAATTTCCATTTGCATCTCTGCTGTAGAGTGTTCAGATAGTCTCGCTTCCAAATTTTTATGATTTGCTGCGAGAACTTTGTAATTCTCTGCCATTTAGACAATTTACTTTCAGTAATATTAATTAACTGAGGTTCTACTATATTCGATACAGGCCGACCAATTAAGAAATGACCTGGTGTCAGTGTTTCAAAATTGTCGAATTCTGGAGATAGGGGTGTAAGGGGTCTCGAATTTAGAACTCCCTAAATTTCCAAAATCACTGTTAGGAATTCTTCTAACGCGAGTCTGGAGTTACCAATGACACGTTTCAAGTGAAACTTAAAGGATTTCACCCCTGCTTCCAAAATTCGGCGATTTTGGAGGAATGAATTTCCAATCTATACCTTCACAAGTGTAGTAATTTGCCAAGGTTTCATCTGGACATTTAACTAGACGAAATAATCTTTTCATTTCAGAATTTGCACCTACAAAGTTGGTACCATTATCACTCCACAACTTCGCAGATTTGCCCCTACGACTGAAAAATCGCTTTAAACATGCAATAAATGCATCATATGTTAAATCGGAAACAAAGTCCAGGTGTAATGCTTTAGTGCACAGGCATACAAATATAGCTACATAAATTTTATTCAGCACACCTTTTCTTTGATTCTTAAACTTAATAAAAATGGGTCCGCAAAAGTCAACACCAGTGAAATGAAAAGGAAAGGATGAAACAACACGCTCACTTGGCAAATCACTTATGATTTGTGTCACTGCTACAGGCTTGTTTTTGAAACAAGTAATACACTCGTGTACTATTTTGCGACACATGTTTCTGCCATTTAAAGGCCAGAAATTTTGACGTACATGATATAACAAGGAAGTTGGTCCAACATGCAAATATTTCAAATGAAAATGTTTCAAAATAATACAAGTTAATTTATGATTAGCAGGTAACAGCATAGGATGTTTTGCACTAATACTAAAATTAGAATTACTCAAACGTCCACCAATTCTAATAATTTGATCATTATCCAAAAACCAATTTAAAGAAGATAATTTGCCTGTAACCGGCTTACCCTTCTTCAAAGCACTATATTCATACTTGAATTCAGATTGTTGTAATAATCTCATTAAACTTACCTCACCACCTCTCAACTCTTTTGGTGTGAGAGGGCCTTGCTTTTTATGAGTTGGGGTTCTAAGGTTGTATGAAAATCTAAACAAATAACATATAACTCGCAAAATATGTACATAATTGTTACTTAAATCAAGTAATTTGCACAAAAGAAAATCATCACAATCATTAAAATTCACTAAACAGTTACTGTTGTCCTTAGAGTTTGTTCTAAGCTCTCTTTCAATCTCTTCATCGGGAATTACCACTTCCCAATCCTCGGGAATAGGATCACCTGCCTCGTGTTAGAACTTGGGTCCATGCCACCACAGTTCGTTACGGATTAACTTGTCAGGATCAATACCTCGTGAGATAAGATCTGCTGGATTTGAGGCGGATGGTACATGACGCCATTGGGCAACAGACGTCAACTCCTGAATCGTGGTAACTCTGTTAGCTACGAAAGTTTTGAGATCACAGGGTTTCCTTTGGATCCATGAAAGAACTATCATGGAATCACTCCAAAGGTAGGTGTGGGACACTTTTAACTTCAAGGCTTTGAGAATCCTATCGGTCAGTTTAGCTAGAAGCACGGCAGCACACAACTCAAGACGAGGGATCGTCACACGTTTTATAGGTGTAACTCTGGACTTGCTAGCCACTAAACTAACCAATGTAGCACCAGTTGAAGAATTTGTCGATCGAAGGTACACCGCGGAGCCATACGCTTTCTCCGAGGCATCCGAGAAGCCATGCATCTGGATCGAAGCTGGATCATCCGTTAGGATTCGACGATCAATGTGTAAGGTTCTCATGGCCGCAAGCGCTGTAATGAAATTTCTCCACTCCGTCACCTCAGCCGATGGCAATGGATCGTTCCAACCCAATTTCAGAAGCCAAACACGTTGGAGGAATATTTTAGCCCTTGAGATGACTGGTCCCAGAAGACCAAGAGGGTCAAAGATACGAGCTATTGTAGACAGCACAGCTCTCTTAGTGACACCCATATTCTCATCAAGAAGGTTGAACGAGAAATAGTCACTGTACGGCTTCCAGGAGATACCCAATGTCTTGGTCTCTTCTGGATGTGCGAACGAATACTCGGCACTTGATTGTACAGACAGTTCAGGACAATTGGCGAACCATTTGTGGAGTTCCATTCCACTTCTCTGAAGGATGCCAATTAACTGCTGCTGAAGTACTTTAGTTTGATGCAGGTCATCACCGCCAGTCAGAATGTCGTCCATATACACGTCTGTAACTAGGGCTGACGCTGCTTCAGGAAAATCTAATCTCTCATCAATAGACAGTTGTTTCAAAGTTCTCATGGCGAGATATGGAGCACTAATTGTCCCGTACGTGACAGTGTTCAGACGATAGGTTTTAAGTGGAGCGTCTATTGCGGATTTCCACAAAATCCTCTGCAAATCTCTTTGATCCTCATTAATGAGAATCATTCTGAACATCTTTTTAATGTCTGCCGTAAAAACATATCGATGTTTTCTAAAACGACACATGATTGTAAAAAGGTCGTCTTGTATCACGCCTCCATTTAGCTGAATGGAATTTAAAGAATTCTCAGCAGTTGTCACTGTTGATGCGTTAAACACAACTCTCAGTTTGGTTGTTGCACTATCTGCTCTGTAAACGCTGTGATGCGGGATATAATAAGTAACCTGTGGTTGTTGTTCCTCAAAAACTTCTGTCATATGACCTAAAGTTTCGTACTCGCTTATAAAAGACTTATAAAGGCTATAATAATCAGGATATCTAGATAGCTTTCTAATCAAAGAGTTTAACCTTTTATGTGCGATCTCTCTCGATTCCCCTAAACACGAGGGATCCTCTTTGAGAGGCATTTTCACAATATATCTCCCATCACTATCTCTTAAATATGTTCTAGCATAGTGCTCATCACAAAATTTAGTTTCTTCGGTTTTTGTCAAGGACTCCTCAACATTTTCCAATTCCCAAAACTTTTGAATTTCTCGCTCTAAATTTCCCAAATTACTAACTAAACCGCAATACATTCTATCCGTATCAAAGGTATCATACATACTCCCACTCACAATATATCCGAAAACCGTATTTTGGAGAATCAATTTGGAGTTACAAAGACTTAATTGCCCAGACCTCAATAAACTCATAAAAACTTCCGATCCCAACAATAAATCAATTCTACTAGGTTTATTAAACTCAGGATCAGCCAGATCTACGGTCTCGGGGATATTCAATTCAGAGATATCAATTAACTTCGCGGGAGTTATGTGCGTAATTTTGGGCACAATAAGAAACTCTAGTTTTTGCTGGAAACTTCCAGTTTTATCACTAACAACGACCGATGTTTTGGACTTTACATTTAATGAGGCGCCTGACAAACAAGAAACAGCCACATTAATTTTCTCTTTTCTAATCTGTAAGCACTCAATTAGATCAGTTGTACAGAAATGACTCATTGAACCACTATCCAGTAAGCACCTGCAACTAATAAATCGTCCATCTTTACTTTGAACGTAAACAATCGCTGTGGAGAGCAAAACAGATTTACGAGTAGCCTGCATGTTTGATGCACCAACGAAAGTTTGATCTACTGTGTTTGTTTCGAATGGAACTGCGTTGGCGTTTAGCCTATTAACACTCGGAGTCTCAACAGCTGGAGCCGATTGATAATCCACTTCAGATCTATCTGGAGGGACGGGTTTTTTCTCATGCCAAAAATGCAAGCTATCATGGTGCTTCTTGTTACACTGGGAACAAGAAGTCGATGATTCACAATTCGAAACCGAATGATTAGCAGAGAGACAGTTGAAACATAGTTTGTTTCTTTTCACAATATCAAGTCTCTCCTTTACCGATAACCTCTTAAAGCTATAACACTTATGTAAAGAATGAGTTCCTGATTTACAAAAATCACATTTTGAGGATTTGAATTCCGAAAGGAAAACCTTTGGAACATGTTTTGAAAACTTATCTGGATGTTTCGGAGGAAAGTACGACGTGCCTCGAGATGAGGAAAAAACGTCACATTCCTTTCCTAACTCTTGTGGTTTCATCCAAGATTCACCTTGTCTAATATGGACATGTGTAGCTGTTTGCTTATCCAAAATTTCAAACATTTTATCAGAAACTGTAAGCTGTTTTAAGCTTTCAAAATCAGTTACATTTCTCAGTTTAAGATAGTAATCGAAATTTGTAGTTAATCTAGAAGCAAATTGCACGTACGTTTCGTTTGGTTGGCGATTAGCAAGTTTAAAGTTTTCCAAGCATTTTTGAGGTGTCGGCTCAAACTCTCTTAACACGATCGCTTTAATTTTTTCATAATCACTTATTTCATCATCTTTTATGTACACAATAATATTCGAAGCCTTTTCTCCGAGTAAATTAAGTAAAATCTCAGCTTTGAATTGTTTCGGGACACCTTTTGTGTCAAATGCTCTTTCTAATTAATTGAAAAACATACCCCACGCTTCCGGTTTGCTCGGAACTTTTAAGGGTCAACGTTCTGACACTTTTCAGAATTGAATCCAATGATTCCGAAACTAATAAACTCGAATCCTTATCCACTTTTATCTCAGATTGCGCTTTAGTAAGTTCAAGCTCAGCTTTTATTCTTTGCAACTTAATCTTTTCCAACTCAAGTACATTACTTTCGTCAGCTTTCCGTTCCGAAATTACGGATTCTAATAGATCCTTTACAAATTGGGGATCAGAAATATATTTAGGGTTAGATTTAATCTTATCTTGGATTTCGGTTTTGGTCATTTCGTCTGTTATGACCTCACCGAGTTCTTCGGCCACATAAAAAAGGTCTCTCTTATTTGCTCTAAACATTTTGCAAACTTATTTACAAAATAATACTCAAGGTAGGGAAAAAAGGAGGTACTCACTCAGAGATCCCACTAATAAATCCACACTAATAAGCTCGGATATTCACTAAACCCAAAGCTCATAACAACCAACCACAAGCACTTATCAAATCAAACTCATCACTTTGCACATGAAACAGCACACAAATTCTGCTCATGAAACAAATCCTATAAATCCATAGAACCTCCGGTCGCTAGGACCATGTTCTCGCTAGCTCAGTAAAAACACACGTGGACTGTAACACACTTTATTTTCAACTCTGAACTCTTTTAAAGCTTTGCCACGCAGGGCACATTTCCTCGTTGGTGATACGTCACTGTTCGCAACGCCACCTCGCGACAAGGGTCTGTACATAGGGGTCGAGTAAGTTCCACATATTTCTAGTCTCCTCCCTTTTCGTTGCACTTGGTTCAGGGTTCCACAAGCTTGCGTAATCCCTCCAAGAAGGTCGTCCAACCATTTATGCACCGCTTCTCCACTTCGTTGTCCGTCTAATTAGCGCACATTACTCTACCAAGTCGATGGTACTAGGGTAGTACCAGAAGTACCCTACCAAACAAAGAAAATATTTGGGGGGAAAATATCTGTATTCCTCTACCATAGTCTCCTTTTAACTCTACACACTTTCCCCAGCGATGTTTAATAGCTTCGATACCCTGTTTATAGTGAGAATTTCGAGCTCCTCAAAATAGCCATCAACTGCAGATTCCACCTCTTCATTGTTGGCAAATCTTTTACCACCGAGCCATTTTTTAAAGTTTGGAAGCAGAAAATAATCTGAGGGGGTTCAATTTGGCGAATAGAGAGCGTGAGGAAGCAATTCGAACTTTAATTCATTGATTGGGGCCATCGCGATAACGGATGTGTGAACTGGTTCACTGTCTTGATGAAACAAAACTTTCTGTTTCGCTAAATGCGGCCGTTTTTTCTTGATTTCATCCCTTAAACGCAGCAATACGTTTCCACAATACTCACCGCTGATGGTTTTTCCTTTCTGAAGGTAATCAATGAAAATTATTCCCACGTGCATCCCAAAATGAACTTGCCTGCAGATGGAACTGTCTTTGCCTTCTTTGGAGCAGATTCTCCTCTTTCAATCTATTGTTTTGACTGTTCCTTCGTCTCAGGTGTGAAGTGAGGGACCCATGTTTCATCCATGGTTATGAATCGACGCAAAAACTCAGCTTGCTGTGAAACTTCTCTAAACACTCGATTGAAACATCCTCACGACGCTGTTTTTGTTCCATTGTGAGTAATCGCAGCACCCATCTTGAGCACAGTTTTCTCAAGTCAGAATTTTCAGTCAATTTCGATGTACAGCACTTTTGGAAATGCCTACTCTATCTGCTAGCTCGCGCACTTTCAGTCGACGGTCATCCAATATCATTTTGTGGTTATTCTTCACCATTTCTGGCGTAGTCACCTCATTGGGTCGATCACTGCTATGTTCGTCTCGGCAGCTCGTACGGCCTCGTTTAAACTCTGACACCCAATATTTTACTGTTGTAAACGAAGGAGCAGTCTTCCCCAGAGTAGTATCTAGCTCCACTTAGATATTGGTTGGACTGAGGCCTTTCAAATGAAAGAGTATTGCATCACATAACATTTTTTCCATGTCAGCAAATGCACTGAGAGCGTTCACTATTGATGACCGCCAAACAAATACAAAACAATGTAGAGTCTCCAAACTTCAAACTTAAGCTTTATAAGGGTGGCACTTTCTACCAGTCATTCTTTTCAAACAACCGCCATCTATGCGTCAGATCGGGTACTTCTGGGACTACCCTCGTAACGCGTCGGTTGGCCACTACCAATTCTCGAGCTTGCTGATTCTTCTCGACAGTGGTGGACGGGATCTGCATATCACCTTCTTAGTGCATCCCGCTTGTCCGACCTCTTTTAAGCTTCTTGATCCACTCATCCACACTTCTACGTGGTAGAGCACTGTCCCCTTATAGTGTTGTAAGCAGCCTTGTAACAACAGTTGTTTCAGCCTCTTTATGGTGCTGTACCCTATGAAATGGTGTGATGACAAAAATGGTAGCGTAAAATAACAAGATCTTTGGGTTTCACCACTACAACATTTGTTCTAACATCCTACCGCTTGATATGTACAGCATAATTACAGATATTTTGGGACAAGAAGGGTTCGGCAGAGGTTATATCGAGCGCGTCCACGCTCTCTCAGTTCTCAAGGGTCTCTGTTCGTCCAGCGTCCCAGGTCGCTTTCAGCTGAAAACCACCTGTCGGTGGTACTTTGAGTGTTCTCAATGGACTTGAGATTTCGAAGATCGTAATGTCAGTGTGACGTCAGAAGAGGGTTTATTTCGAGTGCCCAGAACTTTATGACCGATGTAATGTCAAATGGACTGCTGTAATAGTACTTCTAAGGTTAGTTATGGACAGTTGATTCACTTGAAAGGAGTTCTATGATCTCCAATTAAATAATTCTGGAATATGTCTACTTTATGTCGGTTGGATCAGAGAAGTCGCTTTTAGAGTGTTACAGTGCACACTGCTAGCTGAGCGGCCGTTTACACAGAAGCAAGAAAAATGATGTTATCAAAGTCAAACTTCGGTAAGGTGACCACAGTAGTATCCACTCTTAATTTCACAAGCAGTGTGACAAACCTAAAGATATGTTATAACTAGGGCAGCTTTTTGCAACAAATGCAACTTTTTTTACACGTTCTACACTGCACGTAAAGTACTAAAACCAAAATTCCTCCTACATGGGGGTATTGTAAGTGAGTTATAACCGCAACATAAACGCAACTTTCTACATAAATGCAACTTTTTGCATAAATGCAACCACCTGCAACCTTTTAAAATTAAGCTTAAAATTAATTATTATGAAATTACTATTTCATTTTTGGCCCTCTGATCCAACCCTTTGATAACATGTGTCTGATCTTGCGAACGCCAAAGTACTGCGGATCAAACAAGAAGTTCATGCAAAGAAGGTGTTCGGCCAAACAGACTAAAGTGAAATAAATGGCAATAAGTACTTTTAACACATTGTTTGTCACTCTTGATAATCCCGAGGAAACTTGCGAAATCGACTGAAGAGTTTGCGAGGCGAGTGTCGATTGTCAATATGTTGTTCGCCTTGTAGATGACGTTTTAAATCTCTGAATGTTGAGCGAAAGGATTTTGCGCTTATGCTATACGATACAGCACATTATATGACTGCGGTTGGTGCAGTTTTTCAATGTTAAAGAAATTATTGGCCAAGGATCGGACATTCAACGTTCTTCTGTGTTTCAGTGTGTATTATAATACTGTTGTACACGACTAAAATTTCAATACATTTTGAATTTTTTCATTTTTTTATGAATAATTTATTTTAGAATTTAGTGTATTAAAAATAAATGCAACTTTAGGGAATGATAAATGCAACTTTTCCCATTTTTGCTGCAACAATAAAGTTGCCCTAGTTATAGCGAAAGTGTGGATAACTTTTGATTTACCCTCGTATTTAACCTAATGGTAGCATTTATCCGCAAGCAACGCATTTCAGTTAACAGCACATCCCGCATACACTTAACTCGTGTTACCTATGTGACTGGAAGATGAATTTGGTGAAGCACCTGGGTCGAAGGTACTCTATCTCCAGTTGCACTATTCTCATATCTGAACCAATGTTTATTTTCAGAAAGTTGTCAGATATAATTTGGGGTACACAGAGCAATCACTCTGCAAATAAATTTTAATGCAGAGAAATGGTCAGACGACTCGGTATCTCAGAAAATGTGAGTTGCCATCCGTCCAGCGATCTGGATCCTATCCAGAATATGCCCTGAACTGAATGAATGAAACAAATGCCAGACATTTGACTTTGCGTCAGACGCCATCTGGCTTCCCATTATTTCTGTACTCCGTTACTAAAACTATTATGTCATACAAATGAATTAAGGTTTATTGCCCATTCGCCAACGCCACGTATTCAAGATGAGTGCTTATTGGGGATCTATACGAAACATGTTTTACGTAAAAAAAACCACATTGAAACCACTTTAATCACCGAAAATTGAGTTTAGTGAGTAATATCAAGTAAAACAGATGTGAATGCGTTAGTCGTAGAAGCTGAAAACATTCTATGCGAGAGAAAAGACAGGGTCACCCTCTAAATAATGTTCTGGATACGAGCCTGATTAAAAGTGCTGTTCCAATGGAACGCAGAAACTTTTCTCCAAACCGCAATCCGTCTTTCCGAATGTAAATCAAAAATAAATAACCGAAAGAGAACAGATGGAGATCCACGTTCGCATTTTGCTAATGGAAGGCAAAATAAATGTTCCCTGGGTCACACTGTGTTTAATGAAAGAGAATACAGTGCGTGTAATGAGCTCGATTTATGTACCACTGGCGCGAAATAAATCACCGATCACATAAACGCCAACTTCATAAGAAATAATAACCTCATAACAAATAAACCGAGTTCCACAGTTGGGACGCTCGGGCCTTCGTTAAAGTTTCGCTCATTATTTATGAATTCAAAGACTTCAACTTCGGGACGGAGACACACAAGAATAATTAGCTCTTCATTAAAAGTTTTTTCGGATGCCTCGTTTTTTTTACTATTCGTTCCTTTGTTCTTTTAAAGAATTCGGTGTTCTTTTTCTTGCATAATTATGCTTAGGTTCTTTGGATATTAATCGAATGTTTCCGCTAGTCGTCTTTCGGAAGGACGAAGTTGGATTACAAAAAATGTGTAAAGGCAATTAGAGGCTTTTTATTTAAAGGTGGATGCAGAGGATGCAAGAGTTTCTGGGGTATGAAACACTTCCTGTTTCTTTCCGGAAGCCACTTTGCATATTACTTTAAAATGCAATGTCATCACTTCACCTCTCAGAGTCATGATATTTTCGAGTAGTATAGTATTATTTTTAAACCACGATTCATTTAAAGATTCAATAACCACATTTACTGGTTGAAAGAATCAATGGATTCTTCCAACCAGTAGGTGGAATATTTCATGGTTAGAATAATTGTTTGAAAGAATCTTTGGAAAAGAATCTTTCCAAAAAATCCTCTGGAAAGGTTCTTTTGATCTCATATCCTTATAATTGAATCTTAGTAAAAATTCTATCGATCCCTTATTAATTATTATTTGGATAGGAAACCTCTGGTTTGTTCACATAGAAAATCTTTCTCATAGCTCAAATTCGACATGCCTAAGGCGATTTCCACTTGCGATTTCTAGTCGCGGTTACCCAAAAAACGCTGTAACAGAAAATCTACAAGTGCACACACTACGATAGATAAATCGTTGAATTAGAACAGTTTTCCAATGGAAGTCATTGAAAGTACTTGTGTGATCGCTCTTTTGCTTCGGGCGAGAAATAAGCATCGTTAATGGGTACGTCCAATAACAAGTCAAAGACTATTGAAAGGGCAGTTTTACAAGTTATTTGAAGATTTATGGGAACACCCTGTTTTTCCTGTATTACCAGTAGGGAGATAATAGTGGTTCTGGACCAATGGGTACTGAGGATTGCATATTATGCGGAGAGAGAGCGGAGGGAATTGCCGAGCGCATTCTCTTGGAGGAAGGGAGTAGTATACGGGTTCCTTGACTACCTTTTCAAGATGGCCACCGTTTGATAAGGATTTGTGAAGTTTGCTGATAAGAAGAGTGGTTGACGTTGTTTACATTTTTGGTTTAGGAATACGATGACATCATGTTGTTGACATGTATTACTATGGAGATGAATGATTGGTAGCTCCATCTGGTGTTGGGATGAGCAACCATATTATTTGGAATTAAAAAAGGACTATCTCAGATTTGAACCGGAGACCATGGGATCCGAAAGCAGATATGCTAACCGTTGAGTTATCAAACTGTTGTGAGAAATAGGTGTTTAAATGTACTAATGCAGTATGGTGGACATGGACTTATGTATAATTTGGAGTGGTGGGATTTTAGTTTTTATTTTGAATAATTAATTTTATAATTAATTGGGCAGAAGCCCTGAACGACTGGTAACTGGTAGTGCCATCTAATGATTTTTAAAGTAGGTTTAATTTTCTTGCATATATATTTCTAGTGGTGTTTAAATGACAGGTACCGCCATCTAGGGGTGGATAAAGTAACGATTAGTTTAAGATGTAAGTATTTTTGAATAAAATGGTGAATTATTTTTAAGAAAGTAATAATAGGTGGATTTGAACCCAGTGTACCGTATCGACGAAAAAGTAAAACCACTTCCTGGTTAAAATACTTATATTAAGAGTTAAAGTTTTTACAGAATATGTACAGCTACAGTTTTATAATTAAAGATGATATCCATCATCGATACAATACAGCCTCCTAAAGATTAAAGTTCCTCAAATCGTCTCCGGCTAGAAAAAGCCTCTTCCAAAAATTGTCTCTTCCCAGCCCGCCTCCTCCAGTCGTCACTTCTGCAGTCGGACCAGGGGGTAGACTTCGGGAACGATTCCCGTTGTGAGCTCCCACGATTCTCGATAATGATTCTGCATATTCAAGACATTACACCAGCAAAAGGTAATTGCGGCCAACCATTTTTACAAAACCGCATTTAACTGTCCAACAAATACTACGTATGTGATTGTGTTGTATTTCAAATAGTCTATCATTTTGTTAATTCGTATAGTTCATACTACCAAAGATTGAAAAGTCTAGAATTTCAAAAGTGGAAATGCATCATGCCCTAGAATTAACTTCACGTTTCATAAAATTCTTGTATAAATTAGCGATAATCTCCATATGTGTCCCTGAACTGGAACTCAGTGTTAATAGGAATGTACACTAAACAATATTTGGAAAATGTTACAATTAATATTTATGCCTTTGTGAATATTATTTTTATGCTTACATCTTATTGTTATTTTAAAAAAAACTGTATTTTAGATTTTTTTTTTTTTTTTTTTTTTTGAATACTAGGTTTATAAAGTGTCTTTTACAATGCAAGATCTTAAATGAAATTTTCTTTGCTTAAATATTTATGTTTTTTTATTTAGATGCTTTTACTTAAACACTAATTATACATCAGATACTATAGCACATATTTTATTGCAGAAATATTTTTTAAATACTGTACACTTAAGTAAAAGTAAAAAAAAATATTTTTGCTTTTATTTGAAAACTTTGCAAGACGCATGATATGATCATGTTTCCTTGTACATTTTTTACAATTGAACAAAAGAAAACTTACCCATATACCACAGAATTACAACACGGGACACCTAAGTAAGTTGATTAACCATAGAAACATTTCACAAAATTAACTATTTATACGATTTGATTATCTTAACAAAGAAGTAGAAACGCAGAGATGATTCCTTGTACATTTTTGAAGAAGTTATAATAGTATTTAAATCTAAACCATATGTTATTTTATAATTATTCTTTTCTTGCCATATTATTTTTAATAATATAAATCTTCTTAAATTTTAGTGATTTAATTATTTAGACTTTTCTTAAATGAAATTTTATAATTTAAGAAAGATTTTATAAAATTACATTAAATTTAAAAAAAAAAATATATATATATATATATATATATATATATATATACATATATATTTTTTTTTTTTTTTGTAAAAAAATTAGATGTTTTTGTGTGTGTGTGTGCACAAAAATTAGATATTATAACACATATTTTAATAATGAACACTTAAAAAAAATTATACGATTGAAAGATATACATTAGATATTATTACAACCTTTTAAATACAGATTTTAAAAAAAAATATTTCTTTTCAATTTGAAATGAAGACATTTAGCAGTTTGATTCTTAAAGCGTGTTTTTATGCATGATAAAAAAAATTATGAAACCTGTAAAAGTAAAATATTTTATACCTTTATTTGAAACTTTGAAAGACCCATACTATGAAGATGTTTCCGTGTACATTTGAAATAGTTGAAAATTTGTATTAAAAAACCTTTTGTCTTTGAAGTCTCTAAATTAAATGTTCTTTTCTATTGCTCTTACAAACCACACATTTTACTAAACATATCAACTTCCTTTTATTTATTTGAAAACCTTGTGTAGATTATGCAGTTTAAATTGCAGAGCCAAATACCAATTTTGTACAAGTATTTTACAAGATACTTTGTGTTGGTCTTTTAATTTTAGATATACTACATTGCTACGTTAAATGCGTAGTAAATGGGTTTTCTGATTTTTAAAATAATGTGTAGATTTCTGTGCTGCAAAACAAAATAAATTTTTGCCCTTTCTTGATAAATAATGCATAATCTAAATATTTACTCACACCACTGATAGTTGTACACATGAGTACAATTAAATAACAACTGAAAATTTTAAATATTAATTAATTTTTAAATGAACAAATATTTTTGAAATAATGGTTATCTGAATTTTATACATTCTTCAAACAATCTCTGCAAAAACGAATTGTTCTAAAACATACTGAAAAAATAATTCAAAAACATATTGAAAGAAGTCATACTGAAACAAAGTAAATTATAACACTTTTTAATAGAAGAACAACCAGGATTTATAAATTTTACAAAAATTAATACATTATAGTAAAAACAAAAGAACTTGTTTTTTACATGCCTGCATTTTTTAAGAGACATATATTTACTATGAACCAATTATTAAATGCCGTCGCCTCAGCTTTTGGGTAATGCAAGTTATCTTTGTGATGACCACATGATAGTTTTTGGATCTCTTTGTTGCTACTTAGTATACATAATGCATAGAATTTGGTACATACAAAGTGTTCCAAGTTGATGTTGGGAGTATTCTATGCATCTAAGCGTTGCTTCTGAACACAACAACCTTTGTAAGCAACTAGGTACTGAGATACACTCTTTGTCTGTTTGTACAATTTCAAAAGCTTTGAGTCTAGACATTATCAGGGATACACGTTTTCCTATGCCATGGAACAGAAAGGAAGTCCACACACGTAATTTTCAACATATCACACAGTTTTACGATCTTTGGCACTAAGTTTTTACTTTTAAGGCGATAAGTTAAAACGAATACTTGAAGCTACTTGTGATTTTATAGCGATGTATCCGTATTCACGTACTAAAAAAAAAACCTTCCTTAGTCTGAAATCCACCAAAATACACAATTGCACCAATATTAAACATTGCTATTGAAAAGCATTATATGTATCGGGAAAAATAATTGTAAAATGGAGACACGAAGAATTGAAACATATAACACCATACCCTTACTAATCAGTAAAGTTAATCTTATCCTTTGTGAGTAACAAAGAACTGGTAAGTGAAGAATGTACTCAGAAAACATGTGCTTGTGATAATGCGACAGGTAAAACTTTATGCTGTAATACAGGATTTTAACAAAAGGGATATGCTTAAATGTGTATGCATTTTTTTTCTCTATCACATTAATGAGCTGAATACAATTCAATTCGATGACTATACTTGAACAAGAAAAAATATGTAACCAAACATAACTTATAAGAGAAACTTATGTTTTTTACTTTCTTTAAAGTATACTGATTTTTCTTGATTCTGCAGTTTTATTTTTCTAAATTTACATCAGTAAATTGAATTATTTATTTATGGGCACAAATCTTTGCTTTTCGTTGAACAAAAATTAGTATCTTTGACTAGTATCATATTTTTTTTTAATTGACGAAAAAAATCTCTTTGAGGGAATTTAACTCAATAGGCCCTATAATTTTACACTTAAGAGTAACAGAGCTGTATTGGTTTTAGGAAAATGAATAATCATTATGTAAATTTAGTCAAAATTTCCAAACATGTCTATGCTCAAAAACATCTATCTACGTTTACAGATTGGGCCGACCAACCGGTCTAGTGGTTAAGGTGTTGGCCTCTGGATCGGTAGGTTCCTGGTTCGAATCCGGGGTCAGGGCATGGATATAAATTGTGTTGTCCTTTGTTAGGAAGCGATGGTGGTCCTCCCTCTGGGTGCTCCTTCACAAGAGACCATCAATTCCGGCCTTGTAGTGGCCACTGCTATGTGCATTTGTGCCCGCCATTAGGGAAAAAAAAAAAAACGTTTACAGATTGGTCACGTACAAACTTTGACATTTGGGACCTGGTCGAAAACGGATTGTTTGAAACGGGTGTCTCGGACAGGGTCAGGTGATATTGGTGTGGCGAAGGACTTGAAAATTGGCAAGAGGATGTAGTAAGACACGAGCACATAAAGTTTTATCAAAATATTTGGTAGCCCAAAAACGAGTGATTGTTGACCCTAGATCAAAAAGAACACCAATAGATGAAATTGTACAGGTGGATGAAATCAAGAATAATACCAATGGTTTTTAATAAAACCCTATATAAAAAACCTTACCCTCCAAGCAACGACAAGGACAAACGACTTTGTAAAGTTTGTACGGAATCAGAAATGGATGCTACTTTAAAGCCTTGCGGTCATCTGGTGACATGCATGAGACGTATGAAAAGTCTCTTAACGTGTCCTATGTGCCGAACCAATATTTTAGATGGAATTAAAACGTACATTTGTTACTAAACGTTATCCCCTTTATCAATACAAGTAGTAGATGCAATTTCAGGGATTAACTGAACATGGTGTGGAAAAATTCTAGAAGAGTGGTATTTTGAGTTTGATTTCATGAAATTAACACATGTGCGGCAGCAAAAAGACCAGTAATGAAGTTTGAGACTTCTAAAAAAATTATAAGACTATCAAGTACTTGTGGAAAAATCGTGTAGGAAAGATATTTCCCTAAAAATATATTAAACATAATGACTATTTAACATATTTCTTGTTGTTTCATTACTTGTTAAACCTATTTAGGATAGAAGAATTTTAAAGTGCCTTAAAAAGAGTTACAAATGGCATTAAGAAAGATTGTGTAAATGTACTCTGTAACGCAAGAAAGCTTGAAATAAATATTCATATTTTGTGATAATTTCCTTTTAATTTTCTAGCTTATTTTTACTGCATAACTTTTTTTGTTATACAAATACAAATACAAATATTGACGACCAGCTACAGGCTCAAGCCCAACAAGGCTGGTCCTTTGTTTATGAATTCTCCAATTCCCACTGACTATCCAATTGTGTCTTAAATTCGTACACTCCCTTTGAATTAACTATATTTTCTGGCAACGCGTTCCAACTGTCTATTACCCTATTAAAGTAGTAGTTTTTCCTTAAATACCGATTAAAATGTGTCTTATTCAATTTATACCCATGACCCCTTGTTCTGTTATCCCTATTGAAATTTAAGCCCTCTGTGTCCCCTTGTTTTACAAACTTGAAAAGCTGAATCAAATCCCCCCTCCTTCTTCTTCTTTCCAGTGTATACATGTTTAGCTTACTTAAACGTTCATTATAGTCGAAATTTGCTAGCCCCTTTATTATTTTTGTAGCTCTGTGCTGAACCTTTTCAATTGATTCTATGTCCTTTCTCATATATGGAGCCCAGAATTGTACAGCATATTCTAGATGTGGTCTTACTAAACCCTTATATAACGGCAAGATTATATTCTTATCCCTTGAAGTTACAGTCTTTTTAATATACCCCAGTAACCTATTAGCCTTTTTACCCGCAGCTGAACATTGATGACCCATTTTAAAATCCCTGTGAATTATCACCCCAAGATCCTTGACTGTTTCTCCCTCCTTTACCTTTACTCCCTGCAGCCTGTACTCGGCTCCACTGTTCCTGTAACCCATATGCAGAACTTGACATTTCCCTACATTAAATGACATACCCCATTTTACAGCCCATTCGGATATCTTATCAAAATCCCCTTGTAAATTCTCTATCTGTAACTTAGTATCCACTGTCACCCATATTTTTAAGTCATCTGCCAATAATATACTGATTCTATTCTTGATCCCCTGGCCTATATCATCTATGAAAATTATAAATAAAATTGGTCCCAAAACTGATCCCTGAGCCACCCCACTTATAACTTCTGTCCACTGTGAATAATTTCCTTTTACCTGCACTCTCTGCTTTCTACCCAATAACCAATTCTTTATCCATATTAATGTTTTTCCCTGAATCCCCAGCCTTTCCAATTTAAACAGTAATGCCTCATGAGTTACTTTATCAAAAGCCTTTTGAAAATCTATGTGCATGATATCCACACTGCTCTTATTATCCAGCTCCTCAGTATTTTTTCGCAGAACTTCAAAAGGTATGTAGAGCAGGATCTGCCATTCCTGAACCCATACTGATTCTCTGATAACAGTCCCTCTTCCTCCAAGTATAACATTATATGCTTTTTTAACAGAGATTCAAATATTTTGCATATTACTGATGTTAGACTTACTGGTCTATAGTTGCCCGGATCACTTTGTATTCCCTTTTTGAAAATTGGAGTTATGTTGGCCAACTTCCAATCCATTGGTACCCAACCCGTACTATATGTTGAATTAAATATCGTGTGAATTACTTCCCCCAGTTCTTCCGCGCATTCCACTAGTACTCTCGGATAAATATCGTCTGGCCCTGGTGCTTTAGATGGCTTAATTCTTTTCAACTGATGTACTATTTCTTCCCTGGTGAATTTGCATTCTTTAATTATACCCCCTGCAAAGGCTCCATCCTTGGGATCCTTTTTTAAATTATAGTTACCATTGAAAACCCCCAGAAAAAAGTCATTTAACACGTTTGCCATTCCCACCTCGTCTTGAATTAATTCACCTCCCTTCCCCTCCAACGGGCCCAGTGTAGTACTAAATTTATTTTTACCACTTGCATATGCAAAAAATTCTTTTGGGTTTATATTTATTTCCCTTTCTAATTTTTCCCCCAATACACCTTTTGCTTCCGACTAATATTTTTAAACTCCTTTCTGGCTTTCTGATATGCCTCCTTGTCTCTGTCGTTACCAGTGCTTTTATATACCCTGTATGTTCTTTGTTTTAATTTTAAAACTTTGTGTGTTTCCCCTGAAAACCACATAGGGAGCAATTTTCTAGATTTTCCTTTTTTCCTGAACGTTACGTGTTTTTTTAACACCCTGTCTATCTTGTTCTTGATTTCCTCCCATTCTTCAGAATGATGCGGTGCTAATAATCCCCCTCTGAATGTTTCCTTTAACTCTTCCCTTATCTTATGAAAATTTACCTTTCTGAAATTTGGAATTATCCTACTATTGATTGTGTATGCTGACTGAAAATTTATACTTAATCTGATACTTCTATGATCACTTTCTCCTAGTGGCTCACCTATAACCAAATCCTGCACGCTGTCCTCATCATTGCTGAAAATCAAATCCAATATTGCATTGTCCCTAGTATCCTCATACACCATCTGGTACAAAAAACAATCCTGTATCACTTCCAAAAATTCTGCCCCTTTCCCATTTGTAGCTAGATTGTTTGTCCAGTCAATATTTGGATAGTTATAGTCCCCCATTAAAATTAATTCTCCTTTTTGACATGCTTCGTTTATCAGATTGCACATGCCCTTTTCCTGCTCTTCAGTACAAACAGGAGGTCTATATATATTGCCCAGAATTAGTCCTTTGCCTTTGTCTGTATTCAGTTTCACCCAGACTGATTCTATCCCCTCAGTTTTACTATTTAACTTTATTTCCGTACAGTTTAAGAATTCTCTCACATAAATAAAAACCCCACCCCCTTTCCTATTCACTCTGTCCTCCCTAAACATTGTGAATCCACTTAATTCTAAAATTTGTGCATCTTCACTGCTTGCCCAACTTTTAGTAATCCCAATGATATCTATATCCTCTGCTTGTGCAATTCCCTTGAGCTCATCCATTTTATTTCTCACACTGCGAGCATTACAATAAAATACTTTTAGCTTATTTTGTACCCTTATATTGCACTTTCACCTTGTATTATTTGTCTTGGTATTGTTTTTCTCCCTTACATCGCACTTTCCCTTTGTATTGTTTGTCTCCTGCAATTTAGACCCTGTTAGTTTTCCTAAGCAATTACTGTGTACTGTCAACCCTCTATGTCCTTCCCATCCCTGCTTGTATACTAGTTTTTTGACTCCAGAATGTTCAAAACCCGCTTGCCAACCTCCCTATTACCTATCAAGCTTAAATGCAAATTGTCCCTGCTTATCCAATCCCTCCTACACTCCTTCCAAACATCTAAAAATTTAACCTCCTCCCTCTCACACAAATCCCTTAACAACCCGTTCATCTTATTGGCCCTTTGATTTAACCACCCATTACCTAACCCATACCTAGGTAGTAATCCTAATACTGTTATTTCTGCCCCATGAGACTTAATGCCTCTTAAAAGTGTTTCTGCTTCCCTCTTAAACTCGACATTAGTAGTCCTCTCTACACCATTTGTTCCCACCCACACTACTGCCTTTTCCTCCCCTTTAACCACACCTGCCTTAACTGCCTCAACTACATGTTTTACCCTGGCACCTGGCAAGCAACACCTTGCAAAATTGCGCTTTTTACGCCCTACCATTTCTCTCAAAACCCTTACCATTGAATCACCAACCACTACCCCTCTAGTTACCTTATCCCACTGATCAACATGCCCCAAGTCTACACATTGGACACCCTTTTCCACTCCCTCTGCAGCCCTCGCCTTCAAAGCCTCCAGCTCCTTCCTCAAATCTCCCACCTCTGAGCAACTCTTGCATGTAAATTCAACCTTCTCTGACATTTTAACCCCACTCACACCCCCCTTTCCTGCCTCAACCATATTCCCACACAAGTCACATTCCACATAGAACTCCCCACTGGCTCCCTCTGTCCTCATCTCCTTGAACATTCTAACTATACCCATGCTTATCCAACGCAACAATCAATGCACAGAAAAAGCACAAAACAAAATCAAACCTACAGAAAAAGCACTAAGTCAAATACACAGAAAAAGCACTGCACTTAAAAAAATATACAGAAAAAGCTGGAATTAAATATCCTATAACCTTATAGTAGTCTACTATCTGAATGAAAACAAACAAGACACAAAATATTTAGGCCCAACGAGACATACGTGAATTAGGCCTAACGAAACTTAACTTAGGACTACTTGATAAGTCAAAAACTAAGTACAAGGACTATAAAAACACTTTAAAAACAATTCGAAATGTTTGAACTGGTAGAAATAGAAGTAATACAGTGCTTAGTACTAAATAAATGAACTTTGTTGTAACTTTATTTTGCTTTTCTTAAACACCTTAACTTTTTTACCGTTAACATTTCTTTGTTACTGCTTAATTTTTTTAAACACAACTTTTTTTCATATTATCTTTTTTGTTACGACTTTTCTTTTTTTACTGCGTAGCTTTTTTACTGTTTAATTTTTTTAATTATTTAACTTTTTTTAAAACACATTAAATTATTTTTACTGCATAACTTCTTTTTTTGTTCCTATATTTTGCCTTTTTAACACACCTTAACTTTTTTACTGTTAAGATTTCCTTGTTACTGCGTAACTTTTTTAATGCTTAACTTTTTTTACTGTTAAACTTTATTGTTACGACTTTACTTTTTTTACAAGTAGATAGATTTTGAGAGTTCTTTGCATAAAGGGGGAAGGTGGGCAAGAAGGTTAGAGGTGATAGGACGATTGCTGGTGATGACATAATTTTCTAGATTGCGGCCGTTTGATAAGGAGTTGGAATGACTGCTGATACGGAACTGGGGTTGAACAAGATGATTCAATTTGTTGACAAGTTGCCATGGTGGTGAATGACTGGTAGCGCTATCTGGTGGTGAGATGATCAAACAAATTATTTTAATTAAAAAGATTCGAACCCGGGACCGTAATGATGCGATGCGAGTACACTAGACGTTAGGCCTTTGTTGACTTACCAAGGAATGGTTATCCTACAATTCCTTTACTCACTTCTGCAGATACTTGTACTTTTTCTTTTTCACTACTAATGTATTGAGAATGGTTTTAAATTTCTGTTGTAGGTGTTTAATACTTTTATAAAATAACAGGTTGCGCCATCTAGTGAAAGGTTGAACAATTAAACTTACTTAAGTGACAATACTATAGTATAAAGGAACTATAAGCTTTTACAGACAAGGCAAAGGACTAATTCTGGCAATATATATAGACCTCCTGTTTGTAGTGAAGAGCAGGAAAAGGGCATGTGCAATCTGATAAATGAAGCATGTCAAAAAGGTGAATTAATTTTAACGGGGGACTATAATAATCCAAATATTGACTGGACACACAATCTAGCTACAAATGGGAAAGGGGCAGAATTTTTGGAAGTGATACAGGATTGTTTTTTGTACCAGATGGTGTGTGAGGATACTAGGAACAATGCAATATTGGATTTGATTTTCAGCAATGATGAGGACAGGGTGCAGGATTTGGTTATAGGTGAGCCACTAAGAGAAAGTGATCATAGAAGTAGATTAAGTATAAATTTTCGGTCAGCATACACAATCAATAGTAGGATAATTCCAAATATCAGAAAGGTAAATTTTCATAAGGGAATAGTTAAAGGAGACATTCAAAGGTGGATTAATAGCACCGCGTCATTCTGAACAATGGGAGGAATTCAAGAATAAGTTAGACAGGTTGATAAAAAAACATGTGACGTTCAATAAAAAAGGAAAATATAGAAACTTGCTCCCTATGTGGTTTTCAGGGGAAACACACAAAGTTTTAAAATTAAAACAAAGAACATACAGGGTATATAAAAGCACTGGTAACGACAGAGACAAGGAGGCATATCAGAAAGCCAGAAAGGAGTTTAAAAATATTAGTCGGAAGCAAAAGGTGTCCTTGGAGGAAAAATTAGCAAGGGAAATAAATATAAACCCAAAAGAATTTTTTGCATATGCAAGTGGTAAAAATAAATTTAGTACTTCACTGGGCCTGTTGGAGGGGAGGCGAGGTGAATTAATTCAAGACGAGGTGGGAATGGCAAACGTGTTAAATGACTTTTTTCTGGAGGTTTGCAATGGTAACTATAAATTAATAAAGGATCCCAAGAATGTAGTCTTTGTAGGGGGTACAATTAAAGAATGCAAATATAACAAGGAAGAAATAGTACATCAGTTGAACAAAATTAGGCCATCTAAAGCACCAGGACCAGACGATATATATCCGAGAGTACTAGTGGAATGCGCGGAAGAATTGGGGGACGTAATTCACATGATATTTAATTCAACATATAGTACGGGTTGGGTACCAATGGATTGGAAGTTGGCCAACATAACTCCAATTTTCAAAAAGGGAATACAAAGTGATCCGGGCAACTATAGACCAGTAAGTCTAACATCAGTAATTTGCAAAATATTTGAATCTCTGTTAAAAAAGCATATAATGTTATACTTGGAGGAGAGGGGACTGTTATCAGATAATCAGTATGGACTTAGGAAGAGCAGATCCTGCTCTACAAACCTTTTGAAGTTCTACGAAAAAATTACAGAGAAGCTGGATAATAAGAGCAGTGTAGATATCATGTACATAGATTTTCAAAAGGCTTTTGATAAAGTAACTCATGAGGCATTACTGTTTAAATTGGAAAGGCTGGGGATTCAGGGAAAAACATTAATATGGATAAAGAATTGGTTATTGGGTAGAAAGCAGAGAGTGCAGGTAAAAGGAAATTATTCACAGTGGACAGAAGTTATAAGTGGGGTGGCTCAGGGATCAGTTTTGGGACCAATTTTATTTATAATTTTCATAGATGATATAAGTCAGGGGATTAAGAATAGAATCAGTATATTATTGGCAGATGACTTAAAAATATGGGTGACAGTGGATACTAAGTTACAGATAGAGAATTTACAAGGGGATTTTGATAAGATATCCGAATGGGCTGTAAAATGGGGCATGTCATTTAATGTAGGGAAATGTCAAGTTCTGCATATGGGTTACAGGAACATTGGAGCCGAGTACTGTCTACAGGGAGTAAATGTAAAGGAGGGAGAAACAGTCCAGGATCTTGGGGTGATAATTCACAGGGATTTTAAAATGAGTCACCAATGTTCAGCTGCGGGTAAAAAGGCTAGTAGGTTATTGGGGTTATTAAAAAGACTGTAACGTCAAGGGATAAGAATATAATCTTGCCGTTATATAAGGGCTTAGTTAGACCACATCTAGAATATGCTGTACAATTCTGGGCTCCATATCTGAGAAAGGATATAGAATTAATGGAAAGGGTTCAGCACAGAGCTACAAAAATAATAAAGGGAATAGCAAATGTCGGCTATAATGAACGTTTAAGTAAGCTAAACATGTATACACTGGAAAGAAGAAAAAGGAGGTTTGGATTTGATCCAGCTTTTCAAGTTGGTAAAACAAGGGGACACAGAGGGCTTAAATTTCAATAGGGATAACAGAACAAGGGGTCATGGGTATAAATTGAATAAGACACATTTTAATCGGTATTTAAGGAAAAACTACTACTTTAATAGGGTAATAGACAAATGGAACGCGTTGCCAGAAAATATAGTTAATTCAACGGGAGTGTACTAATTTAAGATACAATTAGATAGTCTGTGCGAATTGGAGAATTCATAAACAAAGGACCAGCCTTGTTGGGCTTGAGCATGTAGCTGGTCGTCAATATTTGTATTTGTATTCTATTAAAAAGTGTTATAATTTACTTTGTTTAAGTATGACTTCTTTCAATATGTTTTAGAACAATTTGTTTTTGCAGAGATTGCTTGAAGAATTCATAGAATTCAGATTTAACCATTTATTCAATAATATTTATTCATTTAAAAATTGATTAGTATTTAAAATTTTCGGTTTGTTATTTAATTTTACTCATGTGTAAAACTATTAGTGATGTGAGTAAATCTTTATATTATGCACTAACTAACAAGAAAGGGCAAAAATGTATTTTGTTTAGCAGAACAGAAGTGTTCACATTATTTTCAAAATAAGAAAACCCTCTTACTATCCACTTAACGTAGCAATGCAGTATATCAAAAATTAAAAGACCTATGCAAAGTATCTTGTAAAATACCTTTTCAAAATTGGTATTTGGTTTGCAATTTAAACTGCTTATGCATGCATGGTTTGCAAGAGCATTAGAAAAAAGAACATTTAATTTAGAACTTCAGGGACAAAAGGTTTTTTAATACTAATTTTCACTACTTCTTATGCACAAGGAAACATCTTCATAGTATGGGTCTTGCAAAGCTTCAAATAAAGGTAAAAAAATATTTTTCTTTACAGGTTTCTTAATTTTTTTTATCATGCTTAAAAACACGCTTTAAGAATCAAACTGCTAAACGTCTTAATTTCAAATTGAAAAGAAATATTTTTTTTAATCTGTATTTAAAAGTTTGTAATAATATCTAATGTATATCTTTCAATGGTATAACTTTTTTTAATCTTCATTATTGTTAAACATGATTCCTTCAGAAGAAAGGAATGACACAGGCCATGTGGATCGCAAAAGAGAAAGAGAATATTTATTGAAGGCACAACATATATATATACAGATTTGAGGGGATTGCAGAATTAACCAATAGGATTCTTGTATATTGAGACGGACGTACAAGAAAGCTATAGAACATTCACACATGCTGCCTGGAATGAATGACTCAGCCCTAGCAGCACAAAGAAAGATACAAAGAGTTCTATGGGCGATTACATTATACAACACCCGCCCTTAATCGAACATTACTAAAGAAAACAAACATTACATATTTCACATTGATATCTACATAATAAACATGCGCATTACCTCTTAAAATTGCACAATGACAAAAGTTCATTAAATTTCACTCTAGGCAATGCTTTAGTTAACATATCAGCAATTTGGTGATCAGACGGAACATATTCAACTCTGATATTATTTTTGCAAATTACATTACGAATGTATTTTAATTTAATATCGATATGTTTCAATCTACCATGATTATTTTCATTTGTTATACATTTAATACAAGATTGATTATCTTCAAACACAATAAGATCTGAAACATCAATAATTTCTGAAGCTACACCTTTCAACCACAAAAGGTCCTGAATACCTTTACTTAATGCTATTACTTCAGCTTCAGTAAATGAGAGAGCAATACATTTTTGTTTATTACAAGACCAGAAGATTGGAGAATTACAAAACAGCATCACATAACCAAAAATAGATTTTCTATCATTTGGATTAGAACCCCAATCTGCATCTATATACATAGACATTTGATAATAATTTGAATCTTTATAGTACTCTAGTTTTAAGTTAGCAGTACCTTTTAAATACCTTAATATTTTCTTTAAAGCACACCATCCAGCATTAGTTGGATGCTCTTGAAGTTGACTTAAACAATTTACAGCATACAAAATATCAGGTCTAGATACATGAGCTAAATAAAGTAACGATCCTACAAGTTCTCGATAGGGTCCATCAAATACATCACCTTTCTCAAAATCGGCTAATGTTGATTTAGGATCCATAGGAAGTACACTAGGTTTACAATCTAACATGTTAAACTTTTTCAGTAATTTTACAATATACAATTCCTGATCCATTATCAACTTATCCGAATTAAATTCCAAACGAATTCCTAAAAATTCAGTTTCACTTTCAGATTTAGACATTTGAAATTCCTTAGATAACAATGATATCACAATATTAGTTTCTGTAACATCTGAACCTGCTATTAATAAATCCTCTACATAAAGTGCTATAACAATTTTCTTTTCGTTTTCATATCGTACAAAAATACAAGGTTCATTTACAAGTTGTATAAAATTAAGTTTTATCACAAATTCCAAGAACTTTTTAAACCATTGACGTGGTGCTTGTTTTAATCCATACAAACTTCTTTCAAGTTTACATTTCTTCCCACTGTTATCATCATACCCCTTAGGTTGATCCATATAAATTAATTCATTTAATTTACCATTCAAAAATGCAGTTTTTACATCAAGTACAAAAACACAAAGGTTTTCTTTCACAATTAATACAAGAATTAATATTAAAGTAGGCATACTGATTACAGGAGAAAAAGTCTCAGTATAATCAATTCCTTCTTTTTGCAAAAATCCTCTAGCTACTAAACGAGCTTTATGCTTACCGCTTCTCTTCTTGTTGAGGACCCACTTGCACGAAATAGCTTGTTTATCTGGTGGTAGGGTTTCAAGATCCCAGACATCGTTGAACCTCATGCTTTCCATTTCCTCGTCCATGGCAATTCTCCATAGGAGTTGCTCGTCATTGGGTAGAGATGCTATGTCGTCAAAAGTCAAACACTCGTCGGCGAACAATGTATCATACACTTCAAGATGTGGAAATCTACAGGCTCCTTGGTTTGTCTCGAAGATCGTCTCGGTTCAATCGGATCTAGATCGTCGTTCTCACTTTCACTCTTGTTGTCCTCGAGTATATTAAACTCGTTAATTGACTGATCTACTTCATCAGCGATGAACCTTTGACGCTTGTCGCGAATCTTACGTTCATCAAACTTAAGATCTTTAGACACACAAATTCTATGAGTATCAGGATCCATCAGTCTAAAACCCATTGAGGAGTATCCCACAAAAAGCATCCTCTTGCTTTTGGGAGCAAGTTTCTTCCTTTGAGAAGAAGGCACAAGCATGTATGCATCGTACCCAAATACAAGCATATTCCTAAGATCAGGATTTTCACCAAATTTCAGAAAGTATGGTGAAAAGTTATCAACAGTACTGGGCAGCCTATTTTTAATGTATGCGGCAGTGAGAATCGCTAAACCCCAGAAACTTTTGGGTAAAGCAGACTCGAAAATCATTGCCCGCCCTTTTTCTATAAGGGATCTATTAGCACGTTCAGCCACACCGTTCAATGCTGGAACGTAAGGTGGGGATGGATCAATGACTATACCAGCATCTGTAGCACATTTTAAAATTTCACCAGACATGTATTCTTTTGCATTATCACACCTTAAAATACGAATCGAAGGATTTGACTTAAAGAAAAATAGAAAAATTTTAGCTCTTTAATTACTTCGCTTTTACGTTTCAATAATCTAACTTCCGTAAAACGCGAATAATCATCAATAATAGTCATAAAGTAACGCTCACCTGCATAGGTTTCTGGATCAATTGGCCCACATATATCCGTGTGACCAAGCCTGCGATGCCACAATTCTTTTTCTTCCACAAGAAAAGCACTTTCAACACGTGGCACAAAATCACAAATATACTGTCCCGAACTATCGCGATTACCAAGTATAAAGAGTGTTCAGTCTTATTTTTCACTAAAACCTTTTGGTTTTCAAACACCAGACTGAAACCTGCACTTTCTATTTTTCGCACAGAAATTAACTGTCCACTCAGATTCGGAACATATAAGACATCTTTCAGGGTAATCTCCTCGCCATTTGAAGTTTTTCCGATGATTACACCAACACCTTCCACTTCCAGTTTAGCAGTCTTTGAAGCACATTTAATACTGCCTGATGAAGGACTTAATTCAGAAAACCACTCTCTTTTTGAACACATATGGGATGTAGCACCAGAGTCTACGATGAAGCTTTCTCGTGTAGAGCTTCCCACAACAAAAGACACTGCAGTTGAGGCGTCTTTCATCTGATTTAGGTTGACTTTTACAGTCTCTCTTCATGTGACCGCTCTCTCTTCCCGCAATTGTAGCACGTCACCTTCTTTCGGCAAAACTTCGCTGTATGTCCTTTTCTTTTACAGTTTTGTCAAAAGTAATCCTTCTTGGCAGGAAAGGCAGCGTTTTCTCCTGGATATTTCCGTGATTTGACGGAGTGTCTGAAATCTCTTGACAAAGCATCTGCATCCAATAGACGTTGAGTCACAAAGTCCAACGTTAAGTTTGCACTTGGCTGATTCTCCAAAGCCACTTTGACGGTCTCGAACTCGGGTGGAAGTGACATCAAAAAGTAAACAATGACATCCATGTCATTGACCTCCGCTCCAGACATACGTAGATCACTAACGAGACTTGTCACACTATCAATATGCTGTCGCATAGGCACATCACTGGCTTTCTGTAAGGTGGCCAATCGTTTGCGAGCTAGAATTTGGTTCACAGCTCCTTTATTGTCATATTTCAGTTCCAACTTCTTCCAGATTTTACATGCTGTGGTCTCAGTCTACAGAGAAACAAGAATTTGATCGCTCAAATGTGTCAGCAAGAAAGCGTAGGCCCTTTTCGCCTTAACAGTCTCGTCTGGTTCTGCACCTTCTGCGGGATCTGCCTCCAAGAATGCATCTAACTGCTTTGCACAAAAAACAGCTTTCCCTCTCCTTGACCATATTGAGAAATTCTGTCCATCGAAGGGAACCAAAGCGTACACCTCCTTTGATGAAAAAGCCATTGCTCCGAAAAATAAAATAGTAGCAGCAAAAATTTCCTCACGCCTTTTCCCCCGCTTCTCAACAGCCGTAGAAGCGCAAAGAAAATAAACAAGCGACCCCACTTGAAAACAGGGAACCACGCTCTGCTGTTAAATATGATTCCTTCAGAAGAAAGGAATGACACAGGCCATGTGGATCGCAAAAGAGAAAGAGAATATTTATTGAAGGCACAACATATATATATACAGATTTGAGGGGATTGCAGAATTAACCAATAGGATTCTTGTATATTGAGACGGACGTACAAGAAAGCTATAGAACATTCACACATGCTGCCTGGAATGAATGACTCAGCCCTAGCAGCACAAAGAAAGATACAAAGAGTTCAATGGGCGATTACATTATACAACAATTATTAAAATATGTGTTATTGTACCTAATTTTTGTAATTCTAAGAGTTGTAATTCTTTCTAGAAAACACAAATTGTCTTTTTGTCCAAATGAAACAGACGCTGTGGATGCCATTAAGATTCAAGTCCTTTTCGTTGACATTATTGGCACCTATACAGTCCTTACCATCTTTATAACGGTTCAACAACACAAAATTAAATCTTTCACCACTTACTCGTTTAACACGTTTGCTATTCCCACTTCGTCTTGAATTAATTCACCTCGCCTCCCCTCCAACGGGCCCAGTGAAGTACTAAATTTATTTTTACCACTTGCATATGCAAAAAATTCTTTTGGGCTTATATTTATTTCTCTTGCTAGTTTTTCCTACAAGGACACCTTTTGCTTCCGACTAATATTTTTTAAACTCCTTCCTGGTTTTCAGATATGCCTCCTTGTCCCTGTCGTTACCAGTGCTTTTATATACCCTGTATGTTCTTTGTTTTAATTTTAAAACTTTGTGTGTTTCCCCTGAAAACCACATAGGGAGCAAGTTTCTAGATTTTCCTCTTTTCTTGAACGTTACATGTTCTTTTATCAACCTGTCTAACTTATTCTTGAATTCCTCCCATTGTTCAGAATGACGCGGTGCTATTAATCCCCCTTTGAATGTTTTCTTTAACTATTCCCTTATCCTATGAAAATTTACCTTTCTGATATTTGGAATTATCCTACTATTGATTGTGTATGCTGACCGAAAATTTATACTTAATCTGATACTTCTATGATCACTTTCTCCCAGTGGCTCACCTATAACCAAATTCTGCACACTATCCTCATCATTGCTGAAAATCAAATCCAATATTACATTGTCCCTAGTATCCTCATACACCATCTGGTACAAAAAACAATCCTGTATCACTTCAAAAAATTCTGCCCCTTTCCCATTTGTAGCTAGATTGTGTGTCCAGTCAATATTTGGATAATTATAGTCCCCCGTTAAAATTAATTCTCCTTTTTGACATGCTTCGTTTATCAGATTGCACATTCCCCTTTTCCTGCTCTTCACTACAAACATTAGGTCTATATATATTGCCCAGAATTAGTCCTTTGCCTTGTCTGTAAAAGCTTATAGTTCCTTTATACTATAGTATTTTCACTTAAGTAAGTTTAATTGTTCAACCTTTCACTGGATGGCGCAACCTGTTATTTTATAAAAGTATTAAACACCTACAAAAGAAATTTAAAACCATTCTCAATACATTAGTAGTGAAAAAGAAAAAGTACATGTCCTTATCTGCAGAAGTGAGTAATGGAATTGAATGATAAATAACTATTCCTTGGTAAGTCAACAAAGGCCTAACGTCTAGTATACTCGCATCGCATCATTATGGTCTCGGGTTCGAATCCAAGAAATTTCTTTTTTAATTAAAATAATTTGTTTTATCATCTGACCACCAGATAGCGCTACCAGTCATTCACCACCATGGCAACTTGTCAACAAATTGAATCATCTTGTTTAACCCCAGTTCCGTATCAGCAATCATTCCAATTCCTTATCAAACGGCCGCCATCTTGAAAATTATGTCATCACCAGCAATCGTCTTATCACCTCTACCCTTCTTGCCCATCTTCCCTTCCTGCCCAACTTCGCTTTATGCGCCAAAACTCTCAAAATCTATTTTTTACTGTTCAATTTTGTAAATTATTTATCTTTTTTTTGGAACACCTTAACTTTTTTGCTACTGATTAACTTTTTTTACTGTTAAACTTATTTTTTTTTTGTTACTGCTTAATTTTTTAACCACTTAACTTTTTTTTTGTTCCTGGTTTACTTTTCTTTCTTACTGTTTAATTTTATAACTGTTTAACTTTTCTTCTACTGTTTAACTTTTTTTTCTACTGTTTGACATTTTTACTGGTTAATTTTTTTTGTATTATTCAAATAGCTGTATAAGATTATTAAGTTTTTTTCATCAGAAATCAAAATATGTTTTTTCTAATATTGGAGTTATGAACCAAAGGAAATAATCATAGACACAATGATATACATGCAAATAATATTTTTATTTAAAATCCCTGTATTGAAATCCGAGAATTCTTTTTTTGGCAAACATTTTTTGTTATATTCTTCTTTACTGTTTACTAGTCGGATATTGTGCTCACGCCATGCGATCAAGATATAATGAATGTAAACCGCCTAACCTACTTTCACTTTCTCCAACAATGTGGTGCGTTAGGGTAACCCCTTAAACAGATTCCTTTCAAATTATGAAGGGGTACTTCAGACAGTAAAAGTCATTTAAAATGACAGAAATGTAGTTTCATATTATCGAAGCGCAGCATTAAGAGGATATAAAGGATTCGCATTAAAAGTAGCATGTAAAATTTTCGGTCCATGTGAGTAATTCGCTATAGCTTTGCAGAAGACAGGTTATATACAGTAACGAAAGCAAAGAAATCTGCACAATATCACTGGACACACACTTTCAAACGATGAAATTTTTGAATGCAGTTGGAGAGAAACAAAAGAATTTGCTGACCTATCATATTTGGAGCTACTACAGCCATCTCGAAAAAGAAAGCTTCGATATCGGTATGAATATTATAGCAATTCTGAAATTTACACCCCCGCCAACATCAATGAAACTGTTGACCTTCGAAAATGTTTCTTTGAAGTGGTTGACATAGTACCCACCGAAATAGAAGAACGATTCGTTCAACCAGGAATGGTGAATCTTGTCAAATTAGGATTGCTTCCATATACAGCAAAAGGAGAAACTTAAAACGGTACATCCTTGCATGAAAAATTGGGTGTCCATGCAAGTAATTTCGATCTTGAAAAATTGGAAGCCTAGTCGGTTCTGTTACCTAGTGTAGTAAAAGAAAAATTTGGGCATTATTTGATACCTGCCAGTAGTTCTCTACCGTCTGAGAGTTGAAGTTCAATAGTCATGCACAAATCAACTGCTAATTCAAGCTGAACAGAAGTTAGCGTCTAATACAGCGATGGCGAACCTTTTGAGTACGATGTGTCAAAGACCGGAAAAAAACTAGCTTTTCTCGAGTGCTAGTTCACATCTAGAAATATCCATAATTTTGTGAAATTTGCAGCCCTAGTAAAAAATAAGTTATATTTTTGATATATTTATTTATTAAAAATGCAAAAACAAATTATTATTTACATTAATGGCTTTTTTGTCGCTGAACTGCATTTGCTGAATCTTCAATTGAAGTTTGGTATTTCGAGCACTTCAAGCCCAAGCAAGCGCTACCAATTTAATCTGTCAGACGGTTTCTAAAAATTGATTTTAATTATTATTTTACGCCAAAAATAAGGTCTTAACAAAGTAAGTAGAGTGAAAAAATGTGAGTAAAGCCATCGCTAGATTTTTCAGGGTGTTTAATGTGCCCGGTAATCGTTTAAAAGCACTCCAAATTTCCTGTTCGTAGTGGCACTCTTTAAACGATTTCTTTCCAGATTCTCAAGTTTTAACCTCAAGTCGGAAAACACTGAAGACGAGATGCTGTCTTAAACTTCAGCAAGTTGCCATATCCAAATCATCAAGTTGGTTCCATTGGAAAGCATTTAATTCCAAAGTACTGTAGACTACTACAGCTGGATACTTAATTATTTCAATTGGCTCAAAAATTGATAAACTCTTTCTCCGAATGGGTCAAGTAACGAGTTTACAATATGCTGGTACTTTAAATGCATGTCACCTTTGACACGCGTGTCAAAGGTTCGCCATCACTGGTCTATGAGATGCATTTGGAAGAGAGTGAGGATATGTGTTATGGGTACTTATATTGCTCATGACAAACACCACTAACTAATGAGATACAGAAATCATTCATCTTCGAGACGATCGGAACAGTATGCTTCGGTGGCAAGGTAATCTTCACGAATCCTTATCAAACGGTGGCCATCTTGGAAAGGCAGTCAAGGAACCCGTATATTAGTAGTATACTAGTCCCTTCCCCCACCCGCAAGAGAGTGCGCTCGGCGATTCCCTCCGCTCTCCCTCCCCATAATCTGCAATCCTCAATTTTCAGTGGTCCAGAACCACTACTATCTCCCTACTATTACCGAATGAAAACAAGTAGCTTTTGACGAATTGTTGAGAAAATAATGGGTCCATCAATAACAATCTTCAATTTATTTCAATTCTTTTCAATTTCTTTAATAAGTCACTCAATATCAATTACTGTTAATATTCGTCCATCATCACCTCCGGCATATTCGTTGTTAGACATTTTAAACAAGTATTTGCAGTGTTTTAAAAAGAGATAAGAACAAAACTGCTTCAGAACTGCTACTGAAATATTGCAAGTGTGTGCATGTCCATGCCTGTCTGTGTGATTCATTGGTGGTAGAGCGACAATCGCGTCGCAACGAAAGACCGGTTGCAATTGTTTTAATCGCTGCAACTGTTTAGTTGCAAGTTTGTGCACTCGTATTTGAAAAACAATGAGTTTTATATTTGTGATTGAAAAATCGCGCGACTAGAAATCGCTGGTGGAGGCCTAGTCTGACGTTTTTTCAACGTTTTAACGTTTTCATTGGGAGCTTATCAATTCTTCTAACCATTCTTCTACACGCTTTTTCAGACACGATTTTAAAAGTATACTTACCTCTATATTTCCAACCTTACACCTTTCGGGAAATTCTTTACAAAACACTGATCTTCGTATCCTAGAAAGATAATAATATGGCAATTTCTGTTTCCAGAAAATGATATATATAACATAAACACTACACGGGTCAAAACTTTGAAACTAAGCCTATTTCTTTAAGTAAGTTAAACGTGCACATGTGAAGTTTTATTTTTTTAAATTGATTTTTCAATTGTTTTTGCTAGTATTTTTTCGTATTTAACCAAAAATATCTATATGCTTGACTATTACATACTTTAAAATTTTACAATAATAAATTCACTACAAAACACATATCTTCGAAGTAACAACATGATATAGCGACATTTGACAGTGTTTCTTCTTCATGTTTTTGCAGTAAGGATGTTCTGAAAAGGATAACCGGTGAAAAAATAGCAAAACTCAAACAATGTAAATAGATATATACTCAAAGCTCTGAGAAAGAGAATGCTTGTGAAAATTTTCCATTTCTTCACTTTTAAAGCGCTTTTAATAACTTTACTTTTTTCTTTCATAGAAAATATCATTATGTTTTTATTTCCTTTCCATTTTAGAGAATTTTAATAAAATTTGAAACTATATTGTTTTACATTACGGTGTGATTTAACCCTCCAATGATTTCGACGAGATTTCTGGTCTATCAAGATCTGCTAATAGTTTTGCTACTGACGAAATACCTCGTCAAAACGGAGGTTTAAAAATATATATGTTACCGGCAATGTATAAAAAGCAGGCATGATTTATACAAATACAAAATACAAATACAAATATTGACGACCAGCTACAGGCTCAAGCCCAGCAAGGCTGGTCCTTTGTTTATAAATTCCCGAATTCCCAGTGACTATCCAACTGTATCTTAAATTCGCACACTCCATTTGAATTAACTATATTTTCTGGCAACGCGTTCCAACTGTCAATTACCCTATTAAAGTAGTAGTTTTTCCTTAAATCCCGCTTAAAATGTGTCTTATTCAATTTATACCCATGGCCCCTTGTTCTGCTATCCCTTTTGAAATTTAAGCCCTCTGTGTCCCCTTGTTTTACCAACTTGAAAAGCTTAATAAAATCCCCCCTCTTTCTTCTTCTTTCCAGTGTATACATGTTTAGCTTACTTAAACGTTCATAGTAGTCGAGATTTTCTATCCCCTTTATTATTTTTGTAGCTCTGTGCTGAACCCTTTCAATTAATTCTATATCCTTTCGCATATATGGAGCCCAGAATTGTACAGCATATTCTAGATGTGGTCTTACTAAACCCTTATATAACGGCAAGATTATATTCTTATCCCTTGAAGTTACAGTCTTTTTAATATACCCCAATAACCTATTAGCCTTTTCACCTGCAGCTGAACATTGGTGACCCATTTTAAAATCCCTGTGAATTGTCACCCCAAGATCCTTGACTGTTTCTCCCTCCTTTACCTTTACTCCCTGCAGACAGTACTCGGCTCCACTGTTCCTGTAACCCATATGCAGAACTTGACATTTCCCTACATTAAATGACATACCCCATTTTACAGCCTATTCGGATATCTTATCAAAATTCCCTTGTTAATTCTCTATCTGTAACTTGGTATCTACTGTCCCCCATATTTTAAAGTCATCTGCATATATACTGATTCTATTCTTAATCCCCTGACCTATATCATCTTTGAAAATTATAAATAAAATTGGTCCCAAAACTTATCCCTTAGGCATCCCACTTATAACTTTATACTGTGCACCGTGAATAATTTCCTTTTATCTGCACTCTCTGCTTTCTACCCAATAACCAATTCTTTATCCATATCAATGTTTTCCCCTGAATCCCCAGCCTTTCCAATTTAAACAGTAATGCCTCATGAGGTACTTTATCAAAAGCCTTTTGAAAATCTATGTTCATGATATCTACACTGCTCTTATTATCCATCTCCTCAGTAATTTTTTCGTAGAACTTCAAAAGGTTTGTAGAGCAGGATCTGCCCTTCCTAAGTCCATACTGATTATCTGATAACAGTCCCCCCTCCTCCAAGTATAACATTATATGCTTTTTTTAAGAGATTCAAATATTTTGCAAATTACTGATGTTAGACTTACGGGTCTATAGTTGCGATCACTTTGTATTCCCTTTTTGAAAATTGGAGTTATGTTGGCCAACTTCCAATCCATTGGTACCCAACCCGTACTATATGTTGAATTAAATATGATGTGAATTACGTCCCCCAATTCTTCCGCGCATTCTACTAGTACTCTCGGATAAATATCATCTGGTCCTGGTGCTTTAGATCAGTGCTCCCCAACCTATTTATCGCCGCGGACCGGATCAACGTTAGATAATTTTAAAGCGGCCGGCTGAGGGGGGGGGGGGTTGATTGTTTATATTTTAGATTGTTTTGATTTAAATTTTTAATTTGATTGAATTTAAAACATGCCTTCAAAATAAAATACAGTTACACCAAAAAATGAATATAAAGTGATTTAACATTTTAACTCGCTAGAACGCTAAATCAATGACAACCCTGAACTTGTTTCTTTGCGACGAGACGGTTTCATCTGGGGGTAATAGGAGATAATGACACCCTAAGTGTGTTGCTTATGTCCAGTTTATACCATGTTTTGTTTTAGTTGCTGTCACTGCAGAAAACCCCGCTTCAGATAGGTTGTCGGAAATGGCAATAGGGATTTAAGTGCTGTGGTGGCAATCTCAGGGTATTCCGCCATGACTTTAATCCAGAATACCGGCAGAGTTGTTGTCTCGAACGTAATTTTAAGGCCGCCTTCATTTGCAATCTCCAGCAGATGATCTTCTTCTTGCACACACATGCCAGATTCGCCTGATTTGTTGACAAATGGATCGCGGATTCATTCCTTATTAGTCCGTGGATCTTTTGTGGTTGGGACTGTTGTGCTCTTTTAAAAGCAAAAAAAGGTGATCGTGCACCAATTGGAATAATGAATGTATAGGCTCAGTCTCGCCTAAAATCCCCACTAATGTCTGAAACGTCCAAAATGCCTCTGTTCACGCGCCGTCACCAGAACTTCAGTTTTTCTTTAAATGCAGCTACTTTGTCTTCCAACTTGAAAACAGTTGTCACATTTGTCAAAATTGAAAAATAGAGACATACAGAATTCAAAAATCATAATTTAAGCTCTAGTAACAGAACAAATTTCAAGTTCTGATTTACAGCCTCCTAATTTGAGTGGACATTTCATAGATAAGAATCGCACAAACCCGAGAGTAATACACCACAGTAAATAAAATGGAAATCATTTAATGTTCCTTGGGCGGCCCGGTAGCATTTGATCCACGGACCGGGGGTTGGGGACCACTGCTTTAGATGGCTTAATTATTTTCAACTGATGTACTAAAGCAATTATAGAATGGGCAATATATAGAATGCCTGGCGTTTGGGAGAAAGTACGAAGTATCCCAATTATTTTAATATTATATATACTTTCCACTGTATGTTATACCTAGGCATTGTATAGAATGACAAATGCTATTGCATCAAAGTATTAAAAGGAGGGTGTTGAAAGCTTTTATTGAAAAGACCTGTATGAAGATGAAAGAAATACACCTTAAAGTATAGGACTTTCTTATCGAGGAAAACAAGAGAAAAAAAATATGAACATTAGGGTGTCCCTTATATGGGCAAAATTTTTTTTATATTCAGTTATCAAAACGCATACCTTTTAATTATTTTTAATGTACTAAGCCTTACTTAAATATAAAATTTTAACTTTCTACGTTAATGTTAACCCGTGCCGACAGGGCCACGAAGATTATGGAAATAGACGTTTTTGAACAGATCTTAATATGTAGTTAAGTCATTGCAACTATGCATATCTTAGGTAAATATTGATTAAAAGACAAATGTAAGTAATGCCTTTAATTATTAAAAATAAAGTTATACATAATTATTCAGGTTACTTTTATTTTAAGGTCTCTTTTTTACAGTCTGGATACATCTTAATATGTTCTTGCACATAGCGTAATAAGAACTGTTTCTGTTCTTCTTCTGCGATAATTAAACAATGGAAGGCTTGCATTAGCTTAACAGCTCTTTCAGCTGTGTCATTTACTACTTTTAAGCTAAAATTCTTATTTTTAGCTTCCACAAAGGCTGCATTTTCTTCCTACAAAGATACGTTTTCTTGGAGGAAGCTGTCAACTTTTAATCGCGAAAACAAATTTTTACTCTTGATGGATACGAAATCACTCAATGATTTCCATAAAACAATAAGAAAAATTAGTATCACAAGAAAATTAACAGAATTTAAAATAACAGATCAAACAAAACTATCATCGTATTGAGATACAGACATCTCTTCCTTCGATGGAACATATCTCTTCCCAAAATCATACAAACTTTCTCTTTGTAATTTCGCAACAATATTCGCCTTGGTTTGTTTATAAACAATAGCATCAAAGAGTAATAGTACGGCTATTTCGTCAGATAAATACCACTAGTGTTGACTGAACTTGCTCAGGGCCGCTTTGGAAATCAATTTGTCAACTGTTTCATACTCTTTTAACGTCTTTAAAAAAACGCGAATCTTGATTCGCCGCCTTCATGGCCAAACTGCATCCATGTCAGGGCATCACATAAACTGCCACAATGAATAAACAAACATCTTGCAACGCTCGTTTGTCGTCAACGCTCATTTTAAACTGAGACTGCAGCAAACATATTGTCAAAGAGCAAATAGCTTTTGCCATCCATCGTGCTGGATGCATTGGGTCAGGAGGTCTTATTTTAATTTTACTCTCGTTATCTCCTCTCAAGAAAATAATAGATAGTTTGATCAGTTCCCGATAATCGTCACATATAATGGATTTGTGCAGTTCATGGTTAAAAAACGTCACCAATCCGTTGATGGTCGCGTCAAAAAGATGCTGTTTGGCAAAATCTGTGCATGTTTCGATAGCATTTGGATTAATGCTTTTCCAGCTGTCTCTGAACTTTCTGATCAGTGGAATATCGGGACTGCTTGTGACTTGTATCTTTGATTCAAATACACTTTTCCGAACCAGTTCATAAACATGATGACGGCAATCAAAGAGTAACAATTCTCTTTCTAGATTTTGTTCAAAACGATCCTTCAAACGGTCTGTATTAGATGCTGTCGTATCACAGCACATTATTTGTACTTTATCATTGAAATTCCATTCTTTAAGTGCGTTTGAAACTGCTTTAGCTTCATCTTTGCCGGAAGAGCTGTCCAGATTTGTACTGCAAGAAGTTGCTCCTTCTCTCCAAATGAAATAGGGATCGGCAGGCGTTCTTCTTTAAAACTTCTCACATCCAGGCCTGGTAACAATTTTCCATCGCAATGAACGGTAACTACTTCGGGCACGTTATTCTGAAAATCGGATTTTACGGATTCCGCTCTAACCTTTACCCCACCAACCAAGAAAATGCTTTTTTTTTACTGTTTCTCAGTTCCATTGACATATTCGCAAAAAAAAAAATGCGCGTTAATTACCCGACAAGCCGAGAGTAAAGCCCAGTTTTTCAAGAGTCAGGGTAGAAGCGCGAAGAGATTAAAGTCAAAAGTCTCCAATTCCTCTATCGGTATAGTGTTTAAGGCAGGTATGGGCAACCTTTGGAAACTTGAGGGCTAAACTTTAGGATATTAATGAAGGCCGTATAGAATAGGTAGTTGTGAAAAGTAATAATAATGACGTTTGTTTTATATATTTATAAAGTAGAATGGTAAAGTTACGTGAACAGAATAATATCGTATTGATTAAGTATTTAATACAATCAGCAGAAATTAATGAGAAGTTTGCGCTTGAACTTGAGAAACAAGAAAATCAATGTTGGGATCAATCCCACTAATACACAGGCGCAGAGTGTTTTCCAAATTCTCATCTGTAAGCCTGGTTCGATACTTCGATTTGTTACTTTTCATCATGGAAAAGAACTGTTCACGTTTATAAGTGCTTCAAAATGCGCAAATCATTTTTCTTGCAAATGCTCTGAGCTGTGGGTACTTTTCTTCGGCAAGGTATGTCCTGTAGAAATCACTTAGCTCCACGTCTTCAAATTTTGACTTCAAATGAACGTCTTCTGGAAGCTCGATCAAATCCATTTGTAGGTGTGTGGGAGCCTTTCCTACGTCACTTTTCATCGGAGTTGCAAAAAGGTTAAAACAGCTATCCATGTTTTTAAAGTCGGAAAATCTATTAAAAAATTGCTCCGACAGTGATTTTAGTTCTTCAGCATATTGAGCGTAATCAATATTTTCGTGACTGGATAGTGTTGAAAAATGATAACAGCTTCCAGATCGCATTTGTGTTTCACACAAGCGAAGTTTCTTTTGGAACGCTTTCAGATGACTGTGCAATTCGTTTATCAACTGACCTTGTTTTTGAAGCTTCAAATTCAACTCGTTAAAGTGACCCGTGATGTCTACTAGAAATGCTAAATCACATAACCATTTCTGATCACTGACTTCAGGCAATGATTTTTCCTTGATTTCCATAAAATCGGCTATTTCCTGTCTAAGATCGTAAAATCTTTTCAGCATTTTGCCTTTGCTTAACCACCTTACTTCGCAAAAATATGTCACATCACCGTGTTCTGAAGAAAGGTCATCCAAAAATGCTTTGAACTGGCGATGGTTAAGCGCGCGGGATCGAATAATATTAATTGTCTTTATCACCACATCCATAACGTTCTGCAATCGAATTGACTTAGTGCACAAGTTTTGTTGGTGAATAATACAATGTAGGATTATTAAATAGTCTTTTTGCACATTCAAGTCAATTGCTTTTTCTTTCAAAATTCCAATGAAATCTTTTCGTGAACCGACCATAGAAGGTGCACCATCTGTGCAAACCCCAATTAATTTGCACCACTGTAAACGATGCTGTTCAATAGCACTTTCCTCGTGAAAAATATCTTCTTCAGTAGTGGTCCCTTTTAGAGGCTGTAAAGCCAGCAATTCCTCAGTTACAGTAAATTCTTTGTCAACGCCTCGTATAAAAATAGCTAGTTGTGCTGTATCAGACAAGTCGGTGCTCTCGTCCAAAGCAATTGAAAATGCTTCTAAATCAGTCACGCGATCAGCCAATTTTTCCTTGATATCACCAGTCATCATATCTATACGTCGAACAACAGTACGTCTTGATAAGCTTATTTTCTCTAATTCCTTTTTCTTTTCGGGACATAAAATATCTGAAATTTCTAACAGGCAATCTTTGACAAATTCTCCTTCACCGAATGGTTTCGATGACTTCGCTATTTTTGAGCTGACTATGAAGCTAGCTTTCACCACATTGTCCAGTTGTGTCCTTTGTTCACTAAAAATTTGTTGCTCTTAGTCCAAATCGGTGATTAGCTTTTGAATTTTATCTTTTCGCAACTGACTCGTGAGTGTATGCTGAGTAATATGCTTACTGGAGTAATGCCGCTTCATATTGTATTCTTTTAAAACAAATATGGATTCATTACACAACAGGCAGATAGGCTTACAATTATGCATGATAAAAAAGTATTCATCAGTCCATCTTTCTTGAAATTGGCGACATTCCGTGTCTACTTTTCGCTTTTTAACACCAGACATCCTTTCATACACTTTCCGAACTAAGAACTCCAAGCAATGTAACGCGATGAGTGTGCCAAAGACCTAAGAGGAGTTGGACATATGACTGGGCGCGCGATCGGAAATTCCACAAAAAAGGGGGAAATGCAGGGGTTCCCAGGACATATTTCAAAACAATTTGAAAGATGGTAAAATCGAACGGAGATGGTTTTTGACAAATTATTAAAATTGTAACTTTGAAGTACCGTATTTCTCCGAAAATAGGACCTAATCAAAAGTTAAACCCTAGCACCTCTAAAATAAGACCTAGTTGTAATGATATAAAAAACATAAGATAGAAAAAATTGTAAATAAAAATAAGAGGACTTATCGTTATCCTGTAGAATCGTTGATGATGACTCCTTGGCTGTCTTGGAGGAAGAGACCAATGACACAATGAAAATATCTAACTCCTTTTTAACAATAACAACTAATCTTTATTGTATTCTAAATGCTATGTGAGGACAGTTCAACTTTTCTATGAGGGAAAACTTTCTTAATATAATGAACCACAGTCGCTTCAGATCGGCAGACAGACGGGCGTCAGTCTTTTTGCCTAAGTTTCAGAATGTGACCGAGACACCTGCACAGGAAGTATCAGTATTTTATGCCGGTGGGCGCCAAAAATCCGAGTATTGTTGGTTTGTATCAGTGTTTTTTTTAACAATCACATCCGCTAGTAAGGAATGGAATCAATAAGTGCAAGGTCGTTTCTCGGATACAATCAATAACGAAATTTATAATTAATATTCCCGATTATCCGTAGAATTGGGTGGCGTGATGTGTCGCCGATAACTTGTCTGGCGACTTCGAAACCTCGTTCTGATTTAATTCATTCAAGAAAATAGGCTCAGCCATCTCATATATCCAATACTAATTTTATTAGTAATAATAACTTTTTTAGATAGTATTGAAAATACCTACTTTTACATTTTTATATTCAGGTTTGCCGCAAATAATTCAAGATATTTTTAGTCTGTCCGTGAGAAGCGGCTCAATCCCATGATAGTACTTTACGCAAGTCCAACTTGATTGGCTAGTTTCACGGGCTTGGCTTCACTTGGATATCTCGCCAATCTCATTGTTGCAGTAACCATTTGATTTTGAATATGCGCGTTGTTTCGTAGAAATACAATACATACACTAGCGCCTCAGCGTAAGTGTCCTACAAGTTAACTCTGATTTGCTCCTCATATATATGTTGTATGGTTGTTTTTAGTAGTATTTCTTGCCAACTTATATTAAGAGTACTTATACATTTAAGAGCTTCTTTTCGTGAAGCAACAATGGCCTAATGGCTAAAGTCACCCGCCTTCAGATTAGCGTCGGCAGCGGAGGATGACTTCCCCAGTTCAAACCCAGCTGGCGGAAAAGTTTTTAGATCCTCCAAATTATTTTTAAAAAATTCCAATTTTATTCCTTTTTATTCTAATTTACTTTTCCTAATTTTTAATACCCTTTTCATATTTTTCCAAGCTTCCGTTGATTTTACATAAATAATCTAAGAACCACTCCTGAACTCACTACCAGCTGATATTTTCCCGCCCCTCTGCCGTCCCCTTTGCTTTAGGATGATGATGTCGTATCCACCGCTGGCTTAGGACCATTCTGATGTAACAAAAAGCATACATAAAACACTAACTTATATAATTATTAACTTATATAATAAAAGGATACAATTTTCGGCTCCCACCTCTACCCACCCATAGCCATGAATCTGAAAAGAAAAGAAGAAAGCAGAAAGGAAGAGATAAATCGCCAACAACTATAAACCTTGATGACATACGTATCTAGGTCATGTGATCCGATTAGCCAATCAAGTTGGACTTGCGTAAAGTACTATCATGGGATTGAGGCGCCTGTGTGCCACCCTCACAGATACTGCACCGCCAGGTGACAGGCCGGTCGCGCTGGATGACGATTTGTTGCTGAACCAATTAAATTGACCGGTTATCGGGTTGCACTAGGACGACTTGGCGCTGAAGAAATCTCGCCGCACATTCTTCATGTTGTTAGTGTTATCTTGATTGTGTTACACGTGTGGAGCGCATAATGGAAATAGAATTAATATTAAAAGAAATCCCAAAAGATTTCAACGTAGTTTTACATATGGAAAATATCATTATTCTTCGAAGTTCCTTGGCAAATGAAAATGACGCTGAAGTTAAAACTTTTTATATGTTGCAAGATAGTTTGTTTCCTTTAAAATGAAACAGTATTCGAACTATAACTAAATATACACAAAAGTTTGCAATTTTTCACTGATAAAAGATGACTTAGATTTTTAATTAACTGATTAAAAAACAGTTTTTTTATTACAGTTATTAAAACAAGGATTCTTATTTAAACTAAATGAGAATAAATTTATTAAACTAACACCAGATGTTTTTTTATAAACTGATGAAAACCTGTTTTTTTTTATAGATAAGAGATTTTATAGATTTTTTATAATTTCAAAAGATAAATCCCAATTTAAATATATTAGCATTTAAAGTTACTGCTTATTTAAAGATCCCATTGACTTATTAAAGAAAATCTAAAAACAATCACCCCGTAATATTAATTATTTAATAAGAACTAATCATATAATTAATTAATCACAAATAATGATTAATTAATTAAGATAATCCATTGGACTAATCAATTTGAGCAGATATTACAGATAATTACTACTTTGCATTTAATGTTCATTGCTTTGTTAAACTAAGTTTCTAAAAAAACCCGGTTTAAACCGATAAAATCCGTTTAAAAAAAATCAAATCGCCCTAACTGTTATCCATTGAAACTTTTTGCTAAAAGCGCGACGACGGAGCGATAAGTCGCCAAGAAGTTGGATCAACCTTCCCACAATTCCTTAACGCTTCTCACAGCGACTGGCCTGTCACCTGGCGGTGCAGTATCTGTGAGGGTTTGGAAAATCGCTGCCCGTGCCGTCAACTGAAAAAGATTGAGAAACACTGACCCACATAGTTCAGGCTTTTGTTTCCCTCCCCCTTTCACTCTCTTGTTGGCGAGAACAGAGAATATTTACTTCTTTTCGAGCACGATTTTAAAATGTTCCGCGGGCCGGATTAAAAGCCGGGCCGGAGGTTACCCATAAATGGTTTAAGGTGTTAGCCTCTAGATCGGAAGGTTCCTGATTCGAATCCGAGTCCGGGCATGCATGTTTGTAAGCGAATGATATAGAGGCGGCTGGTGCACCTTAAATCTGTCGTGGCCGAAAATCGTCACGTTGGGTTGGTATGGAAGTTTGGAGAGTGGGGTGCCAGCTCAGGTGTTGCTTCGTCATTTGACCGTGGTTCAAAATTACGAGGTGTTGTCCTCGGATCTTTCCCTTAAGGGACTCATCCCGGATAGTCGTCAATAGCCTTTTGTATTGCTCTAGTACGACGTTAATTACAAATTACCAATTACCGCTCCAACAGGAATTCACAACTTAAAGCAACGCTGCGTGTTTGTGTTTTCCTAAGAAGCGCATCAACTGTAACAGTCAGTCACGTGATCGGTTATTTGAACTAAATTCTGGTGGTAGTACGTGGCGCATTTGACTGCTCTGGAAGCAGTCTGCTAGGAAAACCCGCCTTAACTGACCGAGCAAGCACGTCGCACGCGCGGCACCTGCGACGCTACTTGTACGAACATGTTTCCATGCAAGTCGGCACGTGTTGCAGTGCTCCAAATAAGGTATAAATTTATTTTCGAGTGTTTTAGGGTCAAATGAACAAAACTAGAACCTATGCGTTAGAAAATAAAAACTTTGAAAAATAAGGGACACCCTAATGAACATACTTGGTGCTACAAGGAAGGAAAGAAAAGTAACATTTGAAAAGAGACAAAAAGTAAAATTTGATAAAGAGCCTTTGTTAAAAATGCATTAATGAAAAAAGATAATATAATATTATAAAAGGTAGTGTTTGTCGGTCTGTTTGTTTATTGCACACAGGGGGCACTTGCAGCAACGGAATTTGGTACACAGGTAGTTCAAATTTTTTGCTATTTTTGTGTTGCGGCGAATTTTAAAAATTTAATCTAGTACATATTTAAATGAATTTAATTATTATTGAATGCAACAGCATAGTAGATCACAGATGCTAAATTATTTTTTTTCGTTTCCGTTTTCATTTTGCGCGGAGGAATGATTGTACAGCAGACGATAAAAAAGAAAGTTTTAACTATAGTTATGCAGTTCTTTTTTCAATCTCCTAGATCGTTAAAAACAGAGTAAAAATTTCAACGGATTTGAAATCTGTGGAAAATTTCACATTAGATCGATACCTAAAAATATGATTTTCTTCAAATAAATAAAATTTTTTAATTGAATAGATTTTATATTTTTGAAAGAGATTGTGACGTCACGTCAAAGTTCGCGTTCAAAAAATAAACAGATTACATTTCCTGCCCTCTTAGGATTTCATATGAAATAAAATACAGGACTCCAGTAAATACAAAATTAAAAAGTCACAACGGGAGTGTTATTATAAATATATTATAAATGTGAAATATAATAATGTCGTGACCGTGTGCATGAGAAATTCTTCCTTGAAGCGGGCGATCAAGCGACAAACTCTCATTACACTCACAAATATTTATTTAATCTAATTTACATTACGTGGACACAACATATATACTATTTACGTAACCTTTCATAACGGACGCTACGACGCGTCTTCATTCTACGCCGCCGATAACTCCCTGACTAGAGATGGGCGATCCGCTCAGGAGCTGACTCAAAGAGTTAGCTCTCTTGACGGAGTGAGCGAGCGTTGATTCGTTAAAAAAGAGCTATTTTTTAACCAATCAGGGCTCAAGAGCGGTAACTCTTTTTTAACGAATCAGCGCTTCCGCATGCGATCACCAGCTCAGTGATTCTTTTGGGAGTTGATTCTTTTGGGAGTTGATTCTTTTGGGAGTTAACTCTTTTCGAGGGCTGGCTCTTTTCAAGAACTAGCTTTTTCGATAACTATCGCTCTCGAAGAGTCAATTCCGCATACGTTTTTTTGCGCTCCCCAGCTTTTTGTTACTTTTTGAAAGTTTAAAATTTTTAAATATCTATGTATTATCAAATCATAAATGTTATTATTTTTTTTAAATTCCATTTTAGGTTGAAAGGGCGTTTTAACGGCTTAAGTCATACCACGCCTTTTAGCACTAATTAAAACTAGTTTTAAGATTGTTATTGAAACATATTCTAACAATTATTATATTATTTACTTAACATTAATCTAATCATAATAATAATAAAACCTCGATATCTCGGGTGTGATATCATTATAAAGCTACACAAAATTAAATTAAACGTAACTTGTTTTTATTGCATTGCCTTCACAAAGCAAGGCATTTTGAAAAAGTTTTATTAAGACAGGGAAGGGATTTGGATTTCGAAAAACTTTGGGGCAACGAATATTCGAGGGTATATTATACCTATATCTTAAAATAAATAGTTAAAAATCTAAAGTATTTAAATAAATTATAAAAAAATTTATTATTTGATTTCAAACTATCATTTAAATTATCAGAAAGTCTCATTTGGTCCCTAAGTAGTTTTAGCCCAGGACATTCTAGAAGGAGGTGTTTTACGGAAAAAGGGCATCGCTAAACTTTAAAACTCACAACGCGGACAGAATTAAAGGTTCCCCAAACAACAATTTCCCATAAATATTTTGACTTTCTCCAGAGCTTTTGAATTTCTTCTAAATTTTGCTAGGTTTATGGTCTTTCAATGGCCAATTACGGTGTTTTCCATGCCTACTTCCTGTTTTCCCGCCTTCTTTTGACTTTTGGAAAGTCAAATAAGTACTTTATCTATTAAAATCGAAAACTTTTTTTGGAATTTTTGGTCAAAAATGACATTTTTAACGTGTTTGGATACCTTTATTGCTACTTCTGTAATCTCTTTGGGTTTATGATGGGAATTACAAAAAAAAATATTGTCCTCAAAGTAATTTATTCTTTATGGACAATTTTAAAGTTATAAGAATTTACATGGTTTTGGGCCATCAATTAAAGTTTACAGCTTAGCAGCCGTATGTTGCAATGCCTTTCGTCCTCAGGCCCAGTCTCCCTCCTTTTGTTGATTTTAGAGGCAAACTGCGCAGTCGCTGGATGAGTGAGTGCTGCGTGGGTGTTCAAGCACGCTTGGCGCCTCTTCGTCTGGCGCTCACGTGACAACGAGGGATGATCGATGGCCCAAACATATTATATACCATTGAGTGGCTAGCCCGGCGTTGTCCGTAATACAAGGTATTAATCTGGTGTAAAATTTTCCGCAGATTTCAAATCTGTTGGAAGATATATTCAATTAAAAATTTATTTATTTAAAGAAAATAATATTGTTAGGCATCAATCTAAACTGAAATTTCTGCAGATTTCAAATCCAATGAAATTTTTACTCCATCTTTAACGGTCTAGGACAGGGGTCGGCAACCTGCGGCTCGCGAGCCGCATGCGGCTCTTTTGATGTAAAGTTGCGGCTCTCCAGTTCCACACGAAAAAATTAATAATTTATCATCAAAACCCTTAAAAAATAAGAGAAAATATTTTTAAGTATCTAATTTCTCAATAGACTCTATTTTCATAATCGTTAATTACAAATATCTTCGCGTAACATGACCGTAATGAGATAAATTTGAACTATTGTTTTGTTCTTAGAGATGAGACTCCGTGACCATGTTTATCTTTCAGCCAATTGCATTCCATTTCCGTCTCACCCAAACAGCCACCGTCTAGAGTCTAGGCAACACGTCTAGATGATCAGATGGTGAGATCTCAGATGATGAGTACGTCAAAGATTGTTTTATACGTGCATCTGAAGAACTGTTTCGTAATTTTGAAAACAAAGCAGAAATCATGAAAAAAAGTCAAAGATTTGACATTGTCTGCTAAAACAGTACAAGATAGAACTGCAAAATGTCCTCAAATGTAACACATATGCAAGTGGAAGACATTCAACTGACTTCTGCCTTATCACTTGCTATAGATGAGTCTTGCGACATAAAAGACACGGCACAAAGTACCCTTTTCGTCAGGTATATGTCGTCCCAAGGTCCAAAAGAAGAATTGCTAGGATTGCTACCGCTATCAGGGCAAACTCGTGAAGATATAGCAAATGTTGTGCAAAAATGCCTGGAAGACAATGGAATCGATATAAATAAAATCGTTTCTATAGCAACTGATTTAGGCAGAAGTATGACAGGAATACCCCCATAGAGGGGTAACATAAATTCTTCAGAAAAAAATAAACCACGAAATTCTAACGTTTCACTGCATAATTCATCAAGAAGCGCTTTGTTCCCAAACATTTCCGGCCGAAATAGTTGAGGTCATGAACTTGGTAATTAAGATTATTAACAGCATCTTGGAAAAGCACTCTACCATCGCCAGTTTAAAGATTTCCTTGAAGAAATAGATAGACAGTTTTCTGACCTACTTCTGCACAATAAAGTGTGATGGCTTTCCAGAGGTAACATATTGCGTCGTTTTGTTTTGTGCTTGAGTGAAATAAAAACATTCTTCAGTGAAAAAAGCATTGACCATCCCGAACTGGAAGAAGACAAAAGGCTGCAAATATTCAACTTCATGGTAGATACCACAATGAAACTAAATCTAAAACTGCAAGGAAAGGGCAACTCAGCCTACGCCTTGATTGAAGAAGTAGTTTGTTTCGAAAAAAAATTACTTATTTTTGTTGAAGACATGGAGAGCGGTAAATTACTTCATTTTAAAAATCTGAAGCAATATCGCGATGAGACCAATGCAACTATTGACACCAATTACTTCATCATAGCTTTAAGAAACATGAAGGATGGATTCGCTGAGAGATTCGAGCAATTCAAAACAAACAAAAGTACTCTCGCGTTCATAGTAAATCCTCTCAACACAAATACAAATGACATCAACATTGAGCCATTTGGAATTGATGCTGGATCGCTTCAAATGCAATTGCTAGATTTGAAAACCAAAGACTTATGGAGTGGCAAGTTCAAAGAACTCAAGAGCAAGTTGGAAGAGTTGGAGGTCCAGAAATGCATGCACATCGCGCAGCACAAGTAGACAGCTCTAAAAGAAATTCCGCGAGTTCAGGCCCTCAGATTCGGCGCATGGAATAGTCTTCCAGAATGCTAAAGTGAGGTAAAGAAGTTGGCATATGGAGTGCTGACGATCTTAGGATCGACATATTCGTGCGAGCAAGCGTTCTCTTGCATGAATATAATAAAAAGTAAAGTTAGAAGTCAACTAACAAATACAAATCTAGAGTCGTGCTTGAAACTTAAAACAACAAGTTATAAACCAGATTTAATCAAACTTTCAAAAGGCATGCAAAGCCAATGCTCCCATTGATGTAACTATCCATATTTGTGTTTTTAAATGAATAAATATTATTCCGTATTTAAAGCCTTTGAAAATTTTTAGTGGCTCTTTAAAAACTGGGAAATTTTGTAAATTGTAACTTTTGGCTCTTCCGTTTCAATAGGTTGCCGACCCCTGGTCTAGGAGATAGAAAAAAAAAAGATTTTTGACCTCAGTTAAAAGATTTATCGTCGTGATGAGGGAATGTAATCTCATCATATTCCTAAACAGCAATTTTAAGAAATCACAAAGTAACTACAGAGTCGTTCACCTTTCTCGCAAGAGAGGGGGAAAAAAAGAAAACGTCGAAGCAGGAATGTAGTAAACAGATCCGCCGATTGTACCGAATAAGGAGTGGCTGCCCTTTCATGAAGCGCCGAAAAGGAATAGAAATACGCAAGATTCCAACCCAAAAGGAAACTTTCAGAAAGCTTTAGAAATACAAAGGTGAATATAAAAAGGGGTTGTCAAGTTTTAAGAATTTAGGTGCTTGTGAAAGCCAGATGCACAGGATGCCGATACTGAAGCTTAGTGGAACTTGACGTTAAATAATAATAGGGCTTCTAACCAAAATTATGAGGGGGCGTTGAGCGGAATCTAAAAAGGGAAATCTTGAAAGAGAATTCAGAACCAATGAGAGTATTTTAAGAGGGGACTGACTAGCCACTGAGCGAAGCCAGAAAAAATAAAATAATCAAAGTTAAGTCAAAAAATAAGAACGGATTGGCCGAGGGTTTTCAGGTAGGCGGTCATCTCCCAGGATTGGAGACTTGTTCTGATATAGAGTTTGCGAGATTTTGGGAATGTAATCTCATCATATTCCTAAACAGCAATTTTAAGAAATCACAAAGTAACTACAGAGTCGTTCACCTTTCTCGCAAGAGAGGGGGAAAAAAAGAAAACGTCGAAGCAGGAATGTAGTAAACAGATCCGCCGATTGTACCGAATAAGGAGTGGCTGCCCTTTCATGAAGCGCCGAAAAGGAATAGAAATACGCAAGATTCCAACCCAAAAGGAAACTTTCAGAAAGCTTTAGAAATACAAAGGTGAATATAAAAAGGGGTTGTCAAGTTTTAAGAATTTAGGTGCTTGTGAAAGCCAGATGCACAGGATGCCGATACTGAAGCTTAGTGGAACTTGACGTTAAATAATAATAGGGCTTCTAACCAAAATTATGAGGGGGCGTTGAGCGGAATCTAAAAAGGGAAATCTTGAAAGAGAATTCAGAACCAATGAGAGTATTTTAAGAGGGGACTGACTAGCCACTGAGCGAAGCCAGAAAAAATAAAATAATCAAAGTTAAGTCAAAAAATAAGAACGGATTGGCCGAGGGTTTTCAGGTAGGCGGTCATCTCCCAGGATTGGAGACTTGTTCTGATATAGAGTTTGCGAGATTTTGGGAATAGAGATTAGATTTTGGAGGAAGATTTGGAGCAGTGCAGGTCGAGGTTCGACTATGTTCGCCTTAACAAGTAAGTCGATCTTAGAGCGTGTGAATACACCCTCACATATATCTCTCTCTCACTCTCTTTAAAAGAATGTATTTTAACTGTGTACGCGTACTTTAGTTTAAAACTATATGTATCCGTTATAATTAATTAATGTTTTAATAAATTAATAGTTTTATTTGTTAATGACTTCGCCTTTTCAATGTGTCTTGTACTCAAATAGTTCCTAAGTCCTGGTTTATTGCAGTTAATTCAGATTTTAATAGTTAATGAACTTTTGGCCTTTTATTTTATCATGACGCTAACCACATTTGTACTAACCACTTGCGACCTTAGTTTCTGTCTTCTAAAATTTAATAATTAGTGAACCTGGGGTTGTATTAATATCATTAATTGTGCTAACCACTATCTCCAGGTAAGAGAGAAGCAAAGCCCCCCAGCAGTCGGGCTGGGAAATCAATCGCGCAAAATCAAAGCGGAAACGTAAACAATAATTTTCTACGTGTTCTGCGTATGAAAAAAACTTGGCATGATTCCTAACCCTGACTGCAAGGTCGCATGAGTAGAAAACGTTCTCCGCATTTGAAAAGTCGATGGAGAGTAAAATTATGAAATTCATTTAAAAATCTTCTAGATTGAATTTTAAAATTCGCCGTGACCCAAAAATTGCAAATAATTCGGACTACCTGTGTGCCAAATCTCGTTGTTGCAAGTGCCATAGAATCGTCGGGATTTTGCGGCCCCAAACAAACACTTTCTTTATAATAGTAGAGACATCTCGATATGTTATATACATTATTATACATCTGAAAGGAGCGGTGAGTCATGAAAAAGAGCTAGCTCTTGTGAGATCGTGAAATACTGGAGCCAGCTGCAACCCAACTGTTGTTTTTGCTTCGCTAGTTTTACGAGCGACAAAAAGGAGTCTGAAACAGAAGCCGCTTCTGCAGGTGTTCTTTCCGACGGATCGCCGACTGGCCTTTGACCTTTGCCGTTGGGGGAACTTGGAGACTATGGGGAGGCCGAGGTCGACGGGGAGAGAGCGAGAAGCGAGGTTGAGTTTTCCTCGCGCTGACCCGTGAGATGCACATCTCGATATATGAATATTGATTCTTTGTAAATTGTAAATAATTCTAACTAATTAATAATAACAAGATTTTCTTAGCTGTTGGTTGTTTTCTCCTCATACACGATTTTCTGATGCTACCATTTTTGGGAGACGACACCACAGCTTAAAGCTGGTGGCAGTTGGATGGGATAAGGATCTAGTTAAATGAGATCCACGATCCTGTGTCACTTCTACGACAACAGAGAAATACAAAGTGTATTCGTCCAGACTTCTTGAAGTCTGATTTGTGAGTGCCCGGAGGACAGAGATCTTTGTAGCAGCGTTTACTGGCGTGGAAGGTTCCGGTTCCAGTGTTGGAGCTCTTCGAGAGAAAGCTGAAGGTCTCGTTCTCAGCAGTTCCTTTTCCAGTCCTGGAGTTCTACGACTGCGTGTCCTGTGAGGCCAAGTGAAAGAGAATCGGCTGTGTACAACGACAGAAAGTTCCTGGAGTTCTACGACTGCGTGTCCTGTGAGGCCAAGTGAATGAGAATCGGCTGTGTACAACGACAGAGAGTTCCTGGAGTTCTACGACTGCGTGTCCTGTGAGGCCAAGTGAAAGAGAATCGGCTGTGTACAACGACAGAAAGTTCCTAGTTCTGAGGCGAGTGATCAAGCATCGAACGGTGAGTCCCGATATTTTCTGGAATGCTAATTTTGGGGGTCCAAGTGATATACAATTGTAAAATATCAGAGTTATTAGCTTAGAAATTTTGATTGGGATCATTGGTCATTTCAAGGTTCATTGCCTGGGTGTTATAGTGTTTTAAAGATTTCTAAAGTTGTAGTGTCTTTAAGCTCAAATGTGTAGAAGTGATTTAGTAAAAAAATTATTTTGTGTGTTCTTTTGTTAGTGAATCGGAATATAGAGATTAATTGATTTCAAAGTATAATGCGGAGGTTTTATAGAGACTAAATTAATTTATCTCTTTTTGTTATGTGATTTTAGCTTTCTTCTAAGTATACAGAGAAAGTTAGCTAAAATTTTGGTAGTACAGTAAGGTATTTTGAAATTGAAAAGGCAATTAGTCTATGGAGAAGATACTTGTGTAGTACCTTAAAAGTGCTTACTTTTAGAATTAGTACTTGTGTTGCCTTGTATAGGGAGATACTCAGTTTTGAATTATTACTTCCGTGATTTTCTTTGGTATTTGTGTTACAGAAAATTATTGTGAAATTTTTGTTATTGCATTTTATATGTGGTGAGGTATTTATTCCCTGGTTGAGATATGGCAGAATTTCTAAATAAGCAGACTAAAAAGATTTTGTTCTTGGTCGCAGAAGAGTTTGAGACAAATGTGTCCAATGCGGATAAGAAAAGGGCGATAATTGAGGCGATCTTGAAGGCGCCGGATTACGAAGAGAAATTCGCAAAAGATTGCTTAGAGCAAATCTTAGATACGGATAGATTAGAGAGGGAAGAACAGAGGTTAGAGAGGGAAGAACAGACGTTAGAGAGGGAAAGAGAAAGATCTTTTGAGTTAGAAAAGTTGAAAATACAACGCAGTGCAGAAAATGGCTCCGTAGCTTCCACTGTTTCTGTGCTGAGCGAGAATAGAAGTAAAATAGTAAGTCTAAAAGATTTAGTCCCTAAATTTGACCCAAAATTAACAGAAATAACCCTGTTCTTGATGATTTTTGAGCGGCAAGCGCTAAAAGCGGAACTTGAGGAATCGAAATATGTTTCTCAACTCATTCCGTTATTACCCGCGGATGTCGCGCAAATAATAGTAAAAGAAGCGCCAGAAATGGGAGATGATTACCATCATATAAAAAAACTTTTGTTAAAAAGATTTAGACTAGGAGCAGGGGCGTTAAAAATAAAATTTGAAACCCATCAGAGAAAGACAGGTGCATTATGGTCGGATCTGGTATACGAACTGAGGGGTTATTTGGAAAATTGGTTGGAGGCGGTAAATGTGAAAGATTTCGAATCCCTTAAGGAATTTATTCTTACGGAACAGGTGAAAAAGAGAGTTTCGTTTGAAATCAGAGACAAATTCCTAGATGAATGGGACGAAATCAAAACGGCATCCTCCCTAGCAGAAAGATGTGATAGGTACGAAAGTGTGCGCGGCAATTATAGAAGAATGGATAACAAAGTCTGGAATACAAAGCAGTATAATAGGGATAAGAACGAGCATGTTGGTTCCATTCATAAGAGTGATCAGACCAGAAAGTCAGAAGGGACCGCAAAGAAAGATCACCCGCATTCCAATTCCTGGAAAAGTGATAAATTTGAGAGAAAAAGACCTATCATTTGCTTTAATTGCAACAGAGCAGGGCACATCAGGCCAGATTGTCCGGATTTAAAAAGAAGAGGATCTAGTGACTTAGTAAATCAATTAGGGACAGATGTAATTATCGGAGACTGCTTCAAACCCTATTTTAAAAAAGCGGAAATAAATGGGATAGTGCGTGACTATTTACGAGATACTGGGGCGGGTATAGACCTATGCGATCGTAGTTGGGTCAAGAACGAAGATTTGCTTGGGGAAGTAACTTGGGTCAAACAGCCCCTAGATAATGAATGCAAATGCCTCGCATTGGCGAAAGTGACCATAAGGGGAGAGTTTGGCACTGTGATTACAAAAGCCGCCGTGAAGCCCACAGAACTAGAGCAGGGGTATTACTTATTAGGGAACAAGACTGCGGAGTTAATAGAAGAAATGAGGGGGAGGCCAGTTCCGGTGAACGCGGTGATAACGCGCAGTCAAAGGCGAGAGAGTTATGAGGGCAGCGGTCTAGAGGTGAGAGGGGTAAAATCGGGTTCGGAGAATGACGATGAGGTTCGGGGGGAGTCGGGAAATGGCATGGAGGAGGAGACCCTAGATTTTCCGAAAAGAACGGAAATAGAGACGGGCTTGAAGAATGTGTCCGCGGAGTCGTTTAAAGAGGAACAGCGAAATTGCGAAACTTTAAAATTCCTGTGGGCACGGACATCTCAGCCAAGTGAAAGGGAATTTTTTGATAAAGAGGGAAGACTGGTGCGGATATCACAGTCTAAGCGAGGTGAGGAGAACGTTCAATTGTGTGTGCCACTTGTGTATTGAAATAAGATTTTGGCTCTATGCCATGAAGTGTCAGGTCATTTGGGCACGACGAAAACAAAGGATAGGGTCCTGCGTTGTTACTTTTGGCCACAATGCTATCAAGAGATCGAACAATATGTAAAAACGTGTGATCCGTGCCAAAAAGTAGGTAGTAATAGGGACCGGCGTAAAGCCCCTTTGAAGTTAGTTCCGATAATTTCGGAGTGTTTTTCTAAATTAAACATTGATGCAGTGGGGCCCTTACAAACAAGCAATCGAAACAACAAGTATTTAATCACGTCCATTTGCCTTGCGTCAAAATATCCAGATGCGGTTCCGGTAGAAAACATCAGCTCTACCTCAGTTATTGACGCTTTGGTGCAGATTTTTGCGAGGACAGGTTACCCAAAAGAGGTGCAGTGCGACCTGGGCCGATCATTTACCAGCGAGCTGACGACAGAATTTTTCAGAAAATTCAGTATCAAGGTGTCGCACAGTTCGGTTTGCCACCCGGAGTCGAATAGTGTTGAGAGGTTGCACTCTACCTTAAAAAAGGTTATAAAAGCGTTATGTTTGGAAATGGGTCGTGACTGGGAGGAGATTTTGCCTATGGCGTTATTCGCACTCAGGACAGTTACTCATCAAAGTACTGGGTTTAGTCCAGCTGAGTTAATTCATGGAAAGAATTTGCGCATGCCACATACGTTAGTGTATGAGAATTGGTTAGGACAGGAGAGCGCCGATCAAAATGTAGTGGATTACGTATTGAATTTAAATGACAGATTAAAAAAATGTCAAGAATTAGCCGTTAAACGTATGACGCAGTGTCAGGAGAAAAAGAAACTATGGTACGATCGAAATGCGGTGTCTAGAAAGTTTAAAGTGGGAGACCCAGTTTTGGTCCTGTCAACATCCAAGCCCCATAAGATGGCCGTAAATTGGATTGGTCCAGGAATTGTTTCGGGAGTGATTTCAGACACTAATTACACTATTGATCTGCCCGAGAGGCGAAATAAAGCAACTATATATCACGTGAACCTAATGAAACCTTATCACAAGCGTCCAGAATTCGTAAACTTAGTGTTAATTCAGGATTCGGAAGAGGTTGAAGAAGAGGCTGAAATTCCCTACCCCCTATCAAACCCTACGCAAATAGATTTCTGGGAAACTGTGAAAGACAGCAATCTGGAGAAACGTGCGACTGAGATGCAAATTGATAAATTTAGGGAAGTGATAGAAAAGCATGGGCATGTTTTCTCATCGGACCCGGGAATTACACATTTGGTTGAAATGGATATCGAATTAGCGGACGAGTCTCCAGTTAGGGCAAAGCCTTATAGAATGTCGCCGAGGCAGACGGAGATTTTGAAAGAAGAGATTAGGAGATTGTTAGATCTCGGGGTAATCGAGGTGGGACAGTCAGATTTTACGTCTCCCATGATATTGGTGGAGAGTCCAGGAAAAGCTCCCCGTCCTTGCGTGGACTATCGCAGATTAAACGCCAAAACTCGCGTGGAGTATTTTCCTCTCCCCAACATAGAGGAAGTTGTGGAAAGAGTGAGTTCAGCCACTTTCATTACGGTAATGGACTTAACCAAGGGATATTTCCAGATACCACTGACTGAGAGGGCCCGGAGGTACGCCGCTTTTGTGACGCCTTTCGGGGTATTCTTGCCAAAGGTTATGATGTTTGGGCTGCTGAACGCGCCCTTTTACTTCTGCAAACTGATAGCCAGGGTTTTGGGGGGCTCAGAATCGTTCGCTCTTCCATACATCGATGACATTGCCGTGTTCTCATCTAATTGGGAGAAACACATGAGGGACATAGATGAAGTGTTGAAACGCCTAGGAGAGGCCGGTTTGACGGTGAAACCGTCAAAGTGTAAGTTCGCTCAGGATAGTGTAAAATTTCTGGGACACGAAGTGGGTTCAGGGAAAAGGTCCCCTAGTGAGGTCAAAATTAAAGCGATACAGGATTTCCCTACGCCCACGACCAAGACACAAATTCGTTCCTTTTTGGGGATGACAGGCTATTATTCACGATACATTCGAGAGTACTCGATTATAGCAGTCCCCCTTACTAACGTGTTAAAGGGGAAAATTAAAAAGGAAAGAATAATCTGGAGTGAGGATTGTGAGCGAGCTTTCCAAGATCTAAAAGCCAAATTAATTCAAAGTCCCGTTTTATACGCCCCAGATTACACGAAGGAATTTATAGTGCAAACAGATGCTAGTTTATATGGTGCGGGAATTGTTCTGTCACAGATACAGGAAGGGGAGGAGCATCCCATTTTATATATTAGTAAGAAATTTTCGCGGGCTGAACAAAACTATAGCACTATCGAGAGGGAGTTGGCCGCCATTGTGTACGGCCTTAAAAAATTAAATCATTATTTGGACGGTCAACATTTTTTAATTCAAACTGATCATAACCCGCTCACATTTCTAAAGAAAATGATTGGAACCAACGCTCGACTAACTAGGTGGGCATTATGTTTACAACAATATAATTTTACGGTAGAACACAGACCGGGAAAAATGCATGGGAATGCTGACGGACTCAGCAGAATGGATTAACGATAATTTGTTAGCCATGCATCTGCTTAATTTGAGTTGAGTGTTGTAATGTTTTATTTGTGTAGTATATTTTTAGTGACGTAATTATGCTTATATGTGTAGAGTTTAAATGTTTGTGGTATCATGTGTGTGTTTTAAGTGTCATTGTATGTGGAATTTAACTAATGGCATTAGATTGGGTAGTTTATTGTTATTGAATGATTACTTTTGTATAGGATTGATGTTCGAATTGTGTACTTTGAAAAATTTAATATTGTGTATGTTTTTCTCTGAGGGTGAAAAGAGAAAGAAATTAAATCTAGGATGAACATATTTTAACACTGAGTACGCGTTCGCGAGTCTGAACCTTGAAATCGACAATGATAATAAGACATATCTTGTATTTGTGTAAATATAGTGTATGGATTATCCTTGGACTTCTCGGAGTTAGTATTACTGGAATGAGGGGCCTGCATTTTCATATGAAATCATATGAAAATACTTCAGGGGGGAAGGGTTGTGAGATCGTGAAATACTGGAGCCAGCTGCAACCCAACTGTTGTTTTTGCTTCGCTAGTTTTACGAGCGACAAAAAGGAGTCTGAAACAGAAGCCGCTTCTGCAGGTGTTCTTTCCGACGGATCGCCGACTGGCCTTTGACCTTTGCCGTTGGGGGAACTTGGAGACTATGGGGAGGCCGAGGTCGACGGGGAGAGAGCGAGAAGCGAGGTTGAGTTTTCCTCGCGCTGACCCGTGAGATGCACATCTCGATATATGAATATTGATTCTTTGTAAATTGTAAATAATTCTAACTAATTAATAATAACAAGATTTTCTTAGCTGTTGGTTGTTTTCTCCTCATACACGATTTTCTGATGCTACCATTTTTGGGAGACGACACCACACTCTTTTTAGTGAGCGAGTGGTTTCGATCCGATCCCTGAAAAGAATCATTTTTCCCATCAGTATCCCTGAATTCCTGAGGGTGTCCTTGATCGGAGCAGGGGTTAGATTTAGTTTTGGTTCTCACTTTTAGTTCGGAAAACTTAAACCTTCTCCAAACTTCCACATCCCACCAGCGTGAGGACGTTTCGGTCCTAATTTACGACTGCATTCACAAGTCCGTGTTAAAACGCGGATCAACGACCGTACAGCTACAGTCTACGTTTATAAGTGGTGTCAACGGCCTTGGCGTTTTTTTTTTTTTTGGCGGACTTTTAAAGACGCCAAGGAAATAATTATTTCAAAACTCTTTTTCTTTTAAAAATAGTTTTCTTTTAACAACGGAAAATGAAAGGGTACAGCTACAGTCTTACGTTTATGAGCGGTGTCAACGGCCTTGGCGATTTCTTTGGCGGACTTCTAAAGTAGCCAAGGAAAAAATTATTTAAAAACTCCTTTTCTTTCAAAAATATTTTTCTTTTTACACGGATAATGAAAGCTTGAAAATACTACATTTGAGAACATTTTGAAAAGTATATTCTAAAATAACTTTCGCAAAAAGTAGTAAGCTTAAACACATTTGTGAACCAGCAGAAAAACTAAGCTACGAATGTTAGGTAAGAATACCCTGAAACTTATTAATTACACTAAATACAGTAGGCTGTTTGAAAAGAAAATTATTTTTAAAAGAAAAAAAGCAAGAATTGATACAACCTGATACGTCAGAACTGCTCCGGGAAAAAATAATAAAAAAAGAAAATTTCAAAAACGACCAAAAAAAAACTCTTAAACGTTTTATGAAAAATATTATTTTAAAATACAAATTCCACAACTAGAAATACCAAAAAATGAACCAATGGTATTACAGAAATTTTTTTTTAAAGAACCAATGCAGATATTTTAAAATCAAAATAACCAATGGATGCAAAAAAAAAATTTTTTTTAACGAACCAATGAAATCAAACTCTATTTAACGGATTTTGGAAGAACTTTCTAGAATATTCAAAATGAAAATTGAAAGTGACCGTTTGCCGAGGTTGTCATGAAAACCACAATAACCGTAAAGACAGATGGGTTGCCTTAATCTACTAGAAGTACGTCAAAAAAATCGTCAAGGTCGTTGCCACCGCTCATAAACTTAGAGTATAGCTGTACCTCAACAACGTTTCGGTGTTAAATTTCGAACCTTCGAAATCGGTGAATTAAATCTCGGTTGAGAGTTAATGTATGCTCACAACTATCTTTTTGCGGAAGAAGCGAGATATATTGTCAACAAAACAAAATGGACACTTCAATTTTGCTAAATTACATTATCGTTGCGGCGATGCGCATTTAACGGATCCTATATGAATCACAACAAAAACTTGATGACATTTTCTGTCCAGGTGTGATGTTGTGGCTGTCAGCAAATTCGTCATTGAATAAAAATTCTTTATTATGAATGAAAGAAAAATGCAAGAGTTCTACTTCACTTTGCACCAACACACCCATACTGACGAGTACAAGGATAATCGGATGACATTGATTTATCAAGGCACATTGTACGTAATTCTTTCTTGTTTAACTTAAGTTATCATAAAAATCGATTTACCTTTACATTCCTCTACTGCCCAAACCCAAATTAATATGATATTAAAACTTTAGCGTGCCCATTTGATTAAAATCGCGATTTGGAATCAATTCCGCCGGCGAAATATGTATTTTACCAGTAGGAATGCAGATTCGTAAGAAATTTAGATACTACCACGTGATTGAGAGAGGAGATGGTAGTAGCCAATCACAACGAGCTTATCGTTTAAATCCGTGGATCATTTAATCTGGGGGGGTTGTGAATATGGTTCTGGGATAATCCGCGGTTTAACTCTGACCCGCGGGAGAGCTGATCCTCGGATTAACTCGTGACTAGCGAAAACAGCACCCGCGTACACACTAGGGATGCGACATCGATGTATTGGAGTCAATGTTCTTGTAACATCGATGTTTATACTTGTGGATGTTTTTACGTTCTCGATCTTTAATTTTTAAATGAAAAAATACCTTTATTAAAATTTAAGAAATATCCAAGTAGCATAATTTTTATGAGCAGCAAATTGAACGTACTTTTAGACCAAAGTACCCAAGGGTGAAGGGTCTGAAAAGTAGGGATGCGACATTAATGTCTTCAAAACATTGATGTTTTATAAAAAAAACATCGATGTATTAAAACCGTTGTCGCATCACTAGTTGCTAAAAAAATTTTAGGAAATGGGGAAAAAAGTTTAAATACACTGAATTTTAAAACCATCGATGGTTTGGAGGCGATGTATTATCAACATCGATGTTTTAATTTTGATCATCGATGTTTTGCTGTCGATGTAGCATCACTAGTTGCTAAACGAGTTTTAAAAAATGGGGAAAAAGTTTAAATCCACTGAATTTAAAAAACATCGATGTTTTTGAGGCGATGTACTATCAACATCGATGTTTTGCTGTCGATGTCGCATCACTAGTACACACCGCTCTTTGGTTGGATCGAGTTAGGAAATGGCAAATCTCCAGTTGCAAATTCTCTCTCTCGTTATTTTCTTCCAACTGGGCTACCGACGCACAACTTGCAAATGTGCCCCTGGTGATACAGCGTGAGTCAGTAGTGGAGCCACCTGTTGACGTGGTGCGCTCGGATGCCCAGACTTTATGGTCTGTTGACAGGGTTCGCTGGAAGGCACTGGGTGGGATCGGGAGAAGCTGGTGAATTTTTATCGGAGATACTTGGTGTCTCTAACGGCGGACTGCGGGTATATACTTGGACGATACGGATCACAGCATCCGACGACCGGATGTATCGGCCGGAGTGGTGCTCTCTGATGGTTCCGGGGAGTGGGGCAAATCCATATGTCACTCCGGTCAAGTACCGGCAGGAACCTCCACGTGGTGCCACTCGGAAACTAGCGGTGCCAATGAGCGTAACGAACTTAGCGGCTACCCTAGGCTAATACCTGCTCGCTTGCGATTTTCAGGCTATCTTGTAGACGGCAGGGTCTACAATGCACCAGAGAGGATGGTACCGTAACTACTTCCTACGTTACTGGATCATGGTTTGCGGGACAGACTGCTGCTCTGCTGGGCTATTGAGGGGCGCCCTCAAGGAGATGCCTCCGGGAGGCGTTTGAGCTTCCATTGAGAGTACGTACTCTCAACTCGATGATGAGAACATATACCCAGCTTGACTCATGATCCGGGGTAAGGAGGTCCCTCTGACCGACTTTAGGCATGACGAGATTTAGGCCACATTGGCATTCAGCATTGGCACATCCGGGGTTCATTCATACTTATGAGCAGGGACCGGTACACATTTCCCCTTTTCCATTCGGGGCCCTTCCTCGCTTCGGCGTTAAAATCTGATGCCCCAATACGGGGTGACACGGAGGTGTGCTCCCAAATAACTGGAACTGGAACCCACCTGTTGACATTGCAGATGCTTATGGCCGGGAAGTCCATGGCTGGCGGCTTCTCCACCTCGATCTTGACGACGGAGGGGTACTGGTAGTAATACTCGAGCAGCGTCGTGGTCTGGTAGAACCAGCCGATGATGCCGACAGCGAAGAGGCCCGTCCACAGGAGCCGCTTCCCCGTGGACTTGGCGAGCGCCACGTGGGTCACGCCGTTCACGTTGGCCGCGGCGAACACCTGCCGAGAATACGACCACACCGTCTTCACGTTCTGCTGCAGCTTGCGACGGCGGCTGCTGACGCGTTTCATTGCATCCGGGTGGATCTTCATCACTCACCTTCTCTGCACTCGGGGGAATATCTTCCTGGAACACAATTTCGCAAACTTTATTTGACTTTAAGTCTACGGATGTGAGACTCTACTTTTAGTAATACAGATACGAATTCGGAACAAAATTTCGGATGGGGGCCGAATCTTCTTTCCACGTTTCAATTTCCAATTACCCCCCCCCCAAGTTTTTCTCGGCGAGATATCCTTCAAGATCTTATCCATTTGCTGATGACAATCTATCATGTCCATCAACATCTGATGAATTTTCCTGATGACGAGATCTCTCGTACATTACGATCGAGTCAGTTTTCTTTTAATGACGAGATTTCTCGTGTGTTAAGATCGGATTAATTTTGCTAATGATGAATGCTATCTCATAAAATGATTGCCTATTTTTTATGATGAAGAGATCACAATCTGATCTGTGATTTAGACAAGCTAAAATAATAATGGTAAAGCGTAGTAAATAAAAGAACGATAGTAAAAATAGTAGGGTAGGTGTTCCAAATATCACCTACCCTAAATATTTCTCTGCATCTCAGCCTCCTACGTTGGGAAATAAAACTGGAAACTAAATGAATTTCACTAGGAAGTATTCTTCTTTGGTTTCCCGTTGTGTTGCTCTAGTACGACGTTAATTAAAATTACCATTACCCTTGGTTTCAATAAATCCTATGCATTCTTTACTTATGTCAGTTTAAGTTCACTAGTAAAACTTCAAAAAGTTTTCCAAGAGAATTTTCAAGAGTGGGTTCCTAATATCGCTTACCCATTTTCCTATTACCACCCACCAGGCGAAATGAGGAGCTAGTAGTATTAAAAACGAGTTGCCAGTAGAGCATACATACCTACCTTTAGTATTGAATGCACTTCCAAGTCTTATGAATGAAATGATGATTTGGAAACACTTACCTGGATATTCTCTGAATGGATTAGAGACAAAAAAATACGTTGATCACATCCTCAAATACTTCAGATGCAATAGTGTTGTGGATATAACTGATAGGTAATTTTAACTAACGCCGTACTGGAGCAAGACAATGGGCTATTGACGACGGTCCGGGATCAGTCCCAACACCTGAGTTGGCAACCCATTCTCCAAACTTCCACACCAACCCGACGTGAGGACTTTTGGCCACGACAGATTTAAGGTGCACCAGCCGCCTCTACACCATACGCTTACACACATTCATGCCGGACCCGAATTCGAACCAGGAACCTTCCGATCTAGAGGCTAACACCTTAACCACTATACCGGTTGGTCGGCTATAACTGATAGGAAACTTGCCAGTGGCGCTACGTGTGGTAAAACCCTACAGGAAGACCGTCAAAGTGTCTACCTGAACATAGATGTCGCGCACAGTAGCTTGCAAACACGAGTAGGCGATATTAAGCAAAGGTGCGTTATTTAGAAGACCTCCCAGCAAAAAAAAATCAGCAGCTTTCCTTCAAAAAAAGATCTATTTTGAAGGTGAATGCAGGTTTGTTTGTTGTTGTTTCTTATGCCTACACTGGCAGACCAGAGGAGTGCCCGTCGAAGACGGCAAGAGGGGTGCGCCTTCCATGTTATTGAGCCCCATTGGGAGGAAGTCCGACTTTGCTCGATATACATGACACATCCGTTTTACAAGAAGGTCCCTTTCATACATCCATTCACTCACACATATCGTAATTTAGATTCCAATCAGAGGCCGATAACCCCCTGATCAGGTACCCCCAGAGGTATTGATTTGGTATGGGAACATGGGGGACATTGTGACCACGACCTATTTAACGTGCCCCAGTCACCATTAGTGAACACGACGGTCTTTAGCCAGGTCGAAGCGCCGATCTCGAAATCATCAGAATTGTAGGCTCTGCCGAGGACAGAACCCACAACCTCTCTGATGCGAGCCCGACGCTCTACTGACTGAGCTACCGCGGCTCGAATGCAGGTTTAATGAAGGCAGTTAAATAAGTGCAGATTTTACACAGAAAATACAGAGGTTTTGAAGTAATAATGGTTTCCTTCATTGGTACTGCAGTTTTTCTGAAATTATATAAATTTATAATATTTCAACATCATTTTTTCTTCATAAAAACTGCAGTTTTTATGCAGGAATTTTATGAAGGAAAAATGAAGTTTGAAGTAAAAGATTTGTTTTCATAAAAAAATGCAGTTTTTATGAAAACAATTATCAACTAATAGGTTTAATTAAAATTAATATATATATCTTGAATAATTTCTTTAAAAAAAGTGAAAATTTTCCATAGTAAAAAACAGCAATTATTGCTTTTTTTTTCATTTTTCAGTCCCACCAAAAAATGTGTCCTTGGAATTAGATACTGCTGGCCAACCTTTGATTAAAATCTTTATTTCAACGCATCTATTGTATTTCTCTAACATACCAAACATCAGAATTTAGTCTGTTTTATTAACTCCCAACAAAATTAATCATTTGCATAAATCTTGGAATTATAAAACTAATCTAATGAATTTGTTGTATGAGATGTTAACAATTTCAGAATATTTTCAATGCTAAAATCAAATGTAAAGACAGGAAATTCCTATCACATACCAATAAAGTTTGATAGGTTTTTATATTATGCAATATATATATATATCTACTGGTTGCTTATTTTGTAAAAGTATTAAAAGTATTAAAATTAGTAAAATTGCAATCATCCATAAATTATTCCATCCATACTGTTTTTATACCTTTTGATACAAGTTAACACGCAGTCATTAATAAATATGTGAGTAAAGTCATCACAATAGTCATTAATAAAAATATAAAAGTAAATCAATAGAAATAATAATAGATACGAACAAATAGTAATTTTATAATTAAAAAGACAGGTCGGTAGTTGAATAAACGTCACACTGCAATAAACGTCACACAAACGTCGCTACTCTTCCAATCATGCTACCGTGGCCCCTAAAAATTCTGGACAAAAATATATTGGTCAACAATATTAAAACCATGGAATCAAAAATGTTCTGATCCACCCAAATACGCTTGATGTTGTTTTTCATGCTTTTAATCCAAAACCAACCATTCTGATCAATGTAATGAGTCGTAAATAGTATGTGAAAAGTAGCGATAAAAAATACCGTAAACAAATTTCAATAATCAATGCAATAGAGAAAAATGTAAAATATAGTTGGATGAGGACACGAAATCCCCCAAGTTTCAAGTAGTGGATTAAAAAAACATGAGACGAGATGACGGCTAGAAGTAGGACACGTAATTAAAAAGGAATACCCACGTCGCACAAGATGGAGCACTATCGCTTGGGCGAGAAAAATTGTCTTTAAAAATAATTCCTTTCGGTGTCTCGGGAAAGTTATCAGAAAAGAGAAAGATTGTCTAGAAGAATTTTTTTAAATTCAGGAATCAGTACCGCGAAATATTTCATGCTAATCGATTTCGGAATCTTATGGGCTAGAGACACATTGATTTCGTCAGTCTTCATGGTAGGTAGGTACATGTATTTTAATTAACGTCGTACAATAGCAACACAACGCCAGTCTTCATGGAAATCGGTGCAGATAATCCTTTTAAGGTCGATTGGTTGGAGTTTTATAGAACATGAACTAATCATAGCAAATCTTAATCCATTTAAGAATTACATTTTAGGGCTACTTATCTTTGGAAAATATAAATACAATTTCCAGTTCCATTCTCTGTAACAAGTCGGTGGGTGATTAATTACCGTTGCACTAGAGCAACATAATGGGCTATTAGTGACGGCCCATGATCAATCCCCCAAGAGAAAGATCCTGGGACAACACCACGTAATTCTGAACCACGGTCAGATGACGAAGCAATACCTGAGCTGACAACCCACTCTTCAAACTTCCACACCACGCCAACGTGAGGACAGCTGAGGCCACGACCGATTAAACGTGCCCCAGTCCCCACGTACACGACTGTCTTTGCATGGATTCGAACTTGCATCCAAACGTTCTTCCAACTGGATTTCCAATCCTCTGTAACCGGAAAATGGTTTGATCAGAGAAAGTTGTCGAGGAAACAAGCTGCTTCAAGCTATTCATCAATCTATCTCTGAGAATAAGCATTCGGTTGCACTGTTGCAAGAGTAGTAACCAGAGGGTTGCAAAACAACTAGACCTTATTGACGTGCTGCATATTCCTTCTCGTATTTATTATCTCTTTACGAATGTTGTTGAATTCCAATTTCATAATGGCTTCTGGTGTTTCGATTTTTTTTAGCAGTGTTTTGACGTGTAAAGGAATTTATACATCTCTAAGGTAAAACTGATATCGAGAGAGAGAGCAACAAATCGTAAATAGATCTTTAAAAATGGCATGAAACACTATATTCGAAGAACTTACCACAAGGATTCTTCACCTAACCAAAAGCAAGGCCAAAGTGATCCCAATCTAGCAATCAATGTCATTAAATGGCGAAAGTGAACGAGTCGAGTTTGAGTCAACAATTTTCTTATGCTATTTATAATTGGTTCTCTGAGGGGAGTATATCTTGCGTTGAGTAGGATAGGAATGTTCAATTTCGTCTAGTATTGAGGCGCCTCGTCTGTGTTGGTAATTCCGTTGCATCCTTAGAACTCCAGTTTTTCACTTTAACAATTTCACAGGAGGGTAGTTCTTGTGCTTAATCGAGTGTAATAGGTTCTTGCATACCATTATTACTCAAGATCTATTAAAGAACTGCGAAAACTTACAATGAACCGAAAGCATTCACTTCTTGAATGAAAAGAGAAATACTACACTGGACTGGATGATAAGTATACATTAAAAAGGCCACGGAATTCTGAGAAAACGTTCGATTCCAATCGACATATGGCAACAGAGACGGAATACTATTCCAATTTTCTCTCTATTGCACCACACAGATTAAGAACGATTCTGCATACCTCTACCAAAGAACAATCCAATATATAATACTTTTATTCTTCACTGGAGTGAACGAACGTTCCATTTCGGAACGAGAAACAAAAATCATAACTGGCGGGAGGCATATTCCAAAGCTGTAAACTAATAAAACCATAAAAATAATTGATCGGTGTTTGTAAGAAAAACGATATACGTATGCTTCTGGAAAAATTCACGCAGAGCTCGAATGGGAAATGTGCCGGCTGCAGATCGCATTCTATTGGAGAAAAAAGATTTAATGTAGTCCAGATATAAAAACCGCATAGTCATGTCGCGTGCGCCCGTTTTATAACCGAGCCCCTAAAAAAATTATTTGCATAAATCTCTGCCGAACTTCAATAGCCATCAAGAGGCCTTTTCCATATCACGATTGGTCGTAATTCTCCTCCATGTTTCAATTGATCAGAAATTGTTTTGTTTTGCACAAGGCAGTAAACGTTTTGTGTTAGAACCGCTTCTAAACGTATCCAGAGCATTTCTTTGGAAGGGTCTCAACTCAACAACATCATGTGATACCCTCTACAAAACACTTGCGTTAAATCCTACAGATGACTAAATGTGGACATTATTGAATGCAAAGCAGAAATTTCGAGTTTTTAACTGGACACAAAGGCACTGCTCTTAATAAATTTTACTGGGAGGGTTTTATAGGTAAGACTGGACCTTTAATTTTAGATGCACGTGAAGAAGGGTTTGCATATAGAAGACGACTAAATTGAAACCGGTGGTTCAGTTCAAATTCTCTGGTGTGTCACAAATTGCACAATTCGTATGGTTTTTCGTTGTAGTAGTAATACGCTGCCCGGGTGCAAAAACAACTTAAAACTGCAACGTACGTCGCAGAACAGTTTTTCCTTAATTTTATCAAAATTTTGGCCGATTCTTTTTTAATCATAAGTTACGATGTTCTGCAGTGCAAAACGCGGCTCCTTGCAACACCTTTTGTTTCTTTTCCAGCTACGGACCAAACTCCCTACACCGCCCAAATGACCACAAACACTTTGTAAATAACACAATCTTCTATGTCAATCACAAAATATTTAACTTCAAAAGTGATCGACAGAATTGCAAATTTTGTAAGTATGCCTTTGTTTTTAATAAAATAAGTTTATTAATTTTGAGGTTTTATTATAAATATGTTTTCTTATTTATCCGATAATTGTGTTTTACGTCATTTTTTTTTAATTTTACTACAGGTTTAAAAATTTGGACAAAATGCCTGCAGAACATTTGCAATTGCTAGGAGTTGTGTCGCAGAACACTGAATATAATTCTGCATCTGGAAAACAATATAATTCTACATTTGGGATGAAATTCCAATAAGTATTTCTGCATGTCATAGTGCTGGTTGACTGGTTTCATGATATAGAGATGAGTTCATCTGACCGTGGTTCGGAATTACGTGGTGTTGTCTTCGGATCTTTCCCGTTCGGATTGATCCTGTCGTTAATAGCCCGTTGTGTTGCTGCAGTAGAATGTTAATCACAAAAAAAATTTTTAATTTACAACCTATTTTCGAATATAAAATACCTTTTTTCAAAATATCTAATCGATTTCCGTCGGCTTATATTTTCCCGTAAATATTCTTATTTTCAAATTAAACCAACTTTAAATAAAATAAAACTTAAAATTAATAACTCGTATTATCCAAAAAGTAATTTCACTTATTAAAACAATCATAAATATTGCCTTTAAAAGAAGCATCATTTTGAAAATTTCAGTTGCAAAAAAAAAACTGCAGTCTAGTGGCCACTGCTTCGGCGCACTTCCAAAGACGTCAAAGAAAGAAGTTTTAACGAATTTTGAAAGTATACTTTCTAGAATATTCAAAATGAAAATTTAAACTCTCCGCTTACCGGAGGTTGCCATAAAAGACGAAATAATCTTATCGATTAAATAACCAAGCATCTTATTTTCTAGTTGAAAGAAAAGTCACATTAAAAGCTGTTCATTTAAACTTTTTATTCCGCCGCATCATGGCATATCACGGCCGCTAGATAACAGCTCCGCTTTCCTAGGAAATCGCAGCTTTACATACGGAATTTACAGCAACAACGTACACTAACTAGTTCAAAATCCAAGTTCTCCAGGTACCCCCCCCCCCTCATTAAACTATAATAAGTTTCTCACAAAGGATTATTTTCAAACAGGACTTTTCAAGACTTATCAGCTTGGCAAAATTTAGGAGTACAATGTTGGCGATATGTGTCATTTGGCGCATTTTACATTTATAGAAGACAAAAAGGGCAAAATAGGAATTTTTTCTTAAAAAATCGGTCATTTTTTCAAAAATTTAAGAAATGTTGGAAATACCTTCAAAAATAGGAAGAATATCATCCCTGTAGTTAGGATATGTTCACTTTCCTTTTTTTTTTTTTTACATTTCTTCTTTGGCTGCAGTCGTAAAAAAACAGAGGGTATACCATGGGCGCCCCGCAGAATTTTTTCCATGGTGAAACAAGTACCTACTGCTCACACTTTCTACGGGGGCAAAAAAACATGTACACACACGCTAATACGTTCCCTTCTGGAAATGATTTTTTTTTGTTCTTTTCTCATTTTGTTCTGTGTTAATTTTTCAAACTTTGTCATCCTCTTCTTTTGTCATTTTGTATTTTTGTGCCTTCATGTTTTACCCTTCAATTGACTTTCCCCTTCTGTGTACTTAAATGTGTATGTATATATTGTGGATTGCTTAGCTCTCCCTTATCCCAGAATCTCCTCCGTAAGGCGGACTATACAGCTGAAAGCCGCACAGGTGAAACAGTGTCCGCCTACGGCGTCCAATCCAATACATCTTGTAACGTAGTGGGCCGAGTGGTGTGCCTTTCTACAAAATGAAACAGCCTCGTTTAAAAATAATTTGCATTTTATTTTGCAATTAATTATTTACACTAGAGATTTGCATCCCTATGACATGGGTGGTGCGAAACAGGCGCAAGACAGCCTCATCAACGAGCACCGCAAAACCAAAAAACATCCGCTTCCCTCGAATTCTCCGACGTATCTGCCTTTGTCGGCAGATCTCTTATTCCGACAGCCACAAATCACTGGCACCCCAAAACAAACGAGACAGCTGTTCGTCAGCAGGGCATATGTTTCAGGAATTTGGAATCAAAGGTCAGTGGCGTCACAATCTCTACTATGATAAAGGGAAGTGTTAGACTGTCTGTTTGTTGTTATGTGCAAGTTCGTGACGAATCTATGGCTCTTACAGTATGGGATTTGGCACACTGGTAGTCCGAATTTTTTGCAATTTTTGTACGAGGCCCGAATTTTAAAATTCAACCTAGAACATTTTAAAATTAATTTGATGACAGTTAATTATTATTGTTTCCCAAAGAATGGCAACAGCATAAAATATTCTAAAATTTTTTTTTCCGTTTCTGTTGTTTCATTTCACGAAGGAATGATTTTTCAGTGGACCATAAAAAAACAAAGTTTTAACTGGAGTTATATAGTTCTTTTTCCTATATCCTAGACCATATATGGGCAACCCCCGGGCCGAGGGCCGGATGTGGCCCTCCCCGGTTTTTGATGCGGCCCGCGAAACCTTTTAAAATCGCGCTCGAAAAAAAGTAAATAGTCTCAGTTCTCGCCAACAAGAGAGTAAGGGGGTGGGGAACAAAAGCCTGAACAACGTGGGTCAGTGTTTCTCAACCTTTTTTAGTTGACGACACACTAAAAATATCTTGAATTATTTGCGGCACACCTGAATATAAAAGTTGGTATTTCCAATACTTCCTTATATAGTTATTATTACTAATAAAATTAGTACTGGATATATGAGACGGCTGATCGGCGACACATCGCGCCCCTCAATTCCACGGATAATCGGAAATAATAATTAGAAATTTCGTTATTGTATCTGAGAAACGGCCCTGCTCTCTTGATTCCATTCTTTACAAGCGGATATGATTGTTATACAACACTGATGCAAATCAACAATACTCGAATAGTTCTTTTCAATGATGAAAACTAATAAATCGAAATATCGAACCAGGCATACAAATGAAAATTTGGAAAACACTCTGCACCTGTGTATTAGTGGGATTGAACCCAATATTGATTATCTTGTTTCTCTCTCTCTCTCAAGTTCAAGCTTCTCATTAATTTCTGGTGATTGTAAGTAAATAGTTAATCAATACGATATTATTCTGTTCATGTAACTTTACCATTCTACTTTATAAATATATAAAATAAAATAAACCTTATCATTATTACTTTTTTACAACTACCTATTATCTACGGTCCGCGACTTTATTAATATCCTAAAGTTTAGCCCGCAACTTTCCAAAGGTTGCCCATACATGTCCTAGACCGTTAAATATAGAGTAAAAATTTCAACGGATTTGAAAGCTGAGGAAAATTTCACATTAGATTGATACCTAAAAATATCATTTTCTTTAAATAATTATTTTTAAATTGTAACTTTTATATTTGTTGCAATACGAACGCCACTGCGAAGAATGACCTTCGTGAATGTTGGTTTGCTACTACGGGCAACGCCGTGCTGGCTGTTATCCAGTAGGCTACGATTTCCCATTTGGTTTGCTTTCGCAAAACCAAATGAGAACTCGTAGCAATCATCGGGGTTAGCGAGCAGTGCTCAAACCTGACCCCACGAAAAAAACTGTCACGGGCAACGCCGTGCTGGCCACTCCCGATTTAGAAAATTTGGTATAGTAGGCACAACACGCAGGAAGGCCCCCCCCCCCCCATGTTATTTGTTCATCACAAAAACTAATTTTATAACAATAATTGGTACTTACGTATTTGACTGTTGACCGTTTCACAGATGTCATCAAAAAGTTTGAGAAAATCGTGACATCACTTATAACTCTTGGCAAAACAAAATAAAGCAGATGAAAATCAAAAATATAATAGTTAGATAATTAATGTAATTACAAGAATGTGATAGTGGGGGAAACGGTCGACGGACATTTACGTAAATACCCAATAATTTATGTAACTACTTAAAACTTTTTAGATACTTTTGAAACTTAGGGGCCCTCTAAATTATGGGGGCCCTAGGCCCGTGCCTCACTGGCCTAATGGTAAATCAGGGCCCGGTGGCTAGTGTATATATAGGAAATCCATAAACCAGAGGGTTGACCGCCTCCATGGGTGTATTCTTCGGTATGGGTAAATTCGTGTAAACGCGGAAGTTTTTAACCCCTACTAATCGAATTTTTTGAAGCAGCAAAGACTACCGGTAGGTATGCTAATTAGCGTCGCATTGGAACAACTGAGCTGTCACCCCACTCTCCAAACTTTCACATGACGCCAACGTGAGGACATTCGAGGTAACAATTGATTCCATCCAGCTTTGTACACGACGGTCTTTGATTGGATTCGAACTCCCAACCCAACGGTTGCTGATCCGTTATTCTTCTAACCGGGCCCTACAAACCCCCAATAACGATTTTCGTTTTTCACATTTATATATCCTGGAATGAAAAAAAACTTTTACCGCCAAGTAAATATTATACAAGTATTTTTGCATGTATAATAAATATGCAAAAGTCAACATCGGGCCTGAGAGTAAAAAACTCCGGCGATCGCCAGACTGAGTAACAATTGATTTTGTTTAATTCCCTTTGTTTGTTTTCATGCGTTTTTGCTTTATTTGTGTCTTTGATGTTTTTTGTATCATGCTTTGGTTTCTGTTATTTGTTGTGCATTTTCCCCAATGTTGTCATGTAAATGAATTTTTTTAATGACAGTATTAATAAATCTGAACAGAGCTGGTAATCCCCATAGTAAAAGTACAAATGTCACTAGGTTAGGTTGGTTACATAGAAAACTCTTATACTTATAAAACTTACATACAAAAAAAGGGAATAAAATTGATCCGTGAATAAAGTATAAAATACACTACCCTACAATAATGGACTGGACAGCAAGATGTAATGATATATTAGTGTATATAAGGGAAAGAGTACGTGCTTTAATAGGGGGATGGTCCCCCACGTGCTGCTATTACACTAGCTACCCTTTTGGTAGGGTGTAAAAAATAATGATTTTTTTTATTTCAATTTCTGTAGGCCCTATACACTGTTTTTACAATAATTATATATAATTTGTATAATAAAAAATTGAGTTTGTGACATGGTAAATCAATATTTACTTAACATTTGTTTAACTTTAAAACACAAGTTGACGCCTATATAGTTTTTCTTGAGTAAATTACATCATGTTAACAAATTTATCAGTAAGTGTAAGTGACAGACCTAAACTATAGTGTGAGAAGTAGAATAGAGGACAGAGAAATAATCAGACCATAGTAAATTCCAATAATAAAACTGCCGAGCAGCAATAATAAATGAATTTTCACTTACTTTTAATTCGTATTGAATCTTTCTTTCTTCCTGCTGACATTTTAATGGCTGTGTGTGTGTGTGAAAATGTATATTTCTACTCTTTTAACTCTAATGCACACCACAAGAATAAGCAACTGACAAATGCCTCAAAAACTTTACTTCCTAATTGTGTGATTATTTTTAGCTAATGAAATCAGTCACCCTTTTAGTTTATAATTTGGAATCAAGCTGTTACATACTTCCTTTAAATGTTTATATTATGAAGTGCTGTTCATCAGGAATGTTTATACACTACTGTTTCCAGTATATGGTATATTCTAATAAGTTACAAATGGCTGTTGCAATCTTTTATAATATGCAGTAATTGACCCAGTTCCCTCTGAGATGGGTGTAGCCATTAGTGCTGAAATCACCATGAGTGCAGAAAAATTAAAGCATTTGACCACTTCTTTGATTATTCTGTGGGGCATTTACTTAGTTATAAAAATGTGTGATTAGTTGTGATTAAAAAAAATCATTTGATTAAAATCATGATTTTAATCAAGTGATTTGATACACAGCTATGGGTATTTGTGTCCATTACTTCTGCGACAATAGCGCCAGCTCAGCTGTAGATTTCGGCCGTGGTTCCCTGGTCCATAAGCATCACATGAAAGCGTCCCACACATGTTCTATGGGGTTCAGGTCGGGACTCTGAGCAGGCTAGGAAAGACGTTTTACATCCATATCTCGATACCACTGCTCGGCAGAGGCTGAAACATGACAGGGAGCGTTGTCGTCCTGGAAATAACATTCGTCCATTCCATAGAATTGCCAGAGCATATGAAGAACCTGATGGTCCAAAATGTTCATGTAGGCATCGGCGTTCAATTGACCAGGAACAACATTCAAAGGTCCCAGGCCACACCACGAAAAACATACCCAGACAAGTAGTCGGATTTTATGCAAATCCGCTGGCATCTGGTCCCTTATTGTTGGGTAGTATATGTATATTGCTTTGCTGGTTTATAGGCAATTTAATGAACGTAGAACTCGAGCAACACAATGGCCAAAAGGCGAGTCTGCGATCAAACAAGGGAAAGATTCGAGGACATCATGAAATTCAGAACCAGTCAGATGATGCAACACCTGAATTGGTACCCCATTCTCCATACCTCTAAACCACGCCAGCATAAGGATATTTGAGGTCACTACATTTAATAGAGGGGGGCTCAGTAACCAGGTTGGAAAGTTAACAGATTAGCAAACGGATGGTTGCAGGGTTCGAATCCAGCCAAAGACAAAGGGGGTTGGTGCATGTTAAATATGTCGCGACCTCGTCATCTGACCATGGTTAAAAATGACGTCGTGTTGTCCTCAGATCTTTCAATTGGGATTTGATCCTGGAAGGCCGTCAATAACTGTGTTGCTTCAGTTCAATGCTAATTAAAATACCTACCTACCTCTCTCAAAGATTATCCTAAAAACTGACCGGCAATGTGTAAGAAGTGCTTACAAAAGACACAGCAGCAAAATCTGGACCCTGGATCAGAATTGAATCCTAGCTGTCAAAACATCCATTGTTAACGGAACAGTGAAATACGGATTAGAAAAAGGTACCAACATTGTTCCTAGAAAACTGATTGACGAAACAAAAAACCAAGCAAATAATTGAAAAAAATAGACAAATAGTTTCCTGAATTTTAATTTCAGCAATGCTTTCCCCAGTTCAGAAACTAGAGAAATCAAAGGAATTATGAACATACCATTAGTTGGCAAACACGAACGTGTATCATTTGATGTCACTGCCTTTATTATTAAAAAGGATTTCTTCTACTGTAGAGTTGTATTAGTTAAATATATTTGCATAATTGGTGGGGGACGCTCGAGCCATCCATATCCTATTTGCATACCTACATATAGCAATGCTACGAAATTGACAGAAATAAAAGTATCAAATACTTTTTGACAAACCCAACCATTCCAAAATAACTTCGGTTCTTGGACAAGTTGAGATGCATATCACATTTTTCTGATGCTTACTTTAAAATTAATGGAGAGTATAATGCAATACAAGATATACAAATTATATAGGCATTTGAGGTTGATATTATGTTTCAAACTTTTACCTTTAAAATGAATCCTGGCTACCTTAATGTGTATTACAAGAGTTATTTTTGGTGTTGTAAATCCTTTTATGGAAGATTATGATATCCCTGCAAGTTCGAAACCATATCGGCTTAGAGCATTTTCATGAAGAGAAATGCAACTTAAGACCACCATGTATAAACGGGACTGGTGCACGTTAAATCTGCCTTAAACGTATGAACGTTGGAGTGGTGCAATAGTTCTGAGCGGGTTGCCGGCCCAGATGCAACGTCATCTGATCATGGTTCGTCCTTGCATGTTGTTCTCGAATCTTTCCCATTGGGTTTGATCCAGGACCTTTGCCTGTTGCGTTGCTCCAGTGCAACATTAATGAAAATTTCATCCTCTATAACAAGTAGGTAACCATTTAAGATACAATCTGACTAGCCCCTTTTCATTATCTACCCCACAAGCAATATCCATATTTTATTTCATAAGAAAGAAACAGGTAGATTCCAGAAATTTCAGCATTCATGAAATTTCCCTCAATGAAATGACCGGCCAACAACCTAACACTAAATGAAGCACATCCAGGTGGCGATTGCAGACACGCATCCCCAACTGAATGGTTAAATTGTGTTCTCCCCTTAATGTTTGTACAGGAAGTTTTGAGAACACCTGCAGAGAAGGGAAAAGCAGTGATGTCCAAACTGGTACTTGTCCATTTACGAGTGTTATTGTAAAAGGGAACAAACCAGGAATATTCTCGTGACATCAAAATTCCCATCAGTGTACATAGAATGCTCGTATTAAACGTATAAGCATATGGGCTGAACTAGTTTCAGCTGCTAAAAAAATACTTATTTCAATAAAACGTAGGTAGGTTCGTTTTAATTAATGTCGCACTGGAGCAACTTGAGGGGCAAAGTGGCGAATGTCCATCCTGAAGGGGAGAACCGAAGACAACACCCTGTCATTTTGAACCGCGGTCAGGAGACAACACATGAGCTGGCCAAGTTTGCGCACCACCATGACGACATTTGAGCCCATAACAGATTCAAGGTGCACCAGACTTCAAGCGGACGACCATCTGGTCGGAGCGAGTTTCGAACTCGCAACCCACCGATTGCTAACTCTTCCAACCGAGCTACAGTGTGGCCCAATTTTAATAAAGGAATTCTTACAACAATTAATTCATATGTGGCAGAATAAAAAGCACTTTGAAATGCTAATAATAAAAGGGGATGGGGGTACAAAAGCACAGCTGCCTTAAAGTTTTCTAGATTTCATTGATTTTTATACAACCATCTCTTGGTAATGAACAGCAGATGAATTCAGAGAAAAATCGGATTTAAAACAATATTTATTTTATATCAGGTAGCAAATGCGCCAACCACCTATCCAACAACTCGCATGATGAAGACAGATGCAAGTGTGATGGCAAATAAACATTACATCTCTGCACAGAAAACAGTTACATAATAAAAGAAGTGCTGAAAATAATTACATAACAGAAGAACTTGTTGATGAGATTGCAGTTTAAAATGAAAGGTTCTTGTGTTCATGATGATGTGGAGAGGACAATTTTGAAAAATATCTTGTCCAACTAAATGCTAAAAGTATTTACATCATAATATACACGTGCGACGAACAATGGACACAAATCACTTCTTCTTCCTTTCCGCAGAGCAGTTGGAGCAATACCATTTTCCTTTGGGTTTGCTCGTGAGGCCGACGCAGGCGAAGTGGAACCACTCGATCGGACACTAAAACGAAAAAATATTATTTATTGCTTCTCCAGCTTATTTGAATGCATTCAAAGCCTGCCTTTCTCATTAAGAAGCTTCGGTTATTAACTCATTGCATTTGCAGTCTAACGAATAAATCTTACAAGTATGCATCCAGATCTTGTCAACTATTTTTCTTGCCAGAAACTAACTATACAAATCCTATGAAACCAATATAAAATTTGCCCTTGATTTTTAACACAGAAAGAAGGGTGGGAAAGTGCACAGCTAAATGGATTAGTTGATAAAACAACTGAAAATGGTTTATAATCTATTGTATTGTTCAGTTTCAGCGAGATCGTATACCAAACATTGCCAGAGATAGCATATATATATATATATATATATCAACTTAGTCGTTCACATTAGAAACTCATTCACTGCAATTTTTTGGAAGTGCATTTTCTGACATTAAATGCTTTGATTTATGAATTGTCACATTACAACCTCTTTTCGAACAAATATATAATGCTACCAAAATGCCTAAGCCATTTATCTTTGATCTAGTCGTAAAGGATAAACTTCAAACTTCTAAACTGTAGAAATTTGTTTTTGTTAGTAAATTATTTTCTACTCTAAGCCAGTGATACACACACAGTACAAAGTCCCAAATCCGGAACTGACCAAAATCCAGACCTTTTTTTGTTTTTCTTAATTTTTTCCATCTTTCTGACAATTTTTCAAGAACAAGAAATTAAACCTGGACCTAATTGATGAAACAAACCAAAATGATGGACATGTTCAGAGTAAATACTACACAGAAAAATTAGAAGATTTGCAAGTAAAATTTTTGTTGCATTACATATTTTTTTAAATTCCCTTTTAAAAAAATTATTCTTATTTATATATCTGCTATTTTACTATTGCAAATGCAAAATTCACAGGGGCAGGGGTTAGCTTACATTTTTTTTGACAGAAAATGCAAATAATCTGGAATGGCCAAGGTCAGGTGGATTTTGGACTTTGTACACACCCATGTTACAGCTGAAGCTTTTTAGTCAGCTAAAATAATTTAGTAACAAATCTATTTCCGTCTTCTTTCTCCCAATTTTAAGCCCCTCACTTGAATATTATCACCACTGCATCCATTGTCAGTCCTTCATTGCCAAATGAGGCTGGGTAGCATTAACGAATCGATACTTTCCAATCTCTCTTTAATCCCATGCCAAGACATATGGTGAATTCATTCTGGCCATTAAGAAGACACAGTACCCTTAAACGTCAGGAAACTTTTGAGTGCTTTTTCTCTGCTAATGATGGACACATGAAACTTATTTCCAGATGGAGTAGGAATTTGAAAAAATTGAAATCTATATAAATGAGAATGGAGTGGTTGTTTGTACATTGAATATTTTTTGACCCATTTCAAGTTTTCGATCGGTTTTGGACCTTTCTAATGCCAAATACGTCTCTTATGCATTTGGTGTCTGTCTGTCCATATGTCTATGCCCATGCTATGTTCACACAGTTGAATATATTTTCATGAAAACTTAGCATACTGTGAGTACTTGCATTCATTTAGTGACTGCACTTAGTTGCGTAAGTCTGTCTGTCTGTCGTACCGTCATATGTTCGATTTTGTGTCTGTTTGTACAGGTATCGCATAAAATAAATTAGATATGTCGATTCCAATATTCTAAATATTTAAGTTTAGTGAATTTTGTTAATTGTTTTCTTTTTAAAATATTCAATATTTTAATAAATTGTTTTCCGTTTTATCACACACAACACCACAGCAGAGTATTTGATTTAAAGCGGCATTTCAGTAGAATAAAGCAATTTTCACGTGAAATTTTGCCACTATCGCAAGAACGTTAACGTTAAAAATATTGGAACCCGGACTTTTGAACTATCAAATTCTTTGTCATAGCGACAGGTGAAGGTGGCTTATTTAACGATTAAATTTACCATTAAAAAAAATTATACTAAGTTGCCTTCGTATGTACTGACGACATTACATTTTAAAACAAGATCTATTATTGCACGCGCCACAGCAGAAAGAGAATTCGCTTTTAAAAACAGTGTTCCACTCCTTCCTCAAAATAAACTTTTGTAGCAGTTACCTCAGTGTCTGTCAACTTTCGTCAGTTCATAACTGTAGCAGGGGTGCGATATAATGTCGAATGTACTATGTGGATGGATATGCATGTACAGGATTTGTGTTCAAAGTAGGTAGAAGATATAAAAATGTCCAAAAGAGGTGTTAAAAATGATTTTACCCTTAAAATCATTTGGCATTTTTTACGAAAGAGGGAAGTTATTATTTCCCAGTCACTTTCAATCTACAGGGAGGCAACAAAATCCTCGAAAAAGGGTTCCCTGATAGTCTTGCAAAAATTTCCCTGATTTTACAATTCCTTTAAGAAATGTCTATCAATAATTGGTAACGATATACAGTATCCACAAGACAATATGTTTAAATATTTAGGGTCAGATGGGGTAAAAGGATAATTCTCCACAAATGTTTTGTATTTTTTACTCTTTAGATATTTTAACTGCTACTGTAAAGGTTGGAACCCTTAATGGAATTCTTACAATAGCAATTGAAGAAACTGGAGAAAAAATAAAAATTCTTTGATAGTGAACTTTTTACAACTGACCCTATATTATCCTACTATACATCAAAATCAATTACAAATTTTCACAAAAAAATTGGTACAGATTCAGTCTATGTTTATAACGGTGGCAACGGTCTTGATGTTTTTTTTCTTTTGCCGCATTTCTAGTAGGGAATTATGGCAACCCATCTATTACTGTTATTGTTGTTTTCATGGCAACCTCGGCAAACGAAATCTTTAAATTTTCATTTTGATTATTCTAGAAAGTTCTTTCAAAATTCGTTAAACTGCCATTTGATTTCATTGGGTCATTTGAAATAATTATTTTCTTGGCGACTTTGTAAATTCACCAAGGCCACTGCTATAAACAAAGACTGAAGCTGCACCAAAAATGCAATTCCAAGCAAAAAATATTAATTTAATGCACATAAAAACATTTATTACACAAATTTTTTACCTCAAGTTGTATCGCCGGCCTCACGGCGACGAGACGGTGTTGTGGCCACGGGAAAAAAATGGTGTTTTTCACGGTGTTCGAAAATTACGACGTAAGTGTACTTTATTCAAATTACAATTTCGTCAAATATGATTGATTCGATTCTCAAAAGTACTCATAATCGCGCATCTCAAAAAAGGACTAACAATAATAGTCTCAATTAAGATGTCAAATTTTTTTTTAATTTACTGATTTTTTTTAATTTGGAAATTTTGCCTGAGATTTTCCAGAATTAAAAAGTTTTCCCGGTTCTGTTACCACCCTGATCTAGTTAGCCAAATCAACCCGAGTGAGTGCAGGTATTTCACCAGTACAGTAGAACCTCATTATAATGGACTAACAGGGGACGAAGGTTGTCAGCTTTCACCAAAGTCCAGTTTATAAGAAATAATTCTTATAGGGAGTAATGCAACAGTGTGTACATCAATGCTAGTACAGTAGTCAGTAGTTAGAAATAAAAACTGTTTATTATACATTGTAGTGAGCGCAGCTACCACTCCAAAAACTTAACTTACAAATGGGTAGTATAAATACCAGTGTAAACCCCCCCCCCAAAAAAAAAAAAAAAAAAAAACTCTACCACAAAGTACTTTTTGGTAGACACTAAGTTACGCTGGTTCATTTGTGCTTGCTATATACACACATCATAAAAAACAAGCTTCAACATGGGTTGAATTGAAAAAGATGTGTAAGCATACACTGAATTAATCTTTAGAAAAAGAAATTTGGTGGTTTCTGATCATGTTAATTGCTAACATTCATTGGTTTGAAAAAAATAATTTATTTTCTGCTGGGTTTGTTTGCTGCTTGTTTTTCAGGTAATAACCATTGGAGGTGCCGTAAGGGTATCCATAACATGCAAACACATTTTCACTTGCCGGTTGTTTGACGTATTGAATAACAAAATTTAAATGGTCTTTCACTTCACTCACCATCCATAATGAGCGACGTCAGTTACAATAGGATCCGATATCAGGTTCTACTGAATATTTACAGAAATTGAATTTTTTAGTGTGAATAAAAAAAAAAATGATTTGGTTTTGTTTGTAATTTTTTCAAATATGTGTGTATTGGAATAAAGTACACTGAAATATTTTGTTGTGAATATGAAAAAAAAAAACTGTTCTAAGTGTACAGCGTTCCTGCTAGACAAGAGCTCAAAGAGGGACAAATGGGGATTTTTTTTTTTCATTCCCACCCTTGAATACATAAATAATTTCTTTGATGAAAGGAAATTTTTGAAACTAATTCATGTCTCGTGAGTTGAAGCATGATTTGCAGTGCAGGATTTACGTATAAGCTAGACAAGCTATAGCTTAAGGCCCCCTTTTTCTTGGGGGCCCCCAAAAAAATTGTCCGAGTGAGCAATTGTCATATATATTTAAATATACTGCAGCATTATTTGTCCCAATGCCGCACGTCCGAAATGTCCCATACTCTTCACCCTATTTTTTTAGCGCGTCTTTCCGAAGAACAAAGCGCTATTGTGACTAGGGTTTGCATTACCGATAACCGGTAATTATGACTACCGAAATTACTGATAAATTTCGACAGCAAATGCCGGTAATTTTGATAAATTAAAAAATTATTTCATTATTGTTTTATAATAGAAAAGGAACTTGTAAAGTATATAATTTATTTTACTATAAACAAGGGGATATACCCCTGTGCCTACACTCGAGCATGCGCTGACCTTTTGTAGTTCGTGTGAGACGTCAGACGATACAATATTTCTGACTTTTTATTTAAATATTGCAGAGAATGGTTAGTAAATTCGCCAACAACTGGTCGTGTATACTGTTTCGTGTGTAAACTATTTTCAAATTCTTCTACGCCATTATCATCTGATGGATTTTGTGATTGGCGCAACACCTATTTAGTTCAAATTCATGAAAACTCTGTAGATCATAGAACAGCTTCGGTAACATATCTCACAAGAAAATGTGGCTCAACAATTGACTGCCAACTAGCAGAACAGATAAATAATAAACAGCAGTACTGGAAAAATGTTCTTGGACGAGTTGTGGCAGTCATAATTACTATGGCAGAGAGTGGTTTACCTTTCAGAGGAGATAACGACACATTTAATTCTCTTCACAATGGCAATTTTCTTGGATTACTCGAACTTATAGCAAAATTTGATCCTTTTCTAGCAAGCCATATAAAAAAATTTGGGATCAGATGTCACATCTTTCTATAACAATATGTGGTGAATTTATCCAAATTATGGCACATAAAGTAAGAGACTCAATCTTGGATGATTTAAGAACTGCAGTGTACTTCAGTTTATCTGTAGATTCGTCATTCCAGACAGGTCCCATATTGATCAGCTGACCGTTATTGTGAGGTATGTTTCACCAGATGATGTGCTCCCTATTGAACGTTTTCTAACTTTCCTAGAGATGGGTATTAACACAGGGGAAAGTATGGCTAAGATGGTGTACAACTACTTGTACCTTACAAATGAGTGCAAAATAGATTTTAGTAAGTGTCGAGGCCAGTCATATGATAATGCTGCCAATATGTCTTGAAAATACAAGGGTATGGAAGAAATAATATTGAATATTGACAAGTATGCTATGTATATTCCATGTGCTGGTCATTCCCTGAATCTTGTTGGTAGAGCAGCAGTTGACTGTTGTTTAGATGCAGAAATTTTTTTTTGGAATTGTTCAAGAAATATGTAATTTTTTTTCATCATCTACACATATATGGGCAGTACTGTTTTCATTCTTCAAAGATGATTCCAAAGTTCCAAAGTCTTTTTCAAAGACTAGATGGGAAGCATATTCAATGGCCACAAGTGCAATACTTGATAGTTATGATGGAATAATTTCTGCTTTGCATCAGCTGCATATTGATACTATAGAGAAAGGCAAAACAAGAAATCAAGCCATAAACATTTTGTATAAAATGGAGAAGTTTGAATTTATGTGTGAAGTTCCCCTTGACCTCACCAGGTTTGGGTAGGATTGATGGACACGGAATCGAACTCCACGGGGGTCCCCCTCTCGGGTTTTTGAAACAGAACCCATTTGGAGAGGGTTGAAAAGAAAAGGACTTGCACGAAGGCCAACGAGGAAGCAGGACGCGTTGTTTTGCGCAGGAGATCGAAGGGGATTATTCTCGACCATGTATTATAGAGACTGAATGATCCTGTAAATAATATAGTCAAGAGTTGTAAATAAATACTGAAATATGCTCATGGACTTGTTTGGAGGACGACAAGGCAGAGGATTAGGAAATCAGCCTAAGGAAGAACCGTCACAGTGGCGCAGTCAGCAGGATTGTCGTCCAGAATCCCAAAGAAAAGTCTGAGCAGATCCGGATTCCACACCAGACGGTGAGAAAGGAATCTTCAAGTATTATGGAGACTTCGGAGACCCCATAGTTGATAATTGGAAGTGAACGCCGAAGGAATGTCTTCACAGTATCGAGGGAAGTCGTCTACAAGGTAACTACAAGCTATTTGCGGAGAATCGTCTGAGTTGGATACGCCGGTATAGAAGGAAAAAAAAGCTTGTACCTGGAAAGCCCGTGAAAGTGCCAAACCTACTCCCGGACCAGCAGCGAAGCCTTCTTTCAGAGCAGCAGCGAAGCCTTCTTTCGGAGCAGCAGCGAAGCCTTCTTTCGGAGCAGCAGCGAAGCCTACTTTCGGAGCATCAGCGAGGCGGAATCAACGAAATCTACAAGATCCCGACGCCATCCCAAGGGAAGTCCGATAAAGGTAAATCCAGATACCCGTTTAATTTTGTTGTTATTTAAAATTGAACAGGGGGGTTTACACAAGAAATGCATGCCAGTGTTTTAAGAATATTATTGAAAGTTAAATTGAGAATATTGTGTTTTGTGAAACTTAATGATTAAGAGGTATTTTAATAGGGTAAAATATTATTATGTTAGGATTGCATAGTAGAATATAAAACTTAAGTTGTTTATTGTAGTGTATAAAAGTATAGGTATACTTTGGAAGGATACAAGAGTGTTGTAACTGTTCTGTTATTGTGTATTGAGGGCCAAAACGAAGTAATATTGTTAGTGTATATATATGTAATTGGTTTAACTGTCTATGGAACCTAGTGTATAAGAAACAATACAAAAGGGTAGACGTTATACGGTAAATTCTATATATAGATGGAAGTGTGCAACAGAATATTAACTGAATTAAAACTAGAATAAGTTGGCAATATAATACAAGGATAGAAATAACTTGTTTGTTTAAGATTAACCTAACAAGTTAAAGATAGACTATTATTGGTATTAAGTATTATATTAGTTGGATATAATCTAGCATAAAAAGGGGGAAATGTCTTTTCTATTGAGAATGAAGAAAGCTGATCTCATCTCTCTAGCTCTGGAACTGGAATTGGAGTTGAATCCAAGAATGACAGTGATAGGGTTAAGTGAAATCATAAGTAGCAGTGAAAGGTATGAGGAAGAGATGGTTAAGGCACTTCTGGAAGGAATTGTTGATGACAGGAAAGAGAGGGAGAGCGAAGAAAAAGAACAGGAAAAATTAGTACGCGAAGAAAAGAGATTTGAATTAGAACGCGAAGATAAGAGATTAGGAAGGGAACAGGAGATTAAATTAAGAGTTGGAAATCAAACTGAATGAACAACAAAACTGTAGATCAATAGAAAGCACGGGTACCAAAACATCGGAGGGTGATCTAATTAAATACGCGAGACTTGTTAAGGAACAACTACCAAAAACCCCACAAAGAACTGAAAATTGGATATTTTTCTTCCGTCAAGCGGAAACGATCTTTGAGGTTTATTCAGTACCAGAAGAGTATTGGGGAAAAATTATTTTACATAAATTGTCAGATTTTATTAGTAGTTTAACGAACAATTTAGGTATTGAGAAACTTACTGATTATCAATCAATTAAAGAATGCTTTTTAGCGGAGAATAAACTAACCCCATTACAGCACAAAAGGAATTTTGAGAATTGTGGAAAGAGACCAGGAGAAAACTATGTACAATGCGCAGGCCGGATAAGAACTCTCTTTGAATACTATTTAAAAAGCTGAGATATTACTTCGTTGCAAGATTTAAAAGATCTGGTAATGGCAGATAAAATAAAAGAATTATTGCCAAACCACATTACATCCCATATTCTGGTCAAAGAGGGAGAAAAATGGTTAAAACCAAACGAGTTGGTGAGGGAAATAGATATTTATCTGGAGGCTCAACCTCATGCGAGTTCATCAGATAAATTTAGTCGCGAGATAGGGTTGAGAAATTGGAGGTTAGAAAGTAATAGAAACAAGAGGGATGGACAAAGAATTGGAAGCAAAAGTAGTATTGGAGATCGCATCGTTAAGACGAATAAGTATGAGAAGGGCCAAGGAAGGGATAGTATTGATTTCAGAACAAGGGAAAAGCAGAAGGTGAAGTGTTTCCTATGTGAGGAAATAGGGCACTTTAAATCCAATTGTCCAAAACTAAGAGATCAGAGAGGAAGGGAAAGAAAAATTAACCAGGTGGTTAACAAAACAGATTCGGTTTTGGATAATTACCCAGCTGAAAGGGGATTAAACAAAGTGGCCGTACATTTCGAAATTCCAGAAGGAAATCAAGAGGGGGAATTACCTCGGAAAGAATTTGGAATTGATAATGAAAAGTTCAAAGGCGTTATCGATAGCGGGGCAGAAATAACGGTGTTGAGGAAATCAATAGTCCCCGAAAATTATTTAGAATCAGAGGGGAAAATATTGTTAAAACCAGCTATAGGTCCTGAAGTAGAGGCGAGACTGATTTCAATTCCGCTAAGTTTATGGACAGAGACGGAGGATATAAGGCCTTTTGTTAATATCCAGGCAGCCGTCGTAGCAAATTTAAACGAGGTCGCATTGGTGACACCACGTGATTTACGACTTATGAGAGAGCAGCAGCGCCTGTATCTAGGGGAATTCGTAGAACCACGAATTCAAGACGATGCTCAACAGGGAAAGTTACCTCCTGGGGATAGAGAGGAGAATGACCCAAGTGGTGAAAGCACAATGGAAGTCCTCGATGTAAGGACGGTAACAATAGACGCGATCGAGTATCCGAAGGTCAAGGAAGGGATAGTGGAAACCGATAATGAGATGCCCTTATCACAAACGCAAAATTTTCGGATAGAGCAGGGGGCGTGCGAGTCTTTAAGATGCGCGTTTAGCAATGCGAGAGAAAGGAAGAACGATTACTGGCTAGACTCGGGGATTTATACCACACTGGGAAGATCGCGGGACAGCCTTACAGTCAGTTAGTAGTTCCCGTAAGTCGGAGACAGGAAATCATCAAACTAGCGCATGAATCCTTGACGGGGGGACAGCTAGCCTCTAAGAAAAGAAAAGAGAGGATTGCTATGTCATTCTACTGGGAAGGAATGGGCAAAGAGATAATGAGATGGTGTGAGGCCTGCCACAACTCCAATTGAAGCGGTAGGAAGGCCTGAGTTGCCTTTTCAGGTGGTTAATGCGGACATTTTTGGGCCAGTAGAGCCTAAATCTTCAAGGGGGCATCAGTACGTGTTGCATTATGGACCAACACAGTAGATGGCCGGAGGCGGTACCTTTAAGATCGTTAACCGCGAAGGCAACCTGTGAGGCGTTTACTGAGGTGTTCATGAGGATGGGGGTCCCACGGACTATCGCTATGGATAATGGGACAAATTTTGCATCCCGGCTAACCAAGGAATTTTTGGATAAGCTGGGTGTAACCCCAAAGTTTTCGACACCTGGATACCCTCCCGCGAACGGATTAGTGGAAAGGTTTATAGGGACCATGAAAAATATGCTTCATCATGCTATTAGTGATCAAGGAAGAGAGTGGGATAAATTACTACCCTATTTATTATGGGCGTATAGAGAAGCGCCAAGTTCCACTACGGGTGTACCACCGTTCATGTTAATGTACGGTCGTTTACCGTTGGCGATTTTAAAATCCAGTTGGGTGGAAGAAGCCGTGATACCTCAAGGAGTGGGGGAATCAGTCTCAGAATACCTCAGGTCACTCAGAGATAGGTTAAAATCGGCTCAGGAATTCGCTACAACACAGGCTGAAGTACAACAGTCACGGTACGTCCATCACCACAATTTAAGGTCTTCCAATCGACAGTTCGGACTGGGTGATGAAGTAGTTGTCCTGGTTCCCGACAGTACAAACAAGCTTTGTTCGAGATGGATGGGGCCGGGAGAAATAGTGGAAGTCAAATCACCCCACTCGTATATAGTGAAATTGTCAGATGGTAGTTCCCGTCATTTACATCAAAATAAGATACACAAGTACGTACAACCCATCGGGGCAGTGGGAGTAATATATGAGTCAGACGAAGAATTCAGAGAAGTCCTGCACGCGCCTATTGATAAACCAATAAACGGCAGGCAAGAGATCGAGACATTCGGTATGAGCAAGGGACTTGATCACTTACAAGGACATCAGAAACGAGAATTGTGTTCTTTGTTGAACGGGTTTGGCTCTCTATTCAATGGAGAGATGAGAAAAGCCAATGTAGGGTCCCACACAATTCGACTAAAACCGGGCGTAGAACAGAAACAACCGCACATTTATAGGATACCAGAGTCAATTAAACCGCAGGTCGAGAAGCAGATTGAGGAGTTGATAATGAGGGAGCTCGTTGAACCTTCTACAGCGGAGATTGCCTACCCCATAGTTTGTGTGGCAAAAAAGGATGGTACTGTACGGTTATGTTGCGACTATCGAGGTCTCAATGCGGAGAGTCAGATTGTAGCGTTCCCAATGCAAAATTCGGATGAATTAAGATTCAAGGCAGGACGTGCAAAATTCCTAACTACGCTCGACCTTTTAAAGGGATATTGGGAGATTCCGATGGAGGAGAGTTCGAAAGAACTAGCTAGTTTGGTGTCACCCAAAGGGCAATACCAATGGAGGGTCATGCCATTTGGACTCTCAGGAGCCGCAGCCCACTTTCCAAAGGGTTATGAACCAAGCGTTGAGGGCACACTCAGATTACGCAGAGAGCTTTATAGATGACATAATCATTTATTCTCAGACATGGGAGGACCACTTGACTCATCTAAAAGCAGTACTCCAAACCCTAAGGTCTTTGAACTTCGTGGCTAATTTGGAAAAGTGTTCATTCGCGAAGGCAGAAGTAAGGTATTTGGGCCACGTGGTGGGTTCAGGGAAACATGGTCCAGATCCTGGGAAAATAGCGACAATACAGAAGTTGAACGTGCCTAAAACGAAAAAGGCACTACGGTCAATGTTAGGGCTCATGAACTACTACAGGGAGTATGTGCCACGCTATGCGGAAACAGCGAAACCCCTAACAGAGTTAACGAAGAAACCAGTCCCCAATGATATCCCATGGACCGATGACGCCGACAACGCGTTTAAGAAACTTAAAGAGGCTTTGTGCAAAGTGGTGTATCTGTCTACACCGGATATAAATAAGCCGTTTGAAATCCACACAGATGCCTCAGCAACGGGTATAGGAGCCTGTCTGGTCCAGGGAGATGAGAAAGGCTACCCAAGACCAATAACATTCGCAAGTCAAAAGCTCACACCTGCGCAAATGAAAGAGAGGCTTATGCGGTAATTTGGGCTTTGGGAAAATTTGACACTTGGACGTATGGTCAGAGTATACGGTTGCACACTGACCATAATCCATTGAAATATCTAACGGAAGGTGTACCCAAAAACGCCAGACTTCAGAGGTGGGCATTGGCTTTACCTCGGTACAATGTATCGATAGCTCATAAGCCAGGTATTTTAAATGCTGATGCTGATGCTTTATCAAGAAGTATGAAGAACAATGCTAGTGATTTTATGATCACTAAAGATATGTTGTACTGTACCAATGGATCACATAATATAGCAATTTAATTGGTTTTGTTTACATGAAGCATCTGTATTGAAGAGTATGTTTTGGATTGCTAGTATTCTTTAATTAAACGGGTTAACATTTAGGTATTTGGAGTAAACTGTTTTGTTATCATAAGTACAAAGATAGTTTAAAAATTATAATTACAGTTGTAAAATTTAAATTTGTGAGCTCATGCACGAGAGACTCATTTCAGGCATACTTGCCGACACAAACATCAATACACCTTTTGGGTATCTGGATTTGGAGTGATGACATTGCCCGAAGAGAAGGGCATTCGTCATAGTGTTTTTTTTTTGTTTTGTTATGGTTTCAATTTCGGGACCAAGTGGCCCCGTAATTATAAACCGGAGGGGAGGTGTGAAGTTCCCAGTGACCTCACCAGGTTTGGGTAGGGTCGATTGACACGGAATCGAACTCCACGGGGGTCCCCCTCTCGGGTTTTTGAAAAGGAACCCGTTTGGAGAGGGTTGAAAAGAAAAGGACTTGCACGAAGGCCAGTGAGGAAGCAGGACGCGTTGTTTTGCGCTGGAGATCGAAGGGGATTATTCCCAACCATGTATTATAGAGACTGAATGATCCTGTAAATAATATAGTCAAGAGTTGTAAATAAATACTGAAATATGCTCATGGACTTGTGTTACTGTTTGGAGGACGACAAGGCAGAGGATTAGGAAATCAGCCTAAGGAAGAACCGTCACATTATGGTAATGTTATATTTGTGGAGTTACATGCTGGATGAATTTCACAAGACTAGTCAATCACTACAAGACCCCCAAATTAGTCTAGATGTATGTACGGAATTGTATGCTTCACTTTCGGATTTTGTTAAAGGTTCCAGGGGTATGTTCGATCATTTCGAAGAAAAAGCAAAGGAAAAATTGCCCGATGTTGATTACAAGAAAAGCAGATATAGAAGAAGGAATATCAATAATGCTTTAGAAAACGTTGAGCCAAGAAACAAGTTTAGAATCAAAACATTTATACCTGTGATGGATGCATTAGAGTCAAGTCTGGCAGGCACAGAGGGCCTCAGTATACAATGACGCTGCAAAAAAGTTTTCATTCTTAACATAATTAGAAGCTACAGAAGAAGAGATTCATGAAGGAGTTAGTGCTTTATGCCAAACATATCCTGAAGATGTGGACATGAATCTTGTAAGGAGAAGTCAAACATTTCATCAATATGTTAGACATAGTCAAGCCTATGGTTCAGCGGAATATGATAGTCTGTCCAATCAGCATTCCCTAATGTAGAAGCAATTTTGAGATTGTTTCTTAGTATGATGGTTGCAAATTGCTCTGGAGAAAGATTTTTTTTTTCAGCTGAAGTGAATAAAAAATGAATTTAGAACAACAATTACAAGATAAATTATGTTTCATCAGTCTCATGTGCATAGAAAGTGACAAAATACGCAGTTTAACATTTGATGATGTCATCAGTGACTTTGCTCTGGCAAAGGCAAGAAAGAAAATATTTTAGTTTAATATAATTCCTTGATCTTTATAACATGCTTCAATAGATTAGATATTAAGCCTTTGTAAATAGTGCCTTTTAAAAGAACTTTTGTTTCCTTTTACCAGAGTTTGCATTTTTAAGTTTGTTATGAATAAAAATAATTTTAAGTTAAAGATTTATTAATTCACTATCTATATACTTCTTAATCGTACTTCAGTTTAACCCTATAGGTATCCGAAAATCATATTTGGCACTGACATACAATATCTGAACTTATAAAGGGCCCCATATCTCAAATAGCTTAGGGCCTTATCAAGTCTAAATCCGGCCCTGATGATTTGTACAAATTTAATTGATTAGAACAACTATAATGTTATTAGTAGTAGTCGACTGCATTCACTCTAAATTCAGCTGCAAAAAAAAGGGCTTCGTAAAAACGAAACTGTTTGGACAGTTGATTTCACGAAGCAACGTGTGTGTACTGCACATATAGCAGCAATTTATTAAGTTACAGGGACTCCACATACGAAGCGTTACTTACGTCGGGGTTGTCGCAGCCGATCATCTCTCCGTAGGACACTTGGTGGCAGAAACAGTAAGTGGGTTCGTTGGGATCGACGGGCATGTCCAGCACGTCTGACGGATGAGTGATGGTCAGTGCAGCCGGCAGAGCGGCGATTTCGGGCCTGAAATAATTTTGATAGAGTCACACTCGGAAAAGACAGACATTCGAGATAAGTTGCTTCCAGTATATACCAGTACCAGTCAATGATGAAAACAAAGCTTACTGTTGAAAAAATGGGTTAATTTGTTGCTCCAAGATCAATTTGTGTGCAACACGAGGGCTAACGAGCCCCGGTCAATTGTTAGAAACAACCTAGAGATGAGTGTGGCAACTTTTAATTCATTATGTTACCAACAGATGGCTATGCTCGTGAATCGGCAGCATGAGCGAGATTCCAGGAGAGACATCAGTTTCGTCCAGGTCCTCGGCAGCGGTCCGTTTCACACGTTTTGAATTTTGCCTCGACGATGTCGGCCGTAATAGCGCATTCGTACTTTGCATTTTTCTGCATCAACCTTTAGACTATGGCCGGTACGGCAGTCGTACCTCCAAATTAGTAAGAATCGCGCTCTTTATATCTACAGCTGTAGTCAAAAGGTTAAACTTAACTTTTTTTATTTTTGAATAAATTGGATTTCATTTAACCACAGCTCATTCCACCCGTCTTCGTACGATTCGTTCGCTAGAGTTTCGGCGGAGAAGAGATGTATAACATAAAATTTTAAACCCGTGTTTTAAATCCAAAGGCATTTACTATATGCACGTGGATTTCACTTCGTAGCTGTGTGTTTAATACAATTATATCATCATCAGTGTTTGCGGTTTCATCACGTGTTCGGCTAGGTTACGAGGAGTGGACATGAGGTACTTCAGTTTAATGAAATTGCAAGTGACATTTTCACACTTTTCGAAACTTTCTAATTGCAAACAGTTGAATGTATCTTGTCAACAATTTTAGTAATGGAAGCAAGTTCTATTAGAAGTGTTAATATGCAAAATAATTAAGCATTCCCCCCCCCTACACTTTGAAGAGTACATAAATGGCTACTGCCATAACAAACACAACTAAGTTATCTGAGCAAGTATCTCAAATACACACACAATACAGATACTGACGCTGGTTAAGACCTGGATTCAAAAATACATGTATGTAACCCTATTAATTAGTGCAAATGAAGTCGGAATAGCTCGTGCCCTGGTACGTGCTTTTAAGATATCCTTCAGATAAAAGTTTGATTATTAAATCTTAATCTGAAGCACAAGAAACACTTTTTTATTTTTACATTGAAGAAATTACAAAATGGAAAGGAGGAAAAAACTAGTAACTTTAAAGCATTCATTTGTATACTCACTGAATGACAAGCTGTTGCTTGAATTTCTTTCGGGCCGATTTGGGAGCCTCGTCGTCGTCTGACGCGGGGCGGCGGCCTTTCTTCTTTTCCTTCTCGGCTGTTTTGCGCCCCTTCTCTGAAAAAAATGCAAGACCAATCATGCATAAATTTTAAATCTAGACACACACCATAATTATGCAACGTTAGAGCATTCATTTTGATAGCACAAGCCTTCCGACAGGGTTCAAAACTAGAGGTGGGTAGTTAACTGACAATGGGCGATGGTCCGGGATCCATTCTGAGGAGAAAGATCCAAGGACAATGCACAGCAATCAGATGGGGAGAACAACACACCCTCTCAAAACTTACACACCCTGCCAACATCGCGAGAATGCACCACTCCTCGTGTGCACGGAAATCTTTGGCTGAACCGACTTTTGAACTCGCAGCCGTCCGGTTGCTAATTCGTTACTTATTGCCATATTCACAAGTCTCGAGTTAACTCGAGGATCAGTTGATCAGCGAGTAAGAGTTAACTCGAGGATTATCAAAAACGGTATTCTCAAACGGCGTGTTAAGTGATCCGGGGATTAAAATGAGACGCTCGCTGTGATTGGCTCCTCACGATCACATTATATTGTTTACATTGGTTATGACGCCCGAATCTGCATTTATACTGATCAAGCACATACTTTGCCGTAGAATTGATTCCAAATTGCGAATAAATAGGACTCGCACAGCATTTCAATATGGGTTTGGGAAAAGAAATGCAAAGGTATTTAATTTCAAATTGGATTTTTATGGAAACCTAAATTTCGCAAGAAAGAATTGTACACAATGTCTTGACAGATGTATGTAATCTGATTATCTTTGTACTTGTTAGTATGGGTGTGTTGGTGTCGTGAAAAGTAACTTGCAATGTCAATTTTCTTTCATTCGTAATAAATCAACAGAATAATTTTTATTCTACGACGAATTTGTATCTGCCATGGACATATTCTACCGTTCGCTCTCCCAGGCTTTGTTGACGGAGGTGCCGCTATCTATCGTTTCGCCAAGCTGCTTGTTTAAGATTTCGCAGTTACCTTTATTTCCATTTTCTTTTGAATTTCAATAAAAATATGTTTAAATTTTTCCATGTAAGCAATATTATAGATGATGAGATGAGCTGCTATGGAGCAGGTGCTCCGTAATGACAGATCCAGTCCAGTCGTCGAAAGAATACTGTAATTGAGCATAGAATGAAATGTGTCATCCATTTTGTTTTTCCAAAAAGATGGTACTGCGCATGCGCTAAATGTAACTCGCCGATTTCGGAGGATCAAAATGTAAAACCGAAACGGCAGTTTAAACCACAGATCAGGACTTGTGAATACGTTTTTTTCGATAACTCGCGGATTATCATTGATCCTCGAGTTAACTCGGACTTGTGAATACAGCCGTTAGATATGTAAAATTATTGGTAATAATCATTTGGATAATATTCTAAATGCATAACCGTCTTAATTTTTCTAAATGCATAAATATGGCATATATTTTCCCCCATCTAAAAATGAATATATGAGATGAAAAAGAAAATAAGAATAAAAAATGTAGTAGTGTTTTTTTAAGTCTAACAATTGAAAATAAAGAAAGATAGTAAATATTTCACTTATCTTTTTTTATACTTTTATTTTCAACAATACTTTCATCAAATAATCACTTTTTGAATATGAAGTAAACATTTCATCATTTACAGCTACTGCAAAATTTTGAATAGGTTTCTCACATTTCCTTTCTTTCAAAAGTTTAATATTATGCAAGTCTTTCAAGAGATGACCCATTCAGTTTAGACTGTAAGTGCTAAAACTTGGTTCAGTAGCTGCGGCAGTGGCTGGCATTGGAATGATCTTGAGAGCTACCTCAGGTAGAGTGGAACCTAAGCAATTACTATTTCACCACGTAACAGCATTTATCTTTTCTGCAGGATATGATTTACCAAAGAAATCTACTCTTGCTCGGTATTCTGCAAGTTCTGACAAAACTTCTTCCAATGATATTTCCAGGAGAAAAAGCTCATGTTGTAAATAGATTCTAATCCCGCCAATTGTTCATCCTTATTAAGACTCATTCCACTGAACTTAGGGTCTAAGATATTTGCAGCATAGTGGATTGGTTTTAAGGGGTTAAATCTTTCCATTTTTTTTTTTACCATATTAAGAAAAGTCCTTTCTTTATTTTTAGAATTGTAGCAGATAGTAATTTTTTTCTCTTCTTCAATTTCCATAAATGCTTCTAACAACCATGCTGATTGTGGGATTGTCTCATTCAAGAAATGTAATCTATTTTCTAATAGGGGCCAACAAGTTATGGACTTAAGTAACACAGACCCAGAAAACAGATTCATCTCAAATACAGAAACTAATCCATTAACTCAAAATTTTGTCCAATTCTTCTTGGATAGCTAATGATTTTGAAGCATACTTAACAAACACTAATGTTGATCACCATCTGGGGGTCACAGGCATTTTTAAAGATAATAATCAAAATTAATACAAGTAGTTTTATAAGTAATATTAGTTACTTAAACTTAGTTCATAAGGAAGAAATATTATTCATAATATTGAAATATCATAAAAAATTTGGCATGATAAATTAATGCTAACTTTTCCTTTATTTTTATGTGGTTTTAATTAAAGATTTTCATTTTATGATAAAATAGAAAAATATTGAAACAAATTATGCATAAAAAATAAGTTTTTATTTCTATAACAGTGCTTACATGCCTATATATATTACGAATGATACATAAATAAGCTTCAAGTTTATTTCTGCATTCAATAGAAGGAAGGATTATAATGTTCAGAAAAATTAGGGTTTCAATAGAAAATTCTTGAATATTCTTCAAATTTCAATCTTTGGAGAATATTATCAGCTCACATCTCTAAGATTACATAATTCTAATGCTGCCCTCAAAATTAGACATTTCTGATCATATTTTTCAACTGCAAGTTCTGTTTGGACAACCAAGTTTATAAAAACAGTTATCACTTTTTATCACCGAATTTTTACTGACGTGATATAATTTTCAATCAACCATTTATTGCTCCTTCTAACCAGTTAGTATAAAGTAATACTCTTTCCGTCCAGAAAACGAAATATTGTTCCTGCATCGATTGCTATGACTTGGCACCTAATGACAAATTTGGTATCATTTGTAAATTTCAAACACAGGAAAGAAAAACCCGCAAAGATTTTTTCCTACAGGCATAATAGTGGGAAAAGGACAAAAAGTCTGAAAAAAAGTGTAAACTTAAATTTCGCAACAAAAAAAAAAGGGGGGGGGGTTAGAGACACATGAAACTGTAATTTGCACAAAAAGAAAAAAATATCTTGGCAACTCTGTAAATAGCATAAAATAAGTTGCATGAAGTTGAAAATGTTACTTTTATGCATATTTTTGTATCTCACCAACGGTGTAATTTTTTTAACGGTTGCAATTTTTCCAAAACCTTGATACAAAAATGAAATTCACAGGAAATAAAAACGTTATGTTATACAAAAGAATAAATCAAATAAATATTAACTTTATTAAATAGCATAAATGTTATATGAAAAAAATAAGTCTACGCTAAAAATAAAAATTGGCATAATTATGGGTGGTTATCAAAATAATGGAAACACCTGTGAATAAAAGTGACATTTAAAAATGCACTTCATAAGCATTATAATATAATCCTAGCTTGCAGGTTTTTTTTTAAATATAAAAAGTAATATATTTCATGGCAGTATGAGGTAGCTTTAGTGAAGTTGTATACGTCGTGGATTTTGTCAAAAGTGTAAAATGTCACACCTGTCAAAGAGGCCAAATTGTAGGAGCCCAACTAGTTGGAGCAACTGTGACCGAAACATCCCAGATTTTAGGCGTTTCTAGAGGTACAGTGTCTAAAGTCATGACAGCATACACAGTGCGCAGCAAGACAAGCTCGGCAAAGCAAAATAGTGGACGGAAGGAGAAGCTGAGTGAAAGAGACAGATGGGTATTGAAGCGGATTGTAATGTCTAAAAATAAAACAACTGCAGCCAAAGTGACCACAGAGCTCAATCAGCATCTGGATTCTCCAGTGTCAATAATTACAGTTAGGAGGCACCTTCATAAAAAGAAAATTGATAGCAGAGTAGCAATTCCAAAGCCACTTGTCACTGACGTTAATGTCAAACGTCATCTACAGTGGTGCGACAACCACAAAACCTGGTGGATTGATAAGTGGAAGACAGTTATATGGTCAGACAAATCATCTTTCACACTTTTCTCCACAACAGGACGTGTGCACGTTTGGAGGGCACTGCACAACCGTATGATTATGATTGTCTCCTTCCAACTCTCAAGCATGGAGATAGATCTGTCATGGTTTTCTGCTGGCCCAATCGTAACCCTGAAAGGAAGGATCACTGGGGAGAAGTATAGAGAAGTTTTAGCTGACCACGTCCATCCTATGATGCAAACTTTGTTTCCTGCAGATGAAATTTTCCAGGATGATAATGCTCCTATTCATGCAGTGGGACTGGTCCAATCATGGTTTGATGAAGTGAAACATCTACCTTGGCCAGCACAGTCCCCCGACCTCAATATAATCAAACCGTTATGATGTATTTTAGAACATTCAATCCAGAATTGATATCCTCCAACGGCATCTCTCCCGGAACTTTTACAATATCTCCATGAAGAATGGTACAATATTCCTTTAAACACTTCAGCACTTGTATGATTTGATTTCCAGACAAATCCAAGCTGTATTACATGCCAAAGGCAGTCCTACACCATATTATTAAAGGATTCCTTATAAATCCAGTGTTTCCATTATTTTGATAACACCCTTTCTGAAATCTAGAAGTTGGCAGGAATGACAAGGGGATTGATAGGGCCCCCTACGTCTTGCAGATCCACTCATGGATCTTGTAAGTTGGGAGATCTATTTCACCACCTTCCTGTTTTTGTCCTCCCACACACGCGAGCACTGTTCCCCCTTTCGAAATACATCACCTCCTTAAAAACAAACTTTATGTAATTATATCCCTAAAAAGTTTATATGTTGGTAAAATTTAAAGTTAATTATTTAGTAACAATGGATTGGAGGTGGAACTGATTTATTTTGTGAACTATGCCTGAGAATTAAACTGGGACAGCATAAGTGGGAATATGTAAAGCAAATACCACAATAAACATAACTTATCAATTGAAACACAAACACTTGAGCTTGACAATTAAACACTACTGTAGTAAAACCTTTCTTGACTAAATAAAAATAAATGATAATCAACTTACTCTTGTGAACTGTATCGGACTCTACTGGGTGGGGATTTAAAGTTTTGTCCTTTAGATCCGCTTCAAATCTGGCCAGATCGGCATCTAGTCTTCGGATGTGTTTGTCGACCTCAAATGAAAACACGCATTTTTAACAACATAATCACTGTTTCATTCCCCATTCTTTTTAATAAGTAGTACATTTCACTTCAAGAAAGATTAATGGTGTTTCCGGTACACATTGAACCAATGCTCATCAAAAAACCAGAGCATATTCTAGTTCCAGCACTTATTTTAAATCCAAGAAGTGAGATAGCCTAACTAAAGCTCAACATTTAAACATAACAAATCAAAACGGAACAACAGTACAAACACAGTATTAAAAGAAAGTATCCTAAAAAGTTATCAAGTCATATTTTAACCACTTTCATGTTCGAAAAGAGTCACAGGTCTCTCTCTCCCCCCTCTCGTTAGTTCCGTAGATTCGAGAGAATTCCGGGTCAAGCTGTGAGGTGTTGCCATTTCCATGAAACAAAATTCAGGTCTGGGGTTGCTACACGAATAGAGTTGCTTTCATTTTTGAGTAGGGATGACTCGAGTAGATGTCTTTACTCTATTTTTGGCAAATGGTGGCATCAGAAAGAGGTGGACAACTAGTATTGATCTTCTCAGCAACAAGTTAAAGTCATAAATGTTGTCAATGTGACACTTGAATACATTTCTTCAGGGCAAATCCACTTTAGAAAATGAGGTGTCAGACATCCTCCAAATCATTTGGGATTAGAGTGGAAGATCTTCAAAGGGTGTTTGTCGACATATGTGAAGTAAAAAGAATACGGTTAGGCAGGCAGATATCTTAATTTGCGACACATTGCTATTGACGACGGTCCGGAGTAATACACAAAGGAAAAGAACCGAGAACGCCACATAATTTTTAATCACGATCGGATGGGGTCACAATCGAAATGGCACTCTACTCTCCAAATTTCCTCACCACACCAATGTGAGAACATTTGAAGCAAGGACAAATTTAATGTGCACCTGCCTCTTCCAATCACAGAGTTGCCAACCTTCTAAAGTCAAAAATCAGGAGAAATTTTATCGATATTTCACTCCCTCCCAAACCACTTACAAAGAAAAATTTGTACATTTCCATTAGCACCAAACCAACAAAACAAATATAGATGTTTTAATAATAAAAAATTTAAATTGTTATGTAAAAATGAATGATAAACATAATTAACAATTAAGACTAATAATCTATAAGAAAGAAATATATTCATGTTTAAATGCAATGTAGTAAAAAATGAATGTAAAAATATTTATATTTTCCACTTTAATAACCCTCTACTCTAGTAGCAGATTTTGCATTTCTAAAAAGAAGACTCAAACTTTTGCTCATGGCAACAACCTTGAAGGCAAATTTTAGCAATTAAAACTTTTTCTAACGTATCATCATTCATATTTGAACGAAACTTGTTTCTAGTTTTATTAATTGTACTAAAAATTCTTTTGCAGTCAGCATTGCTGTGACAACATAACCTTTGACAGCTTTTTAAACTTCCAAGTTCCATCCAGGTTCTTTATTTTTCCAATTGAACACCACTGAGTGTCAATTCTTACATTTTTTTTTTTTTACATCTTCTAAGTTTTCAAACTGTAGAGAACAAAACTGTGATTCTAATAAATCTATTGATTTATCCAAATCTACTTCCCCAAACACTTTTTCAATGATGGATGGAAATCTTCTAAAAAAAAAATTTCACATCTGAAAAGGATGCCTCTTGAAATTTTGAAACATCTGCAACTTTAGTATGCATAATAATTTCACCTTTAATAGAAAATTTGTGTAGGATATAATTACATGCTTTACAAAAATACTGCTGCACATGAGAATAGAATGATTTTTTTTTTATCCTTCTCTGCAAGTTCTTGTAATATTTTAGTAGTTGCAGATCCTACCACCAACTTGAAAAACAGAATATGTTGATAAAATGACTGAAGCATCTCTATATATATAATTCTCTTATGTGGCTCATGAATTTGGCTGTATTTCTTATCCACCGTTGGCAACGATCGGTTTGTTTACACTTTGCGAATTCATGTTTAGTGTCTGTTAACCGCGTTTTCCGATATACAATAACTTAAAATTTTTTTTTATTTAATCTTTATAGATTTATGTAGAGCAGCAAATGGACTTTGGAGCATGTGGAAGAAAGGCGAACATCCCGAAGAACACGAGTTACCCAACTGCAATTTTATGCATATCGCCTCGCTGTCCGCCATGGGTTCAGCTTGCTCCATGCAAGTGGGAAGCTCTTCCAACAATACATTGTCGATGCTTATGTGAAAACAGAGGGCTCACGTATCAACTATTTGCGACAGAATCAAAAGGACCTTCGGGTGGAACTCTACCAAGGCTTACTTGATGCTTTACAAGCCCAAGCAAGAAATATGAACAAGCAGATAGGGAAATTAATTATTCTCCCATCTACGTTCCAAGGTAGCCCTCGGCAGATGTAGCAAAACTACCAAGATGCTATGGCAATTGTTAGGAAATTTGGTAGATTTTATCTATTTGTCACTTTTACTTGCAATCCTACATGACCTGAAGTGAAAGATGCTTTAGGAGAATGGGAAAGGCCAGAAGATGGGCCAGATATCGTCGTTCGTGTCTTCAAAATGAAGCTAATGGAACTTTTAGACGACATATTGAAGCGCAACCTGTTTGGTGTTGTTGTAGCATACATATATGTTATAGAATTTCAAAAACGAGGTTTACCTCATGCCCAATGTTATTGACTTAGGATGATGGGTCAAAAATTTTAACCAAAGACGATATCAACAAATTTGTTGTTGCTGAACTTCCTGATGCTGATATCAAACCACGCCTGTATGAAATAATAACAAAATGCATGATCCATGGCCCATTCGGAGCACTAAATCCCAATTCCCCATGCATGAAGGAGGGTGTTTGTTCAAAGCAATTCCCGAAAGAATTCAAGGAAAAGACTGAAGAAAATGTGAATGGTTATCCAATTTATCAAAGACGGCAAACAGATCCAGTTAAAATTGGCAAATATGATATTGACAATAGATGGGTTGTCCCATATAACCCATGGCTTTCTAAAAATTTCAATGCTCACATTAATGTGGAGGTGTGTGCAATCAGTTAAGAGTGTTAAATACCTGTACAAATACGTATACAAAGGTCATGATGCTGCATCTATTAGAATTAGTAGTGAAAATAGCACTCTTGATATGGATGAAATATCAACCTATCTAGATGGTCGGTACGTTAGTGCACCAGAAGCTATCTGGCATTTGAGTGAATTTAATATGTCTAACAAATCTCACACTGTCATTCGTTTAGCAGTACACTTGCCTCATCAGCAGCAGGTTGTTTTCATGGGAGGACAAGAGACGGAAGCTGCTGAAAGAGCAGCTATCAAGTGCACAACTCTGACAGCATGGTTTGAGTTAAATAGAGTTGATTCTGAAGCACACAACTATACCTACCCTGAAATTCCAAATCACTATTTGTTTGAAAAAAGTACAACAAAATGGAAAAGGCGCCAGCGAGGTTCACAACAAGTCATTGACAGAATGCTAGCTGTCAGTGTACGAGACGGTGAGCGTTTTTATTTAAGGATGTTATTGCTGAGGCTACCTGGAGCAATTGGGTTTGAGGACATTCTTACTGTGGATGAAATCCTCTGTGAAACATTTCAGCAAGCATGTAGAATGAGGGGACAGGATTCATACAGAATTTTGAATACAAAAATTAAGGAGTATTTAATGAGTTGTCTCGATATTTTTAAGGAGTCATAGAATATAAAAATTAAGGAGTATATAAGGAGTATTTAATGAGTTGTCGCGATATTTTTAAGGAGTCATAGAATATAAAAATTAAGGAGTATATAAGGAGTATTTAACAAGTTCTTTAAAAATTTTAAGGAGTCTTAGAAGATTTATACACACATTTTCAAGTGTGAAAAATAAAAATGTTTCAACACTTTTAAGAACTCAGTTCCACTTAATACTATATTACTAATTACTCAAAACAATAAATTTATACTTTGATATTTCAACTCAACACAAGTTCCTTTTCACCCTGCTTGCTGGAGCTGTTTTGCTCTTGCTGTAAACAATTCTTATACAGTGAAATCTCAGTATAACGTTTCTCAGTTTAAAGTACATATTTCTCTGAAATCCCAGCTAAAACTCACAATAATAGAAATCCAAGCATATTTTTTTTTCAATTTATAGTATTTTTCAAAATAAAATATCAGTTAAATATTTTTAGGATGAAGGTATACAGTACAAAGTCCCAAATCAGGAATTGTACAAAATCCGGTTGTTTTGCAAACTGGCGGGTTTTTTTTTCCACACTTTTTTACATCTTTCTGACAATTTGTAAAGAACAAGAAGTTAAACCTGGACCTAATTGATGAAACAAAGCAAAATAACGAACATGTTCAAAGAAAATACCACACACAAAAATGAGAAGATTTGCAAGTAAAATGTGTTGCATTTTTTCAAAAGGTTTTTTTTTTAAATTATTTTTATTTATATATCTGTTATTTTACCATTGTAAACCCAAAATTCGCGGGGGTGGGTTAGATTAAGGTTTTTTTGACAAACAAGACAAATATTCAGAAACCCAGGAAAGTGCAAAATCTGGAAAAGTCCTGAGTCCGTAAAAGTTTAAAATTTAGAAAAATCCAAAATCCAAAAACATTCAAAATCCAAAAAAAAAGTCCAAAATATAAAAAGTTTAAAATCTAAAAAAGTCTAAAATCTGAAAAAGTCCAAAATCCAGAAAAGTGTAAAGTCCAGAAAAGTTTGAAATCCGGAAAAGTTTAAAATCCGAAAAAAGTTTGAAATCCGAAAAAGTTTAAAATTTAGAAAAGTTAAAAATCCGGAAAAGTTTGAAATTTGAAAAAGTTTTAAAATCTGGAAAAGTTTGAAATGCGACAAAAGTTTGAAATCCGGGACTTCACTGTGCTGAGATTTTTCACTGTATTCTACAAGTAAATACAAACGACAGATTTCAGACAGAAATAAATGAAATCCTCAATAATTTTTGTTATAAATGAATGGGTAAATTATATTTTAACTTCAAATATTCAAGTATGAAATAATCCACTTCGATTATAACAGATTGCGATTTTCAATACATTCTCAATGCTACTCTTTTATCGAGATTTAATGTTGAATTAAATTCAAAATAAATGAAATGCGATAATATATTTTGTGTACTTAATAAGTAAACTATTGCTTTCGCTAAACAAATTCAAGAATTTGTAATAATCAACTTCGATGATAACAGATGGCGATTTTCAATACGTCCGCAACGCTCCTTCAATTTTTAACAATCACCATTTACGATCTGTCAGCGACTGAAATTCTAGAGGGGGGGGGGGTCCTCCTTTTGTTCGACCCTGTGGACCGTCAGTCGTAAATGCCACTCAAGGCTCTATTGCACAAGTTAGGTAATTAGGTAAGAGGGGTCAGACAAGCAGGTGGCCTTGCTTCGCTACTTGATGCCTTACCGATGATAGCCTTTTCTCGTGGGAAAATTTTAGACTTGCTGCCAATACACAGCGAGCAACATGAAGTATCCTTTTCCAATTGAAATGGTACGTTTTGTAATCCATTCGGTGGAACGTAGCGCATTTCGAAATTGAAACGGCGAGGGGGAAAATTAAGTAGCACATAGAAATAAGGAGTTTTAAGAGTGCTTAAAAACGAAAATCAATTTTAAGGAGTTCTTAAGGAGCGTGCGAACCCTGGGGGACTTCTTGAAGGAGATCAACTTTGGAATGACACGTTTCGTGAAGCTGCAGAAGCTCAGTCTCCACGTCAGTTACGCATGCTGTTTGCTGTAGTATGTGCTTTTGGAAAGGTTGAAGATGTTCCTCAACTTTGGGCCACTCACAGGGATGCTCTCTGTGAAGATTTTGTCCATCGCTATTCGGAAAGTACAGGTATTGAATATGCCTTAGCAGAGATAAACAGATTGCTGCAGTCATATAGTTTAAATTTAGAAAAGGTGAAACTTCCTGCAGTATCTGTTTCCTTGACTGTCCAACCATCCTATGATATTTTGCAAGAGCAGGCAAATGCTGAAATCTGTGTTCAGAAACTTAACACCGAACAGCGAGAAATTTTTGAAACTGTCCTATCAGCTGTCTATAATAATCGAACGAACTCACCAAAGTGTTTTTTTTCTAGACGGACCTGCTGGAACTGGAAAAACTTTTCTGTACACAACTCTTTTACACACCATACATGGAAAGGGTGACTTAGTAACGCCTGTAGCTTCAACTGGCATTGCAGCAACACTTTTGAGTGGGGGGAGAACTGCACATTCTGTTTTTAAAATTCCAATTATTTTGAATGCCACTTCTACTTGCAATATAAAACCAAAGAGTAAAGAGGCCGAGATTTTGCTTAAAACAAAACTGATCATCTGGGATGAAGCACCGATGATACATTCTCATGCTTTTGTTGCAGTCAGTAGACTATTATGCGACATAACGAAATGTCAAAAGCCATTTGGTGGAAAAGTCATTTTACTTGGTGGAGATTTTCGCCAGGTACTGCCAGTGATTTTACGAGGATCAAGGTCTTTGACGGTAGCAAGCTGTTTAAAAAAACACCTCCTTTGGTCTAATTTCACAAAATTGACCCTTTCAGTGAACATGCATGCTCTTGAATCAGAAAAAGAATTTTCCAAGTGGCTCTTGGTAATGCCAAGGAAGGAGATGTGAATCTTCCTGAAATTTGCTATCTTGAAGTTCAGGATCCTATCACACAACTCTATAATGATATAGATTTTAGAGATGTAACGTCTAAGCAGTTAAAAGATAGGGCAATTTTGGCTGTTACCAATAACATCTCCTTGGCACTTAACAATCAAGTACTTAGTGTTCTGCCAGGAGATGAAGTTGTATATGAAGCAATGGACAAAATAATAAGTGATGATCCCCAAGATCAACCCTGAAGAGTTTTTAAACTCTCTAACTCCAACAGGCATGCCTCCACACAAATTGCATTAAAAATAGGATGTATTATTATGTTATTAAGAAACTTGGCTCCATCTCAAGGATTGTGTAATGGAACAAGATTAATTGTGACTAAATTACAATGAAATATCATTGAGGCAAAAGCAATTGATTCGGACAACAGACAGACATTTTTTATTCCCCGGCTGCCTATGATTCCATCGGACAGCAACATGCCATTTAAATATAAACGTAAACAGTTCCCTGTGAGGTTGGCATTTTGCATGACAATCAACAAGTCCAAAGGACAAACTTTTGAAAAAATATGCCTTATGCTTCCCAAGCCAGTATTTAGTCATGGGCAGTTGTATGTAGCCCTGTCAAGAGAACGATCATTTCAATCTGTGACAGTGGTTGCTCCTAGCCGCAGTATTTACAACTGTGTTTATAAGGAAGTTTTAGATACATAAATAATCCTTATTTCATCAAAAGTTCGGGTATGTCAATTTAAAATTGCTGTACATACATTTTATTTTTTATTTAAATTTATAAATTTGCACATTTTTACTTAATTTAAAATATTGAAATTCATCTCTTTTTCCTTCTCACAAAAAAATAGTCGAACCCTGCTATAGTGAACCACCTGGGAACCCTACAATGAGTGAACACTTTGTACATATATTTTTCACTACATATTTTCCTGCTAAATATACCATTTCTAAAACACTAAATTGATTTCTATATTATCACCCTCTACTAATTGCCAACACCAAAAACATTGTCATTATGTTGAAAAAGCTTCATAGTTTAGAAAAACAGGAAATTAACTTCTTAGCAACAGTTTTCCATGTTGTTTAGTTTATCCAATATATTGGTGAAAATGGATGATAAACTAATATGCATATACCAATTTTAATTTTGTGGGTAATCTTAGCTAGGCTATCATAGCATACGGCGAGCGAGCAAAGCGATCCAAATGGGAACCATACAAGCGGTTCCCGGGGGTTGGCGAGCGATAGCGAGCAGGGGGTGATAGCCCCCTAGTTTCACAAATTTGGACAAAATATTCCTGAACAAATCAGAAATCTTAGGCAGCAATACATGAATAATTGGCATCCTAGAATGTAATAATGTATTTGGCGCATCAAATAAAAGTAGAACGGAATGAATTTTTTTAACAGTTGCAAGGTACAGTTTCAGTCTACATTTATAGCAGAGGCAACGTTCTTGGAGCACTTCTAGTAATGACAGATTAAGGTAACCCATCTGTATTACGGTTATTGCGGATTTTAAGACAACCTCAGCAAGCAAAGAGGTTAAAATTTTCATTGTCAAGATTCTAGAAAGTTCTATCAAAATCCGTTAAACTGTTGTTTGATTTCATTGCTTCATTTGAAATAATTCGTTCCCTGGCGACTTAAGAAGTGTGCCTAAAAAAGCACCAAGGGAGATGGCACTACTATAAACGTAGACTGAAGTTGTACCCCTGTGGTAAATAAAATATAGCTTAATTCAGTTTAAACCTACAACCTATTTTTGAATATAAAATACCTTTTTTCAAAATCTCTAATCTATTTTCATCGGCTTATATTTTCCTGTAAATATTCTTATTTTCTAATTAAATCAAATAAAACTTAAATTGTTCATTGGATAATACGAGTTATTAATTTTAACGTATTAAAACAATCATAAAAATGGCCTCTAAAGAAACATCATTTTGAAAATTTCTGTTGCAAAAATTAGCTGCAGTCGATGTTTAACGCATTTACCCGTGTCTGACATGAGCAAATGTTACCTGCAAATAATTCGTGACTCACACGGCCGATCTTGTATCTTGTGTACTTTATTTCTAATGAAATACGTTCTAGTAAAAATAGATAGGCTAGATTAAAAACTTATTTACCATAGATGGCACCACCATGCAGCATTTTTCTTGTGTAAACCACATAGTGCATTTTGATGATTAGCTATAAGTTTGTTAGGAATTCTTTGTTATAAAGCAGTTGTTTGGTGTGGAAAAGGTAATCTATCCAGTTTTATTGCATTAAATATGATAAAAGTAAACAGTCAACATAAATTTTACAAAGTGTTGTTGCAATAAAAGGTTATCTGAGATGGGTTAGAAGATAAGGATAGAAATAAGATACTATTGTAGGAACTGTAATGTTGGACTTTGTGCCGTACCATGCTTCATGATATATCATACCATTCATGGTATATCATACCAAACTGAATTTTTAGCCATTCTTATGCTTATTATAATTTTTTATAACTTTTACCCCACCCACCCCATTTCCTAGTCACCCCCCACAACTGAAATTGCAAAACATAACTTACACTATACCTATATATTCATTTTCAATGCAAGCTGGAAAGCAATGATTTTTACCAGTTTTTCCGAAAAAAACTCATGCTTTAAGGGGTTAAAGAAGTGGCCGCCGCCACGTGCACTTCTAAAGTCACCAAAGAAAGAAGTTATAATGGATTTTGAAAGTACTTTCATGAATATTCAAAATGAAACTTTCCACTTGCCAAGGTTGCCATAAAATCGCGAGTCCAAACGAAATAGGGAGGGTTGGCAACTCTGCAATCCGGCTACCGCGCCCCAGATGATGAGGTCAGATCTGAGCTAACACAACGTGGTTAAAGTAAAACTTGAGGTGGAAGAACATACGATTTTGTTTTTTGATAAATTTCTATTAAGGTGCAAAATAAAAAGTAAATGAGCAATCTACTTTACCATTTCATAGGTCTGCATTGCTAACTGAACTTTATCATCTCCATAATCCAGGGCTTTCTTGAACATTTTCCGTATTTTAATCGTCTCCTCCGATTGATTTTCAGGGGCTAAATGCTCTACATTTTTCAAGTAATCTTTCACAATCTTATCCACACCTCTTATCTCATCTGCAAGATTTTGTTTCAAAATTAACCCTTAAAACACTTTTAAAATATGCAGGTAGAAATAGAAAGTATACAGCAATGACTAATGCAATTTTTCTTAAATTCCAAAGTATTTTAAACACGTACAAAAACAAGGACCTCTATAAAATCAGGTCAGTCAGTTTTCTTAATTTGAAAATTATTTTACAAAAGCAATATTAAATTGTGCAAATTTAAAATATATGAATTAAAACAGGGCTCGAAATACCCGGGTGCACAGGTGCACATGAAAATATAATTGTGCACCTAATTTTTTCCCACTAGGTGCACACAGTGCACCTAATTTAAAAACTTAGGTGCACAAGGTGCACCTGTATTAAAAAATCTATTTCGAGGCCTGAATTAAAATTATTGTATATACATATTTAAAATTTTGCAAATGAAAACATGATGTGCCATAAATATCTGGACATCATACACAAACTATATAAGAGAGAGGTACTTTACCACATGCTCGTGTGTCAAGATCTCGCATCAAAGTGAAATTCCTTTGCAATTCGGTGGGTAGAGTTTCAAGACCTGGATATGGTAAGTATAGCTATTAGCAGCCATATTGAAAACATAAAATTCACACAATTGAGAAATCATTCGCCTAAGAACAGAGTAAGAAATAGGGAGCAGGAACTTAGGCATTGGAGTCATGTACATTTTTCATCAGCTGCCACTTTGGGAATTCAGTATAAACAGTGTTATGACTTTTAGCAATTATGGACCTTCTTTTCAAGGGTAGTATTTTGTTTTAGGTCATTGATTCACATTTTTGGACATTTAATAATAAAATGTTGTTTCATAATCCTGTTTCTTTCTTGGTAAGCATTACTATGGTCACAAAGTGGGATAGGATGAGAGAACATGACCCAGATCAATCTATTCAAGTCAGTAGATTTTTACAAGAATAAATGGTTGATAAACCAAAATCTATACGCCAAGAAACTTTGAAATGTTATTCGGTGTCAAAAGTGGCAACTTTAATAAAAAAACTCAGCTAACGAAATTTATTGGCGCAAAAGTATGTCTTACAACCACCTGCTTAAGATATATCAACCTTTCTTAAACTTACGACATAAGCCAGGTTTCAAAATTAGCGGAAGTCATTCATAATTTGCACCAAAAAATTTAGTTCATGCTCAAGTTTCTACACCAATTCATTATTTTGGATAATTAACTTTTCCCGCTTGCTTGATGAGAATTCTGTGTGATTAATAATTTCTTTTTCCTTTCAGCAGCCTATTATAAACTTTCAAATAGGCACATCCAAGTCACATGCTCCCTCAGTGTGTCAGTACTAGTACAGACCTGTAATTGTCCTTCAAACTCCCCTATAAAATTCATACTATTAAATTATTTCAAAATAATAAAGTAAATTCGTTCCCAAATGCAAAGGCCATCTAAGTCCAGGGCCTAATTGGTTCACTGTGAACAAAATTCATACACTTGACATCTAAAATTATTTGTTGTTCTCGTATTCGAATACCAAGGTTCTTAAATACCCAAGTATTTATCGTGGATATTTGAATGCCTAAGTATTCAGATACCACAGGTAACAGCGTTTACATATTTATATTGATTATGTGTTACAAATTACCATTTGCATGCAAAATAAATAACAATAGTGACCAACTGGTTTCTTGTGACAGTGAGGTGGATCCACTTTTGTCAAAATTTTAGTGCTAGGATATGCAGAATTACTAGTGCTGTGATAATCAGAACTCAGTGCTAGGATAATCAGATTTTTTTTACAACTTAAAACCTTCTATCAATATCATGGCTGATCCTTTCTATTGATTAAATGGGGTTTTTGTATATGAATTCAAATACCTAATGATTCTAAAAAGTACTACTCGTTCCATCTCTAATGAGAATCAAACAAATTTGAAATTTCATTCCAAGTACGACAGTTTGGAAACATGAAAATATTTTCATTGTTGGGCTTGAGCCTGTTGCTGGTCGTCAATATTTGTATTTGATGCTACTTCCGTTCCCTAACTTTTTAACCCTGATAAAAAAAACTCGTGCTGTATCAAGAATATGCTATCATTAAATGAAACACATTCAAGAGCGATTTTAAATGAGTTCATGTTTCAAAAAATTAACATGCAGTGATGGATTAGTGAAATTCGGAATTATCTAAACAAATCTATGTAACACTTAAGTCCCAAACTTACTATCAAGATAATGCTCCAAATATGCAGCTTTTGTAGACATAATGGTACGCTACAAAATGGTCAAGATGATATCATCAGATGTAAAGAAAAATTAATTGACGAAAAATTAAAGCAGCAAAATATTGAAACAAACAAACAGAAACACAATTCAGATTTTGGATTTTGTATCCGTCATCGTTGCCATTTTCTCATGTGAAATAAAACAAATGAAACTAAACTTTTAGGCACTCTTGTTTGTCCTCGTAGGTATTGAATTAATGGCTATTGGTGACGATCTAGGATCAATCCCCAAAAGGAAAAGAACCGAAGATTACACCACGTAATTTTGAACTATGGTCAGATGATGGTCTTCAAGCTTCCACACCACGCCAGCGTGAGCGGTATCCCGGTTGGTAGTAACAAATTAGGAACCGGGGATTGTGTATGTGTGTGCTACTTCGAATACAACCAAAGACCATTGTTTGCAAAGAGGCTGTTGTACATTAAATCTGTATATTTCCTTCCCTTCGTGTTTGCTCCCCGACCATCAACAATACCCCACTATGTTTGTCTAGTTGGACGTTAATTAAAATACCTACCTATCAGAGCAAACTTTCAAAGTTTACCAAATCAAAATGGCATTACAAATAACATCACATGGCAATGTTTGTTTATATTGGTTCAAGATTCAAATTTTATCTTATCTGCGCAAGCGAGATCATGCAGCCTCTTGACGAGAAATTTTTTTATCTGTCGTTTTTGTTTCTGACAATTTCAATTTGTTTTTGCTGTCTTTTCCCCCCAGATATACCATTATGTTGTATTAATACCCAATTTTATTCTGAGGGTGATAAAGCAAAATGTGATACTATTTACAGTACATTCATGTATTTCCTACTCTTAAATTTCAGCAAAAAGTTCTCATTAATTTCTACACAAAACCTAATTAAATTGGAAAATAATTTATTTTGTTTTCGGAATTTTTATGTCCATAATGCTGCTTTACCACGATTTAGAAATCGATCGATCGAATTGAGCACAATGTACTGAAATATCTTTTAGATAGTTTGAGGATCATATGTACTGCCGCAGACAAACAGCCATGAGTAAAAATGAAGAACTGCATACATTGCGTTGTATTTTTAACATTGGCAAGTGTTTCCTTTTCGTTATTTGAAAATCAATGTATTTTAAAACCGTCTTGCTTAAAGAGAAGAGGTTTTAACGGTGTAAGTATGTGCAATTTGAATATTATAACTTTAATATGTGTAACTAAATTGTATGGAAGGTTTCATTCTAAAATTTGTAAGATTTCAACCACAAGTGTGGCTTTGATACGAACACAAGTGACATCCTCATCTAAAAAGTACTAAGTTTGCATGGAAAGTGTATGTGAAAACATATACACCTTTTCATTTGAATGGGGTCACATAATCACTGCTATTTCTTATAGCATCAAATAACAGAGCCAAGATCTGCTCAAGTAATTTGAAAACCAGATAATTCAAATGTACAGCTTTATATAGCCCATCCTATGACAATGATTTTTGTGGAGTGCTTTTGATGTCACCAAGATAGAATTTCGAAGAAAACATAGTTTTTTTTTTTGCTCTGCAGAAAAAAATAAAAATAATTTTTTAAAAGGAAAATATTCACTCAACTGAATATTCTTATTACTTTGCAAATTTTGTGTGTCTAAGTTAAATAATATATTAGTCTAAAGTTTAATGGAACTAGGCTTTCTAGGATATTAATGTTTCAAAGAATATGCAAACTGCCAGAATAGAAAAGATAATGATTAAAAAAATTAATAAAATGTATCCAAATATACATGGAGGTCATAATCTTAATAAAGCAGCTTGCTACAAAAAACATTGTTACAAAAAGGTCTTCAAAGCCATACCAATTGAAATTTCAACTTAACCTGACTTTGTGCTCTTTATTTCCAATCCCACCATATTAAAATTTCTATTCTTCACTTAATATTAAAATTTCTCCACTTTATAAAGTAAGGACTGCTTATCTCTACAGATATAATTGGTTTGTAATTTTATTTTCCTTTAATTTTTTATACAGCTTGCTATCGAACGCATTTGAATTGTCCTATTATTTTAATGACTTACTGACCTCATTTATGCGACTAATCTCTATCATTTATACACAACTGTACTTTATTTTGCATATGTACACAGAATTTGTTGCATTTTAGTCTGATGTTTCTCTTCCTTTTAGGTATTACCATTAGCCAACATAACATGTTTCAAGAGCCAATCATGCCGAATATCAGGTAAAATGTTAAATCTGTGTATTATATGCAGGGCATATTGTGATTGTAACTTTTTTTAAATCATAAAAATCAGGTTTATTTTTTTTTTATCTAAAATAGATTTTTATTTAAATCTGAATTAATAAATCTCATTATCATTATATTGATTTTAATTAATCATCATTATGTTTAAACTTGTTATACATGAGACTTGCAAACCACAGTAGTTTCTAGATAGTATTGGATAACATTAATATATATATAAGGATTTAGAAAACATAGCAAGGATGTTTGTGAAAGATTAAAACAGTTACTGTAATTTTGGGGCCGTGTTACTTTTATTCTTTCATTTAAATTGTATTTCATGATACAATTCCATAATACTTAAAATTCTAAATAAAAGATAATCATTTTTGAGATGTGGATGAAAATTCAATACAAAATTTTTGTATCATGGTTAAAAAGTTAAGCAAATATTAATTTTCTGACCTATTTCATACCCATTTTGTTATAAGTGTAATGCTAATGATATATAGGTATGTTTTGCAAAAGATAGTATAAATATATGAAACAACTAGTGTTTTACTTCTCACAATAATTTTCTCCAAGCTGGTACCATTGCACATCCCAATTAAAACTACTATCTCTAATAGGAAATCCTGTTTAGTTTTTTTACAATTAAAAACGGCCATTCTTCAGGTGTTACAGAGTAGGAGCACATTTTGAAACTTATTTGAATAAAATAACATACATTCTTTCCATGCTGTTCAATTGTTGGGGTTTACAGGTTTGATTGAGTCTTTTTATTAAAAGTTATTTGATTTAAATCAGAAAAGAATAGTTATGCTCATACGTTTTTCAATGACATGATGGATTTTCTAGCACTGCTGTAGTCAGAATTAATTACCAATCTTTCCTTTGACCATAGGTGACATTTATGTTACATTTTCTTCCTCTTTTTGTAGAACGTGTTACTTTTTTTGTAACAAGAATTAAAGTACTATAAAATAGAAACTTAAAATATTTCTACTAGAAGTATGAAGTACTAAGAATTCAACTCCTCAAATGATGATAATTAAGTGTGAATTTCAATTAATATGGAAGTTCCCAGTTGTACCACTGCTATAAATGTTTGTACTGGTCTGGAAGCTTTGAATGTGATTTATCTGTAGACTGATGGGGTACTTTCTATCGCTTTTCTTGCAGAAAGAAGTTTGTCTTGCGATGCTCAGTTGCTAGGAGATGCCTATGCCATTGCTTTGAAGGATGTTGTAATTCATAACAATAATGAGGGTTTATGGACCCAGCTGATTTTAAGATCCTCACATCATGAGGACAAAACACAAGGTATGGATTTCCATTTATTAAAAAAATTAATTAAATTCTTTACAATGTCTTGTGAATGTTGCTCTACGGTCATTTTTTGTTATACAAAGGCAAAATTTTGTATTCGGGCCTGAAACTGAAAGTTTTTACTGTTTCTATCAGAAACACTAGGAACTATTAGAAAATTAATGTTCGTAGTAAAACAAACTCCATTTTTAATTATAAACTATTTCTATTTTTTGAGAAAATAACTTTTAACATTTTCATTTAAGTCAAGCTTTGTTTAATTAATAAAATGTAAGTAGTAAAAAAAGGACATTTTGAATATCAATATTTGTTGAAATTTATGAAACATTATTTATATTAAAAGAGTGATCATTAAATAAATTGAAACAACACAAATGTTAAAACAATCTAATCTGATGGGAAAATAGAGCATAAAAGAGCACTTGAAAAGATGAGATCTCTGACCAACAATGTCAGTGGTACCTGCACAAGTGTTAGTGAGTTTTCAGTGGAATTGCGTCACTTATTGATCTGCTCTTTGACTGAAGTTAGATGTAATGATTGTCCATGTGATTTTTGACACATTTCTGTTCAGTATTCAAGGAGGTCTGTATCGTACACACCACAATCATACTGCATGAATTTTAAGTTTTATTTAATTAAAATAGGAAATAAGAATATTTACGGAAAAATATAGAGATTTTGAATAAAAAGTTATTTTATATTCGAAAATAGGTTGTAAATTTCAACTAAATTAAGTTATATATATATTTTTTTACCACAAGGGTGCAGCTTCAGTCTACGTTCATAGCTGCAGCAACGGCCTGCCCTTGGCGTACTTAGGCCTGGTGCACACATCCGGTTTTTCAACGTGCGGCCCTGCTGCCGCAACACAAGTGTGGTCTGAAATACATTAGATCCAATGGAGCGGTGCGTACATGCTTCCAGCGCTGCTGGGGCGGCGCACGTCCAATTTGCGTGCAATTTGTACCGCAGTTCCCCACGGCGCCGCACATGAGTCTCCGTTCGGAAGTACCTTGTTGTCATAAACAAATGGAATATATATGAATTAATTATAAATAGTTGTATCCAGTAACGTCTATTTTGTTTCAAAATATACTTTTTTACGCCAAATAAGCGAAATAATCATGTTTTCTTCGATAGAATATTTATCGCAAATGGCGCGAAATGAGTTAGTGCGTCATTTCATGGTAATGTGTGCATAGTTGGGCTTCGGTGCCGCAGTGGCGCCGCACGTTGAAAAGCAGGATGTGTACACCGGGCCTTAAGTCGCTAAGGAAAGAATTATTTCAAATGAACCAATGAAATCAAACGACAGTTTAATGGAATTCGAAAGAACTTTCTGGAATATTCTAAATGAGAATTTTAAACTTGCCCATGTTTAATTAAAATCCGCAATAATCGTTTTACAGATGGTTTACCTTAACCTGTCATTACTCGCTACTTGAAGTGTGTTGCCACTGCTATAAACGTAGACTGAAGCTGTACCATTTTTATTTTTGGTGTCTACTTATTTTTTTATATAAAATTTATGCTATTTAATAAAAATAGTATTTATTTTATTTATTCTTTTGTAATAGCATTTTTATTTCCTGTTAATTTAATTTTTGTATCAAGGTTTTGAAAAAATTGCAACTCTGAAAAAAATTTCACCATTGGTGAGATATTCAAAAATATTCATAAAAATAACATTTTCAACTTCATGCAACTTATTTATACTGTTTACAGTTGCCAAGATATTTTTTCTCTTTTACAAAATTTGAGTATCGCGTAAGATTCCCACCTCCCTCTTTTCCAAAGACAAATTTCATTGTTTATAGTGGACTTTGTAGAGCTTTTAACCTAAATAATAGGCAAAAATACATGTTTATCATAAAGACATATTCTGTGCTAGTGGCGCAGCCATGGGAGGTTATAGGTTAACCTCCCTACTTCCAAAGACAAATTTTATTGTTTTTAGTAAACTTTATTGGGTTTTATCAAACTAAAAATTTGCCTATCCCCCCCCTCAGAAAAAAACATTTCTGGCTGCACCACTGTACTGTACACACATTAATACACAAATATAGTATTCTTATTCAGCTATTTTTGTAGTTCAAAAAAACGTTGCATATATTTCCTCTTTTTTACATTTTGACTGTTTTCACCCCTGGTCAAGGTTGGTACAAGGAATAACATGGTATGATTATTGTGTGGCTTATTCAAACCAGTGTATATCATTGTTAATAGATTAAATTATATCTGTTTTCATCATTAATAGAATTCTTACTATCATGTGAGCAGTGTTAAATCAATACCATCCCTAATACCTTGACTCTGGGTACGTTTTTTGTAGAGGGGCCCTCGTAGCTCAGTGGGTATGCCCATTGTGCCAGCGACCTTCAAAGTTGTAGGCGGCGCAGGTGCGATTCCTGTCGGGTGCATTCCTCCCTGGTTGTATATCAGGGTTGGCAAAAACCCGGGTTTTTGGACCAAAACCCAGCCTGCTCGGGTTTTCTGGGTGTTTTTAAATACTTGTGTTATTTTGTTCGAATTTAAAATTTTTAATCAAAAGTAGCTACGTTTGGTTGAACAGTTATATGTCCTAAAGCCAAGGGCATAGCTAGAAAATTTCTTTTTGGAGGGGGAGAACGCATTGGGATTGCAAATTTTATAGGGTTTGGATCATCCAATAATTTTTGCAGACAAAGGGATGGATCTGTGTCATAGCAGGTTGGAATAAGTGCTTGATCTAAAAATGTAGTCTTTCACAATAATATAACATACATTTATTGTCAATTTCTTTAACCATGAACTGTATATTTTTTTACAAGCTATGGTTTTATTTGTGTACACATTTTTGGTAATACCACTTTATGTAATTATTAGCAGCAAAAACGTCTAAAGCAGGTTTTAAAATAGATAGAAATGTGTGTGTGTGTGTGCTTGCAAGGTCAAATTATAAGCAATAACATTTAGAAACATCAATTCTGCAATTATTATAATCCTGCAATTTATTATAAATTATTATAATTTAAAAATGTTTTATCTATCCTAAATCTTTTGTACTAAAACCCAGCAGGTTTTTGTAGGTGGGCCCAATCTGCCTTCTCTGGTGTATATCTCTCATAAGTGTCAGTAAAACTTTCATTTTGTGTGTGTGTCTGTTGCTTGATATTGTATGTCTTTGTGTAGCATGGTCAAACATGGCCTTGCACCATAAAATCCCAACCAACCAAATCTTTTCTATAGCCTGCTCATTGAATTGTGAGAAATATCCTTCTGTTCACTAGTCAAAATATATCTAATACAAAGTGTTCCTTTAAAATCTGCTATAGTACTGTATAATAACTTACTGATATAGTAGTAGGTAAGTTTTTCACAAATCCACGTGCACTGTATTTTTTAAAGATTCCAGCAAAAAAAAAAATACCTGCTGCCATCATATTATCATTGTCAACACATTACACCTGTTAAAATCCCAGACATTCAATACCTGAGTCATCAAGCAGCTTTTTTCTATTAAATCTTGTGAAATCCTTCCAAACCAAGGTAGTCTTAAATCCCTTGGACACATCAATTTTCATCACTTTATATTTCTCATCATTGTGTTCAAGCAGGGTATAAAAACTTATTTTTATTTTTTAAACTGAATTTTTTTATTTAAATTAATTTTTCTGATTCAATTAAATTATTTGTGAGGTCGAGTCACCCTGCATTTTCGGTAAGTTATATAATCTGTATATATGTGAAACATTTTTGGTGTGAAACTTGACCTCGCCTATAAATATATTAGGGAAGGTCAAGGGGATTGGCCTTTGTGGAAAGATTGCCGTGTTGAGGCCTTATGCTCAGATAATTATGCGGCCCATATATATCTTAGATGTTAGACCAAAATAGGATTATATAATTTTATTTTAAAATATATAATAAATTGGCATAATGAAACACTCATAAACTGCAAAAATTAATATAAACTAATTGCAAATAAATTAAGTAGAATCTTTTTTTCAAATGATTTCAGTCTACCAAAAACAATTTTTACTATTAAGAATTTTTTTTTGTTCCTTAACAGTAATTAATGTTAACGAAAAGCATAGAATTGGAAAACAGAAAAATAAGTAGGAACAGGTAAGAAGTTTGTAAGTAAAATTTAAATTAATCTTCTGTTCTATCTGAAGTGGAATTTTTCAGCAAAAATAAGTTTTAATATATGTTTAGGTCTTATCAAAGAAATTGAATGCAACATATCTTCGATAACTAAAATCACAATGCTTTTTTTGTTTCAGATGTCCAAGCAACATTTGTTGTGCATGTTTATTTTAAGCAAGATGATCATTGCTATACATTTAATGTTCCAGCATTTCTCATCAAAGTTTGTGCTTTTATATTTCTCTTTTAAAGTTCTGAATCAATATCAATAGTAATTGTTTCTGTCGTTGGTAAATGAACTCAGGCTTACGCCGTGATGACAAACAGAAAACAAGATTAATTAACAAAATAATAAATGAAGACGTGCTTGCGTCCTGCTTGTTGACAATACAGGAGCAGGAACTATAATGCGCATGAAGCGCCGAGGGAAAGTAAAAAACAAAAGTATCGCCCTCTGGCGGATTTGCGCGTCACATACATGGAGGCTGAACATACTCCCACCCTCAGGACCTCAGTCCTGATACTTGGGTAAGGGTATCACCTTCACGGTTGAGCGCTTGAAAGTTCCAAGCCGTGCCTGTATGGAGACTGTCCATACTAGTCCGTCTTGTCCTGGATGGACTGCAACAACACGTCACAGTGGAGACGTTTGCAGGTCTTGTAGGAGAACCATGTCGTCCACGGCAAGATTAAGTTGCTTGGACTGCCACTTCTTAAGGGGTTGAAGAGAAGTGACGTACTCTTTGCTCCACCTCTTTCAGAATCCTCGTCTTAGGTTTTGAAGGAGCTCCCATCGGGACTTCAAGGACCGAGAGGCAATAGGATCATCTGGAATTGAGCTTAAAACATCTCCTGTAATAAAATGAGAAGGAGTGAGGGTGTTTATGGATTGAGTGTCAGACTCATGCACATAAGTGAGGGGTCTTGAATTTAAGATAGCCTCAATTTGTGCGAGAATTGTAGCAAGTTCTTCGAATGTTAAAAGTGTTCTGCACAAAATGCGTTTCAGATGAAATTTTGCTGACTTAATTGCAGCTTCCCAAATACCACCAATGTGAGGAGAGGCTGGTGGAATCATATGCCATTCAATAGTTGATTTTGTCAGATGATGTGACACAGCTTCGTTATCTTGAATGGTAGACATGAATGGATATAGTTCATTTAACTTTCTACTGGCACCCACAAAATTAGTACCATTGTCACTATATATGTGTCGGGGGTTACCTCGATGCGTGGTGAAACGTATAAGTGCGGCTAAGAAAGCATCAGTTGTGAGATCGCTAACAGCCTCAATGTGTACAGCTTTTGTAGCCATGCAGACGAATAATGCGATTTAACCCTTAGTTGTTTTAGAGCCACGACCCTTGTTAAATTTAACTTGAACTGAGCCAGCATATTCAATTCCACAGCTGAAGAAAGGTCTCTCTAAAGTTACTCGGTGTTCAGGCAAATTACCTTTGCTGTGGCGCTGTTGAAGCCTTGAATCTGCAGCAAATCAAACACTTGTTAACACATTTATTAATGATTCGTTTAGCTCTGAGTATCCAGTGAGACTGTCTGACAGTATGAGAAAACAACGTAGGCCCAGCATGCAAATGAGTGACATGACGCTCCTTAACGAGTAATTCGCTAATTTTTTGTTAATTTTGTGTTTGTAATTTGATGTTAAATGTTAATGGTGAATTTTGAATACGTCCTCCCACCCGTAGAAGACTGTCAACATCTACAAATGGGTTTAGAGAACATAATTGACTTTTCTTTGGTAAAGGTTTTTTCTCTTTTACTGATTTCAAATCCTAAAAAAAATAAAGTTCTTGAATCCAATGATTTATAGCTCGTTCGGCTGTGTGTATTTCTGTTAATGAGAGAGGTACTGAACGTTTCGATTGGTCATTGTGTTGAATTCTTTGACTATCAATACGTTTCTTGCAATTTTTAATAAATCGTTGGCAATATGCAACAATGCGAATAAGTTTAGATAAACTTGAAAAATGTTCGAAAAGATTTGTAAATAGATCATTAGATTTTTGAAGATGACAACTGAATACCGGATCAGATCTCTGCTCGGCGTCGACTTCTTTGTAACCGTCTGCCTTAAGTTCGGTTTTCGGCCAACTCTCTTCGTTAAGAGCAAGAAAGTCTGGACCTTCCCACCACAATTTGCATTGTTGCAAGCTCTCAGGAGGAATACCTCAAGATGCAATATCTGCCGGATTTTCCTTGGAAGGAACATGATGAAAGTGTTTAGTGGTTACTAATTCAATGATTTGAAATGTTCTATTGGCAACAAACGTTTTCCATTTTCGTGGATGTGCGTTTAGCCAGGAGAGAACAACCTTCGAATCAGTCCACGCAAACACTTCAAATTTGTATTTGCTTAGAGTGTTCAAAACTGCTTTGAGTAACTTGGATAATAAATGTGCACTGGAAAGTTCGAGTCGCGGTATTGAAACTTGTTTGATGGGTGCGACTTTAGTCTTAGCAACTAAAAGATGAACCTTTGCAGTGTTGTTGTGAACTTGACAGCAATATACAGCAGCCGCATAAGCCAATGAAGATGCGTCACAAAAACCGTGTAAATGTATAACACACTCGCTGTTGATTATTACACGTCTTGGGATGTTGCAGTGATTTACCTGATTAAAAATATGTGGTGGAATATGTGTGTCCCAGTCTCCTTTCGTGAGCCATAATTTTTGGTAATATATTTTAATCAAAATAGTGCAAGGAGATAAGAGTCCTAATGGGTCAAAAATGCGGGTCAACTCTGAAAGTATACTTCGTTTAGTTAAAGGTGTAGTTAGCTGTAAAACAGCTTTGAAATTGAAGTTATCTTTTGTGGAGTCCCAAAACATTCCTAACACCTTAGAACTTTCTTTTGGAATTATTTCAAAATTTGATTCATGTGATTTGTGATCACGAAACTGAGTTAATAATTCGGATGAATTTGAATTCCATTTTCTCAAATGAAAACCATGTGCTTGAAAAATGGAAGTAATTTTCTTACAAATTGATGCAGCTTCGTCCACGGATTCAGCTCCACTGAGCAGATCATCCATGTAGAAGTCTTCTTGAATAATGCGAGTCATTTCTGTGTCATCGCTAACCTGGAGCGATATTTGTTTCAAGCATCTTGTTGCCAAAAATGAAGCAGATGAAGTGCCATATGTGACTGTGTTTAACTTGTATTCCCGAATTGGATCATTGGGATTATAGCGCCAAAGTATGCGTTGAAAATTTTGATCTTCGTCAACTACTAAAATTTGTCGGCACATTTTTTCCAAATCTGCGGTAAATACCACTTTTGGAATTTGGAAACTTAACAAAATTTCGAAAATGTCCCTTTGTAATTTAGGGCTTACTCCTGAATGCTATTTAACGAAACGCCATTGCTACTTTTACTTGATGCGTCAAATACAACGCGTATTGAAGTTGTTAGACTTGATGGTTTCAATATAGCGTGATGAGGGAGTATATACTTGCCCTGACAAGGAATGTCTGATGACTGATCATTTTCAATGACTGTCATGTGACCTAGCTGTTCGTATTCCAGCATAAAATTTTTGTACTGCTTTTCAAACTCATGATTAATTGCAAATTTTCTTTCCATTGCCAAGAAACGTGAAAATGCTGCAGGTTTAGAGTCACCCAAACTGAGATGTGTTTTATAGAAAGGGAGTTTAACCACAAAACGACCTCTTTGATTGATGGAATGAGTTTCCTTAAAATGTGTTTCGCAAAATTGCTCTTCTGGTGTCAAAAGATTCTTTTTAGTGTTCTCTATTTCCTCCATCTGCCAAAACCGCTGAAGCTCTGTATCAATGTTTAACTCGAACACATTAATGTGTGTAGAAGCATTTGTTTTGCAATAATTTTCAGGCAACTTCCCGGAAATGAGAAATCCGAGAGTTGAGTTCTGTGCAATTAAATTGCTGTTTGGAGATACTATTTTTTCCGGTAAAAGAATAGAGAAAAAATAGCCTGCACCAATAATTAAATCAATTTCGTTTGGAATGTAAAACTCAGGATCTGCAAGTTTGAGGTTTTTTAAGTGTTGCAAGTCTTGGTGATTTATTTGTTTTGCAGGTAAAGGACCTGTCAAATTATTCAAGATGAAAGCGTTGATATTTAGTTCTGACTGTGCATCAGTTCCAGAATGTAATGTTAAACAAACCGGCCCCTTGGTGAAACCAACTGGCGTCTTGCCTAGCCCTTTAACCGGATATCTATCCTTTTTTCTGACTACACATAAATCTTTCAATACGCCTTCTCGCACCATGGTAATTTGACTTCCGCTGTCGAGAAGAGCTGTTACATGTTTACAATTTCCTTCACTATTGCTTACTGTTAATTTCGCTGTTTGGAGTAGAGTGCATAAATTTGTTGTATCGGGAGAAACTTCTTTCAAGTGGTTAGAACTCGGCTGCGGTTCAAGGTCAGTTTCTGGGGGTTCTGTCGCAGAGTTACGACTACGTGAAAATGCTGAAATGGGACCCTTGGATCTCTCGCATAAATAACTGCTGTGTTTTTCTCCACAATTCTTGCAACTACTTAACTTACACTTGTAGTGATTATGACTCGTTGAAATTAAACTGTTCTGGCAAATTTTATTCCTTAATACGAATTGCTTCCTTTCTTTTACGCTTAGGTTTTTGAATTTAAAGCATTTATACAAATAATGAGGGTTTGAACATAGAGAACAGTTGTTACTGTTGTTATTTACGAAACCTTTATTGCGAAATCCCTTTTCTTTGTTGTCGACTGAAATGTCATCGCTTTGATATAATTCTAATGACGCACACCTGTTATTTAGGAACTCTAAAAACCTTTCGAAAGACGGAAATTCGTCTTCGGTTGTGAGTTGTGCCCATGCTTGGCGTGTTTTAAAATCAACCTTTTGCAGTAATATAAAGATTAACCATGGATCTTTTGTAGTTGCCTTTTCATGCAGTGATTTTAATCCTCTGATTGTCTCGTCATAGTTGTCTGCTTTTTTTCTTAATTTCCGAGAGTTTGGTTGACTGACTGCGGGTTGATCAAGAAATGTTTTAATTAATGAGGCAGTGATTTGTTTTTTGCAATCATACCTGCCCATTAATTTGTCCCATGCTTCTTGATAGCTGGTTTCTGAAACCGGAATATGCTTTATTATAGAAGCTGGTTCATGCATTAAAAGACCTTTGAGGTACTGAAATTTTTGAATAGCTGTGAGACATTCATTATTATGTACAAGAGATATATACAAATCTTTGAATGAAGGCCAATCAGTATATTTGCCAGTGAAGGACTGAATGTTATTTCTAGGCAATTTAAAATTACTAATGTTATGCAATTGGTTATGAGCATTTGATACATTTGGAATAGAAAATTCATCAATCATGTCCTGCAACTTGGCTTTGGTTTCGAAGTATTTTTCCTCGAAATCCTCCATTTCTGATTGTTGCGGAGGTAGTATGGCGTCTGCATTCTTGAAATCTGTATAAGCTTGTTCCAGCTTTTCAAGCCTGTTGCTTAGATCTCTTTTTGAAAATTGTGACGAACTGTCACTAATATAGTTTGCTATGCGCGTCAATGAACCACGGGCGTGGCCACATAGTTGTTTTGCAGTAGCTTCTTTTTCAGTCATTGTGACTGAATGGCAACTGCTGATTGAATTCTCAGTTTTGTAAAATTGATGCGGTGAAATCAAAGACAAGCTTCAGCACGAAATGAAAAACTACTTAGCTTTTTGGTCTGCGCTGTTGCTGCGTTGATCCGCAAATTCTTGTAATAATCTCGTCGGTGCCTCCAAAATGTTTCTGTCATTGGTAAATGAACTCAGGCTGACAACGTGATGACAAACAGAAAACAAGATTTAATAACAAAAGAATAAATGAAGACGCGCTTGCGTCCTGCTTGTTGACAATACAGGAGCAGGAACTATAATGCGCATGAAGCGCCAAGGGAAAGTAAAAAACAAAAATATCGCCCTCTGGCGGATTTGCGCGTCACATACATGGAGGCTGAACAGTAATAAAATTATTCATTTTAAATATATATATATATATATAAATTAATTTTTGTATAATTTGGAATAATTAAATGTGATTAACATTTTTCAAGAGGATTTTTCTCAGAAGTATCAAGCCACGTTCACATGAGGTGTTTGGCGAGGCTAGTGAGGTCCCGCCATTAAATTATGTTTTTTTTTATTTCTCTAATTCGTTTCTATCTTTGCGACCTTGAAGAGCAGGACCTCACTAGCCTCACCATTTTTTTGCATTTTACGAGCCGTATGTGAAAGGGGCCTAAATCAAGTGTATTTATTATTTAGTCAAGTTTATTTAACCTTGTTAAATAAAATTGGTTGCATTTCTAAACATTTATAATAAAAATAAATAAAAGTTTTAAATATTTTCAAGAATGCCATATCAATTGAATGAAGTCATGTAACAAATTAATTCATAAAACATTTTAAAACACAATTTTATATTATGTATGGAAAAAAAAAAGTCTATATACTAGATCAACCTTAAAAGGTTTTTTTTGAAAAGTAGAATTTCTTGAGAATAGTGTATTCTCAACTGCTTTTATTTCTGTGCTCCTATTGAATACATTGTTCCTTTTTAGGACTCTTTTATTCTCCCTTGTATTCAAGTATCAACTGAATTGAAAAAAAGCCTAAAACTTTTGCTGACAATCTATTACAAAGCCACTGCGAAAGAAAGGGGTGAATTAATTTATCTACAAGCATCTGAGTATCTTTTAAATAGTATGTTTTGTGACACAAATTTTACAAAGTATTTTTATGCTAAAAAAATGTGTTTGCAAAGAATATTTTTGTACCATTTCGATTTTGTTATTCAGTTTGTATCACTTTATAAAAAAAAATCAAATAGTTCAAGTCTATTTGGCTACTAGGGTTTAATACTTAGTTATTACATAAAGGTGAAAACCGATTTTGGAGTTTGGTGATTTTTACCTTTGCAATACTTATTTATCAGTTTTCTTAATCATGATATTTAAGATAGAAATTAGCTTTATTTTTTTTAGATCTTACTTAAGGGAGGAATTTATATGAAAACAGCTGTAAATGCTATCAATATGGTAGGCAGTGCTGTCAACAATGTTATCTATACAGCATTTTTTACTATGATGTCTAGTTAAATAAAGAGTCAGATAGGAAATGCCAAATACACAAAGAGTGGTTTTCTTATATGTTCATGTTTATCATGACTTATGTGAAAAAACAATTGCAATTCCAGAGTTAAAACTACTTTCTTCTTCTCTTTGTGGTTTGTATGTCATTTTCAAGAAAAGAAGTAGGTCTTGGGAATATTTTGAATCGTATTTACAGTTGAGTTTACAAAGTTAGAATTTAAAATCATTCAAAGTAGGAGGGCATAGTGCAACTCAAATTTGTCTAGGATCCAGGAGGCTCACTCGAAAAATTTTAGAGTCTGTGTCTGCCACTTTCAAACTTTTAGTCTTATTTCCTCTTTTGGTGGGAGTCTCTGTCTCGGGATGTTGATCCAGGTGGTCTCAACAAACCTGCAACTGAGAAGGGTGAGAAACTCCACAGCTGCAAGACCTTTCTTTGGATCTCGGAATCGTTAAAAGGGACGTGTTCGACAGGCAGAGTGAGAAGTCGGAACTATGTTCCTTCCTGAGGATGATTTAACGTCTGGCTCAGGTTTCCACAGAACTGTAAACACAGGTATTCTTCTGTGGTGGTCCATCTGCAATTTCCTCAGGGAGGGCCGAATATAATTTAGGTGTTGACAACTTGTTTCATAGTTGAGGGGAATCTGAATCCCAGATGTGGGAACCATGGGTATGTAAGTCCTCCAAACAAATAGGTGAAACGCATTCTTACGGTGAGCGGAACAAGAACATAGTACTCCTATTGGATGAGTTCCACTTCATCCGAGGGGTGGCAGGTAGAAATCCCTAATAACATTCTGTATCTAAGGAGATTGTAAAAAAGTGGAAGCATAAAAAACAGCAGTATTGCTACAAGGGTAGATCAAAAATAGATTTATGTTTCTTGCCAAATGGGTGAAATCCCTATAGAGGTTAGGTATCTCGGTGGGTTTTAAAGTGTGCATGTTTTCATAAGCATCAAAGCAAAATTTCTAAATGTTTCCATGAAATTTTGAGTATTTGGAATACAGTAACTTAATTAATGGGTGATTTCAATGATAGTCAGCATTATTTTTACAACTATCATACCAAACAGCTGAATATATTTTCATGACATTTTGTATGCTTACAGTAACTTCATACTTTGTACTTGGCAATATGCAAATATAATGAATAGCTTTAAAACAATAGTCAAAACATACAACAATTTGATATCCATCAGCACACAACTGCTGATTGCCAATGAGATAACAATGCAGTTTTGATGACATTCTATGTTGAACCTATACTGATGATGACATTTTAAATACAGGGCTCCTAACACGTCACCTTTTTGACATTTTGTCACGTTTTCAGGGGTTTTAAGTTTTTAAATTTTATTTAAAGAAGAAAAAAATTTTGTGCGAAGTAAAAAAAATTCATTTTCTCTAAAAAAAAACAGGGTTTGTATGAATTCAATTTCGAAATGCATTCTACATTCCACCGCAAGAATGGATTCAAGAGCGTACCGTTTCAATTGTAAAAGGATAATTCACGTTGCCCGCGGTGTATTAGCAGCAAGTTCTGGAAATTTTCCCACAGGAAAAAAATTTCAGTAAAACGAAGCGGTGAAGTTTAAGGGAAGCAGGGCATCTACATGTCCGACCCCTCTTACCTAATTACCTAACTTGAGTGCTAGAACTTGAGTGGCATTTATGACTAACGTTTTCCTTTCATAGTATTGTGTGGCATATGGCAATATCCATGGTCGACTGGGTCGAACAAAAGGAGGAACCCTCTAGAAGGTCAGACGCTGAGAGCTCGTAAATGCTGATCAATGCCAGTGGTCACTTAAAAGGGGGATAACATCCTCCATACACAGATCTGAGGGCGGTCTCAACAGAACCGTTTTATTTTAGGATTCTAGAAAAAAGACGAGATTGGAGAGCTCAAGAGACCGAACGGATCAAGCTGATATTAACTCAACGTTAACCCAGGAGGAGAGGTAATGCGCATAGTACCTTTGTCATCACATGTTGCAGTTTCTACTGAGGGTCTGATTATGTCTAGAAGGTATAGATACGTCAGGGTAAACACCGAAATGACGGTGGAATCTTCAATATGTATGATAATTTACACTCGAAGGTGTCTTCGGCAAAGTTTTAAAGAGGATAGATCATCAACCTCTCACACATTCTTAGTGCTCGAAGCTCCCCATCAAAAACCCCAACATTCCTGTCTACGGAACGGAGGCTATTCACGCGCTGCTCTCTTTGTGGCACAGAAATGAGGGCATAGAAATCTTAATGGACTTCAGCCATTTCTTCAGTAGCTTGAGATCTGAAAGATTCCAAACCCCTCCGTAACCAGAGATTGCAAAAATTTCGGAAGTTTCTGTATCCAGAGGGTTAAATATTGAAGGAGCGTTGCAAACATATTGAAAATCATTCTCTGTTATCATCGAAGTGGATTATTACAAATTCTTAAGGGTTTTTTTAGTGAAAGTCAGTTTTTAAAAAGATTAATGACTCATTACTTTCTACCCGAAAAAAAAGAACTAATTAACATTGAGATCTTAAAGGTCTAAAAGAGCTAGGGGAAGATGTGTCTAAACTAGTTTTTGCTTTTCACAGATATTTTAATCAATGGCCTAAGCGTTGGCCAACATACAAACAAATTCAAGAAGACTTGAAACTTCCCATTCACCATTTCATCAAGCAGGTGGCTAAGCCCAAAGCCAGCTGCTGAAAGGTTGCTTGAACAGTGGATTGCAGTGCAAAAGTATTTCCTTGACTACATTCCAATAAAGAAGCCAAACATGATACAAAGACCACGCTACAAAAAAAAAATGTTCATTTACTTAGAAGAGAAACTATGAAGGCTGAGGTGATATTTGTTGTATCAAGTGAAAGTATATTTAATCGTGTGACCGAATTTCTTCAGAAAAAGGAACCTCTAAAACTTAACCCTTCATTCTCAACTTGAATTGTTGACAAGAACAGTTTTGGGTAGGATCTACAAAGAGGAATTTATTACAGATTTGAAAATGGCTAAATTGGAAGATATATGTCCTCAGAAACTGTTTCCTCTGGCTGATATTGTGATTGGAGAAAAAATTTTTAGAGCGCTTCAGAATGTAAAAGAGAATGAAATTAATTTTTTTTTTCTAAAGGCTCAGAAGCATTACATTGCCAGTGTTAAATATCTTGAAGAAGTCCTCCTTCAGTTCATCTCTCCTTAAAAGTTTATCCTGTCTTGATCCTCTTGAGAGACTCAATGGCGAGAGTATGCGACAAGTATTAGAAGTTTTAAGAGCAATTCCACGCGATATCCCGACAGACCTACTACTGGATGAGTGGAAATTACTCCAAAAAGAATTTGAGGAAGAAGGATATAGAATGAAGTCTATTGATGTTTACTGGAACCAGTTCTTCAGACTGCGAGACATTAGTGGTGTGGATCCTAAATACCCAGTTGTGTCAAAGCTAGTGAAGGCTACTCTGTCACTTTCTCATGGTAGTGCTGACATTGAACGTGGCTTATCAGCATCAGGAAGAGCTTTGACAGGAGACAGAGCATCAATGTCAGAACGCACACTCAATGCATTGATGACAGTTAAAAGTAGCTTGCCGAATTTTGACAGTCAACCTTATTTCGTGCTAATTACATCAAAGCTAATGGATATGGGAAGGGTTGCATAAAAAGCCTACAATGCCTATTTAACTCTATATTAAAAAAAGTTACCGCCGCCGCTGGATCGAAAACTGTGTTTAGCTCGATTCATACACGGTTTCCTGAGAAAGTACTGATCAGAAAAAAACGAAATTAACATGGTTTGTTCTTCATCGTATTCCCTGCACAATTATTAAGATTTTTTTCCAATGCGGCTATTAGTTTAGGGTTTATTAAGTGTCAAAATTGAAAAAGCGAAATTTCTTCCGCGAGTGAGCAAAACATACAAATCTTCAGCCGTGAGTTTTTTTTAAAGAGTTCCTCTCATTCATCTCGTCAAATATTTTTAGAAATTTTAATTTGGTTCTTGATCATATATTTTTTGAAATTCGGGGGAAATCGGGACATTTTTGTTATTTTTTTTTAAACTGCCGTATCTATATCTTATTACTATTACTTTTTAATTTTTGAAATATCGCAGAATACCTCAGAATGTACATTTTCTTACGGTACAGTTATTTTTGAAATCGGTTAATAATTAAATTGGATGCGATCAAAAGTTGGTCAGACAAAATTCGGAATCTTTGCATATTTTCGCTATTTTTGTTAAAACTGTCATATCTACAGCTTAGTTCTGTTATTTTTTAAATTTGAAAACATCACTGAATGCATTACATTACACTCTTTCTTATGGTACAATTATTTTTTAAATTAGTTAATAAATAAAATTGATGCAATTAAAAATTGGTCATACAATTTTCGGAACTTTCATATTGTAATTTCCGATACTAAACTAAAACCGTCATATCTATATCGTATTACTATTAGTTTTTAATTTTAAAAATATTACAGTATACCTCAGAATGTACTCTTTTTTACAGTACAATTATTTTAAAAATTGGTTCATAAATAAATTCGATGCTATCAAAAGTTGGTCACACAAATTTCGTATTTTTTAGTTTTTATAGCAGGTTCCGCACGCAGTTGTGGGTTGTATTTTTGACTATCGGGTTTGCCAGATATAAAATTTATTGTAGCAGTAATTGCCATGAAAACGATTTCTTTCTATTTGGCGAGGAAAAAGCTCGCTTTTTTCACTTTGTTCTCAGACAGTTTATGGAGGAAGTACGAAGTACAGATCGTAAAGTTAGGAGTTTAACACGGTTTACTTAAAATTGTACAAGAAACAAGATGCAGAAGGTTTTTTACTGATGCAGCCATTAGTTCAGGGTGCATTAAGTGTTAAAGTAAAAAACGGTTAAATCACTTGCAAAAGTATTGGTTTGCTTCACAAACCAAACGGGATTACGTAGCAATCCCCGGGGGTCTGCGAGCGCAAACGAGCAGAGGGCGAAACCCTCGCTGTGACGTTGCGGATCGGAAAGTCAAATCAGGATTATACGAATTATTCAGATAGTTTGGCTGTCCAGGAGATGCACTCTGCGAAAGTAATGTTGGTTTGCGAAGCAAACTAAATGGGGGTTGGCGAGCGTAAGCAAGCAGGGGGCGGAGCCCCGTAGTAAGATATAAAACATGAGGCACAAGAAAAATTAGAGAAGGAAAGAAAAAAATAGACTGGAAGCAGAGAAAAAAAAATTTTTAAACAGCTGGCAAAGAAAAAAAAGGTAATAGAAGAAGACAAACGAAAACTTAAAACTATGCGTAAGGAAGAGAATGAGATATTGGACAGTGCTTCAAAATTATTAAAGGAAGCCAATGATAGGCTCAAGAAGTTGATAAAAAATAACGTTTTTAAGGAAGCAGAACTTGCTCAAGCAATGATTGAAGGAGTGGCAAAAGTCTCAGTTGATGCTGGTCAGCAAAGACAGACTTTAAAAAATACACATTCTTCTATTGAGAAGAAAGACAAAATTGATTTCTGACTTTTTCAACAACAAAAATGAAACATAATCTTTTAAAGAAAAGGAAGAAATTCCAGGGCTCCTAACTCGTCACCTTTTTGACATTTTGTCACCTTTTCAGGGGTTTTAAGTTCTTAAATTATATTTGAAGCAAAATTTTTGGTAAACAATTAAAAAAATTCATTTCCTCTGAAAAAAACAGGGTACATTCCACCGCAAGAATGGATTCAAAAGCGTACCGTTTCAACTGTAAAAGGATACTTCATGTTGCCCGGGGTGTATTAGCAGCAAGTTCTGGAAATTTTCCCGCAGGAAAATGCTATCAGTAAAACGAAGCGGCGAAGTTTAATGGAAGAAGGGCTTTTTTAGGCGAACAAAAGGAGGAACCCTCTAGGAGGTCAGACGCCAGTGGTCACTTAGAAGGGGGGGGGGATAACATCCTCCATACACAGATCTGAGGGCGGTCTCAACAGACCCATTTTATTTTCGGATTCTGGAATAAGACGAGAATGGAGAGGTCAAGAGACAGGACGGATCAAGATGACATTAACTCAACGTTAACACAGGAGGAGAGGTAATGCGTTTAGTACCTTTGTCATCACATGTTGCAGTTTCTATTGTGGGTCTGATTATATCCAGAAGGTATAGTTACGTCAAGGCAAACTCTGAAAGGACGGTGGAATCTTCAACATGTATGATAATTTACACTCAAAGGTGTCTTCGGTAAAGTTTTTAAGGGAATAAATCATCAACTTCACACATTCTAAGCGCTCGAAGCTCCCCATCAAGAACCCCGACATTCCTGTCTACGGAATGGAGGCTATTCACGCGCTGCTCTCTTTGTGGCACAGAAATGAGGGCATGGAAATCTTAATGACCTTCAACCGTTTCTTCAGGAGTTTGAGATCTGAAAGATTCCAAAGCCTTCCGTAACCAGAGAATGCAAAAATTTTGTCCGTCTCTTTATCCAGAGGGATAAATATTGAAGGAGTGTTGCGAACATATTGAAAATCATTCTCTGTTATCATCGAAGTTGATTATTACAAATTCTTGAGGTTTTATTAGTGAAAGTCAGTTTTTACAAAGATTAATGACTCATTACTTTCTACCCGAAAAAAAATGAACAAATTAACATTGGGACATATAAAATTCACACGTTACATAATGCTTTTCTTAAAGGTCTAAAAGAGTTGGGGGAAGATGTGCTGAACTAATTTTTACTATTCACAGATCTTTTAATCCGTGGCCTAAGCATTGATCAACATACAAACAAATTCAAGAAGACTTGAAACTTCTCACTCACTATTTCATCAAGCATTGTTCAAGCAGGTGGCTAAGCTTAAAGCCAGCTGCTGAAAGGTTGCTTGAACAGTGGATTGCAGTGCGAAAGTATTTCCTTGACAACATTCCAATAAAGAAGCCAAACATAATACAAAGACCAGGCTACAAAAATATTGTTCATTTCCTTAGAAGAGAAACTGTGAAGGCTAAGGTGATATTTGTTGTATCAAGTGCAAGTATATTTAATCGTGTGACCGAATTTCTTCAGAAAAAGGAACCTCTAATACATAACCTTCATTCTGAACTTGAATTGTTGACAAGAACAATTTTGGGTAGGATCTACGAAGGGAAACTTATTTGAGATTTGAAAATGATAAATCGGAAGATATATGTCCTCAGAAACTGTTGCCTCTAGCTGATACTGTGATTGGAGATAAAATTTCTAGAGCGCTACAGAATGTGAAAGAGAAGAAAAGGAATTTCTTTTTTCTAAGGGCTCAGAAGCATTACATTACTAGTGTTAAATATCTTTTGAAGAAATCCTCCTTCAGTTCATCTCTCCTTAAAAGTTTATCCTGTCTTGGTCCTCTTGAGAGACTCAGTGGCGAGAGTGTTCGACAAGTATTAGAATTTGCAAGCGTAATGCTATGGGATGTCCCGATAGACATACTACTGGATGAGTGGAAATTACTCAAAAGAGAATTTGAGGAAGAAGGATTTAGAATGAAGCCTATTGATGTTTACTGGAACCAGTTCTTTAGACTGCGAGACTAGCAGAGTTGCCAAGTGCTCCGGAATTTCTATGCTAAAGAATCGAAAATCCGCAACTCCGCGTAATCTTTGGTTCACTCCCGAAATCGCGTCAATGCAGGGAAAAGGGAAATTTTTTTTCCATTTTCGGAGAAATTGTGTATAAGAATTTTGTTTGTATAATTTAGGGATAAAACCTTTCATGTATACATGTAATTTTTTATCCTTAAAACAATACAAAGTCCAGAATCCTCAAGTCCTCGGCCATTCCGAATTTCGGATTATTTGCATTTTTTTGTCAAAAAACCTTAACCTAACCTCCCCTGCGCAAATTTTGCGTTTGCAATACTAAAATAGCAGATATATAAATAGGAATAAGTAGAAAGAATATATAAATAGGAATTTTTTTAAAACAATGCAAGAAATTTTACTTGCAAATCTTCTAATTTTTCTGTGTGGTATTTACTCTGAACATGTCCGTTATTTTGCGTTGTTAGGTCCAGGTTTACCTCCTTGTACTATGAAAATTGTCCAAAAGATGGAAAAAAGTGAGAAAAACAACAACAAAAAAACTCGAGTTAGCAAAACGTTATTTATTAAACAATATTTTTTTTCTTCGAAATTTTTGACAATTCCGAATATTGGACATCCGCATTTGGAACTTAAAAGAAATTTTATTTGTGCTAATAGGTAATAAATCTGTAGACATTTTATTTTTGTCCTTATTTTCGCGTTGCTCCGGAAGAAAAAGACAAAATTAATTTCAGACTTTTTCAACAACAAAAAAATAAGACATAATTTTTCAAAGAAAAAAAAGAAATTATTTCAGCTGTGTCAAAAATAAACGAATTAAAAAATCATATTTCCGATCTTTTAAAAAATTTTACATTAATAATTTAAAATTATATACTTTTTAAATGAAGAAAATAAAAATATCCTTCCAAAGAAAGAAAGGATATAGGTAGCTGGGGAGGATCTTTTTATTTTCCAACTTTATACTTGAATATATTTAGCATTATTGTTATTTGTTACTATTTTTTGCTTGATTAGTCACTTTTTGTACTCGATTAGTCACTTTTTGTCACCTTTTTGGTTCAATTTGTCACTTTTATCACCTTTTTAGACCTTGAAACCTGTTCGGAGCCCTGAAATTCTTGAAGCTGTGTCAAAAATGAACAAATTAAAAAATCCTCATTACAATTTTTTCATTTTTAGGTTTATATTTTAAAATATTGTATGTTTTAAATGGGGGGGGGGGGAAGAAAATAAAAATATCCTTTCAAAGAAAGTTCGTCATCTGACCGTGGTTCAAAATTACGATGTGTTGTCCTCGAATCTTTCCCTTAAGGGACTGATTCCGGACCGTCGTCAATAGCCCGTTGTGTTGCTCTAGTACGACGTTAACTAAAATTACCAATTACCATTACCTTTCAAAGAAAGAAAAAATAAGGATGGGGAGGATCTTTTTATTTTCTATCTTTATACTTGAATATGTTTAGCATTATTGTTATTTGTCACTTTTTTTTTTTTGCTCCATTAGTCACTTTTTTCTGCTTGATTAGTCACTTTTTGGTTAAATTAGTCACTTTTGTCACCTTTTTAGACCTTTAAACCTGTTAGGAGCCCTGTAAATATAAAATATTAGCTCTCACAGCCGATAAAATTTGTATCTGAAATTTTCTAAGCAGTAGGTTTTTGGTATTTCAGTTAGTGTATTAAACAAAAATCTACTTGTTTTGTATAATTTTATTTTGGTAGTAATTGTTCTTGTATTTACACTCATGTCTACAAATTAAGGATAATTCAGAATGACATGGAAATCAAACTCTGAAGTAAAAATTGCACCTGTAGAATTATTGCACACATCTTCAAGAATAATATCCAAATTACAGGAACCCATCAGATGACGCCGTTAGTATGTCACAATAACGAGAGTGTAAGAGAGGTGTATATAAGGAATGGTAGAAAAGAAGTAAAATTGTTCACAAGCGTTCTGTATGCCGCTCAGTGCCACTACCGAATAGTTATGGCACAGAGGACGCGTGTCGATGATTTTTTACGTGGTAGAATTATCGGCCACCTGGAATGTGAACGTACTCATACGGAAGTTTCAGTGAAACTTGGAATCGCCCAAAATGTCATCTCTAGGCTTTGGCTACGATTCCAAAATGATGGAAATAGTAGACGTTACAGTACATGTAACCCCCGAGATACAACGCCGAATGACGACTGGTATTTGGCAGTAACTGGAAAAAGAAGCAGACGGAGCACAGCATCCGACCTTTCTCGTCAGCTATCTTCAGCCACGGGTACGAAACGACAGCAAGGTGGTAACAGAACCGGGAAATCAGGGAATTCTCAGGGAACTTATTAATTCTGGAAATATCAGGGATATCTCAGGGAAAATTTCCAAATTTCACAAAAAATCAGGGAATTTTAAATTTTTTATGAAAACTGTAACTATTGTTGTTTGTGGACTGTTTATACTTTTGAGAATAGAATAAATCGTTTTCGCCGAAATTGTAAGTCGTATAAAGAACACCGGCGTCGTAATTTTCGAACCCATCGAAAACCGCCGCCGTGGTTTTCGCTACCGGAGCGTCTCGTCGCCATGAGGACAGCGATACAACTTGTGGTTTACAATTTTTAATTTGTGTAACTAATAATGTTTTTTGGTGCATTAAATTAATATTTTTTGCTCGCAATTATATTTTTGTAGAATTTTTTGGTAAAACTTCAGTCTACGTTTATAGCGGTGTTACGGCTTTGGCGCTTTTTTTGCGAACTTCTAAATTCGCCAAGGAAGGAATTATTTCAAATGAATCAATGAAATCAACCGACAGTTCAACGAATTTTGAAAGAACTTTAAAGAATACTAGCCACTGCGTGGCCAGCACGGCGTTGCCCGACAGTTCTTTTCGTGGGGTCTGGTGCACAAGCGGATGGAGAGAGAACGATCAGCAATGTTAAAACTTAGTCGTTTTCAGACCTTTTTCGCAATCCTTCTGCGCTTGCGCAGAAGGGACTGACACAGTTAACCGATAATACATGCTTTTACGGTTGAATCAAACTGTTATTTATTATTTCAGTTTGTTTTGAAAGTTTTACGAGTTCGATACGATTTGCTTTATATGTTAGCTCTTTACTTTTATTCAGATTTAGCTTAATCAGATTAAGTATTATTTGTTTCGAGCACGATTGTGTTGTTATTTTTCCAAACAACGTTTTGTGATGGATTCCGATCACATCTGTTCGATTTGCTTGCCGCAAATTTGCTTTCAAGGCAAGTTCAGTTCTGGAATGTTTCAGCATCAACGGCAAATTCACGGTGTATCATCTGCAGTCACCAATGCTGGTAAAAGTATCCTGGCATGCCCAATTTGCAGTCTGAAACAAGCTTCAAAAAAGCAGCTAGAAAGTCATTTGTTGGATGTACACGAAATATAATTTGACAAAGAAACAAAGCAATTTAATTCTGAGGCTGAATTTCTTGCTTTCAAAAATGAAATGGGACAAGCCACAAATTCTTTCTGTTTACTCAAGAACTGTTTACCTTTCGAAACCTGCCTGCATCACATATTTATGTTCATCCATGCTTTTCAAGAACTGTTTACATTTCAAAACATGCCAGCAACACATGTTCATTATCACAGAGCATCCCTGCTTTCACTCCATCATGACTTTTAAGAACTGTTTATATATCTGCTGAATCACAAGTTCATGTTCAGTTTATCCATGCTTTTCAAGAACTGTTTACATTTCAAAACCTGACAACATGCCATGAACTTTGTCTGTCGTTGAATTGGATATGGCCTCCTTTACCTTGCTTCACCACGTAATTGCACTTCCACAGTAAAAAGTAACTACACCTCTGCGAGACCTTGTTTCTGCACAGCTGTTGTTTTCTGCATCACCAAACAACATCAGGCTTCTGTAATCTTCATTATTGTACACAATGCCATGTCCAAAGGTATCTTAATGTTTGCATAATTTCCCAATTAGTCTCTGGGGTTGTCCAACTTACAAGACACTAAACTCACTGCATAAGCAATATATGGTCGAGTCCCCATTGCCAAATAAAGCAAACTGCCAACTCCTGATCAGTATAGAATTTCACTGCTTGGCCGGGCATGACAAAAAACATTACTGAATTTGTCCAGACTTGGAAGGGTTGTCGGCTTCAGAAAATGGAAAAGATTGTCGAAGGAACTCCAATAGTTCGTCCGGAGCTGCCTTTTGAAGTTGTCAATATTGATGTTGTTGAACCCTTGAGCCTCCATCCAGTAGAAGCCACAAAGACATTATCTGTATGATGGACCAGCACACTCATTGGCCTGAGGCAGTACCTCTTAGGTCACTTTCAACCAAGGCGGCATGCAACGCTTTGCTACAAATATTCCCAAGAACTGGTATGCCCAAAATTGTTGCGAGTGATCAGGGAACAAACTTTAAATCATCCCTAACACAAAAGAGTTTTTGAAAAGATTTGGATTGAGTCTAAGGTTTTCTTGTCCTGGTTACCCATCTAGCAACAGCTTGATGGAGCAATGGAACATAGTGTTGAAAGAAATGCTTCATCACGCAATTAGTGAAGCTCCAAGATGTTGGGATCAGCAACTACCCTTCCTGTTCGCTGCTCAAGAAGTGACGAACACGACTACAGGAGTTTCACCTTTTCAACTTATGTATGGCAGAGAAGCTCTGTGACCGCTCTCAGTTTCTCAAATCCTCCTGGGCTGGTGAGATACACCTACCAACAAAAATCTCTCAGTCAACCGTCGATTATCTTCAAGAAATGAATGTTAAAATGTAGAAAGCTGCTGAACGCGATTCTTTGACTGCTGATCAGACAAAAAACATCCAATTGCTTATGCCAGTCAGAAACTGACCACTGCACAGCAGGCTTGGTCTATGGGCTTTTGCACAACTAAAGTATAATATTAATATAAAATATTGCTCTGGTGCAAAAATGCCTCATGCTGATGCACTCTTACGCTTATTGTGAAAAGTGTAAATATTTTAATTATAAATTTGAAAGAAGTGAAAAATAATTTCATTTCGATTTTCAGTGACATGCTTGGTTAGAATTCTGTTCTGAACTTTTTCTGTTCTAAAATGTATTTTTTAATATGTTTTTTAATAAATAAATTTCTAATAAGTGTTTAAATTTTTTTTTTTCAATTTATGAAATGGTGAATTTTTATAATGGGGATAATTTCATAGCCACAATAATTGTGTACAGTACATTTATTTCTATTTGTATTATCAGTGTGTATTATTTGTTTACCTATATTGCTATATCATACAAAAAGGTTTAGACTTATTTTGTGTTTAGAGTCGGGTAGTGTATATGTGAGCCCTGTTTTTAATGACCTTCAGTTCATTGAAAATTTTAAATTTAATATAAAATTTTCTCTTATAATAATTTGATAGGACCATTGTCACTAAAGCCTATGCTATGGGCAAAAGAAATCTTAACTCAAATCTATTTCTAAATCCACACAAATATTAGCAATTTTTTCAATGCAGACGTTACAATGGAAGTGTACAATTAAAGCTATCTGATTTGTTTAAAGTTTTTTTTTTTTTTTAAATGAAAAGATATTTGATAAAGGCAATTATATTATCAATGTTTTATATTTAAAAAAAATGGTTCAGTCCATTTTGTTTTAAATTTATCAAATTTGGCAATACTAATGGCTAGGGAGGGGTCTTGAGCATCCCTGTATGGGTGCCCATGACAAGGATTTCATGAAAAAAAGCATCTGCAAACAAAATCAATACTTTTAAAAAGCATAATTGTATTACTGAACCCTAAGTTTTAAAAAAAATGGTAACTATAACTTACTGCATTTCACATTTTTAAAAATCTCGATTTACTGTATCAAATCATCTGTGCATCAATAAGTAAATTAATTTAAGTGTCTTGTATTTACTAGAGGTGCTTTAGCATAGTCAGATTTGATTATTTTTTCCTGAGTGAATTCCAAAGAAATCAATCATGGCAATGCACAGTTAAATCGTTTAAAAATGTGTTGGATATCTGCATGTTATAAAAAGCAAAGGACATTTCATACAAACAAAATAATGTGTTCCTGAATTCCATGGTATTTATTCATTCATCTTATTGCAACACAAGTCATTGAGATTTAAAATTAATCAGATTAAAATTTTATTTAAAAAAAATACACACTAAAATAAACTCAAGAGCGAAAATTAACCCAAACTTTGTTTGAAATAAGAGTTCAGGGAAAAAGTTGAGAACAATCGGTACAAGTAAAGTAAAATAAAAATTTTCTCACTTTAAACATATAAAACCCTGTATCTCTAAATGCTTAGATATTAAAAGATGCGAGATTCATCACAAATTGGATTCTCGAAATTATCACGATAGCGTTCAGAAAACTTTGCAAATATATCAAAAGAAGTTCCAATATAATCTGCAATGCATTACAGTAAAAACAAATTAGTTTTTAAATTCTCGAAATTATCACGAGAGCGTTCAGAAACTTTTGCAAATATATCAGTCTTTTTCAGAAGTTCCGAGATAATCTACAATGCTTGTTACCAAATGGAAAGGAAAATAGACAGAACGATCATGAATGCGATTGTATTGTTTACATGTGAATAAGGATGTTATTTTGTACAGAAAACCATTTCCACAAAAAGAACAGCTATTTTATAGAGAAAAACCCATTGAACACGTATGATCGTTCTCTCGTTATCGACTAGTCATTCCAGGTGCTTCACCAGAGCCGCTGAAATTTTCTAAGTTTTTAACATTGCTGATCGTTCTCTCTCCATCCGCTTGTGTCTGGTGCTTGCTAACTAGGTGCTGCTCGCTAACCCCCGGTGATTGCTACGAATACGGTTTGAGAAATAAACCAAATGAGAATTCGTAGCCTATTGGATAACAGCCATCATGGCGTTTCCCGTGGTGTTGGTTTGCGAAGCAAACCAGATGGAAATTCGTAGCCTATTGGAATGAATTCCCTGTGAAATTCCATTTGGTTTTGCGAAGCAAACCAAACTATGAATATAGTGAACTATGTATTGCTTCGCAAATTGGATAACAGCCATAACGGTGTAGTCCATGGTGTTTGTTGGTTTGCTTCGCAAACCAAATGGGAATTCGGCGTGACGCCACAATCTCTTGTGAAAATATAAATATTTTGTTGAAAAATGATATATTAAAAGAAAATCAAAATCATCTGGTGTCAAATTTTAAATCCGTTGAAATTTTCAATCCATCTTTAACGATCCCGATTTTACAAAAAAGACCTAGACAATCAGCCAAAATATTTTTTCTTTTTCTTTTCCTCTTTCGCTGAAAATCTCTCTAAACGTCAGAATCTGCTGCGAAAATTTTGAAGATATTCAATTAAAAAATTTTATTTATTTAAAAAGAAACGTATTTTTAGGTATTGCTAACTATTGTGATATTTTCCGCAGATTTCAAATCCGTTGAAATTTGAAATTTTTACTCTATCTTTAACGGTCTAGCAGATAGAAAAAAGAACTAAATAACTCCAGATCAAAGTTTATTTGTTTTTTTTATCGTCCGCTGGAAAATCATTCCTCCGCGCAAAAAGATAACGGAAACGAAAAAAAGTAATAATAAATTTAGAATCTGTGATCTTCTATGCTGTTGCATTCAATAGTAATTACATTTCATTAATTCATTTTAAAATGTTCTAGATTGAATTTTAAAATTCGCCGCGACCCAAAAATTGCAAAACATTTGGACTACCTGTGATGTAAGTGCCATAGATTCGTCAAGACTTTGCGTGCAGGAAACAAACAGACAGACTGACAAACACTTCAGTTTATAATATTGGAGATTCAAAATGAAAATTTAACCTTTTGACTACGACTATCGATATAACAAGCGCGATTGTTCCTTGGCGCGATTCTTTTACTTTCAATGCACTACAGCTGTAACGGCCGTAGTCTAAATTATTTCTTGGCGCGATTCTTATAACTTTTAAGGTACAACTGATGTGCTGGCCGTTGTCTAAATTCTTCCTTTTCGCGATCATGGTACAACTGCTGTACCGGCCGTAGTCTAAGGCCCGGTGCACACATCCGATTTTTCAACATGCGGCACCGAAGCCCAACTATGCACACATAGCCGTGAAATGACGCAAGTACTCAGACATTTTGCGCCATTTGCGATTATTTTTCTATCGATGAAAACGTGTTTATTTCGCTAACTTAGAGTTAAAAAAGTATATTTTGAAACAAAATAGTTGTTACAGGATCAACCATTTATTAATCACTTCAGTCCGGAGAAGCGTGTGCGGCGATCTGCTGCGCCGTGGGGAACTGCGGTACAAATTGCACGCAAAGTTGGACGTACATCGCCGCAGTGACGCCGGAGGCATGTGTGCACTACTCCATTGGATCTAATATATCTCAGACCGCACTTGCTTTACTGCAACGGCGCCATACGTTGAAAAACAGGATGTGTGCACCGGGCCTAAAGGTTTAACTTTTCGCTTGCCGATGTTACCATGGAAACCATAATAATCGTAATTCAGATAGGTTGCCTTAACATGTACTAACTTGCTACTAGAATGCTGTTGCATTCAATAGTAATTACATTTCATTAATTCATTTTAAAATGTTCTAGATTGAATTTTAAAATTCGCCGCGACCCAAAAATTGCAAAACATTTGGACTACCTGTGATGTAAGTGCCATAGATTCGTCAAGACTTTGCTTGCAGGAAACAAACAGACAGACTGACAAACACTTCAGTTTATAATATTGGAGATTCAAAATGAAAATTTAACCTTTTGACTACGACTATCGATATAACAAGCGCGATTGTTCCTTGGCGCGATTCTTTTACTTTCAATGCACTACAGCTGTAACGGCCGTAGTCTAAATTATTTCTTGGCGCGATTCTTATAACTTTTAAGGTACAACTGATGTGCTGGCCGTTGTCTAAATTCTTCCTTTTCGCGATCATGGTACAACTGCTGTACCGGCCGTAGTCTAAGGCCCGGTGCACACATCCGATTTTTCAACATGCGGCACCGAAGCCCAACTATGCACACATAGCCGTGAAATGACGCAAGTACTCAGACATTTTGCGCCATTTGCGATTATTTTTCTATCGATGAAAACGTGTTTATTTCGCTAACTTAGAGTTAAAAAAGTATATTTTGAAACAAAATAGTTGTTACAGGATCAACCATTTATTAATCACTTCAGTCCGGAGAAGCGTGTGCGGCGATCTGCTGCGCCGTGGGGAACTGCGGTACAAATTGCACGCAAAGTTGGACGTACATCGCCGCAGTGACGCCGGAGGCATGTGTGCACTACTCCATTGGATCTAATATATCTCAGACCGCACTTGCTTTACTGCAACGGCGCCATACGTTGAAAAACAGGATGTGTGCACCGGGCCTAAAGGTTTAACTTTTCGCTTGCCGATGTTACCATGGAAACCATAATAATCGTAATTCAGATAGGTTGCCTTAACATGTACTAACTTGCTACTAGAAGTGCGCCAAAAAAAACCCGCCAAGATCGTTGCAACCGCTTTAATCGTAGACTGAAGCTGTACCAATTTTTTATGTATATTTGCATTTGATTTTGATGTATATTTAGATAATGTAGGGACAGGTGTAAAAAGTTCATAATATTTTTTAAACAAAATATTTGTTTTCGCATTTTTTTTCAATTGCTATTGTTAAGGTTCCAGCCCTTACAACAACAATTAAAATATCTGATGAGAAAAAATACAAAATATTTGTGGAGAATGATTCTTTTACCTCATCTGACCCTAAATATTTAAAAATATTGTCGTGGGTACTGTATATCGATACCAAATACGGATCCCGACATTTCTTAAGGGATTTGTAAAATCAGGGAAATTTTTGTCACACTATCATGGAAATATCAGGGAACTTTTTTTCGAAGATTTTGTTGCCACCCTGGACAGTTTCAAGGCAAACTGTTTACAGACGTTTGGGACAGATTGGTCTATATGCTCGCAGGCCTGCCATACGTGTTCCGCTCACGGCAACTCACTGTCACCAGCGGTTAGCCTGGGGTAGATAACATGCAATGTGGACATCGTCACAGTGGACTTGTGTGATGTTTTCCGACGAATCCAGGTTTAACTTGCAGTCTGATTCACGGTGGACGTTCATATGGAGAACACCAGGAACCCGCTACCACCAAGACAACATCATTGAACGACACCGTTATGGTGGTGCAGGATTGCTAGTTTGGGGCGGAATTATACTGGGCTCCAGAACAGATCTACATGTTCAAATCGGAATCATGAGAGGCCAAATTTATCTGGACGTCATTCTGGAACAACATGTATGTTTGTTTAGGGTTACCATGGGCACAGATTTTGTGTTTATGGATGACAACGCCCGTCCTCACCGTGCAAACATTGTAAACGAATGCCTTGAATCTGAAGTTTTCACCCGTATGGAATGGCCAGCATTGTTGGGTACAAAATTTTCGAAACCATCCGTTCAACCTTTTGTTGTTGAATTATAAGCATGGATACTTGATAAACATTTTTTGTTTTGTTTTGCTCCGGGACGTTTCACTGGAAATTTTACCTAAGTTCTTCCCCTATCAATGTGTGCTAAGTCCCTCGCTTTTCAACGGTACATTTGTACTCAATCCCCGAGTTTTTTTTTATTTGAATGCCCAACCAATCACGGCACGCCAGCGAGATGACGAAGCGTTTTTGAAAAGGCTGGGAAATAGTTCACCCTTCGTTTTCTCGTGCCGATTTAGGCGAAAAATAGTTTTCCCACGAGTTCACGGGAGAAGAACTTAAACCACTCAACATCCCAGTTAGCGAAGCTATAAGAGAGGTGGGAGAATCGGACTCGTCCTATTCGCTCTCCGATTTTTTTAGTGGCTGGGGTCGATTAAGAGGGTCTTTTCGCCTTTTTTTGGGGAACGCGTTGTGAATATTTTTGCTGATGGAAAAACACCGTTGGTGAGTGATGAGTTCCCACATCCATCGCACAGAAATAAGAAACAAATTGCCGGCCTCCCTGTGACTCTGGAGGATAAATCACCGTCCTGCTCCAGCGTCCTTCTCCGGAATCCAGAAGTTCCCTTCTTGATGAGTTCCCACATCCATCGCACAGAAATAAGAAGCAAATTGCCGACCTCCCTGTGACTCTGTAGGATAAATCACCGTCCTGCTCCAGCGTCCTTCTCCGGAATCCAGAAGTTCCCTTGATGAGTTCCCACATCCATCGCACAGAAATAAGAAGCGAATTGCCACAAGCGGATGGACAGAGGAAGAATCCTAATGTTAAAACTTAGACGAATTACCGCTAGATGGCGTACACTTTTTTAGTTCTGTTGGCGGTAGGGAAAATTTTGAACTGGTTTGAAAAATCCCTGTTTTGATGTTGAATGTATTCTGTTTTGTTTTTGCTTGTGAGGTGAGGAGCTGATGGATTGCAACGGACTTTCTATTGAAAGCGGAATAATTTAATTAGGAAAAGTTAATTTGTCTTTAGGCGTATTCTTGATCGAAGAAAGATTGTATTTACTTTTCAGTTATGCATCCAATCTCCTTCAATTTTGAAATGTATCTTTTGATGCGTTGGATACATGCAAGAAAAATTTGTTTCAGCTTCGATTTTGAATTGTTTTACGCTGTTGCGTTTAATTAAATTTGTGAAGTGTAATTTTAGTAGAGGCAGTGAGATTGTTCGTTCCGCGATCAGTAGTTAATTTTTTGATGCATAGTTAGATATAATCGAGTTTTTGAGATTGCATAATATGAAAGTCCACAAATCGGTAATCTATTATTTGAAGATATCCATGAATCAGTCGACAAAGCCGTAAGCAAAGATGAAATATTAGAAGGGGTTGTCTTTGAGACTCCTAATCCCACAGAATGTAGTGATAATGAACAATATGATCTTGTTCTAAATACAGGTTTAATAAAAGAATGTCTGGAACTGACCTGAAAATTGGTTAATAATTTTGTCAAACCTGACCCTTATGAGAAATGCACTGGGAAATTTCAACGTGAACTGAAGTTCTTGGTAGCCTCTTACACATAATTAGATAATGGCCTAACCAAAACACAAACACAACAATTAATAACTGAATTCGTTCGTAAAACTGGTGAAACATCCGCACTAAATGATACTCGTGCTCGTCCAAACAGAATTAGGTGTACATTAAGTTGACACGAAAAGGCGAGTTTGTGATCTCATTTGTATTGTACTGATGTGCACACTTTATATTTTCAGGTTCCTCGTCCTTCAGATTTTTAACTAGCCCTCTTACTCGTATTTATGATTTTGTAATTCCCACTATCAAAATGTGTTTCTATGTGGTTTTGTTTTTATTTCTAGAAGCAGGTGTTTTTGTGATAGTAGTTATTGCCAAAATGATAAGTAATTTTTTAAATTATCCAATTTTTTACAAAAATAAACAATTCCTCTATTAAATATAATAATAAGATTCAAGAAGAAAAAAAATTAAGATTGGAAATACTTAAATTTGAACAATTTTACACTTAATGGTCATAAGTTAAGCTGTCATGCAAAAAGTTTTTTTTTTCGAGTCTTGTACAATTAATTGTATTTACAGAAAAATGAATTTTTGTCCTGTATGACTAAATTGATATTTAAAGTTCATTGTGTATTGAATTGAAAATAAAAGTTTTTATGTACCATTTGTTTCTTTGTTTTTCTTGTACAACATTAATTAAAAAATACCTTTTATAATGAATTGAAGTACATATATTCACTGTAACTGAAACACTTCTTTTTGTTTACCTTCATGTGTTTGTTTACAAAAATATCTTGCAATGTCAGAATCAGTCTCAATAAATCATTCTGAATACATTAAATGTTGCTTACAATTTGTACTAAAATATTTATATTTAGTTCTGATTTTCATAATTATTCAAGATTACCAATGATGCCTGGTACACACAAGTATTGTTAAAATTGAGAATTGGTAACTTAGTAATTTTTTTTTCTGGATTGAACTGTTTTGGAATGTAATTTAAATTGAATTTTAGAACTGAAATAATTATATTTATTTGTGGAATATAATATAGACCAAGTGACTGCATGCATAAAAACATTTAGAGCTTCGATGAAAATCCAAATTTTCCCCATATTGTGTTTGGAGAAAGCCTATTTGTGTGTAATGTCAACAGAGATCCCTTGTTTTTCAATAACACTATATCATAAAGTAACAATGTTTTCATGGGAACTTTCTGTAAGAAGTCAGTCAGACTTTTTCATATCTTGCGGAGAACAGTGTTTTGAAATTTTTTTTTACACATATTTATTTTGAAGGCACATGATGTAACCCAAAGTAATTTTACAATTTTCTAGAAGTCTCCATCATAGGTAATGCATTTTGATTAAATATTTTGCTAAAATGTGCTAGATCAGCTTCCTAAACAAATGACAATCAAACCCAGTAAAAGCTTTTGAGAAAAATGGTCTGAAAAAAAATCATGTGGTCAAAAGACTAAATTTGCAGTGCTGGCAGTCATTTGACCGATATCAAATTAAATTAATAATGTCATTCATTGAGTGCACAATGAAATTAGAAGTGTTTTATTTAAAAGTTATTCCAAAACAAAATGATGTCCTATGTAAACATCCTGCATAACAACTGAAGAAATTGTAAACCAATTGTTAGGTTGGTAAATATCTTTAAGTCGTAAAATTTTCTGTAGCTATACAATCTGATTCTTGCAACTTTAGCATTATTGGCTTTAGTCAGATTTACATTCAAAGCTTATCTGGAACTATGAGTCAGCTAAACTTGTTCAAAGTAGACTTCTGTGAAACTTATAGTATAAAATGTGCTCATGCTATCTCCATACATGTAACTCACTCAACATCTGTCCTGATCAGGACATGAAAATTTTAGATAAAATAATTTTGAATAGCCCTTTTGAAAAATAAATTAAACCAGCATCATGCTAATATAACAGGTGCTGTGGTGGGAAGAGCAACCAGAGGGTTGGGAGTTCGAATCCAGCCAAAGACCATCATGTAGAAGGGGGTTGGTGCATGTTAAATCTGTTGTGTGGAAGTTTGGAGTGCCAACTTGGGTGTTGCCTCGTTATATGACCATGATTCAAAAATTATGTAACTTAATCTTTCTCTTTGGTGTTGATCCAGGACCGTCACAAATAGCTCATTGTGTTGCTCCAGTATAACGTTAATTAAAAAATACCATCACCAATGCCTGTTGCTCCAGTGGGACGTTAATTAAAAATACCATTAGATGTACCACATTTCATCAAAATCCTGGTTTTAGACTAATCAGTAGCATTTTATAACTCGTTAAAGGTCTTGTGAATAAATTATTGTACACTTAGTAGCTAAACGAATAATATTACTCAGATTAATATTGTCAGTTTATTATAAAACAAATATTACTTTTCTTCTGTTCATAATAAGAAAAATTACATATATCTTTTCTCATAGTAGTGAAAAATTATATATTTAATCATTGGTTATGTATTTTTTGGCATACGAAACTGACATCTGATGAACTAAAAAACTACAACTATAACAGGTGCCATGGTTGGAAGAGCAATTGGAGGGTTGGGAGTTCGAATCCAGCCAAAGACCGTCGTGTAGCAAGGGGGCTGGTGCATGTTAAATATGTTGTGTTCTTACATTAGTGTGGTGTGTAAGTTAGGAGTGCCAGCTTGGGTGTTGCCTCGTTATTTAAAAATTATACAAAATTATGTTGTTTTAATTTTTCCCTTTGGGGTTGATCCTGGACTGTTACAAATAGCCCATAATGTTGCTCCAGTTCAACGTTAATAAAAAATACCATCACCAATGCCTGTTGTTGCTCCAGTGGGAGAGAGAGAGATGTTAATTAAAAATACCATAAGATATACCACATTTCATTAAAACTTAAATTATTGAACACTTAGTATTTAAATGAATAATATTAACATTTTTTTTACAAAACAAATATTACTTTTCTTCTGTTCATAAGAAAAATTACACCATAGCAGTGAAAAATGATAATTTTAATCATTAAATATGTACCCATTTTTTGGGATACAGAACTGGCACCCTATATAACTCCTAAAAAAACTACACCTTTTTGGTATATTTAATAAAATCTCAATTTGCTCATCTCTTGGCTAGCATAAGATAAATAACTATTTTGTTTTTGTGAATACATTGAGACAATTGAAAACCAATACAGTTTTGGCGCTAAAAGTTAAAGAGATGAATGGGTTCTAAACGAGCACTAATATCATCAAGAATTGGGATGGGTATCCATTTGCATAGCTACAAAGCAATTACTACTTACAAATTACTTACTAATTTTCATTCTACCCAAGTTATGATCAACTTTGATTTTCATGTACAAACACCATTAATTTGTGAATTTCATCATAGGATACATAGAACTGCTTTGTTAGAACCTATCCACTCAATACTTCTCTTTCCCTTGCTATAGAAAATCAACCATGATAATGCTAAAAAATGGTTCAGATCCTATTTACTTAGGCTGTTCCTCTGCTATATATAAACCTGAAAAATATTTATTTTTCAGTCATTTTTCCAAGCAATTAATACTTTTTATTGCTAATACAATTCCTCAGTTTACTGAGTGAAATCATTTTCAGATGAGTTCTCAAAAGAATTTTGGATTGAAATGTAATTGGGGAACACACACATTTTACATTCTACAACTGAGTTCCACAAATCTGACATGACACTTTCTCATGACATAATATAAATTGGTATGGTCAAGAATGCTTTTTTATCATGCTTAACACAGGAACTTCATTTAAATCGTGCTTATGTATCAGCAAAAAGAATAACTGCCCACAAAATCAAAACTAATCACTCAATACTCCCCAAATGAACAAACAATACTCCTTAATTTATGTCAAGTAATGCTTCCCCCAAATCAAAATGAATAAAATAAAACTCCTTAAATTTATCTGACAGAAGTACAAGAAAGGTTAGTTGTAAAATACAATATAATCAACCCAATTAATTATCAGATTGTGAAATCAGCAAAAAATTAATTGAACTATTTTTTATTAATACAAGTTTCACGAAATTAGATCGAATTATGAATTGCCTCAACAGTATAAATTTGAACACAGTTAAATAATCAAACACAATGAGCGAAAGATGAAGATAAATATTACATTTAAGGATTTTAGTTTACAAACCATAGAATATATGGCAGATCAAGAAATGCAACCGCAATGTTTTAAAATCAAGTTAACAACAAAATACACAAGAAATGACTTGTTAAATGTTGCAAAATTAGAAACCAAAGCTTGCTAAAATACTCGAATCAAGGTGACGAAAAATAAACTAAATGCCGAGAGATTAGCCAGAGCAGAGGAATCCTAATGTAATTAGACTATTCGTAATGAAACAGCAGAAAAGACAATTTTAAACGTATCATACACCCAAGTAAAACGATAAGAAAACATGTTGCTTTTATCACTCCTAGAAATGGAACGTAACGCCGAAAAAATAATGGATTATGGAACCAAGATTTGACAGAGGAAGAATCCTTATGTTAAATTCACCCATGCCCAGATTTTCCCCATTTGTACGAATATCCTTCCCTAAAATATTTTTCCCCATCCGAAATCATAGCTAATGCGCATGCGCCAACCTCCGAAAATTCGTCTAAGTTTTAACATTAGGATTCTTCCTCTGTCCATCCGCTTGTGGAATTGCCGGCCTCCCTGTGACTCTGGAAGATAAAACACCGTCCTGCTCCAGCGTCCTTCTCCGGAATCCAGAAGTTCCCTTCATGATGAGTTCCCACATCCACCGCCCAGAAATAAGAAAAGAATTGCCGGCCTCCCTGTGACTCTGGAAGATAAAACACCGTCCTGCTCCAGCGTCCTTCTCTGGAATCCAGAAGCTCCCTTCATGATGAGTTCCCACATCCACCGCTCAGAAATAAGAAAAGAATTGCCGGCCTCCCTGTGACTCTGGAATGTGTACCATCATTCCGATCCAGCGTCCCTCTCCGGAATCCAGTAGCATCCACCGTTTATCTACAATGGGCAATTATAGTTTTTCGTTTTTTCTTACTTTCCTTTAATTAAGTCCTTGCTCCTGAATTGATTTTTTTTTATTTATAGTTATTTTCCCCCTTTTTTTGTCCATTGAAACGTCTTTTGAGTTATAAGCCCTCATTTGGGGTTATCCCAATATTTTAAGTAGATTGGAGTAACCCAATTGAATGCTTGGTCGTTTTGGACCTATTCTGAGAATTTTGATTGTTGCTTTAGTTTTACTATTTTTGGACCAAAATTCACAGTGTGATCTTACGTTAATCTAGAGTTTATTGTCTTTACCATGTTTAGTTTAAATAAATGTTTTTTTCATCTTTAAAGATTTGTTTTCTTTTCCCCTCTTTTAGTGAAACCTAATTTCACTGTTTCACTTTACATAGTTCCATCATCAATTACAGTCGGTAAGAGCCTTCTACACAGGGTTTTGCTCACACCGTAATGTAGAATTGTTTAATTTTCCAAGCTCGTTAAGAGTATCTCAGATTTAATTAGAAAAATCCAACAGCATTCTCACCTGACTTGAATCCGATAGAGCATGTGTGGGACATGCTTGGCCGACGAATTGCAGCCCGTCAACCATCTCCTACATGTGTACAGGAACTTCGGAGAGCATTGCTTGCTGAGTGGAGTGATCTTCCCCAAAATCAGTTCGATAATTTGATCCTCAGCATGCCTAGGCGTTGTACGGACTGTATTTCATCGTCTGGGAGACATACAATGTATTAACTGTCATACCAACCATGTTATGTTAAGTTTTTGTAAGGTCTATATTTTTTGTAATTGCTCCAGAGAGAGTTAGCAAAAATCGTAGTTTTTATGTATGGTATCATGCATACACCATCTTTTTTGTTCTTTATCTTTTGTTTAATAAATGGGCTTTATGAATAAGTCATGTTTGTTTTGTTTCTGAACCTTTTTTTGCCAGAGCTGGCATTATACTTAATTTATGGACATAAGTGTATTTTGGGCCTAACATATCCCTCAGAATTTTTTATCATACAAACGGTGAGATTGTATGTAGAATACGCATTTGCTTAATGTACAATATTCGTTTACTTAATGTACACTATTTCCTTAAAGTACAATATACATTTGCAGTTTTTTATCATAAGCCACTGTTTCTCAACTTCTGAGCGATGAATATACATTCATGAATAGTATACTCCTGGAATTAAATATTTTAGCTTTCTGAGTATTTTTTATGAGTAAATATTTTATGTAGTGGAAGTATTCTAAGGAGAATACTATTCATGAATGTGTCAAAAAGCTGTAACCCAGAATGTGTAAATAACGTCTGTAACAAATGTCAATGATATCAGCAATTAAGTATAAAGAACAAATTTCTACTGAAATTGAAAATCAAGACAGTCTATCCGGTTTTCAGGTTTTTTTTAAACTATTTCTTCACAAGTTTACCTTGTAATGTGTGAGTACTTGTTTTGATACCCAAGTGTTGTGATTTTGTACGAGTAATAGTCTTACATATTTTAATTTTATATGAATTAGAAGGGACTTTGTTTGGGGGATTTGGGTGTTGTGTAAGTAAGTTTTTTGTCTATGTGCCGCATCGTAAGAACAGGTACACATACTCTTTATGATTATGCGATAATTTTTTTTTAATAATTATTATGTTAGCTTAATGTATGAACTTTAAGAAATTGGAAAAGTATTAACAAGTAAATTTGTTGGGACTGGGCTATCTTGCAAAAAGATAATTTGCAGGGCTGCAGTATCACAAAGGTTCAGAACTACTAGAATAGACAATGTGTGTGTAATTTCATGGTGTGTACTGTAATACTTCAATGGAAGTAACTGTTTTTATTCGTATATTAAGAAATGTGTGGATTAAAATTTTTTGTGTTTTAATGCACCGTTATTTTTGTTATTTAAGACAAATTTACCAACGTATAATTATTTTCTAGGTACTTCTGCAAAGAAAACTATTAAATCAAAGCAGCTACAGATTAAGTATTATTTTGATGACCTATCATTCCATCTCACTGTCAATTCAGAATGCTCTTTCAAATTGTGCAAAGTTTCAGTTCATGCATCCAACAAAAAGGAGTTATGTAATACAAGTGTAGTTCCAATATGCAGTGCAAGATCTACTCTCACAAATGTAAAACCATTTCCTATGGTACTTTTGCAATCGCTTTTACTTTTCGTAGAAGAACCAAAATAATTGGATCACTGCATTAAAGTTAATCATTTAAAAGCATTAAATAATGATAAATTAAACACATTAAATTCAACTTTCAAATTCTTTTATTGCTACAACAAGATTTAGCTTCAGTTGTTTGAGGGGAGTGACCTCAGTAGAACAACCCTGAAAGGCTTCTTTTCATTGTGAATTGGGTAGTTCTGAGCAGTTCAGTCGATTTATTGTCCTGCCAGGATGGCCTTCAGAACTGTCCTTTAAGTGTGTACAGGCTACACTGACCCAATGTACTCAAATAATTCATAGATTTTTCTAGAACAGTTTGAAGTAAATTTTTCAAATTATAAACAGGGTGGTAACAGAACCGGGAAATCAGGGAATTCTCAGGGAACTTTTTAATTCTGAAAATATCAGGGAATTCTCAGGGAAAATTTCCAAATTTAACAAAAATCAGGGAATTTTTAAAATTTTTATGAAAACGGTAACTATTGTCGTTTGTGGCCTATTTAGAGATGTGCGATTACAAGTACTTTTGAGAATCGAATAAATCGTTTTCGCCGAAATTGTAATTCGAATAAAGAACACTGGCGTCGTAATTTTCGAACACAGCGAAAACCGCCGCCGTGAGGCCAGGGATACAACTTGTGATATACAATTTTAAATTTGTATAACTAATGATGTGTTTTTTGTGCATTAAATTAATGTTTTTTTGCTTGCAGCTATATTTTTGTAGAATTTTTTGGTAAAGCTTCAGTCTACGTTTATAGCGGTGTAATGGTATTGGCGCACTTCTAAATTTGCCAAGGAAGGAATTATTTCAAATGAACCACTGAAATCAACCGACAGTTCAACGAATTTTGAAAGAACTTTAAACAATACTAGTCACACTGTGCGTGGTCAACACGGCGTTGCCCGTGACAGTTCTTTTCGTGGGGTCAAGTGCTAACTAATTAGGTGTTGCTCGCTAAACCCCGGTTATTGCTACGAATACAGTTTGAGAAACAAACGAAATGAGAATTGTAGCGTATTGGATAACAGGCATCATGGCGTTGCCCGTGCTGTTGGTTTGCGAATGGAATGGAAATTCGTAGCTTATTGGAATTAATTTCCTGCAAATTTCCATTTGGTTTGCGAAGCAAACCAAATTATGAATATTGTGAACTATGATTTGCTTCGCAAATTGGATAACAGCCTAACGGAGTTGCCCGTGGTGTTTGTTGACAAATGGGATTTAGACGTTACGTCACCATCTCTCTTATGAAAGTATAAATATTTAGTTGAAAAAATGATTTATTAAAAGAAAATCAAACGTATAAGGAAGGTATCTATATATCTGGTGTCAAATTTCAAATCCGTTAAAATTTTCAATCTGTCTTTAACGATCCCGATTTTACAAAAAGGAACTAAACAATACCACCAAAATGTTTTTTTATTATTTCTTTCCTCTCGCTGAAAATCTCTAAACGTCACAATCTCTTTCGAAAATTTTGAAGATATTCAATTAAATTTTTTTATTTATTTAAAAAAAAAAAAAAAACATATTTTTAGTTATTGATCTAACGTGAAATTTTCCACAGATTTCAAATCCGTTGAATTTTTTACTCTGTCTTTAACGGTTTAATAGATAGAAAGAAGAACTAAATAACTCCTGTTAAAAGTTTATTTGTTTTTTACCGTCTGCTAGAAAATCATTCCTCCATGCAAAATGATAAGGGAAACGAAAAAAATAAATTTAGAATCTGTGATTTTCTATGCTGTTGCATTCAATAATAATTACATTTAATCAAATTCTTTTTTAAATGTTCTAGATTGAATTTTAGAATTCGCCGCGTCCCAAAAATTGCAAAACGTTCGGACTACCTGTGATGTAAGAGCCATAGATTCGTCAGTACTTTGCTTGCAGGAAACAGACTGACAAACACTTCCGCTTACAATATTAGAGATTCAAAATGAAAATTTAACTTTTTGAATACGACTATCGATATAACAAGCGCGATTCTTATAACTTTCAATGCACAATTTCTGTGACTGCCGAAGTCTAAATTATTTCTTGGCGCGATTCTTATAACTTATAAGGTACAACTGATGTACTGGCCGTTGTCTAAATTCTTCCTTGGCGCGATCATGGTACAACTGCTGTACCGGCCGTAGTCTAAGACATGGTGCACACATACGATTTTTCAACGTGCGGCACCGAAGCCCAACTATGCATACATAACCGTGAACTAACGCAAGTACTCATTTGTGCCATTTGCGATACATATTATATAGAAGAAAACGGGTTTATTTCGCTAACTTAGTGTCAAAAAAGTACATTTTGAAACAAAATAGACGTTACTGGATCAACCATTTAGTAATTACTTCAGACCGGAGAAGCGTGCGCGGCGAGCTGCTGCGCGGTGGGGGAACTGCGGTACAAATTGCACGCACGGTGGACGTACATCACTGCAGCGGTACCGGAGGCATGTGTACACTAATCCATTGGATCTAATGTATCTCAGACTGCTCTTGCTTTGCGGCAGCGTCGCCGTACGTTGAAAAACCGGATGTGTGCACCGAGGCAAGAGGTTCAACTTTTTGCTTGCCGATGTTGCCATGGAAACCCTAATAATCGTAATGCAGATGGGTTGTCTTAACCTGCCCTAATTCGCTACTAGAAGTGCGCCAAAAAAAAGCGCCACGGTCGTTGCCACCGCTTTGAACGTAGACTAAAGCTGTACCAATTTTTTTTAATGTTTTTTGCATTTCATTTTGATGATAATTTGGACAATGAAAAAGTTCATGATCAAAATATTTTTATTTTTTCCCCCAGTTTTATCAATTGCTATTGTTAGAGTTCCATTAAGGGTTCCAACTCTTACAATAACAATTAAAATATCTAATGAGAAAAAATACAAAATATTTGTGGATCCTTTTACCCCATCGGACCCTAAATATTTAAAAATATTGTTGTGTGAGGTACTGTATATCGATACCAATTACGGATCCCGACATATTTTAAGGGATTTGTAAAATCAGGGAAATTTTTGTCACACTATCATGAAAATCAGGGAAATATCAGGGAACTTTTATTCGAGGATTTTGTTGCCACCCTGGTAAATTTGTTAGAAGTTAAATTGGGAAATTCCTTTCAGGCTTTTTTTTTTTACAACTTTGCCTCGCATGCAGTCGAAATTAGGAGCTCTGCTTGTCAACTTAAAAATATGTGATCATTATGTTTTGTGTATTTTTCTGTGATGAAGTAACCATTAACTAAGTTTTTCATATTTTTTTGCACTATCCAATTTGAATGTGTTTTCACCATGTATTATACAGAACAGTGATTTTAGTTTTGGGATTTTAAATCCGCAATCAATGCTTTCTGGTACGAAAATAATAGAAAAATCGATTTTTAAGGTTTTCCATCGGCAGTTTACCAAGCATTGGAAAATTGCAAACTGGAATATATAGTGAAGGATTTATATTATTGTATTTAATTAATCCGGTTATTTTAGCATTACTTTTCCTCTACTTTTTAATAATGATTAAAATATCTTTTCCCATAGCACCAGTTTTCTCTAGAGTGCAATCAATCCCTGTTTAGACCTTGCCAACTTTACTGTGTCAGTGTAAGTTTCATTTTAGAATATTCTTATTTGTCATGACCAATTTCTAAAACTGTGGCATAAACATGAATTGCATATTTTAATTTTACTATCATGTTTTATATTCTTTGAACTTAATTTAATTTCTATCAATCTAGGTGACTGTCTTCAATCCACATCGAAGCTGCAGTTATGTTTATCCGAAAATAGCATCAGAAATCACTTTTTTCCATAGTACAACCTATTTTATAAACAGTTTGATAGCAATTTGTGCATGGTTTAAAAATGCATTATTTTCAGATGAGACGTTTTCTATTTTCTTGCTTTTCAGGTTATCAGCATAATTCAAATTAATATAGATTCCTTTCCAAAAATATTTATCTTTAGAATTTATGCTTGAAGATCCCTAAAACGGAATCATCTTTTTCAAGAAGTCTAGAAAACTCCTTGAATTTACTTGATCTTACTAGGAAATTGAAATATGCTTCTTGAAATCACTGATTTAAATTCTGATTTTTTTGTACTCGAATATGAATTTCAATATTGATTTAAAAATTTATTAAGAAGCATCGAACAAAGCAAGAACAAATTTGTTTTGGTATTTCATGTACGTAAAATAGACTCTGAATCTTGAAATTATACCTCTTAATAATGCTTTTAGTTTCACTTTGCCCTGACACAGAAAAAACAGGTGCCGAACCACAGCTATAACTAGTAAGAAAGTTAATGATTCATGTTACTGGTAAATTAGGTGTATAAATTTTAAATTCAATTTGGAGAAAACAGTGAAAATTAGTTCAAAATTTGCCTTAATGAAATTTTTTCATCTATATTAACCAGACTAAATTGTGAAGTCATCTGACATTTACTCTGAAAACTTATATTTTCTAGTACTGAAATATGACATGTATGAGCTATGATTTCTCTTTGCATAAAATGTTTTACTTTTATAGGATCACCAGATGAAATGGACAGATTTATTCCAACTTCTCCAGCTATAACAAGTATGAAAGTTAATGATTTATGTTACTAGTAAATTAGTTATTTAAATTTTAAAATCTATTCAGAAAACACAATGAAAATTAGTTCAAAATGTGCCTCAAAGAAAGTTTTTCATCTATGTTAACCAGACTAAATCTTAAAGTCAACTTATCCATCCTGTAAATTTTAAAAAATTGAAGAAAGTTGTTTTTGTGACAGTATATACTTCACTATTGCTTTTGGAGCTAACATTCGCCATGAAAACTTCTATATTTTCTAGTACTGAAATGCAACACACAATATAAACGATGATTTCTCTTTGCATAAAATGTATTCATGTTTTTAGGAGCACCCGAAGAAATGGACAGGTTTACTCCTACTTCTACTTTTTGCAAAAACTGGCAAGCTACTGCACACATTTCAAGTAATTCAAAAAAGTAAGTACTTTTACAAATGAATAACTTTTAATTTTATGCTATTTTGATTGGTTTCAACATTAAGAATATTATCAGTTGGTTTCATTCACACCCGAGCTTCGCTTCTTTTTTCGCTAGTCGAGGGAATCGTTAACAAAGCAAATCTCGACTACAATAAACGTTTAAGTAAACTAAACATGTATACACTGGAAAGAAGAAGAAGGAGGGGGGATTTGATTAAGCTTTTCAAGTTGGTCAAACAAGGGGACACAGAGGGCTTAAATTTCAATAGGGATAACAGAACAAGGGGCCATGGGTATAAATTGAATGCGACATTTTAATCGGGATTTAAGGAAAAACTACTACTTTAATAGGGTAATAGACAGTTGGAACGCATTGCCAGAGAATATAGTTAATTCAAAGGGAGTGTACGAATTTAAGATACAATTGCATAGTCAGTGGGAATTGGGGAGTTCATAAACAAAGGACCAGCCTTGTTGGGCTTGAGCCTGTAGCTGGTCGTCAATATTTGTATTTGTAACCTCTTCATTTATGGTCATTCAAAAAATATTGATATTTTTTAGAGTGTTAATCAGAGACTAGTTTTAGAGTATGTTACCTGGAGACTAATTTTGGAATGTATTACATAGACTAGTTTTAGAGTGTTAACTTGAGACCAATTTTGGAGTGTTATTATATAGAGCCCAGTTTCGGAGTGTTAGTACATAGAGCCTAGTTTTGGAGAGTGCTACAAAAAGACTAACACCTAGTGCTTGACCTAGAGACTAGCTCTGAAGTGAAAACAGGACAAGTAGAAGTTGTATTAAAGTAAAGAGGTGGCAACCTTTCGATGAACAGTATTAAAATTTTCAATTATTTTATTCAACCCCAGTACATAAATAAGAAATAGAACTCTTTTGTTAATGGCCCAAAAGCAATAAATAAGTATTACATATTTGAATAAACCAGCCTATCAAATCCTAGGGCGGATTGTTGCGAGTTTGAAACTCGATCCAGCCGAGTACCGTTGGGCTGGTGCACGTTAAATCTCGTGGCTTCCAATGTCAGCACGTGGTGTGAAAGTTTGGAAAGTGGGGTTCAATCTTGGGTGTTACTTTGTCATCTGACCGTGGTTCGAAATGACGTGTTGTTGTCCTCAGAACTATCCCTCAGGGAATTGGTCCCAGACCATCGCCAATATCCTACTTGTGTTGCTCCTGTGCGATGTTAAGTAACTATACCTAAGGTAACAATGTTGCCCTCCTACAATCTTAAAAGATACAAGAAACGAACTTCTGGAGAGCACTGAACAAGTCACTGTTTTTTGCATTTCTTACTTGGCCCTGGTCCAACAGGAGCCATTAATAAAGTTTGACCTTTTGTTAGTTTTTTTCATACTCAATAATTGATTGCAATAAAAAATTTGTATTGGAAACATTGATAGATGAACAAAATTGAAGGTACAAGTGGTATATTTTATCCTGATTGTCTGAATGTTAACTAAGTTGTTTTCAAGGCTACAAGCGATTGAAAGGCGCATTTTACTACTATTTTTCAATCGGCGACTAGGGATACCTTTTTAAGCAAAATCGTTTCAAAAGCTACTAAATTAAAGATATTTGGTGATTTCATGATAGGTCAATGAAAATGGAGTCTCTTTTTTTTTTAAACTAATACAGGGTGTCTGCTGGTCCCGAAAATATGCCGAAAAGGGAAAACTGGTCCAGAAAGTCCCTAAATCATAAATTTTGTCCTAAAAATTTGTCAAATGTTTTTAAGGTGAAAACAAAAGGTGGCTGCAGATGAACTGAAAGAAATGAAAAAAGAAAATTGCAAATGATGTGTGACGTTATGCCCAGCCAAACATAGAATATTTTTAGAATAAAAATATATTTATTATCGCGTTTGGATAGATAAACTATTTACACACTTTTTACTTGAAGGAATGCAGTTTCAAAACTGAGGAGAGTGAAAATCATCACTCGTTTAGTTGCACAGAGATCTATCACAGATCATACGAAAGAGGCACACCGTACGCTCTCTCCAGAAGTCCGACTCAGAAGTTCAGAAAGTCTCTTCCAGTCCCCTTCTTATAGCTGACCTCACAGCTGGGGACAAATTCTTTCTGTTTAGGGTACGGATCAAAGGAACTGACTGGCTCGTTTGTCGGTCGGTCCAAAAAATGTCCGGACTCGCCGACACATTCCGTTCCCACCAGAAACTCCCTACGGGTGTGGATAGCGTAGAATCGGAGAGATGGTCCACAAAGAAGCGGCCTGCTTCAATAGAATCCTTTCCCACGGGTTTCCCTCGACAGTAACCCTTAAAGGGTGTGGATCTCACCACAGATGAAATTAAACAACTAGACAAAGAAATTGTGCAAACTGAAAATAAAATAAAAATGGTGTAGTTTCCCAATCCAAACACATTTGGAGACGGTTTTTTTAAATACACAAATTGATATATAATTTTTTTACCAACTTCATTTGATGCATAAAATAAAAAATGTAGGTACATTACGAAATGTTGTTGATTTTTTTTCTTCCCTTTTTATTAAAATTTCATATATTCAGAAAACAAAAATAATGAAATATAATGCATAGTATTTGTTTAATGTTCATCTATTTTGACATGATTTTTGGTTTATCATTATTTTTAAAATTTCTTTAGAAAAACCTATTAAAGATGAAATTTGATACTAGAGTCTTCTTTTCTCAAAATTAGGCTGTAAGCAATCAAAAAGTGTGATTTTGTAGTATAATTGGATATAATTGACCCAAATAATCATGTAAAATCATATCCTGCATTTATTTTAGAAAGTCCCTAAATGGACCTACAGAAATTTAGTAGACACCCAATAATAGCAGACGAAAAATGTATTTTTTTGAGTTTTTCATTTGGAGAATTTTCTAAGGGTAGGTACTTCAATTGATGTTGCACTGGTGTAACACAGTGGTTATTGGAGATGGCTCATGGTCAAAACCCAAAGAAATTTTCCAAGGGGCTACAATTTCAAAGTTTTGGCACCAAGCCATGGTGACCGTGAGAGGAAAATATCGCAATCTGTGATTGCTGGGTTGTCCTGAAAACCTTATTAATACAATATTTAATTTAGTGTCCACAAAGGAGGTATACGTTAAATCTGTCATAGTCTCAAATGTCCTCACATTTATGTGGGAAGAGTGTGGTGCTAGCTCAGGGGGGCGTTACCTCGTCATACTACCATGGTTCAAAATCAGGTGCTGCTGTTCTTGGATCCTGCCTTTAGGGTGGGTATTTTACTCAATGTTGTTCATGCAATGTTAGTTAAAATATCTTTTATTACTACCTAAAGATGAGATAAAAGTAGGGCGCAGTTCTCATTTACTACATGCTCTATTCACTGCTCAAATGATTGCTGAGGCATCTTTTCAGGCCAAGCATTACAGTCGACTTTTCTCCTTTTGAAATATATACCAACTGCTTTCTTTGTTTTGAAGTATATCTGTACAAACTGTTTTCTCTGAACTGTGATCCCTACTATGGGATTAGAATAAGGTTTGAAAAGGCTGCTCTGCGGAATAAGGTAAAGTAAAATAATGTGCTTCTTTTTCGGTTCTTTCTTTTTACAATTTAGATTAAGCGTGCAACTTTGCGAATGCTGCGGGTTACCTGCATTTGTTCAAAAAAGCGAGGGGTACTGGAAGGAATTCCCATACGAAAAATTTCGATACAATTCTACGCAAATTTCTATAGAATTATGGCCTGTTTTTATGGCCTTTAAGCTCTTTAAAATAACCTTTATAGAAAGTCTTCAGAAGCTCTTTTTTGTTTCACCACTCTAATTTTCTTTAGAGGCTCATTTACTTTTTGTTTCACATCTTGATTCTTCTATATAAATACATTTCTATACAATCAAAGCTTGTTTTCTTTAGAATTTTTTTTTGTAACATTTGGAATTGTATAGAATTTTGTTCTGTAAAATATAGAATTCTCTAGAATTTTTTTCTATTCTATATCGAATTCTACAGAAATTTTTTCTATAATATCTAGAATTCTATAGAATTGTTTACTAAAATATATAGAATTCTATTGAGTTTGTTCTATACAAAAGAGATATTGAAATCTACATTTAATTCTTTGGAACTCTATAAAATGTTTTCGTAAGGGTTGGGGGAATTATTTATTAAACTTCAAGGCTACATGTTTCTTTTTTAAATAACAAGACTTTTAGTCTGGGATATAATAGCATTGTAGAAATCCTGTGATACTTGGCTCATAATTGAAAAAGCTTGCTTGCACAAATGTACTTTAAAAGATGATTTACATTTTCTGGGAAGTTTATATCAAATTTTTAAACATACCTCTTTCTAGGCTTTTGTAGAAATAAACTAGACAAACTTTAAATTTTGATCAGTATGTAGTTGAACATTGAAGTTCTAGTTTAAACTACTTCCATACCTGGTCTGGAAAAGCTTGCTCACTCATGAATTTTTCATTTTTGATTTTTAAGTAAGCTTTTGCTATTTAGCATTTTCATGCTAATTGGGAGATTTGGGGGGTTAGATATTTTGCACAAAGACAATTAATTAGTCCAGTGGCAATTTTTCAGTGAATGAAATTGTCAACCTATATGCTGTCTTTACACTCAAGTTTCATGTACATTTTCAAAGAGGTTAGGTAGTAAACTATTATGCATAGTCCTTCAGGAGGGACGCAATAGCCCGGTTGGAAGAGTCATGGTTGTTTGGTTGGTTTTTTAGTGTTTTATGGCGCAAAGGCCATATTTGGCGATTTTGTGCCAGACACTAGCCATGCAATATCCAGTAATAGACTGACACACACACACACAATGAAAGTTTTACCTACACAGAAGAGAGAAATGCACCTTCCAGGAATCGCACCTGCACTGCCTTCAACTCGAAAGTTGCTAGCGCAGTGGGCATACCTAATGAGCCACAGTGGCCCCTTTGAAAACTTGCCTAACAAACTTAATATTTCTCAAAGTGTCAATAATTTCCACCATAATTGGTGTGAAGTGCTCTGTCTATTTTCGTGAGGATTAAAATAAATAAGTTACTGTGCATAATATACAACTTTTAGTGATTACAAGAGAATGGTCAATCTAAAGAGAGGTTCCCACGTTCAAGTCCTTATGAAATTCCTTGAAATTTGTTTTCCTAACTTGAGGCCTTGAAAAATCCCTAATTTTGTAAGCAACTGAGTAGAAATGTTACATCTATATCATTTGTTAGCATTCAAATTGTATTGAGAGTGCATATTATCCATCAGTATAAACTTATCTAATTTATTTCAGCAAAGAGAAGCAACGTTTAGCAATCTGCCAGAAGGCAATTTTTGTGCATTGGTAACTAACTTCTTCCATCTCTGTCTTTATGTTAGAGTTCTTCATTTTTAAATTTGTTTCTCGGAATTCATGTTTAACTGTAATTCTCTGATATTTCTAGATTGCACCTTGTATGAACTCCATTCACGAAGCTGTGGCAGTCAGATCTAAGGTTGTTACTATTGTTCATGGTAATTCCACCATTTTCACCTTCAGTCATACGAAAGTTTGTTTCCTTTTATCCCTTAAAACTGTCATAAAATAACATGCAGAGCAATTTTTTCTTGTGTACCCTCAGGGATGCATCTTTAAGTGTAGTAACATAGCACCAAATGATCTGTCCTCTCTTTTGTTTTACCCTCGCCTGTTCCTTTTCTGCCTCCCTCCTTGCTGTCAAGTTGGGCGCAGCTTGGCCAAATAGGAATCTTGCTCCATAAAACCCAAAATCAACCAACTTTCCTGCGCCATAACATATTTATGGTTTCTGGTTACTCCCTTTTACAGACACCTGACAGGTTTCTTTGAGATCCATCTTTTATCTTTCAAACATACTTGCTGACTATGTAATACCTCGTAGTTCATATTGTTGTAGAGAGTTGACTATGAAATTGTGGACAGCATATACAAAACTATTAAAACTTTCGATTCAAAATAATTTTCAACCTTTACATATCGCTTTGTAGTTATAGCCTTCCCATATCACTTTGTAGCCTTCCCATTTTGCTTTGTAGTTGCAATCATCCTATATCGCCTTCCCATTTCGCTTTGTGGTTGCAGCCTTTCCACATCGCTTTGTAGTTACAGCCTTCCCATTCCCATTTCACTTTTTAGTTACAGCCTTCACATTTCGCTTTGTAGTTACAGCTTTCAGATATCAGATACAGTTTTGCCAAATGCAACCAAAATCCAACACATTTCATCTCTATTTATATTCGCTATTAGGCAGCGAAAGCTCAGTTGGAAGTGTAACTTATAAGCAACTGGAGGGTTACGTATTCGAATTCAACCAAAAACTGTCTTGTACAAAGGGGGATGGTGCACGTTCAATCTGCCGAGGCCTCAAATAACCTAACGTTGGCGTGGTATGGAAGTTTGGAGAGTAGGATGCCAGCTCAGATGTGACCTCGTCATCTGACCGTGGTTTAAAATTATGGTTGTTGTCCTCGAATCTTTTCTTTGGAGTTTGATCCTGTACAGTCGCCAATAGCCTGCTGTGTAGCTCTAGGGAAACTTTAATTAAAATACCTACCTAAATTATTCGCTCTTCATTTCTCGATCCACTTCCCAAAACACTCAATGATTTTCACACACAGTGATTTTCTAATTAATCTTATAAATTAATGGCCTGAAAATTAAGTGTTTTTTCCATAAAAAACTGGTCAAAGGGTTTTCACCGCAAATCATGCTATCATCCAAATCAATCAGATCAAATCGAATGGGTATCGCACTGAAGGAATTTGCAACAAAAAAGCAACTAACACCAATTCAAGTAGATGGTACCAAAAGCACATATTTAAAACTTTGTAAAGATTTTATAGCAAAAATGAAAGTAGAAGCATACAGTAAGAAAAAAGACAGGCTAGATGAGTTTTTAGATGGATCGTTTAAAAACTGTGGATGAGGAAAACCCCTTAGTAATAATTACCAAAAAGGTACTGACAATGTTTCATGGTAATGCTGCTGTTGAGCAAAGCTTTTTAGATAACAAAAGTGTCTTGTTGAAAATTTAGAAGAAAATTCATTGGTAGCACAACGTTCAGTTCATTCTACTGATCTAAAACTATGGTGGTATAGAAAATATTGATATAACCACAGGAATGATTACAGCTATTCACAGTGCTTACGGAAAAAAAGCTGTGGCCTTAAAACAAAAAAGATTGGAGCAGAATTCTGATGAAATTAGGCAAAAGGTAGCTGCAGCTGAACTTAAACAAATGAAAAAAAGAAAATTGCAAACTGCAAATGATAAAATTGAACAATTAGATGAAGAAATTATGCAAATTGAAAAGAAAATGAAAATGGTGTAACTCCCCAATCCAACCACATTCGGAGACAGTTTTTTTTTTAAATAGACAAATTGAAAAATAATTTTTTTACCAACTTTCATTTGATGCATAAAAATAAAAACATTTACATTACAAAATATTTTTAAAGTAATTGTTGATTTTTTTTCTTCAATTTTTAATAAAATTTCAAGTATTCAGAAAACAAAAATAATGAATATAATATAGAGTATTTGTTTCATGTTCATCTACTTTGACATGATTGATGGTTTGTGTTTATTTTTAAAATTTTTATTTAGAAAACAGCTTAATAAAGCTGAAATTTGATGCTGGACTCCTCTTTTCTCAAGATTAGACTGTAAGCAATTAAAAAGTGTGATTTCAAGTATAATTGCATCTAACTGACCCACATAATCATGTAAAATCAGATCATGCATTTATTTTAGAAAGTCCCTAATAGGTCCCTAAAAAGTCCTTAAATGGACATACGGAAATTTAGTAGACATCCTGTTATCTCTACTATTATAAAAGGAAGTGTTTGTCTCTATATCTGCGTGTCTCTATGTACTGCCCTGACGAATCTGTGGCACTTACCATGGTGAGACTTGGCACACAGGTGATCCGAATTTTTTGTGATTTTTGACTGAATTTTAAAATTTAATCTAGAACATTTTAATTAATTAATAGTGTTTTTCTTAGAATGACAACACTATAAAAATATAACAGATTTAAAAAAAATTCAGTTTTATTTTGCTAAGAAACGATTTCTCCGCAAACGAAAAAAATAAAGTTTTAACTGGAGTCATGTAGTTTTTTTTCTATCTCCTAGATCGTCAAAGATAGAGTTAAAATTTCATCAGCTTTGAAATCTACGAAAAATTTCACATTTGATCGATACCTAAAAATATGATTATCTTTAAATAAATAATTTTTAAATTGTAACTTTTATATTTTTTCCTATATGACCTTCGCGATCGAGAAACCAGGTTCCATTTTCTGCGCTCAAATGTTTCCAGCAAAGGGAAGAGAAAGAAATAAATAAACATTTTGACCGGCATTGTTTAGTTCTGTTTTTTTTTTTTTTTTTTTTTTTTTTTTAAATAGAGATCGTTAAAGATAGATTTAAAATTTCAATGGATTTGAAATCTGCGGAAAATTTTATACCAGATGGATACCTTATGTGTTTAATTTTCTTTTAATAAGTAATTTTTCAGTTAAATATTTATATTTTCGCAAGATATTTTGTGACGTCACGCTGATTGAATCTCTTCGCAATTCGAATTAGGCCACATTTGACAATGACAAGGCCATCACAGGCAACTCAGTGATGGCTGTAATCCAATAAATTACGAATTCCCATTTGGTTTGCTTAGCAAACCATATGGATATTCGTAGCAATAACCTGTGGTTAGCGAGCAGTGGTCACACCTGACCCCACGAAAAGAACTGGCAACACAGTGGTTAGTGTGTTTATAAATCTTTTAAGTCTTGGGCCACAAGACCAGCTTTGTTCTAATTCAGCATATTGTCAGTGCATGTGGTTGTACATCAAAAATTCCATTATTTTATTATTGCTATATGTGGCATCTTGTAATTTCTATCTGCTGGTAAAATATCTTACTTCATTAGTCGGTCAACTTTTTTTCGTACGTTCTACGCTTTATGTAAAGTACTAAAAACGAAATTCCTCCTTCATGGGGTGTATTGTAAGTGAGTTATAAATGGAACTTTTTACATAAATGCAACATTTTGCATAATTGCAACTTTTTACAATTTAGCTTAAAATTAATTAATATAAAATTACTATTTCATTTTTTGCCCTCTGAATCAACCCTTCAATCACGTGTGTCTGATCTTGCGAACGCCGAAGTATTGCGGATCAAACAAGAAGGTATTCGTACTAACAGTGGAAAGTGAAATTGGTTGACACTCATGATAACCCAGAGCAAACTTGCGTAATCGACTGCCGAGTTTGCGAGGTGAGTTTCGATCAGCAATATGTTGTTCGCCTTGTAGATGACGTTTTAAAATCTCTGAATGTGAGCGAAAGGATTTTGCGCTTCTGCTAACTGATACAGCACATTATATGACTGCGGCTGGAATCACACTCAAGGTGCTTTATCCGCGATTGCTTCAAGTTACTTGAGTGGAACACTTGTTTCACAACTGCAGAAAAAGTCCAATGTAGCAATGTCAGGCAACATCAGTATCTATTGAGCTCAATTTTTTAATGTTAAAGAAATTACTGACCAAGGATCGGCTATTCGACGACTGTATTTAATGATGCCCAAATAAATTTTGAATTTTTTCATTTTTTACTAATAATTTATTTTAGATTTTAGTGTATCAAAAATAAATGCAACTTTAGGGAATAATAAATGCAACTTTTCCCATTTTTACTGCAACAAAAAAAGTTGCCCTAGTCATCAACTGATTCAATAAAAGTTAGAACCAAATGTACTTATATAATAGTAATAGAATCAAATCATAAGGAAAACGATTAGTTTTTTGCTCTCCTGAAATATGCAGATCTTAGATACAGATTGAGGACAAAATAATATGAACACCTGTGAAAAAGTATGACGTATTTCACACCTGCAGTACAGCCGCGCCACCTGCAACAGAAGTCTGCCACCTAGTGGGCGTGAAGAGGAAGGTATCAGTCTCTCAACAGCAGTCACCTACGTTGCATGCGTCTATCTAACTGTCTGTGATAAGTTGAAATGTCAGACCTGCCAGAGTTCCAAAGAGGAATGATTGTTGGAGCGCGTTTAGGTGGAGCATCGGTTATGGAAACAGCAAACCTTTTGGGGTTTACAAGGAGTACGGTATCAGCTGTTATGACAGCATACACGAAAGAGGGTAAGACGACCTCTTCAAAGCACAACAGTGGCCAAAAATCAAAGCTTGCTGATAGGGATAGACGGGTCTTGAAGCGCATAGTAGCACGAAAGCGCAAGCAATCGTTATCCGAGATAACATCTGAAATCAACAGTCATCTCACGGACCCCATTTCAACAAAAACTGTCAAAAGGGAACTTCATGCTGCGAACATTTATGGCAGAGTGGCAATTCGTAAACCCTTGGTACAGCAACTAATGCTTTCAAACGACGCCAATGGTGCAGAGATCACAAAAACTGGTCCCCACAGCAGTGGCAACAGTTAATATGGTCAGATGAATCGTCATTCACCCTATTTCAGACGACCGGACGCGTTTATGTCTGGAGAACGCCCAGAGAAGCGTTTAATCCTGAATGCCTCTTGCCGACTGTGAAGCAGGGGGGTGGCTCCATTACGGTATGGGGTGCGATGTCTCGGCGCGGTCTTGGGCCACTTGTTATTCTGCATGGGAGGATCACATCCGATCACTATCTAAGCATTCTAGGGGATCATGTCCAGACAGTATTCTCTGGAGATCGACCGCTTTTTCAAGACGACAACGCCCTTATCCACACTGCTAGGTGTGTTCAAGAATGGTTCGAAGAGCATGACGATGAAGTTGAACATCTCGCCTGGCACCTCAGTCTCCGGACTTGAATATGATTGAACATTTATGGGAATATTTGGAGCCCAAACTTCGTTCCCGATTTCCACCTCCGTCCAGACTTTCGGAATTAGAGACCGTTCTGCTGGAGGAATGGCTTAATATTCCTTTAAATATTGTCCATGACCTTTATGCATCTATCCCACGTCACATTAAATCTGTACTTCAGTCAAAGGGTGGTCCAACCCCCCTATTAATAAAGATTTTTCATTATTTCACAGGTGTTCGTATTATTTTGTCCTCCACCTGTATATTACCTCTTGCACTTTGAGTGACGATTTACAATTTTCTGTGGTATGAATGACATAATTTCGTATAAAACTGTTTTTGCATTTGAAAATACCGTTGCAGCAGTGGTTCTTAACTTCTCTTAGTGATCAACACCCCCTTAAATCTAAAAATAATTTCCCTCACCCACTTGGAAAATGTGTTTCTATTTATGTGGGTTCGTAAAAGGTAAATGATAAATAACTCTTAAAGTTTAAATTTAAGTTTAATTACAAAATTAATGTATTTACAGTATATTTACAAACATCTTTGACAATTAAGAATATCCGACAACTAAGAGGCCATCTGCCTAAAAAGTCATGGGCCGTCTGCCCAACTGCTAGCTTCGGTGTCTGGGGGAACATCTGCCTCATTGCTGCGGTCGCTTCTGAGCGGACGATTCCTCTAGGTGGCGTTACTGCTGCGGACGTATCAGGCTTTGGCGCGCTCGTCGCACAATCCCACAATCGGCTATCCTGACTGTAATTTCGTCCTCGAAATTCGCCGTCTTCAACATCAGTAAACAGGCCATAACATTCTCACATATCTGAAAATACAAACAAAAAAGAAGAAAGAGGGAAAAAAGGTTTATATACATTTTTTTTTTACTGTTGACCAGTGGGCCAGGGTTTCATGTAATCAGCTGCTGAAGTAGTTAGGTTTGGACCTTCATGATCGCCCACTTTTTCAATGGCATATCTGTCATTAGGAGACACTTTTACAACTCGATAGGGTCCCAAAAATTTAGGTTTCAGCTTAAGCTCAACTCCAAACTGCGTGCGCTGAATGGCCACTAGATCTCCTACTTTGTATACTCTAGATTTTTTTCTCCCTTTGTTATACTGACGTTTATTTTCCTGTTGCAATTTGAAAATATTGTCTTTTGCTTGTTCGCGTAATTCTTCTCTCTCCTTCATCATGAACTTTTCATACTCTTCTTCCAGTATATCTTTTATCTTCAGATCTTCTTTATTTTTCATCGTGATGCCAATCATCAGTTCGAATGGCGTATGCTTCGTACTTCTGGATGGTGTACTGTTTATGATACTTTGTAGATTTGGAACATATTTGAACCATTTGCTAGGCTCCTCTATTGAAAGTTTGGCAAGAACAGGAATCAGCAGACCAATGATCCTTTCTGCCTGCCCATTGCCTCTAGGAATTCCGGTTGTTATTTTACAATGTTCAATTCCCTGATCAGTACAATAATCAGTGAATTCCTTCGATGTAAACGCTGATCCCCTATCTGAAATTATTCGTGATGGGTTTCCAAAAGTAGCTTGTTGTAATTTCAGCTTTTCTATAGCATCGCTAGCCGAGGTAGATTTCACTGGGTACAACCAGACAAACTTCGTAAAGGCATCGACTACCGAGAAAATATGTTGGTATCTTTTATTCGTTGTTGGAAGGGGTCTCAAAAAGTCGATATTGTAAGTCCCAAGTGGAACGTTGTCTTTCGGCACTGGATTAAGAAACCCTTCGCCTTTTCCACGTTTTCTATTGCAGAGGATGCACTGTACGCAATTAGAAATAACGATTTCAACCTGTTTTCTTATTAGGAATAAAAAACTGCTGGTTAAGAATTTCCTCTGTCTTGGCAGCGCCAAAGTGACCTTTGTTGTGAACGTCTCTAATAATGTTATTTTGCATCGCTTGAGGAACCATTAGTAGTTCTTTCCCATTCTCATACTTGTACACAATTCCTGCTTTAATGAAATGTTCATTGTCATGTCCTTCTTCAACTAGAGTTTTAATTGCTTTAATGTGATCATCTTGATGTTGTGCAGCTTCTATTTGGGTTGTTAATTCTCCTTGTGCACGAGTTGTTATCAACAATATGTTCCTGCTTAGGGCATCCACATGCTTCATTTGGGTGCCTGATCTATGGACAACCTCATAATCATATTCTTCGAGTGACAATGCCCATCGAGCAATTTTTGGTGTAAGCTCTTTTTTCTGCATAGTCCTCTGAAATGCAGCGCAATCGGTCACTATTTTGAACTTAGTACCCAACAAGTAGTAGCGAAATTTTCGCAAAGCCTCGATTACAGCCAGTACTTCCAATTCGTAAGAACAATACTTCTCTTGTTGAGGAGTAGTCTTCTTGCTCATGAAGTGAATGGGATGAAATTTCCCATCATGAGCTTGCTGAAGCAAAACAGCTCCAAAGCCGTGGCTACTAGCATCCGTATGTAATTCTAAGGTTGCTCCTTGCCTAAAGAGATGCAATACTGGACTACTTGAGAGAATTTCCTTTAGCCTTTCAAATGCGTCGACTTGCTCAGAGCCAAATGTCCATTCGACATTATTTCGAAGCAGGTCACTTAATGGTTTTGCAATTCTTGAAAATCCACCGACAAATTGTCGAAAGTAAGAGCAAAGACCCAAAAAACTCATGACTTGTTTTACATTTTTCGGCTGGGGAAAATTTTTCACTGCACGCGTCTTGGATGGGGAAGGTTGAATTTTGCCGCCCTCGATAACGTATCCGAGAAATTCTATCGAATGTTGAAGAAATTGACACTTTTTAAAATTTATTATTACGCCGTATTCTGACGCAACCTTCAAAACCCTTTAAATTTTTTCCAGCCCTTCTTGTTCATCAATGGAAGGTATAACAATATCATCCATGTAAATTATTATAGTCTTGTCTCGAATTAAGTCTCTAAACACCGTGTTTATGTACCTCACAAAAACACTTGGTGAGTTACTACATCCGAAAGGTACAACATTGAATTCGTATTGTCCTACATGGGTGACAAATGCTGTGTAACGTGTCGAATTAGGGTCCATTGGTATGTTGAAAAATGCGTTTTTTAAGTCCAAAGTGGAAAAAACCTGTGCGTTTCCCAAGCAATCTAAAACATCTTGAATTAATGGGAGTGGGTGCTTATCTTTGATTAATTTTCGATTAACCGATCGATAATCAACGCACAATCTGTATGAATTATTACCCTTCTTTTTACACAAAACAATGGGTGAAGCGTAGTTAGAACAGGAGGGTTTAATTATTCCGTCTTTTAGCCATACTTGTATTTGTTCCTCAACTATTTTCTGTTCTTTTAAAGACATTCGGTGCGGTCTCTGACAAATCGGTATATCATCAGTTAAAATTAAAGTCATTTTTACTTCTGTGTCTTTAATTTTATGCGGCTTATATTCACTAATCAAAATATCTAACTCGTTTCTTATTTTAGGATCTTTTATATGTTGCAATTCAATTTCATCCATCAAGGAAATCGGCAATTCGGATAAAGGATTAAAAGTCAAATCATTTTCTTGAACATCCTGTGCACAAGGTGACGCAACGCCTATCATTGGAATATTAATGGCAGTCGCCAATAGTTCACACCTGTTTTCTTCTTTGAAGGGGGGAGGGGATACCAAACATCTGCCTTTCATTACTTTCGGATTCCAAAACAGTGGCTCCATTTCGGCAACTCGTTTTTGTTTTTATACTTTCACTTCCTGAATGAGGTCCCTCAAAACGCTTAGCTTTTATTTTTTCAGACTCTTTCACTTCCGAAGTGTGTGTGAAAGAAAGATTAATAGAATTTTCTCGAAAGCTCAAAATCTTTAAATCATTTCCTGATATTGAAATATTAAGCTTGTTAATTACGTCCATACCAATCACAATATTACAACACAAGTTTTCAATAACAAAAAACTCAGTGAGAATATTAAAATTGTCAATAGTAATTTCAGCACAAAAATAACCAAGTGATTTTACACTTTGATTTCCAATACCATTTAACATTATGTCACAAGGGGTTAATTCTGGTGCACCAATTTGCATATAAAAATCATATTTCAAAATAGATAAATCGGATCCCGTATCAATTAAAGCATCAACATATTTACTCATAATTTTAAGACATTTATACAACTTCTTTTCATGATTACTGGACATATTAATTAAAACTTTCTTTTCTTCATTTATATCAGTTTTTACACCTTTATTACATTCGAATTTACGGTGTCCATATTCATTACACTTTAAACATTTAATTCCTTTATTCTTATTTGGACACTCAGAAATTCTATGACCAATTTCATTACATGAAAAACATTTAACATATTGGTTAGTAACACTTTGGTGAGCACGGACGATCGACGGTTTATCATTGAATTTCTTGGAGCGCTGATGACTTTGTGTTTCAGCTGATTTCATATCTCTAGCTCCCGGTCTTTTAAGATGGAATCTTGCCGCCTCGTACTCATCCAATTTATTCACTAATTCGGCTACTTTATTCAATTTCGGTAATTCATCAATAAAATGCTCGCGCATTTCAAACGGTATTTTCCTTTTAATTTGAACCGCCACGATGAGATCTTTCAATTCTTCATATTTAGAGATACTAAGACCCACAACCCATTCTTCGAAAAAATTATCTAACTCGTAGGCGAAATCACGCCAAGATGCGGTTGTTTCTTTTTTATGAGTAAAAAAGTGCTGTCGAAACTGCTCCGGTGTTAGTTTAAATCGATTCAGTAAAAGTTTTTTTCTCGTGGTCGTAATCATTTGCGAGCGGGTCAGGCTCTCTTGCAATTAAATTTGCGATATCCAACGGTAAGACTCACAAGGAAAATAACCCAATTTTCTTTAGGCATTTCTATGCGATTAATTTGTTTTTCAAACAAAGATAAATACATGCTTAAATCACAGTTTCCGTCGAAACGTGTCATTAGTTTTGAAAAGTCAGTTTTAAGTGGGGAAATAAAATCGGAACTTCCAGTACTTTTGTTTTCTAGCTGTAACTTCTTCAACTGAAATTCGCGATCTGCTTTCTTTTCGTTTTCTTTAGCTTCCCTTTCGCGTTCCTTTTCCTTTGTTTCTCGTTCAGAAACAATCCTTTTTAAAAGCGTTTTTGTTAATTCCTCATTGTATTCATCGGCTTTCGTTATTAACTTAATAAGCTGCGGAATTTTGGTTCCTTCCGTTGCTATTAGATCTAATTCCTCTATCAGCGCTAGAAGATCGATCTTGCGTGCTCCGGCTAAATACGTAGCCATGTTAGTGTCAAAATGAAAAATCTGTACTCACAGTTCAGATGAAGTATTCCTCAAGATCCAATATGCTGAGTCACGGTCCTTTGCTCAAATGAAGTTCGCACCTTGAATCCGATGAGCATCAGACGAATATTGGAATTGTCCGCATCGAACAGTTTATGTAAAGTTCGCTTCTTGAAACTTTTAGGTAAAAACGGCAATCTTCGGCCTTTAATTAAATCCCGACCGAGCCCCCAAATATATGTGGGTTCGTAAAAGGTAAATGATAAATAACTCTTAAAGTTTAAATTTAAGTTTAATTACAAAATTAATGTATTTACAGTATATTTACAAACATCTTTGACAATTAAGAATATCCGACAACTAAGAGGCCATCTGCCTAAAAAGTCATGGGCCGTCTGCCCAACTGCTAGGCTTCGGTGTCTGGGGGAACATCTGCCTCATTGCTGCGGTCGCTTCTGAGCGGACGATTCCTCTAGGTGGCGTTACTGCTGCGGACGTATCAGGCTTTGGCGCGCTCGTCGCACAATCCCACATTTATTTAAGACATTACAGGCTATTGCTAGATATTTTATTTATTGAAAAAAATAAACACATATATATATATATATTGTAGCGAAACTTATTCACTTCGTCTGAAAATCGTGGCTCAGTCGGGTATTGCACCTTACTGCAAATTGGAAGGTACGGAGTTCCAATCCCACTAGAGGCAAGTGGCCTAAAAGTAGATTTCATTTTAAAGTTCCCTTTCTGTTTGTTTCTCACTTCTTCAGTAATATACTTATGTTAATATACTTATGTTAATTTCTAGAACTTTCGAATTCTCGAATGTTCGATTCATTTTTCGGAAAAGGTATAAAAGGAGATGTATCACTCAGTTCAAGGATAATAAAGTCTCGAGTTGAGATCAGCAATCTTTGTCCTCGCTTGCCTTTTGCAAATCTACACGACATTTTGGTGGAGGCGCCGGGTAAAATAAATACGGCGGAAGAACTTCGCAGAAGTCTACGTCTTCAAGGACTCCCTCCTGAGTTTGGCTCTTTACCGAATCCTAGTAGAGGCCCGAGGAAAATGTCTGACCATGAAGACACCGAGCAAAAGCTCCCAGTTGCCAGCTCCGCTCCAGTCACCATTGCACCAGTGCCGTTCCTGACCTACCAGCCACCCAGAAGTCCATGCATATTCTCTGGAGACGACCAACCAGATGTTCGCCGGTGGCTCAAGGACTTTCAACGAATCGCCAGCTATAACCGTTGGGACGAACAGATGTGTCTGGCAAACGTCATATTCTACCTCGCCGGAACAGCCCGACAATGGTTTGATAACAATGAGGACACTTTTACTGATTGGACTTCGTTCAGGAATTCCCTGAACAACACGTTTTGCCAAACAGATGACATAAAGCGTCAAGCTGAGAGACTGTTGGTTGCACGTGCTCAACAAATTGGCGAGACGTCTGAATCATACATCCAAGACGTACTCGCTCTATGCCGAAAAGTTGATCCTTCCATGCCAGATGTCGAGAAAGTAGCCCATCTCATGAAGGGGATTGCAGAGGACTTGCACCAGATCCTTTTAGTTCAGGACTATGAGACCGTCGATGCTTTTGTGAAACGCTGCCGTCAAATAGAAAGCCTCCGACGAAGACGTATCACCCGACCAAGATTCCAGAGGCTGCCAAATGTTTCTGCAGTTTCGGCCGAAACAGACATTAGTGATTTAGGATCGCTGGTACGAACAATTGTCAGGGAAGAGCTTCAAAAGCTCTTGCCGGAAGTACAAAACTACACGAACGACGACCCTGCTTCACCAACGGACGTCGCATCTCTGGTCCGGGAAGAAGTTATGGAAGCTCTAGCACCACTCACAGGTCCAAGAAGTCGCAACGGCCCTCCTCGAGTTTCAGTTCCAGTTGGGTCACAGCCAAGACGTGAGGCCAGAAACAGCGCCGTTCCACAGCGTAAGACAGATTTGTGGAGAGCTGCCAATAATGTACCTCTCTGCTACCATTGCGGACGCCCAGGACACGTGCTGAGGTACTGTAGGGAGAGACGACAAATATTTGCAGATACAAGAGCCCTCAGAACATCTAATCCTCGACGAGAAATTGACACTGAGACCCTACACAGCTTTGACAACTATGCACGACATATACAGCCTACTTCTTCCAGTTTCAGAAGTAGTTCACCATACCCTCGCCGCTCCTTCAACCGCCGACAGTCACAATCGCCTGTTCGCCGCTCCAGCCGTTCTCCACGCCGACCAAATGAGGAAAACTAACTCGGGCGACCTGTCCAGGAGGTAAGGCCGCAGTTGAAGAAAATCCTCCGACGTATACTACAACCAAGTTAAAGAAAAATTCCACCTATATCACAGTGAATGGACAATGTGTAAAAGCCCTTGTTGATTCTGGTGCCGATTACTCGGTCATATCTGAAGAATTACGAGTACAATTGAATACACCTATGTTTACTGAGGATGGACCTGTACTGAAAACTGCCTGTGGAAAATCTGTAGCCGCCTCAGGACGCTGTGTATTAAAAGTCGACTTGAATGGGACTGTGAAACCGTTTGAATTTCTGGTATTTCCACAGTGTAGCCACCAAATGATACTTGGATGGGACTTTTTCCGTGCCACTGATGCTGTCATAGATTGCGGAAATGAAGAACTTCAACTTGCAGAAATCCTTCCAGACAACCAGGTGTCAGGTAAATCAGATTGCTCTTGCACCTTGTTTGCCGCAACAGATTACGTAATTGAAGCCAATTCGACAAAGCAAATATGTACTCTTAATCCAGAAATTCCAGAAGCAGATAAAGCTATGATTATTGGTAATACAATTCTCACGTGTGAAAGAGAGCTGTCTATACCAGCCTCAATCGTTAACGTTGAAAATGGCTGTTGTAAAGTATGGGTTACAAATTTCTCTCGACGAACCCAACTGATACCGAAGGGAATGAACATAGCTTGCTTAACGACAGTAACAAACGATGCAATTTGTTCTTTAAGTGATGAAGATCGAGAAGGTTCTAAGAGACACAATTCCAGAAGGCGATTAAAACGAGAAACATTTAAAGAACTTTTAGATACTAAGCTGACTACTATTGAAGAAGACGAGTTATTGAATCTGCTGGAAGAATTTAGTGACATTTTCGACTTTAACAGGCAATTGAAGAAATCCAGTGGTAATTCTGTGAAACACAAGATCGACACAGGTGACAGCGTCCCAATCAAGCAGAGACCTTACCGTATATCAGCCACTGAAAGACGTGTGATTGGAGACGAAGTACAACGGATGCTAAAAGAAGACGTGATACAGCCATCAACCAGTCCATGGTCATCTCCAGTCGTACTTGTGAAAAAGAAAAATGGTGAATGGCGCTTTTGTGTCGATTACAGAAGATTGAACAAGGTCACTAAAAAAGACGTCTATCCACTACCACGCATCGACGACGCTTTGGATTGCCTAGCTGGTGCACAAATTTTCTCTATGATGGATTTAAAATCCGGTTACTGGCAAATAGAGGTTGATGATAAAGATAGAGAAAAGACAGCCTTTGTAACGTCAGATGGTCTTTATGAATTTAAAGTCATGCCATTCGGATTATGTAACGCTCCCGCTACATTTGAACGGATGATGGACACTGTACTACGAGGCCTGAAGTGGAATATCTGTCTTTGCTACCTAGATGACATCATTGTGTATGCACCGAATTTCCGAGAACATCAAATACGCTTGAGAAAAGTTTTGAAATGTATCCAAGAAGCCGGACTGACGCTAAATTCCACCAAATGCTCATTTGGCAAAAAGAAACTAACGATACTTGGACACCTTGTTGATCAACATGGAATCTATCCCGATCCACAAAAGATAGCCGCTGTAAAGAATTTTCCTGTTCCAGAAAATATCGCAGATGTTCGAAGTTTTCTAGGCCTGTGCTCTTATTACCGACGATTTGTCAAAAAATTCGCTGATGTTGCAAAACCCCTGCATGATTTATTGAAGAAAGATGTGAAGTTTTCTTGGAGTACTTCACAGAAGGAATCTTTTTCAACTCTCAAAAAATTACTAATAAGTGAACCTGTTTTGGGACATTTCCTTCCAAATGCAGAAACGAAGATACATTCAGACGCTAGTGGTTATGGCATCGGCGCAGTACTAATACAGATCCAAGATGATAAGGAAAGACCGATAGCCTACGCATCCAGGTCCCTGACAGCCGCTGAAAAGAACTATTCTACAACCGAAAAGGAGTGCCTTGCTGTCATCTGGTCGATCAGTAAATTCAGACCGTATCTATTTGGAAAACCCTTTACCGTAGTAACGGATCACCACTCTTTGTGCTGGCTAGCCAATGTTAAGGACCCATCTGGAAGACTTGCACGATGGGCTTTAAGGTTGCAGGAGTACGACATCACCATAGTCTACAAGAGCGGTCACAAACATTCCGATGCCGATTCGCTGTCGAGAAAGCCCCTTCTCGAAACAGTAAACGAAAACGGTGATGAAATCCCCTTCCTTTCAGCCATCACAGATTACAGAAAAGAGCAGCTAAAAGATAAGCAGCTGAAGCCCATAATTAAAATTCTTAAAAGAGGTGACGGATACCGAAGTTATCAACTTAGAAACGGTGTGGTTTACAAAAGAAACTATGATCCTATGGGACAGCAGTGGCTCTTGGTCGTACCGAAACAACTCCGCAGCGATGTCTTAAAGAGTCTTCATGATGCCCCAACCGCCGGTCACCTCGGATTCGCCAAAACCTACGACCGAATAAGGAGGAAATACTATTGGCCAGGACTATATGGGAGCACACGCCGATATGTGTCACATTGCCGAGAATGTCAAAGACGAAAATCTTCTTCGCAATTGCCACCGGGGCAACTTCACCCGATCAGACCCCCTGACATACCATTTGCCAAAATTGGGATTGATCTACTTGGACGCTTTCCAGTTACCCGAAACGGAAACCGCTGGATCATTGTTTGTACAGATTACCTTACGAGGTTCACTATCACAAAAGCATTACCAACTGCTGAGGCCACGGAAATCGCTAAATTTATAGTCGAAGATATCATACTGAAGCACGGTGCTCCCAGAGAAATGATAAGTGATCGAGGACGTTCCTTCTTATCCAATATTGTGAAAGACGTCAATCAATTGTGCCAGACGTCTCATCTTCTGACAACATCCTACCATCCACAAACCAATGGCTTGACAGAAAGATTTAACAAGACATTGGCAGACATGCTGTCCATGTACGTAGACGTCGAGCAAAGAAATTGGGATACCATCCTACCCTTTGTGACTTTCGCCTACAATTCGGCAAAACAAGACACCACAGGGTTCAGTCCATTTTTTCTCGTTCATGGCAGAGATATCCAGACACCTCTAGACGTAATTCTTCCGCTCAATACAGAAAATCACGACGATAATTACGTGCAACATCTGATCACCAGGGCAGAGGAAGCTAGACAGCTTGCAAAAATCCACATCCTTGACGCTCAACAAACTGATAAACGACGATATGACGAGAGACATCGACCAGTCAACTACAAGATCGGAGACTTAGTCTGGATCTTTACTCCAGTACGAAAGGTTGGACTGTCCGAAAAGCTCCTAAGACGTTATTTCGGACCCTATCGAATAACACGGCGACTATCTGACGTAACATACGAAGTAGAAAGTATGGAGGAGAATAGCAGACGGCGGATCTCAAAAGATGTAGTCCACGTCCTTAGGTTAAAACCCTATCTTGATCCAAAGAAACAACTGGATGACGGAAGAGAGCACAGCATTTCCAGGGGACCTGTTACAAGGAGCCAGATCAGGCTGCAGCGGGACGCTGCTTGGTCTTAAGGAGGGGGAAATGTAGCGAAACTTATTCACTTCGTCTGAAAATCGTGGCTCAGTCGGGTATTGCACCTTACTGCAAATTGGAAGGTACGGAGTTCCAATCCCACTAGAGGCAAGTGGCCTAAAAGTAGATTTCATTTTAAAGTTCCCTTTCTGTTTGTTTCTCACTTCTTCAGTAATATACTTATGTTAATATACTTATGTTAATTTCTAGAACTTTCGAATTCTCGAATGTTCGATTCATTTTTCGGAAAAGGTATAAAAGGAGATGTATCACTCAGTTCAAGGATAATAAAGTCTCGAGTTGAGATCAGCAATCTTTGTCCTCGCTTGCCTTTTGCAAATCTACACGACAATATATATATACATTTTTATAATATATATATATATGTATATATACTTACAAAACACTATATCTCTATTTTTAATGGCTACGTTGCTTATTCATAATAATACTTTTGAAGCGAGGCTTCTTTTTTAAATGAGCAATCACTTGCATTTAAGCGATTTCTGGCTTTTTTATATGTGCGAAAGTGATAAAAATCCCTTTTCGCACAGGTAGATGGTGCCAAAAATGTCTGCAACGCTGCTCTCGCCAGCTGTAGACAAAGTTCTAACTGTGTACACCACTTGTTCAGAAGTCAAGTTTTTCAAATTCGATTTGAATACGTGTATTGTCTCGTATTTGAATAAGATATTTTATTAAATTGCTGTCTTCTATCGAATCTGGGTGATATAGAAATGGATCCAGTATCCATGTCTGAACTTTCGTAAAGTATCCGTGAACGGATTCACTCAATTGTTAGAAGTGTATTGCCAATTTCAGGTATAATTATTATTTTCTTATTTTCCAGAACGATTGAATCAAGCTAAGGAAAGTTTGCTAAATTACCATTTTCAACTCGACGTTTCCAAATTATTAGTTTTTCAATAAATAAAGATAATTTTTTGAGCCGTTATTATGTTCGTACCAAATTCTTGCACCTCTGGAAATGCTTACTTGCATTCTTTCAGGGTTGCACCCACCCCATGTTAATTGTGTGTGCCCCACCACCACCATCCGAGAGTATAAATTTTGCAATTTTCCTTTCGGCCATTGAACGGAAAGTAGACATTTTACTTTTTTAATAAAATGTGTCTACCATCATCCACTTAACAGTCTTGTTTCTAAAAGGGACGGGAGATGCGTTGATATTTCCACGCCATAAGAACTTTCCAGTTGAAACTATTGTCGCTGCAATCATCCTCCTGTCTATCGCTGGATTCGGAATTTGGCTACGCATAAAACAAGCTCTACGTAAGGAAAATTTTTTCTTGGCTCCTCTCTACAGCATTTTATTTATAAGCCAGTAATTGTCCTGTTTCTCTGCTTTTTTAGGGCACAAAGAGAAGGAAGAAATTGTCGTTAGTAAGTTAATATTAATTTTATTAAGATAATTTTGTTATACTGTGGTGTTCGTTGGTGTGCAATTAATACAACATGAATTAGAACACAATAATTTATTCCACAAGACTAACAACAACCGAAAGGGAAAAGTTAAGAAGTAAGAATATTGATACGCGCTCCGTTCGCAATGCTTCGTGCATGCGCATTACAAACTTGCGCCGAGAGAGAAAGAGAGCGATATTACGCGAATCGTCTGCTTCTGACAAGAACAACGAATTTCAATTCGTACTCTCCACAGAGTATCCCCCCAGTGAAAGAGGGATACCGAGTAACGATATACAATCATAATAGAGGATTATATACATTGAAAATATAAAAACACAAATTTAAGAAAAATACGCACATTTTCGTTACAATAGAATGTGTTAAAAAAATTGAAAATGAATGAGTAAACACAAATATACAATGATAATCGTTAATATGTGCAAATATCACATTAAATATATTCAATAAGCCTTTTGGGGAAATGTACAGTTCTTCCACTTCTTGTTGTGAGAGGTTGAACAGATTCCCTGGACTCTGTAGATTTAGAAGGCAAAGATAAATTAATGTTGCTATCGTCACGCAGAATATGAGCAGGTTTTACTCTGTCTAACGTGACAGAAATTGTTTTGCCATTCACAATAATCCGACAGTTCTTTTCCGAACGATCAAGAACAGGATGTGGTCCAGTATAAGGCTGAGACAATGGAGGTTTGTGACAGTCCACACGTAAAAACACATGAGAACATGTTTCCAATGAGGGATGAATATAGATTGAATCCTTGCAATGTTTTGATGTTGCAATTGGATTTAAAGTTTGCATCAAGGTGCGAAGTTGATCTACGTATGATGGAAAGGCTGTTGCAGAAACTTGTCCACTTAAGAAAATGTCAGATGGTAAACGAAGTGTTGTTCCATACACAAGTTCTGCACACGTAGCGTTAATATCGTTCTTTATTGCAGATCGCAATCCTAGCAAAACAATTGGTAGTACCTCGGTCCATTTTGTATGCTCATGGCATTTAAGAGCACTTTTGAGGTGACGATGAAAACGTTCTATTAACCCATTAGATTGGGGTCTATACGCTGCGGAATGGATGTGGTTGGTTCCAAGCACTTTAGTTAGCTGTCTAAAAAGATTTGATTCGAAACTTCTGCCCTAATCTGTTGTTATTGTTGTAGGACAGCCGAATCTGGAAATCCAACCACTTAATAGTGCTCGACAAACTGTTTCGGCAGTCATGTCAGTAGTCGGGATTACTTCAGGCCAGCGATTGAAACGATCAGTTATCGTGAGACAATAACGTTGGCCGTCAGATGATGTCAGTGGTCCAATAAAATCCAGATGTATATGGGAAAATCGAGCATCTGGTAGATTGAATGTACCAAGTTGAGTCTTGGTGTGGCGATGGACTTTAGAACGTTGGCAAGGAAAACAACATTGTACCTGCTCTTTAATCCATTTGTTCATTGCTGGCCAAACATATCGAGAAGTTATCAACTTATTTGTAGCGAAGATTCCTGGATGGGAAAGTCCATGAAGTTGGTTAAATATGATTGTGGGACAAATGGTCGAGGTTGTCCGGTGGACATGTCGCACAACAGTTCCAAATTAGCGATTGGAAAATAAGTCTTTTCCAAAATTAGTGAAGTGTCGTTTTTGGTTAGAATCGCCTTTAACTCTGAATCATTCGCTTGGGCTGAAGCAAATTCTTGAAAATTTAATGGAGAAGAGATAGTGTCAATTTCTATGCGAGATAATGCATCAGCGACGACGTTATTAGTGCCTTTTGTATGGCGGACATCTGTTGAAAATTGAGAGATATAGTCCAAATGACGGAGTTGTCTTGGCGAACACTTGTCTGGCTTCTGCTTGAAGGCGTAAATCAAAGGCTTTTGATCGGTGAAAATGATGAAATCACGACCTTCGAGCATATGTCTGAAGCGTTTGACAGATGAGTATATTGCTAATAGTTCTCTGTCCTACTTGGACCAGTTCCGTTGGCTTTTGGAAAGCAGATAGAAATGAAATAGGCTCCCAGACATCTTTATTCAGTTGCATAAGAGTACCACCAACAGCTAAATCGCTTGCATCGACCCAGACACTCAGCTTCGCTCCAGATATCGGATGTTGCAGAAGAGTTGCACTTGCTAAGGCATTTTTAGCATCCGTAAATGATTGCTCTGCCACATCAGTCCATTGAAGTAACTCATTAGGTTTGGTTACTGTAATTCGTTTAGATTTCTTTTTATTTTTGACGCCTTCTAAGAATTTATTTAAAGGGGCTAATATATGAGCTGCTTTGGGTACAAAACGTCTGTAGAAATTAAATAATCCAAGGAAACGCCTTAATTGTGTGATAGTGGTTGGCTTTGGAAAATTTTTGATGCATTCTACACGTTCTGGCAGAGGCTCAATACCCGATTCGGAAACTTTAAAACCTAAGAAATCAATGGAGGAGACTCCAAAAACACATTTTGATGGTTTTAAAGTAAGGCCATAATGTTGTATTCGTTCAAATAAAATCTGTAGATGTTCGATATGCTCTTCTGATGATCGAGAAGTCACTAATATGTCATCAACAAAAGCATAAACGAAAGGGAGGTTTCGAGTTACTTCATTGATAAATCGTTGAAAAGTAGATGCGGCGTTACACAGACCAAATTGCATACGTAAGCTTTCGTATAAACCGAAGGGTGTAATAATGGCAGTTTTATGAACATCCTCTGGATTTATAGGGATTTGATGATACGCTTTAATGAGATCTATGTGCGAAAAAATTTTGGTTCCATGGAGTTCAGAAGTAAAGTCTAAAATATTTGGTACACCGTAATTGTCTTTGATTGTTTGAGCATTAAGTGCTCGATAGTCACCAACAGGTCTCCATTCAGAGCTATCTTTTTTCGGTACCATGTGCAAAGGAGATGCGTAATTGCTTTTCGAGGGGCCTAATTGGATCATTGTTTTGAATTCCTCCTTAGCAATGTGTAAGCGGTCAGGTGCAAGTCTGCGGGCTTTGGCCGTTACGGGCGGACCAGTCGTGTTGATGTAATGAACAACTGAATGTTTTATCTCCTGATCCGGGCGTGGAGGTCGTGTGATTTCTGTAAATTCCATTAACAATTTATGGTATACACTATTACCAGATACCGTTTTTACGGAATGGATGCTACTGTTGCGCATTATACCGTCAGTGTTTATGTTGGTTTGTGCATCATTCAATTTATGCTGCACCAAATTTGGCACTAGGTTAAAATTGTACAGAAAATCGGCGCCTATTATGGGAGTGGACACATTTCCAACTAAAAATGTCCATGTGAATACGCGTCTCAAACCCAGATCTAAGGAGAGAGTTTGTGAAGTGTATACATGGATGGGGGAAGTGTTTGCTGCGGAAAGAGTCATTTCCGAGCCATTTCTCCTTTGTAATTTTGATGCGGGAATTATGGAAACGTCAGAACCTGTGTCGATTAAATACTGTATATTAGTACGTCTATCGCGTACGAATAGGCGATGCGAATTTTTGGGCAAGGTGGTAGTCGCCTCTACACCAGGCCTCGGTCGTTTTTTTTTAATTTGCAGGGAGGTGTGCATTTTTGGGTCTTTTCGCCAAATTTAAAATGATACCAACATTGGTCGTGTTGGTTTTGGCTGGATCGCGATTTGCTGCGATTACCTCGCGCGTGATGTTGCTTATTATGACTGCGGCTTCTGCCACGAGAAAGGTTATCTATGCGCAGATTTAATTTTTCAATTTCTGCAAATAATCGATCTTCCATGGAAACTGAGGCAACTGAGCAAGCACTTACCGGCATCGGCGTCACTTCCAGTACTTGGTCGGCCACTTCCGCTGCTTTCTCGATCGTCAGAGGAGTTATGGCTGCAAGAATGGACTGTACTCGCGTTGGCAGATGCGTTTGAAAAAGTTCGAGCATGAGCTCGTCTGGCACTTAATGCGATTCGGCACGTCGCTTCATGATGCGGAGCAATTCAGTAGGCTTCCTGTCTCCTAATTGTTCGCCAGCTAAAAGTTTCCAAATTTCCTGGTGTGATGATTCGCCACTTTGGTTGATTAGTTCCCTTTTGATATGTTGGTAAGGGTCGGTCGGGTCCGGCTTCGTGATGACGTCGCGAACTGTCGACGCTGCTTCTGGAGGAAGGTTGGATGCAATGTAGTTAAACTTGGTACGATTGTCCGTTATTGGTTTGGGTACTCCTAATTCGAACGTACTCTTACACATGTGGAACCAAAGTGTAGGGTCGCTGAAGTTGTAGGACGGAATTTTCACCGCGCTGACGTCGGTCATTTTTAAGTCCGAGGCTTCACAGCACGTTGAAGAAAAATAATGGATAATTTTGAAAAATATATCCGGATTCAGGTATTGTGCGTTCTTTAATAGCGGGTCACCATTTGTGGTGTTCGTTGGTGTGCAATTAATACAACATGAATTAGAACACAATAATTTATTCCACAAGACGAAGAGAGACACAAGACGAACAACAACCGAAAGGGAAAAGTTAAGAAGTAAGAATATTGATACGCGCTCCGTAAACAATGCTTCGCGCATGCGCATTACAAACTTGCGCCGAGAGAGAAAGAGAGCGATATTACGCGAATCGTCTGCTTCTGACAAGAACAACGAATTTCAATTCGTACTCTCCACAATACCTATGATTGGGGGGGGGGTAGAAGAAGCTGAACAATTTTGTTTTTAACGAGATTCCACGTCCATCAAGATAATGTCGATCTTTTATGACTACGCGATCGGATCTGTTTTCTCCTAATGATGAGATATCTCGTTATTGCACAAAAGCTGGGGGGCACAAAAGCTGACCGAAGGTTTAAACATTTGGGGGTTCTTTTCCATGCTCTCCCATATTAATAATGAAATTAAATTATGCCATGTCGTCTATTGATAAAAAGATGTTCTTCGTTTTTAATTGAAAAATATAAATTCAACATTTTTCTTCCATTTATTCAGACAAGACCAACAAGATATTGTTGTATGTGTCTTGTTGGCCAAAATAGTTGGGGGGTCCGTGCCCCCCCCCCCTCCCGCCCATGACTCCGCCTATGCTGCCACGTTCCATTTTTGCTATTGTAAAAAATTTGCCTTGTAGTTTCTGCCAGTTATTGCCATTTTCTGCCAGTTATATCCAGTTTTCTGCCAGCAGAAAGCCAACCCTGGTCGTGACATAACCCATGATCTGGTATTTGTATAAAAATAAACGTTCATTGATGTGATACAATGCGTAAGATACAAAATCTACAGAAATCCATGCAGCTAACAAGCTGTTTGTGATATTCACTTCAAATATCTACTGTATAACTACTAGAGCGTACGACTATAGTGTGTCTCTCGGGCTGGTTTGTTTTGGGTTCCATTTCTCTAGGGCCAAACACTAAGAAGTGGGAGGAAAAAGAAAGAGTATGAAGTTTTGAAACATCCTATATACTTAATGTACAGAAAACCATTCCAGTCAACTCTACAGGGCACATCTTTAGGTGTGCACAGGCTTCCCGAACCCGAGGTACCCTAGTGATCTATTCTTTTCCCATGGGGTTGACTGCCTCTGGGGTAAACATGGGGTTCGCAACTCAGGATACCCAAGTGAACTTTCTCACCTCCATCCTTTCTTTTTCCAGTTACTTGACGTTGTCTGTCTTGTGTTTGGTGCAGCTTGGCCGAATATGCGCCATAAAACCCCAAATCAGTCAATGCAGCGATCAGGGTTGAAACTCAAACTAGCATGCGTTCCCGTACCTTTTTAGTTTTACATTCCTGCTTACACGTTCACAGATTTCATCTTTTTCTAAACTAATCTTGGAATAGTAATTAATTTAATCTTTTTGTAAAATTGATGTATTCAGAAATTTCCAAGCATCGGAACATTTGGAAGGGCTTAATTCACCTTGGGAGGGAATTTTGGCAGGAACCCTTTCGTCTGGAAACTTCTAGTCTACCAGTCATGAAAATCATAAAAGTCACAAATTCAGAAAATGGCCACGAAAAGCATGAAAAAGTCACAAAACTAGCCTCACAGTCATGAATTTTTCTGTTTTTTTAAATATTTCCTTTTTAAACTCTGTTTGATACCAAATTGACTTTTGGAAATAGTTAAGATGTCACCGGAAGCTTGTTTAACGTTATGAGCATCAACTAGCAATGTCGTGAATGCCACCCTGCTATTGTTTCTGCGGATTTGTCGTGCATGAGCACAAAAGAAGAAACATCTAGTACAATATTTTACAATGCTGTTTCCAAAACAATATTAACTGATGCTGTTTCAAGTGGGTAATATATGGTAATTATACCATATATTAGTATTCAAGTGGGAAAAAAATACGATTGGACTTAAAGTACAATCTTCTGTCCCTGTAATGATTCCTATTCCAAGCCTATATCCCTAGCTTCCATAACCTATTCCAAATGAATCGGGTCATTTATCTATGCACTACCTTGCAATAATGACAATAATGGACCGGAAGCCAACGAATTTGCATAAAATCCGACTGCATGTCAGATTTTATGCAATGATTTAATGCAGGTCATGTGCAAGGTTTAAATACGATACGCAAAGTGGTAACGTCGTTAGTTCTGTCTGAAATTGTGACAATATGTCGAAACGAAAGGAACTTAGTGACTTTGAAAGAGGTATTATAGTTGGTTGTTACATTAGTGGCAAGTCTATTCACACAATTGTGGTAGAATTATCACAGCCACAGTCAACTGTCGGTGATTTGAATAAGTGGAAGTCTACAGCAGTTGTGACACGAACTGCACACGTTGGTCGTCTCCATAAACTGACCTAACGGGATCAGCGTGTCCTGAAGCGTAAAAAGTTCGTAAAAACCGCAAGAAACCACTCTAAATCATCAACAGTGAGTTTCAACTGGCAGCAGGAGTTACGATGCACCCCAATACTTTGCGGAATTAACTGCACGCCCTCAATATCCACGGATGTGATGCTGCACAAACCAAAAAACACCCCATCCAACAAAGCTGGTAGGCTCGCTTGGTGTTTGCAAAGTCGCAACTCGAGTGTGGACCACTGGTAAACTGTTTTATGAAGTGACGAGTACCGCTACAAGCTCTTTCAGTCAGATGGACGTGCTTGGGTATGGCGAATGCCAGGCTAACGTCTGTTGCCCGAGTGCATAGTTCCAATTGTCAAGTTCAGTGGTGGTGGTGTACTTGTTTGGAGGTGTATTTCGTGGTATGGCCTGGGACCTTTGCATGTTGCTCATGGTCAATTGAAAGCCGATGCCTACATGAACATTTTGGACCATCAGGTTCTGCCTACGCTCTGGCAATTTTATGGAATGAACGAATGTTACTTCCAAGACTACAACGTTCCATGTCATGTTGCACCTCTGTCAAGCAGTCATATGGATGTAAAACGTCTTCCCTTCCCTGCTCAGAGTCCCGACCTAAACCCCATAGAACATTTATGGGACGTGTTAGAGCGACGTTTACGGACCAGGGAACCGCGTCCTTGTTTAAAGTTGCCCATAAGGGTTGCTAGTCTAATTACAGCACGTGGGAGACCATACCCCTATTAAAGCATGTATTCTAATGTAATCTAAATACCACTCACTAACTGATCACTACCTCAAGAACAACAAGTCCTAGGGAGATGAAATTCTGCATGGTGATTCTTATACTGCAGAAAAAGTATTTTTTTAAAATATATATAAAATTAATGTGCTTTTTCATTTTGGGTTGACATATTTTCTCGATGATGTGCTCTATTCATCCCAACCACACTTATTTAAACTGGTTCAGTGTCTTTGCACTAGACACGGGAGTGTGCGTTGGTGTTTGTTAGGTTCAATGTGTTGTGATTTCTTAATTTTAGAGTTTTCTCGCAGCTAATTGTTCCCATTTTTCAGCATCAGAAGTTATTCCCCTGACGCTTCAAAAGATCAGAGTCTATGTGTTTGATTCGTGGAATGACACCGCAAGGCAAAAGCTTCTCAAAGACTTCATGGATTTCTTGCAAACCTGCGCTGAATTTGAGGTGGTTAACGACCTGCTGCATCGGTTCCTCGCTGACCCAAACCACTGGACAAAAGAAATCTTCGACTACGAGTGTTTTAAAATGGGAGACTCCGGTGATTCGAACAAGAAATTTATATTCATACACTCCGGAAAATATAAGCCTGATGCCAACTGCAATGTGAGTACTACTAGAACTTTTATTTTTTTTAAATCTCCATTAATACACAGGGTCCTTGCAAGTTCTTTAAAAGTTCAGAAACCCTTCGATATATCGTGATTCTTGGGACGAAGAGCAATATATAGTATGCGCAAAGAATCCAGTGAGTTATTTCACGTTGTATCAGCAGTTAATTGTGTTTTTATGGCCATATTTGGCCAGCCAGCGCAAAACTGGAGGTAGACAACGTCAAGTAAAAGGTCATACCCAAAGGAAGCTTTCACGTTTCATAGTCCTAACATACATTAAGCATTTTTTTATCTTGTGCATAAATTTCAAAAATTGTACAACTAATACTATCAATTAATTGCTATCATTAGCTCTGACTTAATTACTTCTAAGCTGTTTTGATTTCTCCGATCCGTCCATTTTTCATCACCAGTGAAAAACTCTTTCAATATCAGCATTTGAGCGAAAAACAAGCTATGAAATTTTATTAAGGTTTGGCACAACAATGTGTTTGCTTCTTAAATCTTTGAAATGGCCTCTGTAGCTATAGCCCAGTTGGAAGGGTAACGGATAAGCAGCCGGGTGGTTACGAGTTCGAAACTCTATACAACCAAAAACCGTCGTGTACTTGGAGGCTGGTACACATTAAATCTGTCGTGACCTACAATGTCCTCACGTTGGCATGGTATAGAAGTTAGGAGAATGGTGTGCCAGCTCAGGTGCTGACATTAGTTTAAAATGACGAAGTGTTGCCCTCGGATCTTTCACTTCGGTATTGATGTCAGATTGTTGTCTTGCTCCAGTGCGACGTTAATAACTACCTTAAGTCACTTAAACGTAAACCAACTTTGTTCCCTACTTCCTGTATGCAATATCTGGTAATAGATATTCCGCTATTGATTTTGTGCTTAAATTTCCTGTTGATTATTATAGGTTCATGGATGAGTACTTTTGAGTCTAAGCAGTCGGCATCTATTAGCAGTTCACATCGCAATGCATATGGCGGCATGTGTAATATATAATTTAGATTTCGAAATCTCAATTGATAATGAAATATACGGGAGAAATAGGAGGTTTATACGGGAGGATCTAAAAAAATTAGATCCCATACAGTAGTTCCCAGAGAATACGGGTCACGACCAGAACATCTCGAGCTCTATTCGTCCCAGAGATTAAATGAAGAGTCGAGCCTTGCCATAGATTGTTGCTGATTGTCTTGCTGTGTTGTCCTAAAAATAATGCACCTTTCATCGAATATAAGGTAACAATATTAGCAGTCACCACCCCTAGTCAAAATGAATATGGTCTTGTGCATCGATGTAGAGAAAGACTAAGCCACCTTGGGAATGTCAAGAAAAAAGGTGTTTACAGGGGATTCCGAGTCACTGGTATATACGGCAATGAACCCATTGGCTAAGGTAGAGCACTTGCCCCAACCCTTTTGCCTCCATGTAACATCAAAAGGCTTATATGTTAAAACTAGTTATAAAACTGAATCTAATTAGTAGAGATTTTGAAGTGGAAGTATGTATACAACTGTTTTATTGAGTCAAAAAGCTCATATCCCAGTGCTATGGCCTGTTTTTGACTTCTAACCGGACGTGCAGTATTGAAGAGATCCCTTTGCAAAGTGGACTAAATGACTGAAGGTCACCCCATCAAGGACTGCCGCCAAATTCCTGACAGCAACTCTACTTCCCAACTCTATTGGGCTGCACGTCGAATGGATGGATAAAAAACATATATTTACCATAGGACACAACTGATCTAGATTCTTATAGAAGAAATACACTTTTCATGGCTATATATGTGAGCAGAAAGATATGTATAACTGACTATTTCCATACAGGAATTATTTTCTTTATCAAAACAGTTAGATCATGTTTTAGGTTAATGTAATTACATACATTGTCACATTTTATCAGTTGGTGTTGAAGCACGCAACCCAAATTTGATTCCCAAATATTCTTTTGCAGAAAGGCAAGGCGTTTCTGTCAGCTTTAGATTCTCTGTTAAGGGATCAGATGAAGAGCCAAAGGGACTACTGTCACGTTTTTGTCGTTCACTTAGACCAACCCCAGTGCACGGATGGAACGGAAGAACTCGTCTCGTTGAAGCGCTTCGACATCCAAAACGATCAATTGATAGACTTGTGCACCCAGTTGGGATACCCTACCACACAAAGAGAAAAACTACAGAAGGATCTGGAAAATCATAAAATGTATGGCACCTGCAAGAAAAACAACTCTCAGAGGTCACGATTCCCAAAGCGCTTATAAAAATATTTTCCCCAATGAAAATGCAATATGTACCCATAAGGAAGTTTAACACTTTCTTTTAATTTTTAAAAATAAGGTCCCTGAAAAGTGGATGCTAGATCACAGGTTCGATTCCTCCCTGGGTGTATCTTCTGTGTTATTAAACCTTTGCTTGTGTGTACGTCCATTACTTGATGTTGTTTGTCTTGTGTCTGGCACAGACAAAAATTGCCGCTATAAATCATTAAAGTGTGGGAAGCATGGGGATATATTTATATTAAAGTAATACTTTAAAAAGTCTTTAGCTATTTATAGTGTCCATGACCAGTAGGCCTACTTCTAAATATCAAGACAGCCAAAGAAAAAACCCACTAGTAGGCCTAAACTACACCTTTAATTGACTGTGCCCAATGTGTGGCTTAACCATAGTGATTTTTCTACTAACTATATTTATGATTTTTTAATCAGACTATAAATTAGGTCTCACACTTACTGATAAATTTGTTAATATGATGATGTCATTTACTCAAGAAAAACTATGTAGGATGTCAACATGTGTTTTAAATTTAAACAAATATTTTACCTTTTGCTTTTATTTCGAAAATTCATTTTTTAACGGTATTACCATGTAACAAACTATGATTTTTAGTAAAATAAATATTGATTTACCATGTCAAAAATTCTGATATTTTACTTAAAATAAATATTAATTTGCATTTATAAAAACAGTGTATAAAGAAATTTAAATAAAAAAATCTGATTAAAATTTTTTTTTAATCCGATTATTTGCTTTTTTTACACCCTGATCTGAGGTATTATTTTTATGAGTGAACTTCTTTTGCGCTAAGGATTGATTAAACTATATTTTATCTGTCAGTTAAAGAGTATTGCTTTAGTTTATGAAACTAAATTTCAAATGTGCCATCTTCATGTCCTGTAAAGCAGTTATGTATTTTTCTTCTGTATAAAATATAAAGACAACTACAACACAAATTCACATAAAAAAGTTTTATTTGCTATTAATAAAGCTTTCTAAAGTATACATGATCAGGAAAACAATTAAAATTAACAACAACAAAAAATGTGTTTTCTATTGCAACTGAGCACAATAACTGCAGTACAGGATTAAGACATATTTCCAGAATAAATAAATTAATGAAATATGCCAAGGGGAACGAACTAGGTTTTTAATTTTAACCTAACTCTTTCATACTCTTTACTGGAGAGTTCACTTAAGCACAATTGCTCTTTTAGAAGTTAAACTCATTGAAAGTAAACAATACCCCAAAACTATCCTATACTTTTGCAGTTATGCCAACTCAGTTACAATTGTCACAAACGAAAATGGATGTATAAAGAAGTAACACATATCAACAAAAGGTTGGATTTGTTGGTATGGGAACTAGATTTATTCTTGGTCGTATTTGGGTGTGTTGATTTCAAAATAATTTTGATTCACCGGTTTTAGACGAATTAACTTTTTTCCAGATTGGAGAGCAATACCGATTTTCTTCGTTTTTTTTAAATTATTATTTTAGTTTTAATTGCTTTGTTATTGTTCATACTTTAGAAATCGATACATACGAGGATAATGGTGGCAAATGACTTCAGTATTGGACATAATGCCCGCAGAAACATACTGAACTCCTCAACCATGTGGTCTAGGGTTTAATAAACACCATTAAAGAAATTCTGCATTCAGACCAATTCTTATCTTTTGCTTCCATGATCCCAAACACAAAATATCTTGAGATCTCGGGAGGTAGGTATTAAATTAACGTCGCACTGGTACAACACAATGGGCTATTGAGATCTCAATATGACTAATGCATATTGAGATCTCGGGAGAGAGAGATCAACTGCAAAAAATAGCTTTGGCATCAAGCTTAAAAAACATGAATTGGACTAATATATTTCAATTTAAACCATATCTTCACACAAATATTTGGCTGATACAAATTGCAGGCATTAGAAGAAATTTACATCGACATAACATTTTGATGATTTGCGATTATTATGATAAATAATACTAGTTGGAATATTTGTCAAAAAATTATCAGGAAAAGCATCCAATTCTTGGATATAGTGTGGCTCGGGAAAGAAGGCAGAGGACCTCAAGGAAGTCCAATAGTGCACCGGTGGTTCGGTTTGAGTGGAAAGGGCTGCTAGATACATACGAATGCACTGTCATTATTTGTTTAGTGAACTCGTAATCACTTCTATCGCTCCCGGCACCGAACATTCAACTCGCCAAAAATAGTGAGAAGTGTGGAACGTGTAAATTCGAGCTCGCGATTAATGCGACGATTTAGTTTTATTTGAATATTTACTGTTCGTACGAATAGCCCGTTGTGTTACTTCAGTGAACCGTTAATTAAAAACTACCACAATTTTTATTTTATATCTCAAATCGCAATTCTGATTTGAAATGCGATCCAGTTTTCAGAACAGAGTTCAACGATCGACGCCATGTAAATACGCTGCTGCGATAAATGTCTTGCGTTTTGAATTCCAGTATAGCTTCAGGGCCGCCTAGCCCGGTTGGATGGTTACGGTAATTTTTAATTAGCGTCGTAGAGCAACACAACTAGCCAGGTTCGAAGAGTAACGGATTCAGCAACCGGATGATTGCAAGTTCGAATCCAACTAAAGATCGTCATGTACAAAGGGGATTGGAGCACGCTGAATCTGTCGTGGCCTCAAATGTCCTCACGTTGGCCTGGTGTTAAAGTGGGGTTGCAGATCAGGTCTCTGCTCGTCATCTGACCGTGGTTCAAAATTACGTGGTGGTGTCATCAGTTCTTTCCCTTCGGGTTTGATCCCGGATCGTCGCCAATAGCCCGCCGTGTTTCAGCGCAACGTTATTTAAAATGTCTATCATCAAGTAGTTTCAACATGCACCATTTCCGCAAAACAGTTCACTTTAGAAATTCGCAGGACATTTGGGTCCTTATGTACAATCGACGGAAGAAAGTATTTTTTACTAATAGATTGTTCATTTTTCTCTTCCTTGGCAATTAAGTGTACTGAAAAATTTCTACCGCTATCTCTGAAATAGAACGGAAAATCAGTATTCATATTATCCGTCGGTACCGGGAATGTCGGTAATTTTGGTTGTTTGAGGTCTCAAATTTACCCAGGAATGAATCTTAATATATATATATCACTGTGTGTTGGCCAGTGCTCCTTTATTCAACAGGAAATACTCCCTAAAGCATACAATTTTTTAAACACATTTCTCATTCACGGTTGTATTTTTAGATTACATCAAAGAAATATCCTTCCATTCCTTGTATTTATATCAAAAATAAGTTCACACTCCATTCTTTCACTAAATATATATTATCCTTGTTCTACATAAATATTTACACGCATATGTTCGTCTTATTTTACAGAAATTGAATCTACAAAGTATTCAAAATGACACACTAAAAAGCAATAAAAAAAAGAACAACTTATTCGTTTTACCGAAGTTAACGGATAACTGATTCAAAGTACTTAGCAAAAGTAATTAAAATGTATTTGATGAACACTTGAAATAGGAATTCATACACCCATAAAACTTTTGAGCATGGAGAAACAGAAGTGTTAAGAGGAAGAAGTGATTTGAATGAAACATTGTTTCCACATAACACAAAATGAAAACTGAGTATAAGGCGTTTGCTCTGAACACAGTAGAACCCCCCGCCCCCTACATCCAGACTCATTGGATCACTAAGGGCCGACTGGTTCACGAACCCGAGGTACCCTAGTGATCTATTCTATTCTTTTCCATGGGGACCTTTGGGGTGGGTCGCGACCCCAGAATGCCCGAGCGATCTCTCTTCGTCCTCTTTTCCCAATTACTTGACATTGTCTTGTGTTTGGCGCAGCTTGGCCAAATATATCCCTTTAAACACGTATTTTCACAGAATATGCATTTATACAGAAATATAATATGGATGGCCCTGATTATGAAACTTGAAGATATTGCGGCGGAGTTTAAAACCAGTTTTTTCTGTTCATTGCTAGCAGAATTGCTCAAGTTGAATGCTGATTGAAAAAATTATCAGAATCGTCCAATTTCTTTCATAGAAAAATGCAAAAATTATACGTGTATATATATCAAATAAATATGATTAACATTCATAAATTTATATTTCTTACTATTGAGATTCTTAATCAGATATGGAGAATCATATAACAATTTTGAAAAGCGTATTCTACTGTGGATACCTGGAGTACGGATATAAGGGATCCTGTTTCCAGATGACATTTGATGTTACTGATACTTCAAGAAAGTATCGAATTCTTTAATAGCATATAACTAGGGATACATAAAACTACCATTGCCAACTGAAGCTGCACATCTCCAAGATCACTCTCAAAGCACCGAGATGTCATTTGATCAGACAACGAATCACACTTTATTTTTCAAGAATAAAAGTAGAACAAAAAATATTAAAAGGAAGAATTTCCTTATTCCATTCTCATGACTAAATGCGACTTGAAAAGGATTTTGTTGAACACTAAACATTGACAAGATAACCACGATTTAGTAACTTCATAGAATGAAAATAAATTGGCCTGTAAGTTGAGAATATATATGCAACCTGTTCTCATATACAACACATATTTTAAGAGATTAAGTATTCAAATTGGAAATATTCTGTACTTTTATCTTGTGCAGATTTACAAGATACTTTAAAATATTAGGTGTAATCATCTAAGCATGTCTATAAAAATATTCAAAGGCGGGCAATTTTTTATGGTACTTTTGAAACTACCTTCAATGAGCAGTACAACAAATACTGAGCAAGAATATTCTGCAACTTACAAATTTTAATTTTTAGAGAATAGTTAAGAAAACAGCTGACTTTAAATCACTGTCAATAGAAACAGGCAACATCTATATATTTTGTAGTGCAGCAACCAAAGGTAGCAATGATTTTAGTTTTTATCATCAAGCCAGTGAGTGTAATTTAAAAACCATTATTAAATCAGTCGGCAGTATGAAAAAAAAAATAAGATGAAAAACAGGAAACACCACTGATTAAGTGATTTTATTATTAAACTCTCCCCAAGTCCTTTAAACTATGAGATAGAAACGTGTGATCACAAATTTTGTTAGCTCAATTTTTGAAGCCTTTTGTTTTATTCTCTACATAACGTGCCTAATTCATTTCGAATGTTTTTGTGCAATCTCTACTCCACTAGAGAAAGTAATGTTTGGTCTCTATGGCGCTCCAGATATTACTTCTCTAGACCTCAATTGAGAAAGACAATAATTATTCGAAGTAAAAAATGTACTGTAAACTAAAGCGACATTTATAACATGACATATTTTCCCTTATCTCCACTCAACTTAAAATAAGCATGATTATGATTCAAGTTAATATCTACTATTATAAAAGGAAGTGTTTGTGAGCACTGTCGTAACGAAACTATGGCACTTGCAATAATGAAATTTAGGCACACAAGTAGTCCGATTTTTTTGTCGCGGCCGAATTTTAAAATTTAATCTAGAACATTTTAAACTGAATTTATTATTATTATTTTTATCATTCTTTCATTTCTTCCGGAATGTGACATCAGAAAAAAAAACGATCCGATTTTGCGATTTTCGACCTCTGAAGTCACAACGTTTTTAGCCCGAATTACCTTTGGAACCATGCCAAGTCTTTCTATTCTAGCGTGTTTTGATTCACGTTGTTGATAACAGCCACCTCGAGGTCATCACGGCGTTTGCGAAGCAAACCAAATGGGAATACGTAGCAATCACCGGGGGGTTGACGATCAGTGGTCTCACCTGACCCCACGAAAAGAACTGTCACGGGCAACGCCGTGCTGGCCACGCTTTCTACAGGTTGCTTGTTTGGACGTTTTATGGCGCAAGGGCCATATTTGACCAAGCTGCACAAGACAACGTCAACTAAAATTGTGAAAGTGTGATTGGAGACAGAGGATGAAAGCAGAAAAGGATCACTCGGAAAGCCAGTATTCACCCAGGAGAGCTTCCCAGAAGTCATACAATATATTTATTTGGATTTTCGTCACATTTCAGACATCTTTAACCCTGAGCATTACAGTATGTAATGTGCTATAGAAAGTAGTATACTACAAGTGTATTATTACACTTCTCCTACAATAAAACATAGGAATTAATTTTGTCTATTGTTTAAAATTGCAAGAATTAATCTATTGGCCAAGATCAGGCCTGGTTAGAAATCATGCAGGGAAGAAAGACTGCAAGGGGAAATCAGGTATGAGTGTTTAGTTTAAATGCGTAGCACAAAAATTAATTATCTGTTGAAAAAATAAGTTGCTTATATTTTGATACGGATCGATTAAAAGTTAGTTGGTTTGAGTTTTAGGGTGCAAGGACCAATAGTGACAAGCGGTTAATTAAAGGAAACATCAGAAAAAGGGAGGGAGATAAAGTAACAAAACAATTTCTGTACTTGTAAGTCTGAAGGTTATAAAAGCTTTCTTTATACATAAAAAAGTTTTAATCTTGAAAGTCATGGTATGATACATGTGATGCCACTTTTAGAATCCTATTTGGACTCAATTAACAAAAGCTAAATGTGCTCAAGACAGCAAAATATCCCAATTTTGAAATTGTCCTAGTCGAAAAACTTTGAATTGTCAGACTTGAAAACATGTAACTATCTCATAACTTTTCTCAAAAATGTTCAATGTCTTTGAGGCCTTTCATTGCTGACTTACAAGTAAAACACACCAGGTCAAAATTTTCTAACAAGTTTTCCCAAAACCAGAATGAGGTAGATTGGTGAAGTGACTTTGTCTTGCATGAAGTCTATTTCGTGTAAAGAAATGCACTTAATGTGTATAGCACAGGGAGTAGAATTTGCTCCTTTGTCTATTCAGAACAACGCTTTCGACTCGTTTGTGCTTCAACTGTCGCAATAGTTTTAATTTCACTTGTAAGCCGTCAATGCATCACTTCAATGTTTGGATTCACAACAGATGTCTAATGTGGAATACTGCATATTATAAACAAGAGTGTCATCAAACAGTGTGGTTAGCTTGAGTTATATGCCATGTATTGCTAATGGGTAATTAAAGAGAACGACTATTTTCTAAACATGCCTTGATCTGCAAGCGACTTTTGTCTTTCCAATAGCAGAACATTTAATTTAAATAATTAGAACATTGATTTGCGTGATCAACCTGGTTTATAGCAGGTGCAGAGTTGACATAGGTAAGTATTATTTCACACATACATATAAAATCTATTACACACATTAATCACAAGAGTAACACATCACATTTTGTCAAGTATGAGCTGTAAAAATTGAGCAAATTCTAAAAATCACAGCTGTAATGTTTAATACAGATATGCTCACTATGACATTGAATAACATTTTTTTAGTTTTTTGTAAACAGAAACATTTTTATTCCAAACAATGAAACTATTTTTAAATATTTATATTTAGACTAAAACAACAGATGCCATATCTCAAGCCATCAGTGAGGTCATGAACATAGCTACCCACAATATCATGTTTTCAGCTCATGGTGCTTTAATTTTGTTTCAGGATTCTCAATTTTACATCAATTTGTTTTGTTTTTCATTTGCATCCAATTGTCTTTTTATTAAAACGCTGTTTATTTATTTTTCAAATTTACTGTACACCCAAACATTAGGGCATTAATAGTTTTACTGATTCTAAACTGAAGCGTGCAGTAATTAACTTTTAAATGTCACTAAGTCGATCCTTTGACAGCATGGGATATGGCATTCTCAATCATAAACAATACACTTAGGGTTTTCAAGAGATCCAGACAAAGAATGTGATACATGGCAATGCCTAAAATACTGCAATTCTTTTACTAGCACCTTTAATTTACAAAAACGTCACGTCTACTTTATCCTAAACAATGTTTGACAGTTGGCTACCCCATGATCTGCTAGTAGTTAGTTCTTGTATGATTTAAATTAATTTAAAAGGAAATTTAACTTATTTTTCAATTGATTTCACAAATGAGAAAAAGATTTAAACTTGTGCATAATAAAGTATCAAATGCATTTCACTTCATATATAAAAAATACTAGGCCAACCAAAATTGCAAAACCATTTTCATCTTTTTACAGAAGTAATTTTTTAAGTGTAAAAAATGGAGTTGATGCCATATTGTGTGTGGATTTATGCACATTCCATTCCTTCTATCAGTTAAGAAATTATCTCATTAGCACTCGGCTCACAGATCTGCAAACATATTACTCAAAAATATTCACTTTTCCCTGACAAAAAATTTAAATGCTTTTTTACAATAGAAACCCATAAATCTTGAATACTTTTCAAACCAATATGTGAAGAAAATAAATAAAACTGAATATAATTTTCCTTGAAATGAAGTTTTTTTTCCCGAGTTATCTAATAACTGAAATTTACTCATGGTAAAAAAATTATTAAACTTGCATATTGGTTTTAAAACCTACTCTGAAGAAAAACTGAAAGGAAAATCAAACTAGTTAAAGATGGAAGGTCAGTGCCAATTTTGAGTATTTTATTGCAATGATTTTTTTTAAAACTTGGGGAAGAAATCTTGTAAGTCAACCAATTTCCTGTTGCAGTGTGTTCAAAACAATAAATACCTGTTCAATTCTGATTCCTAGGATTTGTTTTACCAAAACTTAACAAACACTGAATGAAAATCCAGGTAATGAAATAATTTATTTTTAAAACAAAGCTTTTAGGTATTTGCTTGGAAATTTTTTAACGATCAATTTACTAACCAACTAAGATATCGTTCTTGTTCAAATTATAAGTTAATGTTTCCCATCTTAATCTAAAATTAAACATGAATGGTTTTGACACAACAATTTTAAACTATATTTCATTCATAAGCATTCTGTCACCTCCATTATGATCTATGACTAGCCAAAAAATTGATAGTCATCATGTTTGTTTAATATCTGTTTCCTGAACTTTATTCTATCTGCTTACTTCAAATAACAGAACTTTTTCAGTAACCGCAAGATTTAGTGTGGAAATGAGTCTCATTACAATTTTCAAAAACACTGACTAAATATATTGGGTAGCATTAAAAAATCCACAGGTGTTTTTTCTCATTTCAATTTCTTTTTTTATTTCCTTTCATTATAGAATACCTTTTATGGATGTTATAGATTATATTTCATCAAAACGCAAGTTGTAAAATAAAAAACTTCAGAAAAAATAAGAAGCTTTGTATTTACAGACTTAATTTTAAAAGGTTTGGAGAAAGTTTTAAAACTCACAATCCAATTAGGATGAAAAGGGACTTTGGCTTAACTCTGTGTGTGTGTATATATATATATATATTGTATGCCGCAGATTTCAGTTCAACTATATTTAAGAGAAAGAAACACATGGAAACAAACAATTCCTTTCTTACTTTTAAAATAATTTTTTTAAAATTAAGGGGCAATCCCACACATACCTTAAAAATGTTTTTCAATTTTTAAGGTGCGTATATTTCCAAGATAAGATTGACACATGGGAAAAGCTAAGATATTAAAATTAAATGTAACATTTTTATATGAATAAGTAAAAATGTATTAAATAATAAATATTTAAAATATTCTTTGGAATTAGAATTTTAACTATGAATAGGATCCACAGCTATACAAGGGCTTCTTTTGAAAGGTTTATTAAGTTTAAAAGAGGTCCAAGGCATCATCATAACACTGCAATAAAAAGGAATTAAAGGTATCCGAAAACGTACTAGTTTGAGAAATTTAATTTGGAAACAAAAATTTTTTTAATAAGGCCTAGAGGAAAATGTATGGATTAAAGGGAAATTCCAGTATTTTTCAGTCTCTCTCTCGAGTTGCAAAAATGAAATTCAAGTCCTTTCTTAGTGATGGGCTGTAGCACTTAGAAAATATTATTTTGCAATAACACCGATTTTAACTGTTAAGAGCTAAGTATAAATTTTTATTGGTCAGTGAAGAAATTTAAATCACGTTAAATTTAAAATTTCTAGAAATATTTAATAAATGTAAAAAAAAAAAAATGCATAAACCAATTTTTTACAAATTTCTCAATTCAAACAGTTAATGTATATTAAAAGCAATTGTTAATATTGGTAGCTAACTCATGACAAATTAGTATTATTATTTAACACTTATCAAAAAATGTTTAGCCCATTGCTTTCTAATAACCTTGAAGTACTGTAGGAACCCTGAAAACAGCAAAGTAAAGAATAGAACATCAGAAAATGCTTAAACATTCAATTCACTATTATATACCAAAAGAAAAATAAAGTAATTTATTCCAAATTCTGTAACATAACAAGGAACTAAGATGTTTTGCCAAATGTTTCACAATCAGAACCAGTTGGCAAAGTAAATGCAAATACAGTATTGTTATTAGTTACAAAGTCTCAAGAATTCTCCAATCACCTATTACACAGGATGGCATGGCATTTTCTTAAAGAAATCCACTTTATACATTCAGAAAGCGTTGATGAGAAAATGTGATATGTTTTGTAACAGATGGAACAGCAATTTCTTTTCCTCCAGTTTCATGTGCAATGACACTTAATTTTGATAGTTCTTGGCGACACTATTCCGTTTCCATATCAAAAGAAAGAACACACTAACTTTTGCGTCAAGCTATTTCTTGAAAAACCCTCCGAGGCGGCTTTTTCCTGACTGAAAGAAACTTTAGATTAGAACAATACAAGGGTAAAAACCGAGTCAAAATGCTTTAAAGCCAAAAAAGTTGTTTCATACATCTACCAAAGTTCAGTACTAGATGTCAAAACTAGTTCATTTTTAAATACCCTTCAAGTAGTGGTGAGTGTGAAACTATGCATTAACCACCTAGAATGTTTCAATTGGAAAGATAAAGTATGTTACCATAGTAATGGCATATCTGTGATAAGCTTGTTCTTTAGAATTAGGCAACGGCGTTTTCTGTCTGTCAAAGGTTTTTTTTTTGCTGTATATTTTACAATTCAATTGCTTGTTTCGTTTCAAACAAAACAATGAAAATCCTAGTCAGTTACACGAATGCTTCCAAAATGTATGAAGCACTAGTGGGGCTATTATTCCAATAAGCTTTTGATATTTCATTTTTGGAGCCAGGAAGAGAACTATTAAATAACATCTTTGGTTTCCCAAAATGTTCTTTTGGAATGCTGTTGCAAAAACAATTTACAAGTGTAAACAGTAATAAACTCATCATTGCATCTGTTGTGACCATTAGCATTTTTGGATCTTTTTAAGGGCGACATTACGTTTTGCATTATCTGTCATGATTTTCATTAAAAATTATGCAATTCGATAAAGGTCATGTCAATCATTGTAAATGTTACCATCGACATTTAAGGTTGGTTGGTTTTTCTGAATATCCAGTTATGAACATACACACAAAGAAAGTTTTTACTGACACATAATAGAAAAATGGATCCCAGTTACAGGAATCAAACCTGCAGGTTGCTAGTGCAATGGGTAAGGTATTTTAATTACCGTCTCACTGGAGCACCAACACATGGGCTATTGGCGATGGTCCAGAATCAAACTTTAAACCGTGGATAAACATCACATAATTTTGAACCACGGACAGATGATGAGGTCACCTGAGCTGGCATCCCACTCTCCAAATTTCCACACCATGCGAGGACATTTAAAGCCACAGGATTTAACTACCAGCCCCCTTTGTAAAGCCTGGTTGGATTGCAACAAGCTGATTGTCAGTTCACTACTCTTCCAACCGGACTACCGCAGCCTGCTAGTGCAGTGGAGGAGTGCACAATCTTGATGCATCTACTTAACAATTAGGAACAGATGATTGATCGAAATACGTATCATACAGCTCAAAATTGTTTTAAAAAACTGTGAGAATGAAATCTACAGATGTAAAATAATAATCAGCTAATATTGAGCCCAGATTGCAGTATATCAAATTGAAATTATGTGTTATACTATTGAGTAATTTAAGATGTTATTTGCAGAATGTAATCCACTTTTGTAAAATGTTGCATGTTCCGTGGTACCTTGTGTAATTTTTAAGAGGTGAAATCTTTCCGCTTACTTTTCACTAAACTCGCCAAAGTTATCTGGAAACCGATTTATGCAGCTTTGTAAGCCCATGATTTCATATTTCTAACTGCACAGTTCCAGTCATTCATTGAGGACAAGTAAAAATGAGTAACAAGAATCAATGCACCATACAGGGAGGTGTCATAAATATAAAGGGAAAATGCCATTTACATTATTTTCCATTAACTGCTGAAGTAATTTTATGAAAGAACATCAACTTTTGATTGTACCGATTGACGATTTGTGGTAAAAAAAATATCAATTTTCTATTTTTTAATACTCAAAGCCATGTTAAGCATTTTTTTAAATATTGAAAATAAAAACAAATTTACATTCCAAAACATTACTTAATTTTATAAAATTTTGGACATGTTCACAGTAACATATACTCATCCAACTTTTGTCAAAATATTTTCAAAATCTGTACTTCATATTTTAGCATCCCCCCCCCCTTAATAGCCTGGTTGGGGTTTTATGGCACAAGAGCCACATTAGCCAAGCATTTATAAATGATCTATTAACAATTTCCCCTTAATAGACTGTAAAATTATTTTTGTATTGTGTTTTACACCTATCACGAGTTGACACCTTTCATTTATCTCAACAGTGCACCTTTCTACGAGTTCTTCTATAAGTATTCTTATCTCAATGCAGCTTTCAATAGTTTAATTTGTAAACTGTTGCATTTGATACAACTTTGATCTTTTTCGACCTCATGTAATTAAATCCCCAAATTCAATCTCATAATAGCTTCATGCTCAGTGAGAAAGAGTTTGTAAATAAGGCAGAAAAGTTCAGAGCTATTGCTTAAATAAGCAGTTCACAATAATTTTATATTCAACATTGTCGTTTTTAAGTTCCACAGCAATCAATAGGCATGTGCCATTGATCCAGAGAATTATATAAATTTCATTTACTACCATATTTTAAATTTGTTAATGTACCAAGTTTTGAAATTGAATTGATTATTTTTATCTGCATTAAACATCTAAAGCTGGAGCCTTGTATAAAAAAAACTTGAGTTCATTAAGTTCAATGTGACAATTAAATGTGCCAGCCAGTTAAATTTTTTTAGAAAAATAGTCAAGTGGATACCACAACAGATTATATCTTCATAGCAAGAAAATAGTAATTGGATTTCTTCTAGTTTTTGGCTACAAATTTTTTCTAAATGAAGCTTTTTTCATGGCATTCCATTAAATTGTTTCGGTATGCTTTGAAAATTTATGTTACTTTCAAAGAATGTCATATAGGGTTCGTACGTAAAGTAATGAGACTGGCCGCCGCACTGCGCTCCCTGTCAGCGGGATTAGTGGTGGTGGGTCTAAGTTAAGCAACCCACCGGGTGGCAGTCGTGCCCAAGCTCTGATTCAGTAAGGATATGAAGCTGTTTTTGTCACGGCCAGAAAACGCCAAAAATGGAGCGTTTGCTGGAGCAACACTACGAGATTCAATTTTGCTTTCACTTGAGCAAAATCGCTTCAGAGACGCTTGCCTTGGTTAAGGAGGCTTACAAAGACGTTGCCCTGTCAAGGGCTCGGGTTTTCCGGTGGTTCAGTGAGTTCAAGAATGAACGGGAAACCGTTTAAGACATGGAGCGATCTGGACGCCCTTCAACGAGTGGTTTGGACGAAAATGTGGCCAAGAAAAAAATCTCCTGGACTCCGACCGTTGTTTGAAGTCGTCCGTCGCCGAAGACCTCAACATGTGCAAGACAACAGTTCACAAAATTATTTCTGAAAATTTGAACACGAGGAAGGTTTGTGCGAATTGTTGCCAAAAGTGTCGAGTGATGAACAAAACCAACGACGAGTTGACGTTTCCAGCGAGATGTTGGAGCAGTTAGAAAGTGAACCGGAATTTTTAAACGACGTAATAACAGGCGACGAATCATTTGTGTTCCAGTACGACCCAGAACACAAGGTCCAAAGTGGCCCACCTCTAACTCCCCATGCCCCTAGAAAGCGAAAATGTCAAAGTCCAAGGTAAAGACAATATTCAGTGTCTTTTTTGACAAGAGTGGGGTGGTCTGCAAAGAATTTGTACCTCCAGAATGTACCGTCAACACCGTTTTCTACAAAGAAGTCCTTGCGTGCCTGCACAGAGCCGTCAAACAGAACGACCGGAGATTACCGATCACTGGAAACTCTATCACAACAACACTCCAACCCACACCACCTTCGTTGTGATCGTCTACCCGGCCCGGATAGGGGTCGCAACCTTGCCGCAGCCACCGTACAGCCCGACAGACTTTTCCTGTTCCCAAAGCTCAAGAGAAGCTTGAAAGGTCACCGTTTCGAAGATGTTCCCGCCGTCCAACAAGCTGCCAGTATCTGAAAGAGGTTGCTGCAGCTGACTTCAAGGCAGCCTTTGCTGCATGGGAATCGTGTTGGCAGTGGTGTACGACACCCAAGGAGACTATTTTGAAGACTTTTAACAATATGTACCGATCGGATTGATAAATTCTTTTTACCAGACCCAGTCTCATTACTTTACAGACAAAACCTGTATGAATGATCAAATTGCCTGCTGTCATAGTAAGCTATTTTTCTGAAGTGCATTTGTTATTATACTTTTGAAAATTATTTCATACTAATCAAGCTCCACAACCATTTGAGTCATTGAACATTATTTTATATTATCCTAGTGCACGAATTTATAAGGATTTGTATTCAGGTTAATACCTTATGTTTAGCTTGGAATATAATGGTTATTACAGGAGGTAACAGAATAAAATTTCTAATGACTAAAAATGCATTTGATTTGGTTCATGGCCAACTGATTGCATCTTATCTGTAACTTGTGTAGAAATTAATCGTTTTCCTCAGGCATGTTATATATTTCAAAGCAGAACCATTAAAATTTTATTTTAATACAATGCAGATATCAGCATGGCTATAAAATAGATTATAGCGAATGTTCTTACAAAATATGGTATTTAAACTTTTTTCCAGTTACCTAAACGACCCAAGTATATTAATTTTTGATGGCAAGTAAATTTAATACCAGGTATAAGGTAAGGCTAAATAAAAATTTACTTACATACAAGAATGAAAAAGGGCCAAATTTGCAATCAAATGTACTTTTTAAAAGGGGCAAAACTTCCAACATAGATAAGCATCCTTTTCTTTTTTTCTGCTAAAATTACACATTTTTTTTTGAGGGGGGGGGGATTTCTTAGACAAAATCTATGCAATCAAATAATTTAAAACTTTGTAGTTCAGGTATTTAATGATTATGAAATCATTTTTATAAAAATCATGCCTGTTAACCCTCATTGACCATAACTTCTTAACAAATTTAATATACAAAAAAAAATGGTGGTTTACTTCATACACATTTGATAAACCAGAAAAATTGTTTCAAAACATTTGAGAAAACGAAGACTTGTAAAATCTCAAAACATCGATTCAGCTAAATAAATCAATCATTTCTTGTTTTAAAAACATAATGTATCGTCTTTCTGGTTTGTGAAACAAAAAGGGTGTTTGGTTGACATGCTGTAAAAATTTGAAGTTAATCAATCCCTAGGATACCATGCCAACCACTCATGAAAAAGCTGTTCTGAGAAGAAAAAAAAAATTGGTATCTTTATCTGTGTATGCTTGTTAATGGATTCGACTTAAATTTAGACTTGAAATTCAGCATGTGTTCTTTAAACCCTAAAATATAAAATGGCAATCGATTTTTTTTCGCAGAAAAAAATCCCCCACCTTTTGGAACTAAAAATTGTAAACTATGATATTTATCATATATTAACGCTAAAATGATATCCAATCAGGACTTTGCTGTATTTATGTTTTAAAACATTCTGCAATTCTAGCTCCACACAAAATTTACAGAATTAAAGTTTTGGTGATCTAAATTTTTGCTCATTCATGCAAGGTATGAAACTGACTAATTAAGGGCTATGGATTTTTTATAAATTAAAACTAATTATGACCCATTGACATTTGCACCATAAAATGGGTCCTAAAATGCAAGAAACACCGTGCAACATTTTTTTTATTAAAAACTTCATAATCAATGCATAACCATCAATTGACATTAGTTAAATACAAACATCAAATATGGGTTTACAAATTTGATTCAAGGAGAAAAGTACCTGCGCTTGGTTTGTAAACAATACTTGGAATTGAAAAAATGGATGCGGCTGGAAGAAAAAAAAGAGAAAAATAAATTAGCTTGAAATAAATTACATAAATCTTTACAGCACATTTTATTGAGAGAAATAAGATGTCTACTTAAGAAATTGATTAGATTTTAAGTATCAGTCAGAGAAATGCATTGTGCCAGTTCATTTTTGTGACCCTTAATCCAAAAAATAACATACTACTTAAGTTGCTAATAAGCTAATGTTGATTATAATTGACTCAGGTTCCATGATCCAGAGATCTAAGCCATGACCACCATGATAGAAAAGCATTAGAACCATAAGTTGCTAGATTTTCAAAAAAACTCCTCGTAAGCACCCAAGAAAAATTGAATTGCTTATTTCTGCATATATTTGGCATCACTTTGAGTAAAATATCGCCAAATTGGTTACACCATGTTTACACTGCTACCAAGCTTATAACAGCAGGGTTACTTATAATGCTTTGAATTATTATTTTTTTTAATCAATTGCATTTTTGCTTTTATGTTGCAAAAATTCTTCAAGATTTTTTTTCTTGGAGGTAAGCAGCTATGCTGTAGTATTTGAGAAGAAATGGAATAACGTTTTTTAATATTTCGTTCTCATGATGCTTACTTTAACTCAAATTTTACCCACGAATTCCAAGTTTGTCAGACAAACAAAGTGAAAACAAAATAACAATATAATTGACAATTTCTCAACAGTAGTTAAATAGTTCCTTTAACACACAAATTACTTTCGAATAAATAGAATGAGAAATACATAAATATATCCACTTACTATCTGGTAGCTTATGAACTTTGGGATCAAAGGTATTAAAATATGGATGTTTTAATGCCTCACTGGCACTTATCCTTTGTTTTGGATCATACTGAAAAAAAAAATGCAATTTACAAATTAAATTTTAATACTTATGTTTGAACTGACTATTTATTTATTCCCATGATGTTTTTTTTTTTAAATTACGGCAAGCACTCGATTGCTAATCATAGGCCATTACTACAAGGCCGGAAGTGATGGCCATTTGTGAAGGAGCACAGCAATGGACGACAATCATTACCCCTAACTAAGGACAGCACAATTACATCCATGTTCTGACCCTGGATTAAAACCAGGAACCATCTGATCAAGAGGCCAACACCTTAACCACTAGACAGGTTGGTTGGCATTCCCATGATCTAATTAATTAAATGTAATATTTGATTGATAAAGAAAGAATATTTTTTTTTTTGTACAAAAAAATTTTTGTAATGGAACACGAAAGCCCAAAAGAAAAAATCATTGATCATAGAAGAGTAATTTTGCTACTTGGTACCTGGAAACGTCAGAAATAATGTTTCATTTTTAAAAATTTGATTTAGAATTCTGCGTTTGGGTATTTGAGTTGACAGCAAGATGTTGAGGTCAAATTTGAGGATTCCCAAGTATTATAAAAACGTGTTCTTTTTGCTACGAAATCATTATTGTCTTTTATAAATATTGTTCATCTTTTGTTGAATTGTTCTATTTCAGAATATATCCAGGAAGTCGAAATTCAACACGTTAGAACAGAATTTGTTCTTCAGAATTCTGCATTTTTTCCAAGGATCGTAAATTTATGTGTGTTTTTGTTTGTATTTATGTGTTCCAGTATATTACCTATTCGAAAAATATTATTTAGGAGTTAGATTTTAATGATTTATTTATTTCCTCCAAAATATCACTAGACATGGGTAACTTCTTGGTGGTATATGTATATTTCGACCAACTTTCTATAAATCTTTGGTTTAATACGTAATAGAGTGTAGATTGCTGTATCGCAAACCAAATGGGAATTCGTAGCCTATTGAATAACAGCTATCGGGGCATTGTCAAATGCAGCAAAATTCGAATTGTGAAGAGATCCAATCGGCATGCATCATCTCTTTCTCAAAGTTCATATTTCAAAAATCTCTGTATGACTTGAAAATTACCTGAAGCAGGTATGGCCTTGATTTAAATGCTTGAACATACTTTAACATAAGAAATTACTTTTATAACTCTTTCACATTTCTTTCCACCTTATTGAGCGCAACATTACAGGAACATAGTTGAATCAGAATGGAACATATAATCTGCTTTTATAGAAGGAAAATCTTTGAATAGAAAATACAGGCAATATAAAAAAAAAACTCAGTCCCATAAAGCTTTTTTCAGGGTAGTTTTGTATGCCTCATGGGCAATATATAAACATGTACCAACATTGATAAATTTTTCCTCTTCTGCATCTTGCTCAAACTTCATTAAAGACAGAAAACCATTAAAAAATGTCTGGTTTACATTAGGGCCATCGGTTGAAAGTTGGTAGTATTACCTTTACAGATAAACCCAATCCAGACATAGTATTGGTAAATGCACTTGCTATATCAACAGCTGTGGAGTGGCCCAAAAACGTAGAAGTGAGATATCGCATTTGAACCTAATGTATAGTTTTCCAATAATGGATTATTACGTCCATTTGGTCCTTCTATGCTACCTTATTTAAACTTTCGTCTAATGACACATTTATTTAGATCTTGAAAAACTGCTTATGTATCTAACAGAAGCTGCGTTATTCCACGGGCCACTGAATGGAATTTTTAAGAAAAAATTAGTTTGCTTCAAATTATATTAGTCATGAATGCCATAATAATTTAATTTACCATCTTCTCATATTGATGATGAAATTCGAAAATATCATATACCAGGTGCAAGAATGCCACAAGTAATATATTCATAAAAAAACTAAGTGCAAGACTACCCACCAAAAATTTGCCATTTTTGTACTGAAAATGAATAAACGGGGATAGTCGTAATCACTCATAAAATCAATTTCTACAGTAGTCTCCTCAGAAGAAGTGCGACGAATATGAAATTGATTGCGACATAACACATCATGCATGCATATTGCGTCCAAAGTAACTTGCAGAAGAAATGGAGAAGATAATGATAGTGAAAATTATTTTCTGAACACTTAAATGATGCTAGTTTTCTGTTATGAAATAAAAATTGATCACTTTTCAATCAACATATAATTAAATCAACCAGAGCAACACCTGGTTATTCTGCTAATGAGCACATATATCATTGACACTTTTTTTTTACAACTTTCCAACAACTTTTAAAGAACACATAGTTAAACCTGGACCTAATTACTGAAACAACACAAAATAACAGACATGTTCAGAGTAAATACCACACAGAAAAATTAGAATATTTGAAAGTAAAATTTGTTGCATTGTATTAAAAAGGTTTTTTCCCCCCTTTTTTAAAACTTATTCCTATTTATGTATCTGCTATTTTACTGTTACAATTTAAAAATTCGTGTGGTGTGTGTAGATTAAGGTTTTTTTGACAAAAAATGCAAATAATCCAGAATGGCCGAGGTTCAGAGGATTTTGGACTTTGTACTGTGCCAGGAGTAAGTGTCTTTTTCGAACTGCTCTCCCACAAAAATTAAACGCACTAATAAAAACAGGTGAAGGATGAAATAGTGAATGCGTTTGCGACATTTGGATTTTTACATTATGATGAAATGAGTTTTCAAATAAAAAGTAAGATTTTCTTTACCAAAGTTAAGATTCCATATCCACTACAAAAAACTTTTGATTTATTAATCACTTTCGTTAACATGTCAGAACTAGATTTTAAGGTAAAACTTTCAGTATGCACGCTTTATATACAAGTTACGGTTCAAACCGCTTTGCTGACAGACGCCCCTTCAAAAAAGTGCGTTCAAGACTAATGGATCATTTCATGTGCAGTTAGTATGTGCAGATCCTTCTCCCAAATAGCAACAGATCAAGATTGGCAGTTTAGTAATTGTTTCTAACAGTAGAAACTGCACAAATTTCATAGTATTTGTACACAAGGTTAGTAAGGCTTGAAAAAAAAATCTTACTTTTAGTAATTTGTATAAAAGGTCTTTCGCAGAGTCTTCCATCCGGCTGATGAAATCCTTGAAAGGTTCCTGGTAAGCACATTCACTTCGAATATGATCCACTTTAAAGTTCCCTCCCAACATACCAGACAATTCGGAAGCGAAAGTTTTTAAAGAACTTTCCAAGTCATCAGGTTCGTCCGAGATCGAGACGTCGGGAAACACCTCCTTGTTGGGTTTGCCGAGTGACCGGAAGATGCGCTGGAGTTGCCAGGCGACTGAAGAGCCAGGGAAAAGTGGGTGTTTGGTGACCATTTCATAAAAAATACAGCCTACACCCCTAAAAAAGGTAAAAACAGTCAGTTACACTTGGCGACAATCTGTTCAGGTTCCCACTTCAAGCAAAAGAAAAGTTAGCCTTTCCAAGGCATTCTTTTTCATTGTTAAGGCTAATGTCATAAATAACTACTTTTTACATCAGAAACTGGGTCCATGAATTTTCAAGCTGGGTTTTAAAAGACCCACTTTTAAAAACATCAATTCTTAGTTGGTCATTTAGTTTAGTTACCTTCCTAAGTCACGTCCTCAATGATACTTGATCTTGGTTAAATATCATTAATCTTGGTTTGAAAAAGCAGGATGATTATCGAAATAATGGTCTTTTAAACTTTATTTTTGACATTAATGTATATCTCACTGCTTAAATACAAACATTACAGGTATTCATTTTCATCTGAGCCTATACAAATAGTTACAACTTCTTAAAACATAAAAGTGTATACACAAATATTTAGTTCAAAATAGGAAACAGCTTTGACTGAACTTCAACTTAATAAACTAAGTCTTCCAAAAAAAAAATACATATATTATTTAAAATTTCTTAAAATATTTAAAATTAATAAAAAATAAAGCAAAATTATATATGTTTGGATACACTAGCATAAATTTCCCTGAATAAAAAAGATGGTAAAATTTATCTTTAAAATCTCTACTATCTAAAGGAGGTGTTTGTGGGTGCGTCTGTCCAGTGCCCTGACGAATCTATGGCACTTACAAGAAGCTTGGGCACACAGGTAGTCTAAATTTTTTGCAATATTTGGGTTGCGCCAAATTTTAAAATTCAATCTAGAACATTTTCAAATGAATTCAATTATTATGGTTTTCCTTAGAATGGCAACACCATAAAGAGATGGCAGATTCTAAATTTATTATTTCTGTATTTCCGTTTCATTTTGCAAGGAAAGATTTTTCAGCGGACAAAAAAGTTTTAACTGGAGTTATGTAGGTTTTTTTTCTATCTCCTATATCATGTCATCTATCTCCTGTCACTGGCCACGCAGTGGCTAGTATTTATCATAATGAAAGGTAAAAATTCGTATTAGTTGGCATGTGTCACACAATTTACGTCTTTTGGGTTGACCGTGCAAAGAAAAAATATATTTCATGACAGCCTAATATACTTTAATCTAAAATTGCCTGAACTGAGTCCTTTGACCCCAAAAATAAGGCCAACAAAACAGGATAAGCTACTGCACAAATCGTAAAACTCAGATGCAATAAAAAATAAAGCGATATTTGGCTTATTAATACACTTGCTCTTGTAATGAAATAAAGCAACTGGAAAAATACACATTTGAATATGCAATTCAAAAAGATTGTGAATGAAAAATTTCACTTTAATAGTTTCAAAAATACATTTTCTATCACAACACTTGACCAAGTCCAGTCATCAGCTCTTGTGTTCTATATTTTTATACTCAGTCTTTACCAGCTGGATTTTTCCTTTTCTAAACTTGAATTTTGATAAAATTCCAGTTAACATAATGGCATTGCCAGTTTCAATTTTTGTCAACAAGTCACGGCCAAGTGATAATGATGAGCAAAAAGAACATAAATTTGAAGATAAAACATATTGCTTACCAATACCAAAGATTTGCCCACAAAGCATTTTAGTCCCTCTCTCATTTAGTGCTCTCCGATCTCATTTCGTCATTCAGTGCTCTCCGATTCAGTCACGACACTGTCGAGATGTCCAAGTGCAAAGTTTGGCTCTTACAGGTTGACATGTTTCACATAATATTCAGTTCAGGGAGTCAGCAACACCAATGTGAAACAGGTGTGCTCATAAGTAATTCTTGAGTTTCATAAATATGATTAACTTCGCCGTATGAAAAGTCACTAGTTTCGAGATCTGAAGCACCCTTCTTTAATACATGGCAAGTTGTGGTTTTTTTTATGGCACAAGGGCCATTTGTGGCCAAGCAGACCCCAACAATATCAATCTTTAATACATTGATTAGAAATTTTGGATTGTTACAAGATGTCAACTTCAGCGACCTTTATGTAAAAAAAAGGATACTACCTATATCGATTTTGGGTGACCACCACAGGGTGTCAAGATTTAAATCACTTTATTTAAATCAACAATTAAAATCATGATTTTAATCAAAAGATTTTTTTTTTAAATCACAGCTAATCTTACATTTAATACTAAGTATCTATATTTCTATGGTATAATACTTACTACTAAGTAAATATACCATAGAAAAATCACAGAAGTGGTCAAATGCTTTTATCTTTCTGCACTCATGGTGATTTCAGCACTAATGGCTACACCCAGCTCAGAGGGAACTGGGTCAATTACTGCATATTATAAAAGATTGCAACAGCCAGTTGTAATTTATTAGAATATACTGAGTAATGTATAAACATTCCTGATTAGTAGCACTTCACTTATAATATAAACACTTAAAGGAAGTATGCAACAGTTTTATTCAAAATTATATTACATTATATATATTATTATATTATAAATTATACTATTAAATTTCATTAGCTAAAAGAAACACACAAGTGGGAAGTAGTTTTTTGAGGCATTTGTCAGTTGCTTATTCTTGTGGTGTGCAATAGAGATTAAAGAGTAGAAATATACATTTTCACACACACATGGCCATTAAAATGTCAGCAGGAGGAAAGAAAGATCCAATATGAATTAAAAGTAAGTGAAAATTAATTTATTATTGCTGTTCAGCAGTTTCATCATTAGAATTTACTACAGTCTGATTATTTCTCTGTCCTCTATTCTACTTCTCAGACTATAGTTTAGGTCTGTCACTTACACTTAGTGATAAATTTGCTAACATGATAGTATAATTTACTCAAGAAAAACTATGAAAGATGTCAACTTGTGTTTTAAAGTTAAGCAAGTGTTAAGTAAATATTGATTTACATGTCATGTCACAAACTCAATTTTTTATTTAATAAATTTATATATAATTATTATAAAAACAATGTATAGGCCCTACAGTAATCCGATTTTCATAAAAAAGAAATCCAATTAACTAAATTTGTTTTTTTAAATCATGATTTATTTTACACCCTGGTGACCACACTACTAAGTAGCAGCATTTTAATTATTTACCCAAGTCCATTTGATATAAAACAAGGTTTAAAAAAAAAGGAAACATTTAAAAAAAAATGGAAAGATTCGTGACTTAGAAGCTAATTTTGTGATGTTTTTCATGCATTTTGTGACCATTTTCAGAATTCGCGACTCATGATCTTCATGACAAGATTGAAAGGAAAACATATTTTTCACTACACAAAAACAGAATTTTCTCCTGTCCATATTTTAAACATTGCACTAGTTACCATCATATATAAAAAAAACTACAGAAATTCTTTTACAGTTGACAGGTGTGTGGTTCTCTTGATCAAAAGAAGCATAAAACATGTTGATTCTTACCATAAATCAATAGATGTAGAATATTCCGTTGAACCTAATAAAACATCTGGAGGCCTGTACCTGGAAATGTTAAAAAACAATTTGAGGTATCAGCTAAAAACTGAATGGGAAAAATTAAGTTTTGTTTAGTATAATGCAGTTGCAGCAAAGAAGATATGATTATTTCCGAATCTGAATTGAATGCTGTTTTTTTTGCACGAAATTGACACCCAATCAGAAAAGGGCATTGAGACACTACAAAAAAACATGTTTATGCTACAGCAGCTGCAGTGTAAGAACTAAAAGTAAGCTGGGGCAAATAGTACTAGATCTAGCGACTTTTGAACTCTCACTGTATATTCAGGAAATTTTACACCTCATTGAGAACCCCAAGTCTAGAACAGGGGCTTTGGGATTTCACACAGCATTTCCCTTTTCATTTGCTGAGTTACATTAAACAAGTATATTTCTTCATTTCAGTTGGCCTTGGAACATTTGCACTAATATAAACATAGAAACATACCATAGTGTTACAACTTCATTGGAATATGTTTTTGTGGGAACGGATTTTGCCCGGGCAAGACCTACAAGAAAATTAAATACATTCAGCAAATGAAAGCAAGGAGCAAGCCCGTTTTATTTTTAAATATAAAAGACTTCCTTACCAAAATCTGCTAATTTCAATTCTCCTAGATCATTTATTAATAAATTTTGAGGTTTCAGATCTCTGTGAAGAACTTTCCTTCTATGGCAATATTCAAGACCACGTAACAATTGGAAGAGAAATATCTGAAATTTAATAACATGCATGTAACAAATACATATTTACATGAGCCTCGGACTGTATTCAAATTGCAAGTGTTGAATAAACTAATTGTGATTTACAAAGAAAGCAATTCGAGTTTCAAAGTATCCTGAGCATCGTATCAAGACGACATATGCTACCACTTCATGCGACAAAATTGTCAGATGGAACAGTGGATATGATGTACATTAAAAACAGAGGATCAAAGTGCAGACAATTTAATAAAACCTTTAGCCAAGATCCGATTTGAGACTGCATAAAAAATTCATGAACTAAAGTTTCATTAAGCAGGTGTTGAAATCGATAAATTAGTATTTGTTATATGGCAACAGTTAAACTAAATTAAAATTGTTTTTGTTTAAAACAAGTACTTACATATGAGTGCGTGATATCCTTAATAAATAAATCTGATTTAGTTTTTTTCCCTATAATTTCCACTTCTTTTCTAAGTTTGTTTTGGGTATGCTACACACTGATTTAGTCAACAGAAGGAAAAACGGAATAAATGTAGCAATTGTGCAACGAGAAAGATAATGCAGAAAGTATGTTAAAAACCATACCTGTACATTTTGTGGAGTTTCGCACCCGTCTACCATATTCAAATGTGTTTGCAGATCATATTCCTGTAAGGATTTACAAATAAGTTAACATCTGATTTTATATTTTCTATATAAATACTGGATTGAAAGTTTTTAGTTCCTCATGTGTAACATTTCAAACCGTCGGGTAAAACCTTAAAATTTATAATGTCAAAACAATCTGATTTAAAGAATTAATACATTTACAACCTAAAAAAACCCCACAAGACTATGCGACACCATACAGGTCAACCACAGAAGGAAAAATCAATTTAGCAAAATAAAACCAATATGTAAAATCAGAATTAAAAAATGCCCAAATATTTTAATTAAAATGCCAAATTAGCAACAATAGCGCCAAATTGGACTTTAAGCAAGAAAAAGTATCCCTGCTCTCTACTGTTATATGCTAGATGGCAGTGTGAACTCAGCAAGACTGATTTGGCCATACTTTGCACAATATGGAAACATAATACAGATTAAATAATAATTTGTTTTGTTCTTGCATACTTTGAGTTTTTCTTGAAAATTAGTGCTAAAGAAGGATTTTACACCTATCTACTGATCATGAATTAATATTTCTTTAGCGTGCTTGGCGCAAAACTTAAAAAAAAAATTTATCTAAAGAAAAATCCAGATACCATTTCAATTTGAAAAACTTTTAACTTTTTTCAAGACTTTTGGAAAGATTGACAGGTACACAATGTATTTGAAAATTTCTCATCAAGAAAAGAAAAAAACCACAAGACATTTCTTCCGCCCGGAAAAACGGCTGTTTCACATTCACCAGATGAATGCCTCAACATTCCCCGAATTCTCCTTTCGAACTTATCTCACACACAACTGTTTCAGAATCTTCAATTCACTGTCATATTCATTTTTCTAACTGCTAGTTTTATTGCAAAGTTCCTAACCCCAGAGCATATTTACACGACTTCAAGTTAAACTCCTCAACCTCCATGACCATCTCTTCAGTGTTGCAAACTTCTGATGTTTACTTCTTCTACATTTCATTATTGTGTGCACCCAATGCATTCCATCATGATACTCGAAACAAGATGTACATAGAACTAATCCCGTGTTTATATAATTGATTATTGCTAATTCAACAACCTTTCTCCGTATTAAAATTTTACAGCAGATTAAACATTAAATACAAATTTCTTCCTCCTTCACACAATGGTCCCAAACTTTTAAGTCAAAAACCTCTCCTGAAAACTAAACACATTTACCCATTGAGATTACAAAATTAAATGGGGCTAATGAAAACACACAAGAACAAAATTATCCTAATTTTTCTTCATATTCTTAGTAAAATATTTAGATATATAAATCTCTACTATTATAAAAGGAAGTGTTTGTCTGTGTCTCTGTGAACAGTATCATGACAAATCTATGGCACTTACAATAATGAAATTTGGTACACAGGTAGACCTAATCTTTTGCAATTTTTGTGTAACACCCGAATTTTAAAATTTAATCTGGAACATTTAAAAATTAATTTATTAGTTTTTTCCATTTTTCGTTCTTCTTTCAGGAATGTGACGTCACCATACCTCGAAAGAAGAAGCGAATTTTGCGATTTTCGACCGCTGAGGTCACAAGCGTTTTTTGCTCTAAAGCCGTGGGAACCATGACAAGTTTTCCAATTCTAGCTTGCTTTGATTTACGTTGTTGATAATAGCCACTCTAAGGCCATCACAATGTTGCCTGAGTGGAGTTCATTTGCAAAGCAAGCCAAATGGGAATATTTAGCAATCACCGGGGGTTGGTGAGCAGTGGTCACACCTGACCCCACAAGAACTGTCACAGGCAATGCCGTGCTGGTCACTAGTAGATTATAAAACTTAACACATCAACCCACTCAGGAGTTCACATCCATAATTCCGCCTTGCAGTATTCCCCAATTGACTTCCGACTTTCCCGAGAAATAGAATTTTTTTAACGATTCCATTTTACAGAAAAGAGAAACAGAAACTTTCCAGAGAATTCTATTACAAAGAAAGGAGCAATTCAATCTTTCCAAAGAGTTTTATTCTAAGGAAATCAATACATTTTTTTTTCCAAAGGATTTTATTACAAGGGAAGGAACAATACAATCTTTCCAAGGGATTCCATCCCCCAAGAAAAGGAACAAAAGAATTTCCCTCAAAGTTGAAAGAATACGGGTATTTCTCGAGCAAATAGACGTGGTTATTTTTAGTCATGTGTGTTATGGGGGTAAAGCAATATTACACTTCCCAGAAATCTTGTGATTAAGATTAGCAATGACAATTTAAAGTTCCAAGTAATTTTTAAGTTAAAGTTCTCAAATGTAATAAATAGTAAACATTTTCAAAACTTATTCATTAATTAATGTATTAAAAACAAAAAGCTCATAGTACATAAACGATTCATAATGTCCACACAAATTGGCAATTTTTCATTTACCTTATAAATACACTTTTGTCAACAAAACACAAAATAAGAATTTAAAAATACTTCATAAAAGAACACATCTTACCAGATATTCAAAAACTAAAGTGAGGCATCTGTCAGTATGAATAACGTCGTGAAGAGTGACTATATTGTTGTGCTTTAAATCTTTGAGGATGGAAACTAGGAAGGAAAAAAAAAAATAATAATATTGGTCAGATACATAAAATTTATTAATTAGAATTTGGTACAGCTACACTCTACGTTTATGAGTGATGGCAACGGCTTGGCGATTTTTTTTGGCGCACTTCTAGTAGCGAGTTACGATAAATTAAGGCAACCCATCTTTCGTTGCTGTTGTTGTGGTTTTCACTGCAACCTCGGCAAACGGAAACTTTCAATTTTCATTTTGAATATTCTAGAAAGTTCTTCCAAAATCCGTTAAAATCGTTTGATTTCATTGATTCGTTTGAAATGTTTTCTTTCCTCCCATTGGAATTATTTTGTTTTCAAAATATCCTTTTATTGCATTGGTCCTTTTAAAACGTTTTCTGTGATACCATTGGTCCATTTATTTGTATTTTGACAGTTGTGGAATTTTTATTTTGTTATAATAGTTTTCACGACAGGATTAAGAGTTTTGTTTTTTTGACCATTTTCGTTTTCATTATTATTTTACGAGAGAATTCTGACGTTATCAGGTATTATTTCTTACTTTTTTTCTTTTGTAAATCTTTTTCTTTTTCAACATGCTCACTGTATTTAGTGTAATTGATAAGTTTTAGGGTATTCTTACCATTCGTAGCTTAGTTTCTCTGCTGGTTCACAAATGTGTTTTGATATGTAATTAAGCTTACTACTTTTTGTGAAATTTTTTTTAAAATATACTTTTTAAAACGTGCTGAAATGTGCTTAAAAAGTGTGTTGTAAAAAGAAAAAAAAATTGTTACAGGAAAAGAGTTAAGAAATAATTATTTCCTTGGCGACTTTAGAAGTGCGCCAAAAAAAATCGCCAAGCCGTTGCCATCAGTCATAAACGCAGAGTGTAGCTGTAATTTATTTAGAAAAAAAAATGGAGATAATAAAATGTGTGAGCTATATACACATTTCCAAATTAGCATTTACGAACTTGTCTATAAACTTAAACAAGCCTAGCCTTGAACAATATTTTAGGTTTGGGTTGAGGTTTGTTTATGTGCAAGGGCAATATTTTGCCAAGCTGTGTCAAACGTTAAGTAAATGAACATACACACTGAAAGAAAGATTTTACTGACGCAGAAGAAAATACACCCAGGAAACAATATTGTGTGTTGCCTCGAGCTCAAGGGTAACTGGCACAATGAGCAAAAGTAACCCAAGTGAGATTTTCCATAGTTTTGACTGTAATAATGGTAAAATAGTCTCTTTTCCACACTGGGTGAATTTTATTGCAATAAAACCATCCAATATAGCTAAAAAAAAGTCATGTCACAATTTTAGGAAGATTGAATGAGGTGACAGATGGAGAAAGTAGACACCCTCAAGAAAATCATAAAACGCAGTTTCTATTACAATACGTTTTTAATGACTTAAAAAGAATTTGAAATAAATCAGCAAAACAGAGCTCGAGCAACATAACAAAGTTTAAAGAGTTTAGTTGTATCACTCATTTACATTAAAAAAAATTACAACACTATATTATTCAACAAAATTAAACGAAAATGTCAGACGAAAACTTATTAAATATAAAAATTCTTTAAGTAGATGTTAGCTAGAATCAACTGAATTTACATCAGATTGACAGAAGAATAAAACCAATATTTTTCCTGCATATTTTCAAGCAAGTGTGATTTCTTTTCTGCACTTACCTTCTCTAATGGCAGTGCAGGGGGCTCCTTCCTCATGCTCCAACCGAATCTCCTTCAGTGCCACCGGAGCGCCCGTGAGGCGGCTTCTGCCTTTGTGCACAGTCGCATAGGTGCCCTGAAGAAAAAGACTCTATAGAAACCTTTACGGCTATTTAATACACCTTTCTACAAAAACAAATACACTCAATTTAAAAACAACCATTTTATAAAACTTACAAGCATTACACCCTTGAATTTTAAACGACACTCGATCACCGATCGTGGTTTACAAATGCAGGTGAAACAAAATGTAGTGTTCTTATAAAAATAAATATTGTTACATTTGTAAGGTTACTTGGTTCATGAGTTTTGGTGTAACACGGCCATATTTGGTCATCCTGAGTAGACACATAATATCAAGTAAAAGTAATACAAACAGTGAAAGTTGTACTGACACAGAAGAGAGAAATACACTCGCGGATGAATGCACATGACAGGAATCAAACCTGCACTGCTTACAACTCACAGGTTGCTGTGCAGTGGGAACACCCATTCAGTCGAGACAGCACTGCATTGGTACGGACTTCCGGCAAATAACGAGGCTTTTTAAGGGCTCAAAAAATAAAAATGCTGGCATTTTAGGGTTTGCAGTAATTTAACTAAACAACTCTGGAAAATCCTCATTAGAGTGGCACCTGCGCTTACAGCAATACTGATATCTGTTTGGTTTTATTTATCTGTAATCATATTTAACTTTTTGCAATGATTTCGGACACTCTTTTAAGCTCTAAGCAGGTCGTGAATTTCCAGCACCACAAGGCAGGGCAAGAACGCATGCTCAGTTTAAGGCATGACTTCGGGGCAATTATGCAAGAGGCACTTTTGGTTTTTTAAAATATTTTTTAAAGGCACTTCTGATGCCTTATTAGAAATTTAAATAGCAGTGCTCAAGGCTTATATGAAATCATTTTCAAAAGCATCCACTACATTAATTAGTTCCTTCTCTCGCTTTGCAAAAAAAAAAAAGACAAAAACAAAGTACGAGACATTTAATGCATGCAAATTAAACTACATTCTAAGACAGGGATCCAAAAAAGCTTTTGGAATTGTATTTTCAAAGGCCAATTATAATATTTTCATATTGCAACATTACAATTCCATTAAAAATGATAAATCTGTAGTGTTTAACGAATTCGCACATAACTTCAAAAATACAAATTCAGTTTGATCTTACTGAAATATTTACTTTTACAAAAAAATTATTTCAATAATAATCAGGATACGAAAAAAAAATCAGGATTTTTAAAAAAATTTCCAAATCGCACTCCTTTTACAAGCATCTTTCCTGGCCATGATGTCACAGCGAGTTTCACCCCAAGTCCAGCTAGAAGGATCTAAAGTTTTATTTCAGCGATAAAAAATTTGTACACTATCGCGAAATTATACTTTTCATTGCATCGAATTTATTTAGGAACCAATTTTAAAACTAATTATACCATAAAAAAGAGTGCATTCTAAGCTTTCAGCTAGAAGGATCTAACGTTTCATCTCCGTGATGAAAAACTTTTACACTATTATGAAATTATACTTTTCATTGCATCGAATTTATTTATGAACCAATTTTAAAAATAATTATACTATAAGAAAGAGTGCATTCTAAACTTTCACATGGAATTTTAAAATTAATAGTACCAAGCTATAAATATGACAGTTTTAGTTTTGTATCATAAATTACGATCTAAAAGTTCCAAAATTTGTATGACCAACTTTTAATCGCATTGAATTTATTTATTTATTAATCAATTTCAAAAATAATTGTACCATAAGAAAGAGTACATTCTGAGGTTTCCTAAGATGTTTTTGAATTTAAAAACTAATGGTATAATAAGCTATATTTACAGTTTTAACAAAAAAGTAACAAAAATTTCCCGAATATTAAAAAAATATTATCAGGAACCAAATTGAAATTTGTAAAAAACCTAGCGAGGAGCAAAAATTCACGTTTAGAGGTACTCTAAAATGCAAATGCTTTTCTTAATTACCCAAATTAACAATCAAAACAAACGGAAATAAGGGTAATTAGAGTAATACTAAAATAATTCCTTACCTCCCCAAGCTGGTGCAGTTTAACGTAGGACTCCATTCTACCAAACCCTATTTCAGACTGAAAAAAAAGTATAGGTTAAAAACTCAGAATTATCAGCACTCATTACAAAAAAAGGTTTGAAAAAGAGCAGTAAAAAGAAACATTTAAATAAATAATTTACAAAGACTTCAAAAATATTGTTTGTAATAATTATATAAAAAATCCCAATCTGCTGACTCAACATGACTTTATTATGCAAAACTGCTGACTCACCACGACTATATTATGTAAAACAAATGGATAGTTTTTCGATTATTTCAGTTCATTCCTGGACTGAATTCATTTTTGAACTTTAAAACATTTATTACCAGTACTTCTCATAAAGCCATCATCTTCATTTGATAAGTTCAGAAGGTCTTAGTCCAATTCACAAAAAAATCTTCGTCACCACTAACAGAACCTAGTTCTTTTATAATTTCTGCTTCATCCATAATTCCTACACTTTTTATCTGTAACTATACATTTAAGTAGGTTTTAAATAAAAATCTACAAAAAGTTATAGAAATATCAATTGATTTGCATAAAAACTTCTACATGTGAGGAAGTTTAAACTGACTAAGGTGCAACACATTATATATTGAACAATGATTTAAAAAAATGATAACCACACAAATTAAGGAAATGAGCAATGCGATAGAAAAACAGTATTGGATCCCATGACTTTGGGTCCAGCAATGGAATCCATTCCTCGAGCGTCAACCTTACGGCCGCCCTCCACTTGCAGGCATCACAAATCCATTTTCTTCAATTGTTGGAATGCATTGAAATATTAAAGTTGTAACAAATCGAGTATTAACAGCAGACGTAAGTTGAAAAACATTCTTCGGTGGTATGTAGTTAATTATTGTCGAACTAGAGCAACACAACGAACTCTTGGCGATGGTTTGTGATCATTCTTAAAGGGAAAGATCCGCTGACAACACCAATTTTGAACCAGTCAAATGACAAGGTCAACACCTGATCTGACACCCTTCTCTCCAAACTTCCTGTGCTACGCCAACATGAGGACATTTGAGGCTCATGCCTTGGGTTAGATCAAGTTTGGACCAACACCAGGTAAAATTTGAACCTTGATGGGATTTGGTTGGACCAAGTTTGGACCACGATCAGATGAATGTTGAACGATGAGGAAGTGAACACCTGTGCTGGCACCCTACTCTCCAAACTCACATGGCAATGCAAATCCACAACAAATAAAATGTGCACAAGTCCCCGTATACACGACAGTATTTTGTTGGATCGCGTTTTGAACTCACAGCCCTTCTATAGTTCTTCCAATAGGGCTACTGTGTAGTAATGCATCTGGAGAAAAGTACACATCCCTATTGGCTCCTGAAGACAAACGGCTATTTGCCATTCATACAATATTAAAAGTTACTAAGTTCGAGTGTTATAGCACCATTGATGTCTTAACTTTAGGGTTCCTGAATACCAAAAACAAGTGGAAGTGTACACTCACCAAGGATTGCCTCCTGAGAGTGCGACTGATGGGGCCCTCTAAGGTAGGGCTGACCGACTGTTTGACCAGAAAGCTTTCGGGAAGGAGAACATCTGCAGGAAGGGAGAGTCGTTTGCTGATGTCTTGCTGAAATGGAACAAACACCTTTTTAGACTTAAGGACACGAAAAATGTTAAGCAAAGTTAAATTACAGAAATTTAAAACAGTGTCTTTCCATGTCGGGATAGAAGGAATTAAGTCGGCGATTTGATGGGTTCTAAATGGGGTCCTCAAGTGCATCATTAATTAAAAAAATAATAATATATATGCTTCAAATCAAAATTGAATGAATCTACAAATTTAACTCTCTTACAATTATTCATATCATGGCATAGTTCTGAATATTTGAGAAAGAGTGAAATATTTAACTAAAGACTAAAAAGTAGCCATTTTGACAACCCTTTAGCCATGACAAAAAAGATATAAAGATAAAAATTAGTACTACTCATAAAAATAGAGCAGGATTTCCGCTAAAAAATATTAGTTAAATGTATAAAAGCTTCAAAAACCAATGAAAAATAGCAAAGAAGATAAAAAGGCCTACACACTGTAGTGATCGGAATACACACTGTAGTGATTTCGGCAGAACACGTCCATTCGAAACACGAAAACTTGAGTTCAACTCCGAGGAGAACACAAATGTCTATCCATATGTAGTCTTCCCTCTGCATGACTTCTAACCAGTTTTGATCTTTGTTACCAATAGAATCTTTCCTAGAATTCTTTCAATCAATACATGTGGCTATAGAGTCATTATGAGTAATGTGGAGTAAAAGCAAGACACCAATTCTCGCGATGCTCAAGAGGGTTCAATGTTACTACATATTCTAGACTTCAAGCATGTAAAATGTAGCACCACCACCAAGGAAAATTCACTGATCTTACATGGTGTGGTCTAATAAGAAAGACTGACTGACAATGTCTATGCATCACTGAAAGCAAATGTTTTGCACCGAGATCCACTGGGCAAATTTTTCTTAGATATATCCTCTATATCTATAGCGGCCTTCAAAGTTCTGATCTTGACAGGAAGTAAAATGTATCTTTAAATTTGCACTTTGAGTCATTCCTTTTGTTCTTATTGCACATCAAGAGAAAATGAAATCTGAATACACACCTGACTAACCCTTCGATGCCTAGCTCTGAGTTTGACTGGTGAGACGACTTCGTCGGAGGCTCCAGAAGCTTCTTCACTTTCCCCGTCCGATCCTATCCTCGGATCTTCATGGACCACACCTGCAGACAAAAACAAGGTTTAGGCAGGTGTGAAAATGAAAAAGTAAACTGTCATTAAAAGTCAGCCTAAAAATAAAATCTTGAATTTAAAAAATGATTGTCAGTTATAAGATATAAGAACATTTGCCAACATCAGAACTGCCGTAGCACTTGTGAAATAGTAGCTTTAGTAGCATAAAAATAGTAGGAAATTTAGCCATTTCTAAAGCTCATTTTAATTGCCCCCAGCATTTACATCCTTGGAACAAGGTCTTCCAAAAACGCCGGAGTACACATAGAAGTAAGGAGATGTATTGGGTGCAGTTTGGTGTTTAGTTAAGGGTTCACAATTTTTACAAACTAATGCTACATGGTGTTACTAGGATGCCTCATTGAAGCAATCAGAATGTTTATATTTACGAAGGTTTAATTTTGGAGAACAACCAAATCAAAGTCAAAAATATTTCCTCCAATGAAGTAGAAGGCATGAATTAGTGACTGAAACAAGGTTTCCTGCAATTGGTTTTAAAAGGAAGGCTTACGTTTCGTTGACCTCAGGTGAATTTTCAAAATATAAGTACGCAAAACTTTCAATGGGAGCTTTGGTAACAATTTTGCTAAAAACGTTAAATCTCGTCATCAAGGTTGAAAAATAGTAACAAAAAGTCACCATTTAGTTGTTGTTTCACCCAGCCATGTGACACATATTAAGCACATGTCTAGTTTTCATGGTTAGACTATTGAGATATGGTAGTAGCTAGTCGCTGACTAACCAATAAGTTTACATGGAGTAAAAACAAACCGGGGATCTTTCAGCAATTGAAATAAAATTCCAATTTAAACAGGAATCATAAAAGGGGAATCCCTTTAGCATAGCTCAGGTCCCATAACAGCGCCATCTATAATTTTTCATGTGGTCTACACAACAGACACTGAGAGCTTCACGTGAATCATAAAAGAATCTATGTATTGTAAAATATACTTTCAAGGGTTAAGATCAGCATTATTTTAAAAGTTATCTGAAGAAAGGGGGATTTCTCTGTATCTTCCACCCAATCTCTGAACTGGAATTCATTGATTACTCTGCTACAATAAAGGCTCAAAAGAAAATGTTATGGTTAGCCTAAATATGCACTTTCTTAGACGATATAAGGTTTGTATTTGGAACAGCTAAACTGAGCATAAGAGCTACGGCCACAGCATCACTTTTAAACCCTAATTCCGAAATAAACAACTTTATGCACAAGAAAAACTGTTACTTCTATTAAGAAATGGCATACCTTTCTTGAAACAAGGTGTGAACATCTGATTGAAAAGGTCACGGAGTGTGACAACGTCTCCTGACGGCATAATTACACTACACTGGCAACACAGCACCTTTACTTGGGTGCAAAAGTAAGGCACTCTTATCACCTTATGAGCTATCATATCGCGGCATTCGGATAAGCTTTCCTGTTGGATCCATTGTAAATAAACAATTCTTGAAAGGAAACAACTATGCATGCTTTCAGATGAGATAACCAGAGATATCGTTTAAAAAGTCACTCTTAACTGTCAAAGATTAAGTCGTTAGAATCTGTGTGGTAAGCCTATAAGAATATCTAAGAAATTCAATAAATCCTACACAATTGGAAAAGTGTACGACTATTCTTTGTTATATACCTTACTTGGCTTAATAATGTTCAGAATGATGCATAAAATGCTTTTTAATTCATGTTGAAATTAGTTCAATGCTATTTTAAGTAAAGATGAATCAGATTCAAGTCCAAATGCGCATCTATTTAAAAACTTGCACTGCTAGTTTCAATAAAATTCTATTGCCGACCGACTTCAATTTTGAATAAGTATCAAAAACTATCTTCAAACGTAATCTGTTTCAGATCAAAATGAGAAAAATCTACTGTTTTAATTATTTCAGGGAATAAGATTGAAAAAGTGATTCAACTTTCATACAAAATATTTTTACTTAACAAAACTTAACTGAAAAGGATCCTGAAGATTTTTCAAGCCATAAAATGCAAGACTACACAAGATAACTTTAAAAATAAGAACAATATGGAACACATTTTCTCTAGATGCTTGTTTATCGAACCCTTTTTTTAGCATTTCGCCAAAACATTCCAAAGACCGAATTGATGAGTGGAAATTGATAATTCAACGCCAATTGGATAAAATGCCAAAACGTGACAAGGTACAAAACAGGATATCAAACCGGTAGCGTCGTCTTCTATTTATTAGGTCTGCTTTGCATTTGCCGTACATAGTGACGCATACAGATAGATTAGAGAACAGATTGTTAAAAAGAATTTTTGGTTGGTCGGACGAGAAAATATATTCAGAAAACAGGCATAAAAAATGACGACTGGGATTAAAAAGAAATCGGTTGACAAAACGAAATTCAAATATGCAAACTACGGTAAACGACCGCTGATGTCGAACCCTGTTAACAATCGTAATATACATAGAATATTTATGTACCTTACATTTACAATTTCAAAGATTTGGGGTGCTAGTCGTCCCACAATCCTTGAATAGGAAGGTTTCAAAAAAATCCTTAAGTTGGCAAACACAAAACTGTAACGTATTCCAAAGAAAAGTTTTGTGAAAACGTACAAAGATAATTCTCAAAGACTCAGTCACAAAAGGAAATTGAAAACAACACGCGTTACCCATTCAACAAACACATAAGGAACAAGCACTTGGTCAATCCTACTCCGTATGTCACGGCAGCGTCATGCATAATTCCAGAAGAGGATAATACAGTTATACGCATTGTTTTATTTATCCCTTCAACAATGGGAAATCTCGCCTTTGGGGCGTCGAAAGTCACGAAATCGAGGCATTCCGATTCCAAGTCGCTTTCCGAAACTCCGCTTGCAATTTAAAACAGCAATAATAAACAAAAGGAAAGGACAGCTATCACATGACAGAGACGTGTGAGAAGAAAACAGCATCAAGTTCACTTGAGGACAACAAGGACACAGGACCACCAGAGAGGCGGTCGGAAGTCGCATCGAGCTATTGCTTTTTGGCGAACACGATTTCGGATCCAGTTCTCACTTCTCCTTTCGTTTGTCTTGCGTAACTTGCGTCCGATCAACCGTATTTTATTCCTTCTATCAATCTGAGGGCAAGTTTTTAATTCACGTCGCACTGGAGCAACAAAACGGGCTATTGGCGACGGTCCGAGATCAACCCACGAAGAGAAAGATCCGAATACAATACCACGCAATTTTAAACCATGGTCCGATGACAAGGTCAGACCTGAGCAGGCACCTCTTGTCTCCAAACTTCCACACCACGCAACGTTTGAGGCCCCGGCAGATTTAACGTGCCCCCTTTGAACATGATGGTCTTTGGTTGTATTCAAACTCAAACCCTCCGGTTGCTAGTCTGATTCCTCTTACAACCGGGCTAACGCGGCCCTATCAACATCTGAGGGATTTAAATTGCAAAACAAACCAGGAAGGTTTGTGAAGATTTTGCTGTGCAAATGCTCACCCATGATATAGATTGGGAGGTTACCTTAAAATACAGTTGATCGTCGTTTCAGTTCAAGTAAAAACGGCTGTGATATCTGGCCGCTGTTGGCGATCATTTTAGGAGTTCTTTAAAGTATTGATATTTGTAGAAAACATTCATCCCTATCGATTGTAACCTTCAGTTTGGTTCTGTGATGTAAATTGTGCAATTGCGATCAGGTGAGTCGTTTTTTTTTCTTCTGACGGGTGTACAATACAATCAACTATTGGAAACCAATTTGTATTGGCGAAATGCTGAAATCCTATTCGAAAAACAACCAAACTGACGTCACGTTCAGAGCCAGTTAACGTCGCACTGAAGCAACCTAACACGCTAATGAACATCCCGAAGGGAAAGATCTGAAGACAACACCTCGTTATTTTGAATCAGTCAGAAGACGGGTCATGTCTAGAACATGTACAGGAAGCAAGTGTCTCTGCAGAAACACTATTGCTACCTGTGTTGATAGAAAATACAACATTTTCGCAACTAATGGGAAATGATTAGTTGCCATTGACACCTAACTTTCTGCAAATGTCAAGCCCTGTTCAGTGGCGTAGATAAGGGGGCAAGTGTCTAAAGGCATTTCTAAATATTTGTTAAAAAAAAAGTTGATTAAACGCACACTTTCATCCTTGACACTACCAGCAAGTCCTATGCATGTGAAGTGAATTTGCTTTCATAGACTCAATTTGTCTAATGCATGCAAATCCAACTGACGTTCCTTTCAATCGCACTGTCAGGATGCCAAGTTGTAGATTAGCAAAAATCGATCCAACAGCAGTAGTGTACGTGGGGGCAGGTGCAAGTTGAACATGGAGTGGTGTGGGATCGTCACCGTTGTGTGCTGCCTCCGTAAATTAAACTACTTAGCAATTGCATTTTTTAGAAGCGCTCTTCTCGCGAACGTCTGGAAGAGCACACACGGCACTTCTCCTTACTTGGCTTTAGAAACCCACAACTAGACCAGATTGGTCTTAATGCAATAATTAATAGTAGGTTTTGCCAAAAATCCATGCAAATACTTGGAAAAATATTTCATTTTATTTTTTGACACATGAAAACATAAATTACCTTCCTCTTTTAAATTAATCTTTAAACAAAAATAGCTACGATTGGTTGAATAGTTTTATGTCCTACAGCCAAGGGCGTAGCCAGAAAATTTCTTTTGAGAGGGGGTTATCGCGTTCTTTCGGGTTTGATGTTTTGTTTCTTTTTTCCTTTGCCTTGGACCCCCGCTACTGGAAAGCTTGTTAAACATAATGCACATAAACAAAACATGCAGGTTCATCCAATATTTTTTGCAGACAAATGGATGGATCTGTGTCATAGCGTGTTGGAATAAAAGCTTGATCTAAAAATGCAGTCTTTTTCATAATAGTATATCATACATTTATTATCAATATCTTTGACTTCGTGAACTATATTTTTTACAAGCTATGGTTTGATTTGGATACACATTTTTGGTAATGCCTCTTTATGTAACAGATTTATTAGCAGCAAAAACGTCTAAAACAAGTTTTAAAATAGATAGAAATGTGTGTGCTTACAAGGTCAAATTATAAGCAATAACACAAAAATGTAAAAAAACAGTGGGTAATCCTGCAATTTATATAAATTATTATAATTGAAAAAAAATTTAATATATATATCCCAAATCTTTTGTACAAAAACCCGGGCGGGTTTTTCTGGGCTGGGCCCAGTCGGCCATCTGATTAATAACCATCAAAAATGAATGTGAACAATACATTCACAAACTAATGTGGTACGAATTCGTATAATTTATCCAAATTATTTCCCAATATAAGTATCCTATCTTCATTTCAAATACGTAAATTTTGCATAAGGGAGATAGATGTATCAGCCTTATTTTCCCAGGTCTAACTTCCTAGGGGGCCACTAGGGTTTCAATAGACGAGATATAAAAGGTAATACAAGATACTAGGGGGACTCCCCCTACTCGCTAACGCTCGCCAACCCCCGGAGGATTACTTCGCATTCCTCATTGGTTCGCTGCGCGAACCTATGCTCGCTTCTCTCGTCTCAATGAAGACATGTGTCCTAGCAGAAGGGATTGTTTACAAAATATGTTACCAAAAAAATGTTTTTCAAATATAAATTTGCTGTATTACAGAAAAAATATATACAGTATCTCTAAAATCAGAATTCAAATGAAAACTTTGTGCAAATTTTGACTCGAAATGTGAGCGTTGCTTTGGAAATTGAATACCCAGCATGTTTTTTTGTGTGTGCATTTTCCCAGCACCCACACTTTTTCATTGAGTTTGTTGCCGAAAGTTGTAGTGCAAGCGTCTTGTTGAACTATAATTATTGGCCCTGAAAAGGACCGTTTTTTAAATGGCCCAGAAAAGATCCTCCGCTTTCTTTGATTTCTATTATAAACTAACTGCAACAGCTCATTACATTTTTTTTTTTTCAATAAAATTTCATCCGATAACGCTATAAATTCAATCGATGCGCGAGACTTCGCGATAAACAAACAATCGTACAGTGCTGCCAAAACGCGATTACAAATAACGTCTTTTTTGCGTGCCACGTAAGAGAATTATATATATATAGATAATAGGTATATATCATAGATAAATAGCGAAATCAACACTATCATAGTAGCATTGGTTCTCGTGGTACTTGATTGGTTTAGGCTTGTTTGATCGCTGGAGGGTAAATTTTTGCGTACTTGAGTTGGTGGGTGCCAGAAGCGGCAAACATTGCATAAAAAAAGGTAAACATATAAAAAGCTAAGTCAAGTGGGTGGTAGAGATGAAATACCAAACGAATAACAATGGTTAAAAAGTTTTTAAATAGCGTTTGCTTTGGGGGTTTTATGGCACAGGGGCATATTGGGCCATGCTCTGCGCCAGACACAATCAAATAATAATTAACTCACACACAATCACAGTTTTTACTGACACAGGTTGGTTGGTTTTGGTTTTATGAGGTCCAACAGTTGCTGACACAGGAGAGAGGCCCAGGGAGGAGTGCGCAGGAATCATTAGTCGGTTTGAAGACTTCCACCATTTTTTATTACTGTATAAACAAAAATCTCGCCCATGGTGCTTCTACCACCCCTTTGAGCCAAATTCAAATAGGTATCTGGGCAGTTACGTTACTTATACAAAGTTATCAGTTGAGTAGAGAAACATGTCAGTACAATTTGCATAAAATACATAACGCCAATTGAAATTAGTCAAGGTTTTGTTCTCCGAACAAGTTGGTACAAGAATTACAGCACAGTCACGGGAGGTTAAAATATGACGTGATTTAAAAAATTTGGCAGTCCGAAAGGTTCAAAAGAGGCAGATTGAGAGAAGAAATGGAAAGAGCGAGCGGGTGAGAAAAGGCACTCGACACCATTCGGAACCGGGTTTCCAATGACGTCAATCCCATCTCTCATCAATGGCAAGCTTTGTTTTTTCGAGACTGAGAAAGAAAAAGCCCAGAGAAACTGCATGGTTCAATTCGAAGTGCTTCAGGTTGCGAGTTTCCGTGTAATGGATGTTGCATTTTGGCTGGACGGCATTGAGAATTTCTGTCCAGAATGTATCAGAGTGCAAACCATAACAGGGAATGACCGAAGATTTGCGTGTTCCCACCTTTCTCATACACTTTTGGCCCTTTTATCCGAAACGGAAATCCTTCGGATGAAAAATAATATTTTAAAAAATTGTATTTACTAAGCACGTGATAAAAAATTTTCAAATTAATTGAATTTTAATTGTATCGATTCAATTTTCAAAAGTTGTTACCAATGTTCGTCAAAAAGAAAAATAAAGGAAACTTATTGCGTAAGCCTCACTCTTCTCAAAAAGCGTATCAATGGCAAAAATGAATCCATTGTTGAAAAAATTGACTGTATCAATTGAGTTTTAGAGCGACCAGACCAACAGCTTCCAGAAGAACGAAACTTAAGACATAATGCTGGCGCCTCAGTAACGATCCAACTCAATCCGATACCTTTATACCGACCACAATCAACGATATCAGCTTCAAAACCAAGCCAGTTTTATAATGCACTCAAAAACGAGGGTTGGTTTGGGATTTTATGACGCAAGGGCCTCATTTGGTCAAGCTGAACCAAACACAAGACAATATCAAGAAATTGTGAAAACAAAGGATATGGAGAAAAAAATAGACAAGGGTCGTTTGGGCACCCTGGCGTCGCGAGCACTGTGTTTACCAGAGGAAGTAAATTCCTTGGGAAAAGCATACATCACTAAGGTACCTCGGGTTCGATCTCAACAGCGAGGAATTTATGGATTCATAAATCACGTAACAGTTGATATATCACGTAAGTTTTCAGACAGCAGTGAAACAGTGACACTTGAAAATCTCAGGACCATCCCATTGCCTCAATGACACCATAAATGGCATTCACGTGAATGTCACTCTTTCAAATGCGTGTCCAAGTCGTAAAGTAGCGTGCGAAAATGGATGGAGTCAAAAAATGAATTCGAAGTATGCTTTTTTGTGTGATAACTTTTATTTTTATGATTATGGCCTCAGATAATTTTACAATAAATCGTGCATGGCTTCGTTGTTGTTTGTATAACTTGTTGATTAGTATAACTTTCGTGCTAGCGATTTCAACTTTGTCACGGGTAAAGACTATGAGGTTTTTTATCTTCACGATCGTAAAAGATAGAGTGAAAATTTCAACGGATTTGAAATCTGCGGAAAATGTTACACCAGATCAATACCTTAAATGGGATTTTCTTCAAAAAAAAAATAATTCTTCGATTGTAACACGTGTCATGTAAGGGTGGAGATGGGAATCATTCTTAAATTTTTTGTTTTTTTTCCTTTTAATGTTTTCAGTATCAATAAGATTTAATGTGTCCAGGACGATTTTTAAATTTTAATCTAAAGTATTTTTTAATTAATTTATCGGCATTTATTTATTACTAGACACTTTGAGGCCATCACGGCATTGCCTGTGATGTTGGTTTGCGAAGCAAACCAAATGGGAATGCGTAGCAATCACTGGTGTAGGCGAGCGTTAGCGAGCAGTGGTCACACCTGACCCCACGAAAAAAACTGTCACGGGCAAGGCCGTGCTGGCCACGCAATGGTTAGTAATTGAAATAAAATTAAAAACACCTAAGACCATTTCGGATGAGGAGAACGTTCTTTTAAAAATAACGGTTTTATTAAAAAAAATTTCCTGAAAATAACGGTTCAGAAAACGTACAAAAACAAAAATGGAGTTTTGAAAATATGCATACATTACGTTTTGAAGGGTTCAATCCTAAAAAAATGTCCTCTTTTCTGTCGACGTATCAACGCGACGATCGTGCCCATTTAAATAACAGAAACAATTTAAGAGATAACGACCCATCTGAGGTGGATGAGCAGCAGATAGAATCTCTCTTATCTATATTCCAGTGTTTCGTTTGATTATGCTAATTTCGAGTAGACAACTTAATAGTGTTCTCGATAGAGAAAATTTCGAACAGTCTTCAACTCAAATCTTGATGCGACAACCCGAAGTTTATTGTGCTTCTGATTTTATGTTTCACAGCATAGTCAAGACTAAAAAGTCATTTCAACATTGCAGACACAACTGCACCAAAATCTCCGTCACCTTAGGCTCATGAAGCCCGTGCAAATCAAAAGGTTGGTTTCTGCGGTTGTATGGCGTAAAGGCCATATTTGGCCATACTGAGCCAGACACAAGACAGTTAATATGAAGTAATAGGCAAACACGCAATGAAATTCTACAAGTACTACGTTTCTACAAGTCAGGTGCAGACTTGGGGACAAAGATATTTCAGATAGCATATCTTTGTTCTCAATGGTGTATAAAAGGAAAGTGAATGCAATGGCAGCTAGTGCAATTCCATTAGTGGTGGAGAAAAATATTTTTATTCTTTATCTACTCAATTTATTATCATCTTTTGTTGGGTCCAAAATCTCAATTTAGGTTAGGACTCGGAGAACACATATGGGGCCTGGACTGAACATTTTTATCGTTTTGACCACTCTCCCGATCCCGGAAGGATATATATATATATATATATACACACACACACACATACATATATACATTTTTTTAAAGTTTTTTTTCTGAAATAAGTAATCAACAAATCAACATTGCAAAATATCCTGCTCTAGGCTGCAACCTATTTAGAAAAGAGACAGCCATTGTTGCCACTCTTTTTCTCTTTCCCTTAAATCCATTCAAATGGAAATCCCCCTCCGCGGTACGGATTACTCGTACCACAATCGCTCGTAAAACTACACCTACACTGGAACGTAACGGGGAAAACGCCGTAAGTTGAAGAAATCGAAAACATCAATCTGCATCCTTGTCGCAGAATCTCAAGTCATATCCTGTTGGCATTAAGAGAATCAAAATGGAGGATATTTCAATGAACGTTTCTGCTCGGAATCTTAACTTAATTCGAAAGTCAGACATCACTCTGCGAGCTGGGACAGCCTGATTTCTTTTTCTCAAATCATGTACCGCTTTCGTCAGTGGCGTTTTAATTTCCATGCCAGAGCTGCTCTTTCAGTGTTGCAGAAATTTCGTCACAGATGATGACGAACAAAATGTGGTGTGAGAAGGAATAGTAAGCACAACAAAGCACTGCATTCAGGGCCGAGCCTTACGGAGAGGGATATGGGGACTTGAAGCTTTAAAAATCACGTGTAAAGGTGTTTTCATATTTTCTCTTTAGTCGACTAATATTTATACACTTTCAGCTCATTAACTAAAGTGTTCCGTTTCTAGGGTTGAATAAAACAACTGAAGACTTTAATATAGTTCATTTAAACGTTCGCCGCCGCCCAGCCAGTATGGTGGTTATGATCCTCGGTTGTCACCGAGTGGGCCCGGGTTCGAATCCCGGATAAGGCATGGATGTAAAATTGGGAAAAGAAGTCGGACTTTCGCCTGGAATGGATTCCCGTCTTGAAAGGAAAGCAGCGCACCACTTCTGTTCTTTGCTGGGATCATCGTTTGTAGTAATAAAATTCTTCTTCTGTACTTGTCTTGAATGTTTCTGTTCATCCCTTGCTTTCATATGTATCCCAGAAGAACATACGACAACAACAACAACAAACGTTCGCCCTTCAGAATAGCTTCTATCAGAACAGTCAATTCAAAAACAGTAGATCTAGGTAACACACTCCAAGGTAAAACAAGTCTCTAGGTCCACTCCAAAACTAGTATCTAGATAATATACTCCAGAACTAGTCTATGTTTAAAAAAAAAATCACCACTAGAGTTTACGATTAAAACTTAGCCACCTCCAGATTGATAACCTGGGTGCGCCCCAGAATGCATTGCATTCCATGTTCTCGTTTCTGTATTAGGAAGTGCCCTATTTGGAACCCAGAACAAGAATGAGAAAAAGTCAAAATACTGGGGAAAACGGGAAAAAATTGTGCACAAAAAGAAATGAGAGGTAATGTTTCCTTAATTCAGGTTCCAGGAGTTTGGACTATTGGTCAAATACGCTAAGGTAAGGCAAGGCAATGGGTAATGCTGAGAAATAAAATGGCCACATTAGAGGATTTGACTTAGAATCACAACAAAATCGAATAGAAGCAAATTGCTTTCAGATTTTGTTAACTCACGTCAAAAAGGTCTGTGACGAAATCGTTTTAATACTTCAAAATCCACCCTTCGTTCACCTGATATTCAGCCTCTTCCTATTGTACGTACGTTCAAAAGTTGATTCTACGACGCAATTGTGACAATTGAATGTTTAGTTTCAAAACTGGTGAGCAGGGGCAGAATTTGGGTCGACATTTATTTCGATTGAACACTCAACATATGTCGCTTTTTTTCACTGGAATAAACATTTTAAGACACAACATCGTCGATACTACACAGGAAAGCTCGCAGCTGTTATAAAAATTCTTTAGAACTCTGGGTTCTATGCTTGGTTTTGGATTTTAAAGTACAAGGTTCATATTAAGTCAAGCTGCGCCAAATACAAGACAACGAAGGAAGAGGGGGAAGCAGAATGGTAGGAGAGGGTAACAGAAAAGAGAACAGATCACTCGGGTACATAGGAGTTGTGATGCCCGTATACTAAGATGCTTCTCTAAGGGCGTCTGATTCAGTGACACTAGGCAATGAGAAATCCGAAAGATGGTAATCGACGTAGACAATGTTATCAATGCTAAAATTGCCTTTGTTTTGAAAAAAAAAATGAATTGATTGCCTAAAACTGAGCTTTTGGGATGGAATGCAATTGAGGGACTTTCAGAAGTTTTTTCCACCCGTCAGAGTCCGACCACTAACCTCTTCGGCACTACAAAGGGCGAAATGACGGCTACTTGTGAAGGAACACTCGATGAATGAGCAGCCGCTAGTCCTTACAAAGGACTATGTAATTACTCAGTAATTACTATGGGACTCAGTAATTACTGACACCCATACGCTTACGAACTGGGATTTGAACCCACAACCTACGGGATGGCAGACAAGAGCTGTGGCCACAATACCAGAGCAGTAGTAACAAAACTGAAGCATAGACGTGAAATATAAGCAGCGATAATTGCTGTTGGGAGCTTCAAAAAACGTGACCATGTCAAGTCACGAGACTGCCCTGTAAAAATTGACTTGGTAGGTCGATTTGGTATCGTGTGGCCTTGTTTTGCGATATAACAGGGAGTGAATCCGCATTTCTATAGTGACAACCCAAGTGGTGAAATCGCCCAAGTCTACTGCTATCAGATGATCAATCAGTAGATCCATCAAATGATGAATCAATGGATTGGGCGTCTTCTCTCGATACGTGGACCAATCAGATGAATATTCGTTTCCACCCAGAAGACGAAAGCAGTCCAAGGGTCACATTACATCTTGTTTTGGCCACATGATCCTGGCCAAATAGAAACCGTTGATCACTACACTTTACAATTTTCTCTTTCGAGCGAGCGAAATTTTATTACAAATAACACCAAGACATGCACGTGAAATTCTGTTTTGACTAATATTTTATTCGATTTGGTAAACAATGTGCATATCCAAAGCTTGACACGTGAGTGACGACATCCACAGATGCAAGCAATCAAGAAGCTCCATCGCAAATGGTATGCGCGGATCTGCTAGTTGAAAAAACTTTGAAAACTCGAGCACTCTGAAGAGGAAAGTCGAGAAAAAGTGGGCGCGAAAACAATCGAGAAACGTTTCGCAAGCGCGACACTGAAGCTGCGAGTCACGCCTAAAATGGCAATTAGGTGAGGAAAAGAAAGTTGTGACCCAATAGAAACTAACGGACAGGTCGATATGACCCCGAGCGAGCGTCTGGTCGACGAGAGAAAAGACTCCCCACTCTTGATTTCGAAATTGCTACTTCACAATAGCAGTAGTAACGGTTTTTAACTAATTTGCGCGATGTAACTGCTGATATTAGCAACCAGGACTAACAATTAGGAAATAAATTGAACGATTTTCATAAACTGTTCGATATCGACACAAGCGGTTGATTGTAGCAATCCAAGTGCTTTTGACGAAATATCGCGTCCATTAAGATCTGTGTTAGTGACGAGATATCTCTTCCTTTTCATGAAGATGTTGCCGATTTTTGGATGATGACGAGATCAAGATCTGGCCAGGTTTCCAATCGTGGCAAGGAAACCACTAGTTAAATGGGGATATTTTCGTGAAATAATTTGAGGAATTTAATGTTTTTAATTTAACATTTAATCCATTTAAATTGCTTCACTACCGTCCAGCAATATCTATCGACAACCGGAGAGTAGCTGTCTTATTTTGAAATCAATTGTGGAAACTGCTATCAAAATAATAACAGCCTACGTATTTCCATTCCGAAGCAGAACAGGACTCCAGCCAGTACCACGGACCAGCTGGTACCACGAAAAGTGACACCGGGACGCATGGTAACAAGCAATCAGTCTCAAAATAAACTTCCAGCGGCGAGGGGGAAACGAACATAAAGTACACACACACTTCCCACCTACGTTTCCAGAGCGATTCACCTTTTTCTTTTACCTCACCTGTTTATGCGTTTCCTCCACCAAAGCCGCCGTTTGGCAGCGCGTTTCGAAACGCCCGACAGCAATCAAATTCACGCTACACTTGCATTTTCGGGAAACCCACGAGCGATTGCGAAACTCCCACCGAAGAAATCAGAAAACGTGAGCGAAGCCCGAAAGACAAATTCGAAGAAACAATTCTCGTCTTCTTGAGTTATTTCAGATCACGGGGCGCTAGAAAATTGCAGTTCAACGAAGCCGGTTCAGACGATTCGCAAGTTCCACTCGGTCACTGACGGGATGTGTCTCGGGCACACCCCCAAATGTTATTGATGTTACAAAAATAAACAGTGCCGTAACAGACGGTGGCAGGTGCTAGTTGCCCGCAGAAATATTTATTTAGAAGTTATTGGGAATATGTTCTTTCAAAATGCAAAATTAGGGCAACTTTTTTGTTGCAGTAAAAATCTTAAAAGTTGCATTTATCATTCACTAAAGTTGCATTTATTTTTGATACACTAAAATCTACAATAAATTATTAGTAAAAAAAATTAAAAATTTATTTGTACATTATTAAGTGCAGAAGAACGATGATGTCGTTGAATGGTCGATCCTTGGTCAGTAATTTCTTTAATATTGAAAAACTGCGCTTAACAGATACTGATGTTGCCTGACATTGTTGCATTGGACTTTTTTTTTGCAGATGTGAAACAAGTGTACCACTAAAGTAACTTGGAGCAATCGCGGATAAAGCACCTTGAGTGTGATTCCAACCGCAGTCATATAATATGCTATATCGGATAGCAGAAGCGCAAAATCCTTTCGTCAACATTCAGAGATTTTAAAACGTCATCAACAAGGAGAACAACATATTGATGATCGACACTCGCCTCTGAAACTCTGCAGTCGATTATGCAAGTTTGCTCTGGATTAATATGAGTGCCAACCAATGTGTTAAAGTACTTTCTATTTATTTCACTTTCGTGTGTTAGGACGAATACCTTCTTTCCATGAACTTCTTGTTTGATCCGCAATACTTCGCAAGATCAGACACACGTGATTAAAGGGTTGATTCAGAGGGCAAAAAATGAAATAGTAATTTCATGTTGTTGTTGTCTTGTCCATGGATAGAACACTTCAAATACGGCCATGCACGGTCCACACAATCTCAGCTATTTTAAGGCAATTGTCCGAGTACAGGTCCTCCAAGGGAGAGTCGCTAATTTGTGATAGTAATTTCCTATTAATTAATTTTAAGCTTAATTCTAAAAAGTTGCAGTCATGCAAAAAGCTTCATTTATGTAGAAAGTTGCATTTCTGTTGCGGTTATAACTCACTTACAATACACCCCATGTAGGAGAAATTTTGTTTTTAGTACTTTACATAAAGTGTAGAGCGTGTGAAAAAAAGTCGCATTTGTTGCAAAAAGTTGCCCTAGCTATAATTTTAAATACATCTGTCCTTGTATAATACAGTGTTGAGCGTGCGGTGTGAATGTAACTCACGCGAGTTTTATCTTTAAGACAAACGCTTAGAAGTCAATTGTGTTTGCGTTCCCCTGTAGTCTAATTGAAATTAAGAATAGATTTAAAAGACAAATTAAAATTCATTTAATAAAGGTCTGGAGAGAACAAAATGTAACACGAGCCGCCTTTTCTCACAGTTCTGGAGAACCATGCACAAGGTAGGTATTAGTAAACGTCAGACTGACTGGAGCAATACAGCGGGCTATGTTATTACTTTGGAAGATATTAGTATGTTTGTCTTTGTATTAAAATGCAAATTTTGTATTGGATAGCCTTATTTGCCCCGTGTCCCAAAACGTCAAAACTTCATAAATACCGGAAGTTAGTTTCGTTGAACCTGTAAGTGTCGCCAAGTTTGAAAATAGTCTATTTTCAAACGAAAAGCTGATGTTGCAGTGGAGCGATTTGGATCGGTTGCAAAAGTAAGAATCCATCAATATGGCTGTCTAGATGGGTTGGTTGGGTTTTACGACGCCCCTTTTTGGCCAATGTTGCGACGAACACAGGACAGACATTGTCAAATAATGAACAAATACCAAGTTTTACTACCACAAAACAGAGAACTGCACCTAGGGAGGAATGGAACCTACGCCGCCTGCAACTCGAAGGTCGCTAGCACAGTTGGCATACCACTATTGAGTAACGACGACTCTACACCGGATGGTAGGTGAAAATAACATCGCAGTAGAGAGGTCGACATCTGAGCAGGCTCTCCGAACTTCCTCATCGCGCCAACGTGAGGACATTTGAGGCCACAACCTCCGTGTACACGACGGTCTTTGAATGGACCTAGTTTCGAACTCGCTACCCTACGGTAATCTCTTCCAACAATGGCTACCAGGACTTCTGTAGGAAGTAAACCCGTTAACTACTAATTTCAAAAGAATGTTTGGAAGGAAACGTTTGAACTATTGGCAAACTAACAAAACATCCGTCTTTCGCTGCCACAATTGCTTTTCCTTTCGGAAATGTGCTCAAGCTGGAGGGGAAAAACAACTGATAGGGTGAATCCAGTCATGAAAATTTCGGTAATTTGCAAACAATACTTCGTACGAGTCGGCCACATGATTTGCAAATTATCAATATCCTCATTACAGGTAAATTGAAGCGGAAATTCTCAACATCGATTTTAAGTTCTAGTTTTTTCCCTTAGCCAGAGTTGATTTTAAAATAGGTTTCCATTTCCGATAGGTCAACTATTCCTGTTGTGCAGGCGCTAACACGCAATAGTTTCGTTCACATACCAATATTTGGAAACATTCACTAAGCGTGTTACTCAGTTCGTTTGAAATAGGGAAGCAATGCGTTGTTTCTACGAGCAGATGACGAAACTAAAATCATAAATTTAAAACAAGGATTCGCTGGGTTTCATTGCGCAAGGACCATCGTTGGCCATGCCGCCAAAGACACAAAATATACAAAATCAAGTAATAAACATACACAAATAGGTAGGTGGTTATTTTAATTAACGTCGCCCTGGAGCAATACAACGGGCTATTGATAACGGTCCGGGAACAATCCTATCGGGAAAGGCTCAGAAAACAGGAAATGTGTTTGGATAATGGAATCAAAATCGGTGTTTGGCCAGTCAAGGCGCAAACCGTTGAACTGGATTGGCGAGGAAGTATAAATTTCCGGCTGTGCACGTTATTTGCCTGCGAAAATCTGGCCGCGGCGGCCGACTTGTCATTTGCTGACGTTTCAATTAATAAAGCTGCCAACGAACTCCCAATTTGAGCGAGCGAGAGTCAACGAGGCAAGAGATGATGTAGCCAAGCAGGAGCCAGTTGGCGAGAATCCAACAGCTAAATTTAAGGTGGTTTCGGCAGCTGCTCACTTTCCGAACAGATGATTCCGTTGACTCTTCAAAATGGAAGGCCTTCGCGAAACGTAATATAGATCAGGGACACCCAACTCCTGTGGAAACTTGGTCCATCGAAGAAACGTAAACATTTAATGGCTCGGTAACAGGGGTCAACGCATTTCGTCAAAAAGCGCATACCCATCACAGGAATTGAGTTATGACTTGAAATGATAAAATGAGTTTACTAATCTTGAGTTTACCAATTTAAATTTTGGGATTCGTCTTACTTCAGGGAAAGGTACTCAAGGTAGTTAATGAACTTCGCACAAGAGAAACACAACGGGCTATTGGCGATGGCCAGGGATCAATCCCGAAGGGAAAGGTCCAAACAAGAAACCACGTCATTTTGAACCACGGTCAGATGACGAGGTCAACACCTGAGCGGGCACGTGCCTCTCCAAACTTCCACGCAAAAGCAAGGACAATGGAGGCCACGATCGATCGAAAGTACCCAAACCCCTTGCATACAGTGGTTTTAGTTACGGTTCGAACTCACAATCCTCCGGTTGCTAGTACGTGACTTTCCCAACCGAGCTACCACGAGTCTCCAAAATTGTAGTGAAGCGTATTATACTATTACCCATGTGGAGCCAAATAAGTAAGTTGCTCCAACGAAACACCAGCAATATGCACATTAAGTACTAGAGGTCAGACGCTGTTTAGTGATTTCATGGCGCAAGGACTTAATTCACCAAACTGCACAAAACACAAGACATACTGAAACGAAAAGTAGAGGAAGGTATTTTAATTAACGTCGCACTAGAGCAACACAACGGGATATTGTGAAAAGAAAGGTACGGATAGGAGAAAGACCGCTTGGGCATCCTGGGACCTCCGTGTTTACCAGTCAACCCCATTGGATAAACAATAGATTACTAGGGTACCCAGGGTTCGTGAACCCGTAGACACCTAAAGGTGAGCTTCTGAGGACAGACCCTCTGGAAGCCTCCAAATCCTTTTAAGTTTGGAACCCGGTCATGATGGATAAATATTACAAATAGATAACACGAGTAAGCAAATACAGTGGGGCAAACACCTCAGTCTGGTCATGGGTCACCATGTGAGGGTATGGGGTGCAAATGTCCTCCCAGAGGCCCGAACACCTGATGACCTAAAGTTTCAGGGTTGTCCCCACTCACTCCAATATGGGGGATAACCAATAATATTGATATAATGATCTGTATAAACAAAATAGTTCTGTAAAACATGAAGAGGCCAAACCTTGGGTCCTCCCCAATAACATTACCAATTTGGCGCAAATGAAGAACGCAAATAAGTGGGAGCAAGAAGTTCCAAAACCCTCCTATAATTGTTTATGACTGGAGTTCGCACCACCCTCAAAAACATGTGGTATAACTATTACAAATATGCAGAGAAAGAAATAAATAGATTTAGGAACATGCAAGCACAAACAAATGAAGAAACTAGGGTCTTTCCCCAATACGTACTTGTGCCATTGCCACCAGAACTTTCCGATGATCGAAACATTTTCCCGATGGCCCTGTTGAAGCGACAGTCGTGCGCCGGAGAAGGGAGAATTTAGATGTTTAAATATTTTTATTTACTATCTACTACTGACCTTTATAAACATACCCAACTAATAAAGTAGTTCAGATTACATCAATGCTCTTATATTACGTTTTTTTTTCTTAATATGCACCTAAAATTTAACCTGTGCACCTAATTTAAAAACTTAGGTGCACAAAGTGCACCTGTATTAAAAAATCTATTTCGAGGCATGTAGTATGTTATATAAAATTTTAAACATCGGGGGGGGGGATGCAACACAAGAACTTACTTCTAATTCACGTAAATGTAAAACATAAGTACTAAAAAAAGTGATGTCGATGATGGTTGAAGACGGTAAATTAAATTGTGTTTAATTGTAAAGGGAACTCCACACACAGGGGCAGCACCCTCTCCTAAGAAAAAAAGATGCGTGCGTGGAAAGCGTGTGTCCAATGCTGTACACGACATATTAGGTTGGATTCGGACTCACCGATTGCTAATCCGTTACTCTTCCAACCGGGCTACCACGGTCCCGACCGATCCAAGGTCGACTGCCTTCTCCGGTGAGCCGCACTATATGTCAATCGGAGTCGGCTTTGTGCATTTGCATGTGTCGAATCAATGAGCGACAACTTGAATTATTGGCATATTCAATGCGCTCTTGTTCATCATGGCATCGTCTAAACAGCTCCAAGTAAAGAGCTACATTTAAAACAAAAAATAAGACTTGACATTCGCTAACCATTTTAACAGAAACGCTATTCTGGCGTAACCTTGGTCGTGTCAGGGTATTTGCTTTCTACCAGGCACTTTTGGCAGTCACTAGAAGGGGTTCCACGATCAACGAAACAATCGTTGGGAACAGAAGGAACACAATAATAGCAAAAAGTCCCAACGCACTAAAAAAAACTAATTTCATAATTTGTCTTGACCGTGATCTTTGAAGTTGCACATACATGGGCCAAGTCAGAAAATTACAGAGAAGGATAGCGAACCCAATCCTCTGTCCACTCTTGTAAAAAAAAGAATATCTTAATACTTCCAAGATTTGAGAATCTTACGTCCAAAAAGAAAACGTTCAGATCTAGGACCAGATCTGGCCAAGCAATGTTTTTGTGTCGCTCTAAGGAACGAACACAAAACTGAAAATAAAATTATGGAGACCGCTAGGTAGGTAGTTGAAATCATGTCGCACTGGAAGCAAGACACTATGCGACGATCCGTGATAAGAAAAAACCGACTGCAATAGACCGGAAAGCTCGACAGTTTTTTATTTTCTCCATCTTTGCAACTGGTTTGGTCAGGTTGCCCGCTTGAGGTATTCCTATGCAGTATGCATGACTAGTTACTTACAAAAACAAACATTGATAATGGCTATTTTGAAGGGGGGAAAGTTGGCCTAGCGAAAGTAAATCAACTGTGTAAGAAAATATTTTTCCACACATTCTGTTTAAACTATTCGTTGAGCAAATCATGACCGCAGAGCAACAAATCGTCTGTATAAACTATCCAAAAATTGAAGGGGTTAAGCCACCGAAGACAGCAGTGCATACATAAGTAAAAAAACTATAAGTATCGCGATTCGAAACAACACTCCTATTGCTGGATCAGGCAGCCTGATAGCCGAATGATTAGTGCCTTGTTAAACAAGCTCCGAATGATTAGCGTCATGTTAAACCATAAGTCGCCAACCTTTTACATACCATGCGCCAATTTTTTGTCACTTACGAGTTCAGATTCGTCATAACACACGCATCTATTCTACCATCTTACGTTCATGATTGGGGTTGGAAAATAGAGATTTGGGTAGGATCTTCTTCACTTTGGGGAAACTAAATTAATTAATGTACGCCAGTTTAAAAGACACGCGTTTATTGTTGCATCAACATACAATAGTGAGAGATGACCTCTTGGACGAGAGGTCGATCGCAGTCGTGAAACCCGCCGGTGAAGATAACTCTGGACCACAGTTGTCGGATGTGGTGAGAGATGGAGCTCCAAGAGCGAGGTCTGGTTGGAACTTGGAGTCGTATGTTCTCTCTGCTCGCTAGAAGGAGTCCTGGTATATCCTTAATAACTTTTATATAAGTATGATTATAGACATATAAATATGTTTATAGACATAATCAACATTTAAAAAGGATTTAATTATTGTATGTATCACAGCATTTAAGCGTTACTTACCATTAATAAGACTTTTGAGCCTGTTTCGATTTCGTTAGTCTTTTAATGTTTGGTGTTAAATTTGTTAGAGAGAGCAGCAGAGAATTCTTCAAATTTGAATGAGGTCATTCGTGAAATCGTTTTGCTTTTAATAAATTTCATGGATGAAAATATCTGTTCATATCTGTTTGTCGTTCCGAACGACAGATAATTTTTTTTTTACAAATTTACTTTGTTCTGGGAAATGTTTACGGCGTAATGAACGCTAGAAATTAATCAAGTCAAAAGCATTAAGATCTGAAAAAAGCTAATAAAATTTCATTTTCAATAGTGAAATTGTTTTTAAAAAATTGGGACGAACTGATGAGTAAGAAGGTTGAATGAATTGAACTTTGAGCACTCTAGTATTGAAAATATGAAGATGGATTCAGTTATGACGCCTACTTCAAAATAATAAATAGGTGAAAGGATGCATTTTGTGCGCCATTTGTCATCATCTAATGCGCCACAGGTTGGCCACCCCTGTGTTAAACAATATCTCGGCCCTGCCAAGGATGTTCGTTTGGAATGAATCCACTTTAGGCCGCCGCAAGTCACAGTATAATTAGTCCTCGTAATAGAAAATGTCCGTAGACCGACAATCCATACCCTGTGCAAAATGCAAGATAATCCCGTTGGTTGGGGTTTTGTGGAAGGAGGACTAAACCAGCACCAAAATCATCGAGCCACGATGGCCCCATGATAACCTAGTAAATGAACCCTTTTGCTAGAAAAAGCTCGTTAGCCATCACAGATCTCAATTAGCACTCGAGACTCTTACGTCTAGTTGCTCTTTTTCGCACTGTTTTAATGGCTTTGGGAGCGACGACTCTTTCATTTCTCCTCGGCGTACTGTACACCCCCGCACCCTTTTTTGTGTCGTCCAAAAAGCTTTTTTTTCAATGCAACCTTTTTATTTCTGCGTCACTCAACAAGACCTCTTTTTAACTCTTCTGCCGAAATGCGAGTCGGAAGTTTATTTTGGGATGAAGGGACGAACTGTCACCCTCACGTGACGAGGAAATACCCAGGGGAGACCACAATGAATTCAAGATCTTACAACCGGAAGCAGGATCAGCACCAGAAATCCATGAACAGCTAAGATCTACACGTTCCTCTCTTTGAGCTCAAACCCTTTCCGTGAGGCTTACGATCCTAATGCTCTTGGCGTCAACGGAATCCAATGGATCAGTCTTCTGTGCAGCGAAAACCATCATTGGGTATGGATGCCTATTACTCGACGTTACATGTCATGTGTTAATATGAGCCATCAAAAGAAAAACAATCATCCATTTTGGCTTCTAATCCAAAAAAGGATAAGCTGCACCAAACGGAAGACAGTAAAATAATAAGATCAACATTAAAAAAGACATAATAATTAATAGGAAGGTTAAAATTTTAATAACAAGAAATGAAAACTTTTATTCGGATCAAATGAAACGAAGATGCTTGTGTACCCCCGTGTGGACTGTCCTGACAAATATACGACACTTACACTATTGAGATTTGGCACACAGGTAGTCCGATTCTTTTGCAATTTTCCTATATTCAAATTCATTTTGAAACGTATTTATTCATTCTTCCGTTCCACATGAACCACGTTTTTCACATTTTCGCCCTACCAACTGGACCCCCGTCAGCCATTAGAACACTTTCTTTTCACGTTCGCCTTTCGGATCACCCGTACCTCGGTCGAGGCTCACGGAAAATACAGGCGCGAAACGAGTTTCGGGATGTCACTTGATCAACTTAGACTGAGAAGCAGTGCAGTTTCTAATCGTTTAGGAAGACTGATTTAACCAATATTTCCTTCCTTTTCTCTGGTGACTTTGGTTGACCTCGGAAAGAAGTAGATTGTGTGATGTCAGCCTTTGAAACCATGCCAAATTTTTCCGATTCTAACGTGTTTTGTCAATGGGAATACGTAGCAATCTCCGGGGGTTTGCGAACATTAGCGAGCAGTGGTCACACCTGACCCCACGAGAAGAACTGTCACGGCCAAGGAAATTTTTACATTGGATCGATACCTTATACATTTGATTTTTTTTTTAATAAATATTTTTCAACTGAATACTTATATTTCCGCAAGAGATTGTGACGTCACGCAGATTGGATTTCTATCTCCTAGATCGTTAAAGATAGAGTAAAAATTTCAACGGATTTGAAATCTGTGGAAAATCAAAAATATTTTAAAATTAAATTACTGTCATTTATTTATTTCTAGCTACTTCAAGACCATCATGGCATTGTCTGTGGTGTTGGTTTGCGCAGCAAACCAAATAGGAATGCGGAGAAAACTCCGGTGGTTGGCGAGCGTTAACAGTGATCACACCTAACACTACAAAAGCAACTGTCACGGCTGGACACGCAGTGGCTAGTAGATGATAAAATTTCATAGAATTCATTAAATCTTAGAAGCACGGAATGATGAAGGGAAGGTAGATTAATGAATGGTGGTTGACCCAAAAGGTCCGATCAAATTAGTGAAAAAACAATCGACGACAAAGGATTGGGACAACTTGAAATACGGTGTATGGTAAGTAGGCTCAATGATGGCTCCCATTAACAAATGTCGAAGCGTACCTCTCGAATGGTCGTATAAACCTATTCTTAGGATCAGAACACACTGCAAAAGACTTTAAAACCATGAAGGAAATCTACGCATTTCAAAAATTAAGTAGTTTTTTGTTTAATGGCGCAAGAGGCATATTTGGTCATGCTGCGCCAAACACAAATCAGACAACACAAAGAAAAAAAATTGTACTGACACGGTAGGCAGGTATTTTAGTTAACGTCGCACTGGAGCAACACAATGGGGCTAGTGGCGAAGTTTCGGGATCAAACCCGAAGACAGAGATCAGAGGTAATTTTGAACCACGGTCCGATGACGAAACACAGAAGACAGAAATGCACGTAGGGAGGAATCGAACGTACACCACCTATAACTCGTAGGTTGCTAACGTAGTGGGCATTTTCGCAGTGTGACAACGGCCCCTTTACTGATGCAGAAAAATACAACCAGGGAGAAACCGAACCTAGGTCGTTTCGATCCAAAACATTACGTGACAAGTCTTCCCCTCAAAAAGTTTTAAAAACGTTTTAGGATGCCCTTCATGGGTTTAAAGATGTCCAACGTTCCAACAGCACTCTGAATGAGTCGTTCACAGCCCAGGTAGCAAAGAACTGCGTCGCTTCACTTGACAGAGGTAAGCTTTTAAGCAGATTAAAAGGAACGCGGGGGATTCCCGCGAAGAGTATCGACCAGAGATCGATTGCTCGGCCGCCGTGTCACCTCCTCGCTCCACTCGCCCACCCCCTCATAGTGTACAACAGGGGGGGGGGATCAATACAGTACCAACATAACCTACGCCACTTAGCGCACTACCCAGTCTCTTCAATGAAACATGATGGGACAGCACAGCCGGCCGGGCCAATACCACATGCAGATGGTGGGATGTATTGGAGACAAAAAGTGTTGCATGAAAAGGCTTCGCCAAACACAAAACCGACAATGGCAAACAATCGTGAAAAGAAAGGATGGAAGGTATTTTAATTAACGTCACACTGGAGCAAGACGATGGGCTATTGGCGTTCGAACCCGAAGGGAGAAAATTGATGACACCACCACGTCAGTTTGAACCAGTCAGATGACTACGTCGCCAACATGAGGACATGTGAGATTTAATGCTCCAGATGCACCCCCCTCCCCCTCCCTTTGTATTGATGGTCTTTCGTTGGATTCGAACTCGCAACTTTCCGGTTGCTAAGCCGCGTTTACACCGGATTTGCACAACTTCTCTCCCTCCAAACATCGAAGCTATTCCGAGAAAAATGCATTAATTGTAGCCAAATTTGTTTTCAACCATGAGTTGTTAAAGATCAATGGGTTGCAACTTTTGGGGGAGATTTCTCCGAGGCGTTTGCTTGACAATAACCGCTCCCATGTGCTCCCCTGGTCGCTCACGCCGTCTTTTTGTTAGTACTTTGTGATATTTTGCCCTCATCGCTTGCCTTGACCCCATCTACCGTCATACTGCCAGTGAGTGGCCTATTCGATTCAAATGGAGTAAAAGAAAGAGCTAGTGATAAAATTAATAGAACTATTTAGAGGCCTGCCCTCTGGGACGAAACTACACCCGAATACAAAGACAAAAACAATAATGCCTGGGGTGAAATGGGTGAGGAACTCGACATCTTGATGACAAGTAATCACTCTTCTCTGCAAAGGGGTGAGAAGAGTGCGCTCGGATGGTTGGCGTCCACAAAGCGTTTATACCGGAGTCGGTCGAAAAAAGGGGTCAGCACATCAACGCCACAAAAAGGGAGAGAAATGGATTTGCAAATCCGATAGAGTCCAAAGAGAGGATGGAGATAAAAGAAAGATCACTTGTGCATCCTGGGACCTCCATGTTTACCAGTCAACCCCATGGGAAAACAATAGATTAATAGGGTTCGTCAAGCCCCTACATAAAGATGTGTCCGCCTTTAAATTAGGTGACGGGTTGTAACGCGCGTCTTTAGCACATTTCGGATTCTAAGTTTATCGCCCAGTGCCGTAGCACTGATAACGAGTATGGTGGGGAAGACAACGCACGCCATTCATGGCTTTGAGTACGGCAGTTAGTCTAAAATCGAGCTTGCTTATCTTATCACTTAACCCAGACGACAGCCCACTCGCCGAAATTCATCTCTTACGATTGGCAGTGAAATAAATTTTTGGGGCCCCTACAATTTACAGTCACTGGTTCTTGGAAACTACTACTCGTGTTACTCATAGGTACGAATTTTCATAATAATTGAAGTTTCAGGAGACTCTGGGAAGTGACACCTACGTCATATAGCCAACCTAATAATCTTTTTGGAATCGACGCCCTCCAGTCAATCTCCCCAAGTAAACGAAGTATACAAAATCCTCGATCCAGTTTCCTAGGAAGTAAATTCTAATGTGTCGTTCTCTAGCAGGGGCGTTTTTCCCCGACACGCAAAGACACTAAAACGCTTAAGAGACACAGATCTGAGTATTTCTCTGAACATTTACCCACGTGAGAAGGTAATGAGGTTGAGAATGGGAGTGTGCTGTATTGCCCCTCAATTATTCCGAAAAATTTCTCGGGTTGTTATGGTAACGGCAAACAGGACGGACGCTAATCGTCCCATTTGTTACGTGAGCAGAATCACGGCAACGAAAACACGATCTGACAAGGGTCCGCCCACCCGAAAGGTGAAAAATCCCTGGATTTAATACCACTTGAGTCGGGTATTGTCAAAATTGCCCTGGTACAGAGAAAAGGGGGAGATAATAAACGGCTTCTACAGTGGGTCACAGAAACATTCTGTTACCTTGACCCTATATTCATTAGTTTATTGTAAATAGTTTTTAATTAGTGGTGTCGCCAAATGCTAAAAAAAAAAAATCTTACAAGTTGATTACTTAACTTATCGATTTAAAATGACACAATAACGCAGTTCGTACAGGAAGAATTACGTTGAATAACTAACGCCCTCTCAAATAAGCATTCCAGAAGAAGCCTGTTATAACTGAATATACCCTGCGATACCTAATAATATTTGCGTGTTATTAAAGCCGATTTCTTAAATTTCTACTTGACTACTGAAAAATTCTTAAAACTACGGATTTCTTCCTTTGGTTCTACTAAAAACTGCCATCGCAGGTTGCCATCTCTGTAATGGGAATAACAGTCCCGGCAATCGCACCACGAAAAAGTAAACATCGAAGCACTTGTTATGTATACAATTTTTCAATATTTCCTGCGTTTAATTAGGGATTGCAAGACTAGCAACCGGAGGGTTACGAGTTCGAATCCAACGAAAGACTGTCGTGTACAAATGGGACGTTCAATCTGTCGTACCATCCAATGTCCTCAAGGTGGCGTGGAAGTTTGGGGTGCCAGCTCAGGTGTGACCACGCTATATGGTACACAATTACGTGGTGTTCTCTTATTTTTTCCTTCAGGGGTTGATCACAGATCGTCAACAACAGTTGCTCCAGTTGTTAATTTTTTTTTTAAATACCAAAATACTTACATTTAAGATCATGAACGCGGCAAAGTTTAGACTTCAAACACTCGATCCCCTACAAAACTTATCTATTTACAGTTGATCAGACCACGTTCTATAGTATTTAACGTAGATCTTTCATGGTTTCAAGAATAATTTTTCGTGGTTCAGAGTTTGAATGGCATAAGCCACCAGTCGACTGCTGAGAAATTTCGATGGCTTGGTTCTGGGTTTTATGGCGCAAGGACCCTGTAGGGTCCCTCTGCGCGAAACACAAGACAGATAATGTCAAGTAATTGTGCAAAGAAAGGTACTGTCCAACTGGAGCGACACAGTGGGGCATCCGGGATCAACCCCCGAAGGGAAAGATTCGAGGATAGCAACACGTCATTTTGAACCACTCTCAGATGATGAGGTCAGATCTGAGCTGCCACGTTCACTCTCCAAACTTGCATGCCACGCTAACGTGAGTACATTTGAGGCCACGACAGATGTAACGTGCACCAGCCTCCCTTTGAACACGGCTTTCTTTCATTGGATTCGAATTCGCCATCCTCCGGTTGCTCTTCCAACACAACTACCCTGTGAGAAGGATGTAGAAAGTAGAGCGCTTGTGAATACTGAAATCGCGATCCCCATGGTTACCGGTGACAGTCACCTCCAAAGAATAAACCACTAGGATAAGTCATGTTCGTGATCTCTACAGATGTGGTCCAGAAATGTCGGAACGACCGCCGGAATGAAGTGCCATTTTCAAAACTCGTTTCTCCGTGATGTTCCAGAAATGTCTAAATCAGGCAATTCAGTAACGTCTAAAACTAGTAACTTTTTTAAGACCTGGTATAAAGTGTTACGTTAGTTCAAAAGGTGGTATTCAATACTAAATGAGTTGCTTCTAGAAACTTTCTACTCCAATTTTCATTACACGATAGTAGATGGTTACGACAAAAGAAAATTAAGAGATGGTCCGCAATTGATGATCTGAAATTGGTTACATATAGGGACAGGGAATCGAAAATAAAAACAATCGTATTTATGTATATGGAAATCATTCATTCGAAAATTCTTTTCACATGCTTAGAATTTGCTTTACGTTCCGATATCAGCCAGGTAGATAGTGCGGACTTCCGAGAGAAGGCACTTTGAGTCAGTTGGCATCTGACTGATGCGCGTTAAGAAAAAGCCGGCAAAAGCACAAAAGGCGATCTCCGGTGACTGTTTTCCCCCTGCCAACTCGTTATCAATGGTATCGCCTTCGGCACCGAACTATAAACATAGAACGAGAATCCGCGCAAAGACGACAATCGCGAAAGGGGTGTGTTTACGTTCCAACCCTTCCCTAATATTTACTACTCTTTCAAAACCACGTGAATCAACTGGGAGCCGAAAAAACTCAACAGTGAAGACGCAGGTGACATTGGTCAAATCCATTTGTATTAAGGTAGATGAGCTCGCAAGAGTAAAGGATTTGCCATACGAAAAATCAAGTCTGGAGACTACACTAGGTGATTTTTTGTTAACTCGTAATCATTACTATCGCTTTCCACCACGGTATGAATAACGGACCCAGAAACCACGATAACGAGCCAATTGTGGAACCTTATCTTACAGATTCGTTGGAGACACATTATTCATGAGGAAAAAAGGTAGGAATACAATTTACTACTATCCGAAAGATCTTTATCTCAGTAATTAGAGGGAAGGGGGTAGCTTTTAGGTGTTAAGAGTCGTGTTCAAGAATCGATCCAACCGAAGATCGTTCTATTCGTGGAGGCAGGTACATGTTCATATACATTTGTCCTCACATTGGCGTGGAAGTTAAGAGAAAATGGGGCGCCATCTCATCGTCGTCTGACCCGAGGTTCAAAAGTACGAGTACGGTACCTTTCAAGACTAATCCCGTACTGTGACCAATAGTCCATTGTATTTCTCCAGTGAGGCATAAATTCAAGCTACCTCTCATTGATATCTTCAGTCTCAAGGCGTGCGTTATTTACTTTTCGTGACTAACAAAGCTATTTCAGATTTCGATTCGAATGCATGACGCAAATTCGACTGATTCATAATTCAGGTTTCTTGTGAACCTCCAGTTGAAATATCAGCTATTACACTTTCTTCGTTTATAAAGTTCTTCATGAACTTCATTCTCTCCATTGTTGTTCTGAACGTTTTATATGCTAAGGAGAAGGCTTGAACTCAATCCAAAATGAGAGCATTTGTAAAGCATTTGAATCCTTTTCCATTTTTTCATATACTAGGGAGCTCCGCCCCCTCCTCGCTTACGCTCGCAAACCAATACTCCTTTCCCAGATCTTATTTGGTTTGCCCGAAGCAAACCAACATTACTTCCGCTAAGTGAATCTCCTGAACGGCGAAACTATCTTTATAATTCGTATAATCCTAATTTGACTTTCCGGTCCATGACGTGACAGCGAAGGCTTTTCGCCTCAGCTCGCCGGACCAAGGGGATTGCTACAATGTAAGGTATTCAGTGATGTCTTCAAATTTAAAAAAAATAGTGTTAATCTTTAGATATGATGGTTTGAACAAAAAGTAGCGAAAATATCCCAATATTCCGAAATTTGTAAGACGAACTTTTGATCGCATCGAATTTATTTATTGACCAATTTCAAAAATGATTGAACCGTAAGAAAGAGTACATTCTAAGGTATACTGGGATATTTTCAAATTTAAAAGTAATAGTAAGATATAGATAGGACAGTTTTTAAAAAAATAACGAAAATGCCCCGATTTTTCCCGAATTTCAAAAAAAAAAAAAAAATTATCAAGAACCAAATTGAAATTTCTTAAAAAACTAGCCGCATCGGAAAAAAATCCTTTATTGGCTTGCTCCCTGTACAATTTTAAACAAACCATGTCAATTTGGTAATTTTCTGATCCGTACTTTCTCGGGAAACAGTGTAAGAATCGAGCTAAAAACGCAAGTTTTCAATCCTGCGGCACCGGCAACATTTTTTTTAATATAGAGAAAAACGTGAATTTGGGGGAATCACGGATAGGGCGAATGTAAAATTTCCTATAAATGCATGTTAGTGTTTTGTTGAAACAACTTATCTGGTTTCTTCATCCACTTGTAGGTAACTAAATCAACGTCGCACTGCAGCAACACAACCGGCAATTGGCGACGGTTCGGGATCATCCACCGAAGGAAGAGATCCGAGGACAACCCCGCATAATTTGGAACCACGGTCAGATGACGAGGCCACACCAGACATGGCACCCCACTCTCCAAATTTCCACACCACGCCAACGTGAGGACATTTGGGCCACGACCGATTGAAGTGCAACAGCCTCCTTTGTACACGTCGTTCTTTGGTTGGATTCGAACTCGTAACCCTCCAAATTGTTGCTCTTTCAACTGGGCTACCAGGACCCCGTATCCACCAGTGAAAAAAAAGTAAATTTTCATTACTTAAAATACATTGTTTCATTTATTTTAATTTTTACCCTTCCAGTAGGGAGGAGGGTCTGGTCAATAAATTTATTGTTGGTGCCCATAATAAGTTCGGCCCTGTTAGAGTTGGCCCCTGTGCAAATACATTTTCATTTGGGAACTTTTTGGTGATAGTTCATAATTTGTCATACGAAAAATGAGATGCTGAATTCGGTTTTTTTCCCTTGCTGAAATTTCTGGAATGATTAAACAAATACGCCGCCCTTTATTGGGTTCACACTATCTTTGCCAAAGTTTCGCCGTATTAAGTGTTCATTAATAACGATTAAAGATTTTTTTAAAGAGGTATCGGTATTAAATTTTGCATTAACATCTAGAATGTTCCATCGTTGTCATGTTTCATGAACCAATTATATTCTTTTTATACCAGGAAGAGAGCAATCTAATAAGATACCAGCGCACTCCAAACAATGGGCAATGCCTTGAACCAAAGGTCAACTTCCATATTCGGCTGTTATTCTTTTCCTTCTTGGTTGTGTGTGCCCCTATTTCTTGCTTACAAGAGGAAACTTTAAAGTAATAGGCGCTTAATGGCACGTTAAGAGAACAGTACAGCAAAGCGGTTGTTTTACGGTAACATGCTCGTAGCTAATGAACGAAAATAGTTGGTGGTAACTCAACTGTTTTATTAGTTATTTAATGATTTTCAAACACTTAGCAGTTTCAAAATTTTATTTATATCGGATATTCTCTCTCGTACATTTCAATTTTTAAATCAAAACCTTTATTTTATTGCATCTCGATTCCAATAACATCTATAGATAACTGTCAATGTTTTCGACAGCAGTTGCTGTTATCTGGTAATTAACACTAATTTAAACTGTTTTTGGAATAACAACCCATCCCTGGAAAACAGAGCACGGAAATCGAATAAACTGTGACTGAAACATCTCCAGTGGCGTTACTAGGGGGAGGAGTCCAAGCCGAATGCCACTTCTTATGTGCTTATAGGAATCCCTAGGTCTAGATCTCGAACCGTCGTCAATAGCTCGTTGTGTTGCTCTAGTACGACAATAATTAAAATATTACCTCCCCCACCCCAAGAGCGATATATATTGGGTTGATTTTGGATTCTATGGCACAAGGGTCATATTTGGCCAAACACAAGGTAGCAAAAGGGTAGGTGAAACAGAAGTGAAGACAGATCATTCGGGGACCATACACACCAAAAGATGGGCACTTGAGAGCCGATACATCAAAGGATTGCACGAATGCTGCTTTCTAAAGCATTCAACTGGTGTCAAGAAATTAAAACCACTTGAAGTTTTCCTATCGCTGATAAGTTTATTTTTCCGCTGCTTTGGGGTGGCTGAACCACCAGTTCGTTACCCATTGAGATCTTAACAGCATTCAAAAGGCCTTTTATCCTCTTGCCCCTCCGAAATGTCTCCGTCGTCACTCATGTTTTGCGAGCCACGCTGTTCTGCCGGCAAACAAGGCGAGACAGTACCTGCTGATAATTGTTCAAGGCGAAGGAAACCGCACCTAGAGTCGAAAGCAGTGAGTCACAGCATTCCGTATCCATGGGCCGCACATTCCAAACACTTTTTCTTTCTTTCCACTGGCGACCTGTCTGGGATCGAAACTGGTGCAGCGACGCCCTACGGACGCTCTTTGGTGAGCACTCCACGAGAATTTTGAAGAGATTTCCTTCTGCGGCTCAACTCTCGAGTTGCCCCGGTTCCGGTGGGGCAATGCCCCGCGGGAAATGCCTTTCCTATTTGTTTTCCTTTCTTGGCGTCACAAGGTGACAAAAAGCGAAATGTTCTGCTCAGAGCTAGGGCTTCAAAAGCGGCAGGAAAGGCGCGAGAATTCCTTTTGCAGTTCAAATCAAACCGTCCACGCTAACAATCGAATTACAGTTGCTCATCATCAAATCACCTGCTATCGACTGGTTTTGGGTTCAATGGCACGAAAGCCATATTTGGCCAAAGACGAGGGAGGGCGGAAGGAAAAAGCAGAAGGGGAGGATAAAACATAAGAAAGGACAGATCACACGGAAACCTGGGGGATTGATCTGAGCCATCTGATATCAAGTAATGGTAATTTTAGTTAACGTCGTACTAGAGCAACACAAAGGGCTATTGAGGACGGTCCCTTAGGACGTCTGCATATGACGCACAAAAAAACAAATAGACCGATAAAATTGGTGTTATGATCTGAAAAACAAAATAATGTGTATACATATTAAGGACTTCTATTGAACCCGAAGTTAGCGCCACTGTTCGTGATTATTCTATTTGCCAGGCAAATTTAACAAGTAGTTTTATGCAATACAGGAGCCTAGATGGTAATGGCAATTTAAGTTAACGTCGTACTAGAGCAACACAACGGGCTATTGACGACGGTGCGGGATGCAATCGCGGAAACCCTCACGCTTTGAGCACTCCTTGGCGAGTTGGCGATATAAAGCACTTTGAGAACCGAAAGTTGGTGAAATTGTCAATCTCAATTTCTCGAGCAACCCTACTAAGTTGTTAAGAAGATCGCCATTTTTTCCCTCGCTGAGTGCTATGATTTTCAGTCTTATTTTTTTTTTGGATATTCTATATATATTATGTTGACGTTCAAGATATAACATGATTATTTTTGTTTTACTTTATCTATCTCTATTGTACCTACTTCGTAATATTGGTTGATATAAGAAGCAGGCGGTATAAGAAGTACCCCATGTAAACAAATTGTATATGTTTACATTTATTTGAAATTTAGCCAATCAATTGCGTTTCGTTATGATTTTTACAATATAAAATGATCACTTACTCTAAAACTCGTCAAATAGAAAGAGTTGATGAGAATGTATTTGTTTAAGATGCGAGTGGGGAGGCGGATAAATCATTTACGTTGTTTATTATGGAAATTATTCGCCTTTATAACCCAAGTGTTTTTATTTTCATAATATACTTTCTTTCGAATCAAATATCTTGTTTGATCGCATACTTAATATAATCCCGCCACTGTTTGGGGAGACAACTAGTAGTAGATATTTTTTATATTAGTAAAAGCAGTTATCAATAAAAAGTATCAAGATTTAACTAAAGTAATTTTTTGTAAACAAATACACTTCTAAATTAGTTTTACTCATTTGAGCTCAAGATTACAAAATTTAAATTGAAAAAATATTCTATTTTGACTGTTTTCAATAACTTTCTTCGAAACAAAGTTTTTTCTAACTCATATCCTATAATTATAGCATTTGCATTTGGGCTGTTAAGGAGACAGAAATTTTTTATACATGTATGGGAAAAAAAATATTTAAAGTTGTTTTATTTCATATTTATTGTTTAAGATATTAGAGTGTGTCACAAAAAAACATACTATTTTATGTATTTAATATATATTTGTAGCTGAGGTAAAACATTTAAAATAGAAAACATTTAACAGAAAAAAAACTTGTAATAAAAATATTCCTTTCTGAGTCAACAGATGGCAAGAAGAGGGTATATGAAAATGTCTTGTCTCGCGTCGCCCGATATAGTTCTCGCAGTTGGCGATACAGCCGGCTTTCGCCAACTCGCCAAGGAGAGCTGAAAGCGTGAGGGATTCCGCGAATGCGTCCGGGATCAGTCCCCTTACAGGAGCCTAGAACCTACAATTGAACCCCCTTACATTGAAAGTTCAGATGTAGGGTAAGGCAGGGTAATTGTAAACAGAATTTGTAAATTCACATTCAATCCCTATTTTCAGACTCTTGATAGAGTTATTGAACATTGTTCACAATACTAAACTAACTTGTCACTATTATACTTTGATATTTAATTAGTACGAAGATTCCAGAAAAGAAATTTATTTCGTACTCGGCTGTTTACAATTACCCCTGAAAGTAGGAGTAATTGTAAACAACGATTTTCCTTGTGATATTGAATATTGAACAAGTGACAGCATGAGCAGTAGTCACGGCAGTAGAAGGAACTCCAATGGTATTTTTACCCTTCTAATACCATGCTTACAACAACCCCGTTTTGATTCTTACCCCAGCAAAATATAGTGACACTTGAAAGTTGCATTGATCATGAGGTGAAATTCCAGGAATACATAAGAATAAATAATTCAAACATTTACTGAACAAAGAATGTATTGAATGTAAAATTTAAAAAATTTGCTATCAGCTGTGGTTCAAAGAAATACGGGATTACCATATTACATCCTCAGGGTTGCGAGCTTTCATATTTCACAACTTTTTAGTTTCTCGGAATTTTACGTGGGTGCTTGTATAGCTTGTTTACAATTACCCCGCCTGACCCTAAACTGATTCAAAATCCTGATCTTAGAGCCGCAGTTTCGAACATCCATGTCCAGAACTGGATTCGGTTCCGAGAAGGACAAAGGCAATTTACACAATTTATTTCTTACACGTGCAAATACGACACACAAGAGTAACGGAGAAATAATAATTTAAAATATTGCCTATCAATGAATTGCATCACTACAACAATACAATTGGTTAAGGAAACTAGTGCTGATTGTAGGTCCACTCACCTAGTTTCCGACTAGATGATCGATTGCAACAGAAAAGCTTTTCTATTAAACCTCTAAATGCTAACATTATTCAGTTCAATATTGGGTAGCAGAAAGCGCACTGGAATAACACCACCCCACTTGTTTCACCCATCTGAAATTTCGAGCACTTCATAACCGCAAAAAACGAAGCGAGCAACACAGCCCTGACGATTGTATACGAATTCGATCTGCTTCAGCGAAACGAACGTCAATGAGCTCGTGGCAAAATGCAGTGGGACCACGTTTCGCCACAGACCGCACAGGAAATGCTAATACAAAAAAGAATTTCAATTAACCCCCAACACATCGAGCAGATCGTGCACAAAGAATGGTGGAGTTTCTTCTGAAGACCAAAACATAGACAAAGTAAACGGCATTACAAATAAACTTAGACCCCGTCCCTTAACCTGACATTCGGTTTCGACGAGATATCTCGTTCGGTAAGATAAGACCAATTTTGCAAATGACGAGATAATGTCCATTTTTTTGTTATGGTGACCAGATCGAGATCTGACGATATACCTCGACCATCAAGATCTGATGAGTTTTGCTAATGACCTCGTCCAGACAACTACCAGGAGGTCCAAAGGCCGACACTCCTGGCAAGATCTCAAACACCACGGTTAGAAACTAGGAGCAGAAATAATGTGTCGATGGCACCTTAACATTTTCCCCCACTTGCCAAAATACTCGGGTTGTTTGGAAATGTATTTGAGTTATGCGGATTCGCAGGAACACTCAGCGGACTTGGATGACTATTTGCATTAGTAGCCTATATCTATGGACTTTGTTTGGGGTCAATTGTTTTGCATTTGCAACACAAATGGTTTGCTTTTGGAGGTAGATTATGGTGGTGTTGGAAGGGAAAACAAACGGTTGAGGTCAAAATGTGTTTCATACAAGCGAAAATAGTCAGTAAACAGCGTACAAAGTGACGACTGGGTTTAAACAGGACCGTCCAAACAAAATTTTAAATGGCAAAATACGACTTATTACACAACTATCATCGGGTAATTACCCTGCTTGTGTAACTAAATCACTAAGATGTGCAACATTCAAACCTGTGCCAAACCAAATTTCTACGATTAAGTGTGAATGTTCCACGAGAAGTAAGCAGTTCCAAACGTTGGCGCTTTACATTATCACAACACAAAAATGAACACATGCTAGTTTCAGAAATAAAACACAGCAACACCAACCCAATATAAAACCCCGAAGAAATACTGAAATCTCCTTTATCCCGGATGACGACAAAATATTTTTTCTTTCAACACATTACATATAAATACCTTTGTGACAAAAGCATTCCGGCGGCCTATGGCATCATTTTATTGATGAATGTACAAGTTTGAAAGTTATATCTTTAGGTGTGTACAGGCTTCACGATCCCAAAGTATCCTAGTTATCTATTCTCTTTTCCCATGGGTTTTACTGACTTTGGTGAGCATGAGGGTCGCGATCCCAGAATACACAAGCGATATCTACTTTCTCCTCTCCATCCTTTCTTTTCACAATTACTTGACATTGTCTTGTGTTTGACACAGCTTGGCCAAGTATGGTGCTTGCGCTAAAAAAAAACACCGATACAACCAACCTCCCGAGCATTCAGGTTAAATGCATCGATTGTGCGCGGAGTTAAAACGTTTCTGAATTTGTGTCGCTAACTCTTTGTTATCATGAGTCGTGCATAATCAGTTTGCAATTAAAAGAATTACGCTTTTTTCAATGACTAAATTGCTCTCTTGCAAAAATGGGTTGAAGCGCAAATGTAAAAGCACGTTCGGATTCGTCAACTGGAACAAGGAAACCCGATCGAACTACTCGACACGGTTCTAGTTAAAGGCAGAAATGTGGAGAATAGAATAACGCCACTGCCGGTTGATACTGGCAGATAAAATGCCATGTTTCAGTTCACATTTTTACAGGACTTCACGCTCCATAGCAAAACGCGAAAAGCGCGTCTTTCAAATGTTAAAAATATGGCATTTTACTAAAAGTACTCTTTTAGTCTTTGGAATGGACGACTAATCTCCCTTCCTTTTCATTTCCAAGCTTCCGCCCGGTCAACAGGTACAGCTAAATTGCTTGACAGCTTCATTTTAAGTAGAAACAGTTATGCGCTAACTTTTTGCTGGATCATTTTTATGAGAGACAACGTGGTGAGAGACGTCCTTCAAAATTTCTTTCAAAACCTCGACCTTGAAAGTGTCCATATTCAAAAAGGATCGCAAATCTCACCGCTTTTTAGAGCAATTGACCATGAGCAAGATTTATATTGGATTACTATTGTTGCTCTACCACGAGTACCATAGTGAGTTGTTTCGAATTACTTATACTAGCTCAGTACAGGGTTAGAAATTGGCACTAGTAAGATTGAGCGTCATTGGCAACTAAGCATTTTCCCTCAGTTGGCAAAATTTTTTACAAGGGCGCAATTTATTCAGATTTCGTCGATGCCTTAACAGATAATATGGTGAACAGGGACTGGATAGTTTACAAAATTTTAATGAGCTAGTTTGCGCCCATAATTTTTAGAAGAAAAAATAAACGATTGATCGCTTGTAACTTGCGTTGAACAAAGAGAAAAAAATCCGAAAAATTGGCTTCAACATTGACGAGTGGATCTAAAAAACTCGATCGTTAAAACGAAATTTATAGTAGAACTTGCAAAATGCGACGAAAAGACCTAGCAACAAAAATGACGAACCCAACTTTCAACAAAACAAGCCTTGAACATCTTTCTAATTGGAAATATGTTTTCGAACTTAGAATGACATGCCTCTAAGACATTTGTACCATCTTTGAACACTCCCGTAATATACCATAGTGTTCATTCTGCACAGGAACCAATAACTTCTGTGAACGTTTTTAAACAAATATTACACGGAACTTACAAAACTTGGTTAAATTCGAATATGCAACATGACAAAAAGGATTATTTTTACACAAACGCACACATTGGAATATCTTTATAATAGACACAGCAATCCATCCAAGACGCTGATTGATTCATACGCGTCTTGTCTGTTCTGATGTGGGAAAAGATTTTGTGAAAATCTCTCAACCTTGCAAAGTGCATGAGAGTACACGAGTCGTATTTGTACAGCAGTCTTCGATGTTCAGTAACTGAAGTCCTGTAGCGGGAATGACAGAAGAGCGAGGCTCTAAGCACAGCGGCATTTCTACATTTTAATGCACAGGTGTACATGCACTGATATTTGTGTTTTTTCAAAACAATCATGAGAAAAGAACCATTTCGTGGTAATTTTTTTTTGTTGTAATTTTTCAATTAACATCGTATTAGAGCAACACAACGGGCTATCGATGAAGGTCCAGGATCAATCCCTAAGAACCATCCCATAGATTCAGTAGAAGTGGGAAAAATAGCTTTTCAAAGTTTAAAAATTTTGATCATGGAAAATCGTTGCCGAGAAAATCTGCGGATGATTTTTGTTCAGATTTGCAATTCTAAACTTTGCTTAACATGGCAAACTAAAAACATTCAATTAAATGTTGCAAATTGATAAAAAATCTTAACGTTCAATGTGACACAGGAACTGTCGGAAAAAAATACGCAATTTCATAGTCCTTTTTACTCATAAGGTGTTTTAGGGGTCATTGATGCATTTTCTAGCAATTTACAGCCAGCGTTAGAAATTAGTAGCAAGATGTCCATCATTGGCACCTAACCACGAAATGTTCTTGATTTCAATTTTAAATATAGTTTGTTCTGTGGATGTGTATACACAGTGAGGCGACTAGTGCCGGGACCTTCATCCACCTATTTGAAAGGAAATGCATTGTTAGAAGGAAATATAAACAGCAAATCCTTCGGAATCTGCTCCAAACAAACCATCCAAAAAAGTTAGTTGTCCAAAACGACGACTGAATCCGGTCGTTGAAACGAAATTTATAAGTTCAAGACAAGACAACCTGTCGAGAAACCAGTTCCCATGTCACAAAAAGCCTAGACCTCGCCGTTTCAATTCGAAATAAAAACTAACCTTGAAAAAAGACGAAAGATACGAGATTAAAACTGACAACGAAGTGAGGAAGTAACATTTTACTTCCGCCGCTGTGTGGAGGCACACGAGGTCCATTAACAGCTCAGATTTACAGAAGCTCTCAGAGATTGCACTCGCCAATTGTAACTTTTAATTGAGGTTCCACTGCGCGACGAAATGACGGGGGCATCTTAACGACGCATTCCGACGCGCGCTCGGATGCTAAGCAACGATCATTTATCTCGTTTCGCAGCCGTGCGGAGAAACGCTCCATTGGATCCCCCGACCACAACAATCGCTTCCGCGAACATCGTCGCCCAAAGGAAACCGATGGCTTCATTTCCCTCGAAATGCGCGGGTGTCACCTCTGGGAACGACAACAAAACTTTCAGAACAAAACGGTGCACTTTTTCGCTCGTATTCAAGCGACTGCAAGGGATCATTCCCCAAAATAATTTAGAAGAGGGGCCAAACATCAAAATGGAATATACTAATATTGAATCAATTTGTTTAAAAAGACAACCACATCAGGAGTTGGTGCAGCTTGCCCGTTTTGGGTTGGTTGAATTGAGTTTCATGGCTCTTATTTGGCCAAGCTGCGTCAAACACAAGACAATGTCAAGTACTAACAAGTGAAGGACAAACAAACACCATGAAAGTTTCACTGGCACCGAAGAAAGACATACACACAGGGAGTGAACCTGCGCGTCAACTACAACTCACTAGCGCAGAAACCAACCACTGAGTCCCGGCGGCCCCTGTCCGTTTTTGGACGTTGTGTCATTAAAACGAAAATTCACATCAGGATCGCGAATCCTAGACGTTTTACGCGACTGGGTCTCCCAAAACATAAGTATTGCTTTGGTTTGTCACTTCTTATTGCTACACGAGGGTTAATAAGACTGGGACTTACGGCTTATAATGGATTCCTAAGTACTGTGCCTAAACAAAGATTGAACCCAGAACCTGTTGAATTGGGGATCAGACCGAAACATTAGGGGGGAAATGAAAAATACAGATATGAGAAAAACCAAATATGTAGGGTGACTCGATCACATTCATTGGATCCTTTAATCACTTTGTCACGAAACGGCCTCGAATGCCCAATATTTTTAAGATAGGCCCTGCCCTGCCACATTTGGCCAACACGAGAATAACATCAGAGGTAATTGACATTAATAACATCAGACCTGGTAGACTCATCCCATAATTTCCCTCAGGTGGAAAAGCTATTGTTTCCGATGTAGAAGTCAAAATCATAAAAAAAATATCTAGAGCCGTGATTCTGAAAGCGGGCTCTACAGGGCTGATTGAAATTTAAAATTCGAAATAATTTTTAGGCATGGAAGATTGAAAAACGTCCCGTGATTAAATTGAATCGAATAATGCTGTTTTTCTAAATAGGCAGCAGCCTAAAACGGCAAGTTTTGAGAATGTTTTGAAGCGAAGTGTATACTTTAATGTATTTAAATATGGCTAGCCCGTGGTGTAAGTTAGTAAAATGGTGTAAAATTTTCCGCAGGTTTCAAATCCGTTGAAATGTTTAATCTACCTTTAGCGATTCCGATTTTACGAATTTTTTTTTAACGCGAAGGGCAAAAGATGCAATCTGTTTTACGTGATGTCACAAACTCTTGCGAAAATATAAAAGATATATTCAATTTTAAAATAATTTATTTAAAGAAAATCATATTTTTAGGTATCGATCTAAACTGAAATTTTCCGCAGATTTCAAACTCGTTAAAAGTTTTACTCTATCTTTAACAGTCTAGGAGATAGAAAATTCGCCGCGATCCAAAAATTGCAAAAAATTCGGACTACCTGTGTGCCAAATCTCATTGCTGTAAGTGCCATAGATCGTCAGGATTTTACGGCCGAGAAGCAGACAAACAAACACTTCCTTTTATAATAGTAGAGATACTGAAATTACAACTTTGCGCATTTTACCTGTAGTTTACATATTCAGTAAAAGCAGACTGATGGAGATCATGATGTTTGAAGTATCGAGGTTGAACATGACGTAAAAAGGTCATATTGGTTGGGTTTTATGGTGCACATTTGGTCAAACCGAAAAGGATCGAGAATCACTGTTTCGAGCAAAACATCGTACGCTTTTAGGAATCGCATTCAGGCGTGGTAAAGACTCATAAACCACAGCTAACGATAGAGATCAAAATTATCTAGCTTCTGGCAAAAATATATATATGCTAACAATGTATTGGAAACTTGTGGCATCAACGCGCGTTGGCAAAGAAAGAGCATACTATAGACATGTTAATAGTAATTAGTAATATTTTGGTAATTTTTAATTAATACTAGAGCAACACAACGGGCTACGTGTTAATAGATCCGGATTTAGTTCCTTTTCGCTCCATTTTAGTCCTGAATGTATTTATTGCATGTAGCTTCTTGTGTAAATAGAACGGAAAGGCAGAATTCTGTTTTTTTAACTAGAGCTTATTTTGCATTTTAAGTAAAGCATTCATGTGTTTCCGTGAGTCGTTTGTCTCTTAAGAACTTCCCAACTGAATTTACATTCTACAAGGTTTGTACAGTTAAAAAAAGCAAATCCCAGAAGTTTCGAGTTTTCTGGGAAGTTTAATTGAAATGAAACCGTACCAAAAAAAAAAAAAACCTTCATTATAAGGTTAAAAAGAATCAAGATGTCATTCATTTCCGTAACTGAAATTTGCTATATGCAGTTATATAGCTTCTCTAAACAGATCCCTTATCTGCCAAAAGCCGCGATGAGATTAAAGCACAGTAAACCACAAGCCAATCCAAATAACTCAGAAAACACAGCGCAAGCCATTCAGTACAGTTCGGCTGCGATGAGTTGGAATTTGATCACGTGGTTTAGGGAAGTCTATTCGAAAAAATTGAAGGGGAAATACAGCATAAACAATGCTTTCTCACTTTCATCGACGACGGAAGTGACGCGTGATTGCGAAAATTAATAATCGCCTCTGGCGATCGCCATCGATGATTTTGAGTATGGCAGTCCTTTTCCCACACGAGCTTAACCACTTTGGAAGAAATGGACTTCCCCCAAGGTCATCTTAAAGAAGCCACATTACGTGTAGGCAAACCATAGGTGATAAGTTCAGGGGAAAAAGACGAGGAGTAGACCGCAACGCCATCTATCAAACTTAGATTTCAGCTGATTTTTAAATCAATTAGGAATCGAAATATAAAAAATTTCTTGGAGTACCTTTGAGAGTTTAGTCTTTATGGCACGGCTGAAAAATATTGCAAAATCTGGGAGCTTCTTAAGATTTCCAGGAGCACAAATCCCACACATCTCTAATATTATAAAAGAAAGTGTTTGTTTTCTGTTATCAAAGTCTTGACGAATCTATGGCACTTACAGTAATGGGATTTGACAGGTAGTCCAAAATTTTTTTTTCAATTTTTGGGTTGCGGCGAATTTTAAAATTCAACCTAGAACAGTTCTAAATGAATTTAATTATTATTGTTTTCTTTGCAAAGGCAACAGCATAAAAGAGCGCAGATTCGAAATTTATTTTTCCGAGCTTCCGTTTGATTTTGTGGAGGAACACATTTTATCAGCAGACTAAAACAAAAAACTAACAAAAATATTTTTTAACTGGAGTTTTGTAGGGTTTTTTATCTATCTACTAGATTGTTAAAAATAGAGTACACTTTAAACGGATTTGAAATCTGCGGAAAATTTCACGTTAAATTGATACCTAAGAACGATTTTCTTTGAATAAATAATTTTTTAATTAAACATATCTTTTCATTTTTCTGACGTCACGCAGCGTTTGAGAAATAGACAGATTCCATTTCCTGAATTGATACGATTTCAGCTAAGGAAATAAAAACAAATAAAAAGAATTTTGACTGCCATTGTTTAGTTCTTTTTTTTTAATCGGGATTGTTAAAGATAGATTAAAAATTTCAACGGATTTGATATCTGCGGAAAATTTTACACCAGCCAGATACCTTATACATTTTATTGCATTTTTCTGAAGAAAAAGCGGATAAAAATAAAATTAAACTGGTCAATGGATTTCCAGTAAAAAGCAAAGCTTCTACAAAAACCAGGATGAATGAGTCATCAGATCAACTCAAATGGCAAAATACCAAATGGACATTTTATGTTCTATGTTTCAAAACAACTCATAATGAACCTCCATGCCATTTAAATTTCAAAAAGGAAATAGTTCAGAAATGTGTATGCATAACATAATTTCAGACTCTGATACACAAGTTTTATTATTATTTTTTTTTCATTTCTTAATTTGCCATTTTAGGGTACAGCCTTTATATAACCTATCTAGCAGCAGAGAACACATGCCTAATTAAACGTGGTCCATATAAATATGTGGCATGGGGAAACAGCCTGAACTAGATTTAGAAGGATTAATTAATTTTTGAGCCAAATTTAAGAAACAAAATTATTTTTTACAAGTTGGGCTCATCATTTTAGAGCTGATAAATCCAAGGTATACTTGAAGCATTCCAAACAACTAATATCCAACAAGGATTTGAATTCAGTATTATGTATGAAACCGATAGTAGTAAAACATACACACTACTTTTTTTTTTGAAGAACTAGGGGGCTCCGCCCCCTGCTTGCCAACCCCCATGACACTTAAAAGATGTATGTAAACTCAAATATGGTGGATGAAACCAACATTATGTAAAAAGTGAAAAATGTTTGGATGAGGATTTTCAGTGGCCTTGAAAATGATACACACAAATGAGGATATTTCAAAACACAATATTACTTTCTTTACTACTTCGAATTACTTTCGTAAAACACAATAAAGATTCAAAACACAACTAAGAAGGCCTTACATTTTGTGCATTTATAGATGATAGTGATCAAAATTGAGGGCCAAAGATATTTCGCTACACTAAATAGTACATTTTAAATACTTATGTTCAAAAGTGAGTCTTGTAAAAAAAAAATTCAAAACATCCTCAAGTCAACTCTAAAATCTGATCAACTAAGGAGTTGATATCTGCAGAAACAAAAAATAAATGAAATGTTTAAGTATCTGGATCACAAAAACTTATAACCTAAACTTATAACTTACTAGCCACTGCGTGGCCATCACGGCGTTGCACACATGTGACAATTCCAAAAGGGCAGGAAACATTGGTTCAAGGTAGAAAAAACTAATAAAATCATTTTAAAATGTTCTAGATAAATTTGAAAATTTGGACTGGACACAAAATTAGGACTACCTGTGTTCCAAATTTCACTATCCATAAAAAATAAAACAATAATACTCGCCAAACCCCTGTCATTGCTACGCAATTCCAAAACCGATTGCAAGCCCACTGTGTTGGTCTTTTACAAGACATTAAATTCAATCATTTCTAAAGAAATTGCTATAATTTATGAATTAAAATTAATCTTTGGGTTAATATGAGTTTTAGAAATATGGATGGTTAGTTGGTTTGGGTTTTTGACACAAGGTCCAATAGTGGACAAGATAAAATTTGCCCAGTGAAATCAATAAATGAAATATTTAAAAATCTATCTAGTCAAAAAAAGGTAAATTAGATATAAGTACGTGGGGAATTTAAAAGTACTTCGGTTCTAAAAATGTATATCGCTGTTTTGGGAATTGCAATTTCTGCAGCTATCTAAATATTGTGATCCATCCAATGAAAGAATAAAACAGCAAGAGTTCTGCTGAAAGATCAAACTGATCAATTAGAGGTAATCTTTGTTTTTAATTTTGAATATTTCAGGAAACATTAAATTAGTTAATTTATTTAATTTGAGATATTTCACAATGACTCGAATGTTTGGCAATTTTTTTAGGTCAATTAAATGTATAAAAAATGAGCCAGTATCCTGTATTTGACCAAATGGTCAATACAGGATAAATATTAGTTTAATATTTGTTTTAAATAATATTAATTTAACATTAGTTTTTAATTAATTGAATTTTATATACTGTGGATAAAAATGCATTGAACTATAAGGTATCACTACTCTCTTTTAGGAGAACATAATCAGTACTGCAGTTTATTGCCCAACACATAAACTATAACGTGCATTTACTGGATTGTAAACAGAAAAATATTACAAATTACGATTGTAAAAGAAAAAATATAATTCGTTTAATATAATATTTGTTAATTCTTAATTTCTTAAAAGTAAAATTGAAAACATTAGCATTAAAAAAGTGCAATACATTACGATTGTAAAAGAAAAAATATAGTTAGTTTAATAATACTTGTTTAATCTTAGTACTTTTTTAAAGTAAAATCGACACAAAATTGAAAACATCAGCATTAAAAAAAGTGCAATAAAGGACACCTAATTTTATATTATTTTTTGCGATATTCTTAGATTTCTTTGATTTACACGATTCTTGGTTGTCACAACTGCTTAAATCAATCCCACTCAGGTGACCGGTTTTCACTTCGACTCACTCCACATAAAAACCACATTCACTGATCATTTCATTCGCGACAACCTTGCGTTACATCACAAAAAAAATGTTCCGAAAACCTGTTTTGAAAGGTCCAGTTGCCGTGTGTGCACCTGAAAATAGCACTGAAACCGATTCCATATGCACAAGCGCTGCGAGAGAAACCTCGCAGCACACGAACCAACAAAAAAGTAAACAAACACTTACTGAGACTCTTCGAATTCTTCAAGGCATTCGACTTTCGGCGCGGGTGCCCCAGAGTCGAGAACCAATTCCCGAGCTTGTGGTTTCCAAAGTTACTGAAAGTACTGCTCTTGTGCAAGCCCATCACCTTGATGTCCATTCTGCACCTATTTTTTTTTATATGTTTCAATCACAACACGACTCGTTTATCAGATCAGACGTCGGCACGGCCATCGGTCGCGTTAGGCCTAGCCGCGGCTCAGATGTTTTTCTCGCGGCACAGCTCACAGGCATAACAGGCGGAAGAGAGGAGACATCACACATTCACATCTTCGCTTTTTTTTTTCCTTCCCTTCTCAAGAACACTGAGCAGGAAACAGTGTTGTCCGAGAGGAAAGCAGATCGAAACGTGATCACGCGGCGTCGACCGTCAGCACCTCGGAAACAATCAATAAACTATATCCCCCGAAGTGTCAATATTCTCGGTCAATATTCCGTTCCGTTTACAAACAACGGAAAGGTACGTTTGGTGTCATCCGTCCGCGAAGCAGCGCACGCACTAGCAGAAGAGAGAAAACTCGGCGGCGGCAGCAGCAGCTACGGTGTATGGGGTTGCCATAAAAATCGAGATTTTCGTCTGCTCGCGTCGCGTTCATTCACAAACTGCCAAGGAATCGATTTTGCCGTGACCACGCCCCCCTTCTGACTGGCGGCAACGGAGAAGAGTGAATTCGGACGATGGGAAAGTAATAAAAAAAAGTATCCGACCTTGGCTCTACTTTATTTAGCAGCACATCGTGAAAACAATTCGTCCTCGATAGGAATACCAGCTTTTACGGAGCTGCCCTTCCAGTTTTGTAATCACGCAATCCAATAACGGAGTTCGACGACGCTACTAATTCGCGAAGGAACGCAATCTGAAAGGGCGAAAACAGCCGTGTTTGATGCCAAATACAGGTGTGAAAAATAATTAAACTGGACCAGACCCCCCCCCCGCTTTCATTTTTTGTTACTTACTGAAATTTTCTAGTGAACGTATTATTTTTTTCGATTTCCAGGAGCTGTTATATCAAATGGAAGCTCAACGTTTTCTAAGGAACATACAACCATTAGCGTCAAAAAGAATGTTTTGTGTGGCACAACTCTATTGTTTGGCCACGGTGCGCCGGACACATGACATACAATATCAAGTTCTGGACATGGACCCAAAGAAGGTTTTACTCGCACAGAATAGAAATACTCCAAGTGAGAAATTGATCCAGCGAACCTCCTATAACTTTCAAACCCCTGAGCTACGAGGATGAGGTTGGTATGTATTTTACTTGACGTCACACTGGAGCAACACAACGGGCTATTGGCTACCGTCCATGATCAAGCTACGAGGGTGAGAAAGACTTTCTGTTTCCAAAACTATTCTACAGTACCTAGCACTGTTTTAAACGGCTTAACCATTTTTGGTTTAACTTGTAGTTTTGGGACAAAAATTTAAAAAAGCCATATTTTAATGTAATTATTTTTACAAGCATTTATCGACTCATGTTATCACTCCTCTCGGTCTAACGTTTTCATGACCATCAAGAAGCGCGATAGATGGTGGATAGACAGGTAGTTCATTAGCGTCGCGCTGGGGGAACACAACGGGCTATTGTCGACGGTACGGCATCCATCAAAAAGCCCAAGGTCAACGCCTTGTCATATTGAACCACGGTCAGATGACGAGGTCAAAACCTGAGCTGGCACCCCCACCCCTCTTCAAACTTCCACACCGCGCCAACGTGTGGACATTGGAGGCCACGACGCAATTTACGTGCACCAGACCCTCGGTGCACACCACGGTCTTTGGGTGAAGCTAGTCTCGAACTTGCAGGTTGCTAATCCAACTGGGCTACCGCGGCTCCACTTCATGGTAGAAAAAGAAGCGATCTATCGGGAGATCCTCTATATCTTTTGAATGGTTTCCATATTCTCTGCTTTCCCCCAATTCATAATAATGTTCCTCATCTTGATACGAAATTTGTCTTTTCCGAAAAGCATTTGTGGGTGCGAAACACATGTAACCTTCCTGGAGGTTGTCTCGACGAGGTCATGAACAGAAGTGACTTGACCCTGACGTACGAGATATCTCGTCATTAGAAGAGAACCGGACCCTATCTTGATGTCGACGTCATTCAAAAATCAGCAATAACTTGATCACGAAATATCTCATCATCTCTACTATTATAAAAGGAAGTGTTTGTCTGTTTTACGTTATCACAATCCTGATTAATCTATAGCACTTACAATAATGGGATTTGGTTCACAGATAGTTCAAATTCTTTGCAATTTTGGGGTCGCGGGGAATTTAAAAAATCAAACTAAAACATTTAAAAATGGATTTAATGGAAATTTAATTATTATTGTTTTCTTTGGAATGGCAACACCATACAAGATCGCAGATTCTAAATTTATTTTTTCCGTTTTCATTTTGCGTTGATGCATGATTGTCCAGCAGACGATAAAAAACAAATAAACTTTTAGCTGGAGTTATTTAGTTATTTTTTCTATCTCCTAGACCGTTACAGAGAGAGTCAAAAGTTCGACGGTTTTCAAATCGACGGAAAATATCACATCAATACCAATCCCTAAAAATATGATTTTTTTTTTAAATAAATAAAAAAATTTAATTGAATATATTTTACATTTTGCAAGATAATGTGATGTCATGCCAAATTCGTGTTCCAAAAATAAATAGTTTACATTTCCTGTTCTCTTACGACTTCAGTAAAGTAAAGCAAAAAATATATAAAACATTTTGGCTGGCATTGTTTAGTTCTTTTTTTTGTAAAATCGGGATCGTTAAAGATAGATTGAAAATTTCGACGGATTTCAGATCTGATGAAAATTTCACATTAAATCAATACCTAAAAAGATGATTTTCTTTAAATAAATAAAAAATTTGTAATTGAACATCTTTTATATTTTCGAAAGAGATTGTGACGTCACACCGAATTTTCATTTGGTTTGCCATGCAAACCAACACCACGGGAAACTCCGTTACGGCTGTTATCCAATAGGCTATGAATTCCCATTTGTTTTGCTTCGCAAACCACTAACCCCACAAAGGCAACTGGCACGGGCTAGCCTCGAAGTGGCCAGTTAGTAATATTTGTCAAATATTGATGGACGAGATATCTCAATGAAACCACTTGGAGGGTTAAAAGACTCGCCGTCCACGATGGTGAAGTGACCGCAGTATAAGAAAGCGTTCAATCTCAAGCGCCCTCCAAACGAAAGATCGGTTTTGATATCCTTTGCAGACACGTGCAAATGCGGAAAACAATCATTCGCTGGCGTGTACGATAAGGTGGAACTGATAACTCCGATGTGTTCAACGGAAGAGTAAATCTCGGATTATTTTCATCCGACTGATGAGGGAATGCTGTGCAGTGTTGAGCAACGACAGATTCGTTCGCTCGATAGGATTCGAAAAGCGAGTGGTGGCAACGCAATTTAAGATAACGTAATATGTTATCCTTAAACGCTAGAAGAATTATTTAAACTCGAGTTATTGCCCTTGTTCACTTTGCACCCGATAAAGGTCGACTTTTCGATTCACTGAAATAGCGATCGTCCGGCTCTGGCGAGTATGTAGAGGCCAAGTTCGAAGACTAGAGGATAAATAATCGGAGGGTTGTGAGTTCAAAACTCGGTTCAGACAAAGAGTGTCAAGTACACGTTAAATTAATAGCGGACAACAATGTCCTCACGTTGGCGTTTGTTGAATGGGTGGCAGCTCTGGTTCTGACCTCGTCATGCGACAAATTTTCAAAATGACACTATTGTTCTCGGATATTTCATTTCGGGACGCATCCCGAACCGACGCCCGTTGTGTTATTCCAGTGCTACATCAATTAACTACCTACCTGTTGGCATTTGAGGCACGTAGTTTTGCAGGAGTCCATACGGAGGCTCTAGTGAAAAGGCAGATAGGTGGATATTTCAATTAACGTCGCACTGGAGGAACACAACGGGTTAAAGACGACGATCAATCCCCAAGGGAAAGACCTCATCCGGCACCCCGCTCTCCAACTTCCACATAACACCAACTTGAGGACATTGGCCACGACAGATTTAACGTGAACCAGTTCCCATTTTACACGACGATCTTTGGTGGGATTTGAACTCTCAACCCTCCAGTTGCCATTGCATTACTCTTCCGATCAGGCTAACGCGGTTCCAACAAAGTACAGAGAAAAATTCTTAACAGTGGGCTGTAAGTTTTAGGTTGGTTTTTTTAAAGCTATTCCTGGGGTTAGACCACTTAGGGTACCAAGTCTGTATCATTTCACTTCTTTCATTTTCTCACAGAAAATATCCAATTCTACATAGGAAGAACTACCCTACAATAATGGACCGGACAGCAAGATGGGATGATATAAGGGAAATAATACATGCTTTAATAGGGCGGTCCCCCACCTACTGCAATGACACTAGCAACCCTTCTGGGCATACTTTCAACGAGTTTTGGATACAGAGTTATGGGTATTTGTGTCCATTGCTGCTGCCAGAATGTCGCCAGCTCAGCCGTAGATTTCGAACATGGTTCCCTGGTTCGTAAGCACCGCTCTAACGCGTCCCCCACATGTTCGATGGGGTTTAGGTCGGGACTCTGAGCAGGCCAGGGAAGACGTCTTACATCTCTCGATACCACTTCCCAACAGAGGCTGCGATTTGACAAGGAGCGTTGTAGTCCTGGAAGTAACATTCGTCCATTGCCTAAAATTGCCAGAGCGTAAGAAGAACCCGAGTGTCCAAAATGTTCGTGTATGCGTTCAATTGACCAGGAACACCACGAAAAACACCCCCAAACAAGTACCACATCATATTGCAAATCCGTTGGCGTTCAGTCCATTATTGTAGAGATATGTATATGTGATAAAAAAAAAACCGCCCGAAAAGATGCATTTCAATAAGAGAAAGCAAAACATTTCCTTGGATTGAAATCATTAAAAACATATCAATCACCGAGAAAGAATTAGTTTCAAAAATCAATTGTTCAAGCATCTTCTATTTTTAAAGGTTCCATAAAAAATAATTCAATATATAATTAGATAATATAAAATAATAAAAATTACGGATGCTACAAAAACGTTACTTACACTCGAAAGCTTGAGAACCATTAAAATTATATGCATACTTATGTACTTTGCTGAATAGTTTGTAAATTCCTAAATAAATTTTTAAAATACGACGGTTTTCACACACAACTTGAATTTTTTAGATTTGCATCATGTGAACACACATACCCGTGCACACCTAAAGCCGAGAAACCGAGTGGGCTAGAAAAGAGGAGATGTAAAAAATATTGTACTTACGTCCAGAAAACCTCGGAACGCGATTTTCCGAGAAGTGTCTTCGGCTTCTCAGTGGGACCTCGGGAAGTTTCCGATCTGAAAGAGAGAAATGATTCATTTTACGAAAACTGGCAGCAATGCAGAACAGATGGATGCACACCGTCACTTCCAAAGCGTAGAAGCCCTCGAGTAGCAAATGACGAACAGAATCGCAGTACGGATTGGGTGGGGGCAAAAGTTCATAACGAACACAAATTAAAGAAAAATTATTTGACGCACTAAAAATTCTTTGAGTCAATATACACTATCCTACACTAATGGACCGGACGCCAGAAGATTGGCATAAAATCCGACTACTTGTTTGAGGGTGTTATTCGTGGTATGGCTTGGGACCTTTGCATGGTGCTCCCGGTCAATTGAACGCCTACATCAACATTTGGGATCATCGGGTTCTTCCTACGCTCTTGTAATTCTATGGAAGGGACAAATGTTACTTTCAGGACGACAACGCTCCGTGTCATGTGGCAGCCTCTGGCATGCAGTGGAATCGAGATAGGGATGTAAGACGTCTTCCCTGGCCTGCTCAGAGTCCCGACCTAAACCCCATAGAACATCTGTGGGACGGTTACGGACCCCCGTCCGAGATGTACAGCTGACCTGGCAACGTTCTTGCTGTAGGAATGGACACAAATACCCGTAGCTGTGTATAAAAACCTTGTTGAAAGTATGCCCAGGAGGGTTGCTAGTGTCATTGCAGCACGTGGGAGACCCCCCCCCTATTAAAGCCTGTATTATTTTCCTTATACCATCACATCTTGCTGTCCGGTCCATTATTGTAGGGTAGTGTAGTATGCTGTTCGATGAGCCCTTTCTCCGTCTCTGAGGTAGATGCATCACCCAGCGCTCATACAACTTCTGTGCGTTATGGGCTCAAATTATGGATCCAGGGGACGCAGCTTTCTGAACCAGTTACGGCACTTTGAATTGTCAACGGCACCCCCTCACCCAAAACGACTCCTATCTTCTTTTACATCAGTGAAGCATTCCTGCCTCTCCGGAAATAAAAAAAGTTACCATCGGTTGAAAGTGCTCCTTATTTTCTGCCATTTTGAATGTTTGACATAAATTATAAACACAATCCAGTACAACTTTCAATCCCCCCCCCCTAAGTACTTGCGGGAATTTCTTCTTCCAAACATCGTCAAAACTTTCCACATGTGCAACGCCATCGAACGCCGGGACGAACTTTTGCATCACGCCAATACAATGAAAGGGATTTTCAGTGTAATCAAATCAGATAGAAATTAAAATTTTCACCCTTCTCTTCCGAAATACTCTCGCGTGAGACGTTCGGGGTCACACCATCAAACGCAGTTAACCTTTAGACCGGAATAGCAGTTGTTCCATAATCGCGCCAAGAAAGAATTTAGACAACGACCAGTGCATCAGTCGTACCTCGAAAGTTATGATAAACGCGCCAAGAAAGAATCGTGCTTGTTAAATCTATAACCGTAGTCAAAAGGTTAAAATCGCGTTTGGGCGACGGTTGGCGTTGATCAAAATCCAATCCAATCTTGGAAATTTTTATAGAAGTTCTGAAATCGTATTCGAGAAACGAGAGATGACGTCACGTTCGGAATATTAACAGGAAAGAGGTTCCTCCGCAGAAACATCACCTTTGCCTACATTTAGTTCGACACATCGCACCCTGGCAAGAAAAGTGACACCAGTCAAAAAATTAAAATTTTGATGTTGTCATTGAAAAATATGAATGAGGTGTCCCAGGTGTTATATTACTATTCTATAGAATATAATACAAGTTACCGCCATAAATACTTACTTAAAATTCAAAAGAAGCTTTTCTATTTCAATGAAAGTTTTATAGTATCCTTTAGAGTTGATGTTTCCCAAATTCTGAAATTTTCAGTTGTCACTTTTCTTGCAGTGGTGCGATGTGTTGGGTGGTTTTGGATTTCATGGTGGAGGGGGGGGGGTTATAATTAGCCAAGGTGCGCCAAACACAAGACAACAACGAGGGGGGGGGATGCAGAACGCAGGGTTACCACTCTATTTCAGAAATAAAATTCCGACTTTTCCAGGCTTTCCAGACACATTTTTACAAAATTCCAGGTTATACTTAAGCGATTCACTACAATTTTAAGGTCAAAAACCAAGAAATAATTTAACATTCAATAGCCAATAATAAAAACCAATTTAAGAATTATACACTGTAAAAATTAATACACAAAGCACAAGTAATTTGGCATTAAAATAACGTATTCAAATAATCTAACATATTTGACTTAAAAATCAATGTGTGAATTAATGTATCATAAAAGCATTAAATTCTTCAATTGAAGCCAGTGGACGAAACAAAATTCTTTACATGCTAAATATTAAGAATTTCTTTTAAAATCGGTTCAAAAATTAAATTCATAATATAAAGTGATACGAAACTATCACGAATCTTACTGGCTATTTTTCTCCAAACCACCTGAGAAGTATGATCAATCTTTTTCCAGGTCATTGAAGCGATTTTCCAGGTTTTAGACAAAAATTCATAATTTTCCCCGATTTGTTTGGACTCAATTAAATTCCCTGACAATTCCATGTTTTCCCTGACCCGTTTAAGCCCTGAGAACGGGAGGCAAGGGTCAAACACACACACATAAGGGAGAACAGATCACATAGGTACTAGTTGGTTGTGATGCCCGTATACTACACCTAAAGGTATGCGAGCCATAGGATACTCTTAGGAAACTTACACATGACGCACGAAAGACAAATATACCGGAGGGGGAAAAAAGCAAAGTAAAACAAAAGGGAGGACAGATCACTCGGGGTTTGGGAAGCCCGTACTCACCTAAAGATGTACCCCTGAGAGCTTGACAGAAAAAGCCTCCTTCGTATGAACGGAACTAGGCCATTCGGAACAGGTGAAGTGTGAGCCATACGTGTCCGTGATTGGCATCTTGAGTGCCGTTTCTGGTTCAGAATTTATTGTTCGGAGCAACAGCGATAGCAGTGACCGCGAGTAGGCGGAATAAACAATTTACAATGGCGACCACCATACTTGATTTTGCGTATGGCAGCCCTTTCTCTTCATGACCCTTACTACCTTTGTCGAAATAGACTCATCCAAGGTCAACTCCCTCTTCACCGTAGCAACAATGCAATAGTCGGAAATGACTAGTAGCCACTTCTGATTGATTGCAAAGAAAGTCATGGTTAGAAATACGATCGTTTTTTTTTTTTTTTTTTTTGGGGGGGGGGGAGAGGGGTTATCGATTAAGGGCTCGATTTGGCGCCAGACACAAGACATGCAATATCAAATAATAGAGATAAACACACAAACAATGAAATTTTTACCGACACAGATGAGAAGTACACCCAGGGAAGAATGCATCTGACGGGAATCGAACCTAGGCCGCCTACAACTCGCAGGTTCCTAGTGCATTTGGCATACTCACCGAGACACGACGGTCCCATTAGTAATAAGGAGCAGATAGCAAACGTCAATGGCGACTAAACGTTTTCGCTCAGTTCTCAAAAATGTTCCACGCATGAAATTTCAAATTTGTCTGATCGTAACACCATAGAGATAGATCTAGACAGATGACTTTACAATCGGAGGTGTTTTTCTCTTAAGACCACGTTCACATGAGGTGTTTCAACGCGCGTATGGTGAGGCTAGCAAGGTCCCGCGATTAAATTATGTTTATTTATTCCTCTAATTCAAGTACCTGTCTTTGCGACCTAGAAGAGCGGGACCCTGATAGCCTCGCCACACGCGCCTCATGTGAACGGGGCCTTAAGAACCTGTTTGGGGCCATCGTTAAATACATAGATTTTTGTTTTTGGAGAAGGTAAGGTGTGTAATTAAATTAACGTCGCACTGGAGCGACACAACGAGCTATTGGCTACGATCCGGAATCGATCCCCAAGGACAACACCGTCTAATTTTGAACGACGATCAGATGACGATGACACCGCTCTCCAAACTTCCACACCACGCCAACGTGAGGACAATTGAGGCCACGACCGATTTAACGTCCGCCAACATTCGTGTACACGATGGTCTTTGGTTGGACCTAGTTTCGTAACCCTCTTCCAACTGGGCTACCACGACCTCCAACAGATAATTTGGAATCGATTGTTAGAATAAGCAGTTGGTTGATCCAAACTTGGTTCATGCAAACAAGAACTTTTAAAATCAAGAATGTTACCCATTTTAATTACCTGAATATCAGAAAACAAACACTAGGCACCAGAATAAGCAACGTATTCGAGCTTATTTCAACATTAATCTACCGATATTCCTACATTGCCTTTCCTGAAGTGGAGAAACCATTCCAGGAAAACCATTTCGTCACCCAACTACTGTTTTAGCTGCATTAAAAAAAAGGGAAGAAGCGTCGCCAAATAGAGCGATGTCGAGCTCAGCGTGGCACCCGAGTCAGAAGGAAAAAGTCCTTTTAAATCCGTTTTCCGCAGGCGTACTCGTAAATCCCGACCCGATTCGTCATGCGAAGGCGGTTTTAATCGATCCCTCCCCTCTCTCCCCTCCAGTAGGGATAAATCTCGCGGTTCAATAGCGTCCGATCTAAAATGGCTACAAGCAGCCGTTCGTGGCATCAAAAGAGACAGTTCGGTTCTCAGAGTTTTCTGCCTTGTATTCCCGAAACACAAAATTCTTTTCTCCCTTCTAAAAAACTCCCCGACGAAAATTTACGAAATTAATTCACTGTCAATTTAAATTCAGAATCTTTCATCGGGAAAAAAGAAATATTCGATCATTTCAAATTGTTTTTTGGGTGTTTTAAATTGCTATCCAAAAGGTAAGAAGGTATTTCAATTAACGTTGCACTGGAGCAATACGATGGACTATTGACGACGGTCCGAGATCAATCCCATATCACCACGTAATTTTGAATCACGGTCAGATGACGAGGCAACTTTCTCCAAACTTCCACACTACGCCACCGTATGACATTTGAGAGAACACAACAACTCCTTATTTGTTGAATTCGCAACCTTTCGGTTGCTTCGTAATCTAAAAATATATCTATTTTGCAGGAAAAAGGTTTTCGATGACAAAAAAGTCGAACAAATTACATTTATTATGTTGTAAGGACCTGGTTTTTAGAAAGCATATCTAATGGGATTCTCGTGATGTGTGTGACAAGTGGTTTTTTGATAAACAGGGGCTGACCAAAGAATTCAGCCACTTAACGTTTTAAACTATTTTTATGCATTTTATAACTTAAACTAGAAATAGAGCTTCATGAGGTAGTTTTAAATCGTAATTTGAACCAATTCCTTATAAAATACATGACAATTGTTCGAAACGTGAGGAGACCGAATACTTTTGTGAACCACTGTATATTTTAATTGGAAAATTTTGACTGTGATAGAGCAATTTTCCCGATTATCACAAATTTGTAATATTTTTCGACTCAATCTGTGCGACAAAAATAACAGAAGTTAGTCGTTAATCTTTTATAATTTATCTGTATCTTATTACTATTATTTATCTGTTCATTTTATTATTAAACTGTAAATTTAGTCTTTCGGCAAAACATTTAAATTACATTATAAAATAAACATCACATATGAAAACCCCAAAAGTACACCAACAACAACCCGAAAAGTCTAAGTTACTGCGTGGTTGGTTTCTATGGCGCAATGTCCATATCTTGAGAAGCTGCGCAAAACACAATGGCAAAGTACTTGTGAAAAGAAAAGATGAAGGAAAAGTAGTGGAAGATCACTTGGTCACCCTGCGGTAGCGACCCCATGTTTACCAGAGGCAGTAAAGCCCATGGGTCATCACTAGGGTACCTCAACATGTGCCCCCGGGGGGAAGTCACTGTGTGTAGCGCAAAAGTAAAGCCAACTTGACATATAAAATAGAACCTTGATCACATGTGTTTTGCTCTTATGAAAAAAAAGTACGGTCTGTCTACCCCAAAAAGCCTGAGCTTGTATGTTGCCGTAAAAACGGACCCAATCCCATTTTTCATAAAGGAAGCTTGAAGAAATGCATTCAAGTTTGTCCCATTCACGTATTTGGAAATATAATCGTCGATTCATTAATTAGTGCCAAGAATATCCATTCCAGAACTACTTTTTCCGACGCAAACATTCACCAGAAATAAAATGAAATTAAGTCACCCCTACTCGAAATGAAATGGCGAGAGCAGTTCTATAGATGCGATTCATGCAGCATTTACTACGTTTAAATAAACTTTAATAAGGATCGTTTTGTTAAACTAGCGAAATTACGAAGCCTTGTCAGGGTTCAATCAGTTCGATTGGGCTTTTTATGGCGCAAGGGCCATATTTGGCCATGCCTCGCCATACACAGGACAGACAACATCAAGCAAATAGCTTGAATTGGATTTGAGGTTATCAGAATATGTTCTGTGTGAATGGCAACATTGGGAATGGGGTTTTACGACGCAAGGACAAGTTACACCAAGTGCACCATAAAAAATAGTATTAAAGTGTAGCCTTCGAAATTTTGTTTGCTTTGTATGAACCTCTTCAGTGCGGAACACTCAGAATTCGCGTTTTGGGTTTCGGTTCCATTTCGGGACGTCATAGACAGTGGTTTTCGATTCTGACGTCAGAATCGAAAACTTTACAACTATTGTCCAGATATCACTATGTTGGGACAATCACTACCATACATTAAACACCCTAAGTATTTGGGGGTTTTCAATTTTGGCCTTGATGCAGAATTGTTAAGCAATAAGCATATTGAAAACCTAGTACCACGAGGCAGGAAAAGACTAAATATCCTAAAATATATTTCTGACACTGACTGGGGTGCGGGGGGCGCGGATGCATTTACCTAGATCTGCTTATGTCTCTCTTACAAGGCCCATCTTGGAATATGGTTCAGACCACTGCTGTCTTTCTATCGGAGCTAATAGCAATCGAAGAGGGTGTCAAGGCTGAGCCACCTCTAAAGATATCTGTATTTTCACTGATAGTCGCAGTTCGATTCAACACCTTCAGAACTGGTCTCTTATTGGAGATAGAACTTCAATCTCTATTCTGACTTTACTACAGGAACTCTCGTCCTACCACGATATTTATTTGCAGTGGATCCCATCGCATTTTGGCCTCAGCGGCAATGAGATGGCTGATACCCTGGCTGAGGAGGGAACTTCAATGGATTTGACTTGTGTCACCTTGATCTTTTTAGAAATCTGCTCAAGAGGTAAATCTACCACCGCCCTTCATTGGCGCACTCCTACAGCACACGACTGGTAGAGTGGGGCTATTGCCTTTGCGGGCAATCGTGTCCAGCAGACCGCTTTGCCAAGTGGTCACTTGAGGTGCATTCCATTTGATCAGACCTACCCCAATTGTGGAAATTGTAACATCAATCAATCCACCTCTGATCATCTTTTGTCCTGCTGGAGGCTGCTTGGAAAGGGGGATTTGACGCAGAATCCCCTCCTGGTCTTGGACTTTTTGGTCACATGGATATGGTATAGCCTATTGGCTAGACCAGTTAAGATTAGCAACAATAACATAGACAGTGGCGGATTAAGCGGACGTAGGGCCCCAGAATATCGAAGGGGCTCCGAGGTCATAAAATGTCTTTTCATTAGGGTTCGAGAAAAACTGTGACAGCGTCTTTAAGTGCAGTGAAAAGAGTTTCTAATACACGATGGTCAGCAAGAGTAGATCCTGTATTACCTATAAAATTTGGTTTCACCCATATAAAAGAGGTTTTAGCTGAAATTTGTAATTCAGAATAAAAAAACGTTATCACATTGAAGGCGACTTCATTTCTGAAGAAAACGGACAATTATGAAACCGGTCTAATGACAGTTATGTGGGATACTATTCTACAAAGAATAAATGCTACTAGTAAATCACTGCAATCAGTGAAATGCGAACTATTAAAAGGCCCTATCCTACTAAAAGTCATTAAAAAATTTTATCAATAGTTTTTAGAAAAGAATTTGAAAAAGAGGCAACTGATTTATCAGGGCTATCATTTAATGTGAAAGATGGACAAACTCGCAGACAACAAAAGAGAAAAATGTTTTAAGATGAAAACAAAGAAGGACATGAATTTACACAAAGATAAAATTTCATACTCAATTCATTTTATGTCACATGTGATAACACCAAGACAGACTTATCTCAAAGAACTCAGACATATAAAGCTGTGGAGCCATTTCGAATATTTTTTAATGGGATTTATCAATAAAAGAAGAAAAACACGATAAAAACAGTTGTATGATATTTTCAAAAATGACATTGATGTTTGTACTTTTGAAGATGAATTTGAACATTTTTTAATATATCTAAAAGAAAACGATGACACCATAAAAACCACACCGGACATCTATTAAGCCGACAAAGAAAGCACATTTCCGACTGTTGAAATAGTATTGAAAGTTTTTTAAACGATTTCCTTATCGAATGCGTCAGGATGAAAAGCCGTTTTCTGTTTTAAAGCGTGTATAAAATTATTTTAAGGAGTACTATGGGAAAAGAAAGATTAATTAATAAGGCCATTCTGTATAGAGAGCAAGAAATTTTAAACCCAATTGTCACTGACAAAATAATTGTCCAATTCGCAAGAAATAAAGCAAGACGGAAATTCATGTAAAAAATGTTTTTTTTTTTTTTTTTTTTTTTTTTTTTTTTTAAATAAATTTATGGGATGTGTTATGGATGAAATTTTTCATTACTTTTCTTTTTTAACAATAATTTAATGAGCTTTCTTGAAATTTTTTTTCTAACTTGAGTTTGAGGGCCCAGAAAACTTTACTGCTTGGGGGCCCCCACTGGCTCGGGAAAGCTCAAAGCAGGACAGACATGAAATATAAGTAGACTGAGCATCGGTATAAGATCTTCAGAACCAACATGTCGACTATTAGTGACGTGACTACTATTTGAAAAATTGGTTGTCCAACAGGGTAGGTGAGTGAATGCGCATTTCTCGAGTGGCGACAAAAGTGGTGAAATCGACAAAGTCCACTATTATCAAATGATCAATCAATGGACCAATCAGTTGTTGAATCAATGGATAGTCGTTTTCTACCTTCCAGTGGACCAATCAGATGATGAATGTTCTTTTCACCCATCAGACGAAAGTAGTCTGAGTTACTACTAGTTTTGGTTCGATGAAAAGGTTATTATTGCTCACTTTAAAATTATGTTTCCTCTGAGGCCAACACGAGGCTCCACATTTTTTCCTGTTGACCAAAAAGGAGTCTCGATAGATTAGAATAAAAAATTCAATAGAGCAAAACCTCGATAAGTTGTCAATCCGGATATGTCGATCCGGATTGTTTTTAGTCAATTAAATGATTTTTCTTCTATTTTTGTAAACAAAACGGAACGAACTTTTGCATCAATCCCAATGGATGTTCGTGCTGCCATCTATGGACTTCCCACAAAACTAATTGTTCCAAAACGCTCAGAACCGAAAATATAATTGGTATCCTTTAGGGATGCGACATCGACAGCAAAACATCGATGTTCAAAATTAAAACATCGATGTTGATAATACATCGACCCAAAAACATCGATGTTTTTAAAATTCAGTGAATTTAAACTTTTTCTCCCCATTTCTTAAAACTGGTTTAGCAACTAGTGATGCTACATCGACAGCAAAACATCGATCTTTTGAAACTTCGATGTTCAAAATTAAAATATCGATGTTGATAATACATCGCACCAAAACCATCGATGTTTTCAAAAGTCAGTGCATTTAAACTTTTTTCCCCATTTCTTAAAATTAGTTTAACACCTAGAGATGCGACATCGACAGCAAAACATCGATGTTTTGAAACATATATGATCAAAATTAAAACATCGATGTTGATAATACAACGCCCCCAAACCATCGATGTTTTTAAAATTCAGTGTATTTAAACTTTTTTCCCCCAATTCTTAAAACTGATTTAGCAACTAGTGATGCCACATCGGCTCCAATGCATCGACGTTTGCATAAAACATCAATGTTTTGAAGACATCGATGTCGCATCCCTACTTTTCAGGTACTTCACTCTTGGCCACTTTAAGTATGTTCAATTTGCTGATTATGAAAATTATGCTACTTTTTTAATTTTAAAATTTTTATAACGATACTTTTTTCATTTAAAAATAAAACATCGACAAGTATAAACATCGATGTTACAAAAAGATCGACTCCAATACATCGATGTTTTTTAAAAAACATCGATGTTTTGAAAACATTGACATCGATGTCGCATCCCTAGTATCCTTCCGATCCAACTATACAAGCAGCCGTTAATTACAGCTGCGGCGCCACAAATATTAGAACTGACCATACTGTGCGTGTTCAGAGCAAAGCGATGCTTTCGGATAGTGCAGCTCCGTACGGATAAAATTTATGAGTTCCATAGAACTCTAGAGAAACGAAATTTCGTTTCAAATGAAAAAAATTGTATAGAAAATTAGCTCTGTTACTAAATCTCGAGCTCTGAATTCTGTCGATTTCTAGAGAAAACAAGCTCTGATAGAAGAGAGATATGAGTGTATCTCTAAAGAATACTATAAAATTGTATTTCTATAGAAGTTCTAGAGAAAAGTAAGGAAATGAACAATAGAAATGAGCTACTAGAGGTTTCTAGATATTTTTTCTAGACTTGCTATAAAGGTTACTTTAAAGGTAATAGAAAACAGGACATAATTCAAAAATCACATTCTATAGAAATTTTGTATAATTCTATAGAAATTTTTCGAAAGGGTTTGGTTCTATTGCAGAGTTTACCTTTGTCTTCCTGGAAAGTACTGGAAAGTAAAGTTTTCTCCCCAAATGTTAAGAGATAATTTTTTTCTGTTATGAACAGAATGCAGTCAAAGGAGCAAGCAATCTAGATTAAGTGTTAACCCTTCTTTGCATAATGGTGGAAATTTCCATCATAACATTGAATGCCCAAAAATTATATAAAAGAACAAGTTCACTTTAAGTTGATCGTGTCTGGATACCTTTTTAATGTCCATTGCATAAAAAAAAAACATAGCTGTCAAAAATAAGCAAGTGTCACTATCAGTAAAACGAGCTTGAAGTTGTCATTCCGCTGTTTGTTGTAGTTGCAATAAACGTATGATTTCGTTTATAATTTTTTTTTATTATATTTGAGTTTCTGTTGCTAAAAAAGTGAAAATGAGTGGAAGAAAGGTTTGTAACATGTGTTTCTGTTATGTTTAGAGCCATTTCTGAAAACGTTTGCGTTTAATTTAAAAAAACACCACATGATACCATCATACTGTTTTTTGCTAAATTTATACTATAAATATATGCTAAGATTTTTTTAACCATTTTTCCTTTAATTTTGAACATGAATTATATCACCTTGATTTATTTCACCAATAAAGAAAAAATCATGCAAAGAAGGGTTAAGAAAGGAAGTATTAGTTAGTTGCAAGCACTTAGGTAAGGGGTGGGTTTAACGTGTTCAAACCCCTCCCATTATACATGGTAATATTATGGCCAAAGTAAAGTAAAAAAATTAAAGAGCCAAATTAGTGCTTTAGTAATAAAAATAATTATTTTTAAATTTCAATTTCCGAAACCTTGAAAGCAAAGTATGATTTGTAGAAAAGGAAGTGGGCGGCTGAATCTGCTGTGGGTGTTTTGGAGGCTTACGATGAATGCAATGAGTTTTTCTCCCCAAATATTAAGAAAGTACTAGGAATTTTTGTGGTGATCTCAGTAACAACTGGAACGGACTCATCTTTACAACGAATCAAGATGGGAAGAGAACCGGTCAGCAGAGACTAACAGGCTTAACAGTTCCACAATTTCTTCAACTAGCTTTTTTTGCAACACGTGGGCAAATTAGACACGTGAGCAAACATAAACAAACCATTTATACATTTATATTAGAAGCGAAAAAAATCGGTCAAGATACATTATTCGTAACGTTTTATAGCCAATTCAAGAGGGTTGCCACACTGAAAGCTCTACAACGAGAAAGAAGGATTACCAGAATTGGTGCTAAATGGTTTGCATGATTACTTGATGATGATTCTATTTATATATCATGAAAATAGAATCCGGCAACGCGCTCGTGAAGAAACAGAAGCATGCGCTGTAATCATAGCTTTTATGTGTTCCAGAATGCGAACTTGTGTACATCGTCAACCAGATCGAACCAAATCAAGGTGTCAATTTCTTGGCTCCTGTCCAGAACTCCACTCTGTACGCAACAGGTAAGTAGTTAATTAACGTGCAACTGGATATTGAGACGGTCCGGGATCAATCATCCCAAAGATAAAGATCTGAGGATTCGTAGTACGACACCTGAGCTGGCACCCACTCATCTTCCACGCCATGAGGACATTCGAGGCCAAGCGTACACGACGGTTTTGAGTTGGATTGAGACTCGCAACCCTCCAGTTACTAATCGGCTACTCTTCCAACAGGAGGAGGACTCTTCCAACAACTACTGAGGTCCCATCATTAATTGAACGCCCCTTACACAATCCAATCTGTTTTGAAGAAGAAATAGGCTTACTTTGGATCCAGGGGTCTTCGGCATCTCTGGACATTCTCCGTTCTTCTATGGGCAGGGCAATGCTGCGTAAGTTCTTCTGCGGAGAGACATGAGGCGTATCTGCGGGGAACAGAAAGGACAACACATGTAGCATTCCTATAGATATAACCTCGAGGATTCAGAAACTCGGTACCAGCGGCCGACAACTTAAGGAAACTAATATCCATTTACAAGAACTCTTATTATTCTCGATTGAGTTCCTCAGACAGATTAATTAATAATTCAACATTATTATGTACCTTTCACACCTCCCCCAGATGAACCACGTTTTAGCACATACCTTGACCACACTTTTCCTACCTTCTCACTTAAACCTTTCCCTATGAAACCTTTCCCTAGTATGACAACAAGTTGCTCAGCTGTACAGAGATGGAGAGCGACACCGACGGATCCGGGGTCGAAGATAAGTATGGGGCTGCCCCTTGTCGAAGAGCACATGTACCGCCTTGACGACAATGCAACAGTGTACTTGGCGATACTAGCGGCGCTCGAAAAAGCATTTGAATGGGTTCGAGACAAGCCCCTCTACAATGCTAACAAAATCACCCGTATCTTTTCTGACAGCCTGCCATCGCTTATGGCGTTGAATGACCCGTTCTGCACACTCTGCAGAGGATTAAATATCTGTATTCCAAGGTAACAAGCTACCAGGGGATACGCATGCATCGGATCAAGGCTGACGTCGGTTTAACGAAGCGGCTGATTCCGCGGCTAATAAAGCAACCGAAAGTGAAGTGGAGCATATTAACGTGCAGAGATCGTGCTGCACAATCAGCCATCCAATTCTCAAAACCCTTATGGAGCAATGGGAACTGCGATGGAGTGGAGACAAGGTAGGCAGAATGAAATACAAGTTCATCCCCACGCCGGATCTCAGAAGACACGTGCATCACCCAATCGCATACCAACTACTTACTGGCCACCGGTCGCTTCCCAGAATACTTCCATCGTTTTGGGAAACAACCCTCCGACTTCTGTCAGTGCGGTGAAATTTTAGATGCTCTCCACTATATCTTCGACTGTAGACTGGTCGGACACCTCAAGAATATATTAGATTACATCATAATATATCAGAGCCTACACTCCCGAAACATATTCCAAGCATCCAAAGTGTTTCCAAGCCCGCCTTGGCTTGGACAAATGTGACAGAGACTTACGCCTCGGACCCCAGCTAAAGGCACCCTTCTACGACAGAACAGATAAGTACTTGTATTTGTTGGCAAAAGTAGGTGGCGACTAGAGAAAGCATTAAGTGCTGGAAGTCGAATGTGATTGTTCCTTTCTGTACGGTACTTGTACCAAATGCCGATTAAGTAAATGCATCTCTGGACTAAGATGTACCCACTGGTGCTCAGTTGTGGAGGCAGATGCGGATCACACGGACAGAGAATAGGTTAGTATCTGAAGTCCGGACTGACCGTCCTAAGGGATGTGATTGAATGATGATGACGCATCCGGGTAAGTTCCGCGATCCGGACAAAAGGATCAAGGATCCAGAAACTCATGTCACGTGACACTTCCCACAGGAGCAATGCCTCAATTACACAAGTGACACTTATGCCCAAAGTGTCAAATGTCGTAGGTCAAAATTAAATCGTCCCTTGTACCGGATACGCTCTGTCATTCGGAGATGTACACTCTGTCCACCAAAGCGCTATGGCTTAGTGGCAGTAGTGGGTCATCTGGACGGAAAGGATGACACAGAAAGGGCTACGGTTCAAGTATGCTTCACTCTGACCTGGCGCGGACCGTCTTATGGGATGTGATGATTGATGAACCTTTGGCTATAGAGTTCCGGGATCCCCAACCAAGTATCGACAGCAAGAAAATGAGTTTCAAACGTTTACGACCACCCTGTACAGTTACGAATGGCAAATTAGGGTTCCTGGCGATTTTCACCATGTGCCAAAAACGCGAGAAGGCTGTGTGTCCCCCACAGCTCGACAAGTGGTCGCTGAGGGTTCCCTGTAACTCCCTGAGCAGTCAGCTCTTGTTGGGAGATATGCCTAAATCTAAGGCCATGCGGTCTCTACACCTTTGGGTCGACCACCTCCACTTCCCTGCTCAGCCCATGTTGGCGGCGTGTCCTAGGACCTGTACGTTTCTCTGTTTTCCTATTTGGGGACCTTCTTTGCTCTTGTAGCGAATCTGATATACTCCTAACAGGGGTGGAACGGAGGGGAGTGCAGCCCCCAAGTAAACTGGAGCTTGTCAATTCAACTCGAAACGTCTCTGTGACCTGGGTCTGCTGCGAGTCATTCAAAACTCATGTTCATACAAGTTGCTGCACTGCGTCTAACACCGACGGCAATGCTTGCATGGGTGGCACATGTACTGCGTTTAGACACCATCTGGCCAAATCAGTACGAACCCAAAATAAACGCTGTTTGTCAAAAGATGTGTTCGTAAATGCCGAATTTAGGTGGAAGAGGGCGTTGTCTACGTCTGTCGATAACATCGTTTTTATGGTATAGTCAATAACATCGTTTCTATGGTGTGATTAGTGTAAAACCATGCTATCAGTGAGACATGAAGCAACAAAGACACTGGAGAGACTGCACAGGTTGATTTCTTAGCACACGAATTGATTTCTGTCTTCAGCAGAACCAGGATATCACTCTTCAAGCATAAGATTGGTTGGTTTCGGATTTTATGGCGCAAGGGCCATATTTGGCCAAGCTGCGCCAAACACGAGACTGACAAAGTCAAGTAATTGTGAAAAGAAAGAAATGAGAGAAGAGAAAGATCGCTTGGGCATCCTGGGTTCACTATCCCCGTGATTACCAGAGGTCAGTCAACCCCATGGGAAAATAGATCACTAGGGTACCTCGGGATCGTGAAGCCAGTACACACCTAAAGGAAATGTGCCCCGATATACTTCAAGCAAAAGGAAAATTAGGCTCTTTTCAAGGCTGTTCCTTCTTTTTAAAGGCTACATTTTACACAGATCACTCAAATAATTCTTGAATGCACAGTTGAGGAAACTTTCACAAGAGTTCGCTAGGTTAGCTGAATAGGTGCTTTTAAAATTGGGTGGTCACAAAGACCCGATTTCATCAGCAACTGTTCCCAAAAACAAAACCACGCGATCGTGGACAAGTAACATTGGTTTTGAATGTAGGGGAAATAAAATATCCAGTGTTCTTGTTAAAATTAAGACTTCTCTTACTTTAGGTAAGGTCATTTTAAGAAACGTTGCGCTGGACCAACACAACGGGCTATTGGCGACCATCCAGGATCAAACTCGAAGGGAAAGATTCGGGGACACCACATCATTTTGAACCACAGTGTGGTGACGAAGTCACGCCTTGAGCTGGCACCCCACTCTCCAAACCTCCACACCACGCCAACGCGAGGACATTTAAGGCCACGACAGATTTAACGTGCGCAAGCCCCCTTTGTACGCGACGGTCTTTGGTTGGATCCGTTACTCTTCCAACTGGGTTACCGCAGCTCTTCTTATTAAGTGCTTTTTAAATGAAAAAGCAGACATCTTAACCCTCCAAATGGTTTCGTCGAGATATTTCGTCCAGCAAGATCCGGTCAATCTTGCGAATGACGAGTTATATAGGCTCTAGATTAAGACCCGGAGCAGTAGTGGTCTACAAAAAATCACCGCACCGTGACAGAAATCTTTGGGACCAGTGACGTAGCTGAAGGTGCAGCTGTCAGTGTGTCTATACTTTCATTGAAGAGGTTCTTCAGAAACATCAATAAACGGCAGTCTATCTATATATATAATTCTCTTACGTGGCACGCAAAAAAGACGTTATTTGCTATCGCGTTTTGGCAACACTGTACGATTATTTGTTTACCACGAAGCCTTTTGCCTCCATTTGAATTTATAGCGTTATCGAATGAAATTTTATTGAAAAAAAATGAATTTTAGTCGAGCTGTTTGCAGTTTATAATTAGAAATCAAAGAAAGCGGAGGATCTTTTCAGGGCTGATTAAAAAACGGTCCTTTTTTCGACAACTCAATGCGAGCGAAGCGAAAATAGGTTCGCGCAGCGAACCAATGAGGATTGCAAAGCAATCCTCCGCGAGCGTCAGCGATCAATGGGTTGGCCCCCTAGTATTACTATCATTCGGCAATCTTGTCGAGATATCTCGTCATTAGCAAAGTGGGTCAGATTTTGATGGACGAGATACTGCGTCGAAACCACTTGGAGGATAAAGCGCAACTTGTGTTAGGAGTATTTCCCAGTGCTATGCGTATGAAGCGAATATGTTTTCAAGTACTCTATTGATAGAATGCAACGCTGAAAGGACGATTTGTTTCTTGTAACCAGTACAATCGCATTGCTATTCAGAAAAAAAGAGGTAGGTAAGTTTTTAATTAACGTCACACTGGAGCAACACAAATGGCTATTGGCGACGGTCAAGAATCAATTCCGAAGGGAGATTATCAAGAAGAAAAAATAAAAGAGAACAAAGCAATAAAATTGTTTTCTCTTAACAAACATTAAGGACATAAACACAAGACAAAGGGGCCGTTTTGATTACCCATCAATGAAACTCTACCTATGAGAGTCAATTAATTGAAATAAAAATTACTAATGGGAACATTAATGTATTAGCACTATTAATATGATGAGAATCCTTATTATTTCAATTACGTCATTTTAGTTTTGGAGAGGGTGGCGTGGGCCTCATTCCCAAAGTCTAGATTCGTCTCTGGTTGGATGATTATTATTATTAATTTTTTTTTGGTTTTTTTTTTTTTTTTTTTGGGGGGGGGGGGGCTACAACTCTAAAGAAGCGAATATCTGATAAAAATTTAAATGAAAGACTGGCAAGACAATGCTCAATTTTTCTTGTTCCATATGCTCATTTTGTTTGTGTTACGAGTTTGGGAGCAAATGATGGTTGGTTTGTTTTGGCGCGAGGGTTATATTAGACCAAGCAGCGTCAAGGTACGTGAAGTAAATAGACATACACACGCAAGGAAAGTTTCAATGACGCTGAAGAGAGAAAGTGAACTTGCACCACCTACAACTCGCAGGTTGGTTTGCGGTTTTGATGGAGCAAGGGCCTTATTTGGCCAAACACAAGACAGACGACTTCAAGTAAAAAAGGTCATGGAAGGGAATAGAATGGTGGGACGAAAGCATAAAAATATCGTGACTCCCGTGTGACTAAAAACAGTGAGCCCCATGGGAAAAGAAAGGATCGCTCGGGTGTCCGTGAAGCCGGTACACACCCAAAGGGAGATGTGCCCCTGAGGGCCTACAACTCGCAGGTTGATAGCGCAGAGGACAAATCCACTAAACCATGGCGACCCCTCCTCTTTTCGAGTTATTCGATAGATCTGTTTGATTTTTATGGAGCCCCTTGAGACATACGACTCACCTCGGCGGAACTTGATGGAATCCAAAACGCAAGTTTTCCGTCTTCTGGCCGGGTCGTTACGAGTGTCCATTTCTACAAAAAAAAAATCCCCAAAACCTCGAGTCCTGCCTCAACTCTGCGCCTTCAAGAGGAAGCACGCCCATCACATCCTCCCATACAGATAGGAACAAGGAAGCTCTCCGTTTCGGTTACGCCATCACTCAAGAAACGGAAGGAATGCTAATGAAGGAAGTGCATCCGCCAAATGGTATTTAATGTTTCAATGCTGAATCCAAGTTTTGTTTCATCCGCACCTAGGAAAATCACGGACATTCAAAAATATCTGCAATCGGTATGCTCACTTAGTGCAATTGGATAGGTCGACCGAAGGGTCCATTTGTCGGCGCAGTGGATGATTGGTTCATTTATAGCATAAGGCCGAGAACTTAACCGACGTACATCTGAGAAATACACCCAGGGCACGTTACAGAAATCGAACTTGCGTGCAATGGATGACCCCGTCCATTTGACTAAGCATTACAGGTTGAACCTGAGTTTCCATTTAGGAACTGAGTGCAAGGTGAAGACTGAGGCAACAAAAGGTAAAGCCATGAAAGGAATAGACTTTAACACATAGGTTTAATCTGTAATCAACATCAATACTAGAAGCAAGTGGCTTATGAGGTCTCAATTCTTTAAAAAATTAACCTACTCATCATTTGCAAACCATATATCTATAGGGGTACAAGTAGAATGAGATACAGGTGAATGTTCGATATTGCTGCAATGGGTAAGAAGATAGTCTATTTTTAAATAGAAGTGATCGTCTCAATGAAGCATCTTGTCATTAGCAAAAACCGAACTGACCTTGTTGGACGAGATTTCTCATCTATAGAAGACAACTGTCCAGATCTCTATCTCTTCATAACCAACATCTTAATGATGATATACCTCATATGAGTAAAGTTAGTCAGATCTTGTAGGACAAGATATCTTGTCAAAACAACTGGAAGAGTTAATGGGTTACACCTATCCACACTTTTTAATTAGACATGGGTATGTGGTGTTTAGTATTGTGTTTCAAGGCTTTTAATTCACTTTCAGAAGAAAGTAGTTTTTACAAGTAGTGGTCTCTTATCGAGAAATGGTTTCGTGGCTCTAGGGTCATATTTGGCCAGGCCGGACCAAATCCGTGCTGAAATGGCAAAATGTTATGTCCTTTTTTTAATTTTTCGTGACAGCAATTTTAAGATTCAAAATTCAACAAGTGGTTCTGTGATTTTTGACTTATAACATTTTTTTCCACCTTTGTTTTCGCATAAACTGAAAGAAAAAGACTTACGACATTTTGCCACCTTCTAACCATTAACAAACCAGACTCCAGAATGAGACTTACTCAATTTTTTGGAAAAGTGACTTATAACATTTTGCCATCTCAGCACAGAAATGATACGTGATATCGGTAAGAGCTGTACTTTGTGTATGAAAAAGATGTAAAATGACCACCAAAAAAAAAAGGTAATCTCGTGCTCATGGTTCATTTGATCTGTTCGCCATAATTTCAAGTTTTGTACTCCCATATCGAGAGATTGGGTCGGCAGTTGCCGAGAGAGGCATGGCTTATTTTTGTGCTCCAAATAGCATGACGTTTGCGGTGCAGAGACCAGCAATCAGTTGCTGTTCATGCTTGCAGGCTCTGCCTCTACCAGGAATTGGATGTTGCCTTCAGGCTGCTGTGCTGTTTCAATCAAGTCACATGTATAGGTGCAAAATGTAAAACAAAAAAATATTGTGTGGAGTGGCTCTTTATTGCCTTTAATTCGCCCTGACATGAAAAGCTCCTTGTCTGCAAGCGAGCTGGCAGGGCGAGAATCTTTTTTTTTTAAATGGTAAGATGCAGTGTCATGACTTCTGTGGGCGAAAATGCCCAAATTACAAAAGGTAAATCAGTTTATTAGAGGCCAACACGAATTATGGAGAATAACTAATGTATATTTGTAATGTATAGTTTGTATATTTCGTTAAATTGCATTTTCTACTATTTATTCTATCACATTATTATATATATTGTCTGCACGCCTCGTTTGCTCTGTTATGCTCGATATGAACACGGATTTTGATTATTACATGTTGTTGTTGTTGTCGTGCGGGCCATATATGGCCCAATTGGGGGTGCCATTGCCCTGGAGGGTTGGACTTCTTCATACATGACACGTCCGTTTTACAGGAAGGTCCCTTTCACACATCCCTTCACTCACACATATCGTAATTTAGATCCCAATCAGAGGCCGATAACCCCCTGATCAGGTACCCCCAGAGGTATTGATTTGGTATGGGAACATGGGGGACTTTGTGACCACAACCTATTTAACGTACCCCAGCCACCATTAGCGAACACGACGGTCTTAAGCCAGGTCCAAGCGCCGATCTCGTAACCATCAGAATTGCAGGCTCCGCCGAGGACAGAACCCACAACCCTTCCGGTGCGAGACCGACGCACTGCTGACTGAGCTACCGCGGCTCTATTATTACACGTAAATTAGTTATTTGATTAATTAATTTTAATTTATTTATTTATTCTCGTTCCTTTTTTCTCATTCTGTCTTTTGTTTAATAAATTTTTGTAATCTATTTCTTTTATTATTTTTTCTGTTTGTGTTGCACCCTGCCTCTCCATTATAGGCTATAAATCGCAAATTGGGGAGGGTAAGATGTAGAAATTGAAAGAGGCTTTAGAAGTAAAGCAAGTTTACATTCGATTTGTTCCTCCCTTTGGTAGTAGTTCAGCTATATACATGATAAGAACGTTCAATCAATCACTTGGAAAACTTAAGTGTAAGCTCTGACTTTTTGTAATTCAAATTTTTGTTTATCATTTCCTGAAGCTTTATGTTAATTGTAGGATCTGTTTTAGATTCTATAAATTCCCAGAACAGTCCCATTCTATAAATTCCCTAGTCCCTTAAGTATACTTACATGTCACATTTGCAAATGTGGTAATTGAAACAATTGATAAACTGAATTCAAATTCAGTCATCCCCACAAAACAGCGAAATTCAATCAATGTGGGTGAGTTCTGTCCACCAGTCCCAATAAACTTGCTTTAGTTAACTCCAAGTCTGCATTTTACTGCATTTTACAGTCTAGAATCTCCAATGCTAGATCCTGAGAAACAGCTTAGAATCAAGGTTGAAGATTTTTTCAAAAACTTCTAAATAACATATGATATTTATAAACTTCAGATCCATTATAAAAAGCTATCGGCTCGCTTATACCTTTAAAACAGCAAACAACTCAGAAACAAAATAGGCAAGTAGAAGTAAACAGTAAATATAATTAGAAAATCAATCTTCCACTCATCATGATGTTACATCATTGGTTGAAGGTGAGAAAACAGTGATTCTCATTCTGGGTTCAACCTCCGTGGTAAACACACATACCAAACCTCTGCTCTCAAGTTTGATTCTATCTTGCAACAAAAGTCCTTTTCAAGACTAATAATCACCAAAACATGGGTCTCTCAACTGATATCCAGGAAACGATTCTGCCGGCTGTACTTATGAAGGAATAATCGAAAAGCTACACCAAATTGAAACGGAAATGGCCCAACTGGACATGTACATCACTATGATGCATGACATGTTCAAGATGGACATATATATATATAAGATGTATATATATTCGACCTATAATGGAAAACATTGTCTTTGGAGCCCAACTGGAGAGATTCAGGATGCAGCACACCGAATTGAGAACTAGGGAAAAGATGACCCCTGCCAAAACCAAGCGTCAAGCCAAAAGGCAAACCAACTCTGAAAATACACCCAAAACACACAACGTAATCTAATTCCCAACTAATCAACCCAGTTCAACATCTCAATTGATAGAGAACATCGATGAAATCCCTGGTGAGATACAGGCTCCCTCAAAAATGCCTCCTATAATTATACAAATCGACAAAAATTACAAAAAAGTACTTGCTGAAATCAAAGAGATCAAAAACCCAAATTTAATAGGAAAACTCTCGGGTGAAATGCTTTGCATCCACCCAAAATCCCCTGAAGAGCATCAAGATATTACTAGCCACCTTGACAAGGAAAACATTAAATACTTTTATCGCTCAACTAAAAATCAAAGACCTGTCAAGGTTGTTATCAAAGGACTCCCCTCCTGTACTCCCTGCTTCAACATTAAATCGGAACTTGAAAACTTAGGAATCACGACTGTGGATGTTTTTCAACTAAAATGGTCCTCCAATAAAAACCCTCTCCTTATCTTCCAAGTGCTCATGCACCCTTACAACAACACGGGTGAAATATTCTAAATTACCAACTTTATGCACCTTGTAATTACTGTTGAAAATTTTTTTAATCGCGAAGGAGCTCCACAGTGCTACAAATGTCAGCTCTTCAACCACTCCAGCATGAACTGCAAAATGCCCACACGATGCGTGATTTGTAGCGGTCCACATCATGCCTACAAATGTCCAAATAGGAAAATCAAACCAGTTTGTGCAAACCTGTAATGGTGCTCATACCACAAACTTTAAAGGCTGCCCAAAAACGCCTAAGCATTCTTACCAAAACACACCCATACCGGCATGTCCTATGCGTAGACCCTAAACCCTAATCTCCCCCTGAAACTAATATTCAAACCGATATCCAAATGGCTCAGACCAGCACCACCATCCCTCCCGTAGGTGAAATAACTGATTTCCTTGAACTTCTTACGGAACTGAAAGAAATCTTAACTAGCTTCCCTAACATTAAACAGCTTATAGCCCAACTACGAAGCTGCAAAACACCCTCCGAAAAACTTCTCCTTTTAATTGAAAACATGAGTCCAAATGACGCATAAATTACTGGTCTGATCTTAACCCAAAAATCTCAATTTAATTCCACCCTTTAATCTTTTTTAATTGTCTGTACACCCCAAAAGTCCTGAACTTTTACTTCCGTCCAAACTCGTTTTTGTTTAACCCTGCCTTTAGTTTACTACCCCACCATTGTCCACTTCTAAGCACCTCCTGCCTCATGGCAATCTTCCTGTATTTGTTATTTAGCTTCATCACGTGATTCTACCCATCATCTTGATTAGTTGCTGCTTCATTGGTCGCCACCCTCCAACAACACTCAGAAAACATCCTAGTTATTCAGTCAGCAAGTTACACTGGAGTTAGAGAGCTTGCTGCTCAGGAACTCGCTCCATATGCAAACCCCACTTGAACAGTGATTCAGAGTAAGACTCCAACAAAGGTACAGTAACCCCTTCTTATATTGTGCCTCGATATAGCACTCATTCAGGTATATCGTTCATTTAACTTCTATCCCGATAAATTTCAAGTTTGTGATTGGCAGAAAAATCTCAACGGTTTCTCTAAAATTTTAGGAGTTTAAAAGAACATCTGTTTAAATTCGTTACCTTAGCTTTTTTTCTGAAGGTCTTTTTGTCAAAATGTGAAATTTATTAGGAGCATTTTCAAATGTCAAGCTTAGAGGTTTAGCTTCAACAACCAAAAGGTATTAAAAAATCAATTTATCTAAAAAAATCATAAATTATCCAACATATTTAGACACGTTAAGAAATTATTTACCATGCATACAAAAATATTCTTTGTGTAATAATTTTACATAATTTTAAATAAAAAATGCATAAAATAGTTTATAATATTGCACTTTTTCCTTGTCTCCTTAGATGTGTGATACATCTAAGGGTTATTATCTCTACTATTATAAAAGGAAGCATTTGTCTGTGTGTCCCTATCCAGTACCCTGACTAATCTATGGCACTTACAATAATAAGATTTGGCACACAGGTAGTCTGATTTTTTTTTATATTTAAGGGTTCAGCAAGAGTTTTAAAATTTAATCTAGAACATTTTAAAATTAATTTATTTGAATTTAATTATCATTGTTTTTCTTTGATTGGCAACAGCATAAAGAGAACACAGATACTAAATTTATTTTTTACGTTTTTGTTTGATTTTGTGGAGGAACGATTTCAGCCGACAAAAAAAAAGAAATAAAGTTTTAACTGGAGTTATGTAGTTCTTTTTTTTATCTCCTAGATCGTTAAAGATAGAGTAAAAATTTCAATAGATTTGAAATATGCGGAAAAATTTACACCAGATACTTTATACTTTTGATAACACTGTGGTGGTTGGTACGCAATAGGCTATGAAGGAATTTTTAACAATCACTGGGGGTTAGCGAGCAGTGGTCACACCTGACCCCCACGAATAAAACTGTCACCAGTAACACCATGCTGGCCACGCAGTGGCTAGTATTTCAATAAACATGAGTTACAAAGTCAGTCTTAGGGTTCTTTCATTCATAAAGACCTCAAATTAAAACAAGGCCTTGAAATGCCACTGTCAATTCAATTCCAATAACAATGTTCAAGGGGAAGGAATTGAAGATTGTTACAACATAAAGCGCAACACGCAACTGTTGGAAAAGAGAACTGTCTACAAATAATTCAAAATACAAAAATGAATTAAGTGCCCAAATATAGAATTTAGCTTCTTAAAAGCAATTCAAAACAGAGAAAACCTTGCTTTATATTACTGTGATATGCCTGGCAATAGTTCAAACTCAGCATGACCAATTTGGTGATTTTTAGCACGAAATGAAGCCAAATCTGCAAAAATGAGCAATTAAACATTTTCTTGAACATTGAACTATACAGGGTGGTCCCGAATTCATGGTACAAACTTTAATGGTAGGTACAGGACATTGTAACAATGATTTATTGTATAGGAATGTATAGTCGCAAGTGACGCGGTGAGGCGTAAACAGGGGAAATAAAAGGAAAGAGAAATGGAGTGATCGGTTGGTATCATTGCCGGTAGAGGGCAGTAGATGTCTAGCCGCTGTTGAACATCGACTTTTTGATTGGCCCATACTTACTACCCACGCGGCTCACTGGCGGAAGCTATCTTATTTTTCTGAAAGAAGTGTTACCACAACTGCTGCATGATGTTCCGATCACCATTCGTAACCGCATGTGGTTTCAGCACGATGGGGCGCCAGCACACTTCAGCATTGATGTACGGAATTACCTGAATTCCACGTTTGGTACTCGATGGATTGGGCGTGGTGGACCAGTCCCTTGGCCACCCCGATCTCCCGATTTATCGAGCCTCGATTACTTTTTATGGGGACATCTAAAGCATCTTGTTTATGAGACTCCAGTTGACTCAGATGAGGATCTCGTCGCTCGCTTATCTGTAGCTGCTGCAGGTGTGCGTGAAATACCAGGCATCTTTGAACGTGTACGCCAATCGCTCCACCGACGCTGTCAAGCATGTATCGATACTGGTGGACGCAATTTTGAACAATTACTGTAAACATGACACTTGTCAACAACGCTTTCAATAAAATCTTTGTTTTTCCTTTCGGCCGTTATTTCCCCTGTTTTCGCCTCACCGCGTCACTTGCGACTATACATTCCTATACAATAAATCATTGTTACAATGTCCTGTACCTACCATTAAAGTTTGTACCATGAATTCGGGACCACCCTGTATATGTGGGGTTTTCTTGAAAATTATACCCCAAGATGTTTCTTTTTAGCCAATGTAGCAAATTGATTCTGATGTTTTTCTACATGGCTGCCATGGTTTGGCACACAAAACTGGGAAAACTCTTATTGAAAGATCAGGAAAAAGTTCTTTTCCAGATTTCTAGAAATATTGGCAGGTATGCAACTCCATTTTGCTCAGAATGCCGGATTTAACATGCTATTTTTTGTTTGATTTGATATAGCAATTAGATACTGGTAGAGATGGAAATTGCTACTCACCAGGCACTGTGGAATTATTGCTAAGAATATCCATAATTCTAGATGTGGAGAAAGACAAGCGTCTGCTGGCTCTCGCAAGGAAGCCCAAACGTTGACTTCCTGAAATTGTAGGAAAAAGACATAAGCTATAATTTTCTCTTTTAGAGTTTATTCAATAAACATCTCAAGTTTTAAGTGTTCTCTTTCCTTTGTCAATAAAATAATCAGTCAATCACGACAGTATCTTTTTTCTATTTTTAGAAAGGATTTTTGTTTCTTGAGGGGAAGATGGTCTGGTCCATCTCTCCCCTTATCCCCTTATGCAAGCTCTGGAGCTCATACATATTTGATGATAATGTCCATCGCTTTTCATCAGAGCTATCGTGCTTAAAATTACCATTCAAGCTGCAAATAATGTATAGATCAATTAATTAAACTAAATAAAAGCTAGTCCATTTTTATCGAACTATTCCATAGCTTTGATTTGCAAAGACATTCATGTTATTTCATTTTCAATATTGATAAACTTCATAAAGAGAAATTAAATTTTGATTAAATCAAAGATTTTTTAAATAAAAATTACTAATTTAAATATTGGTTTAAATCGCAATTTAAATCACTGGAATGCATTGTTCACAATGTTGCCTGCTACTTAACCTTTAGACTAAGGACAGTAGTACAGCAGTTGTACCATGAAAGTTATAAGAATTGCGCCAGCTATATCTATAGCAGTAGTCAAAAGTTAATGAACTTGTTCAAAACCATAATTCATGACAAGTTGCTGGAGGCCTGGCTATAACTTTGGAATTAGAGTTACCTGAGGACAGAGGCAGTGCTGGATTCAGAACTATGTTATGGATTTTAAAAAATCCGGAATTTCTTTTAGAAGTGACTAAAATTTCAATTTGTTTAGTGAAGAAAATAATTAAAGCAATTAAAATTTGTTGAAAGTAAAACAATACATGAATGTTTTTATTGAGTTTGTGTAATTTTGATTAGTTTTTATGGTGTAAGGTTCAAAAGTGGGCAAGTTGGTATTTCGGAGTTCCTTCAATTAACAGGTATTAAGAACTTGGTCAAAGGCACTTTTCAGTAATGTAACTTCTTCCACTTAATTTAATATGTGCACTTCCTCTTGTTTAGTGATTGAATTCTTGTTTGAATATTTTGTTGATTGACACCTTGTTCTATGATTCACGTTATGGTATCATTTCCTCATGCCAATTGTTGTTTGTCATACCTTCCCCCACCTAAAGTCAGTATAACCTTTATAATAACTTTTCATTGGTTGAATGTCATTTAATACAACATTCCAAAAAAATGTGTGTACTCAAATTTTCACGTATTAGTTGCATGTCATGTGTGAGGTGACAAGGCTGAAGTAAAAGTATTCTGATTGTTCAATATATGCATAATTACTTAAATTTTTACATACTTGAGATATTAGCTAACACATTCATCGTCATTTCAGTGATTATTTATGCATGCTAATAGTTTACTCCCTTAAAAAATGAATGGAACATCAATTTGGAAAATAAGTGATAGTAGTAGCAAAATTTGTGAAGACTTTGATGATTTAGTTAAGAAAAGATTTACGACTCTTCTAATGATCTTGAGTGATAATATGAATGATGATACTTCAGCCAAGAAAAAAAAAATTTAACCTATACAATGTTCAATTGAAGTAAAAAGAGAAAATATTGGTTTTTCTGATGAAGATTTGACTCAAATAAACACTGATATGAAGATGGAAATTTACCAATTATTCCATTAACTACTATTGTTGTCAATATTTTGGAAATGTTCATAAGCCTGCCAACTCCATCCAAGCAAAGAGTTACATTCAATATACTAATGTTTTGTGGTGTCGTCACCCTGAAATGGTAGCGTGAAAAGAGTACAAATTGTACATAAGGAGAAGACCAGCAACTGAGCTAGGATATTTAAGTTTCTTATTATTCCGAGAACATTTAGAATTACATACAGTATTTACATTATCACATTAACATCATTACCCAATACATAAAAGTATCTGTATTGCCAATCCAGCATGAGCTAGAACAAGCTTTACCCACTGTAACTGGCTGGCTCTCTCTCCCTCTCTAACCATTGTCTCCAAAATTTTAAAACCAATCAGAGATCAATTGGACGAACACCACTTGTTCTTCTTAAGTCGGTGGTGGTGGAAGAACAGCAGCTAGCACCAAATAAAAAATCAGAATATATTAAGCTTTCCAATGGCACGATGGAGTGAGCACGTGCATTGGAAGTGACCCTTCCTAAATGTCAATCACAATGGATTTTCTCATGATGTCACAGTCTGATAATGATCAACACTAAATAAAATTTCTTTTCATTGAAGTGTCTTGTAATATATTTCTAAAAAATAGTAATCGGAAGGATACGATAAAAATGGAATGTAATCCCAGATTTCTCATGTTTAGAATGTTACGTAATCTTTTGGAAGTTAAGGTTAATTAAATCAGAGTATAATTTGTAAAAGACATGTGGCCTTTTCTATAGGTAGGATGAATTCAGAAATTGTAGATCGCTTAAGCTAATTTTATCATTACAAGTCAAATTTTATTCTTATAACAATGGTACACTTTGGTCTAAATTCTAAACTAAACAATTGCAGTAGTAAATATAATACACATGAGTTTATGTACTTAACAACCAGAGACTAGTTTGAAGCTATCAAAATTATACAGAGGAATAACTTATCTAATATTTTGAATTGTTTGTTAAATAAGAATTTTCTTACAACTCGATAATAATATTTCGGAGAATATTCTCCAAACAGAGCCTGTGATAAAACTTTTTAAGAGAAAGTTGTTGAAAAGTTTTCAGCATATTAAACACTACATATACTTAAGTTGAATGTTTTAAAATATAATTTTTATCAAAAGGCAGTGGACATCTACCACGGAAAAAGGCATCACTTATTCATTTATGAGAAAGACTGAAAATCATAAAAAATCTAGGCTAATTTTACAATAATTATGGTTAAATTTTAAACAGTATAAACAGCAACCTGTAAAAAAATGGATATAATTACAATTACGAAAGAAAAATTAATCAAAAGTCAATTTACCATTTTTACTAATGTCACCATTTTCTCTTATTGAAAGACATTCGGCAAGATCTGAAAGACCACTGTCGTTGTTTAAGCTTTGTGTGTGAAATGTGTGAGACATTCGTCGTCGGAAACGTTTCATTTTTGGCGAGCATTCCTTACTGAAGACCTCAGAATGATGAGTTGAGCTTGGCAGGAAAATTAAAGGCACTTGATTGGACGTAGCTTGATGAGCCACAAAGGCTTAGTTCTGGAACTTAATGCCTAGATAGCATCATATTCTTGAAATAATCTGAAAAATTAGAAACAGTCAAAATTTTCAGATCTTTGAAACAAGGATTAATTTACAAAGCTTAGTCATTCTTTAGTAGCTATTGGGATGACCATACTTTCTTGCAGAGTAATGAAAAAATTACGATTTTTCAAAAACATAAAAATTGGATTCATTTTATTTAAATCAGATTTTTTTTTTAATCTAAATAAAATTTTTATGATTTTGCACATTTAATCCCTTGCCTATTCAAGTTTGAACTTAGCATGAAGCACACAAATCAGTGGTTTCTAGGTAGTTTGATTTATATATTAAACATTAATATTTATGGTGAATAACATTCATACAGGGTGGTCCCGAATTCATGGTACAAACTTTAATGGTAGGTACAGGACATTGTAACAATGATTTATTGTATAGGAATGTATAGTCGCAAGTGACGCGGTGAGGCGAAAACAGGGGAAATAACGGCCGAAAGGAAAAACAAAGATTTTATTGAAAGCGTTGTTGACAAGTGTCATGTTTACAGTAATTGTTCAAAATTGCGTCCACCAGTATCGATACATGCTTGACAGCGTCGGTGGAGCGATTGGCGTACACGTTCAAAGATGCCTGGTATTTCACGCACACCTGCAGCAGCTACAGATAAGCGAGCGACGAGATCCTCATCTGAGTCAACTGGAGTCTCATAAACAAGATGCTTTAGATGTCCCCATAAAAAGTAATCGAGGCTCGATAAATCGGGAGATCGGGGTGGCCAAGGGACTGGTCCACCACGCCCAATCCATCGAGTACCAAACGTGGCATTCAGGTAATTCCGTACATCAATGCTGAAGTGTGCTGGCGCCCCATCGTGCTGAAACCACATGCGGTTACGAATGGCGATCGGAACATCATGCAGCAGTTGTGGTAACACTTCTTTCAGAAAAATAAGATAGCTTCCGCCAGTGAGCCGCGTGGGTAGTAAGTATGGGCCAATCAAAAAGTCGTTCACAATACCAGCCCACACATTAATACTGAAACGTTGTTGAAACCAACCGATCACTCCATTTCTCTTTCCTTTTATTTCCCCTGTTTACGCCTCACCGCGTCACTTGCGACTATACATTCCTATACAATAAATCATTGTTACAATGTCCTGTACCTACCATTAAAGTTTGTACCATGAATTCGGGACCACCCTGTATATTAGGAAACACAGTAGGGCAAATTTTTGGAAGATAAAAGCATGATACGCAAATTAACAAAGTTATTTACATAATAAAGTAAATAGAACAGCACAACAAATGCCATGTATTAAGTTGTTTCCCCATCTGGTTGATGAGTGGTTTAGATTAATTTGATTTCAACCTATAACCTGTCACATGAAATATTTTGGACCTAGAAAAATAAGGTTACAGGATCCCACTAACACCACACATTATAAATTTTTCTATAAAACTAATAAAAAATCTGACACATTTCAGAAATTTTTTCTTTATACATTTATTATAATGAATAAAATGTATAGAATTTCTTAAATTATTTTCATAAAGTAATTGGTTGAGGACATACTTTTGAGAAAAAAATCATGTCACCAACAGAAAATAAAAAACTTGCGCCCGAAGTCATGGAAAAAATTCCTTCTCATTAATATTTAACTTGCAAAAAGAACTAATTTGTGAAAAAATTTATTCATAAGTAAAAATAGTAAAAATGAGACATGAAAATATACATAAATTGAAATCAAATATGCCACACCATACAAGAAATAAAGCTGTTTTCTGAAGAGCATAGTATTATAATAGCAATCTCCCTCAATATGTCAATAATTTAAAAAGTTAATACATGGAAATAATTTTAGAGAGTATATTTCGAGCATCTTCACCCATCACATAGAGAACAGTTCCAAATTTATTAAAAAACAGGTTTGTGTGACATCTGTTGGTGAAGGGCCCAAGAGGAATATACGGCGGTCGTTCAGAAAGTAATACCCGTTTTTAAATAAAATAGACCAATTAAAAATTTTCAACTACACTTCTTACTTTACACTTTCACACCTTGTATTACTTTTCTACATAGTCTGCTAGCAAATTTAAACATTTGTTGCATCTTGTGACGAGCTTTTTAATACCAGCATCATACTCTCTGCCACCAGTCCTATGAGATAAACAGTAACAACATCTGAAAGCTCCTTATCGTTTGTAAAATGTTTACCACCCAGAAAATCTTTAAGTTTTGCGAACAAATGAAAGTCACTGGGAGCCAAGTCCAGGCTATAGGGGTGGTCAAGAATTTCCCAATGAAACTTGTTGATCAACTGTTAATTTTCGTAGCTGCATGAAGCTGCGCATTGTCATGCAAGTGGACCACACCGCTCGACAACATGCCGAGTCTTCGATTCTGGATTGCACGTAGTAGCTTCTTTAATGTCTCATAATATGCATTGGCGTTTAGGCAGGCTCTGGCATAAACGCAATATTCCATCATGGTCCCAAAAGACCGTAGCCATGAGTTTACAAGTCGAGATTCTTTGTTTAAACTTTTTTGGCCTGGTTGGTGAACAAGCAAGTTGCCACTCCATAGACTGATGTTTAGTTTCAACTGTAGCATAAGAAACCCAAATTTCATCTGTAACAATATGAGAAAAAATAATTATCTTCATTTGAGTGGAGAGCTCCAAAAAACTTAACACTGCAGCCATTTGCTTGATTTTGTGGTTGTCATTAAGCATGCAAGGCACCCGATTTTTTTAAATTTGAAGTGATCTTTACCACTTTGTAAATGATAGTGCAAGACGTATGTGATATATATCATGAATTTCAACCAAAGTCACAAGCCAATCTTGTTTGATGAATTTGTCGACAGACTCGAGCTCGACAAGCTTATACGTACTGACACTTGGGCGGCTATATTGCTCCTCATCATGGACGTTCTCTTTCCTCATTAAAATTTTGGCACCAACAACCCACACATGATTCATCCATCAAATCACCATACACTGCTTTCATTTCATAATAAATTTCGGTTAATCGCACATTTTTTTCGTTTAGAAATCGGATCACAGATCTCACTTCATATTTGGCAGCATGCTCAATTTTTTTAGATGGTTTATTTACTTACCAAAATAACAATAACCATTATAATGCGATGTAATTCAGTAAACAGCTGGCAGACGAGTCCCTAATGCTGGTTTACCTTGACCGGTGCACACTCCACTGTTACATAATTAGTCTGCCCTTCCAATCAACAAATACTGTTATTTAGTGTCTTCAAAGGAAGGATGATTTTCAGTACAAATGGAGATGAAATGAGTGAAAGCAACGTTCTTTTCAAAATTAATTAGCTAATACAAAAAGGAACATGAAATTTTGATTGAACCTTTACATTGCGGCGCTTAGATTTTTTCAACTGTCTTTAGAAACTGATCTTTCGCCTGCATGTCGAATCCCCCTCACCAAATTACAAACTTGAGTGATAGAGCCTTGAGTGGCATTTACGACTGATGCTTTCCTTTCATAGTATTGCATGACGAGCGACCTCCTGCCTTTCCTACCAAAGCGTTCACACCTCATGTTCGACAAGGCAGGGTACCAAACAAAAGGAGGGACCCTCTAGAAGGTCAGTTGATGACAGCTCGCAGATGGTGATCGATGCAAGGGGTTATTTAAAAGTGGGATAACATTCACCATACACAGATCTATACTATGCCGCTGGTGTAAACGAAATTGTAGTGGTAACAATTGTCTACCTGCCGCAGCGTAAAGGCTAATCAATGATTTTTTTGAAAAATGACTTGATTCAAATCAGCATAACATGTTTCCTTGAGATAAAACAGGGATATTGCGAAGGCAAAAACAGGACAGGGTAATGTGAAATTCAGCATTGATGAAAAAGTAAGATGATATAAGAAGTTTTATACTGCAAACATAACTATTAACTAGCACATTTATATTCTTCAATATCAGAACCAATCCAAAAACTTAGGTAGACGTTGAGAGGGACTGTACTTTACCAGGATCAAACCATGATTATTTCTCCTATGAAGTAATCTCATGCACCAAATTTCGATTTTTCAAAACTTTAGAAAACTTCTCACATCATAACACAATTTTACCATGCAACTAACATAGGCCTTAACATTTAATCTAGATTTCTCCTTCGACTACAAACTGAAAAGAGGGCAAAATTGACATTTTTATTATAACGGGCCAGAAATATTTAAAAAATAGTACTGTCCAGTTCAAAATCGTACATGATTAGCCTATACAGTACAGTGAAACTTGGATTAACTGTCACTATTTTAGCCATCAGTCCAGTATTACGGAACACTGCCACTCATAAAGCACCAGCTTCAAAGAAACAAAAGAAAAGGACAGGTATTTAAAAATTTGAATATGTATGCATGTCTGTAGAGCGTAATTTCATGTGTATACTGTTTGTTTCTGTAAAATAAAATACATGTATGTACTACAGTGTATTTCCAGCTTTAACATTCGTTCGTATTTAATGGATGGGGTTGTTGTTGAAAGTTTTTCAGTTATCTGTCTATTGGATTAACTGTCCCCAAAGGTCAGTTAAAGTTTCCCTGTATTTATTTCCAACTTAGGCAACAATAGGGAAATCCAATTACTGTATATTTCCATGTATAAGCATAGAATTTTCGGAACTTCTTGTAAAGCTAATGGGGGGGGGGGTCGGCTGATATATGGATCCGCTAACAACGCAAAAAACAAAGGTACTTTTCCGTTAGCCAGGCGTAAGAGATAAATTGTTGAATATAGCACACAAAATAATAATTCAACACCATAATTAATTAGCATATAATTTATAACATTTGGAGAGGGACCATTTTTTGATACAGCTGTTGGATTCGGATTTCCGTCCAGTGGCAGCAACTTGGCGAAATTTTCGAATTCTTTACGAGCCATTAACGATTTTTATAAACTTCAATAGGTGTTGGGAAAGCAACCCTACTTTTTTACTTCTTGCCATCCAACTCGGATCTGAATCTAACAGTTGTTCCAATTTTTAAAATCTTTTAACTTATGATTTGAATGCAGCCTTTAAGCAAAAAGAGAAAAATAAGTCATATAAATCCTTCAAATTCCGTGTCTGAATCCAAGTTTCCAAATAGGTCGTAAAATATACAAAATCATCGTCATACAAAAATTCATTCTTCCTTACTGCCATCCATACTGTTACTAATGCAGCACTTTTTGAAAGATCGAACTATAATTTCAGAAGGAATTTCCATCCATGCATCTTTCACACACTACGCAACTATCACTATATCTACTTTTTTTTTTTAATTTCCCTTTTTCGTTATGGCTTTGTCTTTGGTCACCACCCACTCCATCCATTTAGATTTTAGCCTATCCTTAAATGGCTTGTTTAAGCAAACATCCAGTGGTTGGAGGATAGATGTAAGTCCTCCCGGTATTACAGCCATTTTTGTTTTGATTTCATGGCACTTCTACTTCACTTTATCTGTGAGATTGGCCCTGAATGAGTCCCAAACCAGTATGGATGGTTTGTTGAATATGGCGCCTTTTCTTCAGTTCCATATTTTTTCTACCCTGTCCAAGGTGCCAAGCTCATCCAACCAGCCCTTTTCGTGGGCACGCACTGAAACTCTACATGGGAACTTGTGTGAGTGAAGTTTTACTTTACAGCGATTTGATTAGAAAATATTAAACCCGTTTTACTTTCTTGGCGACATTTACGCCCTCATGGTGTTATGTCACAATTTTTTTTTATTTCATCTTATATATGGGTTTGAATTTTGGGTAAGTTTTTGAAGAAAAAACGCACTCTCGGCTTATACACGGAAATATACTGTACTTCTGTGTACCACTATCTATTGCAACTGTCAGATTTGAAACACCCATCAATTATTAGTTGTTTATGCTGTCCATGCTACAGTATCAAATTAACCCAACATGAACTCCATATTTAAGTAGTACAAATTTTTCTCTTTACAAGCTTTTAATACTGCTTCCTTATTTATTATATGTAATGAAAAAATGATTTTCAAATTTTAAATTTAAGGTAGGTAGTAATTAACGTCACAATGGAGCAACACAACTGGCTTATGGTATTGGTCAGGGATCAATCCTCAACGGTATGATCCTATGACAACGCCGTATAAATTTGAACCACGGTATAGTGATGAGACAACCCTGCAGATGGCAACCCACTCTACAAACTTTCACACCATGCCCGTGAGAGTTTGGTTGATGACCCGAGACCAGGCCAGGCAAACATAATCATCACGGCCGATCTCATGGATAAGGTGGACGACCTAGTGAGAAGTGATCGGCGTGCCACATTGAGAATGTTGGCGTTGAAGGTGGATGTCAGCATTGGAACAGTGTGGACAATTGTTCACGACAGGTTGCGTTATCGAAAGGTGTGCGAGGAGTGGGTTCCGAAGCAGATCACCGACCAGCAAAAGGAACTTCAAATGATGCTAGCACTTCAACATCTGTTTCGGTATCATAAAGACCCAGCTTTCCTGGAGCGGATCGTCACAAGTGATGAGAACTGGTGCCATCACTACGAATCAAAGACAAAGCGGGACATGCAGTGAAAGCATGTGTCGTCACATCTCACTAAAAAGTTCAAAGCCGTGGCGTCAGCAGGGAATGCGTTGCTCACCGTCTTTTTCGACGTTCAAGGTCCACTACTTGTTGAATTCCTTGAGCACAGAAGAACCATTAACTCTGATGTGTACTGTGAGACACTCTGAAGCCTCCGCAGGTCCATCAAGAACTAAAGACCAGGGCTGCTCACGGGTCACACACGTGGAACTGACCAAGTTCAAGTGGGAGCAGCTTGACCATCCACCATACAGCCCAGACATGATGCCCTGCAATTTCCATGGGTTTAGTCCCCTGATAAAACATCTGAAAGGGAACTGCTTCAATTCGGACGACAAACTCAAGGACATTGTGAAGGACTGGGTCTCGTCATGGCCATAGGAATTCTGAAAACAAGGAATCCTTCGGTTCGTTAATCAATGGGATCGTTGTGCTCAGGCCTATGGTGTATACTTTGAATAAAATCTTCATTTATACCCACAGTGTCGTTTCGTACCTTTTCATTTGAACAACCCTTGTATTAAACCATGTGGACGTGTATAAGCACACACAATACAGACAGACAAGACATACCAGGCAGACAAGACAGAACAGACAGACAAACAGATGTGCATGAGGCATATTAGGCATCAGAAAGGTCAAAAACGGATAGAAAACTTGAAATGTGTCGAAAATATTCAATGTATATACACAAACAAACACTCCATTGTTATTTATATAGATTATAATTGTCATTGTAAACATTGTAATATGAAGAACCTATATGAGGGATGCCGCACTTTTGGTACAGTGTAATAGAAGTACCATGCTATACGAGGGTTACCTGTACTTTCCAGAAACCCCTCTAGTAACGCAAATGAGAACCCTGCAATCATTATTTTTTGCCTTTGTGCGAGTTCCGCAAATTCGAGAACAAATAAAACACTAAAAAAGGCTAATAATTGAATGTAAAATGGATTGGTTTGAGGGGCAAGGGCCATATTTGGCCATGCTGTATTAGACACAGGACAGATAATGTCAAGTACTGGACAGCCACACAAGTAAAGTTTACTTTCACAGAAGAGAGAAATACATCTAGGGAGGAACAAACATGCACTGCTGACAACCTGTAAGTTGCTAACGCAGTGGACACTCACTGAGTCACAATGGCCTTGAATATGAGATGAGATGAGATTAAAAGCCTTTAAAACAAGTAATCAATGCCTCAACTATAATCTTTAATCTCATTTCACAAAGCAAAAAAGATGTTCAGATTGAAAATAAATGATTGAAGAAATTAATAATAGAGTGTATGAATACCACATTATATTTAAAACTGAATCTTGAGTGCACATTGCAAACAGTTTATCTTTTTGATAGACCAAGCAGAATTAAAAATCTATGTACATGGCATGATGTTATCATTTAATGAAAATGTTAAATTCATTACTCACAGGTAGTAGTTTAGTACAAAGTTTAAAGATCAACAACGTGTTGCAAAGTTTACTTTGAAAATTGTAAACTCCATGTATAGATATTTTTTAATCTTGATGCAACAAAAGCTTATTTTAGGGACAGCAAAAGTTTCAAATGAGTACAAATAAAAATTGGATGTTTTCCTCACTAATGGATAAACACATAAAATGTTGCTGTTACATCCGTTTACAATTATATTCATTCAAAAAATTCGTTGGAAAAGTTTAACAAAAAGGATGTTTTATCTTTTTAATTTCATGTTACAGCTTACCAATTGGCAAGGGTGATACGTAAACAAAAGGACTTTACAAACAAAACTGCTCAAAATAATTTGAAATGTTTCAATCAAAATGAACGGAATAAAAACTCATGGCTAATCCAAACAATGGAATACCCAAAAATTAGTTTTCTGAAAGTAATTTAAGCCTAAGAAAACTAGAAAAATATTTTGCATTGAAAAGCTGACATTAATATGCCTCCTGAACACATTACCATAGTTCCTTGAAATTGCTCTTAACAAAATTGCAAGAGCAAACAGAAAATTTAGGAAAAATCGGAAGTACCTGGGTAATGAATGAGGCATGCACTCGTCACGAGAAAATCCATGTTGATCAACAACGTGATTTCACCTGCAGACTGTCATCAAATCAACTATCCCAGAATGCAATTTGTACACATATGGTTTTTAAAAAAGCCTTTAGTCCATGATATACTTACCTGAGCTTTCATTGGTCGCAAGTACAAAAGAATCGTACTGTTGGTAACACAATTGGAATATTACGATATCTGAGTTGAAGCCTGAGCGTAGAAAGTTCAAGTACGATTATCCGAAAAGAACTCTGGTGAATCTATAAATGGAGGTGGTGCATGTTAAATCTGTCGTAGCCCCCAATGTCCTCACATTGGCGTGGTCTTTAGAGAGTGAGATGGTGGCCAGATCAGGTGTGAACTCATGATCTGACCGTGGTTCAAGATTACGAGGTGTTATCCTCAGTTCATTCCCTTAGAGAGTGAGCCGACCAACCGGTATAGTGGTTAAGGTGTTAGCCTCTAGATCGGAAGGTTCCTGGTTCGAATCCGGGTCCGGGCATGGATGTTTGTAAACGTATGGTGTAGAGGCGGCTGGTGCACCTTAAATCTGTCGTGGCCGAAAGTCCTCACGTTGGGTTGGCATGGAAGTTTGGAGAGTGGGGTGCCAGCTCAGGTGTTGCTTCGTCATCTGACCGTGGTTCAAAATTACGAGGTGTTGTCCTCGGTTCTTTCCCTTAAGGGACTGATCCCGGACCGTCGTCAATAGCCCGTTGTGTTGCTCTAGTACGACGTAAACTAAAAATTACCAATTACCCTTAGAGAGTGATTCGAACCATCGTCAATAGCCCTGTGTTGTTCTAGTGAAACATTGATTAAAATAACTGCTTACCCTCATTATTTGTATAACTAGAAAACCAATCTACTGGGACAACAGGAGACGTTTTTCAAACCGGGTGGTTTGAGACTGAGACAGAAACTAAGGACAATGGGCAGTAACATAGACTCAGTTTGGAGTTAGAAGTTTGGAGATTGAGGTACCAGCTAAGGGGTTTACCGCATTATCTAATTTTGATTCCGACTTGCTAGGTATTGTTCTCAGTTCTTTCTCTTCCAGATTGCGTTGCGTTTGCCCCAGTGCGACATAAATTCAGCTTATATACCCTCACTGAAGTGGAGTCTCTAACTGTAACCGAATCTTTTGAAAGAAATGTGAACCAAAACCAAAACTATTTAAACTAGTTCGCGCAGACGTCATTCTGTTTCCGATTGTTGTGTATACCTTGATGGGATAAGTGGGCCGTTGAATTTACATTGCACTAGAGAAGCACACCTGGCAATTGGCGATGGTCCGATATCACTCTAGAAGGGAAATATTCGAATAGTTTGATGTATATCTCCGTTAATGCTCTCTCTCTTAACCGCAGTATTTATAGCTCGAAAATCTAAATAGATTTTTGAGCTATAAATACTGCGGCTCGCTATAAATACTATAAATACTCGAAGTGTTGTGACATTCAGCGAAAAGAGAAGCTAGTTAAAATATGACCAACATTTCCTTAGTCACGTGACTGCTGTGCAAGAAGTTGACTTGGTTGTCCGATTTGGCATTTTACCGCTTCGTTTGGCGTCATAAAAGCTTGTGGCAGGATAGATGTATGAATGCGTTTTCGCATAAATATATATTTGGGTCTCGAATCTTCGAGAGACAATAACAAGGGAAAGGCTAAAGGATTTAGGAAAAAGATCTGTTCCGTGTTTGTAACTTTCGCCTTGGCGACGGAGCACCACCCCCGTGGCGCCACTGGGCGATCTTGTAACCTTGATGAAAGGAAGTGAGGGGAGGGACGAGTGTCGGCTCCCAGAACGCACGCATGTGAATAAATGATAAAGTTTATACAGTCCACTGTCTTATTCAATCGCTAAACCTCTGCACATTTTGGTCCTAGCGACCCGGAGGTTCTTAAACCAGTGCAAACTCTTGTAAAAATGACAGACAACGTCATTACAACGCTAAATAGAAGGCGCGGAAACATTCGCGCACAAATTACGAAGGTCTCCAAGACTGTGTCTGACAACAAGTTGGATATCGCAGAACTGAAAGCTCAGCTGGAAGTCATCGCAAAAATTGAAGATAAATTTGATTCGCTAAAGAATGACTATTATAATAGTGTAAGCGAAGAAGACTTCGAAACTACAGAAGACAATCTATCGCAGATCGACGACGAGATTCGGAAGTTAGAGGTAAGTCTCAAAACCTCTATTAATAAAATTCAATCCAAAATATCGAATCAAAACTTTGATAGTGTTTCTCATGAATCTTCAAATTCACTAACGGATGAACAGCCCAAAAGAGCCTTGATAAAACTCCCAGAACTCCCACTTCCAACATTTAATGGGAAATTCGAAGAATGGAATCTGTTCAAAACTCAATTTAATACACTAATTTCTGATAATCCTGCTCTGTCTGAAAATGAAAAACTCCACTATCTTCGGGGAGCGCTAAAGGGTGACGCTAAAATAATTGAAACATCCGATGACAACTATACTTCCCTTTTCAAGGCGTTAATACAGAGGTATGAAAACAGAAGAATTATTGTAGACTGTCACATTAAAGGTATTCTCAATATGCAATCAATCAAACATGAATCCGCTAAGGGGGGATCTTCGGAATTTATTAGATTCTGTAAAAAAGAATCTTAGATCTCTTAAAATCTTAGATCTCGATAGAAACCAATTTTCTAACGCTATATTATTAAATATCCTTCTGGATAAGTTAGATCGTGAAACTCGAAAGCAATATGAATTAACACTTAAGGATAATGAAGTACCAAGTTTTGATGAATTTTTAGATTTCTTAGAAAGAAGATGTCAAATTCTAAATAGCATCAATTCCAGTACTGCATCTAAATTTAATCCAGAACGATCGAAATCTCTCATCGTGAAATCTAACAGAACTCCTAGAATGTGCGTGGCTTGTAAAACCCAAACACATCAATTATATCATTGCGATAAATTCAAAAATATGAAATTGTCTGACAGACTGAATTTGGTTAAGAAACATAGACTTTGTCTCAATTGTTTAAGTGATTTTCATGTATTATCTCAATGCAATTCGAAAGTTTCTTGTTTCGTTTGTGGGAAATTTAATCACCACACATTATTGCATAGATATTCTTTCCCAAACGCTAACGCCAGGCAGTCCAGTCAGTTCGACGCTTTGCCCAACCCACACATTTCGTCGCTGGAAGATCAAGGACAACAAAATCAAAACGAACCCGCAGCTGTCGATACAAAGGTGTCAGAAAATGCTCGCCTTGCTCTTTTTTCAAACGGAAATAATAAACGAATATTGATAAACACTGCGTTGATTTATATCAGAGATGTTAATGGCATGAAGAGACCTTTTCGCGCGATTCTCGATTCAGCGTCTGAGTCATCCTTTCTTACTGTGAGAGGTGCAGAAGCTTTGGGTTTGAAAAAACAAAATACTAATATTCTTATTAGCGGATTGAGTGATTCAGCGTTGAACGTAAAATCGAAAGTTAAAACTCGCTTATCAAATCAAAATGGTGATGCTCAATGGGAAATTGACCTGTTAATTGTTCCAAAAATAACAGACTTTACTCCTTCTAAGGAGATTAATATTTCTCATTTAAATATTCCAAGTAATATACATCTCGCAGATCCGAAATTCTTTACCCCGCAAAAAATTGATGTTCTATTGGGTGCAGAATTATTCTTTGAGTTCTTAAATGCAGATAAGATAGATTTGGGAGAAAACTTGATTCTACAGTCAAGCTGCTTTGGATACCTTGTCTCGGGTACTATTTCGGATAATAATTCAAACAATAAAGCAAACCACTGCTTTTTGTCTACAAATTTAGAAGCTCTAAATAAAACACTGACATCTTTCTGGGAAATTGAGGAGGTTGAGAATGTAAAATCCTGCAATAGTGAAGAATTAAATTATTGTAATGAGCACTTCGAAAAAACACATTTCAGGAATACGGATGGCAGGTATGTAGTAAAAATGCCATTCAAACCAGAATTCTCTGAAACCATGCTAGGAAGTTCCAAGAAAATCGCTTCTAAAAGGTTAGATCATTTATGGCAGCGTTTGGAACGTGATCCTGCTATGAAAGAACTGTACACAGAATTTCTTAGCGAATATGAACTTTTGCACCACATGGAAGAAATAAGGGAAAATAAAGATTTGGATGAAGGATACTTTCTTCCACACCATGGAATACTATCATCATCAAAAACGACTAAATTACGTGTAGTATTCGACGCCAGCGCCAGAACAACTGTCGGTAACTCTTTAAATGATTTATTATGTAAGGGAGGGGTACTTCAAGAAGACCTTTTATCGATCCTAATTAGATTCAGAAAACACATTCATGCTTTCACTGCTGACATCAAGCAGATGTTTAGAATGATAGAATTAAATCCTTCGCAATTCAAACTTCAAAAAATCCTGTGGAAGGACAGTATATCGTCGCCACTTAAGGTTTACCAGTTGAGAACCGTCACATACGGCACCGCTTGTGCTCCGTACTTAGCAACGAAAACTTTGCAACAACTCGCCTTAGATGAGAAAGATAACTTTCCCTTAGCTTCAAAGATTGTGCTTCAAGACTTTTACATGGATGATTGTCTCTCTGGTTCATCAGATCTAAGGAAGATTGAACTGCTTAAATCCGAATTAACGCAACTCCTTCTGAAAGGAGGGATGACCTTACACAAGTGGTGTACTAACAAGGCTCAATCCACGGAACCTAAAATATTTCCACTTGATCGAAATGCTGAAGAAATAACAGTAAAAACGTTAGGTATGCTATGGAACAGTTCAAGTGATACGTTTACGTATAGAGTCAACATCAGTTCAAATCGCAATTATACCAAAAGAGACGTGCTTTCTCAAATTGCACGTATTTACGATCCTCTTGGTCTCCTTGGACCTGTGATTGTCAAGGCTAAGATTTTCATGCAACAGTTGTGGTTGCTGAAATTGGAATGGAACGAAAATTTACCTACAGATGTTTCTCAAGAATGGGAGAACTTTATTGGGACATTACCTGGCTTAGAGTCAATCAAGGTACCAAGATGCTTTATGAAGTCTGATGTCGAGTTTGTAGTGCTGAACGGCTTCGCTGATGCATCCTCAAGGGCTTACGGTGCAGCAGTGTATATTCAAACTGTGTCCTTCACCAAGGAAGTATCCAGTCAACTCCTGTGCAGTAAATCACGTGTGGCTCCAGCGAAGGTCATGACTATCCCGCGACTTGAATTATCAGCGTGTCTTCTTTTAGCGAAGCTAATTCACAAGGTCTTAGCAGCTCTAAGACTAAAGGTAGACTCTGTGCAACTATGGTCTGACTCTACCATAGCTCTTGCCTGGATTCGTACTCCTGCAAACTTGTTGAAGACCTTTGTCAGCAACAGAGTGTCGGAGATTCAGCAACTATCCAAGGAGTTCAAGTGGCAACATGTTCCATCGATGTGCAACCCGGCCGATATGGTTTCCCGAGGACTGGATGTGAGAACCCTGGCAGCAACTGAGCTGTGGTGGAAGGGACCAGAATTTTCAAGGCTGAATGCAACATCTCTAGATACTGTGCAAATTTCCAATGAATTGACTGAAAAACCGTATTTGGAAGAACTTAAATCTCCTTCCAGGCTAACTCTGACTCTATCCAGTGATCCAAATCTTTTGGATGATTTGTTTGATCTCACTAACAGTTTTCATAAATTAATTAGAATTCTAGCCTTTATTTTCAGATTTATAAAAAATTGTAAAGATCGAGAAAGGCAGAAAGGCTCCCTCTCTCCCGAAGAATACCACAGAGCAGAAACCTGCTTGATTAGGCATCTTCAGATAAGGTATTTTCTGCCTGAGATTTCAGCTTTAAAAAAGGGATTCGCAGTTCCTCTATCAAGTAAGCTAAAATTTCTTAATCCATTTTTAGATCCCGAAGGCTTAATCAGAATTGGAGGTAGACTCACTCATGCTAAAGTAAATTATGACCACAAACACCCCATTGTTTTGCCGGCAGGTAACAATTTGGTCAAACTGATATTTCAGTATTATCACAATCGGGATTTTCATGTGGGTCCACAAGCCCTATTAAATACCGTTCGTCAAAAATATTGGCAACTTGGTGGCAGAAATATTGCGAGAAAGGTTGTTCATGAATGCTTACAATGCTTCAAAAACAAACCTATAATTGCAAATCAGTTGATGGGGAATCTTCCTCCTGAGAGAGTAACACCTAGTTCTACATTTTCAAATGTCGGTCTAGATCTTTGTGGGCCATTCCAAATAAAGTACAAGGGTCAGAGAAAGGGTACCCTCCAGAAAATCTATGTGGCCATATTTGTGTGTATGGTTACAAAGGCTGTGCACCTAGAATTCGTCTCAGACTTAACGTCAGAGGCTCTAATTGCAACAGTAAAAAGATTCTTTGCTCGCCGCGGTAAAAGTTCGATAATATTTTGTGATAACGCTACGAACCTTGTTGGGGCTTCAGCAGAACTTAAACGTTTACGCGAAATAGTGTTGAAGAATGAAGACATTTCCAGCTTCTTGGCCTCTGAAGGCATCACGTGGAAATTTTCGCCTCCTAGAGCACCCAACTTTGGTGGTCTTTGGGAGGCAGGAGTGAAAGCCTTTAAATATCATCTAAAAAGAGTGGTGGGCCCAGCTAAACTAACACTAGAGGAATTTCTAACGGTAACCACACAAATCGAAGGCATCTTAAATTCGCGACCACTCTCTCCTTTGTCAACAGATACAGACGATTTTCAGGTATTGACACCTGGCCATTTTATAATAGGAAAACCTATTAATTCCATTCCGGAACCAAATTTGATAGACCGAAGTGATAACCTTCTTAACCGGTGGCAAAAAAGTCAAAAATTAGTTCATACTATATGGAAACACTGGCAGAATAACTATTTGAGTCAGTTACAACAACGAAATAAATGGCTGTTTAAAAAACCAAATATACTTCCAGGGATGTTAGTGTTACTGAAGGACGCACAACTTCCCATGTGTACATGGTCACTAGGTCGTATCATTAAAGTAATCCCAGGCTCTGACGGAAACGTTAGAGTAGTCGATGTACGCACCCCTAAGGGTAACTTTAGGAGAGCGGTTTCAAACATTAGTATATTGCCTATTGTTGATAATCAAGTACATTCTGTAAAATAATAATTTTGACTTTAAATTACTCTTAAATTGTAGATTGTACTGTAGAGTTATATTGGTGTGTATAATTATTTGTGTTTACAGTCTTCTTTAAGAATTTGTAATGTTTGTATAATTAATTGTATTTGAATATTTTATAATATCTATTTGAAATATTTGCAATATTTCAACGCCGGGCGGGATGTTCCGTGTTTGTAACTTTCGCCTTGGCGACGGAGCACCACCCCCGTGGCGCCACTGGGCGATCTTGTAACCTTGATGAAAGGAAGTGAGGGGAGGGACGAGTGTCGGCTCCCAGAACGCACGCATGTGAATAAATGATAAAGTTTATACAGTCCACTGTCTTATTCAATCGCTAAACCTCTGCACAAGATCCAGATCTAGATAAGCCGGAGGAGACACATGAGGCGGAGCAGACGGAAGAACATGAGTTGGACCATAAATGGTTGTCACAGACTAAACTTGACCAGGTGGGGAAAAAATGGCTAAAGAGAATACCCTCATTGGAGTAACCATGAAAGCGTACAAACTGTTGGTGGAGCTTACCTCAGGAAAAGGAATTAAGAAGGAACCCCAGGTGCAGATGAGGGCTGGTCTCATAGAGATGCTAGAAATAATTATCCGACAACAGTCCCTAATATGTATGTTACACGGATCCAACGACATACTCAGTGCAGGATTTATGTATAAGCTAGATAAGCTATAGATTAAGGCCCCCCACTTTCTTGGCGGCCCCGAAAAATATTGTCCGAGTGAGCAATTGTTATATATTTACTTAATTATACTACAGCATTATTTGTCCCAATGCCGCACGTCCGGAACGTCCCATACTCTTCCCCAATTTTTTAGCGTGTCTTTTCGAAGAACAGAGCGCTATTGTGCTTAGGGTTTGCATTACTGATAACCGGTATTACCGGTAATTATGACTACCGAAATTACTGATAAATTTTAACAGCAAATGCCGGTAATTTCGGTAAATTTTAAAATCATTTTATTATTATTTTATAATAGAAATGGAACGTGTAAAGTATATAATTTCTTTTACTATAAACACGGGGATTCCCCTGTGTTGCTCCGTTACACTCGAGCATGCGCTGACCTTTTGTAGTTTGAGCGAGCCGGCAGACGATACAATATTTCTGACCTTTTATTTACAAGGGTTGTTCAAATGAAAAGGTACGAAGCGACACTGTGGGTATAAATGCAGACTTTATTCAAAGTATACACCATAGGCCTGAGCACAACGATCCCATTGATTAACGAGTCGAAGGATTCCTTGTTTCCAGAATTCCTGTGACCGCGATGAGACCCAGTCCTTCACAGCGTCCTTGAGTTCGTCGTCCGAATTGAAGCGCTTCCTTTCAGATGTTTTATCAGGGTACTAAACACATGGAAATCGCAGGGCGACATGTCCAGGCTGTAGGGGGATGGTCAAGCTGCTCCCACCTGAACTTGGTCAGTTCCGCGTGTGTGACCCTGTAGACGTGTGTACGTGCGTTATCATGGAGCAGAACCACACCCTCTGTGATCAGCCCCGGTCTTTTGTTCTTGATATATATTCTTTTGTTCTGCATATGCTTCGGAGTGTCTCACAGTACACAACGGAGTTAATGGTTCTTCTGATCTCGAGGAATTCAACTAGTGGACCTTTGACGTCGAAAAAGACGTCGAACAACACCTTCCCTGCTGACGCCACGGCTTTGAACTTTTTAGGGGGAAGTGACGACGCAAGCTTCCAGTGCAGTCTGTCCTGCTTTGCGTCTGACTCGTAGTGATGGCACCAGCTCTCATCACCTGTGACGATCCGCTTCAGGAAAGCTGGGTCTTTATGATACCGAAACAGATGTTGAAGTGCTAGCATCATTTGAAGTTCCTTTTGCTGGTTGGTGATCTGCTTCGGAACCCACTCCTCGCACACCTTTCGATAACGCAACCTGTCGTGAACAATTGTCCACACTGTTCCAATGCTGACATCCACCTTCAACGCCAACATTCTCAATGTGGCACGCCGATCACTTCTCACTAGGTCGTCCACCTTATCCATGAGATCGGCCGTGATGATTATGTTTGCCTGGCCTGGTCTCGGGTCATCAACCAAACTCTCACGGCCTGCACGAATATGGGCATTCACTGACTTGTCGGACACACAGTCTTCCCCGTAAACGGTCACCATCCGGCGATGAATAACTGCCAGTTTAACACCTTCCGCTGTCAGAAATCGGATAACGCCTCGCTGCTCCTCAATCGTCCAATTTTGCAATGTGAACGCCGTCCTGTCCTCAAACGCCCTGTCGCGTCAATTGGACGGTGTTCTTTATAAGAGCCTATGCTCTCTCATGCGCATGCGGGCGCCCGCGCTTGCTCCGATCAACGCCGGACATTCCAATCGCATCCCTAGATGTCTCACTAGGTTCTCCCATAGCGGCATAGGCAACTATGTTAACGATTACGTTGTTACGACGTTTCGTACCTTTTCATTTGAACACCCTTTGTGCAGACCCGCCGCTAGCTGTTTGAACGCCCTTGTGCAATTGAGATTATGCCGCCCCCTGTTTAATTACGACTAACTAAGCTGAGCTTGCAAGAAAGGCTCATTAGTGTTGTATCATAAGGGTGTGAAAAAAAAAATACTTACAAGGAAAAACTATTTATTTTTATTAGTTAGTTTTATTTCTTTTAATGTAAACCCCCCCCCCCTCATATAAATATTTATCTACAGAAATTTAACTCTTCTTGCCGTTATGTTTGCGATATCTGCTATCAATTTTCTTGTATCCAAGCTGTCGAAGATATCATGTGCAATTGAAACTATATCTAAATTACTTAGTCTTTTCTGGTGCATTGTTGATCTTAATTAGTTTTTTATAATTTTTAACTTTGAAAAGGACCTTTCACCAGATGCAACTGAAACCGGCAATGTAAGTAATATTCTTAGCGCTGTTTCTGTGTTCGGAAATGTTGAAATTAAGTCTTAAGTAAAAATATATATTGTTATATGGTTTGTGGATCATTAGACTGGTTTCTGGAAAATGCAACTTTAAAGCATTGATTTCATTAAACAAATCATTACTATCAATGTCTGTTTCACTACTTGAATCGTCTTTAAGCTTCATATTTAAATCTTTACAATGTTTCATAAATTTAACATTGGAGTGATTAAAAAAGTTATTGCTGAAAATGCCAAATACGTCGTTAAATGTTTTTAACTCCTCGAATCTATCCTTTAAAAAAGTTAATGTCTGATCTAGGATTCTGAAGAAAAAAAAACTACTATACTGCCTTTTTATACCTCTTTTGGAGGGGGTGGGCTTCTGGCGCTGTCGTCGCTCTTGACGTAATTCACGTCCTGCAATTGGTCTAGTGTCAGGGGGTCACAGGTGCCCGCTGACCTTATTGGCCTTTGAACCCCGACGGAAAGTCTCGGTTCGGCCTCTCGCTGTCTAGGATCTTACGTCCAGCTCGTCCATCCTCCTGGGGACCAAAAGTCTGTCCATTGTCTCTAACTGTCAAGTAGAGCGACAGGAGGGCGACTGGTTGTCGCCGCTATTTCCGTTGAACTTAGACGTGGGAGAGAGAGAATATATGGATACTCCACAATCCCTCCCCCCTTCAAGAGATTTTTCCTTGGTGAAAAATCTGTAAGGCAAGGGTTAGACAAAACAAGTTCACTGATCAATTCATTAGAGGCAAAGGAAAGAGCACACACCATAATTACTGGAGGAGTATTGGCTCTTTTACCTAACGTACTGGAAATATTCCTCAGTGTTAGGCCAACATCCTGCTTAAACAGTCTGCATGTTGGTTTTCCTTGCCCGCCCTGTACTTAATTTTATAATCAAAAGGCTGCAAAGCTAGGGCCCACCTCATTAATCGAGGGTTATGGCCTGCGTTTGTTTTTAACCAAACGAGAGGATTGTGATCCGTCTCTATCGTAAAGGCCTGTCCATCTAGGTAATGTCTAAGTTTTTTTTATCGCGAAGATAATTCCAGCACACTCCTTTTCAGAGGCGCTGAACTTCTGCTCAGAGTCCGAAACCTTACGACTAAGGTAAAGGACAGGGTAGTCAGTATTGTTTATATCCTTCTGTGCCATAATTACCCCGACTCCTTTATCTGAAGCGTCCGTTTGAATAATGACTCCTTACTGTAGTCAAGAGCGTGCAGCACAGGTTTCTCGGTCAGTTTCTCTTTCAATTTCTGGAATGCCTGATCACATTCTGCTGACCATTCCACGTCTTCCTTCCGGCTTTTACCTTTCAAAGCGCGGGTTAACGGCTCTGCTATGATAGCGTACCCTTTTATATACCTGGCATAATACCAGCTTAGACCCAGGAATTGCCTAATCTGCGTTTTGTTGTGGGGTGTGGGGAAATCAAGCACGGCTTGAATTTTAGCCTCGGTGGGTGTCCTGCACCCCCCTCCTACCATGTGCCCAAGGTATTTAACACAATTTTGTGCAAACTTGCACTTGATGGCTTAATAGTAAGTCTCGCTGAAGTTATTTTTCTCAAGATCACATCTAGATGCTTCATGTGTTCTTCCCAGGTTTCAGAAAAGATTGCTACATCGTCCAAGTAGGGGACGCTGAATTCCCCGCAACCTTGTAACAGTTGAGCCATAAATTTCGAGAAGGAATACGGGGCATTGACTAACCCGAACGGCTTCATTAACGGTCTATAGGTCCCGAAAGTCGTGACAAAAGCAGCTACCCGTTGGGCTCTAGGGGTCAAGGGAATCTGCCAATATCCTTTGGTCAGATCGATGACTGTAATAAATTTTGCGGCCGATACTTTCTCGATACGGTCGTCTATGTTGGGTAAGGGAAAATATTCGTTCCAGATGATGGAGTTGAGTCTCCTATAGTCCACGCAAGGGCGAGGGTCCTTCCCAATGGCTTCTACTAAAATCATAGGCGAAGTATAGTCTGATTTCCCGATTTCGATTATTTTCAAATCCAGCATCCTCTTAATCTCTGCTTTCAGTATCTCAGTCTGTCGCGAAGTCCGGTATGGTTTGGATCTAACAGGCTGATTACTAATGAGCTCCACGTCGTGCTCAATTAAATGGGTCCTTCCCGGATTATTAGAGAATAATTTCTGGTGCGTCTCCAGCAATTTTCCTAACTCGGAGATTTGCTCTGGAGTGCACCTACCCTGCAACCCGCTATCACTGACGATATCTTCGAAATCAAATATGTTCGGATTAGCAGCCGGATATGCGATCTCCATTTCTTGACCGTCCCGCGAAGTCCATTTCTTGACCGTCCCGAATAGTATCCTCAGTAATCAGCAAATTTACGGTCTCTACTCGCTGGTGATAAGGTTTAAGTAGATTTACGTGATAAACTTGCGTTTTGGATCTACCGGGCATTTGGATGACATAGTTAGTTTCCGACAACTGTCTCACTATCTCTCCTGGCCCAACCCATTGAACTGACATTTTATTCGCTTTGTACGATGCCAGAATCAAAACTAAATCGCCGGGATTAAACTACCGCGTGACGGCTCCACTATCGTAATAGGTTTTCTGTTTGGACTGTTGTTCTGCTTTCCTCTGAGACGCAAGCTCCTGGCATCTCTTTAGCCTATTAAGTAATCCTAGAACGCATTCCGTCACTAACTCGCCTTCGTCCGGTTTTTGTGTCCAGTGCTCAAATAAGATTGTCTCGGGCACTCTCAGTTTTTTTCCATGCACCAACTCGGACGGGCTGAATCCTGTGGACTCGTGAGTCACATTCCTTAGGGCGAGAAGGACAAACGGCAACTATTTCTCCCAATCCTGTCCCGACTCTAAACACAGTACCTTCAGTAACCTTTTCGCGGTACGGTGCCATCTCTCTACGCTGTTAGATTGGGGGTGATACACGGAGCTGTGACACACCCTAATACCAAACCTTTCGAACAATGAGGTCGTCAAGTGGCTAGTAAAGCAGGTTCCGTTGTCACACTGTATCTCGCGTGGGAATCCCAACCTACCAAATATCCCCAACAGTGCATCCGTCACTGTTTCTGAACTGATATCTGGGACGGGTATGGCCTCCGGGTATTTCGAAGCTGCGTAGATAGCCGTCACCAGATACTTATTATCTCGACTTGACACAGGGAGTGGCCCAACGGTGTCAATATTTATTTTCGAGAATATTTCTGTAATAATTGGTACAATTTTTAAAGGTGCCTTCTTTTTTCCCCGGGATTTACCAATCCTCTGACAAGGATCGCAACTTCTTACAAATTCTTCGGTATATTTTGTGCTATTCGGCCAAAAGAAATACCTAAGAAGCTTATCCTTCGTTTTGGTCACCCCTAAGTGCGAACCGCTACCTTCATGAATGAAGCTGAAGATCCGGTTCCGTAGTTTCGCGGGAATCACCAGCTGTAGCCTCGCGTCTCCTAAATGATCGATTGACTTCCGGTAAAGCAATTTATTCTCGATACGGAACTCAGTTGGTTTTCCCGTTTCTGCTCTTTCCCAGCTAAGTTTCAATTCTTCGCAGCTCTTCTGCTCGGTTTTAAATTCCTCCGTCGAAATCCCTGCCAGATAGGTTTCGGCACTTTCAGTGGCCTCCGGCAGTTCAATCGGTTCCTCCTCATCAACTATCGGGCTTTGGGGTGCGACTGGCCAGATTTTAGCCTCTCTTCGGGCCTGACTACGCGTGACCACTTGATTCAACAGTTGCGGGTTTCGCTTTGCCTGCTCAATTAGCTCTTGGGTGGCGTTCCCTAATAAATAGTGATTCATTTCCACGGAACTCCCCACAATAGCAGCCTTGGTGACCACTCGCCCTATTGCCACACTTTCGATTATGATTTTCGCTAAAGGTAAACACCGATAATCATTCTCAAGGGGTTGTCTGATCCATATCTTTTCTCCCGTAAAGTCTTCCGGGTTTGCTAATTTCAGAGGGGCTAAATCAATTCTGCTACCGCTGTCCCGTAGTATGGTAATTTCTACAGTGTTTACGCGACCCTGGCTTAGGAACGGCCTAAATGAGGGAGCGAACTCCTCTGTGGTTAGGTTATTTACCCGTTCCTGTGGGCGATTGTTGAGGGGACAATGGGGGCGGATATGGCCCGTTTGATTGCATTCATAGCAGCGCACTTCTTTTCTACGCTCGAATTCCTGACTGCGGAGATCTCTCTGCGCCCCTGGGGTTTCTTGCCCTGGCCTTCCCCTAGGTCTTTCGGGGGCCCCTGGCTTTTTGTCAACAGGTGGTTTTTCGGCCTTAACCCTATCATTAAACCTCCTTTCTGGCGGGCGGAACCTGTCAGGCCTCCGCGAGAATTTCCGGTTAGTTTCATAATCGTCGAGCTTTTCTACCAATTCTGCCGGATCGATCATCTTGGCCCATTAGTCGAGGAAATGGTCTTTCATCTCGACCGAAACGCGCCTCTTAATTTGATCCGATATTATGAGATCTTTGAGTGCTCCATAATTATCTACTTTGAGAGCTCCTAACCAACCCTCCAAATAGCTCCTTAGCTCGAAGACGAGGTCTTTCCACAAGGTTCCTGGCTTCCTCTGATGTTGTTGGAATTTTACCATGTAGGATTCGGCGCTTATTTGGAATCTCTTAAGGAGAAGTGACTTAACATACTCATAATCCCCGCTCAATTCGATAGGTTCCCTTACAATCAGTTCAGCTATGTCTACCGGAAGCAAGGGGATCAAGTAGTCAACCCATTCTGTTTCCTCTATAGCCAACTTCCGAATCTGCCTCTCAAACAAAATTAGGAACAGCGACACATCGGCCTTCTCAGGTTCGAATTTTTGCATCACTGCCCCTAAATGCCTGAGGGATCTGGTTTCTACCCTACGCGTGGGGGCGGAATTAGTTATCTCGACTACTTGTGTTAGGCGGAGACGCTCCAGTTCAAATTCCCGTAACGACTCAGCCTCAGATTTTTCAATTTCTCTCTCTCGGACCAAGCTTTCGAGCATTTCCTTGGTTCCTACCTCCTCAAATTCGGGACTTTGTTGAATTTCTTTTACAAGGATCGTTATAGTTTCGTCCCCCGTTATATCTAGCCCCATTTCTTCTGCTAGCCTTTGCAAGTCAATTTTCCTATGTCTTTTTAGGAAAGCCATTGTTTTTCTATCTCTGCGGTTCCCCACTACATCAAAACGCGGCACATACACAACAGTTTTTAAATTTCAGCGATCCTCTAATTCCAAAACATGAAATACACCAACAAAAAACAATGCACAATCACAGAAAAATCGCAATCAAACAGTTGTAAATTAAGGTACCCACTTAATTTTAGTGATAGACACAACCAACATGCATAAAGAAACCCAGAATGTTAACTACTATTAAATTAATACTCCAGTTTTAACCATCAGTACAAGTTAACTACCAAATTCAATATTTCACACAGTACGACCTTACACATTAAATACCTAAGCCTCCAATAAAAAAAAATCAGCTTACCCCGTTTGTTGACCACTTGCGATGACGTATCCAGTTTGAAAGCACACTCGCACTACTCTAAGCGATTCACGTAATTGAAGCCCGCACAGAATTGAAGAACGGTAAACACTTCACATGACCGCTGGCGCTGGACCACACAACGCGATGACGCACAGCTGCATGGGGTCTAACCGCGGTCCGATGGCTGGACACTTTCACTTTCGCCTAATGGTGTTGGGGATGTTTTGGCCGTTGGCGCTTCTACAGGGGTTTTCTGTCGAAGACTGCTCTGATCGCTATCCTGCACGGATGATTCGTTCTTCTGTGGTGGGTTCTGCTGTCTTTGACGGAGGTTTTAGCTGTGGGTCTCCTAAGTGATTTCTATACTAGGAAATCGCACCGACTGCCAGCAGTTTGTCTGTAACGACTTAGACTAATGCTACAGGTTGAGAAATAAGTGGTTTTATTTCTAGATTAGAGTAAGGTTGAAATATATACAGTTCTCTTGGAATCGGCGGTCTGGGAATGGTTCCCTTGGAGAATCAGTAGCAGTGACCCGAGTAATGAGGTGAGTTCCAGGCTACGGCCTTTCACGATTACCTCGGATGAGATCAAGTTTTGCGGGATGCCAATACGGAGAATCGGGTCTCCTCTGGTAACGGGACTCGAGCGAAGGGTGAATTCCAGGCTACGGCCTTTCACGGTTATCTCGGATGAGATGATGTCTCGCGGGATGCCAAGGCGGAGAATCGGGTCTCCTCTGGTAACGGGACTCGAGCGATAGTCCTCCTGCCGGGTGGCCTCTCGGAGCGTTCTCAGGTGAGATCAGAAGATCGCAAGCTCGTGCGACCGTGGAGCAGTTTAGCCGGCTACCCGCCGCGGCTACTGCGTTCCTCTTAAGGATAATCTGGGCCGGATGCCCGGGTAAGTTCGGCTCGACCGTCCTGTGGCAATTAAAAACACTCGGAGCTCTTCGAAAAAACCGTGCGCGCCTTTTTATACCTCTTTTGGAGGGGGTGGGCTCCTGGCGCTGTCGTCGCTCTTGACGTAATTCACGTCCTGCAATTGGTCTAGTGTCAGAGGGGTCACAGGTGCCCGCTGACCTTATTGGCCTTTGAACCCCGACGGAAAGTCTCGGTTCGGCCTCTCGTTGTCTAGGATCTTACGTCCAGCTCGTCCATCATCCTGGGGACCAAAAGTCTGTCCATTGTCTCTAACTGTCAAGTAGAGCGACAGGAGGGCGACTGGCTGTCGCCGCTATTTCCGTTGGACTCAGACGTGGGAGAGAGAGAATATATGGATACTCCACAACATAAATAGTTGAAATTAATGACATATTGTCCTAAATAGGTTTAAGTGATCAGACATTATATATAATATTTAAAATTTATAGATAGATTGATCCTATGCGGACACCTGTAGCTGTATTTATAGCATATATTGTTAACGTTTCTTTGTTAATATAACAAATTTTGTAAGTTCAATAAAAAACTTACAATTTGTTATTATTAAATATATATTTGAAAGAACTGCACATTAAAAAATACATATTATTTGTTTTGATTATATTAAATTACGTATTAATGTATGTAAGTAGGGTAGAAATGGGGGTTCTAAGTCAGGTAATGGTAATGGTAATTTTAGTTAACGTCGTACTAGAGCAACACAACGGGCTATTGACGACGGTCCGGGATCAGTCCCTTAAGGGAAAGATCCGAGGACAACACTTCGTAATTTTGAACCACGGTCAGATGACGAAGCAACACCTGAGCTGGCACCCCACTCTCCAAACTTCCACGCCAACCCAATGTGAGGACTTTCGGCCACGACAGATTTTAAGGTGCACCAGCCGCCTCTACACCATACGTTTACAAACATCCATGCCCGGTCCCGGATTCGAACCAGGAACCTTCCGATCCAGAGGCTAACACCTTAACCACTATACCGGTTGGTCGGCTCTAAGTCAGTCGATACGGGGATACGGAAGTGACGTCACACCGGAAGTTGACCGGAAATGACGTCATATCGGAAGTGCGTAATAAGAGGAAATGACGACATACCCAGAAGGTAGGCTGAGTTGTTTACCAGAAGTGACGTCGTAACCGGAAGTTGAGCTGAGTTGTTTTCCCTCCTGTTTCAGGTGTTGTCACTTAAAGTTGAGGTGTTTTCTCCTACTTGTTGAGTTGCTCACTTGCTGCTGCATGACATGAGAAGCGCTAGAAGTGACGCCACCAGAAGTATTGCGATATGAAGTTAAGTTGCGTTGTTTTATATCTGTAGGTTGAGTTATTTGTGTGCTACGTGTTTTGGATTTATCTAGGAGGTGGTGAGGGGTGTAAAGCTGCTTGCAGAAAGAGGCTGATATTTAGCACAGAATAAGTCAACAGTTAAAATGCAGTTTAATATCCATCCAGATCCTCGCTGCATAAATTCTTCGAAAGAAGACACTATTTTAGTGTAAGCTTCCTCTATGTGTTCCGGGATAGACTCCTTCTGAAGATCTGTCAAACATCGACTTCTGAAGTGTGAATTTATCATTTCTTCCTCCCCCTCCGCCGAAATTTTACTTAAACTTATTTTTATAAGTACATACCATTTAATAGCATTGAACTTTTCTATTTCAGCATTTAGTATTTCATTTATAGATGATCGCATTCTATTTAAACAGGTTATTAAATCAGCACACACTTCCACAAGAGGGGTTAAATGGTGGGTACTAAAAACATCAAGGGCTACCATATTTTCTTTTCTTCGTTTAGTATTTAGGTTAGGAGTATCACTCTTTCTTTTACATCAAATAGTATTATGTGTGTTATGGTGGATACGTAAATGTCGTAGAAGATCACTTTTGTGCGTAAATTGACTATCACATTTGTCACAGTTAAACTTTTTTTCATGACTAATCATATGTTGAGTAAATTTATCCTTTCGGTAAAAAATTTTATCGCATTTGGTGCATGCAAATTCTTTTAGTAGTTTCTTGTGTCGATGTAAATTATGCTTTAAAGTAAAAGACTTTCCGCATATATTGCAAGTCTGCAAAATCAGAAAGAAAAGAAAATCTCTATAAATTTACGGTTGAATTGAAGCTCTACAAAGTTATTTATCACACTTTAGTTTAAAATAAATTAAATAATATTAAGTAGAGTGATTCTACTATATAATTTTGTTTTCAAACACGCAAAAAACTATGATACATATTATATAGAGTACTCACATGAATGCCTTTGAGACCAGCCTGTTGTTCATTAGAAGGTAACGAATGTGTTTGCCCATCCCCTTTACTAGAAGTAGCATTTAATGGTGTGGACTAGAAATTTAAGGGAGGGTAAATAATAGATATCAGACTAATTTATTTTAAAAGAAGCTATGAAATATTTAACGCATGATATTTTGTTTTGAAAAAAATCGAAGTTAATACGTATAAAATTAAAATAATTACCTCTAAAGTTGAAGGAACCACCCCTGCCATACTCAAGCTTCAACTTGAAATCTATGATAAGAATGAATAAATCGAGAAGTGAAACGCCCTATATTATCGCAAATCTTAAGAATCAGCTGATCACACGACCCAAACCGACAAATCCTTTGTTATCTATAAGTCCAATGACTTTAATCAGGTTGACCTCTGATAAAACAAACTGTTAAGCTGGATAACTCGTGAATCCGTGATATGCCATCTTAATTAAACTATTCAATTTGATAGTAAGTGTTTAGAAGCTTCGATAAAGCAATCAGCTAATTGTAACGTCCCAGAACTTCTGAATCAGTGATAAGCTCTGCAGGGCCGGCCCTAGACATTTTGGCGCTCCGGGCAAAACCTTAATTTTGCGCCCCCTCCCCGTTTTTTTTAAGTAAATCTCATGCGACCATATCAGAAAATCAAGAAAACATTGAAAAAAAATGAAAAAAAAAAACCCGTTTTATTAAAAACTCAATCATCAGATAACAAGATAAGCAATTTAGCACTTAAGGCAAAATAACAAAAATTAAAATGTAGTAATGCTAACTGAACTAATATCCCATATTATAAATAAATTCTAACTAACCAAAGTAATTAAAATGCCCTTTTTCTAACTTTTCTTTCGACAAACTCACGAACCAGTGATTTCAAGTCTAATTTGCCACTAATTTGGTGTTCGATAGCTATCATTGCCAATCCATTGAGACGATTTTGCGTCTGCATCGTTCTGAGATAATTTTTTATTATTTTTAGTTTTGAAAAGCTTCTTTCCCCTGAAGCCACAGTGACTGGCAATGTAAGTAGAATTCTTAATGCTATGCTGAGGTTTGGTGCAATTTAAGTGTAGCGATAAACTTGAAAACTTCAACAGGGGTTTCCTTTTTTGTTAATAATGACGAAATAATGCTTATTTCATCGGCTAGGTCCATGGCGTTAAGATCGCTTGAATTTCCATCAGTTAAAACTACTTCCAAATCTTTGCAATGAGCCAGTAGCTCATTTCTGGGCATGTCTTTTAGACCAAAAATATCATACAAAAAACTGAAATAATTACTGTGAGTATTTAGCAAATTATATCTGGTTTCCAAGGCATTTATTGCTTGATCTATAAAAATTGTGTAAAAAAAAAATATCTATTTTATATTTTTGTTTGAGGTCTTGAACGGGTTCATCCGGGCCCTCATACAAAAACGTTCTTTTGCTTCTGACACGATGACGTGGTGTGGTGGTTTCGAAATTAGCTTCCGCGTCAATCTCTGAAGCAAGCTCAGTTGCTTCTAAAATGATGCTTTCAAAAGCTTCATCTGATCTCAGGTTTTCAAAGAAGAGTTTGCAGTTGCTAAGCATATCAATAGCTTGTGACATATTAAAATTTACAGTTTGCAAAAGTTTGCTGATGGGGTTAATACAGGCCTCGAAATAGATTTTTTGATACAGGTGCACCTTGTGCACCTAAGTTTTTAAATTTGGTGCACTGTGTGCACCTAGTGGGAAAAAATTAGGTGCACAATTATATTTTCATGTGCACAGTGCACCTGTGCACCCGGGTATTTCGAGCCCTGGGTTAATATGATTCAAAATTTTATACCAGATCACAACAGAGCATATAAATTTGAACTGCTTCAAATTATTTAATAATCCGCTAGCCTTGTCTCTGATCATATTATCGATTTCTGAATCTTCATATATGCTGTACAAAGCATCGTGAATTGGACCAATTTGAAACCGCAGAGCTTTTAATGAGTCGACTCGACTTTCCCATCGCGTATTACTCAATGGTTTTAGGGTGTAAGTATCAATATACAGGGTGGTCATAAAAAAACTTGGCCGACATATGGACCTCTAGCGGCCGTTCCGTTCAACCGATCGAGATGAGATTTCAGATATAGTTATTCAGAGGTATGAGCTCGGGATTCTGCGAACGACAATAAAGTGGCACTCAGTTACGGTTATAGGTAGAGAAACTCGAAATTTTCGAATGGCAACACCCACTTTTTTCTGTCTCAAAATGCTCAGCGCATGCGAAAACCCTAAATAGCGTTGGAACGGTACGTGTATCACAAAAAATGGAAGCGTTATGCACTCACAAAAAACAGCTCTGCGAACGTGCAACAAAACCACGATCGGGGCACACGAAAGAAATTTGCATATGTTGGAGGCAAGACACCAACCACAGAACGCCTTTCGCCAAATATTCAGCCAGATCTTCAGTCGGGAGCTCGTACATGCCAACGAAATGACTCTGTCAGCGAAAGTTAATGGAAAATTGGTAAAATTATATTATTAAAATGGGATGAATGCCGTGGAAGGGACCTTGCGCGTTTACCGTCGAAACCATCGCCACATACGAGGCCCATGTATCTGGCGAAAAGCGTTCTGTGGTTGGTGTCTTGCCTCTGTTATATGCAAATTTTCTCCGTGCGCCCAGAACGTGGTTTGTTGGCCGTTCGCAGAACTGTTTTTTGTGCGTGCATAACGCGTCCGTGTTTTGTGATACACGTACCGTTTCAACGCTCTTTAGGGTTTTCGCATGCGCTGAGCATTTTGAGACTGGAAAAAGTGGGCGTTGCCATTCGAAAATTTCGAGTTTCCCTACCTATAACTGTAACTGTGAGTGCCACTTTGTTGTCGTTCACAGAATCCCGAGCTCATACCTCTGAATAACTATATCTGAAATCTCATCTCAATCGGTTGAACGGAACGGCCGCTAGAGGTCCATATATCGGCCAAGTTTTTTTATGACCACCCTGTATTTCAGTAATATTGCCCAACAAAAAGAAGAGGAAGAAAAAAATGCATATACTTTTGAACAATATTGAAATGAACTTTTTAAATTCGCTCCCAGAGGGTTTTCTCTTAGCATCGGATATTTTGGTTTCTGGAACAAATTAATTAAAATAAAAGATAATACTGATATAAAAAAAGCCATGATTTAATTTAAATTATAATTTCTGAAATCCCCCACTTGTGCGCCAGTGGCTTAAAAAAAACGTATTTTATTCAACTTCAGACTCAATTACCTTTCATTCGATACCACACAAGCCATGATTTGATTTAAACTTTAATTTTCAAAATCCCCCCCCTTATGCGTCACTGACTTAAAAAAAATGTATTTCATTCAACTCCAGACTCAATTACCTTTCATTTGATACCACACAAACCATGTTTTGATATAAACTCTAATTTTTGAAATCTACCCCCCACCCTTTTTTTGGCTTATGTCTGATGGATTTTATTAGTTTTTAAAAATAAAAACAAAAATTAAAACACTTACCTTCACAGAAGCCAAACGCACTGGACAATTTGCACAAGCACTTTTTTAAAGCTTTTTTGCCCCCCCCCCCCTAACAATTTAAACAAACTATTTTATTTCGCACCAGCCGAAGTCTAGTGGCAAATAATGCATTGTTTTAAGTCTACTTCCTTTTTATATGCAGTTGAAAAGGGCTGTTAGATCTTGTTTCGCTTGGTTTCAAAATTGTTGTTTCCTGTACACTCGTGTTGCCACGGGCCGAAAAATTTGTCAATTCTTGAAAGGCGGTGGCTGAGTGGTTTTGTCATGTTGAATTGAATTCAACTAGATTTTGCCTTAATGTTTAAATATATATGATATTATTTGAATTATGTGCGAAGAAATAAAAATGATAAATTCTGCCTGCCGCCTCTTAATCTTGTCAACGATCAGTCAAATCTTGCAACGCGTTTTTGAGAAAATTCCCGTGAACCGATTTCAATGAAATTTGGTATACTTACAAGGGTCCGATGACAATGCAATATTATGAAAAATAATTTATTGATATGATATCAGAATGACAAAAAAATATTCTTTACTTTTTAGTTTTAGTGCATTTTATAAAAGCCTGTAACTTAATTTTTTTTATCAGTTTATTTTCATTTTCCATGATTTTGGCGCCCCTAGATCATTGCGCTCCGGGCGGCCGCCCGGATCACCCTACCTTGGGGCCGGCCCTGAGCTCTGTTAATTAAACTAACCACTTTGATTATAAGTGACCCGAAGGTTCTAGAATATGTCCTATCACAAGATTATTTGAATCATCTGTTACTAACAAATTAATGATAATAGTTCTTTATAAAGACTGGATGCTCCTAGACTTTCCTCAATAAACTTTTGCGGTCTCACCCTAGAGTACAAAATGTCGACTTTTATTTCCAACAATGGCCTCAATATTGAATATGCTGCAAACTTTTTAAGCGAAGACAGAGCTGATGCCCTCTTGAATGAATTGAGGAAAATAAATTTGCAACAGGCTGTTGTAAAAGTCTGTGGACGTGTGTATACCCCACCAAGAAAAATTGCAGCATTTGGCGATGCAGGCCTAAGCTACGAGTTCTCAGGAACGCCTGTTGCAGCTCAGGAGTGGCCTTCCTTTTTGCGTGCGAGAGGTCATTGAAATCAAAACTGGATGCACATACAACTACTGTCTTTTGAATCTATACGAAGATGGTGTTTCAAGAATCGGCCAGCATAAGGATGATGAACCGCAACTACATCGAGTGACACCTACTGTAACTATTAGTTTGGGAGTGGGAGCCACCCGAAAAATGGTTTTCAAGAGAAATGGTTTCCCGTCGACGACACTGCCTCTACAACACGAGTCTCTGCTATTGATGAAGCACCCCACCAATCAACTCTACAGCCATGGTATTCCCCCACAGACCGACATTGAAGAAGCGAGGATAAGCCTAACTTTCAGGAATATTGTCAACGTAAGAGAACCTCCAAGGAAAAAAATTTGTCTAGCAGAAACTTTACGTATTCCTAGCGACGATTGACTTGACGAGTACGTGCGATCAGGAGGAGGTGACATCCCTAATGTGCATGTGGACAATTTCATAGAACGTATTGCCTGGGGTATGATGTTAATTTGCGTATAACCATATTCAGGGGGAATGTTCTCCTACACATACGGAAATTTTGTGGTGATAGACCTACCAAGGTAGGAGTAACTATGCAAAAAACATCGTGGTATGAATTTTCGAAAAAGGTGTTCGAGGTGAATTGTGTGTACTTTACTGCATCTTTCGCTGTAAACAACGAACTTTTGTGCATAGTGAATGATGGACTACTGCGCCTACAGCAAATACAAATCAGGGACGGAAACTATGAACTTAAGAGAACTTTCATTGAGATGAACGTTGATCAACTCTCAACACTCCGAAACAGAATTTGCTCAATTTCGGAGGACTTAATTGAAGTGCTGTTTTTGGAGAGACTCCCCAAATTACTACCAGATAGTTCAAGCAGTAATTTAACTCTCCATATGCTCATTAAGCAATTGGAAAAACACGTAACAGCAGTAATGCTTAAAATTTTTGAATGTGAAGTATGTATCTGCGATAGTTTTTCGCAAGTCGACCATGAGTGTATTACACTGAGTGATCATGGTAAGTATCAAAAGCTTGGATCTAATATTTTACAACTTATAGATATTTGTGAACTTGCAAAAGATATAAATTGTGTACCTAAAGATTTTTTTAAAACTTTATCTATGGAAGATGTTAAATCATTACTGTTTGCTGACGATTAAGTATTTAAGATGTTAAATCATTACTGTTTGTAAAAGATTAAGTATTTATATAAGATTCATTACTGCCTGCGTTTAATTAAGTATTTAATAAATAATTATTTGATATTTTGCATAGTGATGACTTGACTAATAGAAACTAATTTTTAAAGTTAGTATAAAATGCTTCTTTGTTAATAATGTGTAAATCTGTAGAAGTGAGAACACCCACATAAGACGTAAAATACTTTCAATCTTTTTATTTCATTAAAGTGTTTGCCATTTATACTTTACAGGTAACTCCATGTCTCACACAATTTTTTTACCGTGACCTTCTTGTATGTTTAAGTGCTTGTTCTTGATATAGTGTTGAGGTACATTGAAATCTCTCAATACGTTTAGAAACGTACTCTTACCTATAGCGTTTAATCTTTTTCTATTGGTCAATATTAAATTAAAAATATCTGCTAAATTAGATTGCGAGTGATTTTGTCCTCGAAAAGTTATTTCTCCTTTATTATTCCAACCAAATTCTTCAGGATTTCTTTTCAAAATATGCAAAAGAGAGATGGCTTGTCTTTTCATACTGTGAGGAACAGAATTTAATACAATTGTCTCATAGTTTTCATTCTCTATAGTTTCGACATTTTCCAGTTGTGGTTCAATAGGTTCAATTATTTTTTTATTAGGAGGATTAAACTCCTCCAAATTGATTTTCTTTTCCAACAGTTCGTAATAGCGTCGAACTTTTACATTTTCTTCTAGAGAGCTGTTCAGGATGCGCGACATTTCTTTATCGAATTCCGACAAGTGTTGCTCACTGACGGTATGCTTAGTTAAAGAATCAGCAGGTATCAAAGCGTATTTTTTAGCGAACTCCATTCACAATAGATGATAAAACATTTAATGCAGCTGGTATGAGAAAGTTAAGGAAATCTCCTTTTTGTACAACCAATTTTCGTTTTTGTGAAATTGATACCTTCTTATCAGCAAGTTTCCATAGCGTTCCTTTATACTTTTGAAGACTTATTTTCTGATGCTTTGTCAGAGGTATGTTACCTTGCAGTGTATTATAACAACACTCGCAAACTGCTTTTACAGTAGAGGGTGGTAGTTTTTGTAATAGATTTTCTTCCTACAATTGTGAGGACAGATTTGAAGTAATAGCAGCTGCTTAACCTGCTCTTTAGTCAGTGTCATTTCTTCAAATGTATGAGGTTTTTTATTTACCTTTTCTTTTATATATGTGCGGGATTTGTGTTGGTAAAATATTTGTGCGTAGTCTGAGATCTTCAGGAGTCTCGCTGCTTAGATCTACGAATAAATAAGAGTAGGGGGTTTTCGTTGCATCTTCAAACACTTCTTGGAAAAATTTTACATCTCTAGGAAACAATTGCTTTCCTAAATGTACTATTTGACTCATATCTCGTCGATTTTTACATAGGTGAAGATACTGTGCGTTCAAAGTAATATCTCTCATTTCTCTACCCTTATAGAAAACATTTTGTGTTATAAAGATTATACTCAAGTTCAAATGATGACTACCCTTTGTAAACAGTTGGGTTAAGCGTTTATCACTACCACACTCACTCATTAAATCGTCAATGATGAAAAGAGTGTTAATTCCAAGATATTCGGAATAATTAGTTGGTATACCTTCCACAAATGAGACATTCTTATCTACAGTATCGTAAAGGGGTTGATAAATACCGTAAAACCACACCACCTTATCTGGAACAACAGAAAACATATCATGTTTTGATCTTATCAAATCGCGTACGAAATAGGTTTTACCACACCCTGTCACCATCACCATTGTAAAAGGATGCTGAAGTCTGGGGAACTCTATTTTGGTAAATGAAACATAGAACTGTGTACATTTCTTATAAATGTTTTTTATTGGAACAATTTGGTACGTATACGAAAGTGATTTGTTACAAAACTATGAACTTTTACATCATTAGACATGCTTTGATTGGGTATAAAATTAAGTAAGATTTCTCTCAACGTCTGCCCGCGACATCTATAGTATAAAAAATAAATGCAATAGTGTCCACACACCGCAGTAAAATTACTTTGTAGAGGTAAAGGATTGTAATCAACATGACGAAATCGAGTAACATATTGCGCTATATCTTCTGAAAATGCCCAGGGTGCATGTCCATACGAATCATAGAACTCAATATGATGTGGAGATAAGATGTAAAAAGATAACCAATGAGTTCCTAACTCTGTTGATGGGTCCACATTCGCTATAAAGCTAGCAGGAAACCTTGACATATTTACGGGTAGATGATCGCTTGGAAATACACCTAAAAAAGCTTGTTTCGTGACAGAATTTTTTGATAGGATTCTGTATAATTGAGTAGTATCCATTCTCAGTTGGGGAAATCGTGGATGGGAGCGGAGTGTTCGTTTGGCTGTTCGATTCTGTAATGGGGCGTGATGAATTTCGTGATTGAAAAGTATGTGTTCTTTTTCTTTAATTTATAATTAATTTAACTAATATTAAAACATGAGATGATATTGTTAATTTTATCTTGCATGCATTATTTTTAAAAATATCGCTTGCTGGTAAGTAGTGGTAATATCATAGGAAATTTTCAAATAAAAAAAGTGCATTAGATTACTTTTAAATGTATGTTTATAGTTATATTAAATATTCTGCCCACACAGTTTACAAGATGTCAACCATAAGTTATAAAAGTGGAGCTCAAGAGGGAAAAGAAGCAGAGAGGTGAAGAAGAGCTTAGCAAGTCAACAAAATTAGAAAGTTTCTTAACAAAGATAGATAAGGGCCTGATGAACCAAAAGCCTCTACCTCAGTGAGTCAGTCACGGGATCCTTTCCTGATACAGAACCTGGTACATCTAGTTGTATAGAATCTACTTCAACGAATGAAGCAACAAATATTAAGATTTATAAACCAGAGAGTAGTACAAGCACAGAAGATTCAGCATCAAAAAACAAACAGAAGGACGTTGGGCTATGGGGCAATTCAATTTATGAGGCTGTGCAACTAAACGAGTGATGATTTTCACTCTCCTCAGTTTTAAAACTACATTCCTTCATGTAAAAAGTGTATATATCGTTTATCTATCCAAGATATAATAAATTGATTTTTATTCTAAAAATATTCTATGTTTGGCTGGGCATAACGTCACAGCAATAGAATATAAAGTGGTGGCAGCGGTGTTGATTCGATCCCGCCACCTGAAGATTCCTTCGGTTTGTGATATCACTGTTCCTGAGTTAAGTTCCATGTGCCAGCGCCATCGTTAGTGATTGTGAGGCGGTGCAACAGTATCTTCGTCAGCGTAGTTTCCAGTTCCATGTGCCAGCGCCATCGTTAGTGATCGTGAGGCAGTGCAACAGTATCTTCGTCAGCGTAGTTTCCAGTTCTATGTGCCAACGCCATCGTTAGTGATCGTGAGGCGGTGCAACAGTATCTTCGTCAGCGTAGTTTCCAGTTCTATGTGCCAGCACCATCGTTCCTGATATTCAAGGCAGTGCAACAGAGTGTCCTTCAGTATCTACCAACTACGTCTATGTGTGCCGTCGTTCCTGAGTGCAGTGCGTTCGTCATAAAAATTTACCTCCTACATTTGTCAGAGCCATCGTACCTGATCGTACCTGATCGTCGAATCTGTGAGTACCCTTGATTTTCGTTTTTCTACTGAGTTCTGGGGCAGCAGGTTTCTTTTGTTGTGGTTATAAATGTGTGTGTTTAATTAATTTCCCTTAAATTTTGACTGTTGTTCGTTGTGAAGAGATACATATTTAGCTTGGCTATTGAATGTGATATACGTTACATTTGAACTTTGTTGAGAGTAATTAGGTTAAATTATTATTTTTCTATGTATTGCAAGTAATTATTGAGTTAAACCATGACTTACTTAGCCAGAGCTTTAAAAAATGATTTAATTCTTCTCGCGGAAGACCTAGGAATTCGTGCCGGGTCCGAAATGAATAAGAGTGAAATCATAAAGTTAATTAGGGAAAATGTGGATTACGATGAAGAATGCACAAAGGCTATGTTAGAAATGATCCAGGAAGAGAAAAAAAGGGAATTAGAGAGGGACGAACGGGAAAAAGAAAGGAATTACGAGTTAGAAAGATTAAGAATTACAAATATTAATAACAGTAGGGAATCTACTCCAAATCCATTTGAACAATCTCTAAGGAGAGCTTCCCCGGAGATGAAAAAGATGATGCCTAAGTTTAACCTAGAGGAGACCGACATAAGCTTATACCTAAATATGTTTGAGCTTCAGGCAAAGAATATAGGGATTGTCGAGTCAGAATGGGCATCACAACTGTTATCTATATTACCACTGGAAATAGGGCAGATAGTTTTGCGTGAGTCAGAACATGACTCACGAGACTATAAACGTGTTAAACAAATTCTATTAGAAAGATTCAAATTGAGCCCTGAAACCTTCAGACAAAAATTCGTCCAGCACACTCGAAAGGCAAATTCGAGATGGGTCGATTTTTCATACGAATTGCAGAGTTATCTGGAGGGATGGATTAAAGGGTTAAAGATTGAATCTTTCGAGGGTCTAAAACAACTCATGATTGCGGACCAAATTAAAAAGCGAGCCAATAGCGATGTTCGCGAACATTTTTTGGACGAGTGGGGTGATATTGTATCCCCGACAGAATTAGCGGAAAAATTAGACCGTTATGAATCTGTGCGTCAGCACAAAAAGAAGGAAATTCAGGTGCGGAAGCCAATTGAGGGACATTTTAAAAATATGGGGAAGGAAAATTTCGGGAAAACAAACGAGCGGCTTTATGCCGCTCCACACAGACGATCAAATTCCTTTGAAGAAAAAAAATTTAAAGAGTTTGAGAGACGAAAAACACCTAGGTGTTATAACTGTAATTCCGAAGAGCATTTGAGGCCAAATTGCCCGCTGCTCAAGAGAAGAGGATCAGAGCCCCTAAATAATATAGAGTCTTCCGACGATGTCGAAAAATGGTTGAGACCATATTTGAGTTCTGCAAAAGTAAATGGGTTCCCAATTACCATTCTGAGGGATTCCGGGGCAACATTCGATCTGGTAGCCCAAAAATTTGCTCCTCCAGGAACATTTACCGGTGAGGTTGTGTTTTTGAAAGAACCTCTTGATGTTCAGACAAAGTGCCTACCGGTAGCAAAAATTGAATTGGAGGGTTATTTTGGCCGGGTAACTAGAAAGGCTGAGGTGTTTGAAAACGCCTTGAACCAAGATAGATACATTTTGGAAAATCGCACTTATGAGCTGATTCGCGAAAACGCGGGGAAAAGGGGCAAATTAGAGGAAATCAATGCACTTACGCGTTCACAAAGTAAGCGTGAACAAACTAATGTAGAAAACGCTGAGAAAGTCCCAAGTTTGGTTGAAATGGAGGGGACCGATAACCCATCCTTACAATCGGCTATTGTGAGTAAAAAGGGGACATGTCAAGAGGACGGCCCGGCAATCATTAACAGCGATATTCCCGACTGTGAACAACGGTTTCTACAATTGAACCAGGACTCTGGAACGGGGGGTGAAAAGTTGACCTGTGACCTGGGAGAGTTGGGGAAGTTACAAATGGATTGCAGCAGTCTTCAGGCCATTTGGGAAGGACTAAAGAAAAAAGAAGGGGTAGGATCGAATCTGTATTCTGTTGAAAACGGGATTCTGTACCGAATACAAAACACGCACTTGGGGGAAGCGCGTAAACTAATTATTGTTCCTAAAGTATTTCGCGGGAAAGATTGAAGGAACTATGTCACAATGTGGGGGCTTCACATTTGGGAGTGACGAAGTCACGTGACCGATTGGCACGGAATTTCTTCTGGCCGGGGTGTCACAAAGAGATCGACGAATATGTACGTTCGTACGATTCTTGCCAACGAGCGGGAAAGGCCTTTGACAAAAAGAAGGCTCCCATGAAGCTCGTGCCCATAATTCGTGAGGTTTTTCGAAGATTAACATTGACGCTTGCGGACCATTTCCGCTTACCGAAAATGGAAACCGGTATATGATTACGGCGATCTGTCTTTCCTCAAAATACCCAGAGGCTGTGCCCGTCAAAGACATTAGTTCTGTCTCTGTGACCGACGCGTTGTTGCAAATTTTTAGCCTCCTTGGATTTTCGAGGGAGGGTGCAATGTGATAACGGCACTTCCTTTACGAGCAATCTCACGACGGAATTTTTTTTCGCGGTTTGGAATAAAGGTTGCCCATAGTTCTGTAGCGCATCCCCAATCGAACCCAGTAGAAAGGTTTCACCGAACCCTTAAGCGTTTGTTGCAAGTCCTGTGCATTGAGGCAAATAATGAATGGGATAGACATTTACCAGCGGCTCTACTTGCGTTAAGAACAGTTACGCATGAGTCGGTAGGATTTTCGCCGTCGGAGTTGGTTTTGGGAAAAAATCTGAGAACCCCTGACGTGCTATTGTATGAACATTGGGCTGTGTCAGGAGAAACCGAAAATCCCGTTACCGAACATGTTTTCAACATCTTAAATAGGCTAAAGCGATCTCAGGACCTAGCCGCTGAAAAAATGGCAGAAATGCAGAAAAAAAGAAAATTGTGGTATGACCGAAACGCCGTTAAAAGGGAATTTAAAGTTGGCGATCAAGTTTTGGTGTTAGCCACTACCAGGCCAAACAAGCTATCCGTTCAGTGGGTCGGGCCGGCAGTGGTTGAATCGAAACTCTCAGAAACCAACTACATTGTGCACTTGAGCGAAGGTAGATAACGGTCACAGATTTATCATATAAATATGCTTAAGCCATACCATAAACGACCGGAACTAATAAACCTTGTATTAGAGGGTGGAAATGAAATAGAACCTACAGATGAGGATTGCGAATTTCCAAATGTAAACGATAATCCCAATGTATTTGACATCGAAGAATTGATGGGAGGGAGCCACCTCAGGGAGAGATTAGACGAGAAACAATTGAGGCAATTAACCAATCTTCTGATGCAACATCGTCACATCTTCTCAGAGACCCCGGAGTTACTAATTTAGTCGAACATGACATTGAATTAACCACGGAGGAACCTATCAGGACCCGGGCTTACAGGGCATCTCATCGTCAGAATGAGATATTAAAAAGGGAAATAGAAAAGATGCTTCGTATGGGAATCATAGAATTGGGGGAATCAGAATACGCTTCCCCTATGATACTTGTGGAAGTGCCTGGAAGTGATCCTCGTCCATGCATAGACTACCGGAAGCTTAATGAGATTTCGAGGACGCAATTTTTCCCTTTGCCGAACATTGAAGAACGTGTAGAACGCGTATCGTCGGCTAAATATATAACAGTACTCGACTTATGCAAAGGGTACTGGCAAATCCCCCTAAGTAAAAGGGCCCAACAAATTGCTGCCTTCGTGACCTCCTTCGGGACATATAGGCCGCTGCGAATGCCCTTTGGACTTAAAAATGCCCCGTACTTCTTCAGTAAGCTGATGGCAGATATTTTGCAAGGCTGTGATGAATTCGCGGTACCGTACCTAGATGATATAGCTATATTTTCTGCAGTTTGGGAAACTCCTATTCGAGATGTGAGAGAAGTACTCGGGAGGCTAGGAAAAGCCAACCTTAAGGTAAAACCGGCTAAATGCAAATTCGCCCAAGATCGTGTGCAATATTTAGGTCATGTCGTAGGTAGTGGTATCAGGTCTCCTGCGGAAGCGAAAATTCAGTGTATAAAAAAATTTCCTCAACCTAAGACAAAAAAAAACAAATGCGAGCTTTCCTGGGATTGACTGGATATTATAGCCGCTACGTTAAGAATTATGCTAACATCGCGACTCCACTAACCGACACTTTAAAGGGCAAAGAGAAACAGGGCTTGATAAAATGGTCACTAGCGTGTGAAAGTGCATTTGCCACCCTTAAGGCAAACCTAATAAAATTTCCCATATTGTTTGCGCCTGAATTTGAACGAGAATTCATCATACAGTGTGATGCCTCTGACTCTGCAATCGGGGTGGTCTTGACACAAATGTTTGGGTCAGAAGAACATCCAATCTTATATCTTAGTCGAAAATTTAGCCCTGCAGAAAAAAATTATTCTACCATCGAACGCGAATGTGCAGCTATCATTTTCGCCATTCGTAAACTGCATTTTTATATAGATGGCACCAGTTTTAAAATTGTCAGTGATCATAAACCATTGAAATGGCTAAAGACTCACTCTGGCACGAATTCTAGGATTTTCCGATGGTCATTAATACTCCAACCGTATAACTTTGAAATCGAATACAGGGCCGGTAAACTAAACCAAAATGCAGATACGCTTAGCCGCATAACAGGAGAATAATGTGTAATGTAAAGGCTTTTTGATTTCTGTATCTGTAAAAATATTTATTTCTTGTGTGTTTAAACCGAGCTTGTTGTATTGAATGCGTTCCTTGCTATTACCTAGGGATTATGTTAATTTGTATGTATATTTGAAAAATTGTATGTGTGTAGTTAAGTCAATGCTGCCTGCCTCAGATCTCAGGGAAGGGCGAAATTTATGGCCTGGATATCTCACCAAGGTAACCCTTAATTATTATCTAAGTGTGGGGGAGTTGTGGTGAGATCCACACCCTTTAAGGGTTAGTGTCGAGGGAAACCCGTGGGAAAGGATTCCATTGAAGCAGGCCGCTTCTTTGTGGACCATCTCTGGGATTCTACGCTGTTCATCGCCGTAGGGAGTTTCTCGTGGGAACGGAATGTGTCGGAATTTTATTGTGTCGAGTCCGGACATTTTTGGACTGACCGACAAACGAGCCAGTCGGTTCCTTTGATCCGTACCCTAACGAGAAGGAATTTGTCCCCAGCTGTGAGGGTCAGCTATAAGAAGGGGACTGGAAGAGACTTTCTGACTTCTTAGTCGGACTTCTGGAGAGAGCGTACGGTGTGCCTCTTTCGTATGATCTGTGATTGATCTCTGTGCAACTAAACGAGTAATGATTTTCACTCTCCTCAGTTTTAAAACTGCATTCCTTCATGTAAAAAGTGTAAATATCGTTTATCTATCCAAGATATAATAAATTGATTTTTATTCTAAAAATATTTTATGTTTGGCTGGGCATAACGTCACAATGGGTAGCCACACAGGGGAAAGTATGGCTAAGATGATGTACAACTACCTTACAAATAAGTGTAAAATAGATTTTAGTAAGTGTCGAGGCCAGTCATATGATAATGCTGCCAATATGTCTGGCAAATACAAGGGTATGCAAGAAATAATATTGAAGATTAACAATTTTGCTATGTATATTATATGTGCTGGTCATTCCCTGAATATTGTTGGTAGAGCAGCAGTTGACAGTTGTTTAGATGCAGTGAACTTTTTTGGAATTGTTCAAGAAATGTAATTTCTTTTCATCATCTATACATACAGAGGTTGGACAAAATAATGTGAACACCTGTGAAAAGAATCACATGAATTACATGAATTACAACTTGTATCCGACGTGGAATTGACAAATACAAGTCACGTACAACATTCAGAGGGATACATTTCCACTCAAATTGCAAAAAAGTCCCTAATCCAGAAAGTGTCCTTGGAGAGGGGAATCGACTGAGCAGCTTGTTTTACAAAATACCCCACAAAGGTTCAATTATATTGAAATCAGGGGATTGAGGGGGCAAGATGAGGTGCTCTATTTCATCGTCGTGTTTATAAAACCAGTCTCGGGCAATTCCACAGGTGTGAATGGGGGCATTATCATCTTGGAAGACTCGTCGTTTATCAGGAATGCTTCATTGGGTGAAGATGGTCGGCCAGAAGACTGACATAATCATCTTCTGTAACACGGCTGTTCAGAACAATAAGTAGACCAAGATCACGATGTGAAATCGCACCCCAGATCATCACAGAACCGCCGCCATGCTTAATCGTAGGCTGAAGACAGTCAACTTGATAGGCTTCTGGTGGCGTTCTCCAAACGTAAACACGTCCATTTGTCGTGAATAATGTGAACGATGATTATTATGACCATATTACATTCTTCCATTGTTGTTGTGTCCAATTTTTATGCTCGCGACACCCTATTCGTCGCTTCACGGCATTGCTTGGTGTAATCAATGGTTTTGAAATAGCCGCTCTACCATGAATATTTGCCATATGCAGTTCACGCCGGATAGTTTTTGATGAAACTGCTTCCTGTAGGCGTGTGTTCATCTCAGATGTTATTTTGGATGCTGTTGTCTTGTGTATTTTTGCCACAATCTGCTTCAAAACCCTTCTGTCTCTGTCATTCAGCTTAGATTTTCGACCACTGTTGTGCTTTTTAGATGTTTTTCCGTTTCAAATATGCTGACATTACAGTCGACATTGTACTTCTCCCAACACCTAGATGGGTGGCCGTTATCGTTACTGAGGCTCCAGAAAGACGGACCCCAACAATCATGCCTTTTTCGAAATCAGAGAGGTCAGCTATAATGCAATTTTAACACAGAAATATATTTCGCATCCGACTTCCATCACTACTAGTAGCAGACTGACGAGTGTACTTTCTCATCCGCTACGTGGCACCCTTCACCGCTAGAGGGCAGGAGTATACGAGAGGTTTCTTTGGAGTGCTATATTTTCACAAGTGTTCATATTAATTTGATAACCCCTATAGATGGGCAGTACTGATGTCATTCTTTAAAGATGATTCAAAAGTTTTTGTCAAAGACTAGATGGGAAGCACATTCAGAGACACAAGTGCAATGCTTGATAGTTATGATGGAATAATTTCTGCAATGCATCAGCTACATATTTATACTACAGAGAAAGGCGAAACAAGAAATCAAGCCATAAACATTTTGAATAAAATGGAGGATTTTGAATTTATGGTAATGTGATATTGGTGGAGTTACTAGCTGGATGAATTTCACAAGACTAGTCAATCATTACAAGACCCCCAAATTAGTCTATATGTATGTAGGAAATTGTATGCTTCACTTTCGGATTTTATTAACGGTTCCAGGTTATTCTATATGTTCGATCATTTTGAAGAAAAAGCAAAGGAAAAATTGCCTGATGTTGATTACAAGAAAACAGATATAGAAAAAGGCATATCAATGATGATGAAGATGCTTTAGAGAACGTTGAGACAAGAGACAAGTTTAGAATCAAAACATTTATACCTGTGATGGATGACTTATGACTTGTAAAGGGGTGACTCCGAAGAGTGCCAGCACTGCGACTAATAGTCTATTGTACTGAGACCCCTACTGATCCACTAAAGACCGATTGCCGAAATAAATTTCAGCATGTACCTGATTGGAATGTTTGACAGTTCCCAGGGTTCGATACAGTGGTATCCCAGATATTCAAATCGTTGTACAGAGTAATGGTCACATTTACCTAGAACGGGTACAGAACTCTCCTATACCATCCGACAACCTCAACATAATGGGTCATCTAAAACACCCATAATGTTGAGGTGTCTACTCAGGGTACAGTGGCCAGTTAGGAGGCCAATAGCTATCCTGATTTCTTTCCTACCTAAATTCAGCAGCTCCCTTGATCTATACCAAGGAGACTACTGATTGAGCTATTTGGCTTGTCTTTGATTATTAGATTGAAGCCATGTATGGCAGGACTCAGCAAGGAGCAAATCCCTTATAGTCCCTCTAACCACATTGTGAGGCAGACCCAAAACAGGCTCTGGTCCAATAAATGGTGTTTCAGACACATGTTTTGCTAACAGGTCTGCCGTTTCATTACCTTCAATGCCACAGTGACCAGGGACCCAATCAAGAGAGACCTTGTTTCTCTCAGCCAGGTCCTCAAGCGCATTGTGACATTCGCACACTGCTTTTGAGGAGAAGCAGTGACTTTGCAAAGCCTTTAGGGCTGCCTGGCTGTCAGAGAAGATTTTTATGACTCTCTTAACTTCACCTCTATTGAGGCAGTTGTAAGTTCAAGCAGAGATCGCCAGAACCTCAGTCTGATATACAGTGGCCAGCTTACCCAAAGAGAAAGATAGCCTTATTTTTCGATTAGGACAGAAGGCACCTGAATCAGTGCCATGAGATGTTTTTGAACCATATGTGTACCAAATTTCATCACCCCTTCCTATCAGCCTGGAGACGAATCTCCATTCTTCTCTGGTCGGAAAGATGATGTTATATTTGGCTTTAAAGCAAAATTGCTTTAGCATCCAGTCAGATCTCATTAATAGATAGGGATGTTCCTTCACCTGCGAATCAACATTTTTGAAAGCAGCATTTCATAGGATGACTTCCAGTCCCATGAGTTTGAGGCGTTGTGAGCATGAAATTGCCTCTAGCTCCACTTATTTATGCAGTGGTAGAAGCCCCAGAAGCAGTTCCAGACTCTGTGAGGGAGTGGTTCGCATTGCACTAGTAATTGCAATGGTCGCCATTCTTTGTAGACTAGTGAGTTCTTTTTCACTGTCTCATTACGGGTTCTATTCCACCAAGCGATGGCGCCATAGGATATCATCGAAACAATAATCCCGGTATATATCCAATGCACCATCTTCGGTGTTAGACCCCAATTATTACCAATGGCACGTCTACAAGCCCAAAACACTCTCTTGGTCTTGCTCGTGCAGTACTGGAGATGTGAGCTCCATGTCAAGGTCTTATCAAAGATTACTCCTAGATATTTAACCTCATCCGAGTATGCAAGAAGTGGTGTTCCAAAGAATTTTATCGAGTGCATATCTCGTAACCTTTTCCGGGTGAAGAGGACTAGGCTAGTTTTGTTGGGGTTAACCGACAAGTTCACCTTTTTGCACCAAATTTCAATCTTTTTAAGGCTGTGTTTATGAGGTCTGTTACCGTGTTTTGGAACTTCCCTCTTATGACCGGCGTTATGTCATCAGCATAACCCAGACAATACAGGTCCAAGAAGTGAGTCCTGTTAAGGAGCTTGTCAACCACAAAGCTCCATAGTAAGGGGGACAACACACCACCCTATGGGCAGCCTTTACCGTTCCCCACAGTTAGCGTGTCTCCCAGTAAGGAGGCCTGAGCCATCCTTGTCTCGAGCATGTTTTTAATCCAGGTGCAAACAAATGGATTAACACTTCGACTGATGAGGGCATCAATAATTACGTTTACTGGAACCTTATCAAAGGCTCCCTCAATATCTAAAAAGGCTGCCAAGGCAATTTACTTTCCATTGACTGCTCTATCAAGGACCGTAACAAGATCGTATAGGGCAGTCTCTGTAAATTTCCCAGGCTGGTAGGCATGTTGAAATCTCGATAGGGGTTCGGTTTTTAGAACCTCGTCCCTAATGTATCTATCGATCAATTTCTCTAATGTCTTAAGAAGAAATGATGTCAGACTAATAGGTCTGAAGGCTTTTGCTTCACTGTAGCATGTTTTACCTGGTTTAGGTATAAAAATTACATTGCAGGTTCTCCATGCATGCGGCATATACCCATATACCACGCAAGATCTATAAATCCTACATAAGTGTGGTATAATGATGTCTTTGCCATGTTGGAGTAGAGCAGGTATAATGCCATCTACACCAGGTGTTTTGAAGGGCATGAATGAGTTAATCGCCCATGCTATTCTTTTTGGAGTAATTATACTTCTAGCCAGTTCCCAGTCCTCCTTCCCACTACGTTGCAGGGGAATAAGTGGAACTGTCAGTTCATCATTGATGTTTGTGATTCTGGAATCGGAGAAGTGCACTCTAAGCATTTCTACCAGAGTGCTCCAACAGTTTTCCGTGAATGTGCCATCGTCCTTTCTAATGGAGCCTAATCGGCACTGGTTGTTTTTGGTCAGTACTTTAGTCAGCTTAGCCGCACTAGACATACTGTCCACTTGGCCACAGAAGTTTTTCCATGACTCCTGTTTAAGTTTCCTTATGGCCTTGTTATAGTTGGTGAGTGCTTCTTTGTATCTTGACCACTCACCTGTTTTTTTAGCTCTGTTAAAGAGCCTTCTGCAGTTATTTTTAAGACCACAGAGACTTTTATTCCACCAAGGAACTCGCCTTGGTAAGCTTGTGGGGTCAATCCATGTGAAATCATCCAGAAAAAAAAAGGATTTGACACCCATGATCACAGTTTTTGATGAAACTTGGCATGTTTGTTCCTTTTATGGATTTGAGAACACATATAAATTTTTTTTGCTCTATCTCATGCGGCTTATGTTTTATAGCCTGTTAAAGTTTTTGGAATTTTGCGGTTTTTATCGATCAGATGGAGGAAACAGAATTTCTTTATTTTAGAAAATAAATAATATCTTCCTTGTTTATCGACCAATGTTGATGAAATTTTTTAAGAGTGTACATCAATATGTATAGAGTACAGAAAAAAATAAATTATACCTGTAATTATCTTATACATGGTTAGAACAAATTCCAAAGTTCTATTTATAGATTTAAAAAATAAAATGGCGAGTTTTACGCTAAGTGGAATATTTTTAAAAGGGTTAAGGACAATCAACAAAAAAATTTTGTATTCTTGTTCTAAAAGATATGTTTTACCACATAAAAAAATAAAATGAATGGTTTTTTCACTCCTTTATTATTTTTACTCACTTTAAAGATAGAAATCCCTTGACTCACTCATTTTCTTGAAATCGTTAAATTAAAATAACAATTTTAGTGAAATTATAATAAAATTTGAATATTTATAATGCTCTGGAATGGAAAATGTATTACAAAACTTACCATTGAAATATTTCTAATTCTAGGTAATAATTCTTTACTTTTCAAAAGTGCTTTCATAAGGTTGATTGAACATGCATCATGCATACTTGAGAGAATTTGCAAGTTCTTCCAGTCATTGTTTTAGGGGTTCCACAATTGCAATGACGTGAGGGATCGGTACAACACATTCATCTTTCCTTTTGGGTCAGAAAAATGATGGTGGTAGTCCATGTGAGGATGTAAAACTTTACAGTGGAATCTTCTTCTGCACACATTCACCTCACTCACCATACCAAAATACCATAAGCTGTCATAAACACAAGCAATAAAACATCCAGGATATGCCTTAGAAATAAGTTGGAGGTTAATATTTGTAATGTTGGATTTGCAAAACTCGAAGTTTGTTGTTTTAATTTGTCTTTCCAGGTGTCATTGAAGACTTTCTTTCCTGGGGGGGGGGCTAAGTGTTTTACGTTAAACCCATATTCCTTCACATTCTGTTTTACCGTGACTGGTTGCAAAAAATGACCACTGGGCTTTTAGTTCCATCACTGAAGTAGTGAATGTTTGCTATGTGGGTAGTTCTTTCAGAAAGGTAGTTACAGTTTTTTGGATCTCATACACCATACTCGCGTCATGTTTAAGGTCATCAGATTTTATACAAAGAGGTAAATTCAGTTTTTTATTGCTTGCATCATTGCAGTGAATGAATAATGACAGGATGAATAGTGCATGAATCTGAGGTCCAGTGGTAACCTCGCGCCTCTTTTTGTATTGTAAAAGCATAATTTTCACTAAAATCCAGAGATAACCGCTGTATTTAGGGAAACCGTTTCCTTTAAACTTTTAATAAATGAATCTTGTGATTTAGCAATGTATGAATGAGGTATTGACCTGTTCAGTTTTTCTACTTAGTTATCACTAACCTCATGAACTGAGCTCGAGCACCCTATCATTTCAGTTCGATCAGTCAAAACCCACTGATTGTACTCAAAAGGGTCTTCATCATCATAATTCACAAATTTTGACTGTAAAAACTGGACAAGGCTATATTTTGATGGACATTTGTCGCAATGCCTTAGCATACATTCTTTTACCTTCACAACCAATATACGAAAAAGGTCTTTGTAATCCTCTTCAATACCTGCTCAGTGAATCAATAAAATTGACATTTTGGTGTATTGTGCAAACATACACTAAGTGTGTGCTAGTGGCACCAGCCAAAACACACCATATCAGGTACTAATCAAAATTGAAGACACATCTTTTTTGTCACAGCTTGAGTGTATTTATTGCTTATAATATTTCTCTTGAAATAAGTTACAGTGTTAGTGAGTTGACTAGTTTAGAACTAGTTTTTAAAACTAAATTTAAATTGTAATGTAATTTTATTTACTTTAATTAGACCTAATTGTTGAAAATAAAGAAATTAATTATCTTATTTCTAAATAATCTCAAGATATAATTGTGGATAACCTATTTTAAAACATTTTTTTGTACACAAACACACAGGCCTGATTAACAATATTAATTACACTATATTACTTTAATAATTTTAAATTTGTGTTAGCTTTGTCTAATTTTATTTGCAATTGGTTGATATGTGATATTTGTAGTTAAAATTTTACTAAAATTTTAACTTTAATTGAACGTTTTTAAGAAAATTAGTGAGTCAAGTGATTTCTATCTTAAAGTGAGAAAAAATAATAAAGGAGTGAAAAAACCATTCATTTTATTTTTCCATGTGGTAGAGCATATCTTTTAGAACAAGAATACAAAAAAAAATTTTGATTGTCCTTAACCCTTTTGAAGATATTCCACTTAGCGTAGAACTCGTCATTTTATTTTTGAAATCTTTAAATAGAACTTTGGAATTTTTTTCTGACTGTGTATAAGATACTTGCAGGTATAATTTATTTTTTTCTGGATTCCTTACATATTGATGTAAACTCTTAAAAAATTTTATCATCATTGGTTGATAAACAAGGGAGATATAATTTATTTTCTATAAAAAAAACAAATTTGGTTTCCTCTGTCTGATTGATAAAAACCGGAAAATTAGAAAAAACTTTAACAGACATTAAAACATAAGCCATTTGAGATAGAGCAAAAAAAATTTATACGTGTTCTTAAATCCATAAAAGGAACAAACATGCCAAGTTTCATCAAAATCTGAGACCATGGGTGTCGGACCCTGGTTGAACTGACGTGGAATGACCCTGTGGTGACTGTCTTACAATTTGACTGGTAGGACTGGAGGATGGACTCCTGCACAGAGTCAACAGCCAATTCCAAGTCTACCAGTGAGGGAAAGTTATGACTACTACCCTCTAAGAGGAGGCGAGGCGAAGGTCCTCCCTATAGGAATCCCATTTTGTATGCCTGGGATTTCTTTGATCCTGCTGAACATTCATAGCAGGACCTGTTAAAGACATTTGGATCTGTCTATGGTCTGACAGTGTGGTACAGTCAGACACATGCCAGTCCTTTATGCAGTTAACTGCTTTAGCATTACAGAAGGTGATGTCAATGACTTCACTTCTGTTGCTGTTGAAAAATGTCGGTTTGTTACCTGTATTGAGGATAAAAAGGTCATTAGATAAGAAAAATTCTATTAGTTCCTCACCTCTTTTGTTGCAGTTGGAACTGCCCCAAATTGTGTGGTGCGCATTTGCGTCACATCCTACGATAAACTTCATCCCAGTGCGTAAGCAGTGCTTGACAAATCTTCTCGCTGAAGTCGCTAGAGGAATTTCTTCTTCATATGGAAGGTACGCTGACATGATACATGTGGTATCTTCGTTTTCACTGATCACCTTGATAGCAACATTGTCCCCATCAAGGAAATCAGCCAAAAGGAGGGCATTAAGATTTTTATTTACGATGATACATGCTCTCGGTTAGCTGCATGAGCGATCGAAGAATAGATTCCCACAGTTGCCCAGGCCTAGGATCCTTCCATGTATTCCAGGATTCCTGTATTAGGGCAATATCTATCCTTCCTTCTACCAGTCTCTTGCTAAGTAAAGCTGAAGGAGACTGGCTATGGTGTAGATTGATTTGTACAATCCTTATGGGATTGCCTATTATTATTATATTGCCTATAAGAGATTCAGACATAACAAAGTTGTTAGGTTATGAATAGCAACAAAGCAAACCATTACTGAGAAGTTTACTACTCGATTAAAGCTGAGTCTTCTCTGGTTGGAGAGAAACACACAGTTGTTTTGTCTGATCCTGAGTCAGATAGCACAAGATCATCAATTTGTTTGAATAGTGACCCAGTGGAGTCACTAACTAAACTGGAAGGAGACTGTGGATTTTGAGGCCCTGTTCCTGTACCTATTGTTGGAGTCATTTCCCCAGAAACTGGTTCCATGACCTCCATGGCTACTGAGCTCACAGAAAATGCTTCAGGTTCATCACCCACCGTCTGCGCCAGCGGTTCCATCACAGCTTCGTCCGATGCAGGCTTTGAAGCCACCTCATCAGATTCTGCAGATAGTCCCGCTACAGCTTCGTCCAGTGCAGGCTGAGCCACATCACTAGAGTCTGCAGGTGGTTTATCCACGGCGGCAGGGGGAGTTTGCGAGTAGCATTTGGATCGGACAAGATATTGCAGAGTCCTTTCCCGAGCGCTCCTGTGAAGACCTCGAAATTCCACTCTCGTAAGAGCTGGGCTGATCTTTGGTCCATTTCGATTATCCACCTAGTATAGGCACGATCCCCTACAATGACCCTCTCACGGATTTTCCACTCATAAGTGTTGAGGCCTGGGTTCGATCGGACAAGCCGTCGAAGCAGTATCTCACCATCTGTGGTGAAGACATCACGAGTTTTGAGGGCTATTTTCACTGGTTTGGGAAGGTCAGCCGCTTTCAGCACCCTGATTTTAAAGCCACTGACCCTCCCTCCATCATAGTTACCCTGTAGCCATTTCACTGAGTACTCATTAGTACAGTGAAGCATGGGGGCACCGTTCAGTACACCTGCGGTTACAAACTGAGGGGTCATTTGATCGAGATCCATTGAGTCGATAATTCCATCTGCAGGAGACAACCTTGCTTCTGGGAAGGCCTCCTGAACGATGGTCATTCTCATACCTGCGGCTGCTTGACTGTACGACCATGGAACAGATGTCCTTGGTCGCTTTGTCTGTACCGACGTACTAGGGGAAGGGGTACCATCATCTGGCCTACCTCTTTTACCGGCTGGGGTCTCCTTCTGCAGCTGTTGGGGCTTTCCAATACCGGATTCAGTACGACGAATCTTATTTAGTCGTCTCCTGTGCTTATATTTTTGTGCACGAGACATGGTTTCCCATCCAGGCACGAGGTCAAGCATAGAGGACTCGACTACTTCTTGTCTTCCGGATGGGGGATTGGTCGACGCGGGTCTTGAGGTTCCACATACGTCAGATGAGAGCCAGTCACAGTCTCGCTACGCACCTTAGTGGTAGATCCCAGAGGGATGTAGTCACTTTGGTCAAGTTTCGACTGTTTATGACGGTTTTGGGGGCGGTTTGACTCGCCATGTTTTTTTCCTTAATATCCATAAAGCATGTAAGTACTGAGGGTAAGTAAAGGTCACCGCCTGCATGGACCCTCTATGCAGGCGTAAGGCTTATTACAACGTGGGTCGCCACTTCACATATTATCTGGATCTCGGCAGATTATGCCAAGGACAATTTAGGCACCCTCCTTCTTTTTCAACCGGGCTTGGGACCGGCTTTGGCGAAGTTCCTGTGATGGATACATTAGAGGCAAGTCTGGCACAGAGGGCCTCAGTATACAAGGACGCTACAAAAAAGTTTTCATTCATAACAAAATTAGAAGCTACAGATGAAGATTCGTAAAGGAGTTAGTGCTTTATGCCAAACATAACCTGAAGATGTGGACATGAATCTTGTAGGAGAAGTCAAGCATTTTCATCAATATGTGAGACATAGTCAAGCCTATGGTTCAGCTGAACATGATAGTCTGACACATCAGGATCTGTATAGGGTGATATGTAACGATCGTGTCCAATCAGCATTCCTAATGTAGAAACAATTTTGAGATTGTTTCTTAGTATGATGGTTAAAAATTGCTCTGGAGAAAGATCTTTTTCTCAGCTGAAGAGGATAAAAATGAATTTAGAACAACAATGACTCACGATAAATTATGTTCCCTCAGTCTCATGTGCATAGAAAGTGACAAACTACGCAGTTTATCATTTGGTGATGTCATCAGTGACTTTGCTCCGGCAAAGGCAGGAAAGAAAATATTTTAGTTTAATATAATTGCTTGATCCTTATAACATGTTTTAAGAGATTATATATTAAGCCTTTTAAAAGAACTTTTTCTTTTTACCAGAGTTTGCATTTTTAAGTTTATGAATAAAAATGATTTTAAGTTAAAGATTTATTATTTCACTATGCATATACTTCTTAATTGTATTTTAGTTTGACCCGCTAGGTATCCAAAAATCCTATTTGGCACTGACATATAATATCTGGACGTATAAAGGGACCCATATCTCAGATGATCTCCGATTGGTTTTTGACTTTTACAGTTAGGTTATTTTTGGACTGCGGGAAGATTATTTGAGACGACGATTAGAACCAAAAGTAGCGGGTGATGCAAATACTGTATATTTTTCTGAATGTTATTGGAATAATAATTTAAGTACCTTAACTATTGGTTGTCTTCTCCGATCGATTTGTACTGTTTTCACGCTACCATTTTGGAACGACACCACACAAAACTTTTTGTCCAAAAATCTATACCAACACCATCATGAAATTACCACTCCACTAAACCATACTCCAAGCAACAATTACCCTTCCAGAATTCAAATCTATTTCTATTTACAACTCCCCAAGCCCGAATGCAACTTTGATTAATGATATTGAAAAACTGCTCTAAAGATTCAAGGTCTGGCTCAAATACAAAGGACATGCTCCCAACAACCTGAACATTCCACGGAAATGTTGGAGAGACAGATTTAGAAATATCTCTTCATATAAACTATGTATACTATACTAAACACACACTTTTTTCAATAAAATAATATTTTATTTTATAAACTATATACATGAACAAAAACTGTTTAATTCATAAAATTATGAGTAATGAATCAGATCTTTCTGTTCTGATTTAACCAACTTTTCGCATAATCGCACTACCCTACAATAATGGACCGTACAGCAAGATGTGATGGTATAAGGGAAATAATACATGTTTTAATAGGGGGATGGTCCCCACGTACTGCAATGACACTAGCAACCCTTCTGGGCATACTTTCAACAAGGTTTTGACACATGGCTATGGGTATTTATGTCCATTCCCGGTGCAAGAATGTCGGCAGCTCAGATGTAGATTTCAGACGTGGTTCCCTGGTCCATAAGCGTCGCTCTAACTTGTCTCACAAATGTTATATGGGGTTTAGGTCGGAATTCTGAGCAGACCAGGGAAGACCCCGACTGTCCAAAATGTTCATGTTAACGCGGGCGTTCATTTGACCAGGAACAACATGTAAAGGTCCCATGCCATACCACTAAACACATCCCAAACAAGTACACCACCAAACTTGACAGTTGGAACGATGCACTCGGGTAACAGGCATTCACCAAACCCAGCACACCCATCCGTCTGAAAGAGCATGTACTGTGACTCGTTGCACCATAAAATAGTTTTCCAGTGGTCCACAGTCCAGTTGCGACGTTGCAAACACCAAGCGAATCTGCCGGCTTTGTTGGATGGGGTCATTTTGGTTTGTGTGCGGCAACACATCTGTGGATATTAAGGGTGTGCAGTTCTTTCCACAAAGTATTGTGTTGCACTGTAACCCCTACTGCCTGTTGATGATTTGGAGTGGCTTTTTACGAACCTCACGCTTCAGAACATGTTGATCCTGTTCGGTCAGTGCCAACGCATGCATGAACTGTGCATAAATCTGACCAATGTGTGCATAAAATCTGCTGCCGTCTCGTCCATTATTGTAGGGTAGTGTATATCTATAAAATCGCACCAAACCTTCAACAGCGGCTGAAAAGTAAAGTGTGAATTTGTAGAAACATGGTTTAAAGATTGCTTAATCCTCCAGGTGGTGTATTTTCGTGTCGAAAACCACCCTGTAGCGACCAGCCTCCCATGCAATTGACAAATTGCTTTTCCTACTTGGATTAAATAGGGCAGTTTTGTCTTGACACTCATCATTAGTAAAATTAACCACATCTTGGATGATTGGAGGGTTAGTGTGATTTCTCTGGTCCATATTTAGCCATGCCTACAGTAATCCTTTTTGCCAATGAGGAATTTAAATTATTTTGGTTTAAGTTAATGCTTTCCGAATAGATTTGAACCTTTTCACATTTCTGGAGTATTCATTTGGACACTCTAAAAGTATAACATTTCCTCCATCAAAGTATTATAGTATATTCATTAATTACCGCTGTGCTCATTTAACTGTGTTCTATTGTTTCAGCACATGGTGTACCCATTCGGGGACAATTTTGAACTATTTGTTTTTAAATGTACATCACTTGTCTCAAAGTAATTTAAATAGCCGATAAATACTTTTTGAGGTGAAAGTGTTTCTCAGGATTGAAGAGTTAAAACTAACGGATTGAGTTTTTAAAAGAACTTTCATTATATTTCAGTTTTTCAAGAGTCTCAGGTAGATTCTAGAGCTGGTTTAAAAATAATAATTCAAATCTAGAGCATTTGAGAATTTCAGGATGTGGACAAACCCCAGCACATTTAATTTATAATCAACTAATTTTTAAAGTGAAATTAACACTTAAAATAACCTTTTTTAAAAACCAGCTCACAATAAATGCTCATATAAAGTTTCACTTCGAAGTTCACTTTGATCCAATGATGGCATCAATTTTAAGCAGTTGCAACAGTAGTTGCAGTACTTCAAGTAACATGTCTTCTTTGCTTAGAACTGGCTCAATTGGAGTGACCTGTCGCCTACCTGTCGCCTTTTTATAAAACCCAGAAAAACTTTTCTGACCTTCATAGTTGCACAGTGAGATGTTCCACATTTGGCATAGAGTCTGCAAGAGAGCGCTTTCTAGTATATGGTATAGATTTGGAAATGATTGCTTGCAAGAGGAAATGTTAGTCAAGACAACTTTAAAAGCAAATTCCCATAAACCTAAAGGAAATGAGAGACCCAGGCTACACAATTTTGAGGTACTAGAATTGCCAGGACAAATCGAGTATAAAGTATCTAAACAAAAGTCAGATATGTGTAAAAAATCACATTTAGTTTTCAAATGTTCTTCAACATTGCATAGCATGTTGTCATTTTCAATAACAGTATTCATTTGCCTTGCTTCATACTGTCTTTTAAAGGACAAATTTATTGAAGGGTTCAACCATTGCTTTACAACTTTCAAACAATTGAAAAACTCTGTATAGTATTCCTTCCATAAACTATCAGTTAGAGCACAAAGTATAACATGATTGGGTACAATGGAATTTGTGTTAACAGAGATTTCTAGATGAGTGTAATGAAATTTTTCAAATGCAACCGATTTAATGCTTATGATATAAGCAATATTGTTTGGTTCCAAGGTTTCATGCAAGGTGTTCATGGGTGAAATGGCAGTAAAAAATACAATGTTTGCAACATCCTCCGATGCTACGTTGTCGATAAGGGTGATTTCCCATTGGGAACAGAGCGATTTGAAATTCTGGCATGCAGCACTGGGTGTGAGTATAATAGAAACTCCTAGATATTTGATGGTGATCAGAGATTTCTCAACACGCTTCCAGAGGCTGCTCAGTTGTCCAGGAAGAGAGTCCACCTGCACACTCCAATGAGCTTCATCTGACTTTTGAGACACATCCCAGATGACAACAAACTTGAGATTGACTTTACCCTCAAGAGAAGAAATGAACCTTTGGTGGAGGAGGAATCCCTTCACGATGGATGACTTGTGTAATGGAAGCAGAGCCTTGGAACAGAATACATCAAAATGAGATGTCAAATACTCTAAAGCATTCATTTTTTTCCACTCGGAAATACTGTTGACAAGAAAACTGTAAATCAACCGAGAAAGGTCTTTGGAAACAAGGCACGGAAATCTAGAATCGATGAAGGTTCGCACGATCCCATCGAGAGCTTCGAGGAATGATTGGAAGCCATCCGATGGATTAGAAACGGTCGATATACTTCGGACACTTTCATACAGGTGTGGTATGGAAGACATAAGAGAACCCACTTCAAGTAATAATGTTCTTCTCACATAAATTTCATCATATTTTGTCAGCATCCTTTTCACTCCATGCATTAGTTCTTTCAACAGGAGCAAAAACAGCTTACAGTCATCGCCCGTTTTCATGTGATATTTGTTAGATGCATTTATGATAAGTTTTTCTATGGGGTGACTATGATTGGCTGCTGACACTACTTTTGTCCCTTGTTTGGTGAATGTAACTTCTCCTGTACTTCCAACAATCAGAGCCACAGCATTTCGATCCATTAGCACCAGGCCCCCAAGAGAAGCACATATTGAATCAATCAGATCCAATGATACCTTTTGTGATGAGACAGACATGCTAAGAAAGAGAAAAAGTACAGATGTGTAAGCACTTTCACCAATAAGATATATAGTACTACATTTTAAACTTACATGACAGCCATGTGAAACTGAATATCAAATTACATTATAGCTTGGTACATGAGCCCATTGCATTAGCTGAATTGAATGCCCTACATCAAGTGATATTCATGTAGTACAAGTAATTTTTGAACACAAGTACAGATTTTCTAAACAACCTATCTGATTAACACTTTGTGTGGTTTCGAGGAGATATCTCCTCAATCGAGAACTGACCACTTTTGCTTATGAGAGATCTTGCCAATGTTTTCATGATGAGATCAAGATCTGGTCAGTTTTCTTCTAATGATAACTTGATGGACAAAATATCTGGTGTGTGAGGAATCGCTTTTCTCGGCATGAGCTACGCACACTGGCAAAATGGGTTGGCTGTTTGGGGGCATTTTACGGCACAATGGCCACATTTGGTCAAGCTGCATCCAACCTAAGATGAAAGTAGAAAAAGATTGTACCCCAGGAGAAAGACCAGTGTGTGTACTACAGGCCCCATGGGAAATGAAAGGTCATGAGAGCACCTTGGGTCCGTGATGCCCGTACACACTTAAAGGAGATGTGCCTACAAGGGCCCAGCAAAACTGGAGCCTGTGCCAATACCAGCTCCTGATACAATGTAATCAAATGGAGTATGTCGTACGCAGTCTGGTTCAGATAGTCATTATTCTGGCCTGCTTTAAAGGTTAATTTAAGATTATGTTGATTTTTTCATGGATTGTTATAGAAATAGTTAAAGCAGATTATACAAACAGAACTGCAAGAGCCTCCATCACTAATCATTATGACAGTCATTCATAAAGTAACAAGACTGTTTTCACAAGTTCTGCATTTTTATCCAATTTTGGAAGGTATGTTCAAAGCCCTTCACATGACAAGGGTTTCTGGATACCCATCGCAACATTTTTCACTTCAATATTTGATACAAACAAACTGGCAGTCATGTGAAGTTATCTTTTACTTCAAGGGATAACTGGGAGTTGTCTGGCTCCAGGTCTGTACAGGAGTGATTCAATGGTATTGACAGTAATTTCATAGTTGTCGTAGAAGGACTACTAGAGAAAAATTCAGTCCACTCTTCAACATTAACAAAACATTTTTACATGCCGTTTGAATGCTTGGTTGAGGGATTTTGAGGTGGCTTTGTTCAAACTTGTGCAATTGGTAATGAGCTGATTTGCAGGATAAGGAGTGATGTGAGCAGGTCAGTCCAGCAAATAGTGATCTCACTGCAGTAGAAATTTATTCCTCAAACAAATTTAAAAAAAAAAAAAAAAAAAAAAACATGGTCCTTTTTTTTACATTCTTAAGCATTCTATGAAATGCCCTGGATTGTCATTGCATTTTAAAGGTCCAAGACAGCACCGGATTGCTCTGGCAATATTTAGAAACAGGCACCCAAGATTTCGGAATTTTGTTACTGCACAACTCTGTTCCTTACTTTGGACTGTATGGATGTGTCTGGGACGGCTCCTGGACGAACAGGAGTTAGTTAATGCATGACTTGGGAAAACATGGTCTTTTGAACTTAGTCTGGGTTTTACCTTGATTAAGGCTGATTAGTAACAACAAATTAGTGCTAATAGTTTTGAGTTCTGTATCAATTTTAAATCCATAACTGGGTTACAGAAACACATCTGAACTTTATACCCTTCAACAACAAGAATGATCAAAAGTGTGTCGTAGACAAAAATGGATCATAGGCTTAGACAGAGGCAGTTGTATTTTTCTAATTGGTTTAGGAGCGAATCTGCCAATCTCATTACTTTTTGAATGATTCTGGCATATCTCAGTGTTTCATTAAATAGAGGATTATCATTAGACTAATGGACTGCAAACATAAAGTTTAATATAACACATTTTCAAAAAGTAACTAAATTAACACCAATATCAAAAGAGAATGATTTTGAATTGACTCAACGAGAAACACAGCAAAATCTATTACCTTATTGTTTTGCAGCACGTCCTTCCCTTTCTTGATCAGGATTCTTCAAAAGATACGCAGGAAGGTAATACGTCTCACCGCTTTTTGTTTCCGTTAAAAGTTGCTTGTTGGGCAAAGTATTATGCTGACAGCCAAGGGACGTATACCTAAGAGAAAAATAACCCTATATATGATTGCTTTAATTCGATCATCAGATTTGCTACATTGTAACCAATATTTTATAAGCACATTAGAGCTAGGTAGGTAGATGAATTGATGTCACACTTCAACAAAAGAGGGTTGGTGGTCCTGGATCAATCCCGAAGAAGCATGTTAGAGATTGCATAATATTACCCTTATATGAAACTACAGGAACAACAAGGAAAATTCAACCAAATTTTAACAAGAAAATTGAACTTTGAGAAACAGACAACATATAACCTTTAGGATATATTTTGTAAAACTCTCATTTGAGATTGTGCTCTGGACAAGAAATAATGGGAACAAAGTATTCATAATAAACTTAAGTGCTTCAACACAATAAACATATTTATTTAAGCAGCTTGCTTGTAAGACATTTATAAAAATAATAGCAACTAATTCAAAAGCTGGTATCTAAAATACATCACACATATTAAATAAACAAAAACAGCAAGGATCAAAATTAAAAAGAAATTCAGTCTGCACTTCAAAAAAGTCATGGCATAGCTAATACATGAAAACAGGAATTCAAGAGTTTCTATCAATCCGTATTCTAAGCAATTTTTATTTCATTTTTACCACTTTTAAGGAAATAAGTATCTAGGATTGTAATAGTAGATTACCTTGGTAATCTATTTGTACTCAATAGGCTAGCAATAGGAAAGGTAATGCACAATTTAAATTTGAATAAGTTGAATTTCGTTTTTTATAAATTTTTGTCACCAAGCAAATATTCCTCAGAAAATAGTAAAAATAAGGCACAAGCATTGACACAAAGATTTTATTTGACAATGCTTTTGATGTATATGTTGGCATGCTTTTTGTAGTAAGTTGTGACAACCCTGCTTTATTAGGATTATGGGAACCTCAGGAAGTTAACATTTTTATTTCCATTTTGTTGTCGTTTGATTTGATTGCTAATTAAAATTCCTGTCCAATTTTCCATTATAATCTCCTTTCATTTCACTGGTCCGTTTGAGTTATTTCTAATTATTTTCCGTTTCCTGTAAATTTGAAGAAATAATATTTTTTAATTTGTATTTGAAGCCCACCACAATGTAGTTGTATCTGGTTATATTGTTTTTTTTTTTTTTTGCTTTTGCCCTGCCTACTGTATGTTGCGTTGTAGATCAGCTTCAGTGTTCTTTAAGTGTTACCACATAAAAGTCTTTAAACGAAAGCTGAACCATTTTTTTCTATAAAAATTTTTTAGTTCATATTTATATTATTTTCAACAAAAGCAAAATTGGTAATATCTCTAAGAAATTCTTCCTTAGTGAAATAAGAAGTATGCCAAAAAGTCTTTGTATCAAATCTGTACCAAAAATAATAATGCCAGGCTTCAGTTAAGTGTCTTGAATTTAGAAATACTGTTTACCCTCTATCATACAAGCTGCAATAAGGCACCTCCAAGACCCGCAGGAAATCCCACACATGAGAATAGGACCAATCAGAAAGGGGATTGATTCTCATATATTGTGGCCAATCACTGTCTGTCATCTGGAAAGGTTTGAGCTCAGAGCAGTACGGATCTGTTCGTCTGCTGCCCATGAGCACTGCTCGGATGTTGGGCTTATCTGACTGCAGGCTTCGCAAAGCTTCTTTAATGGGCTGCTCATAAGAAAGAAGTTCTAAGTTGTACCTGAAAAAAAAAAATGAAATGCAAACTCTTAAGTTATATAACGATTGAGAACATAGAAACAAAAGGATTAAAACAAGGAACCTTTCCCTACATTTTGCCTCAAAGATTAAATTAAAAAAACTTGTAGGGTATACAAAATAGTTACCCCTTCTTATTTTTTGACAACTTTAATTGCTCTGCACATCAAACATTCACTTTGTAAGATGTCATGCAATCACTGAAACTTAAAATGGTTAATATGCACATAATATTTCAATTACTTCTCCTTTTGATTGAACGTAAAGGCAGTGCAATATTAGTTCAATTGTGGTATGTGCAACTATTCGGTAAGTTAATTATTATGGTGGTGGCTGTTACCAACAGTACCCACTAGAATTCAAAAGATGCTACCACTGGTTTAGTGATTGCTAAAAGCACGAGAAACCCTGAGAGCTATATTCAGGTCACAGATGCATTCTATTTGCATGTCAGTACTATGGATGGTTGGTTTGGGGTTTTATGATGCAAAGGCCATATTTAGCCAAGCTGTGCCAAACACAAGACAGTCCACATCAAGTAATTGTGAAAAGAAAGGGAGAAAGTCGTGAGAGATCACTTGGGCATCCTAGGGTTGCAACTCATGTTTACCAGAGATATGGGAAAAGAATAGATCACTAGGATATCTCAGGTTCATGAAGCATGTACACATCAATAGATGCACCCCCGATGGTTGTACTATTAATGATTAGGACTGCCCTGTGTTGCTTTTAGCAGCTGCATACGAAAAGGTCAGAAGTTTGAAATGAGGTTGAGTAGCAATGAAGAGTGAAACTGAGACAGGTAAAGTAGCAATGTGTTTTCATAGGGTTTTATGCAGTTGGAAGTGGATCACATTATTGGCAACTTAATTTTTTGTTGTTGTCGACCAACCACCAAAGTGTATGGCAATTATGGTGAGGGCCATATGGGTTGTTTTAAAGGAGCATGTCCAGGTCACCAAAGCAGCAGAGTATGTGTGAGAGCAGTGCAATTCAGTCTACCATAAAGTGCTTCCGATTCATTGCACTGCTATGTGCACTTATACTGTAAGTTAATTAGGGTTGTTACTAGTGAGTATCTTTTTCACAGGATTCAAATCAGGGGAATAAATAGGTTGTGAAACAGTATCAAAAAGCATTAGGTGCTGATAAGTTCAGTCCTTTAATAGCATAATGTAGCATTACCATGGTTGAAGGATACATTCTTCTGTCTTATTTAAGACCTTTGTATTAATTTGTATACATACAAGATAAAGTCTTTCACACAGGAAAACTGTTGAGCAATCCCGGATCTTAGAGAAGTGTAATCACAAGATGTATGTTAGAGCTCAATAAGATCATGAGAACGTCCTGGTTCTCATGGGAAACTTTCCTCATCACGTTCCTTGTAATATTTCCTTGTTCTCACGCTACTACTATTTAAGCTGTGCAACTCTACTGTACCCTCACATTAGCTACAATAAAGTGCTCTTGTCACCAACACGAGTCATGGTCATTATTACCACTTCATAACAAAAACAAAGTTACACTTAAAAATAATATAAATAGCAAACAAGGAAAGATTTTTCAGTGTTACTATTCTTAATATACACTCTATAACAAAAAAATCGACGCACCAAGAAGGAGTTGTCCAATGGAAACAAAAATTGGTGGATAGGAAAATTATGTACAGAATAGAAAATGATTAACATTTCAGAACAATTGATTGATTGATTTCAGAGTTACAGTAATGAGCTCAATAAGGTGTTGACCCGCCTCTAGCCTGGATGCAAGCTGCCACACGGTGTGGCATAGACCGATAAAGCTCCCGGATGGTCTCCTGCGGTATTTCTTGCCAAATTTGCTCCAATTGTCGGACTACGTCATCAACATTCCCTACCGGATGCAGTCGCCTTCCCATCATATCCCAGACATGCTCGATGGGAGAGAGATCTGGTGATTTGGCTGGCCAAGGAAGTGTTTGACAAGCTTGAAGACAGTTCATAGCAACACGTTCCGTATGTGGTCTGGCATTGTCTTGCTGAAAAATAAGCCCAGTGTACTGCAAAAGGAACGGTAGCAAAACAGATCTCAGAATTTCATTAACGAACCGCTGTGCAGTAAGGGTACCTCTAATGACGACCAAAGGGGTCCGGCTATCAAGGGAAATGGCACCCCAGACCATAACTCCTTGTTGAGGGCCCGTGTGGCGTGCAATAGTGAAAGCAGGATCGGCACGTTGCCCTGGGTGTCTCCAGACACATCTTCGATGATCGTCAGGACACAGCTGGAAGCGAGATTCATTGCTAAAGACTATACATCCCCAGTCAGCATCATTCCAGCCTGATCGAACCAAGCATTTACTGTAATCTGGCTCGACAGTGTGGAGGCGTGAGTGGCAGGTGGCGTAACGGTCGGTACGAGCGTAGATTTCGCTCTCTCAGCCGTCTGTGAATGGTCATAGTGCACACTCGTGTGTGGGTCGCACGACTGATGGTTGATAGCGATGAATCAGGCGCGGTGACAGCTGATCTGACAATCACCCTGTCCTAGCAATCTGTTGTGGCCCTACGTCGACCGCTACCATCATGATGCTGAAATCTGCCATTGTCCACCCACTCTTGCCAGCATCTTCTAATCGCCGCATCGCTTCGACTCACATGACGAGCGATTCTCCGATTGAATCAACCCGATCTCTTTCAATCCAATGATACAACCTCTTTCAAACTCTGAAAGTTGCTCGTAATGAGCTCGAATCCTGAGGCAAGGCATTTTTTTAGTCGTTAAAAGGTATCCTAAATCCCAATGCAACAGAAATTTTTAACAACAGTTCAAGAACAACTCCTTATATACATCTGCTGGATGCGCAGTTCCGATGCGCTGGAGATCGCACTATTCATTCATTGGACACCAAATTTTAATCATTTGCATATTTGGTCAAAACATTTTTGCATACGAAATTTCAAAGCAATCGGATGATTCCTTCTTAGTGCGTCGATTTATTTGTTATAGAGTGTACATCTGTCTTCAGAGTATTTTTAATGACGGATAAATTGGAGGGTCTTAATTTATGTAAATATTTTAGTTTTGAGTAGCAAAATAATGGACACATATCTATTGATTATTTACCTTGCTATATTTTACGATAACAAATTAGATTTGTTTATAAAAATAAATTGTGAAAGAGTATCAAGTGCATTATGTGCTGATAATTTCAGTCCTTTAATAGCATAATGTAGCATCACCAGGATGAAGGATACATTATCCTATCCTATTTAAGACCTTTGTTTTAATATTTATACATTCAAGATAAAGTTTCTTATATAGATAAACAAAGTTACTTTTAATAATAATATAAATATGAGGGTGTGTCAATATGACTTATGACTTGTAAAGGGGTGACTCCGAAGAGTGCCAGCACTGCGACTAATAGTCTATTGTACTGAGACCCCTACTGATCCACTAAAGACCGATGGCCGAAATAAATTTCAGCATGTACCTGATTGGAATGTTTGACAGTTCCCAGGGTTCGATACAATGGTATCCCAGATATTCAAATCGTTGTGCAGAGTAATGGTCACATTCACATAGAACGTGTACAGAACTCTCCTCTACCATCCGACAACCTCTACATAGTGGGTCATCTAAAACACCCATAATGTTGAGGTGTCTATTCAGGGTACAGTGGCCAGTTAGGAGGCCAATAGCTATCCTGATTTCTTTCCTACTGAAATTCAGCAGCTCTCTTGATCTATCCCATGGAGACTGCTGATTGAGCTCTTTGGCTTGTCTTTGATTATTAGACTGAAGCCATGTTTGGTAGGACTCGGCAAGGAGCAAATCCCTTATAGTCCCTCTAACCACATTGTGAGGCAGACCCAAAACAGGCTCTGGTCCAATAAATGGTGTTTCAGACCCATGTTTTGCTAATAGGTCTGCCGTTTCATTGCCTTCAATGCCACAGTGACCAGGGACCCAAACCAGAGAGACCTTGTTTCTCTCAGCCAGGTCCTCAAGCACATTGTGACATTCCCACACTGCTTTTGAGGAAAAGCAGTGACTTTGCAAAGCCTTTAGGGCTGCCTGGCTGTCAGAGAAGATTTTAATAACCCTCTTAACTACACCTCTATTGAGGCAGTTGTAAGTACAAGCAGAGATTGCCAGAACCTCAGCCTGATATACAGTGGCCAGCTTACCCAAAGAAAAAGATAGCCTTATTTTTCGATTAGGACAGAAGGCACCTGACCCAGTGCCATGAGATGTTTTTGAACCATCTGTGTACCAAATTTCATCCCCCCTTCCTATCAGCCTGGAGACGAATCTCCATTCTTCTCTGGTGGGAAAGATGATATTATATTTGGCTTTAAAGCAAAATTGCTTTAACATCCAGTCAGATCTCATTAATAGATAGGGATGTTCCTTCACCTGCGGATCGACATTTTTGAAGGCAGGCATTTCATAAGATGACTTCCATAGTCCCATGAGTTTGAGGCGTTGTGAGCATGAAATTGCCTCTAGTTCCACTTGTTTATGCAGTGGTAGAAGCCCCAGAAGCAGTTCTAGACTCTGTGAGGGAGTGGTTCGCATTGCACTAGTAATTGCAATGGTAGCCATTCTTTGTAGACTAGTGAGTTCTTTTTTCACTGTCTCATTACGGGTTCTATTCCACCAAGCGATGGCGCCATAGGATATCATCGGAACAATAATCCCGGTATATATCCAATGCACCATTTTTGGTGTTAGACCCCAATTATTACCAATGGCACGTCTACAAGCCCAAAACACTCTCTTGGCCTTGCTCGTGCAGTACTGGAGATGTGAGCTCCATGTCAAGGTCTTATCAAAGATTACTCCTAGATATTTAACCTCATCCGAGTATGCAAGTGGTGTTCCAAAGAATTTTATCAAATGCATATCTCGTAACCTTTTCCGGGTGAAGAGGACTAGACTAGTTTTGTTGGGGTTAACCGACAAGTTCACCTTTTTGCACCAAAGTTCAATCTTTTTTAGGGCAGTGTTCATGAGGTCTGTTACCGTGTTTTGGAACTTCCCTCTTATGACCAGCGTTATGTCATCAGCATAACCCAGACAATACAGGCCCAAGAAGTGAGTCCTGTTAAGGAGCTCGTCAACCACAAGGCTCCATAGTAAGGGGGATAACACACCACCCTGGGGGCAGCCTTTACAGTTTCCCACAGTTAGTGTGTCTCCCAGTAAGGAGGCCTGAGCCATCCTTGTCTCGAGCATGTTTTTAATCCAGGCGCAAACCAATGGATTAACATTTCGACTGATGAGGGCATCAATAATTACGTTTACTGGAACCTTATCAAAGGCTCCCTCAATATCTAAAAAGGCTGCCAAGGCAATTTCCTTTCCATTGACTGCTCTATCAAGGACCGTAACAAGATCATATAGAGCAGTCTCTGTAGATTTCCCAGGCTGGTAGGCGTGTTGAAATCTCGATAGGGGTTCGGCTTTTAGAACCTCGTCCCTAATGTATCTATCGATCAATTTCTCTAATGTCTTAAGAAGAAATGATGTCAGACTAATAGGTCTGAAGGCTTTTGCTTCACTGTAGCATGTTTTACCTGGTTTAGGTATAAAAATTACCTTGCAGGTTCTCCATGCATGCGGCATATAACCATATACCACGCAAGATCTATAAATCCTACATATGTGTGGTATAATGATGTCTTTGCCATGTTGGAGTAGAGCAGGTATAATGCCATCTACACCAGGTGTTTTGAAGGGCATGAATGAGTTAATCGCCCATGCTATTCTTTTTGGAGTAATTATACTTCTAGCCAGTTCCCAGTCCTCCTTTCCACTACGTAGCAGGGGAACAAGTGGAACCGTCAGTTCATCATTAATATTTGCAATTCTGGAATCAGGGAAGTGCACTCTAAGCATTTCTACCAGGGTGCTCCTACCGTTTTCCGTGAATGTGCCATCGTCCTTTTTAATGGAGCCTAATTGGCACTGGTTGTTTTTGGTCAGTACTTTAGTCAGCTTAGCCGCACTAGACATACTGTCCACTTGGCCACAGAAGTTTTTCCATGACTCCTGTTTAGATTTCCTTATGGCCTTGTTATAGTTGGTGAGTGCTTCTTTGTATCTTGACCACTCACCTGTTTTTTTAGCTCTGTTAAAGAGTCTTCTGCAGTTCTTTTTAAGACCACAGAGACTTTTATTCCACCAAGGAACTCGCCTTGGTAAGCTTGTGGTGACTGCCTTACAATTTAACTGGTAGGACTGGAGGATGGACTGCTGCACAGAGTCAACAGCCAATTCCAAGTCTACCAGTGAGGGAAAGTTGTAACTCCTACCCTCTAAAAGGAGGCGAAGGTCCTCCCTATAGGAATCCCATTTTGTATGCCTGGGATTTCTTTGATCCTGCTGAATATTCATAGCAGGACCTGTTAAAGACATTTGGATCTGTCTATGGTCTGACAGTGTGGTACAGTCAGACACATGCCAGTCCTTTATACAGTTAACTGCTTTAGCATTACAGAAAGTGATGTCAATGACTTCACTTCTGTTGCTGTTGACAAATGTCGGTTTGTTACCTGTATTGAGAATAAAAAGGTCATTAGATAAGAAAAATTCTATTAGTTCCTCACCTCTTTTGTTGCAGTTGGAACTGCCCCAAATGGTGTGGTGTGCATTTGCGTCACATCCCACGATAAACTTCATCCTAGAGCGTAAGCAGTGCTTAACAAATCTTCTGGCTGAAGTCGCTAGAGGAATTTCTTCTTCATATGGAAGGTACGCTGACATGATACATGTGGTATCTCCGTTTTCACTGATCACCTTGATAGCAACATTGTCCCCATCAAGGAAATCAGCCAAAAGGAGGGCATTAAGATTTTTATTTACAATGATACATGCTCTCGGTTTGCTGCATGAGCGATCAAAGAATAGATTCCCACAGTTGCCCAGGCCTAGGATCCTTCCATGATTGACCCAGGGTTCCTGTATTAGGGCAATATCTATCTTTCCTTCTACCAGTCTCTTGCTAAGTAAAGCTGAAGGAGACTGGCTATGGTGTAGATTAATTTGTGCAATCCTTATGGGATTGCCTATTTTCTTAAGGGGTTCAGACATAACCATGTTGTTTGGTCATGAATAGCAACAAGGCTAACCCTTAGAGAGGAGTTTATTAATCGATTAAGGCTGAGTCATCTCTTGTTGGAGAGAAAGACACAGCTGTTTTCTCTGATCCTGAGTCAGATAGCACAAGATCATCAATTTGTTTGAATAGTGACCCAGTGGAGTCACCAACTGAACTGGAAGGAGACTGTGGCTTTTGAGGCCCTGTTCCTATACCTATTGTTGGAGTCATTTCCCCAGAAACTGGTTCCATGACCTCCATGGCTACTGAGCTCACAAAAAATGCCTCAGGTTCACCACCCACCTTCTGCGCCAGCGGTTCCATCACAGCTTCGTCCGATGCAGGCTTTGAAGCCACCTCATCAGATTCTGCAGATAGTCCCGCTACAGCTTCATCCAGTGCAGGCTGAGCCACATCACTAGAGTCTGCAAGTGGTTTATCCACGGCGACAGGAGGGGGGAGTTTACGAGTAGCATTTGGATCGGACAAGATCTTGCAGAGTCCTTTCCCGAACGCTCCTGTGAATATCTCGAAATTCCACTCTCGTAAGAGCTGGGCTGATCTTTCGTCCATTTCGATTATCCACCTAGTGTAGGCACGATCCCCTACAATGACCCTCTCACGGATTTTCCACTCATCAGTGTTGAGGCCTGGGTTCGATCGGGCAAGCCGTCGAAGCAGAACCTCACCCTCTGTGGTGAAGACATCACGAGTTTTGAGGGCTATTTTCACTGGTTTGGGAAGGTCAGCCGCTTTCAGCACCCTGATTTTAAAGCCACCGACCCTCCCTCCATCATAGTTATCCTGTAGCCATTTCACTGAATACTCATTGGTACAGTGAAGCATGAGGGCACCGTTCAGTACACCAGCAGTTACAAACTGAGGGGCCATTAGATCGAGATCCATTGAGTCGATGGTTCTATCAATGTCTCTCTGAATATCCATTCCATCTGCAGGAGACAACCTTGCTTCTGGGAAGGCCTCCTGAACGATGGCCATTCTCATACCTGCGGCTACTTGACAGTACGACCATGGAGCAGATGTCCTTGGTCGCTTCGTCTGTACCGAGGTACTAGGGGAAGGGGTACCATCATCCGGCCTACCTCTTTTACCGGCTGGGGTCTCCTTCTGCTGCTGTTGAGGCTTTCCAGATTCAGTATGACGAATCTTATTAAGTCGTCTCCTGTGCTTGTATTTTTGTGCACGAGACATTGTTTCCCATCCAGGTACGAGGTCAAGCATAGAGGACTCGACCACTTCTTGTCTTCCGGATGGGGGATTAGTCGACGCGGGTCTTGAGGTACCACATACGTTAAATAGTTTTCTACTGGTCGCAGGCCCTGAAGGGCCACAATCGACCAGTGGTTGAGTGCCAGTCACAGTCTTGCTACGCACCTTAGTGGTAGATCCCAGAGGGATGTAGTCACTTTGGTCAAGTTTTGACTGTTTATGACGGTTTTGGGGGCGGTTTGACCCGCCATGTTTTTTTTCTTTATTATCCATAAAGCATGTAATTACTGAGGGTAAGTAAAGGTCACCGCCTGTATGGACCCTCTATGCAGGCGTAAGGCTTATTACAACGTGGGTCGCCACTTCACGAGGTGAACCGTTTGCGACAACCTTTAACCCTGGTTGCCATGTGACTTTCACATTCTCATCGGCACGGTATCCACACCTTGGACTTAGGTTGCCTTTATCTGCCTTCTCCATCATATCCGTGGGGTCTTGAAAAGACAAGACTGCACACAGATTATCTGGATCTCGGCAGATTATGCCAAGGACAATTTAGGCACCCTCCTTCTTTTTCAACCGGGCTTGGGACCGGCTTAGGCGAAGTTGGGTGTGTCAATAAGTAACGCACATCAATTTTTTAAGTAGAAAAATAATTAGTCAAAAGGAAATTATTTAGTAAAAAGGAAACGAGAGGGTGCTACTAAATGGGCACAATGCAAGATCTCGAGATTCCATGTACCATTACCGTTCGGCAGTCACCAGTAAAATGGCGTTAGTGATTATATTGTCAACTGTGGAGGAGCAACGAGTTTGGTCGATGAAATCTGAACTGGGAGGCCAGTGTATTCAACCTGTTCATTTGTTGATGAAATCAACAACGCCGTATGAGAGAACCGTCGAACGACGTTGAATGAAATAAAAGAACGTTGCAACATTTCTTATGGATCTGCCTGGGACATTGTTCATGAGAAGCTACAGAACAGGAAAGTTTGTTCTCACTGGGTACCAGAACAACTGTCAGAAAAGCACAATGGATCAATAATGTTTTGCAGTCTGACACATTTGCAACGGTACCACGAGGAAGGTAATGTGTTTTCAATGAGTATTGTCATTTACAACGGTACCACGAGGAAGGTAATGTGTTTTCAATGAGTATTGTCATCGTAGATGAAACCTGGGCTTTACACAAGACACCAGAGTCAAAATTTGCTAGCATGATGTGGAAACATGATCGGGATACGGTTGGGAAGTTTTGGAGAACCCTCCATACAGCCCGGACCTGGAACCCTCCGATTTCCATCTGTTTGGACCCATGAAGAAGTTCCTTGGTGTTAAGAAGTTTGACTCGGACAACGCACTCAAATGGGGACCGTGCGAAGGTGGCTCTTTTTGCAGCCAACGGAGTTCTACGAGACCAGGATTTTCAAACCGATCCATTGTTGGAACAAATGCCTCAATATGCATGGAAATTATGTGGAAAAGCAATAAATGGGCAATACTTTCATTTCTTGTTTCATATTGTCGTTAATTGCTTTATTATTATTATTTCTTACAATATGTGTGTTACTTATTGACATGCCCTCGTAGCAAACAAGGAGCTGTTTCTAGTTGCTTTGTTTAGAAAAATAAAACTTTTAAATTAGTTTGTCAGAGAAGTTATTCATTAAACTTAGGATGACCCTATTTCCTTGAGACAATATGGGACATTAGCATAGTAAAAATGGAATGGAGTTGTGTAACAAATTATTCTTTATTCATGAAAAGTAGGGCAAACTCTTTCTGAAGATCATCATTAAAGCTGCAGTTTTGCCTTCTTCACAATGCAAAGACAGATTTTTCACACTTATCTTTTTAGAAATTAAATATAAATGCATAGAATATTTCAGTAATATTCCTGTGTTACGTTAACCCAAGTCATTGTAAACACTCAGCGAACACAATCATTCTTAGATGATACATCACTAAGTCTGTAATAATCTTTTTTTAACTCCTTAAAAGGTTTAAAACATTAGTTTTCGTTTTTTTTTAAATAAATTTTTAACTTTGGGCTCCTTTTATAATAAATTCTATCAATCCTACTGCCCTCTAGAGTTTTATTTTGCATCAAAGTGATTGTAAAACGGAACAGTGAATCAAACTATTTTAAAAGTACAGTCCGGCTCCTGTGAGTTGGCAGTCGAGTCATGTGGTTCTGAATGAATCTATTCTTCAAATTCAGTAATGAAACGCATTATAAATAGCGGGGGGGGGGCATGAAAAAAGTAACATAAAGCACTTCCACATCTGGTGCCCTTTAGCACAGATTATGGTTACACATTTATTGTTGGGTGCTTAAAGCAATAACGAGTTGGCAGTCAGAAAACCATCCACAGCAATTGCCATTCATGTTTTTGCATACAACCAGGCTTCTAAAAACCTCTTTACACCTTTCAAACAATCGACTGCCTTCTCATCGGAGCAGCACTATAGGCGATCATGGTTACCTTTTTATGCTTAATTCAATAAACTCTTCAATTTCTGGAAATGGTTCCTTGCCACGTACATACAGAACTTTTAGGCTTGGTACATTGTTGGGAGATTTTTTCGCTAGAAAAAGATAAGTGAGATGCAACAACACAGTGCAATCCTTTCCTCCATTGAAACTAATACATAATTCCTCACTTGTATATTTAGTAAAACATTCCTCTAATATTTTCATGCTTTCTTTGAGAGGTTTAACAAATTCTTTTGCATTCTTTCTTTTATTGAATACACTCAGGAGTAATTTCAAAGCCTCCTCAGAGTTGGGAGGGTGCTGTCCCACAACCGAATTCTGAGGAAGATGGCTTCTTAAAAAATCTTCTGCTTGAACGATGGCACTTTCAGAGTCCGCCTCGAGAGTCAACTTCACTTGAAAGTACCTATTCTCGACATCTGGATAAGACCCAAACCTAACTTTTTTATCATATTCTTTGACAGCACAGTTCAAAATATTGGATATATCAAACTCAGTCACATTAACATACAGATCTCGATTAAAATATGGCAATGCTGTCCCACAAAACATAGACTTCAGCTTCATGAATGCTAACTCTAGATAAGATGGGATTCCAGGAAAAATGAAAACATTTCTCACAGAAATAATTGGGATAAAATTATTAGTTCTTGAGTGGCCAGTGCTGTGGATAACAGCAGACTGTGGTACGTGCGACATCTTCAGAACAGCAGTATCATCGAGTCCTAGGTTATGGCACAGTTGCAAAAAGATCATTTGCAGATCTTTGTTGAGTACAAGTGTTTCATCAAATGCTTTTGCCACCCCTTCGTAAGTAACATCGTCGTGAGTGGGACCGATCCCGCCAGAAGTTAACACAAAAGTGTATTTTTGGGAATGTTCCATCACTTCTGCAGCAATGACGTCGATGTCATCTGCAATGACAGATACACGGGGCACACTCACACCACACTTGTACAACTCACGGCATAGGAAGTGTGAATTGGAGTCCTTGGTTTGACCTTTTAAGATTTCATCCCCGATTATGATGATGGATGCAGTGGGTCTGGATTCCATTTTATTCCACCCTAAAGAGAACCTAACAAAACAAATAAACTAATTAACAGGGCCTGGATTTTGTTAACCTAAAATATGTATAAAAATGACCTGAAATAATCTACAAATATGGGAAAAAATAAGTAACTGATATACTTTTGATTAGAAAAATCATTTCTTTTTCAATTGATCTGTAAATAAACATCTTTGCATTTATCTCAAATGAATACCATGTAACCCACTTCCTGACTAGAAGTGTCCATCTAAAAAGGTTAATCCTTCACATAGAATATATAAAGTGCAATGCCACTGCAATCAATCTCAGCTGTACGTTCTTATGGTAAGACTGTATGGTTTTCTAACATTTTTTGATGCTGGTTTCATGAGTAAGAATTTGAAAACAATGCTCAGATGGTTCAGGCCTTGGCTGGATTATAATAATTTCTATTAACTATCTTCTTCTGCCAACTCTAGAGAAAAACCCTTCAATCCTAACACTTTCTGGTTGAACACACACTCAGAGGTGATCACATATTTTTTGGCATCATGAAGCTAGCAGATGAGTCATATTTGTATGTAGTAAACATAACTCCTGATGGAAGATTGTGACTTGAGAATGTTTCAACAAAAAACAGGGACAAAACTAAAGCATTATACTTAAAAATTAAAAATGACCTAAAAATGTGAATTGTTTAACGTTAAATCAACGCACTGATGAATCCATGCCCTCTGAGATTTTTATAAAATTTTGTGTATCCAGTGACTACCTAGTTATGAAGTGGAAATTTAAAAAAAAACAATTTTTGCCTCCCATTCAAAGTTATTAAGATCTAATTATTTAAATTTTTAATAAAAATTACTGAGTCTTGAAAGAGTAAACTCATTTTCTCAAGAACCATATGATATACAAACCTGGGTAATGACTGTCATTGAATAAATTTTAATGTAATGTAAAAAACATTAGTTTTATTTTTCAATAAAACAGATTTTAAAATTTAAATACTTAAAAAAAGAATAATTTCAAAATTCTTTAAAAAATGTACAAAAGAACCTTGTACTTAAGGTTGGAAGAACATCTCTTTAAAAGATAACACATCCTCCTTTTCCGCTCAAATCTTTTTTTCACCCTTTTTAAGTCGGATCTTTTTATGTCCTCTTTTTTTTTTTTTTTTTTATTATTCAATTTGTTCATTATTTTGAATTGTGTTAAAAAATATATATCACAGTTCAAATTTTATGAGCTAATATATTCACATTGCCTACTATATAGTTATGTAGTATAGAGGTAACAGTATTAGGATTACTACCTAGGTATGGGTTAAGTAATGGGTGGTTAAATCAAAGGGCCAATAAGATGAACGGGTTGTTAAGGGATTTGTGTGAGAGGGGATGAGGTTTGATTTTTAGAAATTTGGAAGGAGTGTAGAAGGGATTGGATAAGCAGGGACAATTTGCATTTAATCCTGATCGGTAATAGGGAGGTTGGCAAGTGGGTTTTGTATATTCTGGAGTTAAAAAACTAGAATACAAGCAGGGATGGGTAGGACATAAGAGGGTTGACAGTACACTGTAATTACTTAGGAAAATTAACAGGGTCTAAATTGCAGGAGACAAACAATACCAAGACTAATACTACAAAGAGAAAGTGCAATATAAGGGTGAAAAATAAGCCAAAAGTATTTTATTGTAATGCTCGCAGTGTGAGAAATAAAATGGATGAGCTCAGGGGAATCGCACAAGCAGAGGATATAGATATCATTGGGATAACTGAAAGTTGGGCAAGCGAAGCAGTGAAGATGCACAAATTTTAGAATTGAGTGGATTCACAAGGTTTAGGGAGGACAGAGTGAATAGGAAAGGGGATGCGGTTTTGATTTATGTGAGAGAATTCTTAAACTGTAAGGATATAAAGTTAAATAGTAAAACTGAGGGCATAGAATCAGTCTGGGTGAAACTGAATACAGACAAAGGCAAAGGACTAATTCTGGGTAATATATATAGACCTCCTGTTTGTAGTGAAGAGTAGGAAAAGGGTAGGTGCAATCTGATAAACGAAGCACGTCAAAAAGGAGAATTAATTTTAATGGGGGACTATAATTATCCAAATATTGACTGGACAAACAATCTAGCTACAAATGGGAAAGGGGCAGAATTTTTGGAAGTGATACAGGATTGTTTGTTGTACCAGATGGTGCATGAGGATACTAGGGACAATGCAATATTGGATTTGATATTCAGCAATGATGAGCATAGGGTGCAGGATTTGGTTATAGGTGAGTCACTGGGAGAAAGTGATCATAGAAGGATCAGATTAAGCATAAATTTTCAGTCAGCATACACAATCAATAGTAGGATAATTCCAAATTTCAGAAAGGTAAATTTTCATAGGATAAGGGAAGAAAGAGTTAAAGGAGACGTTCAAAGGGGGATTAATAGCACTCCATCATTCGGAACAATGGGAGAAATTCAAGAATAAGTTACACAGGGTGATAAAAAGACATGTAACGTTCAGAAAAAAAAGGAAAATCTAGAAACTTGCTCCCTATGTGGTTTACAGGGGAAACACACAAAGCTTTAAAATTAAAACAAAGAACATACAGGGTATATAAAAGCACTGGTAACGACAGGGACAAGGAGGCATATCTGAAAGCCAGAAAGGAGTTTAAAACTATTAGTCGGAAGCAAAAGGTGTCATTGGAGGAAAAACTAGCAGGGGAAATAAATATAAACCCAAAAGAATTTTTTGCATATGCAAGTGGTAAAAATAAATTTAGTACTACACTGGGCCCATTAAAGGGGAGGTGAATTAATTCAAAAACATTGATATGGATAAAGAATTGGTTATTGGGTAGAAAGCAGAGAGTGCATGTAAAATGAAATTATTCACAGTGGACAGAAGTGATAAGTGGGGTGCCTCAGGGATCAGTTTTGGCACCAATTTTATTTATAATTTTCATAGATGATATAGGTCAGGGGATTAACAATATAATCAGTATATTTTCAGATGACTTAAAAATATGGGGACAGTGGATACCAAGTTACAGATAGAGAATTTACAAGGGGATTTTGATAAGATATCCAAATGGGCTGTAAAATGGAGTATGTCATTTAATGTAGGGAAATGTCAAGTTCTGTATATGAGTTACAGGAACAGTGGAGCCGGCAACTGTCTGCAGGGAGTAAAGGTAAAGGAGGGAGAAACAGTCAAGGATCTTGGGGTGATAATTCACAGGGATTTTAAAATGGGTCACCAATGTTCAGCTGCGGGTAAAAAGGCTAATAGGTTATTGGGGTATATTAAAAAGACTGTAACTTCAAGGGATAAGAATATAATCTTGCCGTTATATAAGGGTTTAGTAAGACCACATCTAGAATATGCTGTACGGTTATGGCCTCCATATAAGAGAAAGGATATAGAATAATTGAAAGGGTTTAGCACAGAGCTACAAAAATAATAAAGGGGATAGCGAATCTCGACAATAATGAATGTTTAAGTAAGCTAAATATGAATACACTGGAAAGAAGAAGGAGGGGGATTTGATTCAGTTTTTCAAGTTGGTAAAACAAGGGGACACAGAGGGCCTAAATTTCAATAGGGATAAAAGCACAAGGAGCCATGGGTATAAATTGAATAAGACACATTTTAATCGTGATTTAAGGAAAAGCTACTACTTTAATAGGGTAATAGATAGTTGGAACATGTTGTCAGAAAATATATTTAATTCAAAGGGAGTGTACGAATTTAAGATACAATTGGATAGTCAGTGGGAATTGGGGAATTCATAAACAAAGGACCAGCCTTGTTGGGCTTGAGCCTGTAGCTGGTCGTCAATATTTGTATTTGTATTAAACCACAGCTATTCAAATACGTACTAGATCTAGTCCATTGTACGAAAATCGTACATATAATTAAAATGCATCAACGTATAATATGAGAGAAGTTTAACCTCTAGTGTATATTGAGCTCCATGTTAAAACGTCTCATTAGGAGATCAAATAGATAACCAATGAGAATTTAGATTCGTGTTAGAATAATATGAGTTTTTAAGTTTGGAAGGAAATTGCGTTGCTAACTTAGATTGTTGCGCAGAATTTCGGTGAGTAATAATTATGTGTTGGTGTATTATTTACTTGTTGTTAGTCAGTATTTGTATTAGTTCTTCCCATTGTTAAATGATATTGTTTTGTGTTTGTTTATGTGATAAAGTTAAAAGAATATAAAATTGGTTACAGTTCATTTATTAATCAAAATTCTAAACAGGATGTACTTTTAGATATAGAATTGTGTAAGAGGTACAGTCTATCTCATTCATGTATTTTGAGACATAATCTTGTCAGTAATTTTTCCTGCATTCTTTTCAAATGATCGAACACTTATTCGGAATTAAAAAACTTCTCTGGATTTTCACTTTTTCTGTTCTTTTTTTTTTTCTAAACTAGGAAACTAGGATTCGCTGATCGCTTACGCTCGCCAACCCCCGGGGATTGCTTTGCAAACCAACACTCCTTTTACAAAGGGCATTTGGTTTGCTTCGCAAACCAACATTCCTTTTGCAGAGTGAAACTATCTGAATAATTTGTATTATCCTGATTTCACTTTACGGTCCATGACGTCACAGCAAGGGCTTCGCCCCCTGCTCGCTTATGCTTGCCGACCCCAGGGGATTGCTTCGCAAACCAATATCTCTTACGCAAGTGATTTCACTATTTTTTACTTTAACACTTAATGCACCCTAAACTAACAGCCGCATGAGTAAAAAATCTTCTACATCTTGTTCCCTGTACAATTTTAAGTAAACCCTGTTAATCTCCAAACTTTACGATGTGTACTTTGTACTTTCTCGGTAAACCGTCTGAGAACAGAGGGAAAAAAGCGAGCCCTTTTCCTCGCCAAATAAAAAGAAATCGTTTTTATGGCAATTGTTGCTACGATATTTTTGATATCTGGCAAACCCGATAGTCAAAAATACAACCCTAATAAGCTCCACGAAATAAAAAATACGAAATTTGTGTCACCAACTTTTGATTGCATCGAATTTATTTATGAGCCCATTTGTAAAGTAATGGTACCGTAAGAAAGAGTACATTCTGAGGAAAACTGCGATATTTTAAAAATTAAAAACTAATAGTAATAAGATATAGATATGGCAGTTTTAAAAAAGTAACAAAAATGTCCCGATTTTTCCCGAATTTCAAAAAAATATTATCAAGAACCAAATTGAAATTTCAAAAAAAAACTCGACGAGCTGCAAAAATTTTTGTTGAGAGGTACTCTTCAAAAAAAACTCACAGCTAAAGACTGAAAATTTGGATGTGTTTTGCTCACTTGCGGAAGAAATTTCGCTTCTTCAATTTTGACACTTAATAAGCCCTAAACTAATAGACGCATCGGAAAAAAACCTTAATAATTGTCCAGGGAATACGATGAAGAACAAATCATGTTAATTTCGTTTTTTTCCGATCAGTAGTTTCTAGGGAAATTGTTTAAGAATCGAACTAAACAACACAGTTTTCAATCCTGCGGCGGCAGTAACTTTTTTTTAATATAGAGAGATAATTTTACCAACTGTTCTTTTTGATATTCAACCTATAGCAACCCTAATTGTACTATTATCCAAATCTCAGAAAGTTTTAAGTACTTATTTTAATGGAATCAGGTCATATAGAAAAGGTATATTGTATCAGATTTATTGCATTTCAATGAGTTAGTCTATTCAGATTTCAACTATTGAAAACAATATTTACAAATAATTTCAATGTCCATGTAATAAATAATTGTCTGTATTTATTTTAAATTGTATTTCACAAACAAAAGGGTGACATGCCAAAAAATGTATACCATGTTAATAAAATGTAGCTGGTTTACAAATGAAATACATTAAAAATTTTCAGGATGCTTTTTTTTTTTTTTTTTTTTTTAAATAAAATGTGGCAATCTTTAAACAGTAAAGACATTTTCCTTTGAAAATGAAGGTTAACGTACTTCTTGTGAAACACATAGTGGGTAGAATGTTTCGGTCTTATAATTTCCTCAGAACTACTTTTTGATTTTGTGTTTCACTTGCAGGCTGACGATATAGTACACTTTAGTTCGGATTCATTTGATTTTAACAAGCAGCTGATTTTTGTAACCAACTTTAATTTAGACTCGTTACGAAATATATATATAAAAAAAAACATTTTAATTGAATCAAGAAAAATCAGTGATTTACAATCAGACTAAGTAAACTCAAGGGAATCAATCAGACTAAGTAAACTCAAGGGAATCAATCAGACTAAGTAAACTCTTTACAAGCGTTTCATTTTCAAATAGATAGCCATTCTATCTAAGAAACAAAATTGAAAATATATTACAGAGGTTTGTAAGTGCATAAATTACAACTGAAAATTCTTACACTAAAAATGGCTTATCCACTACTAACACAACCTTGCTTTTAGCTGAATAGTCACAGGAATTCCAAGAAATGAACAATATGTTCCAAGCCTTCCTTTCAGATTATTTGCTGACATTAGACACTGTCACTGATAACTTTTTGTTTCATAAGCAGCAATGTTGATTTTATTAATTTGTAATTTTTAATGACAAGAAAATCTCTTAATATAATTCTCATATGTGGCACACAAAAATGACGTTATTTATAATTGCGTTTGCAACACTACAATTGTTTGTTTACCACGAAGCCTCAGGCCTCAATTGAAATTATAGCGTTATCAGATGAAATTTTATTGAAAAAAATGAATATAAGTCAAGCTGTTGCAGCTTACAAACAACCATGCTGGGTATTCGATTTCCAAAGCATCACTCGCATTTCGAGTCAAAATTAGCATTTTAATTCCAAATTGTTTGAGTTTTGATTCCAGAGGTACTCCATAACTTTTCTGTAATACAACAAATTTATATTTTAAAATATTTTTTTGGAATATCGTACTTTGTAAACAATCCCTTCTGCTAGGACACATGTATTCATTGATGTGAGTGAAACTAGCAAGGTAGTCGCAGCAAAGCAATTCTATGGGGGCTGGCAAGTGTTAGCGAGCAGGTGGAAGAACCATAATTAGTTTGAACTTGTTCTGAAGAATTTAACTTTAAATGGAAGATTTTAGTCATCAGTAATTTTATTAAATATGCTATTTTTGAAAATATGCTACAACTGCATCAATTAATTCTTTATTTTTAGGATTTATGAGCTTCTTACAGTGCATACTTCTCAGAGTAAACTCTGTATTATCATTTTTTTAAGTAGGTGCTTTGAGCAAAAAGATGCAATCTAGATGGGCATTCACGCAGAAGGAAAGCTTTACTGTCACAGAAGAGAAGGTGTAGGGAACAAAACAGCAGTTGTTACATCATAACATTTGAGCTATTAAATAATTGATTGAATTAATTTTTTTGATACACTGTTTTGCTACAGTATTTTTACACTAAACTAAGGTCATAATACAAACCAGCAATATTTTAATGCAAGCCAAAGAGTAAGAAAACTGTCTTTCTCTTTTTGTACCAGCTTTTGACTTACTATAAATTGGCCAAATATGGACAGGTATTCGAAAGAATAAAAAATTTTAATAGAACAGGAAAAGCAAGAAATTAAACTGAAAAATCTTTCCTTGAATAAGTTAATAACTCATATAAGGTATGTTTTACATTTTGAAGAAAATCTAGTGAAGCAAATATATATATTTGATCTAGAATTGAATTTCCTTTGAGGGTATTTAAAATTTCACTTCAACCTTGTTATTTAAAATGGGATAATTGAAAACTAAAATTATTGAACGATTGTATTGGTAGTCTATATAATAGTTCAAGAGTAATCAAACCACACATGGATCTCAGTTCATTTGACCAGGAAATCTAAAACTCGAAAAAGTTAATTTTGTTTATCAATCATAAATTCTGAATTTTTTCAAGCACTACTTGATTTTGCTTACCTTCTTAAATCAATTGAAAAGAAATGCACACTTTGCTAACAATAATCAGCACCATGCGTTGTTGATAAGTGGCCAACTTGACCATCCGTAAAAACAAAAACTATTTAGATTTATAACATTCTGTTCGATCTCGTAGATTGCATCACAAAAACAACACACTAAATTTCCTAACTGCAACCTTTGTCAACTCTGGTAACCACGAGCGCCTCACAGGGAGAAGCGTCTCAATCCCATGATAGTACTTTACGCAAGTCTAATTTGATTGGCTAGTTTGACGGGCTTGGCTTCACTTGGATATCTCGCCAATCTGATTGTTGCAGTAACCATTTGATTTTGAATATGCGCGTTGTTTCGACTAGTGTCTCTAGCCTGCTCGCCGATCCCTATGGGAAACGAGAAATCGTTCACTGCGCATGCCCGGAGACTTTGATTTCAGACAGGGCCCACTATTTCTTAAGGGGTCGTATAAAAATTTCGGAAACGTCATTGAAAACATTACGTCGAAATATATCTTAAATTTTAAAAGTCCGTGGGTATATGCAACGAGCAGGATTTTATTTCCCATAGGGATCGCCTAGCAGAATATAGAGACGCTTGTCATTTCGTTCGGATCTCTCGTGTGATCGACCGAAACTTTTTGTTTGTTTACACTTTTTTGCATGCAATTTTTTAACACGCTTTTCGTTAATTTTCTGAGAATTAAAACTTGAAAACTGCTTCCGTATCCGGAATATTTTCGGGCTCTGTGTGGTAAACGTACACTAACGTAAGTTTACTTGATTTTTTTTAATCAATGTTTTTTACACCCTGCTTTTAAAATGCATAATCGCATTTATGTACCCTAAGTTTCAAAAAAAATATGTCACTAAAACTTGCAGCATTTCACATTTTCAGGTTTTTGTTTTTTTAACTTCGATTTTATACTAAAACCATGTGTTCCTGCATTACATGGTATTCATTAATTATACTAAAACACAGGCCATTGGTATTTTATATTAATCACCGATAAAAATTTTATTTTCAAAAATAAACTAAAATAAACTCAAGTTTTAATAAAAGATGCAAGAGATTCATCACAGTAAAAATAATTTGTTTTTTCAATTCTCGAAATTATCCCGAGAGCGTTCAGAAAATTTTGCAAACATACATCAGACTTCTTTAGAAGTTCCAAGATATTAATTTGCAATGATTGTTACCAAAGAATCAAATGGAGAGTAAAATATGACAACGATCAGGAATGTTATTGTATTGTTTATATGTGAATAAAGCTGTTACTTTGCACAGAAGACCATACCACAAAAAGAACGATTATTTTGTAGAAAACAGCCAATTATAAAATGTATAATCGTTCTCTCATTATCGACAAGTCATGCCGGGTGCTACACCGGATTCGCTAAAATTTTCAGTTTTTAATATTGTTGATCGTTTTCTATCCGCTAATCGTTTCCCCAGCTTCTGCACTATTTACGTCACCCCTTAATGGAAGATTAAAGCACTGGAGAAGTAGAGTCCGTGGGCATGCGCAGCGAACGATTTCTTGTTTCTCATAGGGATCGGCGAGCAGGCTAGAGACGCTAGTGTTGTTTCGTAGAAATACAATACATACACAAGCGCCTCAGCGTACAGCGTAAGTGTCCGACAAGTTGACTCTGATTTGCTCCTCATTTTCATATATATGTTGTATGGTTGTTGTTAGTACTATTTCTTGCAAACTTATATTAAAGGGTACTTATACTTTAAAGAGCTTCTTTTCGTGAAGCAACGATGGCCTAACGGCTAAAGTCACCCACATTCAGATGAGCGTCGGCAGCGGAGGATGACTACCCCAGTTCGAACTCAGCTGGCGGTAAACTTTTTAGATCCTCCAAATTATTTAAAAAAAATTCAAATTTAATTTCTTTTCATTCTAATTTACTTTTCCCAATTTTTAATACCCTTTTTATATTTTTCCAAGCTTCCGTTGATTTTACATAAATAATCTAAGAACCACTCCTGAACTCACTACCAACTGATATTTTTCCGCCCCTCTGCCGTCCCCTTTGCTTTAGGATGATTGTGTCGTATCCACCGCTGGCTTAGGACCATTCTGATGTAACAAAAAGCATACATAAAACACTAACTTATATAATTATTAACTTTTTTATAAAAGGATACAATTTTCGGCTCCCACCTCTACCCACCCATAGCCATGGGTCTGAAAAGAAAAGAAGAAAGCACAAAGGAAGTGATAAATCGCCAACAGAAGAATTCTCATGACTACGTATCTAGGTCATGTGATCCGATTAGCCAATCAAGTTGGACTTGCGTAAAGTCCTATCATAGGATTGAGGCGCCTGTTCACAGGGAGTAAGAACTCCAGACAAGCGAGAGACATTTCGAAGGAGCCGAAAATGCAATGCGCATGAGCAAACTTTCTTTGGTGATTTCGCTATTCTTGTCGCCAATTTAATGTAGGATTCTAGCAGTCCTGCTGTAGATCAGCAAGCATTTGCCATTTGGAATGGATTGTATAGATCAGTGTTTCCCAAACTATTTTGGTCGAGGAACCCCCAAATTTGTTGCCAATGATCGCGGAACCCTGAATATTTTTTATATAACGACTTTTCAAAATTTAATATCTGTTATTAAATGAAACAAGAATTATTTTGGTATTTCGGATTTTATTGAATTAAACGAAACTAAAAAAAAAAAATTATTGAAATAATTAATAAAAATACAAAACATCAACTAAAATAAAAAAATGAAAAAACTTTAATGTGAAGAATGCACCTGCTTCTTTGATTCCATGATTCTCTTAAAATTGGGCGTTATGTTTGATAACTGAACTCGCATATCTGGTGCAGCATCAAGTTTGTTACGATATTTGGTTTTTGTCGCAACATATTTTGAAAACCCAGCTTCACACAAATAAAAACGTAGTAAACGGCAATAGAATTCGAATACCATGTTTTGATAAATTTGGATATTCATCGAATACATCTGACCAGAATATTGTTAACGAAACTGTTCTAAATTTGGTTTCTAATTGTGTATCCGAACTCAATTCAATCAATTTTTCATAATCCATGGAATGAAATCCTTTTGGTTTTTCTTTTATTTTGAAAGGATTTTGTACCCAGTAATTATCTTGATTCTCTAGGTTTGGAAAGTAATCACTGAGTGATTGCTGTAAACTGGACAGATATGTTTTTATACCATCGCGGATTTCCATATCTAAATTCACTTCAAATTCTTAGAGAAAATCACTAAGCGTCTGGAAACACTCGAAGTTGTTTTGCTCCACAGCTGAAATCCAATATTGTATTTTCCTTGAAAAGGCAACCAATTTATCTTTTGTTTGGAATATGTTGACTTGTTTTCCTTGCAGAGCCAAACATAATTCGTTCAATTTTCCAAATATGTCAGCAAGGTATGCAAGTGTGGATAGCAAGTGATATTATTTAATCCTGTCTGATAATTCAAATTTATGACCAATATAATACGCCATCAGTTCCTTTCGCAATTCAAATATTTTTTTATTCTAATGGCGGGCACATTTGACCTAAGTCATTGGCCACTACAAGGCCGGAAGTGATGGCCACTTGGGAGGACCATCATTGCCCCTAACAACTTATACTTCGTAATTTTGAACTATGTTCAGATGACGAAGCAACACCTGAGCTGGTATACGCTTACAAACATCCATGCCCGAACCCGGATTCGAAACGGGGACCTTCCGATCTAGAGGCTAACACCTTAACCACTATACCGGTTGGTCGGCGCAATTCAAATATTCGCACAAGCATTTTACCTCGCGATAACCATCTAACATCCGTATGAAGAAGTAAAGTGGTGTGAAGACTACCCATATCTTCGCAAATGTATTTGAAAATACGTGATTGCAATGGTTTACTTTTGATAAAATTAATAATCTTCACTTCTTCGTCTAGAACAGATTTAAATGTCACCGAAATCCTTTTTGTTACTAATGCATATCTATGATGTATGCAATGAGTACTGTTACAGTTTTTTGCAACATTTTTAATCCGTGCTACAGCACCACTCACTTTTCCTGTCATTGCTTTTGCTGCATCGCTGCATACTTCAATACATTTTTCCCAGTTAATTTCATGCGTTGTCATAAAATTATCAATGCAGTTAAATATATTTTCCCCCGTGGTGTTAATGTTCACACTATCAAATAAAAGCAAATCTTCTTCAATTTTTTTATTAAAATCATACCGAATGAAAACAAGCAAAATTGCTAATCTAGCAACGTCTGTGAGCTAATCTAGTTGTAATACATAAGCGTCACACGCCTGTAACCATGAAATAAGTTCTATTTAAATGTCACCGACAATATCGTTAATACGCCTTTTTACAGTATTGTCAGAAATAGACAAACTTTCAATTTGTTTGCTATACCCTTCGCCGGATACACACGAAACGATGTCTTGAACGCAAGGTTTAATAAGTGATTCACCAATAACATGTGCCTCGCCTGCAAGAGCAATACGGAAAGATACTTTATACGACGCTTCCGTTATCTTTTGGTTATTGTTTTGAAATTTTTTATCATAAAACTCTTGTTTTTATTATGGTTTTCAAGTTTTCTTCTTAAAAAAAGAAATATCTTTGCCTTTATTTGTTGGGTGATTTTTTCAGTCGCCTTATTTAAAATTTTAAATTTAATGTGTTGGTCGATTGTATACTTTCCAATGAAAATGTGAATATATTAGACGCCATTCTTATTTTTTTAATGAAATAAAATTTGTCACTAGGAACCCCTAAATTTTTTTGTGGAACCCACTTTGGGAACCACTGGTATAGATGAAAGCGGAAGGACAAGGAATTTTGAGTAGTGGTCTTTTGTGTGCCGACCAAATATTTTCTATTTAGAAGCCAAATTTTAGTAAGCAATAATATTTTAATTTATTGAAGATTTTCATTCCTATCCATTTGTTTCGCAAATTGTTTTGTTCCTTTAACGATCTAGGAGATAGAAAAAAGAACTACATAACTCCAGTTAAAACTTTATTTGTTTTGTTCGACGGCTAAAATCGTTGCTGATACTAAAATCGTTGTCTTTATACCGAATGCCATTCTAAGGAAAATAATAATAATTAAATTCCAATTAATTAATTTTTAAATGTTTTAGATTAAATTTTAAAATTCGGGGTCGATAGAAAAATTGCAAAAAATTCGGACCACATGTGTGCTAAATTTCACTATTGTAAGTGCCATCGATTCGTCAGGACACTGCGTACAGGACAGACAGACAAACACTTCCTTTTATAATAGTAGAGATGTACCGAGCGCTGGCGCCATTGACGGATTCAGGGGCTGATGGCTGCTTTTGCAAACACATCAAAATAGTTAAAAATGTAAAATTAAATTTTCTATCTATAACTTTATATTATTTCGTCTATTATGGAATACAATTAAAAATATTTTTTACTTATCTTATTTTTATTCATCTATCAGTCTATAGTTTTTTAGTTCATCAAGTGTCAAGTTTATCATAATTACGGAAGAATTGTTCTGCGAACGGATGGAGAAACTCAGGGAAGTTCATGAAAAATACTCTGGAAATCAGGGAGAACTCAGGGAACTTTTAACTTCAATTTTTGCAGCCACCCTGTATAAACTTTTTATTTTTGGAGAATATTTTTCAACTCATTCTTTATGCTAGTAATTTTTTTAAATTTCAATAATTTATTCCCACAACACTACGGTTGTGGGTTTGTCCATTGCTCTAGCAACCTGCAATGTAAAAGACACGTGTTCAATTCCTGAATGTATTTCTCTCTTGTACGTCAGTAAAACTGTCTTTGTATGTGTATGTCCATTACTTGATATTCTATATTCTACACCTTGTGCAGCACGGTCGAATTTGGCCCTTTCTCTAAAAACCCAACCTGAACCATTAAAATAACATTTTAAATTGCCAAGCAAGATCTGTAGAAGTTATTGATCGCTAAGCTCATTTCTTGTATTTCTATTCAATAATTTTTGAAGGAGATAATAAAATTCTTAATTTTTAAATTATATTCAAATATTGAGTACTGTACAAGGTAGAATAGAATACACACATCTGGAGTCCAGGAGGGGAAATTGTTAAGTGAAAGTAATTTGGGTATTAAATTATAAGTGGTATGGCTAAAAAAGTAACAATAAAAAGTTAGTATATGCTATATTATTTAGTCATGTCGAATTTAATCATGTACACCTTTAGAAGTGATGATGAACTTTGCAAAACTCCCAAAAGTGCATGGCCCTTGCAGCATAAAAACCAACCAAAAGAAATTTAATACAAGCATCAATATTAAAAATTGTTGAAAAAATTCATTATCTTCACAGCTGCTCTTAATGTTATTGATTCATTACACAATGTGCACTTGAAAATGTATTAAAATTATAAGATTTTATTTATTTTACTGTATTGAGTAACCACTCAAGTAGTCAAAAGAACACATTTTTTAAATCAATTAAATTTTACTTGAATGATATTTTTGTCATTCAAACACATGTATTACTACACAGAACGCAGATCTTCAAATTTTAAATACAAATTGTCAATATATAGTGGACATATGACTGATTCAAATTTATGATCTCAAAATATGTGAAAATAACTTATTCAAACCTATATATTGGAAAATCATAATGCTAGTAATTAATCTTCATTTAAAAATGTGAAATAAAACTTATTTTAATTATTTTTCCACTCAGCCTACTCATTTACTATAGTAACGAATATTTTGTAGTGTGTGCATTATTTATAGTTCTTTATGAAAAACCATTTTTATTTTTAAAATTAAAGCATTCTATATACACATCCCTTAGCTAGGTTTTACATGTAAAATTTAAACAGCATAGTTTGGAAAACTTGCAAGTTTGATTAGAAGAATTATTTTAGCCAAACAGGTAAATAATCTTCAAAGATCAAGATAAAAAAAAAGCATCTAACCTGAAATTTAACCTCTAGTGAAGTTTCAATACGTTTAGTTATTCGTTTTTAAATAGTTAATGATAACCTACCTAGTGGGGTATTGTAGATAATGTATGTATATTCACCTCATGTCAACCAGAAATTGGAGATATATATATATATATATATATATATATATATATATATATATATATATATATATATATATATATATATATATATATATATATATATATATATATATATATATATATATATATATATCTTTAGGAAAATAACTTAACAACCATAAAGACATGTAATTGGGACACCTTTTTTGTTGAAAGATTACCAACAGTAAGAGAAAAGATTATTTAATTAAATGTCCAAGCCCAACATAATTATATAGGATTCATATATGAATAGGTAATTTATCAAATATTAAAACATTTTTTTGAGTAGTACTACAAAAAAGCGATCGTTGATTTGAAAAATTGGTAACTATATGGAACACTTAAATAATTTGTCAAGCTCCTAAATAGCTAATAAGTGCTTGAGTAAAGTACAGTGAATAGTGTTGGAAAATGTTCAGAATATCTTCAATATGGCTTTCACAAATTAAGTAACTCTTGTCCTTGTCAATGTTACATTCAACCAGCTTTGCATCTAAAATCTCAAGCATTGTAGTTTCCTAGTAATGGTGTATGCATCGATTTTGAGGCTATTTTAGAGAATAAAGAATTCGCCTCTAATCTTTTATAAAACTTTTAAATGCCTTTTCAAATATTTTTGGCAGAAAAAATATTGTTTTTTATTAAAAATGTCTAAATTTTAACTCTTAATTATTATTTTTTTTAATTTATACAGTGGCTCCCAAAAGGTATTCGTACACATTAAAAATTTGTAAAAAAAACCCGCTGTAGCCTGGAATTGCATTCGAATATATGAAATCCGGTATTTTTTCATATCTCCATGTGATTCTCTGAATAAAACAACATTTTTTTTGTTTAAATATTAAATTATTTTCTTTATATATATATTTATTACTTACTGTGGGGGTAACTCTAAAGAGTGCCAGCACCGTGACCAGTAGTCTATTGTACTAAAAACCCCGACTGATCTAATAAAAACAGATTGCCGAAATAAATTTCATCATGTACCCGATTGGAATGTTTGGCAATTCCTAGGGTTCAATGCAATGGTATCCCAGATACTCGAAACGTTGGGTAGAGTAATAATCACACAAAACGTGTACAGAACCCTCCTCTGCCATCTACGTAATGGGTCATCTATAACAACCATAAGGTTGAGGCGTCTATTTAGGATACAATGGCCAGTTAGAAGGCCAATAGCTACCCTGATTTCTTTTCTGCTCAATTTCAGAAGTTCCCTCGACCAGAGAGATTGTTGATTGAGCTCTTTGGCTTGTCTCTGATCTGTAGTGATAATCTATTTTTATCTAAATCAACCTTTTGCATCCAACCACATAACAGATCATTATGTTGAAGCCAGGCCAAAACAGGCTCTGGTCTAAAAAAATGGCATTTCATATCCACGTTTTGCTAGTTGGTCTGCTATTTCATTACCCTCAATGACCAGGGACCCACATAAGAGACACTTCGTTTCTCTCAGCAAAACCCACAAGTGCATTGTGACATTCCCACACAGCTATTGAAGAAAAGCAGTATCTCTGCAAAACCTTTAGGCCTTCTTGCTGTCAGAGAAGATCTTTAAGACCATCTTAACAACCCCAATATAGAGGCAGTTGTAAGTACAAGTAGAGATCGCTAGAACCTCAGCCTCATATACAGTGGAGATGTTACCTTGAAAGATAGCTTTATTTTTCGATAAGGACAAAAAGCACCTGAACCAGAGCCATGATATGTTTTTGAACCATCTGTGTACAAATTTCATCACCTCCCCTGATCAGACTGGAGACAAATGTCTAGTTCGAAAGATAATGTTGTATTTGGCTTGAAAGCAAAACTGCTTTAATATCCAATCAGGTCTCATTAGTAGATAAAGATGTTCTTTTACCTACGTAGCAACATTTTTAAACATAGACATTTCATAGGGCGATTTCCATAGACCCATGAGTTTGAGGCGTTGTGAACACGAAAATACCTCAAATCCCACTTGTTTATGTAGTAGTAGGAATCCTAGAAGCATTTCTAGACTCTATGATGGAGTGGTACGTATTACACTTGAAATTGCAACGGTCACCATTCTCTGTAGACTAGTGAGTTCTTCTTCACTGTCTCATTACGGGTTCTACTCCACCAGGCAATGGCCCCATAGGATACCATTGGAGTAATCACTCAGTGCATATCCAGTGCAATATTTTTGGCGTTAGACCCCAGTTAATTCCTACGGCACGTCTGCAAGACCAGAACACTTTTGGCCCTGCTCGTGCACTATTGGAGCATGTAAGCTCCATGTCCAGTAACTCCTAGATACTTCCTCGTCTGAATATGCAAGTGGTGTTCCAAAGAATTTTTAGCAAATGCATATCTCGCAGCCTTTTCGGGGTAAACAGGGCTAGGCTAGTTTTGCTGGAGTTAACCGACAGTTTCACCTCTCTGCACCAGTTTTCAATCTTTTTAGGGCAGTACTCATGATATCCGTTATAGTATTCTGGAACTTACCTCTTATGACCATTGTTGTCATGAGCATAATCTAGACAGTACTGGCCCAGAAAGTAAGTGCTGTTTAGGAGCTCGTCAACAACTAGGCTCCATAATAATTGTGACAACCCACCTCCCCGTGGACAGCTTTTACAGTGAGTGTGTCCACAGCTCGAGCCATACTTGTCTCGAGCATATATTTTATCCAGGTGCAAACCAATGGGTTAACTTTTCGTTTGATAAGAGATTACATCCGTTGGAACTCTATCAAAGGCCCCCGCAATATCTAGAAAGGCTTCCAAAGCAATTTCCTTTCCATTAACCGCTCTATCAAGGACCGTTACAAGATCGCATAGGGAAGTCTCTGTAGATTTCCCAGGCTGATAGGCGTGTTGAAATCTTGATAGGGGTTCAATTTTTAGAACCTCGTCTTTAATGTATCTCTCAATCAATTTCTCCAAATTCTTAAGAAGAAATGACGTTAGGCTAATAAGTCTGAAGGCTTTACCTTCATTGTTTCATTTCTCGCACCACCCACTCGTAGCTCTACGTAACGATATGCACCTGTCTTAAGTTTTTACAGATCTGTGTGGCTCAAGTATAGTGCAACACCCTTAATTAATGAGCGCACTCACTGAGCATCTTCTCATGGGTGCCCATGAATTAATGGGTTTGTACAGGATATTGCTTTTTCAGGTCTCTGGTAAAAATTCAATAGCACCCTCTTAGGTGCACCCATGAATCAAAAACAGATACATGTCTTTTCTATGTATTCCCGTAGATACGTCCATGAATTAAAAAGGATATATTGCTTTTTTCGGGCCTGAGGAGCGTAATGAATTATGCGGCCCATGAATTAAAAAATATATTTATACGTATTTGCTTTCTTACGGGTAGGTGGGCTTAAGCCGGCACGCAGGTGCACCCCTGTGGATTAAAAGGTGATTTTTTTTTTCCAAGACTAAGGTGGCATATGCTCCCTTATCTCCCTTGGTGAATGTTTCCATTGATAAAGGCATTTGCTTTATATCCTCTGAGGGAAATTTGAAATACCAAACCTTCCCCTCGTGTGTGCACTTATGCACAGGGTCTTCAGAAAGGTGGTTCTGTATATTTCACTTCAATAACCAATATTTAATTTCGATTGGAATATCAGGTCAAAGGATATAGGTTTTTTATGGAAATTGTTTACATTTTATTTTTACTACGAAAGAGAGAGGGGGTATAAAAATTACGCACACAGTTTTTGTAATTCAAAGTTGAATTGTGAGACTTTAAATTAAAAAAGCATTCTCAGTGGCATATAATAAATTATCAGAAAGCATAAAATAACCCCAATATGAATAGATCGGATAGTTAGATCAAACGATACGGATAATGTACGTATAATGTGTACAAATTACATATATTTGAAAAAAATAATTTCTATGAATCCCCATATTGTTCCAACTTAAAGCTTTCATAAAGCAGAGACAAATAGCGTACAATAAAGAAATACTTTTTGGGGAAAAAAATTTGTAGCGTTTTTTGGAATTGAGGTTAGGATTTAAATTGAATGTCTGAAACTAAAAAAAGGCACTCCCGATTCAGGTGCTTTGCGTAAGAAAAGCAAAACTCACACTTCTAAAAAAAAAATAGGTTTAAAATTATTTTTCTTTACCCCTTCCCATTATGTAAAATTGGTAATTTTTAATCAACGTCGTACTAGAGCAACACAACGGGCTATTGACGACGGTCTGTGATCGATCCCTTAAGGATAAGATCCGAGGACAACACCTCGTAATTTTGAATCACGGTCAGATAACGAAGCAACACTTGAGCTGGCACCCCACTCTCCAAACTTCCACACCAACTAACCTGAGGACTTTCGGCCACGACAGATTTAAGGTGCACCAGCCGCCTCTACACCATACGCTTACAAACATACATGCCCGGACCCAGATTCGAACCAGGAACCTTCTGGATCTAGAGGCTAACAACATAACCACTTTACCGGTTGGTCGGCCCCATTATGTAAGCACTTGCGAGGTCCCTGCAGACTAGTGTTTTTACAACTTAGAATTTTTTTTTCACACACTTAGGGCTGTTGTAGCCCAGTTATAAGAATAACGGATTAGCAACCTGAAGGTTGCGTGTTCGAAACAATGTCCAACCAAAGACCGTCGTATATACGGGGGGAAGTGTCCACGTTGTGTCGTGGAAACAAACGTCCTCACGATGGTGTGGTGTGGAAGCTCGGAGAGTGGGGTGCCAGCTCAGGTGTTGTCTCGTCATCTGACCGTGGTTTCAATAACGTGGTCCACAGACCTTTCTATTCGGAATTGATTCCACGCAACGTTAATTAACTACCTATCCAACACACACATATTAGTAATTTGCTTAGATATTTGTAGTAAATGCACATAAAGAAGGTTCATAATTTAACTTTAAGTAACTTTACTTAAATATTAACCAAAAGTTTAACTTCTGCACTGATGATTTTTTATAGTACATGATCTTTAGAGATGGTAGGTATTTTAATCGTCACAATGCAGCAATACAACGGGTATTGGAAAGATAGAGTTTCGAACTCGCAAAGCTCGAGTTGCTAATTCGCTACTCTTCCAACCAGGCTACGACGGCCCTGATACTTTTATAGGTAATAATAATAATAATAAAAAAGAACACAAAATGTTGAAAAAATTTGAAGTGTATACTTAGAAACTGAACTAAAAACTAAAGTGTATAGTTAAAACGAATTTTTTCTCAATATGTTTTGGCAATTTTCTGATTTTATTTCTTAAATATTTCAAATGTAATTTAGCCAGAAACATTTTTAATTCAATGTTTAGGAAAGATTAACCTTTGTTTTTTTTTTCTTTTGAAATTATAAGATAAACTCTTTTTACCATTGTACAACAGATAACATAATAAGATCGCAAATATAATAAACGTAAAGAAATAGATGGGTATAAAAATATTCTTCCACATCACATTTTATTGCGTTGGATATTCAACTTTTCTGTTTGTTTTGGGATGCAAATGATAAAAAATAGTGTTTGCTTAAATGTTTTTTTGTAACTTAAATTTAAAATGTTAAAAATAATTTAGACAATTACCTATCCATTCAAACGTTTACGTGTAACCAAATTTTTACTGAAAAAAAAAAAGCAAGTGAATATTTTGATGAAATGGCAGCCAAGCCTACCATATATGGTAGACGCTTCATCAAATTGCACTTTTACTGAACTCGATGTTTAGAGACATTCAACTAAATTATGAATGTAATGGAAAATCTGAAATAGTTGGTAGAAATTGAATCTCGACTTTTATGATGCAGTCTTAAAGATAAAAGAAACCCTTTTTCAGTAACTTAGTTTATTGGATAAAAACTAATAATACTCATTGCTCTCAAATGTAGCATTGCAAAGAAGAGCGAAATTTCAAGACGTATATTTTTTTATCCAAATTGCAAATTTATTCCTCAAGTAAAGCTGCAATATAAAAAGGATTTTTTTTTACTGTTTACATGTGAATTCGAACCTGGTTTTAAAATGAAATGAATTATTTGATAAAAACCTGTTTTTGTCAGCAAAGCAGTGCTCAGCGAAATGTAGTCAACTAGGCAAATATTTCACAATTTGATGGATTTTAATTATTTGATGTTCATATGTTTCATTTCCATGTTTAAAGAAATTTATAGGTATTCCTCTTTTGTGCATAAGTTATGTGATTTTGAGTGCACGATTTTGAAAAATTATTGCACTGTAAACTTATTAAATTATTTTGAAATTGTCAGGGAAAATTTTTTTTAATTATGTGAGCAAAAAGTGGCTAAAAATAAACAAATTGCTCTGTTATAAATACAAATGCAAACTTGTATTTCTTCTCAAAGAATTCATGTAATTAAATCTATTGTTTCATACACAAACAAACATGAAAAATATTTAAAAGACATTTTGTGCAAATTACAATACATTTCAATGCGTTTTTGTGATTTTTTTTTCTTTCCAAAAGAGTTTATCACTTAAGAATTGAGCTTTAAAGATTATTATTACTAGTTCTAATTTACAGTTGAAACAATTTCTATTAAAAAATCTTGTTTTTTCTGGGATGATATATTTTTCCTTCGCATAACTTTACAAGCTTTCTTGACATTGACCAGGAACGCATTTCAACTTTAATTTCCATTCACTTGTTGATTTGAGGAAATATCCGTTTTTAGTTATTATCCAACCCATCCTACACACTTTGCGCCATGAAACCCAACCATCCATTTCTTCCCGCGCGCCCGCGGTCATCAACCCAGCCTCGATTTATAGTAGAGATGGGCGATCCGCTCAGGAGCTGACTCAAAGAGTTAGCTCTCTTGACGGAGTGAGCGAGCGCTGATTCGTCAAAAAAGAGCTATAGCTCTTTTTTAACCAATCAGGGCTGAAGAGCGGGGACTCTTTTTTAACCAATCAGCGCTTCCACTCTCGAAGAGTCATTTCCGCATGCGATCACCAGCTCAGTGATTCTTTTTGGGAGTTGATTCTTTGGGAGTCGATTCTTTGGGAGTTGATTCTTTTCGAATTTGGCTCTTTCGAAGAATCATTTCCGCATTCGATCGTTTGCGTTCACTGATTCTTTTGGGAGTTGATTCTTTTAAGGAGTTAACTCTTTGGCTCTTTTCGATAACTATCGCTCTCGAAGAGTCAATTCCGCATTCGTTCTTTTGCGCTCCCTAGCTTTTTGTTACTTTTTTGAAGTTTCAAATTTTTAAATATCTATGTATTATCATAAATGTTATTTTTTTTAATTTAATTCAATTTTAGATTGAAAGGGTGTTTTTACGGCTTAAGTCACATCACGCCTTTTAGCACTAATTAAAACTAGTCTTAAGGTTGTTATTAAAACATATTCTAACAGTTATTATGTTATTCACTTAACATTAATATAATAATTATAATAAAACCTTGATTTCTCGGGAGTGATATCATTTTAATAAAGCTACACAAAATTAAATTAAACGTAACTCGTTTTTATTGCATTGCCTTCACAAAACAAGGCATTTTGAAAATATTTTATTAAAAGACAGGGAGGGGACTTGGATTTTGAAAATCTTTGGGACAACGAGTATTCGAGGGTATTATATACCTATATCTTAATATAAATAGTTAAAAATCTTAAGTACTTAAATAAATTATTAATATTTTTATTATATGATTTTAAAATATCATTTAAATTATTAGGAAGTCTCATTTGGTAACTAAGTGGTTTTAGAAAGAAATCTTAATGTATCGAAACACGTCCAAGACACTTTTTTTAAATGTGGTATAGAAACATTTTAATGATATTTTTATGTTTTGTGTTTTAAACAATAGCAATGGGCTATAAATATTAAAAGTATATAATAATAATTTTGTAAAAATATGATAATTATGTATGAAATTTTAAAGAAATATGTCAAAAACTTCAAATGTGCTTCATGAAAATCTATTCAACCAATTTGAAAAATGATGCTACCAAAATAAACTACATGCATATTTCTAGGGAATGAACTAGAATAAATGGATATTTAAATAAACAACAATTTTACAAGTGATTGAAAAATGAATAGAAGATTTTTTATAGTTTTACAGTCCTACTTCTTAAATAAATAGTAATAATTTAGAAACGTTTGAACTCAGCATAATTATTCTAGTTCATTCACTTGACAACATTATAAATAACAAACTCTCAAAAGTTTACTAGAATCCAGTTATAAGTTTTTGTATTATAACATTTGAAATGAGGAAATAATGCAAAAATATTAATTTAGAGTTAAAGGTAGTTTAAAGTGCATCGCTTGCTCCCTTGCGTTTGCTCTTTGTGTAAACAATTTTGTTCTTCCTTCTCTTTAAAAAAGTTCACTCCATTTCCAAAAGAGAAACCATTTAAATATTTGAAAAAACTTTCTAAAATTATATTTGCAAAAAAAAGTAAGGTTTAAATTTAGATTTTGCCATGTTTTTGGCCTTTTAATGGCCATTTCCATTGTTTTCCATTCTTACTTCTTGTTTTCCCGCCTTGATTAAAATCTTATACTTCTTCAAGTAATTAACAGAGAAAAAATTAAACATGTTTTGGAAAGTCAAATAAATACTCTATCCAATAAAATCGAAAACTTTTTTAGAATTCTTGGTCAAAAATGAGATTTTTAACGTGTTTGGATATTTTAATTGCTACTTCTGTAATCTCAACGGGTTCATGACGGGAATTACAAAAGTAGAAGTGTCCTCAAAGTAATTTATTCTTTATGAACAATTTCAAAGTTATATGAATTGACATGGTTTTGGGCCATCTTATGCCTTAGCAATTAAATTTTACAGCTTAGCAGCCCTATGCTGCAATGCCTATCGTCCTCGGGGCCCCGTCTCCCTCCTTTTGTTGATTTTAGAGGTAAACTGCGCAATTGCTGGATGAGTGAGTGTTTCAAGTGTTGTGTGCGTGGGTGTTTCAAGCACGCTTGGCGCCTCTTCGTCTGGACACATGCGCTCACGCGACAACGAGGGATGTTCGATGGCCCAGACATATTGTATACATTTCGATATGTTATATACATTATTATATATCTCAAAGGAGCGGTGTGTCATCAAAAAGAGTTAGCTCTTTTTAGTGGAGTGAGCGGTTCCGATCCGATCCCTGAAAAGAGTAATTTTCCCCATCACTAATTTATAGACAGAGAATCTTAAAAAGGCGGGAAACGAGAGGGAAAATGCGTCTTCCTTCCACAAAAAAGGATTGCCTTTATTGGCAGTTTATGGCAAAGGCAAAATGGATCACAATACTACATAGTCGCCAAAAACGCTGTTCTTACTACGTCGAACCTTCAGGCATGCGCAGTATTAAGAGCCAGACAGTGCAGAGTAAGGAGTTCTTACTCCGTTGAGACGTTCGTTACTAGACCCTTACTACCACAGAGGAATTTTAATAGTGCCTGTAAAAATTATTTCCTTACAATTTTCGTTTTAAATTACTTGAAAGAGTTCTTGATGGTAAATGGTAATGTTAAATTTAGTTAACGTCGTACTAGAGCAACACAACGGGCTATTGACGACAGTCCGGGATCAGTCTCTTAAGGGAAAGAACCAAGGACAACACGCCGACCAACCGGTATAGTGGTTAAGGTGTTAGCCTCTGGATCGGAAGGTTCGAATCCGGGTCCGGGCTTGGATATTTGTAATCGTATGGTGTAGAGGCGGCTGGTGCACCTTAAATCTGTCGGGGCCGAAAATCATCACGTTGGGTTGGCGTGGAAGTTTGGAGAGTGGGGTGCCAGCTCAGGTGTTGCTTCGTCATCTGAACGTGGTTCAAAATTACGAGATGTTGTCCTCGAATCTTTCCCTTCAGGGACTGATCCTGGACCGTCGTAAATAGCCCGTTGTGTTGCTCTCGTTCGACGTTAACTAAAATTACCTTACCTTACCAAGGATAACACCTCGTAATTTTGAACCACTGTCAGATGGCAACACCTGAGCTGGCACCCCACTCTCCAAACTTCCACGCCAACCCAACGTGAGGACTTTCGGCCACGACAGATTTAAGCTGCACCAGCCGCCTCTACACCATACGCTTACAAACATCCATGCACGGACCCGGATTCGAACCAGGAACCTTCCGATCTAGAGGCTAACACCTTAACCACTATACTGGTTGGTCGGCGAAAGTGTTCTTGAAGAGCAGATCTTGAAAAAAACACGTTATGAGTCTCCGTAACAGGAAATTGTCTTCCACGTAACCATATTGTACTAAGTACAGGTTCAATTCTTTTAATTACATCCCAAGTATGTTTCTTTTACCTAATCAATAAAAATAGTTTTTTTTTTTTTCCTTTTTTGACGCGCAAAAATCCGTTTGATCAAACTCACAAGTCGGAATATTATTAATATCATAAAGTATTTTCTCTACGATTAAAAGTGCGGTTCAAAATGTTAAGAACCCGGACCGTCGTCAATAGCTCTCGTCATTGTGTTGCTCAGCATGACGTTAATCAGAATACCTACCTTCCTGGCCCTGGAGGTTGTCAATGGCATCCCTTCTGATGCATTGGTCATCTATACGGACGGTAGCAAACTTGAAGACGGTAGAACCGGGAGTGGTGTTTTCATCAACAGCGCTGAGGACAAGGTCAAATGCAGCATCCGAAACCCTGACCATTGTTCAGTCTTTAGATCGGAGATCATAGCAATTGGTGCAGCCCTTAATTATGCACAGTCCACTGATAAAAATTGTATTTGGATTTTGACTGATAGTAGGAGTGCTATACAGTATTTCAAAAATTGGCCACAAATTTTTGACATCCCAGACCAGGATATTCTGAAGCTTCTCTGCGAGATTGGCCTGAAAACACCAATAAGCCTCCAATGGATTCCATCGCATATCGGGGTGTATGGCAACGAGACAGCCGATGTACTCGCCAAGAATGGCTGTGATCTCCCTATGGACTGTTTGAATCGCCTCACTCCCACTGAGGTCCACTCCCTGGGAAAACAACGTTTGCTTTCCTTGTGGCGCCGTACGCCATCCCACCATTGGTATGCTGGCAATCACCCTGGACTCTCAATCACATGCTGTGGCCCTCGGCCTTTTCAATCGGCCATGGCCAGATTTCGAAGTGGCCATCTTAAAAGTATCAAATTTCAGAACGGGGAGAGAATTTTCCCTCCTTGTTCCTGTTCCCTACCTGCCAGTCCTGATCACCTTCTTCTCTGTCTTGGCGCTTCGTATAAGCAGCTGTTGGTTGATCAGGACTTTTTGCAGGTATATGGGACTTGCGTCTTCCGCCAGTAATGAACCGTCCATTTGGGTATATGCCTAGTCTGGCTCTTAAGAGCTAGCAAACTGCGCAAGCGCACACTTGGAAATGAACTCCAATGGCGACTGTTTTGTGATTTGAATCTGCCATAAATTGCCAAAAATAGTAGTCTTTTCTGTTAGGAAGAAGAGTTTAAGTTTGTGATAGGGGGTATGGGAGGTATAAGAGAGATAAAACTTTTCCTCCGTTTCCCGCCTTTTCAAAATCTTGTTTTCATTTCGTACTCGCGATCGCGACTCAATTGTGGTTTGAGATGCAAACGCATAAAACAACAAACGAATTGAATAATTAAACTAAAGAGGAAAATGTATTCCACCGTTAAAAGTAGTTTTGTTTGTGGTAAGAGAAGGGGTCTCGATATATCCCCTTTTTTTTTTCACGGAAAGAATAGGAACTTTGAAAGTTTTTAACTTGATTCGATATTTGAATTTTTGCAAACGAAAATGAATACGCTCGGATATTTTCTTTAGGAGTGTTGACAAATTGATCATCAAAATACTAATAAATTCATTTCTAGAGAATAATTTCATGTCAAAAATTTCATAATCTATCTGCTTCAATAGTCACGTTGTGAAATTTAAAACAAAAAATTAAAACTGCACAAAATTTGTTTAAAAAATTAATTTTTGTTGAAAATTCTTAACTATAGAACGTTTAGACAACTTCTTTTTTCTTTTCCTACAAAAACTCGCCAATTAACTCTGATTATTCAAGAGTTCTTTAAATTTATGAGGAACATTTGTGAAAAAATCACTAAATTTTTTAATAATCTCATAGCAACCAACAATCTTGGAACTCCATTATAACATTGCATTTCTTGTGTACACAATGTTTAAGTGTAGGAATATTTAAGGATAGTTGGAACGAACTTAACTTCTATTATAATTATCTCTACTATATTATACAAGGAAGTAGGTCACGGTGTTAGCCTCTAGATCGGAAGGTTCCTGGTTCGAATCCGGGTCATGGATGTTTGTAAGCGTATGGTGTAGAGGCGGCTGGTGTACCTTAAATCTGTTGTGGCCGAAAGTCCTCCCGTTGGGTTGGTGTGGAAGTTTGGAGAGTGGGTGTCAGCTCAGATATTGCCTTGTCATCTGACAGTGGTTCAAAATAACGAATGGCTTAGGCTGAGACGGTGGTAACTAGTTGAATATCTTTAATATTATTAAAGGAAGTGTTTGTTTGTTTTCTGCCCGCAAATTCCTGACGAATCTATGCCACTTACAGTAATGTAATTTGGCACACAGGTAGTCCAATTTTTTTTGCAATTTTTGAGTCCCGGTGAATTTTAAAATTTAATCTAGAACATTTTAAAATGAATAAAATGTAAAAATTAATCATTATTGAATGCAGCATGAATGAAATCATTTTGCTCGGAGGAATGATTTTCCAGCAGACGATAAAAAACAAAAACTTTTAATTGGAGTTATTTAGTTCCTTTTTTCTATCTCCTAGACCGTTAAATATATAGTAAAAATTTCAACGGATTTAACATCTGCGGAAAATTTCACATTAGATCAATACCTAAAAATATGATTTTCTTTAAATAAATAAAAATTGTTTTAACTGAATATCTCTTATATTTTCGCAAGAGATTGTGACGGCACGTCAAACTTCGCGTTCAAGTAATAAACAGATAACATTTCCTACCCTCTTACAATTTCAGCAAAAAATTTAAAAAAAAAAATCATTTTGGCTGGAAATGTTTTGTTTATTTTTGTAAAATCGGGATCGTTGAAGATAGTTTGAAAATTCCAACGGATTCGAAATCTGCTGATAATTTTACACTAGAAAATTTACCTTGTATAGATAATTTTTCAAAATATATTTCTATTTTCGCAAGAGATTCTGACGTCACGCCGATTGCATCATCGACGGATTGCATCTCTTCGCAATTGGAATTTGGCCGAATTTGACAATGACGAGGCATAATTCATAATTTGGTTTGCGAAGCAAACCACCACGAGCAACGTCATGATGGCCGTTATCGAATTTGGTCGCATTTGAAAATGACGTGGCCATCACGGTATTGCCCATTGTGTTGGTTTGCTTAGAAAACCAAACCAATATATTCCGCGCAACAAACTATTATATTCATAGTTTGGTTTGCGAAGCAAATCAAATGGGAATTCATTACAATAGGCTATGAATTTTTATTTGGTTTGCGAAGCAAACCAACACCACGAGCAACGCCATGATGGCTGTTATCGAATATGCTACGAATTCTCATTTGGTTTGCTTCGCAAATCAAATGGCAATCACCGGGGGTTAGCGAGCAGTAGTTACACATGACCTCACGAAAACAACTGTCACGGGCAATGCCGTGTTTTTTTAATAAAATGCTGTTTTTAAAATCTTAATGTTTGAGAAACACAAACTTTTTACAATCTCTGTTCGTCGTCGTCTCGTAAGAAAGATCGTCTGTATAATCTTTTGCATCACAACAGCTAATCAGGGCCGGATTTAAGAGTATGCCGCCTATAGGCTAAAATCCATTTGCCGCCCCCTCTTTTGGATTATTCTTCATCGAGGTGGTTCAGTGATTTTAAGATGCATGGGCAATAAATAATTTGAGCAGGAACAGGTTTAATATTCTAGTATTTAATGAGTACTATAATTACATATTTACAAACGAACAATTAGGTAAAAGTAAGGGGACATCCCCTAAATTCAGCACGAAGCTGATCGTTATCCAATCAATCATACAATTTTTGAAACTCAAATCGTTCTGAAGATTTCAGATAAAAGGAGACAACAAGCAGCGCCATCTGCGCGTTTTGATTGGTTGCTCATGTTTCACAACACTCCCCACCTGGACTCTATTAAGAGTACACAATTATACAGTTTTAACCATATTTCAAAACATTGCAATACTTGAATTTGGAGTCAAATTACAATACAAAATTCAAATTAACAGTTGCAAACTTAATTAAATCACAATTAGAATAAACTGAAAAATAAAAAAAGGTAAACATAAACACTTCAACAATTCAAAGTAAACGAAAGAATTATATATACCATTTAGATTTTACTATTAAAAATAATTCAATTCTAGAAACTTAATTCGTTCAAATAAATTCCAGACATTTTTACATTCAAACTAAATATGTAAGTATATTCAACTGTGAAGAGACAATACAGATAATTGGAAAAATTAATAGTATTAAATGTCAATAATGTTTTTGACACTAATAATAAAATATGAATATATGTGTGTAACATAAAGAAAAGCAATCACATGATATTTGTTTAAGACATTTTGAATCCAAAAACGTGTTATACGTAATTAATTATACAATATTTTCAATTTCTAAAGGATACAGCAGTTGAACTGGTTTCCGGAATAGTCCTTTAGCAGTTTTTACAACACAAGCACGAATGAGTTTATCTCTGCCATGTATTACTTCCTTCACAATTCCCATATCCCATAACAATTTTGATTTATTAGTCCCATCTACTAAAACAACATCCCCAATTTGGAGATTTCTATGCCGTTCAGGTGTTAGGAAATGATGGGCAGAATTGAGGTGAAGCAAATACTGTTCCTTCCACTTAAGCCATAACTGTTTTAACAGTCTGGTTTGGTACATCTTTCTCTTGATCAATATGTCCTTGTTAGAAAGTTTGTTCTCCAGTTCAGCAAAGTGAAGAGGATAGCTGAAATCATTCCTTCCGAATTGAAGAAAGTGAACAGGTGCAAGTGGCTCTGGATCGCCGAAATCACTTGTGGTGTAAGTCAGCGGACGCATATTCACGACGGCTTCAATTTCACTCAAGATGGTTGTTAGTTCTTCAAATGTGAGGAGGGCTTTTCCTAGGATTTTTCGTAGTGGATCCTTGACGCTTTTCACTAAACGTTCGTAAAATCCTCCCCACCATGGAGCGTGTTCAATAATATTTTTCCAGGTTATTCCTTTGTTTGAGATGAAATCCTGTAGATCTTGATCCTTTAAAATACTTGCTAAACGTTGTAATTCTTTGTCAGCTGCCTTGAAACTCTTTGCATTGTCGGAATAGACAATTTTGCAAGTTCCACGTCTCGAAAGAAATCTCCGAAAAGCTAGAAGGAAGGATTTAGTAGACATATCTGTCACTAATTCTAAGTGGATAGCACGAGTAACAGCACATGTGAAGAGTGCAATGTATGCCTTTGAAGAGTCATTTTTATCAGTTCTAACGAAGACAGGTCCCGCGAAATCTACTCCGATTATGTTAAACGGAGGTGCTTCAGAAATTCTATCTCTAGGAAGTTGTCCTGTCAATTGCCTTGCTGGTCTTAACATATATTTTTTACAAATTAAGCATTTGTTGATGGTTCTTTTTACTAACTGTCTTCCCTTTGGTATCCAAAATTCTCTTCTTATCTGCGTGAGTGTCAGCGACACTCCGCTGTGCATCACTCTTTCGTGTTCTCTCTTTATCAACAGTTCAGTGAATAATTCATTCTTCGGTAGAAGAACAGGATTGATCTCGTTGGGGTTGAAGTCGGCTTGATTGAGTCTGCTTCCAATTCGCAATAAGTTTTCTTCATCTAGATATGGACACAAACTGTAAATTTTAGATTTCTTTCCAATCTGGGATTTCTCTTTCAATGCCTTTATTTCATCTCCGTAATTCTTCTTTTGCACTTCTCTAACAAGATGCATTTCGGCTTCTCGTAATTCCTCAGCAGATAAACAGCCTTCTCGTTTGTTGGAACTTCTCAAGCTATGTATAAACCTTTTGATCCAGGCTACTATTCGGATGATCTTCCGAAGAGAACTGAAGGTTTCAATCTTTATAAGTGGCTCATTTGGAGCGGATGTGCAAAACTTCTGAGAAATGTTCATCTTTTTCTGTCTGGTTTCTGATTTTCTTAAGTTATCGTCTATTTCTGTTGCTTCTCTGGGCCATACATCGCTTTCTTGTGTCAACCAGGGAGGACCAAACCACCACAAACTGTCAATTTTCAGATCAGTAATAGATCGTCCTCTAGTCAGTCGGTCTGCAGGATTGTCACGCCCTGGACAATGTCGCCAGTCCATTGGATCAGTCAAACTTTGGATTTCGGACACTCGGTTGCTCACGAAGGGTTTCCAAGAATTCGAAGAGCTTTGAATCCAATGTAACACAATGTTTGAATCAGTCCACAAAAAAAGTTTCATGAAGCTTATCTTGAGAACGGACGTAACATGACTTGCAAGTCTTGCTCCTATAATTGCGCCCATGAGTTCCAATCTTGGTAAGCTTAAACGTTTAATGGGAGCTAATCTGTTCTTTGAAGCAACCAAGACAGTTTTAATTTTGCCGTCGTCAGTAGCGAATCTTAGGTAAATTACTGCACCGTAAGCCTTTTCACTTGAGTCAGTAAAACAGTGTAACTCTACCCTGTTTGGAAATTCATCCATCAAGTCACAAAAGTAATATCTAGGCACTTCTACAGTACTAAGGTATGGAAGTTGTTCACACCAAATGTCCCAATCCTTTTGCAAATCTTGTGGTAAATTTTGATCCCAATCGATGCCACGTTCCCATAATGACTGGAAAATAATTTTTATACGGACTGTAAATGGTGACAAGAATCCCAATGGATCAAAAATTCTACCAGATGTCTGAATAACAGTTCTTTTCGTCTTTTCCTGACATCTCACAAATTCACAAAGATTTTGATTATCTATTTTAAAGGTGTCATTTTCTGTGTTCCAAATTAATCCTAAGATTTTAAATGGAGTGGTGTCAGATGACAAATCAGGAGAGACATCAAATTTTAAAATCTTTAAATGTTCCTTCAAACCAGAAGAATTACTCTGCCATTTACGTAGGGACATATTGGCCTTGAGGAAAATATCTCTGGACTCGGTTGATAGTTTCAAAGCCTTTTCAACATTGGACGCACCTGTCAACAAGTCATCTACATACATTGAAGAATTAATCACAGAACAGGTGTCTGGGAACTCGTTCTCAAACCTCTTAAGATGATGCTTAATAACAGCTCCTAACAAAAAAGGACTTGAAGTCACACCAAATAGTACTCGCGTCATTCTAAGGATTTTGGGTTTTTCTGGAAAGTCATGATCTTGTGGAAGTTCATCTACCCACAAGAAACGTGTCACATCTCTGTCAACTTCAGCGAGACTTATCTGTAAGAAAGCCTTTTCTATATCGGCCACTACTGCGATCTTATGATTTCGGAATTGTAAAAGAAAATCGAACAAGTCAGAGTTCAAATTTGGACCTGGAACTAGAATGTCATTTAAGGATGGCTCACAAGGCGCGTGGCACGAGGCATCAAACACGATTCGCAAATTCCTTTTATCTTTCCGAATTACAGGATGATGGGGTAAATAGTATGTTAAATTGCCGTTTGTTGAATTTATTTCTTGACGTTTGACCTCCTCTACAATTCCTAAAGTAATGTATTCCTGAATGATCGCTCTGTATTCTTCAAACAGTGTAGGGTTATTTCGAAATCTTTTTATTAAGCTGTCGAATCTCTTTTTTGCGGTTTCGTAATTGTTTGGAAGATTAAATGTTTCAAATTTTGTAGGCAACTTGGTTTCATACCGATTATTTTTAAATTGAATGTTTTCCTCAAAATCTTCCAGCATTTGTTTATCGCATAATTTTCTATCAGATGGCTCGTCTTTAATTCCCAATGACTCAAGTTCGAAAAACTTCTGAAGTTGAATTGACGCTCTTTCGTCATCCTTATTTTCTTCCCAAATCGAAACATGCATTACACTTAATGAGTCATTCAGAGAAGCATTAGAAAATCTACCGTGAAGAGTCCATCCGAATTTCGTTTCATTCAAAACTAGATTTGATGATAAACGTTTATTATTTCCCGTCAAAACGGACCAATAATAATCGGAACCCAACAAAATATCTATTTGTTTTCCCTTGGCGCCCGATTTCACTTGAATGTCAGATAAATTAATTCCTAACTTTCGTATATTGTTATATACTTCCGCACTGGGTGTACTAATAACATCTGCGCAAATTTGTTCCGTTTCCAAAACCTCTAAACATAAACAAATATCCGATGTTGAGTCTCGCAATTGAACACGTAATCGTTTTTGTGTACAGATATGGGGCTCGTTGGCGCCGAATGTGTGAATTTTCAATGACTCACTTCCGATTTGTTCCAAACATAATTCTTCAGAAATGCTTTTGGTAATGAAGGATCGTTGTGATCCCGAGTCGAGTAGTAAACGCACATTCATCGTTTTGTATAATCCGATAGCCTGACATCTAACGGTCTGAAAGTATATACAGGGTTCTTTTTCTTCAAACGACGATTGGGGAATTAATGATGTTATAACTATTTTATCTACATCCGAGGTTGAGGATTTATTTACAGATTCCGCATGTGGTTTTCTTGTTTTGACTTGTTGCTCGCAAAGTGATCTCAAATGACCTTTGGAATAGCAAATAGTACACTCAATATTTTTGACTCGACACTGTGATTGTCGGTGGAATTTTTTATAGCATCTGAAACACTTTGCTTGCTTAAGAAGAGAATTTCGTCGTTGCTCTAAATCGAGACTGCATAGTTCTGGCAAATGTTTCTTAGAACAAAATGGACACAGAGTTTCAGTCAGGGTGTTCAAAGTCATCGATGAAGGGACTTTATGTTTCGCTGTGTTAAATGTTTTTGAAAAGAACTTAGTTTGGGTTTCATGTGTAGTATTTATGGATTTTTCGCCTTTCAAATTATTTATCATCATAGTTGTTTCTCTACACTCAACTTCCGTTTTGAGAAATTTAATCAACTCCATAACGTCTAAATCCTTTGAGTCTACAAGCCTTCTATTAAATTCTAGAACAATATCATCGGGTATCAACTTTAGCAAAATTGGATAGAGTAATTGTCCGTACATGCCTGCGGTGATTTGCATGGATTCTAAACTTCTCATTTGTGTTTCACAGGTATCATAAAGACGCCGCAAGGCTTTTGTATTATTAGAATTCTTACAGGGTTCTATGTTTAACAACTTACTCATCAACGAATTAACTACTAAATCTCTCCGGCCAAACCGATCCTTTAATAAATTTATGGCGGAGTCATAATTATCAGCATTAAGCGAAAACCCAGAAACAGCATTTTGTGCAACGCCACCCAAATAAGACTTTAAATAACTGAATTTCTGCACGTTCGTCAATCTATCATTACTGTGAATAGCAGCATCGAATTGTTGCCAGAATTCCAACCAACAGGCTGGATCACCGAAATATTTAACAATTTCGAGCTTCGGCAAACGAATAATATTAGAGTGTGAGTCATAATGATCTCTACATCCCAGCAAACCGCTCCCCTCAGAAAAAGCACCTTCTGTCACTTCAAGAGTACGTAAATCCCTTGTTTCGTTTGATGCAGTTTCCTGCTTACGGATCTCACTCATTTTTCTGCTGATCTTTTGTTTGCATGATATAATTTTGTCTTTATATTCTTCAGAAGTAATAATTTCTGCCTCGTATTCTTCGATATTATCGATACTTATTAAATTCTCTATTCTATCATTAAGTGAATTAAGTACTATGCTTTTTTCCATTAATTGTGCTCGAGTTTCATCCAATTCTTCCCACAAAGTCAAATTAGCTTCAGCATCTAAATTAGTAGCGACAGCAGTTTCTATTTTCTTAATTAATTTTGTACATAGCTGTCTCAAAGTAGAACGTTTCTGTTTCAGTTTTCCTAAATCTTGCGCCATTTGCGCATTCCGGTCTGGTATTTCTGCAGTACTCATTGTTTCGTTTTGTTCAAAGTCAGTATTCAAATAAAGAAAATTTCGCTTACCCGCTTCCAGCTCAATCGATCTTACCCTTCAAGTAATCCAAATAATTCACTTCGGGAACACAAACTTCACTTCTCGGCGCGATGCACCAGATTTTGGATTATTCTTCATCGAGGTGGTTCAGTGATTTTAAGATGCATGGGCAATAAATAATTTGAGCAGGAACAGGTTTAATATTCTAGTATTTAATGAGTACTATAATTACATATTTACAAACGAACAATTAGGTAAAAGTAAGGGGACATCCCCTAAATTCAGCACGAAGCTGATCGTTATCCAATCAATCATACAATTTTTGAAACTCAAATCGTTATGAAGATTTCAGATAAAAGGAGACAACAAGCAGCGCCATCTGCGCGTTTTGATTGGTTGCTCATGTTTCACAACACCCTCTATAGTTCATATTTGCTTAAATACATTTGTTTTATACTACAAAAGGATAGAGTTCATTCATGTTTTCATCTTTTTTAAACATAAAGTTCATTTATCTTAGATAAAACTACAATTTTAATGGTTTACATAATAAATTATATAATCAAATTAGTTATCTACTTCGGTTTTTTTACTTGCTTCTTTTAAGATTCGTTAAAAAATGAAATGGGTTTCGAACTTAATTAATTCATTTGTTCTTGGAGATCAGAGATCACTATTTTAAACATATTTTTATATTTTAATACTAATGACTATCTTTTGCGTAATTGAAGAGCTGTATTCAATTTGAATTAAGTTATCCTACACGGAAATGTAATTACACAAAATGTAGTTAATTAATGGTTTATTTGTTGAAAAATATACAAACTTCTCTAAAACAACTCTTCCTACGTAATTACATATCTTATAATTGAAGATTAATCTTCATGTTCAAATTTACATATCTTTCTTACGAGATTCCTTAATGGCAAACTCGTTAATAATGTCCTCATATGAAAGTGTTTTTGTTGTATTTGCCTCAATACAAAGTAATGAAAGTGAGTTTAACCGTATTTCAGAAATACTAGTTCGCAGATTGTAGCAGGTATGCACAAACTTATCCTTGCAGCAATGTCCAAATTGGGGTAAACATCTTGTAAGGAATTGCACCTCAGAAATTTCGAAATTCCTTCCAACGATTTATCAGATGGGTGATTATTACCCACAGCACAGTGATTTTTAAAGTGGATGCACTCTTCAGTGAAATCCGAATCCAAGTCATTTGTGTAGACGTGGTAAAGGTTGGTGGCCTTTTTTCTCAGTTCCTCTTCCATATCTGTATTGTTATCACACAACTGAGTTAAGAAGTAGAATCGGTCTTGAAACTCGTCATAGGCCATTTTTTTCTTTTCTTGAATTCACAAACAAAAGAGTCTACAATTGGTAAAAACGTATTTATTTTAAGGTCATCCCTGCTAGTAAAGTTAACTTCTCCACTTCGGTCTTCGTCAGGCCAAACTTTTCTTTTTGGCTGTCTTTTATTATCTTTTTCATAAAATGTAGTTTTGGTTATATACATGGCCAATTCCTCAAAGTAATCAAAGTTGTTTCTCTGTTCCGTAAAATATTCTTCAAGAGAGCCAAATCTCTGACCAACAAAACATCCACAGTTCCACTTTGCATGGCTTTGCTAACTTAATCGATTCTGTGAAGTACTGTGCTCCAGAAACACACCATAAACGCAGTCCCAAAACGTTCTAATCTTCGAAGTATTCCTCGGGATTCACATCTAGTCGTTGCTTTTTCTGTTGTGTCATTTGAAATTCCTGTCACATCAATGTACACTTCTTCCCAAGACTCTCGTAAACTTTGGCACGCGTCATCTCTTGTTTTGGTCAAAGCCATTTTTTTGCTATTAGATCTCTAGTAGCATCATTTAAGATCCACAAAGCTGGATCCTTATTTAAGGAAATTGCTAATGTTGGCTCGTTATTTTCTGTTAAAGATTGACTTTTAACATCAAATCTATCGGGTACAATCTGATTGTGAGAACTTACTTGTATTTGAGTAGGTTCTGATAACAACATGGCTGTTTTGGAACAACTCGTTCCAAAGAAAGCATTGTCGTCCCCAACAGAACCATCACAAACAGCTCGAGCACTTTCATGTTCCCCATTATCTTCTTTATCGTTCTTTTCTTCCACTGGCAAACTATTAGTTTTAAAAAACGTATATAGTTTTTTTGTTTGTTTCAGAACACGTTCTTGTTCTTGAAGTTTCAGTTTTGTTCGTTTTTTGTATTCAGCGCCACTGAGTCTCTACCTACCTTCATTCATAGTAGCTAGTAGGGAGTAGCCTACTTGTTAAAAACTTTACGTTATGTATTGGAATACTCTTAACTATAAAGCAAAATCGTAACAAACAACACGAACACGCCTTGCTCAACACAATCATCAACGATCCCGTTGTGCACACCGATAGACGAATGACAGCGTCAGACTCAGACAGACTAGACTGACACTACACTACTGACAGCGTCAGACTCAGACAGACTAGACTGACACTACACTACTGACAGCGGAGCCACTGGGCCTTCCACCAACAGTGTTGTCCGATCGAATCGCTGCGCTTGTGCCAATATTATCAAACCAAATTAGATTACACTACAAGAAAGTTATAACACAAGATTACGTGCTGTGAATTTATATTTTGTTATAGTTTTAGAAAGTAGGCTATGTAGAAGGACTAAATCATATTTTTAACGTCTGAAATACTTCATTTTAACGTTTGAATAAATTGCCAAACTGCCGCTCCTGAAAATTTTGCCGCTCTAGGCTGCAGCCTACTTAGCCTATTTAGAAATACGGCACTGCAGCTAATTGGACCATAATAGGCTAAAATGGATTGTCAACTACTATGAACATCCATGCCTATTACGGGACCTGATCTGAACACAGCCTGTTGAACTGAAGGCCAGAGCTTGGCTACCAGTTTGTTCTTCTTGTCCATTAAACTTCATTTGACCACATTAAACAGGCACGTGAATTTAAATCAGCTGATTTCAATCAAGTGATAAGTGATCAAGTTTCCTTCCTATATTGTGTTTGATAATATTGAAAATGAAATAACCATGATCAAAATGCATGTTATTTTTTCAAATGTTAAGAATTTGCTCGTCACACAAAAAATTATACTGAAAATCGACGAATAGGTGAAGAAGCTCAATATATACTCACTCAAATTGTAACTTGCATTCATTTAATGTTATTTGGTATTGTAATCTGTTCATGAAAAAATAAAGACACTTAGTCACAACGAAAAGGTTTTCTGGCAGTATTACAAAAGCCATTCCAATTTTGCACAACATTTTTTTTCGACAATGTTAATGTTTTCATTATGTTTTGAATATATTCTCTCTGGTAATTTTAATTTTAGTTTTATGCACTGATCCTTTGGAATTCCATTGCACTACTAGCTTAATCATTCTGCATTCATGGAATGGATTGGATTGAATGAACTTCTTGGATTTTTATCCCTCTTCCTGTTGAATTTCCCTCTAATTCTTCAAGGGGTTATTATATACATATAGATTTATATATATATATATATATATAGGTATATATATATATATATATATATATATATATATACACTTTGGTAAAATATTTAACAAGTATTAAATATATTTAGGTTTTATTTCTATTACCATGTATAAAGCAAATAGACGAAAGAACGAACACCTCAAACGTCGTGCTCGCACAAAAGAGAACGGAGCTAAACTAAATAATGTGAGCGGCACGAAGCCTCAACTTTAAGGCGTTCCTTCCGAGCCCGTTGACGCTCAGCATCGGATTCCAGAACTTTTATCTTGGATTCTCTATCTCTTCATCTCTCTTTCTATAGACGCTTCTATAATTTTTGTTGTGTTTAATTTAGGGGGGGGGGACATTTTGAAATTTTTTCGAAATTTTCCACACTTTGAAGTCTAAAATCTAAACAAGTATTAAATATTAAAATTTTGTTTCTATTATTATTTATAAAATGCAAAGAGACGTAGCAAATGACACCTCAAACAAACAAAGTAGGCCAGAATTAGCCTAAATTAATGTGAGCGGCAGTGCGCATTTCAGTGCATAATCGGATGACGTCAGCGCAAGATTAATGAACATTTACAACATTCTTTGTTTAATGCTCTTTTGAACGTGATCTCTTTCATTTTTTTCTTCTCCTTTCAAGTTATCAAATTTTTCGCAGTTACGCTTTTATGTGAATTTAAAAAATAAAGCGTGGTATACCGGTTACGAAAGGAAGACATATTCAACGTCAAAAGCCAATTCACTCATCTGATGATTGAGTATGTTGAGAAAATAGAGCATGTATTGAAGTGAACATTTATTGGATTAATTGTGATGAAAAACTGCAATGATGAATTTTTTATTGCAAGTTCAAAATTCCACTGGACTGGCATGTTCTGGGGATGCTATAACACTTGTTCTATGCTGTTCATAGAGAAAACTTCACTTTCTTATGTTATGTATAAGCCCTTTTTGGTGTGCAAGGAGTATACGAAATACTTGTCAATGCTCAGAGAATTTCAAAACTAAGCATTTTTGATTGAAAGTTTTTGTGTTTCGTCTCATTTTATATTTCGTCATATTTTTGATCACAAATAACAATATTTTCAAATAGCGTTATTTTTACAAGCTAAATATTTATGAAAAGTAAGAATTTTTTTTATGATTCCTTTAATTTTATTTCTTATTACTGACTTGATTTTTTCTGAATTAGTAAATTTGATCAAATTAATTATTTTGTGTGAAAAGAACTAAAGAGATGTCATACATGTTATATTCATGTATCAATACATGCATGAACAATTCTGAAATGTGTATGATTTGAAATATTTTACACAATAGGGGGCTCCGCCCCCGGCTCGCCAATCTCCGGTGATTGCTACGCAATCCCATTTGATTTGCCTCGCAAACCAACGCCCCTTTTGCAAGCGTCTTTCCGGGCCATGACGTCACAAAATCAGATAAAACGATCTAACGTTTCATCTCCGCGATAAAAAATGTGTACACGATCGCGAAATTATACTTTTCATCGCATCGAATTTATTTCTGAACCAACTGTAAAAATAATTATGCCATAGGAAAGAGCGTATTCTAAACTTTCATGTGCTATTTTGAAATTTTAAAACTAATAGTATTAAGCTATAGATATGACAGTTTTAATTTGTATCGGAAATTACTATCTAAAAATTCCGAAATTTGTCTGACCAACTTTTAATTGCATCGAATTTATTTATTAAATAATTTAAAAAATAACTGTACCACAAGAAAGAGTAAATTCTAAGGTTTCCAGTGATGTTTTCAAATTTAAAAACTGATAGTAATAAGCTATAGATATGGCAGTTTTAACGAAAGTGTCCTGATTTTCAAGAAAGTATTAACAGGAACCAAATTAAAATTTCTAAAAAAACTCGGTGATGTGTAAAAGTTCGCGTTTAGAGGTATTCTAAAATAAATTCATGGCTGAAGACTGAACATTTGTACCGTGTTTCGCTCACTCGCAAGAATTTTGCTTTTTTTCGACTTTGAAAATTAATCCACCCTAAACTACGTAATAGCCGCATAAGAAAAAAAATTATTCTCCATCTAGTTCCCTGTACAATTTTGAACAAACCTTATCAATTTAGCAATTTTCTGATGCGTACTTTCTGGGGAAACCATCTGAGAATTGAGCATAAAAAGCGAGTTTTCATTCCTGCGGCAGAAACTTCTTTTTAATATACAGAAGAATAAAAATTATGAGTGGTGTCTGTGATCCAACAAACTTATTTATCTAAGTTCAAAATTTTCACGTCACTGGTTATGGGTTACAATCAAAGTAACTGGCTTAGAACCAGATGAAACAATTTACGCGGTTCCATTATGTGATTTACTATGCTAAATTATGTTGCATTTTAATCTTTAAAAAATGTGTCCAATTATATTTCCTATTACAATAATGTTATAGATAATATATACTATTAATGTTTAACATAAAAATCACAAACCTACCTAGAAACTAAACTGATTTCATTACCTAAGGTCCAAGAAATTTAGACTTGTACAGGCAAGGAATTAATTTTAAAACCATAAAATTTGATTATTTTAATTTAAAAAAATCATGCTTTTTTCATACCAATATGGAATGATAAATTTGCAATAAGACATAAAACTTGAAATTTCAACAGGTGTCTGTAAAGTTCGTTCTATTTATTTTTACACTTACTCGTACTTGGTACTCTCAGATTTTTTTTCAGAACTAATCTTTTGTACACATAAAACTATAGGTATTGTCTTCTGTTTTGTGAATTCATTAACGATAAAGTTATTTTCTAATAAAAAAGTGTAATTTATAACAAACTAGCCACTGCATGATGTAAGGTATTAAGGTGATGTGAGGCAGCCGTGAAACAAACACTTCCTTTTATAGTATATTTAAAATTTGGACAATTTTGCATAAAATTAAAAAAAAAAGTCAAAATTGTTTTGTTATTTTTCAAACTCTAAAGTTTTCATCATTAGGTTTCTACTTTTTAAATTTACCCAAATATTTAAAAAAGTATTTTATATCGAATACAATATTTAAACAAGTTACAAAAAATGCATGATAAAGTCCTTACAGTTACACAACTTGAAATTTTAAGTTAATGGTAATTTAGGTATACAATTAACAAACTAGGATCAGGGGCAGTAGAGTAGTGTGCAAAAGCAGCCTCATTAATTACAAATCTTGTTAAGATGGAAAATATAACACAAATTTATTTTATTTCTTCAAAATGTTTTGCAATGTAAAAAAATTAGTGTCAATATTTAGTTGATCATAGAAGCCCTCTTGTTTATTTTGAGTCATGAGGCTATTTAGAAAGTTTCCTGTTTATGTATGCCTTTCCAAAGCTATTATATATTATTTGTTCTGCTGAAATACAAAGAACTTCTACATTATTTTTATTGTTAAATGTTTTTATATAAAGTGGGTAGAGCCAATAGGCTTAACAGCAACATTGGTGAAATTTCTTCAAAGTTGAAGATAAATTTTAAATCAGATATAAAATAAATGATGCATACATCTTGGATGAAGCATTTCATTATAGAAGTTTCTTTTTCATACATTACTAGAGCCTGCATTTGATAGTTATAGACACTGCAGTTTTCATTTAACTATCCTCTTGCAAAATTCATATACATGAATGTTTTGTACAGAATATTTGATTATTTTATTAAGTTAAAGGTAAGTTACCTCTATCATGTGGCTGAACATAACAAAATCCACCATTTTAATGGATAAAATCAGTAAGCATTCAAAATAAAAAGAGCAATATCCAGAAACAAAATTTATAAAGCACAAATTTATTTTTATTTCACAGCAAAAAGTTATTTCTTTAGATAACACAAACAAATCCACTATTTACAGACGTAAACACAAGAGAACACGAATTACACACAATATAGAAGATCATTAATACTTTAAATGGTAAATGGAGGCAAATTACCAAAAATCTCTTTTTTACCAACCAGAGGAGAGAGCATATTCTATTGAGCAACAGGAAAAACCCTAGCTGAATCTGACTCTCGATAACATAAAATATGCACTATGAATCAGAATCGAAACAATATAAATACAATACGAGTAAATGGGTACAAATATTGTTATCTACCTAGGTTTATATCCTGAGCTATACTGTTATCACCTGCTATTGTTGAGATTCAGCAGGTAAAAAAATTTGCTCAAAAGAATACGTAACAGTTCATAAATTTAAAAAAAGCCATGTTATTTAAAATTTTTATTTAACAACCAAAAAGTAAATTCTATTGAATAGCATGCAATAAAATGCTCACTCAACAAAATCTACCATTTGATTTAAGTGCAAAAAAAAAACATGTTTAAAGATCAAAATAGAAAATTTAGCATTTTAATAAAAGTGGATGCACATTTTGTTCTCAGATTTTTATATTATGAAGATTGTTTAGCCGACCAAGCGGTATAGTGGTTAAGGTGTATGTTAGCCTCTAGATCGAAAGGTTCCTGGTTCGAATCTGGATGTTTGTAAGCATATGGTGTAGAGGCGGCTGGTGCACATTAAATCTGTCGTGGTCGAAAGTCCATACGTTGGGTTGGTGTGGAAGTTTGGAGAGTGGGGTATCATTCCAGATGTTGCTTTGTCATCTGATCATGGTTCAAAATTACGTGGCGATACACTGAATGGCTTAGACTGGGACGGTGGTAACTAGTTGAAAATCCTGAAGATTGTTGGGATAAAACTTATGATAAAAGGTGATCCCACTCTTGGTAATTTATGTTGAGGTTTTTCTGCAATACAAGCATCAATATAAATAGAAATTCTCCATCATTGTAAAACTGGCTCAAGGGAAATGTTATGCTGAAAATACACTCGTGCAGAAAACATGGATTATGAATCATAAATGTGATATACAAGAGCATAAATATAGGTAGTCAAACTTTGTTAAGACAAACTTCATGGGACAGTAAAAATAATTTGTATTAGCCGTAGTTAGTGTATTTACATTACTTAGGTAGGGGAAGACGGGGTACAATGAAACATTACTTCTAAAATCAGTACAATTTGTCACAGAAAGTTGCAATTTATATATATGTTATATAACTATAAGTTCCAATTACTGATGTGATTTGGATACATTCGCACTTCTACAACATTAGCAATAGAAGATTATTGGTTTTTCACCATTGAAAGTAAGTTTCTTTACTAAAAGTAATTTTGTTTCTTTTTCCTTGTTGTTATATGTAATAATTATTTTTTCTATACATTGTTATCTTTGTGTTGTTGTCTTCATACCTCCAAAACCAAAATTGAAAAAAATAAATATTAGAAGCTTGAAATTTTTTATTTAGTAACCTCAGTACGGGGTACAATGAAACACTTGCAGATGGGGTACAATGAAACATGCTTCATTGTGCCCCGGGTGAATGCATTTACTTGAAGTAATATATCAATGGTAAATATAATATCACTGATATAAAATAACATATTACTGGTTGTCATTAATCTAAATAAAACACTTTTACTAAGGAAATGGCAACACCTAACATTAATAGGAGAAGGCAACACCAAATCAAATCAGTAATCATTTTGATAGCATGAAAAATTAAACTGTTTTTTTTTCCTTCTAAAAAAAGTACAGATTTCAATAGTAAGTTAGATTTTTTATATTCAAAAACATTTAAGAATAGTTTATTTATTTCATAATTGGATGCTGTGTAATCCAGGTCGTACAATCTCTATCTATGAGATATCTTCTTTGCTTGGCACCGCTTATTTTCATATCACTCCACAAAATATTACAAAAGGTTTTTCAGCAACTGGAATATGGCCTTTCAATAGAGAAATGTTTTGTGAAGAAGATTATTTGTGTTCGTATCTGTCACAGATAGGCCTTGTCCTACTGAAAATTATTCCCATGGTCAGATTAATGAAACTGATGAGCTGAGTAATGAAATTGAAGACCAGACAGACAAAACTCAAGAATCAAAAGTGGTGGATCTTGCCATAAGTAAATCAGAATCACCGACTGCAAGTTGATCAGCAAATGTTCATACACCATGCACTAGCTCTAAACCTGTGAGGAAATACATTTTCCCTCAAGAGATAAAACCTTACCCCAAGGCTGGTCCAAGAAGAGTAGGAAACAGATAAAAAAAGGGTTTAGTTCTAACCACACAAGTAAAAAATGCTCTGGTTAAGCAATTAGAAAGTAAAAAGGTGAAAAAAACTAAGAAGGGATTGTTTTCGAAACAAACTCTGCCTCCTACAGACTCTGAAGATGATGATGATCCGGATTATTTTCCAGCTCTAGATGATCACTGAAGAACTAAGAATGAGATATCCACACATAACAGTGACACAAGGAGTATCTGTATAAATGATTGTTTTAATCAATGAGGGTGAACTGAAACAAGGAAATATATTCTGTTGGAGAAATCATAAATTTAAAAGAAGTTGAATGTGACTAAAATAAACTATATAGGGTGAAAATAGCTTGCATCATTTGGAGTGTTTCATTGTACCCCGCCATACGGGGTACAATGAAACACTTTGAGACATTTACTTTTTGTTATTTTACAAGCATAAAGATATTGTTTAGAACCTGATAAAAATTTATTTAAATGGGGAAAATACAAGATTAAAAGTATGCATTAACTCTATTTTTGTGCATGCAAAATTGTGGATAGGAAAAAATAATTAGTAAATTTTGTTGCATTGTACCCCGTCTTCCCCTACTGTACAATTCTTGGCTCACAGATTAAATTGTATTTATCACAAACATTATACAAGTGAATGTCGATTATTGATAACACACAATTGAGCAGATGAATTTTAACTTTTAAAACAAAAGCAGAGCTATTTCTAAGCCAGCAGTAGCTTCTTTTTTGGCAAGCTTATTTCTTATCTATAGAATCTTTAGTTGTATTCTTTCTTTTCCACTCTCTTTCACAAATAAATCTACAATTTGGAGTCACTCAATGCTTCTGATAATTGAAAAGAATCCATTTGCATGTGCACACACACTTAAGTTTTGAAAATTTATTCATTGATTAGAACAACCAGCTTTCTGAGTAAATATTAGAATACACTTTTGGATGAGGATTAGAATTTAGATTGTATTAAGTGAGTTAGTCTTGACCATACAATAAGAAAGCAATCATATACTAATATGCGTGTGTAAAGAGAAAAATCATCAGTATTGTACCTAAATAGGTTAGTTAGGACAGTTAAGAAATAAGAACAGTCAAGGTATAAATTCAAGTGTATCAATAGTTATAAATGAAAGCAGATACAAAAATAGATACTTACCTAAATTTTAGTTCATATTTTCCAGGTACATCCACATTAACAAACAGGGCCAAAGGGTAGTGTTCTGAAGCTGAGCGTGTAGAAAATATGCATTACCAACGATAAACACAATATGCAAGAGCAGATAAAACAGTTATAATAACAGCACTGCATGCCATTTGCATTTAGTATAACAATATGAATTACCAGAAAAAATGTTACAAATGCTGTCACTTACCTAGATATTCCTTAAATGTGTCTTAAGCCTTACGGTCGTTAGCTCATATATTTGCCACATAAACCAATCTAATCAACAATCCAGACCAAAATAGCAATAGAATAAGCATTTGACAAGAAGAGAGCGTTCATCATAAGGTTGTTCTGTTTTAAGATGGAAGTAGAAAAAATAGCTAAAGCGAATTGATCTTTATGCATTTCAAAAAGCAATATGAACTATCATCAAAAGAATAATGCATACAAATAGAAGCAAATGATTTAATATCTTTAGTTACCAACCTCGAAGTCTGGGTAGTATTCCAGATCAAGCAGACTCAACAGAATGTACCATTTGGAAAACTAGTAGGAAATAGAAATACATGAAAATAGTAAAGAAAGCAGATGCAAACATGGTTACTTACCTGAATCTAATCCTTGCTTACAATTTATCTCCATCTGGATAGCGAAGTTGAATCAATAGATCGAATACGAACGAACACATTCTGCGAGAAAAATGAAAGCCATTTTGCCAAAATAAAAATGCGGTACGCGCCTCTACTACAAGGGTTGCTTATTTAATTGGCGACAGAACTTGAATATCGAAAAAATTAGTGATATCGCCAAAATCTACTGCCATGTCACGTGGACCAATCAGATCATCAGGGTTCATTACTGGCGGCAGATGAAAGTGTATATGGGGATCTGGCACGACGGGGCCTTCTGGACCTGGTGTAGGAGCAACAACAACAACAACATCAGATCAGAACCTTTAATCAGAACAGAATAAATAGCTACGATTTATAAATGCACTCATTTTAATCAAGCAAGCAAGTAAATCACAATAAACATTTGTTTGTATATTTCCGAAAATAGAATCGAAGAAAAAAGATTGTGTTGCACGAACTTTCCACTTTCAAAATTTCACTTTTCACTTGCAAAACGAACTTTTTCGTTTATCCTTTTAAAATTACGCATTTAAAATTTTTCATGAATAGTTTTCTGATGCAATCAAGCTGGTGGATTTCGGTTAGGACCGCCCTCTGTTATCAGAGCATGCTCACTGTGCTAATTTTCATACTTCTTTTTCTAGAATATTCAGAATCAAATTCAAAACATCCGGCGCCTTTAAAAACACGTGTTAAGTTGACAAGAATTGGGAGGTTAGGTCGAATGCATTTTGCACAATTTTATAGTAAGTAGAATTTGAAGAAAATTTTAAACGTGGTTATCATTTTCAGGATCATCTTGCTGGAATCACCTTTTTATTTCCAACAAATAATTTAGCACACAAAATATTTGAGAAATGCCTTCTAAGAATGGCTGATTGTGAAAAAAGAATGTTGCATGTGCAGCATTAAATTGGGATTTTTGTATGCCTACAGATGCGTCAGTACCAAAAACTTAACAAGCTTCAAAGGCTGGGCAATTAAAAAAAATATTTAGAGACTTCTTAAATCTGGGACAACGAGATGGATGTATTGAATTACATGGAAATTCGATGTTACGATTGCTAAATTTGACCATATAAATGGACATCAAAGTGTAGGCCCTAGTTATTTTTTTCTTGTGTATTTACACATCTATATAAATTTGATATTGCATCAAAGGAGAACATTTTAGCATCTTAGAAAAATGTTAGTGCCTTTTATGTCTCGTTTTCTGCTCCTAATCTCGTCCCTCATTGCCACCAATAAACTAGTACAGAAAATGTCTGAAATAATTATGCTTTATAGTTAAGGCTCGGTGGGTATGTGCTGCTCTTGCAACCTTGGAGTTGTAAGTGGTACAGGTTCGATTCCTGTTGAGTGCATTGCTGCCTGGGTGGATTTCTTTCTTCTGTTGATAATATTTCCTTTGTGTTTTTTTTTTTGTATACTTTGTGTCTAGTACAGCATGACCTTTGTGCTATAAAAATCCACAACCAGCTAATACGTTTATCTAGCTATGCGTGATTTCCACAAAAAATTCCAAATAATGCTATGTTTTGAATTCTTTGCAATCATGGTGCCAGGAAAAGGTCTAGGGGTATTTATTAATGGGGTGGGGGGAAAGACTTGAATGTGTGGCTTTATCTAGATTGGGAAATTGGCACTTTATGAGCATGGGCTTGGATGAATGAGAAACGAAACACTAATAGGTTTAATTAATTGCAGGCAAGGATGGCGGACTTCTCTGCTGATAAACAAGCTCTTCTGAAAACCCTGACTAATTTTGATTCTGATATTAGAGGTAATTTTTTTAATATTCAAGTATTGGAACGAATAGCTGACTGATACTGATATTACTTTCCTCATTAAATTACTTTGTAATATGTGAATGTAACAAACTATTCTATTTTCATATTTGAGCCTCAAACAAGTAACATCTATATTTCCAGTTGAAGATGTTACAGGATTTCCCTTGATATGTGAACAGAATGGAAATGTTGATGTTTTCTTCATTCATACTTTGGTGGAAACATGTTGCTCGTTTGTTGAACCTGATCCTGGGGCAAGAAAGCGTATGTTTTTGAGTAAGAGTTTTTATTAATATCTGTTCGTAATAATTGATATTTGATTTGTATTAAGGGGACTTGTAACTTGGGTTCCTACGTTAGTGCTGATTTTTTTAAAGCGTATAATCTGATGTTTTGAGACTATATAGTTTGTGATCACATTAATTATTCACAATCAACAGAATGATCTGGAATTTCTGGCCAACATTTAACTATGTAGTAGATCAAGTTTGATATGCAAATAGATCCCGATGATCTTGTGTAAGTAGTGAAGACCTGTATATGCACATAAAAAGAACTTTTTAATTTTAGTTTATAGAGGGGAATTGCAACCCCTTAAAATCTTAAATAAGAGGAATCTATAAAACACCATTATGATCCTTATTTTTTTTTACCTATTGAGAGTATTAACATGCTTACATTATATATAATTTAAAACATTGGTAAAAATGATAAGGTGTCCTCTAGCTTTCCCTGTGGGAATGATACTAGATCGTCTGCAATAGCCTGTTGTGTTGCTCCAGTGCATAGATGTAACCAGGGGTTTTTGGGGGTTCAAACCCCCATTCAGTTGAGCAGAAATTTTCCAAATACGAGTTTTTCACAAATTAAGCCTTTATTAATAATTACTCAAACTATTCATAATGTAATTCATCAGTGTTTTACTTGTGTAATAAATGAAATCAATAGTACATTAGTTAATAGGCGTAACCAGGGAGTTTGTATTCAGTTCATCGAACTAGATACTCAAATTTGTTAATGACGAGCAATCGGAGCTTTATGGCTATTTAATACAAATACAAATACAAATATTGACGACCAGCCACAGGCTCAAGCCCAACAAGGCTGGTCCTTTGTTTATGAATTCTCCAATTCCCACTGACTATCCAATTGTGTCTTAAATTCGTACACTCCCTTTGAATTAACTATATTTTCTGGCAACGCGTTCCAACTGTCTATTACCCTATTAAAGTAGTAGTTTTTCCTTAAATCCCGATTAAAATGTGTCTTATTCAATTTATACCCATGAACCCTTGTTCTGTTATCCCTATTGAAATTTAAGCCCTCTGTGTCCCCTTGTTTTACAAACTTGAAAAGCTGAATCAAATCCCCCCTCCTTCTTCTTCTTTCCAGTGTATACATGTTTAGCTTACTTAAACGTTCATTATAGTCGAAATTTGCTAGCCCCTTTATTATTTTTGTAGCTCTGTGCTGAACCCTTTCAATTGATTCTATGTCCTTTCTCATATATGGAGCCCAGAATTGTACAGCATATTCTAGATGTGGTCTTACTAAACCCTTATATAATGGCAAGATTATATTCTTATCCCTTGAAGTTACAGTCTTTTTAATATACCCCAATAACCTATTAGCCTTTTTACCCGCAGCTGAACATTGGTGACCCATTTTAAAATCCCTGTGAATTATCACCCCAAGATCCTTGACTGTTTCTCCCTCCTTTACCTTTACTCCCTGCAGACAGTACTCGGCTCCACTATTCCTGTAACCCATATGCAGAACTTGACATTTCCCTACATTAAATGACATACCCCATTTTACAGCCCATTCGGATATCTTATCAAAATCCCCTTGTAAATTTTCTATCTGTAACTTGGTATCCACTGTCCCCCATATTTTTAAGTCATCTGCAAATATACTGATTCTATTCTTGATCCCCTGACCTATATCATCTATGAAAATTATAAATAAAATTGGTCCCAAAACTGATCCCTGAGGCACCCCACTTATAACTTCTGTCCACTGTGAATAATTTCCTACCTGCACTCTCTGCTTTCTACCCAATAACCAATTCTTTATCCATATTAATGTTTTTCCCTGAATCCCCAGCCTTTCCAATTTAAACAGTAATGCCTCATGAGGTACTTTATCAAAAGCCTTTTGAAAATCTATGTACATGATATCCACACTGCTCTTATTATCCAGCTCCTCAGTAATTTTTTCGTAGAACTTCAAAAGGTTTGTAGAGCAGGATCTGCCCTTCCTAAACCCATACTGATTCTCTGATAACAGTCCCCCCTCCTCCAAGTATAACATTATATGCTTTTTTAACAGAGATTCAAATATTTTGCAAATTACTGATGTTAGACTTACTGGTCTATAGTTGCCCGGATCACTTTGTATTCCCTTTTTGAAAATTGGAGTTATGTTGGCCAACTTCCAATCCATTGCCACCCAACCTGTGCTATATGTTGAATTAAATATCGTGTGAATTACTTCCCCCAGTTCTTCCGCGCATTCCACTAGTACTCTCGGATAAATATCGTCTGGCCCTGGTGCTTTAGATGGCTTAATTCTTTTCAACTGATGTACTATTTCTTCCCTGTTGAATTTGCATTCTTTAATTATACCCCCTGCAAAGGCTCCATCCTTGGGGTCCTTTTTTAAACTATAGTTACCATTGAAAACCCCCAGAAAAAAGTCATTTAACACGTTTGCCATTCCCTCCTCGTCTTGAATTAATTCACCTCCCTTCCCCTCTAACGGTCCCAGTGTAGTGCTAAATTTATTTTTACCACTTGCATATGCAAAAAATTCTTTTGGTTTTATATTTATTTCCCTTGCTAATTTTTCCTCCAAGGACACCTTTTGCTTCCGACTAATAGTTTTAAACTCCTTTCTGGCTTTCTGATATGCCTCCATGTCCCTGTCGTTACCAGTGCTTTTATATACCCTGTATGTTCTTTGTTTTAATTTTAAAGCTTTGTGTGTTTCCCCTGAAAACCACATAGGGAGCAATTTTCTAGATTTTCCTTTTTTCCTGAACGTTACATGTTTTTTTAACACCATGTCTAACTTATTCTTGAATTCCTCCCATTGTTCAGAATGATGCAGTGCTAATAATCCCCCTTTGAATGTTTCCTTTAACTCTTCCCTTATCTTATGAAAATTTGCCTTTCTGAAATTTGGAATTATTCTACTATTGATTGTGTATGCTGACTGAAAATTTATACTTAATCTGATACTTCTATGATCACTTTCTCCCAGTGGCTCACCTATAACCAAATCCTGCACCCTATCCTCATCATTGCTTAAAATCAAATCCAATATTGCATTGTCCCTAGTATCCTCATACACCATCTGGTACAAAAAACAATCCTGTATCACTTCCAAAAATTCTGCCCCTTTCCCATTTGTAGCTAGATTGTTTGTCCAGTCAATATTTGGATAGTTATAGTCCCCCATTAAAATTAATTCTCCTTTTTGACATGCTTCGTTTATCAGATTGCACATGCCCTTTTCCTGCTCTTCACTACAAACAGGAGGTCTATATATATTACCCAGAATTAGTCCTTTGCCTTTGTCTGTATTCAGTTTCACCCAGACTGATTCTATACCCTCAGTTTTACTATTTAACTTTATTTCTGTACAGTTTAAGAATTCTCTCACATAAATCAAAACCCCACCCCCTTTCCTATTCTCTCTGTCCTCCCTGAACATTGTAAATCCACTTAATTCTAAAATTTGTGCATCTTCACTGCTTGCCCAACTTTCAGTAATCCCAATGATATCTATATCCTCTGCTTGTGCAATTCCCTTGAGCTCATCCATTTTATTTCTCACACTGCGAGCATTACAATAAAATACTTTTAGCTTATTTTTCACCCTTAGATTGCACTTTCCCCTTGTATTATTTGTTTTGGTATTGTTTTTCTCCCTTACATTGCACTTTCCCTTTGTATTGTTTGTCTCCTGCAATTTAGACCCTGTTAGTTTTCCTAAGCAATTACTGTGTACTATCAACCCTCTATGTCCTTCCCATCCCTGCTTGTATACTAGTTTTTTGACTCCAGAATATTCAAAACCCGCTTGCCAACCTCCCTATTACCTATCAAGCTTAAATGCAAATTGTCCCTGCTTATCCAATCCCTCCTACACTCCTTCCAAACATCTAAAAATCTAACCTCCTCCCTCTCACACAAATCCCTTAACAACCCGTTCATCTTATTGGCCCTTTGATTTAACCACCCATTGCCTAACCCATACCTAGGTAGTAATCCTAATACTGTTACTTCTGCCCCATGAGACTTAATGCCTCTTAAAAGTGTTTCTGCTTCCCTCTTAAACTCGACATTTGTAGTCCTCTCTACGTCATTTGTTCCCACCCACACTACTGCCTTTTCCTCCCCTTTAACCACACCTGCCTTAACTGCCTCAACTACATGTTTTACCCTGGCACCTGGCAAACAACACCTTGCAAAATTGCGCTTTTTACGCCCTACCATTTCTCCCAAAACCCTGACCATTGAATCACCAACCACTACTCCTCTAGTTACCTTATCCCCCTGATCAACATGCCCCAAGTTTACACATTGGACACCTTTTTCCACTCCCTCTACAGCCCTCACCTTCAAAGCCTCCAGCTCCTTCCTCAAATCACCCACCTCTAAACAACTCTTGCATGTAAATTCAACCTTCTCTGACATTTTAACCCCGCTCACACACCCCTTTCCTGCCTCAACCATATTCCCACACAAGTCACATTCCACATAGAACTCCCCACTGGCTCCCTCTGTCCTCATCTCCTTGAACATTCTAACTATACCCATGCTTATGCAAAGTAACACTCAATGCACAGAAAAAGCACTACACAAAATCAAACACACAGAAAAAGCACTAAGTCAATTACACAGAAAAAGCACTGCACTTGAATGAAATGAATGAAAACAAACAAGACAAAATATTTAGGCCCAACGAGACATACGTGAATTAGGCCTAACGAGACATACGTGAATTAGGCCTAACGAGACTTGACTTAGGACTATTTGACAAGTCAAAAACTAAGTACAAGTACTTTAAAAACAATTAAAAATGTTTGAACTGATAGAAAAAGAAGTAATACACTGCTTAGTACTAAATAAATGAAGAATAACTAAAAAAAACTTGAATTTCGCGGGAGCTCCGAAAACGCGACGCACACTGCTCGACACCTAGCGGCCTATTTAAACTAGATTATATTGAATAAATATTATTTTTATGCTTTTAATATAAATAATTGCACAACATAAGTGATATTTTTATTTACTTGATTTTTATGTTTAACATAATGTTTTTTGAAGAACCAACTAAGAAAATGTTTATGTATTTACCACAGCAAAAACTAGTGACTATATATATTTTTCTATTCTTTTTAACTTAAGGATAATCGAAACATCTAAAAGTATGCATTCTTACCAATGATGCTTTTTATTTCAATAATGTTAATGTATTATGTTACTGATTTACTGTTTTGTTTTACAAATTTAAAAAACAGTTGGTTTGGATTAACTGGGGTTTGGAGTAACTGGGTTGGCAAGATTTTGGTGTAATTCAAGACTGTCGTTAACAGTGTCGGACTTAAGGGCCTTGGCGTTAAGTTGTACCTAACTCCTACTCTTATTTAATTACTATTTTTTTTTAATGGAATAAAAAGCTCTTGTATGGTAGTTTGGTATCGCATGGTATTTTTTATACATACATTTTATTTAAAAAATACAAATGTCGCAATCACATACCGAGCACCATTTTTCTTTCCACTCTCAAAACATATTTTCATACTGTTATTCTTAGATTATCATAGTCAGAAATTCAGAACGGTATGCTAATGATATGAAACGGGTGAATGGACAAAACACAGAAAAAGTAATGTTGTGCCAGCATATCCAAGGAAATAAATGTTACTAATAATTGCACCATGTTTTACTTTTGTGTTCACAAATGATTCAATGACGTTCAAGTTAAACCCCATATACATCTTTTTCGATAGCAGGCATAGCAACAGATGCAAGACGAGTTTCTCCCATTGTGGACCATAAATGTATTTAGCCTCCGAAGTGCACTGAATGATCGTTCGACACTTGGTACACCCATTGGCAACATTAAGAATAATCGGAAAAAGCATTTCGAAGAAGGCAAGAAATGTAATCTTGTTTTTTTTGGAAAGCGAAAAGTTGATGTGGCATCACAATCTCTTGCGAAAATATAAAAGATACATTCAATCCAAAAATGATTTATTTAAAGAAAATCGTAGATTTAAATATCGTTCTAATGTGAAATTTTCTACAAATTTCAAAACCGTTGAAATTTTTTCTGTCATTAACAGTCTAGAAGGAGATAGAAAAGAACTAAGTAACTTCAGTTAAAAGATTAGTTTTTTTATCGTCTGCTGGAAAATCATTCCTCTGTGCAAAATCAAAATGGAAACAAAGAAAAATAAATTTAGAATCTGGGATCTTCTGTTGCATTCAATAATGATTAAATTTCATTAAATTCATTTTAAAATGTTCTGGATTAAATTTTAAAATTTGCAGCAACCCAAAAATTACAAAAAAATTTGAACTACCTGTGGGCCAAATCCCATTACTGTAAGTGCCATAGATCTGTCAGGACTTTGCATGCAAGAAACGAACAAACATACTTTTATAATAGAGATGCCACAAGTTTAGAAGTGAAATCTTCAGGAAATGTTTTTATGATATCACTATCATATCATGACCATGAATATTCTCATTCGATAACTTTTTTGGATGCAAGCACATAAAACTTTTTATTACATAAACTTATTATTTCAGATTTCACTGCAGTATATATATAGAAAGAGACATTATTTGTTCTTCCCTGATTCTGTCTAAGATATTTTATTCTGATGTCACTTGATAAAAATACGTGCATATGAAGGGATCGTGTGTTGAAAAAAAACTTGAACAGCTTTAGATAAAGCAGCAATTGCTTTTGTAAATCGTTATCCATCGATTTTCTTTTCTGAAAAGTATGTCATGCGACCATAGCAAATTTATGGTTGTTGCTGTTAGAATGTTTTGAAATACTGTCCTTTAAATGACCAAAATCTGAATGATGATTGCTTTGAAGTTAAAAATGTTTTTACCTGTTGTAAAAACTTAAATTGTTTTAACAGTTTTTACAAGAAAACAAGATCCGGTTAATGTTATATCCCAAGCCAGGTGGCGTTCTATTGAATAATCCTTGCTAGATGTGTTTCAGGCGCTTTATTCAGCAAGGCGCTCTACATTGCTTCTTTTACCTCTTGCTGCTGCAGTGCCACTGTAATAGTAGTTGGCTCGTTTTGGGTTAAAGTAAACCGACATAAAGATATAATTGTGTGCGTGTGGAGGGGTGGGTGATAAAAGTGACCAATAACACCTAAGACTACTAGCTTGCTTTTCACGTTCCCATGTGACGAATGATTCTGCACCAGCATGTTATAATTTCTGACATTACCCCTGGCCCTAGGGCCTCGGCTTCAAGTGACTCCCGGTAAGACAAACACTGGTTCTTAAACAATTTGTTAAACCAAACAATATGTTTCTCATGTATGATACAATAAAACCACATTGTTTAAAATTGCTTTATTTTAAATTAAAGTGGCTAACATTTGCTATATGCAAAATATTTAATTTTATCACTACTACGAAAAAATGTATTAATATATCATGTGATTTTAACAAAAATTTCCCCGAGAGATCTCCAGATGCTCCTTCTTTTTATTGGTGTCGAGTCCATACTTCTAGGGACTGACCCCCTCATTCATAAACCCTTGTCGCGCCCATGCCTCGTAGTACTACAATTGTCCACACAAACGAATTCTTGATACTTACACAATGAAATAGGGAGATCTTTGGTGGTTAATTTCCCTTTTTGACATGCATTTATTTATTACTCATTAAGTTCTAGTTTTACTTTATAATCACTGTTTCTTAACAGCTTACATATGAGAAGTCTAAATTCCTTATGGGGCTCTTTAAAGCAACTTGATTGATTACAGTGTGATCATTCAGCTTTATTAACCAGGTTAGAAAAGCAGTATGGGATTCCTTGACAATTTCTTTCTAGTGTCAGCTTAAGAAATCTTGATTCATTTTGTTACAAACAGGAGTACCACAGCACATCTTCTGTACTTTTGCTTTAGCAAATGTTTGAGTATTAAAAATAACATTGTGAAAGCATTGCAGTTTAAAGGTAAAGCGTATTTAATGCAACTGTGTTAGAATTTAAATAATGCTTTCGGACAATAGCTTTTTACTAAAATATTCAATAGAAATGTTACTGTAAAAAGTAAGTTATTTTTCTTGTTGACATTACAACAGTGATATCTCTAAGTTTCTATCAACACTGAAATATTTCATGTCTTAATCTCGTCATTAATATTATAGTTGCATGTAGTTATTGACAAGTATTGGGTCATCCGGAAAGCTCTGCGCGTTTTCAAATCAGCTTTGTTATTGTTTTGCTACCGCTGATAAGAAATGACCTTGATTGATGTTTAAATTCGTTCTTTTCTGCTTACACTGCATAATTATAGCATGTGTTGTAGCATAATTTTTATTTCACTGCAGTGCTAAGAATGGAGAACCAGAAAGTTAATCATCATAATGCTCTTTTATTTTAAGAAAAGAGAAATGCTAGTCAGACTTCTCGTAAAATGTGTGCTGTATACGGATTTGGTGATGTTTCCGATACCACAGTTCAAAGGGGTTTTTGTTAAATTGAAGCGTGGAAACTTCAGTCTCTAAGATGCCCGCTTAACATTGAGAAAAGGACTGCATCCCAAAAAGTAATGCTTTCTGTATGATGGGACTGCAAAAGAATTGTTTATGAATTGTTGTCACAAAATTGGGCAATAAATTTGGGAAAATACTATTCTCAATTGGCAGTATTAACAACAAAAGTTGAAACGGGCCAGAACTAACCAATCATCGATGTATTGTCTTCTAGCATGACAATGCTCAGCCCCACATTTCGCTGAATGTTGGACAAAGACTTATTGAGTGGCTGGGATGTTTTGTGTCACCCCACCTATTCACTAGACCTTGACTCCTCAGATTTTCACATATTAGGGTCACTTCAAAATTCTTTGAACGACCTGGAGTTCAATTCTTTGGAGACTGTCAAACAGCACCTTGATAACTTATCAAAATTAGCCTAATGGATTTTTTATTAAAGGAATTTTCCAGCTGCCAGAAAGATTGCAAAAGGTCAAAGAACAACAAAAAAAAATGAGTTTATGTAATTCAATAAAATTTTCTTATGTTTTTGTACTGCTTTGTTGTTTTTTTATCTTAAAAACATGTAGAACTCTCCAGATGACCCGATATATAGTCAGTACGCTTTTAAAAAAAATTATGAACATTCATAAGCGGCAGGGTTGTAATCGAGAAAAGTTTTACCGATGTGCTTCAAAGAAATCAAATTTAAATCTAAGAAATTCAGAAATCAAAATGTTTTAATTTCTAAATTTAAATGTTTTCTAAGTTTGAAAATTCACTATATAGCCGTCTGGTAAATAATCTCTAATTTTGTAAAAGAAAGTGTTTGCTTCTTGCACACAAAGTCTTGATGAATTCTATAGTGCTTATAATAAAGGGATTTGTCACACAGGTAGTCCAATATTTTTTGCAATTCTAGGGTCACTGTAAATTTTAAAATTCAATCTAGAAGATGTTGAAATGAATTTAATGAAATTTAATTATTGTTTTCTTTGGAATGGCAACAGCATAAAAGATCACATTCTAAATAGATTTCTTCCATTTTCATTTTGCGCGGAAGAATGTCTTTATTGTCTGCTGGAAACCAAAGTTTTAACTTTAGGAGATAAAAAAGAAATACACAACTAAAGATCTACGGATTTGAAATCTGCGGAAAATTTAACACCAGATGAAAACCTTATACGTTTGCTTTTTCTTTTAATAAATAATTTTTCAATTAAATATTTATATTTTTGCTAGAGATTGTGACGGTTATGCCGAATTCCTATTTGGTTTGCTTCACAAACCAACACCACAGGCAACATCATTTTGGCTGTTATTGTATTTCGCCCCATTCGACAATGACAAGGCCATCACGGTGTTACCCGTGGTGTTCATAATATTCATAATTTGGTTTGCATTTTGGCTGTTGTCCAATAGGCTATGAATTCGTAGAAAAACTAGGGGTTAGTGAACAGTGGTCACACCTGACCCCACAAAAAGAACTCACTGGCAATGCCGCGTTGGCCACGCAATTGGCTAGTGCATAAATTTTAACAAATTTTATCAAGTGTTAAAAATATAATTAATATATTAATTATCAGTTTGTTCCCCTTTTTACTGGGGTACAGTCCATACTTTTAGGGAAGACCAACCCCCATTCAACAACCTTAGTTACCCCTATTCTCCAGTGCAATGTAAATTCAGTTATCTTCACACTTTTTGGGTGCATTAAAATTTTATATTCAATCCTGTTTTTATATGTTGTAAAATCTTGTAAGGGAAAATGTTAATCTGTATTCCTTGTACCTTCCTCTTACCATATTCCTGTAATATAACATTAAGAAACCTTGAGGAGCCTGAATAATTCTGAAACAAGCTTGAACAGTTCTTTTAAATTCTGTTATTGTAATGTTTTATTCCACCTTATACTGTGTTCTTTTAAGTGAGTTTTGCTATCGACTTTTGTGAACTCGTAAGCTTGTTCTTTCATGTTAAACCTCTAATTTACTTGAGCATACTAATTGCTTGATTTCCTCAATATGTTTTATGAAAGCAATCAAGTTAAACAACCTTTTCCTGATATTTTAACTTCTCATTCTCATGAAATTAAACATTTCTTAAGTTGATGTATAAATGCTTGATTTTACTATGTACTATTGTTATCTATTTTATAACAATCACACACACAAAAACATGAAACTTTTTGTAATCTTTTGTCCTTTCTAGTATTGGAAGAATTTTTAATCCGTGAAAAGGTAAGCAAGTTTTTTTTTTAACTTGTATATTATGCTATTATCTTAAATATATTTCCTGACATTAGAATTGTATGACTCAAATTGAAAAGGCTAATAGAATTAAATCTCGACATTTGAATAAACTGAATTTCTGAGTCTGAATTGGTATTTATGGAAAAAGAGTGAAATTTCAATACAATTTACTTTTTCTCTTGTTCTATACTTTAACTTGCAATCTGTTTCACATATCACATTTGACATGCTTAAGTCATGACATGCTTAACCTCAGTCAACCAGTCCTGAGTGGTAGAGCCATTTGTAATAACATGACAAATTGTGCATCATATGGATTTTTTTCTTTCACTTTTTTTGTAGTATTAAAGAAATGGAAACAAATATTGTTTCTCTTGGGAGGTGCTGGCTCTTTTATGCTTCAAGATGTTTAAAAAATTAAGTGGCTTTACCAGGGTGTCAAGATTTAAATCACCTGATTTAAATCAATGATTTTTTTAAATCATTGATTTGAATCACAACCAATCTTACATTTTTATAACTAAGTAAATACACCCTAGAAAAATCACAGAATTTGTCAAATGCTTTGAACTTTCTTCACTCTTGTTGATTTTAGCACTAATGGTTACACCTCATACTGATGAGCTTTTTAAAAAAATGTTTGGCACTGGACACTTGCAAATAATCTGAGGTGTCTATGGACTAAGTAATCTGTTGAGTGTTGAGTCAGGGATTCTGCCAAACAGTAAAGTAAAAAATAAGTTGACATCTATTGAAAGTTTTTACAATGTTCATGCATAATTTTATGTTACAAACAATAAAGCAGTAGGCCTACATCTACGTAAATGTCAAGACAGCCAAAGAAAATCCACACAAAGTAGGCCTAAAGTACTTGCTACACCTTTAATTGATTGACCAATGGCTTAGTTAAAGTGATTTTTCAACTACTTCTTTTTAATTGAGACATAAATACAAAATAACACTATTAATGTGATTAATAATTTATTAAATAAGAAATTCAACTGAGCTTTCTATTTGAAAGGATGAAAGTTTAAACACTATGAACATCTTTTATTTTGCAAAATGCACCCTGAAACAGTGGCCTTTCACTTTAAGAGTAGTGACCCATAACAAATATTTATTTAATCAAACTAATTTAGGTCTCACTTACTGATACATTTGTTAGCATGATGATGTTAATTTATTCAAGAAAAACTATGTACGATGTCAACTTGTGTTTTAAAGTTAAACTAATGTTTTATCTTTTGCTCTTGTTTTGAAAATTCATTTTTTAAATGTATTACCATGTAACACACAATGATTTTTAGTAAAATAAATATTAATTTACCATATCACAAATTCTGATTGTTTACTTAAATAAATATTGGTTTACATGTCATGTCAGAAACTCAATTTTTTATTTAACAAATGTATAGGCCCTACAGAAATTTAAATAAAAAAATCCGATTTTTGATTTAAATCAAATAAATCCGATTTAAATCAAATAAATCCGATTAATTGATTTTTTTACACCCTGGGCTTTACTGTTTTTATTATTTTATGGCTTCAAAGTGTAGTCAAAAATTGTATTAATTCCATTCCAATATTTGGTGTTTAAGACTTGGGTGTTAACTTGGGCATGGCTTAGCTAACCTTAAATGTTTTTATGTTCTAGTTAGTCGACTTTCCATCCTGATCTCAAACTAACAAAATGATGGATTCTATTCTAGGGTTAAGGATCATAACTTTATTTTTCTTGTACTTATTCTATGTTGCATTTACTTAGTTGCAATGTAAATGTCTTGAGTATTAGTTTCTATTTGCCTTAAAAAATGTTCTCCCATTCAGCTTGTAAACCCAAGTATCAGATTTGAAAGTTTGATCGATGTTAGAAGAAAATTTGCTAGAAAGTTTGTAAGATCTTTATATAAGGTAAGTTTCTTGATAATCTTTGCCTTAATATATTGCTTATAACAATTCATTTTGTTTAAAAAAAAACTACCTTTGTGCTATAACCAGGAACTACACTATACAGTGTTTTGGCAACTGAACAAGAATGCTTGGAAATGCACACAATTCATGAAATTCTAAATTTTTTTAAATGAATGTAGGTTTGCATAATCTCCAGTTTTATAATTTTCCTTTCTTAAAGTCTGAGAGAAAAGTGTTTTGAATTTTATACAAATACAAATATTGACGACCAGCTACAGGCTCGAGCCCAACAAGGCTGGTCCTTTGTTTATGAATTCCCCAATTCCCACTGACTATCCAATTGTATCTTAAATTCGTACACTCCCTTTGAATTAAATATATTTTCTGACAACATGTTCCAACTATCTATTACCCTATTAAAGTAGTAGCTTTTCCTTAAATCACGATTAAAATGTGTCTTATTCAATTTATACCCATGGCTCCTTGTTCTGTTATCCCCATTGAAATTTAAGCCCTCTGTGTCCCCTTGTTTTACAAACTTGAAAAGCTGAATCAAATCCCTCCTTCTTCTTTCCAGTGTATACATGTTTAGCTTACTTAAACGTACATTGTAGTCGAAATTTGCTAGCCCCTTTATTATTTTTGTAGCTCTGTGCTGAACCCTTTCAATTGATTCTATGTCCTTTCTCATATATAGAGCCCAGAATTGTACAGCATATTCTAGATGTGGTCTTACTAAACCCTTATATAACGGCAAGATTATATTCTTATCCCTTGAAGTTACAGTCTTTTTAATATACCCCAATAACCTATTAGCCTTTTTACCCGCAGCTGAACATTGATGACCCATTTTAAAATCCCTGTGAATTATCACCCCAAGATCCTTGACTGTTTCTCCCTCCTTTACCTTTACTCCCTGCAGCCTGTACTCGGCTCCACTGTTCCTGCAACCCATATGCAGAACTTGACATTTCCCTACATTAATTCCTTTTAGGAACGTTGGAAATGTTCTTTTTGTAACGTTGTAAAAAAAATTGGTACTATACCCTTTTTCCAAATATTTCCTTGTTGAGGCACAAGGTTTATTTTCAGGATTGCATGATTAATGTGTTTGGCAGTGATTTTCTTTTGTTTGTATTTTTTTAGTATGTCTTTGGGCAACATTGTTTTTTTTTTCCAGAAGGTCCATGTTAAAGAAATGTGATATTTCACATATGCCAAAAATACCAAATATTAACTCTAAATTAAAATAATTTTTTGTTTAGTCCATTCATTGTCTATTAAATTTCTTAACATTCTATATTATAAATTTTTTTAAATCTTGTAAGATAAGTTATCTTTGTTAGAATTTTTTTTTCTTTTTTGAAGTAATGAACTAATTTCTTACGTAAAATATTTTATTATCTGGACCCTATATTCAAATTGTTTTCAATAATTACAGATTCGTTCTAGTCTTCACCCAAGCCCAAAAGATTTTGTTTCATCTCCAATGTAAGTGATCTAATCCTTATGCTATTAGCACACAAGAATCATGACTTTGTTGCACTCTAGAATTTTATGTAATTATGTTGATACATCACATTTCCCCTTTTTGTAATTATATCTACACCACGAGTATCTTTCAAGCACCCTGTGTTTTTATATTAAATTTGGATTTGAATTACAAGTTATCTACTTAACTGATTTTGCAATCTGCATGTGACCAACGCAAGATTTCGTTTTATTGGGCATGCTGTCACTTCCACCAGTCTGAAAAATAGTTCTCAAAACATGTGCAACTCCTGGAGATTCGCATTTCAGAAGGAAAGCTGTTTTCAAGCTAACAAGTGATACACTAATACTTTTTTCATTAACATTAATATTGAAGTGAGAACTTCAAATGATCGTAGTTATGGCTGCGATGAAAGTCTTCTGCTGTCCTGGCTCAAAACAAAAGATGCAATTGGCAAATTTTTCTACACTACTACTGTAATCGGTGCCTGGATGTAATCATTCCTTTCGTAGCATTCAAAGAAACTTGGCAACTTAAGGCACGCGATAATCAGAATTGGAGAAAAATTTGTTTGGAAGTATCAAAGGTGAGCTGTAAGTAACATCAGCTGAAGAAGCATTCCTATATGGTTTCGTACTTATAGATGCCCAACGAGATGGTTATGAAAACTTCCATCCAGAGCACAGTGACTTTATGACAGATGTAACTTTTAAAGTGTCAATGAAATCTCTCCTCCATTCCATTTGTGGATTATACACATCTTGTATGATCCTATGCAAGAAAATTTATTGAATAGCTCAACCCTAATGGTGTGGAGGGAAAAAATAATTAAATTCTGATTTATTTTAATTCATTGGTCCTGTGTTTAAATGTTAGACATGATATACAAATTACAGTATAGTTTTAGATAACATTACTATTAAACATAAATGAATAAAGAAAGCAAAGAGGTTAAGGAAATATAGCAGGACCAATTTTGAAAGATTAAAATGATAAAAATTATTCTTGGGCTTTACATTTATTTCATTTGATTTCAATTTCATGGATATCCATAGTACTTAAATTATCTTTTAATATGAATTTTATTTGACATTTCATTGCTTTAATCTTTTAAAAATTAGTCTTGCCATGTTTCATTAATCCTTTCGTATACTATTTATAACATAAATGAATGCTATCTGCAAGCTGCACTGATTTGCGTGTCTTGTGTCCAACATATTCAAACATAAGGGCAACAAATTAAAAAAATCATGTTGGAATGAAATCTGATTTTAATGATTTAAATTTTTTTTTGTGTGTGGCCTTGTATGTAAGAGTTTAATCTGATAAACTACACCTAAACTGGGCATTTCTATTTATAGAACTATCTGTCCAGCCTCTTTTTGGACCTGAATGCTCTGAAGTTCCAAAAACTCAAGCATGACAGGTTTCTGTTGCCACAATAACTTTATTTTTAATAAAAAGTAGGAATGCATTCTTGTTTTGAAAAACGAACTGTTTAAAATTAAGCTTTTTGAAAAATGTTCTCTGGAATTAAATTTAAGCGTTTTAATTTGAAGGTTCCAATTATATCTGCAATAGACTATTGGTTATTTCTTTGAACTTTCTGGTTGCTCAAGGTTAATTTCTTTTATGGCCAATATTACTGTTCCTTTATTCTGTACCCCACGAGGGGTACATCTTTTATAACTACTAGGATAAATAACCCGGCATACTACTGGTGCATAACAAAATTTATTTATTTTGATGAAACTTCATATATGTATTTTTAACTTACGATGCGTGATCAATGGCTATGGGGTATAAACCTTTTTCACCACTCTGTCTACGTTTGTTGATCACTGGCTATCTAAACCTTTTCCCACTACTATCTGTCAACTTGCCTTGTTTTTGCATGGTGTTTTTAAGCAATACTAGTAAAACATTATTTGGAAAACTTAATGTTTGATCAACACTGGTAAAACAATGGGCTGCATACAGCAGTGGTTTTATACTCAATGCAATTTCTAATTGAATGGTTTTTGGTATTTCATATCTAGTTTTGCTCGTGACATCGCACAACCAATCAAAACAATTTGAAACTCTGCATGCTTGTAATGTTCACAACCAATAAGCTTTAATAGTCACGGGAAAATGGAGAATCTAACCTCCCTTTCATTTTCTCCTTGCCTGTCCATTGTGGTTCTTCAGTGGTGAGGGCTCCTCATTTACACTGTCCCTTCGGAGATGATCCAATTGGACTCGTGTACAAAGGAGATGGTGCAGGTTAAATCTGCCTGGACCAAATTTCCTAGCAGATTTAAGTGCGGTGCCAGCTCGGGTGTTAATCTCCATCTAACCTCGGTTCAAAGTTACGTGGTGTTGTTGGATCTTTTCTTTCAGGGGTTGATCCCAGACCATCGCCAATGATCAGTTGTCTTGCTACATTGTGATGTTAATTAAATACCTACCCTTTAGAGATGTATGAATGGTGCTGTACTATAATTGGCTACAAATTTCATCACTGTTTTATGTTCTGAAAAAAAAAATTATTTTTAAATCTGGCCATCCTTAATATTGACTAGACCTTTCAATGCACTGATGTTAACATTTAACTAAAGTGTAAATGTTGCCATTTAGTTTGTTTTTATATTTATGAATATAAGTCTTTATCTCTAGATTATTGGATTCTGATTGTCCCAATAAGAAATATCCTAATACGTATGAGCAGAACTTTGAAGAACTGAAGGTTATAGCTGAAGGAGGCTTTGGAACTGTCTGTATGGTAAGATTCTGCCTGTGACTGGCAAGATTGATCCATTGCATTAAAACTTATTGTTCAGGTATGTGCAATGCCTTTTCAAATGTGTTATACGAGGGGTTAGGGAAAATCGCATGACTAGACCTGCAGAAAAGGATCTATGGCTCGGGCAGGAATAGTGGATTTTCACCTTGATCCATTTAATGCAACTCATTTCGACTGTCTCACTCAAATGGTTAGTAATGAGTTTTAAAGATTAAGAGAGTTATTAACGCTAAAGAGAGTTGTCAGCATAGTGGAATGTTTACAACTAGAGATGCCGAGATTAAATTGTTCTTTGAACAATACTTAAATAAGGGTGTTTTGATTTTTTTCCCCTGTAGTTCTAATCAGCCAAAAAACCTATTGAACCATTAAGATAGAAAAGCTGGTAACTTTTGTCTGATTACATGGCTACTTCTAGGCTGTAGATTTTTATTGTTTCGGTAGTCAAATGCATCTATTAATCGCCATGTTTTGCATGAAATAGGGGCATAGAATAAAAAGGATTGTAACAAGATTTTGCTTCAAAAGTTGAGCCTTCCAATAACCTTTGAGTTTGAATGCTGTAAATGCAGAATATTCCAACAGCGGTCCATGTCTGACATTCCCCTGCTGGGTATTTTTCCTAGCAATACTTGGGTTATAAAAAAAATACTTGCTGTGTAGTTTTATCTTATCTTTGACACTGAGTAAGATAGCTGGATAATAGTTTTAAAGTTTAATTATGTTCTATATTTCAATGTTTCTCATTTACAGGCTGTCCACAAAGTTGATTGTCATATCTATGCAGTGAAAAAGATTATTTTTGATTGTGAACGTGAAAAGGACTTTACAAAGGTAAAAAACCTTGTCTGTTTTGTGATGCATCTTTGTATTTTTAATGACTAGTGGATTCATTGATAGAACTTTGAAACAGCGGATAATTTTCAGCAGAACTTTATTGGAGTGCAAATTGAAATGACGTTTTGATTTTTGAGTTTAATAAATGTTTGTATTTCATGGGAAAAATGGACAATAAAATATACTTTTCTAAATCTAAAGTAATTATCTCTGGTCTATGTAAATCAAATGATAAGTTCATTTGAAGTTTGATTAAAAGAAATGTACATGTCAACTACAGAACTAACAGTCAACTGCAGAAAAGCACTGAAAGTTCAATACAATTTTACTGTAGTTCAAAAATTTTTTTTATTGCAAATTGGATTTTGAAAAATTGTCTAACAAGACAATGTGCTTTCTTTTAAAATTCACATAAAAAAAATTTTAAGCATATAAACGGAGTTGATATCTGTACTGTTGTTGTTGTTGTTGCCAATCCCCAAAGTCCAGCGGGGCTAGACTAGGTCCATGAATCCATACACCCTGAGGAAGTCCAGGACCAGCAATGGACTTCCAAGGAGATCTTGATGGTTAAGTCCCAGGCACTCCAGGATGTGGGAAGGAGAAGCCTGCTCAAAGGAGCACTTGGTGCATGTGTCGAAAGTTCTCAAGCCATCTGAGAAGGTCATAGTTCTGAGGTGTCCACTTAGGAATCGTGTAATTGCAGTTTGTCCCTGCCTGTCGTAATTAAGTGCCAAAGAGCCGCCGGGTCGATGGCCACGATACCTTTGATGCACTGGGGGAGTGGACCATATTGTTTTTCCCCTCAACTTAGCCTGCGAATAAATCTCAGTGTAGGTAAGAGGCTCAAGTGGAACCAATACTTCACTAGCTCCCGCCTTGGCCAATTCATCTGCCATTTCATTCCCATCAAGTTCGACATGAGAGGGGATCCACTGTATGTGGATCTGATTATCTATAGACAGTTGTCTTAGCTTATTGAGGACAGATACTCCCACCTTGTCTCTAACACCAGACCAATTAGCCAAGTGCTAATAGTAGTATGTAATCGCACACAGAACTATGGCCAAGTTTAAAATGGTTTGGAAATCGAGCAATAACCTAACATTACTCATATTTTTTTTATCAAGGCTAACAGATTTGGGATTTTTTGAGGGACTAAGTCACTATCTTCTCACTTGTGCTTTAGGATTGCTATTTTTGCAGACAATTATCTTAATTTTCAAAGTAATGGTTAATTTTCTGAAATGTGAGACATCAATAAAAATTGCTAATTAAAGCATATTTTAAGAATTTAACCAAAATGGTTCGTACAATAACAGGGTAAATTAACCCTGAATTTACTTTCGTGTAAAAAAAAATTATTACTAGTTTGGACTAATTAAAAAATGTGCAAGTCGGTTAATAAGATTGTTTCCTCTTACAGTATGTCTAAAGTTGTACTTTTTAAATTTAAAAATGAGAATATCTGGTATAAACTGCCAAGTGTTGAATGAATGCTTCTGAGATTTGCAAAATTGCATCTCGTAAAGAATTTCCGTGTACCAAATCAATAGGCCAACAAAGGATGGCTTGTGGATCATGCTGTGTATAATACATTCGAGAAAAATTTTAATTTAATCTTTTTCCAGGTGATGTGTGAAGTAAAGAGTATTTCCACTCTGAATCACAGAAATGTAGTGAGTTACAAAAACTGCTGGATTCAACTTCTCAACAACAAAGGTAATTTTCACTTCAGTAAATCTTTAAATAAATTATGTACTCCGCTTCAGATCAGAATTTCATCCTTAATGCAGGCCTCGAAATAGATTTTATAATACAGGTGCACCTTGTGTACCTAAGTTTTTAAATTAGGCGCACAGGTTATATTTTAGGTGCACATTTAAAAAAACTTAATGTAAGAGCATTAATGTAATGTAAACTACTTTATTAGTTGGGTATGTTTATATAGATTAGTAGTAGATAGTAAATAAAAATATTTAAACATCTAAATTATCCCTTCTCTAATGCACGGCTGTCGCAACATTCTCTTCAACCAAGCCATCTGGAAAATGTTTCGATCATTGGAATGTTCTGGTGGCAGTGGCACAAGTAAACCTTCCACCTGTTTAAACTCGTTACGGCCAAGCTATTTTGTTTTCGCATAGTGTGTATTAAGGAATTTTAATTACATTCCTTTAGAGCAGTGTTTCCCAAAGTGTGGTACGCGTACCCCCAGGGGTACGGGCAGAGTTTGGTGGGGGTACGCATTGCACCGGAGTTTGGTGGGGATATGCACTGTGCTTGGCTGCGCCTAATTATACGTTCTCATGAGTCAAGTTAAGACAGTCTTGTGAGGCGTGAGATGGTCCGGAGTGACACGGCGGAAATATACCACACTTCGTTACAGAAACAACTTACTTCGTTAACCCTCCATCGGGCGCAACCTGCCTGACAGGCACAGCTTTGACATGAACTTCAATGTTTTCTTAATGATAGATTTGAGTTGAGATATTGTTTACATGACTGGAAATGGCTTTGTAAACTAGCATACTTAGCAGATATATTCTCTGTTTTAAATTGCCTCAACTTATCGTTACAAGCCAAAGAAATTTCATTGTTTCATGTTCAAGATAAAGTGAACGCTGCCATTACATAACTAACGTTATGGCAAAAGAGAGGGTAATGGAGAAGTAGACTCGTTTCCCTCTCTTCATGAGTTTATAACAAGTTCGACCACTAAAATTGATGCTGATACTCTGAAATGCATAACACAGCATTTGGAGAGTTTGCAAGTGGTCTTGAAAAACTATTTCCTTGATTTAACCAAAAATATTGAATGAATAAGATATCCGTTTAACATTGACACAACATCCATGACAGAAGATGTGTCGCATGCAGACGAAGAGCAATTGTTGGAATTGGCTTCAGACGGATTCTTGAAAAATAAACATAAGGAGAGAACTTTAATATCATTCTGGTTGCAAATGCAAACTTTGTATCTGGTTTTAACAGAAAAAGTTCTAAAATACATCTTGCCTTTTCCAACTTTATTTATGTGAAGTTGCTTTTTCAGCGTTTGTGGACATTAAGGCGAAGAAAAGGAACAGACTATTGGACGTGGAACCACATCTCAGATTAAAATTAACAACCAGGGAACCAAATTATGATATAACATGATATGATTTATAATATAACTTTTATTTATATTTTATTATGAATAATTTTATTTCTCTTTTCTTATTATTTTGTGTATGTCACAAAAAAAGAAAAAAAAAAACATTTTGATTGTTATTAAAGTACATTCATTTTTCGGCGAGGGGTACTCAGCTTTACGAAAATTATAGAAGGGGTACACATATGTCAAAAGTTTGGGAAACACTGCTTTAGAGAAAGAGAGGTCGATACGAATATTTTGTTCCAACATCAAAATAACATCAAACAATTTTCACTAATTTTTTTAAGGTGCGTTCCGTGATTTCCCGTTAGGTTACACAAAATTAGGTGCACAATTTTATTTTCTTGTGCACCCGAGTATTTCGAGCCCTGCCTTAATGTTATATACACATAGTTAAAAACTTTAAAAATATTAGGCTTTAAAAATATGGGTCTTACAAAGGTGTTTCAATTCATTGTAGACTTGGTATAAATTTAAAACTTTAACATTTAAGTTGAAACCAATGTATTTTAATAGCGCAAGATTATAATGATGTCATGTTCTTAACTAATTTCATTCCTAAGAAACTTAACGTTAAATGGTATTTCAGGAAAAAAGACTGGAGATGGTGAAGAGGGTTCTCAAAGTCGAAACTCTGTTCCTCGACAGTCTACGGGTATTAAACAGAAAAATAAGAAACAAAAATGTGCCACTTTCTTGAGCTTTACTTCTGATGATAGTTCTTCACTCTGGTCCTGGTATGTGTGAGTTTAAAATTTTATACAGGTTACTTTTACACACTGTGGTATTTTCCCCATTATAGTCATACCAATAAACGTTGGTGCTCATTTCTTGGTACTATTTCCACACCAGCTCTTTGTTTTTTGGGTAACATTTTAGTTTATTCATTTGTTAGTTCTATGGAATTGCCAAGAGATGAAGAAGCAGCAATGCTGTTTCTTAAAGAAAGAAATATGTTCACGAAGATTGTTTGAATAACCACCTAATGAAACTAAAATGTGACTTGAAGATAAAAGGGTTAAGTAGCGTATTTTCATAAGCTTTCTCAAACAATTGGCACAATTCTTTGGTGTAATATTTAAAATTACGCGTTTTTTACTTTTAACTATTCTAAGTATTCCACCCAGTAGGTAGCTACATTTTGTTGGACGCTCAAACCAACCTCACTGGAAGAATATTTGCCTGTGCAGCACTCCCAAGTCAGTCTATTGTAATTTCTGAAATGTTAGCTTGTTAAATTGAAAGCACCTCATTTTTCTTTTGCTTGAATAGTGTGAACCTTAAACTTGAAATTTTTGATTAGTTTAACCCCTTCCGGTACGATTTAACTAAAAATATAGCCACTGCAAGGTCAGCACGACATTGCCTGTGGTGGCCTGTCTATCCCTTGTAAACGGCAAAGGGGTGATAGGCTGAGATGGATGCTTCCCAAAGTCATATTCACAGATGCCAACTAGTACCAATTTTCCGTAATTTCTACGGAAGTGAATCGGTTACTACGGATTACGAAATCAATGTTTTTTCTACCTAAAAATTCAGTTTGATTTATTTTTCACAACACGTAAATTAATTTACTTCTGTAATTTTTTTCGTTATTAAATTTTTTTTGGTAAATGGGAGAGTGAAAATTTTGTTCATAAAAACATTTAATTATTAAATTTAAGCAATTTTTAGTTATGTGATATAGTTCTTTCATACAGTTATTGGTTCTGTATGTGGTTTTTTTTTTCATGCATGATGTACCTTACTAATTATAAATATGTGTTCCATATATCTTTCAAATTTGTAGTTAAGGAATCTGCTTTAGTAACACGCATGTATCATTAATTCTCAAATCTTTAAGAATTTTTCAGTAGACATGTAAAAATTTAACTGGATTATTTCCTTTGGTACTGCTGAAAACTTCCATCGCAGGTTGGCATCTCTGTATTCAACAGTAATGTTAGTCGCATGATGAGTGTAGCTTGTCACTGTGCAGTTTGGCATGAAAAGCCTTGACGAGCTAGACTCGCCATTTTACCGAAGGGGTTAAGCAGCAAGAAGCACGGTATGTTGTTCCAGACATCCAAGACTTGCAACTATATCTAAGGTTGTGTCCAGGATGGAAAAAGTTCAGGATCAGTACAGATATGCAACCATTCTGGATTTTTCAGAATGATTACGGAATTGCTCCTTTCATTACAGTTTTGTGGTCGGTAGTGAGTTTATAACAGAAAATCTTGCTGAATAGGTTTGCAATCTTTGAATCGTTTGTACAAATGACTATTTTTTTTTTCAGTTCTATATTTTATCAAAATTGTCAATGAACTAACATTTTGCCTAGTTTTTTGCTTCTAAATTGAACTTTTAAGAACGTTTATAAACTAATTGCATTCAAATGACTTTTTTAAATCGACATTCTAGTTGATTTTTCAGTTTTTTTAACATTACAAGTATTTGTTTCAAATGCAATGGCTGCAGAAGCCAAAATGAAAATGTGTGTGTGAAAAACTACGTGCTTTGAAAAAAACATGATTAAATGATGAAATAAAATGCATGATTGCCGAAATGTAATCAGATTGGCATTGCTGGGGTAGTTATGAAAAATTCTTTACACCTTATAGAAACAAAAATTAGAAGTTATAAATTCCATATCCCAGTAGACATTCAATGAAAAGTATCAAGTTTCCAAATTACAATTAAAGTTGTCTGTACTAACTTTAATTTGTCTTGCAAATTATGTGCATATTGTTGGTACCATTATCCAGCATTTGGATTCTAAGGGGTTCTGAAAAATGTTTTTGTGCTGAATGCCTTCTAGTTTTGAAGGATCTTCATTGTTTACAATGTGAAATTTTTAAACATGATGTATAAGTTGTAGAAACTTATTTATACAAGATTTTGTACAAGAAGGAAGTTTTACTCGACCTACCATAATTTGAAATTTTCACCTCTAAATTTTTTACATCACCAAAACCTTGTATAGGTTTCTAAAGTTTGTGAAAATTAGTTTTGATACAGCACATTACATTTTAAATTAGTTGTTTGATGTGCCTAGTAAAAACTATGAAGAAACAATAAAATTCTTAAGCTAGCAGAGTGGTATTGATAAATTTTGTTACAAATTCAAATCTTGAATTATCAGCTATTTGTAATCTAATGTTGTAATGTAATAATGTAATCTAATGTTGGTTTTATTGACTGTTATGGCAAAAAAAAATTTCGTAGTGCAACAAATCCCGAAAGAACTCTTAAACAGTTTAGAATCCTTGCTTTTAATATTTGTAATTTAAGATAAGAACAATCTAGTTGACATATTATTTAAATTAATCAAACAACTCGCTGGTAATAAAAAATATTTCCTTGTAGCCCTACAAGTTCAAAGGTGCGAAATAGTTGTGAAGATAACTTGTTTGACGACAAAAGTAAGCCAACAAATTTATTGCATCAAGTTCTGAACTGCAATTTTGACAAAACAAGGGCTTCTACGCCTTATGGTACAAATGAATCTTCAGGTAGCTGGGTCAGTTCTGGACATGATCAAACATCCTCTGAATTGGAAAGTGATCAGAGCATAGTATTCTGCAATTCTTCCCAGAATATTTCTACATGTAGCTCTGTCTCTAAATGTAGCAATCAAAATGTGGTATTTAAGAAGACTGCTGCATCTGAAGATGGGACCTCCAGTTCCGAGCAGGAGCAGTCCTCTGAATCGGAGAGCGATCAAAGCATAGTGTTCCTGGATTCTTTTCGGAATGATTCTGAACGCAGCTTGGTCTCTGCATGTGACAACCTCAACATAAAAAGTTCAGTTTCAAGCTCTGCATCTGGAGGTAGCTGGGCCTCCACTCCCGTACACAGTCAAACGCAAGAGCTGGAAAGTGATCAAAGCATAATATTCTGCAATTCATACACAAACGATTCTGTACTGAAATCGGTCTCTGCACGTAGGAATCTCGACATTAAAAGTGGTGTATCGGGTAACAAAAATGCATCTGTTGATTGCTGGTCCTCCTGTTTAGAGAATGAGCAAGCATCTGAATTGGATCAAAGCATAGTGTTCTGCGATTCTCCTAGGAATGATTCTGCTTCTGCCATTAACTCAGTGTTGGGAAATGGTGGCTTCAAGATGAGTGTTTCTGCTTCGCATAGTAAGACTTCATCTGCGACTAGCCGGATCTCTAATTCTGCACAAGATCAAATGCCCTCTAGGTCTACGACTGACGACAGCATTGTCATATTTGATTCTACCAAAAATGGTTCATCTGAAAGTTCCTGGGCATTTAAAATTGTAAGTACATTTATATTACACATCTTGTACTGTATTTAGTTTTGCCAGTTGCCTTTATAGTGACCATTAGATACATGTATAAAAGTATGGAGGCTTTGCCTTCTGTAGTTCAATTCTTGCTTTGGTTGAGTTGCAGCGCCCTCAGGGACATGCCTTCTTCAAGTGTTTGTACGGGCTTCACAACCCCAAGTATCAGAGTGATCTTTTTCATATTTCTCCCCTTTTGCCTTTTCTTCTCTCATTGTGATTCCTCTTCTGAGCTTTGGGTTTTTTAATGTATTGATCGATGCTCATAGATCTTTAAATTCATTCCGAGGAGTAGTATTGAGCCTGTTTTATTATATACATCACAAGAGATTTTGGAAAATCTACGAAATGAAGAGGTTTGTGGAGTACGTCGGATCGCCATTCGTCGTACAGATGGGAAGATACTTCCCACTAAACACCTGAATCTAATTTTTGGTAACCCTAAAATACCGTCCAGAATAAAAGCTGGGTACCTTTGTTGCCAAATCTGTCCATTTATCCCGAAAACCCAGCAGTGTTTCAACTGGCAGAGATTCGGACACGTGACCCTCATGCCAAAGTTTTGCAAATGCGCCCTCTGTGGGAAAAGTAGGGCCATGAAGCTGATGCATGCTCTGTTAATCCCCATTGCATTAATTGCAGTGGCAATGATCCAGCTTACTCCTAATCCTGCCCTAAATAGGCATTTGAGAAGGAGGTACAATCAGTAAAAACTCTCCAAAACCCATCTCTTTCCTGAAGCCCGGAATCTAGTGGAATCTAACACCAGTGACGGGGAATTCGTATCGCACCCAGGTAAGAAAAGTGACAACTAGGAACTGCAGAATTTGAGAAACATTAACTTAAAGGATACTCTAAAACTTGTGTTAAAATAGTATAAGCTTCTCTTAAATTTTAGGTAAGTATTTGTGTCTAAATTCTATTATATTCTATAGAATAGGTAACTATTATATTCTATAGAATAGTAATATAACATACTGGGGCACCTCGCATACTTTTCCATGACATAACGTCAAAGTTTTTATTTCTCAAGTTGTGTCACTTTTCTTGCCGGGGTGCGATATGCTTCTGTAACTTTAAAAAAATCAACTACAATAGCCATTCAAACTGAATTCGGTTTTGAAATCAATATTCCTAACTTTTTTGAGTGCTACCTATACCATAAAAACCTGTAACTTCAAAATACAAACCATTGTATAACCATGCAGCCAATCTACTTTTGATCCTTCCTTTGAAAGTCTTGAGGACAGTACCACTCGGATAACAAAACCATCCCCACAACCGTCGTTGAAAAGTAAAAGTAAGCATCGCACCGTGAGACTATAAAATTCCTCGTCTGATTGCTTAGGACAGGGAACCTTGCCTCCACACCTCGGGGAATCTCGGAGGATGGCATAAACGTTGATATGAATATCTCAAGCAAACCAGAGTGACCAAGAGCTGCTCTTACTCCTAATAAACAATGGCTAGATATACTAAACTTTAATAATTATATCTTGTCACCAAATGTATATAGTTGTCATTTTCATATATACAGGGAGGTTATAATTATAAAGTATCTCTGTTCAGAGTACTAGTGAAAAAAACAGTGGTCATACGAATGCCAAATCTGTGTGGCATACATTTCAGAGCCTGGGAAAACGAATGGCGGAAAAAAAAATATTTTGTATTGAAAATGAGAGAGGTGAAGAGATAGCGCTGCGAACAGTCCCTAGTATAAAAAAAATCAATAAAATGGCTTCGCAGTCGGGATAGACATTAATTACGAATTACAAATGGTATAAGAGACCATCAACTGTCGTAAACCTTGAATATGAAATTTAGGTAAGCATTTTGCAAATGTTCCATAGGGCATCAATAAAAAAAGACATCATTTTATGCAAATTGTTTGAACACAATTTGCTATATAACGAGTTCAAAGCTTTGTGGAAACATTAGATGATTGCTATGGGACTCTCGTTGCCCGACCCTGCTTTGTTATTAAAGTTATTTTACAAGAATTACAAAGACTCTGCTGGTGCTCTCCATGAGTACAGACATTTTTAATTGATGCATACAGGTCCTCTGACAGAATGTGGCACATGGAGAATGGTTCAAAGCTTTGAAAAGATGAAGATTCTCAGTTGGACGAGGACGAAAACTTGTGACAACGCAATTTGCTGAAGAGGTTGCAACAGCTATTGTTGAGCAGACCGGGTAGAATGAGGCAATAAATTAGTGCTCGAGTTGTAGCAAAACAATTGGATTTGCCCTACGCAACAGTACAAAAGTGTTTTCGGAAATTTTTATAAAGTTATCCTTGTCTATCTTGAAATACTCTTTATAAAAATGGTTAATGCAGCTTTTCTGAAAATCATAATTTGGTTCCTGATACATTAAATCATCTAGAATAGAGCTGTAATTTAAGACATCCTGCTTGGATGGAAATGATTCCAAACCTAACCCAATCCCATTGGATTGTCACCAGTAGCCCATTGTGTTGCTTCAGTGCAGTGTAAATGGGTTTTGCATTTCTTGAAATTGGTGACTACATGCATGAAAATGATCCCACATCAACTGGTGCTAAAATTTGTAAGCATAACAAATTCAGTTAGATCTTTGCTTCAATTGCTGGCATTGAAAAATAATATTCAAAATTAACTTTCACTTAATTGAAGCACTTCTGACGGGCTTGAATCGTATTTCTATATTTTTCCTTCTCAAATTAAATTGAATGTGAAAGCAAAAACATAACTATGTTTGGGGCACCTATAAATTTTCTTTACTGTAGCAACCGCTTTGAGAGGTCAGAGGTGCCGATTTGACAAAACCTAGTCTCACCGGCTCATGTTTATAACTAAGCATTTCAGTCTACAGCTCTAAGTGTTAGAATCTCTCAATTACTAGAAACTCGGCCTTGCAAAATCAAACTATTTTTTACTATAAGAATATATTCATGAAAATGAAAGACTTTTGTTTCTTGGATCTGCTAATATTATACCTGAAGGATTTTGCAAAGTAAGTTTAGCAGACATATATATGTAAAACTTGTTTTAATTTGAAGTTAAACATGTTGGTTGAAACAATTGTATTTGTAAATATTGAATGAAACTTGAAATTTATACTGTACTATTCTTGTATCTGTAATTTTTCTTCTCTTCAAACAGAAATTTAAAGCCATGCTCTGCATTCAAATGGAATATTGCGACTGCGATCTCAGGCTCTGGCTTGATCATAGAGCAAAAGGTAAAACAGCCATCAGTTTCTGGGTTTCCATGACCTTAAAAAGGCCTTTCCCCATTTTAGTTTGAAGGGCATTTAAAATATCCCTTACAAGACACTGTTTTATTTCACTATATGAAGAAAGTAACGTAAAAAAATAGAGCACCTTCAAAGCAGTAATTGAAATCGTAATCAAATGTAAAAATGCTTTGTCGATGTAAAAGAGCGTTGGTCATTTTCCGGTGGAACGAGACAGTTACCACCATTATCAAGAAAGGAATTGCATTTAAGTTTTCTAGAATAGTGTTGCCACAACTCTATCCTTTCCAGGCTGCACGTAAAGGCTGAGATCATTCACTAGTGTAAAAGTAAATTACTTTAATGTTCAAGGAGAGAATAGTTCCCCAACATTATATATACACTGCCTTTGCTTCTTTCCAATCAAGCTGAGAAAATTGCCAACAGTGTTAAATGATGACAGATTTGTTTATTTTCTAATTTTTTAACATGACCATGTACAACCAGAATTCAAAAGCTCGCAGAGTTTGACCAGCATAACCCACACTGCATGTACAGTTTATGTGATATATTCCATACCTTTTGGTGGTTTGATAAGATCTTTAATAGATTGGAAGCAGATCTTTTTATAGGATGAGAAATTACTTATTAAAAATTGAGATGTTTTAAGAGTTGTGTAAGTGGAAATAATAAGATTAAGTGTCATTGGAAATGGAGGGCTTAGTATTTATAGGTAAATTTAGATTTTTAAAACTGTCCATAAGGCTTGACCTAGAACTCGTGAAAGTTGACCTTTTTAGTAAATAATGAAAACTAACCTTCAAATGGATTCATAACTTTATTTACTTAGAGAGTGGGAATCTAGAGTTTATTAGAAACTAATATTACTTAATGTATAATTATTTTTTGCAGGTGATACATTACCTTTTCAGAAGGATGTAAAAGATATTTTCAGAGAAATCGTAAGTGGAGTCGCTCATATTCATTCGAAATCTATCATTCATAGGGACCTGAAGGTGAGTTGCAAGCGTTTCATATTGGACGTACTAGGTTAAAGACCCACGAATGCTTATTTTGTCTATAATAACTTTAAGTCCTACAACTGAAGAGTGGTATTTCTATACCGGCATTTATGGCTTGGTAAAACTGCCTAATTTATAAAAGAATGTAAAATGGAATTGTGAACTGACCTAGTAACTAATCTTGTGTGTGCCTTTTTGAAGTGCATTTTTTTCCCCTACTCATATTTTTATTTCATTAAATGATATAAATTTATTGATATATGTACAACTTCTGATCGTAAGGTCTACAAAATAACAACTTTCTCTCTTGACCTCTAATTTCCCAAACAGCATTTTTGCAGGAATTTGTAAAAAAAAATCCATTTTTAAATAGCTGCTGTTGCAAAATTGTATACTCCTAATTAATAAGTTTTCCCCTTTGTGTGAATCATAAATAACTTAAGCATTTACTGATGATTTTTTAGAATATTTTTAAATTTGATTTTAACAGACTTTTCGGGGAAACTTCGTGTAGGCTATGTATAACCCACTGGTATTTACTATGTTCAGAAACAGCTGACATGTAATACAATCTGTTTGCATTTTCAGCTAATGCCCAAGTTTAATACTATTTAACTTATGCAAACCTGTTTTTATATTGGGTTTTTACAATATTTAAAATGATTTGAATTTTCAAGGTGTCTACAATTTGGTAGTATTGATATTTTATATTCAGATATATTCTGAGACTTTAATTGTATAGTCATTAAACTGATAATTTCTTAAAAGATTTGGCTAAAATGGGCCTCTAATAATCCATTTGGACCAGCTTCTCATTATTGGACCTTTCACAGTGAAATTTAAATGTACTTGTATCCAAGAATAAATCTGGAACCCAAAATTGTCTCTAATTTGTCACTATCTCTTATGATTTATTTTGTATTGTATTAAATTTCTGTATTTGGTGAATTTGCTGGCTTAAAAAATGACATGGGTTTTTAGAAAATGGATCGGAATGCAAAATCGAGTTGGAATATCAAATCCTACTCGATAACATGATCCATTTCATTGCAAATTTGCGTTTTATATCTCACTGGTTTCCATGAGAAATTGCTCACACAAAAAATATTAAAACTTGTTGTTGATGCAAGAAAATGAGTATTAACTAATTTTATGATATAATAGGGTATTAACTGTCAAAATTCTGTTGGGACTTTTAGAGCCATCCTCTGTCCCCTTTGCAAACTGGATGAAATAACTGATCTTGGTACTCCAATAGGATACAAGTGTTTCTGTAGTTAGTAATGAAAAAAGTAAAACATGCTGAAGGTAGGCCAGGGTAAAATGGAAAAGCAAGTACCTTGGAGTCGTGATTCTTGTACATGCCTAAAGATGTGCCCCTGAGAAAGCGTTTTAAAAAGGGAAGCGAACTAATTTAGCTTCCAACAGGTTGCATGATCAGCAGGTTTTGAACTCCTGTTCATTATGTGTTGCTTCATTTTTAATAGATTTGCTTTTCTGTAGTTGAGTGTTTTAATTCTGACAATTGATGCTTATTTTCTTGTCTCTTTTTTTTTTTTTTTACAGCCTCAAAATATTTTTTACTCTGTAAAAGACAACTTTATGAAGATTGGCGATTTTGGTCTGGCAACACTGGGTCACTCGTCTCCTAATCGCCAAAGAGTTGTTTACCAACATTTTACTTCAAATCTTGGGACATGTCCTTATGCAGCACCTGAGCAAATGAGAAAACATAATTATGATGATAAGGTGTTTATTTTACTTGTTCTAATTATATGCAATAATGAGTATTGGGTTGGTCTTTAGTATACAATTGACCCTCGTTTTGTTGAATCCTATGAAAAAGAAAAGTTAGTTGACTAAAGGGACAACATTTTGATCCTATTTATCGACCTTTGATTTTGCTTTAAGCTTTCAGTAAAAACAATCTTAGCAAATCCTATTTTCATGTCATTTTGTTATGTCGTGACACATTTGATTTTCATGTTTCAATGTTTTTACTTTCTCGAAAACAATTTGACAATTTTGTCTATTCTAGAAATTAGTAGCTTAAACTTTTAATTTTTAAGAAATTGCTGTATTTTTATTCAGTTATGGTAATTCTTTTACTGTAATTAGTATTTTTAAAAATGATGTCTAATATTTCTTAATGTAATGTTTGTAGTGTTTTTAAAAAGTTGTCATGTCAAAAACATAACTATCTTAATTTTAAAATATTTTCTTTTTTTATTAACATTTAAAACAAGTTAAATAACTATTAATTATTCACATAATGTATGGTAAGAAATCCGACCATGTTTGGTTCAATTTTCCTGTCAAAATGTGCCGTATATATGGTAAGTACAAATCAAATGCCAAAGTAACATTTTTGAGTTGTTAAATGATTAAAGTAAATTAGTTTGTGATGAGTATTGTATTCATCTCTAAGCTGTCCAGAACACTGAAAACTATACAGTTTGTTAACCAGATTTTTGACTTGTTTGCTTTTAATTTTCAGGTTGACATTTACAGTTTGGGTATTATCCTTATAGAGTTGCTGTTACCATTCCAAACCCATTCGGAGTTTTTTCAAACAATCCCACAAATTGTGAAAGGAGACGTGCCAAAAGAATTAACTAGTCAGTGGCCTTGTTATGTAAGTACTTATAGAATTGACCCATGCACAATAATCTTGTAATTTGATACAGTTTTTTTTTTTTTTTAAATTTAACTTTAAAGACCAGAAGCATGCAGGATTCATCGGTTTTATCCAAATCCTGTCGTTAGTAATTTGGTATTAAAAGTCAAAATTATACTGTTCTTCAAACCAAAAATACTTTCTTGCAAATGTACTTTATTTTTACTGTAAATTTATGTTCCTTATTAAATTGTATCCATTCAGAAGGCTTTATAGTTTGACTATTTCTTTTCAGGTCGACTTGCTCAAGAATCTAGTCCAAAGAAATTCTAAACTCAGGATGTCTGCCAAAGAAATTCTTGATCTTCCTGTAATGGAAGACGATACTGAGGTAAAAAAAATGTAAAATTGTATTGCTTTTCAATGGTTTGTTCAACTGGGTTTTATGAATTTGAATTATCAAATCTAGAAAAATCGCCTTTATCCAGGACTAGCAAAAGTTGGCAATGCTATGTTAAAATATGTCGGTGAGTTTTCTAATGAAGCAGATTCACGCAAAATAATTAAAGCTAAATTTAAAATTACTTTTAAATCCTTAAAGTAAAGGGACTGGTAGCACAGTTTGGAAGAATAATCGATTAGCGACCAAAGGGTTGCGAGTTCGATACTCGGGAATGAAGTTTCTTGTGTATTATATTTCTGGGTTTAAAATCTTTTTTACCCAGAAATCTAACACACAAGAAACTTGATAAATACATTGTGTTTAAAATATCTTTTATTTCCCATTTTGGAAAGAAGGAATTTTATTTAATTGACTGAGTGCCTATGAATTTTGATATAGAATGTGGGGCACAATGTTGCACGTTTTTATTTTCGGCTGTGGCATCAACATGTGTCTGTATGAAGCAAACGAATTCCTTAAAATGATCTTTGATCTCTTGCATACATCTTGCGTATCATTAAATAAAAAAAACAGCATTTATTGCCAATATTTTATGTTTTTAGTAGTGATGTACATTGTAACACTGCCCCACTGTTGGGGTACAGTATTACGTAGCAACAGTTTATATAAAGAATGGGCTTTTATTAAAATTGATTTGAATTGAAATATAAAAATATCTAATGATTCCTAAGCAGGTTTAAAATAAAATACCACATATGATTAGTTTAGGTATAATTGAACAGTTTTAAATGTGAGGGAAAATATAGAGAATAAAATTTTATGACAGTCCTTATTGTAATGGCCTACACAGTTGAGAAAACAAAACATTAGCAATGATTGTAGCCTACAGTTAGAGATGATAAAATAAGATTTAATCGATAAAATAGGAATAAATTTTGATAGAAATTTAAATCCACAAGGAAAATCGGCATTTCTTCAATGTTTATAAGATAGAAAAATTATTTTGACACGCAACACTTCAAAACCAACGTTGTTCTGATTCATCACTTCCTCAATGGAGTGAATTTTATATTCTTTGAGGTGCCCTTCAACTATAACATAATCATCATTGTTAGTAGTTAAGGGATCATAATCTGCAGCAATATGTCAAAGTGATGTTATCATCATTATAAGCATAAGATGCTGAATCTTCATCTTTTGATATCTCGGTAGGCATATGCTTTCAGGTTCACTTTGCCCGGTTTTTTTAAAATTTCGTTCTTTAGGGTTTGGTGTTTTTTCTCTAATTATATTTTTAACTGCCGTATGAGTCGCGATCCAACATTTTGCCCGTCTATTTTGTGCAGTTTTTTGGGGTGAGGCTTTAGGGAAAGATCTTACTTGTTGCTGAGACATATTTTCGTTAGCTAATGAATGAACAAAAGAAAACTGTTAACAATGTAAAGAAAGATTGAACATAACTTAAAAAGATATGCAAACCTCTCTTTAGAAAAATTAACCTATTCATTTATGTTATCATTCATATTTATTAAAATTAAAAATGCAGAGCTATAAGAGTAATAAAATTTACATCGTGAAACACATGCTTGTTTATAATGTGTTAATTGGACACATTATGTTTGTAACGGTGTGCCCCATTTCATTCTGTAACACTACCCCATATGACATAGCTTGTAACGGAAAATTTTTATAACTACATAATGTGAACTTAGATCTTCCATTTTAGCTCGACAATAGATAAACACAATTAGCTTTACTACTAAAATATTATTTTAAAATAAACACCTCGTGAATAAAGATAATAATAAAGATAATAAAATTTTACTTTTAACATGCAAAAATAGAATTTGCTTACAGAAATGTAACTAATGATGCAAATTCTTCCAAAACACATGGACTTATGGGAAAACAAGATTGTAAACAAATTGGAGGTAATTTTGCTACCACTTAAAAATGAAATTCACTGTAATACTGCCCCACCTTCCCCTACTTTGAAGGATCTTGGTACACATTGGGTTGGTGATTGTATTGATGTTGCTTTGGGATATTGATGGTCATGGATCCATCCCAAAAGGAAAGATCACTGGCAACACCTTGCATCCAATGCTCGTAATTCAATTGGGGTCGGATTGATTATGAGGTCACCAGATCTGGCAACTAATTCCAAGTTTCCATCCCCACATGCATCTTTTCTTTAGAGTTCCCTGTATAATATGTACTTTTCCTTACGTCTTCATATTTTAATAAATTGCCCAGTTTTTAATCGTAATTGAAACTAAAATTCTAAAGTAAAGATTTGTAGGGAACTTTAATCCTATATGGCACTTTCTTTTGCATGTATATAGACAACATTGAATGTCCAACTAAGTTGTTACTCAAGAGGACATTGAAACATGCAGATCAATTAAATATTGTGTCTTCATTTTTATCACCTGCTATATGAAGTTTTAGAAGCTCATTTATATTTGTTTGCAGGTGGATAAGCGGCAACTTCTTAGGGAGATAAATTATCTGAAGAAGGCTGCAGAGAAGAAAGACAAAGAATTTCAAGATGTCTTGAATGAGAAAGATGCCATTATAGAGGGTTTGCGTCTTGAAGCAAAGCAACTGTTGAATGTTATAAGGAATCTGAAAAGTAAACGATCGCGAAAGAAGCACTGAGATTGCCGTGTGTTTTTACCCAAGTAACCTACCCTCCTGTGATATTTTAGCCTACTTTTACAAATAAAGGCTATTATAACTGTTCATTGCTTCTCATTTTCATGTATTCCCAAATATAACTTCTATAACATTGAGGTAAAAACTAGTTGATTCTCACTCCTAATGACAATGAAACAAATTTCAATGGGAATTATTAAACTTTAACTAAGTGTTATAAAGTTACTTGCATTTGAATGAAATTCTTTTGTATTTGACTGGGTTGTTACTTCCATTTAGCTTAACATTATCTAATCGCACTACAGGTTTTTAGTTGATTCTTGGTCCAAATGTATGGATATGTAATACTGTGGAATCTTATTAAAGAACAATTCAAGTGAAGGATTAAGATGGCAACACATAAAACGTAATTTCGTCAACATTAAAAACCATGTATTAAAATTCTTGAAAGATTAAAATAATTGAAGTTGTGGGTTTTCACTATTTTTCCTTTTCCACTCTAGCTTTGCTATATTTCCTAAATCCTTCGAATCCATTTTCAGGATGGACAGAATCAACAGCTTGATCATCAAACAATTCCTTGTCGAAAGTACTAGACAGGTTTTTTTTTTTTTAAATTAATCGTGACATATTAAGGGATATTTACATCAAACGTCTAATGGCATCACCTCCAGTTACTTACACCGCTTAAAATAATTATTCTCTTGGCATTCCGGAAATTGACTATCCGAGAAGACTCGTACGGAAATGGATATGCAAATCAAAATGACATTTTGTGCAAAAGTGATTGAACACTGGTCACTACAAGTGTACAATGTCTTTCCAAAACTGCACGTTAATTCTGTCGTGGCCTCTAAATGTCCCCACGTAGGGGTGGTATGGAAGTTTGGAGACGGTTGCCACCTCAAATGGTGACATCTACTGAGCTGGTTCAAAATTACGAAGGGATGTCCCGCCCGTTTTGTTGCACCATTGCGTCGTTAATTCAAAATACCTACCTGCTGGTTTCCTCAAAGAGAATCTCCTGGACAAAATTGACTAGAGCTTGGTTTAATATGTTTCGGTAATTTTTAATTAACGTCGTACTAGGGGAACACAACGGGCTTTAAAATGTTTTGGAACAGGTCTTCAAATTTTAAGAAGCATACGTCAGGGCTATTGTATTTGTTGATGTGGAGAAAAATGCAGTCTGACAGGATCTGGTGGATCTTTCAATTTTAAGGAAACTGTTACTGAAACTAGCTATAAGCCAGCCGAACAGTCAAACACGCTATTTAACCCAATTTTTTCTGCAAGAGTTTTTCTCCAAACTCGGGCTGTGTTGCTTCGAGGGGAAAACTAATACCTTGCAGTAAGAGCACCGATTGATACCCGAAGTCAAAAATCTTGTATAACGAAAGAAGCTGTTTCAAAGCTGAAATATCCTGGTCAAAGGAATTGGAAGACAATCGAATTCAGTTTCTTATCAAGAATGTTTATCGTCTTGTTCATTAATCATCACCAACTATTCACTTATTGCAGGTGACATTGCTGGTAAACTTCTGACTGGAAAGATCTTCACTTTGTCTTGTGGACTATCATCAATACCAACATTGCTTAGTTGAATACTGGTCGGAAAATTACCCAATGAGTCGGACCACGAAAGTAATTCTTTATTGGTGACCACCTTACTAATTAAAGAGAGCACAATAAGAGACTTGGGGAAATTGGAGAAATCGGAATAGCATGATCCTGCAGTTAAAAATTCACCTAGAGACTTTGGAGTATTTCCGAAACACACTAACGGTTCATGAAGAAGGCAGATACGAAGTAACTTTGCCGTGGATCTTGGAATCTTCCCGATAACAAAGGAATGGTCGAAAAACGTCTTGCTTCTACTTATAAAAGGCTATTGGAAACTAAGAAAGTCGAAGCATATCAAAAGGTTTTCGACAGGTGTTTTTTGGAAGAGATCATAGAAGTCGATGGTAGGGCAGAGGTAAACGTGTTCTATTTTCCCCAGACCCGTTATCAAGCCAGACTACCAAAGTGAGTGTTCGACGCTTCAGCACGCTTAAAAGGATCACCCCCACCGAATATATGTTTAGAAAAAGGTCATAATTTAATAGAATTTGTTCCTTCTGTCCTGAATAGGTTTCGACATTTTCCTATTGGACTGACATCAGACATTGAAACGGTTATCCTTCAGATCGGAATAAGACGAAAGGACGGGGATTATCTGAGATTCTATGGAGAACCGAAGCAAATGAAACCAAGATCTACTGGCATCGAAGAGTTGTGCTTGATATTAACTGCAGTCCGTTTCTTCTGGCACCAACGTTGAATCATCTTGAGGAGACCCCAGAGAAACTTTATGATACTGCAAGAACTTTGAAAGATTCTTTAGATTCTACCTATCTTTAATTTGAAAGACTCCCAACAATCAAATAAATATTCATTCTCGAGTCACAAATATTACTGTCAGCAGGGAGATTTAACCTTGGAGGCTGGCTGTCAAACGCTTCTCTTGAAGTCATCGATCAATTTGATAACCTTGAAATTATCCCTTTGCTGGGTCTGAACTGTGACTTAAAAGAAACTTTATCTTGCAACATTGTTATCCTGAACAAAGAACAGTATGGATTTAAGAGAAAGTTACTCTTCTTGGCGCAGAGCATATTTGATCCCCTTTTTTTCATTTCCCCATCACCTATCATTCCGAAACATATGCTACAAGAATCTTGGGTTCTGAGACTGAATTGGTATGATGCGCTTCCTGACGACCTAGCAATACAATTTTTGAATTGGCTGAAGAAAATACAGCTGCTGTCAGACGTTAAGATACCCCCGGTGGATGAAACTTGGACAAGAGGAAATCGTCAGCCTTCACGTGTTTTGTGACGCAAGTGGCCAAGCTTACGCCACCTGCGTTTACTTGCGAGTTGAAGTGAATCAACCAGTTACTGTCAAATTTATTCAGTCCCGTACCAGAGTTGCTCCTTTGAAAAAGATTACGACTCCGCGTCTTCAGTTACTGGAATGTTGCATTGGTACCAGACTGAGTGCGCGTGTTGCGGAAGATCTTAAAATACCTAACTTAAAGGTCTCCTACAGAAGCGATTCATTGACGGCATTATACTGGATAAAAAAAGATAATCAGTGGGGAACATTTGTATGGAACCGGGTCGGGGAAATTCATGCTCTCACACAGGTTGAATAATAGAGGCATGTTGCTGGTAAATTGAATTCAGCTGACCTTCAAGCAGAGGATGCTCAGCAGAGCAATTTTTGCTCTAGAAATAGTGGGGCTATACGGCAAAGAAGATTGGCCACAGAGCACAGAAATACCATATGAAGATTTGTTAAAGGCTGAAAAACGAAGGACTGTTATAACAGCTCACGACGATACATCGAAGACAAATGACTGGCATTATAGGTTTTTCTCTTCTCATCTGTAAACAATTCGAATGTTTGCTTGGATCCGAAGACTGCAATAATGCAAGAAAAGTGAACGCTTTAAAGGCAGAAACCCTGTCTTGTTCCGAGTTAAGGGGAGTTAGTACCTTTTAGACCTTGCGTTGCTCGCGAAAACATACTTTTTTCGATTCATCATAAATAATTGAGTTTTTTATATTGTAGTATAAAATTGATACAGTTTAAAGATAATTGTATGACTTTTAAAAAACAAGAGTCATATTTGTAATTAAAAATAATTTTTTTATATAAAACCTAGCAAAACTTATACATAATTTCTTCGTTTTGAAATTTACCCACTTAACTTTCCCTCAAGTTTAAAAAAAAACTAATAAACGTAGAGTTAAGAAATTTTGTATGGTTATTCTAAAAGAAGATCTTAGTTCTCTGAACTATGTATTTGTGTATGAGAGCTATAGTTTTTTATTTATAGATCCATACATAACTAAAAGTTTTCAAAGTTGACTTATTTTAATACTTTTAATTTTTATAAATATTTGTACTTCAAATATCACAAATTCCTTAGTTCACAGAATTAAGACATTCATTTGCTTCAATTTGGTGCAAACATTTGGGTTTTACAGTGCATCTTTCAAAAGTTATCTTGTGGGAAAGTTAAGTGGGTAAATTTCAAAACGAAGAAATTATGTATAAGTTTTGCTAGGTTTTATATAAAAAAATATTTTTAATTACAAATATGACTGCTGTTTTTTAAAAACCATATAATTATCTTTAAACTGTATCAATTTTATACTACAATATACAAAACTCAATTATTTATGATGAATCGAAAAAAGTATGTTTTCGCGAGCAACGCAAGGTCTCAAAGGTACTAACTCCGGAAGCTAAAAATTTGTTCATGCTTTTGATTCAGCAAGAAGTGTTTAATGGACCTTCCGATAAGAGGTTACGATCTTTGAATCCAGTAATTGATGAGGATGGCTTGTTGCGGGTTAAGGTGTATGTATACACTAGAAATAGCGAAAATCGACCAGAATATCGATTTTTTTATTATTATTTCAAAATATTCACCAACTTCTAAGCTTTCAAACGATACCAAGATCTTGTACGTATTCTGAATATTTTTCTAGTTACAGGGTTTTTTGTTAGGTACTGTCACCGAAAATTCTAGTTTCGATTTCTAAACCTGAAGTAAACAATGACTATTATCAAGAATTTTGTTTTAAATTTTATGTTTGGTAAAATAATTATTGATTTTTAATATTTTATTATTCAATTTATATCGTTTGGCAACAATATTTAACAGTAACTGTATATTTTAAGCCTGTTTATTTAGTTTATTTCTACTCTTGCCTGCTGCTGTTTACTAGATTCTTACGCGCCATTTTTGAATTAAAATGGGATCCAAAACACGAAAAAGTCGTTCAAAGAACAGAAGGTTTGTCACAAACCAACATTCCAAAGAAACATCTGCTGAAAAAACCCCAGAAATTGATCAAGATGATTACCCTCTACACACTAAGTGCCCAAAGGGTATTGACAGTTGGTACTCCAACCAGCGTGCTGCAGCTATGGGTAAAGAAAAGGAATACAAACACAAAGGAGGATTGCCGCTCAACTTGCTAAAACATGTTAAGCCTATCTACTCACGACTTACAAGTCCTGAAATGCTGGAAAAGTGTCTTCACGGGCAAACACAAAACAACAATGAATGTTTACATTCACTAATCTGGAAGCGGTCACCAAAAACAAAATTTTCAGGTGTCGATTCAGTAAAACTTTCAGTTTTTGATGCCGTTATGAATTTTAATTGCGGATTTAAGCCCGAATTAGAAGTTATGAGGCGGATGGGCATCCGTAATGGACATTTCATGGTTAATGGCATACAAAAAAAGGATAAATTAAGAATTAGTGAAAGTATACGACAGTCTACACCATTGCAGAAACAGCGAAGGAAGTATTTGCGAGGGGCCAAAAAAAGAAAAGAGGACAAAAAAATTGAAAAAGAAGGACCAACTTACATTTCTGGAGGGTTTTAGCTATAGATAGGCAATATTTTTTATCAATTTTATTACAATATCATTTTGAAAACATGTTTCCAAAACTTTAAACTCAATTTCTGAAGAACTGTGTTTTTGCAATAGGATGCTTGGTTCCTTACGTGATAACTTCACAATGAAATCACCTATTATAATTATTTTTGTATCACTATGATCTATATAATACAGTGGATGTTTTGAGCCTCAATCAGAGTATTTAGTCAAGAAATAAATTTTTAATTGATTTTTAAATATTAAAATTTCTGAAAAAATGTGATTTTTTCACACTTTTTTGGTTAAAAAATTCTATAAAAAAAACTATTTTTTCTAGCAACTTGATGGAGGCTCAAAACATGAAGAATAGTATTACGAACAATTTCCAACAGGAATCGTCTTTCTGAACAAATTACAATTTGAGATATCACGTAACAAAAAACATGCTAATTAGTTATTATATCTTAATTAGACAATTAATTATTGGCACAATCTGATTTTTTTTTACAGAAATGATTTTAAGAATACACCAATCACATGTGGTAAAAAAACTGGATTTTTTAAGTTAATATTAAAAAAAAAATCTTCTAGTGTATACGTACGCCTTAAGACACGAACCATTTACCGCCAAGACACTGAAGATTTTAAGTACCCAGTCATTCTACTAGGTGATCACCCATCAGTGGAGAATTTAGTTATGCATAAGCATAGACAGCTAATGCAATGTGGGGTTCAAATTTTGATGGCGCAACTTAGAGATAACTACTGGATAGTGAAAGGGAGAAAGTCCACTCCTAATACTCTTAACAACTGCATCCGCTGCAAACGTTTACTGCAAAACCCGCATAAATGAACTCACTCTCTACATTACCAGAGGATGCAGCAGTTTTTGAAGTGCCTGGGGTGTTTATCTGGCTGGGCTCTTCTTAAGGAATGGTACCAAAACGAGTATTGTGCTCTATGTACGTGCGCGGTGAACCGTGTGATTCATCTCGAACTCGTCTCTTCTCAATCAATAGACAAGTTTCTGCAGGCACTCGGACGTTTAATTTCTCGTCGTGGAAGACCGTCCACTATTTATTCTGATAATGTCAAAAACTTTGTGGGGCCAATCGATTACTTTGGAGTATTGATTTGAAGCTTATCAATGAAGATGGAACGGTGAAACAAATAAGTAGGAAATTTATTCCATCAGCTCCATGGTGAAGAAACTGGAGGGAGCGCCTCGTTGGTCTTGTGAAAGATCTTCTAAAGAAAGTTTTGGTGTAGAGCATCCTTAAGATACGAAGAACTGAACATAATACCCTGTGACTGTTGAAGAGGTTGAAATTCAAGACCTCTAACCTATATCTATGAGGACAACGATCTTGATCCTATAACATCCTCTATGGTTTTACGAGTGGTCGAAGAAACTATTGTTCTCTATCTTTTGACCATTTGGAATCATTGAGTCTATAAAAGACATCTCTATCGGATAAAACTTCGAGAGCATCTTCGACGTCGTTTCAGATTGGAATATTTATGGCAGCTTAGACAACTAACAAGAAAGATCGGGAGCACTCACAAATTCACCGTACAAAAATTGTTTTGGTCGAAGTTAACAACAAAAATAATTGGAACTGGACAATAGGAAAAATAACTGAGAATTCCCCATGAAAAGATGGGTCTGTTCGTCTTGTGAAGCTTATATATATATATATATATATATATATATATATATATCGGCGAATTTCGTTGTATGCGGCGAATTTCTAATGCCAATACAACGGTTGTATGCACATGAGGTCCAATCAAGTTCAGGAAAGAATTTTCAAGAGCAAATTGTTTCTAGAATTAAAGATGATCCAAGAAGGGAGGAGAAACTCTAGGAGAAACAACTTAAACGCGTTGAAGATAACGGAAATGAGCGTGAGAGCCAGGAGAAATCCGTCGCTCCAGTCAAGAACCTATTGTGGGAAGAACGCGACTTGGCCGTGAGATTCGTCCAAACGTTCTTTGAAGCCATAGATTGTACAGAGTTGTGAGTTTTCCATTGAACGTAAACTCAAAAGGTGAGTGTAGCGAGAATTATATTAAATTTTTGTGAAAAGTAGGTGGAACAACTCAACTCTCTCAACTGAATTTGAGTTTAAAATAAGAATAATTTATTGTTTCCGTAGTTAGTATTCTGATTTCTGTAATTTCTGCATGTTGTTTTTTGTACGTCTTCCTTAAAAAATGTGTTTCGTTTGGATTTCCGAGTTTGTGAAGTCTTTCACGGGTATAAGACCCTCTCTTGACTAAAATTTGAAGTGACAACATCGTTGTATTGCTCCAGTGCGACGTTAATTCGAAATACCAACCGAAAAATTAAGCTCGCAAACATTAAAATCTATTGGTGGAAATGTAGATACGTGTGTACACAAAAAAACTAGTAATATGAACATAATTTTACTTTCAATCCACATTTCAAGTCAGCCACACTTTAATAACAACAAAGTTATTAGAGCATAAGAGTTTGGGGGAGGGGCACTCCTTCAACTGCATGAACTGTAGTGAAGTCAAAGTTTGTTTAAGAGGGTTCAGGTAAATTTAATTTTCGTGTGTGGAAAGTGAGAATTTTTTATACTTTAGAACAAAAACAAATTAGTTTGTGCTTTTATTTGCAAACAGCTAGATATCGATTTTAGAATATTTATTTATCTGGCATGTTCTAGAAAAGCAGTATGATATTATACAATCTAACCCTTCAACGAGCTACCGGCATTACTCATGCCGTGCATGGGAACTTTGCTGGTACAAAACAACAGGAAATCGCAGTATCAAGAGGGAAAATTTTAGAACTTTTGAGGCCCGATCCGAATACAGGAAAAGTTCATACTCTGCTAACTGTTGAAATCTTTGGTGTTATTCGTTCTATGATGGGATTTCGACTCACAGGAGGTTCAAAAGGTATGATGAAACTAGATATTTTAATACTACTGTTAGTAGGCGTGAAACTATGACATTTTAAATGGGATTTATTTGCTTCAAGAAAGTTTTTTAAGAATTTAAATTGGATTTTGTGGTTTTAGTTACATGTTTAATCTTGTTGCACATGATTACTTGCAAATCGCAGTGTAGTTTCTTATTGAAAAAGATGTATGTTAAATATTATAATGACTTTGAAATGTCACTTCATTACCCAGTTAGTTGGTGGAAGTGAGTAGCACTCAGTAATTATTTGTAATACACTGATATAAATGCTAAACAATGCTGATTCCTTTATCAAAAGTTACAAACACTCTCTTAAAAGGATACGAGTTCAAGTCTATGCAACCTTTCCACATGGAAGAGTACATCATCCAAATATAAAGGATTAATATCACAACTAATATAAAACCAAATGCAGAGTGATTCAATCTCACTAACTCATTTTATCTAAAAAGGCTTAAAGTCCTAGAGATCTTGGAGTCTAATGTTAATGTCTTCCACAACATGAATAGCAAATAGTGAGTGCTGGCGTTCTGTGGGATGCCTTGAAGAAGGGCACTCAATCGCTGATGTTGCTCTTTTCTTTGGCGATCATTTCGTCATTTCATGACTATGCACTGAAGCTAAACAGTTTTCCAAAGACCTGTGGCCCGCTGCCCAAAGGTTATGACCCCTGCGGTTGATCAATATATTGCTGTTATAGCAAAGCACTGATCATGCATGACTGTGCCGAAGGGCTATTCTTTACCTTAGAAATAAAGATGTCAATGTCATCAAAAAGCATCTCTTGCGAGAATTGCCCGGTAGTGTTCAAATTTACAAATCTATCGACATTACACATGACACAGATGAGGCCTTAAAATACACAACAGGTTTAACACATTGGAACCATTTGGAGTACTCTCGCACATATTGGAGTACCGATTATGGTTCTCACAAATCTGAATCCACCTTCACTTTGCAATGGCAGGAGACTCTGTCAAGAAACTCATGCCAAATATTATTGAAACCAACATCATGACTGGACACGCCACAGGTGAAAATGTATTAATTCCTAGGATACCAATTATCTCTTCTGATATCCCATTCCAATATAAAAAGCTTCAGCTCCCGGTTCATTACGTTTCACTGTGAGCATCAACAAGGCACAAGGACAATTGCTGAAAGTCGTAGGACTCGGTCTCATTAAACCGTGTTTCTCCCACAGTCATTAAACCGCGTTTCAACTATATGTGGGGTGTTTGAGAGAGTTGGATACCTTTTTACTTTTATAAATAGATATCACTTAAATTTCTTGCCAGGCATGGTTATTTTAATTAGTAAAGAGGTATACTCTCTTGAAAAAAGTAATCAAGTACAAAATGTTCATTTTTTAAATTTGTTTGCCTCTTGCACATGATTCAGACTTATTTCATTTAATTTAATTGTTTCTGAAGTTACATTTGACATCTACAAACATTGCTAATTTAAAAAATTCAGATAAGCAGTAAAATAATTTACTTTGTACTCAAGAAAATTTTTAAAAAATGACCTTTTATTTTGTTCTATTAATCTATTTCCTTTAAAATTGAAAATGACCTCAACAACTATTATTTTTAATTTTTCTGCCTCCCTATTATTTGAGTAACTAGGGGGCTGCCCCCTAATCGCTTATGCTCGCCAACCCCCGGGGATTGCTGCGCAATCCCATTTGGTTTGCTTCGCAAACCAACACTCCTGTCACAGATGCCATTTGGTTTGCTTAGTAAACCAACATTACTTTCACAGAGTGAAACTATCTGAATAATTTGTATTATGCTGATTTCACTTTCCGGTTCATGACGTCACAGCGAGGGCTTCGATGCGTCTCGCTTACGCTCGCCGACACCGGGGATTGCTACGGAATCCGTTTGGTTTGCTTTCTCAAACCAATACTTCTTTCGCAAGTGATTTCACTTTTTTTTGCTTTAACACTTAATGCACCCTAAACTAATAGCCGTATCAGTAAAAAATCTTCTGCATCTTGTTCCCTGTACAATTTTAAGTAAACATTGTTAATATCCAAACTTTACGATCTGTACTTTGTCGGTAAACTGTCTTGAGAACAGAGGGAAAAAAGCGAGCCTTTTTCCTCGCCAAATAAAAAGAAATCATTTTTATGGCAATTTTTGCTACGATAAATTTGATATCTGGCAAACCCGATAGTCAAAAGTGCAACCCACTACTGCTTGCGGAAGCAGCTATGCGAACTGAAAAATACGAAATTTGTGTCACCAACTTTTGATTGCATCGAATTTATTTATGAACCAATTTTAAAAATAATTGTACCGTAAGAAAGAGTACATTCTGAGGTATACTGCAATATTTTTAAAATTAAAAACTAACAGTAATACTATACAGATATGACCATTTTAGTTTTGTATCGGAAGTTACGATCTGAAAGTTCCAAAAATTGTATGACCAACTTTTAATTGCATCGATTTTATTTATTAACCAATTTGAAAAATAATTGTACCATAAGAAAGAGTGTGATGTAATGTATTCAGTGATGTTTTCAAATTTAAAAAATAATGGTTTTTGCCGTAGACAAAACGGTTTTAACAATAAGTAGCGAAAATATCCAAAGATTCCGAATTTTGTATGACGAACTTTTGATTGCATCCAATTTAATTATTAACCGATTTCAAAAATAATAGTACTGTAAAAAAGAGTATATTCTGAGGTATACTGCGATATTTTAAAAATTAAAAACTAATAGTAATTAGATATAGATACAGCAGTTTAAAAAAAAAGTAACAAAAATGTCCCAATTTTTCCTGAATTTCAAAAAAATACTATCAAGAACCAAATTTAAATTAAAAAAAAAAAACTCGACAAGCTGCAAAAATTTACGTTGAGAGGTACTCTTAAAAAAAAACTCACGACTGAAGACTGAAAATTTGAATGTGTTTTGCTCACTCGCGGAAGAAATTTCACTTCTTCAACTTTAACACTTAATAAAACCTAAACTAATAGCCGCATCGGAAAAAAATCTTAATAATTATCCAGGGAATACGATGAAGAACAAAGCATGTTAATTTCATTTTTTTCCGATCAGTACTTTCTCGGGAAACCGTCTAAGAATCGAGCTAAACAACACAGTTTTCAATCCTGCGGCGGTAACATTTTTTTAATATAGAGAGATTTGGGGTTAAAAGATACTGTGTTACCCAAACCTACACATTTCATTGTGTTAAAAATAAAGTATACATTTAAGTTGTAAAATTTTAAAAATATGAGACTCATTTTTTCTATGTTTTGAGTAAAAACGCATGTTTTTTCACTCCTCTTTCACTATTCAATTATCTCAACTGCATTTTTCAAAACTTAAAACTCCTTAATTCTTAGAAAATAGAATTTTTTGGCATTGCAGTAAAATGTGTAGGTATAAGATAGATTTAAAAAATAATACAATAATCAACAGAAATTCTACAAGCAAGGTTTTATTAAAAATTTCAATGGATTTGAAATCTGCGGAAAATTTAAATTGATAATTTTTAATTAACATCAGACGAGAAACACAGCGTGCTATTGATGACGGTCCGAGATCAATCTACATCATGCTATTCACGACGATGCGGGTGATTGGTAAGTTTTAGTTAACATTGTATTAGATCAACACAGCGGTCTATTGGCGACGGTCTGGGATCGATCCCCTATGGGAAAAATCCAAAGTAATTAGTAATTTTTTATAAACATTGAACAAGAGCAACATAACGGTAACAATAAGGGAAAGATACGGGGACAACATCGCATAATTTTGAACCACGGTCAGATGATAAGATATCACCTGAGCTGACACCCCACTCTCCAAGAGATTGTGATGTCACACCGATTGTATCTCTTCTCAATTCCAATTTCGCTGAATTTCACAATGATGAGGCCATCACGACATTGTCTGTGGTATTCGTTTGCGAAGCAAACCAAATGAGAATACATAGCAAACACCTGTGGTTGTATATGTACAAGAAGTCATAATTTTCATCAAACAAGCAAAAAATTCAGAAAAGTTAGCTATCTGAAATGAATTGTGTATGTACAGAACATGACTTATGACAGGCCTCGAAATAGATTTTTTAATACAGGTGCACCTAGTGCACTTAAGTTTTGAAATTAGGTGCACTGTGTACACCTAGTGGGAAAAAATTAGGTGCACAATTATATTTTCATGTGCACCCGGGTATTTCGAGCCCTGACTTATGACCACTAATTTTGAATCCTGCACAAAATACTAGGGAACTGAAATCACTAAGTGATTTGTCTAATAACTTTTCAATCAACATTTAACCTGATTCAACCCAAGCAACACTGGGTAATTCTGCTACTAGAATATATAAATGACTTATCCTTTGATTGCTTTTCAGATTATCTAGTCATTGGATCAGATTCTGGAAAGATTGTCATTTTGGAGTACAATGCACAGAAAAATGTATTTGACAAAGTAAGTCACTCTTCAACTTTCAAACATGTTACTAGTAATGCTTAAGGAAGTATTGTTTTTTTGTAGAATTTCTTTGTAACAAAACTATGCAATCAAATAATTCCAAACTTTGTATGTCTATTTATTATTTCTGGTATCACAAAAAAATTCTAAAAATCACACAAAGTTCTAAGGTCACTGGCTGGCATGATTTCCAACACCAAGCAAATAATTGAGCTTTCATTGCACCTATTGTTTGAATCAAAATTGCTTTTTCAATATTTGAGGAAATAGAGACTTGTTAAAATCCAAACTGATTGATTTAACTAAAAAAGTTGACTGATTTTTTCAAATAAAAATATGAAAATATTGTTTTTCTTGTGTATTCAACAATAATAGAATGTTTGCTCGACATGCTGTAGAAATTGTTGGATCAATGCAATAATTTTATAGATATACCAACAACTTGCGAATAAGCTGTTCTGAGAAAAACGCATTTAATGTTTCAGTGTATAGCTAATGGACGCATATTCAATATTTGTAGTATTTTCCTGCTAACTGCCATACAGTGTGTGATTGTTTTTATCACTGACAAATTGTTGTAAATTTCTTTGTGGAATTTACATCTTTATGTAGTGGCACACACTTCAAATTTTACATCTGCATGCCAAATCTACGTCAGCGCACATCTGTGTTAATGTGTAACTGGGCCATTAAAAAAAATATTGAATTGAAATATATTGCATGCAAGTTCTTGATACCTTAAAATATGAAATTAAAATTAAATGTAAAATTATTATTTTGCACTGAGAAAAACAAAATTCTCCCATAATTTTGGTTTGGTTTTGTAACTGTTGGTGCAGAAAAAGGTTACTGATATAGAACTTGGCGACAAGAAAAATCTTATCAAATGTATTTTGATATCCAATTTGGCATCAAGTGCACTAATCCGGCAAAATTTAATACATTTCCTCACAAAAAATGGAAGATTCCTATGGCTCTATTTCTTCCATTTCTATTTCAGTAGACAAGGGTGAACTTTGTCTGATCAGTTTGTGTTGTAGATAGACAGCATCTTCTGTGTAGCTTGTAATGCATCACACAGGCCACAAATGAAATTGCAATGTAAAGAAACGCAACCTTTCTTTACTTTGGGTCGCACTTCACACATTGCATTGTGTCACCACCGAAAAGAAAAATTCAAAAATTATCAGAAGAAAGAATGAACTATTTATTTTACAAAATTTATTCAAACCAACGTGAACACATACCAGTTTATATAAAACATCTAGAAAAGGTATTAATTTTGAACCATGAATGTATTACTTTTTGCAGTGATAAAATTCAAACCAATTTTTATATTATAGTTATTATTTTAACATTGTATTATTTTAACAAAAAGTAGTTTTTAATGTTTTTTGTAGATGATTTTTTTGCTCATTAATTTTGTTTGTTTATTCAAATGCCCTTTTTTGTCTAAGATTTTCCAGGACATTAGTGATAGTCTTTTAATTTGCATTCTAGGTTCATCAGGAAACATTTGGAAAAAGCGGTTGCCGTAGAATAGTGCCTGGACAATATTTGGCAATTGACCCAAAGGGACGTGCTGTCATGATTGGTAACGATAATTGATTGCTCTTCAGATAATTTAGTCTTAACTTCTTTTTACTAACAAAGCTATCAAATTTCATAATTTTAATAAAAAAATAATATATATTTAATTACATATATTTAGATACCAGTTTCTTCTTTTGGGGGGGATTTTACTGTATTTTGCGAAATGTTGAAATAAAAACAATTGTAATGACATATTCTAAGTAATGGGTTTTCTATTTTTGTATAAAAAACATGTAAAAGAATGATGGGCCCATGGAAATCACTCTTGTACAGTTGAATATATCTTCCCCATTCTTGATCTCTAGCAAGTAAGTTAATAATAATGTGTAATGTTAGTCAGTAATCATAATTGATTGAGCTCCTTGTAATTTAGTCTCAACCAGGGCTCGAAATAAGATTTTGAAGCTGGCAGCAAATATTACTGTGAACTTTTATAAGCTGGCAGCAAAAGCTATTCAGCTCATGACAAAACCTAAAATTTCTGTAATAACAATAAATTGCAGTGGCAAATTTTTCGCTAAAAGCAATTTTTCACTTTAATACAATTATTTAAATAATGCAATGCAAAAAAAAAAAACTTTTTAAAAAAGTTTTTTGCAATTTTATATAAAACCTTAAAATACATATGAGATATAAAAGAAACTCAAATAATAAATTGTAGACACATGTTTATTTCCTCATTATCCAGTTTACGAAGGCATCGGTCAATAATTAAGCTAGAGGAAATTGTAGTTGCTTCATAACTATGTAGCTAAAAGCAAGGCCTGCAATCACATGCACAAAACCATTTCTGAACTGCTTGATCAGCCTTAAAATTTGAAAGCGAAGGACCATCTGCACTTATCCTCATTAAAGCACATTTTTTACTTAAAATTAATCCTCCAAGAGATAGACCCAAAATATTTTGAGGAAAAACCTCTAAAATTTTATGTCTGCTACTTGTGCAGAAAATTGGAAAGGTGAAAATTTTTGAGGGTTAATATTTATGCATTTGTCTTATAAAATTAAACACATGAAAATGTATAATTTTTATGAGAGTTTAATTCATTCAACACAATAGTTTAAAATTATATATATTTTTTCAATTTAAATGCAAATTATAATATCAGTATTTTACTTTTATTACCTTTAGAACTTTACAATCTCTTAGGACCTTAATTCTTTCAATGTAGTAAAGTTTGTATTTATAATCCTTAAATGTGATATGATGAATAATGGATCATCATTGAATATTGCGCTGAGTAATCTCAGATTTGTCTAAAACATTTTGAATTCAACATTTCAGGTGCAGTTGAGAAGAAGAAGCTCGTGTACATTCTGAATCGTGACACAGCTGCCCGATTGACCATTTCCTCTCCCCTGGAAGCCCCCAAGTCCAACACACTTGTTTACCACATGGTGGGTGTGGATGCAGGCTTTGAGAATCCCCTATTCGCCTGCTTGGAGATGAATTATGAGGTAATCATATTTCAATGTAATTAAATTACATATCCTGTTCAGTCAGTCTGTGTTCCATATTCCAGGATTCATATATCTCCTGGAAATAAGACCCTTGGAAATAAATTAATATTTCCAGGGTCTGAAAATCATTGAATTTTACTCAATGCTTCTAGAAAACTTAAATATACTCTCCCAGAATTTTTAAGCATTCATTTTGATTATTTATAATTACAGAAAGTTATTTAAATGTTCAAATTTGAGTTTAAAAGGAAGAAACCAGAAAGGAAAGCTGGTAATTGCTATCTGTAGAATTGTTCCCATTCAAACTGTTGCAGTTCCTTGGGGGCAGACCTGCTGTAGGTTTGCACGGGCATTACAGCCCCAAGGTGCCTGAGTGATCTCCCTTGCCTACCCTCTGAATTTTTGCTACCTCATTTTATGTTTGGTCTAATATGACCCTTGCAATCAAACTCAAAACTTACTGAACGAAATAGGCAACAGAGTTGCCAAGTGCTCTGGAACTTCCGGAGTTTCTCTAAAACATCGAAAATCTGCAACTCCACGTAATCTTTGGTTCACTCCGGAAATCACGTCAATACAGGGTAAAGGGAAATTTTCCTTTTCTGAGAAATTGTGTACTGGAATTTTGTTTCTATAATTTAAGGATAAAACCTTTCATGTATACCTTAATCTAACCTCCCCTATAAAACCTTAATCTAACCTATAAAACCTTATCCTCCTCCTATAAAACCTTAATCTAACCTATAAAACCTTATCCTCCTCCTATAAAACCTTAATCTAACCTCCCCTGCGCGAATTTTGCGTTTGCAATACTAAAATAGCAGATATATAAATTGGAATAATTAGGAATAATATATAAATAGGAATTTTTTTAATACATTGCAAGAAATTTTACTTGCAAATCTTCTAGTTTTTCTGTGTGGTATTTACTCTGAACATGTCAGTTATTTTGCGCTGTTTCGTCAATTAGGTTCAGGTTTACCTCTTTGTTCTTTGAAAATTATCAGAAAGATGGAAAAAAGTGAGGGGAAAAAAACTCTGGTTAGCAAACGTGATGATTTTGGACGATTTTGGATGTCTGCATTTGGGACTTATTAATTATTTGTGCTGATAGGGAATTTTATGACTGTTTTTAAAGAAAAATATGCAGATATTTTATTTTTGTCCTTATTTTCGTGTTGCACCTGAAGAAGCCTCCAAACTCCTGAAATTCTATGAGAATGCTCCTAAATCTACTCAGAAAAGATGGCAACCCTGCAACAAAGGTAGTTGAGCAGAACGCTAATGACCCAAATTGACCATTTCCGCAGAAACATTTATGAAGCTGATGTTAATGCTGCAGCAAACTTGGATGAATGGTTGTAGGTGATTTCGAAAGCGCTTTTAGGTCATCAAATAGGAATACAAACTTATTTTTTCTTAATTCAAGTTTCGGAGTACATTTCTAAGCTTTGAATTTCATTATCCATATGTTCTAGGTTGCAGTGAAGAAAATTACTAAAGAGGAATAAATTTATATGTTTTTAATGTCTTTTTTCTGATGTAGCTGTTTTCTGTTGTAGGAAGCTGACAACGATCCCACGGGAGAGGCATCTGTCACCACCCAGCAGACATTGACGTTCTACGAGTTAGATCTGGGTCTGAACAATGTCATCAGCAAACACACAGAGCCCCTAGAGGAGCACGGGAATTTTTTGATATCAGGTAAATGCATAACAGGAAGTTGCTTGGGTTTGTAACTAGTCTTCGGGGTCGCATTTATTTATTTGGCACCTGTTTATACGCTATTCGCCAAAAGAAGAAACGGCAAATCCACGTAGAGTTGTAGGTAGTTGGATTAATGACTCACTGGAGTAATGCAGCAGGCTATTGCAGACAGTCTGGTCCAGGATTCATCCCGAAGGGAAAGGAAGATTAACAGACGTCTTGTAATTTTGAACTACTGCTCAAATGACGAGGTCAACACCTCAGCTGGCACAGAACCGAATCGGGGATTTTCGGTGTACTCGTAAACTACTGGATGAAGGAAAATATTTCAGGTTGAGAGCTAATTTGATGTATCCCAGATTTGACATTAATTTTTAATATAACTGGCATGCTGAAATAGTGTCTGAGTAACAGTTACATCCTACATTTCAAAACGGGTTACCAGAACTTTAGTTCTGTATATTTAGCTTTACAGAAAACCCTCTCAATTCTTTACTAACGGCTATTCTATGTAAAATTACAAAGTAATGTACGAGGAAACAATTGCATGCTGACATTAGTAAAAGGAAAGAACATCCCTGTGAGAAACAGTTAATTGTTGCACCTAGATCGAGAATAATCGAATCCATGACAACTACTGTGCTTGAATGTACTTTTCTTTGTCGTAACTTTTGTTTTCAATTTCACTTTTGGGTATTGTTTAACTGTTCTAGAGTAATTAAAATGTGAGATAATATCAACTGCTTTATATCAAAACCATGGGTCATCAAGTTTTTATGTTTTCACGTAGAGCCATTGTCTAGACTTCATTGTTTTATAATATGCCTTATGCATCAGTTTTGATTTGTAGACTAAACAATGTGATAGTTGATGGATACCCTTACAAAACATTTCTATTGAATTCTTTAAAAATTTCTATAGAATTATGGCTTGTTTTTCTATAAGCTCTTTAAAGTAACCTCGAGGGAAAGTTACAGAAATCTCTAGAATTACAATCTACAATAGAAATGTAGAATCTGTAGAAGCTGATTTCTTGTTTCACAATTTTATTTGTCTTTAGAATTCTATAGAACCAGAGCTTGTTTTCTATGTAGAAATCTATAAAAAAGATTTCTATAAATGAAATTTCGTTTTTATAAAAATCTAACTGTAGAGTTATATGAAACTAAAAATTTTTTTAACACCTAATTTCATATTCTGAGGCATATTTCTAATTTGCATCTAAATTGATAGTTGATAGCCATTTTATTGGAAAATACCATGGCCACCGTCAATAGACTACCAGTTTTTAACTTTTGTTCAATCTAAATTGATTTCTAAACTTAATTTCTAACTCAGTTTACTTTTTTTATTTAAACCTTTAAGCCGAGATCCTTTGAACATATTTTTCTTGATAATTGTTTTGCATATCATGGTTTTGAGTGTGGTGCTGACTGTGTGGTATATTCTGATTGTACCTAAAAACTGATAAACATTTAAGAAACACATTTTATTGTTATCCATAATTGATTTGATTTTAAAAACTAGTCGAATATACACAGTCCAGTCACATTAATGTGACCACCTGTCAAAAGCCAGAATAACCACCTTTGGCAGAGCGGACCGCTGCGAGACGTGCAGGAAGAGAGTCAATTAGTGCACCCAGTGAATGCCAGGAAAACATTCCCCAAACCATAATGCTCCCTCCTCCAGCCTGGATCCTTCTGGCAATTGTTGCAGGGTGTTTGCTTTCAGACGTTTCACGCTGTATATGCCACCGTCCATCTGTCCGATGGAGCATAAAGCGTGATTCATCGGAAAAAGCCACCTGTCGCCACTCTGGACGTCCAGTTGCGGTACTGGCGTGCAAATTCCAGCCTTCGTCACGGATGAACAGCTGTCAGCATAGGTGCATTAACCAGGCGTCTGCTGTAGAGGCCTATGCGCAGCAACGTTCGCTGAACCGTTGTTGAGGATACTCACTTGGTAGCCCCTTGGTTCATCTGGGCGTCAGTTGCTCAACAGTTACACGTCTATTCGCCCAAATGCATCTCCGTAGCCTTCGTTCGCCTCTGTCATCTATAGCCCGTGGTGCACCACATGTGCCACCCAGCTGATTTTGGATAGTGCCATTTTGTCATGCACAGTATACTTTTACCACTTCGGCACGCGAACAGTTCACAAAATTAACCGTTTCCGAAATGCTTCCACCCTTGGCCCGAAAGCCAATAATCATGCCCTTTTGGACGTAGGATAAATCGCTACGTTTCTGTATTACGCCAACAATTGAAATGCTTTCTGATCCCCTAGGACATCCTTTATATACACTCCACTGCAATGTGCTGCCACCTGACTTTTGTGATTGGTTATTTCACGTTGACGTCAAAAGTAGGTGGTGGTCACATTAATGTGACTGGACTGTGTATTTTTAAAGCATTAAAATTCAAATTAAATTTTATTCTACTTTTGGAAGCGTTCAGCTTACTACAGGTGGATATAAGCGTAGATCTCATTATCAATTGAAAACATAGAAAATCCTCAGATTAAAATCTAGTCTAAACTCTTGTAATAGTGTAGCTTTCTAATCAATCCATTGTATTTGTTTTCTGAGACCTGATGTATTTTATTTCTAGTTCCGGGTGGTAGCGATGGTCCCAGTGGCGTGTTGATCTGTTCGGAAAATTACATCACTTACAAGAGTGTTGGAGATCTTCACCCTGATATCCGTTGTCCAATTCCTAGGCGTAGGGTATGTATTCAAGCAATCCAAATTTTTTACAAGATGTTTACATTTATATTGTTTTAAAATAAATTGTAGTTTTCAAAATAATTTATACTGCAGTGTAGGGTTTTAGCAAATTTTTTTTTTTGCTTTGCTTTTATTAGTTTTTGCTCAACTGACACATTGAATTTATTCCAACAATATTTCTTGTCAAATAAATTTCTCTCATTTTGTTTCAGAATGATTTAGATGACCCTGAAAGAGGAATGATTTTCGTTTGTAGCGCGACTCATAAAACTAAAGTAAGTATGTGCACACTATTAAACGTAAATATAAAAAAAATTTTAAACCCTCCTGCTTTGTTTTGTATACATTTACATTCTGTAGCTTCCAGTAGTAGATTTTACTCTGCTGTCTTTAAAGAAGTTTTGATCAATTGTTTGATGAAGTCAAAACAAATTAAGATATAATTGCATTTTCATCTTTTCTTTTTTCAGACAATGTTCTTTTTTCTTGCTCAAACGGAACAGGGCGATATATTTAAAATTACCTTAGAAACTGATGAAGATGTGGTGAGCAATTTAAAATATCTCTTTACCCTGTATTGTATTGAAAAATGTCTATGCACAGTATGAAAAATATGCGCTTAGATTTCTTCCAAAATGCATGTTCTGTAACCAAAGGGATGTTTGAATCTTTTGGGGTTAAATTCAATTTTAGAATATTTCCTCATAATTAAAGGTTTTTTTTACGTATGATTTTTTTTTTGTTAAAACTTTCATTGGATCTGAAATAATACTGACTTACATTTCCTTGACTGGTTTCTTTAAAAATTATTTGTAAAGAATGATTTTAATTTGCAATCATATTACCTAAAAAAATCTTGCAAATATTTTAGCATTTTCCTATTTGACCTATTCAATTTTTTCCTCTGCCAGTGAGAGAACTGAATTATCTTTAATTATTTGAGTTTCTTTTTGTTTTGTAAGACAAGTGTATTTGCAAGGTTTTTGTCTTATTAGTTTAATTAGTCATATATTTATTTTCTGTCAGAAATAAAATATGATTGCTTCCCTATTTCAAACAAATTTTCCAGAAGAAAATAAATTGCACCTAATATTTACCAAATTACCATTGCTATATGTAAACAAACAAAATCCATACCTACTCCTCAACTGTAATTGCTGTGATTTCAGATATGTGCTTAGAAACAGCTTAGGAAAGTGAAAAACTAGAACTTGTCTGGTAAAACCCAGCATTTAAAACAGTAATATTTCATATTTTTACTTCTGAATCAACTGAGGACATGCTTTTTGAATACATACTAAAATAAAAATTGCAGTTAAAAAAAAGTGTTTAAAAAGGAATTAAATTAATATGATGAAATATGTAAACATAATTTGACTTTTTTTAGCAACTTTGTGTGTGTGAATGTTTAAAATTGAAATCTTTTGTCCATTTTTTTTTAAAATGAATTTTTTTTTTTTACTCCAGGTGAGTGAAGTGAAGCTGAAGTACTTCGATACAGTCCCAGTTGCATCTTCGTTATGTGTCTTGAAAACGGGGTTTTTATTTGTGGCCTCAGAATTTGGCAACCAGTAAGTTTGGCTTTGTTTTTAACACCGTTTATTAAAGAAAACCTTTGTTAGTACAGATCCAGGTTTATGAAAGTGATCGACTGATCCTCGAATTAACTCGAGACTTGTGAATATGGCCGTCGGACTTGTGATCGAGGAGTGCATTTTAAAAATGGATGAATTAAATCTTGTAAGGGAAAACAATTGTTTCCATTTCAAATTAAGTTTTCTAAATCTCCACAAAATGTGAGCAGGCACAGAGTGAAGAAATACATCCAAGTGTCAAGGTTTTAAAGGCATTCGAATTTATTGACATTAATATGCGTACAAGTTATCTACTATTCTTGAGACTTGAACAAAACTGAGCAGCCATGCTCATCACACATTACATATTGTGTTCTCTGCTCTTACTAAAGTTGTAGTAATGATTACATAAGGCAATCGTTTGCCAGCAGAAAGATAAATTGTAGCGCTTGCCCTTTTTTGTCATTTATTGCTTTTTTTTTGGGTTAGTAAGTATTTTTGGTAGGTACGAGATTGTATCTTATGAAGTTGAAGGAGAAATCGACCATTTATCTATAAATCTAAAATTTATACACTCTATTTTTGGATGACCTTTCTTCAGAACACGGTGATGTAACATATTTTTGCGAAGTAAGGTGGTTAAGCAAAGGCAAAATGCTGAAAAGATTTTACGATCTTAGACAGGAAATAGCCGATTTTATGGAAATTAAGGAAAAATCATTGCCTGAAGTCAGTGATCTGAAACGGTTATGTGATTTAGCATTTCAAGTAGACATCACGTGTCACTTTAACGAGTTGAATTTGAAGCTTCAAAAACAAGGTCAGTTGGTAAACGAATTGCACAGCCATCTGAATGCATTCCAAAACAAACTTCGATTGTGGGAAACACAAATGCGATCTGGAAGCTGTTATCATTTTTCAACACTATCCAGTCACGAAAATATTGATTGCGCTCAATATGCTGAAGAACTAAAATCACTGTCTGAGCAATTTTTTAATAGATTTTCCGACTTTAAAAACATGGATAGCTGTTTTAACCTTTTTGTAACTCCGATGAAAAGTGACGTAGGAAAGGCTCCCACACACCTACAAATGGAGTTGATCAAGCTTCAAGAAGACGTACATTTGAAGTCAAAATTTGAAGACGTGGAGCTAAGTGATTTCTACAGGACATACCTTGCCGAAGAAAAGTACCCACAGCTCAGAGCATTTGCAAGAAAAATGATTTGAGCAATTGGAAGCACTTATAAATGTGAACAGTTCTTTTCCATGATGAAAACTAACAAATTGAAGTATCGAACCAGGCTTACAGATGAGAATTTGGAAAACACTCTGCGCCTGTGTATTAGTGGGATTGATCCCAACATTGATTTTCTTGTTTCTCAAGTTCAAGTGCAAATTTCTCATTAATTTCTGCTGATTGTAAGTAAATACTTAATCAATACGATATTATTCTGTTCACGTAACTTTACCATTCTACTTTATAAATATATAAAATAAACGTCATTATTATTACTTTTTTTACAACTACCTATTCTATACAGCCCGCAACTACATTAATATCCTAAAGTTTAGCCCGCAAGTTTCCAAAGGTTGCCCATACCTGCTCTAGTACAATGTTAATTTAAATTAAGAATTACCAATTATCATAATACTTGAAGCATTCCAATTTTGCTCTTAAATCTTTACATTGGGAATTTTAATTTTGTTTTGTGTAATATGTTGGTTGATTTTATTTAAATTTAATTGTGAACTTTTATGCATTACTTCCTAGAAATTCTTTACTCTGCTAGCATAACTATTCTGTACTTCGGGAATCGAAGTTTGGAATGCAAAAGTTAATTTGCCTACCTGATAATTAAGTATGTTAACAAAATAGATTATGGATTGAAGTGGAAATCTATTTTAATGATTACTTTTTTATAGCAAACACAAAATTCCATTCAATTAGCATACTCTGGAGGAATGCTATTGAACTTTTTCTATACTGTTCATAGAGAAAATCTTCATTTCCTTAATAATATAAGCCCTTTTCATGTGCTTGGAATATAACTTTAAAATATTTATTAATGCTCTGAGGAAATTTGAAAAATAGGTGCACTTGATTTCAATTTATGTATATTTTTATATCTTGTCCTATATTTTTATTACAAATAGCATTTTTTACGAATAAGTACTTTTTGCAAGCTTTATACTAATGAGAAGTAAGAATTTTTTAATGAATATTTTGGTCCTTTTATTTTATTTTCTATTGATGACATGATTTTTTCTCAAAAACAAATCTTTAACCAATTATTACTTTATATAAAAAAAAACTTTAAAAATTCTTTACATTTTTATTCATATGATAAATACACTACCCTACAATAATGGACCAGACAGCAAGATGTGATGGTATAGGGGAATGAATACATGCTTTATTGGGGGATGGTCCCCCACGTGCTGCAATGACACTAGCAACCCTTCTGGCCATAATTTCAACAATTTTTTGATACACAGCTATGGGTATTTGTGTCCATCAGGGCTCCTAACACGTCATCTTTTGTCACCTTTTCAGGGGTTTTAAGTTCTTAAATTTTATTTGAAAAAAAATTTTTGGTGTGCATTAAAAAAAAATTCATTTTTTCTATTAAAAAAAAACAGGGTTTGTACGAATTCAATTTCAAAATGCGCTCTACATTCCACAGCACGAATGGATTCATAAGCGTACCGTTTCAATTGTAAAAGGATACTTCACGTTGCCCGCGGTGTATTAGCAGCAAGTTCTGGAAATTTTCCCACAGGAAAAGGCTATCAGTAAAGTGAAGCGCCGATGTTTAAGGGAAGCAGGGCCATCTGCATGTCCGACCCCTCTTACCTAATTACCTAACTTGAGTGGCACATTTACGACTAACGTTTTCCTTTCATAGCTTTGTGTGGTATATCATTTGGCACAAGATATCCCTGGTCGAACAATAGGAGTAACCCCCCTAGGAGGTCAGACGCTGACAGCTCATAAATAGTGATCAATGGCAGTGGTCACTTAAAAGGGGGGATAACATCCTCCACACACAGATCTGAGGACGGTCTCAACAGACCCGTTTTATTTTCGGATTCGGGCATGAGACGAGAATGGAGAGGTCAAGAGACCGGACGGATCAAGCTGATATTAACTCAACGTTAACCCAGTAAGAGAGGTAATGCATTTATTACCTTTGTCATCACATGTTGCAGTTTCTACTGTGGGTCTGATTATGTCTAGAAGGTATAGATACGTCAGTGCAAACACTGAAATGGCGGTGAAATCTTCAATATGTATGATAATTTACACTCGAAGGTGTCTTCGGTAAAGTTTTCAAGGGGATAGATCATCAACCTCTCAGCACTCGAAGCTCCCCATCGAGAGCCCCGACATTCCTGTCTACAGAACGGAGGCTATTCGCGCGCTGCTCTGTTTGTGACACATAAAGGAGGGCATGGAAATCTTAATGGACTTCAGCTGTTTCTTAAAGGAGCTTGAGATCTGAAAGATTCCAAACCCCTCTGTAACCAGAGATTGCAAAAATTTCGACCGTCTCTGTATCCAGAGGGTTAAATATTGAAGGAACGATGCAAACATATTGAAAATCATTCTCTGTTATCATCGAAGTTGATTATTACAAATTCTTGAGGTTTTTTTTTGTGAAAGTCAGTTTTTAAAAAGATTAATGACTCATTACTTTCTACCCGAAAAAAAAGAACTAATTAACATTGAGACATGTAATATTCACACAATACATAATGCTTTTCTTAAAGGTCTAAAATAGTTAGGGGAAGATGCGTCTGAACTAGTTTTTGCTATTCAGTTTTTTTAATCAGCGGCCTAATCGTTTGTCAACATGCAAACAAATTTAAGAAGACTTGAAACTTCCCACTCATCATTTCATCAAGCATTGTTAAAGCAGGTGGCTAAGCCTAAAGCCAGCTGCTGAAAGGTTGCTTGAACAGTGGATTTCAGTGTGAAAGTATTTCCTTGACTACATTCCAATAAATAAGCCAAACATGATACAAAGACCAGGCTACAAAAAAATTGTTCATTTACTTAGAAGAGAAACTATGAAGGCTGAAGTGATATTTGTCATATCAAGTGCAAGTATATTTAATCGTGTGACCGAATTTCTTCAGGAAAAGGAACCTCTAAAACTCAACTCTTCATTCTCAACTTGAATTGTTGACAAGAACAATTTTGGGTAGAATCTACAAAGAGAAATTCATTCGGGATTTGAAAATGGCTAAATTGGAAGATACATGTCCTCAGAAACTGTTGCCTCTGGCTGATATTGTAATTGGAGATAAAATTTCTAGAGCACTTCAGAATGTGAAATAGAAGGAAATAATTTTTTTTTTTTCTAAAGGCTCAGAAGCATTACATTGCCAGTGTTAAATATCTTTGAGAGTGTACAAAGCGTATTAGAAGTTGTAAGAGCGATTCCATGGGATGTCCCGACAGACATACTACTGGATGAGTGGAAATTACTCCAAAAAGAATTTGAGGAAGAAGGATCTAGAATGAAGCCTATTGATGTTTACTGGAAACGGTTCTTCAGACTGCGAGACATTAGTGGTGTGGATCCTAAATACCCAGTTGTGTCAAAGCTAGTGAAGGCTACTCTGTCACTTTCTCATGGTAGTGCTGACATTGAACGTGGCTTCTCAGCCTCAGGAAGAGCTTTGACAGGAGACAGAGCATCAATGTCAGAACGCTCACTCAATGCATTCATGACAATTAAAAGTAGCTTGCCAAATTTTGACAATCAACCTTATTTGGTGCCAATCACATCAAAGCTAATGGATATGGGAAGGGTTGTATATAAAGCCTACAATGCCTATTTATGTCTCTATATTAAAAAAAGTTACCGACGCTGCAGGATTGAAAACTGTGTTGTTTAGCTCGATTCTTAGACGGTTTCCTGAGAAAGTACTGATCAGAAGAAAAAAAACGAAATTAACATGGTTTGTTCTTCATTGTATTCAATGGACAATTATTAAGATTTTTTTCCGATGCTGGTCAGCAAAGACAGACTTTAAAAAATGAACATTCTTCTATTGAGAAGAAAAAGACAAAATTAATTTCAGACTTTTTCAACAACAAAAATTAGACAATCTTTCAAAGAAAAGGAAGAAATTCTTGAAGCTGTGTCAAAAATGAACAAATTAAAAAATCATCATTACATTTTTATTTTCTATCTTTATACTTGAATATATTTAGCATTATTGTTATTTGTCACTTTTTTTTTGCTCGATTAGTCACTTTTTGTCTCCTTTTTGGTTAAATTAGTCACTTTTGTCACCTTTTTAGACCTTTAAACCTGTTAGGAGCCCTGGTGTCCATTCATGCCGCAAGAATGTCGCCAGCTATACTATATATTTCTTACGAGGTTCCCTGGTCCACAAGCGTTGCTCTAACTTTCCCACAAATGTTCTATGCAGCTTAGGTCGGGATTCTGAGCAGGCCAGGGAAGACGTTTTACATCCATATCTCGGTACCATTGCTCGACAGAGGCTGCAATGTGACACGAAACGTTGGCGTCCTGGAAGTAACATGTGTCCATTCCAGAAAATTGAATGAGAGTAGGAAGAACCCGATGGTCCCAAATGTTCATGTAGCATCAGCGTTCAATTGACCAGCAACAACATGCAAAGATCCCAGTCCATACCCCGAAAAACACTCCCAAACAAGTAGTTGTATTCTATGCAAATCTGCTGGCATCCGTTCCATTATTGTAGGGTAGTGTATAGGATGAAAAAAAATTCTGAATTACGATGAATTTTATACAAAATTCTACAATATGGTGTTTGATATCCTGCAGCCTAAAAATTTCCATGCTGGCTGTAATGGGTTAAAATCAAACTAATCTAAACTGCATGACAACCAGAAGGGGAAACTTTGCATATGCATGGCATTTGTTATGCTGTTCTAATTACTCCATCATGTGATTAATGTTTTGATAAATCCTATGTTGTATTTTTGTTTCAAAATTTTACTATTTATTGCCATATTTCTCTTAATTTTAATCATCATAAATATTAATGTCTAATATAAATCAAAACTGTCTAGGAAGTACTGATTTTCATGGCTCATGTCCAACAACTTTAAACTTGTTTGGGCTAGGAATTATATAAAATTTGATTTGAATAAAAATTGTTATAAATCAAATAAATCTGATTTTTAAGATAAAGAAATCAACATTTTCATACAGGTAATGTATATGCCTAACTTGCAAACCCTGCTGCAACAATATGGTGGATAGTATAACAGGAATGGGGCAATTAGACTCTGGTGGTTTATTCATTATTTCCTGACCATAAAATGCATACCTTTTTTATTTACAATTTTTGTACTGGTAATTAAAAATCAAAAGTATTTTCAGGGTTTCCCTGACTAGAATATTGGGTAGTGGTGAGCAGGCCGGAAGTAAAGCAGTTAGAAACCAGAGGTTTATTTGTTAACACATTTGAAACTCGCGTACTTGGGAGCGTTAAATTTACTGTGATCTCAAATCTCCTCACGTTGGTGTAGTAAGGAAGTTTGGAGAGTGAGGTGCCAGCTCACAAATGTGTTGTTATCTGACTGCGGTTCGAAATGAGGCGATGCTGTCCTTGGATCTTTGAGGATTGGAGTTAATTCAACTACCCAACCCACAGCACTTGCAAGGTGGTAACAGAACCGGGAAATTAGGGAATTTTTTATTTCTGGAAAAATTAGGGAAATCTCGGGGAAAAATTCCAAATTTTACAAAAAATCAGGGACATTTTGACAATTTAAACGGCTACCATTATTGTTTGTCCTATTTAGAGATGCGCGATTACGAGTGCTTTTGAGAATCGAATAAATCGTATTCGCCGAAATTGTAATTAGAATAAAGAACCATAGCGTCGTAATTTTTTAACAACGCGTAAACCGCCGCCGCCGTTTTTTTCGCGTCTGCAGCGTCTTGGTCGCCGTGAGGCTAACGATACAACTTGTGGGATACAATTTGAAATTTGTGTAACAAATAGCGTTTTTTGTGTATTAAATTAAATATTTTTGTTTGCAATTACATTTTTGTAGAATTGTTTGCGTAGATTTGCATTTGGTTTTGATGAATAGTATGAAAATGTAAGGTCAGGTGTAAAAAGTTCATAATCAAAATATTTTGCATTTTTTCTCCAGTTTTTCAATTGCAATTATAAGAGTTCCATTAAGGTTTCCAACCCTTACAATAACAATTAAAATATCTGTTGAGAAAAAATACAAAATATTTGTGGACAATGATCCTTTCACACCCTCTGAGCCTAAATATTTAAAAATAGTGTTGTGTGGATACTGTATATCGATACCAATCACAGATCACAACATTTCTTAAGGGAATTGTTAAATCAGGGAAATTTTTGTGAGACTATCAGGGAAATATCAGGGAACTTTTTATCAAAGATTTTGTTGCCACCCTGACTTGGCAAGGATAGAATAGTAATCAACTAATTAGGAATTGACTTTATTGGATCGTATTTAATGTTAAATGTCTCATTTTACAAGGCAAAAATATTTGTGAACTGAAAGTTAACTTAGGATAGAGATTTAACTCTAGGTTTTTAATTTGTGTTTTACAGCTACCTGTATCAGATCGCACATCTCGGCGATGACGACGACGAACCCGAATTCAGTAGTGCCATTCCCCTCGAAGAAGGCGACACATTCTTCTTTGGACCTAGGCAGCTCAAGAACCTTGTTCTGGTGGATGAACTCGAAAGCTTGTCTCCCATCATGAGCTGTCAGATTGCTGATTTGGCAAATGAAGACACACCGCAGCTCTATGCCGCTTGCGGCAGGGGACCTCGGTCTACTTTGAGAGTGCTTAGGCATGGTTTGGAGGTGAGTGACAGTTCTTTGCTCAGATTTACTGAATGCAAAGCCTTGAAACCAGTGACTAAAAATGTTTTCAAAACTGTCGATGCAAAAATGCTTCATCAATGTTAAAGATCGTCGACATCCATTTGGGTGAGGCCACGATCATTAGCTTTGTTGGATTAGGTTTTATGGAGCAAAGGCCATATTGGGTCATGCTGTGTCAAACACAAGACAGCATCAAGTAATGAATGTGCATGCAAGAAAAGTTTTTACTGATATGGAACAGAGTAATACATTCAGGGAGGGGTCAAACCAGTGCTTCCTATGAATCGCAGGTTGCTAGCGCAGTGGGCATGCCCACTGAGCCACAACAGCCCCCACAAAACAACCTACAGCGTTGAGCAGATTTTTTCTTCTTATTTTTGACACAAATATTGTTGCAACTGAAATTTCAATGCTCACTCGGAGAAAAAAAGAAACTTTTCAAGTGTTTGTACACTGGTGCAACTTTAGTGGAAAATAAAGGGATGAGCCTGAAGATTGGAAGCCTCTTTTGTTTGAACTTGTCTTAAACAACTATTGAGAGGGCTTAAGATTAAGCATATATAAAACCTGTTCAATGATGCGGGGATCGAACCCTCTGTCGAAAGCTACGTTTCGTAAAAAGTAGCTCTTCCTGGAGATATTGTCTCTTGCTCTCTCTATCAAAATGATGGACAATTTATTTCAATTGACCAAGCATATTTTGCATTAACAAATTTTAAAAATTGTTAATAGTCATTTTTTTTTTCATTTTTACTCTCAATTTTGACTTGGGTTTTAATCTGTATCTATTGTACGATTTTTTTTTTATGGTTTTACGAGTTGATCGTCTTCTTGCTTTGTAGGTTTCTGAAATGGCCGTTTCTGAACTTCCTGGTAATCCTAATGCCGTATGGACTGTGAAGAGAAAATCGGATGGTAATTTATGAGCACTAAAATTGCAGAAAGATGAAATCGAATTATTTGTAACTCTCTATCTAATTATTCTGTGTTTTTTCCCTTCCAGAGGAATTTGATGCCTTTATCATCGTGTCTTTCGTGAATGCCACTCTGGTTTTATCCATTGGGGAAACCGTAGAAGAAGTGACGGATTCAGGATTTTTGGGAACCACCCCGACCTTAGCCTGTGCTCAGATTGGTGACAATGCTCTAGTTCAGGTAACTTTTATAATTTAATCATGTGTTTTGTCACATACAAGGTGATTAAAAATAGACGTTACAGTGATTATTTTCTTTTGAACTGTTTGTCTTGAAAACAGGCCTTCGATTGGGAAATAGGTTCGAAATGCATATGTGTGTGTCCAGGCTCGAGTGTTCTGTTCTATAACAGGTTTCATGCAACTTCTGGAAATCCCTAAATCCACTTAAGTGTGTCCTTCATTTGTTGAAAGTTAGTTTTAGATTCAATTAAAAGAGCAATGGAAATCAATAACTTAACTGCATTGCTATATTTTTGTTTTTATCATGTTACTAAAACTGCTCTAAAAATAATATTTCATATGATTGTGGATTTTAAAATCCTGAAAGAATTTTATTAATTTTGAGTGATACTGACATAAAATTACTGAATATAATTGAATTCATAGATGTATGAGAAATGCTAAACCATACATAGTGAGAAAATAGGTAAAATGAGCAATAAAGGAAAAATAATTAATCCAAACATCTAAACAATTAATTTACAACCCATATTACCTAACTACTTGGAATTGTTTCAATTTTTTTTTATTTTGCATTTCATAATGAAATACAATTGATCAAAAATATAAAAGAGCATTTCTTTTATGAAGGAATGTACATAACTCAGTCATGTTATTCAATTGTGTTAATGAATTTGCACTTAATTGCATCACATTTTCTGGTTAAAAAACTGTTTTTCAATGACGAAAGTGCTCCAATTCATCTTTTACCTTTTAAAAATTTCGCATTAACCTTCCACCAGACTGCTAGAGCCTTATAGAATTATGAACTACCTTTTTTCATCTTGTTTCGTAACTCAACCCATGCAACATTTCAACGAAGTGGCCATGCTGACTATTTAATTTCTTTACCATGTGTTACCATGTCCCAATCTTTTTTTATTATATGCTTATGCGTGGTGGAAAAAGGGTCTTTATTTCTTTTCCCCAATTGGCAACGATCAGTTTGTTTACAAATCTCAACCCCCGTGTCGAGTATTTCGCTATGCTGTTGAGCTACTAATTTAAAACTAGTTTTTTTTTTGCAATCTGATATGTTTTTACTGTAAATTAATTCACTTAATGATGCTATTCTTTCTGTGATAGTTGTACAGCTAGACTAAAATATTTTCGGAAAGGTTCTCTAGCACACTGCTCTCAGAAAAGGATAAGAGTTGTTTACTGTTTGCAACGTGTAATTATTATAGGCTAGATTCGGAATGATTTTACATCAGAAAAGTTTTCACTTGCTCATTGCTCTCATAGAATGACAAAAATTGCTTACTCTTTACAACGTGTAGATGCTATAGGTTAGATTTTTTTTGGCACTGTGCTTGTACATATTATATTATCCCAGATATATTTTTACAGGAAATAAATTCACTCAATGATGCTATTCTTTCTGTGATAGTGATAAAGCCTAGACTAAAATATTTTAGTGTCCAATGAGCGAGCGAAGCGATCCGAAGGAACTAAATAAGCAGTTCAGGGGGGTTGGCGAGGGGTAGCGAACAGGGGGCAGTAGCCCCCTAGTCTCTACTATTACAAAAGGAAGTGTTTGTGTGTCTGTCTCTGTGTTTTCAGATGATCTATACCTCTAACAGTCCTGAAATTTGGCACACAGGTAGTCCTAATTTTGTACGAAACCCAATTTTTAAAATTATTTAGGACATTTTAAAATTAATTTATTGGCATTTATTTATTATTTGGTTTTTTTTTTAGAATGGCGACAGTTTAAAGAGATCATATATTGTAAATTTAGTTTTTCCTTTATTTCCTGAGCACAAATCAGTAAGTACATGAAAAGAACTGTCATGGGCAATGCCATGCTGGCCTGATAGTACACAATGATGCTGATTTCTATTCCACCCATGTCAGTGAAATATATAGAGGCCACACATATATCTCAAAAGTTAATATGTTCCGATTATGTCTTTTTGTAGATATACCCTGATGGGATTCGTCACATTCGTGCAGACAAGAGAGTGAACGAATGGCGAACATCTGGGAAGAAGACCATCATGAAGTGCGCTGTAAATCAAAGACAAGTGGTCATTGCTTTAACAGGTGGAGAGCTGGTTTACTTTGAGATGGATCCAGTGAGTGTTTCTCCTTTTCAAAATTTTTGATATGCATACTTACCAACCACTACAGATGGTTTGGAATGTATTTTAAGCAGTAGGTCCTGGTCTAGTGAAGACAAGTTGGATTCATCTCTAGGTGTATTTCTTTCTTATGTCAGAAGAATTTCACCTGTGCATTTGTCCATTTACTTAGCCCCTGGTGATTGGCTTGATACAGTATCTCTTCATTAGAAGAAAACGGAACCTTGATCAATTTCACATTATCAAAAACTGATATCATCTTATCATCAAAAAATTGGTCTTGATGACGAAATATTTTGTCTTGGCAAAATTGCTCCGACCTTGGTGGATGAGATATGTCGTCAAAAGCTCTTGGAGGGTTAATGTTGATTGGCCAAATATGGCCCTTTCTCCTTGTGTAGTAAAAATTGACAGTAGAGCAACAGAATGATTGGTTAATCTTCATCAACTACTACTACAGCCACATTTTCTATGGTATATCAAAAAGCCGACTTTAAAAGTAAATTTCTGTATTTAAAAAAAAAATGCTTTTTATTTGGCAACATAAATAACACATTGTTGAGACTTTGTTATCAAACCAATCTGAAGAAATATGTAGCTACTTGCTTTTATGCAAGATCACAACATCATAGTGCCACCTGGTGACACAATCTGAATCTAATAATATTGCTATCATATGGCTTTTATTAGAGTGGAATTAGTCTCTTTGAATTTCTTATTTTTTTAAAAAGTAGAACTATTTAAATATTTTTAAAGAAAGGATTAAGTTTTTATTATTTATCTACTAGTAGAGTATGTGTAGGTGAAAAAGCATTTTTAGTGCCAAATCGATAAGTAGAGATCTAAACCTGTAGAATTAATGGTCTGTTACCTTGACAACACTTCTTCGAAAGCAATAAGTCCTCTGTGATAACGAAATAATTTCTTTTCCAGTCTGGTCAGTTGAATGAATACAAAGATCGTAAAGAAATGACAGCTGATGTCATTTGCATGGCATTGGCTAGTGTTCCAAGTGGTGAGCAAAGAGCAAGATTTCTTGCTGTCGGTCTCATTGACAGCACAGTCCGTATCATATCCTTGGACCCTGCAGTAAGTGTTGAACATTTCATGAACTTCTTTTTCTGGTTTCATACCTATCGTGATTGTGTAGTATTATTCTTGTTTTGTCTGAAGGAACTTGATGCCTTTATTATGATCACTTAATTTTGTAAAATTCTATTTAGAAGCATTATACATCTATTATAAGTTCAAATAATAAATTTCAACTCAAAGAAGTTTTTCAAATTTAAATAAGATCTATTTGATCTGAAGTATAGTTTGTCATCAAATCTATCTTTTGAAATTGTTAAGTCAGCCCAGTCTCCAAGTAGTCAATTCTTAAAAAGAAATTTGCAAAATAGATTTTTCCACCGAAATCAGTTTTAAGCTTTGGAAAATTTGTTATTTAATTCAGCTTGGAATTTGTTTTAAATACATTTATTTATCAATTAAGTTAAATATGAATGCTAAAACTGAAATTTGTAATATTTTTTTAAGACTTGATTTTTAGTGTAATGGAACTGTACTACATAGCATAGAAATAATAAGTTACAGTCCTGGTTTGAATCCGGGTCAGTGCTTGTATGTTTCCAAGCGTATGATGTAGAGGCGGCCGATGCACCTTAAATCTGTCGTGGCCGAAAGTCCTCATGTTGGGTTGGTGTGGAAGTTTGGCAAGTGAAGTGCCAACTCGGCATCTGACTGTGGTTCAAAATGACGTGGCGTTGTCCTCGTATCTTTCGCAGACCAACCGGTATAGTGATTAAAGTGTTGGCCTCTAGATCGGAAGGTTCGAATCCGGGTCCGGGCATGGATGTTTGTAAGCGTATGATGTAGAGGCGACTGGTGCACCTTAAATCTGTTGTGGCCGAAAGTCCTCACGTTGGGTTGGTGTGGAAGTTTGGAGAGTGGGGTGCCAGCTCAGGTGTTGCTTCATCATCTGACCGTGGTTCAAAATTACAAGGTGTTGTCCTCGGATCTTTCTCTAAAGGAACTTATCCTGGACCGTCATCAATAGCCTGTTGTGTTGTTCTAGTACGACGTTAAGTAAAAATTACCATTACCTTGTATCTTTCCATTAGAAGATTGATCCAGGACCATCATTGATAGCCTGTTTTGTTGCTCTAGTACGGCGTTAATTAAAAAATTACCAATTGCCAATGAGTTACAGATATTGCATTTTCAAATTTTAGAATTCCCAGTTCGGTCAACAGGGAGTTTAAATTGAAGGAAAGGGATTAGAATAAAATGGACCGATTTTATTTGCAGGGACTCTAAACTTTGAGACATCATTTCCTTAAAACTATTCTTTGTGCAGCTTGTCTGTATTCGGACCTTGCACCCTAAAACCTCTGCACCTTCATCCTTAAGACTATCAATTTCTTGTTTTCATACATAAACATTTTTTTGTATATTTTTAATGATGACAAACAGAAATAAAATAATAATGTTCCAATGTCGTTCACACTATTGGTAAGAAAACATTTTTCATGTGTTCACAACCCTGTCTTCGAGGGATATCTTGTGGGTTGTGCATATTTACGCATTTTCTGTCTGTCGGGAGAACTACCCCTGTATTAAATCTGTTCCTGTAGAAACCGGCCTTATGGCATTTTGCATCAGGTGTGCTTCAAGAAATGCATTGGTGAAAATTAATGACAAATTGAAACTCAACAGTTGTGAAGTGATTGTATAGATTTAGTACATGTCTTAATTTATGGTCGCAATTAACTTACCAAGACCTTCAGCTCTGACTCATGACAAATGAAGCATGACAACAACAATCACTAGATTTAAACTTTATATTTATTTAAATTAATCTTATTATACAATTAACAAGAGGGATGGATCAGGATTCACGAAGGTTGACTTACCCTTGTAAAGAGTCCTCGTAAGTGCACCCACGCTTAGGAAGCGATTCTGTCAATGTGCCCCCTTTACTCAGTTACTTCTCCCTGTCTGCTCGAATGTTTATTCAACTCCCTGCGACTGGTTGTGTCAGTCTGCACACGTGAAACTGGGAGAACATTCGTCATCTCTCCTTCAGTTGTGAATTTTACTTATGAGATCGGTACTAGAAAACCTCTCTTTCTATTGCCATCAATTAGCCAAACAAAACAAATGAGTGTCATGACTCATACCCACTGCACACATTCGAACTCTTCTGTGGAAGTAAAACTTTTTTTCTTTGTGTGTGTTCATTGCTTGATGTTGTAAGTCTTGTGTTTGGCACAGCATGGCCAAATATGGCCCTTGTGCCATGAAACAAAACACAAAATAAAATAAGACATTATACCTCAACAAAAATGAGCCCTGTTCCTGTGGTGACTGCTATAATCCACCAGACTTAGCAACAGGATCAGCTCTCTTGGTAGACAGAAAGCTACAGGAAAAGCTAATAAAAGTCATTTTTTTTAGGATTGTCTCTCCCCCTTGAGTATGCAGTCCTTGCCCAACACTCCAGAGTCCCTTGCCATTGTGGAAATGGGTGGAGGCGAAGGAACCGGAAGAGATAGCAGCGGACAAGGAACACTGTATTTGAACATTGGTTTGCAGGTGAGATCACTACTGTCTTGTGGACTTATTTGTGGGCCACCGTAGCGTGGTCGGAAGAGTAACGGATCGACGATAGTAGGGTCACGACTTCTAAATGCGGTCTGACCTAAGATTGTGGTTCGCGGAGGGCTGGTGCACGTTAAATCTGTTGTGGTCTCAAATTTCCTCTTGTTGGCATGGTGTATGGAAGTTTGGAGTGCAGTTTGGTTTAGGTCTCGGGCGTCGACCTCGTCGTCCGACTATGGTTCAAACTCCATGGAGTTTCCCCTGCAGGATTGATCCTTGACTTTCGCAGACGGCCCTTTGCGCTTCTCCGGAGAAAAATTTACTTGACTACCTACTACCTTTTTATTTGCCTGCTAGAAATATAAATTTTTTTCATACTTGTCAAATATTCTAGGGGTGCCAAATATTATACTCATCTGCAATACTGGCAGATCACATGCAATTTAACCCCAACTATTGAAAATTTTACTCAAACTTTAAAGGTTTGGAATAACAAAAATCTCTATTGTTTTCACTTTTAGTTTTGATCTAATTTCAATTGTTTATTCGTTAATTAAGTAAGAAAGATCCAGTAATGGAAATAGAGTTTTTATAAAACTACCTTTGCTTTTTATCAAATTAACATTTTCTATTGAAAAGACTAACCCAAACTCGACAATTCTCCACGGAAGGCAGCGTGATGATACCTGTGTTCTCGAAAGTCCCTTTTTCCCTGTCTTCTCGACGTAAAAAATATCTTCTGGATTTTCCTATTCAATGGGATAAATTTTTACATGATGCCAATTTGGTCATTCGACGTCACGGCAATTCACAATAAAACGTCGCATACCCACCAAATTTTCTGAAACTCTTTCAAAGGGACAGAGTGTTTTACTAATTCAACAAATAGACTCGTTCAAAACGACTCAACCGACTTCTCGGTGACGTGGCCGTCGAATGTCGTACCAATTTGCTTTAAAAAACTCATTTCAATCTTCCACATGGTTTCGACGTGGGTATCCAGCAAGATCCAAACAATTTCACTAATGACAGGGTATCTTGTCATCAAGTTATTTCTAAATTTTTCATGACGCATTTGAGGTAAATTTCCACCATAATCTAGTGATGCGTCGACTAGTCTGGAATCCAGAGCTTGCAGGTGAATAATTTTTCTATTTTCTTTTACAGAATGGAGGTCTCCTGAGAACAGTGTTGGATCAAATCTCCGGAGACTTGACCGACACCAGGTCGCGTTACTTGGGTTCGAAACCGGTCAAATTGTTTAAAGTTCGGATGCAGGGTAATGATGCGGTGAGTCTTCTGAAATGTCTCGCTTTCCGAGTACATGGGCCTTGTCCCGAATTCGAGTGCTTTCATGTTTGTTTTTGTATTGCAGGTTGTGGCCATATCCAGCCGTTCCTGGCTGAGCTATTACTATCAGAATCGGTTCCATCTGACCCCTCTTTCCTATGAAACGCTGGAGTATGCATCTGGCTTTTCGTCTGAACAATGTCCTGAAGGCATTGTTGCCATCTCCCTGAACACTCTCAGGTAAAGATATCTCTTAGATTGAACATTAATATTAAAGGACTAAAATCATCCCTCGCAAAATACATTGCATTTTATACATGCTTTTAAAAGCAATGTGGCATTTGAAACAGTTCCAAGACTTGTTTTTCGTTGAGCACGGAATCTAAACTGCTGATATACTTCCTACTTCACTATAAAAAATTCTTGGTTGCTTGCTAAATATGATATAAAATGTAAGGGCCTTGGTAAGTTTTTTAAGTTGAATCTTTAAACAGGCTTATTATTTTCAGAAAATCATCCATGGCTGCATTTTTTTTCTCTCCCATATTGTAAAAAATTATACGCTGGAATTAACTCCAACTGGGAAAAATGAAAATTGCTTTTCCTCTGCTGAACATTGAATTTGGTGTTGTCGAAAAGTCATCTAAATTTTGTATGAAACTTAAAAATCCTGCCTTAGAAACAATCTTTTGGAAAGCCAATTGTAGCGTCATTTGTCACGTTCACCATCCTGCTAATATGTTATGTTATAAACTAAGTTTAACATTGTAACTTCAAGATAAATCAAAACCTCAATACATTATTCCAGTTATTTTAAAATTGTATTAACGCAATCTCTTGGACGAGCTGGCCCAATTGCATTTTAATTTTTCTCCTTCTGAAAAACATTTTCCCACACCTGTGCTAAATTTGGAATGAACTACTTTATTTAGATGCTACATTGGCAGCACAGGAAATATTTTTAAAAAATGTATAATTTGCATTTTTAAATAACTGCACGAATCTTGTCTCGTAGCTCAAAGCCAATTAGGTTTCTTAAGGTGTGTGTATACACTAGACAATTTGTTTAAATTTTTACTTTTGAAAAAATGTTTTTTTTTTTTTTTAGTTCATTGGTTTATGATCCTGTAGCACTAAAAAATTAGACAAAGCTAATCGTTAATTTTCTAATTTAAATATAATTAACTCGGATATTTTTCACTGAGATATCTCAAAATTCCAATTTGTTTGGAAAGACATCTTGTTGGAAATTATACATTCTTTATGTTTTGATCAATTTGCAAGAGGGAATAGCTTTTTACTATTTTGTCCTCAAAAAAGCATATGAATACAAGATTTTCAGAAATTTTAATATTTAAAAATCAACTGAATTGGAGATAAAATTGTATGAATTAATTATAATATATCTACATTAATTGTTGACTCACCACTGTTTGAATAAAATTGCAAAAACTTAATTCTTCAGAAATTGAGTTTTAAAGTTGCGAAAAAATGTTTTTACATGGTGACAGTAATTTGCAAAAAAACTTTGGAACTAAAGAAAAACATTAAGAAAATTTCCAAAATCTTGGCATTGTTTGAAGGCAGAGGAGCAGGAAAATATTTTGAGGCATAGAAAAATTGATATTCTGGACGATTTTCATTATTCTTTGTGTGTATATACACCTTTATCCACTGATATGCTCTGATTGGTCTGTCGCCAATCGATCAGATTAAGAATTAATTGATGGCTTGAAACAAGTACTTGGTTTAATGATCAAAGCTAATTATAACAAAAAAATTAGAAATGACATGAAATTTCAAAAAGTGAAATAATTCCTTATTGCAGAATTTTGGCATTGGAGAAATTGGGTGCCGTTTTCAATCAAGTGGCAACACCTCTCGAGTACACACCCAGGAAGTTTGTCATCCACCCTGAAAGTTCAAATCTTATCATCATAGAAACGGACCACAATGCTTACACTGAGAAAACAAAGGGCATCAGGAAACGGCAAATGGCTGAGGTAAGATTGCATTTTTTTTACCATTTCCCCTGTTTCTCAGAGTAACGACAAAAGGAACCATGGAAACATAATGAGTGATAGTGAGAGCAAAACAGCAGCATCTCTTTTCCTCAGGAACCAATTTGGTTCTTAGGATTCTAAATGAGTGTTATGGCTGGATTAGGGTATGCTAATTTCAGCTTGATTTAAATCAAGTGCTTTTTATTTTTAAAAATCTTTGAGTGAAATCAAAATTTAAAATAAATTTTAAATATAGAATGCAATAAAATTCTGAAATTTGTCTGATTTCTGATTAATTTTATATATTTGGGTTTGTTTCAATAATTTATGTAGATCCAAAGTATTTCATGTCACTGGTTATGGGTTGAAATCAAACTGATTTAAACCACTCGAGATCCAGATGGGAAAACGTTGCTTCCAATGTTATAAATATTAATGTTTAACATAAATCAGGACTATCCAGAAACTACACTGTTAATTGTGTATCTCATGTCCAACACATTAAAACATGTATGTGCAAGGGATTAATTAAATTTTTAAAAATCGAATTTAATCAAGTAAATCCAATTTTTAGGATTTAAAAAAATCATGTTTTTTTTTCGTAATCTGTACTGGATTTTAAAAAAATCATGTTTTTTTTCGTAATCTGTACTGGATTTAAAAAAAATCAAACCAAACACAACAAACTAAAAATTAACTTACTTATGCATCACAAAATGAAATCATGATCACGCGTCCGTGCTTTGTACCGTAAAATTCGATTCCGTTTACTTTTACAATAGGAAAACATTTTTGTATTCAATTGTCTTTGGCTCTGGTTTTCTAATAGATACAGTTGCTGGTGTCGAATGTTACTATTTTGCAATATGAGTATTTAAAATGGAGATTTGTATTATCATTGTCTTAGGAACTGAGTCAGCTGAGTGGTTAGTGCCGTAGCTCTCTGCTGGTCCTGGCACCGATCTTCCCGATTCGGAATCCACCTTTGGCCACAGGTCCAATTAACCCTCGTGAAGCAAAAAAGAACTTAGAGTGAACAAACCAAACCTTAAAATTTGAATTGTTTTATTAATTAAGAGATTTTTCCATTGAAATTTAGTTTCTAGTCTTTCGCCTGTCACTTTTATCGAGTCGTCCAAAAATGAATGCTTGCCGATAGTGAAATAAGGTCCTTCAAATGTACTAGAATGTTTTTTATGCACAACATAGTGGGAATCATGTTTTTCAGGGTTGTGGATATTGTTTGATTCAATCTTGCTCAATCAGGCAACTCAAAAAGCTCTTTTAATGACTCAATAGGAAATGGTGGAGGCTGCAGGTGAGGAGGAACAGGAGTTGGCAGCAGACATGGCTGCCCAGTTCCTGAGCGAGAACCTGGATGAAAGGATGTTCGGATCCCCCAAGGGAGGGACCGGAATGTGGGCGTCTGTCATCCGCATCTTGGATCCCATTGAGGGCAAGACCATATTTCAAGTGCCGCTGGAGCAGAACGAAGCTGCGTTCAGGTAAACCAAATTGACCTTCAGTGTTCGGAGTGAAGCCACGCACCCGAGGTTGTTTTAAAATTTCTGATGATGTGAAATTAATGATATTCTGTTGATATTTTTCTGTTATAGCCAATCGACTTTGGTGCCCATGGGGTGTATATTTCTCTGCACCATCGGTCACCATGCCGACTTTCGGTGTTCCGGCTCGGTGCGATCGACTCCTCACGTGTAATTATTCTAATCTACCATTGTGTTGTGATTCATTTGAAGCTGTAATTCACGGAACTCAATAGACGTTAGCTCTGAAGACAATAAATAAATGAATCGCACTGCAGCGATGAGAGGAACGTACAGTCCAGTAAAACGTGTTTGGTTTTGGACACCTTTTTCTTCCCGGCGTGACCGTTTTGGCTTCGAGTCGAATTCCGATTTTGTCGGGCGGTCGTTCGAACACAGTCTTTCTTTGGAAAATATTTCTTTCTTGGAGAAATAATATTGATGCCGGTTCATCTCATGAATATTTTGTTATTAACATTGTACCAGACCAACACAACATGCTATTGACCACCGTCCGGGATAAATCCCCTAGGGAAAATATCTGAGGAAATTAGGTAATTTTTAATTAACGTCCTCGAGCAACACAATGGACTACTGACTACGGTGCTGGATCAATCCCCTTAGGGAAAGATTCAAGGACAACAATGCATAATCTTGAACCACGAGATAGCACCTGAGTTGGCACCCCAATCTCCAAGAAGTTGTGACGTCACACCGATTGGATCTCTTCACAATTCGAATTTGAACGCATTTCACAATGACAAGACCATCACGTTGTTGCCCATGGTGTTGGTTTACAAAGCCGTTTTTTTTTTTTTGCCAACCAAACGGTCTAGTGGTTAAGGTGTTGGCCTCTGGATCGGAAGGTTCCTGGTTCAAATCCATGGTCAGGGCATGGATGTAAATTGTACTGTTCTTTCTTAGGGGTAATGATGGTCACCCATTGGGTGCTCCTTCAGAAGTGGCCATCACTTCTGGCCTTGTAGTGGCAAAATGACTACAAATCAACAATGCCTGCCATTGAATTAAAAAAAAATGGTTTACAAAGCAAACCAAATGGGAATGCATAGCAAACACAGGTGGTTGGCGAGCGTTCACCATGGTCACACCTAACTCCATAAAGTAACCCCACAAAGTGCTAGCCACGCAGTGCCTAGTCTCCAAAATTAAGAAGTCCATTGCACTAACAAAGGAATGAGCTAAAAAGGTGCCAAAGATAAAAATCTGGTATGGGAAAAGAAAAACGAAATTGGCACCTAAGTTTATTGGTTCAACTGTAATGGAAATGTACCATTATGTTTTACAATCTTGAAAATATAGTTTTTCTTCCTCAAGTATAAAAAAAATTTATACACGCAAGAATTTATATCATCAACTTACAAATGTGAAACACTGTCGCTAGACAGTTCCAAGAAAACAAAGAAGCGACGCTGTGGATCAGTGACCGGAGAAGACTCGTTTACACTGAGCTGGTACACTTTAAATCTGTTGTGGCCTCAAATGGCTTTGCATGTGTGAAGTTTGGATAGTGGAATGGTGTGTGTGCCAGCTCAGGTGTTATCCTCATCTTCTGACCGTGGTACAAAATTATGAGGCTGCCAAAAGCTTGTTGTCGGTCCACTGTGATGTTAATTCAACTACTTACCTCAGTACCCACTACGACCTTCGGAAGAAGTCGTTACATTCATGCAAAGAAAAATTACGTAGTGGACTTGATCAGTATAAAGATTTTTTTTATCTAGAAAATGAAAAAACTTCTCTCAAATTTTGACTTTGTGTGTTTTACTTAAAAGCTGGCGATTTGTAGATTAAATTCCCTTTATGTAATGACATTACCTTGTGGAGTATCCATATATTCTCTCTCTTCCACGTCTAAGTCCAACGGAAATGGCGGCGACAGCCAGTCGCTCTACTTGACAGTTAGAGACAATGGGCAGACTTTTGGTTCCCAGGTTGATGGACGAGCTGGACGCAAGATCCTAGACAGCGAGAGGCCGAATCGAGACTTTCCGTCGGGGTTCAAAGGCCAATAAGGTCAGCGGGCACCTGTGACCCCCCTTACACTAGACCAATTGCAGGACGTGAATTACGTCAAGAGCGACGACAGCGCCAGAAGCCCACCCCCTCCAAAAGAGGTATAAAAGGGCGCGCACGGTTTTTTCGAAGAGCTCCGAGTGATTTTAATTGCCACAGGACGGTCGAGCTGAACTTACCCGGGCATCCGGCCCCAGATTATCCTTGAGAGGAACGCAGCAGCCGCGGCAGGTAGCCGGCTAAACTGCTCCACGGTCGCACGAGCTTGCGACCTTCTGATCTCACCTGAGAACGCTCCGAGAGGCCACCCGGCCGGTGGACTATCGCTCGAGTCCCGTTACCAGAGGAGACCTGATTCTCCGCCTTGCCATCCCGCCAGACTTGATCTCATCCGAGATAACCGTGAAAGGCCGTAGCGTGGAATTCACCCTTTGCTTGGTTCGTAGACCAGAGGAGACCCGATTCTCCGCCTTGGCATCCCGCCAGACATCATCTCATCCGAGATAACCGTGAAAGACCGTAGCCTGGAATCCATCCTTCGCTCGAGTCCCGTTACCAGAGGAGACCCGATTCTCCGCCTTGGCATCCCGCCAAACTTGATCTCATCCGAGATAATCGTGAAAGGCCGTAGCCTGGAACTCACCCCATTACTCGGGTCACTGCTACCGATTCTCCAAGGGAACCATTCCAGACCTCCGATTCCAAGAGAACTCTGTACAAATTTGAGCATATTCTAATCTAGAAATAAAACTACTTGTTTCTCAACCTGTAGCATTAGTCCAAGTCGTTACAACCTACTGCATGTAATTTCCTCTCTCCTATGTTATGAATATTATTTTTATGTTACTTTTGCAGTGTACGTACATCATTTGACTAATCTAATCCTGTTCTATGGTAACAGTTAAAGGCATTCAAAAGTGGAATACACTCAATAGCTGATTCGATTGTTGTTTTAGACTTTAAAACCCCCTTGGAGACACATTTCTAGGTGTAGGTGTGTACGGGTTTGATGAACCTGAGTTACCCTCCTACTAATGTGAAAGGGTACCCTATGGAATAAACATGGGGCCATGACCCCAGGATACCCAAACAATCTTTCTATGTCCTTTCATTTCACAATTACTTGAAATTTTCTGCCTTGTGTGTTGGTGTCCATCTTGTCCAAATATGGCTCTTGGACCCAAACAAATCCACTTTAAAACCCAATAACACATTGTTTGTATTGAATGGTTTTATTTATTATTTCATTATGTAAATTGTACCCATGACAATGGGTATTTCACCTCCAAAAGTGAAAAATTTCTTGTATAGCATCTATGAAACGTAGGTATGATAGTGGTATTGCATCTTTCCTTTCAGCTTGTGTTTGGTGAAATTTGCCACTCATAGCGACGAACAATATCTGCTTGTTGGTCTTGTGAAGGATCTTCAATTGAATGTGCGCCATTGCAATGGTGGTGTGGTTCACACATATAGAGTTTTAAATGAAGGGAGAAAACTAGAACTGGTTCACAAAACTCCCGTCGACGAAATGCCGGCCGCCATATGTCCCTTTCAAGGAAGAGTGTTGATTGGTGTCGGAAGCATGCTTAGAATCTATGACCTTGGTAAAAAGAAACTTCTCAGGAAGTGTGAAAATAAAGTAAGTTGCCTTTTTGGGTTTATGCCTCTGTTTTCAGTATTTTCCTGCTTTCAAAAGTTCAATTATATCAATTCATGTGAATCATCTATAGACATTTCTCTAAAAAAACAGAGTGGTAACAAAACCGGGAATTCTCAGAAAAATTTTTAATTCTGGAAAAATCAGGGAAATTTTTAAGTGTCACAAAAAAATCAGGGAATTTTTGTATACTTAACTATATTTTTGTCCTATTTAGAGATGTGTGATTACGAGTACTCTTGAGAATAAATTCTAATTGCCGAAATTTTAATTAGAATAAAGAACACTCGTGTCGTAATTTTTGAACACTGCCGCTGTTTTTTCGCATCTCGTCGCAGTGAGGCCGGCGATACAACTTGTGTACACAATTTTTAATTTGTGTAACGAATAATGTTTTTTTTTTTGTTCAGATGTAATATGTTCGTAATCAAAATATTTTGTATTTTTTTCTCCAGTTTTTTCAATTGCTATTGTAAGAGTTCCAATTAAGGGTTCCAACCCTTACAATAACATTGAAATATCTGAAGAGAAAAAATACAATATATTTGTGGAGAATGATCCTTTCACCCTATCTGACCTTAAATATAAAAAAAGAATGCGTGAATACTGTATATCGACACCAATCACAGATCACAACAATTGTTAAGGGAATTGTAAAATCAGGGAAATTTTTGTGATACTATCGAGGATTTTGTTGCTACCCGGAAAAAGGATGGGGCAATAAAATAATAAACCTAAAAAGCATTACTATACAAGTAGGTTTGAATAAGCTTGAACTGTTGTCAGATGGAGAAAACCTTTTTTGAAGTCACTTTTACCTGTTTTCAGCACCTGCCTAACCAGATTGTGACCATTCACGCTGTGGGCAACCGCATTATTGTGGGCGACATTCAAGAGAGCTTCTTTTACGTCCGATACAAGAGGCAGGACAATCAGCTGATCATTTTTGCGGACGACACCAACCCCAGATGGATTACGACCGCCTGTTTCCTAGACCCCAACACGGCTGCTGGTGCCGACAAGTTTGGAAACATTTCCATAGTGAGTGAATACAGTAGAAATTATCTTTTATTTTTTTACATAGATACCAACATTTCTGAATTTTTCATAATCGTTCTGAAATCTTTAGTAATCATTCCATATGTGCCAGCTATGCCTATTCCATAGTTATTACTGATTTTCACCTTTGGTATGCCATTTTGCCAAGTGGTGGTATTATAATTGAAAATATCATGAGATAGATATGCAATCTGATTTCATCTTTTAGAGAAATTTGTATTTTTTCAGTAACGAAAACTTCTGTGTCATTAATGATGTATTGAATGAGCAAATTTAGTCTTATTTGTAATTATTTTTAAACTAAAAAAATTTATTAATTTTTAAACCTCTTCTAGATTTTTGAATGAGTTTCATTTTGAAATTGAAGTAGATAGTCTTCGCAATGTCTCATTGCTTCTGCATTGTTAAATGTTTTTGTTACAGTATTATAACTAACAATGTGACTGTGTTTGCTGAATAAAATGAAAACCTCATTCATATTTAATTAGGAAGTTTCTGTTTTGAAAACCCTATCATCAGGAAAACTTCCTGCTTCGAAAAATGCTTGTGGTAATGGGAGAATATTGAAGTTTTATGATAAGGTTGAGGAGGGAATAGTTTTCTTTAAGTGGAAACAATGTTGCCAAAGAAGCATTCACTAAAAGTACAACAACAACAGAAAATACCATCACTCAAAAGTGCAAAAGGTCATGTAGCCAAAAACTGCATTTTTCATAATAGCAAAAAAAAAACTCCTTATGATTTGATTCTGTTATATACTTTAGGTTTTGTTCTTAGTTTATTGGATCAGCTGATGACACCAGAGATTTCCTCCAGGTGGAAATCACAAAATGAAGAAAAAATTTAATTTGTGACTTGAAACCTTTTTCACTTTCAGTGACAATATGTTTCTGCACTGAATACAGAATTACAGACATTATAACTTAACCTGTGGAAAATTGTATTACAACTTCTTATTCTAAAATATTGATTTGCGACTTAGAAGTACTTAAAACATTTAAATCTTTTAGTTTTCTTCATTTACTTGTTGATATGAACAGAGAGAGAGAGAAAGATTTGTGGAGGGAATGAGACCAATACCTGTTTTTGCGTTTACCAATGAGGACTGCATGACCAGGGTTCCCACGGTCCTTGAAAAGTCCTTAAAAGTCCTTGAATTTTTTTTCACTAACTAGGGGCCCTTGAAAGTCCTTGAAAATTACAGAACTTGTTGAAAAGTCCTTGAAAGTACTTGATTTTTTTAAAACTTGTTGTAAAACTAGTTGTGTAATTTTGTCTTGCATTGGAACTTGTCCAGACTTGTTTTCCTCCACAGCAGGTGCGTCATTCTGAATGAAACCGGTGTTTTGCACTTTGACACTATGTGATATACTAATAATACTATGTCTAGATCGTTCATTTTCCACAGTATTCTGTACGTCTACGTTGACACCTCTAGTATCCGTTAAGACGGCCGCCTTGTTATACCTGCCGCATCATGACGTATCTATAGCCCCTAGATAACTGCACCGCTTTCTTAGGAAACCTTAGCTTTTGCAGTCAGGACGTCATTGGAAACCTGGCACACATCCAAAGAAATGAAGCCAAATTCTCATTGCGCAAAAATATAAAAGTGGCAATTGAAAAATAAAATTTTTAAGAAAATCACATTTAAGATATCTTTTTGTTGTAAAATTTTCTGCATATTTCATATCCTTTGAAATTTTTACTCTATCTTTAACGATCGCAAAGATAGAAACCTAGACTAGAGAATAAAAGAGCTCTAACACTAGTCAAAACTTTTGATTTCTTTTGTTTGTCAAACAAAATAAACCATGTCCGGTCTTTGTTGTAGGCAGTGGACGACAGCAAAATGGAGATTGTGTCATGTAGATCGAACCGTGTACAAGATTCCCATACTCTTCTTCGTGCCACCAAAAGAATTTATCGTACGAAATTTTATCGCATGACCGAAATTGTTATGTGTGCAAGTAGCCTGATAGTTAGCATTGAGACAAGAAGCCCACTTTGCAACAAAAAAAAATCACAGGTTCTGTGAGGAAAGAAAATCTAAATTATAACCAAAATTGTTGATAACCTTCCTTTTTTTAAATATCGGTAGTTTAAAAAAAATCCCCCCCCCCCATAATTTTCACATTTTTTTTTTTAACTGACAACTTTTGTGTATTCCTTGTTTTAGGTCGTTATAAAAAATTTTAGGTCCTTGAAAAATATTTTTTTGGTTTTGAAAAGTCCTTAAAAGTCCTTGAATTTTTTTTGGATAAAGGTGTGGGAACCATGATGACACTAATTGAAGACAGAACGAATCATAAGTTTAATTTTTGCTTGGTTTTCTTCTGTTTTGTTTATTCAATGAAATTATCCTTGAGAGTAAAAACTGACAATTTCTTTTTTGTTTCTGCTGTTTTTTGGAAAAACTTTGCAATATGTTTTAAAAACTTGCTAAATATTAATGTACTCATATGACTTGTCATCACTATGTTAAGAGGAAAGTCAAATGTTAGCTAATATATATCAAAATTTATTTGCAAATTTATTACATTGTGCGCATTAAGTATTTATTTAAACTCGAAATCTAACACATCCATGTTCTCTCTGTTCTGCAGATTCGTCTTCCGACAGCTATAAGTGATGAAGTTGAGGAAGATCCGACTGGTGTAAAGGCTTTATGGGACAGAGGATGGCTTGGAGGATCATCTCAAAAAGTAATTTCCTCTTCATAGATGTGATAAATTGCACAGATTGCACCATTAAATATATCCTTTCTGAAATACAAATTGTATACCACATAGAATCACTTATGATTTATGTTACATGTTCTTATATGCACGTGGATATTCAAAAGCCCGCGTACACAGCCATTTATGTGTTCTTCAGAAGCGTAAACGAAGCATAAAAATGCTTTCCTTTTTCTTCCTGCGGAAATTATTTCCTGCTTCCGTTGCTGAAATCCCCTTGGTACATTTTAGGTGTTGACATGCTTCGAACAACAAATCCTCTGTACCTGTTAGGATGCTAATTGTAAATTTTGTACTGTTGTAAATTAAAGCAATTTGTAAACTACAATTCCTTATGGTATTGTTATTGTAATTATTACATATTTACAAAAATATGTTTTGAATTGAGCTTTGATAACTGCAATTCAAAGATTTTTTAAAGGTCAATCCTTTTTGACTAATTTTATTTTCTATGTAAAGGACTATGGATAAGTAACTATGGATAAAATTGGTAGGTAATTATGAGTACAATAACTGTGTGTGTTACATAGAGATCAAAAAATAAATTAACCATTTTTACCATCTACTTTTGTGTGATCCTTATGTGAGCATAAGAGCTCACATGAAGAAGTATGAACAGTAAAATAGAACAAAAGCCATACTGTGGGGACACCACACTAAGCTCAGTGCATTAGTGCTCAAAGTGGCTCGGATTATAACCAAGATTAATTTTACATTATGAAAAGAATGATTGTGTTGAATTTTTTCTTTTACAGGCTGATATTATTGCCAACTTCCATGTGGGTGAAGTGGTTCTCTCCTTACAAAGGGCCACCCTGATTCCTGGTGGATCTGAATCCCTGGTGTACACCACTCTGTCTGGATCCATTGGAATTCTGGTGCCTTTCACGTCTCATGAAGTAAGTTTGATCATCTAGCTCAATTCCGTATTGTTTGCTCATGAATTAAAATCGTATTTTTGTGTTGCAGTTGAGTCTTGCTCTATCCATACAAAAGATTTAAAAGAAACCTTACAAAAAAATATTACAAGGTGGTTTATAGAATTATGGCCCCTTTTTTTCTATAAGCTCTATAAAGTAACCTCTAGTGAAGGTCTAGAAATCTACAAAAGCTTGTTTCTTTTGTTTAAAGGTTTTTTTTTTAATAAAGCTCTAATTCTATAGAATCAAAGCTCATTTTCTCTAGAAATCTATTAAAAAAAATTCTATAGTAACGTAATTTCATTTCTTTATAGAATTCTATTGTGCTATGGAACTATGAAATGTTTTTTCGTAAAGAAAGAAAGTGTTGTGGAGAAATTTTCTTGCAATAGTTTTAAAGTATCCCAGAGATTAAAATTTTCAATAAGTTCAGGGTTCCCACGGTCCTTTAAAAGTCCTTGAATTTTTTTTTCCTAACTAGGGGCCCTTGAAAGTCCTTGAAAATTACGGAACTTGGTGAAAAGTCCTTGAAAGTACTTGATTTTTTTTAACAAGTACATAATTGTGTAATTTCGTCTTGCATTGGAAATTTTTCAGACTAGTTTCCTCCACAGCATGTGTGCCATTTGAGCCTCATTCTGAATGAAACCGGTGTTTCACGCTTTGACACTATGTGATATACTTATAATACTAGGTCTAGATCTCCACAGTATGGCTATCCGTCTAAGTTGACACTTCTGGTCTCCATTAAGACGGCCGCTTCTCATACTCTTCTTCGTGCCACCAAAAGAATTTATCGTACGATATTTTATCGCATGACGGAAATCGATATGTGTGCAAGTAGCCTGAAAGTTAGCATTGAAACAAGAAGCACACTCTGCAAAAAAAATCAGGTTCTGTGAGAAAAGAAAATCCAAATTGTTCCCAAAATTGACAATAACCTTTCCCTTTTTTGACTAACAGTTGAAAAAAAATTATTATTATTTTTTTATGTTTTTCTTTTTAATTGACAACTTTTGTGTATGCCTTGTTTTAGGTCGTTATAAAAAATTTTAGGTCCTTGAAAAATATTTTTTTGGTTTTGAAAAGTCCTTAAAAGTCCTTGAATTTTTTTTGGATAAAGGTGTGGGAACCATGAAGTTGTGTGATTAAAAAAATTAAGTAGTTTTCAAGCTTTTTAAAATGATATATGTTTGTCATTTGTGGCAGAATTTAGCTAAATAGAAAGTATCTTCCTCAAATGAGGATTGCATTTCGTATTAAACTTCGAAGTTCAGCAAAAAGTTTTATTATATTGTTCGCTATTGAAAACTCAACAGTACTCTGTAAATTTTTTTTAATGAATTTTTAAAAATGTGTTTATAATTTATAGCTGCATTATTTCTCTTTACAAAGAGCTCTGTTTCCCAAATATGAGTGTTTTTTCTGCCTCTCTGATTGTGGTTTTCTCCCTTCCAGGATCACGACTTCTTCCAGCATTTGGAGATGCATATGCGGTCTGAAAACCCTCCCCTATGCGGACGAGACCATCTCTCCTTCCGCTCTTACTACTATTCCGTGAAGGTGAGGAGACATTTAACTGCACCATGACTTATTTTGGGGGTGAGTCCGAAAAGTGCAGCACTGCGACTAATAGTCTATTATTCCCCCATTGATCCACTAACGACCGATTGCCGAAATAAATTTCAGCACGTACCCAATTGGAATGTTGCCCAGTTCCCAGGATTTGATACAATGGTTTCCCGAATATTCAAATCACTGTACAGAGTAAAAATCTCAGTCACACAATGTATGTTTAGACTCTCTTCTATCTTCTTACAACCTCTACATAATGTTTCATCTATAACACCCATAAGGTTAAGGTATCTATTCAGACAGGGTAACACAATCTGGAAAACCGGGAACGTGCAACCCTCCGGTCACCGATTCGTTACTCTTCCAACCAAGCTACGTCAGCTTCCTCAGTTGAAAGGAGTTGTACCAAATAAGTGTTTGGAAAAATATGTTTAGTTGAAACAATCTTCCACGACTGATAAAACTGCATAATATTAACTTATTTTTTAAGTATTAGATAACATTCTTCCGTCAGAGAATTATGTAAATGGCTTTCAATACCCTGTGACTTAGTAAAGAAAATTTGTCTTACTGCTTTTCAGGGTATCTTTTTAAAAATATTTTTACTATTTACCATTCTGCTGTGGTATAAATGAAAGTTGTCGAAATAAAAAGATTTTTTTTGAGAAATCATTTTACTTTTTGAAGAACATGAACCAAACTGTTCGATAGTAATTGTTTACAAAAATAAATTTAGCACTTCTCTATTTAATTTAAAGTGTTTTTTATTTCGCTTGCAGAATGTGATTGATGGAGATTTATGCGAACAGTTCAACTCTTTGGAACCTGCCAAGCAGAAAAGTATTGCTCATGATTTCGATAAGCCTCCCAGTGAAGTAAGTTCGCTTTTTTCTCGACTTCATGAGGGGTGCCCTATTGTATGTGTGTGTGTGTGTGTTTTTTTTTTAATTTTTTTTTTTACAAATTCACTTATTGGCAATTTGGAACGGAGTCATAGTTGGGTCATTTTTTCGTGAATGCTGATGCAAATGGTTACTGTCAATTGCAAATGATACAGTGCAATGTTATGAAATTTCTTTTGCCTAAAATAGATCAATAAGGTTAGCAGCATCTACTAGAGGTACTTTATTTTCATCATCAAAAGCTTATCTCCTTTAGGTACATATATACGCGGGCATCACTACCCCTCTTTGGAACAGCATAAAGATATGACATTCTAAATTTATTTTTCCGTTTGATTTTGGGGAGGAACGATTTTTCAGTGGATGATAAAAAACAAAGTTTTGACTGGAGTTATTTTTTCTATATCCTAGAGCGTTAAAGATAGAGTAAAAATTTCAACCGATTTTAAATCTGTGGAAAATTTAACTTTAGATCGCGATACTTAAAGAGATTGTGATATTACATCAATCTATGCGTTCCAAAAATCAACCAATTACATTTCCTGCACTCATAATTTCAGTAAAGGAAAGCAAAAAAAAAGTTTTTACTATTATTTTAACTGACATTGTTTAGTTCTTTTATGTAAAATCTACATTTCCTGCACTCATAATTTCAGTAAAGGAAAGCAAAAAAAAAATTTGTTACTATTATTTTAACTGACATTGTTTAGTTCTTTTATGTAACATCTACATTTCCTGCAATCATAATTTCAGTAAAGGAAAGCAAAATAAAAATTTGTTACTGTTATTTTAACTGACATTGTTTAGTTCTTTTATGTAAAATCTACATTTCCTGCACTCATAATTTCAGTAAAGGAAAGCAAAAAAAAAAAAATTGTTACTATTATTTTAACTGACATTATTTAGTTCTCTTATGTAAAATCTACATTTCCTGCACTCATAATTTCAGTAAAGGAAAGCAAAAAAAAATTTGTTACCATTATTTTAACTGACATTGTTTAGTTCTTTTATGTAAAATCTACATTGCCTGCACTCATAATTTCACTAAAGGAAAGCAAAAAAAAATTTGTTACTATTATTTTAACTGACATTGTTTAGTTCTTTTATGTAAAATCTACATTTCCTGCACTCATAATTTCAATAAAGGAAAGCAAAAAAAAAATTTTTACTATTATTTTAACTGACATTATTTAGTTCTCTTATGTAAAATCTACATTTCCTGCACTCATAATTTCAGTAAAGGAAAGCAAAAAAAAATTTGTTACCATTATTTTAACTGACATTGTTTAGTTCTTTTATGTAAAATCGGGATTGTAAAGATAGATTAAAAATGACAACGGATTTGAACTCTGCAGAAAATTTTACATCAGATAAGATACCTTATACATTTGATTTTCTTTTAATAAATAATTTTTCAAATAAATATTTATATTTTCGCAAGAGATTGTGACGTCACGTGATTGGATCTCTTTGCAAGTCGAATTTGGCCACATTTGACAATGAGCGTTACCTGTGGTTTTAGTTTGCGAGGGCAACGCCACGATGGCTGTTATCCAATAGACTACGAATTCCCATTTGGTTTGCGGCAAACCAAATGGGAATACGTTTTTAATAGAGATTTATTAGTTTTTTTACTCCCTTGAATCAACCTTTTTGGAATTATCACGGGCAATGCCGTGTTAGCCACGTAGTGGCAGGTGCTTCTAATAGGATGGTCGCACAATAATCGTACCACTCAATTCGTTGTCCTAAAAAACCTGGAAAACATGTCAGTTTTTGATCAGGTACTATGTTCTGCAGATGTTAAGCTGTCAGCTGCAGGTACTTCTGTTAACTTCCATAGTTGTTCTGCATGTCCATCTGGTGCTTTATTTTGTCTTATTTAACTCTCGTGGACCAATGAACTTAAAAGGATAGAATGTTTTTAACTCCAACATTTCAAATGACCAAAAGAATGTCACAAAGCTTTCAACAAGATTATCCGGAATGCCCCGTCAATTTTAGTTCGGTTTTCGACAGGAAATCGCGTGGCATGCTTCTTGTACTTTCTATTCTGACCATCCTGTTTGTTTATCAAACTGATTTGTTTAAGTTTATCTCTTAATTTCAATGTGTATCTGACAAATTTTATTTTGTGTTCTTTTGCAGGTATCAAAGAAACTCGAAGAAATCAGAACACGATATGCATTTTAATGATCGTGCATCCTCGATTTTCATCATTCATGTCTCAGACTGTAAATATATTTTTAACGTTGTTTCTGGTTCACATCATCTGTTTTGTACTCTAGGAGCAAATTCCAATAAAAGACTATTTTCCATCATTGATGCAGTTTCTAGTGTGAATGTGTTCGGCAGTGCCCGAAAGATTTTGTCGCAGCGGAGTCGGAATCGAGTAGGCTCGTCCGAATTCGAGGTGTTGATGGCAAAGGAAAGAAGGAATGCATACATCAAATCATTAAAACTTGTTCAAATACACTAGTGTTGGTTTTTCATGTGGTTGGAAAAAGCACTAAAATCTCATGTCTCTCAAAAATACTATTTGTTCCAATAAGTGTGTCAAGTTTCAGTAATGCAGCCTTTTAAAACTGCAGAACTAAAAATTGAGTGACATTTATCAAAACTGACAACAAAGGCAAAGAAATTCATTATATGATGAACATGGAATCAATATACGATATAAATGATGCTATTAGATTCAAAACTTGAGTGTTAAAGCTGCAAAAAAGAAACAAGATCTGTATTTTCTATAATAGTACGTAATAAATTATTTTGTGTATGAAAGAGGTTAGAACTTCTGTTCTAGTCTATATTTGTTTAGGGCCGAGTTTGAATCTAACAAAAGACCCTCGTGTACAAAGGGGGCTGGAGCATGTTAAATCTGTCATGACCTCCAATGTCCTCACGTTGGTGTGGACATTTGGAGAGTGGAGTGCCGGCTCAGGCGTGACCCGATGGTGGTCAAAATTATGTGACGTTGACCTCAATCTAACCCTTCCAGGGTCGATCATCGCCGATTGTGTTGGCCCGGTTCGCTGTTAATTCAATTCCTATATATATTAGGTGATTTCAGTTTTGATTCATAACAAAATTTGTAAGGCATGTTTTTAATGTAAATTTATTTAAAACCATAAAAAGCATTACAAATGTTTTTACAAAATACTGATTTGTTCATATGTACAAGGTTATTTTACAAATGACTATCACATTTGATTTTCTTACTCATATATATATATATATACACAATAATCTTACAAGCTGTAAAAAAATATCAATATACAAATGATTTGTTTAGAAACTATCACATAGATTCTCACACTGACATTTGTGTATCAATGTTCACTACACACATTTATCACTCATTGCTTATGAAAGTCATTTGTGCTCTTGGAAAGCCTCAGCCTTGATCCCATCATAAATTAGGAAATGAGTTATAAGTAAGCATTTTTTTCATATAATTGAAACACAATTGTATGAGTTAATGCAATAGAGAAATAACAAAGTCAATATGAAGGTGTATTGTATTGCGCATGCAGTTTGTTGGCTTTCAGATTGCCATTATTTTAACTGCATGTTTAAAACCAGTAGCATAAGCAGGGTTTCGTTTTCAAAATAAGCAGGGTTTGAAATACAACTTTTATTCCAAATGAAGATCTGGATCCGATAGTTAAAAAGTTTTCTCTGAAACGTATTTTTCACCGGATGAATCTCAAAAGGATTACGTACACATAAAATGTTACGTGTCTCGGTTGATGCGAGTAGAGATAATTTCAAAGTGGTTTGGCAAATATTTACGACGATTAAATTAAATATTCGTATCTTGTTTCTTGACGAACATTTTGTACTCCTGTCCTTTTTAAGTGTAGATGTGATCTTTGTGCTTTTATATATCCTAGTAAATGATTAATTAAATAAATCTTGTTATATTGTACCCTTTTGGGAGGAATTTAGGCCTCCACCCTTCTGGTTACCCAGGTCTTGATGGACGAGATACCTCCTCATTAGAAGAAAACTGGAATATAAACTAATAAAAAGGACCCCTATAGCATAAAGTTTATTCCGAACCACAACGAACATCCTTGTCCAAATTGAACCAATTTGCTACCATGTCAGCAGGATATGTAGTAGAAAAGTATTGAACTTTATGATAAAAAGCCATTTGTGAGCTCAAAACAGAAAATAATCTCAGTACTGTTACATCCAAAGTAAATTAAGCAGTCAAATCCGTTTTAATTTCGAAATCGATCTTTTGGGAAAAACGGGTTACACGTCGATTTATATACAAATGGGTGAATAATTAACTGAAGATATTTCACTGCTCTCACAAGTAAAATGGATGGGTATTTTTATTTATTGTAACATTTAAAATGTATTTTGGTGTTTTAATACTCAAAGAAAAGTGATGGAAGTTTTAGAATGTACAATTTGTTTCTCTTCGCAGTGCTTTCGAAGCTAGACATTAAATGAGTATTATGACAGTGAAACATCTACTTGTGAATGATAAATAAAGAGAAGGGTGCCAAAGTTTCTTCTAAAATCAATCTTGAGCACAATGTTTAGGTAACAAAAATCACTAATAAGGTGATTTGGGTTGGTTGTTTTGGGGGAGTTTTATGGCACGAGGGCTGGCCATGCTGTGCCAGACATACAAGATCAAGTAATAGACATACACACATGAAAGTTTTTACTGACACAGAAGAGAGATACGTCCAGGGAGAAACAAACACGACGGGAATCGAACCACACACAACTCTGAAGATTGCTAGCGCAGTGGGTCACCAAGGCTCAGTGATTAAGATGAATTGGGTGATATTGAATTCAGATATGAGAGGAATTCTCTGAGGAAAATTATATATCTTGGTGAATGAAACTAATATCTCACCTTATGCATCATAAAATATATCTTTCCTTGCGACGTATGAAGCAGTTGTATGAGATCCTCACGGTTTTCTGTTAAAATCGGAATATCACAAGGAGCTTTCGCTGTTCAGTGTTTCTACAGTCAGTCTTTCATAAGCTCAAAACATCAGCCATCCCATATCAGTCACAAAAAATAAAGTGCTCTAATACTGCCCGAATCATCGTGTTTGGGTTATGGCACGTGGAGGGTATTCCGAACTCGGTATCGTCTTTGGAATGCTGTGGCAGACTGGTTGGAACCCGTATCTCTCGCTCTGGAATCGGTGCTGCGGAGAGAGACGGACATCTAAGCGTTCTCGTCGAGCGTCCTGGGGTAGTTGACGTATGTCACGTTGAGTCCCACAGCGCACTGCTTTTGCGTCCTCTGCAGGGTGGTGATCACTCCGTGCACCCTCGCCGCCAACTGTCCGAACGTAGGCCGGGCTCTGTGGTCTTCGTCCCAGCACGTCAGCATTATCTCGTACCTGAAAAGAATGAAAATCTTGAACTATAACATCACACACTCGCGCGAGACGCTGCACCCATTTCAGTGAGTGTGTTGGGGACGAATAGAGCATGTCTATTATCCAGAATGTAAGAGCCTATTACATTTATTCATTATCTATATTTTTACATCAATACCATCATACTATATTTACAAAATACACAAAAAAGTCTCTTGGTCTTACTGATGAATCTCGGAATGTCGATAATACCCCCAGGGTGCTTTTCGCTGTTCCGAGCCATTCGATTAAAATGTGGGGAATCTTGAGACGGTGGCGACAAGGAACTCCAGACCTCAGTTGCTTCATTATGTTTATTTTGTATGTGATAATCTAGCGAATTGGCATTCAAGCCACATGGTCTTGAAGGGGTCTATTCTTCATATTAGGGGTTTTGCATAAACGATGACATCGACAGTTGCCGTCTTTAGTGGCGATTCGGGCTTTTGTGGTCCGGTCTGAGCAGGCATTACGAATTCTTGAAACAAATGATCACTTGTCACGTCATTTTGCATATGGCATGAGAAGTCATCTGCCTTCCTACCTACACCATTCCAATATCATTGTAAAACTCTGAAGAGGGCATTCACTTCATAGTTAGTAAGTGTAGTTGCCAACTTTTAAACCTGTGCATCTGTAAAACTTTTGCTCCGAACGCCCTTGGCCATGAATAATATATGCAGTATATGTCACAGTAACTAGTATTATTTGTATTTAAATATGCGTGAGTAAAAATTCAAATTTTTTATCAACTGCAGAAACCTTGCAAAGCAGTGCTTTAATACCAAACTCTGAACACTTCTATTTACAAAGTTGTTTCACTTAAGTGTTTTTATCCAAAAGAGGGGGGTTGCAGAAAAATTCAGTGAAGCTGTAGTAGCTTATTAGGTCTTTAATAACTCTGCTCAAAACAAGATTTGGGGTTTTGTGTCTTCAACACCAACCAATGTTTTGTTGGAAATGAGAGAACGGTATTCAGTTCTTTCTGATGAGGCCGAAGATTGTCTCACACTCTGCATTGGAATGGGGGATGAGCAGAATAGAAGTCCATCAGCCCCTCTTATTTTACCTACTGCACATCAAAACGGTCTAATAATAAAAACCTTCCATTATCATAGATAAATTTTCCAGTTGAAGACAATTAAACTCCTTTTCCAACTCATCCATTGCTTCGTCTTTGCACTCATCGAGTCCGATAGAAAATTTTAGTGGAGGGTTGCGAAGAATGAAATATTTTGATTGCTCGATTGAAAAATTAGAAATCCGTAAATCATTAAAACTAAGTGAAAATCCGTAAAAGTTGGCAAGTACGAGTGAGGACTGCAGTACGCCAAAACCACGCATGCCGATCGCCGTAACGGGTGATCCCGACTCGGAATCTTTTCGATAAGAGCCGACAATCTTATTGGGCCAAGCGTCGAGTGAATCACCCCAACAAGGAATCCACAATTGGGGGGCTGGGGTGCAACAGTCGTATTAGGCCAAGATGCATCAAGCAAAAGATGTCTTGAAAGGGAACAGAGTAGTGGAATGTAAGCTGAAAAGGATCACGGGTATCCTGTATTCAATCAAGACAAAGGTTACTACCCTGTGGAAAATAAAAGATCACTCGAGTACGTGGGTGAAGATGTGCACCTCAATTTAGGAGGATAGGTGACCCTGGGGTCGTGAGGCTCATATTGACTTCAAGAAAGTACATCTCCAGAGTGGAGTAGGTTGAAAAAGTGCACCCATTGTGGGAACACATTGTTATGATGTTTGAACCGACTCCTAATAGAACGAATGGACGCACTCGAAACCACTCGACTCGCCAGAGCCGGATTGTATCGGTTTCTGTAATATTTATGTCGGATATTTCTCCTGTTAAGATTTATTGTATGACTGGAAAATCATTCCTCCGCGCAAAATCAAAGTGGGAACGAAAAACATAATTTTCTCCAAGTTCCCCGCGATGAAAAAAACTTGGCATGTTTCCAAAGGCTGACGGCATGGTCACGTGGGTAGAAAAAGTCCAGATTCGAGTGTTTCTTTTCTCCGGAAGAAACGCGTTTGAAAAAACGATGGAGAATAAAACTATTAAATTCATTTTAAAATGTTCTAGATTGAATTTTAAAATTCGCCGCGACCCCAAAGTTGCAAAAAATGTGGACTACCTATGTGCCAAATCTCATTGCTGTAAGTGCCATAGAAAACAGGATTTTGCGGCAAGAAACAGACAAACACTTCCTTTTATAATATTAGAGATACCATTATATCGAACCCTGGGAACTGGGCAACATTCCAATCAGGTGCAGACTGAAGTTTATTTCGGCAATCGGTCTAGTGGTTTAACAAGGGTCAGTACAATAGACTATTAGTCGCGGTTCTGGCACTCTTCTGTGTCACCTCCCCTAATACGTCATATCCCTCCAAGTGGTTTCTCGTCCATCAAGATATTACTGGATTTTCGATGATAGCTACATCTCGTCAGTTTTTCTTGTAGAGCGAGACAACCACCCAAGAGGGCCCTCAAAGTATATGCCCAATGATGATTTGCGTACGTTTCCTCCGTGATTTAGTTTGGAAGGAATGAACGCGAAAAAGGGATCCTAGTAAAAGGAAAAGGCACCTGTATCAGCGCGAATCACGGAAAATATTTAGCGCTGATACAGCGGTTTAAAACACGTGACGACATAACTGTTAACACCTGTGTGATAATCCGTATTTTTGACCGCATTTTTGTAGTATTTTATTCCCTAATGGCAGAATGACTCCGCTTAAATTCGATTGTAGAAAGAAAAAAATGTCCCCAGTAAATACTTTGTCGTCATTTGAAAATGCAAATATCACTTAAGTGTCTGAAAAGTAACGTTTTTCGACTTTTCCATAATTTCTATACCTTGACTAGGCACACCCATCAGGTTGATATCATAGCCATCCTCATCCAGCGCACCCCTGTTGTAAGTCGGTGGGTCGTTTTGGAATTTTATGGCACCTTATTAGGCTAAGCTACGCCGAACACAATGATGGAAGGAGGCTAAAAATAAAAAGGGGGATTGTGATGCTTGTACACACCTAAAGAAGGATTGGGGAGCAGTGTAGTGGGATAAAAACAGAAAAGTTTGTGGGCGACTCCAGTGTTTACCAAGGACAGTCAACCCCATGGGAAAAGTTCACCTCGGGTCTCTGAAGCCAGTAAACACCCGAGAGTATTGTAAAACAAAACTACAAAAGGATATAAAGAGTCGTTTATAACCCTGTTATCAGTCGAAGGCAGATCTGTACATGAAATTATTTCAATGAAGGGTTACTCACAGCAGGTCCGGGCAGTAGGAGGGTTGCGGCATCCTTCTTCCTGACTTGAGGTAATGGATGATGTCCCAGTTGTCCACGTCGGGGTAGGGGCTCACCCCACGCGTCATCAGCTCCCACAGCACTACGCCGTACGACCACTGCACGAGACAAAGAGCATTAGTACCACTCAGTCGGACGTCACTTCTGTCAATTACCTTCAGCTACAAAGTTATATATCTTCCGCGTCAGGGCGAAAGGTGTCGAGTCAAAATTATGAATCTGAAGTTGAATATTTCACTTTCTCACTGATATTCAGAAAAAAAGGCACATCATGAAACAAAAATTGTAATTTAGATTCATTTAGTTTCAATTTTGAGCATATATTCTTTTTTAAATGAATGATGCAGCATTTGACACTTCTTTGGATCCATTCAAAGACATACTTGTACGGTTTTGCCCTGACACGGATGATATAGCATGTCAATCAGTGTATTTAAGTTTATTTTTCAGAGATACCAAGGTGTAATGAATGCTAACAGCGCGATTTTCTGAACTGCTTGGAATTTTTTAACTATCCGCGGAGTCAAGTTGATTGTAGATTCTAATCTCAGTTCAACAGATAAGTCGCACTAGCATATATGGGTTACTCTGACTTGCTTATTTGGATACATGCACTGCATATGTCACGCGCAACAGCGCAGATATCTTGGTTTTCAGGTTGCCATATTTGGCGTAACCATCGCTTGAATGCTCAATTCGATTTGTGTACTTTAATTACTATTAACTCAGATGCTTGTAAGGACTCTGACTTTTATGAACCGTGATTGGAGCAAGAAAACTGCCATTCTAGTTTACCAGTTCCAAACGAGCTTGCACTCGTAACCATTCAGCCGGCTGAAAGAAAAGATGACGGGAAATATCTGGGAAAATTTTTGCCTCTGTGATACATTGTTTTCTTTCAGGGTTGTCATAAAAGCAAGCTAGTTCTCCATTTAGGTTAGGTTAGTTTTATGGTGCAAGGGGTTATATTTGGCCATGCTGCACCAAGCACAAGACATACCAAATCAAGTAATGGACACACACACAAAGAAAGGTTTCTTAAAACAGAAGAGAGTATTACACACAGGGAGGAATCTTTACTGAATCGCCTCCAACTCGCAGGTTGCTAACGCAGTGGGCTGAGCCGCGATAGTCCCCATTTAGGAGATATGGGAGCTATGCAGGTATTTTTTCTTTACGAAAATTATTCGATCTCCAGTAAGATAATATAATTAAAACAAGTTTTCCCACGTGTATGCAGAAACGTTTTTCCAACTCTGCCATCGAGTGTTGTACTCACCGCGTCCGTCTTGGTGGAGTACGTTCCCTTCTCCAGACTCTCCGGGGCCATCCACTTGACAGGCAACTTGGTCTTCTTGTTGTCGCTGCTGTAGTAGTCGCGCTCGTAGATGTCCCGGGACAGACCGAAGTCAGCCACCTTCACCGTCAGGTCCTCGTCCAGCCTGAGAGAGAATTCACACAATCAGGTTGCGCATTCAGAGGAGATACGCGTGGCATACCCGAAATCTATTGAAGATACATGCTGAAACGAGCTTAATATACAGAGTGGTTTTGACGAGATATCTCGTTCATCAAGAGATCAGTCCAATCTTGCAAATGACGAGATATTCCGTCCTTGCTGATTTTTATAGGATTTCAAGATCGGGTCAGATCTCTGACCAAAACGGACATCCTAAAAAATCTAAACTGACCAGATCTGACGTCTGTCTGATCAAGATTTGATCAGTTTTCATCTTACGACGAGATATCTGTACCGAGATCCTGTCACTTTGGTTGAGGCGATCATCAGGAGGGTTCATGGATGCCAATCGAAGTTTGGTTGAGTCCATAAATAAAAAATATCGTAGACGGGAAAATATTTTAATATATCTGCAAACGAAGTGGCTTTTTTATAAGGTTATAGCGATCTGACCGATTGCTTAAGCAAGTGGCTAAAAATCAATTTGTGTGCCGAGTGATTGCCTAAATGGTGTTGGCTTTTTTAATTTACGTCACACTGAAACACCACAATGGGCTATTGGCGACGATCTGGTATCGAAGAGAAAGATCGAGAACAACATCTCGTCATTTTGAACCACGGTCTGGTAACGAGGTGAATAACCTAACTGGCACCCTCAACTCTCCAAACCTACACGCTTAGGACATTTAAGGCAACGACAGATTTAACGTACACTAGCCCCGGTGTACACGACGGTCTTAGGTTGAACCGAGTTGGAAACTCGCAATCCTCTGGTTGCTAATCCATTACTCTTCCAAATGGGCTACTATAATTGGGAGTTCAAAGCTCACTCGTTTCGAGCAGGAATTTCTGTTTTTAAAACTATTATAGTGTATCTAGAGTTGTTTTAAAAGATTCTACCATTGATTTAGTGTTAAAATTTCATTATTTTGCATAAGTATTTTCAACAATTTAAAATAAAAAACATTCAACTTATAGTATGATTTGTCTGTAACCAATTTTTACCAACACTACATCGCTCCACAACGACTATCGTGCTCTTTATTGGGGGATATCATGTATCGGCGTATCAATACCTCGGGATATTAAAAAAAATCTAAGGCTACCGCTCGGAAATCAGATGCCATTCCATAGAGATCGAGAGCCATACCAAAGATATCACTCACATGCAGTTCCTGGCAGCGAGGTCTCTGTGAACGAACTTCATGTCGGAAAGGTAGGCCATTCCAGCTGCTATCTGAACTCCGAAAGTCAATAGGTCTTTCACGGTCGGGCTCTGCAACAGAAACAACTACGTCGAATGAAATTGCACAAGTCTTATATAAATAGCAGTATTAAGTGAATTACAAAGTCAATATCCAGTTTTGAAAGTGGCTGTTCAAAATGTTCATAGTATGGATAGTTAGTTTTGAGTTTCATGAGGTAAGAGTCATGTTTGGTGAAACTGCACCAAACACTACACAAATGCCCAGTAGTTGTGAAAAAGAAAGGATGGAGAGAAGTAGAGAAAGATCGTTTGGACATCCTGGGATCGCAACCCTCCTGTTTACCGGAGACAGTAAATCCTATAGGAAGAGAATAGATCTCTAGGGTTCCTCGGGATCGTGAAGCTTGTACGCACTTAAAGGAAATGTGCCCCTGGGGTTTCATACTATACTACATGCAAACATGCCTCTTGAGAGCTAAGCTACACTGAGGTTCATTGAAAAAGCAACATCAAGAAAGAATTGCTCGATAGACTGCAAAATGGCAGACAGGTTGTTTAACACGGCAAATGCAAATCGCAGAGTATGCAAATAGGCTGAAATGTGACTAAGAAGATTAAACGGATGGTCGGTCTCAAAAGCAAATCGCAAGCATTGCACCGATGAATTCGATTGATATTACTCTGGTAGAAGTAGAGAAAGACAAAACATAACAAAGACAAACAAAACGAAACAGCATCATGAACTGTTGACGGAGTTTGCGGAGAATGATTTTTGGATTGAAACGCGGAAAAAATAAATTTAAAATCTCATATCTTTATGCTGTTGCCATTCTAAGAAAACAATAATAATTACATTTCATTAAATTCATTTAAAAATGTCCTAGATTAAATTTTAAAATACACAACAATTGCTAGACACAAAAATTGCAAAACATTCGGACTACCTGTGTGCCAAATTTCATTATTGTAAGTGCCATAGAATCGTCAGGACACTGCGCAGTGGAGGGCAATCACTTCCTTTTATAATAGTAGAGACAAGACACTGGCATTGAATAAAAGAGGTTTTTTTTATTTCCGTTCAATGGCCGACCTATGGACCTAGTAATCAAAGACTCATGGTTCGAATCTGGCGTGAGGCATGAAGGTTTGTCCTGAATGAATGCGACGAAATGCTTGTCTTTTCTATAAGAGCCTGGTTCGAACATAAGGTGCAGCGTGAACCTATCCCTGTGGTGTACCAGGGTAACGCAAAGTGATTCGCTAATGTAGTCATGATGGCTGTTTGGTTGGATGTTTTGGGGTTTTATAGCACAAAGGCCATATTTGACCAAGCTGTGCCAAAGACAATTTCAATCAAAAAATGTCATGAAATGGAAGGAAAAAGGTATTGTGGAACAGAGAAGTAGGATGAAGAGCAGAGAGGAATGATTGCTTGGGTATCCTGGTAGTGCGAAGTGCCATGACAGAATTTAATTGACCTGGTACAGATAAAAATAATTATTAACTGCTGAAAATCGGCAATGTTTGAGTAAGTTCACTTTAAGTGAAGTATATGACGTAACACCCCTGCTTCCTCACCTATACAAAGAGCAAAATAAAAGTGTCAGAATGGAAGAATTGGATACTCACATGCCCTTCGTCCCGTATATAAGCCAGCAGGTCGCCGTGCTTCATGTAGGGAATGACAACCATGGGCTCCCCGTTCTCGAAGCACACACCTACCAGGGTGAGGACGTTGTCGTGATGGAAGTCCTTCATCATCAGCCCCTCCTGCAGAAAGGCTTCCACATCCTGTTCCAAGGCAGAGGAGCCTAGGGAGAGAGAGAGAGGACACTCACGTCAGCATCCTCACTAGAGTGAGACAGTCGGTGTTATTTCGCACCATAACCAACATCAGGAACTCCTTGCTGAGGTCTCAGAGGACCTACTGAGAGCATAGGAGAAGCTTGTTCCTTGACGACTAATAGTGAACTCATCTATACCGAATTGGCTTATCGGATTCTCCATCTTACCCTTTATATGGTATTTCTGATATATGACAGGAATCCAGCTCAAAAGTTTCCCTGATCCCTCTGACGTTGCAATGAAGAATACTGTGGATACTTTCACACTTCCTTCTCGCAGCTGTCGGAGTGCTGAATATATTCTGACTGATTATTATTCCGCGTCATTTGCTGCTACAACGACTTGAGTAGAACGGGCGGTGTTCGTCCAGACGATCTCTGATAGGATCTTGAATTTTACTGTTACATTATTTTTGAACTGCTGACGAACGACGGTTACAGAGCACGGGAGACGATAGAGTGAGCCAGAGGGTGACGCTGGTGACTACGCTTGAATTTGAGAACAAGTACTGATATGTATTTGTGTACTGTAATTAATGCTATGATGTAAATACTGTACATATTCTTACGTTCTTCAAATAAAAAGAACTAAAAATCTTAGCTGTTAGTTGTCCTCAACTTGTGTACAATTCGTACAGTTTTCATGCTACCGTTTGGGGAGACGACACTCTAATACACTCTATAACAAAAAAATCGACGCACCAAGAAGGAATCATCCGATTGCTTTGAAATTTCGTATGTAAAAATGTTTTGACCAAATATGCAAATTATTAAAATTTGGTGTTCAATGAATGAATAGTGCGATTTCCAGCGAGCAACTTTCAGAGTTTGAAAGAGGTCGTATCATTGGATTGAAAGAGGCAGGTTGGGCAAATCGGAGAATCGCTCGTCATGTGAGTCGAAGCGATGCGGCGATTAGAAGATACTGGCAAGAGTGGATGGACAATGGCAGATTTCAGAGTCATGATGGTAGCGGTCGACGTAGGGCCAAAACAGATCGCGAGGACAGATTGATTGACATATCAGCTGTCACAGCGCCTGATTCATCGCTATCAACCATCAGTCGTGCGACCCACACACGAGTGTCCACCATGACCATTCACACACGGCTGAGAGAGCGAAATCTATGCTCGTACAGACCGTATCGCCACCTGCCACTCACGCCTGCACACTGTCGAGCCAGATTACAGTGGTGCTTGGCTCGATCAGGCTGGAATGATGCTGACTGGGGACGTATAGTCTTTAGCGACGAATCCCGCTTCCAACTGTGTCCTGACGATCATCGAAAATGTGTCTGGAGACGCCCAGGGCAGCGTGTCGATCCTGCTTTCACTATTTCACGCCACACGGGACCTCAAAAAGGAGTTATGGTCTGGAGTGCCCTTTCCCTTGATAGCCGGACCCATTGGGTCGTCATTAGAGGTACACTTACTGCACAGCGGTACGTTGACGACATTCTGAGACCTGTTTTGCTACCGTTCCTTTCGCAGTACCCTGGGCTTATTTTTCTGCAAGACAATGCCCGACCACATACGGCACGTGTTGCTATGAACTGTCTTCAAGCTTGTCAAACACTTCCTTGGCCAGCCAGATCACCAGATCTCTCTCCCATCGAGCATGTCTGGGATATGATGGGAAGGCGACTGCATCGGGTAGGGAATGTTGATGACGTAGTCCGACAATTGGAGCAAATTTGGCAAGAAATACCGCAGGAGACCATCCGGGAGCTTTATCGGTCGAAGCCACGCCGTGTGGCAGCTTGCATCAAGGCTAGAGGCGGGTCAACACCTTATTGAGCTCATTACTGTAACTCTGAAATAAATCATTCAATTGTTCTGAAATTTTAATCATTTTCGATTCTGTACATAATTTTCCTATCCACCAATTTTGTCTCCATCGGACAACTCCTTCTTGGTGCGTCGATTTTTTTGTTATAGAGTGTACTTTGTAGAAGAGTTATGTATTTTATTTCTGTTTATTTTGGGCTGTCAGACAGAGACTTATGGCGAAACGGCTGGGGTTTGGCGTAGAATAAAAAAAAACCGTCAAACATGTTTAGTCTATCAAGAAAACTGCTCACTACAATAAGTCTAAATTGTTGTTATATGAAAGGGCTCGTGCATTTTGATTATGGGCGTAGAGTGTGTCTCTTTACTTTGTTGTTTAGGGTGAATATGGCGGCGAAAAGATGAGGTAAACGTGCGAAAATTCTGGGCTCTCATATATATATTTTTAATTTGTCTTTAAGTCCGCAAATGTGATAAACGTGAACCTATCTCAAGTATCTTCTACGGTAAAAAGGAATAAGGTGTGTTTCTACGGCAACAGAGAGGCGCAGAATTCGAGCCGGGAGCAGTTTTCGTGGAAGATAAAAGAAAAATTCATGAATTTTTCTTCAAAGCTTAGAAAACAGAATGAGTGTTTTGACACTCTATTTTGGAACTTGAAGCGCAATTTGGTATGTTAGTCGAATGTGATTTTATTACGTCGCTAACGTTAAAAGTAACGTCACAACAACGAGAAATCAAAATTAATACATAACCGGATGTTTTCTTATCTGGTTATTTGTTTATGTATTCGCTAAAAATCTCTCTCGTCCTGTCGAAAACGGCCTCCCGAAAACGCCACTCCTTTTGTTAGTTAACTCTAAGCGCCGCACCCAATCGGCAAATATGTATCATAGTTCAATTGTTATTAAAATTATTTTAACTTTATGGACAAACACCTCGATGATTTGGATTCTTCTTGATTTATTTTTTATATGCTAAAAATACATAGGCTTTGGAACGAATTCGGAGAAGAAAGGTAAGTGAAACCTTACCTGCTTTTCATCGAAAGTTTGAATTCATATTTGAAAATGTAACACGTCCTGTGTTAAAATTACTTCATATTTACACTAAGCGCTTCATTCATGGATTTTCTAGCAACAAACCGAACAAAGATTAAAAAAAAATACAATACAAATTTAAAAATAATTAATTTCTGCTCAAACTTGTAAAAAGTATGAGTTGCTAGTTTGCTATATATTTAAAAATAATGAAATTCAGGAAAACATTTCGTTTTTGCATCCAAAATTTCAATTTTAACTTTTCTAGTTCTTATTGCAATTCTATTATTTTTAACCTCCAAGTGGTTTTGATCTCGGTCATCCAATTCTCACCCACATTGTTACTAAAATGTCATCAAGATCTTGACAATTTTCCTTCAGGATCGGGTCAGTTTTTTTCTAATAACGAGATATCTCGTCTATCAAGATCTAGTCAGTTTTGCTAATGACGAGATATCTTGTCGAGACAACCCCCAGAAGTGTTAAATCAATTTCCTTAGTAAGCCTAACAAGCCCTAGCTCATCAGATTGAAGAAAAATCCCATCAAGTTTGGATTAGCTCAAATGAGTGAGATTCTCGAGATTGGCTTACTACAAATGTTTTCATCCTTCTTTGGAGATTGCAGCTTTCATTTCTAGATACAACCAAAATGTGATCGTAAGGTATGAAAAGCTATGACATTAAAAATGACATGTCATGGTACATTTTATACTGAATAATTTTTCATCCTCATCCTTTTTTGCCTTTATTTCTTGGTATTGGTACTTCATGATTAATTCAGACAGGTGTTCAGCAGGTACGTGTAATCACACAGAGTATTTTACAAAATGATTTCACTCACTGTTATGTAAAGTCTTTACAGCAACATTTAATTTTTCTTCCTTATTCGGAATTTGCAGTTCTCCTTTGTAGACGCAACCGAAATGTCCTACAACAGAAAATCACGCATTTGTACAAATTGAACAGAAAATACATACAAGTAATAAAAACTTAAAGCATGCTTAACAAATTCTGGAATGGAGAACTAACACCAACACACTCCAGTGCCGTTGAAATACGTGTGGATGAAGAGAGCATGGCACCGAGGTGACAGGTCTATCCAGATTGTTAGATAACTATACATTAATACGTGTCTACATTGTTACATCTATTTAGTAATTACATTTATACATAATCAATATACATACAACATGCAAAAAAAGTAAGTCGCTTGAAGTAATCAAGTCCTGATGATTCGCAATGAATCTCAACATGCCAATCATTTTGATCCTCTAGCCCCGGTTATTAGCAAATGTTAATGAGCCATGCGATTTTAAGGTGATCGGACATGTTAAAACGGTTTCGTTTCTTTCAGTGGTATCAAGATGTCCACAGGCTGTGATCGGCTCCTCTAGGCAAGAATAATAGAATCTGCAAGTCACCAACACAAATTGCATTCTGTCAAGCCATTAATTTGTCAGTGGCCTATGTCTCCAATGCAAAGGACCTGTGTCAAGCTGTCCCGTCTTCGCATTAGACATTCTAGAAAAACTTATCGTCATCTTTTACTTGTTAGGAGCCCCCCTCTCACTTTCAATTTTTATACCTACTCCTTTAACCCTCCAAATACACTCATGTCCATAAATTCAGAATCACACGGAAATCGAACTCTAAAGTACAAATTTCACCTATAGAATTATCCAGTCTCAACACCCAGTCCCAGAATTATCGCACACATCTTCAAGAATAATATCCAAATTACAGGAAGCCATCAGATACGCCGATAGTACATCACAATGACGAGAGTGTAAGAGAGGTGTATATAAGGAATGGTAGCAAAGAAGTAAAATTCTTCACAAGGGTTCTGTAAGCCGCTCAGTGCCACAACCGAATAGTTATGGCACAGAGGACACATGTCGATGCTTTTACGTGGTAGAATTATCGGCCGCCTGGAATGTGGGCGTACTCAGACGGAAGGTTCAGTGGAACTTGGAATCGCCCAAAGTGTCATCTCTAGGCTTTGGCAACGATTCCAAAATGATGGAAAATATTTGTTAATGACCTCGTCTATCAAGATCTGGTCAACTTTGTTAATGACCTCCTCTATCAAGAAGTGGTCAGTTTTATTAATGATCTCGTCTGTCAAGATGTGATCAGTTTTGTAAATGACCTCGGCTATCAAGATCTGGTCAGTTTTGTTAATGACCTCGTCTATCAAGATCTGGTCAGTTTTGTTAATGACCTTGTCTATCAAGATCTGGTCAGTTTTGTTAATGACCTCGTCTGTCAAGATGTGGTCACTATCGAGACAATCATCAGGAGGGTTAACTGTTCATCAACATTGATTATCTGTCCTTACAATATGAGTCTTCAATTTTTTAATAACAATTTTAAACTTACAAGATTTAATCGGGGAGAAACCCTATTCAAATCACACAATTTTTCGCATTTTTACTCGACAGTGATTTTTTAAATCTCGTCAAATTGTTTCTGAAAATTCAACATGAGTCACACATCTACTTTAACCAAATTTTCTGATTGTTATGCATATCGATTACATTTGTAATGAACTCAATTCTTATACATACTATTTTTTATTTCTGGCCTTTTTAACCCTCCTAGTGGCTGCGACGAGATATCTCGTCCATCAAGATCTGACCTATTTCGCTAATGACGAGGTATTTCGTCATCAAAATATTGCTGATTTTTTTTATAATGACGAGATCATTTCAATTTTTGATACTGATCAGATGTCGCTGATGATCAGATGATACTGATCAAGAGTCAGTTTTCTTCTAATGACGACAGATCGCGTCCATCAAGATATAACCAGTTTCGAAACGATACCTCGTGGAGACAACCACCAGGAGGGTTAATTGGACGCTGCTTTCGACAGCTTGATTTTGAAATCTTGCTGCAGCTTAAGGACGCTACAAAACCCATCCATTCCCAGTGGTTGCATTGACCGTGCTTATGCTGTAGTCACGGAAACGATGTGCCTTACCTACACCAATCACCTCCCCCAGCACGAGGAAGTGCCTGTAGATGAGGATGTTCCCCGACTCCAGGAGCCTCATGGTCTCTTCGTCCACCGGTGCAGCAGCGGCTGAGGTCTCCTCATCGGCCTCCCACTTGGCCGCAGTCTGCTTGGCCGAGGTCTGCCGGTTGAGGTTGCGGCCGCGCATGTCGTGGTAATCTGCAAACACCAAAAGGCATTAACTCACATCCACGAGGTCTGATGGGGAAAAAAAGCATCCGATGTTTCTTCATAAAAAATAAAAACACCACACACTTGATTAAAAGATACAAGAGACAAGGTAGACAGAAGAATTCGGGAGACAATGAAAGGTTATTTTCAAATAAACGCGATTGTTCTTATCTATTCTGCACAGGGGGAAACCTAAGGGGGGGGGGACTGTAGGTCTCCGACATTGCAAAAAGCAACAGTAAAACCTCCTTATATTGCTTCTTTAACATCGTGTATAAAGATGTTTTCGTAATTTTCCTCTTTCGTTCAACTAATATTGATTCGTTGCTTCCAGTCCATTTACAAAAATGCTCCTTTTCTTGTTAACTAAGGTTGAACAAAATAATTGAAACTTTTAATATTGTTCATCAAAATGTTGGCACATTTTTCCTTTCAATACAGCTTCTATTCGTCTTCTTGGAGCAGTCACTTCACAATTAGGCTTTGTGTAACACTCTAAAACTAGTCCTCTAGGTAACGCAATCTACTACTAGTCTCTAGGTAACGCAAACTCAAACTAGTCTCTAAGTAACGCAATCCCAAACTAGTCTCTAGGTAACGAAATCCCAAACTAGTCTCTAGGTAATGCAATCCTAAACTAGTCTCTAGGTAACGCAATCCCAAACTAGTCTCTAGGTAACGCAATGCAAAACTAGTCTCTTAAGTCATGCAATCCAAAACTAGTCTGTATTACACACTTCAAAACTAGTCTATGTGTAACACTCCAAAACTAGTCTCTGTGTAACACTCTAAAACTAGTCTCTTAAGTAATGCAATCTAAAACTAGACTTTGTTACACACTTCAAAACTAATATATGTGTAACACACTCCAAAACTAGTCTCTGTGTAACACATTCTAAAACTAGTCTGTGTGTAACACTCTAAAACTAGTCTCTTAAGTAACGCAATCCCAAATTAGTCTTTGTGTAACACACTCTAAATCTAGTCACTTTGAAACTGTGAGAATCTAGGATGAATCCGGGCAGCATAAGGTCACGCACGACAGCCATGTGATGCCAATAGCTCCTCCCTATTCATTTTAATTAAACATACTTTATAGTAAAGAACGTCTCTCCTCATCCCATTACCACAAATGAAAGTGACTGCATTAATGTCTCTTGAATTTACTGAATTCTGTATTTATTGTTACTCTGTAATCATATGTTTTTTTCTGTGCTGTAAATCAAACACATTTGAAGGAGAAGCACAGAAACTTGGCACTCACCGTTGCTGTCCTGTCTGCGAGCGGGCTGTCCGCCGCAAGCGCCGCCGTTGGACAGTCGGTCCCTCCTCTCTGCAGTGTAGGCGACGATGTAGCCGGGGTGCTTCTTGGCGCGCGCCAACCGCCGGCAGTACAGGTAGACGATGACCGCGGCCGACACCACGAACAGGACGCCGGCCACCAGGATGCCCACGGTCGTGGAGCTCATCTCACGCTCCACGAACTCCACGTACCCCAGTTTCCGGCTAAGACGACCATCGGACACCTGCGACGACACCAAAGATCCCTGTTAGAACCCATTCCTCACTGAGATTCCAGACAACACATCATTTGGCAACAATCCACAAGTGGACTCCTGCCGAACGCTCTTTGAGGTCTTAGAACAAGCGAAAAGCTCCACCCCCTGACATAAGGACATAGATAAAATGAGGCTATCACGGCAAGTCTTACCCATATCCAATGGAGATCAATGCGATTTTCTTGGCACTATTTTTTATTTATCTACAGTAGGATTTGAGGTTCTAAGCATTTGATTTTTAGTGACCACCAATAAGTTATTTTTAATTTTAGAAGACTTGTGTGTGTGTGTGAACCAGCACACAAAAAATAAAAGGTCTTAGTAGAAGATAAAACAATTTTCGGAGTTTATGAGTTAGGCCTCTCTTGCTGACAGACGGTGAGTAATGGTAACCTTTTTATGTGTCCATGGTTCTATTACAGAGACCTGTTGTTGATGAGTGGCAAACGCACTGAGGTCCATGTGTGGCTCTCTACTAAGCCGAAAACCTTATTTAAACGGGCAAAAAATGCTTGCCCTATGAAGTGCGTTGAAATGTTAGGGCATTGAGTTGAAAAATGATGTCATATCGTGAGTTGCCGAGTTCAAATAAAGTTTGTGGCTGCATTCCAGATAATGTCGTTGAAAGGAAACCACGAAGTAATTTCGAGACTTTAAGATGGGAAGGATTTGGGTTGGCCACACTTGATCTTGCTATGTTTTGTTACACAAGGGCAGTTCAAACTCATGATTGAGGACGAAAAAACTTTATTGAGGATTTCGGTAGGTAGTTAATTAACGTCACACTGAAGCAACACAACAGGCTATTGGGGCGACAGGTCCGGGATCTATCGACAAGAGAAAGATCCGAATACAACGCCTCGTCATTTTGAACCACGGTCATATGACAAGCTGGCACCCCACTCTCCCCCCTCAAATTGCAAACCCTCTGTTCTACAAACCGGGATACCACGCCTCCCCCCCACGTTAAAAGAAGCAATGAAATCATTTCGAGTCACAGAAGGATAGAGTTGGTTGTTTTGCAGTTTTATGGCGCAAGGGCCATACTTGGCCAAGCAACTTAAAGTAAAAAATGTCGTAAAAGGGAAGAAGAGCGATTGGGAAGAAAGCAGATTGCTCGGTTAAATCGGGATCGTGAACCCCGTGTTTACTTAAGACCGTAAACTCCATGGGAAAAGAAGAGATTACCATAGTAGATCGCAGAAACCCAAATGAAATGTGCTTCTGGGGGCCAGAGGGATTTGGTTTGCCAAGATCTGCTCTGTTGCAACAAAGGGCTCTTCAGACCCATGATGGAGGATGAAAAAAATTTATTGATGGTTGCGAAAGATAATTGGTAATTTTTTTAAATTAACGTCGTACTAGAGCAACACAACGGGCTACTGGAGACGGTCCGGGATCCATCCCCTAAGGGAAAGATCCGAGGACAATACCACGTCATTTTGAACCACGGTCAGTTGACAAGGCAACACCTGAGCTGGCACCCCAATCTCCAAACTTCCGCCTCCCTCCCAACGTGAGGACTTTCGGCCCCGACAGATTTAAGGTGCACCAGCCGCCTCTACACCATACGATTACAAATATCCATGCCCGGACCCGGATTCTAACCAGGAACCTCCCGATCTAGAGGCTAACACCTTAACCACCAGAGCGATTGGTCGGCTGGTTAAGAAAGGATAGATTCTCAAAGAGAGGTTCACTCACTTCTACCAGATACGTCGAAACGTTTCTCTGAGAGACGAGGTCAGCGGGGATGGAGCAGAACAGGCTGTCCGACGTGATGGAGGACACGTTGCACAGGTGGCGGCCTCCGATGGTCACCCGGACGTCCGATGGCGTCTGCGCTAGGCCTAGGAACTTGCCCTACAAAGAAAACCAGCAGAAACTTTTATTCGAGAAGCTTCCACTATCCGTTGCGAGAGAAAGTCAGAAAGGTGTTCATACAGAATAATCTGGGATGGCTCAGAATCGCATTTAACCCTCCGCGTGGTTTCGACACCATATCTGTCCATCAAGATGCCTCGTCTAGGACAACCATCAATCGGGTTTATTGTTTCTAACGGTATCAGTAGGTAACAGAAGCATCCTGTTCAACGTCAATGGAATGGATCGATTCACTGTGGCAAGAGCCTCAGAATCATCCATAAAATCCACCAGTATCAATGACTCCAATGCAAACTGCCCCCAGTCTTCGCATTGAACACTTTACTCATCGGAATGTGCAACTTGGAGAGAACATTCCCATTTCTAATACGTGCCTTTTAGTTTTTATAATATGTTAAGCGATTGTCTTTTAATCATTATCGTCTTAGATTTTATAAGACTTTATTGTGAAAAAAATTCCTATAAAAATATTTTAATTTAACATATCCCATTGGTTTCTTGTAATCTCATCTGATTTTTTAAAAATTTAACGTATAACTCGAAGTTAAAAAAAAAATTACACGTAAATTATAGCCTTTAGCTTTATGCTGCTTTTTATTCTTTCATTTTCATCATCTTCCATCCGACGCAGCAAGCCTATTTTTGTTTCAAATCTAAATGTGGAATGGGGTCGATCTTTATGGGACTTAATTTTTGGTCTACAGAAACATTCACGTAACGTAAGAGAGAGATAGAGAAAGCACTCACCCTAATCTGCAGCTGTGTCTGGTCGAAGGGCACCTTCTGTACTTCGGAGAAGGGCTCGTACTCGGGGTCAGGGTAGTAGAGTAGCTGAGACAGTTGCCGCTCGTGCAGGGGAAGCTCCCGCAGCGGCCGCACACCGTCCATGCTGAAGGCCACGTGGGTGACGAGGGGCGCCCGTTCCGTCGGCGCGTGCAACCCCGGGTGACGCAGGGGTGGGGTCGAGCACACCATCGACCGACCCGAAGAACCCTCGTCCAGCCAGCAAGGCTGTCAAGAAGTTCAACGTGAGTATTTACACTAAAAAATATGTTTCGTGCTGCCATCTAGGAGATAAGTATTGAACTTAATTTCTTTTTATTCAGTTCGCTTATTCATTTTTGACATAGGTTCGTTCCACCGAGACACTTTTTTAGCTTCCAGGCAAAGCCAACCCTCACTTCTATTATATGTTATTTTAAATTCCTCGATTGCGGCTTTAACAATTGACCATGTGGAAAGTAAAGCAGCTGGTACAGCAGCACAATATGATACGATGACAATTCGCTCCTTCAATACCTGGGCCGTATTATTAAATTTTTTGCAATATGCATTGCAGAAATAAAGAATGCACGAATCTGTAAAAATTACAATCCATGTAATCATCTGTAAAGGATTTTTAATTCCATTCATTCAAAAGCCCCTGAATGTGAAACTTGTGAGGCATCCGTTAATACCTTTCATATTTTACCCGAAGTCATTTTTTATGCTCCGAACTAGTTCTGCCGACAGACGTGTGGTACTTGTCAAAAGCATTTTAAGAGAATGCTCTCGGATTTTAATAAATGACAACCAGTTTGGGACTGATGTTACTGGTGGGTAGATAGTTGAATTAACATATATCTCACTGGAGCAACACAGCAGATGTTGGCGACGTGTCCGGGATCAATCTCTAAGGGATTGACAACTCGCAAACTGGTTTAATGGGTAAACACTTTTGAGAGTATCGCTATTTATCCGGACATTCGTGAGAACAACACGTCTCTGTTTTAAAGCTCTCGACGAGACCTCGTCAAGTATCCGAAGAAACATTTCAAAATGGTTTGAGCTGAATATTTTAGGTAGGTATTTAATAAACGTCCTACTAGAGCAACACAACAGGCTATTGGGAAGGCAGCAATTCCGTATCCACCCTCGAAGACAAAGATTCGAGAACAACACCATGTTATTTTGAACCACGGCCAGATGACGAGACTACACCTGAGCTGGCACCCCTCTTTCCAAACTTCCACACCACGCCAAGGTTAGGGCATTTGAAGACACGACAGATTTAACGTGCACCAGCCCCCTTTGTACGGTACATTCTTTGGTTGAATTCAAACTCGCAACCGTGTGGTTGCTAGTCCGTTACCCTTCCAACCGTGCAGTCTGAATACTTCAGAAATTATTTCCTTCTGAACTCTTTTATAGCAAACTAGCTGAATAAGCCGAGATTGCTCGTGTTTCCTATATGACCGAGACAGCTGAAATAGGACCAAAACATTTCTTTGTGTTAACTCAAATACACAAAATCTGTAGAACGTGTTTCCTACCGCGACATTTGACCACAACATTTCCCTGTGTCAACTGAAACACAAACCCTGTAGAACGTGTTTCCTTATCCAAGTTCATGTATTGCAAGAAAACAAATTTTAGATTTTAAAATTGGGGCTTCGAGGGGCGCTTTTAGGACAACCAGTGTGTCAATTTTGATTCCTACAGATGGGTCTAAGGACAGGAAAGGAATAGCCTACGTTTTCCGCAGTGTTCTAAAGTATAAGTGTACCAAATTGGGTGTGGATGGGTCAAACAGTGTAAATTTGTATATATATATATATATATACGGCTTACCTCGTAGAATTCGAGCTTCTCTCCGGTGAGGGTGGAAGCGACCATCACGACCATCTCAGGCCTGGCCACGCTGTCCAAGTGCACGCCACGTACCGTCACATTCACGGTCCCGCTGGAATAAAACAGTCGTTCAGATACTACACAGAACTCCTCTCACACATCAGCAGATGACTTCTCAGGATGCCTTACCATTAGGTCCTCAGAGGATCCTTTACGAGATACGCTAGGGATCGTTGCTAGTAAATATGGGCCTCGCAACCCCCACTGGCTAATAGAGGTCTTTCCTAGTCTGCCTCCAAGTAAGAAAGAAAAGAAAAACCCACTGGCATCTTTCCTTTTTTGACTCTTGCCTGCCCTTCCTTCAGCTCCCTTTCTTGCAAAATTGGGGCGCCATCTTCTCTAAGTGTTATGGCGATTTTGCACCACAGTAATACACTTGAGTTGGACTCAGCTGAATACCTTACAAGTTATGTATTTCAACTTTAAAGGTTTCAATTAACAAAGAGAAGACTTCACTTTTGTGGGTTCACGAGTCGAGGGCGATCGGAATTGCAGATGCGAGAATACGAGCCCGACCGGTAATGGCGCAGGTAAAAACCTGGGGAAAGAAAGGTACGCATGCTATCGTCTTTTTCCAGATGTCATTTCTACTGTGATCCCACAACTCTGTTCCACAATCCATCCTTTTCTCCCCTTCCAGTGCCTTGTTTTACATTGAGTGTCCTGTGTTTGGCGCAGCCCTTGAGCCATAAAACTCCAAAAGAACTTACCATATCATCAGTCCTTAGTACTGGGTGTAGTTCTCATAACCCATCGACCCTAGGATGAAGTAGACAAAGCATAAGGGCGTATTAGCTTGGGTTGATTTGGGGGTTTTATGACGCAAGTGCCATATTTGGCCACTCTGCACCGAACACAAGACAAACAGTACCAAGTTGGTGTGAATTAAAAGCACTGTGGAAGAAAAAGCTCGCGTTGCTTTCCTGTGGTCACGATCGTCATGTTTACCTGAGGCAGTAAGTCCCATAGGAAAGAAATAGAATACTCGGGTCTGCGATGGTAACTAAAGGCGCCGACGAGAACATTTGGAGAGCATAAGTTAAACTCTCCGGGGGTCTAGGACCCAAAATATGAAAAACGTCCAATAGTATCAAATAATATAGATATTTCTGAATAAAATGACACCTAAATTTTGGTTCTACTATAAGTAGAACCGGAAATATTCCCCTTTTTATAAACATGACAACTGCAAATCAAACGAGCCTTCATAATTTTCAGCGCTCGTTTTCTCCTTTTGTGTTAAATGGGATTTCAATAGTAAAACAATGGACATTTATAACTTAATTACTTGTCACATAAATAAAAGCAATTTTCTACATTTACTTTTCAAATATATTTCTTCAATTTTGTCTTCAGCAATGTCAATGAGGAACTTGCACGTTTTTTGTTTATATTTTTATGATATAGAAAATTAAAAAATAGGATGGAAAGATTCTTCTTTTTCACTTTCATAGCCCGAAAAGGTAAAATAAAAAATTTTAAAGTTCGCACTATTTACTTCATCTTAAAAACGCTGGTTTTCCTACGCCGCTTCTTGTGACGTCACTGTGCCCCATGATAGTCTGTTTACTTTGATAGCGAAGTTGAAATTGCAAGAAAAAAATTTTAAATGATTGTTTAAAAACTAAATTTCAACGCGCTAGACAAACGTAAACATTACATCGTGGAGCACAATGACGTCACGTAGCGTTTTGAGGTCATGTGCTTTTGCCGTACTTTTCGGTAATTTAAAACTTGAAATTTTAATAAATCAAGTCCTTTTTATGGGTTTTAAGTGTCGTTTTTGAACTGATCTGAATTTTGTGAACTGTTCGCGTGCCGCCGTGTTAAAAGTATACCGTGCATGGCAAAATGGCACTATCCAAAATCAGCGGCGTGGCACATGTGGTGCACCACGGGCTATAGATGACAGAGGCGAACGAAGGCTACGGAGATGCGTTCGGGCGAATAGACGTGCAACTGTTGAGCAACTGACCGCCCAGATGAACCAAGGGGCTACCAAGAGTGTATCCTCAACAACGGTTCAGCGAACGTTGCTGCGCGTGGGCCTCCGCAGCAGACGCCTGGTTAATGCACCTATGATGACTGCTGTTCATCGGCGACGAGGCTGGAATTTGCACGCCAGTACTGCAACTGGACGTCCACAGAGTGGCGACAGGTGGCTTTTCCCGATGAATCACGTTTTATGCTCCATCGGACAGATGGACGTTGGCGTATACGGCGTGAAACGTCTGAAAGCAAACACCCTGCAACAATTGCCGGAAGGATCCAGGCTGGAGGAGGGAGCATTAGGGTTTGGGGAATGTTTTCCTGGCATTCAGTGGGTGCACTCGTCATTGTGGAAGGCACGATGGATCAGCATAAGTACGGATCTGTCCTTGCGGACCATGTCCACCCCTACATGTGAATTATTTTTCCTCAGAATGATGGCATCTACCAGAAGGACAATGCGAGGTGTCATACAGCTCGCAGTGTATGTGAGTGGTTCGAAGAGCACCAAAATGAGTTTACCGTACTCCCCTGGCCAGCAGACTCACTGGATTTAAACCCAATCGAGAATCTGTGGGACCACCTCGATCGGGTTGTTCGCGCCATGGATCCTCAACCGCGTAATCTAACGCAGCTTTCCACGGCACTGGAGTCGGCATGGCTCAACATCCCAGTGAACACCTTCAGAAACCTAATTAACTCTCTTCCTGCACGTCTCGCAGCGGTCCGCTCTGCCAAAGGTGGTTATTCTGTCTTTTGACAGGTGGTCACATTAATGTGACTGGACTGTGTATATATATAAATTTTTTACTATAATTTTTCGAACTTTGTATACTATGTGTTTTATGTAGTGTTTGAACAAAATGTATTTTTTAATTGTTTTAACCGAAAATCACAAAGACAATTTATAGTATGAACTTTTAGTTAAGTGAAGAAAATGAAGTCATTTGCTATAAAATATAGCAATTTTGCCCAACGTCAAAATTTTGGCACTTTAATTTTATTAAATAAAATTTTAAAGTTTTGAAACTATAAAATAGTTATTATAACTGCAAAATAAATGTATACCTACTGAAAAAATTTCAGAATAAAAACTTAAAAATTGAAGATTTTAGAATTTTGAGTCCCAGACCCCCTTCACAGACTATTTGGTTCGTATTCCCTCCATATGCAGACCGTCTAACAACTGTAATCCTCCGAGTGGTTTTCAAGACAAGACTCACTGTACTAATCAACACGATGTCATTAAAAGAAAATAGTAGCAATTTTTCAAGCTCTTCCTAATGACCTCGTCGAGACAACCACCAGGAGGGAATGAATCCGGCTTTTTTTTGACAAGGGCATCAGTAGCACGCTTACCTGACGGTGGTGGCGTTGGGGTAGATGTGCAGCACTTGTGGGTCTGGCAGGAACACGAAGTCCTTGGAGAGCGGGACCCCGAAGTCCGTGTCGACTGACGCCTCCACTTCGACGACGGCGTCGTCGATGACCACCTCCACCGGACCCCTGGACGACCCCTCCTGCTCCGGGCCGACACTCGTCCGGTTGCCAGTGATGCACCACGCAGAGTCCTCGTGCACCCTGGGGAATAAATTATATATTTAGGGGCTTGATTATAACAATGTCTTTGCTCGTCTCGGAGACACCCTTACGGCCGTATTCACAAGTCCGAGTTAACTCGAGGATCAACGATAATCCGCGAGTTATCGAAAAAACCGTATTCACAAGTCCTGATCCGTGGTTTAAACTGCCGTTTCGGCGTTACATTTTGATCCTCCGAAATCGGCGAGTTAACTCGCGAGTTACATTTAACGCATGCGCAGTACCATCTTTTTGGAAAATCAAAATGGATGACACATTTCATTCTATTCTCAATTGCAGAATTCTTGCGACGACTGAACTAGATCTGTCATTACGGAGCACCTACTGCATAGCAGCTAATCTCCTCATCATAATATTGCTTAAATGGAAAAAATTTAAATATATTTTTATTGAAATTCAAAAGAAAAATGAAAATAAAAATAGCTGCGTAATCTTAACCAAGCAGCTTAGCGAAAAGATAGATGGCGCCACCTCTGTCCTATAAGCCAGAGATTCGAACGGTAGAAAACGACCATTGCAGATACAAATTCGTCGTAGAATAAAAATTATTCTGTTGATTTATTACGAATGAAAAAAAATTGACATTGCAAGTCACTTTTCACACCACCAACAGACACCCATACTGACAAGTACAAAGATAATCGGATTACATACATCTGTCAAGACATAGTGTACACAATTCTTTCTTGCAAAATTTAGGTTTCCATAAAAATCCAAAATTTAGGTTTCCATAAAAATCCAATTTGAAATTAAATACCTTTGCATTTCTTTTCCCAAACCCATATTAAAATGCTGTACGAGTCCTATTTATTCACAATTTGGAATCAATTCTACGGCGAAGTACGTGCTTGATCTGTATGAATGCAGATTCGATGCGTCGTAACCAATGTAAACAATACCACGTGATCATGAGGTAGCCAATCACAGCAAGCGTCTCATTTTAATCCCCGGATCACTTAACACGCTGTTTGAGAATACCGTTCTTGCTAATCCTCGAGTTAACTCTTACTCGCGGATCAACTGATCCTCGAGTTAACTCGAGACTTGTGAATATGGCCGTTAGTCACCAAGCAAGATAGCCACTTCCAATCTATTTTTAGCCTGTTCAGGGGTGTAATGGGTCCCCTAGCAAACCCCCCCCCCATCCCAATAGTGTTCCACCCTTTACGACGATTTGTTCATCTGCTCTTGCGTCGCTGGATGTTTATATCTGACGTGGTGGATGCCATAGTCTACTCGTAAAACAAATATGTTTGTTTCAAAAAGTACTTGTCTGTTTGATTTTACAGGGCTTCAGTCGGCCACACACTGTAATTTTATAGATATTTGTTAAGAGGAAGGAAGCAACTTCTACATTTCTTAAATGGCCATGAAAGATCGAGAGTGTTGTTGTCTCACTTCAAGAATTGTATTTTTCCTTTCCTAAACAACTCCCACGCTTATTTTTGATGGCGTTACTTATGACGTCACAGCCATTGAAGTTAGCAAATTTTTCTACTGTTATTACTGTGCTTGTAGTTAGCAATGTTCTTAACGCTGCAAGTGGTTTCTGAGATGTCCACCAAGATCCGACCCATTTCGCTAATGACGAGATATAAGGAGCGATCAAAAAGTTTCCGTTCGAAGGTTGTATAGTCCAGATTTGGTATGCCAGTCATGCAAAAGTGCCTTGAGCATTTAGGCAATCATCCCACTGCTTCACCAGGTTGAATATATCCCTGTGGTAAAACTCCTGTTTCTGCTGCTTGAAGAAGCCCGAAACTGCCTGCTGCACTTCTACGTCCGACAGGTACCGTCGACCTTTCAATGGCTTTTTTAAGGGACCGAAGGTGTGAAAATCGTATGGGGAGAGATCAGGACTGTAGGAGCTCGAGTGTCTCCCAATCTAGTGAGTATAACTTCTGCTTTACGACATTTACGGAATGGGGACGTGCTTTATCGTGAGGCAGAATCACCCCATTTCGCAGTTTTTCTGGACGTTTCACCTTAATTGCACGTCGTGATCTCTCCAGCGTTTCGCAGTACCCCAGTGATGGAGACACCTGGATCCTTGACATCAATAAGCATTGGGCTCTGGTAATCAAAGAACAGGGTAAGCATCACTTTTCCAGCAGATGATTGGCTCTTGAACTTCTTGGGACGAGGGCACGAATAGATATGCGACGATCTGCCCTAATCGCATCATCAACTGCCCGCTTGTTGTCTGTATTGGATGTGGATGGCCTCCCAGATCGACTTGCATCTTGATTCGATCTGGGATGCCATCGCTACCAGCTCTGAACTTTGAGCACTATTCCACTCGGTGGTTCAAGACAGACATGCTTCTCCATACACCTTCTTCATTCTCCGATGAATGTCTACCGGTTTTTATGCTTCGTCACAGAGAGAGCCAAACAAAAGAATAACAGCACGTTGGTCCTGTTTGGACGCATTTTGTATTAACGTCACCATAGCTAATGTTTCAGCATTTTCACACACTTCGGAAATAAACGAATGCCACACACAACGGAACGGACGTATCAATTACGGAGTGCCTTGCAGAGAACCTCCACATCAGAATTAATGATGAATTTATTGATTGTAAACTTAAAAATAAGGGAAGAAAGTTAAAGGTAGTGACAAAGCACTATGAAAAAGGTAGATAATTTAGATAGTCGATAGAGTTTAAAATTGATACAATTAGGAGTTCAATTCACGTTCCAAAGGGGGAGGAGACCAAAGGAGGGGCGAGCAATTAGTACCGAAAAGAGTGGCAAAATGCACGAGCTGAGGTGGTGATGATTTAGGAGTCTGGTGGTGATTAGGAGTTTGGTGTTAAGGATGGGAAGAGTAAGTAAAAAAAAAAGTCAGTATGGTGGGTCCAGGAGACTCGCCAAGGGGTCCCTGAGCTCACCACATCAACGTTTTTTTGCGTGGAGGAAATGTGTGAAAGGCACGGTCAAGAAGGGTTTTGGGTCTTTTGCGAGATTTAATAAGGGAGGTATCATAGGATGGAAGGTTTTGTAAAAGAGGGCTTGAGACCAGTGGGAGCCTATTGAAGAATTTTGAAGAGAAGGTCTTGATATATTCAAAAATAGGTTCAATTTTGAGGTCTTTGTGAATGACTTCACGTCGAACATATTATGGAGCATTTACCATCTAATTGTGTTTTGAAGGGATTGGAGGAATTTGATGTTAGTTTTGCAAGTGGAGCCCTAAACAGGGGAAGCGTAAAGGATGGTTGGTCTGATAATAGATTTGTAAATGAGTGTTTTATTTTTCAGAGAGAGGTGGCTGTGACGCGACCCATGAGAGAAGAGAGGTTCGATTTAAATGCAAGCGTTTTTTTGCCGATATTTTTGATATCGGGGGTGAAAGTAAGTTTGGGATCAAGGGTCAGACCAAGGTATTTATAGTTTTTGACAAAAGGAATGGGTTCATTATTAAATGTAATGTTTTGAAGTTGGGAAGGAGATTTGTTGGTAAGCATAAGGAGAGCACATAAGGAGGTTAACATTTGGAGGAGTTAATTTTAATTTTCCAGTTGGTGAGCCAGAGCTGGAGTTTGTCAACATAATTTTGAATTTGTTTAACAAGAAATCTCCTGTTATGGTTCTGGTACATGATGGCAGTGTCATCTGCATAAATGGCGAGGGAAGTTCTAGGTCCAGTAGGGATGTCGTTAGTGTAAATGTTGAAAAGAAGTGGAGAGAGCCCTGGGGAACACCTGCTTGGATACAACGAGAAAGAGTGGGGTTAATTTTAACTTGGAAAGTGCGATTATGAAGAAAGTTTTGAATGATTTTGATAAGTTCAGGGGGGGACTTTAAGTTAGATGAGTTTGTGGAGAAGGCATTCGTGCCAAACACGATAGAAGGCTTTGGTTATGTCGAGAAAAAGGATACCGGTGTGTGCAGAGTTGCTGAGTCCATGATGAATAAACTCAGTTACTCTGAGGAGTTGATGAACAGTGCTATGGTTGTGCCTGAAACCGAATTGTTCAGGGATGAGGATATTGTTAGACACGATGTATTAATTAAGTCTCTTTAGGATAATGAATTCGTTAATTTTGAGGTTCGGAAGGGGAGGTGTTAGGTTTGTGAATGGGTACAACAATAGCGTTTTTCCAAAAAGTAGGAAAATGTTTTTGGTTGAGAATAGAATTAATAATTAAAGTGATAAATAAAAGAATTTTGAGAGGGATATTTTTAAGCATTTTATTGGAAATAAGGTCTTTACCAGGAGCTTTTCTAGTTTTAAGGTTTTTGAGAGAGAGATGAATTCAGCAATTTCCGAAGCTTTTGCAGGTTCGAGCGAATTTTGAATAGGGGTGGAGTTAAAAAATTGAATATCAGTGTGAACAAGTTGGGTGATATTGGGGTTGTCAATATTAGAGTTAACTTTAAATTGTTCTTCAAGGCTGTCTGCGATAGCTTCGGCCTTTTGGATTTTAGAGAGAGCGGGACAGTTAGAAGTATTAAGAGGGGAGAGGTTGTAGTTGTTGTTTTTAAGAGCTATGGTTTTTTTCCATATGGAACCATCTTCAGTGGAGAGAGATTCAATATGTTGGTGGAATTTTTCGTTTGAGTGCCACACACAATAATCACTTGCCTCGATGTCGGTGCTTATATACCCGCATCGGCGACGCGCTAATTTGCATTTTCGCTGCAGCCACGCACTCAAACGGAAACTTTTTGATCGCGCTTTATACATCGTCATGAAGAGAGTGCCATAGATATGAAGAGATCCAATTCTGGTCCTTTCAAAGGATCATCCTTTGAAGATGCCAAGATGATTTTGAGATGTCACGACCGGAAGGATTAAGTGTTTAGCTGCATCTTGTTAATACCCATGCTTCCAATGAATCAACACGTTTCAATTTAATTCACGGAGTGGATTTGTTTTTCCGCGTTGTTAACCAACATGTTATTTGGAAATCTCCACTATCTTGGTTCGAATTTTTTATCTGAAATTTTTGCGATGGATAGATTGATTGCTTAGATTGGTTCTCCACTTTCTTCAATCGTTTTTGTACTTGCATTGGTTTGACTATATTCCATAGCGCTCGGAGCAGCACTTGCACGCTGCACCATGAAACTTTCAAGTACCAACCAACCCTGGCAATTCCATTGTGCTTGAACAAGTTAGCAAACAAACGAGCCCTTCCACCGTATGAAAGAATTGTTTTGCACTGACCAAGGTTTGGGGAAAAAGGTGACCAGATCTTACCGGATCACGACGCACGGTACGCGGACCGTCAGGATGCTCTGGACCGATCCTATGTCCAGCTTGTGTCCAAAGAGAGTGACGTTGGTGCCCCCGGAGACCGGACCTTTGCCCGGATAGATGCCGTACAGTTTGGGAACCTGAGGAGAAAAACGAATAAGCGAAACTGTCCACAAAATTCACGACAATAAATGGAGTTATAGATTTTTAACCCTCTCTTGATTTCAAGACTTACAGAATGCCCGTATTCTAGGCGATTAGTACATGTAGGTACGTATACAGAAAAAAAAATTGGTAATGGATTAACAATGGGTTGCGAGTTCGAATCCAACGAAAGAGAGTGGCATACATAGGGGGATGGCGTGCGTTAAATCGGTCGTGGCCTGAAACACCCTCAAGTTGGGGTGGTGTAGAAGTTTGGAGAGCGTAGTGTCAGCTCAGGTGAGTCCTCGTCATCTGACAGTGGCTAAAAATGACGTGTTCTCAGCTCTTTTCCTAAGGGGGTTGATCCCGGATCGTCGGCAGTATCCCGTTGTGTTGCTCCAGGGCAACTTTAATTAAAATACCAAAAATAAAAATGGAAGAGAATCAATTTTTAATCTTCTCCCGATTTTCTAATAGCCCGTTGTGTTGCCCCAGTGCGTCGTTAATTAAAATAACTACCGACCTAATTTTCAAATCCAATCGAGATGCCTTAATGCAAAATGAACAAAATGTTCATGACACTTTTATTGTATTCGTCTCTATTAATGTTGATTGACTTTTATTGTATTCGTCTCTTGGCAATGCCTGTCTAAATGAAAATCTGTTTGATGAATTTTAGATATTGGTTGTTAGATTTAATGTTGATTAACGGAGGTTCAATTATATTTCACATGGATTGCTCTAGTCAGTGATGGCGAACATTTTGAGCTCGGTGTGTCAAAAACCGGAAAAAACCAAGTTTTACTTGAGTGTGCGTCACATGTAGAAATATCCTTACTTTTGTTATATTTGCAGCCCTGGTAAAAAAAAGTTATATATTTTATATATTTATTTATTAAAAACGCAAAAACAAATAATTCTTTACATTAGTGACATTTTTGTTGTTGAATTGCATTTTCCAAATCTTCAATCGAAAGTTGATATTTGGTTGGTATTTCGTGCACTTCAAGCCCAAGCAAGCTCAACCAATTTCATCTGTCAGTCGGTTTCTAAAAGTTGGTTTTAATTATTATTTAACGCCGAGAATAAGGTTTCAACGAAGTACGTGGAGGGAAAAATTGTAGGTAAAGCCATCGCTAGGTTTTTCAGGGTGCTTAAAGTGTCCGGTAATCGGTTCCGAATTTCCTTTTCGTAATGGCACTCCTTAAACCATTTCTTTCCAGATTCTTAAGTTTGGACCTGAAGTTGCATCCATTAGAAACCATATAATTCCAAAGAACTGCAGACTACTATATCCGGATACTTAATTATTTTAAATGTCTGTTCCAGGCTTCTAAATAAATAAAATCTTTTACCGCATTTGTCAAGTAATGAGTCTACAATATGGTGGTACTAAATGCATGGGTTCCATTTCATTTTGCGCAGTGTTGATTTTGACTGTTCTTGGGCGAAGACTGTCCGTAAACGATGCGTCATCTAAAATGTCTTGGCGTGTCATAGGTTTGATATTACTGCCCTAGATGATAGCACTAAACACATTCAAGATAATTTTATGGACATCAGGAGCGATGATTGGATTGAAAAATACTGGTCTGACAGGGTTTTTGAAGGAACTAATGACCAGACGGCAATTCACAGGAGACTATGTAAGACCGAAGACGGTTTTTATACTTTTTGTGGTGTAAATGTACGATTTGAAAAAGATATACCGATCGTTTTGTTATTCGTAGCATGTAGTAAAAACATTAATTTCAATTACAACGGAAATTTTTACCTGGAAATTTGCTTTTTACGAATGCGAGAGCGATTTCTCTCTATTCATCATTTATTTCATATTTTAGAACACTTAATCCATTTCAAAATACGAAAATTATATATTGCAATAAATAAAGTTGTTATTTAATAGAAAATAACCGGATAGATAAAATTGCCAGTGCATGGGCTGCATGCGGGATCCGACCACGGGAGGTTTAATATCTATTAACACTGGAAGAGAAAATTTTAAAAATTTATTGGGCTGTATTTTCTAGGAGGAATAAGATTAAATGAGAAAAATTAAAAAGGTGTGTCCTAAAAGGCATAGAAGTTATATGTCCGAGGTAAAAAACGGTTTCTTTTTTCTAGAAGGACCAGTAGTTCTCGGAACAGGTATGAACCTATTTCCATTGGTAGATAAATTGGCCTTCAGTGTTCATCGAAATCCAAGTCAAAATGAGTTTTATTTAATCGATTTTTGTAAAAGCCTGGAAAAAAAAAAGGGAAGGTAAAAGAATTCTGCACAGAAAATGCTGAGCATCTTTGGTGGATAATTGCATTAACGTCGCACTGGAGCAACACAACGGATTATTGACGATGGTCCGGGATCAATGCCGAAGGAAAAGGCTGATATGCGGACATCTTGTAGAAACAAGGGTAATTCTAGTCTCAAGGCTTACTATCCTTGTCGTGGTTGAAGGATAATTAGGTAATTGATTAACGTCACACTGTAGCAACAAAACCAGCCATTGTCTGGGATCAATCCTGTCGAGAGAGGGCAACAACTCGTCATTTTGAACCACGGTCAGATGATCCTAGCTGGCATCCGACTCTCCATACTTTCACACCACGCCAACTTAAGGGCATTTGAGTGCGACAGTGATTTGAATCCGATATTGTACTAACGGGCCCCTGATCATCTGTAGAAACACATTTGCGGAGACAAACTTTTCAAATCCGACAAAAACAATTGGTAAGTTAAGGACACATTGTGGGTCTAATTTAAAAAACTCGAATTTGTTAAATTTCTCCTCTTGGGGTTCCCTCTCCCCCCCCCCACACACCTTGACACATTTGACATTGAGGAATTCTACAACATAATTAAGACTCTGAGCTACAAATCTTGTGAATGGGAAAAGAAATATGTCAGAGTGATAAATAATTCCTCCAAAAGTAGCTCGTTTTTTTCTGCCCACACAACACAGTTCCCCTGCTTCAAACTAACACACGCGGCCCGCTTACTACAGATTCCACACCATTCACGAAATTGCAGGCACAAACTTAGGTCTTAACACATTCTTTTACAATTCACAATCGGAGAGATACTCACGACATAAGTGAAGTTCCGGGCACTCTTCGTAACGCCCTTCTGGTCAAAGGGCCCGAATCTCCACGTGCTGTCCGACACGTTCACCTGGATGTGGCCAGACGTCTCCTCGGACACCGCTGCCGTCTTGCACTGGATTCTGAAACAAAGATCTCACGCTCAAAACACGTCGAATCGGACAGTGAATCCACACTCGCGAACAGTCTCTCATATATCCATAGGAAGGAATGATTTCTATTAAAATACCTCATTTGTGTACAGTACACTAAAATTACCTTGAGCTAAGGTTGCCAGGAAAGGAGTTACTTTGAAATAGTGTAATATTATTCACTCTTTGGCAGGTAGGTATTTTAATTAACTTCGTACTGGAGCAACTCAACGGGCTATGGACGAGGGTCCGGGTTCAATCCCCCAAGGGAAAGATTGGAAGTAATTTTATCTAAGGATTGCACTGAAAGGTTACTCACCTCTCCTTCTCCCACAGGAAGAGTTCGCAGGGTGCTCCACCCACCACGACGCTGATGTGGAAGTGGTCCTCTCCATGCTGGGAGGAGCCAAAGTTGTCCCCCTCAATGGTGACCAGGGTGCCACCCTCCGTTGGGCCGCTCAGCGGAGACACCTGTGGAGAAACGACACCCTTTACTGTCTGTCTGGCTACCAGGAGAACCGCCACTCAGTCTGCAGGGTTGCCATAGCAACATGGCTCGATCATTGTGAGTAGGGGCGACTCCTAATTTCATTTTGTTTGGGGTGAAAGAGGTAGTTCACTGGAACAGATATCTTTGAAACCAAGCAACTTGGAATAACATTCACGGATAAAAAGAGCAGTGCTCACCTCGTAGATGATGGGCGAGCAGGAGTTGGTGGTGAAAGAGTCGGGAACCTCGCACTCCTTGATGTGCGCGCAGTGGTCTCCGCACCACCCGCACCCCAGGGGGTCGTCCTCGCTGCTGCTGAGGCAGGAGCCACAGTCCGTATACAGGGAGCAGGAGCCGATGGGAAACTTCACCACCTGTGGGAACGGAAGACGATGATAACAGAGTACGGGAAGACATACAAAATATCCATAAATCTGAACAAAGTATCTACGAATCTGTTAAAATTAATTTTTATTTAAATCAATTTACCGGCTGTGTTGTAGGTAGGTATTTAATTAACCTTATAAATTATTAATTTTTCAGACCTTTCACTCTTGGCCACTATGGTCTAAAACTATGTTCAATTTACTGATTACAAAAATTATGCTACTTGGTTATTTTTAATTTTTGTAATGGTACTTTTTTCATTTAAGAATAAAACATCGACACGTATAAACATCGATATTAAAAAAATATCGGTTCCAATACATCGATGTATAAATATCGATGTTTTGAAAACATCGACATCCATGTTGCATCCCTAGTCCTGGTATCCAACACAGTGTGATATCAAAACCACGTACGGTCAGCCAAGTCCGGCCAATAGATTCGTAGTAAGAAGAGGAAACCTTGATTTTTTAAAGATTATTCCGAGGCAAGGGGCATCCATTCCAAACTCACTTCCCTAGAACCCGAGAGCGTAGAACGAACTCGAGGAACTCGCAATCAGTTCTTCCGGATGGGCGGAACCTCCTCCTTGTAAGAACGGAAGACGAAAGTGAGAGGGCAAGAGGAAGCGGCCGGAAGAGTTTCTCGAGAAAACATAGGAAAAGGAATTCTCATAAATGAACAACGTGGGGAATCATTTCGTGTTGCTGAGTTAAGTAACTATTAATAAGCAGCGAACAGCAAATCTAACATGGAATGCGACTAGTTTCTTTTTTTTGTGGACGAACACGGCCCGCGAACAGCATTGGATGGCTCGAAGCGTCCGTTTTTAGCGACGAAACTTAAAAGGTTGCTTTTTGCGGATTTTATGGTGCAAGGGCCACACACACACATATTTGGCTATTCTGTACCAGACACCAGAGAGACAACATCCAATAATCGACACTCATGATGAACGTTTTACTGACACACAGAATTTAAGGAATGCACCCGACAGAAATCGAACCGCCTACAACTCGAAGGTTGCAAGAGCAATGGACGTACTCACTGATATACGACGAACCCCGAACTACAACAGATTAGTTGCAGTAGAGAAGACTGAACATTGCTATTAAGGAGCTTCAGTAGTCACATGGCAGCTCAGAAATATTCACTTGGTTGGCCAATTTGGTATCTCATAGGCATGTTTGACGATATAACATCCAATGACACGGTAGAGCTTTTAAAACGTATTTCAATGGAATGGCGGCAAAAGTGATCAAATCGTCCAAACCTACCGTTATGTCACGCGGACCAATCAGGTGATGAATCAATGGAAAGCCGTCTACTCCCATCCCATGAACCAATCAGATGACGAAAGCAGACTTCACGTTACTACTATTTCTGAGCACATGATGCTGGGCACGAGGTTACCATTCGTACGGCTGATATGTGAAATAATTGTGCCCTTAATGATAGAAGCATACAACTTTGGGCACATATACTACATATATGAAGATTTAATTTTGGATATGAGGCCATCTCAGATTTCGCCTATGGCATTAATGGCGGACATTCAAAATGGCGGCTTCGGAACATTTTTTTATGCTCCTTTTAAATGTTATTTGATGATGTTAAATGACAGCTACTAAAGTAATGGCGAGTAATTGTTCTTTTATGCATCTACTTAGCTATTTTTAATAATATATACCTTATTTTATGTATATATTCTATTTATAACAAAATGGCGGCCTCTGAGTTTATTTTATTTGTTAAATTTTTACTGTCGTTTGGTGATGTTAATAGCATATTATATGTGATTTTGCATGAATTGATGCTATAAACATGCGTGCATGTCATAATTAGATTTTCATATTAAATATTAATTATATTAATTAATATTTTCATATTAACTTTTTTCACAGGTGACACGATAGGAAGAAAAATAAGATAAAAATACGGATGTAGTGCATACGCTGATTAATTCATTCAATACTGATACATCTGGACAATTCAAAGAAACAGAGTGGAACAAGTGTTTTATCTGTCAAGAAGACAAGTCTGAAGTTCTTCGGTGTCCAGCAGACAGTAAGTAAAACAGCAAGCGTGAAGAAAAGGGAACTGTTATAAGACAATTTCTGATTTACTTGTGGGGTTTAGTATTTCAGTGTGTTTATGAAGGATAATGAATCCGGAACGTCTCGATGATGCAGAAGTGGTCGAGGCAACATTGATACAACATAAAGCACAGTTTCACGAATCATGTAGATTACAGTTCAATAAGACAAAACTTCAAAGAGCTAGAAAATGGAAGATAGAACCTGCGGATAATTCAAATAGTTCTACGAAATTCACCACCAGAATGTTTTGGTAAATAGTTCAGCGAATTCAAAAACAAATTGTTTGTGTGTGACCAGCCTGCTCAAGCTGTAAGTTCATTATGTACTGCATCTACATTAGGCCTGGATGTGTTCCTCACTGTGCCTTTAAACTGGAGGACAGGCTTTCGCTTGCGAAACTGAGTGTCGGTTATCTTATTGCATTAAATGCCTTGTATTATGTTCGATGCCTCGTATCATTATTTAACAGAGCAAGAGACAAAAGAACATACAAGAAACTGAAATAGAACAATCTAACCATGGTATTCATTTGCCGAACTTGTATAATACATCGAAGATGCTCGTAGCGACAATGAAATCGCACCCATATTTAAACTTGTTGATCTATGCAAACTGTACAGCATGAGGATGAAACAACAAGGTAGTGATCTTTCAGGGCGCACACATTCCACAAAACTAAAAAACAGAGTACTTGTATATTTTCCTGACATGGAAGCACATAAGCAAGGTCGAGATATGATGTTATTATTTAATAATGATGTTGGATTAGCTCTGAAGAAAGCTTGTGAAAACGATGCAGATACTACAGTGACGCTATTCATCTTGCCAAAGCAGCAAATATAGTTAGAAGAGACATTTTTAAAATGAGAAACCTCTTCAATGGATTTGGAGAAACCTGTCAGGAAGATTCCGTACCAGCATCTCTGTTAGTTGTAAAGCACAGTCAAGTTTTTTAACCCCAACCTATCCTTACTGTTGCACAGTTACTAATGTATAACAGTTTGGTGAGACGTCGGGAGTGTCATTCTGGAACAGTCTACAAGCACAATCGAGAACAAGAAACACATTTTCCTATATACTTAGGTATTTTAATTCATAAAAAGAACTCACAAGCGTGAACTAGTTGAAGATCTTTACGAGCTCGGATTTAGCATATCATAAGACCGAGTGCTAGACCTTTCATCAGAACTTAAAAATGAAATATGTCATCTGTATCACATGGAAAATGCTGTCGTTCCTCTTCAGTTAAAAAGAGGGCTTTTCACAACTAGTACGGTTGATAATATTGACCACAATCCAAGTTCTACTACGACTCATGATTCCTTCCATGGTACAGGAATATCCCTATTTCAACATCCAGATGGTGGCGGGTGAATTTCGTAGAACTATTTGCATTATACGCAGGTTCTATTTTCCATTTCTGAGCTCTTTGAAGTTTTGTTTTATTGAACTGCAATCTACATGAGTCGTGAAACTGAGCTTTATGTTGTACCAATGTTGCCTCGACCACTTCCTGCATCATCGAGAAGTTCCAGATTTATTGTCCTTGGTAAACAACCTGGAATACTAAACCCCACAAGTAAATCAGAAGTTGTCTTGTAACCAGTTCCCTTTTCTTCACGCTTACTGCTATTACTTACTGTCTGCTGGACACCGAAGAACTTCAGACTTGTCTTCTTGACAGATAAAACACTTGTTCTATTCTGTTTCTTTGAATTGTCCAGATGTATCAGTATTCAATGGATTATTCAGCTTATGAACTACATCCATATTTTTATCTTATTTTTCTTCTTATCGTGTCACCTGTGAAAAAAGTTAATGGAAAAAATTAATAAATATAATTAATAATTAATATGAAAATCTAATTATGACATGCACGCATGTTTATAGCATCAATTCATGCAAAATCACATATAATACGCTATTAACATCACCAAATGACAATAAAAAAGGAGCACATAAAATATACTCAGAGCCACCATTTTGAATGCCCGCCATTTTGTTATAAATAGAATATATTCATAAAATAAGGTATATATTATTAAAAATAGCTAAGTACATGCACAAAACAACAATTACTCGCCATTACTTTAATAGCTGTCATTTAACATCATCAAATAACATTTAAAAGGAGCACAAAAATTTTCCGAAACCGCCATTTTGAATGTCCGCCATTACTGCTATAGGCGAAATCTGAGATGTCCTCATATCCAAAATTAAATCTTCATATGTGTAGTATATGAACCCCAAGTTGTATGCTTCTATCATTAAAAGCACAATTCTAACAATTTTTTGCACGTATCAGCCGTACTACATTGCTCTCTCTCTCTCTGTTCTATATTTCCTTCACGATTAAATTCTCGTGTAGCAAAAATGTGTCTGAAGAGGGACAAATCCTCCACTCATGTCCACCCTGCGCCTTTCGAAATATGTTTTTAAGGCAATTTATGACTGCCATTTTTAAGACTGAACTTTACCTTGTTCCCTGTGAGAAAATAGATGTTTTCGTGACTGGGGTCGAAGGCATTCGATCTTTGGATCATTCTGTTCTTTTCCTCCTGGTCCTCGGCGATGTTCTTCACGTACAGGACCCGTTGTTCTCGCTTTTCCAGAAGGACCTAAAGACACAGAAAAAGAATGTTAGGACAAAACATGCACACGGTGTTCTTCACTGTAGGGTTTCTAAATTTCCATTTAAAAAATCATCTGGCAAATGCAGTCTAACACTATTGCCTTCAGAGACACATCTGCTTTAAGCGCTGTACGGGCTTCACGGACCCGAGGTATTCCAGTGATCTTTTCTTTTCTCAGGGGGTCGCGCTCTATCAATACCTCTTTTTGTTCTTTCGCGACATTTTTCTGTTTGACGTTTTCTTGTGTTTGGCACAATGGGGGCCTATTCTAACCCCCTTAAAACTAAAAACAACCTAAAACACTTTGCTAGAAGTCAATTTGTCGGAATCGTATCTGCCATAAGCGATACAATTCCGACATTTACCATTCTAATGGATTGATTAGAAGGCTGTAGTTATATGAAGCAAGAGCCAGGTTTGGGACAATCTGCCAATTCAAATAGTGTTGTGTTGCAAACTCTAAGTTTTTTTTAGTAATTTAACTTTGGAGTTCTTCTCTTATAAAGGGTTTCATTACATCCCCTTTTGTATATTTATGTTGTAAATGTATATACTTTTAAATATTTGGAAGTACCGAAGAGATGCTTGGCCTGTAAAACCTTTAAAATTTATTAAGCTATCATTTGAGTGTTATTATACTGTGTTTTTTCTATCCACTGTCTGCTTTACTTTCCTGTGGGATATGTTTTTAACCAGAGGCTTCCTCTGGTTCTTTTTTCGGCTCCATCATTCCAAGTGCATTGCGTATGAAGGTGTCCTGTATTCTGTCAGCCATTGTCCCTTTTCACAAAACGAAGCTTTTTTCGAGTGGTTCCTCCCAACACCCCTTTGCAGCAAACCCATAAAACTATTCCCCCTCTCTGAAGGAATGCAGTAGAGGTAGGGTCAACGCTCAAGTTCATCTTCCGACATCGGTCTTCGCCCCACCCCAATCCCCAAGTTGCGGGTGGACCCCTGCCAGATGCTGAAACGGAGAATCTGTCATCCTCCCGGAGCCAATCACAAAATTTGCTTGCCAAAATGGAATCCATCCCAAAACTTCTGGAAGGATGGTGGCAACAGGAGAGTGATGGGCTATAAAAAGGGGATACAACGAGAAAGCGGGGCTTTTTCTCTTTTGGACGTGCGATCTTGGACTTTCTCTTTTGCGGTCTGCTAAAGGGGCCTTTTGCTGGAAGTGGAGACGCTGACAAAATGCTTTCAAGCATTTGGTAATCTAAGCTCCAGGAACCATTTTTTTTTATCCCTTCTTCCTCTTTCTTCAATCTCTTTTGTTCCTGCCTCCTCTTATAGGAACATTAAAATATAAAATTATGATTTAAAGATAGATCCAATTATGTGTCGCGCTGTTGATTTTTGTAAGATGGTTATTTTCGTGATCATATAATTATTGTGAAGATCATTATAATCTTAAAATTCTTATGCATAAATAAATATTCCATTATTTAATATTTTTAAATCTTTTGATTTTGGGCATTCCTTTTTACTCGTCAACACAGACAACAGCATGTATCAGATTTACCTGATTATTGTTTTAGTTCCACAACGCAATACGCAACTTATATAGCAGTTGCATCTTGCTACACAGCAATAGAAGTTGGGATCCCGAAAAAGTCTGGAATTTTGTGTGCTCTGCCAGATTGAGCTGAAGATATGAACTCTCCGGGGTTTTAAGAGAAGTCATCAATTTAATCCACATGTATTAGGGAAAAGTGACCTAATGTGAGATAATTGTCTACTATGAGATACTCCTGTTTCTTTAACGTACTGTGTCGTCATCTGTTGGAAGTGTCATGAACTATTAACTAGACTGTAGAGTCATTGTGAACATAACCTTCCCCATTGCAAGTCGATCCATATTCAGTAACAACCTAGAGTGGCACATCGCTTTTAAGAGACTTCTTTTGGACTGGTCTTTAGACGTAGAAGGCAAGTTAGTTGAAAAATGTTTCATAAATAAGTTTAATATTAAAATTACTTTTCTGTCATTCTTTTTTTTTGTCCATTGTGAATGTACAGTATCCTATTAAAAGGCAATGTTATGGAGCAACCTATTCCCAAAACAGCCGATTTGAAACATTTTATAATTTTTTTCCCGTATATTTGCAATGTATTTTGCCAAAACAAATTCATCCACATTTCGAAATAGCTTTAGTGAGTGTTGAAAATCAAAAAGATATATGCTAAATTTTTCATTAGACCTTCACCAACGCAATTTTAAAGAAAAGCATTTCACAGCTCACTGGAATCGTTTTGTGAACAAAATATTGTTAGTCGTTAACGGCAGTTCATGGAATTGTATAAGATGGGTCAGAATTTTATTCAAGACAAAACATTTTGTTTGTAATGCTGTTATTTTTCAATTGCAATTTTGTTTATTTGACCGCTTCAGCGTAAAACTTTTTTTATTAATACCTCATCAACTGAGTTGTGGTTGTCCGGACTTTTCCAGGACGGTCAGGAATTTTCGTGGGACACGCATTACATTTCCTCACAAGGGATTACCATGTGTCAGACTGGTCCGGTGAATGGAGAACCCAAAAAGGAGGGCCGACCAATCGGTCTAGTGGTTAAGGTGTTAGCCTCTAGTTCGGAAGATTCCTGGCTCGAATCCGGGTCAGTGCATGGATGTTTGTAAGCGTATGGTGTAGAGGCGGCTGGTAAACCTTAAATCTGTCTTGGCCGAAAGTCCTCGCATTGGGTTGATGTGGAAGTTTGGAGAGTAGGGTGCCATCTCAGGTGTTGCCTCGTCATCTGACTGGTTCAAAATGGTGTGGTGTTGTCCTCGGATCTTTTGCTCATGGGATTGATCCCGGACCGTCGTCAATAGCCCGTTGTGTTGCTCTAATTCGACGTTACTTAAAAATTATTAATTACCCGAAAAGGGGGCAAAGAAGTGATACGAAACAGTCTTGGAGAAGACCGGAAGGTTTCAAAAAAGGAATGCCCCGTTGTAGGATTGGTTGTTTTTAGGTTTAATAGCACAAGTGCCACACTTCACCAAGCTCCCACAAAGACGCGTCAAGTAAAGAATATGAAAGAGTAATAATAATGGATTGGGGAACATTGAACTGAAATGCAGAACAAGTTCGCTTGGGTAGAGCCCCGTAATTTGAAAAGACAATAAACCCCATGGGGGAAAGAAAAGATCACCAGAAAAGAATGTAATAGTAGAATTATAAAAGGCTGATAAAAGCAGGTTTCATTGTCACTCGTACTTTCTACTGCATTTAAAACAACCTTATCTCCAAAGTCCGCCCACATCCAAAAGGGGGTCTTCTCGAGTTGCAAGGAGTCCGTCAGAGAGTGCCGCTGCCCACACGATGACGTCTTCTCACTCGGAATTTTAGTCGGCCATAATAAATCGGCGCGGGGCAATTGGCTCTGAACTTTCGAGTGGAAGCATTTCTCGTTGTGTCCTCTTTTTTAACCCTCTTTTGTCAGACCGTCTGTCCGGGGAATGATGTCAGGGCTTCGAAAAGGAAGAAGCCACTTGTCTGTGTGCCTCAAAAGGAACGCGCTCGCTTCGCCAAGACTCCGGAGAAAGAACTTGGCGTGGAAGTTTGGAGAGTGAGATGCGAGCTCAGGTGTTGCCTCGTCATCTGACAATGATTCGAAATGACGGGGTGTTATCCTCGGATATATCCCTTTGGGATGGGTCCAGGACCGTCGTCAATAGCCCGCTGTGATGCTCTAGTACGACGTTGGTTATGAAATATAAATATTGGTAAGATATGGTAATTTTAATTAACGTCGTATTAGAGCAACACAACGGGCTATTGACGACGGTCCGGGATCAATCCCATGAGCAAAAGATCCGAGGACAACACCACACCATTTTGAACCAGTCAGATGACGAGGCAACACCTGAGATGGCACCCTACTCTCCAAACTTCCACATCAACCCAATGCGTTGACTTTCGGCCAAGACAGATTTAAGGTTTACCAGCCGCCTCTACACCATGCGCTGATCCAGATACGAACCAGGAATCTTCCTATCTAGAGGCTAACACATGAACCACTAGACCGGTTGGTTGGCGAACGTTAAGGAGCGTAAGCGGGGAGTGTATATGTACGTACATTGCCCGGAGCCTTTAACCATCCCAGTGCTTTGTCTCGACAAGGTCATCGGTAAAACTGACCTCATAGGCGTCATTAGAAGAAAAAACTCATCAGTTCTTGATCTCGTCATCGAAATTTCTTGATGATCCCGTCATTAGCAAAACGGGTCAGGTGTTAATAAACGAGGTACAGCGTCGAAACCACTTGAAAGGTTAAGCTGCCACAGGTGAAATTTTCTTAGGTTGGTCTGCAGTGCCCTCAGGGACACATCTCCATGAAATGTACACGGGCTTCACGGACCCGAGGTACTGAAACGATCTTTTCCCATGGGGTTGACTGTCTGGTATACACGAAGGTTGTGCTGGACAAACGTGGCCCTTGCGCTATAAGACGCCGAAACACCAACCCACTTAGGTCTGTCTACTGCTCTACACTTTGTCGCTGTGCGGCTATCGTTTCTTTTAGTTTGGTACCTAAGCCTAAAAGTAGATTGAACGAACATTTTTGCTTAGACCGAGATTCGATACCAACCACAGGCTAACCCGAAGAGATATTTTCAGGGTCGAGAGTGTTAGAAGAAAGTTCTTGACCCCTGTGAGAGATCTTTTTTGTACCAATGCAATTTTGAAGTAAAATATTCTTTTCAGAATTTTGTTTTAAAATTCAATCACTTCAAACAAGTTTAATTGAATTATACGTAATTTTTCAAAACATTTAATAGTTTTGCATTTCTTGTGTTTCGGTAGGTGGGTAGATATTTAGTATTTTGGTTAACGTCGCAACATAACCAGTCATTGACGACGGTCAGGGATCAATCTTAAATGAAGAGATCCGAGGAGAACACCACGTCATTTTGAACCAATCAGAGGACGGGGCATCACCTGAGCAGGCACCCCACTCTCTAAACTTCTACAACCACGCCAACGCGAGGGCATTTCCGACCACGACATATTTAACGTGCTTCAGTCCCCGTATACATGACGGTCTTGGGTTGGATTCGAACTCGCAACCCTCCGGTAGTTATTCCGTTACTCTTCCTTCAACCGGGCAACTGCGGCTCTTGTGTTTAAAAGCCCCAAAAGTGAAATCAAAATCAATCTGGAAGAAAGAATAACAAATGCAGTGTCTATAGAACAAACCGGATAATATATTCGATATTCTAATGTACTGCGCCATTTGTGGAGTAACCACCTTATTAATTGCAACAGAAATAATAAAAGTGGAATTTCGAAGCAGCATTCGTTTGTCATTCGCAGGTCTGTGTCATGAAGACCTAATGCAATTACATAAAACAAATTCGTGACGAACTCCACATTTCTTCGTGATGAATAATAATGTAGCCATTGAAGGAGAATATTCAGATCCAAAGGGCTAATTGGAATTTATGCACCGCAACACGCTCGACGCGTCGCCTTGTGTTTCGTCTGCGGAATGGCGTGCTTGAAATAACGGCCGGACGTTTAAAGTCGAGTAAATCACGGCCGAGACAGAGGCGTAAATAAAAGTCCCAATTCAATGTGCAGCAACGAGAGCAATTAATGGGCGATCTCGCGTTACGCCGAGGCTGATTTGCGGCCTCGTAATTCAAGATGGCGGACTGTTGGTCCAATGGCGGCTTCAAACGACCGAGATACGGTTTCACTCTGGTGACAGATGCACTAAATGAAGTGGGTTGAATTGGGTTTTATGGCGCAGGATCCAGCGATGTACAGGGCCCGGTTGGAACGATTAGCAACAGGTGCGTGTTCGAGGCTCAGTCAAACCGACGACCGTCGTGTAAACAAGGACTGGAGTGTGTTAAATCTGCCGTTGCCACAAATGTCCACAAAAGGGTGTAGTTGTGGAAGTTTGGTGAATGGGATGCTAGATCAGGTGTTGTCCTCGTCATCTTGACCGTGGTTCAAAATTGCTAAGAGTTGTCTGCGGATCTTTTCCTTGGGAATAGATCCCGGACCGTCGCCAATAGCCCGTTGTGTCGCTCCAGTGTGACGTTAATTTACTACCATCCTACCAACGATGGACAGGCTGTGCCAAACACTCGATAACAAATTTCAAGAGAACGCGTTCAAAGGTCATCGAAATAAGGACTAAAACAATTATCTGAAACTAATAATTATCTAAACATTTAATGTGAAAATTAAAATTTTAACCGCAAGAAAATCAGAGATCTAAGAGGGGTTGTTGCGTGCCATCTTGAACTACCATGAAATTGAGTTCAAAAACTGATCAATTACATAAAACAAATTCGTGACGGTTAATAAAAATGGTTTAAAAGTCCTGAATGATGTAGGAAAGTAAAAAGTAACAAATGCGAAGGTTGACACAAATCCGAAAAAATGGTTGATGAGGTGTTAAAAAATATAAAAAGGTTAATAAAGAAAACAAGAGGTTAAAATGTGCGTTAAGGTAAAAGGTTGTTGGCAATGATGGCACGGTTTATAGCATTAATAAACCTTCTAATATTAATAAATAATGCGTGCCTCTCGAATGGCCGATGCGAAGACAAGTGATACGTACTAGGGATGCGACATCGATGTATTGGAACCGATGTTTTCTTAACATCGATGTTTATAACTGTCGATGTTTCTACGTAGTCGATGAAATTTTTAAATGAAAAATGCACCATTATAAAAATTAAAAAAATAACCAAGTAGTATAATTTCAATAATCAGTAAATTGAAAATACTTTTAGACCTAAGTGGCCAAGGGTAAAGGGTGTGAAAAGTAGAGACGAGACATCGATGTCGATGTTTCCAAAACATCGATGTCTTATAAAAACATTGTTCTATTTACCATCGATTTATTGGAGCCGATGTTTGTTTAACATCAATATTTTAACAATGTCGATGTTTTTACGTTGTCGATGTTTTATTTTTGAATGAAAAACCACCATGGTAAAAATTAAGAAAAATAACCGTGCAACTAAGTATTTGTTATTGATGGCGACATCCGTCCCATCAGAAAGAGCTTTTTCCCTAACGGGTGAAAAAAGAAGTCTGCTTAAGGAGGAGAAAGTTAAACTACTTTTTTTTACAAACTGTAAATATCAAATATTAGGCCTATAATAATTATAGGCCCCAATATTTTTTTTATTTCCAGCAAATAAAAAATAAATTTGTTGCGTTTCCCCCCTAATAAGTTGATAAATAATTAATAATAACTAACAATAATTATTGTTATGTACCTACCTAATTATACTTATAGTTAGTAAAACCCATGTCAAATTGTTCTTATTAGTTTTTTTTACTTTGTTTTGACAGTTAAAAAAAGTCTTATAAATTAATAAAGACGGCAAATGACAAATTAAATCTCCCCCCCCCCTCTCCCCTTGCTAATAAATAATGTTTGAGGTTGCTAAGCCAGTTTTAAGAAATGTGGGTAAAAAAGTTTGGATAGACTGATGTTTAAAAACATCTATGTTTTTTGGGGGATGTATTATCAACATCGATGTCTTAATTCTGAACATTGATGTTTCGCGGTCGATGTCGCATCCCTAATAAGTACATGAAGCCGTCTAGATGGTGGCCGTAAATATTCCGTTTTATTCGCGATGTCCCGACCCGCGTCTATCACGATTTTCGATATGAAGAGTGTGAAAGTCCAAGCAACGTGACCCTTCGTAAGCTTCGTTTTCGAACATAACCCCAGAGAATGGGTTGGTTCGATTGGGTTTTCCGTGGGGCCACATTTAGCACCATAGCCCATCTAATAGGACAGGTCACCATGCGCAGCGGCGTCCAATCTTCTTGGAGAAGGACCTTGTTAGCGTCAAACACAAGACAGGCAACGTTACCAATGAAGCACAAGTCAAGACACAAGCAACGTCAAATTACCAATGAAGAAAAGGGCAAAACGTAAGGAGGGCAGGCGAAGGTACAAGAAAGGGGAGGGCATATCACTTGAGTAGCTCGGGGTCGTGATTCCCTCCAAGTGATTTTGACTAGATATCTCGTCTATCCATATCTGGCCAATTTGTTAACGAGATAGTACTCAACAAGGTATTAACGATTCGACGAGATCAAGATCTGATCAGTTTCCTTCAAATGACGATGCCTCGTTGAGACAACCAGCACGAGGGTTCAAAAATGTAAACCCCTTGAGGTGCTAGTCGAACGGTTAAATCCTCATTAAGATCGAGTATCGTTGTATGTGGCGAAGTCAGTAATTGTTTAACTAAATAAGGAGGTTAAGATGTGTGTCTTCAACAACATTCCGATGTCTCTTTCTGTAACGGTAGGAAGGCAGGTATTTTAATTAACGTCGCACTGGAGCATCACAAAGGGATATTGACAACGGTCCGCGATCCATCCCAACGGGAAAGATCCGCTTTCCGTAATGACTTCGGGCATCTAAATAAAGAGATACTAAGCCGAAGCGCGTCATCCGCACGACAGAGGGTGTGATGAAAAAACAGAACCGTTCTTTACGTCCAGAGGCGTGAGAGGGAGTGTCGGTAGAGATGTTCATTTGTGGCATCCGAATTAAGTGCCGGACAGGGGACGTCGAGATAAGGCACTCGGCACATCACTCACGCGCTGTTTGCTCGAGGATCGCCTGCTGCACTCGCTTTTTTTTCCCGCTCAAGTTGGCGTTCTCAGCATCAACAACTCGTTCCTCGAGCGACGTCCATGCCAGGATTAAATAAGCGTTGCCGTTATGTGTGGATTCGCAGTAAGTATGATTTCAAAAAGCGAATCGGTAATTCAGCTGTTATTAACCCTTGAAACCATATAGAAGTTGGTAAGTATGGTAAAGGAAGTTTGTGATTCTAGCAGACAAATATAAGGTACGTAGATAGTTGAGTTAACGTCGCACTGGAGAAACACAACGGGCGAAGATCCGGGATTTATCCCCAAAGGAAACGAATAAACTGAGGACAACAACTCGCCATTTTAAACCATGGTTAGACGACCGAGATCAACGCCTGAGTTGATGCCCCACTTCTCCAAACTTACACACCATGCCAACGTGAAGACATTTCAAGCCAGCTCCTCGTATACGACGGTTTTTAGTTAGACCGACCCTGACGAAACAATTTTAGAGCTCTAAGAATTCCATTCTAGGAACTCCCTTTTCTATTTGTCCTTAACTCGGAAAATAATTTATCCTTGGACTCTTCTTGTAATAGAATCTGTTTCCGCTTTCTATTCTACTCAAGGACCCAAGTGTCATTTAAAGTTCGAAAATGGTATGTATTTTTAAACTGTGCATGTAGAAGCTACACTGGAATTAAAACTGCATTGAAACACAATACACATTGAGGGATGGTTGAATAGAGTAGAGGGATGAAAGCAGGAAAAGATCCCGTAGGTATCCTTGGAGCAGGTCCTCAAAGAACACAGTACATCCCACGTGAATTGAAAAGATCACTAGAGTACGCACCCGTGCAGCCCGTACAAACCTGAAGATGTGCCACTGAGGGCTCTGATGTATAGGATTTATCCTTTGGAAAGATTCTATTGGTCCTTTTCTTAGAGATTTTATAGTCCTTTGTAAATATTCTATTCTCCCTTCCCTTTACATAGACCCATGGAAAAAAGTTTTTGCTAATTTCCTGATAATAGAATTCTTTGGAATCATCCTATTAGTCCGTCCTTTGGAATTGAATCCTTTTGGAAAGATTCAATAGGTCCAGAAGGTCGAAACTGGTTAGACGTCTTGCAGGAATGAGACTCCAGGTGGCATGGTGGAATTATGCACACGCCCATGGCGCGTCCCTTTTTGGACCTTGCGCCATAAAACCCCAACATCCAATCCCACACGCATAATTCCACCAGAGTGAAGTAACGAATCATGCATTATCTCCATGAGGAGCATCAGCTGACCGCAGGGAGATGAAGAGGACTTAACAAACGACCGGCGGCTAATCGGTAGCGTGGGCTGGCTCAGTCTCTCCCCTGGCTGTGACAGGCCGCGGAAAGGAGCGGTTGCAGGGCGCGGTCAGGCGTCGTATTTCGTTTGAAAGGGACTCCAGAAAAACAATCACGACCACGAATCAAAGCTTTTTTTAATAACACATTCAAATCAAAAGTGCCAGATGAAACACTGTTGCGAGTCCATCATGGTAATAGCTTGTTTAGTTTATGAAAGGTTTTAGCACGAAATAAGCCCATTTAGAAGACATATGCCGTTTGAAGAAGAAGCAACAGTAGAATAGCAAAGACGAGCCCTTACATAGACTAAGATTTGAACATTCCCTGCCCTAGTGCCGTAACACCGGTTCAGTTCAAGGAAGTTTAAAGGTTCGATGATTCTGGATACATGTTGTACTGGCGTCAGTCACACACCGAGTTAAACATGCCCGGTGGCACTGCACAAAACTATTTTGAATTGGTGAGTGGTTGGGATAAATACAATATGCAGCAGGGTTGGCCATTGGTGTGCGGCAACAACAATGGACTGGCTTAACTGTGTGGAATGAATGCAATATGCCATCAGATTGGGCAATCCATCCATAGTCATCTTGAACTTTTAAGCTTACACGAATAACAACTACGAAAATCCATTTATCATTACATTCATTGCTTTCTCCAGGGCTGGAAAGCAGGAGTTTTCCACATGAAAATAATTAAAGGAATGTAATTGTGAGGATAAGAGAGTGAGGTTCTCCGGTCGCACAGGAAAGAATGTTGAACGGAAGGAACCAGACTCCTGATGGACTTATGCGTGTGTGTGTGTGGGGGGGGGGGGGTCATCCGGATCCAACAAAGTAACGAAATTTCGGGGGTGGGGACTGAATGAACGGACACGCAGAGCGAATGATGTAACGGGGGCCTTTGAGCGTTATGTGCACGAGACTGAACAATTGCCTTAAATGTCAATGTTTGTAAAATACTGTGTACAGAAACTACGATACTCGGATATGTAAATAGTTTCAGTACGTGCACACCATTAGAGACGTCACCTTTAGTTGTATATAGAGAGGAAGAACCATCGTGGACAGCAACTTAGTGACCCAATCGTATACACAAGAAAATTCGGGCGATGGTATCGTTTTGTCGCTTTCAATGATTATTCGCCTTTTCGATGGCAACTTCATTTCCATAAACTACAATGTGACTTAACACTCCCCCCCCCCGCTCCTTCAGCAGCCCCTTCGCTGAGACCAGCTGAAGTCACTAAGGATGCACGGAAGGCCCCGAGGAATATTGGGTCTCGATAATTTACTTGCGGGAATCGTTTCTCACAGGAGTGTTATAAAGAAGATCAGACATAACTCGACAACCGCTGGCTGGCGGTAATCATAAGCGACAGAAAGTAGGTGCTGTTCAGGTCAACCTTAAGTAGACCGAAACCTTGCGTAGACCCTAATCGTTCTTAAAAGCGGGGGACAAATGGAGCCATATCCCTCTTTAGTCGTCCAACCATTTATAGCCTGGCTCGAGCTTAAGCTTGCAAGGCTTAGAATGAAATTTCCACTTGGGCATCTCCTCTTATTTCAGTGACAGTCTTAGTTTTGACTTGCGTGAACTCACATGATACTGATGCCTGAACCCTTCTCCGAACCCCTGGGTGTAGGCTAGGAATTGTTTACCACACAAAAATTTACCCCAGAGGCTCATCACTCCAAAAATGCACATTCAATTAGAAATATCCCCATTATGAGGTCTTGTTACTTTAACAAGGTATGTTTTCTTCAATTGCTCGAAAGGCAGACCTGGTTATATAGACACAGTAGAGAGAGAGAGACGGAAATCGACACCCACCTTGTAGACGTCTCCTGTCTCCGTCCCTGCCACGGCGATGCTCTTCCCGTTCTGCAGCGTCACCCCCAGGGAAGTGACATAGGCATCGAGGTGCGTGCGGAATCCGCCAGGAATGGATTCGCGGCCACCGATGTAGTGGTTCAGTCCCGATCCGCAAAAGTCCTCCTTGATTTCAACACTGTCCTGAGGATGGAAAGTGCTATTAATGGTTGTCTTGATTTCAACACTGTCCTGAGGATGGAAAGTGCTATTAATGGTTGTCTTGATTTCAACACTGTCCTGAAGATGGAAAGTGCTATTAATGGTTGTCTTGATTTCAACACTGTCCTGAAGATGGAAAGTGCTATTAATGGTTGTCTTGATTTCAACACTGTCCTGAGGATGGAAAGTGCTATTAATGGTTGTCTTGATTCATCTACGTGACGCGTCCCAACTTAAAAAAGAAGTTTATTTCGGCCAAGCTGAACACAGAGAGGAAGTATAAAAGAGCGATGGTAACCCTATTACATGTGTCCAGGATCATGTGACCGAAACTAGTACTAACGTAACCCTCAAAGTACTTTCGTCTGATGAATTCAACCCAACATTCATCATCTGATTGGTCCACTGGACGGGAGAAGAGGTCCATTCGTTGATTCATCAATTGATTGGTTCATAATTGATCATTTGATGGTAATAGACTGGCGATTTCACCACTATAGAAATGTTACCCTGTCATGCGATGCTATGTCGCCAAAAGAGGATACGATACCAAATCTGCCAACTAAATAAATTTCTTTACAGAGCAGTCACGTGACTGCTAGTCAACATCGGGGTCACGCTTTTTGAAGCTCCTCTCAATAACAATGCTCCGTCTACTTGCATTTCACGTCATGGTAGCGCCTTAGAATTTTACTCTTTGCTCACGTTTTTTCTTCGATTCAAATTGTCGAAGGTTTAGTTCTTGATAGCTGGAAATGCCGCTGTCTTGTTATCGGATTTTCACGCATATTTATTTGTTCTGATAAAAATGTGAGTATTATTTAAGATGAATCTGTAATTCGTTATTTGGATTTATTACGATTTCCATATCACAGATGTTAACAGAATTCCTTTTTGAGATTCAGTTCTTTTAATTGTGAATCTTCAAGTCTCACCCTTTTTGGTTTACTGCAATGATTTCTGTGCTCAGATGGTAAAATGTTACAAGTCACTTTTTTTTTTTAAATTTTTTGTGACAGCAATTTTAAGATTTAAGTGGTTTCTGATTTATTACAATTTTTCCGCCTTTTTTTTCTCTTAAACTGAAAGAAAAAGACTGACGGCATTTTACCACCTTCTAAACATTAACAAACCAGACTCCAGGATGGGACTTACTCAATTTTTTGGGAAAAGTGACATAACATTTTGCCATTGGAGCACAAATTTTATCGTCCCCATTTAAATCACCAGACACTCGATTATTTTTTGCAAAACCTCCAAAAAAATGGGTGTAATACTTTTTTATTCAATTAGATTTTTTGAAGACTGTATAGCTATTATACTTTCTCGGAGGTTGATATATTTAAAATGACTGCAATTCGATAAGTAATCTGCGTCATTGAAGTAATTTGTTTTATCTTGTATTTAACTCTATTTGTGTACATGTCCCTTTCCTTCAATTTTTAGGATCTTGTAGTGTTGTTCTCTCTAATTAGATATTTTTTAGTAGAGTAACAGTTAATTAAATAAAAGAATATTGATTGAAGTGTTTTTGCAAACTTAAATCGCCATTTCATTAACATTTGTAATTCCTTATTCATTAATGTGCGACAATTCTTTTTGTGTAAAAACTGAAATCGAACTGCGACAAGTTAGCTAAAGTGTTCAAAATTAATCAGAAAAACTTTATCACGAATACAAGTATTTCTATTCTTGACTTTGTCATATAAATTAACATACTTTTTATATAACGTCTGCCTATTTCTATGTCCGAGATCCACTTCGTAACAGCATTCATTGTTGGCAAGTAAAAAAACAAAACAAGTGGCCACGTTTAGTGTCATTCAAGAAGTAGACTCGACCAAGGACATTTGACTTCCTTGCCAGAACTGCACTGAATACACTCGCTTACTTTTTGCAAGAGATCGGGACACCACTGGTCACTTGATTTGATTCTTAACTTTTTATTTAATAGATTAATTAAATTTTTATGTAACGCCTGCCTAATTCCATGTCTAAGGTCCACTAAACAACATCATTCGTAAATGAGCAAATGTAACCTTTAGTGTCATTCGACACGTGGACTCAACCAAGAACATGTGCCTTCTTTCTCCGCACTACAGTGAATGTACTTACCTCCTTCTTGCAGGAGATCTGGACGCCGGTCACATGCTTGAGGAGTCTGGTGAGAGGGGCGGCTCTGAAGCAGTCCCTGGTGGCGTTGAGAAAGGCCTCCGTGATGATGGTCATGGGGAAGGAGCAAATGACGGAGCCCTTGGGGCGGTCCACCGTGGTTCCATGCTCGGGCAGCGTCTTGACGAAGGCAACGTAGAGCACATCGGCGTCCCTGTCCAGCTTGAGGCGACGGCGCAGCTGCACGCCGGCCACGCCCATCTGCGCAGCCGTCGCCAGGTTGTACACCTCGAGTCCATAGTGGCACCGCAGCGGTACCTCCGTGTACGAGAAAAAAGACGCGTCGTCCGCACAGACGCGCGCGAGGCGAGTCTCCAGCGCTTCGGACTCCGTGGAGACGCGTTGCGTCGTGAGGAAGTAGGCGAAGTTCCCGTGGCTGAACCCACTCACGTACTCCACCTGTGGATGATAAGAAAGGTTAACACGGCGATTCCGAACGGCAAGGAGACTCGTTCGGCAGATAGTTGGAAGTGACGTTGCACTGGCGTAACACAGCGGGCTGTTCACGACGGTCTCGGATCCATCCCGAAGGTTAATATCCGAGGACAACACCTCGTTATTTTGACGAGGTCATCACTTGAGCTGGCGCCCCCTCTCCAAATGTCAACGTGAGGATATTTCAGGCCACAACAGATTTAACGTGCCCCCATGTTGGTAGGATTCGAACGCTCGACCCTGTTGTTGCCTATCCACTACTCTTCCAACTGGGCTACCCCTAAATAGTACTCAGAAGCCAGAAAGGATCGCCAAACCAACCCTTCCTTTAGTGGCTCGAACCCCGTATGGCACCCAGTATGCCCAAGAGATGTTTGGTAGGCCAGGCCTACTAGCAAAGTTTGGAAGGACGAAAGTCGTCTTAAAGATGAAACATTTTATTTTGTACTCTGATGTTTACAGATTAGTAGTTTGCTGATTAACATAAATAGAACTAACATAAATAGTCAAATCTCGATCTTACTATGTGCAGATCCAACCAAATCTAATAAGAGCATGAACTTGTATCAGGCTATCAGAGCAAGAGTGTCCTAACACACAAAAAAACACGAACAATTCATTATTACCTTTAATTAAGACCATTTTTTTAATGTCTATGTCCAATCTTCTAAAAGTTCAAAATAAATCATTATTGATCACTAAAACTCTCGGAAGGCTGTCTGTAACTATGGACACAAGTAGGGGCGTGGGAAATCTGGGGATGATCCGCAATATGATTTAGAATCTCAAATCATGTTGCGTATAAATTTTTAATATAATAAAATTGGTGACCAGAAAATCGCGTTTATCTCCGTTGGATATGTTGGTGGCCACTCGTGGTGAGATAGCCACTTATAGCATATGTAATTTGCATTTCATGGCATCACAACTTGATCCGCCATACTCTTTTAATTCCCGAAAAGACCCCCAACCATCCTAATTTACTTATTTCCATCCTTTCTTTTGTTGACATTGTCTAGTGTTCTGCGCACAGAGTGTCCAAATAGGGAGCCATAAAACCCAAAACCAACCCACTAAACTTCAAGGCTTGACGCGAATCATAAATCAAATTAAAATCCCACCCCCACTACAATAGGGAACGCATTGATCCCAAAGCAACGCCCTCCAGGTGGAAATCCTGGGTGCGCCCCTGCGAGGGGCTGTAGAAACCGGTGTGGAATTTGCACTAATGGCCTAATTAGAGACCAGTCGCTTGGGAATTATCTCCACAAGTACCGGATCTTCATCCGCGGTCTTCACTGGCCGCTTTCGATCTTGGAGGACGTCCTTGGCAGCGACAGGCCGTGAACCCTCTTCACTCCGAAAACAGGCCTCCCATCTAGCTCACGTGAAGACACGATCGTTCGTGATCTCTCTTCAGGAGAGAAGGGTTTGGATCGTGCGACCTCGTGGCTTTGGAAAGGATCAGACGAAGTCGACTCCTTTTTTCGTGACTGGGAGTAGATTTCATCCGATCCTTTCCGGAGACTACAGGTCGATAAGAGGAAGACTATAGGTGCGATAAGCGTGGAGATCTATGGCCACAAACATTCCTCGAAAGTCGACTACCTTCATGTCACGGGGTGCATCTGCGCCGGCCTGGTGTCCGCCGATTTACAAGTGGAACGCCGCACTGGAGCAATAGAATGAGCCGTTGGCTATGGTGAACAGGGAAAGATCCAAGGCCTTTGTCATTTTGAACCACAGTCAAATGATGAGGTCACACCATCCCACTCTTCAAACTTCCACGCCATGTACCAATCGCATGACAACGTCGAAAGCAACGTAAAAGTGTCGTGAAACGGGAAAAGACATGGATTGGGGAACAGGATAGTGGGACGAAAGCAGATAAAGTTCGCTTGGGTATCCCGGGAGGATGTTGTGGAATTAATGTCAAACCGGAGCAATACAACGTGCTATTGGCAACGGTCCTGAACCATTCCCGAACAGTTATCACGGAAGAGGACCGTGTTTGCTGAAAACAGTTTACCCCATAGGAAAAGAAAAGATCAGAACTACGAGTACCTCGTACGCACCTCTGTGTCCTTGAGAAAATTTGTCAGAAGAAATGACTCCTTGTTTTGTCTTTGAACGCAGTAATATGATGGCAGGAGGCTACATGAAAGGAAGGATTGACTTTGAAACGTTGTATTGGAGGAAAGTTGCTGAAATTGTGAAAGAACATTCACTTCACACGCAGAGAACTTGAAAATACTTGTGATGAGACCAAAATTGCAAGTTAAATTACGAGACATTTTTCTTCAAGAAAAATTATAGACGTTTCAAATACTGAGATGTCGTTAAATCCCCTGGACCCCTCTGATAACAAGGTGTTTGCATTGCAAACTGAATCGCTTCATCACGCTCTCAAAGTGGTTTCGACGAGATATCTCGTCCATCAAGATCTGACCCATTTCGATGATGAGATATCTCGTAGAAAAAGCGATTGTTAGAAAGAGATGTTTTTTAGGATGAGAAAATCAAGATATTGTACATCAAATATTTTTAATGACGATATATCTCGTCGAAACAACCACCAGAGAGTTTTTGTGCAAAATAATCGAAATCTTTTTTCACCTTGTGGCCATCAGGGTTCCGCGGTACACCATTTCGGAAACGCTGGTGTATTCGTAAAGAAGCCGTTGACGGCACTCGAACAACAAAGGGGGTCAGCGTTTGGTTTCGGTCTGCCGAACACGGCGATGACGTCAAGCCTCGCACGTCATGGCGGCCTTGTTGCCACTCTGCGGTAAACAACAACGGTGTGTGTCATGCAGCACTGATTTCACTTCACTCCGGAGAGCGACGCATCGTTTTACTTCCCGACTCGCGAAGGAAAGGAAAAAAAAATACTAAATGAATTGTCAAGAGATTTTTTTTTTCTTTTCTTCCTTTCATCTTCAGCTCGCGCGCCTGCAAGAAAACACGCATGTAAATAAGTGGGGGAACATTTCATACGTTTTATTTGTTTGTTGTACCAGTTGCATTGCCCTTTCAATTTGCGGCTCATTCTTCGTTGCTCACATTCCGGTTCGACGACTGATTCGTAGTTTTTATTCGTTGTACAAACCGGGCAAAGCTTTCACAACCGCCAAAAGCCATTTGATGTGTCCAGAAAATATTCATTTTCAAAAAGATGTTTTTATTGTTCGTTATCGGCTCACACACGTCTCATTTTAAAGTCGGATTTTCCCTAATCAATTACATTTTTGAGGTTTTATATTCAAAACATTTATAACCGCATTGTTCTCAGTTTGAGGGTTGCACGTTCGAAACTCGATCCAACCAAGAAACGTTGTGTAGACAGGGGTGGTGCAAGTTAAATCTTCATTAGCCTCAAATGTCTTCACGTCAACTTGGTGTGAAAGTTCGGAGAATGTTGTGCGAGCTCAGGGGTAGACCTTGTCATCTCCCCGTGGTTCAAAATGGACGAGGCGATGTCGTGGGACCGATCCCGAAGGGAAAGATGAGTTGGCACCCCACTCTCCAAACCTCCACACCACACCAAAGTGAGGAGGCCACGACAGCTTTTATGTGCTAATCCCTTTCAGCCGAGCTACCGCTGCCCAAAACGTTTGCCAGAAAACTCAAGTCCTTGTCAATGCTGCCAACTTCAAGCATCGTCTGTCTACCACGAGAACTCCTCTAGACATATAGTCCACTGCCGTCACTTGACCATGGTACAAAATAACGTGGCTCTGATCTTTCCTTTCGGGTTTGATCCCGGTCAGTCGCGAGTAACCAGCTGGGTTTCTTGTTCCAGTGCGACTGTAATTAACTACCTACCTATAGAGCCGCTTCACTATGAAGTAGCAGTCGATAACCTTACTCTATCCGTTTTACCGCGTTCTATACAATTACATAGAAATCTAATTCGCGTGGTGGTGGCTAAATTGCCCAGAGAATGCAAGTTCTTACCTTGTAGGGTTTCCGGAAGCGGGCATCGAAGTTGACCCCTGTGAAGTGGGTGTCCGATTCGAAGGAATACTCGAAGGAGAAGCGCCCCTCCTTCTCCACCAGCACCTTGCTGGACACGGAAGTGGGTGCCAGTGCGGGCGGCCGGTCGTCGTACGTGGACGCGGAGTAGAGCGCCCGCCTGCCGCCCGGCGCCTGGGCGAAGAAAGCCACCGTAGAGCCCCGGCCGGCCGTGAAGCCCACCGTCTCGTTCAGGGGTCCCACCCATCTGCTGCGCCGCCCTCCGATGTCGTCCAGAGATCGTACCTGCAACGGGAATCACACAGGTTGTTTATATTTGTCTTGATGTCATAACTGAAAGCATCGAGTACTTAACCAATTCAACCGTTGGTCGCTTTGTGGCACAAGAGCCCATATGTGGCCAAGCTACACCAAACACAAGATAACTTTCGAGTAGAATTGTGTAGAAAGCAAGGTGTAAAAAAATTATGATTTTTTTCAAAAAAATCAATTAATCGGATTTATTTGATTTAAATCAAAAATCGGATTTTTTTATTTAAATTTCTGTAGGGCCTATAAATTTGTTAAATAAAAAATTGAGTTTCTGACATGACATGTAAACTAATATTTAATTAAGTAAACAATCGGAATTTGTGATATGGTAAATTAATATTTATTTTACTAAATAGCATTGTATGTTACATGACAATACATTTAAAAAATGAATTTTCAAAACAAGAGCAAAAGATAAGACATTTGTTTAACTTTAAAACATAAGTTGACATCATCCATAGTTTATCTTGAGTAAATTAACATAATCATGTTAACAAATGTATCAGTAAGTGTAAGTGAGACCTAAATTAGTCTGATTAAATAAATATTTGTTATGGGTCACTACTCTTAAAGTGAAAGGTGACTGTTTCAGGGTGCATTTTGCAAAATAAAAGATGTTCATAGTGTTTAAACTTTCATCCTTTCAAATAGAAAGCTCAGTTGAATTTTTTATTTAATAATTTATTAATCACATTATATATATATATATATATATATATATATATATATATATATATATAACTGTGTTATTTTGTATTTATGTCTTAATTTAAAAAAAAGTAGTTGAAAAATCACTATAGCTAAGCCATTGGTCAATCAATTAAAGGGGTAACAAGTAGTTTAGGCCTACTTTGTGGGGATTTTCTTTGGCTGTCTTGACATTTACGTAGATGTAGGCCTACTGCTTTATTGTTTGTAACATAAAATTATGCATGAACATTGTAAAAACTTTCAAATAGATGTCAACTTATTTTTTACTTTACTGTTTGGCAAAATCCCTGACTCAACAGATTACTTAGTCCATAGACACCTCAGATTATTTGCAAGTGTCCAGTGCCAAACATTTTTTTTAAAAGCTCATCAGTACGAGGTGTAGCCATTAGTGCTGAAATCACCATGTGTGCAGAAAGTTCAAAGCATTTGACAAATTCTGGGATTTTTCTAGAGTGTATTTACTTAGTTATAAAAATGTAAAATTGGTTGTGATTTAAATCAATGATTTTTTTTAAAAATCATTTGATTAAAATCATGATTTGAATCGTTGATTTAAATAAAGTGATTTAAATCTTGACACCCTGGTAGAAAGGAAAGAGAGAATATGGGGTAGATGCAGAAAACTGTCGCTAGGGTATCCCGGTAGCGAGATTACCGCGTTTGCTATCACAGATCCTCGGTCGTTTGTTGAAAGTATTAGAATTGCATTGGCAATTCAACTGCTCATCGCGGACCATCCATCGAAGTTATTTTTAAGTTAGCATGTTCAAATCATGTCCACCCATTTGGCATGCTAGTGTGTGACAGTGCAACTATGTCTACCAAAAAGTACTACATGATGGAGTTGGGCCACACTGCTATATACACTACCCTACAATAATGAACCGGACGCCAGCGGATTTGCATAAAATCCGACCCCTTCTTTGGGGTGGATTTCGTGGTATGGCCTGGTACTTTTGCACGTTGTTCCTGGTCAATTGAACGCCAACGCCTACATGAACATTTTGGACCATCGGGTTCTTCCTACGCTCTGGAAATTTTATGGAATGGACGCATGATACTACCAGGACGACAGCGCTCCATGCAGCCTCTGTCAAGCAGTGGTATCGAGATGGGGATGTAAAACGTCTTCCCTGGCCTGCTCAGAGTCCCGACGTGAAACCCATATAACTTTTGTGGGACGCGTTAGAGCGACGCTGACGGACCAGGGAACCCCGTCCGAAATCTACAGCTGAGCTGACGACATTCTTGCAGCGGGAATGCACACACATACCCATAGCTGTATATCCAAACCTATTTGAAAGTATGCCCAGAAAGGTTGCTAGTGTCATTGCAGTAGGTGGGGGACCATCTCCTTATTAAAGCATGTTTTCTTTCCCTTATACCATCGCATCTTGCTGTCCGGTCCATTATTGTAGGGTAGTGTATACTCTTGTATCGTAAGTTAATTTTTGTAGTGGTGGATAATTTGGCCTTTGCTACCCAGACTTCTCACGCCCCCACTTGTTTACCCAATTACGGTTGCGTCTGTCCATAGAGATTTTCGAGAGTTACCAAAGCCACCCCTATTTTATATTCCCGACCACAGTGTTCGTTGTGTCATCTCTTTGAACACTTATTTGATTGGACAGAAACAAGAGGGTACGACTCGTCAAACGGGATGGTGAGGAAGCGCGACGAGTGCGGGCCCTTTTTTAGGTTCCGAATAGAATTGACTACAGAGATATGTCCCTTTTATGAGATGTCTTAAGTAAAAGGATTAGGACAGTACCTGCTAGTTTGACTGATTGTAGCTTCACAGACGCAGAGAGTAAAAAAAAAAAAGGTTTTAAATCATGAAGGTGTAGTTGGAAAATCTTTCCCTCGTGGACGAAAAAGAAAAATGCACAATTATATACAGTTATACACTAAATACGGTTGCATGAGGGGCCAGTCAAGTAAACTGGTTCTGTGTGACTGTAGACACGAAAGCCCTACAGGCAGGCCCTGATTTACCATTAGGCCCGTGAGGCACGGGCCTAGGGCCCCCATAACTTAGAGGGCCCCTAAGTTTCAAAAGTATCTAAAAATTTTAAAAAGTTTTTAAGTAGTTACATAATTATTGGGTATTTACGTAAATGTCCGTCGACCGTTTCCCCCACTATCACATTCTTGTAATTACATTAATTATCTAACTATTATGTTTTTGATTTTCATCTGCTTTATTTTGTTTTGCCAAGAGTTATAAGTGATGTCATGATTTTCTCAAACTTTTTGGTGACATCTGTGAAACGGTCAACAGTCAAATACGTAAGTACCAATTATTGTTATAAAATTACTTTTTGTGATGAACAAATAACATGGGGGGGGGCCTTCCTGCGTGTTGTGCCTACTATACCAAATTTTCTAAATCGGGCCCTGCCTAAAATGCGATTCGAAAGAGTAGTGGTCCACTCACCTGGCATAGGCCCTGGTAGAGGGTGCCGCACGTGAGCAGCAGGCTGACATCAGGGTAGTGGACGATGTCCAGCACCCTGTTGTCGTTGTCGGTCTGCTTCCGCTTCTCGTCGCAGGGGAAGGAGGGGTGCAGGCAGTCGGGATAGTCGAGCTGGGGCCCCGTGGTTACCTTGCCCCGGATGTCCAGCTCGGGGCCCAGGTGGTAGAGGGCGTTGCGGGCGCTCACAAACACCTCCCGCGTCCCGTTGTGGACGACGACCCTCTGAACGGTTGAGGGGTCGCGGTGGTCGATGAAGGAGGACAAGTGGGGGACGGACGCTGGTCTCGAGGAGCAGGTCGCGGGGACCAAGACGTGGAAGACGAGGCAAGACAGGGCAGTCAACAGGTGGGAGGGCGGTTGGACTAGCTTCATGGTCTTCTCATTTCTCTATATGAATCTGGAAAACAAAGGAGGTTGTTTATTAAATGTACAATACTCTTACTCATTGCATTCCAGATCACGGACAACCAACTCTTTGCGATCCAAATCGCTTGGATTCATGGAAATGGATCGAGAGCCCGCTCTAAACGGGTTAGGTATTTTAAGTAACGTGACTAACTAACGGTCAATTGACGACGGTCTGGGATCAAATCTAAAGCGAAAGATTCGAGGACAACACTACGTCATCTTGAACCACGGTCAGATGACGAGGCAACACCTGAGCTGGTACCCCACTCACCAAACGTCCAGTCAGGTAAGCACAAAAGAATAAACAATGTGAAGCTCACACAGCTTGTTTACCTTTAGAACTGATCCGGACTTCAAGTCTGCACCTGTCTGTTGTGTAAAAACGAATCCTATTCCATTTGCCATAGGGAATGCTTGAAGAAACGAATTCAAGTTGGTCACAAAGGCGCACTCAGCGACAATTTGAATATATGATGTAAAAATTTTCCAAACAAGATCTTTTACAGTAAAATACCGCACTTCCCATTCGCCCAAAACAAAATAAAAATACGTCATCCTCTACCTAGTAACACCTACTCAAAATGAACGAGTACTGTTTCTATAGCTACCGCCACCCACCAGACTTGGTATCGAGAGCAGTTATTGCGGTAGAAAGACCCAGTATGATCGTATAGCAGGAAGTAAAAATTCCCATTTGGTTTTAATTAAATTCCAAGAATTAAAAATACAGTGAATAGGAGGCTTAGTAATAGAATTCGCTGGTCGACTAGTAGTCATTAACACAAAAACTCCGGGAGCTATCTAACTAATCATCGTACTATGTAACTAATCATCGGTCTAATTTGTTCGTCGTATGCTTTACCCTTCTGATGGGTTCACACGCATATATCCGCTCTGAGACCTACAGTCTTTCTTGTATGACTTCTAACCAGTTTTGCACGTTTTGACCAATAGAAATCCTTTCCAAAATTCTTTCATCCCATCGATGTGGTTATTGACTCATTAAACTTTAATCTAGGGGAAAAGAAGCGCAATCTGATGACGTGGTGAGGGCTAAAGCGGATTATTCACTTAGCAGTTGCGTGGACTAAATAACAAATTGCAGGAAATTGTAATATAAAGAAACGTCTGCGCGTTCATATACACACCTATCTGTGAAGTGTGGGTTGGGTAATTGGTAAATTTTAATTAACGTCGTACTAGAGCAACTCAACGGGCTATTGATGACGGTCCGGGATCAATCCCGTAAGAGAAAGATATGAGGACAACACCACGTCATTTTGAACCACGGTCAAATGACGAGGCAACACCTGAGCTGGCATACCACTCTCCAAACTTCCACACCAACAAAACGTGAGGACTTTCGGCCATAACAGATTTAAGGTACACCAGCCGCCCCTACACCATACGCACACAAACATCCATACACTGGCCCCAACCAGGAACCTTCCGATCTAGAGGCTAACACCTTAACCACCAGACCGGTTGGTCGGCCGTATGGGCTGTGCTTGGTACAAAATTTGTTTGCTTGGGGTGTTTTGGCGTTTGGCCATTTTTGGCCAAGCAATGTCAAATGAACAATGTCGTGCAGGTGGAGGAGTGATTGTGGAAATGAGAAGTGGAATAAGACCAGAAAAAGATCGCTTGGGTATCCCTGAAGCGTAATCCTCGTTGTGTACAGTAAACCTCCATGTATAAAAAAAAGATGAGAAGTGTATCTAAGAGGGGCACGTGTCCTAGATATTCCCCTGATGGCACACAAGATCTGTAAAGGGATGCGTGAAAACTAAGTACTGATATCATGCTGAGCGGATGTACCTATCGAATGGAAGGACTTCTCTATCTGACCACGCTCCTTGAATGGAAGGGCAGATGTTCCACCTCTCACGCCCAACGAACGCACATGGCGCGCAATCGTGGGAATGTCCGTCGTTTTATGTCTCCACATTTCTGCAAAACAATTTCATTGTCCTTTTCATAGGAGAAGACAGGATTGCTACCGGTACCAAATGCAGGTATGTTGTCTGAAGTGAACATTTGCACGCCTCAAGGCTCACATGCACTACCCCACAATGATGGACCGGAACGCCAGCGGATTTGCAGAAAATCCGGCCACTTGTTTGGGAAGTTTTTCGTGGTATGGCCTGGGATACCTGTACATGGTGTTCCTGGTCAATTGAACGCCGACGCCTACATGGTCATTTTGGACCATCGGGTTCTTCCTACGCTCTGGCAATTTTATGAAATGGACGAATTTTATTTCCAGGACGACAACGCTCCGTGTCACGTTGCAGCCTCTGTCGAGCAGTGGTATCGAGATATGAATGGTAAAACGTCTTCCCTGGAATACTCAGTCCCGACCTAAACCCCATAGAACAATTGTAGGAGGAGTTAGAGCGACGCTTACGGACCAAGGAACCCCGTCCGAAATCTACAGCTGATCTGGCGGCATTCTCGCAGCAGGAATGGACACCAATATCCATAGCTGTGTATCGAAACCTCGTTGAAATTATGCCCAGAAGGGTTGCTAGTGGCATTGCAGCACGTAGGGAGCATCCCCTTATTAAAGCATGTATTCTTTCCCTTATACTATCACATCTTGCTGTTCGGTCCGTTATTGTAGGGTAGTGTATTTGCACCAGATGTGTGTGGGGGGGTGTCGAGTGTTGTGGCGCAAAGGCCCTGGTTGGAATTAGATGCGCCAAACACACGACAGAAAATGTCAAGTAGTTGAAAAAAGAAGGTACTGAGATTGATTGGAGAGTGCTCAAGGGATATCGATCGGGTTGGGGGACATTTTTAACGAAAGCTCAGTATTTAGGGAATGATCTTAAAATTTACTAATTTACTAATTGAAGAGTGTTTCCCAAAGACTAGTTTTAAAGTGTGTTACCTAGAGGCTAGTTTTCGAGGATAATCTGTCTAGCTAGCAGTCTACCTGTTACTACAAATATACATTTGTAGTAAAAGACACACAAAAAAGTAGTTGAATATGTGCAGAGTACTGTTTTGTTTCTTCTAAATAAGACCACAGGAAATTTCTGTTTGTGATAGTGTAGCAAATAAATTTCTCATAAAATGAAAAAATAAAAATAGATTCTTAAAGTAAAGAATAAGACACGAATCATTAATCTTCAATACATGAATATGAAAGAAAATAAGACATTAAGAGACACCAAGCAATGACAGAAATGACTACAAGGAATTGCAACAGTAGACGAAAAGGTAGTATCGGTTTTGAATATTGCGTACAAATATACAAAATTTTAATAGGTATTTTTTTAATTGACAATAATATTTAGTGGTATATGTGTATATATCTAAAAAAACATAGCTCTATAAATATCTCCTCCCAGCTGCTTCTTTGGTCACAAGAGCAACTTTGTGAATAGAATGACTTTAAACTTAAGTAACAGACTGTAGTATATTGTAGTGCTAAAAGCTTTTTGATAGTGTCTGACCCCAGGCAACTCTTGGGTTTGGTTTACCATGGTTATCGCCCACTTCGCCCTTTGGAATACTGTGGTGGGTCGACATGATGCCCCCATAGCCAATGAAGTACATTTTAAGCAAGAATATGTGCATCAATCGACTCTTGAAAATTTCACTGTAGCAATTTGTGAAATAACGCTTCGACTGGCTACTTTGAAAACCTTTATTTTTTATGAATGCGCGTCTTCAAGGCCCAAGTGAAGAATTACAGCAATTGCAATTGTTCCAAGCAATTGCAATTGTTCTGCAGGCATTTTGTCCGAATTTTGAAAACTGCAGTCAAATCAAAAACAGACGTAAAACACGAATATGGAATATATATGTATTACATGTTTTATTGAAACACATCAAAATGAATTAACTTACTTTATTTAAAACCAAGGCATACTTTCGGAATTTGCAATTCTGTCGAGAACTTTTGAAGTTAAATATTGTGTCATCGACATCGAAGACGTGTTAAGTGTGTAACTATAAAGTGTTTGTGGTAATTTGGGCGGTGTAGGGAATTTGTTCCGTAGGCTAGAAAAGAAAAAAAGTGTGGCAAAGAACTGGAGCAACACAACGGGCTATTGGCGACGGGATCAACCCCCAAAAGGAAAGATGCGAGGACAAAAGCGCGTCATTTTGAACCACTGTCAGATGACGATGCAACACTCGCACCCTACTCTCCAAACTTCCACGCCAACGTGAATGCTCTAGGAATATCTGATATCCGAGTTTGTGCGCTGGATAAATTTATTCGGAGATGGGAGGTACTAAAATAAAATAAAATATTTGGAGAGCCGTATGGTGTCAGATGAATTGATTCGCTAAGAATGATTTATCTGACACGCGTACGGATACTGGTTAAGCCTCATCCTAAGGAGAACACGTAGGAACGCACACTCAAATGAATAATAATCACGATTCTCACACTCATTGTTACAAACACATCTCGAAAGTCCACGGATGTCAATTCAAATGAAATATGTTAAACTTTCTCTACCATTAATTAATAGTAGGAACATTACTGAATTCAAACCCTTGCAATCCTAGAATACCCGTTTGGAGTAATTTGTTAACCCTTAAAACTTCTTGCACTATAAAATATTTTCACTAAATTCTATTCTATGTAAAGAGAACCCGCAAAATCTTCCCAGTGGATTCTATTTGAAGGAAAGTATCAATAGAATCTTACCAGACGATATAATTCCCCTCAACCTATCGAATTCGAAAGTATTTTACTCTAGGAAGTCCCAATAGAATATTTCTAAAGAATTATATTCTAAGGTATACAACAACAGAATCTTTACAAAGATAGGTAGTTAATTACCGTCGCACGTAAGCAACATAACGGGCTCTTGGCGAAGGTCCGGAATCAATACCCAAGGGAAATATCCTAGGACAACACCACGTAATATTGAACCACGGTAAGATGACCACGCCAACGTGAGGACATTTGAGGCCCCGACATATTTAACGCGCACCAGCCTCTTTGTATACGACGGTATTTCGTTGGATTCTAACTCGAAACCTTCCAGTTGCTAAACTGCTATTTTTCGCACCGTGCCCGAATCTTTTCAGAGATTTATGTCCTAAAGAAAGGCGCCGACCAACCGGTATAGTGTTTAAGGTGTTAGCCTCTAGATCGGAAGGTTCCCGGTTCGTATCCGGGCCCGGGCATGGATGTTTGTAAACGTATGGTGTAGAGGCGGCTGGTGCACCTTAAATCTGTCGTGACCGAAAGTCCTTACGTTGGGTTGGCGTGGAAGTTTGGAGAGTGGGGTGCCAGCTCAGGTGTTGCTTCGTCATCTGACCGTGGTTCAAAATTACGAGGTATTGTCCTCGGATCTTTCCCTTAAGGGACTGATCCCGGACCGTCGTCAAAAGCCCGTTGTGTTGCTCTAGTACGACGTTAACTAAAAATTACCATTACCATTAGGTAATTGTTACGGTTATTGACGATGACCCGAGAGGGAAAGATCCGAAGGCCACACTTCGTAATTTTGAACCACGGTCAGATGAGCAACACCTGAGATGGCACCCCACTCTCCAAACTTCCACACCCACCCAACGTGAGGACTTTCGGCCACGACAGATTTAAGGTGCACCAGCCGCCTCTACACCATACGTTTACAAACATCCATGCCCGGATACGAACCAGGAACCTTCCGATCTAGAGGCTAACACCTTAAACACTATACCGGTTGGTCGGCCCAATTACCTAAAGAAAGGAGCAATAGAATCTTTCAAGAGGATTCAATTCTAATGAAAGCTAGAGAATTCTTCGAAAGTATTCTACTCTAGGTAAAGGACCAATAATAACTTCAAATGTGAACTTTCCGGAATGAAAAGGATAATACCGTAGCTAACGTTCCATTGGTAAAAACGGTATTTAAATACGACATCCAATTCACGTCTTTCTATTGGTTTGTTTGAAGTGAAAGCGCACTCTGGGTTCTTTCGATCGAGGGTAAAAAAAAAAATCTTCTCACGCCTCTTTGGGATCGGATGACTTACTCTCTATTATTTCCAGTTTTTTTATTTTCTCGATCCGAAGTGGTTCTCGTCTGAAAGAGTGACGGACAGAAACACTAATGGCAACAGACCTCTCAACTCGACTGAACAAGGATTCAGCTCATCCACACAAAAGTTAGTTGATTTTCCAAAACAGGGAAATTAAGATTTGCGATTTACCGGCATGCTCGATGACGGTAAACACATTAGGATAGTCAAAAGCATGACATAACACAGCATGCATGTACGACAGCATTTGAAACTACTACCGTCAAAGAAATAGACGCCGGTAAATGGTAATATTTAATTAACATCGTATCTGAGCAACACAACGGGCTATTGACGACGGTCCGGGATCAATCATCCCTTAAGAGAAAGATCCAAAGACAACACACGTCATTTTGAACCACGGTCAGATGACGAGGCAACACCTGAGCTGGTACCCCACTCTCCAAACTTCCACACCAACCCAAGACGAGGACTTTCGGTCACGACAGATTTAAGGTGCACCAGCCGCCTCTACACCATACGTTTACAAACATCCATGCCCGGGCCCGAATTCGAACCAGGAACCTTCCGATCTAGAGGCTAACACCTTAACTACCAGACCGGTTGATCGGCAAAATAGACGCCTGAAACATAATCATAAAAGCTGAATCAATAAAACATCATAGCTATGTAAAACGGTGAGGTAGGTACTTTAATTAGGTCAGAGGAGAGAGAGATAGAGACATCTCCATGTCATTTTGAACCATTGACAGAGGACGAGGCAACACCTCAGCTGGCAACCCACCTCTCCAAACTTCCACACCACGCAAAGGTGGGGACATTGGAGGCCACGACGGATTCACCGTGCACCAGCTCCCTTTGTACACGACGGTCTCCGGTTGCTGATCCAACCGGGCATATTACGCGGCCCATAAACTGGTAAGGAAGAAGCAGGTATAATTCGCACCCATCTCCCAAACCAAAAATAATCACGAGGTCAAAAAGGGGACAAACGACGCCATGTCCTCAGTGACCTTGGGCCACTCAGCTAGCAAGTCTACATAAGAAAATTGGATCTCTCATCCAGGGCAGTCGGTAGGGGGCATAGCCCCCCGCAGATACTGTTCAAATCGAATCCCATGCCAACCATACCACATCAACTTGGAATCCACTCTACAATTGACATTGGTTCTTTCAGGTTTCCCACTCATCAAGGCCGCCCAGTCAGTAGAGGATTTATGCCGCCTAGGGGCTACCAGTAATTTGCCGCCCCCTCATCATGTTATTTCAATTTTCTAATTTGTTACACATTTTTATTTTTTGTTTCTATTGTTGTGTCCTTGTAATTTTTCCAAAAAACATTTTGCAATCTCCTAAATCAGCCACTGAACCCAGTTGGAAAAGCAATCGAAGGATTGCGAGTTCGAAACTCGCTCCAAGACCGTCGTGTACACTGGGATGGTGCACGTTACATCTGTAGAGGCCTCAAATGTCCTCACGTTGGCGCGGTGGAGAAGTTCAGAGTTTGGGATGTCGTTCTCGTCCACGATATCTCCACAAAATCACGATATGTCGTCCTTGGATCTTATCTTGCGGTATTGATCCAATAGCCCGTCGTGTTGCTCCAGTGCGACGTTTATTAACTACCTTCCACCCCACTCTTCAAACGAAACACAAACGAGTCTTTCTAAAGCTATTTTTCATTTTGAAGACATTTCACGCAGTTGGCAACATATTAACTCGCGAGTGCATGTGACAACATTTTCATGGGTGCTAGGTTTGAGTCTAACGGACTGAATTTAAAGACATTGATAGTTAGGAAACCTATAAATAGAGTGCAGTCGATTTATGATGATACAGGACATTCGCCGAGTATCGTTGAATTTGTTTTGTGAAGCCACGTGAAATAAAGTATGTCCGTATTCTTGTGAAAACTTTTTTTTTGTATTGAGGATTTTGAGCAAAACTGATGCATTTGAAACACGAAGAAAGACGGTCAGATGAGTTGACACCCGACTCTCCAAACATACACAGCACGTCAACGCGAGGTAATTGGTAATTTTTAGTTAACGTCGTACTAGAGCAACACAATGGGCTATTGACGACGGTCCGGGATCAGTCCCTTAAGGGAAATATCCGAGGACAACACCTCGTAATTTTGAACCACGGTCAGATGACGAAGCAACACATGAGCTGGCACCCCACTCTCCAAACTTCCACGCCAACCCAACGTGACGTCAACGCGAGGACATTTGAAGCCTCGACAGATTTAATGAGCACCAGCCCCCTTTGCACACTACGGTCTTGGGTGGGATTCGAACAAGCAACCCTTCGATTGTTAATCCGTAACTCTTCCAACCGGGCGTAAAAAGTGAGATATGGGGAACACAATAGTATGGAAGTAGGGATGCGACATCGACAACGAAACATTGATGTTCAAAATTAAAAAATCGATGTTGATAGTACATTGCCCAAAAACCCTCGATGTTTTTAAACCTCGGTGTATTTAAACTTTTCCCCCATATCTTAAATTTGGTTTAATAACCTCAATCATTAATGTTCACCCGGGGGGAGATTTAAATTGTCCTTATCGGTGTATAACTAAGATTTCTTTTAACTTTCAAAACCTTGATGTTTTGTAAACATCGACATTGATGTCGCATCCTTAGATGGAAGCGAGGGAAAAAAGTCGCTTGGGTATTCCGGAAGAGAGACTCCCGTGTTGACTAAGCCGACCCACCGGTCTGGTGGTTAAGGTGTTAGCCTAGAGATTGGAATACGAGTCAGTGCATGGATGTTTGTAAGCGTAGGGTGTTGAGACCTTAAATCTATCGTGGCCGAAAGTTCTCACGTTGGCGTGGTGTGAAAGTTTGGAGAATGGGGTGCTCGTGTTAACCGTGGTTGAAAATGACGTGGTGTTGTCCTCGGATCTTTCCCGAAGGGGATTGATCCAGGACCGTCGTCAATAGCCCGTTGTGTTGCTCCAGTACGACGTTAATTAAAAATTACCAAATTACCCGTGTTTACTAAAGACAGTAGACCTTATGGGAAAAGATCACCAGAGGACCAAGGGGTCATAAAATCCACACCATAAGGTGACCCAGAGAGCAAATTTCTTGATGAAAGAGATCTCGTCGAAAACTCTTGGAGGGCTTGTGTCGTCCCTTACCAAACAGACCCAAAGGTACCCGAGTGATCTCCCTTTTATCCTTGCTCTCTTTCTTCCTCCCTCATTGCGTCTCGTATTTGGCGCAACTTGGACATATGGCTCTGGCGCCATGAAACCCGAAGACCCAATCAAACAGGTTTTGAAAAAAGTGATCTTACGTTTGCATCAGACGCCGCCACCCTCCGAAATAAAACCCCGGTTTGCTTTACGGCGCTGGACGAAAACAACACTCAAGATTGCTAGAACAGGTAGATAGTTCATGAAAGTCGCACTGGGACAACACAGCGGGAGATTGGCGACGGTCCGAGTTCCTTTCCGAAGGGCAAGATCTGAGGACAACATCTCGTCATTTTGAACCACTGTCAAACACTTGACTCAACCCGATGTCATCATCGCTCTTCAAACGTCCACACCACTGAGGACATTTGAGGCATGTGCCAGTCCCTCCCGTACACGACGGTTTGACTACTTAATGTCATATTTCTAAAAAATATTTCTGGTAAACAATTGCAGTCATTCGTGTACCAAAATCAACTGGAAAGTGTCTTTTTAATGAGCTTAGTAATCCTTTTTAAAAGCTTGTAGTCCGAAAAGAAACACGACAGACCTTTCGAGACATGTGATACGGTCTTAAGTTTACATGAAGAATTGCATTCCCATGGTAATTCGGTAATTTTGTGAATTCTCGTCGAACTAGAGCAAACACAGCGGGCTATTGACGACGGTCCGGGATCAAGCATTTCCATGGGAACTTGCACTTTCATGATATCGATGGACGAAAACAACTGTCCCTAGAACAGAGAGGCCTTACCTCAAACAATGTATCCAATTGCAGAACAAAGTGGCAAATCTCTATCGGATCGCAGAGATGATCCCTCGAGTGAATTCAGATCAGGGAGCCAGAGGGAGAGGGTTGTTCCGAGCGGCGAGAACACGTGTCAACAGTCCGAGAAGAGGGAGCGACTTGACGCAGTCCGTGCCGGCGAGAGATTGACGTTCCGAGAGAGGTATCGGTTGAGCGCACGGGTGATCACGTGGAGGAGTGTGGAATTAAAACGAACCACTTGTTGACGCTGCCAGTCGCGTGGGCGAAGGCCGATCGGAGGAAAGGCTAGAATGCCGGAGTCGAATACCTGAAGTGAATGGACTGGAGCTTTTGCATCGGTTCAAAGGAGGGCGGTTTCGAAATGACCGGGGAGCGTATTTAGAAACCCTGGCGCTTCCAAACACAAACGGAAATACGTCATATACTTAGATGCGCAGACGCGCCCGCGCAAGCAAACCCGTTTCGGTATATGACGCCACGCCGTTGACGAGTCATTTCACCGTGAACTGGTCTCACAATTAGAATCTTTTCTTGGTGAAAAATACAATCTACTTCACAATTGCAACATGTCCACGCACACATGATAAAGGAATTACCATTTTTTAGAGGTTTTGTGTTTACTTACACTGCTGTGTCAACATTATTCAGGCAGGTGATTTTGACATGCTTTCATGTAACTTTCATTTAATTCTTTGTAATAAACTCCTTCTAAGTTATACAAAAGAACGAACACAATAAAAGAAAGTTATTAAAGCCAAAATATTTTGGAAAAAACAAAAAATAAAAGTTCTGGGTCTCGTAAGTGTCTGTTCACCTTCGTCAATGCATTTGCACTGAGTACTTGTTTCATGTACTTTTTAATTAATACTAACTTTTTAAAATGTTTTCTGGGTGAAAAAGTGAAAGCATTTATGATTTCCAACCTGTCAATGCAAAGGGAATCGAGAAATTATCACTTTTTAAAGTTTTGTGTTTGATTCGAATATGCTCTGTTATCATTGTCAAGACATGTGATTTTGACATGTTTCCATGAAACTTTCATTTAATTCTATGTAATAATCTCTTTCCAAGACTAAGAACACAATAAAACCAAGTTATTCATGCAAAAAATTGTGTAAAAAACAATAAATAAAAATTCTATGTGTGAAAGTGTCTGTGCATCTTTGTCGAAGCATTTCACCGTGACTTGTTTTCATACACTTTTTAAATAATTCAAAGTTTTAAATGTTTTTCTTGGTCAAAAACACAAACTATTGGATAATTGCAACGTACAAATATTAAAAGAATGAGGAAAGTAGTCGTTTTTAGAGGTTTTGTGTGTATTTTAAATTGGATGTGTTAACATTATGAAGGCACCTGCTTTTGACATGTTTCCTTGAAACTTTATACTAATTCTATGTAATAAACTATTTACAAAATATACAAAAAAAAAGAACATAATAAAATCCACTTATTGAAGCAAAAATATTTTGAAAAAAGCAATTAATAAAACTTCTAGGTCTGGATGTGTGTGTTCAGCTTTGTCGATGCATTTCACTGTGAACTTATTTCGTTCCTAACCGTTTTGTTTGTGAAAAACAGAAAGTATTTATAATTTGCAACCTGTCCAAGCGCAAAAGAAATCAAGAAATTGGCACTTTTTGAATGTTTTGTGTGTCTTTCTAACATGCTGTGTTAACATCATGAAGACAGCTCATTCTGACATGTTAACATGAACCTTTGTGTTAATTCTAATTAATAAATTATTTCCAAGGTATATAAAACAAAGTACACAATAAAAGAGACTTACTGATGCAAAAATATTATGGATAAAAACATTTATAAAAATTTGGGGTATGAATGTGTCTGTTTAACTTTGTCGAAGCAGTTCACTGTGTAGTTTTTTCATGCAACTTTTGGTTATTTCCTACAATTAAACTTATTTCTTGGTACATAATTCAAAGTAAACACAGATACGAATTTATAAATGCTAAAAGAAACATGAAGTTTTTTATTAAAAAATTGGCTCTGAATGTACTTTGTTGACCCAGCTCACTGTGAACATTTTGACACTCATCCTTTAGTGAAATTCAAAACTATTAATACAAACAAACTTTTCTATCCCAAAAGTAAAAAGAAGTAAGCATTTTTAAAGAAGTTGTGTGTGAAAATGTGTATGCAGCTTTGTGAAAGGGTTTCACCGTGATCTTTTCCCACTCCTCTTTTAGTAAATTTGAATTACTAATGGTTTTTCTTGGTCAAAAAGTGAAAGCAATAATTAATTCGAACTTCTTAAAGTCAAAATTAAAAAGAAGTAAGCATTTTTTTAAAAAGATGTGTGAAAATGTGTGTGCAGCTTTTTCGAAGGAAGCTTTTAGTAAATTAGAACTATTAATGTTTTTCTTGGTAAAAAAGTAAAGCAAATAAATAATACTAACTTTTTACTGCCAAAAGTAAAAAGAAATAATTTATTTTAAACATTTTGGCTCTGAAGGTACTTTATTGTCGTGAACTCACCGTGAACTTTTTCACACTCATCTTTAAGTTAATTCCAACTGAAAATGTTTTTTTTTTGTGTGTGTGTGTGTGTGAAAAAGAGAAACGAATAATTTATACATACTTTTTAATGCCCAAGTAAACAAGAAGTAAGATTTATAAAAAAAGTTGTGTGTGAAAGTGTGTACTGTGTAATCCAACTTCTCTCTTCAAATTTCAAATTTCAGAAACACGTGTTTGTTTATATGGAGTTTTGCTATACACACAGTTGTTCATTATGGCTTTTTTTAATACATTTTTCATTTGCAAAAATAAATGTAAACCCAACAATTATTAATTTTTAGATAAAACGGCCATTACACAGCTCTCAATACGAGCGAGGATCGTGTTTCAGCTCGCTGTGTTTGCGTGCGCGTCTGCGCATCTATGTATATGACGTATTTCCGTTTGTGCTGGAAGCGCCAGGGTTTCTAAATACGCGACCTGTGCTGGTAGTGGAGTGGTGAGAGCACATGGTTCGGAGGTCCTACATCTGCTGTGAAACTTGAATCTTGACTGTTGATCAGAACCTTGACTGCCGGGGACATTCTCATTCCCGATATAAATTCCAGACATCCATTTTGGGCAGCGTTTGCATGAGCGAGCAATTTTGATTCGGATTTCTGAAATGATGGTAATTACTGTTGTGAATGCAACACTCCTATTTCGCGTTTCTACGTAGAATGAAATATTTTCACATCTGCTGTACAGATAATTTCCTTCATGAATTGTGTTCTTTCCTAAACTGGAAGCAATTTGTTTTTAGTTTCACCAAAAGGAACCCAAATGAATTAAACCAGGTCTCTGAACTGATTGCGCGGAGGGCCACACTTGGATTTTGAAAGCTCATCGGGGCACACCTTCTTTAAATAAGTACGTACTTCGCAATCTCGAGGTACCCTAGTGATCTATATTTTTCCCATGGGGTTGACGGCCTCTGGTAAACATAGGGATCGCGCCCCAGTACGCTTAAACGGTCTTTCTCGTCTTCTTTCTATAATTACTTGACTTTTTCTATGTTGTATTGGCGTCGCTTGGCCAAATAGGGTCTTTGAGCCATAGAGCCCCAAACAAACCAATATTGAAGGGGAACACCACTTAATGGCACACGATATCATTTACAACTACAGCCATCGTATAGATAGATAATCTAATCCTAAAAATGAAGCTAAAATAATAGAATATTATTGTTAAGAAAAGCAGTAATAATGTTTCGGAATGGTAATTCAATACCCCGTTGTGTTGCTCCAGTGTGCGCTAATTAAAATTCCTACCTACTTGAATGGTAATTCTCGGCCAGTCTCCCATTACCTGTTTTTAACCTCGTCAGGAAGGCATTTGCATAACTGTGGCCTTTCTTTACTCAAAGCCATTTTTTCCTTGGGTCATTGTTTTGCTTCGCCGCCCGTTCCTCGCTCAGGCAAAGGTTGGTTGGTTGATTGTTTTGAGGGTTTTATGGCGCAAGGGCTATATTTGGCCAAGCTGCGCCAAGCACAAGAATTTCAAGTAAAAAATGTAAAAGTGGTTAGTAATTGGTAATTTTTAATTAACTAGATCAACACAACGGTTATTGACGATGGTCCGAGAGGGAAAGATCCGAAGGCCACACTTCGTAATTTTGAACCACGGTCAGATGACGAGGCAACACCTGAGATGGCACCCCACTCTCCAAACTTCCACACCCACCCAACGTGAGGACTTTCGGCCACGACAGATTTAAGGTGCACAAGCCGCCACTACACCATAAGCTTACAAACATCCATGTACCTACCCGGATTCGAAGCAGGAACCTTACGATGCAGAGGCTAACACCTTAATCACCAGACCGGTTAGTTTGCGTAAAAGTGATTGGATCTTTCCCTTTGGGATGGGTCCCTGGCCGACACCAATAGCCCGCTGTGTTGCTCCAGTACGAGGTTAATTAAAATAACTAATTAACTTGCAGGTGATCGCGAACAGTGATCTCTAGTAAAAGATAAATAGAGCAAATTAATCGAACGATTCTCTATGGACAGTTGAGAGTTCCGAATAACTGTCCGTGCCTAGTGGCGCAAAGGGGATAAAAAAACGTTGTCGATTTCGAAACGTGGAGCGTTTTCCCACGATCCATCCTGAAAGCGAGTGTAATGAGAGGAATCATGTAAATAAAAGGCGGCCATTGTTCAAAGTCCCCCTCCCCTCCTTGGAGGCCACCGGTCACAAAAGGGTCTCTTTAGAGGACGAGTGTTAACACTCGCCTCAGCATTCGTGCTTTCCGCGTCAATAAAGGGATTTTCTCACAGGACGCTTAATTTTCAAATGAAAAACTTATAATAAAAAGAAGAGATCAAGTCAGCGAATGAGGGTTTGTCATAAAATGGCTAAATGGGGAAAATGCTTCAACTTCAGTGGACGGTGAATGGAGTCCTCGTGTAATAACGATCGTGTCGGATACCGGTCTCGAAACTCTTCTAAGGATCGATATTCCTAGCTCTCAATACTCATATTATGTAGAATACAAAACTCAATACTCTTTAAAACTTTCTAAAGCTTTTAATTTCATTTTATCTACATACAATCACATTTGAGAACATCTAGAACTACGAACAAGCATAACATTCTAAAAACTACGAACCAAAACTCATCCTACTGTTGCCACACAGAGGTTTTAAAGTTACAATTAAAGTATACTCTCGAAAGCAGTCAGTTTCTTACATCCTCCTACCTTGAGTTGTGAGAGTTCGCAACTCAACAAGTCACAAATCGAGTCTCTTTGGTCCATGGACGAGTCTTCCAGCCCGAGTTCTTACAGTTTGTAAAATAGGACCTTCAGGATCTACTGCTTGTATCTGCGACAAATCGGATGGAGGAACTTGCTCACGTTGCACTTTAGCTTTGACATCCTCAGCCAAATCACAAGTGATCTCCAACGGAAACAGTCGTTGAATTGGTCTGAGCATTTCTCCACGGGCCGTTTTAAGTCTCACGAGCCTGGTAATTCCGTCTATTCCCGGGATAATTTCTGTTACACGTCCCAGAGGCCAGTTGATACGCTTCTGATTATCGTTTCCTACAAGAACAACATCACCAACAGAAATAGTCGACCACTTTTGCTGTTTAGGCCTTTGAACCAACGAACCTAAATACTCAGACCTGAATCTTCTCCTAAGGTCTTTTTGCAATGCAAGACGATATTTTATCCTTCTATTTAGGCTTTTGTGGTCCGCTGCATCACAATCGGGCACTCCAACTTCTTTGATGTCTTGCAGGAATAATGACGGCGACAGTGGAACAAAATCTGAATCTGTTTCTGAAATATAGGTGAGAGGTCTTGAGTTAATAATCGACTCACAGTCGCACAAAACCGTGATCATCTCCTCATATGACAAACAGGCACGACCTATCACTCTCTTTAGCACATCTTTCATAACTCGAATCAACCTCTCCCACCAACCTCCCCACCAGGAGGCAGTAGGGGGATTAAATTTCCACTGAATGCGATTTACCGATCCGTTCTCGACGATCAGGTCCCAGTCCAAAGAATTCAGCAAATTAGCCGCACCAACAAAGTTCGTTCCATTGTCACAGTAGATTATTGAGCATCTACCTCTTCGTGCCACAAATCTACGCAGGGCCAACAAAAAGGTGTCAGTAGAAATGTCTGAAAGCAGCTCAAGATGTACTGCTCTGTACACTGCGCATGTGAAAAGACAAATCCAAGTCTTCTTTTTGTCTTTCAAATATAATGGGCCGGCCAAGTCTATTCCTACAACTTCAAATACTGCAGTATCTCCAATTCGATCTTTGGTGATGGGGGCTGGGTCTGCTTCTAAATTTCTTTCGGAATGCCTCTTGCAGATAACACATTTTGAGATGATCGATCGCACAGTTTTTCGGCCATTTAAGATCCAGAAGTGTTCTCTCAGCAGGTTAAGTAGCATTTGAGTCCCCACATGACCGTGTCTTTTGTGAAAGGAAACTAATAAAAGTTTCACAACAGGATGTTGAGAAGGAAGAACTACAGGTCTTTTAAAAGAATGGCTGTCTTCGCGATATTCAATCTTTGTTTTCAACCTGATGACGCCATCCTCATCTTTATAAACTTTTAAAGTTTTCAATTTCTCGTTCTTCTCGTCAACGAATGCTTCGCTTTGAATGATCTTTATTACTAATTTCTCCGCTTCTGCAAAGTCCTCGGCATCCAGAATACCACGTTTTCTCAGCTCTTTTAGTTTTCTACAGTTTCTCAAAAATCTCAATATCCAGCCGATCATACGTACAATTTTCTCATACTGTGAAAAGTAACGATAGTACCAATCAGGCTCTTCTATATTCATATTTTCGATGGTGTGAGCACTCAAACAGGCAGTTGGGGAGGACACAATAGTTTTCTTTCGTTCCTTCAGTACCTCATCTTCATTGACGACTAAATCTGAAGAAGGCCATTGCTCAGCAGGTAAATGTAGCCAGTCAGGGCCCTCCCACCATTTAGACTGCATTAATTTCTTCGCAGAACAACCTCTACTTGGAAGATCGGCAGGGTTTAACGAACCAGGTACGTGTCTCCAGTTTTCTTTGGAAGTCAAATCTCTGATTTCAGAAACACGGTTTTGAACGAAGGTACCCCAAGCATCTTCTCTTTTTATCCAAGTTATCACTGTCGTCGAGTCAGACCACAAATAGATTTCTTCATGTGGGATCTCTCGAGTGATAGATGAGGCAAGTCGTGCAGTGATTGTGGCCGCCAACAACTCTAATCTTGCAATAGTTGTCTTCTTCTTTCCCGTTGGGGAAACTCTGGATTTAGCACTTAACAACTGAACTTTGACACACTCACTCGCCTCAATTCGGAGAAAAGCAACTGCCGCATAAGCATACATGCTCGCATCACTAAAGAAATGTAAAGAACATTTATCATTATCATCACCAGTTTTTAGGTATCGAGGAATTCGCACTTTTTCTAGATGAAATATGTCTTTCATCCACTTCAGAAACTCTTCTCTAGTATCAGAGTCCACCTCTTCCTCCCAATTCAACTTTTGCTCCCAAGTTTTCTGTAGTAGTAGTTTCGGAAACAATGCAACAGGACAAGTTGTGCCGATAGGATCGAAAATACGATGAGCCGCTGAAAGTATAGTTTTCTTCGTCACGCTCTCCACACAAAGCTCCTTCATGTTGTTCATGTTGATACCCAATGTATCGGTATCTTTGTCCCACTGCATTCCCAAAACATTTGTGTCAGGAGTGCTTACATCGGTGAAATTTGTGTTTTCCCAGCCTCTTAGGTCAAAACTTCGCTCAGCCATTACATTGGTTGCAACTTCAATGAAGAGCTCTAGTTCTTTCTCATTTGGCACACTTGTCACGCAGTTATCCACATAGAAACTTTGCATCAATAATTTTACCATCTTCTCGGGATATTTCTCATCTTGACGGCCCAAAACATCTTCTAAGTGGTGCAGAATCACGATTCCAAGCAAAAAGGGGCTGCATGATACACCAAATACTACACGGCAATGTCGAAAGTACTTCAATTGGCCATCTTCTCTAATCCACAGAAAACGCAAAAAGTCTTTATCAGAAGGCGACAGACTAACTTGCTAAAAGGCTTTTCGAATGTCAGCAATAACTCCAATTTTCTCCAAACGAAAACGATATAGGATATTTGGTATCAACTCAATTAAATTAACTCCAGCTTCCAAACAATCATTGAGACTTGGGGCACCTCTATGTTTGGCCGAAGCATCGAATACAGGTCGGATTTTGGTCGTACTGTTCTCCTTCAAAACAGGACGGTGTGGTAAATAATGTGCAGGGAGATCAACTTCGTCTTTAGGCACTTCTTCTATGATATTTTCTTCTAACCACTCTTTAAACACCGCTCCGTAGGCTTTGAACAGTCCTTCAGTTTTAAGTCTCTTTACAACTTTGTGTAATCTCTTCTCTGAAAGTTCAAAATTGTCAGGAAGTGGGAGATGATCGTCAATCCAAGGTAAACTCACAACGTACCTATCGTTCTCTATTTTAACTGTGTCTAAGAAATGCTGCTTCGCTGTTTCTTGTAGTTCAACCGCTGTCTTCTTTTCAGAAGGATCAGTGATACCAAGAGAGTCTAGAGTCCACAAATCTGTTATGCAAGCGCTTGTTGTGAGCATCGAAGTGATTAACAAGCTTGAATTCTCACTATTGGCACGCCCAATGACTGTCCAACCCAATTTTGTTTCAATTGCAGTGATTCCGTTGTTTAGTTGTAGATGGTTTCCTGTAATCAGCTTTCCTGCAACATCAGCCCCGATAAGAATTTCAATTGGACCATCCAGATCTTCTGCCAAATGAATGTTGTAGTCCCTTAGTTCTTTAAAGTGTGGCCCTTGTTTCCTAGATAATATTGTGTCACAAATCACTTCTTGTCCGAGTACTTCAAAATGACAATTATACTCCTCTGTAACGCTTGACAAGTACATTGTGTACACATCATGTTGGCAAGTTGACGTATTGGAACCACCGAACAAGGAATGTTGCAGAAACTCTTTCCTTTTGGACTTGTACTTCATTTTTTCAGCTGTTGTTTTAAGAATATACGATCGCTGAGATCCAGAATCTATGATGGCTCGAGCTTTACTTTTAATATTTTCTCCTCTCACAATAACGGTTAAAGTTTGTAGAAAAACACTGGAAGATTTAGATAAGTTGGCCAGAGTCTCGTCGCGTTGTATCACTGATTCTCTAACTCCATCTTTGTGGACAGATGAAGAATTGGGTTCTGGTGACAATGTTCTACATAAAAATAAATGATGTTTCTTTCCACACAATTGGCAGTTGAACTTAGAACGGCACATCTTCACTCCATGTCCCTCTCTCAAACACAGGAAACAACAACGGGCCTTCTCAACAGCACTTTGTTTTTCTTTCAAAGTCAGTTTCGAAGTTTTTTTACAGTTCCACGAATTATGTTCCTCCGCACAAAAAATGCAAAACTTCTTATTATTGAGATCAGATGCCAAAAGGTCAGTTGCTGATGATACTCTGGGTTGAAACTTCTTGTCGATAGACTCTCGGCGGTTGTTAGAAAAGCTTGACTTCTTAGATTGATCAAAACTTTGGGTAGCTAGCAAAATTCTTTCCTCTCCTTCCACTTCGTCCTGGAGAAAGTCTAAAAGCCGATCTAGATCATTACTTGTCATTTTCTTGCTCCAAGAGGTATCTTCCTGCTCGGTTGTTGAACTACACGACGCCTCTTCCCTCACTCGTCTATGTGCAGCTCGGAATCGCTCCCATGCCTTCAAAGTCTCGTCAGGGAGAGCAGACTCAACTAGAGGGAACAACATTGCTGCGTATTTATCCTTGGTTACCCCCAAAACCTCTAGAGCTCTTAGTTTTGTTTCTAACTGATCATATAGTTTACGTATGGGGATTTTTTGCGACTTTTGTTTTAATAGCACGATAGATAACAGATCTCTCACGTAAACCTCGATGAGTAACTCTTCTCTGCCATAACGTAGCTTTAACTGTTTAACCGCCTTTTCATAGTTTTCACCGCCAGGGGGGAAACTTTTAATCAACTCGTCAGCGGATGTCCCTCCCTCCATAGCTTGTGCTAAATAAGCATATTTATCATGATTATCGAGGTTGGAATCGTTATCAATTTTTTGAAATTGTCCCCAAAAACACAACCAGTTCTTTATATTTCCATCAAAAGTGGGCAGATTTATTTTAGGGTAATGCAATAAATTGTTCGGTGTAGTACTCATAGCTCCAGAGACAGTAGAAGCCGAAGAATGTTCTTTTTTCTCATCAATAAGATCCTGTAACTTATTTTCTAAAACTCGCCACTTATCAATATAACTCTCTGAAGCATCGATTTCCTTTCCGATGGCTTCCTCAGACTTTTCGGAAGCAAACAACAGTTCTCGAAATTCGTATTCGTTCGCTACCATTAGTTTCGCTTTACCTTCAACAATTCTTAATTTCGAAATTTTATTTTCGACAGTCAACTCCTTTTCACAGCTCAAAAAGTCATTATGAGCCGTCATAAAAAGCCTGCGATATTGTGATCGAGAGTTTTTTAGTTTCTCCATTACAAAAGTATAACAAGTTCAACAGTTATGACTTACTCGAATCGTAGCAGATGTCCTGTCGCGGACGCCAGATGTCGGATACCGGTCTCGAAACTCTTCTAAGGATCGATATTCCTAGCTCTCAATACTCATATTATGTAGAATACAAAACTCAATACTCTTTAAAACTTTCTAAAGCTTTTAATTTCATTTTATCTACATACAATCACATTTGAGAACATCTAGAACTACGAACAAGCATAACATTCTAAAAACTACGAACCAAAACTCATCCTACTGTTGCCACACAGAGGTTTTAAAGTTACAATTAAAGTATACTCTCGAAAGCAGTCAGTTTCTTACAATCGAGAAAACGGGTGGTATGTAGTATACGGTGCAACGGCGATTTTTCGAGAAACATGGTAACCTTGTCACTACGTATATATTTATGACAACCTTTTCACTTCCATATGTAACTAATCGAACCGCCAAGATGGCTGCAATACTGACTTGGCTGCCATCTTGTTTGGGCGAGAAGAATTTCTTGGCGATAAACATCCCCGTATACTACATAAGAACTGGTAATTTTTAGCTAACGTCGTACTAGAGCAACACAACGGGCTATTGACGACGGTCCGCAATCAGTCCCTAAAGGGAAAGAACCGAGGACAACACCTCGCAAATTTGAACTACATAAGAACTGATAAAACTGAAGAAAAATTAGATTTAACTATGGGTTCATTTTTAGAAAATAACGAGATTCGATTTTGAATAGTGAAACAAATTCTCATTGTGTGGATTGGCATTGGTGCTTTTTTAATTAACGTCACATTGGAGCAACAGATCTTTTTCTCATTTTGTGAAAGAAAATTAGAGATTTAACGATCTTATATTTAGAATGAGCGGTTGGCAGACTAGCAATAAGAGGATCAGGAGTTCAATTTTAGATCCAACTAGACATTCATTCGCGTGGGGCTGACGCATGTTAAATCTACCGCAGTCTCAAATATCCTCATTTTAGCATGGTGCGGAAGTTTGGAGAGAAGGGTGCCAGCTCAGATGATCAGCTCGTCACCATGGTTCGAAATAACGATTAGTCATCTGATTTCCCTTCGGAACGTCGCCAATAGCCCGTTGTGTTGTAGAGCGACATTAATTCAACTACCTTACCAGTCGAGAAAACAAATTACTGTCTCATTTTCAGTTTGGGTTGGCGTGGAAGTTTGGAGAGTGGGGTGCCAGCTCAGGTGTTGCTTCGTCATCTGACCGTGGTTCAAAACTACGAGGTGTTGTCCTCGAATATTTCCCTCAAGGGACTGATTCCGGACCGTCGTCAATAGCCCGTTGTGTTGCTATAGTACGACATTAACTAAAATTACCAATTACCGTTTCATTTTCAGCAATTCGAAATTTTGTAGTCTAAACGCAAAATGGCAAGAAGTACTTTTAACACATTGGTTGGCACTCTTAATAATGCAGAGGAAACTTCCGTAATTGACTGCAAAGCTGGCGAGTTGAGTGTCGATCATCAATGTGTTGTTCGCCTTGTAGATGACGTTTTAAAATCTCTGAATGTTGATCGAAAGGATATTGCGCTTCTGCTATCCGATACAGCACATTATATGACTGCGGCTGGCGCAGTATTTTAATGTTAAAGAAATTACTGGCCAAAGATCGGCCATTCAACGTTCTTCTGTACATTAGAATGTGTTATAATACTGTTATACACGACTAAAATTGTCAATATATTTTGAATTTTTTCATTTTTTAATAATAATTTATTTTAGAATTTAGTGTACCAAAACTAAATGCAACTTTATTTCCATAAATGCAACTTTAGGGAATGATAAATGCAACTTTTCCCATTTTTACTGCAACAAAGAAGTTACCCTAGTTATTAGTTTTTGTGAGCCATGGTTTAAAAAAAAATGGAAATTCACTGCTTCAGCCCATCTGACGCTAGCGGACATGCATCCTTGTGTGAATAAGATTTAATTTTGTGTTCCCCACATCCAGTCGAATTGTATCGAGATAGTTTAGAAACCCCGGAGGAAAATGCCATTTGAATGTGATGCAGATTACAACACAATAATGTTTTCAACACTGTAAAGATACGGATCCGTGGTAGCTCGGTTGGAAGAGCAAGGGACCGGAGGTGTCGAAAATTTGTATGTAAATTACAAGCGGCGCTGTCGTCGTTCTTTGACTATATAAACTCATCGCTTGAAAAGCCTTTTGGCTAAGATTCGGCGCAGATGCATCAGTCCTTGTATTATTTCAATCATGATTAAACTCATTTTATTTTAAAGGCAGACTACTCGATCATTTTGAATTCCTTGATTTATTTTTCGATGTAATAGAAAAACATAGGCAAGCTCAGCCCGGATTAGAATTTGGAGAAGAGAGGGTAAGTGCAAACTTACTTTTCATCGAAAGTTTTTGAATACACCTTTGAAAATTCAACAGGAGGGTTGCGAGTTCGAATCCAACCAAAGAAAGTCGTGTATAGGGGTTAGTTCATTTTCCCTCTCAATCACTGGGGGGGGGGTCTCAAATGTCCTCACGTCGGCCTGGTGTGGAATTCTGGAGAGTGGGGTGCTAGCTCAGGTGTGGTCGGGGTTGGTCCCGTCACCAATAGCCCGTTGTGTTGATCCAGTGCGACGTTAATTGATAAAATACCGTTATAGTGGGATGCAGTTTTCGTCCCGTAAGTAGAGAATGAACGACTCGATCAGACGGAGTGGTGGCATTGGGTCCTCCAGTTCCTGTTCCTGAGGAAGCCAACTTCCTCTGATTCGGCGCAGGAAGTCATTAAGTGGATTGGATCCTACCTCCGGCAACACCACCCGCCTTCCAGAACCAGTGAAGCGAGAGACCATCTGCCAGACCACCGGACAGACTCGTTGGAAAATAAACATCTCAATCACTGGCGTCCACACGGGGTAGGGAAATGACACCCACTGGGCTGACGGGTCAGCAAACTAAGTCCCAAACGTCTGTTTCTAATCCGGCCGCGGGTTAATATCGTTTATAACATGTAAATAAATAAATAAAATTATGCGCTGTATTGCAAGGGCCGATAGTCAACTTGACAAGTTGTGAATAATGACCGCATGTAGGCGCTACTGGCATTGCATATTCGCATTCTATCGTCTGCCGTTGCCGTAAAACAGTCGAACAAGTGTTGCTCTCAACTATGCTTTAGCGGCGCACATGGTGGGGTCGGTCACGGTGCTCTGCGATATTCTATTCATTTTATTTAATTTTATTTATTATCCACCGTTACCGTGTCAATTCTCTCGACCAGAAAAGTGGACTTCGAATGTCGTGCTTTTAAAGCAGAATGGAGTGTCCAATTGTGAATTATTTTGTCATAGAATTAAATGACAAAGTATTTTGTTTATTATGTAATGACATAGTAGCTGTGCAGAAATAGCTGTACCAAACTAAGCATGAGACACAATGTTCAAAACTCACTGAAAACCAACTATCACTGAAATTGGAAAGTTTAAAACGGAATGCTTCATCACGACACAATTTATTCGTAAAAATAAAAATTTATAATGAATCAGAGTAACTAAAGTCAGCTTACGAATAGCTCATTCATTAGCCAGAGAAACCTTTACCGATGATGAATTAATAAAATCATATTTGCTTGTGGCAGCGGAATAAATGTGCCCACAGAAAATGGATTTGTTTTGATGTCAGTCTTTCGAGGCGAGAACAGCTGTTAGAAGAGTTGAGGACATCGGGAGTCACATCAAGAGTCAATTAAAAGACAAGGCAAAAAATTTCAAGTGGTTTTCGTAGGCTCTTGATGAGTCGACAGACATTACTGATACTACCCAATTGCTGCTGTTTATTCGAGGGGTAAATACTGAGTGTGAGGCGACTGAAGAATTAGCTTCTATGAATAGTCTACATGGAACAACTACAGGCAAAGACTTCTTCAAGGAAGTCAAGAAAACGCTAACACAGTACAATTTGCAATGGAATCGGTTAAAATGTGTCACAAGTGATGGTGGTAGAAAGATGTGTGGAATAGGGAGAGGATTAGTTGAACAATTTCTAAGGTTTGTGAAGAAGCTAAATGTTAAAAACTTCTAGTAATTCATTTCATTATTTATTCACCAGGTGGCTCTTTGTGTTAAACACCTCAACCTGTCATGTTATTGAACCAGTTATGTCAGCTAGTAACTTCATTCGCTCTCGTGGACGTCATAGTCGGTTTCGTGATTTTTTTATTAGAGATCGAAGCCGAATATCCTAACTTGCCTTACCATACAGCAGTTCGATGAATCAGCAAAGGAAAAGTTTTATTAAGATTTTTTGAACTCAAAGAAGTAATGAAAAATGTTATAATGAGAAAAACTGGCTCCCAATTATTTTTAGAACATTGAATGGATATAGAAGTTAGCATTTGCTAGACAGATTCGCAAGAGATCTTGACGAATTTAATTTAAAATTACATGGGAAAACAGTGCTATGTTATACGTATTATATCTTAATCATATCGCCGAAAACTTGCATTGTTTGAAACACAGATCACATTAAACAAGTTTGACAATTTTCTGCGTTGTAAAAAATTTCCAATATTAGCGAAATTCCCATTACTGAAAAAATTTGCTTAATCTACAGTTACAACAGCTTTTTTCGGAAATTGATGCAAGTGCAAAAGACATGTAATTGGTAATTTTTAATTAACGTCGTACTAGAGCAACACAACGGGCTATGGACGACGGTCCGGGATCAATCCCTTAAGGGAAAGATCCGAGGACAACACCATGTCATCTTGAACCGTGGTCAGATGACGAGGCAACACCTGAGCTGACACCCGACTCTCCAAACTTCCACACCCACCCAACGTGAGGACTTTCGGCCACGACAGATTTAAGGTGCACCAGCCGCCTCTACAAACATCCATGCACTGACCCGAATTCGAACCAGGAACCTTCCTATCTAGAGGCTAACACCTTAACCACCAGACCGGTTGGTCGGCTTTTGAGAGAAGCTGCAAAAAGTGTGATCAACATGTCGACTGGCAATCAAATAACTCCTGGGAAAATTGATTTGGTGGGTCGATTTGTCATCTTATCTCCTCATTTGGTTATCTAACACCGATGGCAACAAAAATGGTGAAATCGCCAAAGCCACTGCTATGAAACTCGAACCAATCAGATGATGATTAAATGGGCGTCCTCCTCCTTCACGTTAGACCCATCAGATGATGAATGTTCACTTCCACACTGCAGACTAAGAGAGAAATAGTCACGTGACTACTAATTTTAGTCACATGATCTTGGGCACACATGAAAAGCAAAACTCCTCTCTCTACTTTTATATTTCCTCAAGGATGCACACGAGAAAAGTTTTTTTCTGACACAAACGAATTAAGTGTGCAGATCATATACGATTTTGAAGCTGCATTGGTCACACACACAGGCGACAGAACACAAGTGCAATCGCCGATGCAAGCACGGCTTTTTGGAAGAGCTCGTCGGCACATCATTGTTCTCCACAGGAAAAGGAAAACATGCAATAATTCCTATTTCCCCCACAAAGGAAAAGTGAAAATTTATTCTCCGATAAATCTCTCTCCCCGCGTGCGTCGCACCTGAACCGGTTTCTCGCGGATGAAGGTCACGCACGAGATGTGGGAAGACAGAAATGTGAATGGAGTCCGCAACCCTCGCCTGAAAAGGAAGTGACTCATTCCTCTCGATTCATCCTGAACCCAATCGGACTTCTCCAAACTTGACTCGCGTTTAAAAATCAAAAATCGAATCTCCTGCCGATCTCAAGCCTGCACCGAGATCTATTTTTCGTTTGATACTGAGCCGTCGAGATGGATTTCCAATCAACAAGATCGCCACCAACCAACCTACATATAGCAAACTGAATATTAGGTTGGTTGGTTTTGGCTTTTATGGCACAAAGGCCATATTTGGCCAAATTGCGCCAAACACAAGACAGTGTCAAGTCATTGTGAAAAGAAAGGACGGAGAGAAGTGGAGAGTTCGTCAATCTGTCCTGACGTGCGCGTGGTGTGGAAGTTTGGAGAGTAGGATGCCAGCTCAGGGATCCTCGCTATCTGACCTTAAGTCAAAATAATGTGGCGTTGTCCTCGGATCTTTAATGTTGCGGGACTGATCAATAGCCCATTGTGTTGCTCCAGTACGACGTGAGTTAAAATACCTGCCCCATGTTTACCAGTGGCAGCACAAACCTCACACGGAAAGAATTCATCAACAGGGTATTGCGGGTTCGCGAAGCTCGTACACGACTATCGATGTGCCACCGAGGTGAATCGAGGGTGGATTGAGTCTCCGAAAGTATTTTCTGAATACTCGCCATATGCACACGATTTGGGTATATTTAACGTCATACAGCAGTAACGCGACGGGCTATTGGCGACGGTTCCGGATCAAACCCGAAGGGAAAGATCGAGGACAACCCTACGTAATTTCGCACCACGGTCAGACGACGATCTGATGCACGAGAAGCCGTTTGAAATTAGCATTTATTTGCAACGGAAATGAAGACGAAAGGGTTGTTTCCTAACAATGCGTCCATCCGTTAGCGCAGGGGGTGGCAGAAGAGCTCTTGAATCGAGACTCGTGAAAGCGAGAAAGAATGGAAAAGGTCCGGTGCAACAGCGGATTCCATTGTCCGGGAGAAGTCTGTCGTTGTGAAGCGTAAACAATTCCGACTTTTGTTTGTAAGGAAAGAAACAGATTTCCCGAGCTCTTCCCCCGAGGGGGTCTTTGCATTCATTGAGTGCCTCTCGAGAAATGTGAGTGCGCGCAAGTGTTACATTGGATTCTCGCTCGTGCAGATTCAAGCAGGCAAGAAATGCGTCACTGCAGGGTCGAGTGTCCCCGTTAAAGAATGGATGAACCCAGAGAAGGCCGCAAATAAAGCAGTGGCAATCTACTAGAGTCATATTGTGTCAAGCTGAATGGGTTTCCGACACGTGTTCCGATCGCATCACGAAATCACTTACTTGACTTGCTTATCGAATTTTCTATTGCATCACTTCACTAGCAGATATTCCAAAGAATGAATGTGGGCAATATCCCGTTGCGTTGATCCCGTGAGACCTTCATTAAAATACCTACCTACCAAAGAAGGAATTCCCAATTGAACAGTAGCCCAGTTGGTATTTGTATTTTTACACTGTAGCAACACAAGGGGCTAGGTAGCCCAATAGAAGAAGCAACGGATTAGCAACCGGATGGTTGCGAGTTCGCAAATCAATCCAGAGAAAGACCGTCGTGTACACGAAGGCGTTCACATTGGTGTGGTACCATATTGATGTATGATTGTTGATTGGACCTATGTTAATTACTTCAAGCGCCAAACGTTGCCAAAACAGCAATAAATTACATTTGAAGGCAAACCCAATATGTATCATTTGAGATGGTTTCCGGACCATTTACAATAGCGCGTTGGTGCTTCAGTGAGACTGTAAAGAGAATACACAGTCCAAGGAGCTTCGTAGTTACATTTAAAACGTCGACTCAACACCCTTCACCAAAACCTCATCCCCACTCAAAATATACGAGACCTGTTTCTATAGTGACCACTACTACAGAAATTGTGTGTCTGGTGCAGTTCTCTTGTTCGGAAGGACGTCGTATGGCATTCATCTGCTGAAGCTCTCTGAACAGAAAAGAAATGAAGAACAGTTTGATTGAATGCAATCGGAAACGAAAAACGCGAACGGAATTCGCGTCAATCTCGTATACCTTGATTTCCGGAAGATGACTCAGTGACTGTGTTGCACTTGGGAGAGATACGAACGTCCTTTTTGTCATCCAGAGAATAACCCACCTGCTGCAACCCCAAACAAGCCTGACCTTGTTCTGCTGCATTTTTTCGAGGATTTCCACCGCAGGTTCTCTGATTCATTCCGTTTCATGGACTCGACTGGTGAATGAATTGTCGCTTCCTCGAGTTTGATGCCCTCCTGTTACTATGCGTATTTTGATTTCGATAGTTGGAAAGTATTTAAGAAGCGGATTACCAACCAGATGGTTGCGAGTACGAGACTAGGCCCAACCAAAGACCACCGTGTACACGGGGGCATTTTTAATCTGCCTCAAATGTTAGCGAAACTTCAAGTGCCAACTCAGGTGTACAAACTGAACCTGGTTCGAAATGACGCGGTATTGTCTTCGATTCATTCCCTTCCGTATGGATTCCGTTCGTTGCGTTGCTCCAGTGCGACATTAATTAACTACTTACCCATTACGATGCGTATTTCCATTTCAATAGTTGATTGGTTGTTAGTTGAAGTGGATCAACAAAACAGGCTATTGGTGATTATCCGGGATCAATGCAAAAGGATTTGGTATTTTTAATTAACGTCACACAGGAGCAACACAACGAGCTATTGGTGACGGTCCAAGATCGAATGAAAAGATTCCGAGGACAACATAAAATCACGTTCAGAGGACGTGGTTACACCTGAACTTCACTCCACTCTCCAAACTCCCACACCATTCCAATGTGAGGACATGTGACATCACAACAGATTTCAAGAGCCCCCGTGTACACCATAGTATTTGACAGGACCTAGGTTCTAACTTTCAACTCACCGGCTGTGGCGGATTAATTGTTGACTATACTCTCGATGTTTTGCATGTCGATCTACTATAACTTTTGTGGTACGATGTTTCATCCTGTGGTACTATAAAGGACAGGTTTGTGGAATTCATACCCATAGATCATATAACAAGAACATCAAAGAACAAGGAGTTTTGAAAACTTTAATAAAATTAGGAGTAGATATTGAAAACTGTCTAGGGCAATCAGTTGGTAATGCTTCTAATATGTCATGGAAGTACTCAGATTTGCAAGAACATATTAAAGAACATAGTCCAAGTACGGTTTTTATTCCGTGTGCTAAATCATTCCTTAAACTTAATTGGAAATTTCTCTGCAGAAAGTTGTAGCGCTGCCATTCAGTAATTTGTTTGTGAAGAATTTATTCACATTTTTTTCAGCGTCAACCCATTGCTGGAAAATTTGAAACAGAAATCTAGAAATGGTGTAAACATTCCGTCTCAGTAAAAAGATTATGTAATAACTATGAAATTTGGTTTCACCCATATAAAAGAGGCTTTAACTGAAATATGTAATTCGAAAGAAGAAAAAAAGTTCCTTTTGTGGAGGCGACTTCCATCTGAAGAAAATGGACAAATATGAAATCGCCCTAATGACAGTTATTTGGAATACTATTTTACAAAGAATAAATGCTACTAGCAAATCACTGCAATCAGTGTGGAATGCGAACTATTGAGAAAGAATCTATCCTACTGAAGGTCATTAGAAAATTTTATAAATAAGAGAGAAAATTTTGAAACAGAGGTAACTGATTTATCAGGGCTATCTTTTAACATGGAAGATAGAAAAACTCGCAGACAAAAAAAAGATAAAATGTTTTTTGATGAAAACAAAAAAGTCGGACATGTGAATTTACAATAAGAGAAATTCCAGAGTCAATTCATTTTGTGTCATATGTGATTACACCAAGGCAGAATTATCTCAAAGAACTCAGACGTATAAAGTTGTAGTGGAGCCTTTTCGAATATTTTTTAATCGGGATTAATTGGGAAGAAGAAAAGAACACGATAAAAAAAAGTTAAAGGATATTTACAAAATTGACATTGATGTTTGTACTTTTGAAGATGAATTTGACCATTTTTTAATGTTTCTAAAGAAAATGAGGACACCATAAAAACCACACGATTGATCTATCGAGCCGCCAAAGAAATGTCTTGCACATTTCCGAATGATGAAATAGTATTTAAAATTTTTTTTTAACACTTCACTTATCTAATACGTCAGTAGAAAGATCGTTTTTTGTTTCAAAACGAGTAAAAAATTATTCAAGGAGCATTATGGGAGAAGAAAGATTAATTAATGTGGCCATTCTGTATATAAAGCAAGAAATTTTAAACCGAATTGACACTGCCAAAATAATTGACGAATTTTAAGAAATAAGCAACACGGAAATTCATGTAAAAAAATGTTGTCTTGATAAATTAATCTAATGTGTTATGGTATGACATTTTTGATTACTTTGTTTTTGTAAATAACTTAATGAGAGTTTTCTTTAAAAATTTTTTCTAACTTTAATTTGAGAGCCCCACTTGGGGCCCCATTTGACTTGATCCGCCACTGCCCACCGGTTGCTAGTTCGTTGCTCTTCCAATCAAGCTTCAATCGTTGGAAAGTCTGGATTCGAAAGCATTCGGTTAACACGCCTAGCTTATATACACTACCCTACAATAATGGACCGGACAGCAAGATGTGATGCTATAAGGGAAAGAATACATGCTTCAATGGGGAGGGGTGGTCTACCCATGTTAAAATTACACTAGCAACCCTTCTGGGCATATATTCAACAAGGTTTTGATGCACATCTATGGGTATTTGTGTCCATTCCTGCTGCAAGAATGTCGCCAGCTCAGCTGTAGATTTCGGGCGTGGTTCCCTGGTTCATAAGCTTCGCTCTAACTCGTCCCACACATGTCCTATGGGGTTTAGGTCGGGACTCTGAGCAGGCCAGGCAAGACGTTTTACATCCATATCTTGATACCACTGCTTGACAGGGGCTGCAACATGACATGGAGCGTTGTCGTTCGGGAAGTGACATGCGTACATTCCATAAAATTGCCAGAGCGTAGGAAGAACCCGATGGTCCAAAATATTCATGTTTGCGTCGGCGTTCCATTGACCAGGCACAACATGCAAAGGTCCCAGGCCATACCACGAAAAACACCCCAAACAAAGCAGTCGTGTTTTATGCAAATCCGCTGGCGTACGGTCCATTATTGTAGGGTAGTGTACATCTTAAGGTTTTAAAAACCTTTTCAAGACTTACCTTGCTAGTCTTATTTTCAAATGTTGGAGATGTAGGTAGGTATTTACTTAATGTCACACTGGAGCGACGCAACGGGCTATTAGCGACAACCTGGGAACAAGAAAAGGATCCGAGGGATAACACCCCGTGAGATGTGAGAGCGATCAATGGAATTTCTGATCACTTCAGACCACATGAGAGGTAGTAAACGATCGAACAGAGTAACGAAAGGGAAACAACGATCCCGTCGTCGATAGCCCGTTATGTTAAGCCAGTGTAAATAATATATCTACCTACCATTCAATTCCGTTTTTTCAATACTTTTTTGTGGACAAATAGGAACTAAGTCAAATGACCCTCGTGTAGCACAAAGGAGAGTGACAAACATAATTATACCAAAACGTGCTCAAGTGACGTCCTAAGATCTTTCCCTTCGGGGGTTGATCCCGGACCATCACCTACAGCCCGTCGTATTGCTCCAGTGCGATGTTAAGTACCTAGCTACCTACTTACCAAAACGAAATTTTAATCAATAAAAAAAATATTGAAATCATGCAGTGAAGGGTTATGTTAATTCAATCCACCAACACGTCTTCAAGCAAAGCTCCCAATTCTAAAATCAGAAGGGCGAGTCATCGCACGGCAATGAAAAACCGCTCCGATGAATCCTTTCGTCTCCGTGATTCCGGCTCGGAGAATTCGAGTCAAAATAAATGCAAGCGACTTGTTTCGGGTCTGACACTTTTTTTCAACTCCAACGAGAGAAGGAGCCACGCCCGACGGACGGACGGCTGAGTGGTGGTCGGACATCCGATCCTGAAAGGGGACTCCTTGTTCGGTGCCGCAATTGTGGCCATCGAGAGGCACAAGCGATTGGCATCTCCCTCCCTAATGGACTCGTTGTTTCGCCTCTCTTCCTCCTTCGCCTCGCTTTCCAACTCATCTCGGCCACCACAAGGTCGAATGACTTCTCTGTCCGTGAACAGCTTTCTCAAATACACCCCAGAGTACCAAGTAGGATTGCAAAATGACGGACTGCATCAATGCCCGATCTATTGCGGACAGAAATTCGTGACGCAGAAATTCCATAAATTGCGTGCCGACCCATCGGTCTGGTGGTTAAGGTGTTAGCCTCTAGATCGGAAGGTTCCTGGTTCGGGTCAGTGCATGGATGTTTGTAAGCGTATGGTGTAGAGGTAGCTGGTGCATCTGTCGTGGCCGAAAGTCCTCACTTTGGGTTGCTGTGGAAGTTTGGAAAGTGGGGTGCCAGCTCAGGTGTTGCCTCGTCATTTGACTGTTGTGTCCTTTTTTAAGATTTAAGATTAAATTAAAAGAGAAAAAGAAAGGTTCGAATATTAGAAGGATCAAACGTCGGCAGTTTTCGTACAGTGGCTATTTTTAGAGTTTCAAAAGACTCTCACTGATCCCTGTACATACACTACAGGTCAGGAGATGTCGATATCAATGTCATGATAAATCAAATGCGAGAAATACAATTTAAAAAGTACACAAAGGTAAATGCTCAACTGGCACTTAAAATTAGAGTAAAGGGACACAAGAATAAGTCGTGGCTTTAAAATTAAGACTAACGTTTAGTAACAAGAATATTATAATAATGGGCAATACATAAGAGAACGACACAAAAAGGTATCAATCAAAATTCAGAAACAATAAAAAGCATGAAAAACGTGATGTAAAAAGAAAGTGGCGGTACGACGCTAAAGGTAATTAGGGTTAAAAAAAATTAAAGACAGGGGGGAGTGTCGACATAGCGCGGAATTTTGGAGGAGTGGCGTAAGGACATTTAGTCTAATAAATACGCCACTCCTTTGCTCTGCAGAACAATGAACGAAAAAAAAATACTTAACAATTCTTCATAATGAAGGGGGCTACTTGGGCTATGAATGAAAGGCGCTAAAGGCGCGCGACAACAAGCGCTACAATCCCATCGTTAAGGCAGGCACGAGAGGTAAGAGAGCGTTGTTTTGCGTCGGGAGTGCTTAGCACGGAGTGCATGACCGCGAAGCGTCCTTAACCTACGGTAGAACAAAAATAGTAGCAAATCAGCTAAAAGAATATTACCTTGAATTTAATTAAAAAGTAGAGAACTAGTGTAAAAAAATGTATATAAAAATTTAGAAAATTGTGTGGTGGTATTGAAAGTAAAACTGATCGCGGAGTCTTGGTTGGTCATCCTCCCAAGTACTGACCGCAATCTTGAATGCTTAATAATATGTCAGCCGCAGTCATAATGTGCTGTATCGGATAGCCAGAAGCGCAAAATCCTTTCGGTCAACATTCAGAGATTTTAAAACGTCATCTACAAGGCGAAAAACATATTGATGATCGACACTCACCTCTCAAACTAAGCAATGGATTACGCAAGTTTCCTCTGGATTATCAAGAGTGCCAACCAATGTGTTTAAGTACTTCTTGCCATTTATTTCACTTTCGTCTGTTAGGAAGAACACCTTCTTTCCACAAACTTCTTGTTTGATCCGCAATACTTCGGCGTTCACAAGATCATACACGTGATCAAAGGGTTGATTCAAAGGGCAAAAAATAATATATTTATTACATATTAATTAATTTTAAGCTAAATTAAAAAAAAGGTAAGTGGTTGCACTTATGTTGCAGTTATAATTTACTTACAATACACTCTATGTAGGAGGAATTTCGGTTTTAGTACTTTACATGCAGCACAGAACGTGTGAAAAAAAGTTGCATTTGTCGCACAAAGTTGCCCTAGATATGAGACGATCAGTTTGATCAGTGGGTCTGGGTGTAAAATGAGTTTGTGTATGTATATGAGCCCTTTAATCCACACTTTGTGGAAGGCTTTGGCTATGTTGAGAAAAACTGCACCGGTTGATTTCTCTTGTTCCTTACCAGATGTATTCAACTCTGAGTAGTTGATGGGTGGAAAGCTTGGACGTGAAGCCAAATTGCTGAATGATCATGATATCGTTGTTTTGAATAAAAGTTTTGTATCTGCTCAGTATGCTGGCCTTAGTTATTTTGCTCAGGGTCGATAGTAATGAGATGGGTCTGTAGCTGGCTGATAAGGATTTGTCTTTGCCGAGTTTTAAAATTGATTTTGGGAGGGTATTATTTGGACATAACACTTGACCGTGGTTCAAAATGACGTGGTGTTTTCCTTAGATCTTTCCCTTAGGGGATTGATCCCGGACCGTCGTCAATAACCCGTTGTGTTGATCTAGTACGATGTTGATTAAAAATTACCCAACCATAAATTGGCTATGGTAGGTAGTTAATTAACGTCGCACGCGACCCACACAATGTGCTATTGGCGAGGTTTGGAATCAAACTTGTAGCGTCATGGTTCCCCTTTTTCGAAATTACTTCTCTAAAGTGAATTCGTAGTTGATGCGAGAAAACGGCAGGCGAGTTTATGGAGGGAAGGAAATGCCTTGTAGTTCTCGATTTTGAACTATCGAGCGTCATAAAAACAAGCTACGGAGGATTAGTGATGCTGAGTCCCCCCCCCAAATATCAACGAAACTGTCGTAGTAGAATTTAAATTGTGATTTTGGAAAATACCAATCAAACCTTATTTTTAATTCCTTTGTAAGAAATGCGATTTTGAAGCCCATATGTGAGGGGAAATCATTTGTAGTATAAAAAACAGAAAGAAGCTATTCCGCTATTCTAATTGTGTGGCGCGGTGTGGAAGTTTGGAGAGGTGGGGTGTCATCTCAGATTCATCTGAACGTGGTTGGAAATGACGTGGTGTAGTCTTTGGATCTTTCCTGTCGCGAATGATCCCGCACCGATTGGGTTGGTCCAGTGCGACGCTAACTACCAACCCCATGTCTTCGATGACTTTCAAAGACTTCGGGATTTCCTCAAGTCATCGTGCGAAATGAACACCTGACACAGCAAGAAATCCGTTGCGCCAAGCGTCGTAATTGCGAGCGCGGAAGGGAGCGAAAGCGAATAAAGCAACGGTTCTATTTTTACTTCAAGTGGCCATTTACTCATTCGGCTTCAAAACCGAGCGCGCGTCCACCCCCGCAGCGTTCTCACGGCCGGCCACTTGAGCAAACGGTCATCTGCGTTCCGAGATAAGGACACCTCCTGCCTTATCGCGATGGGGCCGCCCATTTCTCGCTCCGGAATACTCGACAGGGCATCGCGCCGCATTCCAGAGCGGAGATGATTCTAAACAGGCACATGCCCCGAGCGACAAAAAAAATAGAAACACGAGGAGGTGAATTAATGGGAATGGATGGGGACCGAGATTGCCCAACACAGTAGTTATTTATGTTTAATGCAAAGGGGTTTAACCCCGAAATGATCTGGATGTTTTGGGGTTGAATAGTTGACCATGCTGTGCCCGACAGAAAATACACCATATCAAGTTTCGGACAAACACACAAAATGAAACTGACACAGGAGATTGGTTTGGGTTTAATGGCACACTATCTAGAAAGCAACCCAATAAAAATAAGAGCGAAGTACACGGGGAATGCACCTGACAGGAATCGAAACCGTACAACTCCGAGGGTCGCTAGCGCAAAGGATGATGATCCTATTGGTGTTGATTGTTCAGTTGAAGATAATTCTATGAAAAGTTTATATTTCTAGCACATTTACAATGGGAAACATCGCTAATTTTATCTTTTGAAACCAGGCAAATAAGCAGGGCAACACTCTTTTTGTTTGCAAGAATTTATTCTCTTTTTAATTCGTGTTGCCAGGTTTTGAAGTAGAGCTTTTAAAAAGGAAAGATTCTATTCAGCATTCATAGATGCTACATACTTTGAACCCAGCATACCAGATGCTTCCAAGATACATAGATGCTACAATCCCATTGAGCCACTAGGCTCCCCACAAATGGTTTTGATGGTGCAAAAAGAAATGCCGGAAAGTTAGCTGAGTTAGTGTTAATCAAAGTTCTATTAAACCCGCAAGCAGAGATAGGTAGGCAGTAATTAACGTCGGATTGGAACAACACGACGTGCTGTTGGCGTTGGATAGACCCCAAAGAGAAAGATCCGAGCACAAGGACTCTTCATTTTGAACCACACCACTGTTCAAACTTCCATGCCATGCCAACGTGAGGACATTGGAGGTCACTGCAGATTTAACGTGAACCAGCCTCCCTGTAAACGCCTCTCTTTAGTTGGATCTCTCTTCCAACCTGCTACCGAACACCAGAAAAGTCGCAAAACAAGTTTGAAAATGATCAAAAAAATTTTCTCAAGACCGATTTCGGACACAATTGATGAACCAACTAGAAAAAGCGAGTCGACATCGTTTTTGTTGTCCTTCGTCCTCCTCTACAGCCAAGGTTATATATTCACACGTTTATTTGCACAAGTTTTCATTTTGTGAACTTGGTTCTTTTATCTTCCAGCATAGAAGATAACTTTTACAGAGGACATTTGACAAGATTGTGCAATTCAGGCTATTGTTTCAATTTTTATCCCCATTTTACAACTATTGCATGTTATGTGTCTAGGAGGCCAGCAGCTCTAGAATCACGAAATAAAGTTGTATTGTATCTGGAAACAAAATGCTTCTTCAACATTCGGTTGCAAATGAAGAATACGTTTATGTCGCAGGTGATCTCTCGGAATGAGAAGGGATTGGACAAGACGGGAAAAATTCGATCATTCGCCCAAATAGATAGGTAGTTAATTAACTTCACACTGGAGGCTATTGGCGTCACTTCGGAATCAATCCCTAAGGGAAAAATGCGAGGACTACGCCTAGTCATTTTGAACCACGGTCAACTGACATAGTCACACCTGAGCTTGCACCCCTCTGTTCAAATTGCCACACAACGCCAACGTAAGGACATTTGATGCCATGACAGATTGAACGTGCACCAGCCCCCGTGTATATCACGGCCTTTGCCTGGACCTAATTTCGAACTCGGTTGCTAATCCGTTACTCTTCCAAACGGGTGACAGCAGTGATATAAAGAAATCTGGTAACGGTGTATCCGGAAATTTTAAATCAAAAGCATGTTAATAGAGGATTAGTCTTACCAATGGTGAGCGGTGTGTACATTTGTGGCGTGAATGAGGGCCTTAAGCAATGTTTACATACATTTTCTTTGCGTACAATTACATTTTAAGAATCTTAAACCTCCAACCACGGTACAGATATCCCCTCCAATGACACCTTTGACCAGAAACATGCCAAGACACCTATGCATACTAATGTGATCAAAAAGTACCCGAAATACTGTCATAAAACAAAAGGTATCAATTTATTAGTCAAAATGTACCTCCTTCAAAGTAATCACCTCCGACTTCAATGCATTTCTGCCAACGTTTTCTTCCAATCCTCAAAACATGCCTTAAAATCGTGTTTGCGAAACCCCTTCAGAGTTCGTATAGAATTTTCTTTTATTGCATCAATAATTTTCTTACGTGGCACACAAAAAAGACGTTATTTGTTATCGCGTTTTGGCAACACTATACGATTATTTGTTTACCACGAAGCCTCGCGCCTTAATTGAATTTATAGCGTTATCGGATATGATTTTATTTACAAAAATTGAATATTAGTCTAGCTGTTGCAGCTTATACAAATAACATGCTGGGTATTCGATTTCCAAAGCAGCGCTCAGATTTCAAGTCAAAATTTGCTCAAAGTTTTCATTTGAATTCCAAATTGTTCGAGTTCTAATTCCAAAGGTACTGTATAATTTTTCTTTAGTACAACAAATTTATATTTGAAAAATATTTTTTTGGAATATCGTATTTTGTAAACAATGTCTTCATTGATGCGAGCGAAGCGAGCAAGATTCGCGCAGCGAACCAATGAGGATTGCAAAGCAATTTTTCGGGGGTTGGCGAGCGTCAGCGAGCATGGGGCGGGCCCCCTAGTTTTCTTTTACTGTATCAATGGACTCAAAACGGTGACCATGAAGAGAGAGTTTCACCCGTCGAAATAAGAAAAGGTCACACGGTGCCCTATCGGGTGACTAACGAAGCTTTTGGAGCCGTATTTATTGAATGCTTTGTCAAAACGCGAATAATAATGGCATTGTGCGAATGCGTGAATTATCGTGATGCAAAACACATGAGTTATCTCGACACAATTCAGGTCGTTTTCGACTAATTGCTTCACGCAAACGGCGCAAAACACTCAAATAATAGTCTTTATTGACCGTCTGGCCAAAGTTGGTAGAAATTCATAAAGCACAACACCACGACAATCAAAGAAAACAGTCAACATTACCTTGATTTTGAGAATAAAAATAAATAAATTCTTGATTGTTGCCACAGGTTTATATAAGTCGAAAAAATATTTGATAAAAAAATTGCAGACGATATCTGCTATATATGTATTTTAAAGGAAGCGTTCCGGATAGTTTTTGATCACAGTGGTATATTAACTCAATTTCGATTTAAAATAAAACGCATCATCATTCCACTGATGAGTCGTCCTACAGATAAGGTAAGCGTATGCATGACGCAGAAGTCGGATTCAGCTCAATAAACCGATGAGGTTCGGACTCGGGAGTCGCCCCATTAAGCACTCATCCCTTTCCCCATTAGGAGACCGATATCTATGTCAATATCTAAAGTGGCGACAGATCAAGTTTGCAAGAGACTGGAAGATGGTAAACGGTCGACTTATTCGTGATCTTCGAGCTCATTAATATTTTTAAGCGTATACGAGAGATTTTTTTTGTGTGAACAAACAAACATACGAGAATTACTCCTTTGGCCCAAAAAAAAATGGTTTGTCTCATGTAACCCGACGACACTAAAAATACAATACAAAAATTCCGACCCAAAGTTTTTCAGACTTTTTTTTAAGTTTAATTTATTTTAATTAAAAAAACCATATTTGTTGAAACGATTAATAGGTTACGATGTCACAGCGATCATAATCGATTAATAATTGTTAAACTAGTCGAACTGGTTTCCTTAAGTTTCATAAAAAGTTAAAAACTTCTTTTTGAAGAACAGAGATAAATTATAATTAATATAATTATAAAAAGAGAGGAATTTTTTCACTTCGATCTGATACTATTCAGTTCAGACATGTGTCACAAATAAACTCTTTAGGGGTGAACAAGCACTTAAACCTGAAGAAAAATTATAAATACCCAATTTGGGTAATGGTAATTTTAGTTAACGTCGTACTAGAGCAACACAATGGGCTCCCAATTTGGGTAAATACCTGAATATATACCCAGGATATTGAGCCGCAAAAAAATATACACAGGTATTTTACATCACTGATCAGTCCTCTGATCAATTTTAAATCAACATTAATACTCAGATATTTCCTTTTGCGTATTTGCTAAAAATATTTAGGAAAAAAACATTTTCCTACCTACCTACTCAAATTTTTTTGCTCAAGTTACAGGAAACAAGTTTTTTTTTTGCCTTTCTAAATGCTCTATATATCGGAATTACCTTAAAATGAAGCTTATTGCAATTTTGTCAAACGTTTGTTGAATCTTATTCGTTGATCCATCTATCGGAATTTACTCTATGGAATTTTTATTAGTAGGCAGGTCTTTAATGTCCCACTGGAGTAACACAACATGATCCATCCTGGAGGGAAAGATCTGAGGCCGCCATTTCGAACCACGGTCAGAATAATGAAAATCAACACCCGAGCAAGCACCCCACATTCCAAACTTTCATACCGCGTCAACATTTGAGACCACGACAGATTTTAAGTGCATCAGAACCCAAGCTGACGGTCCCCCGATATCCCCAAAATTCGTGGTCTTTGATTCGATCGAGTTTCGAACTCGAACCCTCCGATTTCGAAAGCGTTACTCTCCTAATTGGGCTACACGGAATTTGTATTGAAATGCTCAGATCGTATTTGAAAAACAAACCAATTGAACCGGTGTTCAAAATATGTACAGGAAACACCTTCCCTCGCGTATTGCGGCAAAAACACTCCACCACCTGTATTTTGTTGACAGCCCTCAGGCAGTGTGCTCAGAATCGATGGCATAGGAAAACACTCTTTCAGTTCGGCTTTTTTTTTGCTTTCAGGGCTATATTTGACCGTGTTACGACAGACAACGGCCAAAAAATGGTTATACACACAAAGAAGGTTTGACTGTCCCAAGAGAAGGATGGTAATTTTTAATTAACATCCAACTAGGGCAACACAACGGGCTATTGACGACGGTACGAGATCAATCCCCATAAGGGAAAGATCTAAGGACAATGCCTCAATTTTGAAACACGGTCAGATGACGAGATCGACATCTGAGCTGGCACTCCACTCTCCAAACTTCCACACCCACCGAACGCGAGGACTTTCGGCCACGTCAGATTTAAGGTGCACCAGCCGCCTCTACACCATACGCATACAAACATCCATGCACTGACCCGGATTCAAAATTGGAACCTTCCGATCCCCAAGAGAAGGAATAGAATTGCAATTTGAACATGCGCCGCCTACAATTCGCAGGTCACTTGTACTCAACTCCATCAGAGGATACCGACACTCCAAGGGTATATATGGTTTAAAAAAATTCCCATAACTTCTAAGATAATTACATGAGGATGAGGAATAACTTTTTTTTGTGATGCAAAGCAGAAATTTTGGTTTATTGAATGCACATGCAGGTGCTGTGAGGGTTTTAGAGGCAAGAGACTTAAATTTAAGTGTCATTATTTTTATATAAGAGGTTAGAACCAAAGAATATTTTTCAGATAAAGATAGGTAGGTACTTCTTTTTATTAACGTTACTCTGGAGCAATACAACGGGCTATTGGGAATCAACCCCGAAGCGAAATATCCGAGGAAAAAACCACGTCATTTTGAATGGTAGGATGACGTTAACCTAATCAGTTGCTCTTCCTGCTGCGAGTCAAGTAATGGGCATACAAAAAGATTAACTAACACAGAGATAGATACACTGGTGAAATAAATTAAGAAAATGTGCATATTTTATCGAATTTCATGAAAAGAACTGAACTGAATGTAAAACCACTGCTTCTAGACAAAAATGCAAATCTTGTACGTCAAATACGTAAGCGTACACGTGTGTGTAGACGAAGCCAGTAGAGAAACAGGCTTTATAAGCGCGCGTAAGTTAAGACGCATTTCGTTCGCTAGCACACCTCGGCGAATTTCTTGGTGTTAATTTGCAGCAATCGGTTAATTTCAAATTGTAACAGTAAAAATGAGTAACCACCAACGTTTAGATGACGGAACGAGGTGGCGAATTGTGGGGAGGCTAGAAGCAGGCCAATCTCAAGTCAAAATTTGGAGAGAGTTCAATTTAACGCCCAGCGTCGTGTTTAACTTATGGAAACAGTTCCATGATACCTGATCCATCGAGAGAAAGCCAGGGCAATGTCGTCATTTGTCGATTATAGCGAGGCGTAACAGGAGTGCTACAGCTTCTCAGCTCTCTCGTGACTTGTATGCAGCCACAGGAACCCGTGTATCAAGGGTGACTGCTTCCAAAAGACTTCATGAGAGAGGGTTGTTCGCAAGAAGACCTGCTGTTTGGTCCCGCTCACTTCTACGAACCGGAGAATCCGTTTATCATGGTGCAGAGAGCATAGAGATTGGAGTATGGATCAATGGGCGACCGTTCTCTTCACTGGTGAGTCCCGGTTCAGCCTAAACACCGATTCTCGCCGTACGTTCATATGGAGAGAACCAGGGACCCGCTACCTACCCTCCATTGTCCGCGAAATCGACCATTATGGCGGAGGAGGTTTAATGGTCTGGGCAAGCGTCATGTTGGATGGCCGCACACCTCTCCGTGTCTTTGAAAGAGGCAGTGTGACTGGTGTGAGGTATAGGGATGAGGCCTTGGAGCCCTATGTTCGCCTTTTCAGGGGTGCAGTTGGCCCTGAGTTCATTTTAATGGACGATAACGCGAGGTCACATAGAGCTTTTCTGGTCGACGAATTTCTAGAGAGTGAGGATATTCGCCGGATGGATTGGCCACCCAGATCTCCAGACCTTAACCCTATAGAGCATGTCTGGGACGCTCTGGGAAGGGCAATTGCAACTCGCAACCCCCCTCCGAGAACCATCCAGGGAATAAAAACAGCGGTTCTGAACGCGTGGGGCCAATTGCCACAAGAAATGATAAACTGCCTTATTTCAAGTATGAAATCACGTTGCGAGACCTGTATATCTGTAAGAGGGGACCATACCCCTTATTAACCCTTTTTTTTTGTTTATTCTGCAACCGCTGTTTCATACCTTCAGACTCCAACGAGTGTTACGCACGATCATGCGTGTGTATTACAATTATTGAATGGTCATTTGTTTTGTATTGTATCAATGTATGAACATATCATTAAAATCGGTACAGTAGTTCTAGAGATAATCGACCAAGTCTTCTCTTTTTTTCTTACACCAGTATATTTAATTAACGTCGCAGTGGGGCAACACAACGGGTTTCTGGCGACGTTTTGCGATCAACCCCGAAGGGAAAGATCCCAGCACAACATCAAGTAATTCGAAACCATGGTCTGATGACAATACTAAAGCCGCGTTTACATCGCGCGGAGAGTTTTGCAAATATTTTTTCTCCCCTTTTTGCGTTGAAGGCGTTTTCCAAGCCCTTTTGGTGATACCTTTTTATCGATCCGCACTCCGGTGTACACGCTTTGTCGACAACACAAAGTGTGGTGAGCACTCTTCTGATCCCTTTGTAGTGCTCACCACTTTGTGTTATAGACTAGCGATGAGGATGTCCCAGAGAGTGAACAAAAGACAACGTGGCGCCGAAGGGCAGAGGGGTGTAACACAGGACTAAATGAAAGCATTTTCACCTCAAATTTCGTCACGGAGAAATGTCCCACAAAATTGTTGCAGTCCCAGGGTCGTTACCGACTCCTGGTGGAAAGCAAAATTGGTGTTGCAAACTCGCCGAAAGATCTTGACGATAAAAAAATCAGTGCTGTTTCTCGAATGTCTTCTGTGTTTGGAGGGGGACGTGTTTGCAACTTCAGTGTTAACGCGGCTTAACACAGAGGATAAATACGCATAGGGAGGAATCGAACCTCCGCCGTCCATATTCGAGTACTACCCTACAATAATAGACCGCAAGATATGATGGTATAGGCTATAGGGGAAAAACTACATGCTTTAATAAGGGGATGATACCCACGTGCTACAACGACACTAGCAACCCTTTTGGGCATTCTTTCAACCAGGTTTCGATACACAACTACGGGTATTTGTGTCCATTCCTGCCGCAAGAATGTCGCCAACTCAGCTGTAGATTTCGGACGTGTTACCTAGTTCGCTAGCGTCGCTCTAACGCGTCACACACATGTTCTATCGGGTTTAGGTCGGGACTCTGAGCAGGCCAGGGAAGACATTTTACATCCATATTTCGATACCACTGCTCGACAGGGGTTACAATATGACACGGAGCATTGTCGTTCTGGAAGTAACGTTCGTCCATTCCATAACATTGCCAGAGCGTAGGAAGAACCTGATGGTCCAAATGTTCGTGTAGGCGTCGGCGTTCAGTTGACCAGGAACAACATGCATAGGTCCCAGGTCAAACCACGAAAAACACCCCCAAATAAGTAATCGGATTTTATGCAAATCCGCTGGCGTCCGGTTTATTATTGTAGGGTAGTGTAACTCAGAGGTTGCTAGTGCAGCGTGCTAGGCCACTGAGCCCCGAATGCATCCACGTCGTAATAAAAGCGGTGGGTAGGAGATTGAATTAACGTCGCACTGGAGCAAAAAAACGGGCTATTACAAGGCGGTGGATATAAATTACCGATTCCTGTATTTACACAAGTGGAACCTGCTTCCAGCAGCGAGCTGTCTTCCGCTGAGGCGATTGAACCACCTGTAGGAAGCTGTGCTCTGTCCCGATAACCAGCTCGTTTGTTTGTGCAGATAGGGACAAGGCAGGACATCTTCCTTAGCGAGAAAACAAAACAAACAGGTCGTTATCAGCCGCGTCTGAAGATGCGGGATAAGACGGAGGAAGACTTATCTCCTCCACTTCACCTGAAAACTTCCTGTTCTCGACCCGCTTCTTCAAAAAAAAAATAGCTCCAATCTCTCGAACACTTTCTATCTCGATCTAAATCACCTAATCGTCATTCAAAAATTGAGTAGTTATTAAGTTGGAAAAGTAGCGGATTAACAACCGGAAGATTGCGAGTTCAAATCTCCGTCCACCCTAAGACAGGGCCGGTGCACGTTAAATCTAATGTGACTTTAAAGGTCCTCAAGTTGGCATGGTGTGACAGTTTTTAGAGTGGTGTGCCAGCTTACGTGTTGCCTCGTCATTTGACCGTGGTTAAAAATGACGTTGTCCTCGGTTCTTTCCCTTCGCCAAAACAGTAGCCAGTTGTGTCGCTCCAGTACGATGATAATTAAAATGCCTACCTTCTCAATTCCGGAGCCATGTTTGAGTTACACAGTTTAGTAATACATACACTACCCTACAACAATGGACCGGACGTCATCGGATTTGCATAAAATCCGACTATCTGTTTGGGAGGGTTTTCCGTGGTTCGGTCTAGGACCTTTGAGTGTTGTTCCTGGTCAATTGAACGCCGACGCCTACATGAGCATTTTGGACAATCAGGTTCTTCTTACGTTCTGCAATTTTATGGAATGGACGAACGTTACTTCCAGGACGACAACGCTCCGTGTCACATTGCAGCCTCTGTCAAACAGTGGTATAGAGATATGGATGTAAGACTTCTTCCCTGGCCTGCTCAGAGTCTTGTCCTAAACCCCATAGAACATGTGTGGGACGCGTTATAGCGAAGCTTACGGGCCAGAGAACCCCGTCCGAAATCTACAGCTGAGCTGGCGACATTCTTGCAGCAGGATGGACATAAATACCCACAGCTGTGTATCCAAACCGTATTGAAAGTATGCCCAGAAGGGTTTCATTGCAGCACGTGGGGACCATCCTCCTATTAAAGAATGTATTATTTCCCTTATACCATCCCATCTTGCTGTCCGGTCCATTACTGTCTGATAGTGTATGTCTCGATCTATTGTACATATACTAGCAGCGAATCTTTTACCCACACTCTGGACAATTCCAAATCAATTTCTATCAAGAGTTCTCTTCCATGTTCATTTGCAATCAATCGAGTGTGCTTGTTCTAGCGGCTAAAATGGCGCCGCTTCGAACCGCCGGAGTCGTCGAGTACAAAGAATTCTTTGAGGGCTAATATTCAATTCGACAATCAACAACAGATCCTGCAGTTTGCGCGACTGTCGCGAAATCACACGGGGTATAATAATTAGTGCAACTTTTTTTCACGCGTTCTACGCTGCATGTAAAATGCTAAAACCAAAATTCCTCCTGCATGGGGTGTATTGTGAGTGAGTTAGAACCGCAACATAAATGCAACCACCTGCAACTTTTTAAAATTTAGCTCAAAATTAAATAGGCAACTATTTAATTTGCAAATTTAGCACAAAATTAAATAGGCAACAATTTAATAAGTATTTTGCAGGGTAATATTTCCGAATATATATGGCCGACCAACCGGTATAGTGGTTAAGGTGTTAGCCTCTAGATCGGAGGGTTCCTGGTTCGGGCATGGATGTTTGTAAGCGTATGGTGTAGAGGCGGCTGGTGCACCTTAAATCTGTCGTGGCCGAAAGTCCTCACGTTGGGTTGGCGTGGAAGTTTGGAGAGTGGGGTGCCAGCTCAGGTGTTGCTTCGTCATCTGACCGTGATTCAAAATTACGTGGTGTTGTCCTCGGATCTTTCTCTTAAGGGACTGATCCCGGACCGTCGTCAATAGCCCGTTGTGTTGCTCTAGTACGACGTTAACTAAAAATTACCAATTACCGAATATATATGTATACATAAAACCATGCAGATGATTGGAACGCAAAACTTCGTTCACCCAGAGCTGCCAAAACGTTTGCTGAAAATAAAAAGCAGCTATGAACGTTTGATTCGTCTCGTAGAAAAATCGGAATCGAAAGCGTACCACATCGAGACAGCGAATGAAGATAACAGATCTCGGATTTTATTGAAGTTCCTTGCAACCTTAAAGCGTATCTTAAAAAACAATTGGACAAAAATAACGACCTGCTACACTTTCCCGAGACGATATTCCTCCAAGTGATTATTTGTGATTTTTGTTGATTATTTGACAAGTGCATACATACATTATACAACAATGCAGGCAACATCAGACTCTGTTGAGAGCAGTATTTCAATGTCAAAGAGATTACTGGCCAACGATCAGCCATTTAATAGTGTCAATGTTCTTCAGTATTTAATTATGTATAATAATACTTTTGTATGGTACTAAAATTGTCAATAAATTCTGATTTTTTTCCCTGTTTTACGAATAGTTTATTTTAGATTTTAGTGTATCAAAAATAATTGCAACTTTATTCCCATAGATGCAACTTTAGGGAATGATAAATGCAACTTTTCCCATTTTTACTGCAACAAAAATGTTGCCCTAATAATAATCTAAGGCAGGGAAGGGGAAACATTTAGGGAATGGGGCTGGTGATACACACAAAATTCGGGAAATTTCCCTGATGGTAGTGCTAGTGTAGGGTCTAAGCAAGAGGCCTTAAGTTATTTTTCAATTTAACACTAAATTTCACAAAGATCAAAATTGCCACTGCTTTCCTTGGATCTCAGTTTTGAAAAGCTAACCCAAAAAATATCATGCCTTTGATGACTCTTTAACATTGGACAAGCATATCATACTGGAGCACCACAACGGGCTATTGGCGACGGTCAGGAATCAATTCGGTAGCCCGGTTGGAAGAGTAACGGATTAGCAACCGGAGGGTCACAAGTCCGAATCCAACCAAAGACCGTCGTGTGCAAATGGGGCGCATGTTGAATCTGTCGTGGCCTCAAATGTCCTCACGTTGGCATGGCATAAAAGTTTGGAAATTGGTGTTCTCTTCTTCTGGACGTGGTTCTAAATGACGAGGTGTTGTCCTCGAATCTTTCTCTTCGGGATCGATCCCAGAACGTCACCCATAGCCTGTTGTGTTGCTCCAGTACGTTAATTAAAATACATACTGAGATCAATTGTAAAGGAAAGTTAGGTATTTGAATTAACGTCGCACTGGAGCAACACAGCGGGCTATTGACGACGGTTAAGGATCAAACCCGAATGGAAAGAACGGAGGACAACAACGTAATATTGAACCAGATGACGAGGTCATACGTGAGCTGGCACCCCACTCTCAAAACTTCAACATCACACCACAATTGTGTATGAAAAGATAACACCTGGTAAAAAATTTGAACTACGGTCAAATGACGGGGTTAGTATCTAAGCTGACATCCCACTCTCTAAACTTCCACACTATGCCAATGTGAGATTTTAAACAGAAAACTAAAATTTTAATGACTATCTCATTGAGATTTGGCTAAAAAGGGAACAATTTTCAAGGGATTAAATGCGATGTTCAAATTTATTCGGCTGTTCACTAATAAGCGAGTTGCAATTGTACAACTCTTATTAAACGTTTATAACATTAAAACACGTTGTTTCGTATTCATGTTCGCCTCCCAAACAGTTTTGTAGACACTGGCTATAGTGTGATGTGAATTTAAACTACCTGACGTGAACATTGAAATAAGGTAAACAAAAGATTAACTGAGATAGGCTAAAACATTATGTCTTGATTATCCATTCATTTACTCTGCCGACCAACCGGTATAGTGGTTAAGGTGTTAGCCTCTAGATCGGATGGTTCCTGGTTCGAATCCGGGCATGGATGTTTGTAAGCGTATGGTGTAGAGGCGGCTGGTGCACCTTAAATCTGTCGTGGCCGAAAGTCCTCACGTTGGGTTGGCGTGGATGTTTGGAGAGTGGGGTGCCAGCTCAGGTGTTGCTTCGTCATCTGACCGTGGTTCAAAATTACGAGGTGTTGTCCTCGGATCTTTCCCTCAAGGGACTGATCCCGGACCGTCGTCAATAGTGTGTTGCTCTAGTACGACGTTAACTAAAATTACCATTACCATTTACTGATTCGACGCGCGTGAAGTTAAAATATCTAAAATTATTTTAAATTGACATCCTATTCATTTTTTAAGGCTAAGTTGGAAATATTATTCTACAATTATCCGCTTGTAAAACTGTAGTGCTTATTTTAACTTATATTCCAAGATAAGTGACGAAATTTGAATAAATTAAATTTTATCAAACAAATAAATCGAATCTTTCTTAAAAAATAAAGTTTAAAATCCGTGCTAATGTGATAGTAACCAACACAGAAATTAATAATTAAATTTCCAATTAGAAAGATAGTAAACATAGACAAACAAAGAAAGGGAACATAACATGACCGTGGAGTTAGCTTTCTGTTGTATTTGAGGTGTGTACATAGCGCAGTGGGATTGCCCATTGCCATCACCTGTTGCACGTGGAAGCAAGGCTGATCGTAGTTAAACAAAGCACAGTCAAACGATGTTTAAGTCGAAACCTTGACTCAGAAACAAATAGTAGCCGTGAGAGATATATTTACCATATTAATAAAGACGTAGATTTGCCTACCTTGAGTCCAAAAGTATAAGACGGATTTTCAATGTAAGTAAACCAGACGGTCTAAAAATAGTTTACTTCCGCAGTCCAAATGCCGATACAATTTCCTTAATATGCAGTTTGTCGTCGTTTTGGCAATGTTTGCCATAAAATCTAATTGGTGTTGACCAATCAATTATATAAATTCGGTAGGTAGTTAATTTGCATCGTACAAGAGCAATTCAACGGGCAATGAGCCTCCTTAGCGATTGATCCCTCCACGTCCCCTCGCCCTCGTCATCTGACCGTGGTTCAAAATTACGTGGTGTTGTCCTCGCATCATTGCCTAATGGGGATTGATCCCGGACCGTCGTCAATAGCCCGTTGCGTTGCACCCGTACGATGCAAACTCAACTACCTACCTACCTTTGTAGTTTCCCCACGAATAGGCCGACCAACCGGTATAGTGGTTAAGGTGTTAGCCATAGATCTGAAGGTTCCTGGTTCGAATCCGGGTCCGGGCATGGATGTTTGTAAACGTATGGTGTAGAGGCGGCTGGTGCACCTTAAATCTGTCGTGGTCGAAAGTCTTCACGTTGGGTTGGTGTGAAAGTTTGGAGAGTGGGGTGCCAGCTCAGGTGTTACCTCGTCATCTGACTGTGGTTCAAAATGACGAGGCGTTGTCCTCGGATCTTTCCCTTAAGGGATTGATACCGGACCGTCGTCAATAGCCCGTTGTGTTGCTTTAGTACGACGTTATTTAAAAATTACCTATTATTACCCCACGAATAGTCCGGGGACAGGTAGCTGTTTGATTAATTCACACTAGAACAACAGAACGGGCCATTGATGACGGTTCGGGATCATACCGGAAAGGAGAGATCCGAGGACAATACCACGTCATTTTGAACCATTGTCGGAAGACGTCAATGAAATGGAAATTTAGCGATGGAATAAATGAAACGTCTGTTGGCCAACCTGTTGCGCAAGCCAGTGTTAAAAGACGTCGGTTGCATAGCACGTTTCTAAACCCGAACGCGGCAAACGCTATCGTATAAAAGGGGGGATACAAGAACAAAGCCGACAGCAATGCTCACTTACCTTAAATAACAGAATCCGGGAAAGGGAGCAGGGATTAATCCGTGATCACAGAACAGCGCTCGACGAATGCCGGGAACGAACACAACAATGCGTACTCCTTCGTTAGGCAGAAGAAAAAGTTGCCATACCTGTTGACTCAGTGCAGCGAACGGGGCGACCTCTAACGGTTTGCGTAACTTTTTCGCGGAAAGCGACGTCACGGCGGCATTCTTCCCTGCGGCCCTTGTGGAACGTTTTTTCTTTCACTTGGAGGAAGGTGGCTCGGCCGTCTGGAATACCAAACAGGCGGGAGAAATCATTTTAATGAAAAAGGAGTTCAAGGCAAAGGTCGCAATCGGCTCTCGATTTCTTCAGTTCGATTCAATCTATTCTTGGATGTTTTGGAACCACGAGCGAAACTTCGTGGGCAAATATGACTCCCTGTCCATAATATAATTTTCGAAACAAATTAGTTGGTTTGAAAAAAAAGGTGTTTAAAAAAAGTCTATGTGGAAAGGTGTGTAGGCCGAAAGGTTTGTGTGTGATCTGACAAAGATTGATTGGTAGGGGTTTTGTGGTGCCATATTATACTGAGCTGCACCAAACACAAAGCAGACAATGTCAAGTAATTATAAAAAGAAAGGATGGCGATAAGTAGAGAAAGATCGCTAGGGCGACCCCATGTTCACCAAAGGCAGTACATGGGAACCGTGAAGCCCGTACACCCCTGTAGATGTGCCCCTGTAGATGATGACGTATATGAAATTAGAAATAAAACACGCTATTTGGTAACACGTCAATTGAGTGGGGTACCAGCTCAGGAAAAGCCTCGTCATCTGAGCGTGGTTCAAAATGACGTGGTGTTGTCCTTGGTTTTTTCCCTTATGGATTGATCCCGGACCGTCGTCAATAGCCCATTGTGTTACTCTCTAGTACGACGTTCATTAAAAATTATCAAAAAAATACTACGTCAATTTTAATTTATAGTACACTCTATAACAAAAAAATCGACCCACCAAGAAGGAGTTGTCCGATGGAGACAAAAATTGGTGGATAGGAAAATTATATACAGAATAGAAAATGATTAAAATTTCAGAACAATTGAATGATTTATTTCAGAGTTATAGTAACTAGCTCAATAAGGTGTTGACCCGCCTCTAGCCTGGATGCAAGCTGCCACACGGCGTGGCATAGACCGATAAAGCTCCCGGATGGTCTCCTGCGGTATTTCTTGCCAAATTTGCTCCAATTGTCGGACTACGTCATCAACATTCCCTACCGGATGCAGTTGCCTTCCCATCATATCCCAGACATGCTCGATGGGAGAGAGATCTGGTGATCTGGCTGGCCAAGGAAGTGTTTGACAAGCTTGAAGACAGTTCATAACAACACGTGCCATATGTGGTCTGGCATTGTCTTGCTGAAAAATAAGCCCAGGGTACTGCGAAAGGAACGGTAGCAAAACATGTCTCAGAATGTCGTCAACATACCGCTGTACAGTAAGTGTACCTCTAATGACGACCAAAGGGGTCCGGCTATCAAGGGAAATGGCACCCCAGACCATAACTCCTTGTTGAGGGCCCGTGTGGCGTGCAATAGTGAAAGCAGGGTCGTCATGCTGCCCTGGGTGTCTCCAGACACGTCTTCGATGATTGTCAGGACACAGTTGGAAGCGGGATTCGTCGCTAAAGACTATACGTCCCCAGTCAGCATCTTTCCAGCCTGATCGAACCAAGCACCACTGTAATCAGGGCCGGCCCCAGGGTAGGGCGATCCGGCCGCCCGGAGCGCAATGATCTAGGGGCGCCAAAATCATGGAAAATGAAAATAAACTGATAAAAAAAATTAAGTTACAGGCTTTTATAAAATGCACTAAAACTAAAAAGTAAAGAATATTTTTTTGTCATTCTGATATCATATCAATAAATTATTTTTCATAATATTGCATTGTCATCGGACCCTTGTAAGTATACCAAATTTCTTTGAAATCGGTTCACGGGAATTTTCTCAAAAACGCGTTGCAAGATTTGACTGATCGTTGACAAGATTAAGAGGCGGCAGGCAGAATTTATCATTTTTATTTATTCGCACATAATTCAAATAATATCATATATATTTAAACATTAAGGCAAAATCTAGTTGAATTCAATTCAACATGACAAAACCACTCAGCCACCGCCTTTCAAGAATTGACAAATTTTTCGGCCCGTGGCAACACGAGTGTACAGGAAACAACAATTTTGAAACCAAGCGAAACAAGATCTAACAGCCCTTTTCAACTGCATATAAAAAGGAAGTAGACTTAAAACAATGCATTATTTGCCACTAGACTTCGGCTGGTGCGAAATAAAATAGTTTGTTTAAATTGTTAGGGGGGGGGGGCAAAAAAGCTTTAAAAAAGTGCTTGTGCAAATTGTCCAGTGCGTTTGGCTTCTGTGAAGGTAAGTGTTTTAATTTTTGTTTTTATTTTTAAAAACTAATAAAATCCATCAGACATAAGCCAAAAAAAGGGTGGGGGGGTAGATTTCAAAAATTAGAGTTTATATCAAAACATGGTTTGTGTGGTATCAAATGAAAGGTAATTGAGTCTGGAGTTGAATGAAATACATTTTTTTTAAGTCAGTGACGCATAAGGGGGGGGGGGATTTTGAAAATTAAAGTTTAAATCAAATCATGGCTTGTGTGGTATCGAATGAAAGGTAATTGAGTCTGAAGTTGAATAAAATACGTTTTTTTAAGCCACTGGCGCACAAGTGGGGGATTTCAGAAATTATAATTTAAATTAAATCATGGCTTTTTTTATATCAGTATTATCTTTTATTTTAATTAATTTGTTCCAGAATTCCTACGTAATTAACTATTTACTTACCATGACAAAGCAAGAGGTATGTATGCAGGGCCGGTCCGAGAGAAATTTATTGCAGATGCGAGATGATGATTTGGCACCCCTCCATTTCAAAGATTCGCCGCGTATTGTTTCCCTTACTCCATAGAATAACTCACTGTTAAATTAATCTATTTCATTACAAAAATGCGAACTTTATATTGACAGATTTTTTTTTCTGCTAGGCCTTCACAAGCTAATGGATTTTGTGACATTAAACACATCCATTGTACTTAATAGTAGTTACGCCATACTGATTGGTTTACAAAAAAGTCAACGGTACTTCTTCATTTCGAAATTATTTAATACAGTAAATTCAACATTACATTAACATTACAGCTTAATATGTACAGTCACGGGAAAAAATAAGATCCACCTCCTTTATTTCGAACACTTTTCAAACTAGAGCAAATTCCAAAGTTATCATTCAATAGAATTACGTCCTCTTCGAATTAAAATCCGAAACAATTGCATAAGGGGACATTTTCATATCAAATTTTGAACAAATAGCGAGATTTTTAATGGAAACACCATAATCACACCATTAAACACCATTTAATGGAAACATATAATCAGATTCTGCATCGTTAAATTAATCTAGATCGCTTTTCCTCCGATTAATAGGCATTTTAATTGCACAAGGCTTCTAGATCCTCTTTTTGAAAGATTTAAAACTCTTTCCCCCTAATTGCCATATTTTTGCATTTGTTTATAAAAAAATACCTATGGCTTATAGTTTGTTTTTTGTATTGGTGTCAAAGTTATGGAAGATACCTCCTGCAATACGTTAGCTCAAATTCGTTCGATAGAGGATGAATTTAATGAAATCCTGGTTAAACACAAGATTGCTCTTAAATCTAAAGAAAAATGACTTAACTTGTTTCAAGACGATAAACAGATCGCGGTCACACAGGAATCCGATCTTAAAGGTCACAAATGTGCCTTGGAAGAAAGAAAGCTGTAAAGAGAAGAATTTTCTAAAATTATCGTCAATCCCGATTCATCTTTTGCCTACGGTCCCATTTCTTACGTTCTTCAAGTTAAAAGCCGGGATTTTTAGGATACAAAAAGACGTACCAAAGGTGACAGAACAAGTTCTTATCTTAAAAGATAAGAGCAGCAATAGAGGTGGAGATCAAATTCGTTCTCAATTCAGAAAATCTCTACTTCAGTTTAAAAAAGAGATCCCTGTTAAAAATATTTTCTTGTCCAAGAAACAAGAACTTATAATTAAAGCCCACAAAGAAATCCAAATTTCTCAACTGGAAACTCACATTAGAGTTTAGGAAAACTATAAGCTATCGTGAACCATCCAAAAGAAAGGAAAGCTAATTATTTTTGGAGTCCCGAATTCCATTCGAGATGATCAAGTCATTAATGCCATTAGACAATCGGCCAACATCCCACCACAGGAATCTGTAAAGTTAAGAAAATTGAAAGGACTCGAAGAAAATTCAAACATTGTGGTAGAGTCCACTGTAAAGCGCATACAAGCACTTCTAAAACATCGTACATCGTCATTGATTTCCATTCCCAAAGCATCAGAAAGTATTTCAGTGTGATAAGGTGTTATAATAGGGTAGTCACAAGGTATATGGGGAAAAATTTTTTCCACCCAATCTTCCATGGCACCCCCCCCCCCCTAAAATGTGCCAATAGGCTAGAAACTGTGATTGGCAAAGTTTCATCTCAAATCAACCTGATAATATTAATCCGTGCCTCATTGAGGTTAAAGTTAAGAAAAACAGCGATTTTTAGCAAAAAATCGTAGTTTTTACGCTTTAAAATCGAAACTATTCGTCCTATAAACCTGGTTCTTGTCTAATTTCATAGGAAATTTTACTGACTTGAAGTTTGATATCATCCACTTTTTTTGCTAAAACTGATAGAATGGTATTTAGCATTTTTCAGGTAAGGTCGTAGTGGATATCCTCAAAAGTGAATTTTTATGCAAAGCCCCTAAAAACATTACACTATTCAATTACATCTGCTTTCCAGATTTTGCTTTTGTATTTTTCATTTTGTACATTAAAAAGGCTTTTGTTAGAGGTATTTTTAAAAATAAATCCAACAACATTCAAATTCAAAATGAAGGAATTATGGGTAAAGAAGAGGAAGCAAGGAGTAAAAATTACCTCAAATAGTGTTCAAATGTATTTTATTAATTATATAGTTTAATTATACATCGTTATATTATTATTATTTAAATATACAAATTAAGTGGTAATTACAAATTAGGGTGGTACTGTCTTAGATATTGTAGCTTTTGAAGAGTTCGAAAAAATTTATCTACATTCAGATACTACTTGTAAATGGAACTGCAGTCGTTCTTCGTCTTTCGTCAAAGAGGAATTAAAGTCTTTACTTAATTTTACTCCTCTCTCAGAAGAATCATTAACAACCCTTAAACTGTTTACTATTTTTTTTAGCTTTTAAATAATGTTGATTTTCACACCATACATCGGGATCAGAATTTAAAAAATCTGTATCGATTTCAAATCTCTTAAAATAATTTAGAATTCAAGCAGAAACAAAATAATTAACTTCTTTGTCCAATAATTGAACAACTTTTGGGAGATTGAGTTTTGGTTTTACATCCCTATCATCACAATCATCTTCATCATTTTCTACTTCGGACCTTAATTTTTCAACCATGCTTGTTTTGACATTTTTTCCCAAAGTATCATCGAAAAATGAAAATGCAACTTGCTCCGAGTTCAGATACCACAGATGGTTTATTATTTTAGACAGGGCCTTGTCTACAACCTCTTTATCAATTTTCCTGTATCTAACTAAAGATTTTAATAATTGTAGGTCTAGGTTGGGGGCCAAAGTGGGTTTGTAGGCATTGAACCATGCTTTTACATAAATATTGACTATAAATAAACAAATATATGCAATACCTTTTCTTTCTAAATCAGTTAACGAAAATTGATGCCTGAAAACATGTATTTTAAGAGAATAAATGGCAATTGCCATCCATCTGGCGTGATGAATAGCACCAGGTAATCTAAAAGTAATGTCTTATTGAGGAAGACGCCCTAAATGAATTAAGCAAAGTTGGATGAATTCTTTATAATCATCAATGGGCTGTCGGTTTTTTAATTGTTCAAAAATAAAACTTGAAATTTGGTCTGGATAGCTTATTTTATTTCTAATATTTTCATCTTCTATACCTGTTTGTATTTCTTCTTGTCTAGCATAGACCACCGAGTCTGGAATTTTCGAAAAATATTTGGCTGAGGACCAGTGGATGCCCATTTTGCAATTAAAATCGGCTTTGTAAGCAACTTCTAAAACATGGTGGCGACATGCTAAATTCAGAAAGTTTTTCTCTAATAACTACCCTAGCAAAACGCAGGTAGGTTCCCCTAAGGTGACCAGTATTTACTGCCGATTTATCAAAACATAATGCCTGGATTTTCCCAACTGCCCCCCCCCACACACACTGCTCAACTGCTGATGGTACAGCTTTTGCCTGAATTATCCTCGTACTATTTTCAAGAATTGGAACACCTATCAACTGTTCTTCATCGCCACATGTAATCAAAATCGCTATCCGCTTCACATTTTCTTCACTCAACAAATCTGGAAGCAATTTCCCAACCCAGTGCACAACAGCTCCCTGTAAATCGGAATTTCTAAATCTATTTTTGATGAGATCAGTAGCGGAGTCGTATGACACTTCTACCTAGAATTAAATTCTGTGGGTCATGGCCTAATGCCTGAAAAATGCTAAATACCACTCACAAGTTGTATCTGAAGTACTTTAACAAGTGGTATCTGAATGTAGGCACATTTTTCAAGACTCTTAAAAAGTTACAATATCTAAGGCATTACCACCTTAATTTGTAATTACCATCTAATTTGTATTTTTAAATAATAATAATGTAATGATGTATAATTTAACATTATAATTAGTAAATACATTTGAACACTATTTGTTGCCATTTTTACTCCTTGCTTCCTCTTCTTTACCCCTAATTCCTTCATTTTGAATTTGAATGTTGTTGGATTTATTTTTGAAAATACCTCTAACAAAAGCTTTTTTAATGTACAAAATGAAAAATACAAAAGCAAAATCTGGAAAGCAGATGTAATTGAATAGTGTAATGTTTTTAGGGGCTTTGCATAAAAATTCACTTTTGAGGATATCCACTACGATCTTACCTGAAAAATGCTAAATACCATTCTATCAGTTTTAGCATAAAAAGTGGATGATATCAAACTTCAAGTCAATAAAATTTCCTATGAAATAAGACAAGAACCAGGTTTCTAGGACGAATAGTTTCAATTTTAAAGAGTAAAAACTACGATTTTTTGCTAAAAATCGCTGTTTTTCTTAATTTTAACCTCAATGAGGCACGGGTTAATATTATCAGAATGAGCTAAAACTTTGCCAATCACATTTTCTAGGTGCCCGGTAGAAATTCGAAAATTGATTTTTTGTGACCACCCTAGTGTTATAACTGCCAGGAAATTGGTCACCTTAGTTATAACTGCCAGAATAAACAAACTTGCTACAGGTGCGGAGAACATCACATAGAAAAAGACTGCGAAGCAGAAAAGAATTGCATTAACTGCATAATTTCTAACCAAAAAAGAGACACAAACTTCCACACAGGACACTGTAGTAACGAGAGTCAATGTCCGACTTATCAAAGTGCTCTGAAACATCTAAAACTTAACAATTCCCTAGGAACATGGCTAGAAACAAGAAATTCGACTTTACGAATCCTAGGAACACAAGAGACAAACTATGCAAGAGTCAATGCTTAAAGACACTTCACTTTGCTCAATACAGCCTTCGAAAAAACAGCATTGCGACTGCCGCAGAAAGCGTTGACATTATATAGAACTAAAAACTGATATCGCTCTCCTTCAAGAAGCTTACGTAAAATCAAATAACCTCCCAGGATTTTCTAACCATTGGAAGATTTTAAATTCCACTTCCAACTTGGCAACAATTGCTATAAATACGAAGACTATTAAACCAATAGTCACCACAATAGACACGAATTTAGTCATAATTAAAACTCAATGGAATAACACTTGCTTGTATATAGGATCCGTTTACGCTCCTCCATCCCAAGATATCGAAGAAACACTAACGGAAATTTCAGCATCAGATGTTCTGGAAGCAGAAAATATTGTTCTAGCAAGTGACTGGAACACTCACAGCCCAGTTTGGGGTTATCGAACCGACATCAGAGGAAGGACACTCATTGATTTTGCTGCAGCCAACCATCTTTTCCCATGCAACAGCGAAGGCTGCGAACAAACCTTCGAGGCAGACCAGGGAGTGGGCTGGTTAGACATTACCTTTTCCACTGCGGGAATGCTGAATTACATAAATAACTGGGAAGTAAACAAGCGAGAATCTATCAGTGATCACAAGCTAATCACGTTTGAAGTCGAAAATAGCCATGCTACGCTACACATGACAACACCTACATTTAAAACTAAATTTGGAGGTCATCACCATTTATTCAAGTTAATTAAGGATAGGAAGAAAACTTTTTGGGAAAATTTAAAGACAGTTAGCAACACAGAAGAGTTAGACCTATTTGCTAATGATTTTTTGGAAATCATAACTCAGCCTGTAGAGATACTTATAAAATCTTAAGAACTTGCATAAATTCCACCCCTAAATGGTGGAACCTTGATTTACTAGTGATGAAGAAAAAAATCAGAGCACTTCGAAGACGTAGTCAGAAAGAAACTGGAGAGTAAAGATAGAAATGGAAACAAGTTTATAAGAAAGAAAAAGCTCTTTACAAAAGACAAATTACAGAAACTAAGGAAACCACGTGGAAAAAGTTCTGCACGGAAACTAACCAAACTTTTGGTAAAACATTTAAATTAGCCACCCAAAAAATCTTTAAACCCGCCATTCTCTACGACGCATCATCAGACCACTACAGTACCATTACAGATGATATCTTACATAAACTCGAAGATATTTCCCCAAATGATGATACTTCCACAGATAAAACGCACCATATTTCCATGAGACAAAATGCTGATAATATCAAGACGAACCCATGTTTTAATCGAGAAAATAGAGATGACTCTCCTTTCTCCATGGAATAATTGAAAGAAGCTATTAAGAGAACACCCCATAACAAGGCTCCTGGTCTTGACGGTATTGATGGAAAAATTCAAGATATTGTCTACCATGCTATCCCCAATATCAGCTCGGAACTCTACAATACCTGTCTTCGACTCAAACATTTCCCAAAGTGCTTCAAAAAGGGTGAGGTCATTTTAATCAACAAACCTGGACGAGACCCTCGAAACCTAAGATCCTTTACACCCATTTGTCTTCTAACTGTCTTGGGAAAGACATTGGAGAGATTATTGCAATCAAGAATAAATCATCACCTGAAGACAAAGAATGTGATGAACGTAAATCAATACGGCTTTCAAGAAGGTAAATCAACAGATCATGCCCTAAGCAATCTTATGAAAATCATTGGTAAAAATTTTAAGTCTAAGAAGTACACCGCTGTCATCTCCATTGATATAGAAGGCGCATTTGATAACGTATGGTGGCCCTCCCTTATTAACGAGCTTTTAAAAACAATTTCCACGTAACATCCTCCAGATCCTGTGCAGCTATCTTCAAGACAGAGAAATATTCTTCAAGTACGAAGATATTCAAGGCACAAAGAAACTACAAAAAGGTAGCCCTCAAGGTTCTTGCCTGAGCCCTATTTTATGGAATATAATTGCCGACAAGATCTTGAGTATGGATTGGGGTCCCCATATTCAAACTCAGGCATTTGCAGACGGCTCTACCCGCAGGGAACTTGAAACCTTAGCTCAAGATGCTCTCAACAAGTTTAGCATCAAGATATCTGATGAAAAACTCAACATCTCCTCAGGAAAAACTAAGGCTATGGTTTTCTCTAAGCCAAAACTCAAAAGAAAACCTATCTCCTATCTTTAAATTTGGAAACACTAATGTTCCGATTGTTAAACAATTAAAATATCTGGGAGTCATTATTGATGAACAACTCACATGGATTCCACATGTTAAGTACCTGCGATCAAACGCACTTCTTAAAACTAGGAACATGATGAGATTCACAGCTAAAACTTGGGGCGTGCGTCCTTCAATTCTAAAGACTTGATACACTACAGTAATTGAGAGGGTAGCTTGCTATGCAGCCAGTATATGGGGTTTGAATCCTACTGTAGCGATGATAAACCATCTAAATAGTGTCTAAAGGAGCTTCGCTCTTCTGATCACTCGAGCTTACAGAACGACTTCAACGGCATCTCTTCAGATACTGGCTGGTATTGTGCCCCTGCACCTAGTCGTCCAAAAGGAAGCTGTTGTTTCAAAATTAATGAAACTTCAAGAAAACGTTAAGCTATATGATCAATGGTTTATCTGCACTGATTATGAACAAAAATGTTTTTCTTCAACCCACCCAATCCACTCAAGTCTTCAATCAATTATTGGAACACCCTCTCCCAGCATCACAACATCTATCTATACAGATGGCTCGAAAACTCCCAAAGGTGTTGGCAGCGCATATGTACTTTTTAAGGATTCCAAAATCTCTCATAGTTGGGCTAGTACCCTACATCATTGAAATTCTGTACACCAAGCTGAACTGCTTGCCCTTAAGGAAGCACAGAATAAAATAGCAGCCAATATCATGACAGACAGTGTATCAAGTATCGCCGCTATTGGTAGTCTCTTCTCCCACAACCAGATCGTCAATGAGGTCAAGGTAAACCTGCTGGAAGTCACTGAAATACCCTAAAACATCTCATGGGTTAAAGCACACGCTGGCATCGAGGGAAATGAACAAGCAGACCTACTTTCGAAATCTGCAGCAAATGGGATCTCACACCAAACAACCAGTCTAAAGTGGCCAAGGTGCAAATTATCAAGTTCTATTGATGCATTTAACTTGAACCAATGGCAAGCAGAATAGGATACTTCTACCAAAGGAAGATACACTCATCAATTCTTCACGATGATTTCAACCCACCTAAAATACCAGAACTCAAAGCTGGTACAATTTTTCGCAGGCCATGGACCACTTCCGGCATATCTAGAGCGTTTCCACCTTCGAACTAGTGCGCTGTGTATCTGCGGCCGAGAAGGTGATCCCATCCACAACCTTTTTGACTGTGATCTCACAGGTCAGTGGCATTTGTTGAAACCTTCTCTGTAACACTACTCACATTGGTACCAAAATACTGCCAAGAACCACCACAAAATCCTTAAAGTGATGGAATTTCTCAGCTCCAACTTTGATTACATCTGTGAGAGCTGAAAAGACTAAGTCGAAAGTTCTCAAAATAACTTTGATTTTCTTTCGAAACTTTTATAGATCATTTTGGCTGTCTTTTAAACGTTCTGACTTCTGGATTCAACATTATTATTATTATTACTATTTTTTTAAAATGATTTTATGTTTTGATTTGGTTTTTTCTTTATGTTTATGTCTTTTTTTGTTTTTGTTTTCTCATTTTGTTCTGTGTCAATTTTTCAAACTTTGTCATCCTCTTCTTTTGTCGTTTTGTGCTTACACGTTTTGCCCTTCACTTGCCTTTTACCTTCTGTGTACTTAAATGTTTTATGTATGTATTCTGGATTGTTCAGCTCTCCCTTATCCCCGAATCTCCTCCGTAAGGCGAACTAAACAGCTGACAGCCGCACAGGTGAAATAGTGTCCGCCTACGGCGTCCAATCCAATCCAATAAAAAAATTTCATAAAATAAATTACATGGAAAATTCTAAAGCTTATGACTTTCTATTTTGCTTTACGCGAGGCAAATTCTGTGATTATGTCGTAAAAGTCCATATTTACAGACACCTTTTGTAAATGGATGAAATAACAAGGTTTTCCAAACGTCTTGTCCCATGCTAGACCGGATGTAGTGTTTAATATGTTTCAACTTTCTGTGAAACTGCTCTCGCAAGACGCCGCTAGAACCGGAGTAGTATTAGGGCCACAAAAGCGGGGGAAGTGACGTCACGGCAGACGTAGGAACAAGATGTCCGCCGTTTGGTAATTGGATTTGTTGATAAGGAATTGAGGCTAATTACTGATAAGGAGTTGGGAATGACTACTGATAAGAAAAGGGGTTGACAGTTGTTTACATTTTTGGTGGGTGAGTTGACATCATTTTGTTGCTATGTATTACTATGGTGATGTATGACTAGTAGTGTCATCTGGTGGTGGGATGAGCAAAAATATTATTTGGAATTACAAAAGGATTTTCTTGGATTTGAACCGAGGACCATGGGATCCAAAAGCAGCTATGCTAACCATTGAACTGTAGAGAACTTGTGAGAAAGGGGTGTTTAAATATACTAATTTAGTGTGGTAGAAATGAACTTGTGTATATTTTGGACTGTTGGGAGTTTGGTTTTTATTTCTATTTTGAATAACTAATTTTCAAATTAATTGGGTTGAGGCCCTGAACAACTTGTAGCGTCATACAGTGATTTTTAAAGGATACAAGTTACATTTAAATATATGATTTGGTTTTCTTGCGATGATGTGATTTCTTGTGAAAATGACAGGTACCGCCATCTAGGGTTTTAAACGAATCAATTACTTTTAAAATATTTATTTTTTAGCTGTTAAGGGTTAAAGCCCATATTGGCGTTACCGGAAATTAAAGTACCGACCCACTAGCCAAGGAAGCAGCGACGGGAGAAACCGATTTCACGGTCCTCGCCAAACTACCCAAGAGTCACTCTAAAAACCACGAAGAAGGCAGCCCTGCATAAATGGCAGGAGGACTAGAAACAAGAAGAACCTTCACTTTTCTTCCGAAGATCAACCGCAGGAAAAAACCACGTGGACCCTACCTCACGTCTTTTTACACAGGCCATGGTCCCTTCTCCAGCTATCTAAACAGATTTAAAGTAGCAACATCACGCAACTGCCTCTGCGGACAAATAGGAACCCCAAACCACTAAATTTTCAACTGTCCCCACACGTGTCTTTATCATCTATCACAACCAACAGACGAAAATTACAGGGCATGGGCAATAAACACGGCAAGCAACAACCAAGCACAAGCAAAGATTATACTAATTATGAAGTTCCTATCAGAAAACATCGGCATCCTGATTCCATAAGACTTGCTTACAATTAATTTAAACTATGTTCATCACTTGTTAAAGCTGTTCATCCTATGGCTTTATTATAAATAGCCCTTTTATGTTAACTTTTGCTTTCAACTAACATAACTTTGATGTTTTCTTCTATTTATATTATTATTTTTACATTGCATAACGGGAATGCTCACATGAGACGTTCCCACCATTTAAACAAAGTAATAAGAGTGCTTAAACCTGCCACCCGTTTGGTAATAAGTGGGAGCACTCCTCACGGTCTTAGTTCATTTTCCAAATCAAACTCAACTAGACTAACGATTCCAAAATCGTCATGAAGCAAAAACACACAGCCAAGGGTCCGCCAGAAGCTGTCACGCTCTGTTTTGGTGGGCTCCAACCACTTTTCCGCAGTGTGTCCGCACACAAAAAAAAATGTTTTTTTACCTGTCCCATGAACGAGGGGGTAAGGAGACACCTGCGGTGTCTAATACGGTATTTATTCAACTAATAGCCCGCTATACCAACTGGGCTCCGCCTTCTGCGTGTGAAATATCCAAATGATTCTTTTCTACAGTAAGAAACAATAAAATCGTTCCAAAGGATGCTATTACAGTCCTATGTTTTTCATCACTAAAAAATGTTTTGGTGTAAACAATTTTCCGATATTATTCACTGTTCAACCGTAAATTTAAAAGCACCATCTAAACATCCATTTGACAAATGCTTTACTTCCGTAACAAAGGGTTTTTTGTACGATCGCTATTTTTTTTTTTTATTCGTAAGAACAACTTTGTAACCCAACGCATCTTTCTTTCTTGCAGATCAACTCTTTAACGTGTTGTTTTGCCAAAAACCTTTGAAGAGACTCAGCGAAGTACAAAGACCAAGATGGGGCGCTGCGATAAGAGATGAAATTAAAATGATGGAAGACCGACGGGTTTGGTATCTAGTTGATCCACCAAAAAATGCACCTGTCATTGGAAGTAAGTGGGTTATCAATGTAAAAACAATAAACCTAAGAAATATACAGCCAGATTGCTGGCTCAAGGTTTTAGGCAGACCAGGTGTTGATTTCGTTGAGATATTTTCACTGTTGTAAATTTCACAACTGTGAAATTATTTTTCATATTACCAGTACATTTATGGTAAATTGAAAGAGTCAAGTTACACGAGACAGCCTCCCGGACACATGTTATTAAAGCAAAGTTTGTTTTCCTAATAAGGCAATGGATGGCTTACACCAAAGCGAGATAGAATGGAATCTTCAACTTGATTGTACTTTGAAAGATCTGGGTTTCGAGCGATTAGACTGGTGTAATTGTGTATATAAATCTAAAAATGGCGTTAAAATTATACAATAATGGACCGGACAGCAAGATGTGATGGAATAAGGGAAAGAAAATATGCTTTAATAGGGGGATAGCAACCCTTCTGTGCATACTTTCAACGAGGTTTTGATACACAGCTATAGGTATTTGTGTCCATACCTGCTGCAAGAATGTCGCAGCTTAGCTGTAGATTTCTGACGTGGCTCCCTGATTCGTAAGCGTCGCTCTAACTCGTCCCACAAATGTTCTACGGGATTTAGATCGGGACTCTGAGCAGGCACAGGAAAGACGTTTTACAAAAATGGCTCGATACCACTGCTTGAAAGAGGCTGCAACATAACATGGGGCCTTTTCGTCCTGGAAGTAACATTTATCCATTCCATAAAAATATCAGAGCGTAGAAAAACCTGATAGTCAAAAATATTCATGCAGGCGTCGGCGTTCAATTTACCATGAACAACATGCAAAGGTCCTAGGCCATACCACGAAAAACACCCCCAAACAAGTACACCACCAAGGAAGTTGACAGTTGGAACGATGCAGTCGGGTAACAGACGTTCGCCTGGCATTCGCCAGACCCAAGCACGCCCATCCGATTGGAAGAGCGTCGCTCCATAAAACAGTTTTCCAGTGGTCCACAGTCCAGTTGCAAACACCAAAAGAGCCTGCCGCTTTGTTGGATGCGGTGATGTTTTGTTTGTGTCCGGCAACACATCCGTGGATATTGATGGCGTGCAGTTCTTTCCGCAAAGTATTGCATCGTAACGCCTGTTGAAACTCACTGTTGATGATTGTGGTTCATCCGAACCTCACGCTTCAGGTCAAGTCGATCCCGTTTGGTCAGTTTACGGAAGGCCTCGAAATACCCGGGTGCACTGTGCACATGAAAATAAAATTGTGCACCTAATTTTTTCCAGCTAGGCACACCTGTGCACCTAATTTAAAAACTTAGGTGCACCTGTATTAAAAAATATATTTCGAGGCCTGGTTTACGGGGACGACCAACGTGTACATTCCGTGTCCCAACTCCCGTAATCTTCCACTTCTTCACGTCACCAAAAGTTGACCCTGGCTGTGATTATTCTACCGCAATTGCGCGAATAGACTTGCCACTAGTGACAACCAACTATAACACCTCTTTCAAAGTCACCAAGTTCCTTTCGTTTCGACATATTGTCACAATTTCACACAGAACTAACGACGTTACCACTTCGCGTATCTCATTTAACCTTAACAGGTCACTTGCAAGCACTGGATTTGCATAAAATCCGACATGCAGTCGGATTTTATAGGTCCATGGCTTCAATTAAAAGTGAGTTTAACAGAACTTGGACAGATTAAGTTTTTACTAAATGTAAATTTTGATTCTATTCATGGGTTCAGTGTACTTGCATCAAAACACCTATATTGAAAGATTTATGTCTAAATTTGTGGATTTACCAAAGTCGTTTGTCCAACTTCCGTTTAAAGTAGGTTACGTGCTATGAAATTATTGAAAATTAATTGGTAAAATATCCTTATCTACTCTAATCAGATGTCTGTCTTTTCGTAGATAGAACTAGGCCAGATGTAAGTTCTTCTGTAAATTTAATATCAGTTTTGCAATGGATATACACTCACTGCCAAAAGTTAAACACGAAAAGTAATATGCGAATAAAACGACAAGTACAGCTTTGATTGACCCGAAATGCGACAGGAAAGTAGCAAATAGGTTTGTGCATAAAACAAAAGAAAAAATTAAATACAAAGATGAAAATTATATTGAATTTTCATAAATTATAAGATGAAGTCATATTGGAGTCAAAATGATGTTTAAATCCAAAACAAAACCGACATTAATAGGGTATGTGACCATCCCTCATCTCAAACAAAGTTTACAACGTGTGACCATGCTTTCCATGAGGCCACCACCCCAGAGTCCTGTTATCGCCATTCCTCCTGTAGAACAGTTTGTAACTATGTGAATAGCTGAGGGTGGAAAACGTGCAGACATAGCACGGCCGAGGGCATGTCAAAGATTTTCAATGGGATTAAGATCGGACGAGTACGCCGGCCAAACCATATGCACAATCCCCTCTCCAGGTAGTCGTCGACGATGCTCAGGGGGCATCAGCTCTATGGGCAGTAGCGTTACAAAATCAGGTGGTACCCCGGTGCGAAAAATTTCTTTCGTCACCCCCTCCAATTGAAAGTATTAAAAGAAAAAATAAAATACAATTACACGAGTTATTTTTTTGTATTGAGACAGACATAAGGACTTAGACTTATTTTTTCCAAGCTTCGTTCTCTGCCAATTTTGAAATGACGTCATCAAAATCAATTCCTTTCGTTACTTTGTTTTCAATTGACAAGACAGCTAATGCAGAGAGCAGAGCTTGACACATAGGGGACCCAAGATAACTCTCGATTAATTTTAGCTTTGAAAAACTCATCTCACATGCTACTGAAACGCAAAGTTAACACGATTCTTAAGGCTAAAGTTAGATTTGGTAATTAATTAATTTTTTTAATTAACGCCGTACTAGAGTAACACAACGAGCTATTGACGACGGTCCGGGATCAATTCCCTGAGGGACAGATCCGAGGACAACATCACGCAATTTTAAAACACGGTCAGATGACGAAAAGTTAGATTTCGTACAGAATCTGAAAGTTCATATTCAACAACAAACTCTAAAAATCTTAAGCCCATCTTTTGAAACTTTGGCAGCTTGTAGATGTCTTCTTAGTCGTGGAATCTCCGAAAGGATATCATCTTCAGAAAGTTCCTCATAGTTTACGACTAAGTTTTGTATTAACTGTGGCAGTTCGTCTTCTGAAGTTATAATCAGATTATTGGGCTCGGAAACTGCAAACCGAGCTGTTATACTTTCCATGTCTTCGAGTGTCTATTTCATGATAAAAACCTGTCAATGCACTCCAACATTGATATTTTCGATTCTTCATTCAATGTCACAGGTTCATCTTGAGCCTTTTCTCCAGACATCATTTTCTTCTCACTAAAGGAATGGCCCATCTCTTCACAAGTGTTCGTTGCAAACTGTAGTGCTTTCTTCACGATCTCATTTCTTTTGTCTTATATCTTCAGACTTCTCATTTTGATAACACACTTCTCAAAACTTATCGCATCAATCTGTAGGTATTTTGAGCCTGGTTTACTTCTTCTAAAACACTACTCCCGAAATACAAAAAACATAAAAAGAGAAATCACATACTGCTGGCAAAAGCGTTTGCGCTGCTCCTCTGGCTTCGACAGTTTCTGTGCGATCACAAAGTTCTTCTGTGACATCACAATCTTCTTCAAATTACCATATATACAGGCTTTACAGCTTCGTAGTGAGTAATCCATCTTGTATAAGTCTCTTGACTATACCTCCAACATTAGTTACAAGGATCGTCCATTTCTTTGGAAACTGAGAAAAAGCAGTACACTTTCTAAGCTCCCAAAAGAGGTTACACATTGACATTGTGAAACAGTTTCGAAAGAATGCACTCCACACAGATTAAGAGTGATTTGTACGAGGAACAAATAATGCTTTAGGATTAAGTTTACGAATCCTAGCCTAGACATGTTCTCTTCCGAGAGTTGACACCCCCTAGTACTTATCTTATCCGTCGCAACGTCGATTTCAGCTGCGTTTCATTGCCTTTGTTGACTAAACTTATGTTTTAATACGCATTATTGTTGACTTATTGAAGCGAATTGTCAGATGGAGTTATTGAACTCTTTTTAAGTATATTTTTTCTATCCCCCCCCCTCCTACGCTACTGTCTATGGGGACGAGCATTATCATCCATTTAAACGAAAGAAGGACCAACTGCTGCAGTGTACACAATCCCACAGTTGGTTCTAGAAGACTTCATCTACATACAGGACAGCTGTCACAGAACCCCGTCTATAGAACAGGTCGGTGCGATATCCAAAAGAAATCCCGGCCCAATCATGATGTTCTGGGGCCAATGAAAAAAGTATCTAGTATTGGGTTTGTTCTTTGTGTAGTTTGTTTTAAGTGATTTTTTTCCAGCCAAAGAAAATTACCGGTACCAACCAATTTGTTATTTTAGCATTTTGCTTAAGCTTTTTTTCCTCCATTTTAGCTCTTTTGCTAAAGGAATTTTTTCTCTAGCTTAAACCCTGGTATGGAACCTATCAATATAAATTTATCACACTTTTTTTTTTTACATTTCATGTTATTACCGAATGATTCATGCTTTCAGACCAAAAATTTATATTTAGGCTTTTTAGTAAAAACCACTCTGCAAATTTCATAACAATAGGAAAATTGCAAGTTTGTTTTGAAAGTCCAGTCCTCTTAAAATGAGACATTACCCAGGTAATGTATCTGGTTCCTAAGGAAATGACAGAAAACTAAATAGAGATTCAACACTTTTCAACACATACTTCATAAATAATATTTATTCAATGTACGGAAGCTGTACAGTTATATATTTGAGGGTGAAATTTTAGTTAAAACAAGTTGACTAATATACACAATAGTTAAATATATTTTTACATATACATAAACACTTTATTTTACAACTTGAACAGCATAAATAGTCTTTTCCACTTAAATCACAGTCTTCCAGGTAAACCTTTGCAGCAGCCTCAAAACGAAAAGGAATGGATTTAAAAATGACTCTCCAACAAAACGTTACTTAAAGCTAAAAATAAACAAGAGCTCCAAATGATCACATTAAAGCTCACAGCCTTAACTAATTACAGAATGAAAAAAAAAAAAGATATATTTCTTAAACGTATATAAAAATATTTTGCAGCTTAAGAGGCATGTGAAAAGTCGTGCAACTGTAAGATTTTGTTAAAATGTACAAAAGAGAGCATATAAACAGAATCAACAGACCTGACTTTAAAAAAAGCTTAAAGATATGCAAAGATTTCACTTTGGAAAACTGAGATATTTCCCTTACACATCAGGGTTCGTACATTTTTTTTTGGAAAGGCAAATTTCAGCAATGTTTTAGGGATACTTTAAAAATTTCTAGGAAGTACAACAATTAATTGAAAATTGTAACGACCACTGTAGATTATTGATCACTGCCCATTCATTATAATTATATTTTTCAGTCAAACAAAAAATAGTTTGCAAATATATTTAATTTTTTTTTCAGAATACATTTCACATCTAAAAACATGTTCTTCATAGTGGACTGAGATGTGCCTATTTTTAAAGAGGTTTTGAAACAAATATTAATAATTCTTTTCTGGCATTTTATAAATATATTTGAAAAATAAATTTTTCCAGAAGTCTTTTGCAAATTAAAGTTTTTTAGGGTTCCTGAAAGAAATACAGTTGACTCGCGATACATCACGCCCCAATGCTTATTCCGTGGCGTTAATCACTAAGGGATGATTTGAAGCACCTTATGGATCAGGCATTTGGACAATTTATAGTAAGAATTACAGAGAAAGTAAAACTTTTTCTCAAAGAATACAACTGATGAAAATTTGTAAAAACAGTGCTGGGAAATTTTATTGTGATAAAAAGTTACTAATAGTCAAGGTTGAAAACAACAGCAACTGTGATAATGGTACAAAAGTGGTGACAATTGCATCAAATAAAGCATCATGAATATGCTTATAGTAGAAAAGACAACCACCGTTGTCTCCAATTTCCTAATTGGCTTCAGTTTGCAGATGGTGATTTATTGACATTTAATGCAAAATAGCACCAGTTTAAGATTAAGTCAGTTAATTTTCGCACAAATCATCCATTAAAACTCCTGAAATTGACTTTTTTTGTCGGAACTTGCAATTTAGCCCACACTATTGTTATCTTTTTAATCAGAATCAACATCTCTGCGTATTATAGGAATAAAAAGGCAACATTACACATTAAATCATGTGTTTTCAACTTAAAATTACGTAAAAGTTAAACATAAAATTGATGGAACAACCTTTTAAAATATTACTAAAAAGGTAAAATATTTTTTTAATATGTTGATTCATTCCCATCCTCACTTTAGAGGCACTCAAATCTCTTTAACCAGTCCAGTTTAAGATAGCTACTAGAAACAAGTGGCTTCATGAGCTTCCAGTCCTAAAGAAACTGTTACGGTTTTTCTTTGCTTTCGAAAATTATCGGGGGACCGAGCGACATATCGCGGACAATACAAGTGGTCACTGTAATTCATTGCCAGGAATTATTAGGATTTCCAGGTGTACGTACCCTGATCATTTGAGTTAAACAGAAAAGGAAGTATAATTCTTTTACACTGAGCTACTTGAAAAAAAATCTAATATAAACCATACCACGTTGAGCCAAATTTACTTAACTATGCCTGGGATATTTTCTGGAGTAAACAATTGAGAAATTCCGGGTATTCAGTACCAAACTCAAGAACCACTAACAATAAAAGCAGCCTCTCTTGCATTGAAATTAAGTATCGCAATAGAAACAGTGTAATAATACAAACAAACTTAACAAAATAATACAGTTCATTCAATAAATTAGAGTTTAAAAAAAGATTCACTCAAATACGTTGTAAAGGAACTGTTACTACTCGCATTCGAGTTCGTTTAAATGCGGGAAAAATCTACGGAACCCACGACTTGCATATTAAAGGACAGGAATTTATTTTTACAGCTTTATGTAACAAACCATAGGGCAATTCAGAATAGATATCACATGAATATACATAGGTTACCTACTTTCAGTTTGTCACGTAAGCACACTCTCGACTAGAAGACGCGTTCGAACGAGGGAAAATTGGATTATAGAGGGTTGCATACTTATAAAACTAAATCTAGATATACCAAATTCGGATGGGATGTTTCTGGGATCGTGCTTCCAACGTTATATTATTTTTAAATATTACATTCAAACCTCCAAGAAGCTGCAACGAGATACATCAGTCAAGATCCGGTTGATTTTGCTCAGAGATATCTCGTCGAGGGAACTGCCCCATTACTTCAAGGAGAATGAAGATCCAAGTAGGAAAACAAAATTGTTCCTTGCCTAGAAGTGGTGACAGTATGGAACAGACAGTCACATTAGAGGTCGGTCACCGATCAGAAGTTTGTGACAAGTTAAACGACCAGGAGGGTTCAATATTTAAAATGTACATGCATAATTATGCTGTACATTCCTCGTAAAATATACATAATCAGCAAAATGTCATATTTTCTATATAAACTTACAATCCCCTGCAAATAAACAATACATTCGACATGAAGAAAAATTGGAACACTTTTTCTAATTGGAAGATACTTTCCCGTGACAGAGGGTTACGGAAGCGATAACCTTTTCATCTATTCTGAACACAAGGTTAAGGTGAGTCATGATTTATTGCTCATATATGAAGCTTATCTATGCATAATGCTAAAAGAGACATTGAAAATAAATTTAAACCACAAGACTCATGGAAGGGGCTTTGATGCAAGAACAGAGTGTCTTACGAGATGAGAGGATCCTAAAATGAACCACATTTAAAGCAAATTAAAACATTCCAAGGAAATCACAAAAGGTACGACGCGTTGTAAACGGTTGAATTAAAAAACAGGTATGCGGTGGAATCGACGGTTTGCAGGAGGGTCTAGATCCAACACGGTTGTCCAGGTAACGTACAAAGAATAATTTTTTATCAGTCTTAGTTTAAAAAAATTAGGGAAACTAGAGGAATTCATTCTCAAGACATGACGTCTGCTCTCTTGTCACGCAACTTGCTCAGGCATTTGGTCCGGGCCTTGTTGGCCGCAAGATGGGCAGAGTGCTGGAAGAGAACACATTCAAATTCACTTTTTTTTAAACATAAACACACAAAACATACAAGGAAAAAAACTCAATAGTATATCATGTTCATGAATATAATACCTTTCATGTAAACATTTTCTGAATAGTAAAGAAGTTTGAGACTTAGGGCCATATTTGACCAAGCAGTGATTTGCGGGACTCCTTTCAATAACTACATTGAGTCGTAAAAATGATTGAATAAAAATTAATTAACAAATTACTTCTTGTGCATGTTTAAGAAAAATTGGGGCCTCTTAAAGCGATTTCATTTCTCCCAACCACTGAGAAAAAAATATGGAACATTTTAAGCAATCCCAAAAAAATTATTAAAAGGGAAATAATAAAAAGCACTAAATTAGACAATAGAAAAGTAAAATTGTTTCGAAAAGTATATATTTTATGTTTCTTTCTGTTTTAAATAATCAAAGACTCTGGTTATTCTCTTAAATACCATGCATAAGTATTGACACACCTCAATTCAGAAGAACGAATCAGAAGTCTCATCTAATACTTACTCTTTGCAATTTTGAATTCTTAATACATGGCTTATCATCAATTAAAGGGTCTCCTAGTTCAAAAATGTCTCTCAGTAGCTCATTTTGCTAGAGTTGGGAAGAAAAGAAATAAAGATACACATTCAGAAAACAAAAATGATTTTTATCTCTGAAAGAATAAATTATGTACCACACTTTTACTTCCACTGGTCAAGAACGATTTTGACACAGTATAAGTCAGTTTACAACAACATCACTTATTCAAAACATTCTAGATATCTGTTTTTTAGTTTTTCTTGTGCAGGGAACAGGGCGGTCTTTAGACTGAGTTCACTGAGCTACCCTTTCTTTGAAAAGATGATTTATTTTCGAAACCCTTAGTGAGTAGAATTTTTACCCATTATTTTTTCTCCCAACTGTTGTGCTTCCAAGCCAGATTTCAAACTTCAGTGGGTTGTTTTGGGGTTTAATTAGAATAAGAGTCATACTTGGGCCAATATGCAACAAACACAACGCCAAGCACACAAAAGGCGTATTGAGGGGGACCGGTGTTGACTAATGGGATGAAAGCAGAAAAAGATCACTCAAGTGTCTTGGGAGTGCGCCACCCGTGATTACGGAGGACAATGAACCCTGTGCTCTTAGATATCAGAAATCACCTTAACGCTTTTTTGCGATGCTCTCTATGTAAATGTGTCTTATAAAAATATGAATATATTGAATTGAAATTTCAATAGTGTTTTATTTCTTTTTTGAGAGCTTCAAACAAAGTTAGACACTAGAATTCATCAAAAAGGCAAGATAATCTCTCTGGTTCCACATTAAAAGGATGTAAAACAAAGAAACAAAATGTAGCGTATTTCAAGACCAATACATTAAGTAAGAAAAGCTGTCTCCAGTGAAGATGGAATAGTTTTTAATAACTTAATAAAGCAAGGAGGCACCAGTCCATGAGTTTTTAGCGTCCTAAAAGTTTCTGTTCTGACAATTCGTGAATTGATTATACTATTGGAAACGATATAGACGATTGCAACCCAACAATCAGTACATGATGCAACAGTGGGTCCGAGCTCCAAGCACGTCGTCTGTAAAGCTAACTAAAAGAAGGTGGACTAAACAAACTTGAATAAAATAAACTTTAAACTAAAAACATTTAAATGAAATACAGAACGTTATACTCCGAACAGACTGGGATAACATATAAGCAGTATCAACAACCAAATCGATTACACCCGTCTCTCTCAGCAGATCCACTTGTCTGTGTATGTAGGTTAAGTAATTTGAATCACCTTACATCTTCAACTTCCAATCACAAAAATATATATTGAATTGAAATAGAAGTGAATGAGTGAAAGTTGAAGTGTGTGTAGGTTTGATTATATCCATGTCACGATCAATCGAAGAATATCGAGAGACTTTTAAAGTGTTGTTATTAAATAAATTAATGCTTAAAATGTATACAGTTGCTAAGATATAAAAAGTTAAGGAAGGTGGCGAGAAATTAGCACTTTGCCATAAAATGGCACCAACTTCTAACATCAAACTTGAATGTAATTATTTTTATGTTAATGGTGAAAAGCACTTAACATAACATAGGGGGAAAAATCTGAAGCATTTATAAGTATATATATAAAAAAAGAAGAAAACTACAAATTAAATTATCTTCAGTGACGAACAAATATTTTGGCTAAAGACTATACACTCCCCCTTTTTTTTCTTCTTCTTCTTTGCAATGAAGTAAATTTTCAAATGGTTTTTCATCTTCATATTTTACTGAAAAATAGGCGAAAGAAGCTTGCACATGGAAAACGGAAGTTTCTCTCTTATCAAACATTAGCTACTGCGTGGCCAGCACAGCATTGCACATGACCTTCTTTGTGGCCCGTGACAGTTCTTTTCGTGGGGTTATTTTTTTTTATTAGAATAAATATTAGGTTTTGTTTTTTTAATAATTTGTATACAATAGTCTTAAGGAGAGTTCTTAATCACCAACATTGTACTCTAATAGTCCAGCTGATAAATTTGGAACTTTTAGTTTTCCAACAAATGAAGGGGAGAAGGACTCTTAACAACTCAATTTCCAAAATTTGCATCTATTAGAAGAGGCAAGAAGAATGAACACCTTCTATTCACCTGCAGTTTTTTAGAGTTACGACCTTGTGTCTGGGGTCATCCTTTGCGGTGACAATGGAGAGAAATGCTGGGAACTTTGAGTATGCAAAACCGACCGTCCATTAACATCTTCCATGACCCTTCCCGTTGGAGGTAATTACCGACAGCATTCTTGCTATTTCTAATTGATGGAAGTGAAAAGGACAACCATCCATTGCTGACCATTGGAAAGAATTGCTGACAGCGTCCTTCTTCACATTATGGGAAAATTGCCGATCCTGTCTGATGCGAGTGCTTTTGGGTTTAAATCTACCTCCTACAGTGTACCCATACTATAGAATTGGAATGTCGACGGCAGTGAACCAGCGATCAGAATAAGGGGAGGCCACATCCCAAGTCCTAGATGCCGACGCCTCTGAACCCAATCTGGATACACCGCCCAGAAAGCAATGATGGGCAAATAATAGTGTGTTGTTTTTTCTTGTCATAAGTTTTTTGCTCCTTAAATAATTTTTTAGATATTTTTACATTTTCCTTTTCGACCCGTGAAGCGTCCCCTTGGTAAATTCCTCTAATATGATAACTCCATGTATTGAATCGGCTAGAGTTAGTTAAAAAGGAATTCGAGTAGGTTAACCTATTGCATGAGTTGAAAATATGTTTCATAATATATTTTGACCGACGGGGCATGTTATGTTATAACCTAGAAGTGTTTTTTTTCCTTTGTGTTCTTTTCCCCTTAATGGGTGAAACTAAATTTCACTCTTACATTACAGTCAGTAAGAACCTTTCACATTTTTTTGTTCATAATGCAATGAAATTAAAAGGATTATTGAATCCTAGAATTCAATTCGTAAGTTAAAAGAAATCCACAATAACAAGACAGATTTTTAATGCACACCAGCACCAACGTATATGGCAGTCTTCGATCGGACAGTCTTGAACTCGCAATCCACCGATTGATACTCCATTGCTCTTCCGAACGGTCTACCTCGGCTGAATACTCCCATTAAATTTATAGTGTTAAGAGTACTGTAAATTAAAATTTTACATGATCATTAATGTAACACACGTAGAATATATTCTGCAGTTAGTATACTTAAGTCGTCAAAGTTCTGGATCCCTTGAATGATGACTTTTCAAGGTATGTAAATAACAAACTGGTTTCAGAAAAATATAAGATCAAAATCACCGATTGATTTCTTACCTTCAGATGTAGATTCATTCCAGATCCCAAAATATGACAGAAGGCATCATACTGTCGTTTGTGGCACCAATCCATAATGTAAAAAGTCTCGTCACCCATTTTGACACGTATTTCTAATGGCTTATGTTCCTGCAACAAATACCTAAATTTACCCAACAGAAACATTTTGTAAGTCAAACCAGATCCCTAAACTCATCGAGAGAGCTGAATCGAAAGACACACATACAGGAGAAGTTGGATGCTTTGAGGAATAAGTAGTGATGGGATAAATTCTGACAGGAAACATTGCAAATTAAGCTAATGCTGCTCCGATAAAATACATGACACAGGAACGCAAAGTGTACTTCTAACTGAACTTTAGCCAGCCTGGTAGCCGAGTGATTAGCACTACGGCCGTCCGGCCATTCAACACTCTGGGTCCAGCCATGGATGTCCAATCATGTCAAAAGTAATGGAAATGTTTGTAAGCAAGGACTTAATGATGTAATATTTTCAAAAAATGACCAGCACCAAAACAAGGAAGGTTGCTTATTTTTAGATAATGAAATAATCCTCACTATATCGCTAGTACAATTAATAATAATGTATTGCAGACAGCTGCCAGTTTGATGCTTTGGCAATGGGCAGGAATATCGAATCCGTGGCTTCGTAGAACATATTGCTCTCCAGCAGTTAAGTTATAGAAGTACAATTTCAGGTTTACGACATATTTCAATAGTCGTCTTGACCTTCAGCAACACCAAAACACCATTTTCTCGTGTAAGGAAGAAATTGTGCTTCTTTTAAAAATATTATTGAAAAGAGACTTGGCACTTATTCTATAGCCAATTTAACAAAAATGCAATTTCCCAAAACAAATCCAGAAATTTTACCAAACAAAGATGACTGAAGTCAGCTACTAAATGTTTCATCCATTTCTAAAGGAAGGATTTCTAGCACAAGGACCCTATTTAGTCAAGCTGTCAAATGCATGACAATACTGAGGGATGGGGAAAAAGCTAAAAGCACAAGGGTAAGAGTGGGCAGAGATCCGGACTACTGCGGATTCTCTGTAGTTTCTACAGAAGTGAATTGGGTACTACGGATTATGTAAATCGATAATTTTTTCTACGGACAAATTCTATTTAACTTTTTTTCACAACACATAAATTAGTTTACTTATTTCTGTATTATTTTTCATCATTTTTTGGTAAATGGGAGTGTTTAAATTTAATTATTAAATGTTTTTTATACATAACTAGCCACTGCGTGGCTAGCACGGCGTTGCCCGTGCTGTACTTTGTGGGGTTAGGTGTGTTAATTATGAACGTTTGCCAACCACCGGTGTTTGCTACGCATACCCATTTGGCTTGCTTCGCAAACCAACACGACGGACAACGCCGTGATGCCCTAGTCATTGTGAAATGCGACGAAATTGGAATTGCAAAGTGATCCAATCCGTGTGACGTCACAATCTATTAGAGGGTGGGGTGCCATCTAAGGTGTTGTTATTATTTGACCGTGGTTGAAAATTACACGATATTGTAAAGGTATATTTTACTTATTGGATTTAACTCCGACCCTAGTTATTAGGTAGTTGTGTTGCTTGAGAACGTTAATTAAAAATTACCCAATTTTCTCGGATACTTTCCTTAGGGGATTGATCCTGAACTGTAGTAAATAGCCCGTTGAGTTGCTATAGTACGACGTTAAAAATTACCTGCTACATTTTACCTCACGAAAATATCAGTAATGTTTGCATAACATTGTCGTCATTTTACTGCGTTGTCGCTTTAGTGTAGTTAGACCAACACCAACTTTACCGATTACTGGATATCCTTTAAAAAACTTATTGCCTTTTTAAAAGAATGTTAACTTTTAGTTAGCGTTGATTTTTAATCTTTTATGTAAGTATCTTTTTAGCGTGCTTACTTCATTTTTGGAACTGGATAACGGTTGTGCAATACGTTTGTTATTGTTTGTTTTTTAGACTACGATACTTTGGATTTTGATTTTTAAAGCATATTAACTTTTTGTTTGGATATTTTTTTCAAGGTTTAGCGATATTTATTTCCAATTTTAAATTTAATGTATAACATTATAAAATGAATTTATTATTATATTTTTGTTTTCTTTGGTTTCCTAAAAATGTCCACAGAATTTAAAAGGTCTTTACTGCACTCAGGCCAATCTTGGATTTTAATCATTTATGCAAACTGAGAACATTTATTCTATGTAGTTCTACGCTCACAGGATGATGATGTGCTCTTAGAATTTCAACGTTTTACTGAGAAGCAAAGACATGTAATGTAAAGGGAGAAGCTGATACTAAACAAAAGCATAAAAACAGCCTTTGTTTTAGTTGTATAACAAAACATTGTGGGGCGTACATGAAAAGAGGCCGTTATAGGCGAAAGGCCATAATTTTGTTATTATTTAATGCAATTTTGTGTTTGTTTCAGTGTCTTTTAGAAATAATAGCAATATTTAATTTTGAAAATTTATGCAATATAAAAATTTACAAAAGCATCACCTGTTACTTTTGGTTTTGATATCTTTTTGGAAGTTTAGCGATTTCTGTGTACTTGAGTTTTCGTACAGCAACATTTCCATCGTTCATTAACGCATCTGAATCAAATGCGTCAAATGTGCATACTGTTCCACTGTTGAGTCATGTGATTTAGTCATATGTACAACACCTTCTCCGATTAAATCTCGGAATACATAGCGACAATAAATTGATGGAACATGTCTTTGCTTCTCAGTAAAACGTTGAAATTCTAAGAGCACATCATCATCATCCTGTGAGCGTAGAACTACATAGAATAAATGTTCTTAGTTTGCATAAATGATTAAAATCCAAGATTGGACTGAGTGCAGTAAAGACCTTTTAAATTCTGTGGACATTTTTAGGAAACCAAAGAAAAAAAAAATAATAACGCTTTTCTTTCTATAAGACATCAAAACAAAAATGATAAAAATTTACTATACAAAAACTGAAGTACTGTACAGAAACAAACAAAAGATAGCATAAATGAAACAAACCAGAAATTGCACAAAAGATTAAAAAAAATATCGCTAGACTTTGAAAAAAAATATCCAAATAATCCAAACTAAAAGTGAATATGCTTAAAAAATCAAAATCCAAACTATCGTATTCTAAAAAACAAACAATAACAAACGTATTGCACAACCGTTATTCAGTTCGAAAAATGAAGTAAGCACAATAAAAACATACAAATATAAAAGATTAAAACTTAACTCTAACTAAAAGTTAATATACTTTTAAAAATGCAATACATTTCATAACGTATATTCAGTAATACTAAAAGTGAATATACTTAAAAAATCAAATTCCAAACTACGATAGTCTACAAAAGAAACAATAACAAACGTATTGCACAACCGTTATCCAGTAGCAAAAATGAAGTAAGCACAGTAAAAAAATTGAAACATAAAAGTTGACACTAACTAAAAGTTAATATGCTTTTAAAAAAAGCAATAAATTTAAAAAAGGATATCCAGTAATAGGGCGGCTACACACGCGCAGAAAATACGGATTCATTCAATACCGATCATGACTGTTGCCATTCGGAGGAAAGGGAATAATAATTAAACATCGCATTAAATTAATTTTAAAATTTTCAAGATTAAATTTTAAAAATCGGGGTGGTCTATAAAATTGCAAAAAATTTGTACTACATGTGTGCCAAATTTCATTAGTGTGAATGCCATAAATTCGTCAGGGCACCCCGTATAAACCCGACACACATAAACTTCATTTTATAATAGTAAAGATTCTTTCATACACGAATATGGGTTCTATATAATCTGTTTTCATGTATGATATACATACCTTACTAATTATAAATTACATAATGTGCTGCATGTTTCAAATTTGTAATTAAATATTTAAATTAATGATATATGCGTGTTATTCAAGACTATTTCTAAAAATTTTACTTGACTAAGGAATTTTTTTTAAAACCACGGATTTTCTGCTTTGGTACTACTGAAAACTTCTATTGCAGGTTGACATCTCTGGGTAGGTGAGGGCAAGACAAAAGTGAGGACAGATCACTCGGATACCTCAGTTGTATTGCTCAAACACACATAGAGTAAAAAATATGGAACCATGAGTAGAAATTAATGGGACCCAGTGTGAAATTGAGGCGTAGCGGAGCGGCTGGAAAACTCACCTCGATGGTATGGAGGATCTCTCGAAAACTGGAACGTTGTTGCCTGCGGTCTTTCTTGGCTCTAAATTTTTGACTGTCAGTTGATAGACCTCTCAACTTCTCACATAAGGTATCAATGTCATAACCTTCAAAGTCCTGCAAAAGAGTAATCTCGTTTAAATTTATCTGGAATATACTGAAACAGTCTTGCCATTTGGTATACCTCAACATGCAATGATGTAAGTTACACAGGTCATGATGGTCACCAGGGTTCTTATTTTTAGAATTAAGCACCTTCAACACTTAAGGGTTAAATAATGCATTTATGACCTAAAATACTAAAATTATTCTTAAAAAAAAAAAAAAAAAAAAGGATTTTCATAAATACACACAAAAACTACTCTATGTTGCTGTTACATGCTTGACAGAATTCCCTGCTTTAGCATAACCGATTAGATACTATATTTTTGGTAAAGCAAAATAAATTTCTCCCTAAAGAAGAAAAATTCAGAAAAATTTGGGAAGTTCGAAAGATAATCTTGGGGGGAAAAAGAACCACCTCCTTTATTTTGAGCACTATCGAAACTAGAGAAAATTTAAAGGTATCATATAATAGGGAAATACATCCCATACAAATTTAGAACAACTGCATAAGGGGACATCTTCATATCAAATTTTAAATCAATCAAACAATAAAATTTCAAATAGAAACGCCATGTTTTGAAACCACAATCAGATTCTGCATCATTAAATTGGTCTAAATATGAAATTTCATGACTCTTTACTACCTTTATATCCTGAGATATTCAATCCTAAAGTTAGTATCAATTTCAGGGATCTTCTCGACATAGAAATTCGCTATTTGTAGATTGAGATTAATCGTAGCTATAGCTACCCCAGGGTGTCTACCAAATTTTGGAACCTTAATTTCGTGACTTTTTCATGACCTGGTACTAACAAATTTCATGACCTTAGCTTTTAAATTTTTTCTAAGAATTGGAACCATTTTTAGATAGTCATATATGAACCTAATATTTATTTAAAAAAATTATTTTTGTATAGTTGGCCTTCTACTGACAAATATTCAGTTCTTGCAAATCTCCAAAGCTATGCATTTATTTCACATTTAAACATATACAATAAAATTTAAATATCTTGCACTAAGTAACAGAAATGTATAAACTACTACATAAAAAAACCACATACAACATTAACTATGCACTTTTTTCTATATTTTAATAAAACCAAACGCATCCTACACGCCACTAGAGATCTCATCTAATGACTAATCACAAAAAACACTGAATACAACAGCTTGCCTTTACAAATCATTGAGATGCTTTTTGATACTGTCTGCTTCGATGCAGGTAATATGATTTTTTTGAAGTAAGCTCCAATGCCAATGTGATACAATTAAATTTAATGGCATTTCCTAGCACTATTGAAGGAGACAATCACAACACTCCTTTGACAATACGGTTAAGCAATGGTAATTTGTTTAGCATTTTTAAATATAATGTAAGTAAAACTTTCTTGCTATCAGAGCGAAAAGCAAATACGATTATTTCACACCTTTGCAGATTGCTGCAAGAGCAAAATATGAAACCACTAGCTATACACCACATCATTGCATAACATTATGCATACAAAAAAGGTAAAAGTGGTTGATTACTCTGAAATTTTCTTAAAAAAGGTTCTATTTCTAAGGCAACTAACTGATTGCAAGAACAACAGTTTTCCAAGTAAAAGTTCATAATTCAAAAATCTTTGTAGAACTTGAAAATTACTTGAAGCAGGTGGTTTTGATTTAAATGCTTCAACATACTGTTTAAGATATGGATTTACTTTTATGGCTCTTTCAATAACTACACTTTCTATCCACCATATTGAGCATAACTTTAGGGGGAACAAAGTTGAAACAGAATAGAACGCAAAATCTGCTTTTCGAGAAGAAAAATCTTTGAACAAAAAATACAGAAACAGTACGAATACAGTACAAAAGTCCAATCAAGCTTTTTCAGGGCAGTCTTGTACCCTCCATAGACAATATGTAAACATGTATCAACATTGATCAATTTTTCCTCTTACAAATCTTCCTCAGATTTCATAAACTGATAAATAAGACTAAAATCATTCAAGAATATCATGTTTGCATTAGGGCCATCAGTTGAAAGTTGGTAGTGTTTCCTTACAGATAAACCCGATCCAGACATAGTATGGGTAAAGTCACTTCGTAGATCAACAGCCGAGTGTCCCAAAAACGTAGAAATGAGATATTGTGTTTTAACCTGATATATAGTTGAATCCCAATAACAGATTATTACGGCCATTTGGCCCTTCTGTTCTACTTTATTTAAACTTTCGTCTGATGACACACAGTAAAAATCTTATTTAAATCTTGACGAAGGCTGTCTTGAAAATGTGAACCCAATCCATAAGTTATATTATAACATAGCCTAACTTTGTGTATTTTAAACTTTTGTGCAATCATACTACATGGAAACACCTCAGAAAATAAATCACTGGAAAGGCTGGCATGTCTATCAGAAGCACAGCATTTAGATTTGTTTAAATTCCATTATGATTGCTGTTCTTGATACACTTTTGTTTGCTACGGAACAGCTTAAATTATTTGGTTTTGAAGCTACAGGTGGAGAGGACTCTGAATTTTCAGCTATATATACAGGGTTCCCACTCTTTTTTCTAACTAAAAATAAGGACAAAATAAAGACTTAAAACATTGAAGAAACCGTACTGTACAATTTAATACCCGACTTTCGACCAAGTGGGGATGCTTTTACAGATTAGTTATAAGAACACAGTAGCATGTAAAAAATGTAACATTCAAGTCATTTTTTTAAACATTATACGCAAATAATGCCACAAAAAAATTAGATTTTTCAAAACAAGCCCAGTCTGATTTTTACAAAATTCAGAAGTTAATATATGGGCATTTACGTGTACACATATTAGTAATATGCAAGTATATAAACAAATTATAGAATGGAGACTGCAAAAAACAACAACTTTGGATGTGTTTCTTTTGTACCTATTGGCAGTGCATTTGATTTTATAAAAAGTTGAGTTTAATGACAGTGAGTTGACACTAAGCCCGAAGATCGCCACCAAATGGTCTTGGTGTCGCCAGTCTCTCAGCTGCAGTTGCAAGTTTGATTTAGTTTTTTTATTCTTTTCATATTGTTTTGCATTTGCTTTTTAAAGCGTCTTAGGGATAGTGTATGAGCAATTTTCTAGCATATTGCTGATCATGCATAAAAACATCACTTTAAGTTGTCTGGGTCAGGTTCCACCTTAATGACAACCTGATCCACCAACCCTTTCATTTTCGAAAATTTCCTAATTTTTTTTATTTGAAGTATTTTTTTGTTTTTTTAAATTATATGGTTTACTATGTTATGTCTGTAGCTTCAGCCCAGTTATAAATTTTAAATTACTCACACCGGTAATTATTTTATAGACTAGAGGGCTCCGCCCCCTGCTCGCTCACGATCGCCATCCCCGGTTTTGTACTTTCATTTTTGTCAGAAAGAAACATTTCGTCCTTCCATTATTAACAAAACAGAAAAATTAGTGACTTTTTCATGCTTTTCGTGACCATTTTCTGAATTCATGACTGGTAGACACCCTGTACCCGAATTTCAAATTTTAACATTATTTCAAACGTACATTTAACGATATAGAAATTATTATATTTATTACGCAAGTTATTATTATATTAAGTGCACGCGATTTGAGAATTACATTATCATAATTACAATGCAGGTGCAAACTATCTAAGAATTATATCCAAGGTTTGTCAAATGTTTTTTAAACTTTTGGTTGCCCCCTAAGAGTGCAATGAGAAAGATTTGATGTAGCTCAAAAACGAATTACACTGCTCTGCATGAAAAACAGCCCAACACCATTCCTGCTGATTCTTATGTAAAACTAGCCACTGCGTGGCTAGCCCGGCATTGGTTTGATTCAGGCAACAACGTGATATAAGGTATTAAACTGGTGTAAAATTTTCTGCAGATTTCAAATCCGGTGAAGATATATTCAATTTAAAAATTATTTATTTGAAGAAAATCATATTATTTTTAGGTATCAATCTAAAGTAAAATTTTCCGCAGATTTCAAATCCGTTGAAATTTTCAATATATCTTTAGCGATTCCGATTTTACAAGAAAAAGCGTAGCAATCCCAGTCAATAGGTTTTTTTTATTTCTTGCTCTCATTCGCAGAAATGGGACAGGAAATGTAATCTGCACTTTTTTAACGCGATCGGCAAGAAATGCAAGTTGTTTTTATTTTTGGAAAGGGAAAGTTACCGTGACGTCACAACATATTTTTAGGTATGGATCTATGTAAAATTTTCCGCAGATTTCAAATCCGCTGACATTTTTACTCTATCTTTAACGGTCTAGGCGATAGAAAAATAACTAATTGACTCCAGTTAAGAGATTGTTTGTTTTTATCGTCTGGCTGAAAAATTATTCCTCCGATCAAAATAAAAAAAAAGAAATGAAAGTAATAATTTAAGAATATGTGATCACCTCTATGCTGTAGCATTCAATAATGATTAAATTTCATTAAATTCATTTTAAAATCTTCTAGATTGAATTTTAAAACTACCTGTGTGCCAAATCTCAATGCTGTAAGTGCCATAGAATTGTCAGCATTTTATGGCCATGAAAAAAACAAACAGACAAACACTTACTTTTATAATAGTAGAGATGACCTCTTGAATCCCCATTTACCCCCCATCAACCACTGTTTTCTGGGGAGGCCCATGTTTATCACTTTTCGATATACTTTTATGGACATAAATTTGATTTGGAGTGGGGAAAAGGAATATTTTAACCATTAAATTTCTTCTGAGGGACTAGAGAGGTGAAAAGCTCTGAAACATGAACATTTGTAGCATAGAGGGAGATTTGACCCCTTAAATTGTAAAAAAAATCATTAAAATGATTGTTTTTTCACTTATTTTCTACATATTCCAGCCCCTTTTTCCTCCCCCAAATACCCCAACTAATATAAATATATAGCAACAACTTTGGCTAAAATTGGGTGAGGTCCCATATCCCTTGTAAGAAAGTTTGGAAGATTCACTGTACCGTGGTGGCGCTCTCAATAACTCCAGCGTTACGTGGTTTGCACAAGAATTTTCATGCTTTGACAAGTTTAAACCTCAGGGCTCCTAACAGGTTTCAAGGTCAAAAAAGGTGACAAAAGTGGCTAATCAAGTACAAAAAGGTGACAAAAAGTGACTATTCGAGCAAAAGAAGGTAACAAGTAACAAATGCTAAATATATTCAAGTATAAAGATAGAAAATAAAAAGATCCTCCCAAGCTACCCCTATCTTTTCTTTTTCTTTCTTTGGAAGGATATTTTTATTTTCTTCATTTAAAAAGTACATCATTTAAAAATATTAACATAAAATTTAAAAAAAAGAAAGAAAAAAAAAATCGGAATTATGATTTTTTTAATTAGTTTTTTTTTGACACAGCTTGAAGAATTTCTTCCTTTTCTTTGAAATATTATGTCTTAATTTTTTGTTGCTGAAAAAGACTAAAATTAATTTGTCTTTTTCTTCTCAATAGAAGAATGTGCATTTTTTAAAGTCTGTCTTTGCTGACCAGCATCATCTGAGACTTTAGCCGCTCCTTCAATCATTGCCTGAACATGTGCTCCTTCTTTTAATAATTTTCATGCACTATCCAACACCTCATCCCCTTCCTTACGCATAATTTCAAGTTTTCGTTCTTCTATCACCTTTTTTTTCTCTGCTTCCAGTCTATCTTTTTCTTTCCTGTCCTTCTCTAATTTTTCTTGTGCCTTACGTTTTAGATCTTCTAAATAGTCACTGCAAGCTTTATATGCAACCCTTTCCATATCCATTAGCTTTGATGTGATTGACACCAAATAAGGTTAATTGTCAAAATTTGCCAAGCTACTTTTAACCGTCATCAATGCATTGAGTTTGCGTTCTGACATCAGGGCTCCTAACAGGTTTCAAGGTCCAAAAAGGTGACAAATTAAACCAAAAAGTTGACTAATCAAGTAAAAAAAGGTGACAAAAAGTGACTAATTGAGCAAAAAAAAAAGTAACAAATAACAATAATGCTAAACATATTCTAGTATAAAGATAAAAAAAATAAAAAGATCCTCCCAAGCTACCCCTATCTTTTCTTTTTCTTTCTTTGGAAGGATATTTTTATTTTCTTCATTTAAAAATTACATAATTTTAAAATATTAACATAATTTTTTTAAATTGGAATTATGATTTTTTAATTTGTTTATTTTTGACACAACTTGAAGAATTTCATCCTTTTCTTTAAAAAATTATGTCTTAATTTTTTTGTTGAAAAAGACTAAAATTAATTTTGTCTTTTTCTTCTCAATAGAAGAATGTGCTTTTTTTAAAAGTCTGTCTTTGCTGACCAGCATCATCTGAGACTTTAGCGGTTCCTTCAATCATTGCCTGAACAAGTGCTGCTTCCTTTAATAATTTTGAAGCACTATCCAACGGCTCATCCTCTTCCTTACACATAATTTTAAATTATTGTTCTTCTATCACCATTCTTTTCTTTGCCAGCTGCTTTAAATTTTTTTTTCTCTGCCTCCAGTTTATAGTTTTCTTCCAAGTCCATCTCTAAATTTTCTTGTGCCTTACGTTTTATATCTCTCTTTATTAAAAAAAAGTTTCCGCCGCCGCAGGATTGAAAACTGTGCTGTTTAGCTCGATTCTTAGATGGTTTCCCTAGAAAGTTCGGATCAGAAAAATATGAAATTAACATTGTTTGTTCCTTATTGTATTCCCTGGACAATTATTAAGATTTTTTTCCGATGCAGCTATTAGTTTAGGGTTTATTAAGTGTCAAAATTGAAGAAGCGAAATTTCTTTCGCGAGTGAGCAAAACACATACAAATTTTCAGTCTTCAGCCGTGAGTTTTAAAAAAAAAGTACATCTCAACGTAAATTTTTGCAGCTCGTTGAGTATTTTTTTAAATTTCAATTTGGTTCTTGATAATATTTTTTTTGAAATTCGGGAAAAATCGGGACATTTTCGTTACTTTTATTTTTTAACTGTCATATCTATACCTTATTATTATAAGTTTTTAATTTTGAAAATATCACAGTATACCTCAGAATGTACTCTTTCTTACGGTACAATTATTTCTAAAATTGGTTCATAAATAAATTCAATGCAATCAAAAGTTAGTCACAAATTTCATATTTTTTAGTTCGCGGAGAAGGTTTCGCAGTCAGGTGTGGGTTGTATTTTTGACTATCGGGTTTGCCAAATATCAAATTTATCGTAGCAACAATTACATAAAACTATTTATTTTCATTTGGCGAGGAAAATGGCTCGCTTTTTTCACTCTGCTCTCAAGACGGTTTACGGACAAAGTACAGATTGTAAAGTTAGGAGATTAACACGGTTTACTTAAAATTGTACAGGAAAAAAGATGTAGAATGTTTTTTACTGATTCGGCTATTAGTTTAGGGTGCAATAAGTGTAAAGTAAAAAAAAAGTGAAAACACTTGCGAAAGGAGTATTGGTTTGCGAAGCAAACTAAATGGGACTACGTAGCAATCCCTGAGGGTGGTCAAGCATAACTGAAGAGGGGGCGAAGCCCTCGCTGTGACGTCACGGACCGGAAAGTCAACTCAGGATTATACGAATTATTAATTACAGGATTATACGAATTATTAATTACAGGATTATACGAATTATTGCTTTTCCCTGCATCCAAGCGATTTCCGGAGTGAACCAATGATTACGCGGAGTTGCGGATTTTCGATTCTTTAGCGTAGAAACTCTGGAAGTTTCGGAGCACTTGGCAACTCTGCTAATGTCTCGTAGTCTGAAGAAATGGTTCCAGTAAACATCAATATGCTTCATTCTAAATCCTTCTTCCTCAAATTCTCTTGAGTAATTTCAACTCATCCAGTAGTATGTCTGTTGGGACATCCCATAGCATTGCTCTTGCAAATTCTAATACTTGTCGAACACTCTCGCTACTGAGTCTCTCAAGAGGACCAAGCCAGGATAAACTTTTAAGGAGAGATGAACTGAAGGAGGACTTGTTCAAAAGATATTTAACACTGGCACTGTAATGATTCTGAGCCCTTAGAAAAAACAAATTCCTTTCCTTCTCTTTCACACATTCTGTAGCGCTCTAGAAATTTGATCTCCAATCGCAATATCTGCCAGAGGCAACAGTTTCTGAGGACATTATCTTCCAATTTAGCCATTTTCAAACCTCGAATAAATACCTCTTTGTAGATCCTACCCAAAATTGTTCTTGTCAACAATTCAAGTTGAGAATGCAGGGTTTAAGTTTTAGAGGTACCTTTTTCAGAAGAAATTCGGTCACACGATTAAATATACTTGTACTTGATACGACAAATATCACTCCAGCCTTCATAGTTTCTCTTCAAAGTAAATGAACAATATTTTTATTGCCTGATCTTTGTATCATGTTTGGCTTCTTTATTGGAATATAGTCAAGGAAATACTTTCGCACTGCAATCCACTGTTCAAGTAACCTTTCAGCAGCTGGCTTTAGTCTTAGCTACCTGCTTGAACAATGCTTTATGAAATGGTGAGTGGGAAGTTTCAAGTCTTCTTGAATTTGTTTGTATGTTGACCAACGCTTAGGCCACTGATTAAAAAATCGGTGAATAGTTAAAACTAGTTCAGACATATCTTTCCCTAACTCTTTTAAACCTTTAAGAAAAGCCTTAAGTATTGTGTGAATATTACATGTCCCAATGTTAATTAGTTCTTTTTTTTTGGGTAGAAAGAGTAATGAGTCACATTAATAGTTTCTGACTTTCACTAAAAAAACTCAAGAATTTGTAATAATCAACTTCCGATGATAACAGAGAATGATTTTCAATACGTTTGCAACGCTCTTTTAATATTTAACCCTCTGGATACAGAGACGGACGAAATTTTTGCAATCTCTGGTTACAGAGGGGTTTGGAATCTTTCAGATCTCAAGCTCCTGAAGAAACGGCTAAAGTCCATTAAGATTTCCATGCCCTCATTTCTGTGCCACAAAGAGAGCAGCGTGTGAATAGCCTCCGTTCCGTAGACATAAACGTCGGGGTTCTCGATGGGGAGCTTCGAGCGCTTAGAATGTGTGAGAGGTTGATGATGTATCCAATTAAAAACTTGGCCGAGGATACCTTCGAGTGTAAATTATCATACATATAGAAGGTTCCACCGTCCTTTCAGAGTTTACCCTAACGTATCTATACCTTCTAGACCATAATCAGACCCACAATATACCTGGGATCCTCCTGGATTAATGTTGCGTTAATATCAGCTTGATCCATCCGGTCTCTTCACCTCTCCATTCTCGTCTTATTCAAGAATCCGAAAAAAAAAATGGGTCTGTTGAGACCGCTCTCAGATTTGTGTATGGAGGATGTTATCCCCCCTTTTAAGTGACCACTGGCATTGATCACCATTTACGAACTGTCAGTGTCTGACCTCCTGGAGGGTTACTCCTATTGTTCGACTGGTGATATCTATTTTGCGCCAAATGATTTGCCACACAATTCTATGAAAGGAAAAAGTTAGTCGTAAATGCCACTCAAGTTAGGTAATTAGGTAAGAAGTGTCAGACATGCAGATGGCCCTGCTACCCTTAAACTTCGCCGCTTCGTTTTACTGATAGCCTTTTTCTGTGGGAAAATTTCCAGAACTTGCTGCTAATACACCGCGAGCAACATGAAGTATCCTTTTACAATTGAAACGGTACGCTTTTGAATCCATTCTTGCGGTGGAATGTAGCGCGCATTTCGAAATTGAATTCGTACGAACCCTGTTTTTTTTAGAGGAAATGAATTTTTTAACTGTGCACCAAAAATGTTTCTTCTCTAAATAAGATTTAAGAACTTAAAACCCCTGAAAAGGTGACAAAAAATAAAAAGGTGATGTGTTAGGAGCCCTGTGACATTGATGCTCCGTCTACTGTCAAAGCTCTTCCTGAGGCTGAGAAGCCAAGTTCAATGTCAGCACTACCATGAGAAAGTGACAGAGCAGTCTTCACTAGCTTTGACACAACTGGGTACTTAAGATCCACACCACTAATGCAGGGTTATCAACCTTTTCTATGCAGTTTCAAGAGCAATCTCATAAAATTTCAGGAGTTTTGAGGGTGCTTCCGGAGCAACGCGTAAATTAGGACAAAAATAAAATATCTGCATAATTTTTTCTTTAAAAACAGTCATAAAATTCCGTATTAGCACAAATAATTTCTTTTTAGTCTTAAATGTAGATGTACAAAATCCGGAATTTTCAAAAATTTCGAAAAAATAAATATTGGACGTTTTGCTAACCCAAGTTTTTTGGTTTTTCTCACTTGTTTTCCATCTTTCTGACAGTTTTCATAGAACAAGGAGGTAAACCTGGACCTAATTGATGAAACATCGCAAAATAACGGACAAGTTCAGAGTAAATACCACACAGAAAAATTAAGATGATTTGCAAGTAAAATTTCTTGCATTGTTTAAAAAAATTCCTATTTATATATTCTTCCTACTTATACATATGCTATTTTAGTATTGCAAACGCAAAATTCGCGCAGGGGAGGTTAGATTAAGGTTTTTTTAAACAAAATATGCAAATAATCCGAAAAGGCTGAGGACAAGAGGATACTGAATTTTGGACTTTGTACTGCTTTAAGGATAAAAAATTACATGTATACATGAAAGGTTTCATCCTTAAATTATAGAAACTAAATTCTAATACACAATTTCTCTGAAAATGGAAAAATTTTTCCTTTTCATAGAGGAAATTTCCTTTTCCCTGCTTCGAAGCGATTTCCGGAGTGAACCAATGATCACGCGGAGTTCCGATTATTTAGCGTAGAAACTCTGGAATTTCCTGAGCACTTGGCAACTCTGCTAATGTCTCGCAGTCTGAAGAACTGGTTCCAGTAAACATCAATATGCTTCATTCTAAATCGTTCTTCCTCAAATTCTTTTTGGAGTAATTTCCCACTCATCCAGTAGTATGTCTATCGGGACATCCCATAGCATTACTCTTGCAAATTCTAATACTTGTTGAACACTTTCGCCACTGAGAATCTCAAGAGGACCCAAGACAGGATAAACTTTTAAGGAGAGATGAATTAAAAGGAGGACTTCTTCAAAAGATATTTAACACTGGCAATTTAATGATTCTGAGCACTTAGAAAAAATAAATTCCTTTCTTTCACACACACACTTTCTGTAGCAGTCTAGAGATTTTATCTCCAAATCACAATATCTGCCAGAGGCAACAATTTCTGAGGACATATATCTTCCGATTCATCCATTTTCAAATCTCAAATAAATTCCCCTTCGTAGATCCTAACCAAAATTGTTCTTGTCAACAATTCAAATTGAGAATGAAGGTTATGTATTAAAGGTTCCTTTTTCTGAAGAAATTTGGTCACACGATTAAATATACCTGCACTTGATAGGACAAATATCACCTCAGCCTTCATAGTTTCTCTTCTATGTAAATGAACAATTTTTTTTTATAACCTGGTCATTGTATCATGTTTGGCTTCTTTATTGGAATGTAGTCAAGGAAATACTTTAGCATTGCAATCCACTGTTCAAGCACCCTTTCAGCAGCTGGCTTTAGGCTTAGCCACCTGCTTGATGAAATGGTGAGTGGGAAGTTTCAAGTCTTCTTGAATTTGTTTGTATGTTGACCAAAGCTTAGGCCACTAATTAAAAAGTATGTGAATAGTAAAAACTAGTTCAGACACATCTTTCCCTAACTCTTTTAAACCTTTAAGAAAAGCATTATGTATTGTGTGAATATTACATGTCCCAATGTTAATTAGTTCTTTTTTTTGAGTAGAAAGTAATGAGTCATTAATCTTTTTAAAAACTGACTTTCACTAAAAAAAATCAAAAAATAGTAATAATCAACTTTGATGATAACAGAGAATGATTTTCAATATGTTCACAACACACCTTCAATATTTAACCCTCTGGATACAGAGACGGACGAATTTTTTGCATTCACTGGTTATGGAGGGGTTTGGAATCTTTCAGATCTCAAACTCCTGAAGAAATGGCTGAAGTCCATTAAGATTTCCATGCCCTAATTTCTTTGCCACAAAGAGAGCAGTGTGTGAATAGCCTCCGTTCTGTAGACAGGAATGTCTGGGTTCTTGATGGGGAGCTTCGAGCACTTAGAATGTGTGAGAGGTCGATGATCTATCCCTTTAAAAACTTTGTTGAAGACACCTTTGAGTGTAAATTATCATACATATTGAAGATTCCACTGTCCTTTCAGAGTTTACCCACGACGTATCTACACCTTCTAGACATAATCAGACCCACAATAGAAACTGCAACATGTGATGACAAAGGTACTAAACGGATTACCTCTCCTCCTGGGTTAACATTGAGTTAATATCAGCTTGATCCGTCCGGTCTCTTGACCTCACCATTCTCGTCTTATTCCAGAATCCGAGAATAAAATGGGTCTGTTGAGACCATCCTCAAATCTGTGTATGGAGGATGTTATCAACCCCCCCCCCACTTTAAGTGACCACTGGCATTGATTACCATTTACGAGCTGTAAGCGTCTGACCTCCCAGAGGGTTCCTCCTTTTGTTCGACCCTGTCGACCAGTGATATCTATCTTGCGCCAAATGATTTGCCACACAATACTATGAAAGGAAAACGTGAGTCGTAAATGCCACTTACGGTTCTATCACTCAAGTTAGGTAATTAGGTAAGAGGGGTCGGACAAAAAGATGGCCTTGCTTCCCTTAAACTTCGCCACTTCGTTTTACATATAGCCTTTTTCCATGGAAAAATTTCCAGAACTTGCTGCTAATACACCGCGGGCACCGTAAAGTATCCTTTTACAACTGAAACAATATGTTTTTGAATCCATGCTTGCGGTGGAAAGTAATGCGCATTTCGAAATTGAATTCATGCAAATCCTTTTTTTTATAGAGGAAATGAATTTTTTTAACTGTGCAGCAAAAATTTTTCATCTCCAAATAGAATTTAAGAACTTAAAACCCCTGAAAAAGTGACGAAAATGTCAAAAAGGTGACGTGTTAGGAGCCCTGAAACCTGCATTGCTTTTATCACTATAGTTGTGTAACTGTAATCGTTATCTTCCCTCATTACATCTTTAGCGATCATTGAGTCAACATTTAGATATTTTAGGCAGGGGTTCTGTGTTTTAAGGATTGGACTACAATCAGTGAAAGTCATACAAAAGTAACAATCTGTGAGATGACAGTTTTTTAAAAGGATATTTAAAAGACAGTGTTAGCAATGACTCATTTTGAGGGTTGATTGTGTTTTAGGCCATATTTCGTCATGCTAGACAAGACATACAATATCAACCAATGAAATGACAAATACACCAATGAAAGCTTGACTGATACAGAAGAGAGAAAAGCACCCAGGGAAGAATCACACATGCGCCATCCACAACTTGTAGGTTGCGAGCGCAGTATGCATACCCTCTAAGCAATGATGGCATCCACTTTGAGGGAGCAAGTAATCGAGATGAGCTTATTTAAAAGTAATACAATATAAATTGTTTAGAAGAATGAAGGGTCAATTGGCCAGAATATTTACCAAAGTGAAAAAATTCATAAAAGCCAAAAATGACACCAGGGTCTCAACACCTGGTCATCCAAATGAAATCAAAGGTGTAAAGTTACTACTAATAAAAAATATGATTCATGCAAATATTGAGTGCAACCTGAAACATAAACCACTCACCTCTCTGCATTCTCTGGCTAGTTCATAAAATATAGCTAATGTTTCACCAGCTGCTATTCTCAGGTCCACATCAGTACTATCTAAAAGCTGTGGCAATTTTCTTAAGTGGCTGAAAATAAGTACAAAATTAACTGTTTCACTTACACTTGCAGGAAAATAAGGTACACAATACAATTCCGTCTTAAGTAAAGGTTGAGACAACCAAGACATTTTTATATATTTTACAATTCCCATTTTCACATAAAAATTGTTTACAATTGGCAACAAATTTTAAAACATACAAATCCAAGTTACTTTAGAAGTCATTTGCATTTACAGGGTGGCTACAAAAATTGAAGTAAAAAGTTCCCTGAGTTTTCCCTGATTTCGAGAGTATTTTACATGAAATTCCCTGAGTTTCTCCATCCGTTCGCAGAACAATTCTTCGGTAATTATGATAAACTTGAAACTTGATGAACTAAAAAACTATAGACTGATAGATGAATAAAAATAAGATAAGTAAAAACTATTTTTACTGTATTCCATAAGAGACCAAGTAATATAAAGTTATAGATAGAATACTTAATTTTACATTTTTAACTATTTTGATGTGTTTGTAAAAGCAGTCATCAGCCCCTGAATTCGTCAATGGCGCCAGCGCTCGGTACATCTCTACTATTATAAAAGGAAGTGTTTGTCTGTCTGTTCTGCACACAGTGTCTTAACGAATCGATGGCACTTACAATAGTGAAATTTAGCACACATGTGGTCCAAATTTTTTGCAATTTTTCTATCGCGCCCAAATTTTAAAATTTAATCTAAAACATTTTAAAATTAAATAATTGGAATTTAATTATTATTATTTTTCTTAGAATGGCATACGGTATAAAGACATGACATTCTACATTTATTTTTTCCGTTTCCGTTAGATTTTCTCAGCAACAATTTTAGCGGACGAACAAAACAAATAAAGTTTTAACTGGATTTATGTAGTTCTTTTTTCTATCTCCTAGATCGTTAAATGTAGAAGAAAAATTTCAATGGATTTCAAATCTGCGGAAAATTTTACATCAGATCGATACCTAAAAACATGACTTTCTTTGAATAAATAATTTTTAAATTGTAACTTTTATATTTTTTCCAATACGAATTTGGCCGCCGGCGCCGTGAAGAATTCTACTGTCGTGGTTAAAAAGATCAGATTAATTAATTTTGATTTCCTGACCAATGGATTCGAGTTCGTTCGTTCTGGCTCGAACTGGCGTTCTTCGTTGCTTTTTTCTATCTTTGCAATCGTTAAAGATAGAATAAAAATTTCAACGGATTTTAAATTTGCAGAAAATTTCACATTAGATCCATACCTAAAAAATATGATTTTCTTCAAATAAATAATTTTTAAATTGTAACTTTTATATTTTTTCCAATACGAATTTCGCCGCCGAGAAGAAGGATCTTCGTTTGATTCGAGATTCATTCATTTTGAAAATTAACGGATTCGGTTGAAGCAAAAGAAATAATTAAAGTTATGACTGGAGTTCTTCAGTGCTTTTTTCTATCTCAGCGATTGTTTAAAGTAAAATGAAAATATCAACGGATTTCAAATATGCGGAAAATTTTACACCAGATAGATACCTTATACGTTTGATTTTCTTTTAATAAATAATTTTTCAATTAAATATTTATATTTTCATAGGAGATTGTGATGTTACGCTGATTGGATCTCTTCGCAAACGATTTTGGCCGCATTTGACAAAGACGAATCCATCACGAAAAGAACTGTAACGGGCAACGCAAACTTTTCAACAACAAAAAAACCTCAGAGTTCGAAAATTTTCGAAACAAATAATAACTTCTAACACATATGTATTAAAAAACATATGCATAATCTAAATTAGTACTTTTCCGTTAGCCGTGCGCAATTTTGGACTAAAATCAAAATCGGCAATCTAGGTATTTTAGAATTATTTTTTTAATGCTGATTAAATTGGAACCGGATGTTTAACTTTTGCAAGTTTTTCCGTCCGTTAGTATTTTTCAAAGCTACAAGGCACTACGTTCCTATTATTGACATTAGGGAAAGTGGCACAGCTGTAGACTTCGGTTACAGGATTTCCGGCCGTTACAGATTTAATAAAACAGTATACAATGTATACAACTCTTTTTTCTGGAAGTTTACGTAAAAAATACACTTCTCATTTTTGAAATGAAAACAAAATTGGCGACATTTTGATTTTGGTTCCAAGTGGCGCCCGCATGGCTTAAGGAAAAGTATACCAAATGGGTGCCATTTGCAAAACGAAATTCCAACTTTTACCCTGAGTAAAACGAAACTTCCCTGAGTTTTCCCTGATTTTTCCAGAAAATGATTCTTCCCTGAGAAATCCCTGAATTCCCGGTTCTGTCGCCACCCTGATTTATCAAAGTGACAATTCCAAAATCAATTTCATCACTGTTATTCTTATTACACAAAAGGAAGAAATGTAATTTAAGGTCCAGAAAAAGGAAAAATGAACACAACTTTTATATCGCTTACTCCTTTCAACAACGTAATATCTCAAAAAGCGGCGATTTTTAGTTATGTGTGTTTGCAGAATGCCCTGAAAGAGTAGTATATCCTTGCAAGATAGTCATATCTAGAGAGCAGAAGTAATATTACTTTTAATGCATTTTATTCTACTTTTAAACTTTAAATCACTCTCCTGAAAAATCACGTTTTTCGAGATATGACACTGAAAGGAGCGAGCGATGTGTGTTATTCAAAAAATATATTTCTCATACTTTAAAATTACATTTTAAAAGTAAAAAAAATTAAACTTTATGCCTGAAGGTCACTAGATGAAAAGAAAAATGCTGCATTTTTATCACAGTTGAATGTTTTTTTTTTCTGGGAGAAATCTATTGTGTATGAACTACAAGAAGTAGTGTCTATGTTAAGCAATTACATGTGCATAAAAATAAGTTTAACAAACAAAATTTACATTTATATACATTTCAGTTCCTTGAAGTATTTTTTAAAAATTTGGGAAACAAGTAGAACTGAAACAACTAAATTTTTCAAACTATGCAAATCAGTGTAGTGCCTAGAAAGTATTGATTTACGTTCAACATGATGGTATAGAAAAGATAGCAGGGAAAATGTTTGAAAGTTGAAAACAATTAAAACTATTCTTGGGCCTTGTTACATTTAATCTTTAAATAATGAAAGATGATTTAATTAAGTTTAATAAAAACAAATTTCTGGGATACAAACTGGCAAAAATTTGATACAGCAAATAAAAATATAATCAGAATAAAACAGATAAAATATAAAATATAGAATGTCCAAACAAAGAAGGCATTTTTCAAAGACTATAGGAACCCACAGTCCAATTATTGCTTGAACAAGTAGGAGACAATACTTACGTACTACAGAGGGACATGATATAAGGAGGTGAAAGAACAGTCAGAAGGAGGTTCCACCCCAAGAGGGCACTGCTGTGTAGAGCGCTGATCTCGGGTTTATGAGTCGGAATGACCCCATTGCCCTTCAGAAGAGAAGCACTGAACACAGAGTAGAGAGAATCCATTGTTGATTGAATGATCTGTGAGACACATTAAATTAATAACTCATAAAATACAGCACGACACAATGTATTCCAATATTTTTATTTTATAAAATGATAGCAATAATTTCTCTTATATAGTTTTTTCACTAAATTCAAAAGCACTTTAGAAAACCATTTCTAATAAACAAAGAAAAATAAGGTTACATCAAAATTCACCTGGTTGCTACTTACTTCAGCACCTGTACAGGAAATAAAACAGCAGAGTCCAAGAGATGTAGCACACTGAAGTGGAAAAAAGAGAAAACATCAGTAGCACATCAATTCTGAGTTAGCAACAAATGTGTGAAAATAGTACATTTAAGAAACCCACTTCTAGTTAATTCCCATGATAAAAAAAAAATGGAACATCAGAATTATCTCATTTACTTGGATAACAACCAGCAGTCTCATTAATAAGATAATGATATTAAAAAAGTACAAGAACTAGACTTAAAAGAGAAGACCATTAAAACAAAAAGAACAGACATTGGAATGAAAAAGTAATTAATTTAATACCCTATTACTATCTTTTTGCTACAATACGCACTGAATCTAAAGCATTGATTTAAATCTCATTACTTTTTAAATAATTAAGTGTCTGAAATTATACATTTTTAAACAAAATACATTTTACTCCACAGAACCTACCATTGAAAAACTAACACTATATTAAAACTAAATTTGCTATCGAACCCTGTACAGGGAGTAACTTAACAGAACTGTTTGTGTTCGTATATTGCAAATGGAATAAATCCATACCATTTTAAAATAGAAAGCAAATTTATCACAAACATAACATAATTTGACAATCAGATCGCCTTAACAATCGTGACAAGAACTCTTAAACTGAGAAAAAATACTCTCGGAATAACACTAATCCAAAGTACACACATATAAATAAAAATGGAATGTGATATCAATTGATCTGCTCGTCCAATAAGAAAATCAGTAAAAAAAATTAGAATATAGAATAGTTCTGAATAAGAATACAAATTCTGAAAATCCAACACCACTTTTGTGTTTAATTGTGCAAGAGCCATATTTGACCAATTTGCACCAAACACAAGACAGTGTCTAGTAGTTGCGAAAAGAAAGGACGAAGAGAAAAAAAGTAGAGAAAGACCATTTGTGCATCCTGGTGTCGAGAACCCCACGTTACCCAAAGGCAGTAAAACCTCGTAGGAAAAAGAAAAGATCACTAGAATACCTGGGGTTCATGAAACCTGTACACATCTAAAAAAGTGCCACAAGTGAAAAGCAAAGATGACTCGAGTTTTGTGTTCTTGAAGCCTATATGTACCTAAAAGTTGGTTTTGGGTATTATGGCACAAGGGTAATTATTTGGCTAAGCAGCGCCCCACAGAATAAGGACGACACATCGAAAGGTAGGTTTCTGGGTTTTATGGCACAAGGGTCATGTTTGGCCCTGTCAGACACATGACATACCATATCAAGTAATTGACACACAATGGAAGTTTTCCTGACACAGATGAGAAATAAACCCAGGGAGGAATCGAACCTGCGCCTGCAACAAGTCTAAGGTTGCTAGTGCAGTGGACAAACCTAGTAAGGAGGGCCTAGATTGTGCAATCCCATATAGTAAGCAACAACAAGATTTATGGACTTTTCATTGCAGTCAGTAGGAAGACACGCTGAAGAGAAAGAGGAATGGACAACTTACTTGAGCTCTGACAGCAGGGTTGACAGTGGAGTCCAAGAGCAGCAGGGCCAGCAGGGGTTGGAGAGTCTGGAAGACAGTTTCAGCATCCTCCACAGAGCCCAGTTGAGTGCAGATGAGGGCAGCCACAACAGCACCCAGTATCTGTTCCTCCCCTTTACCTTTCCTTAGGCTGCGCTCTACCACATCGCACATCGTCACCTTCCTGAAACACAAATCCGCCTTGTTTCACAAAAGGAGCTTTGTCACAAAGCATAACATGTAAATTATGAGAAGGTCAGTAATAATCATTTTCAGCGGATACTACTACAGTAAAGCCTCAATACCGCGTCTATTTTCTTCAGTCCCGTCAAGCCCTAATAGATATTAATAAAATTAAACCCTCATTTACTCATCACAAATTCAAATGCTACCCTGGATAAATCATCGCTGCAGGAAGGTCTTAAAAAACACAAGGGGTTTGGGTCTAAAGGCATAAGAAACAAAGAGGAACCTGAGGACTGGCAATGATTCTTAATTAAATTTAAAAACATAAATGAAAGTGGATTTCTGACACAGACGACTACATGGATACAGCATTGTACTATGTTCTCAAGCAATCATAATAAATCTAAGTACAAAATATTTGAAAGAAAAGCATGATAGTGCAAGTGGAAATATATAACCATGTACACATATGTCCAAAATTATCTCATTATATTCCATGAAATACCCAATCAATGTAATCCATTTTTGCAGGGAATGTGTGAAAGACGAGCCTAATTAGAACTATCCAATCAAAAGTGTTTAAACAGTTTCTGATATGCAAATCAAAGAGTTACGACATCCGACAGTGAATCAAGCGCTTCGAGAATATGCAAGTGAATTTCTGCAATACAGTGTTTGATTTCAGTGTATTAGGATTTGAAACGTTTGTTATGGCTCCAAAGTATCATTTGAAAGAATCTGTGAAGTGATGCATTATCGACTGTTTAGAAGCAGGGCAGACAATCATGGAAGCAGTGAGATGTGTGAATATTTCGAGGCAGTCTCTGCACTAGGGAAATAATTTTAGAACTCTGGAACTGTTGTAAGGAGGCCTTGACATGGTTGTAAACTTATAACAACTGCTGATCGATATATGGCAATAACTGCCCGCCGTTACAGGAAGTCTACTGCTTGGCAGTTAAGTTCAGAGCTTGCAGCCGCCATGGAAACTGTTGTATCACGGCAATCTGTGACAGAAGGTTTAATGAAAAAGACCTTTGTTCCAGAAAGCCAAGGGCAGTTGAGGGATTGCTTTAAATGGTGAAAAGAACATCAGAACTGGAATCAACAGCAATGGACCTATGTTCTCTTTTTTGATAAATCAAGACTTAGTTTAACATCCGATTCTAAGCATTTTTACATCTGGAAGGAGTCGGGAATGCAAGAAATCTTCCTTCGTACAGTATGGAATGTGATCGTTTTGGTAGTGCAGGTATTTAGTGAATTATGATCGATGGGCGTACACCTCCATACGTTTTCAACGGAGGATCTGTGACTGGCCAGAAATATCGTGACGAGGTCTTAGAATGTTATGTAAGACTTTTCAGAGGTGCATATGGATGTGATTTTTTATTTATGGACGATAATGCTTGTCCTCATAGAGCAAATCTTGTTGATAAATTCCTTGAAAATGAAGCCATTGAGCGAATACTGTGGCCAGCAAAATCTCCTGATCTGAACCCAATAGAGAACTTATGGGACTACCTTGGAAAAGCAGTTGCACAGAGACATCCTTTGCCTAGAGATATAAATGCCCTGAAGAACGCATTGCTGGAGGAGTGGAAGTTAATTCCACAAACTGGTGGTTAGCAACATTATTGCCAGCATAAATGTTGTGATATGTGTGTACAAGTTAGGGGTGATCACATTCCATATTAAATTCACTGCACAATATAGCAACCTATTGTAGTAAGCTTACCTGTCAATGATGAAATCACATATGTACTTTGAACTTAAACTCTTCTTTATGAATTCAAGTGATGCCAGACGTATCTTGAGACTAGAAAGAGACAATAATTCATCAACTAAGAAAGTAATTTATGCACGGCACATCCAGAAAATATCGTTCAACCAATGCTTGTTTAGTGGTTATATTCTTATTTATTAACCCATGCCCAGACACCATTTTCAGAGTTTACTGTTATGCTTTCAACTAATCATGAAGAAATATTTGGAATAGTCTGCCAAACATGAGAACTGCTCCTCCAATGAAGTCTGAATAGAAAAAGACCTTATTGCATATATCCATAGGAAATGCTTGAAATGTCACAGGAGTACTTATCAACAACTAGGAAACATATTTTTCACAAGAGTATTTTTACATTTTTTTTCATAAAAATAATCTTTGACAGGGATTTCCAAGGTAGGTTGGTAGGTTTTGGGTTCTACAGAAGCACAAGGGTCATATTTGGCCAAGCTGTGCCAAGCACAAGGCAGACAATGTCCAGTAATTTTGAAAAGAAAGGATGCAGAAGAAGAGAAAGATCGCTCGGGCATCCTGTGGTCATGACCCACATGCTCTTACCAGAGACAGTAAAACCAGTGGGAAAAGACTAGATCACTAGGGTATCTCGGGTTTGTGAAGCCTGTACGTACCTAAAGAAGATGTACCCAAGAGGGGTTTCAGCACTTGAAAGTAAAAATATTTCACTGGCCTCTTGAGAAAATTAAATGAGGCACATCTGACCCCAGTGATTCTTACTTTTTCCCTTAATATTGGGAATAAAATACTTAGATCTATGTTAAATAGATTATAAAACATTGTAAAACTTCCACTTTATTATTAGTAATAACAATTTAAAATCTAAAACGGAAAAAATTAAATAGTTAATGCTATACAAATTTACTTACAAAAATACTTAAACATTCTTACTCTTATTGTCTATAATGAAGCTACTCTTTAGCAGTTAGCTCAGAAAAGATTTTTTAAATGCCTCATAATTTTAATATCAAGTCATCCTCAACATAATCTTCCTGGTGTTAGTCTCAACGAGATATCTTCTCATCAGCAAACCTGACCAGATCTTGATGGAAGAGATACCTGCCCTTAGAAAACTGACCAGACCATGATCTCATCACTATCATCAAAAACTACGCTGGTAAAATCTCGATGACGAGATATCTAGTCACTAGAAAATTTGGTCACATCTCGTTGGACAAGATATCTTGTTGGATTCACTAAGTAGGTTGAAGTCTATTTTAAATCAATAATGGAATCTTAACTTTTTAGATTCAAAACTTTAGATTTCAGAATATAATAGAATCAGAAAATAATGGAATATTTTACTTAACCTTTGAATTTTTCTAGTTTGGCTAATGAAATACTGTATGTTTATCACAGATATTACTTGGGAAACCACTGTTATGACATTACTTAACGTTATTAAAAAACATCAGCATTCAACAAACATAAAACAATCAAATCAAGACTTTAACCCAATAATCCCTACTCAAAATAAGCAAACTCTGTTTTTCAGCAGTAACCATCACTACCCAGACTTAAGGGAGGGAGGTCTCATGGTGGATTATGGAATAAACCACAAGATTCAAAATCTAAGAAAAACATAGTGGGAATTTCCTGATGCAGCTCATAAGTGTTGTGAGCACCATGTATTACATTTTCGTTAGATCCAACTCTGGGATAATCTAAAAGTCACATGATACTCAGGATATCATTTGTGAACCAACAGAAATTACAATTTACCTTTTCTGAAAAGTGCCTTCAATGGCTTCTTTGAGTTTATCTCCAAAGTCATCAATTGTGACATCTTCATCAGCTTCTATAACTAGAAATAAGGATAAACAGCCAGACATAAAACACCTTTATTTCACATTTGAGTACCAATAAAAGGATTTTTAATTCGGAGCGAAGTTCAAATTTAAAAATGGTTTACATGTTGTAAGTCAGCCCTGATTCCTAAAGGAAATACAGGAAAATGAAAATAAATTAAAACACAAACGATTAGAAACTATCCCATTTTCTAGAGTTGCTTACCACAAACAAAAATTAAACTTCAAATTTTGCAAAAGAACACTGAAACTTATCTCCAACACTAAAAACAGAAGACATGGTCAAATCAGAAAAAATTAAAATTAAATGAAAGAACAATATAGCCTGATGTGACTGCACTGTGTTATGTTTAAAATACAAACTATTCAAAACAAGTTTACAGGGAACACACAGAAATGATTAAAAAGAAAATTCAAAAAGGACTAATCCAATCAAAGGTCAATGACACAGAAATAAAAAAATTTTGGAAACAAAGTGGAAAATTTTAGTTGAAACTTTGCCAGGTTGCCATATCAGAAAAAAAGGTTATCAATGCTTGCGACAAAAAAAAAAAACCCACCTAAAGTATTGCCACTAAGAGCCTTTAAAGTACCTACCTAAAAATTAAGGGTTGTACAAAAAAGTAAATATCTCACTGATGAAATTATATGACAGATGAGTAATGAAAATTTTCTTTCCATAATTTCACTGTATCTCGTGGAATTGGATCGTAGACTGATTAGTGTTGGCCAGAAAGACTACGGAATCTTCTTGAAACATTCTTTTAGTTTAAGTGGAAAGCGAAATTACTCATTTATTCCACATATAACGTTTGTGGATAATCCCAGTACTGCAGTAACAACTTACAATTGCACAACATACAAGTAGTCCTAACTAAGCGTCCTCCAAAACTAAGTTTCTTTCAATTGCAATCCATATACCAAAAATGTAAACAGTGCTTACGTGTCTCATCATCACTGTCAAGTCTGTAGTCAGATAAATTGCTAACACTACTGTTATCCGCAATTGATTCTTCCTCGCTTGGAAAACAGGAGTCTTGTTTATGACGCACAGGTCCACCTGAAAAGAAAATTGAGTTTAAGCATAACATCACTAAAACAAAATTTGTCTATTTTCTGAGGTTTTCTAAAATTTATTTAACAAAAAAAAAAATGCCTCAGTGCATTTAAGTTTCATTAATGTCAAATTTTAACATTAAGGTAGATAATAATCATTGCAATGGAGAAATACAATGGGCTATTTTTAATCTACAGCAACAAAAAGAATACCGAAAAATCGATTTCAGAAAAATCGAAATGGAGAATATCGAAATTGAGATGTTTTGTTTTTTCTAACTAAGTAGTTACCAAGCATTAAAATGATGCAGTTCAGAAAGTTTTCTTTAATTTTTAAAGATGCAAACATCTTCACTTGGAGCCTTTTAAATACTTTTTTGGCTGATTTCTAAAGTATCTTTTGCCAAATAATATGCCAGGCTAAAAAATATCAAAGTTAAAATCGATATAAAGTAAGCAAAGAACACAAACACACTTTTAAACCAGAACTAAAATAGATATTTAAAACTTTAAAAGTTTTGAAAATTTGCTTTTTTAAAACTAATGGCAGTGTATTTACATATTTGAATTATGTCAGAAGAAAAAAAAGTTAACACAGTAGCTGTTTAAAATATCTATCACCCTGTGTACATGTGGTAAACATATATAATGTGGATGGCGCAAAACACTGGATTACCCTAAATCTCTCTCAAATGTAATGGCGTAATGCAATGATAAATGCAGGTAAATAAGAACGAGCAGTCACTTTTCAACAGGGTATGACGATTTAAATTCAAGGGATTTTTATTTTAAAAATCACTAATTTAACTGAATTTTAAGTTTTCTTTCTGTATTAAGTAACTTTTGTAAATTGAATATTATTGTAAAATTGAAAATGATGTAACTATGGTCAAGATACATGCTAAAGAATTAAGTTAAGTAGCCTGAAAAAAAAATAGACGAAGTCACAATCTAAAACTTTTTTGCAGTATCACAAAAGCAATCCAATTGTGCATGTAAATATTTACAATTAAAAACTTATGTGTTTTCATTTTGTTTAGTGAAATTTGTTGGAATTTAATTTGAGAAATTTTATGCCATGACCCCAAGAAATTCTTCACTACTAGCATAACAATTCTGAATTTATGGACTGGAAAACTTAATTCAATCATCTGATTCTTGAGAACATTGACAAAAAATAGATTATGGATTGAAAGGGAGAGCTATTTTGAAGCTTATGATAAATTTTTATTGCAAGCTCAAAATTCCACTCAACAGCCAATCACAGTTTCGTGCCGACAAATATAAAAAGGCAGTCGTATAACAAGCCAGCACTGTCAAGGATTAGAGGAGTTGCATGTAAGTGCTATAAAAAGTGTTCGCAACTTTTGTAGGATTAGTTTTCAATACGGACGTGTTTCTGTCACTTCCACAACAAATACGGACGTGTTTCTGTCACTTCCACAACACAAATAGCACATAGTGAGCGCTGCCATTCTGTGGGATGCCTTCAAGTTGGGCAATCAATCACTCTTATTGCTCTTTTCTTTGCCGTTCATTCCGTCATTTTATGATTATGCAAACAAGCCAAACAGTTGTGCAAACACCTGTGCCCCCCTGCCAAAAGGTTACAACCCCCGTGGTTCATCGATATGTTGCTGTTGTAGCAAAGGGCAAATCTTTCCCAATTAAATAAACATGTCAATGCCATCAAAAAGCAACTCTTGCGAGAATTGCCCCGTAGTTTTTAAATTTACAAATCTATACACATTACGCGTCAAACAAATGAGGCCTTAAAACACACGACACAGTTTTTTAACATATTGGAACCATCTGGACTACTCTCGCACATATTGGAGCACCAATTATGTTTCTCACAAATATCAATCCACCTTCACTGTGCAATGGCACAATCATCACTTCTGATATCCCATTCCAATTTAAAAAACTTCACTTCCCAGTTCGTTTAAGATTCACTGTCAGCATCAACAAGGCACAATCACTGAAAGTCGTAGAACTCTGTCTCATTCAACCGTGTTTCTCCCACGCTCAAGTGTTTGAGATTATTTAATACCTTTTTACTTTTTATAAAGAGATATCACTTACATTTCTTGCCACATATGGTTATTTTAATAAGTGTACATGTATACTCTCTTGAGGAAAAATAATAAAGTAAAAAATTCACATTTTAAAAATTTGTTTTCCTTTTGCACATGGCACAGACTTATTTCATTTCATTTAATTGTTTCTAAAGTTACATTTCACATCTACAAACGTTGCTAATTTTAAAAATTCAGGTCAGCAAAAAAATAATTATCTTTGTACTCAACAAAATAAAAATAAAAATACCTTTTATTTTGGTCTATTAATCTATTTTATTCAAAATTACCTCAACTTACAAAAATATTTCTAATTTTTCTGTTTCCCTATTATATAAGTAATTTGGGGTTAAAATATACTATGTTGCCCAAATCAACACATTTCATTGTTGTGTTCAAAATAAGATACACATTTCAGTTGTAAAATTTAAAAAATAATAAACTCATTTTTTCGGTTTTCAGTAAAAAAAAAGCATGTTTCTCACTCCCTTTCACCATTCAATTTTCTCAACTGCCTTATTCAAAAACTTAAATCTCTTTTTTAATCTTAGAAAATACAATTTTTGCTATTGTAGTAATATATGCATGTGTAAAAGATCGATTTTAAAAATAATACAACAATAAACACAAATTGTGCAAGTTTTTATTACAAATTTCAACCAATTTTAAATTTTAAGAAATTTGTAATTTTTAATTAACATCACACAAAAGCAACATAATTGCCTATTAACGAGGGTCTGGTATCAATTCCCAATTGAGACCCAATTCCCAATTTATTATCGTCGTACTATAGCAACTCAACGTGCTATTTACAACGGTCCGGTATCAATCCCTAAGTAAAAGATCCGAAGCAATTTTTAATTAACGTCGTACAATAGCAACTCAACGGGCTTTTGACTACGGTCCGGGATCAATCGCCTAAGGAAAGTATCCGAGAAAATTGGGTAATTTTTAATTAACGTTCTCAAGCACTACAACTACCTATTAACTAGGGTCGTAGTTAAATCCAATAAGGGAAATATACGTGGACAACCACGGTCATATGATAACATAACACCTCAGCTGGCACCCCACCCTCCAAGTAATTGTGACGTCACACCCATTCACTCTCTTCGCAATTCCAATTTCACAATAACGAGGCCATCACGCCGTTGTCCGTGGTGTTGGTTTGCGGAGCAAACCAAATGGGAATGTGTAGCAAACACCGGTGGTTTACAAACGTTCCCAATAGACACACCTAACCCTACAAAGTACAGCACGGGCAATGCCGTGCTAGCCACGCAGTGGCTAGTAGTACATAAAATTATATGTGATGGATAAAACCAATGTCATGTAAAAAGCTAAAAATATTGGGATGAGGATTCTCTATAATCATGTCTTCTAAAGTCAAGTTATAAGAATTAAAATGTATAAGTCGTTGCCTATTAAAATGAGAACATTCAATTAAAATGTGTTTTACTGTTAGTGGGCAAATGCACAGTAATTACAAATGGGATGATCTTCTCTGAGGAGGAGGTGTCTATGGGTGATCCTAGTATGTCCAATACGGAGACGTGTTAATATGACATTTTGTCTTCATAAAGGTAGTGATTTCCATGGAGTAATATTTCGTTTAATAGCATGGAGTTTGTTCTCCGTTTGTACGTTCCATTCGTTCTGCCATTTGTCTTCTAAAAATTTGTAAATTAAATATTTGAAGTCATGATAAGGAATGGTATGATTAAAATTATTTACGGCCGATTTAGCGGCTTTGTCAACTATTTCATTTCCTGGTATCCCAACATGAGATGAGATGAGATCCAACAAAATACCGAGCTAAAGTTTTTTGAAGAAAGATGATAAATTCTTTTTAATGACTCTAAAACAATGGGATGACTGTCATGATCGGGATGTTTCAATGATTGTAAAACGCTTAACGAATCTGTGAAAATGATATATTTATTATGACAATGATCGGATATATTTTCTAATGCTTTATAGATGGCCATTATTTCAGCGGTAAAAACAGAACATGAAGGATGGAGTTTAAAACTGTGAAGATTATCATTAATAGTGAACACAGCTCCAACATAGTTTGCCTTTTTAGACCCGTCCGTATAAATATGTATAAAATTAGAGTATTGTTCTATATGATTTTGAAAAAGCTGTTTGTAAATAATATCTGAGGTATCTGCTTTATGGAAATTTTGGAACGGGTTTTGGAATTCAAAATAATGATTAAACCAAGGAGAGAAAGCATACAGTTTTTTCTGGGTGACGTCAAGTGAAGAAAGTTCGGATCCATTCAACACGTCCAGCATTCTCAAGTGGAATGTAGGGATGAAGGATGTTTTAGCTTGATAGAGGCGTTTTAAATATGGACTGTGATGAATGGTATGCAATGGGTGATGAGGGAGTGAGGAAATTCTAAAATAATATTCTAAGGACAACAACTGTCGTCTTAAGTCCAGGGAAGGTTCAAAAGATTCTACGTACAAGCCCTGCTCACGGGTGAAGTCCTAAAGGCACCAGAACATAAACGTAAAGCTGTGAGGTGAATAGTGTTCCTCTCCCTGTAGTGCAGAGAATCAAAACTCTGTACAAGGCGGTAACTAGCTACCAGGGTATCCAAATGCATTGGATAAAAGCTCACGTCGGTTTCACTGGTAATGAAGCGGCTGATACCGCGGCTAAAAAGGCCACCGACAAGAGCGAAGTGGAAATACACGTGCAGAGATCGTACTCTACTGTCAGCAACTGCCTCCTGCAGATCTTTATGGATCAATGGAAGTGGCGATGGAGTGGAGACTTGTGGATACTGTGGTCGTAGGAACTGGCACAGGGCGATGCCGCTGTTCCTGCGATCAAGTAGCGACAGGAACCTCCTTAGGTGCCACACGGAAACTAGCGGTGCCGGGACCACTCCCCGGCTGCCCTAGGCCAATACCTGTACGCTAACGAAATAAGGCTATCTGGCGGACGGCAAGGGTCTGCAAGACTCCATAGATGATGGTATCGGTTGCCCACGGTACCGGATAAACAGGATGTTGGGGCAGCCTGCTGTTCCGTTGGGCTACTCAGGAATGCCGATAGGTTCCTAGGAGATGCCTGGGTGTGCGCCTCTGACGCCCCTCGGCACGAATCTATGAAGAAAACTTTTCCGGCTCGAAACGGACCTAAGGTTGACTGATATCTTTGAGCCGGACCACATATCTTCAGCGCACACATTCCGGGGTCGACCACGTCCACGCCCTATCGTGTTCATCCTGGACAGATAAGGGTTTTTCGGACGGCGTGTCACCAGGCCCACTTCTCCATTATCTCATTAGAGGCTTTCCCTAGCTTCGGCTAATCCGCTGTGGGTTTTCAGTAACTCGGTACGGAGGGGTCTGCTTCCATTCGAAGGAAGGAAGGGTTTGAAGAGCAGATTTTCTTGCTGAACCATACACCACGCAGCCGTAATCTAATTTTGATCGTATTAATGCTCTATATATTTTTAAAAGACAAGTTCGATCGGATCCCCATGATAATTTTGATAAAACTCGTAAGATGTTAAGAGCCATTTCGCAACGTTTGCGTAGATTTAAAATATGCGGTTGAAAAGTCAACTTCTTGTCAAATATGATACCTAAAAATTTAAAATTGTCCACAACATTAATTAAAATATATTTGAAAAATATTTCAGGGTCAAGGTGAAGATTTCGTTTTTTGCAAAAATGAACGCATGCAGTTTTGATGGTGAAAAACTGAAACCATTTTCGTTAGTCCAATGTGTGATTTTATTGACTGCCTGTTGGAGTTGTCTCTCTATTAAACGAATGTCTTTAGCTGCGCATGAAATTTGCAGATCGTCAACGTAAATAAGACCCTTAACTGATGGCGGCAATTGAGAAACAATATTGTTGATTTTTAAAATAAATAGAGTCACACTTAAAACACTGCCTTGTGGCACTCCCTCCTCTTGAGTAAAAACATCTGAAAAAATCGATCCAATCCTTACTTTAAAATATCTTTTTTCTAAAAATTTTTGTACAAAAATAGGCAGATTTCCTCTTATGTCATTATTAAAAATATCCTTTAAAATTCCATGTCGCCATGTTCGATCGTAGGCTTTTTCTATATCGAAAAAAATAGAGACGAGATGCTTATATTGGACAAATGCATTTCTAATTTCAGTCTCGAGAGCGACGAAATTGTCGATATGGGATCGGCTTTTTCTGAAACCAATTTGGAGTGGAGAGACATTTATCCTTTTCTAAAATATATATTAACCTCGAATTGACCATTCTCCACAAAATTTTGCGTAAGCAGCTTGTCAGGGCTATTGGACGGTAGTTGGAAGGGTTCTTGGGGTCTTTATTTGGTTTCAGGATGGGTATTATGGTAGTATATCTCCATGACTGCAGAAAGGTGTGCTTGTTCCAAATTCTGTTATAAAATTTCAGGAGATTATTTAGAGAACTATTTGAGCATAACGTAACTAATATTATCTGGGCCAGGACTTGATTTGTGAACTGAGGATAGAGCCTTCGTCAATTCATAAAAAGTAAAATCACAATTATAAGATAATATACGGTTTGCAGTAAAATTAACTGATGCAACTTTAATTTTTTTTAAACTTTCAGTGTAGTTGTTGGAGCTGGATATTTCCGAAAGACATGAAGCAATTGTGTTTGCTATGTCTTTGGGTGCCGATAGTATTTGGTTGTTATGTTCTACAATAGGAATTTGTCTATTGGGGTAAACACCAGAAATTCTTTTAATCCTGTTCCATAGTTGCTTACTTGTGGTCTTACTATTGATACTATTAACATAATTTATCCAAGATTCCCTCTTACTAAGTCGTTGAATTTTTCGAAAGGCTGCTTTTGTTTTTTTATAAATAATAAAACTTTCTCTTGTTGGATATCTATTAAAGATATTCCAGGCTTTCCTTTGCTTCCAATACGCATCGCTACATTCCTCATTCCACCAAGGTTTCTTTTGTTTTTTAGGCGCATTTCTGACATTTTTAATTGAGGAGTCAGCACTAGCTATAATTATGTCTGTTATTTTTTCAGTGACTTCATCGATGTCATCATTTTCTACCAGGTTAGAAATGTCTGCAAGGGTAGTAAAAAGTGGCCAGTTGGCAGTTTCAAAAATATAGTTGGACTGGCTGTCAGTGTGAGGTTGGTATTGGCCTGCATATTTTAGTTTTATAGGATAATGGTCGCTATTGTAGAGGTAAAAATCCACAGAAAAAGTCCAAAATGGTAAAATTGAAGGAGTGCAAATTACCAGATCTATTGAATGGTAAGTAACTGAAGGTGAGTGAAAGTAAGTAGGTTGGCCGTTATTCATAATACATAAATCATGGTCTGTTATTAATTTTTCAATTTGTTTTCCTCTACGATTAATGTCTGAACTGCCCCAGAGAATATGGTGGCCATTAAGGTCACCAAGTATGATGAATGGTTGTGGAAGTTGGTCTATTAAATTATTTAAGTCAGAAGTGGCGATATTGGTGTTAGGAGATAAGTATAAATTGCATACTGTTATTAAAATATTGACATGAAGTCTTACCGCAACAGCTTGGAGATTTGTTGTAAGGTTAATTTGGGTGACTGGAAAGTCATGGGAGGTAAGCAATGCAATACCTCCACATGCTCTTTGGCCATCATCGTAATCCTTTCTAAACATACTGAAATGACGAATGCTGGTGGTATCGGCGTTTTTTAGATACGTCTCCTGGAGGGCGACTGCAGCTGGCTTATGGTTGTTTATGATGTCTTTTACGTCATCAATTTTTTGACGAAAACCCCGGCAGTTCCAGGAAAGAAAGGAAGCCATAAAAAATAAAGCATAAAAGAAAAGAAAAACTACTTGTGTTTTCTCGTCCTAAGACGAGATATGTCTTGCCGAAGATCCTTCTTGGACTTGGGTGGCGAAGTCTCCAAGTCCTCATCTTCTACAGATGAAATATCGCTTTCAGTGTTATAATGATTTATGAGATCGCTGATAGAAGGATTAGTTATGAAATTTCTGGATGTAACGTCAGGCTGAAGAGAGGATTGAGAAGGAACTTTTTGCTATTTTAATATTATTTTGTTCAGTAGATATGGTTCTTTTTAAAGAAGTATTTAAGTATCGATTTGATTGATTTATCTGTTTTGTATTTGTTGAGGTTGTAGCTGATGCTTTAGAAAAAAGAGGCGTTATAGGTTGGTTAATTGAAGTTTTATGTTGGGCAGATGGCTTAAAAATAGTTACATCGGTTTGACTTCCGTTAGTTTTGAAAGGTTTTTTTACTATTGAAGAGTAAGATATTCCAGGTTTCGGGGTGCGATGATATACAATTTTTCTGGCCTCAGGAAATGAAATGTTTTGCTGCACTTTAATAGTTTGTATTTCTTTTTCGGTTAGAAATTTAGGGCAAGATTAGCCAAAAGCTGGATGGTCACCTTTGCAGTTCACACAGCAAAGGGACGATGACGTACAGACATCGGTCTTGTGATCTGTACTACAGCATTTTACGCAGATTTCTTTGCCACGGCAAGCTAGGAAAGAGTGGCCGAATCTTTGGCATTTAAAGCAACGGACTGGGTTAGGAATAAATGGTCTAACTGGGCAATTCATATATGCTATTTTAACGTGTTTTGGTATATTTGGTGTATTGAAAGTTAATATAATATGTATGGTGGGTATTTTTTGACCATTTCTTGAGATAGTGATTCGTTTGACAGTGATTACATGTTGTTTTGACAGGGATTCTAAGATATCTTGTTCTGTATCATGAACTAAGTCGGATTCTGAAATTACGCTTCTTGGTGAATTTAAAGTTTTATGGGGTGTTACACTTACTGCTATTGGACCTACAAATTTTATTTTTTGGACGTTTATTGCCTGGGTTTTATTTAATACTTCTATAAGTACATCTCCTGCTAGGTTTTTTTTACGTTTTTTGTATCGCCTACCATTCCTAATATAGTTTTATGGAGTAAAATAGCTGATATATTTTTTAAATTGCCCTCGTTACTTTTCATAATAAAAATTTTTTGCTCTGGTAAATTAATTTCATTATTTTTGCTAGATAGGTGCTCCACTGAAGGAGAAGATGAGGTTTGATTTTCCATGGTTAAATTATAAATATTCAGTCCCCGGCGGCACCACCCACCATGGAGTCCAACGAGGGGATACAGGTTTCTGTACCGGTGCTAGCCAGGGACTATACGAACCCAACTCACCCCTATGACTGCCCTAAGGAGCTAGTTGGTGAGTAGGTCCTTAATCCTAGCAGGGTATTCCCACCAGCCGATTGATGTACTGGGACCAAAGTACACTGCCTGTCTATCCGAAGCAATGTATTGGGGCGTTATGCTGTCCCTCAATCACCAGGATCACCTTTTCCGAAGACACAGGTCTCCACGCACGGCAAACACGTGGGTGATATAATCCCCAAGAGGAGCTAAAAGCACAGACTGGCGAAAAGCTTCTCAAGGGGAGCCCTCACCTCCGAAGAGGCAACCACAACGAGGGAGGAAGAAAAAGCAAAAAGAAGAATTGTAGAAGAGGGAAAAGATCAAAGGGAGAAAAGATCACTCTGGTACCCTGGGGTTGTGAGGCCCGTACAAACCTAAAGAAGGAATGCCCCTGGGGGCACTATCTTAGTGGAGTCAATTGTGGGAGCATATTGCTTATGTATAACCTACCCCTTAATTTAATGAATATCCTTGTCTAAAACCACAACTCAAATGCCAACTTCCTGGAGCCAGAAACATACGTCTATTATTATTCGTTTTATGACTTATTGTAGGGGTGACTCTGTAGAATGCAAGCACCCAGACCAGTAAGGTCTATTGTACTAAAACCCCCTATTGATCCATGAAAGACTAATTGACTAAATAAATTTCAGCATGTACCTGATAGGAATGTTTGACAGTTCCCAGGGTTCGATACAATACCCAGATACTCAAATAGTTGGACAAAGTCACAATCACACAGAACATGTACAGGACTCTACTCTAACATCCAACAGCCTCTACATAATGGGTCGTCTATACACCTATAGGGTTGAGGTATCTATTTAGGATATAGTGGCCAGTTGAAGGCCAATAGCAACACTGATTTCTCTTCTGGTCAATTCCAGCAAATCCCTCGATCTGTTCCAGGGAGATTGCTGGGTGGAGTGGTAGCATCCGATATGTTAAGCCGCCAAAGCGATTGTTTACGCCAAATCAAGATGGCGGCCGATATAAGCAATTCCAAGATGGCCTCCAAGATGGCTTTAAAAAAAAAATTTAAATAATAAAAAAAAATTTAAGTTGTTAAATTTTTTTTTTAATAAAAAAAAAAAAACGCGATTTTTTCAAAACGTCCGGATTTTTATCAATTTTGAATTAGAGACTTTGCAATGCATAGAAAATTAAAAACAAGAAATATTTTATTAATAAGGTAGTTCTTTTCTGTGATCATAATCCACACAAAGGTTTTTGATGAGAAAAAAAAATCTAAAAATTCTTCTGCTATCCATAAGTGTGAAAAATATTTTTTCACAATTTTTCTAGCAATTAGCATTATGTGAGCAACTCAATGGGGATATTCCTGGTTATAGAGCCATATATGGAAAAGCAAATTTTTTTTATTTTATTGTAACGACTTTACAAGAGGAAATTGTTTTTTAGAGAAGTCAAAGCGTATTGTGCTTAAGGTTTCAAGGCGTTTAAACCAGTATACCGGGAGAAAATTGATTATAGATAATCACAGCGTATAACGCGCGATCCCCGCCTGCCGGCGAGGACCTTTCACCGTTGGCTTCCATGCGTATAAGTCACCGTATTGGGTGCCCACCCAAGCATAGTCCAGTGTTTGTAATATAACCAAAAGCTAAACAAAAATCAAACTTACCCTCATAGCCGGGTCTTTGAAATTCTGACTATGGTTAACAGTCATATGCTCGAATCGATAACCCTTGAACTCTTTGTCCTTCGGGTATTGATACCAGCATATGACTTCCAACAGTCAGAAATTTTTGCAGTTCCTTGCAAAATCCAGCTCCGAATTACCACAGCCAAAACTTTCTGGTTCCTATTTTTCACCTCAACCATAAAACATTTATCCGTCCCTCGTTCAAGTCCTCCAAACACCCATTTACCCTCCAATTTCTTACTCCTGTTATACTTTCTTTTGCCAAACTTTTGTCCATTCTTTCTACATTTCCACTCCTACCTATCACCAGCATCCTTTCTCAATGTTAAAATCATATCATTCTCACATGAAAGACATTTCACCCTCTTCCCAATCAAGCTACTACATGTTTGCAAAAAAAAAAAAACATTTACAAACGTTCAATAACACTATCTACTGCTATATCAAATCAACTAAGGGGAAATAAACAACCAAAAGGGGAAAAAAATTCTAAATTCCAATCTGCAATTTCAAAAATCAAATTTAATTCAATTTTTTTTCTTCGAAATTTTAATAAAAATTTAAATTAAGTGACAAATTAAAAAAATTTTAACTTACAATCTGCTTTTCAAATTTATCCTAAAAATTTTGAAAACAAATAAAACAAGTCGATTTTATAAATCAAGAGCAAAATTCATATGCACCCAACAATTTCAAAGACTCTAAATTTTAATTCTGTTCTACATTAAAAATAAAAGTGGAAAAGCATATTTTCTTCCTTAACCAATCATGAGACCCCTGTTTATTATCGTCAGGAGAAAATATCCAGGGTTGCCTTAAAACTAAGAAAAGCGCGAAAACGGGAATACATACTACAAACCATCCCATGTATTCTTTACTTTTAACTATTAACTTTTGATTATTTATTATCCATTGTAATTTTTTTAATAGTAAAATACCTTATAATGGGCTTGAAATTTTGAAACCTATTTGTTTCTTTTATTTAAAACATAATGTTTTTGTCTTTGCACCTAAAAATGTCTAGATATTACTAAATATCCTTTATCACATGCTCTTTTTTATAAGTTGTAAACAATATATATGAACAGATATGAGAGGTAAAAAGAAACAAACATATGAGGAAAGAAAAGGTTAGCTGAGAAACGTCGTCAATTAATATTTATTAAAAAAAATTCCATAACGTTTGATACAAGAGAAATTGAAGAGGCATGTGAAATATATGTTAACCAAAAGAAGAAAGGAGTGGTAAAGCATATAGCTAAAATGAGTTTGAGGCAGAAAAGGGGAAATATAAAAATAGGAAAGAAAATTCAAAACTCTATTGCTTGAACAAGAAATTGTCATCCGATAGAATTGGCTACCCAAACCAAGTGAAAGTGGTATAGATATTCAACTTTCAGGTTCTTCAAACCCAGACACAACAAGAGATGATAATGTTAAGAAAAAAAGTTAGATGAGATAGAGCAGAGACCTACATTTGTATAAAGAAACTGGAAGAAAAATTTAAAAAATATACAAGGCAAATGGAAAAATACAAAAAGAAATACTACAGATCAAAAATAGCTGAGAAATGATTGCAGTAATTTAACACCACACAGCAAAACACATAATCTGTTAAAAAAGCATAAAAGTTGCAGTAATAACTATCCACAATTTTCCTACTTTCAAATAATACTTAAATATTCGGGAATCCATAATTTCCTGAACTGTCATGTTCCTAGTAATTTTATTTATGTACTTAATCAGCTGAATTAAAAATACATGGTCATATGAAATGTTCAAGAAATTTATATATTTTTTTCTATTTTCATCATTGTCCTGGCAGGTTCGTCATTGTCCTGCCTTTCAATATTTTGAAATATTTTTTTCCTTAACAATATGTTAATAATTTAGATTGCTGATATTTTTAATTTACTTAAGGAACATGGTAGAAAATGATTAGGCCAAAAAAATAAAGTTTTAAAAACCTTCGATTGAAAAAATTTTAAGAAGCCAATTTTTCCTATTTCACAAGAATGATCCAAAATCTAAAATAAAAGTTGAGGTAAAATTTGATACGTAATTGAAGCTTTCATGAGGAGAAACCCTTCAAGCAGCATGTTGCAACGCAGCATACTATCATTTCTAGGAAAGCCAATAATTGCTTCCAGGAAACTTGAAGTCATCACAGGTAGAGCATGTTATAGACTCCACTAGATATTAATTAACACAACCTCAAATGTCTAAAATGCTTCATAATTCGACAAAGTGTGTGCATTTGAATATTCAGATTACTTTCACCTTGTATATTATACAATAAAAAAAATCAGATTTCTTTTTTGCTTATCAAACTGAAGTATCATCATAAAAATACTTTTTATGGTATTTCTTTAGATAAAAATTTGATTTACATTATGACCTCAAACAGTTCAAACGACTCTCCCTTTATCATGTCCAGAGTTAGTAAATTTTACTATTTATGGGCTTGATCCTCGCAACATCAATCAAGATTTAACAATATTTTATTTCATAAAACGCTGACAGATAGATAAATGTTATACCATTCACAAACAACTTTATAAAAAAAATTATGGTGGAGTGGTCGCAAACGGGACAGTCCTTTTTTCTCGCCAAAGTGGTAACCTTCCCTTTGGTTTTTTTTATGGCAACCCTATTAAGAAGATTAGGATTTTAAAGACGTTATCTGATTGGAATTAAACCGTATTTTGAAGTGAAATTAAACGTGCTCTGATTGGTTTAGATTTTTTTTTTCTCGTTTAACGATAAGAGATAACGACGCTTAATCCGCCACTTTGTTTTTTATCGTTTCACCGTGGTCTGTGTTTTATCGTTCCTCGTGCATTTTTTTCTTGTTTAACTACTCCGTTTTTTTTTTTTTTTTGAATCCCGTTGTGTTACTCTAGTACGACGTTAACTAAAAATTACCAGTTAATTACCGTGTTTTTTTTTTGTGTAAAGGTTGGTGTTTACTTTTTTTCAAGTTGAGAATGAGCCGTTCGCTAACTCGGATTGCCATGAATATATTTGCTTCGGTAGGGAGATCTGTCCGAAGACTAAACGCGTCCATTGTCAGGGCTATATTTATTTTAAACAACGGCGTAGAATATCCGAGATCAAGAAGCTTGACAATGATTCGCATTTTGAAGCTGTTCGTGGATCACCAGCGGAATGTGCAGCATATTGCCGAAAGGATGGTATATTCAAGGAGTTTGGTACTCTTCCCGCAACTAATGTAGGCAGTAGCAAATTTGCAGATGTGCTTGCTGCCGCTAAAACACGGTGACATTGAGGTCGTTGAGAGATTATCCGGGCATCTTCCTCCGTTAAAATACGAATATTCTTTCGTGCATCGAATTTTCTAGCGATTTATAATGTGGCGACAAAATGAGGGTAAGTTTCATTTTTCTATACCATTTCGCAAAAAATTACTATAAAATCCATAGAAATTGCTATCGAATCCATTTATGCAAAGGTTCACAGTGTGAATTTTGCTACATGGACACCGCGCCATCTTGTTATGGCGATCTCCGCCATCTTGGTTTGGCGACCAAAACAAACGCCTTGGCGCTACAGTCCCGTTTGCGACCACTCCACCAAAATTATGTTTTTAGAACGGGTAAAACATTCGCACTACTGGTTTACTTTCATTATACCAAATTTTTCTTAGAAAGCATACGTTTTATTAATATAATTATAATTAAATTTCCAGCCTTGAATCATTACGCAACAGTGGTGCAACGAAATCAAATTTTCCAAAACTTATGATTTTATGTATAAAGGGCTTCCGAATACAGTTGGAAATTTTTTTAACAAAAGGTCAACATATGAATTTGCATAAGTAAAAGAACATTCATAAATAAAACACACAATTTAGTTAACCCTATTAACACTAACCAGACTTGTATTTTCTTTTTCCTTTAGGCATCCGAAAGACGTTGAATATCAATCGAATTTACTAAAATTTAAAATAATCAGGAGGGACAACACGTTGAAATGAACTTTTTAAAACTTTCAATCATAAAATAAGATACTGAGTAATAACAACATCCGTAAACCTTCATCCACATGGTGATCTGTTTTGCTGTTTGCTTTCAAATCAAGGATAGTGAAAATGCCAACTACGTTTGCCAAGGACAAGGCCAGAATTAGTATATACGTATTTTGTTATTCAGACTCGAAATGTTATGATTTTGTGAAAGAAAATGACCGGAATAAGATGAAAATTACACCAGAAATTGAAATTTGAACAATTTATTAACATATTTCAACGGAGACCAAGATGACAAAAGATACATTGTGTTCTTAAAGTTTATATTTCAATATTAAAAAGTAATTTAAAGGTTCAGAAGTTGAAAAAAAAGTACAGGAGCATGAAAAAATTGGCTCGAAAATTAAATGTTTTTTAATTGTGTAATGATCTTGAAAAAGATTTGGATCGATTGCATTACTTTTCTTTACGGAAATCTATGACGTCACATAGTGCTCTGTAGGAGATAGGAGCTCAATCCCGTATTTCTCCCTTTCCTGGTAGCAAAACAATTTTGTCCAAAGATTAAAAGGGTAGGTAGAGAGATGAATTAACGTCAAACTGGGACAACACAAGATTCTATTGGCGAAGGTACGGGAACCTTCCTAAGAGAAAGTTCCGATGACAACGCCTTGTAATTTTCAACCATGTTCTATGGTAAGACGATTCGCTGGATGTTATCTTTAGTGTTTTCCCATGCTTTTAAAGCCCTGTGACATCGTGAGGAACTCCGTTGTGCTTTTTCTTTAGGAAAGGTCGCTTGCAGGGCAGGTGCCTGCTCCATTGTGTCATCGGAATGCCGAAAATATTCTGCTTGGTTATTATTTGGCGCAACTCCTGTTCTTTCGTCACGCTCATTACTGCGACTTGAGAAGAACAGGTGACATAGAACGTCCTCTGGAGGTGGTGCTCGTGAGGATGAACACTGATTGTTTTTCGACTTTTACCGTTGGCTTCCATTTTTGGACTGTGGACAGAGCATGTTAAGCTTTGGTTTCCTAAGAAAGTGGAGCCGTTATCTAGCAGCCGTGATACGTCATGATGCCGGGGGCATAACTAGACGACCGTCTAAACATGAATCCAGAGGTGTCAACTTAGAAGGGCAGAATACGTTGGAGAATGGGCAACACAGACGGCTGTCGTGGTTTATTTTATTCTAGAAACAAAACAAAGTGGTTTTTTTTTTTTTATTCTCTCGTTCAAAGTTTCTAACTTCGGGATCGTTGAAGAAAGAGTGGAAATTTCAACATGTTTCAAATCAGCGTAAATTTCTACGCCAGATCGATATCAAAAACAGTTTTGTTATTCAATTATTTACCATTTGATTACTTAATTATTTATTAAATAATTAATTATTTATTTAAACAAAATCACATTTAAGGTATCGATCTGATGTCAAATTTTCCGCAGATTTCAAATCCGTTGAAATTTTTATTCTGTGTTTAACGATCTCGATTTTACAAAAACGAATTAATCAATGGTAGTCAAAATTGTTTATTTATTTTGCTCCTCTTCGCTGGAATCGTTTGGAGCAGGAAATGAAATATTGCCTCTACAAGAGAAAAAACGTTCCCCAACTGTTTTTTGACCGCTATGTCGATAGTCATGGAAATGGCGGCTCCTATCATTGTACTGGCTCCTTGCTCACCGTACTGGACTGTGATGATACATACTACTTTTATGTAATGATGTTAATACGATGATGTAAATACCGCAGATTTTTCTTAATATTCTTCGAATAATAAGAACTTAAATATCTTTGTTTTATCTCAGCAGATCAGACTGTGTTAACGAAACCCTGAGAGGTAATGAGTGAAGATGAAATTGTTTTGAAAATGTCAGCATGTTGTGGCAGTACTTTTGAATCATGTTGAAATTATGCTAAATTTAGAAGAAAAAAAATATTTTAGAAATAATATTTTTGATTTATAAATAGTTATGTATGTTATTAGGTTTTGAAATGTTTGAAAATCCTGCAAAATGTCGCCACCTTATGTGACGGAGGTACTTAATACTGTGAAAATACATGTATTTTTCGGAAGCATTAGATGTGGATTACATTGACATGAAGCTGAAACCTTTTCCTGATTTACTCGAAAAAAGTTCTTCCAGGAGATCAGGAAATAGATACCGGCGATCAGGTAAAAGGTACCGGCGAAGTGACGCTTTGTTCTGTCCCCTCGAAAAAGAGGAGAATCGTCGGACTTTTGGACGTGAACGGACGCAGAGCTGGTCTGCTCCGATACCAAAACCCTTTTTGTCTTTTACGTATTTAGCCTTAAAATTGCCTTAATTTTGTAAACTTCTTAATTATTTTAAATATCTAACTAAATATGTCTTAAACTGTTTTTTATCGCTTACAAGCCACTCGTCACTTCAATTCATGTCACGATGTTACAGGCTCCGTCAATGGTAGACTTAGTCAAAGGATTTGCCAAGCAATAAAACATCATTGGAATTTATTGAAGCCACTGATTCTTACTGTGACAAAGCATCTCACACTCTTTCTCCCCGCCAATGGAGGCAGTCCAAACACCATGGTACTGTGCCGGTTCTCGAAACGTGAATGAGAACCGAAACTCTTTAATCTCTGCCGACGTTTCCGGGGGATCGGAAGGATTTCAGAAACAAGTCGTCTCGGCGGCACCATAACATTCTGGAATTCTTTGGAAAAGCCCACCAAGGAGAACTTTGGCCAGTGGAAGACGAAAGGACGTCCCCACCCCTTTGGCCAACCCGAGTTCGTAGAGAACGAGGAGGCAGACTACGATTGGATTTCAATGGTGCGGTTGATTTTAGCGAGACTCGGAGGTCCCAGGATGGGTACCGACTAAGTCCCAGGTAGTCCGACTAGTCCCAAGTACGATCTGAACTCTTCACAAATGTACAAATAACCTGTAAAAGGTTGTTATTAAAAGCTCCAGAAAGCAGTACTGTCTTGATACTTTTTGTTTAGCAATTTCCCACCACACAGCTGTGAAGTCGTCGCATTACATAGGGAAGCACTTACTGTAAAAACATTATCCACATAGTTAAAAAGTGCTCTGACTAGCGTGGTCTGGGCAGATAGTTCCAAAGGGATCAAACACCTTATTAGCTAAGGAGAGTATGGTTCTTTTTGTGATAACATTTAATTCATAGTTCTCCAGCCAGTTCGAATTAACAGTCAAGGTGTCTTTGGATCGATTCCAAGACAATCCTAATGCTAAGGAAACAGCATCTGATTTTTGATCACCAGAATATTGCCAGTCTCTTAAGATTAAGTTTCCTTCTGTCAATAGAGCAGTACTCTTTAATAAATTCTACTAACTCCTACTTTTTGTCGACGCTTGTGACGACATTATCCACATAAAAACTATTGAGGAGTTTCATAACTAATTGCTTGTTGTAGAAAAGATTTTCCAGATATCTTTTCAAGTGGTAGTCAAGAACAAATCCAAGGAGAAAAGGGCTGCTTTTCACTCCAAAAACCACACGTAAATGGCGGAATATCTTTAATTTCTTCTCATCTTCATGACTCCAACACAAGAATCGAAGATAGTCTCTGTCTTCAGGTCTTATACTAATCTGCAGAAAAGCCTTCTCAATATATGAAATGACTCCATATCTGTGTTCCCAAAATCTGAGAAAAATAAGGGGAATAAGCTCAATCAAATTTGGGCCCGATTCAAGACATTGGTTTAAAGAAAGTTGAAACTTTTCTATTGCAGATGTATCGAACACAGGGCGCACCTTTGTAGTACCTTTTTCTTTTACTACGTGCCTGTGTGGTCAGTAATTTCCATAGTCAATCGGTTCATATGTTGGTACCTCTTGAATTATTCCCAGTTCTTGCCATTCTGTCCGACCTTTATCATAAATGTCGAACAAATTTTCAGAGTGAAGCTTTCTAGTTGTTGACTCCAGTTTTTTTAACCCCAAGTTCTAATATGTGGGAAGGTGACCATAGCCATCTTCCCAGGGTAGAGAAACCTCATAATGCCCTTCTTCATTGATTGAAATAGTTTCTTAAAATTCAGCCTTGATTTGAAACTCTATATCTTCCTTGGACTTTTTTGAAACAGTCAGTTATGCCAATAACGTCTAGACTCCAGAGGTCAGTGATAGTAGCTTCGTTTACAAACATCGATGTTACTACCATTGCTGAATTTTCATAAGTCTAAAAAGGAGGCTTACCCATTAAAGTCCATCCTAATTCAGTTTCAATGGCAACTAATCCACATGAAAAAACTCTTCGCTGTCCAGTCAACAAATTTCCAGCAACATCAGCACCGATTAAAATATCGATTGATCCTGGATTCTCTTCATTATCAGTTATTGAAATATTCATTGATTTCAATTCTTCTATCCACGGCCCAGACTTCACAGAGGAAATGTTGTCACAAATTACGGGTTGATCGAGAACATCAAAATTGCACAGGTATATGCCGTTTAATTTCCCCAAGTGGACTTTAAAACAATCATGTTTCCGTGGGTTAGTCCTTTTACCACCAAAACGTGAGTGAGTAATTTTTTCCTGTTGTAAAGATTCTAGATGCATTTTGGAAGCAGTACTCATCAGAATATAAGACTTATGAGATCCCGTATCGATCAACACCCGAACACATGAAGAACACGGTCATTTTAAATTTACCTTCAAGGTTTAAAAACATACCTCAGGACAGAGAGATAAACTAGCCAAATTAAAAGATTTTTCTTGTTCTTGGTAATCTTCCTTTTTCTCAGAACAAAGCTCGGGGCAAATTGTTTTATTAGAAGGGTGTTCTGGACACATTACAGCGACATAATTTTTGGTACAACTAAAGCATTTCACAAAATTTCTGCACATTTTACTGCGATGGCCCTTTTTAAACATTTAAAGCAGGAAGCTTTCTCTTTCAACAGTTTCTGTTTCTTAACTAAGCTCACTTTACGCGCATTACAACAGTTGGACCTTTCATGTTGTCCATCACAGAATATACAGTTTTTAGAATTCAGAGAACTGGTGGTTAGTAACTCAGCTGCTGTAAACACTCGATTTTCCATTGCAGGGAAGACATTTTTTTTTACTCTTGGATTCAGTTTAAGTCCAAAACCAGACATCGCTAAATTTATTCGTTCTTCTGACTCCACTTCACATTTTAAAAGGATATCAAACTATCAAGCCTGCTTTCAGGTTCATTTCCATGAGCGTAATTAGAGCTTCTTTGAAAACCCCTGAGTATGTATGCGGGCATGCAAGACTCTACTAATGGATAAAGCATAGCTGCACATTTCTCAGTTGTTACACCAAATGTTTAAAGTGCTCAAATCTGAGATTCTAAATCATCATAACGGGAGCAGAGAGAATAGGAATTATTCGCGTCTGCTGCAACACGTCTTCTCGACCGAACCGAGATTTTAAACTTTCCACAGCCTTTCCGTAATTGTCACCAGTTTCAGGGAAACTTTCAATTATTTCTTTAACACGTGAACCTTTCTCAGTAGCTTGGATAAGATACTGAAACTTATCAACAGCATCGATATCAGCATCTTCATCTATAATTCTCGCATATTGCGCACAACAGAAGGCAATCGCCCGATCGGAGGAACCGTGGCGCCTCATGTCGGAAAGAGGAAATTTTTTTACTTACTTTTTGCAAACGATATTCAACTGTCACTTCAAAAATTACAGTCAAGTGTGTCAGAGGTTCTTTTACCCATAAATGACTTTACAAACTCGGAAATCCAAACGAAAACATTTATTTCACGGAAGACGTACAGAAAAACGATATACTACATAACAGAAATCAGAATTCTAACTGAGGAAACAATTGTTCTAATTCTTAAACTGAAACTTCGTCGAGATGAGTTGTTCCACCTTCTTTTCACTAACATTCATAATTATCGCGACACTCCCACCTTTTGAGTTTACATTCTAAGGGAAACTCACAACGCTGTACAGTCTACTGTATCAAAGATCTAGACGTTTGACGGGACGAATCTCACGGCCAAGTCGTGTTATTCCCACAGTAGGTTCTTGACTGTAGCTATATTCGGACTTGTCCAGGTTCTCACGATCTTTAATGCGTTGAAGTTTTTTATCCTTTCTTTTTGGATCTTTTTAAATTCTAGAAGCAATTTGCTCTTGAAAATTCTGTCCCGAATTTGATTGAACCTCCAGTGCAAGATGAACAGATCCATCTTTTCCTGGGAAAATCTCAGTTATTTTCCTTAATGGCCAGGTCAAACGCTTTTTGTTGTTAACTTCGACCAAAACATCTTCTCCTATTGTGAATTCGTAGCTTTTCCTGGTCTTTCTTGTTTGTAGTCTAAGCTGCCCTAAATATTCCAATCTAAAACGATTTCGAAGATGCTCTCGAAGTTTCATCCGATAGATCTGCCTCTTTTGTAGACTCAATGACTTTCTTTGACCTCTCGTAAAAACATAGATGGTGTTATGGAATCAAGATCGTTGTCCTCAGAGATGTAGGTTAGAGGTCGTGCATTAAAAACCTCTTCACAGTCACAGAGTACTGGGTTCACTTCTTCGTATTTTATGGATGCTCTACATAAGACTTTCTTTAAAAGATCGTTCAAAAGTCCAATGAGACGTTCCCACCAGCCTCCCCACCATTGAGCTGATGGTGGAATAAATTTCTAGGTTATTTGTTTTGTGTTTCCATCTTCATTCCATATGCTTCCAATCAATACTATGAAGCAGTCGATTGGCCACCACAAAGTTTCAGCCATTATCTGAGTAAATAATGTACGGCCTTTCACAACGAGCAATAAAACGTCTGAGTGCTAGCAGAAACCTGTCTGTCGATAGAGACGATTTCGAGATGAATCGCACGATACACCTCTCACATTAGGAGCACAATCCACGTTTTGGTACCGTTCCTCAGAAAATGGGGGCCAGCCAGATCAACACCAGTCACTTCAAAAACTGCTACATCCCGTACACGATCCTATGGTAAAGTGGTGAGTTCATTTCTGCTGGCTTGGCAGTAAAACGCTTGCAGCGGATGCAGTTGTTAAGAGTCTTTCTAATGGACTTCCTCCCTTTCAATATTCAATAGCTTTCTCTAAGTTGTGCCATCAAAATTTGAACCCCACAGTGCATTAGTTGCCTATGCTTATGCAATTAAATTCGCCACTGCTGGATGATCACCTGGTAGAATGACTGGGTACTTAAAATCTTCAGTGTCTTGGCGGTAAATGGTTCGTGTCTTAACTCGCAACAAACCGTTCTCATCAATTACTGGATTCAAAGAGCGTAACCTCTTATTGGAAGGTCCATCAAACTCTCCTTGCTGTATCAAAAACATGAGAAAATTTTCAGCTTTCTTTAATTCGGAACAAGACAAGCCTTTAAAGTGTTAACTTTTCTTGCATTATTTCAGAATCTTCGGATCCAAGCAAACATTCGAATGGTTTTCAGATGAGAAGAGAAATAACTATAATACCAGTCATTTGTCTTCGACGTATCGTTGTGAACTGAAAAAGTAGTCTTTCATTTTTCAGCATTCATCAAATCTTCATCTGGTATCTCTGTGCTCTGCGGCCAATTTTCTTCTTTATCGTATAGCCACATAGGCCCCTCCCACCATTTAATGAGCAAGAATTGCTCTGCTGAACATTCTCTGCTTGGAAGGTCTGCTGGATTCAATTTTCCAGGAACATGCCTCCATTGTTCAACCTGTGTGAGAGCATTAATCTCCCGGACCCGGTTCCATACAAATGTTCCCCACTGATTACATTTTTTGATCCAGTATAATGCAGTCAATGAATCGCTCCAGTAGAAGATTTTCCTGATTAACTCTAGCACTAAACGTCATCTCTTGTGAATCGTACTTCTTATTTTTACGGGTGGAAACCTTCTCAATAATTATGGCGTTCTCCAGCTGCAAAATAAAAATAAATTATTAGGCAAAATATGCATACATTAATGAAAGCAAAATACTAAAAAAAAATGCATGCTTACCATATTTGAAGATGAATCATCACTTTGTTGAGACTTTGGGTAATCCATTTTAACACACGTTAGAAAAGATCTGCTAAGAGCTAAGCTTTAAGGAGTCAGGTAAGAAAATGTACTTGTATGTAAATGTACTTAGACAGTAGAGTATTGACACGATCAGTAAAACAACATCCCTAAAAAAAGTATCGTTGCCACTAAATTCCAACCAAGAGTACTCCACCAATCACAGAAGCTTTAATAATCAGGGTAATTGTATTCCAGGGAGGTGCCCACATCTTATCAACAACCAATAGCAAAACACCATTCAGCTTGAAAGTAACTCAACTCTACAACCAGTTAACATAAAGTGAAATGATCATGCTTTACTTCAGTAAAAAAAAAATTATGACCGCAATCGTGTTCAAACGTGTCCAAACAAGACAACTATCGTTGACACATGAATAAACTTGTCCAGACATGTTCAGATATATGATCAAACATGTTCAGGCAAGTAGTCTGATATCACACAGTTACCATTTTCCCAAAGAAAGATTTCATTCACATAATTAAATCTCTGTAGCTGAGCAGGTATTCGCGGCCGAACGGTTATAATCACTGAATTAACCCTCGGACGCGAGTACTTTTGTACTAAGTTCAAACCCCACCAAAATATCGCATAATTTTTAATTAAATCAATTTCTAACGATTGTTTGTGTTCTTTTCATTCAAGTAAAGGCCAATAAATTGCGCTACGAGTAACAAGAAAATCTCAACTTTGAAACCTCAGAAAAGAATCAAAGTCCAAATATAAACACTGCAATGACGTCACATTTTGTGTTACCACTCATCAAGAAAAAACCTTCCATGTAACTAATAAATTCAAAAATAAAACAACTCAACTCCTGTATTTAAAATTGAAACCGAAACAAAGAACTTAATTCCACTCGACTCTAATGTTTTTATGCCGCAGCAGGACCCCTATACCTCAACGTTACGAACACAGTGAAATCTCAGAAGCGGCTCAATCCCATGATAGTACTTTACGCAAGTCCAACTTGTTTGGCTAGTTTCACGGGCTTGGCTTCACTTGGATATCTCGCCAATCTGATTGTTGCAGTAACCATTTGATTTTGAATATGCGCGTTGTTTCGTAGAATTACAAATACAATACATACACTAGCGCCTCAGCGTACAGCGTAAGTGTCCGACAAGTTGACTCTGATTGGCTCCTCATATATATGTTGTATGGTTGCTGTTAGTAGTATTTCTCGCCAACTTATACTAAGGGTACTTATACTTTTAAAGAGAGTTTTTCCGTGAAGCAACGATGGACTAATGGCTAAAGTCACCTACCTTCAGATTGGCGTTGGCAGCGGAGTATGACTTTACGAGTTCAAATCCAGCAGGCGGAAAAAATTTTAGATCCTCCAAATTATTTAAAAAAAATTCCAATTTAATTCCTTTTGAGTCTAAATTACTTTTCCTAATTTTTAATACCCTTTTTATATTTTTCCAAGCTTCCGTTGATTTTACATAAATAATCTAAGAACCACTCCTGAACTCAGTACCAGCTGATATTTTTCCGCCCCTCTGCCGTCCCCTTTGCTTTAGGAAGATGGTGACGTATCCATCCCTGGCTTAGGACCATTCTGATGTAACAAAAAGCATACATAAAACATTAACTTATATAATTATTAACTTATATAATAAAAGGATACAATTTTAGGCTCCCACCTCTACCCACCCATAGCCATGGATCTGAAAAGAAAAGCAGAAAGGAAGAGATAAATTGTCAACAGAAAAATTCTCATGACATACGTATCTAGGTCATGTGATCCGATTAGCCAATCAAGTTGGACTTGCGTAAAGTACTATCATGGGATTGAGGCGCCTGTGAAATCTCAGATAAAAAACTTCTAAGTCCCAAACGTAAACATACCATATGTTGCCATTCCCAATTAAATGAACTACCTTGTGCTGTGTAGCAAGATGCAACCGCTATATAAGTTGCGTATTGCGTTGTGGAACTAAAACAATAATCAGGTAAACCTGATACATGCTGTTGTCTGTGTTGACGAGTAAAAAGGAATGCCCAAAATCAAAAGATTTAAAAATCTAAAATAATGGAATATTTATTTATGCATAAGAATTTTAAGATTACAATGATCTTCACAATAATTATATGATCACGAAAATAACCATCTGACAAAAATCAACAGCGCGACACATAATTGGAACTACCTTTAAATCATAATTTTATATTTTAATGTTCCTATAAGAGGAGGCAGGAACGAAAGAGATTGAAGAAAGAGGAAGAAGGGATAAAAAAATGGCTCCTGGAGCTTAGATTACCAAGTTCTTGAAAGCATTTTGTCAGCGTCTCCACTTCCAGCAAAAGGCCCCTTTAGCAGACCGCAAAAGTGAAAGTCCAAGATCGCACGTCCAAAAGAGAAAAAGCCCCGCTTTCTCGTTGTGTCCCCTTTTTATAGCCCATCACTTTCCTGTTGCCACCATCCTTCCAGAAGTTTTGGGATGGATTCCATTTTGGCAAGCAAATTTTGTGATTTGCTCCGGGACGATGACAGATTCTCCGTTTCAGCATCTGGCAGGGGTCCACCCGCAACTTGGGGATTGGGGTGGGGCGAAGACCGATGTCGGAAGATGAACTTGAGCGTTGACCCTACCTCTACTGCATTCCTTCAGAGCAGGGCTCGAAATACCCGGGTGGACAGGTGCACTGTGCACATGAAAATAAAATTGAACACCTAATTTTCCCCGCTAGGTACACGCCGTGCATCTAACGTTAAAAAAGGGGTGGGAACCTTTAATGTTATTTTGATGCTTGAACAAACTATTAGTATCTGCCTCTCTCGCTCTAAATGAACGTAATTAAAATTCCTAAATACACACTATGCGAAAAAAATCGATGGGCCATAACGGGTTTATACAGGAGGAAGGTTTACTCGTGCCACTGCCAACAGAACTTTCAGAAGATCGAAACATTTTTCCAGATGGCTCTGTTGAAACGACTGTCGCGATAGCCGTGCGCCGGAGAAGGGGGAATTTAGGTGTTTAAATATTTTTACTTACTATCTACTATACTCTAACCTATCTTTACATAACCAACTAATAAAGTATTTTACATTATATCAATGCTCTTACATTACGTTTTTTTTAATGTGCACCTAAAATATAACCTGTGCACCCAATTTAAAAACTTAGGTGCACCTGTATTAAAAAACCTATTTCGAGGCCTGCCTTCAGAGAGGGGGAATAGTTTTATGGGTTTGCTGCAAAGGGGTGTTGGGAGGAACCACTCGAAAAAAGCTTCGTTTTGTGAAAAGGGACAATGGCTGACAGAATACAGGACACCTTCATACGCAATGCACTTGGAATGATGGAGCCGAAAAAAGAACCAGAGGAAGCCTCTGGTTAAAAACATATCCCACAGGAAAGTAAAGTAGACAGTGGATAGAAAAAACACAGTATAATAACACTCAAATGATAGCTTAATAAATTTTAAAGGTTTTACAGGCCAAGCATCTCTTCGGTACTTCCAAATATTTAAAAGTATATACATTTACAACATAAATATACAAAAGGGGATATAATGAAACCCTTTATAAAATAAGAACTCCAAAGTTAAATTACTAAAAAAAAAAAAAAAACTCAGAGTTTGCAACACAACAAATATCTTACCCTTTCCGAACATTTTTTATTTTTATCTGAAAATAAAATTACCGAATAACACCCAAAGTTTATGGATGGACACGCAACCCTGATACGAAACATATACAAAAAAAAAGAAAAGGGGAAAGTAGGGTAAACCTAGACACCATTGCCTCCCAAGAAAATCCTAGTGGATGTTTTTTTTTTTTTTTTTTACATTTTTACATTAGGCACAGAAACAAGATTAAAATATATATAATTTTAAACAACACGTTATTATAACGCCTAACCATAAGCTATACTTTTAATCTCGAACAGTGATTTCTAAGCGCTCCGAACCAACCATGGCACTTGTATGCCATAATAGACCAAACAATAATGTAGAAATCTACCTATTATTACAAAACACTCAGCAAGTACCCTCAACTGTCTCTAAATACTAACATTCACTGTCTAGACGTACGTAAGTTTAGAAAAATACCCGTATAGTATTTAATACCTATACTCCCGGAATTAAACCAAAACCCTTTGCTCGTGCATTTATTTTCATTACCGCAAGAAACCAGTTAATTTAGGAAATACAACAAAAAAAGTTTTAAAAAATAAATTGGTACTGCACAAAATAAAAATTAAGAAAAAATGAAAATTTCACTGCAAAAAAAAAGTTTTGTTTCAACCAGGATAAACACAGAGAAAAATCACAAGCAACAGGTGTGAATAAAGTCAGACTAGCTGGCAATACCCACACCAACTTGCAATAAAATGAAACCCAACAATCAGAGAAACAACGATGCGTCGACTCATCGAAATTCAAACCAAATTGGAAAGGTAACACGGAATTAAGATTTTAAAGTTGAAAGAACTATTTTCTGAAATAATTTATAAAGTCAATTTATGTTACAACACCCAGTTAGATTAAAAGCAGGGAAGAGCAAAAATTTAATCGGTATCTTTTTGGAAACATTTAAGCCAAGTAGAAGGGTTTGCCAAGAATGATTTAAGATGATATCTGTACACGTGTAAAAGATTGAAGGTACCTCAAAAATGCAGAAGAATAAGACTGAATACACAAAACAAATGTACAATACAATAATAACTAAAGTAATAAATGCGGTTAAAATACGCAGCGCTGAATAACCAAGTTTCAAACATGTGGAACAGCATAACAACTATTTACAACCATTCCAAAAAAAAAAAAATAACTATTTACAAGAACAGAAAATTGTAAGCCAAACTGGGAGTGGCAAGAATAAAACAGACATCAGGAAAAAGGACCAAGACATTTAAGGTCACCTGACAATTTGTTTAAAAAAAACACTCATCATGAACATGACATGTTCAGAAACACGGAAAAATTTTGGAGAGAAAAGAAAACGTAAACAACCACCCAAAGTGTTGCAAAGTGAACGATAAAGGTTTTTAAATACGATATAAACACAGCAATACATGAAATTGCACCTACTTAAACCTCCATCCTACTGAGATTAAAAGGATGTAAGGTTATATTAAAACCTGTCACATTTTAAACCATAAAAGTAATGTCTAGCCTTTTGAATGTCAAAACACAACGAAATATCAAAAATACAAAAATTTGAACAATTATCCTAGCGTTTTACTACAAAACCCGCCGCATTTCTTGGCCTTAAGATACGAGATAAATCTGAAGGAGTCTGTAATTTTTCCCGCGAAGAAATATTACTATTTGTAGGTACAACGTTTTGAGTTATAACCTCGTCTGAATTTAAAGGAGAGGGTGGATTTTCTGGAATAGAAACTTGATGATTTGAAGGCATATAGTTCTGAGCAATAATATCCTCCGAATATGAAGGCGTAGGTGAATTTTCTTGTAAAGAAACATTAACACTAGTTGGCATATAGGTATGAGAAATACCATCGTCCCCTGAATCAACCATTGGTAATATGCAAGGAGGGTATTGTTTTAAAATAAGTTCATTATCATTTTCCTTAATTTCTATCCCTTTAGACTGAAGTTCGTCAACATCTTCAGTACAAGGAAATGTGTCTCTTTCGAGGACTTTAATTATTCTATTTAAGTGCACTTTCTGAATATTGCCAGGCTGAGATATATGACGAATTTCAAAAATAACTGGACTGCATTTGCTTAAAACACGAAAAGGTCCTTGATTTTGTTTTGCCAGCTTTTTGGAAGTGTGAAGTTTTATTTTAGGAGTGTGAAGGTACACGAGATCTCCAACCTGAATCTGTTTTGACTTTGGCAAGGGCTTTTGTTTTTGTTGGATTTGGTCAGCAGCAAGGTCTAAGTGACTTTTTACCATAGCAAAGCTGGACTGAAGACGATTTACCAAGTTTTGAGCATAGGAAGGAGTATCACTATAAGTTCTAACAGGATCAGAAAAGATGAGATCATAGGGCATAACAGGATCTCTACCATATACCAGAAAAGCAGGAGTCTCTTGAATTGTTCGATGGAAAGCATTTCGAAAGGCCATAAGGGCTAAAGGTACGTGTTGACACCAGTCCTCCTGAGTATCAGAAACTAGATGACTGAGTGTCTCAATTAATGTTTTATTTAAGCGCTCTACAAGACCATTTCCCTGTGGATTGTAAGCCAACGTTTGTTGTTTGGCAATACCCAATGTCTTGTATACTTGCATCATTGCCTCCGACAAGAAATTCGAACCTCTATCAGAATATAGAGTTTGCAATAGGCCATGACGAGAAATGAAATCGACTAGAACGCCCGCAACAGTAGAGCTCTGAATATTTGGGAGAGGATATGCCTCAGCATATCTTATGAAATAATCAGAGATTACAATGATGTATTTATTTCCCTGATTTGACATGACTAATGGACCCACAGCATCAAACGAACATTTTTGGAAGGGATAATCCGCAGTGGGAATTCTTTGAATAGGAGCCATGACGTTTTTGTGGAAACATCTGCGCTGAATACAGGAATAGCACGAGGCAACATAATTTTTTACTTGACGGTAAAAACCATGCCAGAAATAATTTTGTTTCACTCTTTTGAGTGTACGTGCGAGACCCGAATGGGCAACAACATTGCAGTCATGACACAGGTTCAAAACCAAATGAATTAAAGAATCGGGAACAACTAGTTTAGCCTTAGTGTTATGTCGACCGGTAGATTCCCTATAACAAAGCAGCAAACCTTCCCTCATGAAGAATTTTGGCGAGTTTTGAGCAAAAACAAAATTGGAAGCCAATTTAGCCTTAATATTGTTACAAAAAGAATCCTTATTCTGTTTGGCTATAATCTCTTTAGTTGGGATAGACTGCAAATTAAAAGAAACGAACTGAATATCTGCAGCATGAACTTCTTGAGTAACTGTATTTGAATTTTCCCCCTTTTCATAAGTGATACGTGAGAGGTAGTAAGCCATGAGATTTAAAAGACCAGGTTTATGAATTATTTTATATGAATATTGTTGTAGAGTTAATAACCACCGAGAGATTCTAGAAGTAGGGTCTTTAAAATTCTTAACTCTCGATAAACATTGCTGATCAGAATACACAATAAAATTATTTCCATATAAATAATTTTTAAACTGAGTTACCCCATACACCACCCCTAAAGTTTCTTTCTCTACTACAGAATAGTTTATCTCAGTTGGACCCAATTTTCTCGAAGCGAAGGCTACAGGGTGTTGAAAACCAGTCTCATCTTCCTGTATGAGAACAGCACCCAATGCGTATTTACTAGCATCAGTGCATAAAGCAAATGGCTTTGAAAAATCAGGCAGACTTAGACATGGCTTGGAGATTAAGCAGTTTCTGAGTGACTCAAAGGCCGTCTGTTCTCTATCAGACCAAGTGGATTCAGTTTTGTCCCTAGTTAAATTAGTCAATGGCAAGGCAGTTTGAGAGTAGTTAGGTATAAAACGCCTGTAAAAACCTGTTAATCCTAAAAACGATCTGACTTGTTTTTTTGTTCTCGGGGGGAGAGCCTTTTTAATTGAGTCCAAATTTTTATCATCTGGAAAAACCCTTCCCTCTTTAACAGTGTGTCCCAGATAAGTCACTTCTAATTGCAAGAAGGAACATTTAGTTGGCTTAACCTTTAAATTGACAGCTAAAAGTCTTTGAAAAACCAATTCTAATCTGGAGATGTGCTCCTCCACAGTTTTTGAAGCGATAATAACGTCATCAATGTAACAACCTACTTGAAGATCAGAAAGACCAGCTAGCACAATGCTCATGAGTCTTTGAAAACTGGCACTGGCATTCTTTAACCCAAAAGGGAGACGTTTATATTCAAATAAGCCAAATTCCGTAGTAATGCCTGTAAGGTGAGCATATTCGGGATGCATTTTCATTTGATGGAAACCGGAGGTTAAGTACATGGAAGTAAAATATTTGGCACCAGACAACATATCGACCATTTCAGTCAAATTAGGCAAAGGAAAATTATCAGGAATGGTTTTTTCATTAAGTTTTCGAAGGTCAGCCACTAGGCGAAAGGAGCCATCCGACTTCTTAACCAAAAGAACAGGAGCTGGGTAAGCAGTAGTGGAAGGTTGTATAATGCCTGCCTTCAAAAGAATATTTATCTGGCGTTTCATTTCAGCCTTTTGACTATATGGCACTCTATATGGCTTCTGTCGAGTAGGATTATGGTCAGTTAATTGAATTTCATGTTGTACAATAGAGCATTCACCCAATTCACTTATCTCCTGAGCAAATACCGAGTTATATTTTTTTAACAAGCTGAGAACCTTATTCTTTTCATCATTAGTCAGATGCGATAGATCTATATTTCTATCCCATTCAAAATTGTTATCATTTTCCATTTGTAATGCATTAATATTTTCTTCCCTCGCACTGTAATGAATAGGAGAAATCTTTGCAATTAACATTCCCTTATTCAGTGTTAGAGGTTTATTATTTAAATTTAACACCAAAGCTAAACACTTATCCTCCTCCTCTAGATTTGAAACAGCCCTAGCAATTAAATATGAAGAGGAATTCTGATGTTTTTCCAGTAACAAAGTTTGACCTAACCTAAGATTATTTTTTCCCTTTTCTATTTTTAAAATCACATATCTTTGAGTAGAAGCCGGGATTGTGGTTTTTCTAAAAACCTTACCTATCATATCACTCTGATCCCAAACATGATTTATACCGAGATTTTCATCCTCATCATTTATATAATTTTGACATTGATTTTTTTTAACACTTACAGAAGAATTCAAATTACCAGTATCAAAAATGGATCTGTTAAAACCCCATTTAACCTTTACACTGTTATTTGAAAGTTAATTATTTCCACAATCCAAATGAAAGTTATATTTATTTAGAAAATCCAGACCCAAAATTATATCAAAAGTCGGTGACAAATCTGCAGATGCAATAACGAAGTGAGTATAAAATACACTGTTATCTATTTTAAAATTTCCTCCTATAACACCTCTAGCCAAAATTCCTGTGTTTGTAATAGTCTTAATGTTAACAGGAGGAGCATCAATTACCCTACATTTGGACAATTTTGAAAATAAGGAAGCCGAAATCAAGTTCATGGTGGCACCCGTATCCGTCAAAGCTCTACATTTTTTATTCTCCATAGTAATATTTATTACTGGTAGGGTGCATGAAGAAAATTCTGTTTCTCCATTACTTGGATCGACGCTGGCTGCAAAGGAGTCTAGGGATCCGAACCTAACTCCGCCCTGAATTAGTTTGGGCGACTCCCATTATTTGGTCTACTCCTAGGGTTTCCATTATTTTGCCATGCGTTAGGGCCATATCTTGAAGAATTATTTGCGTCCGCTTGCCTACGTCTGCATTCTCTTGCAAAGTGGCCATGTATCCCACAATAAAAACACGGACCAGTTTGTCCCCTTCTATCTCTGGTATAGTTTGACTCCCTAGGTCCCTTATCTGATAATTTCTCTTTTTCTAATGTGTCTAAACGACAACTTATTATAGCGTTACCAGGTCCAGTGATTTTGACAAACACTCACTCGCTACACTCACAGCTTCACGATTTTGACATTCACCCGCAATTATATTAAAATTTGGTGTTAATATGCTCTGAGCTTTTTCAATTTTCTGGGCTATATCTCGCGCTTCCGAAAAGGTTGAGGGGCATTCAATCGTGAGTTGCGCCCTAATGTTAGGCTTCACGCCAGCTACAAATTGTGAGAGAGTCATTTTCTCTCGTAGTCCGCTCGGAATTGATTCCTCCTCAAAACTGGACATGCCTTCAATTCGTGAGGCAAAGTCCTTCACCCTTTCATTTTCAGATTGGACCGCTGAGGCAAAAAGTGCAAATTTTGTAGCGAAGGAATGAGTTTCCTCGAATTGCCCAATAAATTTCTGCTTGAGACCCTTATAGTCCAAATCAGAAGTTACCAATGATGCTTCGTAATACTTTTTTGCTCGGCCCTCCAATTTCAATTTGAGAATAACTATTAAGTGGTTTTCTGCCCAGCCTCCTAAAATCGCGATTTGATCTAAAGCCTTGAAAAACACCCTCGCATTTGCCCCATGTAAATTTGGAATTAAGGATAAAAGAGATGGGTTTTTCAACACATCCGAATCCTCAGTGGTGTTCGTCATAATAAAAGGATTTCACTCACACGCCCCTCTTAAAGTACAAATATCAAAATACACACTAAAAAAATTTAAGAATGCACACGGGAATAAAAAGAACATATGTAATTTACATGGATAGCATTCCTTCCCACACGTCATCACATACAACACTTCAATGTATCAGAACCGACACGGGAACAATTTCTCCTTGCTGTGTAGTAAGATGCAATCGCTATATAAGTTGCGTATTGCGTTGTGGAACTAAAACAATAATCAGGTAAACCTGATACATGCTGTTGTCTGTGTTGACGAGTAAAAAGGAATGCCCAAAATCAAAAGATTTAAAAATCTAAAATAATGGAATATTTATTTATGCATAAGAATTTTAAGATTATAATGATCTTCACAATAATTATATGATCACGAAAATAACCATCTGACAAAAATCAACAGCGCGACACATAATTGGAACTACCTTTAAATCATAATTTTATATTTTAATGTTCCTATAAGAGGAGGCAGGAACGAAAGAGATTGAAGAAAGAGGAAGAAGGGATAAAAAAATGGCTCCTGGAGCTTAGATTACCAAGTTCTTGAAAGCATTTTGTCAGCGTCTCCACTTCCAGCAAAAGGCCCCTTTAGCAGACCGCAAAAGTGAAAGTCCAAGATCGCACGTCCAAAAGAGAAAAAGCCCCGCTTTCTCGTTGTGTCCCCTTTTTATAGCCCATCACTCTCCTGTTGCCACCATCCTTCCAGAAGTTTTGGGATGGATTCCATTTTGGCAAGCAAATTTTGTGATTTGCTCCGGGACGATGACAGATTCTCCGTTTCAGCATCTGGCAGGGGTCCACCCGCAACTTGGGGATTGGGGTGGGGCGAAGACCGATATCGGAAGATGAACTTGAGCGTTGACCCTACCTCTACTGCATTCCTTCAGAGAGGGGGAATAGTTATATGAGTTTGCTGCAAAGGGGTGTTGGGAGGAACCACTCGAAAAAATCTTCGTTTTGTGAAAAGGGACAATGGCTGACAGAATACAGGACACCTTCATACGCAATGCACTTGGAATGATGGAGCCGAAAAAAGAACCAGAGGAAGCCTCTGGTTAAAAACATATCCCACAGGAAAGTAAAGTAGACAGTGGATAGAAAAAACACAGTATAATAACACTCAAATGATAGCTTAATAAATTTTAAAGGTTTTACAGGCCAAGCATCTCTTCGGTACTTCCAAATATTTAAAAGTATATACATTTACAACATAAATATACAAAAGGGGATGTAATGAAACCCTTTATAAGAGAAGAACTCCAAAGTTAAATTACTAAAAAAAAAACTTAGAGTTTGCAACACAACACCTGTTGCCATTCAACAATAGATAAACTTTAAAAAAATTGAAACTGAAACCAACATCTCAACTCCACTCTAATGTTTTTGTTCAGCAGCAGGACATCTACTCCTCAACTCAACAGTCAATACGTCACTTCCTGTTGTGATGACGTCACGCTGTGCCGTCACGTGGCCACGCCCCTTTTCATGACGTCACTTTCGGCTACCATGTGGGCCCGTATACTACTGACGTCAACTAATAATTATTGAATATAATCAAAACATTTGTTGTGTCCTTAACTGTGTAAGGTTTTTTTGTTGACCGCGAGAGGTTAAAAACAACTTCTACTACTTCTGTTCTTGTCACTTTTCTTTTGTATATTGCGTTTTCGTGTTAATCTTAAATAAAGCTGGTTATTCTAGTATTTAATTGGTTGTTTAATTCTAAAATCCAATTGGTTATGGGCTTATCTCTCTTCCACTGAGCAGTAAGTTGTTATTCATTTAAAGTAAATCTAGTACGTACGTGATAAATCGTAGTTTTTTTTTTGACTTTGCTGTTACCGAAAATGGATTTTAAACCACACATAGAAAAGCTTGAAGGACAAGGAAATTGGTCGAAATGGCGGAGACAGATTGAACTGTTGCTTAGACATAATGACGTCTTTGTAATGACTACTGGCCAATATAATAATAATGATACAACGATATGCATTTACGAACAAGCTATATTGTAATTGACTTAAGAGATGTTGTTTACATAATATTAGTAGTGTTACAGTTACGGTTAATCACATTACGGGATAGTCACAGTTAATCATTACATCTCCCTTTTCTAGTAGAAGTTTCACAAATTAAGTTTGTGAGGTATTTTCACAGTTCTGCCTGAACGGGTTCTGTATTGAGATGATCATTGTTCAGGTGGAATCGGAATTTCAACACTGTTTGAATCATCAGGCGATGCTGCTTCGTTGGAATAGGCATGTTCCATGGTGGATTCCTGCGATTCAACTGGAGATGGCTCTACCTCTTTGGTTATGTAGGGTCGAAGATACCAAAAGTTCCTTCTATATGTTGCACTTTAGTTGTCTTGATGATGAAGGATCTCGGTCCTTTAACCTGGTTGATAACTTCAGCTGTGCACCAGTTTCGGTGTCCTTTTCGAAACCATACTTTTTGGCCAACAGAGATCAGTGGTTTGGATTTAGACCCTCTGTCTCTGTACTTCTTGTCGATCACTCTTCTTGCTTTTAGATTATGCGAGACGTTTTGCATGATCTTTGGCTCTAGTAATTTTGTACTCATGAGCAGAATACCTTTAGTTCTTCTCCCCATTAATCTTTGAACTGGAGAACCAAGAACTCCTCTTGGCGTATTACGGTTGTTCAATAGTGCTAAATAAATGTCAGAGCCATCTGAAGCACATTTGGCAATTAGTTTTTTTGCTTCCTGAACATATCTCTCAGCTAATCCATTTGAGCGCTTGTGTTCAGGACTAGACGTTTGGATTGTAAAGCTCCAATCTTCAACAAACTGGCGAAATTCTTTTGAAGTAAGCTGTGTTCCTTCGTCCGAGCATAAAGTTTCAGGAACGCCATGAGTTGCAAACCATAGTTTCAGAGCCTTGATAACGGTTTGCGACGACAAGCTTCCGAGAACACAGAAATCAAAATACCCCGAATAGCTGTCAGCAATCACTAGGAAATCTTTTTTGTCCCAGTGATGGATATCAATGGCTACGATTTGCCATGGTATGTCAGGAATTTTGTTAAGTAGCACTGGTTCTTCTGGATTGTCCCTATGGCGTTGCTGGCAAGCTTTGCATTGCTGAATATAACTTGCCACATATTTGTTCATTCCAAACCAATAAACATTCTCTCGTGCTCGGCTTAGTGAATGTTGTATCCCCAGATGTCCAAGATGAATAGTTTTCAAGATCTGTTCCTGAAGTACAACAGGTACAACCACCCGATCACCTCTGAATAGTATTCCATCATAATTGGCAAATTCTTCTCTGAAAGTCCAATATTTTTTTAGACCATCAGGAACCTCGTCAATTGTGTTGGGCCAACTCTCTAGTACAAGCTTTGTCAATCTTGACAGATCTTTGTCGGTTTTGATTGCTTCCTTCAGTTCACTTGTTTTAGACTCTGTCATAGGAAGAATTACATGAACTTCCATCTTCAACTCTGGCATGTCCAAATCATGATATTCACAGTCACGACTTAATGTGTCTGCTATGAACATCTCAGTTCCTTTTTTGTAGATTATTTCAGGACGATAAGGGATAATGTCAAACATAATTCTCTGCAGACGAGGTGGAGCGCAATGAAGAGGTTTTCTGGAAATTGAGGTTAAAGGTTTATGGTCAGTTTCAACCGTTAGGTGTTTGCATCCCCAAACATATTGGTGAAATCTGATACACCCAAATTTAATAGCAAATGCCTCTTTTTCAATTTGTGAATAATTTTGTTGGGTATTATCGAGTGCTTTGGTGGCATAAGCTACTGGACGCCATTCTTGTATTAGTACAGCACCTACTGCATGCTTGCTTGCATCAACGGATAATGTCACTGGTGAATTCACATCAAAGTACTTTAGCACTGGCAGCTCTTTCGTGCTCTTCTTTAACTCCTCAAAGGCTGATTGGTGTTGATGGTCCCAGACCCATTCAATATCCTTTTTGCATAAGTCTCTTAAAGGTTGTGTTACCTTTGGAAGGTTGGAAATGAATTTAGCCATGTACGTTATCATACCCAGAAACCTTTTAAGAGTTGTAACATCGTGAGGGGTTTTCTGCTTTGAGGCCTTTGTTGGTGACTATATGTCCCAAGAACTTGACTTCATTTTTCGAGTAGATTTATTTGTCGTTGTTTAATGTCAACCCAGCTTCTTTGAGTGTGTTTGTGACATTGGAAGTTATTTCTTCTACTTCTTTCTTTGATGAAACATGTATGAGTATATCATCCATAGCACAATCTACATTTTTTATTTTACCCAGTAGTTGTTCCATTATTTGTTGGAACACCTCTGGGGCTGATGACAAACCCATTGGCATCCTTAGGTAAGAGAATCTCCCCCAAGGAGTAGCCATTGTGAGGTATTCACTCGTGCGCTGTGTGACTACTAGTTGCCAAAATCCCTTCTTGCAATCCAGAAGCGTGAACCACTTCGAACCATTTATTCATGCAGCTATTTCTTCGATAGTGTTCAATGGGTAATGCCGTCTTTTCAAGTTCTTGTTGATGCTAGATTGATCCATACACACTCTAATTTTCCCATTGCGGCTTACAACAACCATAGGTGATACTGCTGGTGTTGGTTCACTAACAGGTTTGATTATACCCATGTGTTGCATGCGTTCTAATTCTACTTTCACCTTGTCTCTCATTGAGTGAGGAACTCTTCTTGCAGGGAAAATTTCCAGCTTTGGATTGTCCACCAGGTCAATTTCATATTTATAATTTTTCAAACAACCTATTTCCTTTTCAGTAGATTTACTCATCAAATTCTCTGTTAAGCCTACGTCATTGTGATTCTTTTCACAAGATCCATTTCTACACAAGTCTTTGCCTAATATGGGTTGCACATTTTCATCTATAATGATGAATTTCACACTCTATGTCTTATTTTTCATCTTCAGTTTTGAAACCGCTTCTCCTAATACTTTCATTTTATGATTAGAAAATGACAATAGTGTCTTCACGCTTGAAGCTTGTATGTTCAATTCTGCTTTTTGTGCCATTGTACATGCTAACACATTGCACTGTGCTCCTGTGTCTAGTTTGAATTTTGCTTTGTATTTATTTGCAAATTCTACTGTTTCAAACCAATCTGTGGCTTTTTCGCTTGCAATACTACTGACTAAAAAATCAGTTAAGTTAGTGTGCATCACATCCTCTGGAACTGGGATGTATCTTAGTGTTTTTCCTACTGTTGCTACACGCTTGGATTTTCAAAATTTGGAAAAATGTCCTTCTCTATGACATGTATAGCATTCCTTTTTAAATGCTAAACACTGCTTTTTTGTGTATAGTTCCACATCGTGTGCATGGTTTAGTGTTTGTTACCTGCTTCTTGTACTTGTTTTTCTCTTGATATTTTCTATTCACAGCTTCTATTTTCAATGGTTCATCTTTAATGGAACTCATTTGGCTTCTAGCTTGCTCACTTGCTTTGCATATCTTCACTGCTTTATTCAGGGTTAGATCATCTTCGGCCAGGAGTTTCTCCCTATCAGCATCACTTCGTATGCCAATCACTATTCGGTCAGTGACTAAGCTATCATGTAGGGATTCGAATTTGCATGACTTGCTTTTGCTAAGCAAAGCTGTTAAGAAATCATCAAATTTCTCTGTTTCCCCTTGCACCATTTTGTTGAACATAAATCTTTCGTAAGTAATGTTCACTTTTGGTGTGAAATAGCTTTGAAAGGCTTGAACCAACTTTTGGATACTGCTCTTCTGGTCATCCGAAAAAGTGTTGAAGACACTTACAGCTTCCGTTCCAATTGCAGACATGAATAGAGCGATCTTCACATTTTCCGGCTTGCTTTCCAGTCCGATAACTAGGGCATACCACTCGAATTGCTGGTACCAGTCCTTCCAGGCTTTGGAAACATCAGCGGCAGCTAAGCCTAACGGCGGCGGCGGTCTTGCAGTCATATTTCCGTTACCTCCTCTATTCGTTTATTCGTTTGGCATAATCTAGTGTTGATACTGTAAGTATTTTTATTTGTTTTTGCACCATGTAATGACTACTGGCCAATATAATAAATAATACAACGATATGCACTTACGAACAAGCTATATTGTAATTGACTTAAGATATGTTGTTTACATAATATTAGTAGTGTTACAGTTACGGTTAATCATATTACGGGATAGTCACAGTTAATCATTACAGTCTTGGACACTACAACAGGACAATGCACTGTCCCGACCGATCCTGGAGCAACTGCCGGCGTAGAGGTGTTTACAGCATACGAAAAGGAGCTGAAGTCATTCAAAAAGAGTGATGCTCTTGCACAATTAATTCTTGTGGGATGTATGAATGATGCAAATCTAGAATTGACAGCGACATGTGACTCTGCAAAGTCAATTTGGGACAAACTGTTGTCTGTGTATGAGCAAAGCTCTGGTCAGCGTGTGGATAGACTGATGGAACAATTCTTCAGCAGTGTTAAAGATCCGATGGAGGATATTGTGAATCATGTGTCACGTCTGCAAAAGAATTTTTGTGAGCTCAAAGAAGTACTTAAACGACTGGTGAAAACAGAACTTCCTGATCTGCTGATGATGAGTCGAATTATGTCAACGTTACCCCAAGAGTACTTTGAGTTTAAAAGTGTCTGGGAGTCTGTCCCAATTGAAGAAAGAACTTTAAATAAGTTGACAGAACGTCTCCGACTGATTGAAATGCGACTTCCTAAAAGGTATGATGACTCTGCAGCCCTTGTTGCTAATAAGAAAAATGTTAGTAATGGAAAACCTGAAAGGAAGTGCTTTAAATGCCACAAGGTTGGCCACTTTGCTAAAAACTGTCCCAAAAGAACAAATTTTTCTAAGAAGCTTGGTGGGGATGCTTTCATATGTTGTGTTTGAAGGTGTTCCAGACGATGAACTGTGGTTAGATGATTCAGGTGCATCAGCTCATATGACCAAAAGAAAAGAATATTTTGATTCTTTTGAAACTTTTGTGACTCCAAAGCCTATAAGAATAGGGAACAGTGAAGACATTTTGGCATATGGCAAAGGAACTGTAAGTGTTGAGATGCTGATTCATGGCAAGTGGGAACAGAATCATCTAACAGATGTGTGGTATGTCCCTAAAATCGACAGAAACCTGTTCTCAGTTGGGCAGACCATTGACAAAGGTTTCCATTTTGATGCTGGTAAGGAAAATTGTACATTTTAAAGAAATGGTGTGCAGAGACTGAGAGGTAGAAGGACAGCTGGAGGACTCTATGCTCTTGAAATGAGGGTCAAAGTGCCTCAAACAGCAGCAAATGTGTACGTTGCATCTAAAAAGGAAAGTGCACAGCTGTGGCATGAAAGACTGTGTCACCAAAACAAGCAACACGTAAAAGAATATCTGTGTCGACAAGGAATTGAGGTTGATGTAAAAGAAAACTTTTGTGAAGGCTGCATGTTTGGAAAACAGCATCGAGCAAGTTTTGGAACTAGATCAGATAGACCAAAAGAGGCAGGAGCACTTATCCATGCAGACGTTTGTGGACCTATGCAGGAGAATTCTGTAGGGGGCTCACGATATTTTGTCTGTTTTAAAGATGATTTTTCAAAGTTTCGCAGAGTATTTTTTATAAAAGCTAAAAGTGAAGTAGCAAACTGCATGAAAACATTTTTAAGTGAAGTGGAGACTGCTGGACACACTGTCAAAGAGTTCCTAAGTGATGGTGGAGGAGAATTCAAAAATAAAAATGTCCAAGAAATTCTTCATGCCAAAGGGATCAACATCAGATTTTCTATGCCCTACACTCCTGAACAAAATGGAGCTGCGGAAAGGGAGAACAGGACTTTGGTGGAGAGTGCAAGGTCCATGCTGCACACAAAGAATCTTCCGGTAAAGCTGTGGGCTGAAGCTGTTAATACAGCTACATATGTTCTGAATAGAACTGGCCCTACTGCCATCAAGGACAAAACACCTGCAGAACTTTGGCTCAAGAAATCCTATAACATTCGTCATCTGCGTGTGTTTGGGACAAAGTGTTTTGTACATGTACCCAAGCAGAGAAGACAAAAATGGGACTCAAAGAGTGAAAAGGGGCTCTTTGTCGGCTACTGTGGTGAAAGAGATGGATATCGTGTCTGGTTGTCAGCAAAGAACAAAATTATCTTGAGTAGAGATGTAATGTTTGAAAAAGAAGAAGCATTAGTAGTATGAGGGTCGCTATACCGCCAAATTCAAGATGGCCGCCGTTTGATAAGGGGATTTGTTGATAAGGAATTCAGGCTCATTACTGATAAGGAGTTGAGGCAGACTACTGATAAGAACTTGACGTTTGTTTTTTATTTTGGTAGGTGAGATGAGATCATTTTGTTGATATGCATTACTATGGTGATGAATGACTGGTAGTGCCATCTGGTGGGTGGGATGAGTAATCCTATTTTTGGAATTAAAAAAAGGATTTTAGGGGATACGAACCGGGGACCACATGGGATCCGAAAGCATATATGCTAACCATTGAGCTATAGAGCACTTGTGAGAAAGAGGTGTTTAAATGTACTAATGTAGTGCGTTAGAAATAGACTTGTGTATGTTTTTTTGGTTTTAAGATATATGTATACAATCTAAAAAAATATTATGTTTAGTGCAAGTTATGTATTACAACTTAGATCTAATATCTATTTTATAAATATAACTTTAAAACTTCAATCTGAAATATAAGTAATAATTTATAAATTTGAAAAGTATAAAAGAAAAAAAAGTATGTGTGCAAAGCAGAATGCCTAGTTGTGTTGATATAGATACTTTGCTATTTAAACTTTAATTGCATTTGTTATCAGGATACCAAACGATGAACATACATGTTAGGTTGAGTAATTTTAATTTGGATTGTTGCAATGACAGATCAGAAAATCAGTCAAACGTATCGAGATCCATCACACCCAGGAAGCTTCGGTGGTATAGATGCTGTTTACCGTGCATTACAAAAAGAGCAGGGGAAAGTTCCCAAGAAACTAGTAAAAGAATGGCTCAGCAAGCAAGACACTTACACACTTCACAAAGCGGCCAGACGGAATTTTCTAAGAAACCGAGTTATTGTGGGAGGTATAGACGAGCAGTTTCAATCTGATTTAGTTGATTTACAATCTTTAGCTAAGTTTAATAATGGATATAAGTATTTACTGACATGTATTGATATATTTTCAAAGTATGCTTGGGCAATACCCATGAAAGACAAAACAGGCCATAGTATTTTAAATGCTTTAAAAAGATTTTTAATGAACGCAAACCTGATGTATTACAAACGGATAAGGGAACGGAATTTAAGAATAGAGTGGTACAAGGGTACTTAAAGAAAATGAATGTGCACTTCTTTACGACAAGTAATGAAACCAAAGCGAGTGTTGTTGAAAGATTTAACCGCACCTTGAAAGCTAAAATGTGGAAGTATTTCACTGAATTCAATACACATAAATATATAGATGTCATTGATAAATTGATTTACAGTTACAATAGAACCTTTCACCGTAGTATTAAAATGGAACCAATATCTGTAAACCTTGGCAATCAACAAAAAGTATGGCAAAACTTATATGGAGATCTAGCACAAGCTGAAACAAAACCTAAGTTTAATGTAGGAGACACAGTACGTATTAGTAAAACAAAACGGCTCTTTGAGAAAAGTTATAAAAATAATTGGACAAGAGAGATTTTTACTATACATCAAATTATTCCTAGAAAACCAGTCGTTTATAAGTTAAAAGATTTGGTTAATGAAATAATTGAGGGCACTTTTTATGAAAAGGAAATTCAGAAGGTGTCAGATTCCGGATACTATGCTGTGGAAAAGGTGTTAAAGAAACGTAAAGTTGGCAAAAAAATAGAATATTTTGTAAAATTTTTAGACTACCCTGAAAAGTTTAATGCATGGGTTTCTGATGTGAGACACCTATAAATACTGAATAAGATATTATTATTAGCTTAGTGTTAAAAATGTCTTTTTACGTGACGTTGCCTTCGGATAGCTCCCTACAATATTTCCCCGAGAACAAGATTTCTAGTTATACGACACAGTTACCCACTCCTATAAGTTTAAACGGTGAATGGGAAGTAGGATTAGCTGAAATAATATACCCCCACACATGGTATAATATAAATGAAAACAACAATATATACGGTTTTGATTTAGGAGATGGAAAATTAATTACTAGAAAAGTACCTGCTGGATGTTATGAATCGGTACCAGATATCTTAAAGGCTATGTACTTACCGGCACATGAAAATAAGATAAAATTTCAGTTTAACAACAATACCAAGCGGGTTAAAATAAAAGTTGAAAACGATGCCAAAGTTATTTTACAAGAGGGACTCAGTACCCTCATTGGATTTATCCCTCAAGTAGTACAAGGTGTATTGGAAAGTTCTTTTGTTGCTGATCCAAACATTTCATTCCCCCTATTGTACGTATATAGTGATATTGTAGAACCCCAAACAGTTGGTAATATACAAGCTCCTCTTCTGCGAGTTGTTAAGGTAACCGGTAATGATGGTGAAATAGTTAGTGCTTTATACGATCGACCTCATTACGTACCAGTCATACGGCAGCATTTTCAAACTATTGAGATTCAAATTCGTTTAAATTCCGGAGACTTAGTACCCTTTGAAAGGGGTAAGTTACTTGTTGTTTTGCATTTTAGGATACGGCAATTACTATAAATACCAAAGAACGTAAGAGAACATATTCATTTTAGTGATACACGTTGATTGTGTGACACCAATATGACGAGTGTACCGTATGTGTGTTGTTCTAAAAAGTTTGAAGAGCATTATGCAGGTCAGACAGGCTCTGGAATGGCTTTCTATAGGGGTAACAATTCACAGAAAGGGTACGGAATTGGTGGCATGTTTCGTCGTTTATTTCGTAAAGCTCTGCCGTTTCTCTTCAGTGGTGCGAAAACAGTTGGAAAGTCAGTTTTAAGAACAGGGACTCAGATAGCAAATGATATTTTGGAGGGGAAAGACTTAAAACAATCAGCAGAGAATCGCTTCAAAGAAGAGAGTAAAAGTTTAGCAAAAAGAGCTATCAATAAGGCGCATTTTATGTTGGGTAAAGGAAAGTATAAAAGAAAGCGTACAACTGCAAAACGGGTCATTACAGTCAAAAAGCGAAAGTTGCAAACACGCGATATATTTGATCCATAATGGCGTTTGTTTTAAAGGACTCTCCAGAATGTGCCAAGTCAGAATTAGAATTATTTCACTTACCTCCGACACAGACAGTTATACAAGGCGGGCAATGGGTGCAATTTCACCCGTTATCGAACGTAGCTGACGGTGGACCTGTAGAATTTCACGTTTCTGGTAGTGGAGAGGATTATATGGATTTATCTCAAACAAATTTGTATGTAAGAGCCAAAATTTTAAAAAGTGATGGAAAGACCTTGACGCCAGATGACACTATAGGCCCTGTTAACATGTTTCTTCATTCCTTGTTTTCCCAAGTTGACGTTAATTTGAACGAGCGTTTAGTTTCCAGTTCAAATAACATGTATCCTTATAGTTCCTATATAGAAACTTTACTAAATCACGGATCTGACAGCAAAAACTCGCAACTAACCTGCGAACTTTTTTACAAAGATACAGGCGAACACTTGGCCAACGAAACAAATAAGGGATTTACTAAAAGATGCAACTTCTGCAAGCTAAGTTCAACTATAGATATGATAGGTGCTATACACAGTAATTTATTTAATCAAGATAGACTTTTACTAAATCTAGTGGATTTAAAAATTAAACTCATACGCAGCAAACCGGAGTTTTGTCTGATGGGGACAGGAGATTATAAAGTAGTGCTTGAACATGTCTCTTTATTTGTGCGTAAAGTACGTGTTAGTGTAGATGTTACTTTAGGTCATAGTAAGGCTCTGGAGAAAGAAACAGCTAAATACCCTATTAATAGAGTTTTAAGTAAAAGTTATTCGATTCCTAAGGGGAATATGTCCATTACCCAAGATAATATTTTTGTGGGTCAAATGCCAAAGAGAGTTGTTATTGGATGCGTAGATAACGATGCATTTCACGGAACATATCAAAAATCTCCCTTTCAATTTAAGCACTACAATTTGAATTTCATAGCACTTTATGTGGATGGCCAACCTACACCCTATAATGCACTTCAACCTAATTTTGCGCAGAACAATTATATTCGAGCTTATCAGAGCTTGTTTTTAGGAACAGATAAAATAGGTGACAATTACGGAAACAACATTTCGAGAGAAGAATACCCCAAAGGTTACACATTACTTGCTTTTGACTTGTCTCCTGATCTTTGCGATGGCGAACACCTCAATCTCATAAAACATAGTAATATGAGATTGGAAATGAAATTTCAAGAGCCTTTAGAACACACCATAAACGTTATAGTGTATGCAGAATTTGAAAACGTGATTGAGATCAACAAATCTAGAAACATCATTTACGACTTCAGCAATTAAAAAAGAAAATGTTTGCACAACATATTATGCGTATACTATCACAAGACCCTCAAGCTGCTCCATTCTTTAGAGGTGTATATCCAGCAGACAAGATACCTCGCGTACGTGGAAAATGTGCTATGGTTATTAACGTGGAACCGCACTCTAAACCCGGATCGCATTGGATTGCCATGTTCATTGAAGGCAAATCTCTAGAACTATTTGACTCATATGGTCGCTCCCCAGAACATTTTGAAGGACCCATTTTACGATTTATTTCTAAATTTCCTAATGTGAACTGGAACCCCTTCCCTTTTCAAAGTATCACTTCCAATGTATGTGGACCTTATTGTATTTATTATTTACTGAAACGATGTCAAGGAAAATCTATGTATTCTATTTTAAAATATTTGCAACATAGCAAAAGAAATGATTTTAGAATGTATCAGTTTGTGAAAAAAAGATATGGTGTAAGATTTATCTATAAAAAATAAAAAAATTTATATTATTTAATTTTGTGTTTGTGTAATTTTTTTAATTATAAATAATCTCAGGACACATAAGTATACAAACTAAAGATATTTTTATTTATAACGAATCCATTCATTCTTTTTAGCATACATTTGTTTCTTAACAAGCACTTTGGGTACAAGTTTCTTTAACATATATTCATTTGCAATATATTTAACAGGTAAATTCATTTCTTTTACAGCATTCTGAAACACGTTAGTTCCAAAGGGAGCTCTCTTTTTATTTCTTAAGATGTAGTCAATTAAGAGAACTATATTTGAACGGGGTATAATTTTATTATTATAAATAATTTCCCCCTGTTCTGACCACTTTAAAGTATTTTGCGCATTCTTTAAAAAATCGTACATTTCTACAGCAACCTGTTTCTGTCTAATTGGTACTGTTTTCAGAACACTTTCCAAAATAGTGTCTTTTTCCTCAATCTTTAATGGGTAAAACGTTATCTGAAAAGTCTGTTGACGGCTCTAGTACTTCTTCGTTCTTCCTAACCTTTTCTAGTGTTTCAGCTGACTGATTGGGTGATTGAAACTTTACATAATTTTGCAAAATTTGTACATATAGGAGGGCTTTTTCGCTGTCGCTTAGATTTTTTTGTCTCAGTATATCGTGCATTTTTTTGTCCATTTCGGACAAATGTTCACTAATAAAAGCGGGAAGCCTGTCTTCCGGGACAATAATTAACTTCTTACTGTGCTCCATGAATAAGGGATACTATCACCGAAATGGCTGCTGGTAATAAAATACTTAAAATACCTTCACCTTTCTGTGAAATGAGAATTTTACGCTTTTTGTACAAAGGCACTGATTTATCAGCTAACTTTCTAATACTTCTTTTATAAGGAGCAAGCTTGTGTTTTCTGTGTTTGGTTACTGGAACGTTACCTTTTAATAAATTTAATGCACATTCACATAAATATTTAATAGTACTGTTAGAACACTTTAGCAACAGAGAAGATTTTGTTTTGCTTTTTAACACAAGTCTAAGCTGCTCCAACTGACGTTGTGTACACCTGGTCATATTGATGACAAATGACAATCACATATACAAAGCAAAAGTATTTATATGATAGTTAAATTGTAAAATTTTCCCTGACTGAATCACTTCTGTTTGGAAGGTATGAAATGTATCATTTTTGTAAGCAGACCTGTTCGTAGAGCCAGACTATAAGTTAGTCATTGAAGTAATTATCTGACTGACTACTTTTATGATTCATTGCTGGTTTGCCTGTTCATGAATTTGCGACTAGCGGGGTTGGTAAAGATAAAAGGTATCTTCAGAAAACATGCCTGTGCGTAAGCGCCAACCGTCGTCTGTATCCGGTTTTAAATCAACTAACAGATACCCATAAGGTTTTCTTGTCGCGTCCTGAAACACTTCTTGGAAGAATTTGTTGTTTGAGGGGTACAGCTGTCGGCCTAAATGGGTTATCTGAGATCTATCCCTTGGTTTTTAAATAGCACCTAAATAATGACTGTTTAAAGAAATATCCCTCATCTGAGAAGATTTATGGAACACATTTTGCACAATAAATACAATGCTTAGATTCCTATGGTGACTGCCCTTTGTGAACAATTTTGTAAGTTTGGTATCGTTTCCTAATTCCATCATTAAATCATCAATCACAATTAAAGCATCCGAAACAGTATTTAAATAATTAGTAGACTAGTCTATACTTTTTTTCTTCGTATTTATAGACAACTTTACGCTTTTTTACCTCTGTGGTAATTTTAGCCGTAACCACAGAGGTAAAAAAGCGTAAAGTTGTCAATAAATACGAAGAAAAAAAGTATAGACTAGTCTACGATAAGCGAGTAATTAAACAAAATTACGGTACTCTTCCATATGGATACTAAATGAGAATGATATTTTTGTACAGTAATTTTTTTGTATATATATTTTGATTTTGTATATATATTCACTTTGTATAGATATTTCATTTTGTATATATATTGATTTTGTATATATTTATAATTTGTAAATATAGTTTAGTATTTTATGGTTCTATGTTCAGTTTAAGAAAAAATTAGATAAAGTTTTAAAGTACTTAACCTGACCTATAAAAGAGATAACTAATTTAGAAAAGTGGTCATTAGTTAAGATGGAACCGTTAAAGTTGAAACATCCTTTTACCATGCTAGTTGCGGGACCAACAGGTTGCGGCAAAACTTATTTTGTGAAGAATATCATAGAGCAGAAAACTGTTGACAATTTCCCTAATAAGGTACTCTGGTGCTATGGTGCTTATCAAAATTTGTACACCCAAATGCCCATGGTGCAGTTTCAAGAAGGATTGCCAGCTGTTTTAAATACTGTTTCGGATGCTTTAATTGTGATTGATGATTTAATGATGGAATTAGGAAACGATACCAAACTTACAAAATTGTTCACAAAGGGCAGTCACCATAGGAATCTAAGCATTGTATTTATTGTGCAAAATGTGTTCCATAAATCTTCTCAGATGAGGGATATTTCTTTAAACAGTCATTATTTAGTGCTATTTAAAAACCCAAGGGATAGATCTCAGATAACCCATTTAGGCCGACAGCTGTACCCCTCAAACAACAAATTCTTCCAAGAAGTGTTTCAGGACGCGACAAGAAAACCTTATGGGTATCTGTTAGTTGATTTAAAACCGGATACAGACGACGGTTGGCGCTTACGCACAGGCATGTTTTCTGAAGATACCTTTTATCTTTACCAACCCCGCTAGTCGCAAATTCATGAACAGGCAAACCAGCAATGAATCATAAAAGTAGTCAGTCAGATAATTACTTCAATGACTAACTTATAGTCTGGCTCTACGAACAGGTCTGCTTACAAAAAGGATACATTTCATACCTTCCAAACAGAAGTGATTCAGTCAGGGAAAATTTTACAATTTAACTATCATATAAATACTTTTGCTTTGTATATGTGATTGTCATTTGTCATCAATATGACCAGGTGTACACAACGTCAGTTGGAGCAGCTTAGACTTGTGTTAAAAAGCAAAACAAAATCTTCTCTGTTGCTAAAGTGTTCTAACAGTACTATTAAATATTTATGTGAATGTGCATTAAATTTATTAAAAGGTAACGTTCCAGTAACCAAACACAGAAAACACAAGCTTGCTCCTTATAAAAGAAGTATTAGAAAGTTAGCTGATAAATCAGTGCCTTTGTACAAAAAGCGTAAAATTCTCATTTCACAGAAAGGTGAAGGTATTTTAAGTATTTTATTACCAGCAGCCATTTCGGTGATAGTATCCCTTATTCATGGAGCACAGTAAGAAGTTAATTATTGTCCCGGAAGACAGGCTTCCCGCTTTTATTAGTGAACATTTGTCCGAAATGGACAAAAAAATGCACGATATACTGAGACAAAAAAATCTAAGCGACAGCGAAAAAGCCCTCCTATATGTACAAATTTTGCAAAATTATGTAAAGTTTCAATCACCCAATCAGTCAGCTGAAACACTAGAAAAGGTTAGGAAGAACGAAGAAGTACTAGAGCCGTCAACAGACTTTTCAGATAACGTTTTACCATTAAAGATTGAGGAAAAAGACACTATTTTGGAAAGTGTTCTGAAAACAGTACCAATTAGACAGAAACAGGTTGCTGTAGAAATGTACGATTTTTTAAAGAATGCGCAAAATACTTTAAAGTGGTCAGAACAGGGGGAAATTATTTATAATAATAAAATTATACCCCGTTCAAATATAGTTCTCTTAATTGACTACATCTTAAGAAATAAAAAGAGAGCTCCCTTTGGAACTAACGTGTTTCAGAATGCTGTAAAAGAAATGAATTTACCTGTTAAATATATTGCAAATGAATATATGTTAAAGAAACTTGTACCCAAAGTGCTTGTTAAGAAACAAATGTATGCTAAAAAGAATGAATGGATTCGTTATAAATAAAAATATCTTTAGTTTGTATACTTATGTGTCCTGAGATTATTTATAATTAAAAAAATTACACAAACACAAAATTAAATAATATAAATTTTTTTATTTTTTATAGATAAATCTTACACCATATCTTTTTTTCACAAACTGATACATTCTAAAATCATTTCTTTTGCTATGTTGCAAATATTTTAAAATAGAATACATAGATTTTCCTTGACATCGTTTCAGTAAATAATAAATACAATAAGGTCCACATACATTGGAAGTGATACTTTGAAAAGGGAAGGGGTTCCAGTTCACATTAGGAAATTTAGAAATAAATCGTAAAATGGGTCCTTCAAAATGTTCTGGGGAGCGACCATATGAGTCAAATAGTTCTAGAGATTTGCCTTCAATGAACATGGCAATCCAATGCGATCCGGGTTTAGAGTGCGGTTCCACGTTAATAACCATAGCACATTTTCCACGTACGCGAGGTATCTTGTCTGCTGGATATACACCTCTAAAGAATGGAGCAGCTTGAGGGTCTTGTGATAGTATACGCATAATATGTTGTGCAAACATTTTCTTTTTTAATTGCTGAAGTCGTAAATGATGTTTCTAGATTTGTTGATCTCAATCACGTTTTCAAATTCTGCATACACTATAACGTTTATGGTGTGTTCTAAAGGCTCTTGAAATTTCATTTCCAATCTCATATTACTATGTTTTATGAGATTGAGGTGTTCGCCATCGCAAAGATCAGGAGACAAGTCAAAAGCAAGTAATGTGTAACCTTTGGGGTATTCTTCTCTCGAAATGTTGTTTCCGTAATTGTCACCTATTTTATCTGTTCCTAAAAACAAGCTCTGATAAGCTCGAATATAATTGTTCTGCGCAAAATTAGGTTGAAGTGCATTATAGGGTGTAGGTTGGCCATCCACATAAAGTGCTATGAAATTCAAATTGTAGTGCTTAAATTGAAAGGGAGATTTTTGATATGTTCCGTGAAATGCATCGTTATCTACGCATCCAATAACAACTCTCTTTGGCATTTGACCCACAAAAATATTATCTTGGGTAATGGACATATTCCCCTTAGGAATCGAATAACTTTTACTTAAAACTCTATTAATAGGGTATTTAGCTGTTTCTTTCTCCAGAGCCTTACTATGACCTAAAGTAACATCTACACTAACACGTACTTTACGCACAAATAAAGAGACATGTTCAAGCACTACTTTATAATCTCCTGTCCCCATCAGACAAAACTCCGGTTTGCTGCGTATGAGTTTAATTTTTAAATCCACTAGATTTAGTAAAAGTCTATCTTGATTAAATAAATTACTGTGTATAGCACCTATCATATCTATAGTTGAACTTAGCTTGCAGAAGTTGCATCTTTTAGTAAATCCCTTATTTGTTTCGTTGGCCAAGTGTTCGCCTGTATCTTTGTAAAAAAGTTCGCAGGTTAGTTGCGAGTTTTTGCTGTCAGATCCGTGATTTAGTAAAGTTTCTATATAGGAACTATAAGGATACATGTTATTTGAACTGGAAACTAAACGCTCGTTCAAATTAACGTCAACTTGGGAAAACAAGGAATGAAGAAACATGTTAACAGGGCCTATAGTGTCATCTGGCGTCAAGGTCTTTCCATCACTTTTTAAAATTTTGGCTCTTACATACAAATTTGTTTGAGATAAATCCATATAATCCTCTCCACTACCAGAAACGTGAAATTCTACAGGTCCACCGTCAGCTACGTTCGATAACGGGTGAAATTGCACCCATTGCCCGCCTTGTATAACTGTCTGTGTCGGAGGTAAGTGAAATAATTCTAATTCTGACTTGGCACATTCTGGAGAGTCCTTTAAAACAAACGCCATTATGGATCAAATATATCGCGTGTTTGCAACTTTCGCTTTTTGACTGTAATGACCCGTTTTGCAGTTGTACGCTTTCTTTTATACTTTCCTTTACCCAACATAAAATGCGCCTTATTGATAGCTCTTTTTGCTAAACTTTTACTCTCTTCTTTGAAGCGATTCTCTGCTGATTGTTTTAAGTCTTTCCCCTCCAAAATATCATTTGCTATCTGAGTCCCTGTTCTTAAAACTGACTTTCCAACTGTTTTCGCACCACTGAAGAGAAACGGCAGAGCTTTACGAAATAAACGACGAAACATGCCACCAATTCCGTACCCTTTCTGTGAATTGTTACCCCTATAGAAAGCCATTCCAGAGCCTGTCTGACCTGCATAATGCTCTTCAAACTTTTTAGAACAACACACATACGGTACACTCGTCATATTGGTGTCACACAATCAACGTGTATCACTAAAATGAATATGTTCTCTTACGTTCTTTGGTATTTATAGTAATTGCCGTATCCTAAAATGCAAAACAACAAGTAACTTACCCCTTTCAAAGGGTACTAAGTCTCCGGAATTTAAACGAATTTGAATCTCAATAGTTTGAAAATGCTGCCGTATGACTGGTACGTAATGAGGTCGATCGTATAAAGCACTAACTATTTCACCATCATTACCGGTTACCTTAACAACTCGCAGAAGAGGAGCTTGTATATTACCAACTGTTTGGGGTTCTACAATATCACTATATACGTACAATAGGGGGAATGAAATGTTTGGATCAGCAACAAAAGAACTTTCCAATACACCTTGTACTACTTGAGGGATAAATCCAATGAGGGTACTGAGTCCCTCTTGTAAAATAACTTTGGCATCGTTTTCAACTTTTATTTTAACCCGCTTGGTATTGTTGTTAAACTGAAATTTTATCTTATTTTCATGTGCCGGTAAGTACATAGCCTTTAAGATATCTGGTACCGATTCATAACATCCAGCAGGTACTTTTCTAGTAATTAATTTTCCATCTCCTAAATCAAAACCGTATATATTGTTGTTTTCATTTATATTATACCATGTGTGGGGGTATATTATTTCAGCTAATCCTACTTCCCATTCACCGTTTAAACTTATAGGAGTGGGTAACTGTGTCGTATAACTAGAAATCTTGTTCTCGGGGAAATATTGTAGGGAGCTATCCGAAGGCAACGTCACGTAAAAAGACATTTTTAACACTAAGCTAATAATAATATCTTATTCAGTATTTATAGGTGTCTCACATCAGAAACCCATGCATTAAACTTTTCAGGGTAGTCTAAAAATTTTACAAAATATTCTATTTTTTTGCCAACTTTACGTTTCTTTAACACCTTTTCCACAGCATAGTATCCGGAATCTGACACCTTCTGAATTTCCTTTTCATAAAAAGTGCCCTCAATTATTTCATTAACCAAATCTTTTAACTTATAAACGACTGGTTTTCTAGGAATAATTTGATGTATAGTAAAAATCTCTCTTGTCCAATTATTTTTATAACTTTTCTCAAAGAGCCGTTTTGTTTTACTAATACGTACTGTGTCTCCTACATTAAACTTAGGTTTTGTTTCAGCTTGTGCTAGATCTCCATATAAGTTTTGCCATACTTTTTGTTGATTGCCAAGGTTTACAGATATTGGTTCCATTTTAATACTACGGTGAAAGGTTCTATTGTAACTGTAAATCAATTTATCAATGACATCTATATATTTATGTGTATTGAATTCAGTGAAATACTTCCACATTTTAGCTTTCAAGGTGCGGTTAAATCTTTCAACAACACTCGCTTTGGTTTCATTACTTGTCGTAAAGAAGTGCACATTCATTTTCTTTAAGTACCCTTGTACCACTCTATTCTTAAATTCCGTTCCCTTATCCGTTTGTAATACATCAGGTTTGCGTTCATTAAAAATCTTTTTAAAGCATTTAAAATACTATGGCCTGTTTTGTCTTTCATGGGTATTGCCCAAGCATACTTTGAAAATATATCAATACATGTCAGTAAATACTTATATCCATTATTAAACTTAGCTAAAGATTGTAAATCAACTAAATCAGATTGAAACTGCTCGTCTATACCTCCCACAATAACTCGGTTTCTTAGAAAATTCCGTCTGGCCGCTTTGTGAAGTGTGTAAGTGTCTTGCTTGCTGAGCCATTCTTTTACTAGTTTCTTGGGAACTTTCCCCTGCTCTTTTTGTAATGCACGGTAAACAGCATCTATACCACCGAAGCTTCCTGGGTGTGATGGATCTCGATACGTTTGACTGATTTTCTGATCTGTCATTGCAACAATCCAAATTAAAATTACTCAACCTAACATGTATGTTCATCGTTTGGTATCCTGATAACAAATGCAATTAAAGTTTAAATAGCAAAGTATCTATATCAACACAACTAGGCATTCTGCTTTGCACACATACTTTTTTTTCTTTTATACTTTTCAAATTTATAAATTATTACTTATATTTCAGATTGAAGTTTTAAAGTTATATTTATAAAATAGATATTAGATCTAAGTTGTAATACATAACTTGCACTAAACATAATATTTTTTTAGATTGTATACATATATCTTAAAACCAAAAAAACATACACAAGTCTATTTCTAACGCACTACATTAGTACATTTAAACACCTCTTTCTCACAAGTGCTCTATAGCTCAATGGTTAGCATATATGCTTTCGGATCCCATGTGGTCCCCGGTTCGTATCCCCTAAAATCCTTTTTTTAATTCCAAAAATAGGATTACTCATCCCACCCACCAGATGGCACTACCAGTCATTCATCACCATAGTAATGCATATCAACAAAATGATCTCATCTCACCTACCAAAATAAAAAACAAACGTCAAGTTCTTATCAGTAGTCTGCCTCAACTCCTTATCAGTAATGAGCCTGAATTCCTTATCAACAAATCCCCTTATCAAACGGCGGCCATCTTGAATTTGGCGGTATAGCGACCCTCATACTACTAGCATTAGAGAATAAAGTGCAGCTGAGTGTGATGCCACATGAAAAACCTGTAGTCTCTGATGCTTGTGGGAGTGAATTGCCAGAGGAAGAAACAGATGAAGAGGTTGACCAACCACAATCGCCAGAGGAAGAAACTAATGAAGAGGTTGACCAGCCACAAACATGTGGGCAAGAAAAGAGAAAAGTCAAGCCACCTGCTTATCTGAAAGATTATGTTCTGCTTGCGCACACACATGTTCCTCAATCATATACTTCAGCCATGAAATCAGAAAATGCTAATGAATGGAGTCAAGCCATGAATGAAGAGATGATATCATTGACTGAAAATGAAGTCTGGGACCTTGTTGACTTGCCACATGGAAAGAAGCTAATATCTAATCGCTGGGTTCTTCGAGTTAAGACCAAACTTGATGGCAGTGTTGACCGGTATAAGGCAAAGACTTGTGGCTAGGGGCTATGTTCAAAAACACGGGCAGGACTATGATGAAACATTTAGTCCTATGGCCAGATTCGACACTGTTAGAACAGTATTGAGTGTTGCAGCAGCGGAGAAGCTCCAACTTCTGCAGTTTGATGTGAAAACTGTCTTCCTTTATGGAGAACTTAAGGAGGAAACATATATGAAGCAGCCTGAAGGGTTCGATGATGGATCGGGGCGTGTCTGCAAGCTTCATAGGAGTTTATATGGACTTAAACAGGCACCGAGATGCTGGAACAAGAGATTTGTGGACTTCATCAAAGTCAAGATATGTCTTGCAGCACTGCAGATCCATGTTTTTTCTTCAAGAAAGAAGAAGGTAAAAAACTTCTGGTTGCCATCTACGTAGATGATGCACTGGTAGCTGGGTCTGATGAAGAAGTTTGTAACTTCGTACAGTTATTGAGAAGGGAATTTAAAATTACAACTGGCTCATTGGACTGTTTTCTAGGCATACAAATCAACCAGTTAAGTAATGGCTCAATTTTCATCACTCAAGTAAGCTATGTTGAGAAAATCCTTAACAAATTTAGATTTTATGATGCTAACACTGTTGCAACTCCTTGTGAAAAGTGGAATTCAAGTAGTGATGAAAAGTTGGATGGAAAAGAACCATACAGGGAAGCAGTGGGCAGCCTTATGTACCTCTCTACAGCGACTCGGCCATATATTGCTTATGCTGTGAGCGTGGTATCGGAGCATCTTGAATCACCAATGCATTCTCATTGGCAAGCTGTAAAGAGAATTTTTAGGTACATAAAAGGCACCATTAACTATGGACTTTTATATAATTCAGACATAACACCTGGGGAACTTCGGGCTTACAGTGATGCAGATTATGCCGGGGATGTCGAAACAAGGCGTTCAAGATCTGGTGTCTTGAGTATGTACTCTGGTGGTGTTATTACATGGTCAAGCCGTAAACAACAGAGTGTTGTACTGTCCACCACTGAGGCTGAGTATGTGGCAGCCTGTGAAGCCACGAAAGAAATAATGTGGTTGATACGATTGTTCAATGAACTGACCACACTGAGCTCTATTCCAAGCATCATGGTTGACAGCATGAGTGCAATAAAGCTCGCAAGGAATCACGAGTTTCACAAGCGTTCCAAACACATCGAAGTGAGATTTCACTTCGTTCGTGAGAAACACCTGGAAGGTGCTGTGAACATTGAACATGTTTGTAGCGAGAAACAACTTGCAGACATTCTGACCAAACCCCTGGCGAAACCTCGGTTTCAGTTTTTGTGCAAGGAAATTTGTATTGATGGATGTATGTTTTGAAAGAAGTATTGAATACTAGCCACTGCGTGGCTAGCACGGCGTTGCCCGTGCTGTACTTTGTGGGGTTAGGTGTGTCCATTGGGAACGTTTGTAAACCACCGGTGTTTGCTACACATTGCCATTTGGTTTGCTCCGCAAACCAACACCACGGACAACGGCGTGATGGCCTCGTTATTGTGAAATTGGAATTGCGAAGAGTGAATAGGTGTGACGTCACAATTACTTGGAGGGTGGGGTGCCAGCTGAGGTGTTATGTTATCATATGACCGTGGTTGTCCACGTACATTTCTCTTATTGGATTTAACTACGACCCTAGTTAATAGGTAGTTGTAGTGCTTGAGAACGTTAATTAAAAATTACCCAATTTTCTCGGATACTTTCCTTAGGCGATTGATCCCGGACCGCAGTCAAGAGCCCGTTGAGTTGCTATTGTACGACGTTAATTAAAAATTGGCTCGGATCTTTTGCTTGGGGATTGATACCGGACCGTTGTAAATAGCACGTTGAGTTGCTATAGTACGACGATAATTAAAAATTACCTCGGATGTCTCAATTAGGGAATTGATACCAGACCCTCGTTAATAGCCAATTGTGTTGCTTTTGTGTGATGTTAATTTAAAATTTCTTCAAATTTAAAATTCGTTGAAATTTGTAATAAAAACTTGCGCAATTTGTGTTTATTGTTGTATTATTTTTAAAATCGATGTTATACACATGCATATATTACTACAATGCCAAAAATTGTATTTTCTAAGAATTAAAGAGATTTAAGTTTTTGAAAAAGGCAGTTGGGGAGAAACATGCTTTTTTTACTCAAAACCGAGAAAATGAGCCTATTATTTTTAAATTTTACAATTGAAATGTGTATCTTATTTTGAACACAACAATTAAATGTGTTGATTTGGGCAACACAGTATATTTTAACCCCAAATTACTTAAATAATAGGGAGACAGAAAAATTATAAATATTTTTGTAAGTTGAGGTAATTTTGAATAAAATAGATTAATAGACCAAAATAAAAGGTAATTTTTTTAATTTGTTGAGTACAAAGTGAATTATTTTATTGCTTATCTGAATTTTTAAAATTAGCAACGTTTGTAGATGTGAAATGTAACTTTAGAAACAATTAAATGAAATGAAATAAGTCTGTGCCATGTGTGAAAGGAAAACAAATTTTAAAAATTTGCATTTTTTTACTTGATTATTTTTCCCCGAGAGAGTATACATGTACACTTATTAAAATAACCATATGTGGCAAGAAATTTAAGTGATATCTCTTTATAAAAAGTAAAAAGGTATTAAATAATCTTGAACACTTGACCGTGGGAGAAACACTGTTTAATGAGACTGAGTCGTATGACTTTAAATGATTGTGCCTTGTTGATGCTGACAGTGAAACTTAAACGAACTGGGAAATGAAGTTTTTTAAATTGGAATGGGATATCAGAAGTGATGATTGGTATTCAAGGAATGAATACGTTTTAACTTGCAGCATGTGGAGTCACGATGGTGGCTTGAATAATATTTGGCATGAGTTTCTTGACAGAGTGTTGTGCCATTGCACAGTGAAGGTGGAATGATATTTGTGAGAAGCATAATTGGTGCTCCAATACGTGCGAGAGTAGTCCAGATGGTTCCAATATGTTTAAAAACTGTGTTGTGTGTTTTAAGGCCTCATTTGTGTCACGTGTAATGTGTATAGATTTGTAAATTTAAAAACTACGGGGCAATTGTCGCAAAGAGTTGCTTTTTGATGGCATTGACATCTTTATTTAATTGGGAAAGATTTGCCCTTTGGCACAGCCCTGCATGATGAGTGCTTTGCTACAACAGGAATATATCGATGAACCACAGGGGTTGTAACTTTTTGACAGGGGGCACAGGTGTTTGCACAACTGTTTGGCTTGTTTGCATAATAATCAAATGACGGAATGAACGGCAAAGAAAAGAGCAACATGAGTGATTGATTGCCCAACTTGAAGGCATCCCACAGAACGGCAGCGCTCACTATGTGCTATTTGTGTTGTGGAAGTGACAGAAACACGTCCGTCTTGAAAACTAATCCTACAAAAGTTGCAAACACTTTTTATTGCACTTACATGCAACTCCTCTAATCCTTGACAATGCTGGCTTCTTATACGACTGCCTTTTTTTATATTTGTCGACACTAAACTGTGATTGTCTGTTACATAACACATTTGCATAGTTCCATCTAACTCTGCTGCAAATTGCAGACTCTCAAATTTAGATTAGCTTACAGAAATTAACATATTCCACAATGTCCTTAACTTTTGGCAGCGAGTCTAGACAATTATAAAATGAAGTACTACATGTGTTGTATGTTCGGCACATGTCCTGACGAATCTATAGTACTTCCAATAAAAAAAAAGTACTGCAAAAAAAAAGGGCAGTTATAGCGAAATGCCATAGTTTTGTTGTTATTTTATGCAATTTTTTTCTTTGTTTCTGTGTTTGGGTGACTTTTGGAACACATAGCAATATTTAATTTTGATAATATATGCAACATAAATTAACAAAAGCATAAACTTTTGGTTTGGATATTGTTGAATGAGAGGACTCTGAGAGTGGAACATTATGCACATTTGAGAGATGCTTTGATGAACAATGGAAATGTTGCTATACGTAAACTCAAGTACACAGAAATCGCTAAACTCAAGTACACAGAAATCGCTAAACTTCCAAACAGATACACGGAAACAAACAAAAAATAGCATAAAAGATCAACAAAATAACATCATTTCGTAATAACAGTAATTTTTGAATTTACAGCCCCAATATGCAAAAAAGGCAGTCGTATAAGAAGCCAGCATTGTGAAGGGTTGGAGCATTGGTGTCATTAACAAAATAATGTTTAAATCCAACATTGCATTTTTAGCATATTTCTCAAAACGAAACCGTGATTGGCGGTTACCTAACGCATTTTAATACTTCCTTCTTTCTGTGCAGCACATTGCAGCCTCTGAAATTCAGATTGGCTTCTGGAAATTAACATTTTACTCTCTGTGCTTAACTTCGGGTGTATCGTAGCGCGTAAAAGTAGCCTCACGATAGGATTTAGAGTTGTGACGTGGGCTTTGTATAAAGTCGGTGTTGGTCTAACTACACTAAAGCGACAACGCAGTAAAATGACGACAATGTTATGCAAACATGACTGATATTTTCATGAGGCAAAATATAAAAACAGCATTTGTTTTAGTCGTATAACAAAACATTGTGGGGCGTAGGTGAAAAGAGGCCGTTATAGTGAAATGCGATAATTTTGTTATTATTTAATGAAATTTTTTGTTTGTTCCTGTGTTTGGGTGTCTTTTGGAAAGAATAGCAATATTTAATTTTGATAATTTATGCAATATAAAAATTTACAAAAGCATCACCTGTTACTTTTGGTTTTTATATCTTTTTGGAAGTTTAGCGATTTCTGTGTGCTTCAGTTTTCGTACAGCAACATTTCCATCGTTTATCAACGCATCTGAATCAGATGCGTCAAATGTGCATACTGTTCCACTCTTGAGTCATCTGATTTAGTCGTATGTACAACAACAAAAATGATAAAAATTAACTATACGAAAACCAAAGTACTATACAGAAACAAACTAAAGATTGCAAAAATGAAACAAACCAGAAATTGCACAAAAGATCAAAATTAAATATCGCTAAACTTTGAAAAAAATATCCAAACTAAAAGTTAATATGCTTTGAAAAAAAAATTCCAAACTATCGTAGTCTAAAAAAAGAAACAATAACAAACGTATTGCACAACCGTTATCCAGTTTAAAAAATGAAGTAAGCACAGTAAAAAGATACTTCTATAAAAGATTAAAAGTCAACGCTAACTAAAAGTTAACATGCTTTAAAAATCAAAATCCAAACTATCGTAGTCTAAAAAAGAAACAATAACAAACGTATTGCACAACCGTTATCCAGTTTTAAAAATGAAGTAAGCAGAATAAAAAGATACTTATATAAAAGATTAAAAGTCAACGCTAACTAAAAGTTAACATGCTTATACATTTTTGAAAGGATATGCAGTAATCGGGTGGTTACACGGCAACGGATACACACGCGCAGTAAATACGGATTCATTCAATACCGATTCATGACTGTTTCCATTCGGAAGAAAGATAATAATAATAGAACATCTCATTAAATTAATTTTAAAATTTTCAAGATTTAATTTTAAAAATCGGGTTGATCTATAAAATTGCAAAAAAATTCGGACTACATGTATGCCAAATTTCATTAGTGTGAATGCCATAAATTCGTCAGGGCACAACGTACGCAACCACACACACACAAAAACTTCATTTTATAATAGTAGAGATAATGCATTTGTTGTGTCCTTAACTGTGTAAGGTTTTTTTGTTGACCCGCGAGAGGTTAAAAACAACTTTTACTACTACTGTTCTTGTCACTTTTCTTTTGTACTAGGGGGCCTGAGTAGCGGCTCAATCACATGATAGTACTTTACGCAAGTCCAACTTGATTGGCTAGTTTCACGGGCTTGGCTTCACTTGGATATCTCGCCAATCTGATTGTTGCAGTAACCATTTGATTTTGAATATGCGCGTTGTTTCGTAGAAATACAATACATACACTAGCACCTCAGCGTACAGCGTAAGTGTCCAACAAGTTGACTCTGATTTGCTCCTCATATATATGTTGTATGGTTGTTAGTAGAATTTCTTGCCAACTTATATCAAGGGTACTTATACTTTAAAGAGCTTCTTTTTGTGAAGCAACGATGGCCTAATGGCTAAAGTCACCCACCTTCAGATTAGCGTCGGCAGCGGAGGATGACTTCTCGAGTTCAAACCCAGCTGGCGGATAAATTTTTTTAGATCCTCCAAATTATTTTTTAAAAAATCCAATTTAATTCCTTTTCATTCTAATTTACTTTTCCTGATTTTTAATACCCTTTTCATATTTTTCCAAGCTTCCGTTGATTTTACATAAATAATCTAAGAACCACACCTGAACTCACTACCAGCTGATATTTTTCCGCCCCTGTGCCGTCCCCTTTGCTTTAGGATGATGTTGTCGTATCCACCGCTGGCTTAGGACCATTCTGATGTAACAAAAAGCATACATAAAACACTAACTTATATAATTATTAACTTATATAATAAAAGGATACAATTTTCGGCTCCCACATCTACCCACCCATAGCCATGGATCTGAAAAGAAAAGAAGAAAGGAAGAGATAAATCGCCAACAACTATAAACCTTGATGACATACGTATCTAGGTCATGTGATCCGATTAGCCAATCAAGTTGGACTTGCGTAAAGTACTGTCATGGGATTGAGGCGCCTCTAAGGCCTGCCCCCTGCTCGCTAACGCTCGCCAACCCCCGGAGGATTCCTTCGCAATCCTCATTGGTTCGCTGCGCGAACCTATGCTAGCTTCGCTCGCCTCAATGAAGACATGTGTCCTAGCAGAAGGGATTGTTTGCAAAATATGTTACAAAAAAAATGTTTTTCAAATCTAAATTTACTGTATTACAGAAAAAATATATACAGTATCTCTAAAATCAGAATTCAAATGAAAACTTTGTGCAAATTTTGACTCGAAATGTGAGCGTTGCTTTGGAAATTGAATACCTAGCATGTTGTTTGTGTGTACATTTTCCCAGCTCTCAAATGACCCACACTTTTTCATTGAGTTTGTTGCCGAAAGTTGTAGTGCAAGCGTCTTGTTGAACTATAATTGTTGGCCCTGAAAAGGACCGTTTTTTAAATGGCCCTGAAAAGATCCTCCGCTTTCTTTGATTTCTTATTATAAACTGCAACAGCTCGACTAAAATTCATTTTTTTTCAATAAAATTTCATCCGATAACGCTATAAATTCAATCGATGCGCGAGACTTCGCGATAAACAAACAATCGTACAGTGTTGCCAAAACGCGATTACAAATAACGTCTTTTTTGCGTGCCACGTAAGAGAATTATATATATAGATATTGCGTTTTCGTGTTAATCTTAAATAAAGCTGGTTATTCTGTGTATTTAATTGGTTGTTTAATTCTAAAATCCAACTATAATTACCAATTACCGACATATGAGCCTTAAAATTTAATTCATAGAAAATTTACTCATTTCCCTATTCTCGAAAAAACGGGGAATTTTCTAGATAATTTTTCTCAGGTTTATTATTATCTATCATATTTATATTAATATTGCCCTTAGAATTTTACTAACTTTGCCTATGAAAGTTGCAAGTGGTGAAAAAAGTTTTTCCAAATTGAAAGTCATAAAAATTATTTCAGATCCACAATAACTCTACATAGAGTAAGTAGATTGACTATAACTTTCGAACATGAGTTATGTGATAAATTGTGTTTTGAAGAACTCATACGAGATTATGCAGAGTAAAAAGTCAGAGGAAAATTTTTTCGATTGAAAATGGAATTTTTCATTTTTGTCAATTGTGTTTTTTAAAACCAAATTTTCAAATACATTTTCTATTTTAATTATTGTTATTAGTTTTAAAGTTTTTAAAATTAATGATTATCTTATTTCATTGGTTTTTAAAAATATTGCCTACTGTGCTTCTTTGAAACCGAATTTTTAAATATAGATACTGTTTTAAAAAATTATGAGCACACATAGGCGGCAGAGTCAGAATCGAGATAATTTTTACCAATGTCCTTCAAGCAAATCAAATATAAATCTTTTATTTATAATTTTCATAGATGATATAGGTCAGGGGATAAAGAATAGAATCAGTATATTTTCAGATGACTTAAAAATATGGGGGACAGTGGATACCAAGTTACAGATAGAAAATTTACAAGGGGATTTTGATAAGATATCCGAATGGGCTGTAAAATAGGGTATGTCATTTAATGTAGGGAAATGTCAAGTCCTGCATATGGGTTACAGGAACAGTGGAGCCGAGTACTGTCTGCAGGGAGTAAAGGTAAAGGAGGGAGAAACAGTCAAGGATCTTGGGGTGATAATTCACAGGGATTTTAAAATGGGTCACCAATGTTCAGCTGAAGGTAAAAAGGCTAATAAGTTATTGGGGTATATTAAAAAGACTGTAACTTCAAGGGATAAGAATATAATCTGGCCGTTATATAAGGGTTTAGTAAGACCACATCTAGAATATGCTGTACAATTCTGGGCTCCATATATGAGAAAGGACATAGAATCAATTGAAAGGGTTCAGCACAGAGCTACAAAAATAATAAAGGGGCTAGCAAATTTCGACTATAATGAACGTTTAAGTAAGCTAAACATGTATACACTGGAAAGAAGAAGAAGGAGAGGGGATTTGATTCAGCTTTTCAAGTTGGTTAAACAAGGGGATACAGAGGGCTTAAATTTCAATAGGGATAACAGAACAAGGGCCCATGGGTATAAATTGAATAAGACACATTTTAATCGGGATTTAAGGAAAAACTACTACTTTAATAGGGTAATAGACAGTTGGAACGCGTTGCCAGAAAATATAGTTAATTCAAAGGGAGTGTACGAATTTAAGACACAGTTGGATAGTCAGTGGGAATTGGGGAATTCATAAACAAAGGACCAGCCTTGTTGGGCTTGAGCCTTTAGCTGGTCGTCAATATTTGTATTTGTATTTGTATAAATCGAAACGTTTAGGAAAAATCGACGTTTTAATTCCTTATTTAGATGTATTGTAAGTTTTAAAATTCACCATAAAGTCATTTATTCATTAAATATTGTATAAAGAAAAATATATGATTTTCTAAAAATCATGTGTTAATTGCTGAATATCTTTTTATATAATTAATTAATTGTTTTTATTTTTTGTTAATAATTAATCAATAATAATACAACTAATTTATTCTTCCCACTGTTTACTGTGGTACTTTTCGGGAGACCCCCCCCCCATTCAACAACCCTTGTTACATTTTGCTCGCCCCCCCCCCCCTCTATTCATAACGTTGGCACGTCCCTGTTGATAATTATCGCGACACAACAATCATCAACGGCGTTGCCCGTGACAGTTCTTTTCTTGTCCTTACTAAGACTGAAAACATTGAAAAGAAAAAACAGAATTTTAAGAACGAGTCCCATTTTTACCCGGTCCCGATATGACAAGAACATGTTACAAAAAAACATAAAATTCAGACTACCTGCAGTGGCGGATCAAGTCAAGTGAGGGCCCCAAGCGGTAAAATTTTTGGGGCCCTCACACTCAAGTTAGAAGAAAAAAAAGTTTCAAGAAAACTTATTAAGTTAATAACAAAAAAGAAATGTAATAAAAAATTTCATACCATAACATATTAAATAAATTTATTAAAAAAACATTTTATATGAATTTTCGTCTTGCTTTATTTTTTTCCAAATTCGTCAATTATGTGACATAAAATGAATTCTGTGAAATTTTCTCTTATTTTAAACTCGTGTCCGACTTCTTTGTTTTCATCAAAAAACATTTTTCTCCTTTCTTGTCTGCGAGTATGTTCATCTTCCACTTTAAATGACAGCCCTGATAAATCATTTGCCTCTTTTTCAACTTCCTTGAAATTAATGATAAAATTTTCTAATGACTTCAGTAGGATGGATCCTTTCAATAGTTCGCATTCCATTGATTGCAGTGATTTACTAGTAGTATTTATTATTTATAATATAGTATTTCATATTTGGCGGTTTCATATGTGTCCATTTTCTTCAGAAGTAAAGTCGCCTCCACTATGGTACATTTTTTTTCTTCTGAATTACAAATTTTAGTTAAAGCCTCTTTTATATGGGTGAAACCAAGTTTTAAAGCTAATACAGCATCTGCTTTTGTTGAACACCTTGTATTATGAACTCTATTCACTGTTTTTAAAGACGTACACTGTAAAGACGCTGTCACAACCTTCCTCGAACTCTAATGAAAATACATTTTAAGACTTCGGGGCCCCTTTGGAATTCCGGGGCCCTATGCGGCCGCTTAATCCGCCACAGACTACCTGAGTACCTGTACCAATGTGGTGTAAAATTTTCGGCAGATTTCAAATTCGTTAAAATTTTTACTCCATCTTGAACAATTGCGTAGATAGAAACTGGGACTAATTAATAAAAAAGAAATAAAACCGCCAGTCAAAAATTTTCATGTTTTATTTCATTTATCTAGAATTTCTTGTGCTCAGGAAATGAAAGGAAAAAAATTTACAATCTGTGTTCTCTTCACACAGTTGCCATTCTAAAGAAAACAAATAATAAATAAATGCCATTAAGGGGGTCCGGGACACAAAAATCGTCAAATTTTCGAATTTTTGTAATATTATTTTAAGAAATTCTCTGTGCTTTTCTGCTTAAAATGAAGTCTAAATCCTGTTTCTATCTTAATTAGAACTAGAGATATAATAATTTTTGTGGTGCGTTGTTTCGAAAATCTAACACTCTTGAAAGTTGTTGTCATGGCAACAACATCTGTCTTTAAAACTTTAAATGCATTTTTCTCCATGATACATTTTTTCAAGATTTCCTGTATTCAAATTGCTATAAGTCGAAAACCGATAAAGTTTAAGGGTTGAAATTTGGAATATATCTTTTTCAAACATTATACTTTAATTTTGATTCAGTAAATTTGAAACAAATATTTACTTTTAAAAATATGACTTTTTTAGAAAAAAGTACCTTAAAATTTTCCAAAATTTTCATTCAAATATTTTTTATTTTTTATTAAATTAATATTTTTTTAATTGCTGAATCAAAATGAAAGTTTGTAAATTTGTGAATCATTAACTGTAAGAATTTTGAAAATTGATCAAGAATATTTTGAGTTTTAGCAATTTAAAATGACCCCTCTTTTTTTCAAAAAATTTTAATTTAAAATTTTTTAAAAACTTTTGGAAAAATTTTTTAAAAACTTTTGGAAAAATTTTGTGTTGTGATTTCGTTTATTAGTTAGATGGGTAATTAGTACAAAAATATTCTAAATTCTAAATTAATTAATAACATTTTTTTTCAATGTGTCCCGGACCCTTAAATTAATTTTAAAATGTTCTAGATTAAATTTTAAAATTCGAGCCTCGAAAAAAATTTGTTTGCTATTATGACTACCTGAGTGGTAAATTTCATTACTGGATCATTCCACGTGAAATGAGCGAAAATCAGGAAAAACCCGTGACCGTATGGTAATGAATTTTCATAAAATTTGGTACAGGGGTTTTGTTTATGCATAAATAACAATATCCAAAAGAATTTTGTTCAAAATTAAATATTTTTGAAGTTGGAGGCATTTTTAGGACTTCCAACTTTGAAGAGCAGTTGTGAGATCGCTTAATGTTGCATGCTTGAAGTTCTGTTTCTCAAAAACTACTTAACGTAGACAAACATGTTTTACATTTTTATAATCTGTACAAAATGTTCCTTTTTTCACTGTGGCAACATGATTTTTAAGCATCATATTTAATCCAATATTTAGTTGCAAAAAATGGAAAATTGTCATTTTTGACAGAATTAAAAACATTTCTATGAGCTAAAGAAATTTTACGACATACTTTAAATTCATGCCAGTTACAGTGCTAGATATGATAATATTACTGATAGAGTTTGGAAGTCATATTTTAATTCTTTCATCTTCAAAACAGCTAACGAAAATTACAAAATGATAATTTTCTACTCTAAATAGGTATAAGAAATCAAATGAAGGACAGCTCTGACAAAACCGACATTTCACAGGAATACAGTTTAATATGTTTATTACTTGTAAAAAAAATCAGGATTGTAATCTGAGTCCTAAAGCAACAATTATAAAAACAAAATCACAACATTTGCTTCTCACTCTATGCATGTTACGAGAACTTCAATGATAACAGTGAAATAAAATATAGATAATGAAACCCTAATTCAACAAAGAAATACCAAATCATTTTTAACTTAAAAGGTGATCATAAAAGTAGAAAAAATGAGTGTCAAAACAAGCTAAAAAATTTCAACGTAGTATCATAGACATTATGAATTTTAACTAATTACCTTTTCAAATTCACGATGAGGTAAAACTCACAAGTTAAACTTTGCTTCTTCTATTATTGAAACGTGATTTTTTTTTGTGCTGCTGAATTCTTTTTAAACTCTTTACTTCTTTTGCTGGCGATTGCGATAAATATGACACTCGAATTTGGAATAGGAATGTAGCAATGATAGTTACGAGTTCCCGTAATGATTGCGGTCACTTCATTAAACCTTTGTTGAAGCTTAGACTCAATTTGAATAACATCAGTTGAAGGCACATAAAAGAATTTGATGTTTGAAATGGTTGAAGTACAGAAGGAAAATAGTTGTTTTGCATTTAAAATCTGATTGTTGTATGGTCTTTGTAAACTTGTTCTTGTGGCTAACCGTTTGATATTTCCACCGATTCCATCGCATGGGCTTTTGCCATGACTTGTAGCGAAAAAGTGCCATTCTGCCTTCAATTCAAAATCGGATTCATGATGGCAAATCTTGGAAAGGTTTTTCCGGTTTTTATACAGTGCTGAACACCCATCGCTGAAATAGATAAGTTTCTTCACAGAAAGAAACCTTTCTTTTATAGAAAGGATTACGGCAGTCTGAAATGCAAATACACTCAATGTATCATGTCTAGTATGGTCACTAATGACATACATTGAAAGGATTTGAAACTTGTTTCGTTATCCTTCCCATAAAGTACAAATGGGTGCAGTGTAGCTTGAGTAGTTTCCCAATGGAATCCTTAAATTACATCCTGAACAATAAATGAATAATTTTCTGAAAAATCGAGGAGTACAATGCACTCCTCCTGGGAAACAGTCAATTTCTTTTCCTCCAAAAATTTGGACTGCGATTTAGCAATGAAATGATTGTCAATCCAGACATACTCTCAACAAGTGAGTCAAGAAATTCTTCTATTGACTGGACTTGTGTGATTAGAGTTCTGTCGGTCGAAATCCAACTCTTGTAAATAATTTCCTCTAAATTTTGGAAAACCTCAAACTTTTCTATTTGAGCACGAAATTGATTTTTTGGACACTTATCACATTCTCCGAACATACATTTTTCCTTTTCAATGTTACAAACATATAATTTCATTAGCTCTAGCAAAGAATAATGAGGTTTAATAGCGTGTAACATCAGTTTCATATCTTGATGTATGGTGCACACACACAGAATCTGTACCATTACTTCCAGCTAGTACACAATGTTTCGGTCTTAATTCAGCGAATTTACTGAAACCAATCTTTACACTCCCATGCTGTTCCTTAAACTGCTGGGTATCCTTCTTTTAAGTTACAAAGAATCAACCTTTTTTGTTTTGGGACTTTACCTTCATCTGTGTTTACATTAACATAGTCTTTTTTTTCCTGGACATAGCCGACTTATGTCATCAGACTCGTAAAAGTTTTTAACTATTGCAATAATATTGTCATTAATTTTTTTGCCTCGTCTCTTAGCAGGTTTTCCAAGAATTCCAAACGCTTCTTTAACACTTCTTGCTTTCCTTGCTAAATGCAATGTGGTAGAAAATTCTGTCCTTATTTTTTCCAGACTCCAGCTCTTTGGAACAAAAGTTAGAATTTGAATTTTTTCTGCAGGTGATGTTGTTTCAGCAAAATTTTCTTTCAGCTGTTCTATTAAACAATAAAAATCTTCCTTACTTTCAGTCGCACGTGTACTATTAATTTCATTGAGGTTTACTTGCAAAACAGTTCCCAAATTTATTTTAGCTGTTGAAACAAATTTCTGTAATTTTCTTCTGCCATAGTGTTTTCTTTGAGTCATGCTGAGTTTAAGAACCTTTTTAACAGAAGAATTTCCCATGGTCTGTAGGCTGTTATTGAGTTTCTCGTACTGTTTCTCTAAAGCTTCCGTTTCAAAATCAAAATCCGTTGGATCCTCTTCTGCAATAAAATTTTTAACACCAATTTCACATGTGAGACAGATCTTTTTACCTGGCGAGAGCAATCCAGCTGATTTCTTGGCAATATCTAGTGTTATTATTCGCAGGGACTTTTTCACGGCACGTTTGTGACTTTCAAAAGGATTACAACAAGTTCGTCCGAATAAGTAAGTATACTTCAGTAAATACACTTTCACATGGTGAAGACAAATGTTTTCAAACTTCCTACCTAATCTCAAATACAACAATTCTCTGGCTTTATCTGTAAGTTCGGAAAGTTCTTTTAATCCGGTTTCTTTTACATAATGGATTTTATGGCAGTTTTCTTACAACATTTCTTCCCCGTCACAGTTCGAAAGTTCAGGAATTTTAAAATCTCTTTTACTATCAAAATCAGACATAGTAATAATATTTCCTAAAAACTACAAAAAAATCAAAAAGACTTCTCTAACCGACTAATGATCATTTCACTGGATGGAACACTTATGGATTGCCACTTGAACATTCGCCGGTGTTCGAAAGCTTTCGGTTCAGCAAAAAAATATCAGTTTATAGCAACCCAAGCACATTTATAACCATAATTCATTTAGTAGTGTTTATTTATTCTATTATCTGTCATTGAATGTAATAGCATCTCTTTCAATGAGGAAATGGATGTCTTAATGGCGTGTTTCCGCCTGTTTTGTTTCATCATGCGATAAAATAAAACTATAGTTTTCATCTAGTTAAAAATGCTCCTGGGACGAAAATAAGCAAATTACAATGATGAAAATTTCAGGACAGATAATATGCATCTGGACACATAATACTGAAAATTTGTGAGTTTTTCGGAGCTGTCCTTCACAGTAAAATTTGTATTTAAAAATACAGAAAAATCGCCGTTTTCAATTATTTTCCTTTTCTATTATTTTTTTTCTATAATAAGGAATGGGACTACAATCACTAAATTATACCTACCTTTTATATAGAAGAAGGGCTTCGTTAAGAATTATTTTTGATACTGTCTTTCCATTTTTAGAGGTAATAGAGCAATTTGAAATTGGTATCATATTGGACAAATCTCTATTTTCGCCGATCCCTCAGAACGAGAAGACACAAACAAAATTCAGACATTTCCTAAAAGAACTTTTACTAAAGAATGTAATAATATAAAAATTTATAATTTGTGTCAATAACTTTTTGAAATATAGGGTCTCAAACAGGCTACTATTAGTGCTACAAAAATCTAGATTTGTGTGACCTTGAACTTTAAAATTCAATTAAAAATAAAATATCAATTTCTGACATTTAATATTTGGCAGTTCCTCCTTACTATATGTGATCTATTTAAAAACTCATTTTCATTAAAATCGGTGATGTGTCAGCCACAGCCGATTTGCTCATTTTGCGTGGAATGACCCTATGTGATTCCTATAGATTCGTCTGGACACCGCACGCAGACACTTCCCTTTGTTAGATAGATTAGTAGAGATTGTGATAAAAAAAATTGTACGAAAAGGACAATATAAAAAATCTCCCCCCTCCCCTAAAACGCTGGCGTGGTGAGGAAGTTTTGAAAGTGAGGTGCAGAGGTGCCATTTCAGGTGTTGCCAAGTCATCTGACCGTGGTTAAAAATTACGTGGTATTGTCCTCGATCTTTTCCTTGAGGATTGATTCCGGACCTTCGTCAATAATCCGTTGTGTAGCTCCAATGTGACGTTAATTAAAATATCTACCTCCTCTCCCTGGCCAGCAAACAGGTGCAATAGTCATACAGGGGCAGAGTCATCCTAAGTTTTTTCAAGCCTTAGTTTATTTAATTTCATTATTGCTTCCCTCTTTAATATCCTAAGACGATGGTAAGTTAATGTTTCTGTAAGAACGTGAGGATCACCATAAAACATTAATTTGATTTCTCTTAACTGTGACACTTAACTGCTTGATATGATAATGAGAGAGACATTTTTGTTGTGCACGATCACTGCGTCGCATTAGTGTTGAGTGGCTAGTAATGGTACGTGTGCAGTAAGGTGATTTTGATCTTCAAAACATGAGTTCCGAACACGATGAGAGTGCTGAGTTGCTGGAGGACCTAAGTATGAAGTCGGATGCTGAGAAAAGTGGCTCTCCACCCCCGAAAAAGTTTCAAGGGCCTGGTGAACACGCCAAGCCGAAGCGGCGGGGGAGGAGGGGAAAAAAGCGTAAACAGCGGAAAGCGAGCGGCGCTGCGGAGAGCGAAAATCAAGAGGACAGCGAAACTCACCCTGAGACGGAGGCGAACCGCGACTCTCCCACCTGGGACTCCGACGAAGAACTGGACTGTGAGATCAATGCCTATAACGATGTCATAATTCGACCCGTAAATGTTCCCAAAGCCCCTGAGAATTCCACTCAATTTATTATTGACGATCACAATCTTTGTCAATTGTACATGAGTTTCGAAACTCCCAATCCATACCTGGCGACCGATCCACCAGACAGCGGCAAGGGAGACAGTATCTTAGAACCAGCAGGAACAGACGCAGCGTATATAGACATAGACTTTGAGTATGATCCCCCGCAAGACTTTGACAATTCTGCTTACTATGACAAGGAGTTTGAGATCTCGTACAAGAGCAATCGCTTCGATGAACTACTGCGTCTCCCCAGATCGGAACTCGTATCGGGATTGCGAGTGCTGGAGGCCAGACTGAAGGAGCTGAGTGATGATTTAGTCAAAGAAAATCCTAGTCCTATTCTTGAGCAGCTACAGGCTGAGCTTTTGGAATTGCAAGAGAAGCACAGTGTATTGAAAGACACCAATACAAGTTTGACAGGGCTACTGGCACACTGTGAAGTGGGATCCAATATTGCTGCTTCTGTGGGAAGTTCTCAAGCAAATTTGACTGCTTCGAACAAGATGACCCTGGACAAAACAATGGTATTCGACCAGTCGCCTGTTTTAGGGATCACCTTGAAGATCAGTCCCCGTGAAGTTGCTCTCGAGTGTTTGCAAGATGAGAAACTATTAGAAGAGGCAGTTCTGAAGACAGGAACAATAGCAGATCCAAAAACAGCAGAAGCATCTGAGAGAACGATGGGAAAGAGTTTTCAGTGTATTTCTGAGGACGTGCAACGTTCGAATCTTCCAGATGATTCGTCTAGTGAATTTGTGAAAGTGAAGTCAAGTAGTGGACTTGTGGAGGTAAAGTCAAGCAGTGAATTGGAGCAAGCCATTTTGAGGGATTTGCCTTGTCGAGACCTACATGGCTGCGATGAGCCACCCCATAGTGTAACGTCGGATGAACATGAACTAAGTGCAGCAGTTTTGGTGTGATGAAGGCTGGATATGTAAAGTGATATACTGCAGAACGTCTTTCAAGCAAGTATTCTTATTTCTCGGTGATGAATTCAGATTCTTTGGACATGCAAATGACTTTTATTTGCAGAATCTGAGATCGAATCTTTCTCTTGATACCAAAATTGACTTTTCATCTCATCCAGATTGCAATGAGCTATGCTCTTTTTTTAAATAACTCAAATTATGGTATTACTGGTGAAATCCTAATTAATGGTGCAGCTTTGGCATGATTTCAATGCTTTGCATAGCATTGCTGTCGAGGTCAACTTGGCGAGTTTAGGCTGTTGCACCAATAACTAGGATTAAATCTAAGGAGACAATTGGTCATTCACTTTGTGTATTTCTTTTTTAAATGACCTTGCCACTCTTTAATACGAAGTTCCAACAGACTAGGACACTGATTAAGGGCCCTTAAATTTTTTAAAAAGCCTGAGCTTTTTCATAAATGTGGCCTATTTTATTTCCTTTTTCTAAACTGATATCAACCTAGGTCAAGTATCTTAGAAAATAGATGGCATAAAAGGTTCTCTAAAAATTGTTATTTTTTAAACAATCCTCGAGATTCTAACCGGAATCTTGTGAAAGCTTCTTCACCGTGCACTTTTTGGATTACTATATTACAATTTGTAAAATGTAGCCTTTAAAATAAAACATAAGTTTGGAAGGTCTTAAAAAGAAAACCAATTTTTCTTTGACTTTTCGAATGCTTAAAAATATGTGCATAAATGTAAAGTTTATGAGTGATTAAAAAAATTTTTTAATAACATGTATGCAAAACAATAGTGAGCATTTTTGTGGTACATAAAATTTTAAGTATTCTGCAAATCAACCATTTTTATGATAGCTGTAGGTATCCTCTGTTCTCAAAAAAACCATCTGCCAAATCATCCTCGAGCTTGTTCAGACATGCTCTTGTTGTGAACTACGTGTCTTTACATGCACCCCTCCTTCCTTTTTCCTTTCACTGGAGTATATAAACATTTAAGCAAAACATCACATTCAGAAGTGAAATGCCTTTTATTAAAAATTAGTTTGTTGGAATTTTCATTGAACATTATATTAACATTGAAGGGATACAAATATTCATATTAGCTTTACTTTCAATGCTAAAAAATTTATACTGAAAGGAAAGCAGATGTTTATTTTACAATTTAATTTGTCTTGTGGAAAATTGGGAAAAGGAACATCTGCTGTGTGGGAATCAACCAAACAAATGCTAAAAAATATTTGAGCAAATGTTTTTCATTTTATGATTATTACTTAATTTAACTAAAAGTTTTGTTTTTTCCATGTTTTAAAATTTTATTTCACACTGTTTGAAAGATTATTTTACAAAGTTATCCTAGATTATTGATAAAAATTATGTGCTTAAATTATATTTAGAAAGCACATACAAACTTCGGTACAGCTTTGTTATATATTTTGGTGGCAATGCTTTTGGTTCATTTTTTATGCCACTTCAAGGAAGATGTTCGTAGAACTAACCATTTTTCTATGTGGAAAATAATAAGCATTAGAAAAATAACTACCAGAAACAGTTAGAAAACATGGAAAAAAATTATAGAGATTTAGATATCAAAACCAAATATATTTTATGATTTATTTTATTATTTTTTAACTACATAAAAGTTTAGGCTTATTAATTTCAAATTTAACTGCTAAATTCCTAGTATCCATATTAGTGAAAGAAATTTGGTTATTTTCACATTAATGAAGGAAATTGAGTACTGGTGCTTTATGGCCTAATTTTAACAAGTTAGAGGCTGAGTGAAAATATAGCCTTTCTGTATTGCGATTTTTTCCTTACTCCAATGGAGAAGTTTTTCTAAATTAAACTCGCACTCAAAACTTTGTGGAGATTGACTTTTCTATTCCATCATGTTTTACCATTTCCCCCTCCTTATTTTGTTATAAGGAATATATAAAATATACAAAATTGTTAAATGTTATAAATTTTTGCTATTTTTTCGAACTGCAATGTTCCAGTAAATCTTAAAACACATTGAAAATTAATTTTCTTTTCCCTTAAAAGCCTGTTATGTTGCTCCAGTACAATGTCAATTAAAATTCCTACCTTCCATTAACTTTTGATAGTTCCCCTTACCTTAATGTTGCTAAGTAGCTCAGAAAGTAATTTGTAATAGTATTTTGAAATTATATCTTAAGATTCAGTCTCATTAAAATATTGAAAATTAGTTTTTCTATTTTATCCTTACTTTACAGTAGCTCAATATCTATGAATATAAAATACATTGAAAATATATGAAATGTTTCTACTCCATTATTTTTTGCCATTTTTCCAAGCTTAAACAGATTGATGATTTAGTTTGTAATTTTGTTTTGATTTTTAATGTAAATTTTGTCAAGTTGGTTTCCAAAGGTTTTGGCAAAATGCTTGAACTGTTTTGAATGAATTCTAATTTCTTTGTTGATATTTTATCTGCTAATTATGAATTTATGCTGCTCTCTCTCTAATTATGTTAATAGTTTATATTTTTATTTTCTACAGATTCATATATGTAAAGATATGCAGAACATTAAAGGCTACATATGATATATAAAAAATTACATACATTTGGTAAACCAGAATTATTGAAAGGATAATTGTTTTTCACAAAGTATCGCTTACCTTCCTAATAATGATTACTTCTTTGATTTTTGTGGCATTTGTTTTTATTGCAATATTTAAATGTGTACCATTTTTAAGTTCATTCTCTGCCCACGAACATTATGTTAGACTCATGCTTTTTGTATCATGTTCTGTTTAAGTAATGTGTTTTATATATATTTAGCTTTTCTGTAAGTAGAGGGTACTTTTTGTCTTCACACTTGCTTAATTTATTTCCAATTCATTCCTTGAGTTTTTTAACGATAGTTTGTTGCTGTTATCAAACATATTAAGTGGATGTATTTTTGATAAATATTAAAAAGTAACTTTAAAACAACTGAAAGGAAAACAAAAATTGTCTGAGTAAAAATATTTAGTGAGAATAGAAGTGAAATTACTAATAATATAAGTTACTAACTTTACCCAAATTTCGATCACTTATTCTTATACATACAATTACTTTTTTGCATAACTGAATTTTACAAGAAAATACAAAAGTTTTGGGATAATCCTTGCTTGTTTCTAGTTAAGTGAAGACATTTTTATTGTATTTTGTGTGAAATCTTTCTAGTAATTGTTAGTACTAGAAGTAACTTCTATTGGATCTGATACCTGGCATCAATGTTGCACAGCCCTCAATCAATTCCAATATACGGATTTCACTGACATCACTCAATCCACAGTAGCAGGTAGAACAGTGATTCCAAATGCAAAGCTGTGATTTGCTTAACATCCTTAATTGAAAAATTCATATTAATTTCAATGGGATAAGAATTGATGATCTAATACAAATCTGCTTCAAGACCATGTGAAAGCATCAGAAGGGATCTGAATATCCTCGATAATCGCTTGGAATCCATACACCATAGACTTCAAGAGGCTATTTAATAAGGACAGAAATTATACCCTTTTTATTGTTTTGAACATACCTTTATTAATAATTGTTATATACATTGTTCAATTTCTCAATAAACCATAAATTTTAAATGCACTGTCTTTATATTTAAAAAATTTTTAGTATACATTGCTGTTCTGTTGTTTCAGTGCTACTTAAATAAAATTTTAGTTAAAATAATATTTCCATTTAAAAGTTTCTAACCTGCACTAATGACTAATAGTTTCTAAGTGACATCCACATTCCTCAATAAAAGTAGTTTTATAATGTAAAATTACTCTAGGATTTTAGTCTAAAATTAGTTTTTTAATTCTAATCAAACAAGATATGCTACGACAAACATTATTTCATCTTGATTTCCTAAACTTTTAGACACTTTAATGCCAAAATTTATTTATTCACAAATCTAATTTTCAGTCATTAGTTTCAAGGGAAAATGTTTTTTAACCAGCTAATAATTTTAGTAACAGATTGGCAGAATCGTTTTACACAACCATGTTAATTTGTGTTAGTATTTATTATTAGCTATTAATATAAACAGTTTTGCTATCAGCAAAAGTATGACAAGTTCCAATTAGCTACAATAATTTGAATTTATGAATAACAACTGAATATGCAGATGATACCTGAACAGCTTTAACATTGACATACTGGAAAAATCTATTAATGCAATTCTTTTGCATATGAATTCATAAAGGATGTTATTTGCTACTGAATGTTAATTTTGGATTTGAGCTAAGAATAGTGCTGGAAATAAGAGGGTGATGGTTTATTTTTCTCGGATTGTACATTTGAAAAATACTTCAGAAACAATTGAAAAGCTTCTTACATTCTTGGGATCAGGCATTAATGTGTGTACCTAACTGAGATTAACTAATTTTTCCTATTTACTATTGTTTTGTAAAATAGTGTTTAAAACCTTCAAAACATTCCCTTGGTAAGAGCTAAATCCCAATTTTAGAAACATGCCAGTTAATCAAATAACACAGAATATACAATTTACAAGTTTGCTGAATTATACAACTAATATTGGCTTAAAAAAGAGCAAAATCAATTTAACAAATTTCATACTTTTCCATGACCACTCCCTTATAGTAAAATGACACAATTAAAATGAACTATATAAACTCTTACTCCTATAAACCATATACTCTTGAAAATATTGAAATTGTATCTAGATTGTTGTCTAATAGTTTAGGAAGCAAATTACAAGTTATGATAAGGCATCGGCAAGCAGAGTTGAGAGATTTCGCTGCACCATATGTATAGTGAAATCAGTTTAAATCCATATAGTAACCAGTGTTTGAACATTGAATTTTCTCATTTCACTTACCCTAAATATCTAAAATCAAATGCTATCAGAATACTTGAAACACATTTTTTCAGAATGTGACACTAATATGCTTATTTTGAAGGCAAATGAGAGAATTTACTTAACAAAATGACAATTTCATGTTACAACTAATGTATCCCTTTTTTTTCTACTTTTTAATAATTTCATTGGAAAGATCCAAGATTTTTGGACTAAAAAATATTTATCTTTTCATTAGAGGGATCTGGCATTGTAAGGAAACATGCTCGAGACTCCAACTTTTTAGCAATATTTTTATCTAATAATGGGATCTAGAAATTTTGCTGAATATAAGTGCTGGAATAATATATAGAAGTCAACTTTGAAATGGTCTTGGATTTAAATTTTAAGTTTTTTTTTTTTAAATTTGATGCTTTTAAAAAGTAGAGAAATATACTTATGTTAAACAATGTGTTTGTGACAATTGATTTTGAGTACCTAACTAGATTTCCATTTCAGTTAAACTCCTTCCTGTTACTAAGAAATTGACTGAATTGAATTGTAAAATATGTTTGTGATTAAAGGTATGGATGTTTAAAAATGTTTGCTGTAAAAGCCATACATACACATTTGCATTACGTGACATTTCTGTAAATTTGTATGATAGTGATAGCCACAAGAATCTTGTATAAGAAGGTTCAAGTGATATGTTCATGTTTCTCAATTTCTATGTATTGTATTAAATTCAAATAAAAATCGAATTTCATTGCAAGAATTTTGTTTGCTTTTCTTACATGTGTGGTTTAAGTGAATTAAAATGCATCCATTTTACATGAAGCTTTAAAAATGTTATGCTGGCCAGTACACTAAAGCCATTCTGGATTTATATGGGTCAAAGTCATGTTAACATTTGAAACAGAATGACAAACTAAATTGGTAAAACCCTGTGAATCTGGGCCTGCTAATAGAGACAGGATAATCCCTCTATCCCAGTGGGGTTGTGAATCCTGAAACCCAATGCAATCGGAAGCATTATTTTCTGTGATAAACTTGGTGAAACAAAGCAAAACCACATTCAAGAACTTCAAATCAAAACAAGGATTATATTTAGCTTAAAACAAGTTATTACTAACCGATTTTCCTTTGTGACACACACTATTCCTTGGCAAATTTACACCTTACAAAATTACAGCAACCATCAACACAATAAGAATTTGGATTAGTGGAAAACATCATGCCTTTACCCATCTCATTGATTGAGGTGATTATCTGCACCTGAACGCTTTCTAAGCCCTATGGATGTAGAAAAGAAACCTGGAAGATGTCCCCTGTAGACATTCCCCTTACAAATGCTCCTCATCGGTTATCCATTATATATCTACCTCCTTAACTTACTGTAACGAAATGAGCCTAAGCATCTGTTGAAGCAGCAGAAAAAGAATGTATTGCAGACCTTTTAACATATTAAACACACTTTTCTTAATCTTTAATTTGATGTTTCATATTTTTAATTTAATTGTTAATTTGATAAATCCTGTGCTCTATAAATGTACCTAATCCAGTGCAATTCTGTTATCAATATTCTAGTATCATGTTGGTTCCAGTTTCATACTGGAACCAGTATCACACTAGGACCTGTGTTTTATACTGGAACCGGTATCACATCGGATCCAGTATCATACTGGAACTGGTGTTTCAGAGGCCGGTATATATTTTGATACCGGAAAGAAATTTTTTCCAACAGAGAAATGCCAACTATCCTCAGTCTTTGAAGTGGAATGTTTTAAATTATAATTAAAGAAGAGTTTGATAAATCAAGTTTGGATAAAACAATATTGCTTTTCGGATGATATAACCCCCCTAGCATACCATGGATTAGCGATATATTAAAGTAAGATTTTGCTTTTTTTTTTGTCTGAGTGGCATGTCTAGATGCCCCTGGGAGGATATTTGCCTTCTTCAATCTAGGTAGCTTAAGTTCTCATTCCTTAGAATTAAAACAAAGTTGGTTGTAACAAAGAAACGCCGTCAAATGGTGGCATGACATCCTATGTGGGAAAAAAATGGGTTAAAGAATATACACTTTCGGATATTTTTATTCAGTAGACTAGGTTAAGCTTAGTAAACAGTACAAGATTGATGATTTGATTAAATATCAAAACCAAATTTAAAATCTTAATCAACGAAAAGACTCAACTCTTGTTCCATTGATAAATTTTCCAGTATCAGAATTGATGGGAACTTCCCTGTAGTTTAAGGAGCACTTAGGCATTTCTAAGTATGACAAATGAATGATATGAAGTGGCAATGCGATTTATTTGTTATTCCACCACATATCTTTATGAAACTATTTTTTGGCATGACCGCTTAAAACGAAACAAGAACTCAGCAACTTTTTGGCCCTTTGGGTTGTCACCCCCCCCATTCATCCCAGAATAACCTAACAGGAGTAGTAACAACCTAAAACTTTCAAAACTCAGTTATAATAAAACAAACAAGTTTAACTTTTTAATAACTTATAATTGCAGTATTGTCACAAGAGCTATTTTTATTTACAAAATATTATTGTTCAATCTAGTGTTTAGCATTGAGATTCTCATACCTATTTATTCATTAAATTACATGTTTTGCATATAGTATAAATATTGAGCGTGTATATTACCTACAAGTAGAAATATTCTACTTACCTTCCTTAGCTGATCTACTTGTGAGTTATAATGCTTTAATATTTTTCTCACTGTTTATTTTTTACAAATTAACTTCCTTAAAAGAAATTGATTCCATGGATTAATTTCCAAGTCACTCATTAACCATTAATGCCCAGTAATATATTTTTCTTGTAAAATAATCCTTTTAATTCTGTGTTAGTGGTTTGAAACAGGTCACATTTGTAAACCATGTCAGTGTTATAAAATATTCGATTATTTTCAGAATTTACGGAAAGAATTGTTGAAATATAAGTAATAAATCTATAAAATCTCAGATATGTAAAACAATTTTTATTTTCTGTTAAATACAATATTAGAGGAATTATACACAATGCCCTATACACAATACAATAAATAAACAAATTGAAATACAATTATCGTTCGGAAAGTAAAAATTTTTTATAAATAAAATATAAAACCAATTAAAAATTTTCAACCAATTTTTATTTTACATTTTCATACCTTATATTACTTTTCTACATAGTCCCCTTGCAAATTTAAACATTTGTCATATCTTGTTACAAGCTTTTGAATACCAGGCGTCATACTCCTCTGCCGACAGTCCATTGAGATAAGCAGAAACATTTTTAAGCATTTGGGGTTGTCATTGAGCATGCAAAGCACCCATCTTGCAGAAATATTTCTGAATTTGAGGTGATCTGTTACCACTTTGTAAATGATAGTGCAAGACATGTGAGAATTTATCATGAATTTCATCCAAAGCCACACATTGGTCTTGTTTGATGAATTTATCGGCAGACTTGACAAGCTCATCCGTAATCACACTTGGGCGGCAACATTGCTCCACATCATGGACATCCTCTCTTCCCTCTTTAAAATTTTGGCACCGACGACGCACACATGATTCATCCATTAATCGCACATTTTTTGCGTTTAGAAATCGGATCACAGATATGACTTCACATTTAGCAGCATGCTCAATTTTCTTGGACCGTTTGTTTGCTTACCAAAACAACAATTACCATTATTATGCGATGTAATTCAGGAAACAGCTGTCAGACAAGTCCCTAAAACTAGTTGACCTTGACTGGTGCACCTGCTACTGTCACAGTGGTGAGCATACTCAAACATTCATTACTTTCCGAACAACCCTCGTAATAAGAGGTAAAATAATTCCCTCATAAAGAAAATAAATCGAATGTGTGGTATTTTACATTTCATTTCTTTATTTAAGGGAAATACTAAAATAAATACATAAATTACTTTTTAGTATGTCTATACACAAGTGTGCAGTACTCATTAAACATTAATATGCACATAATTTTTAAAAACTCGAGAGATCACAGGTCTTCGGGATATACCTTACATTCTTGAATATCTGAATCATCAACATCGAGAGCGCACAGCAAATTGTCATTTTCAAAAGTGGAAAAATAGTACCTAAAAAAACAAAACTTTGTAGAATTTGATATTAATTTATGTTAGATTATACTATTATGTTAGATATATATATATATATATATATGATAGTGACCATAAATCAGAAAATAATAAAAAAAACAGAGAAATTTAATATGAGCTAAATACAGACTTAACAAACATGAGATAAATTGACAGGGTTTTGGACTGCCTTATTTATGTCTGAACAATTAAAGTTTGTTCATATCTCAGTAGGCGTCTACTGCACCGGCATTCTCATTCAACTGTCGGTCGTGCCAAATTCGACAGGGAAACTCTGCAGCAACTGGGTGAGTCACGTGCAGGCATTCATTCGTCTCAACAGCATTCATGTTCACTGGGCGATAAGCATCTCACATGAATGTGTGGACAAGGTTGTCTGTTCCGACTTCAAATATGGAAGTCATCCAAAAGAACAGAAGTTACTTGAAAATTCAGTTTCTAAATTTAGAAGTAATGGAAACAATGAAACATTTGTTCATCGGATGCAATTGCAATGAACGTATGGTTGGTAGAAAAATACAAATTTTCCCAAAGGATGCAATAAAATTGCCTATCTAGTGACATTTTCCCATCCCAACCCCACTCTTCGGCGTATGTCAAATCTGTAGTCGTCGGCATCTGTGCAATTCACCATTGATTGCATTCGTTGAGGGAATTGCTGAATGGTATTTCACAAAGAAAAGAATAAAAACGTCATCCTACTCACAGGGATTGGTCCCACAGGGAGGGATCTGGGAGACGAGACGCGTGGCCGCTCTCGACCAGGTGGTGACTCAGTTGCTCGTGGAAGTTGAATTCCTTATCACAGTTGATGCACTCTTTTTCATATACCTGCAATATTAACAAGTCATTCAGCATGTGCTTGAATAATGGACTGCAAATACTGCATTTCTATAGAAACTTTCAAAATGAGAGTTTAAAGGAAAATGTACGCAAGGCAAAAAATTCAAGAATTGTTCATAAAACAAAATTATGAAAACTTTCCAATTGTTTATGCATATATTGCAGGAACCCGACCGAATTAATAAAAAATTTTATAAACAAAATAAATGAGAATTAAATTACATATATTCATCACTGGATAGAATTATGTCAGTTTGAATAAGCTTTGATTTGACACCAATCCTGTGGAAGTTTTTCAAAATTATACAAATGCTTTTTGCATCGGGAAAGTTTCAAAACCACCAAAATCCATAATACAATCTAGTCAAAGTATTTTCAAAATACAATGCATGCTAGGAAAGTAAGATGCTACAACATTTTGTAAGATACTACACAAAGTAATGCTAAACTTTTATTTAAATTCACTTACATGTGTATCTCTGAATATATTTTTTTACCTTTTTTCTTATATAATTTATTAGTTTTATTTGTTTGTAGAAATCAAGATGGTGCATCTGTTTCAAGCTTTCGAAGTCAAAGTTGTGCAATTCCTGAAATTGAAAACCAGAAAGAATATTTAAATGGTGATCAGGATACATGGGTGATCATAGAAAAGTTCAGTTAATAGAAGTATCAGATGCAATAAGCTATTTGTTCCATATCATGTCTTTTGTTCTGTTTTATGGCACATTTGTATATTTTGGCTAATAACTGCTTCAATAGTAATTTCCACTGGTTATGCAAAAGCATAGTTGTACAATATTCTATGTATCTAGCTAAAGTATGGAAATGTGAAAAGTAGGAAGTTGATGTGTTCCGGAATTGTTTTAAAGAATGGTTTTGATATCTTGAATCATTTACATTACGTTTGCAAAAAAAGTTTTTCAATAAATAAATATACACTATCAGATGAACCCACTATTTATTGAATTAATTTGACATAACAATCACAAATGTGTTGCATTATATAAAAGCTTTGCGCAATGTGGGTTGTTCAGTACATAATTGAGAACTATACCTATTTAAAATGGCATAGCCTGAAGACTCTAATCCATAAACGAAAATGTTGGTTTCCCATTTCTTAGCAAATAAAATATTGAAAATTCACCTGGAATACTTTTGTGATAGTGGGAAATAACAATCATGATTAATTAATAGGTTTTTTAATTATTCATTCACTAGGAAATGTGAAAACATGAGTTATTTTTCAGACCAACTTTGAACATGTTTGTCTATCTACATATTGTATCTACACCCCAAAAGTAATAGAGAAACAAAGTGGATTTCAAGAAACAAGATTTGAATATTTATGTAACATTACCCAATTGTTATGAATAGTTGGTGAACACACAACCATTTTGAAAGGATTTCTTTCATCAATCAACTGAACATCATAAAGTTATGCCTACATAATCCCTTGCTTTGAAATTAATCATTTAAATATAATATATAAAAACTTTTAAGGAAACTTTAAAATTATAACTTCATTTCATATAAAAAATAATCTTTGAACTGCAAATGAAATCCTGACAACACTATAGCATATTTCTATACTTGAATTGAAATTGAATTAATTAAGAGATCTCCATGATTCATGCATGTATAAATTTCTAAGTTTTTCCACATCATGTTAGACATTTCATAGCAGGACTAAACTATTAAATTCATTAGTGAAAAAATTCGTTTTTTTTTTTAATTAGAAGTAATCTAAATCAACAAAAACTACATAAAAAAATTAAGCAATGATTTCAAAATATATTAAGAAAAATGTGAACTCTAACCGCTGTAAAAAGACCAATAACTGATGAATAAAACAATTTTAATAACAAAGATATCCAAAAAAATTTTAAGGTGATACGAGTAACACCAAATTGATTTATTCTGAAAATTTTGTCCAGATTTAATAATGATAAAATGGTATTTCAAGTAGAGCAGATTTCAGCATAACAAATATCTAATGAAAATCTGAGTAAAATAGACACTACATGTGGTAAATAAAATTAAAAGTTATTAAGAATTAGGCTTAGTAAAATTGAAATTTATTAAGAAATGAAAGCTGAATTAAAATTCTGACACAGAAAGAAAAAGAATTGAATTCAACTAGCCTTCATGTGTGACACTATTTGGTCAAAGTCAGACATCTTCTGTGGGCAGAAAAGACAAACATAAATCAAGTCTTCCTCTCTCCAGTCCATCAGCTCTCTAAAATGGGCGATACAAATAAAATTTAGGTACTGTCTCCAATCCAATTGAGATGATATATAGACCACCTCAGGTCAATCGATTTCTGAACAAATGTGAAACCTCGAAAGAGGAAGGCTGCCCCACATAGAAGCACAAATGGCGATTGCAGTGGCTGGTCTCCCTGCATGCAAAGGTTTATTAATGTTTCAGATTTCGGCACAGAGCGATAAACTTGGAACCAGAATCCACACTAAAGATGCTAATTATGGAAGCGATTTGTTTACATTACCACCAGACCCTGAATTTAATGAATAGACTTGTTCAAAACTACATGATTCAATCCCCAACTTACGGGAGCTGGAACATGCAATGTGTTGCATGAATCTCTCTATATTAAAAAAGGTTGACGTAACAGGATAGAAAACTCGCTTTTTTCGCTCGATTCTAAGAAGGTTTCATGAGAAAGTACGGATTATTATGAAATTAACATGGTTTGATCAAAATTGGACATGGAAAAAGGTGGAGATGATTTCTTTTCCAATGCTGCTATTAGTTTAGGGTTCATTAAGTGTCAAAGTCGAAAAAGCAAAATTTGTAACGCAAGTGAGTAAAATATGTTTTTAGTCTTCAGCCATGATTTTTTTAGAGTACCTCCAAACGTGAATTTTTGCACCTTGCCGAATTATTTTTAGAAATTTCAATTTGGTTCCTAGTAATATTTTTTCAAATTCGGAAAATGTTCGTTACTTTTTTGTTAAAACTGTCCTATCTATAGCTTAATACCATTAGTTTTTAAATTTGAAAACATCACTGAAAACCTTAGAATATGCTCTTTCTTATGGTATAGTTATTTTTGAAATTGGTTAATAAATAAATTTGATGCAATCAAAAGTTGGTCACACATATTTCAGAATTTTTAGATCGTAATTTCTGATACAAAACTAACTGTCATATCAATAGCTTATTCTATAAGTTTTAAAATGTGAAAATACCACATGAAAGCTTAGAATGCACTCTTTGTTATGGTATAATTATTTTTAAAATTGGTTCATAAATAAAATCAATGCGATGAAAAGCATAATTTTGCGAGTGTAAAAAATTTTCATAACGGAGATGAAACGTTAGATCCTACTAGCTGGCCTTGGGGTGAAACTCGCTGTGATGTCATGACCAGGAAAGATGCTTGTGAAAGGAGTGTCGGCTTGCGTAGCAATCACCAGGTTTTGGTGTAAGCATATGGGTGGGGGGTGGAATTCAATTCAAATAAAATTCAATAAGCTTGTTACAGTGCAGCTCCCGGGAAAAGGCAGCCAAGTCTCCTAGTTTTTAATGTTCTGTTTTGAGTTTTATGGTGCAAGGGCCATATTTGTCCAAGTTGCACCAAACACAAGATAGCAACAAGCAAGAAAAACAAAACAAAAACCAGAAGGGAAGGAAATAATAAAATAAAAGGGAGGACAAATCACTCGGGTTACTTGGGGTCGTGATGCCCCCCCCCCCCAACAGATGTGCCCCTGAGAGCCATAGTTTTCAATGAGTATTAGAGGAATGGCAGTAAGCTAAACCCTTCTACAATAGGCATCTTTAGAGCAGATTCTGGTTCTAAGTTTATCATTCAGTGATAAAAGCTATAGCATTGATAAGATGTTGGCAGGGGGAAACACCCGCTGTGATCGCCTTTCATGCTTTTAGTAGAGTAGCCTTCTCCTAATGGGTTTTCACACCTATTCAGAAATCAACTGACCCAAGGTTGACAGTCATTTTATTGGAATCTAACAACAGGGCCCAAATTTTGTTCAAATACTATTTTTAATGTTACATAAACAATCAGTACAGTAATCCTTGTCACAGATTATACACAAAACATACATATTAAGCTGAAATTTGAATACAAAGTACAGTACATATTGACACCTATTTTTTTTTTCAAATGGTCAGTCATTTGACAATTGAGTTATTTGCCTTCTGACTTCAACATAATTAAAACTATTTAGTGCCATACAAGTGTCTAAATGTTTGCTATTCTTTGGTAGTCCAGAATTACATAGTGTACAATTAAATGAATTATTAAGACACATTTCAAATAAATGGGGTATCGAAGCAATTGTGTCCAGAAAGACGACGAAACAACAAGCTGACCCACAAGGAAAACTTGGAATTGGAGACTGAATCAGCAAGGCAGTACCAAGATGTTTCCCCTTGCTTCTTTCCCTTACAAAAAAATGTTCGAGTTCCATAGAACTCTATAGAAATGTATTCCCATAGAGTATGTTCAAGAGTTCCCATAAAGTATGAAAAGCAAAGTGTTGTGAAAGAAATGAACTTCTATAGAAGTTTCTAGACTTTCTATAAATATTTCTGGACTTTTTATAGAGGCTAGTTTATAGAAAAACTGGGCACAATTCTATTGGACACATTCTATAGAAATTTTTATAGAATTCTATAGAAATTATTCACATGGGTTGAACATATCGAACTAATATTTTTTTTTTCCAAATTAAGCTCCAAATATCAAACTGCAATGTAAATAGAAGTCTGGCAAAATGGAAGATCATTCCTATGTAACTAAGACACATATTTAGATGTGTTGACAATAACCAATAGGCATCACATAAGTAAGCAAATGAGACGCTCTGATGTCAATGGCATAGGAACCCCCTATTTACAGTGTTTGCTTTGCAAATGAGACAAAAAGCTCAATGAGTGAATAATGGTGCCCAATGAGTGTAAAGTGGTGTGGTAAATATTTTACCTTAATAGCTTGGCTCTTTAAGATGGAGACAAATAATATATTTACGATGTCTTCAGTGTTGTTCTGCATTTGCAGCATGTGGTATAAAATATGTCTTAAAGGCATGATTTTTGGAACACTTCTGTTACACGGAGAACAAGACAGCTGTTTCCTTTTTCCGATAGAAGAACCACCTCTTGTGCTAGTTGGATTCTCCTGATATTTGCATTCACACATCTGCAGTGTTTGAACAAGTATATCCAACCAAGTTATTTAAACTTGCATAGGAATACCGCTCGTGCCAGCATCCGATTGTTTGAGCGTGTTGCTTTGCACTTTGCGCTTCTGATTCCTTTTTCCGATAGAAGAACCACCTCTTGTGCTAGTTGGATTCTCCTGATATTTGCATTCACACATCTGCAGTGTTTTAACAAGTATATCCAACCAAGTTATTTAAACTTGCATAGGAATACCGCTCGTGCCAGCATCCGATTGTTTGAGCGTGTTGCTTTGCACTTTGCGCTTCTGATTGGAATTCAGATTTAGTCTCCAAAGAAATCAGTATGTAGGCTATTGCAATAAACAGGATTCTCATACCCCACCCGTAACCATTGATAGTAGCGGCCGATACAGTCATTTCAAATCTGGTCGTGAAGTCACTCAACTGAGATCCAACAGTTGTAACGGTTGTATCCATGCCGTATGTGTGAGAAGTGTATGTTGTGTGATCAAAGTTCTTTTCTTGTGCATTAATTAGGCAATTAAAGCTAGGAAACCATGCCAGCCCCTTGTGTTGTACCTTTGTGCAACTCTAATAATAGAAATGGGCCCAAATATAGAGTTTATTCCTTTCCCCAAAGTGAAGAAGTCCGCCAAAAATGGATTAACACCATACATCATGACCATTTTGAACAGACCAAGTACAGTAAGGTAAGGAAATGTTTTATTAGTTATTCTTATTGTTATCTCATTGCAAAGTGAATTAAATTATTTTAATTTTGTTTTAGTATGGTAAATTATCAGTTAAATTCTAGCTATGTATAATAATAATACTTTCCAAAAAGTACAGTCAAGAATTGTTTTGTTATTATATTCTGCGTAGTATTTATGTATTCTATTAGTTATATTTGCAAACAATAGAAAAAATGGCGTTAAATTATTGATTATTGTCCTAAGGTTTGTGAACTGCATTTTAAAGACAGACTATCTCATTACAAATCGAAATCGAATGACCTTATTTTAAATTTCGTTTCAGTATGGTAAATTAGCTATTTGATCAAACAGAAAATATAATAATATCCAAAAGTCAAGACTTAAGTTTTGTTATTCTATATTCTGCATAGAGAATTTCGATATTATATTAGTTATGTTTGTAAACAGTGGGAAATATAGTTTAATGATTTTGACTATCGTTTTCAGGTCTGTGAACTGCATTTTAAAGAAACAGACTTCATAACAAGTGCAAAAACTATCAATGAAAAAACTGGAAGAGTTATAGAAACAGCTTTAAAAATTAGAAGGTGAGTAAAATTTTAATTTGTGTTTATGTGTAACTTGTGTGTGTTTATACATGTATACAACTTCATTGTTTTAATGAAAGAATGTTTCTTATAGGTTACATCCGAATGCTGTGCCCACGCAGTTTCCAAATCTCCCATCTTATTTATCTTCAAATACATCTTGTAGAGACAGTCCAGAAAGCAAGAAAAGTAAAATGGATATCGACTTCTTGAACAAAGCTATAGAAGCAAGCCTGGATTCTAAAAAGGAATATGATGAGCTACGAACATTTTCCTCTTTGAAAGAACTTAAAGCATGTTTGAATTTTATCGATAAAGAATATTGGACTGTAGTAAACTGTACCGCTCACATGATGTTTCTAAATATTGTTTCTCAGCCAGTGCCAATTATTAAAAAATCTGTTGTAATTAACGACGATTTGGAAGTAACGTGTTACAATAATGTATTAAAGTTGGGCAAAATAAGTAAGTTCTCTTTTCCATGTTATATTAAGAACATAAATGAATTAAATGAGGTATTAAATGACTTGAAGAAAATAGACGAGAAGAAAATTGAAAATCAGATACCTGTTATTTCTTGTATTATTGATAAGTTACATTCATTAGAAAATTGTGACAATATTAATGAAAATATGCTGAAATTTATAATTGAACAAATCTCTTTCCTGTGTTGTAACAAGAATGCATTTAGATATTCTAGTGATACTCTCTCTCTTTTTTTTTAATATTTGCAACATTATTACATACAATTGCTCCTCAAGCGTATCGATTTATTAGAAAAAGTGACGTTATTAATCTTCCTCATCCTAATACTGTCCAGCGTTTATGTACTTCATACAATTTAGATCCTCATAGTGAACAAATTGATTCTTATTTTCTTTATTACCTTAAAAGAAAGTATTCATTGCTAGATGATCAAGATAAATTAGTAATATTAATGGTGGATGAAATACATTTAAAAGATATTATGGAATATAAAGGTGGTAATATTGTAGGGGTTAGTTATGATTCTGATTCTTGTGCTTCCAGTGCACATGTTTTTATGATTAAAAGTGTTTTATCAAAATATAAAGATGTTGTACATGTATTGCCTGTCAAAACATTATCTGGTGAAGCTTTGCATATATATCTTAAGAAGGTAATTTTAGGTCTTGAAAATATAGGATTTAGTGTTTTGTGTATTATTACAGATAATAATGCAATAAATCGAAAAGCTGTGTCACTCTTTCTGTCACCACCAAAACTTCAGTTTGTCTACCCTCACCCTTCGGATAAAAACAAGCCACTTTTTTTTCTTATCGACAGTGTTCACTTACTAAAATGCATGAGGAATAATTGGCTGAATCAAAAAAATTCTGGGAAATGTTTTTACTATCCAAATTTTTAAGGAGGGATTTAATACAGATGATCCACATAATTTCAAAACTGCCTCTTTAGACACTGTCCGTCTTCTTTATGATGCAGAATGTAACTCGCTAATTAAGTTTGGTTTTAAGTTGACTCATAAGGCACTTTATCCTACGAATTTAGAAAGACAAAATGTTGATTTAGTTTTGAGTGTCTTTAATGAATTTGTTGCTCAGGGTTTAATTGAATTGGGTGATAAACACAAGTTGCCACATTTCCAGGACACAGCAGATTTTTTTAACAGTAATTCTTACATGGTGGCAAATCCTTAATGTGAAATATGTAATAAAAGGATCAAGAATGAATAATAATTATCAGACTCCATTAAAATATCATGAAAATGATGACAAATTAGTCTTTCTTTATAAATTTGCTGATTGGTTAGAAGAATGGGAAAAAATGAAACCTTCAACTGGAATGTTTTCTAAGGAAACGCATGTAGCCTTAAAACTTACTGTTCTGGGAATAATTCAACTAACGAAATATTGTAAAGATGAATTAAACATTTTATATATATTGCCTGGTAAATTTCAAACTGATGATTTAGAAAGTAGATTTAGTTTATATAGGCAGCTCGCAGGTTCACAATAACATATTTCATTACAACAGTTATTGGAGTGTGAAAAAAAATTGAGGATAAAGTCAGTATTGCAACTTAAAATTCCAACAAAAGCTTTTGGTGAAATAGTAATTAACAATTTTGAAGTTGGTGATTTTATAGATGATTATGATATTGAAGGCAAACATTTTCCTATTACTGTTGAATATTCAGATTTAGATTATGTGAATTCATATGTACCAGTATTTATTTATATAGCTGGATATATTGTATACATAAAGTATTAAAAAAAGAATATTGTGAATCATGTGCAGAAACTCATTTGTGTAATAAAAAATTAAACTTAAATGTAAATTATCATTTTGTTAAAAACTTAGATAGAGGACAATTAAAGTTTCCCAAAGAACACATAGTAAATGCAGTGTTATATAATTATGTTGTCGTAAATAAGCTATGTACGAATTTTAAATCTGAATTTTTAAAGTTAAAAGATCAGCTTAAAATTGTTTTGTCAATTAGTATGTCTATACTAGATGATAATGTTATGTTGCTATTTGAAGAAACGTGTGAGAATTTTCATAACATAGGCACTATTCTTAAAAATGTTTTATGGGCATCTGCAAACATCCTTCTTAATAATTTTTGCAAGAAATGTAATGATGATGTAGTAGCATCTAATTATTTAAAAAAGAATAGCGATAAGAAAGGTAAGAAGAAAACTGAAGTTAATGAAGCAAATTGTTCCAACCAAAGAAAGTTGGGCAAATTTATATGATTTTTTTTTTTCATAAATTTAAATGCACCAAATATTTTAAAAATTCATTCTTTCCTTATGTTTATAAGTCTATTATTCTAAGTTTTAGCCATGTTGATGTTTCTTAGTTAAATGTATCAATATCTAATGATGTATTGATTTCATTTAAATTTTTAATAATTTGTGCTTAGTTTATAAATTTTAGTTGTACCGAAATATTGCTGTTTAGTTTGATAATAAAAATGTTTTTCTGATTTGGTTTTGTTCTTTTCTTGTACTTTATTTCATAAACAGTGTATTTGTGTAACTTTTTTAGCTTAAATAAGTCCTTAAATTTTAAAAATTTACATTTTGTATCTCAATTAGGTATTTATGGTCATTATTTAAAACAAGATAAATGTATAGTGTAATTTAAACTATAGCAAGCCTAGAAGTTTTTAAAAGGTTAACTAAAGTAAGCAGTTAGATTTATTCGAACACAACCAAAGTAAAAATGAAGTTATTTTCCTTAGAAAGAAAATAGCAGGTACGCTAGTTTTAATAAAGTAGAAAAATAAAACGCATAAGCTCCGGCGAAACACAGCGCGGAGGGATACGACGAAGGACTGGGATCTCAGTTGTATGACGTCAGAAACTAGTTGTGTGGCCATGATATCGATGGTTACGCCCCACCACCTGCATGGTTCCCACACCTTTGTCCGCAAAAAATTCAAGGACTTTTAAGGACTTTTCAAAACCAAAATACACTTTTTCAAGGACCTGAATTTTTTTATAACGACCTAAAACAAGGTATATTCAATTGTTGTCAAGTAAAAAGAAAAATGTGAAAAAAAAATGACAATTTTTTTATTCCATTTCCTTTACTCATGCCTTCAACTGTGGTTAGTTTGATATATATCACGTGGTGTCAAAGTGAGTAACACCGGCTTAATTCAGACTAATAGTTTAAAGGCGCGCCTGCCGTGAAGAAAACTAGTCTGTATACGTTCTAACACAATTCAAAATTACACAATTTTGTACTAGTAAAAAAAATCAAGTACTTTCAAGGACTTTTTACCAAGTTCCGTAATTTTCAAGGACTTTCAAGGGCCCCTAGTTAGGAAAAAAAATGTCAAGGACTTTTAAGGACTTTTCAAGGACCGTGGGAACCCTGACCTGCCAGTGTGCTGCAAAAATGGGTACACTGAAACCATATTGTCTTACAGTTATACTCTAAATTAAAATTTCCACCACCTATCAAAATTATAGTGGCTTTCTTAGGTAGTCTCGAGTGAAAAACAAATAAAAACCTAATCTACTCACTTGTCATTCTCATCCTGTGCATAGCCATCTTCTTCCTCTTGTATATCCTGCCATGTCTTACCCAACTCCTGCAAATGAAACACAAAAATCAATATATGCATGCAATTTTTCAATTTAAAAGAAGGGTCAACATTTAAGACTCCTGCAATGATTACCAGATAATTTATCAAGTAAAACCTATCGTAGTTTTTGTTTCGTGGATTGATCCTCTTGTGCTGTTTCTTCCTCATGTGTTCTTTCAAAGTATCCCAATTTTTGAATATTTTTTCACAGAAAAAACATCGCAACCTGCAAGATTTCAGAAGAGTGAGTGTCATTAAAAAACACTACCCTGGGCAGCAAAAATGATAAAAAAAAGTTAATGAAATATTATCTAGTCTAAAACTGACTGAATTTCCAAAAAAAAAAAGAGTCTGCCCGTATCACTTAACACTAGCACTAGTGTCTCGACGCTCCTGGTGGTTGTCTAAGAGTACTCTACCTTACAATAACGGACGCCAGTGGATTTAAATAAAATACGACTACTCGTTTGGGGGTGTTTTTTGTGGTATGGCCTTCGCATGTTGTTCCTGGTCAATGGAACACCAACACCTGCATGAACATTTTGGACCATCCGGTTCTTCCTACGCTCTGGCAATTTTATGGAATGGATGAATGTTACTTCCAGAATGAAAACGCTCTGTGTCATGGTGCAGCCCCTGTTAAGAAGTGGTATTGAGATAGGGATGTAAAACGTCTTCCCTGGCCTGCTCAGAGTCTCGACCTAAACCCCATAGAACATGTGTGGGACAAGTTAAAGCGACACTTACGGACCAGGGAACCCGTTCGAAATCTACAGCTGAGCTGGCGACATTCTTGCACCAGAAATGAACACACATACCCATAGCTGTGTATCCAAACCTTGTTGAAAGTATGCCCAGAAGGGTTGCTAGTGTCATTGCAGCATGCGGGGGACCATCCCTCTATTAAAGTATATATTCTTTCCCTTACACCATCAGATCTTGCTGTCCGGTCCATTATCGTAGGGTCGTGTATCTCGCCATTGTCAAAACTGACCAGATCTTGTTAGATGAGGTATCTCATCATCAGAAAAAAACACGCTTACGATCATTAGAAGAAAATTGACCACATCCAGTCATCAGAATAAGATCTGCAATCTCGAGGAGGAATATCTCGAAATCGGTCGGGTCTCGAAAAACAATCTCGGAGGGTGGGCGGGGGGAGAGTCTATATGGAATACCAGACTTCAGAAGCATTGCTGGGGCAGTGGCCCTGAGCAACTATGTCTAAATGGTACACATTTCATTTAATGCATTTCAGAAACATGAAGTGAATTGATTTGTGGTTATTCTTGAAAATATTTTTATTTTATCCAATGGCGAGCACAAAAGACAAAACTGAAGCCAAACAACAAAAGCAATGTAACAAAAGGCAACAGATGAAAGTGTATGGACCCATTCGGTCCCTCGCTTCCCAGTAACTACAAAGTTGTAGAGGAGAGCGCAGGACATTGTCGCAGGTGAGTATAGTTCATGAGTTCCTGAGGGTTGCAGAGCTTGCAGCGTGGATTGTCAAGGATGCCTATGTGATGTAAATGCCTTGTAAGGAAGTCGTAACTAATAGCGAGGCGCAATTCTGCCACGGCTTTCGTCCTGGATCAGTCGGAAAGATTTGGGATCTTTTTGCACCAGGATTTCTGGGAAAATGTTTCTGAAAGCTCTTTTTCCAAATTCTTCTTAAAGATTGTCTTTACATTATGAAAATTGATTTCATCATTAACATTTTAAGTAATCACTGCCCCTTATTTGGTCAGCAGGTCCAGTTTTTCATTACCCTCTATGCCGCAGTGGGCTGGTATCCACTGCAGGCCAGTAGTCTTATGATTGCAAGACAGAAAACTTAGGAGAGACCGGAAATTCGCAAGGGTCATATTTGACCATGCCGCACCAAACGTCAAGTAAATGGACACATACAGAGAAAGTTTCATCCACATAGAATAAAGAAATACACCCAGGGAGGAATTGAACCTGACACGTATCCAACCAGAGTCACCTGCAAACTCACAGGTAGCTAGCACAACGGGCAAACCCACTGTGACCCCTCAGAAAAGAGGAGACAAAGCAATGAAATTATTTTCCTTCAAATGTTTGGAAAACACAATGTAAGACAGGAACAATTTTTCTTACTTTCATCCTTAATTGTAACTCAAAATTAATAGTGAATAATTTAATTACAAATCAATATGGAACTATTTAGGATATTTTATTCTCACATTATTTAAAAAATCTAACTTTATCTTCATTTTAAATACATAAATTTTTAATTGGATAGAGGCAGTATCAGAGCCAGTTTCCTAAAAGGTATCCCCTATGAAAATTTTTTACAGTAAGTGGTCTATAGAATTATGACTCATTTTTTTCTATCTGTACAAGTGTTTGTGTGTGTAAGAGAGTCGTTCGGAAAGTAATACCCGGTTTTAGATAAAATACAGACCAACTAAAATTTTTCAACCAAGCTTTTTACTTTACATTTTCATACCTTGCATTACTTTTCTAGATAGTCCCCCTGCCAATTTAAACATTTGTCGTATCGTGTAACAAGCTTTTGAATGTCAGCATCATACTCATCTGCCACCAGTCATTGAGATAAACAGTAACGTCTTTAAGCACATCGTTCGTAAAATGTTTCCCACAAAGGAACTCTTTAAGTATTGTGAACAAATGAAAGTAACTGGAGGTTATACCGGGCTATAGAGGGGGGCAACAATTTCCCAATGAAACTTGTTGATCAACTGTTGCGTTTTCGCAGCTGCGTGAGGTCATGCGTTGTCATGCAAGAGAACCACGCCACTAGACAACATGACACGTCTTTGATTCTGAATTGCACAAAGTAGCTTCCTCCCAGTGGGATAAAGTCACTAAGCAATATTCCGTGATGGTCCCAAAAGACTATAGCTATGAGTTTGTGAGGTGAGATTCTTTGTTCAAACATTTTTTGGCCTCACTGGTGAGTGGGCATGATGACACTCCATAGACTGACGTTTGGTTTCAGGTGTATAAGAAACCCGTTTCATCTAATGCAATAATATAAGAAACTCATCTACTTCATTTTGAGTAGCGCTTGAAAAAGCTTAACGCAGCAGCCATTTGCTTGATTTTGTGGTTGTTATTGAGCATGCATGGCACCCACCTTGCACAAATATTTCTGAATTTGAGATGATCTGTTAACACTTTGTAAATGATAGTGCAAGACTCATGGGAAATTTGTCCCAAACTTCATCCAAAGTCACACAATGATCTAGTTTGATGAATGTGTTGACAGACTCGACAAGTTCATCCGTACTGACACTTGTGCGGCCATATTGCTCCTCATAATGGACGTTCTCTCTTCCCTCATTAAAATTTCGGCACCAACACATGATTCATCCATTACATCACCTATATACACTGCTTTGATTTCAAGATAAATTTCGTTTGTCGCACATATTTTACGTTTAGAAATCGGATCACAGATCTTGCTTCACATTTGGCAGCACGCTCGATTTTCTTGGACACTTTATTTGCTTACCAAAACACAACACTAACCAATATAATACGATGTAATTCAGTAAAAAGCCCTAAAACAGTTTGACCTTGACTGGTGCACCTGTCACAGTGGTGCTCATGCTCAAACGGGTTTTACTTCCCGAACGACCCTTGTATTATCTATGTATGTATGCAGTGTCCTGACAAATCTATGGCACTTACAATAATGAAATTTGGCACACAGGTAGTCCGAATTTTATGTCCAGAAAGAATTTAAAAATTTAATCTAGAACCTTTTTTAATTCAACTATTAATTTTTTCCTTTGCGTTCATTCTTTAGCAGAGTTGATGTCACAGCTCCTTGATTGAAGAGAGGATGGATTCCGCGTGTTTCGTCTTAATGCAAGTGGACACAGCATTTGTTTTTTTCTTCTTAACAGATTTCTGATTCTAGTGTTTTTTTATTTATGTTGTTGATTAGAATAATTTTGGTGCTAGAGATTTTAACTTTGTTACGGGCAAGGACTATTTCAGGTTTTCTATCTTCAAAAAAGTGTTAAAATTTCAACAAATTTGGAATCTGCATAAAATGTTATGCCTAATTGATACGTTAAATGAGACTTTCTTTAAATCAATCAATTCTAATTGTAACCCGAGTCATGTTGTGTTTGGAAGTGGGATCATTCTTAATATATTATTTTTTCCTTTTAATGTTTTCATTATCAGTAAGGACACGAAAAGAACTGTCACAGGCAACGCTGTGCTGGACTGCTAGTAAGCTCTAAAGTAACCTCTATAGAAAGTCCAGAAATAACTCTCAACATGTCTGTTGAAACCTGTTTAGAATTCTGCAGTTCATTTCTTTTGTTTCACAACTACTTTTCAATGGACATGCACACGAATTAGCTCCTGTTGAGTAACGTATTGCATTTAAAGGTATACTGTTTATCATGGACAGCCTATTCTGGGGCACGAAGTAACGTGGATAAAAGGTGCATATCACGAATAGATAGATAGAAAAAAATAATGGAATCAATTTTTAAATGCCCCAGAAATATGCACACTGGTATTATTGACAACAAGGGCCAGTTATAATTAAAAATCAAATGTCATACTCTTTCAACAACTGTTCTAGATGATCTAGAAGCTCATTGATGAAAACTGAAAAATACAGAAGACATAAATTTAGATGGTAAAGGGATCAAAATTTATACTAAGCAAAAAGTGAAGTAAATTTTTTTCAAGGTCGGGGTACATTCCTTACCAATGTTGTCTGGATTCCCAATGACAAAGTTATGTTGTTCCATCAAATGATCCAAAAGAACAGACCTAAAAATAGGATTAAAGAATTATTTGCATGGAACTGTATTGCTGAATTTCACGTTTAACTGATAGTGACTTTCAATTATGCATAAATTATGTTTTATTTATGCATAAATAATGATATAAAAATAAATATTTTGGAAGTTTCAGGAATTTTAAGGACTTGCAACTTAGAAAAGCAGCAGTGAAATCGCTTGATGGTGCATTTTGAAGATCTTACTCAAAAACTACTTAACATATGCAATAATATTTAATGTCTATTGCCTGTAAAAAATTATTCCAGATTGTATTTTGAGTCTCCAAGCAACTGTAACAAAATTGTTAACACCCAAAAACAAGTTCTTGCCCCATTGATCAATTGGCGATGGAAAGCTTCATCGCCAAATGACTATTCGGATAGGCCTACGACGTGTTACCATATTCTACCCAAATCAACAATGAAATACCAAATTATTTTTAACTTATTAAACTTTTAACTGATTATCTTTTCAAATTCTGTCGTGTAGTCAATTGTCCAGTGTGTTGCTCCAGTGCAACATTAATTAAATACTATCTTACCTTTACAAATTTACTTTCCACCTGATAAAGGTCTTTTGCACAATGATGTAGTTGCTTAAATTGAATTTTTCCTAGTGCTGCCGAATTCTTGAAAACTTTACTTATTTCCCCAGTGATTGTGTGATCAATATGTAACAAGGATTTGTGAGTTATGTCCATTTGGGAGAATCTTGTATAACGCTGAAGTTTAATTATAATTTTATTCTTAAAATTACCAGTCTAAAAATGTGCTTACCTGTCTAATAATGCTTAACGTTACAAAGCATATTTAATATTTCTAAGTAATAATACTTGTTTCCAAAGGAAAAAGCAAACCAAAAAGATTTTTCTAACAAAATGAACTTTCCACCTAATTATTTCAATGATGGAACACTGCTTGGATTAAGCAAAAAAAGTTTAAAGACATTTTATGAGAACCATAATGATAGTTATTACATTTTTATATTGCATTTTTTTATATTATCGAAGCTCATAACTCATTATCAATTGCTACAAAAAATGTAAAATTTACATTGAGTTAAAAATGTTAATGAGGCAAAAATAATCAAATTACAAATATGAAAAGTTCAGGATATATAATAGACATCTTGCTCTTTCCTGTTGAAAAGTTTAGAGGGTTTTAAAGCTCTCCCCCAGTCAAATATGCATTTTAAAAAATCTTACTTTTCCATAATTTTATTTTTAAATGTCTGTATATAGAAGTAGAAATGTGAACCAAATTTGGTCACACTATTTGTTAAAAGGCCATCCTTAAGAATAATTCTTAATATTGTTTTTCCATATCTAGATACCAGAGCAATTTGAAATTTGCAGCAAATTGGCAAAATTTTTATTTTTGTTGAACTCTTAAATTCAGCAATGACAGCTATTAAATTATATTCTAACATTTCCTAAAAAGCTTTTTCTGTAAAATGCAACGACATAAAATTTGTTTCAGTAACTTATTGAAATATAGGGTCACATACAGGCCACTTTGAATGCCAGAAAATCTAAATTTGGGTAACCTTGAATTTAAAAGGTGAATTTACAAAATTTAGATTTTTGGAACCTAATATTTTACAGCTGTTTATTACTGTATGTGACCTGTTTAAAAACTGATTTTCATTAAAATCAGTGATATGTCAGTCACCGCCGATTTGCTCATTTCACATGGAGTGACAGCTAAGAGAAAAACATTCAAAACATCAAATTAATTGGGACTATAACTACCTATTTTATAATGATTATTTTTATAATTTCATCATAATAGGTTATGCCTAGACTGTGTGCAATGTGAACCTATTCACTGTAGTGCAGTGGGTCTCAAATCTGACCTTGTAGTGACATGATGAATACAATTCAATTTGAGGGGCCCCATTAGAAAAATAAATAACTTTATTATAATAAATATTTCATTCATCTTGTGAGCAAGTTATTAAATACAATATTTTATACCTTCTTATATTCTAATACATCAAATTACTATCTATTTTCATAATTTTTAAAATAAAAACTGAATATCTGAAGTACTAATTCTTTTACTAATTAATTTAGAAAAACACAATATGCCACTCTGAATAATCACTTTTCCAGGAATGCATGTGGTCACATTTGAATGTTTGTTTTGTATACACAAATATTTAAAAGCAAAATATTCACATTTGAATGGAAAATTTTTATAAAATTGATATCTTAGTATAAAAAAACTTGTTTCTAAGACAAAGTTACGTCAGACAACTAGGCCTTTTTTTGCGGTTTTAGTACCTGTTTCCAGTGAAATGCTTCCTGCAGAACAAGCAATCTCTGGAGAATGTTGAGTCTTCTCTTTCCTTTTGAAGCTGATCCAGAACATATTTCTGTTACAAAGAAAATATAAAAATGTTAATATGGTTTTGAAATATCGAAAAGCAGGAGTGCAAATTTTGTGATTTGAATATGAGGCCTGCCCATAAAGTATTCAGCCATTGCCAATATAACAAGAACTGCAGTAGTGATGCAACTTGCATGAAATCGTGAACCCATTGGACTAATACGTTGGGTGCTAGATGCCTCTGAGTGAGTGTATGTCTTGTGAGACCTTTGCATTTGCAATGACCAAGCGAGTAAAGCAACGAGTTTGCATAAGATTGTGTGTTAAACTTGAAAATTTGCCTACTGAAACTATTCAGATGTTTGGTTTGGTTAAAGATTTTAAGGCCCAAGAGCCACATAGGGTCAAGTTACACCCAATGCAAGACAGAAAGTATCCAGCAACTGTGTAAAGAATGGAGAGAAGATAAAGATTGCTTCGGTATCCTGGGATAGCAATACCCATGTTTACCAGATGCAGTTAACTCAATGAGAAAATAATAGATCACTAGGATACATCAAATCTGTACACCTAAATATAATGCCATACAGAATATTTTACGGTTTTTCAAATCGAAGCACGCTTTGTTATTACAGTCAGTATCGGTTTGGGTTAGCTCAGCAGTACAGAAAAATCAGACCCTATAAGCGGGGTGACCATATATGCGGAACAATACTACACTATTTAATTATGGCAGAATTATATTCACCTATCAAAATATTGTGCTCATAAACAAATAATTAAAATTTTAAGAATATTTAAAAAATTAATTTGGGAAGTAAAAACTACAATAAGAAATATGCAATATTTTTTAGTGAAATTTATTAGCTTACCAATCTAAGTACAGTACGCATACATACGTGTATCCATATTCAATGCACTTATCTCTACTATTATAAAATGAAGTGTTTGTTTTCTGCTTTTCGTTATCACAGTCTTGACGAATCTACGGCACCTACAATAATGGGATTTGGCACACAGGTAGTTCAAATTCTTTGCAATTTTTGGATTGCGGCGAATTTTAAAATTCAATCTTGAACATTTAAAAATGAATTTAATGGAATTTAATTATTATTATTGTTTTCTTTGGAATGACAACAGCATAAAAGATCGCAGGTTCTAAATTTATTTCTTTTTCGTTTCTGTTTTATTTTGCACAGAGGAACAATTTGTCAGCAGACGAATTTTTTTTTTTTAAACATAAATGAACATTCTTATTTGTTAAGTATGATCCAAATGAAACAAAAATTTTCTTTACTCTTTTCGTCTCAATTTCAACATACTTTTGAAACATGGAGAGACAAAATTTCAACCAAGAAGAAGCCAGAGTCAACTTGGAGAGGAAGAGAATTGAGGGGGGTAACGCCGACACTGATTCAACGCAAAACAGAAATGGGGGAAGTAAAGGCGTAAATTCAGGTTCTCTCCGGGGTCGCAAAGACTTTTTTTTCTTCTTCTGGTCATTCCCTGTGTTGCTCCCCGCCTCAAAAAATGTTACAACAATTACTATTAAAAAAAAAAACGATAACCTCATTGAAAAGAGGAAGAAACCGACCATACAACCGATAACCAGGAAAATAAAATGGCTATATAATCGGTGCGATTTAACAAATGTTCCCCATTAAGTTGGACAGGACTTTAGAAAACTGACCATATAAGCAGGGTGACCATATAGCCAGTACTGACTGTATTTTGCTACTTCTGATAAGGAGTGACCTTGATTGAAGCAGATGCGTTAATTCTGTCTTTTCTGCTTTCACTATATAATTTTAGCTTGTGTAGAATTAGGTTAGGAATTGTGTTAATTAGGGCAACTTTTTTCACACGTTCTACGCTGCATGTAAAGTACTAAAACCCAAAATTTCTCCTCCATGGGTGTATTGTAAGTGAGTTATAACTGCAACTTTCTGCATAAATGCAACCACCTGCAACTTTTTAAAATTTAGCTTAAAATGAATTAATATGAAATTAATATTTCATTTTTTGACAAGTGTGCCTGATCTTACAAACGCCGAAGAAATGCGGATCAAACAAGAAGTTCATGGAAAGAAGGTGTTCGTCCCAACATGGAAAGCATTTTAGTGCATCATGTAAAAAAAGCAGTGTGTGACCCAGAGCTGCCAAAAAGATTGCTGAAAATTAAAAGCAGCTACGAATGTTTTATTCATCTCGTTGAAAAATCGGAATCAAGAGTGTACAATATCAAGACAGCGTATAAAGATATCATATTGATGGATTCTAAAGAAGATCCTTACAACATTAAGGCGTATTTTAAGAAATGATTGGGGGAAATAATATTGACCTGATGGTTATTGCTACACTTTCCCGAGATGATTTCCCCCAAAGTCAGTACTTGATATTGTAACAAGGTCAGGCAACATCAGTCTCTGTTGAGAGCAGTTTTCAAAATTAAAGAAATTACTGGCCAAGGATCAGCCATTCAACGACATCAACGTTCTTCTGTATTTAATGATGTATTATAATACTGTTGTACATGACTAAAATTGTCAATAATTTTTTACAAACAATTAATTTTAGATTTTAGTGCATCAAAAAAAAATTGAACTTTACGGAAGGATAAATGCAACTTTACCCATTTTTACTGCAACAAAAAAGTTGCTCTAGTCATAATATTTGTTTCACTGCAGTGCTAAGAATGGAGAACCAAAAGTTCATTTCTGTCATATCATGCTCTTTTATTTTAAGAAAGTCAAGACTGCTCGTAAAATGTGTGCTGTATATGGAAAAAGTGCTGTTTCTGAACACACAATTCGATGGTGGTTTGATAAATTTAGGTGCTGAAATTTCAGCCTCGAAGATGATGCCTGCTCTGGACGACCATCCTTTGTAAACAAGGACCTATTAAAATATGCTATCGCTGAAAATCCACATTACACAGTTCAGGAACTATCACACAGACTAAATATTCGAAAAAGTACAATTCATGATCATCTGAAGAAGATTGGGTATGTAAACCACTACGATGTATGGATACCCCATACTTTAACACAGAACATGCTTGCTCGAATTTCAGCATGTGATTCTTTGCTAAAACGAAATGAAGAAGCTCCTTTTTTGAAACAGCTCACTATTGGAGATGAGAAGTGGATACTATACAATAATGTTACAAGAAAGAGATCATGGGGTAAGCCAAATGAACCTCATCAAGTAACATCGAGAGGGGGCTGCATCCCATAAAAGTAATGATTTGTGTATGGTGGGACTACAAAGGAATTGTTCATTATAAATTGTTGCCATAGAATCAGATAGTAAATTCGGGAAAAAACAGTTCTCAAATGGCAGTATTAAAAGTAGAAATCGAAGTAAAGTGGCTAGAACGGACCAATCGTCGAGGTGTGGTCTTCCATCAAGACAATGTGCGGCCCCACATTTCCTTGAATGTCAGAAAAAGACTTATTGAGTAAGACTGAGATGTTTTGCGTCACCCCCCCTCATATTCTAGAGACCTTGCCCCTCAGATTTTCACCGCTTCAGGTCACTTTAAAATTCTCTGAACGGCCTGGAGTTCAATTTTTTGGAGGCTCAAACAGCACCTCAATTACGCCTTTACAAATAAGCATAATAATTTTTAAAAAAACTTTCTAGCTGCTGGAAAGATGACAAAAAGTCAGAACAAAACAGTGCTTATGTGATTCAATAATATTTTCTTATGTTTTTGTACTGCTTCGTTGGAATTTATCATAAAAACATGACCCAATGAACCCCAGAGAGGTCAGATGATTAAGAAGTCCTCCCAATGGTAGATGATTAGTTCTCTCTACTCGAATAGTGTGACAAAGTTGCAGCAACATCCATGTGGACTGTTTTTGTTGTCCATCCCAGGTACTCTACTCTAGATCAAATGATTCATAAGGAGTAACAAATCAATGTTTTTTGCTAGCTAAGAAATGCAGTACTAAGAAAAAGGCTGCAGTTGCCAGGTTTATCACAACATGCCTGCCTAATCATTATGTCTCAAGCATGCTTTTTGGCAAAATATCAAATCACCTAGGTGGCCTGCTCCTCTACAGCCCAGATTTCACACTCTGTGGCTTCGGGTTTTTCCAAAAGCTAAAATTGTCTATGAAATTAAAGAGATTTCAAGAGATAGAAATAAACCAATTGGTTTAAAGGGATAAACGACAATAATATATCCAGTTATAAAATTAGAAAATGTGTGCAGATAGTTTAGAGATAGCTGATCGGCTTTGTATTGCAAGCTCTTCTAATAATTAATTCTGTCTTTCTCCATGACTTATTGCGGGGGTTACTCTAAAGAGTGTCAGCATCACGACCATGAGTCTATTGTACTGAAACTCCTACTAATCTATTATAGACCGATTGCCAAAATAAATTTCAGCATGCATCTGATTGGAATGTTTGACAATTCCCAGGGTTCAATACAATGTTATTCCAGATACTCAAATCGTTGGGCAGAGTAATAATCACAATCAAACAGAACATGTACAGGACTCTCCTCTACCATCCGACAGCCTCTATATAAAGGGTCATCTATAACACCCCTAAGGTTGAGGTGTCTATTTAGGGTACAGTGGCCAGTCAGTAGTAAAATAGCTACCCCAATTTCTTTTCTGCTCAATTTCAGCAGTTCCCTCAATCTGTTCCACGGAGATTGTTGATTGAGCTCTTTAGCTTGTCTTTGATCATTAGATTGAAGCCATGTATGGTAGGACTCGGCCAGGAGTAAACGCTTGAGTCTTTCTAACCAGATTGTAAGGTAGACCCAAAACAGGTTCTGGTTAAATAAATGGCAATTCAGATCCATGTTTTGCTATTTGGTCTGCTATTCCATTACCCTCAATGCCACAATGACCCAAATAAGAGACACTTTGTTTCTTTCATCCAGACCCACAAGTGCATGGCCATCAAAGAAGATTCTTATGACCATCTTAACTACCCCCATGGAGGTAGTTGTAAGTACAAGCAGAGATTGCTAGAACCTCAGCCCGATAACAGTGGCCATCTTAGCCAGAGAGAAAGATAGCTTTATTTTTCGATTAGGACAAAAAGCACCTGAACCAGTGCCATGAGATGCTTTTGTACCATGTCTTTGCCCATGCAGGTTTTCTATCTCAAATTTCGAGTCATTGTTCAGTTCATATTATATTCTTCACTTTAACCTTTTTTGAAATAGTGCTTACTAGAATTGTTAGAATCAAGATGTTTCACACGTTAAATAATCTGTTTTATCATTGATATATAGTGTTCAAAAGACTTTATATTTTTCTGGCCTTTTGTCACTTTAACATTGTTTTTGGCATTTCAATATGCATAAAAAATTTTCTGTTCTTTTCTTGTTCTGTCAAATGTTTAATTCTGTGTTTAACTTTGTTTTATGTAATGTTTTACATTGTTATTCAGTATGCTAATCCTGTTTATGTTTTAACTCTATCGCCCACATTAAGGCAATGAATAAAATGTAAAATTCTTGGATTTAACAAATGCCACCTGTGTGCCTTAGTGTGGTTAACTAGATGACTGACCCCTCTACTGGGTTGGTGGAAGTACCCCTCTACAAACTCTAAACCATTTGGAGAGTTGAGAAGGTGAGGGTTGAAGACTATTGATACAATGAAAGAGAATACAAGGGAATTGATAGCAATTCCAACAATGGACTTTTTGTTTTGAAAAGTAGACTTTTAGGAAATGTGTGAGGTCTCAAAGTGCCCATTTTGAAGGAGACTTGGAACAAAAATTCATAGGTACAATGTATCTTGTTTCGCATTAAGTGACTGGATACTTTCTGGACAGACCTTGTAATGGTAGATGCATAGCATCAACCATTTTGGTAATTTCAAAAACTATGGCATAAAAAATGTATGTCTCCCACTATCAAAATTGGTTATGAGTTCCAGCATTTAACTACTTCAGGAGCATAATCACAAAATAGTTTCAGTGGCCTTTTCTCTCCTAATTACCTGTTCCAGTCAAATTGCTGGAATATTGAATGAACACTTTGTTTAATGAATGTTACGCTCGCTTTAAGACACTCGAAGCTCCCCAACCTCCCGAGAAAGTTGACTGGGATAGAACCATTCAAATCACAATGAACAGACGATGTGTCTTCCGGATTGTTGAGGACGATTAATCTCCGAGTTAAATAGTACAAGATAAACGTTCTAAAGGCAAAACACAGTATATTTCCTGATAAACAAATCAAAATCATAATCCAATAGATTTTCTACATTTAATTACACATTTACAAAAGGACAGAAAATGAAATATGTCTTCCAAACACCAGTTCTGATACAACAATGTTGTTCTTGCATAAAATTAACATTGCTAGATACAAAACCTAATAATACAAATTCAATGTTACCAGAATTCACACACAAAACGTGACACAGGAACTTCAGAAAGAATTAGAAATTGTCTAGAGAAGAGGAGACTTGAGATGGACATTGAAGCAGGAGGTTTATTAATTTTTTTTATGTTTACAAGGGACATAATTGGCCAACCTGCTTTAACATCAAATAAAAAATGTTGTGAAAAGGAAACAAGAGATTGTGGAATCAAGTACTATGATTAAAGTAGAAAAAGATTGCTTGGGCATTCCACGAGCATAAACCCTGTGAAAAAAAGAGTATCTCTCTGGTTTGTGAAGCTCACACACAACTATAGGAGACATGCCCCAGAGGGCTCGAAGCAGGAAGATAGAATGAATTGTTCTGGCGTCATGTCAAAGAGATAATTTTTTCCCCTTACTTTTCTAAAGGCACACAACCAAAAAATATTGCAGTGGGGATGCCAGAAGGATTTAATCCCTATAAATGTGTACCTTTACATGCAACTTTAGATGAAATTCAATTTAAGAAAGTACTAGTTACCAGTCTCTCTTTTTGAAGACTCTTCTTCTCTTCAGAATCAGCACCTGATAGAGAATAACAGTACTCAGAGTTTCCTGTAAATAATATAATCTAATGTAATGAACTATATCAACTATTAAAAAAAAAATAGAATTACGGTTCAGACTCATTTAAAAAATAAATTCAGACTTTCCAAATTTTCTTGCAATGCTTTTTAGGTTTAACAGGTCTTGCAATTTAATTAAAACTCCCTGTGCTAGGAATCAAAATTTAAAATTTTTTATGGGAACACATTTTGATCTTCAAGGAGTTTTCAGATAACCTGGGGAACAAAATCATCAAGAAACTGATTTTAAGATATTTTGTTTTAATTAAGTAGTTTTCAAGCTTTAAAATGATGTATTTTTTTTAAAGCTGCCCAGAAAGAATTTTTTCCCATTAAAATTTTTTTTTTTTTAGTCTTAAATTCTTTTTAATGTCTGATTTCCAAAAGCAAAATTTTTTCTCACTTGATGTAAACACCAAAAAATCAATCATAAGATCACTTGCATGTTTAGAATGAAGTAAACTTATCACTCTATTATAAATTATGTATAAAACCATAGCTTTTATTTGCATTTTATAATACGTATGTAAACTAAAGAAATATTAGCCTTTTCAAAAAGTTTGGCAGTGTATAATATTTTTTAATTACATCTGTAGAAAAATAAATATCAACAAGGGGGCTGGTTGACATATTTACAATTATGCAATGATTATAAGGTAAAAAATATATAATGCCTATGATAGTTATATTCTGAAAAAAAGTACATCAAGTTTTGATTTTATGTGGGAACCCATGAGCATGAAATTCCAGGTTTCCTTTCATCAATTCAAATTTTCCAGGACTACTGAAAAAAAAATTTATTCCAGGTTGATCGATTGTTTTCAGGTTTTATGGCACAAGTGTCATATTTGGCTAAGTGGCACCAAACATAAGACAGAATGAGGGAAGAAAGCCAAAAGCAGAAGGGTAGGCGAGGGTAATAATGAAGAGGAGGAGAGATCACTCGGGCAGGGGTGCAGAAAATGTTTCATTGCCAAATATTTCCCCAGAACACAATTTGTCTTGTCTGAAATTTCCCTGAAAACATCCCTATATTTTCATTCCAGTTTAAGCGACTATTAGAGTACAATGTTAATGATTAAGAACTCGCTTTAAGACTATCACCTACAAATTATATTAAAAAAACTAATATTTATTTCCATAAAGAAATAATTTTACATTGATGGATTCTATTAGTTGTCACCAAGAAATAGCAGCCTTCCTGTCTCTTTGTGAAGGTTGTCAATCACCTTTGACGTCATAAATGCCGATTTCAGTAAAATATGAAGATGAAACCATTTGAAAAATTGCTTCACTGCAAAGAAAAAAAAAGGGAGGGCGTAAATATAGTCGCTATTCAAAATATTTGTTCATCACTGATGACAGTTGAATTTGTAGAGTTTTTTTATATAAACTCAAAAATTTCCCCACAGCTGCCTTAATTTCCCCCGAAACTCATTTGCATGTTTGGACACATTCTGCACCCTTGCACTTGGGATGCATATACTCACCTAGAGAAGAAAATCATTCCAGGTGTTTCCCAAGAGGCGTACAAACCCTGAACCCAATTACATGAAAAATTACATTGTAAGGTATCAAGATCAAACTAAATAAAATCAGAAATTAGCATTACAGAACTGAGTCCCCCTGGTGGTTGTCTTAACAAGCTTGTCTAGCCATTAGAAAAGCTGACCAGATATTGATGAACGAAATATCTTGTCATTGGAAAAATACTGACCAGATCTTGAAGTCAGGTAATAAAACTATCAACACTATCCTGATGATGATATCTCCTGTCACATTTTGATGGACAAGATATCTCACCCAAAATCACGAGATTGTAGAATATAAAAAAAATTCTCACCAGAAAGAGGTTGAGAGCTTGGCATTTCTGATTCCAAAGATAAAGTTTTGATCCTATTTTCTATGGATAAAAAAAAATTTATTGTAATTTACAGTTAAGATTTTATTAAATAACAAGCAATATAAAACTTCTTCCTGATTATTTTCTCAGGGATAAAAATCAGATACAGAAAGTTATACATCAATGTAAAGGTGAAAATTAAGAAATTTAGTAAGTGGCCAGTGGTCACTAATTGAGAGTTCATATATTTTGTAGATTACACACCTTTTATATATACATATATATCAAAATAGATTTTCTCACCCCTCAAAATGCCAACACTGTGGAAATACCCCAGGTCATGTGCACACGTAAGTATTAATTTTCAGCCTTCTTTCCCTATATTGCCTTGCGTTTTCCAGCTCCAAGCGTTTTTCCCCCTTAAATTCCAAATAATATTTACCAAGTTTATGTTCCCATTGCGTTTTTCTTTAAAAAAAGTTTTTTTTAAGTGCTTGGAAGAAAAAACAACGTAAAATCGGAGGTTCCACCATATTAACTAATGTTTTTTTAAGAATGCATGGCGAGTGTAGCAAAAATTTTCAGTCTTCAATTTCAAACATTTAGTTGCCATGTGGTGACTGTTGAATTTTCACCTATACATCAATGGTACCCAAACATTTTCTCTCAGATGCCAAAATCCTCCAGTGCAACCAAAAGAAATTTCGTCTGCATGTGGATATGCATAAACCAGGGGATGACAAAAATACATAAAATTTAGAAGCCGGGATCGGTGCAATACATGTCATACTAATATTTTTTCCAGCGCTGAGTATATCGCAGAATTCATTACACATGCGTAGTAAATAATATGCTATTTATAATGTAACTGAGGCAATAAAAAATAACATTTTTACTCTCTACATTATACATTTTACTCCATTTTTGTTATTTTATGGCCATGAACATGTCTTGTTGCTTTAGAACTGAGATACCACTTGTCCACAGCCTTTGTGGGATCAAAATCTTTCACTGATGGTTCATTCATATTACACATCATCAAAATTAGCTCTTCAGTACCTTCTTTATTGGTCAATCCATCTAACAATAAGTTCACATAGTTGGCATTTTATAATTCAAATGAATTCTTCTCTTGTTATGGCAGCTATCTGTGTGATGGTCTACATCTCTTTTCATTATTGTACAGTTTAATCATCGATGTATATCGTTGAGACATAGATATGTTTAAAACATCACTATATTGGTGTTTATTTACAATGCTGGTTTACCGAAGACAGCACTAACATCAACATTTTAAATTCCGAATGATTTTCTGCTAAGCCTGCAATTATCTGTTAGATATATATAAAAAAAATCAAATTTTTTTTTCAATGAAAAATAAACGTTTTTCACAGAAACAGAAAAGTTAGGCGTCAGATATAATATTTTAGGCACCATGGCGACCAAGATTTTTCATGCCCTGGCATAAACACACAATACTACTGTACCTGCTCATGTCACACCCTCCAAGTTCCTACTTCTCACCCGATATAAACTTCTGGAAATAATCTCATCTTAGCTAAGTTGAACCAAAAGTACGTAGACCGCTACAATTACTGATGGAGTGCTTTTGACCCAGAGCTCTGCTCATGCCAACCCTCATCCAGTCATATCCTACCATGACCATAACTTAGATTAGAATTTTTGTATTGTTTGACTTTCTTCAAAGGACATTTTTTTTGTGTGTGCTAGGGGTCAGTTTTATATTTACAGCAGATTATTGAGTAACCAACAAGATAACAGTAGATCATTACAAGTAAAAACAAATGGTTGAGTGGTCAAAATTTAGGTACATCATACAAGTGAAAGTGGCACCAAAAAGGACAATTAGGTCTAAAAGTTTGGTCATAAATTTTGAATCTTGGTTATAGCAATTTTCCCACAATTCATGGTTTTATTACATCAAGGACCATACAACTACAATTTAGAAATAAAAACGTTTGGTGGTATCGTTTGCCTTCTTTTTGGAGCTCAGGTTCCACTAGTTTTTTCCAAGCTTCACAAAATGAGTGTTTCTCTTATTTATCAACTTCATGAGATTGTTAACAAGTGGTGTGTGCAGGTGTGTCTGAACAGCTTCACCAAAGTATATTTTTCTTCACAAAAATAACAAATTCTCCATCAAAAAAATTTTGATAGCAATTAAGATAAATAGCAAGAGATACTTCATAAATTAGTTAATGCCACTCTTACAGTATAACGTCACCTCTTTTACATAAAACTTTATTGATCATCCCTATTTGTTATACCTAATTCAATTAGAACATGAATAATTTTATTTAAATTAAAAACACATTTTGCAAACATACTTTGCATAAATATATCTTGTTCTTTACATGAAATTTATAATCATTGTAACATATTTTTGAATATGTCAAACGCATTTGAAGTATTTAAGTACAACATGTTTTTTTTCATGACCATATATAGTTGGAATATGACAGCACAATTTATATCCATGCCCTGACCCCGGATTCGAACCGGGAACCTTCCGATCCAAAGGCCAACACCTTAACCACTAGACTGGTTGGTCGGCAGTAGTTCAACATATTACATGCAATAAATTTCAACAAAAAGTTCAACATATTTGGGTTAAATCCCAGACAACCAAGTGGTTGCCAAAGTTTGCATTGAATCTGCAATGCAAACCACTTATCCTTTTGTGACAGTAAATTGAAATCTCACCAAGGTCATTGTTTTTCAGTAGACAATGTGTCAAATTGAAGATATTGTCCTATGTATTCAGTAATTGACATTGATAATTTGACTTTTTTATAGCTACAGCAGTGAAAATTACTACTGCACATTGTAAATAAAATTTAAAAATCCAACTATATTTAGGGAAAAATATTAAAAATTATAATTTTAAAAGAAATTATCTCACACTAAGTTTCGAAAACATTGTCCTGAATTGAGGTTTGTCAAAATAAGGTTGTAATTACATTTAACTGAACACTAAGTACATTTTACATTTATTCCAATGTATCTTAGCAAATATATCTTTTTCGTGAGACTTGTCTTACATTGATACACCGAAACATTTTGTTTTAAGATAACTTATCAGAGAAGGGTATCAAATTTTCATTTTAGGGCCATAATGAACTGAATGACATACATTCCTTCCTTTTCAGGCAGCATTTTAGATTTATTATTTCTTATATTTTTGGAGCATTCTATCTGTCATTCTTTTGAATTTTCTGTGGAAAACTGTTCCGGGTAACTACCCAAGAAAGAAGCAATTCAGTTTTACAGAAAGGAAATCCTACTCTACTTTTGGAAAAAGTGCAACTTTACTTAGAGAAAGGTGCCATTTTGCAATAAAAAGAAAACCCAGTTACCGCATTGTCGAAAATTGAATAATTCATTTGCAAAATTGAAACACGATATAACCTGCATTTTTATTCGAATAAAAATTGGGACATCTTTAGAAATTTTGAGGTCATTTATCTCCAGACTTCACCAATTGGCTAAGACAAATATTCATGAAATTGAGGCTGAGTGTTCTTTGGAATTTCGGTTTGACTTAAAAACGTACTCATAAGAAAAAATATACATTAAACTGCGAAAACAAAAAAAAATCATTTAAATTTATTTTGTTACCGATAGAAGGAAATTCCATTCTATCCATTGAATATGTTTGGTTTATAACACTTTCAGTTTTCGAAAATTGTTCACCAAGAAAAATAATAAATTTGGAATCTGACAGCCACAAAACACAATATTTGCTTACAACAAACAAACACTCTAACAAACACCACTCTGTGCTCTGACAAACGGCAGTGTCTATTGAACCGTACAGTACGGCTATATAACTTTTCATTCTATGTAGCCGTACAGCGCAGTTCCTTACTGCGCAGTATTTTCACTTCTGCCGTTAGACGGCAAAGAGAGTCATTCATGTTTTTGGCGATTATGTAGTATTTTGATTCATTTTGCCTTTGCCATAAACTGCCAAAAAAGGCAATCCTTTTTTGTGGAAGGAAGACGCATTTTCCCTACCGTTTCCCGCCTTTTTAAGATTCTCCGTATATGAATCGAGGATGGGTTGTGGAAATGACCGCGGGAAAAATGAATGGTTGGGTTTTATGGCGCAAAGTGCGCGGAATGGGATGGATAATAACAAGTGATTGGAAATTAAAGTAATGAAATGTGTTCCTGGTCAATTCAGGAAAATTTGCACAAACTGTCTTTTAAATATTTTTCATGTTTTGTTTGTGTTCCGAACCATAGATTTAATGACATGAATTTTTAAAAAAGAAATACAAGTTTGCATTTTTGTTTTATAATGGAGTAATTTTGTTTATTTTTAGCCACTTTTGCACACATTATTAAGAATTCTTTTTCACAAAAGAGGAATGCGTATAAATGTTTTTAAATAAACAAATAAAAAAATTATATATATTTTTTTAATTCCTTTTTAATAACATACAACAAATGATCAAATATTTAAAATCCATCAAATTGTGAAATATTTGCCAAGTTGACTACATTTTGCTAACGAAAACAGGTTTTGATCAAATAATTCATTTCTTTTTAAAACCAGGTCCGAATTCTCATGTGAACAGTTGAAAAAAATCCTTTTTATTGCAGATATGCTTGAGAGAGATGATTTGCAATTTGGATGAGAAAAAAAATGTACGCATTAAAATTTTGCACTTCTTTGCTATACTTGATTTACCATTTGAGAGCAATGAGTATTACTAGTTTTAATCTCACGTCTCCAATAAAATAAGTTATTGGAAAAGGTTCTTTTTCCATTTTAAAGACCCTATCGTAAAAATCAAGATTCAATTTCTACTAACAATTTCAGATTTTCCTCCATATTTAAAATTTAATTGGATATCTCTTCACATCAAGCTCAGTAAAAGTGCATTTTCATGTAGTATCTACCATATTATTTAACCATTTCGAAAGATAGATAAAGTACTTGAAACATTCAAGTTTGAATTGTTTTGCAAGTGCCTTTACTTGGCTGGCATATTAAAATCACAATCACATGTAGGCTAAAATATTTTAATCCATTTCATTGAAATATTAATTTGCTTTCTTTGAGTAAAAATGTGGTTACACGTAAACGTTTGTATGGATAGGTAGTTGTCTAAATTATTTTTAACATTTTAAATTCAAATTGTAAAAAACAATTAATCAAACACCAATTTTTATTATTTGCAAACCGCAAAACATACAGAAAGGTTTTATATCCAACACAATAAAATGTGATATGGAAGCAGGAGTTTATCCAGGATTCAAAACTGGGGGGGGGGACAAAATTTTTAATGGGGTGTTGATTGGAGATAATTGCATATTTACCCGATGTATCGATTAATTCATTTTTATACTGTTATTTTTACTATGTTGTTTCTGTTTGTTTATTATTTAATGGCGCAAGGACTGCTATAGGTCATGCTGCCCCAAATTAGGTTAATTTCATTATCTTCTGGGGGACTAATTGGACATTGGTGTTTAACATTTGTGTGGGACATTTTAACCTGAAATGCAAAAAACGCTACATCTACTGATCATGAAATACCAACATATTTATTTTAGACATTTCGTATTCTCTTTTGAAGCTTTTGTACAGGGTGTCCTAAAAGTTCCCGTACTCCAACTTTAAAAAAAAATTATTGCCCTTGTTTTTTTTTAATTACTGAATTTTATCGATAATTCTTATCGTTTTTCTATAATTCTTATCGACTCTTTAATTTTTATCGTTTGATTTCCTTTACGCTCAAGTTGTGCGATAATAAAGTTCCACGCCATTTTGTTCGTCATTGCAAGATAAATTTATCACGCATTCAGAGAATTGCGCTGATTTTGAGGCTTCTGGTAAAGTAGTCTATTAAGAGAGATCGAATCATTTTGCATATTTGGTTATTTCTATTATTCGTTATGTTTACCCCTTATGTTTGAGGTTCCTTGGTCTACCATAAAAACTTTTAAGGGGATCAAACTCCTATGGCACGCTTGGTGTAGATGCTCTTTTAACAATTTATCTAATTTCTCATTTGAAATATTTGCATCTCACGTTTGTGGATATACAAGGAGTTCATGACACTAGGAGTTGGCATCTATAGTAGAATAACCCCCCCCCCCCAATTGACTATAACAAATTTTTCTTTCTACTCACTAAAAACAGGCAGAGGTTGAATTTCAAATTATTTTTTGGCTAATTTTTTGGCACTGATTCTTCACAGTTGGAAGGTTACAGAGGTTTGAACTGATGCGTTTCAAGAGGGGAATCAACACTTTAAAATTTGTTTTCAGTATGTTAAAAACTAGTATCGATGCCCTCACTTCATAGTTTAAATAGTAAACCCTTTGGAACAAAATAAACTAAGGTTAAATAGAAAGCTAAACTTCAATAGAAAGAACCTCTTAATATTCACAAAAGCAAAGTACTCTTCTAATAAGCCTGCAATTAAGAAAATCCAAAGGCATATAAGTGTTTTGATTTCCTTTGTGAAAACATTGTATTCCAGATATTTCCTTTTGATTCTAGAACAATTTGGTTCCGACAAATTGAAAAGTTTAAATTTATGCTTTCGTGTCTGGCAGACAAAAAGGTATTCAAAGAAACAAATAGGTTAACAAAAAGGCAAGAAAACCTCTCTGTCTATTTTCCTGTGGACGTTTTCTATAATTATTCTGCTGTTATTATTAGGAACGACATACAGATGTGAACTAGTATTTTCATTAATGAAATTTACATTCATGAAAAGCAAAACGAAAGTCACGATTGACTGATTCAATTTAAAAAATTCTCTTCTGTTCTCAGTACCAAATTTAACACCAAACATTCAGACTAGCCAAACCCAGTCTCAAAAGTATCATTAATGGAAAGTAATGTTTATGTGATGTAATACATATTGTTTTACATACAATAATTAATTCATTTAAAAATGTTAATTATGTGCATAAACATACCTTTATTAAAAAGGTTATTAAGAATATGCCTGGACCATGAAAACTTAAGAAAGTAAAAAAGGTGCTCGAGTTGTAAGACGCATATGAATTCGTATGTGAAAAAAAATTGGCGTGTGGTATGTAAAAGGTTAGCCACCCCTGGGCTACTCGAAACTTGCCCCCCCCCCCTTTCCTGCCCTCAGTAATGATATTTACAGTAAAGTTAGATATTATAAATTTAGAACCAAGTTCAGTAGAAGAAAGGTGATAAAACAATTAAAAACATTTAATCAATAATTATTTTTTCTGATAAAAAGCTTTTGCAGGAGTTTCAACTTTTCTTGTTCATGTAACCCCTGACTGAGCTTTCATACACTTTTATTCTTCTGCGTTTTAAAATAAAGTTATTATATTATCAAATTATTGGAAAGTTCCTGATTCGAAATCGGGTCAGGGCATGGATATTTGTAAGCGTAGGGTGTAGAGGCGGTTGGTGTACCTTAAATCTGTCGTGGCCGAAAGTCCTCACGTTGGGTAGGTGTGGAAGTTTGGAGAGTGGGGTGCCAGCTCAGATGTTGCCTCATCATCTGACCGTGGTTCAAAATTACGTGGCGATACACCGAATGGCTTAGGCTGGGAAGGTGGTAACTTGTTGAATATTATCAAATTATTGGAAGGTTCCTGATTCAAAACCGGGTCAGGGCGTGGATATTTGTAAGCGTATGGTGTAGAGGCGGCTGTTGCACCGTAAATCTGTAATGGCCGAAAAGTCCTCAGTTTGGGTTTGTGTGGATGTTTGGAGAGTGGGATGCCAGCGCAGATGTTGCCCCGTCATCTGACCGTGATTCAAAATTACGTGGCGATGCACCGAATGGCTTAGGCTGGGACGATGGTAACTAGTTGAATACCATTATCAAATTATTGAAATGTGTTACCTAGTTGAGCAGAATTGTAACAGTGCACTGTTTAGATGGTATAAAAATGATACAAAAAATACATTCAAAGCAAAATCATACATTTATATATATAACGTTAATTTTTTTTTATTCAAATTCCCTCGATTGTATCTTTAAAATTCAGATTGACGAAAAAAATTTCCGATCAAAAAGCAAAGGAATGATCAGATCTGCTTAGTTTCTGTTCTCACTTCTTCGCTTCGCCCCTTCCAGTCCCACCGGACGCACAGCGTCTCTTATGGGGAGGGGAGGGTAAGAGTTATGGGACAGTTGAAAGGAAAACACTTCGTTCTTCAGTTGCTCATTCGAAGACTTCGAGGAAGAAAAAAATCTGCGGTTTGTACCTCGTGTCAATGACCCTCAAGCAGAGACGGGTGCGTAGGGCCCACAAAATGTATTTTCATTTGGGTCCGAGGAAAGTTGTGCCAGCGTCTTTACAATGTGCATCTTTAAGTGCAGTGAAAAGAGTTTCTAATTCAAGATGGTCAACAAGAACATATGCTATATTAGCTGTAAAACTTAGTTTCACCCATGTTAAAGAATCTTTAACTGAAATTTGTAATTCAGAAGAAGAAAAGAAATACAAATATTGACGACCAGCTACAGGCTCGAGCCCAACAAGGCTGGTCCTTTGTTTATGAATTCCCACTGACTATCCAATTGTATCTTAAATTCGTACACTCCCTTTGAATTAACTATATTTTCTGGCAACGCGTTCCAACTGTCTATTACCCTATTAAAATAGTAGTTTTTCCTTAAATCCCGATTAAAATGTGTCTTATTCAATTTATACCCATGACCCCTTGTTCTGTTATCCCTATTGAAATTTAAGCCCTCTGTGTCCCCTTGTTTTACAAACTTGAAAAGCTGAATCAAACCCCCCCCCCCCCCTCCCCTCCTCCTTCTTCTTTCCATATCGGAGACAACTTCTTAAACAGACAAATATGAAACTGATCCAATGGCAATTATTAGGAATACTATTTTACAAAGAATAAGTGCTACTAGTAAAAATCACTGCAATCAGTAGAATGCAAACTATTGAATAGATCCATCCTATTAAAGGCATTAGAAAATTTTATCAATAATTTCAGAGAAGAATTTGAAAAAACTGAAAAAGAGCAACTGTTTTATAAGGTTAATGTGGTGCAACTGTTATCATAATAACCTATCATTTAATGTGGAAGAAGGACAAACTCGCAGACAGCAAAAGATAAAAATGTTTTTGATAAAAACAAAGAAGTCGGACATGAATTTACAATAAGAGCAAATTTCACAGTCAATGCATTTTATGTCATGTGATAACACCAAGACAGGATTAAAAGTAGAACACGACAAAAAAGAGAGTTTAAGGATATTTACAAAAATGACATTAATGTTTGTAATTTTGGGATGTGTTTAATTTAACTTAAGTGTGTTTTTAACTTCCAAAGTTAAATGACAGAATTTTTCATTTCTGAATTTTTGACACTCAGGTCATATCAGATGTTTGAAGAAATTGGAAATTTAGAGAGATAATAATTAGTTTAAAATGTATTAAATGAAAAGGATGAGACTCTTTAAAATGACTGTGTATTTTACTAGAGTAACTACGTCTTCTCTCGCCCTCTTGTGGATAATTACTCCAGCTGGTGCAACAGTCATTTATTCTGAGCACTCTATGTCTATATCCCATTCTTAGAAGACAAGGTATGCCTTTGACAATCTCCGCAATATATAATTCGCTGTTCATATTCAGTTGTATAGTTGAAGTCTCTGGATTAAAAGTCTACTCAAGGCTCTCCCAACAGTGACTGCAGTCTCCAAGTCTCACAGAGTTCGAGTTGTGCATTCACTAAAAGCCCAGTACTTCAGGTAATTTCTTGACAAAGCCTTTTATGAAGCAAAACTGTTAACTGAAGATGCCCATAACAGAGATGCAGAATTCTTTGTGTGCCTTATTTAGAGATAGGAACAACATTAGAGAGAGAATCACATGCAAAAGAAAATTCTTCGAAACATGAGGACACAGAAAAACTGTTCTTAAAACCAATTGAACCGAAACATCAATCTTCTGTCAACTCAATCCAACAACAATGACCCCTATCATTCAAAAGTATCGGGCAACTCACTCTAGACAACAAGAAAAACCATTAACACGCGCGATGCACCTGTGCTTCCTAAAGGGAATGAAAACGACAAACCACGAGGTGAAATCTGTTAGATTTCTTTTCAAACGGATCGTTCTTAACAAAAGATCTTGACTAGTTGTTCTTCAGAAAAATTAGCCATATCTTGTTTGACGAGATATCTCATCGTAGCTGCTTGGAGAGATAAGCAAATATTTAAAATACCCTTGTTTCTGAAAGCTCCCTTTTACTTTGTGTCATTGCTGGGTATTAACACTTTAAGTACATGTCAGAAGCTGGTTAAGAGAGAGAAAAGAAAACGAATGCCCAAAAATATTGCTTTTATACTTCAAGATCAAATTAAAAGTATCAAATTTCAGAACGGGGAGAGAATTTTCCCTCCTTGTTCCTGTTCCCTACCTGCCAGTCCTGATCACCTTCTTCTCTGTCTTGGCGCTTCGTATAAGCAGCTGTTGGTTGATCAGGACTTTTTGCAGGTATATGGGGATCTGGCACGACGGGGCCTTCTGGACCTGGTGTAGGCTTTCCTACACCAGGGGGATGTGCAACAACAACAGATCAAATTAATTCAATGAATTATTACATCACGTAAGAAATAATAGTTCATAAATAATATCGATTTATGAACCATTACTTTTCTTGAAGATGAATGAAATAAAGGCCTTCACGCATGCATCTAGAGTATTTCATGTGAAGAAATATTTTAAATATCAGAAAACAATACTTCTGGGGTGAATTTTTGAGCTCCCAGAGCCATTCACTGGCTTACACGTAACCCTTCCGAAAATGAAACTTTCCAATTTCGGGTTCTAAGTTCTCAGATTCTGCAATACAAATGCATTTGGTTAGTCATAAAAAAAACCGAGTTTGTAAATCCCTTTTCACCATTGACAAAGCTAAGTATTTCAATTTAGAATTTAGCTGGGCATAATAGGAACAGTGAACAACCTTTCATCAGAATAATTCAAATGCACCCCCGATTACATAATAACTCTAAGTTACTATACCTTTAATTTCTCTTTTACTTTTGAATAGACATAAATTTTATTTTCTAACTTAGCCAAAATTCATGCGACTAGCTATTTTGAAAGTTATGTATGAAGATAAATTACCGTTTTAGTAAAAGAAATTTTTATGTGTACTTTGAAATTATATTAAATACTTTTATTTTTATATCTGATCAATAATTACAGTAATAATAATTAATGATGTGTCGGGGTTCTCTCTGGTTGGCGCCCCTCGGTACAACCAACATAAAGTACGTAGTATTCACAAAAATCTTATTTTGAACACAAATCTAGCTGACTTAAATACAAATATAATTTTTAAACACATGGAAACTGAAAATGTGAATTCAGTTGACAAGAAAATAGTTTTAACTATTACTTACTTCAAAAATTTACACAATATTAGTCAATATGCTTGGATGTGGGAATTTCTTTCTTGCTCAACTGAATTAGTCTTTTTTTGCATTCCAAAAAGGTCTTCATGAAAAAGGTATAGTTCTAAAGCAGTTTGAAAATTATTTTTATTTTCATATTGGGCCTGGGATATCTGAATTTTTTTCTTTGGTTCATAGATAAATTTGATTTTGAAGATACTTACCCTTGTTTATTGAATTCTTTCTACTGTTGTAATTTGCAAAGTGAATTCAGTACTGTTACACCAGAAGTTGAAAATAAATTTTCAGAAGTCATTAATCACATTTGGGGGTGTAGAAAAGACTGAAAAACCTGGGTTAGGCTTTAATCACCACATCCACTAAATTGACTTATAGTATCTGAAATTTTTGGTAACTGATTTTTATCCATAACTCCCACCCGAGATAATTGATGTATGCATTAATTTAAAAGATAGAAATAATCCTATAATATCCTTTATTGGTTTTTGGTAGCTCTTGTTACTACTTGCTCACACTTACCGAAGAACAGAGTATGGAAATTTCAGCTAAACGCTATTAAAAATGCACTGGAAAACAAGCATGTAATGACAGCAGTTGTTGATTTGATGTCAGTTTACGATGCAGTATAGAGGGAAATTGTTAAAACTCTTTTCAATTGGTGTAAAATCATACATGTTTAATTGGATTAGAGGTTTTATTAGCGAGTGCTTAAGTAGTCAAGTATAATAGTTGGTAATCAAGGTTTTAGTTTTTTCCAGACTACTCTACCACAATGTGCAGTTTTGAGCTGTGATCTGTTTAAAATGTATAAAAATGACTTTGTTTTAAAACTAAAGTATGTCCCTGGCATTGATTGTCTTTATACCGAGGACTGACTTATGTGGACTAAAACCCAAAAGTGGAGGGAAGTGCTGAACTTTTGACTGAAAGAACGCTACATCAGGCTATCTCGTGTTTGAATGAATAGTGTAATATGAGTGTTTATGCTACAGTAATATCAGTGTTTATGCTTTAAAGTTGGGACTTATACGACCTACGTGGGTTGTCTCCGTACATGTGAAACATGAACCCCGCTCTATGACAACATATTCTCTTAAAAGCATTTGTCTGCCACCAGTAGATCCCTGGCTCAAATCACTGTTTGTAAGTGCATGGATGCTTGTGATTGTTCCCAGTGGCGGATTAAGCGGTAAGCGGCCGCGTAGGGCCCCGAGGTCTTGAAATGTTTTTTCATTAAGGTTCGAGAAAAGTTGTGACAGTGTGTGTGTGTGTCTTTACAATGTGCGTCTTTATGAGCAATGAAAAGACTTCCTAACATACGATGGTCAGCAAAAGCAGATGCTGTATTAACTATAAAACTTGGTTTCACCCATATATATGAGGCTTTACCTGGAATTTGTAATTCCGAAGAAACAAAGTTACCATATTGGAGGCGACTTCACTTCTGAGGAAAATGAACAAATATGAAACCTCCCTTGCACATTTCCGAACGCTGAAACATTATTGAAATTTTTTTTTAACAATTTACTTTTCTATTGCAACAGGAGAAAGGTTGTTTCCTGTTTTAAAGCGTGTAAAAAATAATTTTAGGAGTTCTATGGTAGAAGAAATATTAATTAATATGACCATTCTGTATATAGAGCAAGGAATCGTAAAACGAATTGACACTTCAAAAAAATTGACGAATTTGCATGAAATAAAGTAAGACGAAAATTCATGTAAAAATGTTTTTTTTTTTTTTTTTAATAAGTTTATTTAATGGGCTGTGGGTATGAAAATATTTTGATTACTTTTCTTTTTTGTTAATAACTTAAGGATAGTTTTCTTGAAACTTTTTTTTCTAACTTGAGATTGAGGGCCCCGAAATTTTTACCGCTTGGGGTCCCCACCTGACTTGATCCGCCACTGATTGTTCCTGTTAGGAGTAGCAGGAAACTGAACACTTCTTCACAAATAACTATCAGTTCTTATCTTGTAGTGCCGAAGACAAACAGGTGAGTGGTTGGGTATTGGAAAAAAGGGACACCTGTTCCTTCCCCATTAAGAGAACCAACACTGAAACTTTTTTTAGGGGGGGGGGAAGATGTACAACGTAATTTGTTAAATTTTTCCAAATTTTTAAAGCTGCACCTTTTGTAAATATTCTATTTGTAAAATTCGATACATTAAAAAGACCTAATACAATTAAAATGCGTTACGATTTATATTAAATTGAAGAAATTAAATCCCAATAAAATAGCTTTAAAATGAGAGATTACCAAGTCTGTATCTTCCCAAAAATTAATTAGCTATCTTAAAGATGCAGTACATTTTCATTTAAGCTTTAAATAACTGAAGCTTAATAACCTTTTGAATAAAGGACAAAACTTTTTTTAAGTTATTATTTTCATTCATAGCTATGGTAATGTCACTTGCTACACCAAGTTTCATTAAAATTTGAAGGGTCTCGGACAAATCTGTACGCTAGATTTGAGACGAAATTCCTCAAATTTTGGAAATTTATGTAGCTTGAATAACGATATGCAAATTGAAAAATTGTCTGATTTAGAAAAGTATTTTCACAGTCCTAAGGTGTGCCATACACACGATTTTCGCATTACAGTAATTTATTTAACCAGCGAAATTTTTTTTTCGGTCCACCATGTAATTGTCTTGGCGATGACTATTTTGATTAACTTTCCTTAAGACTCCTATGTGTTTGAAGTTTCGAAAAGTAAAATAAATATAAAAAAAAAAGATGTAATCCAAACCTTTTATACAAGTGATTGTTCAAAGATTTTAAAGTTTCGGAGTAGGTATCTCTTACGATATGGTTATATTGCTTAAATTTTGATGGTTTTTACTTATCTTTAATTTAATAATTGTTTTTCATTAATAAATGTACCGATTGAACATCTGATCAAGCCACATTATGACTCTGAAGATATGTGTAATCTTAGTTCAGAAATTGATAATTTCTCACCTGAAAATAAGTGCTGTAAGGATCAACTGTCGAATGTGATGTAACATAAGTTTTAAAGGTTTTATACAAAACTGCATCATTATCTCGATAGAATATAAACATTGTATTAATTACATAAAAAAAGTAATATTATTTTGTCGCAATGACAGAAAGTTGTCAATTATTACTAGATGAAACGAAAGTTGTTTTACATTAGTTTCGTTTTGTCTATGAACAGTTATTTGTCAATGTTTAAACACATTTTTTTTCAAAAACGACAGAGCGATTATTTATGCTAAAGAAAAGATATGCTAGAAATTACGAAGAAGGGCTTTATGCTAGAAGGGTTTACTATTTAAACTAAGAAGCGAGGGCATCCATACTAGTTTTTAACATACTGAAAACAAATTTTAAACAGTGCTGATCCCCCTCTTGAAAGGCATCAGTTCAAACCTCCATAACCTTCCAACTGTAAAGAATCAAAATTAGCCAAAAAATACTTTGAAATTCAACTTCTGCCGGTTTTTAGTGAGTAGAAAGAAATATTTGTTACAATCAATTGTCATTCTACTATAGATGCCAACTCCTAGGGTCCTGAACTCTTTGTATCCACACAAACGTGAGGCAAATAATTCCAATGAGAAATTAGACAAATTGTTATAAGAGCATCTACACCAAGCATGCCACAGGAGTCTGATCCCCTTGAAAGTTTTTATGGATGAATGATGATAATCTGCTTTTCTTGAAGGAAAGTCCTTGAACAGATAATAATTGGCACGCAAGAAATCATTCATATCCTATTTTTATTTCATCCATGAAGCACACGAAGAGAACGAATTTCCACATCTAAGAGTGCATCACCTTGTTCTTTTTAACGTGCTCATCAAAATCCCTCATGTGATCCTACATCAATTCAGTGACAGCTGGTTGGGAGTAGAGGCTGAAATGGGACATACAGGTTTTTTCAAGCAAAATAAATTCTTGAATTATTTTCTATCTTACAATAACAATTAAAATTGAGATAATTTGTAAAATGTGTCAAGGCATTTGGGCTCATATTTACTGTCAAAACATTCTTGTTTCCACCTAAAAGAACTCACAATAAAGGAATTAAAAGATATTTTCAACATATTTAACAAACTAGCAGAACAATTTAACACAGCAAGAGAATTTTCACTTTGGTGGTTGCAAAAATTTTGATGAAAGAAACGCATACATCACATCTATAAGAAAAAGGAATATTATTTAAACGCAAAATATTCTCAATTAATTTTGCTAGGTAACATTAAAAACAAGCTAACTCAATGGAACTTGCAAATAATGAATAAAGTGAACAATGCATTTGCTGCAAACATCAAGTAATAGACATGCACATAAAGAAAATTTTTCTGACACAGAAGATAAATACAATGGAGGAATCACACCTTCACTTCCTACAGCTCACAGGTTTCTAGTACAGTGGGCATAATCATTGTGCCATCACCCTGGAAAGAGTGAGGGACTACCTAACCAGTTACCATATTATAACAATACACTATGGAAAAGGACAACTCATTTTTAAAATGTATAACTTGGTTAGGGTTTTAAGGTGCAAAGGGCCATTTAAAATGTAGGGAAGAAAGCAATTGAACAAGAATTTTCTTCTGCCAACCAACAAAAAAAAAACTTCATTCGGTTGCATTTAAAAACAAGCTAAATTCAACGGAATTCACCATTTAACATAGCAAAGGAACAATACTGGGCACAACAGGAAAATAAAGAATAAAATAGGTAAAATAAGCAACGAATCGAGAATTTTCATCTGCTCGCCAAAAAGGAAATTCCGTTGGGTAGCACTTAAAAACAAGCTAACTCAACGTTGTTTCCCATTTAACGTAGCAAATGAACAATACAACACACAAAGGGGTATGCAGGAATAAAATAGGTAAAATATGCACCTGACCGAGAATTTTCATCTGCCTGCCATAAAGTCAATTCCGTTGGGTAGCACTTAAAAACAAGCTAACTCAACGTTATTAACCATTTAGCACAGCAAGTGAACAATACATTTCAAAACGTGTTATAAAATGAAGGAAAAATAAGTAAATTAAGAGCCTTCATCTGCCCATCAAAAAGTGTAATTCGTAGAATAGCATTTAAATACAAGCTAACTTAACGGAACAAAGCAAATATAAAGCAATGAAAATATTAAATTTCAAATAAAAATATTATTGCTTACATAAATTTAGCTTCTAAATGGAAAAACACTAGGTCGGCACACAAAAGACGTCTACTCATTAAACATAATCCCACGTCCTTCAAAATGGCAAATGCTTTTACTCATCAGGAGTTCAGGACTGCTAGAATTCTACTTTAGATTGGCGAAATCACCAAACAAAGTTTGCCCATGCGCATTCTACGAGCTGCGCAGTAAGGAACTGCGCTGTACGGCTACATAGAATGAAAAGTTATATAGCCGTATTTTGTACGGCGCAATAGACACTCCGCTGACAAACACCACAGAGACAAACAGAAACCAAAAATATTTGAAGTGAAGAGAACAATACACTCTCACGTCTGGTATTTTGGTCCTTTAATTTATTAGCGTCTCTAGTACAGGACGGACTATTAAATTCCTGGTAAATTCACTGCGAAAACAAATGTGTAGAAGTTTGAAGAGACGTAAGCAAGGTGTCAGCTTTGGGGTGACCTCGTCATCTGACTGTAGATCAATATTAATTGTGTTGTTGTCCTTGGCTTTATAGGCACTCTACTTGGCTCTACTAAGGCTCAACCCTTCCTCCCGGACTACCAGACCGTTAATAACACTAGGCGAATCCAATGTGACGATAATAAACGAAATATTTCACTTCGAAGAAAAGTACAGGTATGGTATTTTAATTAACGTCGCATTAGAGCAAGTGACGAACATAGATCTAACACAAAAGGATAGATAGAAAGCAGGGCCGAGGACAACGACAGCTATTTTTGCACCAATGTCAGATGACGAGGTCACATCTGAGCTGACACCCCACACTCCAAACCTTCACACCACGTCAAGAGGACACTGGAGCCTACCACAGAATTAAGTTGTGCCACCTTCCCCTTTTTACACGACGGTCTTTGTTTGGATTGGTACTGTTATGTTTGTTATCCGCTGCACTAATACAAACTTAAAAGTTCATTGAGTCAAGCAACTTCGCGAACAAACCTATTTTATTCGTACATCACATGCATTCGTATATACATCACATCATAAGAAAAAAAGAACAAACATTTTCTTTGTGGGGCAACAAACTCTGACACTGTATGGAGAAAACTATAGCTGTTTGTGCATTCAGTTGGTGTAGTTTACAAGTAGAGCAAACACTTTCCATTCTTAAATGAAAGTTTATTAAACAGACAAATACACATCAACATTAGTACATCGAAAAAAGTCTTCTTTCCTCTGGGGCCAATTTCCCCATGTCTCCCTTTCAGTGTCACCCTTTCTCCTCATTTTCCTAGAAAGACAGGCGCCTCAATCCCATGACAGTACTTTACGCAAGTCCAACTTGATTGGCTAATCGGATCACATTGTTTGAATAATTATTTGAACGATGTTATTTAGCAGAGATAATATAACGTTACTTTATTGAAAAAAAGAAAGAACCGTAACAAAAAAGAGATCATAATTAAAGCTAGCGAAAAACAGCACGAGCCACTTAAAAGATAGAACTAATACAAAAAAGTTACAGTTATAACAAAACACGTTAACACTTAGAATAACTAATTACAACACTTTCCCTTGTTAATTGGGTTTTTGATTGATTAGTTCATAAGTCCCATTTGTTGACACAAGATCAATAACCGAGGCTTGGTTAATGGCTTGGTCATAATATCAGCAAGTTGTCTTTCGGTTGATACTTTTTCAACATGCACCTTGCCTTCCATCACTTTTTCACGAATAAAGAAATGCTTGATTTCGATATGTTTGGTCCTTCGATGATATTCCGGATTGTGGGCAAGCTTTACAGCTGCTTGATTGTCTACTTGAAGTGAGGGCACTTCTTTTAGGTTCACTATTTCCTGATACAGTCTTGTAAGCCAAAGGACTTCTTTGACTGCCTCAGATGCTGCCACAACTTCAGCCTCTGTGGTTGAAGTGGCTACAACAGATTGTCTCTGACTGTGCCAAGAAATTGCACCTCCGGCGTATACCATTACTGAACCAGATGTTGATCTTCCTGTATTAGAACATCCACCGAAATCTGCATCACTGTAGCATTCCAGCACTCTACTTGTACCTACATGGTAAGTGATTGCCAGATTAGTTGTACCTGCTATGTAGCGGAACACTCTCTTTACTCTCACAATATCCTCTGTAGATGGATTTTCTAGTGACCTGAATAGAAACCCAACACTGTAAGCTATATCTGGCCTTGTTCCCACCATCAGATACATTAAGGCACCAACCGCCTGACGATATGGGAAATCCGGTCTTTTGGTGTCCTCAGGTTTCAGGAACTTAGATTCCTTTAGCATGGGAGTTAGTGCAGGTTTGCACCCTTCAAATCCAAACCGCTGGAGGATTTTTCTGGCATATCCTTTCTGATTAATTTCAATAGAGCCATCTTTGTGACGTTCAATTTCAAGTCCCAGAAAGCAGGAAACTTTTCCAATGCACATCTTAAATCTAGCTTTTAATTCTTTAAGGAATGCATCCATGTCCTCTTGGTTAGTTGCAGCAACCAGTCCATCGTCAACATATAACACTATGAGTACTTTATTACCGTTCTCTTCTCTAATATATAGACACGGGTCAGCATCACTTGCTTTAAAACCAAGTGTCAGCAAAAACTGGCCAAAACACTTGTTCCAGCAACGTGGAGCCTGTTTCAGACCATACAAGCTGCGCTTGAGCCTGCAAATGCGTCCTGTTCCATCCTTATAGCCTTCTGGCTGTTGCATGTAGATGGTTTCATCAAGTTCTCCATACAGAAAGGCTGTTGATACGTCAAACTGCGACAAATACATTTTCTCCTCAGCAGCAATGCTCAATATTGCACGTATTGTTCCCAACTTTGCTACTGGACTGTAAGTTTCACTGTAATCAATGCCTTGGCGTTGACTGTAACCTTTCACGACAAGCCTAGCTTTGTATTTGTTGATGCTGCCATCTGGATTTGTCTTGATTTTGTAGACCCATCTGCATGGTATAACCTTGCTTCCTGCTGGTAGATCAGTCAGCTCCCATGTTTGGTTTTCTTTATGAGAAGTCAATTCATTGTCCATGGCTTTCTTCCAGTTTACACTTTCTTTGCCATTAACTGCCTCTTCAAATGTTCCAGGACTGTCAGTCTCATAAATAAATGATTCGGCTTCCATAATGTAGTCCTCAAAACGCGCAGGCTGGTGTAATAGAGAACGGTTTCGCAACTGTCTATCACCTGAATTTTTGAGCTCCTTACCATTGTCTTCTTCGACATAACTTGTCCTTCCTGGCTCATTTTCTTCTGATTCATCTTCAGAATCGCTTTGAGATTTTTGTTTTCCAATTAATTTCTCCTCATCGGACTTTCCCTCATCAGGAAGTCCTTTTATCATCAGTTCAATGTGGTGATATTTGCTAGATTTCTCTTGAAAAATTACATCTCTTGAGAAAATCACTCGGTTCTCTCCTTTCAACCAAATCCTGTAACGCTCATCACCGTCATATCCAACAAGATAGCCCTTGACAGCTTTCTTGTCCATTTTCCTCCTCTTTTGAACAGGAATATGAACATAGCAAGTGGAACTCATCACTCGCAAATGTTTCAGGCGAGGTTTCTTTTTCATCCACAATTCATATGGGCTAGCACCTTCCACTGATGATTTGCCTGTTCTGTTCAAAATATATACAGCAGAGGTAACGAGTTCAGCCCACATTGCAGCAGGATAATTGGCATCAGGATTTGAATATTTGAATGTTCTTGCCATTTCTACAATGGTGCGCATCTCACGTTCACTGGCGCCATTTTGCTCTGGCGTGTAAGGTGCAGTTAGTCTTTGCGTGATTCCTTCTTGGCATAAAACGGCACAAACTTCTTTGTTGTCAAATTCACCCCCATTGTCACTGAGAAATTCTTTAACAGAATGCCCTAAGTTTTTAGCATGAGCGAGCATTTGCTTAAGCGCATTCTTTACTTCTGATTTTTCCTTAATTACAAAACTATAGCGAAATTTGGTATAACTATCTTTGAATACAACCAAGAATCGTTTCTTTTGAAATGAGTAATCAAAGGGTCCACACACATCAGCTGAAACCAGTTCACCAGGATGGGAAGCTTTCTTTCTGGTTCCGAATGGTAATCGATGTGCTTTGCCATAAACACATGATTCACAGGGTTCGTTATCTAGCCGAACACTGATTCCCAGTTCTTTTTGCAATATATCTTTGATGTGGCGTTTATCTTGATGTCCCCATCTTTCATGATACAGCTGCAACAAGGAGCTGTCTTCCACAACTGCATTTACTTCTGCTCCTTTCTCAGGCACAATCGGTTCAATAGCAGCCTTGAAGAGAGTTCCATTTACACTTCGTATTCCATATAGTACAGCTACTCCATTGACTATTAGCCAACACTCAGTAGGGGATGACCTGAATTCACTATTGACATTCCTATCTTGAGCAGCCAGCACTGAAAACAAGTTTCTGCTTATCTCGGGCACATACCAGACATCTTGTAGTTGAATTTCTTGGCATTTCTCATTAATAGTGGTCTTTACACAAATAGTGCCTTTTCCGAGTGCAGCCAAGGTTTCTTTTCCAGCAGCCTTAATGCAACAAGGACTATGGAAACTAGTAAACTCTACAAAATACTCTGGACAATTTGTGATATGACGAGTTGCTCCGTTATCAACCCAGAAGGATGTTAAATCCATTTCAGCAGCACAGACTTCACCACAGATGGACATCAGGGACACATTGGTAGTCTCCATGTTTCCATTCACTGGTTTTTTCCTGCTCGGTCTTCCATCGGAAATCCACTTTCGGCAGTCCTTCACCCAGTGTCCCCTTTTGTTGCAATAGTTGCAGACGTCTGCTTTCCTTGATTGCTTCAGGAATCTACCCTTGCCATCTTGCTTATGCCTGTCTTGGTTAGTAGCTGGCAAAGCTTCCTGAATGGTTCTTTCACTCGTTTCAGATTTTGCAAAATTCCTCTCAAACATGCACAGTTGATTTGTAAGTTCATCGAAAGTCCGGTCCTCATTTTTGGCTAACAACATCCAACTGGACTTAAACGTCTCAAAGCTGCTTGGCAAAATATTTAAAACTTTGCACACTAGCATTAGATTTGGTAGCTTGTTTTCACCTCTATCTTTGAGACCGTTGTTCAGCTCGTTCCACAGACTCCTGAGTTTAGCAATGTGTGTGGAAACATCATCGCAAAGTGACCAGTTAAAAGCAAAAAATTCTGTACAAATTTTGAATAGCTGATCTTTTGAAGTGGCTTCAAACTGCTGTTTTAGAGCTTCCCAAGCCTCACATGCAGTCTCTTTGTCCATGATTTTCTGATACACTGTATCAGTAACCGTACTTGCGATCATAGACTTGGCATAACTATTTGCCTTGCGGTAGAAATCACACTGTTGCTTGTGATCCTTGATTGCATCTGCATTTTCTGAGTTGAGCAAAGGTTCTGGATTGACTAGCTTGCCCTCAATCACTTCTAGAGTTCCTTCATGGTAATCTAGCAAGTCTCTAATTTTTCTTTTCCAAATTGGCCAGTCAGATTCTCCAGTTAATAATTTAACGTGTCTTGTTAAATCCATTCTTTCTGGAATCGTTTGCTTGAGGTGAAACGAGTTCTTAATTATAATCACAAATACTGTCGAACTAGACACAAGTTTGGCTAAGCAATAGCAGTCTATCGTTAGCGGTATAGCTAAGCCTAATAGCGGTAGCAATTGCTTCCAAATGTAGTGAATCTATTATTCTATTAAAAAACTCATCGATCTACTTACTAGCACAGGTTCCAGCGAGTTGATGGCCCATAACCTGTTTGAATAATTATTTGAACGATGTTATTTAGCAGAGATAATATAACGTTACTTTATTGAAAAAAAGAAAGAACCGTAACAAAAAAGAGATCATAATTAAAGCTAGCGAAAAACAGCACGAGCCACTTAAAAGATAGAACTAATACAAAAAAGTTACAGTCATAACAAAACACGTTAACACTTAGAATAACTAGTTACAACACACATGACCTAGATACGTATGTCATCAAGGTTTATAGTTGTTGGCGATTTATCTCTTTCTTTCTGCTTTCTTCTTTTCTTTTCAGATCCATGGCTATGGGTGGGTAGAGGTGGGAGACGAAAATTGTATCCTTTTATTATATAAGTTAATAATGTAGGAATACTAAACAACGGTAGTTGTCTACTAGTCTGGAAAGAACTCATTATAAGAGCAACGAGACTGGTAGGAGTCAGTTGCATTGTAGTAGGAATGCAAGGCAAGACTGTCACGAGCATTCACATTCTGGTATTCAGTTACGAGAAAATTAATAGAACAGACATTTTTTCCCCTGGACGCCATTGAGAGCTGACGTATTTTTTCCGAGCAGAGACGACTGCTGCAGATAATGACGGAACTGTTTTAAATTTTACTCAACTGTACATAATAATTGTATATATTTATTCATTAAATGTCAATGTGCTGTAAGATTCGAAGTCTTTAATATAGACCTTACCAAACAGAACAACACGAATCTTACAAAAAATGGGGGCTCGGCCGGGATGTGAAAAACCGTTGACGACCGCGACGATTCTCCTCCTTCGTACGAAGGCTTGAACGACGGATTAGCAGACCCCGAAAGCAGTGACGATTGAACCGGCCGGCGGAATGTTTTGACTCCCTATGCAAACCTGGACTTGTGTTTTAATCATCTGCAAGAACAGTTTCGTGACTTCTCCTGACGTGGTGCTGATGATAGACTGAAACGACAAAAAAGAAAACGCGTAGACGAAAAAACGCGTAGACGAAAAAACGCGTAGACGGAAAAGACGAGTTGACGGAAAAGACGGATAGAAGGAACTTTCGAAACTGTGTGAAAATGCGAAACAAAGAAGATCTCAAGATAGTCCAGCTTTTAGAAGAAGAATATACTGAAATTTTTCTAGAGAAGAGGAAGAAATTAAGAGACGATGCCAAAGAGAATATCCTAAAAATTCAGGAAGAGAATAAAAGAACGTATGATAAGAAGAGGAAGAAACCTCATCAATACAAAGAGGGCGATCTTATTGCTATTCAGCGGACTCAATTTGGTGTCGGAATGAAATTACGACCGAAATTCTTAGGACCATATCGAGTGAAGAAAGTGAAACCCCATGATCGCTATGACGTTGAGAAAGTTGGAAACCATGAAGGACCGAACTTGACGTCGACAGCAGCTGACCATATGAAGTCGTGGTTCAATAACTAATACTGAATCAATGTATTCCCAGATACTGTTTTGTGTTTTTTTTTAGGTTTGTCGTGTTCCTTTCGAGGACGAAAGATCATCAGGATGGCCGATTGTAGGAATACTAAACAACGGTAGTTGTCTACTAGTCTGGAAAGAACTCATTATAAGAGCAACGAGACTGGTAGGAGTCAGTTGCATTGTAGTAGGAATGCAAGGCAAGACTGTCACGAGCCATTCACATTCTGGTATTCAGTTACGAGAAAATTAATAGAACAGACATTTTTTTCCCCTGGACGCCATTGAGAGCTGACGTATTTTTTCCGAGCAGAGACGACTGCTGCAGATAATGACGGAACTGTTTTAAATTTTACTCAACTGTACATAATAATTGTATATATTTATTCATTAAATGTCAATGTGCTGTAAGATTCGAAGTCTTTAATATAGACCTTACCAAACAGAACAACACGAATCTTACAAAAAAATCTTATATAAGTTAGTGTTTTATGTATGCTTTTTGTTACATCAGAATGGTCCTAAGCCAGGGGGTGGATACGACACCATCATCCTAAAGCAAAGGGGACGGCAGAGGGGCGGAAAAATATCAGCTGGTAGTGAGTTCAGGAGTGGTTCTTAGATTATTTATGTAAAATCAACGGAAGCTTGGAAAAATATGAAAAGGGTATTAAAAATTGGAAAACTAAATTAGAATGAAAAGGAATTAAATTGGAATTTTTTTTAAATAATTTGGAGGATCTAATAATTTTTCCGCCAGCTTACTGTAACCCTATTTGCAGTTAAAATATTATTACTATGCCTACTAGTAACGCTACAGTACTAACAATCCTTCGGTAACTAGTCCCTTACTCTTCCAACCGGGCTACCACAATCCCAAGGAGAAGTACAAACGCAAACAAAAAAAGTATATTTTCGTAACTAATGATTCAATTCAAGGCAGTCATCCAGTGTGCAAATGTTGGTATTTTAGTTGATTTTGATGTCTGCGTTTGGATTTAGGAATCCAGAATGCAAAAAGCCTTTTCTGTCAAACTAAAATATAGGTGGCGGTAGTATTTCTGCCGCCGAAAACACATTTCCTGATAGTAAAATGTTAAAACGGTACAGTATCCTTCTTAACCTGCGATACATCATTCCGTATGTTAAAGTTTTAGGCACTTTCATATTTGAGTCCCTGAAAGTCAAAATAGTTGGAGAAGAAACCAATATAGGGGAAGAGTAGTACACAGTGAAACAAAAAAGCTTTTATAATGAAGTTTGCGTTTGTGCCGCTAGATGTCAGGCTGTTCAGTGATGCTTTGTTCGGAGTAATTGCCTCCCACGTTACAAGCATGGATGTTCGTTCTGTTGGAAGCTACGAAACGAAAGTGATTTTTTGAACCTAAAAGTAAGTTATTTATCTCTATTATATATCATATATCTTCAGTTTAATTGTATCTTTTATTTTTTTAACTAAGTGAAATGGTACACAATGAGACATGGAACAGTGGTATAGAGTGAAATAATGTCTCACTGTGTACCATGCTAACTATATTTATTCCATAATAGTAATGTGCAATAAATGTTACTGTGTAATGTATTTGTTACTGTATAAAATGTATTTAGCATTAAGAATTTTCTCAATTTTTATCAACTCAATTTTGAATTACTAAGATTTTGCTCCAACACAATATAATGAATTTTACATCCTTAAATTGTAACTTGTGATTTAACATCTTAGCTTGTAGTGTTGCTGTATAGATACAGAGATCCGAGACTATCATTAATAATGTTATTTAAATATTTTCTGTTAATAATATTTTTTTTTCAGAGTTATGATGGTTACGGCCTAAGAATGTTTCAAGGAAAATTGAAACAACTGGAGAAGAACAGGTGGCTGCAGCTGTGAAATTAGCCCTACAGGAAAAGTACTCCATTCGAAAAGCAACTAAAAAGGAAAGTGTCCCCTTTCAAATGTTGTATAGATATGTCAAGAAAAGGAAAGAAAATCCAGATGTTGATATATGAATACAGCCACATTACAGTGTACGTCAGATATTTACAGAGGAACAAGAACATGATCTCGCAGAATACATTGAAACATGCAGTAGAATGTGCTATGGATTTTCAACAATTGTAGTTCGAAAACTTGCCGAAATGGCAAAAAAGAATAACATAAAATGTCCAGAGTCCTGGGAGGCTTCAAAGTCTGCAGGAATAGAATGGTTGAGGTGTTTTCTAAATCGAAATAATAGCAAAAGTGAGAAATATGCCTTTGTGAAGCCAAACATTCCAGATGTGGCTTCTGTGGATAAATTGGATACTGTCATGGTTGTACCTCAGCCAATGCCCTATGAAAACAAAAAGATTGTCAGTATATGTCCGTTTTGAAGTGCGGCTTGACCTTATAAATGTTCGGTGACTATTCCAAGATTGACAATTGATTGCTTCAGGAAAACTTGTGTATAATGAACCATTGTTTGTGTTTAGTATTGTGGCAATATATTTTTTAAATAAATAAATTATCAATGTCTCACTGTGTACCAAACCTCGTTTAAAGTTAATTATTTATGGTATCTGTTTATACGTATTCATAAATTTCATGTGAAAGATATGGCCAAATAAAAAAGATTTAAACATAAAATTATTAAATTTCTTCTGTCGATTGTATTTAGCTCTTAATTAATATTTTTTAAAAATTTTGCCTCACTGTGTACTACTCTCCCCTACTTATTTTGATCAAATTGCGCTTTTTGCTTAGAAGTACCTGAAAATAGGAAACACTGAACATATTTTTGAAAATTGTAAACAAGTGAATGATTGTTTGCATCAGGACACCCTTAAGACTAAAACAAACATTCCAACAGCACTTTAAATGACAATTGAGAATTGCAAATTTTCAGTAATTGCTATAGGAAACGTTAAAAGTTGCCGATAAATGTTATTGTGATAGCACATTGAAGCTATTCTAAAAGAAAGCTTCAAATCTTGGGCAAAAATAAAAAACTACGAAAAGTATTTAACTTAAGTAGAAAACTTAAAATGAACCTTTAATGCAAATTTTTAATAGTTAAATCCAGTTGCTAACTGTTAAAAAAACTGTTCCATTAGCCAATAACCTTTTCACAATACGTTTAGCTCCATCTCAAAAAGCCTGAAAAAAACATTAAAATTCTCGGACTTGCATTCGCTGCCATTCTTCTACAAACCCACTTTCGGATCAGTTGTAGCTTGTGGAGTTAGGTTGCTTTATGATAGCAGTTAAAATAACAGTTATGGATAAATGCTATTGTGAAAGCAACGAATAAGAAGCAAATAACGCAAGAAACTAACAAAATGATTAGCTTCTACTTTTAAAGTTGTATAAGGAGAGCGCGAAAGCAGTCTCAGTACCAAAAATTGTGCACCTCAATCAAGCACATTTTGTGGATGTGGCGAACGTCAACTCACCGTTGTGTAATGGTGAATCTCTGCTCGGGGGAACCCCTCCTAAATTTTTTTAAAGAAAGACTTCAAAACACATACTACTCATTGTTTTTCTCATAGATGGCGCCAATAAATTCAATCAGTCATACTGTTATTTGTAACAGATATTTTATAACAGTTATGGAAGACATAATGTAACCGTTATTAACGCTTTCTAAAAATAACAGAAACGGCTATTTTTAATTCCAGCCAATCAGAGCAGACCATGCTCATTCGAGCACGCTGACCGTAGAATCTTGTGAGATTCATCATTGCACAACGGTGAGTTGACATTCGCACATCCACAAAAGATGCTTGATTGAGTTGCACAATTTTTGGTACTAAGACTGCGTTTGTGCTCTCCATATACAACTTTAAAAGTAAAAGCTAATCGTCTTGTTAGTTTTTAGCGTTATTTGCTTTCATAATACTTAGCAAACTTTTCTTATTCGTTGCTTTCACAATAGCATTTATCGATAGCTGTTATTTTAACTGCTATCATAAAGCAACCCAACTAACTCCACAAGCTACAAATGATCCGAAAGTGGGTTTGTAGAAAAAGAATAGTTGCGAATGCAAATCCGAGAATTTTAATGTTTTTTTCAGGCTTTTTGAGATGGAGCTAAACGTATTGTAAAAAAGTTATTAGTTAATAGAACAGTTTTGTTATCAGATAGCAACTGGATTTAACTGTTAGAAATTGGCATCAAAGGTTCATTTTAAGTTTTTAACTTAAGTTAAATACTTTTAGTAGTTTATTTAGTTTTGCCCAATGTTTGAAACTTTCTTTTCGAATTGCCTTCAATGTGCTATCAAAATAAACATCTATCAGCACATTTTTACGTTTCCGATAGCAATTACTGTTAATTTGCTATTCTGAATTGTCATTTAAAGTGCTGTTGGACTGTCTATTTTTGTCTTAACGGTGTCCTCATGCAAACAATCATTCACGTGTCTGCAATTTTTAAAAATCTGTTCAGTGTTTCCTATTTTTAGGTAGGGTAAGGTGGGGTAGTTGTGAACAAGCTACACAAGCGCCCACGTGAAATTCCGAGTAACTAAAATGTTGTGAAATATGAATGCTGGCAACTCTGAGGATGTAATATAGTGATTCCGTATTTATTTGAACCACAGCTGATAGCAATATGTTTAGTTGGAAAAAATTATGGCTGAAAAGTTCGGATTTTAAAATTTTTGTGTGTTGCATTTTATGCTGCCTTCCATAATATATTAAAAAATATGTTGTTCCAATTCTTCACTACGGTCAGTTATGTTTCTTTCAAACAGAAGATCATTGACTTTACCTTCTTAAAACTTTAATGCATCTACAGTTGAATGTTAAAAATTACCCCATATTTTTCAAGGGACGGGGTAATTGTAAACATAACTTTGCCTATGGCTTCGTCCAATTTGGATGGAAAAACAATCTGTTTTTCCTTGTAATTTTGTATTTAATCGTATTTAGTACGTTTGAATTGTGTTTAATTGCATTTTTCGTGTTCTTGGGGAGCAGGAAGACTGATTTACTAAAACGTCACACATATGGTGAAGTTCTTACAACTAACCAAGTACTGTCACGCTTGAAGGAGGGAGAAGAGAAAAAAATCAAAAGTAAGTCGAGTAAGAAGAAAGTGAAAGAGACAGGAATAAGCAAGAAACCACGAAAGGAGCAAATGGAAAAGAAAACGGAACTCGAGGACAACAAGGATGAGGAACTATTGAAAGAATTGACTAACATTGACGATGAAGAGTTTGAAGTTGTACAAACATTCAAGCAAAATATAGAAGACTAGCTTGTAGGGGAAGTTAAATATTTTGGAGCCATTCATGGAAGACATTGAAACAACTACGTTTGTACTTGTTAAAAGGTGGAAAGAGAAAGAAAACTAATTTCTCGTATGTAAAAAGAGTGGATGTCGTTTCAGAAGAGGAGTTTGAGATCACCTATACATACAAATACAAATACAAATATTGACGACCAGCTACAGGCTCAAGCCCAACAAGGCTGGTCCTTTGTTTATGAATTCTCCAATTCCCACTGACTATCCAATTGTGTCTTAAATTCGTACACTCCCTTTGAATTAACTATATTTTCTGGCAACGCGTTCCAACTGTCTATTACCCTATTAAAGTAGTAGTTTTTCCTTAAATCCCGATTAAAATGTGTCTTATTCAATTTATACCCATGGCCCCTTGTTCTGTTATCCCTATTGAAATTTAAGCCCTCTGTATCCCCTTGTTTTACAAACTTGAAAAGCTGAATCAAATCCCCCCTCCTTCTTCTTCTTTCCAGTGTATACATGTTTAGCTTACTTAAACGTTCATTATAGTCGAAATTTGCTAGCCCCTTTATTATTTTTGTAGCTCTGTGCTGAACCCTTTCAATTGATTCTATGTCCTTTCTCATATATGGAGCCCAGAATTGTACAGCATATTCTAGATGTGGTCTTACTAAACCCTTATATAATGGCAAGATTATATTCTTATCCCTTGAAGTTACAGTCTTTTTAATATACCCCAATAACCTATTAGCCTTTTTACCCGCAGCTGAACATTGGTGACCCATTTTAAAATCCCTGTGAATTATCACCCCAAGATCCTTGACTGTTTCTCCCTCCTTTACCTTTACTCCCTGCAGACAGTACTCGGCTCCACTATTCCTGTAACCCATATGCAGAACTTGACATTTCCCTACATTAAATGACATACCCCATTTTACAGCCCATTCGGATATCTTATCAAAATCCCCTTGTAAATTTTCTATCTGTAACTTGGTATCCACTGTCCCCCATATTTTTAAGTCATCTGCAAATATACTGATTCTATTCTTGATCCCCTGACCTATATCATCTATGAAAATTATAAATAAAATTGGTCCCAAAACTGATCCCTGAGGCACCCCACTTATAACTTCTGTCCACTGTGAATAATTTCCTTTTACCTGCACTCTCTGCTTTCTACCCAATAACCAATTCTTTATCCATATTAATGTTTTTCCCTGAATCCCCAGCCTTTCCAATTTAAACAGTAATGCCTCATGAGGTACTTTATCAAAAGCCTTTTGAAAATCTATGTACATGATATCCACACTGCTCTTATTATCCAGCTCCTCAGTAATTTTTTCGTAGAACTTCAAAAGGTTTGTAGAGCAGGATCTGCCCTTCCTGAACCCATACTGATTCTCTGATAACAGTCCCCCCTCCTCCAAGTATAACATTATATGCTTTTTTAACAGAGATTCAAATATTTTGCAAATTACTGATGTTAGACTTACTGGTCTATAGTTGCCCGGATCACTTTGTATTCCCTTTTTCGAAAATTGGAGTTATGTTGGCCAACTTCCAATCCATTGGCACCCAACCTGTGCTATATGTTGAATTAAATATCGTGTGAATTACTTCCCCCAGTTCTTCCGCGCATTCCACTAGTACTCTCGGATAAATATCGTCTGGCCCTGGTGCTTTAGATGGCTTAATTCTTTTCAACTGATGTACTATTTCTTCCCTGTTGAATTTGCATTATTTAATTATACCCCCTGCAAAGGCTCCATCCTTGGGGTCCTTTTTTAAACTATAGTTACCATTGAAAACCCCCAGAAAAAAGTCATTTAACACGTTTGCCATTCCCTCCTCGTCTTGAATTAATTCACCTCCCTTCCCCTCTAACGGTCCCAGTGTAGTGCTAAATTTATTTTTACCACTTGCATATGCAAAAAATTCTTTTGGTTTTATATTTATTTCCCTTGCTAATTTTTCCTCCAAGGACACCTTTTGCTTCCGACTAATAGTTTTAAACTCCTTTCTGGCTTTCTGATATGCCTCCATGTCCCTGTCATTACCAGTGCTTTTATATACCCTGTATGTTCTTTGTTTTAATTTTAAAGCTTTGTGTGTTTCCCCTGAAAACCACATAGGGAGCAATTTTCTAGATTTTCCTTTTTTCCTGAACGTTACATGTTTTTTTAACACCATGTCTAACTTATTCTTGAATTCCTCCCATTGTTGAGAATGATGCAGTGCTAATAATCCCCCTTTGAATGTTTCCTTTAACTCTTCCCTTATCCTATGAAAATTTACCTTTCTGAAATTTGGAATTATCCTACTATTGATTGTGTATGCTGACTGAAAATTTATACTTAATCTGATACTTCTATGAACACTTTCTCCCAGTGGCTCACCTATAACTAAATCCTGCACCCTATCCTCATTATTGCTGAAAATCAAATCCAATATTGCATTGTCCCTAGTATCCTCATACACCATCGGGTACAAAAAACAATCCTGTATCACTTCCAAAAATTCTGCCCCTTTCCCTTTTGTAGCTAGATTGTTTGTCCAGTCAATATTTGGATAGTTATAGTCCCCCATTAAAATTAATTCTCCTTTTTGACATGCTTCGTTTATCAGATTGCACATGCCCCTTTCCTGCTCTTCACTACAAACAGGAGGTCTATATATATTACCCAGAATTAGTCCTTTGCCTTTGTCTGTATTCAGTTTCACCCAGACTGATTCTATACCCTCAGTTTTACTATTTAACTTTATTTCTGTACAGTTTAAGAATTCTCTCACATAAATCAAAACCCCACCCCCTTTCCTATTCTCTCTGTCCTCCCTAAACATTGTGAATCCACTTAATTCTAAAATTTGTGCATCTTCACTGCTTGCCCAACTTTCAGTAATCCCAATGATATCTATATCCTCTGCTTGTGCAATTCCCTTGAGCTCATCCATTTTATTTCTCACACTGCGAGCATTACAATAAAATACTTTTAGCTTATTTTTCACCCTTAGTTTGCACTTTCCCCTTGTATTATTTGTTTTGGTATTGTTTTTCTCCCTTACATTGCACTTTCCCTTTGTATTGTTTGTCTCCTGCAATTTAGACCCTGTTAGTTTTCCTAAGCAATTACTGTGTACTGTCAACCCTCTATGTCCTTCCCATCCCTGCTTGTATACTAGTTTTTTGACTCCAGAATATTCAAAACCCGCTTGCCAACCTCCCTATTACCTATCAAGCTTAAATGCAAATTGTCCCTGCTTATCCAATCCCTCCTACACTCCTTCCAAACATCTAAAAATCTAACCTCCTCCCTCTCACACAAATCCCTTAACAACCCGTTCATCTTATTGGCCCTTTGATTTAACCACCCATTGCCCACCTGACTCAAATGTATTGACTAAATTCGCTGTGATTGAAAAAGACTAATACGGTGTTACCAAAGATCATATCAAAGCAATTTTACCTAATCCATGCTGTAGCAAAGAAGGCCGAAAAAGAATTTCCCAATTTGAGGGCACTGTTAATGTGTAAGATATGTAATGTTTGCTTGTTTTTTGTACTTAAGTTTATATTTTTAAATTGTTATTTTTTTTTTCTAATTTTCTGATTTTTACACAAAATACATTCTTTGTTCAGCAAATGTTTGAATTATTTATTCTTATGTATTCCTGGAAGTTCACCCCATGATCAATGCAACTTTCAAGTGTAACTATATTTTGCTGGGGTAAGAAGTGGGAGTATTTGATAAATATAAAGATCAAAACGGGGTTATTGTAAACATGGTAGGGTAAAAATACCATTGGAGTTCCTTCTACTGCCATGACTACTGCCCATGCTGTCATTGTTCAATATTCAATATCACGAGGAAAATCGTTGTTTACAATTACCCCCACTTTCAGGGGTAATTGTAAACAAGCGGGGTAATTGTAAAGAGCCGAGTACGGTATTAAATTTCTTTTCTGGAATTTTCGTACTAATTAAATACCAAAGTAGAATAGTGACAAGTTAGTTTAGTAGGGCGAGCAATGTTTAATTACTTTATAAAGAGTTTGAAAATAGGGATTGAAAGTGAACATACAAATTCTGTTTACAATTACCCCGCCTAACTCTACTTTGAAGCAAAAAGCGCAATTTGATCAAAATGAGCATATTGGTTTTTTCTCCAACGATTTTGACTTTCAGGGACTCAAATACGAAAGTACCTAAAGTTTAAACATACGAAATGATGTATCGCAGGTTGAGAAGGATACTGTGACGTTTTTAACATTTTACTTTCAGGAAATGTGTTTTCTGCCTCAGAAATACTACCGCCACCTATTATTTTACTTTGAAGGAAAAGGCTGATTACATTATGGATCCTTAAATCCAAACGCAGACGTCCCTATCAACTAAAATATGAACATTTGCGCCCTAGAGGACTGCCTTACATTGAAGGATTAGTAACAAAATGGTAGAGTTTTGTGTTTGTTAGGGGGGGGGAGTCAGATTACTAACATAATTCCAAAAAAAACTTAGGCCCTATTTACATGGAGTTTTTCTTGCATGTTTTTGAACGCGCGTTTTCGAAAGAAAAAAAAGTGAACTCCCTTTATGCGTTTTGCAAGGTCAACTTACCTTATATATTAAATGTTTTTTTTTATTCCACTAATTCAAATTTCTATCTTTGCGATGGTTGAAGATAGAGTGAAAATTTCAACGGATTTCAAATCTGCGTAAAATTATACGCCAAATCGATAACAAAACATAGTTTTCTTCATAAAAAAATAAATTTTCTGTAGTAACTAATCTTTTAGCGAAACGCATTTGGCTAGGACTTCTTTTTTGGTCAAAAAAGTGGTGTGAAGCAAAAACAAAAAATTAATACCCAAAAATTTTAAATCATAACGTTTGATTCGTGCTCCAATGTATCCACTCGTCTCTTGTATAATGTCATTTCCATCATGGAAGCTGAATAAATGTCTTTGGTTTCTGTAAGCGACGATTACAGAAACAAAGGAGATATTGGGTACATCCCATTTTGCGGGATAAATTAACGCACGGGATGTTTACGAGTTTATATCCTAAATTGAGGGAGTACGAACCCAAGTTTTTGAATTATTTTAGAATGTATGAATTAATTTTTTTATCAATTAGAAGATCGGTGTCAGAGAGCTCTGCTTCTATCGTGAACGACTTTCCGTAAAGATAACTAATCCCTCTTTCTCCGGTGTCAATAGAACGCTGATAAAGAATTTGGATTACCTTAAAGGGCAGAGCAAGGTTATTTATGTCAGGCGCCAAAAACTGACAGATAAATCATCTAACACATGTCACTAGGAATGTTTCAGCAAAATAGAATCGAAACCCAGTACATAATGAAATAAATTGATCAAACACTCAACGGTAATCAAATTGCTCTAAAAATATCGTAAAATGACCTACAAACAGAACTTGAAACTCTGGAAATTGAAAATGGGCTTTTCATCTACATGGGTATAAAACAAATTAACAAGGCCAGTAAAACATTGACTGGAGGGTCGCGAGTTCGATTTTCAACCAAAGACCGTGGTGCACAAACGCGGCTGATGCACGTCAAATCTGAATCAAATGTCCTCACGTAGGTCTGGTGTGCAAGTTTGGAGAGTGACAGCTTCGTCATCTAAATGTTGTTCAAAACTGAAAGGTGGTGTCCTCAGTGCTAGGGAGTCCGTTGCGAAGATCAACCGTGTGCTTTGGAGCGGCTGGGAGTCGTGAGTTGAGCGACAAATCTGATGTTAATTGGCAACTTAAGAGAAACCCTAAGATAATTATCTATAACGTTCCACAGGAGGTGGTTGCTGAGGGCCAGTTTCAGTTATTTGGGGGCGCACTTTCCTCCGTGTCACCCCATTTTGGAGTACACTCATTGCCATAAAAATGTGCGCACCAAGAAATAACTGTGGGATCGTAACGAAACTTGGCTTGACATGTCGGCCAGATATGCAAATGATTAGAAAGGCAGCGTGATTGCGCATTGCATAATGCCACTAGAGGGCGTTGAACTTCGTTCTCCTTGGACTATAAAACAGGTAAGCAGAGCTTGTTTGAGTGTACTTAATCTTTTGCAAAGGAAACGCTGAGGTAGACATGCCGTTACGTCACCATCGAAGACAATATGAGCAGCTGTCAGAGTTCGAGAGGGGAAGAGTCATCGGGATGATGGAAGTTGGGTGGTCAGCTCGGCAAGTAGCTCGTCAAGTAGGCCGTTCTGATTTTACTGTGAGGAGGTGTTGGGACCAGTGGACAAAACAGACGTCATTTACACGGCGACCAGGCTCAGGACGCCCTCGACAGACCAATCGTCGAGAAGACCGTCACATCATACGAAACTCACGCGTAGAGCCAACTGCCTCATTGGCCGCTATCCAGATACAGGCAGCACCTTCACTACGGGCCCCTTTGTCTTCCCGAACCATCGCAAGGCGCCTGGCTGAAGGACATCTGGTATAGCGGCGCCCATTACGTGTGCTGCCAATGACACCCACCCACCGACGCCTCCGTTTGGAGTGGTGTCGCGCACGACGGGATTGGACTGCAACGGAATGGAGCCAGGTCGTCTTCAGCGACGAATCTAGATTCAATTTGAGCAGTGATGACAATCGTGTTCGTGTGTGGAGGCCCCGTGGTGAAGGCCTCAATCCTGCCTTCGCTTTACAGCGACATACCGCTCCCACAGCTGGTGTGATGGTATGGGGGTGCCATTGCTTACGATACACGGTCACCCCTAATATTGATCCATGGCACAATGACAGCTCAGTGGTGCGTCCATGACATCCTTCAGCCACATGTGATGCCACTCATGGCAAGGCTCCCAGGAGCCATCTTTCAACAAGACAATGCTCGGCCACACACAGCAAGGATGTCAGAAGACTGCCTCCGCCACATTAGCACCCTTCCCTGGCCTTCTCGATCCCCAGATTTGTCACTAATCGAGCATATCTGGGATCATTTGGGACGGCAAGTTGGACACCCTACGAGTTTGGTCGAACTAGAGGCGCGTTTACAGCAACTGTGAATTTAGATGTCTCAGGACATCATACGGAACTTGTATGCCTCAATGCCCGCTCGTATCGCATCGTGCACTCGCGCCAGAAGGGGTCTAACAGAGTAATGAAACTTCCGTTCATTTGTACTTCTTTCTGCATTAATTGATCCTTTTCCTTTGATTTTCTAATCACTTACTTATATCAAAGTAGTATTTACATGTGTAAAATTTCGTTTCATTTTGACGACTTTTTCTTGGTGCGCAAATTTTTATGGCAATGAGTGTCTATCAGATTTTGCTGCAAGAGCAGGGAAGGTCCTTGAGTAGTAAAACAGAGAGGAACAGACCCTTTCTGAGACCCCAGGCTAAGCCACTTAAACGTGGTAGGTCCGATGGGGTTGGTGGACAGGGAGTCTTGCTCTGGGGAGACTTGCTCCATAACCCAAAGGTTTCTTCTTACTCATCCCAAGGACGGTTAATTATTTATTCGGGTTCCACCTCCCCTTCAAAACCTGCGTCTGCCACCAACAACTAAGCCGAAGCGCATACATCTTTGGGCTAAGATGCTTTGCCTAGTTCGGCAATGGTACTAGTACCTCACTACATACAGCACGTCCCTCTGTGGGCCTCCAGCAAAGACCTTCTCAAGCCAACAGTCAACGCTTCATCTCACACTACTACCAGAAAATACACACCGACTCACCTTACATCGAGAAAAGTGAGGGTTTCGAGAGTTAGGGTAAGCGAGGTGTAAGTTTCCCAGTCACGAATTTTGGTTGCTTAGGGCCTCCCTGATGCCCTAGCTTTTAAGAATGAGCGCCTTTCGGATCTTGAGAGTTTTAGGATTGAATTTGAAATTGGTGCCAGGAGATGGAATCATTGGGTCTCGCCCCTTTATTTGTTCTCCTGATGGCATTTGGATTTGTCTCCCTGGGTTGCCAAAGGTTGCCGGTTGGCGAGCACATTGGCATAAGGCTCTGCACCAATGGATGGGGTCGTCTTGGGCACACGCGCCGTGGGTGCACCTTTGACAAGGTCTGACTGCGGTGCAGCTCATGGCCTGTCTGGGTGCCTGCGTTAATTGCACCTTGTCTAATAACCGACTGGGCACCAAGTATGATTTTGATCATAGTTACAGGGCTGTCCCTGCTTTGTCAGGCAGAGAGGGGTGATTATCTCGAGGATCGACTGCTGAGATTCCGAATTGTTTCAAGATTTTTAGTTAAAATCTTTTTTGCTTTTCCAATATTTTAGTTTAATTAACATCACATTTTGGCAACCATTGTTCATCCATTAAACATTTTTAAATTGATTGATGGGTTTTAAATCGTAGTTTTAATTGTAAATTTTAAAATATTTTAACTTGTTGATACAAACTATTGGTGGTGTCTCATATAAACCGCATTTTATATTGTATTGTCTCTTTTGAGTGTATTTTAGTGGTGCCTATTATAAACCACCTTTTCCCTTCTTTTTGGATTCTTATTACGTGTACTTCGTGTGCTCATAGTAATTGAACTATTTTCCTTGGCATTTGATCAAATACTGTCGCCAATAGCTCGTTGTGTTGCTCCAATGCGACGTTAATTAAGTACCTACTTATCTACCAATAAAATGCATAGATGGAAGCACACATCAGTCAATTTAACTGCAGTTAGACTATCCGAAACGAAAAATAATCCTCCAACCTACTATGTTTCAGGGTATTTGTAGCACAAATGGAACCACGAATGGTATAACGACTGGTGAACATTTCCTCTAGAGTTTGATTAAAACCCCCCGACACCGACGCGAGAATTATGCAAAACTAAAATTTATCTAAGAATGATCAAAACACAGTTTATAACGAAAACCGGAAGACTGCAAAGAGAATTTTCGTCTATATACTATACAAATTTCGATAAAAGAACTAACACTATATATATATATATAATTTCAAGATTAAAATATAAATACTACAAAAAATAATCTCACAGTAAATTAAGTTCAGTAAATCAGGCTTATAAGTTCATTTTCGAAAGCCATATCGAGTTCAATTTAACACGAGGGTGTGACAAATAATTAAAAATTTATCTCTTTCACAATTCACGTTGATGACATTAAAAAAAATAACTTTAAAGTTTAGTTTTCAAATTGGGGGGGGGGAAATGTTTAAATATAGCTTTTTATTTTAAAGACGTTTTCCTAACATGGAAACTTAAACAAACCGTCGTCGATATACGTTATCTCAAAAATAAAATTACCTACTATTCCCCTTTGTTGGAAACTATCTTTAAAACATCGAATAGGATTAAATTTGCATCATATTTTTAACTAGCCGCTGCGTGGCTAGCCCGGCGTTGCCCGTGCCAGTTGCTTTTGTGGAGTTATTGGTTTCCTTCGCAAATCAAATGGGAATTCGTAGCCTATTGGATATCAGCCATCACAGATTCCCAATTGGTTTGCTTCGCAAACCAAATTATGAATATTATGAACTACGGCTTGGTTCGCAAACCAACACCACGGGCAACGCCGTGATTGTCTCGTCATTGTCCAATCCGGCAAAATTCGAATTGCGAAGAGATCCAATCGGCGTGACGTCACAATCTCGTGAAAATATATAAATATTTAACTGAAAAATTATTTATTGAAAAAATCCAGGTATACAGAGTAAAATTTTCCTCAGATTTCAAATCCGTTGAAAATTTCAATCTATCTTTAACGATCCCGATTTTACAAAAAAAAAAAAAAAATGGCAGTCATCATGTTCGCTGTGGAATCGTTTGAAGGAAACTACGCATTACCATTTAATTGAAAGCGGGATGAGAAAAGAACTGGCATGGTTTCAAAGGCTGACGTCAATATTACTAAGTTGTGACGTGACGTCAGAGGGGAAAATAGAAGTCCGTCCTTAATTCCAACTGGCGGAGCGGGACGAAACGAAGATCCAAGAGTGAAAAAACTATTAAATTCATTTCAAAATGTTCTAGATTGTATTTTAAAATTCGCCTCGACACTAAAATTGCAAAAAATTTGGACTACCTGTGTGCCAAATCCCATTACTGTAAGTGCCATAGATTCGACAGCACTTTGCGTGCAAGAAACAAACAAACACTTCCTTTTATAATATTAGAGAAGACATGGTTTAAAATATAAAGCAGTTTATTAAGGTAAGTACTCCATTCAAGATATATCTTTTCTATAAAACGAAATAAATAGTCCTTTTTGTGTTCGTAATGAATATCTTCGTCAAATGCGGCCAAATTCGTATTGCGTAGCTAAAAGTTACAATTGAAAAATTATTTAATTAAAGAAAATCCCATTCCCTCGATCTGGTGTAAAACTTTCCTCAGATTTCAAATCCGTTCAAATTTTTCCTCTATCTTGAACGAAGATAGAAACTTGGGCAACGGAATAAAAAAGCCTTAAGGCCAGTGAAAACGCGTGTCATGCGAACAGTGCAGAAGAATCCAAAGACCACGAGATCGAGTCAAAGCTCTTGAACGACCGGATCCCACGCTGGATGAATAGTATTCACTGAATAGTATAGCTGGATGAAAGGTGGAGTAGTTTTCTGCGATTCGCGTGAACGCGCTCCAGTAGAACTCGATGTATTTTGGTTACCCGCGTTTCGTGTCAACATGAAACATGCGTTAGAAATCCTGTGAATAGGGTCTTAGTGTTTGAAAGGAAAGGTAGGTATTTCATTAACTGAAGCAACGGAAGCCTAGAATGGAATTTCCTTCTAGGGATAACAAAATAATTCGTTTTTTATTCCCTGTGCTCTTGCAGTTTAATATATATCGCCCACTCCTTTAAACAACGTCATATCTCAAAAATCGTCCATTTTTAGTTATGCTTGTTTTCAAAATGCCCTGAAAGAGTAGTATATCCTTGCGAGATCGTCATATCTCCCTGCTCAATATTTAGCCGCTAGAGAGCAGAGGAAATACTTACTTTTAATACATTTTATTCCACTTTTAAACTTTAAAATCACTCCAGAAAAATCACGTTTTTTTTAGCTGTGACGTTGTTGAAAGGAGTGAGCGATATATCCTTAGTTGTGAGGGGGTATTTTGCATTGGAAGAGTAGTTGATTAAGTACTGAGGGTTGCGAGTTCGAAACTTGGTCCAGCTAAAGACCATACTGTACAAGGGCGCTGGTAAAGTCTGGCGTGGTATCACATGTCCTCACGTTGTCGTGGTGTGGAGTCTCAGTCAGTCTCTAACCTGAGCAGAGTCTCAGTTCCTCAGGTTTCCATTCCACGTAACCTCTTTTAATTAACACTAATAAGAACATTGGTTCTTTGTACAGATTAGCTCATGTCGAAAATCAAGCAATCAGTTTATGCGGGACGTTAGAGATGACAAAAGATTGAAAATCTGTGACTCCCGTGTGAAATCGTGGTTAAAAATTACCTGATGTTGTACATGAATCTTCCCCTTCGGGTTTGATCCCGAACCGTCGCCGTAGCCCGTGCATTGTTAATCAAAATACCTACCTAAAGATGGTAATTTTGGTTAATTTTTAATTAACGTCGTACTAGAGCAACACAACGGATTATTGAAGACGATCCGGGATCAATCCTCTAAGGGAATGATCCGAGGACCAACACCTCGTCATTTTGAATCACGGTCAGATGACGAAGCAACACCTGAGCTTGCACCCCACTCTCCAAACTTCCACACCCACCCAACGTGAGGACTTTCTGCCACGACAGATTTAAGGTGCACCAGTCGCCTCTGCACCATACGTTTACGAAAATCCATGCATTGACTCGGATTCAAACCAGGAACCTTCCGATCTAGATTGTAACACCTTAACCACCAGACCGGTGGGTCGGACTACCTAAAGATGAGCGAACATGGTAATGTACAGTGAAAGGTTTTACAGGAAAACTTTTTTTATCACCGAAATAGTTTAACGTAACAAATATTTAATGTTGAATAGTAATGGTAATTTTAGTTAACGTCGTACTAGAGCAACACAACGGGCTATTGACGACGGTCCGGGATCAGTCCCTTAAGGGAAAGATCCGAGGACAACACCTCGTAATTTTGAACCACGTTAAAGTTGAATCAAAAATTCACATTGAAATGCAATTTGATGCGTCAATCGCGCTCATCACACAGAAAAAGACATGTTTGAAAACGATAAAAAATGGATTAACTCTCCACGTCGTTTGGACGAGAAATCTCGTCCATCCAGATCCGATCCATTTTGCTACTGACGAGATCATTGCCGATTTGTGTATGGTGACGAGATCTATTCAGTTTTCTTTTAATTGCGAGAGCTCTTCCAGATCTAGTAAGTATTGTAAAGATGAGTAACCTGAGACAAAGTTCGTTTAGTATCACACTCGTTTAGTATTATTTTAGATTGAAATCGAAACTAGGAGATAACATTCCCTCTGAAATTACAACACCCTTAAGTATGATTCAGTGCAATGTCTTAGAAGATACAGGGCTTCGTCATTGTATAACATTCCATTCCCCCCTAATCCTGACGTGGGGTTGGATGGAATTCGTCCCACAAGATGTTGATAGCCTATCAGCTACCTGGCAGAGATTGTGGTCACTTTCCCAAAGGGTTCAGTCGTGCAAAGGGGGTCCTAATCGCCTCACAGACAGAAGGGGACAGTGGTGGTCAAAGAACATTGATCTATTAGGTTCAGCGGATATGAATACTAAGATATAGCAGCAGTTGAATTACCGTCGCACTGGAAGAAATGCGCGGATGGAAAGTGAAGAACTGAAATCGCAACTCTTAATCGCAACATGGGCTGTGGTCTGTCGTACTGTCTCAAGAGGTATCTGAACAGGCGACGGGACAAAGGGCAAGCAAGTACAAAGTGAGTAAGCCTAAACTTGATAACGTTTCTTTTATATAGAGTATATTTTAAGTGTAGTCCGATTTATTTCCCATCTGATAGACCCGCATTAAAGCGACAAATCCATATTGAATTCGGTTTTAGTATAGAAAACGATATGAACTGTTGAATTCATATTTTGTGGGGGAATTCGGACTTAATAATTCATAAAAAATAACGTGACTGATGGTTATGGTAACTTCTCTAAGTTTGATCATTTTGGACTGACTGTTTTTGACTGTTGAGTATATACAAGTACCTAATAGTCAACAAACTCTAAATAACAATGATCACTCAATCTATTACTGATCGGTTGTTTTTACTGTAACGTGTTACGAATCAGATTACTTACAGCGAGTGTAGAAAGCATTCGAGTAGAGCCGATATTTAAATACTATGTACAACATTTAATATGTTAATTCGGACAAAATACCTTAAGACTATAAAAATCGTTGAATCTTAAAGAATTTCGGAAGCAAGTTGCATTTTCAAATGCAAAGAGCATATTTAGGATTGACCAATCAAATGGAAGATCAGTTTGGGAACAAGGTAATCTGAAAATAGAAAATATTGAAACACCAACAAGTTGCTCAACTCGGAAATTTCATTTATTCCTTTTAAAGTGTGCAATGATATCCCCAAGTGATGTTAGCTCTGTCAACAATTTTATTTATATTTCGAAGTTTTAGAGTCGATTTTATGTTTAACATTTTAGGCGAATATTTAAGCGAGAAATTTGAAATAAGTGACATGACGCCACAACTGAAGTTTTCTCATTTTAAGTAATCTTAGTACTGTTTAAATGAACTGAAGCTTAAAATTCAATTAAAATAATAAACAAATAAATTGTTTTACGCTTTTTGTGATCATTGAAAGTAATGGTCAAAAAAGTATTCGGGAATTCTGGAATAGGCGCAATAAATAGACAAAAATTTCTAGGAACTATCTTAATCTTCAGTTCAATAGACAAAATCAGAAAATGATACAAAAGGTAATTCAAGTCCGGTTATAAAATTAACGCATTGGCAACCGAAGGTTCAAAACTTGATCCAACCAAAGACCGTCGTGTACGTTGGGGCTGGTGCACGTTATATCTGTCGTGCCTTCAAGTGTCCTCAACTTGGCGTGGTGTGGAGATTTGGAAAGTGAGGAGTGCCAGCTCAGATGCTATCCTAGCCATCTGACCAGACTTCAAATTTAAGGGTGCGGTCCTCAGATCTTTTCCTTCGGTATAGATCTCGGCTCGTCGCCAATAGACCGCATCAGAGCGACATTAATGCAACTACCACCACCGAAAATGATAATTTTAGATATCAACAAATTTGGAAGTATGGGTCCGAAAATATGAGATTTGTTTTTTGGACTGTGGAAAGCTTAACATTTCCATCTAGAATGGTAGAAAATCTCGGATACAATGAAATGTGCAAACATGTTACTATTCATGATATAATATTCAGTGTCAAAGGACAAATGCAAGACGTCCAAAGTATGTTAAAGAGCAGGAAGAGGGATATACCAGGAGGAATATATCTTTAAAACCAGAAACCAATTCATTTACGTCTCCTCACGTTAGTGTGGAGTGGAAGTTTAAGAAAGATGGGGTGCCAGCTCAAGTGTTTAACTTCGTCATCTGAACAAAGTTCAAATCTACGAGGTGTTGTCCTCGAATCTTTCCCTTCGCGATGGACCACCGCCAATAGCCCGTTTTGTTTGTTGCTCCAGTGCAACGTTAAGTAATTACCATTACCTAAGCTGGATGACTTCTCTTAATCTATATGCCATTAGATTTTTTTTAATGATTTTCATAAAATATGGGTTTATATTTTCCTCACCTTCAAGCAGTTGTTCTCAAGGTAACTTTCACTGGGAATTTTAAATATATTAATTAAACTAGGCCCGCTGTTCCCATGTTCGCTTGCCAACTCGTTTTGATTTCCTGAGTAACGGATTCAAGTGAAGCAAAACAAATAAAAAGTTTTGAATGGCGTTCTTCAGTGCTTTTTTCTAACTAATAGTATTAAGCTATAATTATGACAGTTTTAACAAAAAAGTAACAAAATTTTCCCGATTTTTCCCGAATTTCAAAAATATATTACCAGGAACCAAATTGAAATTTCTAAACAAACTGCGAGGTGCAAAAATTCACCTTTTTGAGGTACTTTATAAAAAAACCCTCACGGCTGAGATTGAAAAATTGTACGTGTTTTGCTCACTCGTGGTTTTTTGACTTTGACATTTAATGCAGCCTAAACTAATAACCGTATCGGAAAAAAAAATTATCCACCTTGTTCCCTGTATAATTTTGAACAAACCATACTAATTTCGTAATTTTCTGATCCTTACTTTCTCGAGAAACCGCCTGAGAATCGAGCGAAAAATGCGAGTTTTCAATCCTGCGGCGGTGGCAGTAACTTCTTTTTAATGAGTAGAGATATTACAAATAACCTCATTTGGATCAAAGTCTGAACTTGGAGCTGAAGTTAAGATTAGCTTTAAACAGTTTAATATAATAATCTTCAAAAAAGGACGTTATGCGTCCGATCTTTTCCTGTTAAAGTTTAAAATTTGATAATCGACCCGTCTTTTTAGCAGATTTGAAAACTTTTCTTTTATAGCATTTAATGTAATGGTAATGGTAATTTTAGTTAACGTCGTACTAGAGCAACACAAAGGGCTATTGACGACGGTCCGGGATCAGTCCCTTAAGGGAAAGATCCGAGGACAACACCTCGTAATTTTGAACCACGGTCAGATGACGAGGCAACACCTGAGCTGGCACCCCACTCTCCAAACTTCCACGCCAACCCAACGTGAGGACTTTCGGCCACGACAGATTTAAGGTGCACCAGCCGCCTCTACACCATACGCTTACAAACATCCATGCCCGGACCCGGATTCGAACCAGGAACCTTCCGATCTAGAGGCTAACACCTTAACCACTATACCGGTTGGTCGGCATTTTATAGCATTTAAATACTCAACTATTTTAAAACCAATAAAATGTTAATTTCTAACACTAGCGTCGTTCAAATTTATGAGGTGTTGTCAATGGTGGATCAGGTCAAAAGGTGGGCCCCAAGCGGTAAAAAGTTTAGGGCCCTAGAACTCAAGTTAGGAAAAAGTTTTTAAGAAAACTCTCGTTAAGTCATAAACAAAACAAAAAAAAATCATACCATAACACATTAAATAAATTTATTGAAAAACAAAAACATTTTTACATGATTTTCCGTCTTTTTTCATGTCTTGCAAATTCATCAATTTTTTTTTGGCAGTGTCAATTCGGTTTAATATTTATTGCTTTATATACAGAACTAGCCACTGCGTGGCTAGTCCGGCGTTGCTCGTGCCAGTTGCTTTAGTGGGGTTATTGGTTTGCTTCGCAAACCAAATGGGAATTCGTAGCCTATTGTATAATATCCATAGCGGCGTTGCCCTCGTGGAGTTGGTTTGTTTCGCAAACCAAAAAATATAAATATTTAATTCAAAAATAATTTTTAAAGAAAATCAAACGTTTTGGTATTTATATATAGTGTAAAATTTCCAGCAGATTTCAAATCCGTCAAAATTTTCATTCTATATTTAACAATTCGCTGAGACAGAAAAAAAAGCATTGAAGAACGCCAGTGATAACTTTAATAATTTATTTTGCTTCACTCGAATCCGTATCTCAGGAAATCAAATGAATTGATCTCGAATCAAACGAAGGTCATTCGAATCTGTTTAGAAACATTCGAGACGGAAAGTGATAAAAACTTGTCATGGTTCCAAATGCTGACGTCAATAGTGACGTGAGGGTGAAGAGTCTAAATTTTTTGGTGCTTCTTCATTTGAGGGTCGGGTGACGGCACATTCCAAAGGTAAAAAATATTAATAAATTCATTAAAAATGTTCTAGATTGAATTTTAAAACTACCCGTGTGCCAAATCCCATTACTGTAAGTGCCATAGATTCGTCAGGACTTTGCTTACAGAAAACAGACAAACAAACACTTCCTTTTACAATATTAGAGATAACCATATTGCTTAATTTCTCTCATATAATCCTCATATAATCTCTCTTATATAATTCTTAAATAATTTTTTAAGCGCTTAAAAACAGAAAACGATCTTTCTCTCGACGCATGTGAATTGTTAAAAAAAAATTCCAATACTATTTTAACATTAGGAAATGTGCAAGACATTTCTTTGTCAGCTCGATAGATGTCTAGTGTGGTTTTTATGTGGTGTCCTCGTTTTCTTTTAGAAATATTAAAAAATGGTCAAATTTATCTTCAACAGTACAAACATCACGTCGTTCTTTTAAAATATCCTTCAACTTTTATATCGTGTTCTTTTTTCTTCTATTGATAAGTCACAATTAAAATCTTTTCGAAAAGGCTCAATATAACTTCGTACCGTCTGAGTTCCTTGAGATAATTCTTCCTTGGTGATATCACATGACATAAAATGCATTGGTTATGAAATTTTCTCTTATTGTAAATTCATATGTGCCCGACTTCTTTGTTTTCATCAAAAAACATTTTTCTTTTTTGTTGTCAGCGAGTTTGTCTATCTTCCACATTAACTGATAGGCCTGATAAATCAGTTGCCGCTTTAGCATTCCAATACTATTCCAAATAACTCTCGCCTCCACTATGGTAATTTTTTTTTCTTCTAAAATACAAATTTCAGCTAAAGCCTCCTCTTATGAGGGTGAAACCAAATTTTATAACTATTAAAAAAGCAATATCTACTCTGGATGACAATCTTGTATCTCTTTACACTGAGACTGAATGTTTACACATTTCAAGATTTCGGGTTAAAATTTTTCAGCGATGGTTTGAAGCAAAAAAATATCTGAATAAATTCTGAACAAACATAATGAATGGCAGCGCTACAACTTTCTGCAGCAAAATTTCCAATTAAATTTAAGGAATCTATTTTATTAGCACAAGGAATAAAAACCTCACTTGGGATCTGTTCTTTAATACGTGCTCGCAAACCTGACTACTTCCCTGACATATTAGAAGCATTATCAAATAATTGTCATCGACAGTTTTTAACATCCCCTTCTAATTTTTTTAAAGTTTGCAAAATTTCTTGTTCTAAATATGAAGACTTGTGTTTATCTATGGGAATGAATTCCACGAATCTTTCCTTTATATTACCACAGGATGAAATATATCTTATCACAAAAGTTAGTTGATCAACATGCGAAACATCGGTAGTGGAGTGAACAATTATAGTATGTATCAGATTCGATTTCTTCAATTATTTCCGCTCTTGATAATTACAAATCAGGCCTACAAATTCGTCACAAATGTTATAAGATAAATAGTTTACATTTCCTTGTTCTCTCTTGGCATATTTTTGCAGATGTAACTTCAAGAAATTACATTCGCTTACGTATTCGAAGCTGGTTAAATAATTTCCTTTCCTTTTGGTATATCTGCCTTCGTCGTGACCCTTAAATCCTAATCCTAAGCGACTTTAATGTTGAAACAATTATATTTTCAACACATCTCTACAGTAACATCTTTTTCCCTTTCCTGTAACAGTTGAGTATCAATTCTATTGCATATTGTTGATCTTTTATACCTAGTGCACATGGATGACATGTGTTCTAAAAATATCAGCCAATTTCTCATTTCTATAATTCTATTTGATTTTTTCCTGTAAAAGATCTTAAAATAAAGTTCTCTGTAATGCACTTCATCTCTGTCTTTATACACTGATTTCAAATTCTCTACATTCCGATATTTTTTGGTTTGATATTAAGAATATGGTCAATAATAGCATCTGTATTAATTGTTTGCCCAAAAAGCCGGATCATCTATTACTTCTCTACCAAGTGGTCTTTCTGGACTATCTCTATCTTCTGCGTTTTCGCAATCCCTTTTTTCAGTAGCGTTTTCAATCTCTTGATTCTCAACTTGGCGAACGTTGGCGAAACAGAATTATCTGACATAGATGTTGAGGGCAACCAAATGTGTCTGTATTAACTATTAAAAACTTATGCATTGAGTTTTTTGGATATCATCAGTTTCAAGGTTAAAACAAATTTTTTATTTCTGCCCCACTTTGATATTTTTTTTATTATTATTTTTTACTGTGAAAAAACACTGCGCCAGCATGCATGGATACAAATTCAACCTCACTTCGCGCGCTAGCTGCACGTTGTTTTCTTACAAACATATAGTCAAAGATACTGTTACATATTACATGCACGCCGTGATGGCTGTTATCCAATAGGATACGAATTCCCATTTGGTTTGCGAAGCAAACCAACACCCCGTGCAACGCCATGATGGCTGTTATCCAATTCGCAGCAATCACCGGAGGTTAGCGAGCAGTCCCCAAGGGTAAGATTCGATGACAACACCGCGTAATTTTGAACCACGGTCAGATGACGAGATAACACCGTGTAATTCTGAACCACGGTCATGTGACGATATAACACCTGAGCTGGCACCCCACTCTCCATGAGATCGTGACTTTATACCGATTGGATCTCTTCGCAATTCGAATTTCGCCGCATTTCACAATGACGAGGCCATTGCAGCATTGCCCGTTGTGTTGGTTTGCGAAGCAAACCAAGTGGGAATTTGTAGCAAACACCGGTGGTTGGCGAGAGTTAACAATGGTCACACCTAACCTACAAAAGCAACTGTCACGGGCAACGCCATGCTAGCCACGCAGTGGCTAGTTATATAATATTCTTGAAGTATTCTACCTTAAACTTTTCTCTGTATTTTTTTTATTGCTATTAGTTTTATTTATTAATTTCATTTTTGTAACTGCAGAGCTTACTGCCAACTACTTCAACTTATCTCATTACGAACTAACCGTTGCATCGAGCAGCCATCTATCAGGAAAGTGAGCACTTAAAGACGCACATTGTAAAGGTCTCAAATTTCCGTTACCCCTAATGAAAAGACATTTTAAGAATTCGGAGTATTCACGAGCCCTACGCGTCCGCTTACAGCTTAAACCGTGTTGTCCTCGTATCTTTCCCTTCCGGGTTGATTCCGGACCGTCACCAATAGCCCTTGGTGTTACTCCCATACGAGGTTTAATAAAAATACCTTTTTGAAACTAATGTATCTTTTCCAGGTGGATGAACGACGAGAAGGAACAGCCGAACTTTTGCTTAGAAGAATCTCTACCCTACAGACCTTTCATCAGACGTGTCACTGAGGAGGTTTTCGACTACTTGGACGATGGAGGTAAATGTGGGACTGGCTATATATATATATAATCTGATTCTGAGCAGGTCAGGTAAACATTTTACATCCATATCTCGATACTACTGATCGACAAAGGCTGCAACGTGACAGGGAGCGTTGTCGCCCTGGAAGTAACATTCGTCCATTCCATAAAATTGCCAGAGCGTAGGAAGAACCTTATTGTCTCAAATGTTCATGTAGGCGTCGGCGTTCAATTGACCAGTAACAACGTACAAAGATCCCAAGCCGTACCACGAAAAAAAAAATAAGTAATCGGATTGTATTAAAATCTTCTTCGTCCGGTCCATTATTGTGGGGTAGCGTATATATAATTTGAAGAACAAAAGAAAATTTTTATTAAATATAAAAAGAAAAAAGAATTTTTTATTTTTTTAAGTAGTAAAATATTTTAAATATATTTTCGTAAATGAAAATGTTGGTAAATCAGGGCGTCATGAGGGAGAAGCCTGACACAGACAAAATGATGTTTTCTACGTATGAGCAGCAATAATCTAAAAAACTGCTCATACATACCATTAAAAAGCAAACACACAAAAAGTATAATATTAAACCATAAAAAAAAAGAATAAGAAAACAATATAAAACCTAACCCACAACAGCAAGCTGGATTTCGCTATTTTTAATTAACGTCGAACTACAGAAACATTGATGACGATTCGAGATCAATCTCAAAGGGAAAGATCGAGGACATCGTGTCGTTTTGAACCGCGGTCAGATGACGATACAACACCTGAACTGGCACCCCACTCTCCAAATTTCCACACCACGCCAACGTCAGGACATTTGAGGTCACAAAATATTGAACGTGCACCAGCCCCCTTTATACACGACGGTCTTTGGTTGGATTCGAGCCTGCAGCCCTCTACAGCAGGAGAGATCGGTGATACTTAGCCTGAAGATCGCCATCAAATGTCACTCCGTCGTCCCATTTAATAGAATTAAATGGCAACAAATACGCTCCAGAAGACAATTTAAATGAATCATCGGGTATTCTAATTGTTGATGTTATTAAATCTTTTAAGAATTGTATTAAAAGAAAAATGGTACTATTGAGACATTTGGTTTTGAGATTACTATTAAATTGTAAAAGAAAGAGTTGGATTCAGAGTTACAAATCTTTTTGTAACCAGAAATTGTATTGCAAATTTGTTTAGAAATATTAGTCCGAAAAAGATTAATTTAATAGCTGGAAATTTAAAATTATTACCTTTACCGTAGACATAAATACTAGTTTTGGTGTACGAAACAGAAATATTCAAATCGAGAAAGTCACTGATATCACTAATCACCATGCTATGTTTGCAGGCGCTATACGACTAGTTTTGACTTTTGTTTCCTGGTTGATTAAACCCCGGCTGTTTATTTCTTTGATTTTTCAATGTTTTGTGTTGCAGTTATGTTCCCACCCTCATTCAGGTTTCGATGGATTCACCTACCAATAGAAAGAAACATTTAATTTTGCGTTGGACTTCAGTTGAGGTCAGATGCTCGCAACCGTTTCATGTAATAGGATCACCTCCCGAGAATCGATAGGGCCCATTCCATGGTATCGGACCATTCGATTACGTCTTAGGTGGACCAGACATTGGATAAACCGTGCAATAATAGAATACGCATGCGTACCGACATGTTTTCTGACCAGACACTGAGTGCGCATGTCTTGTCGCGTGTCTTTCCTACACGAGTGTCGTCAGCTGAGCTTGTTCCAGCGAATTTCATAACATTTCACATGATCCTCAGAATAGTGTAAAAGAACGTGAGAGTTGTAGGAGGCGCAGATTTGATTCCTCCCTGGGTGTATTTCACACTCTTTCCGTGTCAGTTGGTGTGTATATCCATTACTTGATGGTGTATGTCTTTCTCAATTATGGCGCCATAAACGCCCAACTAACCAACTTCCCCACCACAACGCGTGTGAGAACATCCACATCGTTTGGTCGAAAGAAGGCTATTCTATTGGTTAAGGTATCCAAACACGTTAAAAGTGTAATTTTTGACCAAAAATTCCATAAAGAGTTTTTTATCTTATTTGATAGAGTATTTATTTGACTTTCCAAAATATATTTGATTTTTTTTCTCTTATGTTTATTAGTTGCAGAGATGTTAAGATTTTAATCGAGGCGGGAAAACCGGAAGTAAGTATGGAAAACACCGGAAATGACCGTTAAAAGACCAAAAACCTGTAAAAGTTTAATTAAAAATTACTTTTTTTTTGGCAAAAAATATAATTTTAGAAAGGTTTCTTAAATGTGTAAATGGTTTCCCTTTTGGAAAGAGTGTAAACATTTTTAAAGAGAAGTGCAGAACAAAATTGTTTGCAGTAAAAGCAAGAGAGCAAACGATACACTTCAAACTTTTTTACTCTAAATTAATATTTAATCATTATTTCCTCACTTCAAATGTTATCTCTCTACATTAAAAAGATGTTGCCGACGCAGGATTGAAATATCAGTCTGTTTTATAGGCTTGGGCTGGCGTTCGCCAGACGTAAACTCTGCAAGAAGTGGGAAACAAGACTCATCCGACCCAATTACTGTCTTCCAATGCTCCATAGTTCAGGCTTTATGACTATAAAGCACCACTTTTTCCTGTTACAGCCATTAGCATCACTGATGAAAGCTTTTTGAATTGCAGCTTCGCCAGGAATACCCTTCTTATTGTTTTGGTATTCACAGGGTTTGTGAGCACGACATTCATTTCAGCAGTCACTTTTACTGCTGTGGTCTTCTTATTTTACAAACCTCCTTAATGATCGTCTGTCACGATCACTAAGGTTTTTTTTTTTTTTTTTTTGTCCGCACACACTTTTGTCCGCGATGTGATTTAGCGGATGTTGTCTTTCCGCTTTTCAAATATGCGGATTAAATCTTAGATACAGTACCTCTTGAAACACTAAACACTCCAGCTACCTTGCTTACGGAAGCACCCACCAGACGAGCTCCAACAATTTGCCCACGTTCGAAGCCTTAGCTCTGATATGATGCAATTAGAACTTCACAGAACATTGCCCAGACATCGACTGACCTGCTCAGCCTATTTACGACGTTGTATAGGTGCTGTGAGAAGGCGAAAATACCAGCATCACCAACACATTTCACTAGAATAAACATTTCTTTACAAGCATCCATTTCACGAGGTGTTTCCATATTTTTGTCCAACCCCTGAATGTTAGTAATATTTATAGCCCAATGCTATTGTTTAATAATGCATAAAAATATCATTCAAATGTTTCTGTGCCACATTTAAAAAAAAGTTAATTAGTGTAGCATTGGAGCAACCCAGAGACTCCCGAAAGCAAAGATCCGAGGACAAGGCCTCGTAATTTTGAACCACGCTCAGATGACGAGTACAACACCTGCGCTGGCACCCCACTCTCCGTACTTTCGTACCACGCCAACCTGAGCACATTTCAGGCCATTCATTCAAACAAGGACAATAGACATGTTTCTTTCAGTCCAAAATAACAATATCGATAAAATAATTCCTATCCTAACACATAATGGGTCAAATTCCATCTTGTGTCTGGCGCAGCTTGTATACTATTGGACTTAGCGCCATAAAACCCAAACCAACCAACTAACCATAACACAAAATTTAGCATTATTAGAAAGAAATATTGCGAAATACAGGGTGTGGCAGAAAGAACGTTCTGAGTTGGCAGAAGCGTTGCTTCACTCATAGTAGAAGTACAGCAGCGGGCGGTTGACGGTCGCCATTTAACTGAAGTACTCTTCAAAACTTAATGGATGACAATCGCATACTGTGTACTTCTTAGGTACAAAATATTTCTTTCTCTATCTTGCTTTGTATTTTTTATTGACTTTCCAAATCAGAACGAACTTTCTGCCGAACCCTGTACTTTCCCGCATTGAATATCGAAAGTTATGAGTTTTCGTTACAAGAGGAATAATTCATTATGTTGTCAACAGATCCTACTCTCAAAAATGAAATTTTCAAAAATAACAGCTGAAGAATTTGGGTAATTATTAGTTAACGTCGTACTAGAAACTAGAGCAACACAACGGGCTATTGACGACGGTCCGGGATCAATCCCTTAAGGGAAAGATCCGAGGACAACACCTCGTTATTTTGAACAGCGGTCAGATGACGCAGAAACACCTGAGCTGGCACCCCACTCTCCAAACTTCCACACCAACCCAATGTGAGGACTTTCGACCACGACAGACTCAAGGTGCACCAGCCGCCTCTGCACCATACGCTTACAAACATCCATGCCCGGACCTGGATTCGAACCAAGACCCTTCCGATCTAGAGGCTAACATCTTAACCACTATACCGGTTGATCGGCCCTGAAGAATTTAGGATTTCAGTTCAAACCAAGTTTCAAACTATTTCTGAAAAAACGGTTAAAATTTTATTACAATTTTCAACATGGTACTTATGCGAGCTTGGTTTTTAAACATCAACCTTTACGATGCAGCAGATTGACTTTTATTACAACTAAAATATCTCTTACACCAGCGGCATGGTAGCGGTGAATGTTATCCCCCTTTTAAGTGATCACAGGCATCGAACACCATTTACGAGCCGTCAGCGACTGACCTTATGGAGGATCCCTTCTTTTGTTCGTTCGCCCTTGCCGACCGTGAGGTGTGAATGCTTTGTTGAAACCACAAGGTCGTCAGGTGATATCTCTTCTCACGCCAAACGTTGCTATGAAAGAAAAGCGTCAGTCGTCAATGCCCTATCGCTCAAGTTAGGTAATTAGGTTTGGGGCTTCGGAGAATCAGAAGAAAGGCCGTTCCTGGAGACGATTGAAAAATCGAAGTGCCGCAGCGTAAAGGTCAACGAATATTACGACAAAGAAAAATGAAAGGCTGACAAATATCGAAAATGAAATGAGTAGCTATTTCACACATAAGACCAGATATTGAAAACATCTGTAAAGTCATCAGGCCCAAATATCCCTTTAAAAAAATTCTGACAGTTTAATTATTTTTATTTACTGATTATTTGCTATTGACTGATATGTAAACTGTTAATCATGTGATTTTTATTGATTATGCAATGTATAAAAAATATGTATACTGCTTTGTTTTACGAAAGTATTCTGCTAAAATATTGTAAAAGTGTAACGGCCGTATTTAAAGTCCGAGTTAACCCGCGGATCAACGATAATCCACGTTTATCGAAAAATCCGTATTCACAATGTATGAATCCGTGGTTTAAATCGTCATTTCGGTGTTACATTTGGATCCTTCGACAAATTAAATCTTGGTTGAGAGTTACACATGCGCAGTACGATCTTTTTGCGAAGGAAGCCAGATATACTGTAAATAAAAAAATAAATGGACAACGCACTTCACATTTTGTGTTAAATTACAGTATTCTTGCGACGACGCGCTTTCAACTGATCTTTTATGAATCGGAACAAGAACGTGATTACATTTTCAATAAAATAGATATGCCCAGATGTGTTCTGGTTCTAACTATATTCTGGCTCGCCAGAGTAGAACGCAATTAGAGAGAGAGAGAGAGCAAACGGTAGAATATGACCATGACAGATTCAAATGTGTCGTGAAATAACAATTATTTTGTTGATTTGTTATAAAAATGTAAGAAAACTGACAGTGAAAGTTACTTCACTTTACACCAACACACGCTCATACTGACAAGTACTACAAAGATAATCGGTTTACATTGATTTGTCAAGGCATTGTATACAATTCTTTCTGCAAAATTTAGGTTTCCATAAAAATTCAATTTAAAATTCAATACATTTGCATTTCTTTTTCCAAACTCAAATTAAACTGCCGTATGCGTTCTATTCAAATCACAATTTGGAATCAATTCTGCCGGCGAAGTACGTGGTTGATCAGTATGAATGCAGATTCGGGCAACAGACTGTTAATAATATCACGTGAAAGTGAGGAGACGGTAGTAGCCAAACACAGCGAGCGTATCATTTTAACCCGTGGATCATTTAACCTGACGTTTGAAAATACGGTTCTTGATGGTCCGCGATTTAAATCTGACCCGTGGATCAACTGATCGTTGAGTTAACTCGAGACTTGTAAATATGGCCGTAAGTGTTCCGTGTACGAAATGTACCTTAGACTTCTTTGTTCTACTGGGTTGTGCGCAATATTCATCATCTGATTGGTCCGTGTTATAGGAGAGGACTCTCGTCCGTTCATTCATTAGCTTATTGGTTCATTGATTCATGATCTAATTGGTTCATTGATTCATGATCTGACTGGTTCATTGATTCATCATCTAATAGTAGACTTTGGCGATTTCACCGTTTCCTCAATAGAAATGCGCATTCACACATCATCCTTGTCATACGATGTTATGTTGCCAAACGAGGCAATAAGACGCCAGATCGGTCAACCAAGTCAATATTTCACAGAGCATTCACGTGACTACTAGTCGAATGGGATTGGATCAGACTTTTTAGGCCCGGTGCATACATTCGGTTTTTCAACGTGCGGCGCCGTTGCCCCTACGCAAGTGCGGTCTGAGATACATTAGATCCAATAGAGTAGTGCACACATGCTTCCGGCGCCACTGCGGCGACGCACGTCTAACTTGCGTGTAATTTGTACCCCAGCTAGCCGCACACGCTTTTCCGGTCTCAAGTACCTGGTTTTCATAAATAAATGGAATATAAATAAAAAATTAATAAATGGTTGTATCCAGTAACGTCTATTTTGTGTTTCATAATATATTTTTTTTACACAAAGTAAGCGAATTAAACAAGTTTTCTTCGATAGAATATTTATCGCAAGTGGCGCGATATGAGTACTTGCGTCATTTCACGGTTATGTGTCCATAGTTGGGCTTCGATGCCGCAGCGGCGCCGCACGTTGAAAAATCGGATGTTTGCACCGGGCCTAATGGTCTTCAATAGTAAAACTCAATCTACTTATATTTCACGCTCATGATTACAATGGGACTGAACGTCCAGTCCATATGTGGAAATGGTTATGTGTTACCCTTGGCTTACAGTCAATGGATCGGACTATTGCAGTGCGTCGTTCTTAAAATCGTGGCCATTTCCATGGTAAATTACTAATGAAGACGCATATAGAAATGTTTAATTGATCTAGCAACTTCATACAATGCTAACACTTTGACCTTGACAGAAGACCTGCCTATTCTTGGTGACGCTTCAGATGTCCACCAGGCCATCCACCGGCAAGCCACCAAGCGTCTCTTCGGTACTTCCCCGTGCACCCAAGAGCTCAGAGATGAACCAGACGTCTTCGATGGTACACCCACCCACCTGTGGACCATCCTTCCAGCTCAGGAACCCGCACGGTCGTACCGCAGGCAGCGTCCTGAAATCAAACAGAGTAAAATCCCAGTCGTGGGACGCTACAGGGTTGTGGTCCAAGATGATCACAGCGACTGATGATGACTAATATCAACTCAAGTGGCTGGTTACAACTAGCGCTGAATGAACTGATTATTTATTTTCCGTGTGGAGCGAACTTTAGCATTGGGTGGCGACGATCATTTCAGAACCATGTTTCTGATGTGTGATAGTAATACGAAACGTACGTTTTTTTTTTTTTAAATAAAATATATTTTTAACCAACACTACACTTGCAGTCTGTTTTAATCCCATTCAGTGAGATGGGGTAGACCAGATGGAAGAGATTAGGAATTAGGAACAGGAGAGAGTTCAAAACTCGAATCAATCAAAGACCTTCGTGAGCAGGGTGCACATTAAATAGTTTGTGGCGTCAAATGTTCTCACGTTGGTAGGTTTGGAGAGTGGCATGACCCAGGTAAAACCCAGGACAAAGCTAGAAAATTCTGCTAAAAGCAAAAAAGACTATAATAATGTTCTTAAAATCTTTGAGGATGACAAAAAAAAAAAAAAAAAGTACAAATCGAAATTAAGGGAATTGAAAATATAATTTCCATCTACACGTATATGGGGGTAATGCAAAATTATCAATAAAAGTTGTAGCAATAATAGTAACATTAACTGTAAGAATAAAATAGATATTCTATGAAAATAAGTTCGGTATATAAACATACGTCTATTAAGTTCCTAATTTCAACACGAGGAGGTTAAAATAAATAAAAATTGAAGCTCATCTTACACAGATTTCACGTTGAGGACTTAAATGACTTAGACTAAATTAGAAAATTTTAAAGTTTAGCTTTCAAATGTGTGTGTGTGTGGAATATTTAATTTGTAGCTTTATTTTGAAGACGTTTGACAACCCTGAAAACTAAGACGGACAGTTGGGTGGTATACGTCAAGTAAATTGACCGGCAATAATCAAGTCGGTTTTCCCACGAATCAGTCACGTGACTATTAGTCGAAATGTTACTCACTTTTTGAAGCTCCTTTGAATACCATTGTTTAATGGAGTCGTATTTCACGTCTATGCGTGCAACAGCCCCATGCACGTTACGGTCTTTAGTAGGACTGAGTAGGATTGCAACCGGAGGGTCGCAAATCTTGTACTCTTCGTCCTCCAGGCGGCCCTATTTCGATTACGGAACTGAAAGAAACGTGATAAAGGCTTTATTTCGTAGGGGCGAGCTGTTGTAAGACTTCATTATTCAAAGGTAATTAAGTGGTATCCAACGACCCACCCGAGGGTATGCGGCGATGTCACAGGATTGCGAAGTAACCCCGTCAGGACGAGAACTGGGCACCCAGTGCCAATTTCCTCCCGACTCCGCACAGTGGCTGATATCCCCCGGAGCGAAAACACCAGCGGGACACCACCCAATGATGCGCGAGCGTCTTTTTGCCTACCAATCTGCTGTCCGCAAAGCCCCATACCATTGGAAGTTGCTTTATTTTTTAATCCAATTTACATTACAAAGTAATTTCTAACCAAAAACAATAAGTAATGCAACAATGCTTGTTATAGAACAAGTTAGAATTAAAAGTCCGAAGCCAAAGCTTGAAAATCCGAAAACAACCATATTTACAATATTTACAACAACCTTTACAAATTAAATGCATTCAATAGTACTATAAATATATAGATCACTAACGATGCAGACACCAATTACCAGTAGTCCACCAATGGACCTATGATTAGTACCAACTAGTTATTTATGAATCTTTATGCAACTTTCATGAACTCCATCTCAACAGCCAAACAGTTATATGGAAGACCGAGTCTACAGAGTATAATTTACTAATTCAGGTTTGTAGGATTTCTTCAATTCTCTGTTCCAAAATCCCTCTTATAATTTTTACTAGGCCCTTCCTCGATTTTGAATTTGAGATTATCGAATAATCTTTTTTGTGAATCTTTGTAATTATTGGGAAAGAATTGTGTTCTGATGTTGCTCCACTGAACACATTTAAAAACTGCGTGGTCTACATCCTCTATTTCTATTCCACAGAAACATATTTCGCTTTTCTGGAAGAATCTATTTTGGTATTTGGCAAATACTCCATGACCTGAGATAATTTGGTTAATTTCGAATGAGCTCTGATTCTATTTATTGATACCTCGGGGAAAAAGTCATATATTGGACGACCCTTATCCGTGTGGTTCCATCTGCTTTGCCATGTCTTTATCTGTTCTGCACTTATTAGTTTCTTTATTCCCTGGCGGCTCAAAAGGATTTCACAATCTAAGTCGGTTCTTAAAGTGACCCTTTTCATTCAGGTATCATTTAATTCAGTGATATATCCAAAGGTAATGAAGGATCTCAGTCTCTAGGTTCGAGCTGTGGGTCGTTGGGTCGGAAAATTATCTGGGTCCGCCTGTAGTCGGCAAACTCGAGCTCATGCTTTTGTCCGTACGCCCACCCGTATTCCCACGAGGAGCAGACGGGAAACCGTTCCAGGATAGAACGTGTTCCCAGGACAGTCCATGAAGCGACCCTCGCCGTGGTGACTGAGACCTGAAACGACATTATTTGTTTACTGTCAAATGGCAGTGCCAACGTAGTCTGCCAACAGAGCCCTCTACACATCTTCTTATGGAACAGCTTGTGCGTTTTGATTATATAGGTAAGAAGAATTCGGTTAAAAGGGTTGTGCTTTTGAACATTTTTGTATAATGGAATCAGATTCTTCTGAAGACAATGGGATCGATGGACGTGTCAGAAAGATAAAAAAACAATCGAGAACTGTATCAAATAAATCGCTCTATGTAAAAAAAAAAAAGTTACTGCCATCGCAGGACTGAAAACTGTGTTGTTTAGCTCGATTCTTAGGCGGTTTCCCGAGAAAGTACGGATCATACAATTACGAAATTAACATGGTTTGTTCTTCATAGTGTTCCTTGGATAATTGTAAAGATTTTTTCCCCCATGCGTCTATTAGTTTAGGGTTTGTTAAGTGTCAAAATTGAAAAAGCAAAATTTCTAACGGGAGTGAGCAAAATACTTACAAATGTTCAGTCTTCTCAGTCGTGATTTTTAAAACATATATACACTAGTGTGCAAAACTTAAGCGATAAAGTCACTTTTCAGCATACGGCCAAGAAATTCTTTAAAAAGGCTTTTTGCGACCAGTACAATGAAGAGCCAATTCTGTAGAAAGGTCATGCATATGCAAATATCAGGAGCATGACGTCAGAGGTGACGTGAGGGCACGCAAAACACGTGGAGTCAGCACGCGCCGTGCAATGCAACTTAATAAGAAGGAGGAAAGGCGCATACGCTGCAAGTTAAACTGAGATCGTACGTGCAATATGGCTACAAGAAACCATCAGGACGCCTTTACACTTGGAAGAATGATCGGCAAGCTTGAGGAGGGGCGAAGTATGACGAGTGTTGCCCAAGAGTTTGAAATTGACGAAAGTGTTGTTTCACGGGCTTGGAAAGCCTTCCAAAGGACATGAACAGTTGTAAGAAAGATTGGTGGTGGTCAGCAAAGAAAACAACGGCACGTGATGACCGATATATCGTCGTGCCGGCGAACAGAAACCGAAACCAGACAGCGGGCAACATTGCTCAGCAGCTGCGTACGGCAACCAGACGACAGGTGTCCTTGTTAGCTGTGTCCAGATGCCTTCATAAAGGTGGCCTATTCGGCCGCAGTCCTGAACGCTGCATACCATTCACAGCAGACCATCGGCGGCACCGTTTACAGTGGTGTAATGAACACAAAGACTGGACATCTCATCAATGGAGTCACATCCTCTTTATTGATGGGCGTCGTTTTAGTCTGACAAACTATTCTGGACGCCAGTTGATATGGAGAGAGATAGGGACACGCTTTCATCCCACTAACATCAGGGAAAGAGTCCGCTGGGGTCGTCCTGGCATGCTTGTGTGGGGATGCATTATGATGAACGGACGGACGGAGCCCCATGTTTTTTACAGAGGTTCAGTTACCGGAGATCGTTACTATGATGAAGTTATCCTCCCCCACGTGCGTCTGTTCCGAGGTGCCATTGGTCAAGACTTTTCTGAACGACAACGCACAGCTATACAGGTCCCATGCTGTTCATGAGCTTCTACAAAGTGAAGATATACATAGAATGGATTGGCATGCGTTGTCCCCCGATTTAAATCCCATTAAACATGTGTGGGAAGCTTTGGGGAGACGCAAGCCGGCACGATCGTATCCTCCGTAGACCACTAGACAACTGACTCAGATGCTCATTGAGGAATGGGTAATCTGGTGTTGAGTATGGACAGACGGTGCCACGTAACCATTGCAGTTAGGGGAGGTCATATCCCCTACTAAGGGACTTTGGTTTGTTGTTATGGAAACGCAACGGAATAGCAACCAGGGGTTGTGAGTTCGAATCCAACCAAAGACCGTCGTGTATAAAGGTGGCTGGTGCACGTTACACCTGTTGGAGCCTCTCAAACTTCCTCACGTTGGTGTGGGGTGGAAGTTTGGAGAGTAGGGTGCCAGCTCAGATGTTGCCTCGTCATCTGACCATGGTTCAAAATTGCGAGGTGGCCAAGTATCTTTCACTTAGGGTTTGATCTCGGACCGTCGTCAATACCCCGTTGTGTTGCTCTAGTACGACGTTAATCAAAATTATCTTACCTTTTACCCAACAATTCGTCAAAACTACTTTTTGTCATCGGTGGTTGGTTGATTTAGGTTCTATGGCACAATGTCCAGAAATGGACAAGCTGCGTCAAACGCCAGATGAGATAAAATCATTGTAGATGTAAAAATGTTAAAATATCAGTGGGAAAAGATTTCAGCGCAAAGTTTTATTTTTTACGATAAAATATTTTGAAAAAAGTCAACAATATGAGATTTAAATGCAGAGTTAACATACACTCTATAACAAAAAAAATCGACGCACCAAGAAGGAGTTGTCCGATAGAGACAAAAATTGGTGGATAGGAAAATTATATACAGAATAGAAAATGATTAACATTTCAGAACAATTGAATGATTTATTTCAGAGTTACAGTAACGAGCTCAATAAGGTGTTGACCCGCCTCTAGCCTGGATGCAAGCTGCCACACGGCGTGGCATTGACCGATAAAGCTCCCGGATGGTCTCCTGTGGTATTTCTTGCCAAATTTGCTCCAATTGTCGAACTACGTCATCAACATTCCCTACCGGATGCAGTCGCCTTCCTATCATATCCCAGACATGCTCGATGGGAGAGAGATCTGGTGATCTGGCTGGCCAAGGAAGTGTTTGACAAGCTTGAAGACAGTTAATAGCAACACGTGCCGTATGTGGTCTGGCATTATCTTGCTGAAAAATAAGCCCAGGGTACTGCGAAAGGAACGGTAGCAAAACAGGTCTCAGAATGTCGTCAACGTACCGCTGTGCAGTATGTGTACCTCTAATGACGACCAAAGGGGACCGGCTATCAAGGGAAATGGCACCCCAGACCATAACTCCTTGTTGAGGGCCCGTGTGGCGTGCAATAGTGAAAGCAAGATCGGCACGCTGCCCTGGGCATCTCCAGACACGTCTTCGATGATCGTCAGGACACAGTTGGAAGCGGGATTCGTCGCTAAAGACTATACGTCCCCAGTCAGCATCATTCCAGCCTGATCGAGCCAATCACCACTGTAATCTGGCTCGATAGTGTGCAGGCGTGAGAGGAAGATGGCGTAACGGCTGGTAGGAGCGTAGATTTCGCTCTCTCAGCCGTCTGTGAATGGTCATGCTGGACACTCGTGTGTGGGTCGCACGACTGATGGTTGATAGCGATGAATCAGGCGATGTGACAGCGGATCTGACAATCACTCTGTCCTCGCGATCTGCTGTGGCCCTACGTCGACCGCTACCATCATGACGCTGAAATCTGTCATTGTCCACCCACTCTTGCCAGCATCTTCTAATCGCCGCATCGCTTCGACTCACATGACGAGCGATTCTCCGATTTGCCCAACCTACCTCTTTCAATCCAATGATACGACCTCTTTCAAACTCTGAAAGTTGCTCGTAATGAGCTCGAATCCTGCGGCGAGGCATTTTTTCAGTCGTTGAAAGGTATCCTAAATCGCAATACAGCAGAAATTTTTAACAACAGTTCAAGAACAACTCCTTATATACATCTGCTGGATGCGCAGTTCCGATGTGCTGGATATCGCACTATTCATTCATTGGACACCAAATTTTAATCATTTGAATATTTAGTCAAAACATTTTTGCATACGAAATTTCAAAGTAATCGGTTGATTGAACAAATTATCCCATTAATTATTGACAACTCATTATCCCACTGTTCATTAAATTCCCACTTACTTTCACTTTCTACGTTTCTTTTTCTCATTTCTTTTTGCACTGTGATGGATATGAATGTAAAAAAAAACATAGAAAAGTACAAAACTCTAAAAGTCTAAATATCGAAAAAGTACAAACAGATCACAAGTACGTACGTCGTATCACACAGAATATCGATTGCAAACTGTCAAAATATTGTGATGAACTGAGTAAAAAGGCTGCATGAATTGAACTGAGAGCACTCTGGTGTTGAAAATATGAAGATGGATTCAGTTATAGCGCTTACTTCAAAAGAATAAGCAGGTGCAAGGATGCAATGTGCCACGTTTGGCGCATGCGCCACAGGTTGGCCACCCCTGCACTAGATGGTAGGAATTTAATCAAAGGTTAGTAGGTTGATAGTTGAATTAACACCCCAATTTTTAGGAACACAGTATAGAATTGGCGGTAGTTCGAGATCAATCTAGAAGGGAAAGTTCAGAGGACAACGTCCCGTGATTTTGAACCATTCATTTGGTAAAGCAGAATTAGAGGTTTTCACCTGCTTAATCCAATTGCCAGTCTACGAAAAGAGCTAATATCAAGTAGTCACAAATGGGGCACCTCAATGTGAATTGAGGTGTCCCATATATGAAAGCATGGATTGTGCCTTTTTCAGTGTAAGTAAAAAGAAACTCAAAATAGCAGTACATTTATAATTCATTCAAAAGAGAGAATCTCTGTAAACCTAAATACAGAGGAATCTAGGTGGTTTTAACACACAAGTTATGAGCTAGGTGGTCTCATAACTTGTGGGGTAATTTGGAATGTTATTCGAATGCAATCTCAATGTGTTTCTTAAAGTAAAAATTTATGCCAAACATTGCCAAAATGGCTATTTATTAAATTTGTTCCTGACCTAAAGTATTTTTTCTTTTCCTATTAGGGACCAAGAGATAGGACACGTTTATTTACCCGAGTTTACCATAAACTTTGTTGTGTGCTTAAGAATACTCATAACCCAAAAAGGTATTTCTTAAGGTTGGCGAGTGGTGGGGGGCCGAGTAATGACGTCATCAATATGGCTGCCGCGCAAACTTGTGAAACTTTACTTAAACGAACCTAGCTCCTCAACGAAGCGTTGTAGAGCACTGTACTTTTTTTAATTACTCTTAATTAAATAACGATTGTGTTTTATGTAATGACAATATAGTTCGTAAGTGTAATAGTTTTCCTGATATTTAGCCCCAAACGTACATTTTACGAGTTTTTCTGTTTCATAGTGAATGTTGAAAGTCCAATAACTCTTAAACCAATAAGACAATACAAAATAGGCAAGATTTAAAATGTTTGCTAAGATTGTGGGGATTTAAAAAATGCCATAAACATGGCTATGCATACATAACGAGATAGTAAATGGATGTTATTGTCTTGCTCTTGAAGCCAAGAACTGCTTGACCAGCCCGCTGTGGTGGGGATCTTTAGAGTTAACACTGACCAGATATATTAGAATGGAGTTGTAATGTATTATAATCGCAAACAAATATTTATGTATATTGTGTCTATTGTATTGTATCTTCATAGTAGTACCTATGGATTAAAAATATGTTTTAATGATTACTTTATTGTAATATTTACCAGCTAATTAACTAATTTTAAATCTTAATGTAGTAAGTATAAATGGTACGGAATATCACATGCTATCTAGATAAGTGTTTGAATAGAGAAAGAACATCTTTAAGAGGAAATGTCTCTCAAGCCCTCCGAGCAGTGATTAGGGGTGCACATTGCCCGATGATCTTAATTATTTCAATCTAAAATGGAAGGATCGTTTCGTTTTCCAGATCAAAGATCCCTACTGTGTTAATGGCCGTGTGAATTTACAACCACACAGGTGCAAAGAATTTACTAATTCGTAACAAATAGATTGTAAAGGAGAATTCCATCTAAAAGTTCCATTGTTACATGTACTCGCCACCGACACGAACATAAATGAGGCGAAAGAACTTGCCTGCCAACACACTGATGCAGATACGAGGATAATTTGGTATATTACACACACACGACTGAAAATGGTGAAGAGAAAAATGTTTTGGTGCAAGCAAACGATTCGGATTTAATTTTGTATTTTTGTGTTAATGATCTATCACCAAAAGAACTTAAAGAATGCAAACTTATGGTTTGAAGGTGGTGTATCTTCAAACAACTGTAGAATATATATTAACGTCTCAAAAATAGCAAAAGAAATGGGAAGTGAAATAGCTGACGCACTGCCAGGATTTCACGCCTTGACTGGTTCAGATTACACTGCTGCACCAGACAAGGTAAAATAAAACCTTTTAATATTCTAACAAAAAGCATGACTCATCAAAAAAAATCTGGCTAAATTAGGAGAATCCGTCTTGGTGGAAGAACCATTGCTGATTGGTGTAGAGACATTTGTGTGTGGTATGTACGACCATCCTTCGTACGTCTCAGTATCAGAAGTGCGATACAGTATTTTTAAAACAAGCTCTGCTAACAAGTAAATCGTTGACAAAACTTAGGCATGTTGATCCTACTCTTCCTCCTTCAAAAGCAGCTTTGGAACAAAAAGTTAAGCGGTCGAACAATGCTGTATCTTGGATGTGGAAACGTGGAAACCTCTGTAACCCTCTGGAAAACATTGACCCAACCTGTCATGGATGGAACTTAGAAAACAGGAAATACCAGGTTAAGTGGTATGAAGGGCCTATATGCCACCTGACATTATTCCGCCTGAAAATGACGATACTTCTGCACAAGATCAAGTAGCTTTAAAAAGCAGTGATAGTGACACAGTCTCCGATGATGAGTTACAAGGACGGAAGATTAAAAAAACTACTTAAACAAGAACGCAAGTGCTAATTTTAAATTGTTTTTGTTTAAAGAATTTTTTCAAATTTGACAACTATTGTAAGATTTAGCATTAGTTTTAGATTTAGTTAATTAACAGATAAATACTACGTTAGAGTAATTATAAAAACATATTTTAGAAGTCCATAAGTACTACTGCGAAGACACGCACAATACAATAGACAAAATATACATAAAAATGTATTATTTTATTTGCTTGTTATTTAGTCTTTGTTTGTGATTATAATACATTACAACTCCATACTAATAAATCAGAGAGGTGTTAACTCTCAAGATCCCCTCCACAGAGGGCTGTTCAAGCAGTTCTTGGCTTCAAGAGCAAGACAATAACAGCCATTTACTATCTCGTTATGCATCCATAGCCATGTTTATGGAATTTTTTAAATCCCCACAGTCTTAGCAAACATTTTAAATCTTGCCTATTTTTTATTGTCTTATCGGTAAGAGTTATTGGGCTTTCAACATTCACTATGAAACAGAAAAACTCGTAAAATGTACGTTTGGGGCTAAATATCAGGAAAACTATTACATTTACGAACTATATTGTCATTACATAAAACAATGGTTATTTAATTAAGAGCAATTTTAAAAAAAGTACAATGCTCTACGACGCTTCGTTGAGGAGCTAGGTTCGTTTAAGTAAAGTGTCACAAGTTTGCGCAGCAGCCATATTGATGACGTCATTACTCTCCCCCCCCCCCACTCGCCAATCTTAAGAAATACCTTTTTGAAGACTGTGGGTTATGAGTATTCTTAAGCACACAACAAAGTTTATGGTTAAATTTGGGGTAAATAAAAGTGGTCTATCTCTTGGTCTTTATGGTTTGGATATGTTTCCACTGAAATGGGATTCGAATAAAATGCTACGGAACATCACTTTCGGAATGAAATAGGAAATACGTATTATTGTAAAACACTAGCGTTATGAAATTTCAACTTACTAAACAAATTCTTTCTTTTTCCTCGTTAAATTTCTGCATACTATTTGATTTAGGTGACTTTGGCCTTCATCTACAAGAGGGCCGAGCTAACATATATTTGTAGAGTCGCTAATAAGTAACCGAGGACTGCGAGTTCGAACCTCCATCCAACCAAATACAGTCGTGCACAGCCGACCAACCGGTCTGGTGGTTAAGGTGTTAACCTCTAGATAGGAAGGTTCCTGGTTCAAATCAAGGTCAGTGCATGGATATTTATAAGCGTATGGTGTAGAAGCGGCTGGTGCACCTTAAATCTGTCGTGGCTGAAAATCCACACGTTGGGTTGGTGTGGAAGTTTGGAGAGTGGAGTGCCAGCTCAGGTGTTGACTCGTCATCTGACCGTGGTTCTGAATTACGATAGGTGTTGTCCTCGAATCTTTCCCTTAAGGGATTGATCCCGGACCTTCGTCAATAGCCCGTTGTGTTACTCTAGCACGACGTTAGTATCAGTTAGTTAGTGTCTTCACATTGGCGTGGTGTGGAAGATGGGAGAGTTGAGTTCCAAATCAGTTGTTGACCTCGTTATCTGACTGTCGTTCAAAATTATGAGGTGTTGTCCTTCCATCTTTCTTTTCGGAATTGGTCCCGGTCCGTCAATTCAGTCTGATGTTAATTATGGTAATAATTTGGTAATTTTTGTTAACGTCGTACTAGAGCAACACAACGGGCTATTGACGACGATCCGGGATCAGTCCCTTAAGGGAAAGATCTGAGGACAACACCTTGTAATTTTGAACCTTGGTCAGCAGATGACGAAACAACACCTGAGCTGGCATCCCACTCTCCAAACTTTCACGCCAACCCAACGTGAGTACTTTCGGCCACGACAGATTTAAGGTGCATCAGCCGCCTCTACAGCATACGTTTACAAACATTCATGCCCGAACCCGGATTTCCCTTGAGGGATTGTTCCCAGACCGTCGTTAATTAACATACCAAGCTACTTACCTACCCAAATCTGGAATATTTATCATTGCCGTTACTGCTTCGGTAACCGTACTGATCTTTTAGGGTTTTCTTTTTTTTATTGATATTACTTTTTTTAGTATATTCTTATATTATAAAAAACCAATTTGGAAGATCCCTATACAAAATGCGTTTTCAGTCTTTGTGAATTTTTCCGAGAGATATTTGAGCGATGTCAATTTTTCGATTCGAAATTGACATCTATGAATTGTGTTGAAGCATTCAGGTGTCATGCTTGTTCAGGTATCACCAGTTCTCCCCCAAAAAAAATAATAATAAGTTGGTTGATTAAAAAATGCGGTACCATCGCAAATTGACGTTAATTTCAGTACTCGGTTGCTAGTAGGCCTTTCCAAATATTAGTTATTTGGGGACGAGAAGTTTTGTCGCCAGTTAAGCGATAAGTCTGTTCCGAGTTCTTGAGTTTTGCCATAAAGTTTTATAAGTACGAGATGGAAGGGGGGGGGGTACACATGTGAAAAGTGCAACAAAAGTTTCGGTAGACAAGGTATATTGAATTGCCACAATTGTGCTCCACCGGAAAAGCCTTTCAGTTGTGATATTTGCAACAAATGTTTCAGCCACAAAGGGACTCTGAAAATACACTATCGTCTTCATACAAAAGAGAAGCCCTTTCAGTGTCACGTGTGTAACAAATGTTTCAGCCGTAAAGGAACTCTGAAGCTTCACTACCGCACTCATACGGAAGAAAGACCTTTCCAATGCGAAGTGTGTAGTAAATGTTTCGCTGTGAAAGGGAGTTTGACACGGCATTGTATGCTTCACTCTAAAGAGAAGCCTTGATGGTGTAGAAATAATTGTTACATGTGCAACCAACTCTTAAGGGAGGAGAAAAATCTGAATTGTGTGAAATCACACCTGTTAAAGAGTCAAACCTCTACATAGTTACCAGAGTTGGTATTTAATCTAAGGGATTCAAATATAGAAATGTGATTTTTGTTATGTGTAGTTGATGGTATGCCCTTGAAAATCATCTTTTTTCATTGTCATGGTGGTAAAAAGGCGATTGTCTGAGTTTTATATCAGGCCGTGGTAGTTCTGTTGTCAGAGTAATCGATTAGCGATTGGAGTTACTAGTTTGAATCCAACCAAAGGTCATCGTGTATAAGGTGGCTGGTGCATGTTAAATCTGCTATAGGCTCAAATATCCTCCCATTGGCATGGTGTGGAAATGAGATTGGTGTGCAAGCTTAGGTGTGATCTCTTCATCTGACAGTGGTTAACCCCAGAATACAAACTAAAATAAACACTGCATGTTACTAATTCTACATCTTGTAGACGTACATTTCATTAAAAACAGTTATGCACCTGAAATGATTGTATTTATTATTAGGCTAAGGGATTACTGAACCCTATACAAAACCCAATTTTAAATATATTTTCAGTCTTCGTCTGAATTTGTCCAAGAGATATTCGAGTGATGACAATTTTTTTAATCAAAATTGACTGAAATGTATTGAAACATTCAAGTGTCTGATATGCTTGTTCACTTAACAAACAGCAGCATCATTCCTCCAAAAAGTTGGTTGATTAAAATTTTTTTATTTCAATTAATTTCTAATTTTAGTTCTTCGTAACTAGTAGGCCTTTCCAAACAGTCATTTAGCGACTTTGAATTTTGTCGCCAATCCGATGATAGGTCTGTTCCGTGCTCTTGAGTTTTGTCATAAAGTTATTTTATCAATACGAGGATGTTCACGTGTGAAAAATGCAACAAAAGTTTCGGACGAAAAGGTATTCTTAATTGCCATAATTGTGCTCCACCAGAAAAGCCTTTTAGGTGTGATGTGTGCAACAAATGTTTCACCCATAAAATGTATCTGGATATCCACTATCGTTCACACACTGGAGCGAAACCTTATCAATGTGATGTGTGCAATAAATGTTTCAGTGTTAAAGAGAATCTTAATTCCCACTACCGGATGCACACCAATGTGAAGCCTTATCAGTGCGATGTATGCAGCAAAAGCTTTGCTCAAAACGACACTCTAAAGCAACACTATCGCGTACATACCTGGGAGAAGCCTTTCAAGTGCGACGTGTGCTACAAATGTTTCAGCCAACAAGGGACTCTGAAAATACACTATCGTCTTCATACAAAAGATTGGCCCTTTCAGTGTCACCTGTGCAGTAAAGGATTCAGCCAGAGAGAGAGTCTGAATTATCACTACCGTGCACACACAAACGAGGTAATTGGTAATTGGTAATTTTAGTTAACGTCGTACTAGAGCAACACAACGGGCTATTGACGACGGTCCGGGATCAGTCCCTTAAGGGAAAGATCCGAGGACAAAACCTCGTAATTTTAAACCACGGTCAGATGACGAAGCAACACCTGAGCTGGCACCCCACTCTCCAAACTTCCACGCCAACCCAACGTGAGGACTTTCGGCCACGACAGATTTAAGGTGCACCAGCCGCCTCTACACCATACGTTTACAAACATCCATGCCCGGACCCGGATTCGAACCAGGAACCTTCCGTTCTAGAGGCTAACACCTTAACCACTATACCGGTTGGTCGGCCACACACACACAAACGAGAAGCCCTTTCAGTGTCACATGTGCAACAAATGTTTCAGCCATAAAGGAACTCTGAAGCTACACTACCGCACGCATACGGAAGAAAAACCTTACCAATGCGATGTATGTAGTAAATATTTCGCTGTGAAAGAGAGTTTGACACGGCATTGTATGCTTCACTCTAAAGAGAAGCCTTGATGGTGTAGAAATAATTGTTACATGTGCAACCAACTCTTAAGGGAGGAGAAAAATCTGAATTGTGTATACCTCACCTGTTTGTCATACCTCTAAATAGTTACTACAGTTAGTTTTTCATCCAATCTAGTCGGGATTTCATCCGAGTTCATTGACTGAGAGATTCAAATATAGAATTTTTTTTTGTTACATGTAGTTGTGATGGTATCCCCTTAAAAATTATTCTTTTTCATTGTCGTGGTAAAAATGGCGATTGCTCAATTGGCAGAGTAACGAATAAGCAACTGAAGAGTTGAGAGTTTGAATCCAACCAAGATCATCAAATAAAAAGTGGGCTGGTGCAAGCTAAATCTGTTGTAGCCTCTCACGTTGGCATGGTGTGGAAGTTTTGAGATAGAGGTGCCAGCTCGAATGTGACCTCTTCATCTAACCGTGGTGTTATCCTTGCGTCTTTTCCTTCGGGTTTGATTCTGAACCGTCTCCAATAACCTGTTGTGTTGCTCCAGTGCAATATTGATTAAAAATATCTACATACCTGAATTTACTCACTCTTGCTGTTTACTCAATGCTTACCAGAATGAAAAGGGTAATACCTGCACTGTTTCCAAATTGAAGGCTGCCATCATCAACTAACCCAATAATTAGGATCTATTTATAGTTTTGTCAATGTCAGTTTTACACATATAAAGATTTGCTTGTGCTGTTAAATGTATGTGTAAACCCTTACTGACCTGGCAAGTTTTGAAACTGCATGCATAGATTTACCAATGCAAAAGTTAGAATCTTTCGTACAAACCATTGACTCACTAAATCTCTACCCGTTTAAACTTGTTTTATCATAAAAGTGGGGAGTCGACGTGTTGCATTTTTTTGTTTAGTTTCATATATCCATCAAAAAGGACTTGATGGGTTCAAAGGAGTCAAGTGCATCATTATTGTAAAAAATAATGTATGCTTAAAATCAAAACTAATTGTGTATCTGCGAATCTCTAAATTACAATTACTGGAATCGTATATGGCATACTTATTTTTCTTCCTGAACATATGTGTGGAATACCAATCATTTCCATTTCTTTCTGGCCCAGCTAACAAACACAGGAGAAAAGGTAATTTTCATTATTGCATCTTAATTAAACACAAAAAAAAATGCAGTGTAAGAAATTAATTATATTACTAAACAGCAGACGTAAAATTAGAAATTTGCATTTAACATAGCAGTGGACACCACATAAATTTAATTAAATACGAGTATGTGTCACAGGGAATTGGCTCTTTGGCATTTATTGTTCAGACACAAACGCTCAATGGTTTGGGTATAACACCCAGTGTCTGGATCAACCAAGTTATAAGAATGATTTACTGTGAAATATTCGTATCCGGCAGTTCCCAAATCAGCAGAATTATATCCATGCCAACAGTTGGAAAATATAGTTCCATCCTCGATATTCGCTCCTATTGCATCCATTAAAGTTCTTGCCGACCGACTGGGAAGAGCAACCCGAAAACATTCTCTTGTTTCTCGACACAATCCTCTAAAACCCATTTGGGGATGAATATGCCCTGTGTGTTTTGTCTTTTCATAAATAAGGTTTCGTCAATTTCAACAATTTTACGACTTCCACAGATTTTAACGTTAGGATGAGAACAAAGAATTGGCACATACTTATTGCACACACATATCATTATTCCAATCTGTCGTTGTGTTGCGATTCTTTTGAAGCTGTTATTTGAATAGACGTTCACTATTGACACAGTAATTAAATTCATTGCACAGCAGTAAGTAAAGGAATATGTGAGCCAGCAGACCACATATTTTTTTGTACACCTTTTCTCCCTGGCATGAAAGAAGGCTGCATAACTACCATTAGGCTTTAAGTCGCATTTTGATTTCATTAGTTGGTTATTTGAACACTATCTTTCTTTGTGGGGAATCTTTCTCAATTGGAAACAAAGGAATAAGCTAAAATGACATGGAAAAACCAAAAGCTGGTATGGAAAAAAATATCACCAAGAAATTAGCAGCTAAGTTTATCGATGTAAGGTTCGCCATCTCGCATCTTGCAAGAAGTGAAACGCCAAGTTGGCAACCCTACATAGAAAACGCCAAGCTGGCAACCTAAGAACAAAGCTTTTTCAATTAAAAGAAACGTCCACAAGATTTCAAGCCGAGGAAGTGCGGCAAAAGCCAATTAAAAAAGTCAGAGCAATAAATAGTTATAGTTACCAAGACAACTAAAAGATAAAATCCATCTTTAGAACAGAAGAGATCAAGTAAAGATTTTATACAGCGGTGGGAGGAAAGTTACAATTTTGAATGCCTATCCAAATGTAATTGCTACTTTATACTACATGTAACTTACGTGACGATCGATTAAATTTAGTAAAATATACTCCAAATACAGAATTTTGACTCTGTGTCTTTTGAGTTTTTTTTACTAAACTTTCACGACGGAGTTCATCAACAACCATCGGCCTCGGACCACTACTGGCGCAGTCGGTAGGATCGTCGAACCCTGGAAATGAAGGTGAGAGCTCATCCTGAGTTTTAATTTTTTTTAATTCATGCAACTCCCACACAATTACGGAGCGAAAGTAGACTTTGTTGAAAGCTAATGCTATTCATTTTGTTTAGAACACTTACGTGTTATGTGCACCACAGTGCAAATTTTATTTAGCACACCATGTGTTAATTAGATTAATGGTTAATTGTGAAACAGTTCATCAGAACTAGATACTTTTTGTGTTATTGGGTTAGAGAATAACTATTTCGTTTTGGAAAACGGGGATTTCTGGGAATGCTTGTCGCTAAGGCGTAAAGTTAATATAAATCATAATTTTAGACTATTTAGAGTGAGGTTTCCAACCTTTTTATTTTTTTTATTTCTGCATTCTGTGGCGTAAATTTAATTCCTGAGTTAAATTTGTTTGGGATGGCGTATCTCGCGAAAGCAAGGAAGGAGGATTTGAAGGTGTTGGCAGATGAATTGGGGTTAGATGTGTTGCCGCAACACAAAATCATCGATTTAAAGAACTCAATATTGAACAGCGAAGAATATGAACAGGAGTTTACCGAAAATCTTTTAAACAGTATCATAACAGATCGGAAAAATGCCGAGGAAAGGCGTTTCTTGGCTGAAAGTGAGGAAAAGCGCCTCGCTGCTGAGTCTGAAGAAAGACGTTTTGTGATGGAACTCGAGAAACGTTCTGTTTTCGAGTTAGAAAAGCTAAGGCTCGAAATGGAAGGCCGTCACAATACAGAAACATCAAATGAAGGGAATTCGAGCAACTCTAAGCACATATACGATCTACAAAGAGTGATGCAGAAGTTCGATCCTAAAGAAGGAGACATCAGTCTATATCTGGTTCTTTTCGAGAGGCAGGCAGAACATGCTCACATAAAAAGGGAGGACTGGGTGTCACAGCTTTTGGGTTTATTACCCTATGACATTACTCAGTTAATTGCTAGAGAAGAAGCGGCTGTCGCATATGACTACAGCCACGTGAAAGGGTTATTGCTAAAAAGGTTTAAACTAAGCCCAGAAACCTTCCGATTGAAATTTGTCCAGCTCAAGCGGACTGAAGATAAATCGTGGAAGGATTTTGCCTTTGAATTGACAAATTATTTTGAAGAATGGATTCAAGGTCTTGAGGTTGCGGATTTCGAAACGTTAAAGCATCTGGTAATTACGGATCAATTCAAACGTAAGGTACCTCCGGAAATGCGAGAGCATTTTGTCGATGTGTGTGAGTGGAGCACAATAAAATCTCCTACTACTCTAGCGGAACTCCTTGACAAATACGAAAGTGTTCGAGGGTTCAAGAAGAAATTCCAATCACCTGAAAACATAGTAAATAAGGAAAGAAATTCACATTTTCAAGAAAGAAGACGCTTTCAAGAAAGGAACTCCGATTTTCCTGCTAGATATGGACAGTTTCACGAGAGGAGTACTCATCAACGTAATACGAGTCCGAAAAATGAAGCGGGAAGGAAGAAGAAGATTCAGTGTTATTCTTGCGGATCATTTCAGCATCTTAGAAACGCATGTCCTAAGCTAGGAAGAAGACAAACTTCAGCAGTTGTGAGCAATATTGGATCCCAAGACGCTACAACATCATGTGCAAGGGAAGACATGGTGGAGCCTCCATCGATGTTGACGGCAAAAGTGACCGTTCCAGTCACAAAGCCTGTAGAATACCAAAGAGGTATTGATGAACTCAAGATAGTGAGTTTAAAAAGCGGTAATAATATCTTCGACGGTATTATCGACTCTGGAGCGCAGATTTCAGTCATCCGGGCTGATCTGATTGAGGATTCTCAAAATGAAGGGGAAGGAAAAATTAAAATTGTATCCGCATTTGGTGAGACAGAAATGGCACCTCTCAAGATAATCCATGTGAAAATCAATGACGGACGACACGGAGAAATCCCAGTGACATGTGCAGTGTCTGAAAAATTAGTAAGCGACATGCTCGTAAGCGTTTCAACGTATGACGCTTTAAACTCGAAGGTGGAACTTTATGGCAATATTATTAGCCAAGAAGGGGTTTCTCGAGTTGGAGAAATTTATTCAGTTTCGTCCTTAAACGAACTTACCTTGGCCCGTAGTGACACCGCAAATCACCCTGGGGTTAATGAGAAACGGAACGAGTTCGTGCAATTTCAATTGGAAGATGAAAGTTTAAAGGATATTTGGGAATTAGCAAGAAATAGAAGAAATGCATTCGAAGTGCAAGATGGGTTATTGGTACACTCAGAAATCGTAGGAGGAGAGAAAATTCAGCAGGTAGTTTTGCCTAAAGTTAAAAGGCCCTATGTCCTAAAAATGGCACACGAAATTCCATTGGCCGGTCATTTAGGAGAACAGAAAACCAAACAACGGATAAAGTATTCCTTTTACTGGCCGAATATCAAGATTGATGTCAAGCATTTTTGTGAAAGCTGCAAGGTCTGCCAGCTACGTAGAGGTACCACTTACAATGACAGAATTCCTATCCAACCTATTGTGAGACCTGAAAATCCTTTTGAAGTGTGGAGTGTAGATTGTATTGGTCCCCTAGAGCCACCATCATCAAGAGGGCACAAGTTTATCGTTTGTGCTGTGGATTTGTGCACGAGATGGGCGGAAGCCCCATACCAGTCAAGAACATTACTGCGAAAACAACTTGCGACGTCCTGATGAAGATTTTCTCCCAGACGGGGTTTCCTAAAACTATCTGTACCGATCAAGGGACAAATTTCACAGCACAGCTCACCAAGGGCTTCATGCAAGTTATCGGGGTGTCACCAAGATTTTCAACTCCGGGGCATCCAGAAAGCATGGGAGCCGTGGAGAGATGGAACAAAACCCTGAAGGATATGCTCAGTAAGAACATACAAGAAAATGGTCGACAATGGGATATTCATCTCCCTTTCTTACTATTCGCATACAGAGAAGTACCTCACAGTACCACGGGAGTATCGCCATTTCAGTTGGTATATGGAAGGTTACCTCCAGGTCCATTAAAATTAATTAAGGAGAGTTGGTTAGGAGAAACCGAAATTCCAACAGGAGCATCTCCTTCTGTTGAAAAATACTTAGAAGACCTTCGTCAAAGGATTAAAACGGCACACGAGATTGCCGCAGGGAATGCCGAAAAGGCACAAGGCTATTACACATCTAAATATAATCTGAGAGCGAGAGAAAAGACTTTCAAGGTTGGTGATAAGGTACTGATCCTTATTCCATCTTCTAGTCACAAACTTCTGAAGAACTGGTCAGGACCTGCAACTATTATCCAGTTAACTCGACCTCATTCTGCGTTGGTCGAGATGGAGGATAAAAGCCGAAAAGAGCTGCATTTCAACAAACTACGACCTTATATAGCCCGAGTTGAACAGGTGGGGTTGATTTTCGAACAAGATCAGGACTTTGGGGAAATCTTTTATGCCCCTACTCGAAATAAGAGTCAATCTGCAGACGATATTAAGGGTCATGTGTTCCAGACTACAGAGGCGTTGTGCGAAGAACAGCGACACCAATTAGTTCAGACCTTGGAAGGGTTTCGAGAAATTTTCAGTGCACGACCTGGCCGAGCCAGAGTTGATGGACATTCAATCAAACTAACTAAAGATTGTGTGCCAAAGAAAATGCATCCCTATCGGGTTCCCATCGCCTTACAAAACGAGGTGGATCGCCAAATCCAAGAGTTACTTGAACAAGGACTGATTGAAGAGAGTGACAGTGAGTGGGCACACCCAGTCGTCTGTGTGGCCAAAAAGGACGGAAGTGTAAGACTTTGCGTCGACTTTCGAGTTTTGAACAGTTTTACTGTCCTGGATGCTTATCCAATGCAACAGGCCACCGAGTTACTATTTGAAATTGGTAGTGCTCCTTTCATCAGCGTTCTAGATTTGACAAAGGGTTATTGGCAAATCCCTTTAGAAGAAGAAGCTAAACCATATTCGGCATTTGTGACACATTCTGGTCATTTTCAATGGAACGTTTTACCATTTGGACTTAAAAATGCTGGAAGTACGTTCCAAAAGTCCATAGACAAAGTACTTAAGACACACAGAAAGTACTGCCGTGCGTATATCGACGATCTGGCCATTTTTTCCAGCTCGTGGGAGAATCACTTGCGTCACATCAGAGACGTGCTGAGAACTCTACAGACCGTTGGATTAACAGTCAATCTTAAAAAGTGCGAGTTCGGTAAAAAACAAGTGAGGTTCCTGGGACACATTGTAGGTTCCGGAAGACATGCACCAGATCCCCAGAAAATCGAAGCCATGCAGAACTTAGCACGTCCAACTACTAAGAAAGAGTTAAGAGGCATAATTGGTCTGGCAAGCTACTATCGGGAGTACATTCAGGATTTCTCGTCCTTGGTTTTACCCTTAACAAACTTAACAAAGAAAAGGGTGCCCAACAAAATACCTTGGAGTGATGAAGAGGAAGCAAGCTTCCAACAATTGAAGCAAAGGCTGACGGAAATTCCATTCTTATACAGGGTGGTCCCGAATTCATGGTACAAACTTTAATGGTAGGTACAGGACATTGTAACAATGATTTATTGTATAGGAATGTATAGTCGCAAGTGAAGCGGTGAGGCGTAAACAGGGGAAATAAAAGGAAAGAGAAATGGAGTGATCGGTTGGTATCATTGCCGGTAGAGGGCAGTAGATGTCTAGCCGCTGTTGAACATCGACTTTTTGATTGGCCCATACTTACTACCCACGCGGCTCACTGGCGGAAGCTATCTTATTTTTCTGAAAGAAGTGTTACCACAACTGCTGCATGATGTTCCGATCGCCATTCGTAACCGCATGTGGTTTCAGCACGATGGGGCGCCAGCACACTTCAGCATTGATGTACGGAATTACCTGAATGCCACGTTTGGTACTCGATGGATTGGGCGTGGTGGACCAGTCCCTTGGCCACCCCGATCTCCCGATTTATCGAGCCTCGATTACTTTTTATGGGGACATCTAAAGCATCTTGTTTATGAGACTCCAGTTGACTCAGATGAGGATCTCGTCGCTCGCTTATCTGTAGCTGCTGCAGGTGTGCGTGAAATACCAGGCATCTTTGAACGTGTACGCCAATCGCTCCACCGACGCTGTCAAGCATGTATCGATACTGGTGGACGCAATTTTGAACAATTACTGTGAACATGACACTTGTCAACAACGCTTTCAATAAAATCTTTGTTTTTCCTTTCGGCCGTTATTTCCCCTGTTTTCGCCTCACCGCGTCACTTGCGACTATACATTCCTATACAATAAATCATTGTTACAATGTCCTGTACCTACCATTAAAGTTTGTACCATGAATTCGGGACCACCCTGTATACTCCAGTGTTAGATCAGCCATACCAGTTGTACACCGATGCTTCTGCAACAGCGATTGGAGCGTGTCTAGCTCAGCAAGACGAAGACGGAAAAGAACGTCCTATCGCCTTTTACAGTAGAAAACTCACCCCATGCCAAACTCGTTGGGCTACTATCGAACGGGAGGCGTATGCTGTTCTAAGTGCGTTGAAAAAATTTGACACTTGGATATTTGGAGCACAAGTCCAAATTGTCTCCGATCATAACCCCCTTACTTATTTGACCCAGGGAATGCCACAGGGTGCAAAACTTGCACGTTGGGCTTTGGCATTGCAAAGATATAACATGAATATATTGTACAGAAAGGGTAGTAAGCATGGCAATGCAGATGCCTTATCGCGCATCAAAATTGATGAACCCTAGTTTTTATTCAGTTCATATAAATATGTATATATATTTTTTTCTTCTCAAAACTGTAATCTGATTTAGATAATTTTGATAACGTTCTTGTGTCTTGTATTATGTATTTTATGTGGGAGTTCATGAATGTTAGTGTAGATATTTTCTTTGAGCTCTCACGCTTCTCTCGAAGGACTGGATATCGTAATGAAGACCAGCTAATTAATTATGACTTTTAGTTATGATTCTAGATGGCGATTGGCAGCAGCATCATCACTTATGACTTAAGTGATGGATGTGCTTCCCCGGAGGGACATGTAAGGTTCGCCATCTCGCATCTTGCAAGAAGTGAAACGCCAAGTTGGCAACCCTACATAGAAAACGCCAAGCTGGCAACCTAAGAACAAAGCTTTTTCAATTAAAAGAAACGTCCACAAGATTTCAAGCCGAGGAAGTGCGGCAAAAGCCAATTAAAAAAGTCAGAGCAATAAATAGTTATAGTTACCAAGACAACTAAAAGATAAAATCCATCTTTAGAACAGAAGAGATCAAGTAAAGATTTTATACAGCGGTGGGAGGAAAGTTACAATTTTGAATGCCTATCCAAATGTAATTGCTACTTTATACTACATGTAACTTACGTGACGATCGATTAAATTTAGTAAAATATACTCCAAATACAGAATTTTGACTCTGTGTCTTTTGAGTTTTTTTTACTAAACTTTCACGACGGAGTTCATCAACAACCATCGGCCTCGGACCACTACTATCGATATAGGTATAATTATTCATAACATAGACAGTTATCACCCATTTGCTTTAAAACATTAAAACACAGTCCTATATAGCAGAAGGTCTCTGATTGCAAATAATATAGCAGAAGGTAATTGGATATTGAAAAGCATACCTACTACTGCCATTGTATGAATAGATCCCTGAAGTAAGTCTAAAAAACAATCTCATGGCTAAGAAAACGAGTGATGTTCTGGTAAAGATAATTCTCACCAATCTCAAAACAATTGACTAAAGGATATATACGATTGTTTTAATTTGTAAAGAGAGAAAAAAAAGTAACCAGTATTCTTAAGGGGTGGTGTAGGGTTGCTTCAGGGTTTTAACAAAATGAAAAAATAGGAAAAGAAATTCTAGCTCATGTGTCCTGTATAAAATGTAATTAAATAAATAATGGACAGTTGAACAATAATTATTTTGTCATAAGTTGAGAATTTTAAAAACGTTTTCTTCTGAACTTTCCTCTAAACCGTCGATCTTCTTTTTTTGTTTGCCAAATGCGTGGGAATCTGGTGTGTCATAAAGTACTTTAGAATCCGATTGAAAATCGTACAGAGAAATCGGAATCCGTCACATACCAATTGTCACCTCTACCAAATCACAGATACTCAGTCACAGCTCTCACTGCTACCGATCCCATTCGCAATCACCAATCGCAGTAGCAGCCGAGGTATTGGCATAGCGATATCAGTTTAGTCGCTGTGACCTAATCAACTATGCTCTCAAACACTGTTATTTCGATATTTGATTAACAAGTAAGAACTGATTCACAAGTATCGGAGATAGAGGAGCAGTTTAGTGATCGCTTAACATCCCTACTTTTACTAGATATTACCGTAGCGAGGAAAATTTTAATCAGTAATTTAATTTTTGGAATCCCACTGATGTGATTATAAAAGTGACATAAAGATACTTTCACTTGTGGTAGAATGAAATCTTCCTTGCAGTAGCGGAGGTGTTAGTTGGAGTTTCGTGTAGTACAGGGTTCAGTTATGAGGAAAACAGCGGTGAGCATAATCTTTTTTACACTAATTTCACCTCAATTGGTTTACTGCCAGATATATTCTGAAAATTTCCACATCGAATTCAGGATTCAAGCTGAAAATACGTTTTACTTGGAACATATATAGTATGTAAAAAGACAAGAAGTTATATATTCTCGAATGGAAAACAATTCAGCAATTTTTAAACATCGTTAGTTTTTCTTCTGGAGTCCGAAAACTGCATTTTATAGATGGCATTATGGATCAATAAAAATTGACATATTAAAGACAAATGTGAAAGAAAGCATGCAAAAATTAGGCAATGAAAACGACTTTCATTTTTATCAAGCCAACGACCCCAAGAACGAAGCATGTAATGTAAGGTGCTAATTTGTCATGGAAACACCTCCAGCCACCAAATCGCAATGTCCTCGAGAACATTTGAAACTATTTACAGAAAAAAGTATGATAACTTCCCATTTCAAATAAAAGAGATCTAAAGAATGGTTTAATAGAAGAGTGGAATAAAATTTACATGACATTTTGCAAAAAAACTAGTGCAGTGCATGCCAAGATGGCTCAGATCTGTCGAAGAAAGCAAAGGGATGCATACAAACTTTTGCAAGAAAACTTTTGTAATTTGTAAAATAAATTTACTTGTTAAAAGTAAGTGTTCGGTTTTAATTTTGAGATTACAATGTCCATACTTTTATTCATCATTTCATTAAATTAAAAATTACCTTAACTACAGATTAAAAAAACACTTCTTATTGTAATACTTAATTTATATACAACTTTTCAAGATTTTTGTGTTTGTTCGGACTGTACGTACAAATTCCTTCAGTTTTCTTGGTTCGGTTTTTACTGACTCACTGTGTATCAATCTAGAGCTAAATCTAAAAAAATAAGAGGTATACTTATCTTTCTTTCTCTCTATCTCTTAAGGGACTGATTCCGGACCGTCGTCAATAGCCCGTTGTGTTGCTCTAGTACGACGTTAACTAAAATTACCAATTACCTTTCTCTCTATCTATTATAAAAGAAAATGTTTCAGTCTTTCAGGTTTATTCGCTATGTGTTTGGTAGATAGCGAGTCACGTGATAGTGAGTCTTGTGGTTCAACGAGCTAATGAATTTGGAGCACGCGCAGACGATAAACACTTATATTTTTTAATTAACTCATTCATAAAATTTGAGAGCACGCGCTAGAGAGTTTGCAATGTTTTCAAAATAACCGGCCGATTCGGTCGCCGTTTCAATAGGAACAGTCGAATATGAGAATATTAAGAAGTACTATTACAACGAACAACACGGATTAGCTAAAATTATGATGAGCTTTCCTCTCAATTTTAACAATATGTTGTGGTAAAATATTTCCTTTTTTTATGCGGTAATGAGATGTTTTGTTGCTGTCATTTTTAAAAACATTTTGTTTTTATTTACACTATATTTCCGTGCATGAGCCGATAACTTTTGGAACGTTTTCTAAAGCTAAAGTACTGGGGTCGGCTTATATACGGATCCGCTAATCTCGCAAAAAAAGTTGGGAATTTTCCGTTACTCGGGCGCATGCGATAAATATCGCAATAGGAAGGGAGCCTTCAATTAATGTCGTACTAGAGGTCCACGATGCGATTTTCCAAACCCTCACAGATACTGCACCGCCAGGTGACAGGCCGGTCGCACTGGATGACGATTTGTTGCTGAACCAATTAAATTGACCGGTTATCGGGTTGCACTAGGACGACTTGGCGCTGAAGAAATCTCGCCGCACATTCTTCATGTTGTTAGTGTTATCTTGATTGAATTACACGTGTGGAGCGCATAATTGAAATAGAATTAATATTAAAAGAAATCCCCAAAAAGATTTCAACGTAGTTTTACATATGGAAAAGGAAAATATCATTATTCTTCGAAGTTCCTCGGCAAATGAAAATGACGCTGAAGTTAAAACTTTTTATATGTTGCAAGATAGTTTGTTTCCTTTAAAATGAAACAGTATTCGAACAATAACTAAATATACACAAAAGTTTGCAATTTTTTATTGATAAAAGATGACTTAGATTTTTAATTAACTGATTAAAAAACAGTTTTTTTATTACAGTTATTAAAACAAGGATTCTTATTTAAACTAAATGAGAATAAAATAATAAACTAAAACCAGATGTTATTTTATAAACTGATGAAAACCAGTTTTTTTTTATAGATAAGAGATTTTTTATAATTTCAAAAGATAAATTCCAATTTAAATATATTAGCATTTAAAGTTACTGCTCATTTAAAGATCCCATTGACTTATTAAAGAAAATCTATAAACGTAACCTATAAAAACGTAAACTCTAATCATATAATTAATTAATCACAAATAATGATTAATTAATTAAGATAATCCATTGGACTAATCAATTTGAGCAGATATTACAGATAATAACTATTTTGCATTTAATGTTCATTGCTTTGTTAAACTAAGTTTCTAAAAAAAAACCGGTTTAAACCGATAAAACCCGTTTATAAAAAATCAAATCGCCCAAACTGTTATCCATTGAAACTTCTTGCTAAAAGCGCGACGACGGAGCGATAAGTCGCCAAGAAGTTGGATCAACCTTCCCACAATTCCTTAACGCTCCTCACAACGACCGGCCTGTCACCTGGCGGTGCAGTATCTGTGAGGGTTTGGAAAATCGCGTCCGGAATCAATCCAGCAACGATCCATTTAAGGATAGATTGTGAAGCAATCCCTTCCCCCCCCCCTCATTGTTTAAAAGTATAGTTCGCGAAGCGAACTAAATATAATTGCGTAGCAATCATCGGAGGTAGACGAGCGATGGCAAGCAGTGGGCGGAGCCCCCTAGCTTAACACAAAATAAAACTTATATATACAAAGTCGCAATCGTATCAAACTCGAACATTACTCTACCAAACACTTATAGTAAATAACAGTTTGGCTGAACCATAAAATCATATACATGATGTCGCAAAATGGTATTAAAAAAAAACCCCGGAAGACGAAATAAATTACCGTTTGCTTCATTCTACGTAGGAAACCAGGGAATTTTATACTACCCAATGCTACGAAACTTACAAACAGATGGCGCTGCTGAATAGAAAAAATGTGGTATGACAAGTTGCAATGACTGGCAAAAACTACCTAACGATCTTTTCAAAATAATTACTATTTGCAGTAACAATATGGCACAGTCTGAGAGCACAATTTGCAAACACCCGTGCAAACATTTTAGCCGGAATGGTCTCACATACTGCAAATACGTGTTGTTCGAGTCTCGCAATCGTTAGTGGATTTTGCTAATACGCCAAGGTCTTTCAAGTACCACCCAAAGAAAAAAAAACAAATGGCGTAAAATCTGGTGAAGAGGAAGGCCAATCCAAACCACTTCCTGTATGCATGCCGTATTCAAGGGCAAAGATAACATCAATGTCATATTTGCTAAGGAAATCGAACACTTCAGTCGTACGATGTAGCAGGCCACCGTCTTGCATGAACAACGAGGTGTTCCTATTGCCGTCCAAAGCATTTGGAATAGCCACAAATTCATGCAGAATGCCCAATATCGTGCTGCAACAATCGTTTCACGGGAAAATGGGCCAATGCGTCCTTTCTAGAAAATGGCGGCCCGGGCCCAAACCATGACCAGAAAGCTTACTCTACATCTTTCTAAGATTATCAGCCCCATCTGTTGGTGAACTTTGTAACTACTTTTGAAAATCGGTGGGATGAAATTCTTTGGTTTCTCAAGTATGTAGAATGGAGCAAACGGTCATTTCTATCACCTTCCATGCTTTTAAAATTCATTTTCAAATGTATCGGTCAGTTTTGGGACACCTGTATTATCGGTTAACTGTTGCAGTTAATAAGCGCAGAAGTATTGCGATTCCCTCTATCCGCTTGTCTCGACTGTCAAGTCCCAGGTTTACACAGACAAAAAAAATTTGAAATACAAATTCTTAATTATGTATCCGCCTTTGTAGATATGGACATAGAAGGCCTTCGGAATCAGATACTTCAATAAAACTCCACCATCAGCCGAACAAGCAAAAGGAATTTTACACGCGTGTGGGAATTATTTATCCACCACTATAATTCATAATATTTCACAGATAAGTAATTTATGTGAATACGATATAACATACTTACCTGGCACTGGGATAACCTTGATCAACAAGGAGGTTTCCCCGAGCAGAGACTTACCATTGCACTTAGGTGGGTTGACGTTCGCCACATCCACAAAATGTGGTTGCTTGGGGTGCACAATTTTTGGTAGTGGGACTGCGTTCGCGCTCTCCCGAATTAATTAAAAGGTAGTGTAATGAATATTCCCTAGATGGCGCTATTGCTTATATATCATTGGTTACGATTATACAAGTAATATTTTGTCTAGCATAAGTACTGTCTTGGATTCTTAAAATAATGTTCCGTTTTTTGAGTAATTTGAAATCAACGTTCAGTTTAATTTATTTCGAAATCTTGAGCCTTTTCTGTAAAATTGATGGAAAATGCAAAGTTTGCATCTGATTAGGATTTCTAATTTTTGAAATGTGAATTTCTTACATCGATTTCCTTGTATCCCAACCTTTACTTTGCACCGCATATACATACCAAGAAGATTCTGGAATTTCAGTTCTCTGAAGTATCACAGGTTCAACAACATAGATGACACTGAAAATTTGCAATTGCTTACACAACACACCAAGAAATTAAGCTTTAATTAATTGGAGCCACTACATGAATTTTTCATTTGGTTTGTTGTATTAAATTCAATTACTCAGCATTTCTACCTAAAAATTTTTTTTAAAAACTGGATCAATTATTTTTTGTTGGTGTCATAACCAAATTTTTATCTGATTTTTTAATTCCTCATTGTTAGCAAATTATGCATCTTTTAATGGATTTAATTTTATCAATAAGCAAAATCACATCTCGATTGTTTGGGGAGTTAATGAATTCGAATCGAAATATTCGTCAAAATAAAGTTATTTTTCAACGCTACATAAAATAATTTATTTGTTTTCAAGTATAAACTGTAATATTCCGCACTGAGGGTTATAATTGTACACGTAATTAAGAATAGCTGTTTCCTCGTCGATTTGCCACATAAAGTAAATTTCTCCATCTATGATTGATTTTTATATTTATATATTACACACATGTATATGACACGTGTCCTTTTTACACTGCTTGAAAATTGCTAAGGAACAAACACAATTAAAATAATTAATAACATTCATTAATTAAAGAAACAAAACTTTAGTATATATTTAATTAAGATACTATGCATGAAGTATAATGGAAAATGTTACAGATTTTGGCACATGGAAAAGCAAGGTAGTAAAAAGAAAAAAAATATGCTCCTAAGAGCAATTTCCAGTCTTGAAAAATGTTCTTTCTATCCGGAGTCATGATAGATATAGTCACTCAGTAAGAAGTGAGGCCTCCTTGCACACTAATGTACATTTAGCATCTGTTATGCTCGCTCTCCACTAAACAATAGAGGAGTGCTTGAGGGATATTGTCCCTTTCAGCTCAAAGCAATTTTGACCGCCTGCACAGTTTGGGGTGGGTGATTCCACTGTGAAACACGTCTACAAAGATCATCCCAAGCATGTTCAATAGGATTTAAGTCCGGTGAATACGTACGCCATTCCATGCGCTCAATATCTTCGCTCTCTAGTGTCTCAGAGACATCAACTGTCCTGTGTGGGCATGCATTGTCACCCATGAACAGAAGGTCTGGACCCACTGCACCCCGAAATAAACGAACATGACCCAGGAGAATCTCCCTGCTGTCCGCTGTGATGTAAAGGCACCAGTCGATGTGTAGCTCTGTTCTTCCATTATGCATAATGCCTGCCCACACCCTGACCCCTCGGCCATAACGATCAACCTCACGAGCATTCTGTGGTGTGTAACGGGTACACAGGGTGGTCACAAGGTATATGGGGAAAAATTTTTTTCGCCCAATCTTCCATGGCACCCCCTTAAAATTTGCCAATAGGCTAGAAACTGCGATTGGCAAAATATCAGCTCAACCTGATAATATTAACCAGTGCCTCATTGAGGTTAAAGTTAAGAAAAACAGCGATTTTTAGTAAAAAATCGTAGTTTTTACTCTTTATAATCGAAACCATTCGTCCTAGAAACCTGGTTCTTGTCTAATTTTATAGGAGATTTTATTGACTTGAAGTTTGATCTCATCCACTTTTTTTGCTAAAACTGATAGAATGGTATTTAGCATTCAGGTGCATGCAGGTAATATCGTAGTGGATATCCTCAAAAGTGAATTTTCATGCAAAGCCCTAAAAACATTACACTATTCAATTACATCTGCTTTCCAGATTTTGCTTTTGTATTTTTCATTTTGTACATTAAAAAGGCTTTTGTTAGAAGTATTTTCAAAAATAAATCCAACAACATTCAAATTAAAAATGAAGGAATTAGGGGTAAAGAAGAGGAAGCAAGGAGTAAAAATGACAACAAATAGTGTTCAAATGTAATTTATTAATTATATAGTTGAATTATACATTATTATTATTTAAATATACAAATGAAGGTGGTAATGTCTTAAATATTGTAGCTCTTGAAGAGAAAAAATTTCTACATTCAGATACAACTTGTGAAAGGAACTGTTCTTCGTCTTTCATCGAAGATGAATTAAAGTCTTTAATTAATTTTACTCCTCTTTCAGCAGTGTCATTAACTTAAACCGTTCACTATTTTTTTAGCTTTTAAATAATGTTCATTTTCACACCATATATCGGGATCAGTATTTAAAAAATCTGTATCGATTTCAAATCTCTTAAAAATATTTAGAATTCGAGCAGAAACACACAAAATAATTACAGAGGTGTGAAAATTATTAGAATAATTGTGAAATTTACAGTAAAATCTTGTTATATTAAAGAAATAATACATTATTTTGAAAAATATTGATACATTTAATATTTAGTGTGCATCCTCTTGTTTTTTATTAAAGATTCAATACGTCTTGGCATACTTTGTATGAGTTTTTGGCAATTAGATTGTATTTAGTTGTCATGGTGCCTAATTTGGATGAGTCTTTCTATCAGACCATTTTTGTATGTGATGTTACAATTCTTCAATTGTTTCTTTACAATGGCCCAAAAATTCTCTATTGGGTTCATATCTGGACTGTTTCCAGGCTATGGAAGAGTTTTATATTTTTTTCATCCAAAAATTTGGTCACAGATTTTGGCTTTATGGCACGGAGCTCCGTCATGCATGAATATGAAGTCTCCATTTGGAAACCAGTCTTTTAATTGTGGAATTAGTCTTTGTTCAAGCACTTTTGTATACTGATACTGGTTCATCATGCCTTCTGCAATGTATAAACGTCCAGTACCCTGAGCAGAAATTACGCTCCAAACCATTACTTTAGTAGGATGTTTAACCGTTTGTGCTATGCAATTTGGGGAAAATTCTTCACTGTTACTTCTCTTGAAATACTGACTGCTTTTTTCTGATATCGTAAATATTGGTTCATCAGAAAAACATACCTAAAAGATAAAAATACTTTAAGGTATGTAATTTGTAGAGAAATATTCGCATAAAGAAATTTTTAATCAAATTTATAAACAGTTCTGTATCTTTAGTCAGTATGCAATAAACATGATTTCAGGAAAAGAAATGAACAACTTGACTTCAACTGATTAATTAAAGGAAAATTAATATTTCTCACCTTGCTCCAGTCATTTCCGATTTGTTCTTGCACAACTTTTGCCCAAGCAAATCTCTTCTTTGCCATAACAGATGTAATTTTAGCCTTTTTTCGAGGATAACGAAAATAGAAGAATCACATACATTTACACCATACGCTTGAACAGAGATTTTTATTTCATGACTAGTTGCTCTTCTGTTAGATTCAGCAATTTGAATTAATTTCTTTTCAGTTCTTGCAGTAAATTCACTTTTCCTTCCGCATTTCCCAACTCTAGAATTTCCATATTCACATTTGGAGTCCAAATATCCTTTTTATTCTACACACAGATACTTGATAAATGTTTGCTTTTTTTGCGATTCCGTGTTGTGTATAGTTATTTTCTTGGATGAGACACTTTACCTCAGCTAGATTTCTAGGAGAAATATCACTTGCTTTACCCATAATCACGCAATAATCCTTTGACAAACGAAAAAAAATTACCAATTATAAACTAATCAAAGCAGCGAAAATAATTGCTTTAACAATAAAATAATACCAATGCCAACTCAAGAAAAGAAAGAATATACAAGAACAGCAAGTAGACGATTTAAAAATTTTATTTTAAATTCGTTTGTAAATCAAACAAATTTTGTATGCAATGCAAACAATTTGATTACTTTGGATCAAATATTTTTCTTTTTAAAAAATAGCATTATTTAACAAAATTATATCCCAAAAACTATTTTAAAGGATTGAAAATTGATTGGATCAACAAAACAAATTACCTATCATGAAATATTGCAAGTATATACAAAATGAATCAAGAAAAACTGAAAAAATCACAATTATTCTAATAATTTTCACACCTTTGTAACTTCTTTGTCCAATAGTTGAACAACTTTTGGGAGATTGAGGTTTGGTTTTACATCCCTATCATCACAATCATCTTCATCATTTTCTACTTGGGACCTTAATTTTTCAACCATGCTTGTTTTTACATTTTTTTACAAAGCATCATCGAAAAATGAAAATGCAACTTGCTCCGAGTTCAGATACCACAGATGGTTTATTATTTTAGACAGGGCCTTGTCTGCAACCTCTTTATCAATTTTCCTGTATCTAATTAAAGATTTTAATAATTGTAGGTTTAGGTTGGGGGCCAAAGGGGTTTGTGGGCATTGAACCATGCTTTTACAAAAATATTGATTATAAATAAACAAATATCTGCAATACCTTTTATCTCTAAATCAGTTAACGAAAATTGATCCCTGAAAATATACATTTAAATAGAATAAATGGCTATTGTCATCCATCTGGCGTGATGAATAGCACCAGGTACTGTAAAAGTAATGTCTTTTTGAGGAAGACGCCCTGAATGAATTAAGCAAAGTTGTATTAATTCTTTATAATCATCCCTGGGCTGTCGGTTTTTAATTGTTCAAAAAGAAAATTTGGTCTGGGTAATTTATTTTATTTCTAATATTTTCATTTCCTATACCTGTTTGTATTTCTTCTTATCCAACTTATACCAACAGTCTGGAATTTTCAAAAAATATCTGGCTCAAGACCAGTGGATGTGCCTATTTTGCAATTAAAAACTGCTTTGTAAGCAACTTCTAAAACATGGTGGCGGCATGTTAAATTCAGAAGGTTTTTCTCTAATAACTGCTCTAGCAAAACGCAGGTTCCCCTAAGGCGATCAGTATTTACTGCCGTGGTATCAAAACACATTGCCTGGATTTTCCCAACTGCCCCACTGCTCAACTGCTAATAATGCAACTTGTGCCTAAATTATCCTCGTACTATTTTCAACACTTATTCAGCACTATTGTGACACTTATCAACTGTTCTTAATCGCCACAAGTAATCAAAATCGCTATACACTTCACATTTTCTTCACTCCACAAATCTGGAAGCAATTTCCCACCCCAGTACACAACAGCTCCCTCTAAATCGGAATTTCTAAATCTATTTTTGATGAGATCAGTTGTGGAGTCGTATGACACTTCTACCTAGAACTAAATTCTGTGGATCATGACCTACTGCCTGAAAAATGCTAAATACCACTCAGAAGTTGTGTCTGAAGTACTTTTACAAGTTGTATGTGAATGTAGGTACATTATTCAAGACTTTAAAAGCTACAATATCTAAGACATTACCACCTTAATTTGTAATTACCACCTAATTTGTATATTTAAATAATAATAATAATAATGTATAATTCAACAATATAATTAATAAATAGATTTGAACACTATTTGTTGTCATTTTTACTCCTTGCTTCCTCTTCTTTACCCCAATTCCTTCATTTTGAATTTGAATGTTGTTGGATTTATTTTTGAAAAAACCTCTAACAAAAGCCTTTTTAAAGCCTTTTTTTTTACAAAATGAAAAATACAAAAAGCAAAATCTGGAAAGCAGATGTAATTGAATAGTGTAATGCTTTTAGGGCTTTGCATGAAAATTCACTTTTGAGAATATCCACTACGATCTTACCTGAAAAAATGCGTACATAGTTTTAGCAAAAAACGTAGATGAGATCAAACTTCAAGTCAATAAAATTTCCTATGAAATAAGACAAGAACCAGGTTTCTAGGACTAATAGTTTCGATTTTAAGGAGTAAAAACTATGATTTTTTGCTAAAAATCGCTGTTTTTCTTAACTTTAACCTCAATGAGGCACGGGTTAATACTATCAGAATGAACTAAAACTTTGCCAATCGCATTTTCTAGCCTATTGGCAACTTTTAGGGGGGGGGGTGCCCCTGTAGAATTCTCTCTCCACAGTAGTTGGTGTCCAGAATCCCTCTTCACGGTGAATCGGGATTCGTCGAAGAACATGACTCTGGACCACTGTCGATGTTTCCAACGGATATGTTATTTACACCAGCGTAACGTTTCACGACGATAGTGTGGTTGTAACGAAACGCAATTAACAGGCTTCCGTGCACAGAAGCGAGCTCGATTGAATCGCCGAGAAATTGTTTAGGCAGATACACGAGTGCTCTGAACCCATCGGTCCCGGAGTGAGATGTTTGTTCCGTATTGCTGTTAGGGATATATGTGCATCATCTCTGGGTGTGATGCTACTATCACGACCACCAACATGCATTCTCAGAGTATTTCCACCACCCTCGGCTCTTTATTACCGCGAAACGCTTTCTGACACATATTTGCTGCTGGAACTTGGGTGACACTTTGCCTAGCTCGAGCAGCCACAATTGCTCGCCAACGGTCAAATTCACTCAAATGATGCTTTACGGACATTCTCCACTTGATACTTGCATTACAAGACGGAATTTATCCGAACGGATTTCAAAACCTTAAATCGTGATTTCTTGTAGATACTTTACTGTTTGAAATTTCAATTAATAAACAGCTCGTGTGCGCCGCCTTTTATACAGATGAGACCTTGCTCTATAGCAGTGGTCCCCAACCTCCGGGCCGCGGACCGGGACTGGTCCATGGCCGGGGGTTGCCGGACCACCCAAAGAACATTAAATTATTTCCATTTTATTTACTGTGGTGTATTTCTCTCGGGTTTGTGCAGTTCTTATCTATGAAATGTCCACTCAAATTAGGAGGCGGTAAATCAGAACTTGAAATTTGTTCCGTTACAAGAGCTTCAGTTATGATTTCCGAATTCTGCATGTCTCTATTTTCCAATTTTGACAAATGTGACAGCTGTTTTCAGGTTGGCAGTCAAAGTAGCTGTATTTAAAGCTAAACTGAAGTTGTGGGGACGGCGCGTGAACAGAGACATCTTGGACATGTTTCAAACATTAGCGGGGATTTTAAACTAAAGAATCTAAAATATAAACAATCAACGTCCCCTCCCCCCTCAGCGGGCCACGTTAAAATTATCAAACGTTGATCCGGTCACCGGCGATAAAAAGGTTGGGGAGCACTGCTCTATAGCATCCTCTGCACTTCCATTTTCTACGATTGAGCGACTTTTCGAATCGCAATTTTACATATATCGGTTGTTCCTTAGCAATTGTCAAGCAGTGTATTTTATCATCCATTCCTTTGCATTTAGCTTTTCAAATCACTTGGGGCCAATGGCCGGCAAACTCATTAGTCCCCAAAAGAGCCAAAGGTCAGCAGTACAACGATTAAGATTTTTTTTTTTTTGAGAGACAAATGTCTTTCAAGAACCATGTTTTTTTTTATGAGTTGGTTTAAACTAGCTACTAACATTAAATAAAACCAGTTATCATAATAATAACAATTTTATTTATTGACAAAAAAAAGTTTTGTTACATTAAAATAAAAATATGACAAAACACGCATTTAATGTCAACAATGACCTTGCATTTCCTTGGAAAGCCAGGTTTGTAAGTCGTTGTTTTTAATTTCAAGCAGAATTCCAGGTTCTTATCGATAAGACGATTTCTCAATTTATTTTTGAAACGGTTCATGCTTGAAAAAGGTTGCTCGCATGAATATGTAGAGCCAAAGAGTGAAAGAACAGCAAATGCTAGTTATTTTAACTGATCCTATGAGACAGGAATACTATTCCAGGGGTTGAAAATTATCATGTCTTCCTTCGCCAGGTCTTTCAAAGGAGACCACTTTATTTGTTAACTAAGATCATATTTATTTTTCTCCAATTCTTCCATATCAGCATTAAGGCGTTCAAATTTAGAGCTCCATTATTTGTTTTTTTAACTCCAGTAATTGCACTTTAAAAGCGCCAATGTCAATATTAAAGGGAGAAAAATACAATTCTTGTACGTCGCTATGCTATTTCTGAATTCCTGAAACGTCCGTAGAAAAGCTTCCCTCGTATTTGAAATTGTTGTTTGAAATAGTAAATGTCAATTACCGAGTTATTTTCTTAGCGATGTTTCAGCAGGCATGGAAAATGAATTAAGGTTTCTCTTTCAAAATCCTGAGTAAAAAGGGATACTTTGTTTTCGAATGAAATGATAACGCTTAAGATTATTAAGATAAAACGTAACATTAAATACAATTTTTGGATTCATTGATCGTCCATTAGTTTCGTATGGTCAACACCCTTCTCAAATAGAAAGGCTTTCATTTCAAGTAATAAGGAAGCGAAACGTTTGAAAACGTTTCCTCTTGAAAGCCAACGTACCTTATTTTGCAGCAGAAGATCTGCGTATTCACTCTCCATTTCAACTAAAAATTCTTTAAATTGGCGATGATAAAGAGCTTTTGCTACAATTGGGTTGACAATCTTGATCGCCAATTCCATAAGATTGCAAATTTCTTCTGGAAATGTCTCCGCACAAAGCACTTTTTGATGGATGATGCAATGGCAAACAATTGTCTCGTGTTCAATTTTTTCCTTCAAAATAGAAACAAAACCTCACCCTGGTCATACTTTTTGACCCAAAATTTAACGGTGGGACCTTGCTAGCCTCGCCAAACGCGCGTTGAAACGCCTGATGTGAACGGGGCCTTAGTACCCGAAGACAAAATAAATCGAACAAAAAGTGAAACATACACTGTGTCATTTATGTCACAAGATTCGTCAACAGCCATTGATAAGGCTGATACCAATTTAAGATCTTCGATTTGCTGATGGGTTATATTCGAAGACATTTTCACTGCTTTGTCTTTTACTGTTTCAGCAAACAGTGGTAGCTCTTTAATTTTTTAAAGAATTTCTGCTTTGTTCTTAAAATCTCACAATATAGCTCTTCGGATGCATTTATAACACAACTTTTAATGTATTCCCCATCAGTGTAATGTGTATGGCTTGCCTCTCTTAGCAATCACTTGAATAACAATAAAGCTTGCAATATGAACATTGTTGGAAGATTGCTTCCAATAATTTAATACAGAACTTGATTTTTCATGACTTTTCTGAAGTTCCTCAACAGTTTTCTTCCTCGCTTCATTGGCGGGATAGTTACTGTCAGAATTGAGTCCAAATCGATTCATGTCAGAGCTCAAGTAGCTAAAGAGCCGCTTTTTGACGACCACTCTGCCCTAACCTAACTCGTCTTTCAATTCTTTGACGGTCTTAGAAGTTCGATTGTAAGGTAAAATTCTACATTTATTATAAACATTTTATTTTTCAATCATATTACAGAGTTTACAAATTGACACTGTCTTGATCTACAAGTGATGAATTAAACTTTCATACTTTCCACTTAATCGTCCTATTGCTGCTTTACTGTCGAACTGTGCTTTATTTTTTATTGCTTAAAATTCGGTTAAATTTCGTTCAATGTGTTTAAAGACCCGATTGTTTAAAGGAATTTGGTTTTGAAAATCAGAATAATTATGCTATTTGATTTTGTTTTATTTGTAAGGTAAGGTAAGGTAATTTTTAGTTAACGTCGTACTGGAGCAACACAACGGGCTATTGACGACAGTCCAGGATCAATCCCTTAAGGGAAAGATCCGAGGACAACACCTCGTAATATTGAACCACGGTCAGATGACGAGACAACACCAAAGCTATTTATTTGTAAGAATAAATTATAATTAATTAGACATTAATTTATTAACAATAGGATAATGTATGTGTTAATATTTATTTATCTCTATATTAAAAAAAAATCACCGCAAAAGTGTTCAAACATCAAAATAACAGAAAACACGTCCACATCCATTTTTTTTCTTAACGTTAGGTGCACTGTGTGCACCTAGAGGGAAAAAATTAGGTGCACAATTTTATTTTCATGTACACCTGTGCACCCTGGTATTTCGAGCCCTGTCGTATCCTATTAAATAACAGTCATAACGGCGTTGCCCATGGAGTTGGTTTGCTTCGCAAACCAAATGGGAATTCGTAGCCTATTGGATAACAGCCATCGCGGATTCCCATTTGGTTTGCGAATTTGTGGCCTATTGGATAACAGCCATAACGGAGTTGCACGTGGTGTTACTTTGCTTCTCAAACCAAAAAGTATAAATATTTAATTGATAAATTATTTCTTAAAAGAAAATCAAACGTATCAGGTGTAAAATTTTCCACAGATTTCAAGTCCGTAAAATTTTTTTATTCTATCTTAAACGATCGCTGAGATAGAAACAAGCACTGAAGAACGTCACTGATAACTTTAATAATTTCTTTTGTTTCACTGGAATCCGTTTCACAGGAAATGAAAATGAATGAAACGAAGGTCATTCGAATCTGTTCGCTCCCATTCGAGACGGAAGGTGAAAAAAACTTGGCATGGTTCCTAAGGCTGAAGTCAATAGTGACGTAAGGGAGAAAAGTCTAAATTTTGATGCTTCTTCATTTCCCGAAAGAAGAAAGAACGTTGAAAAAAGCTATTAAATTCATTTTAAAATGTTCTATATAGAATTTAAAAATTCACCGCGACCCAAAAATTGCAAAAAATTCGGACTACCTGTGTGCCAAATCCCATTTCTGTAAGTGCCATAGATTCGTAAGGACTTAGCGTGCAGGAAACAAACAAACTAACACTTCCTTTTATAATATTAGAGATTGAATAAATTTTGAATTACTAATTGAAAAACTATTTGGGAATTAACACCTATTTATTTGAGTATTTAACTATCACTTTCTTGTGTTATGTACTAATTTTTAAATTCAGGGAGTATTGTTTTGTAAGTTTTGATTTTTAAGCACACTTAATTCATAAATCAAAGGCTTATCGTTTTATTTGAATTGATTTGCAGGCAGTCAATTGATAAATTAAGGGAATGAATTTAAAGTGAAGCAAAGTTGTGAACCTCTGTAATACGATTAAGAATTTTCAAAATACACTCATGTCCATAAATTAAGGATAATGCCAGCTCCAGCAAATAAAGGTACAGAAACAAAACAAACGTGACTTATTCGTAAAACCCATTTATTAAACAAAAGATAAAGAACAGAAAAGATGGTGTATATATCAGGGCTCGAAATACCCGGGTGCACAGGTGCACATGAAAATAAAATTGTGCATCTAATATTTTTCCGCAAGGTGCACGCAGTGCATATAAAACATAATCTTTGCGCCTTATTTAAAACCTTAGTTGCACAAGGTGCACATGTATTAAAAATCTATTTCGAGGCCTGGTATAAATGATACCATGCATAGAAACTACGATTTTTGCTCACTGGAGCAATTACAAAAACTTAAAACGAAATAGTCGGAATGATGGCTAATACATTGTTTGTCTCCCAGACGAAGAAATACAGTCCGTACAACGCCTAGGCATGCTGAGGAACAAATTATAGAGCTGATCTTGGGGAAGATCGCTCCACTCAGCAAGCAATGCTCTAAGAAGTTCCGGTACATATGTAGGAAGTGGTTGACGGGCTGCAACTCGTCGGCCAAGCATGTCCCACACATGCTCTATCGGATTCTAGTCAGGTGAGAATGCTGGTCATTCCATATGGGCGATATCCTCAGAACCAAGGCATTCGTTTACAATGTTTGCACGGTGAGGACGGGCGTTGTCATCCATAAACACAAATTCTGCGCCCATGGCACCCCTAAACAAAAGTACATGTTGTTCCAGAATGATATCTCGATAAATTTGGCCTCTCATGGTTCCGATTTGAACATGTAGATCTGCTCTGGAGCCCAGTATAATTCCGCCCCAAACGAGCAATCCTGCAACACCGTAATGGTGTCGTTCAATGATGTTGTCTTGGTGATAGCGGGTACCTGGCGTTCTCCATATGAACGTCCACCATGAATCAGACTACAAGCTAAATCTGGACTCGTCGGAAACCATCATACAAGCCCACTGTGACGATGTCTACATTGCATGTTCTCTACTCCAGGCTAACAGCTGGCGACAGTGAGTTGCCGTGAGCGGAACACATCTGACAGGCCTACGAGCATATAGACCAACAGGTCCCAAACATCTGTAAACGATTTGCCTTGAAACTGTCGTAACCGTGGCTGAAGATAGCTGACGAGAAAGGTCGGATGCTGTGCTCCGTCTACTTTTTGCAGTTACTGCCAAATACAGGTCGTCGTTGTAACTCGGGGTGACCTGTACTGTAACGTCTACTGACATTTCCATCATTTTGGAATCGTTTCCAAAGCCTAGAGATGACACTTTGGGCAATTCCAAGTTCCACTGAAACTTCCGTCTGAGTATGCCCACATACCAGGAGGATGATAATTCTACCACGTAAAAAATCATCGACATGCGTCCTCTGTGCCATAACTATTCGGTTGTGGTACTGAGCGGCTTACAGAACGCTTGTGAACAATTTTACTTATTTGCTACCAATTCCTTATATACACCTCTATTGCACTCTCGTCATTGTGACGTACTATCGGCGTCGTCTGATGGCTTTCTGTAATTTGGATATTCTTCTCGAAGATGTGTGCGATAATTCTACAGGTGAAATTTTTACTTTAAAGTTCGATTCTGTGTGATTCTGAATTATCCTTAATTTATGGACATGAGTGTACTTGAATTTCGCCTTGTAATACAATTACTGAAAGCAAAGAACCCAAAATTCCGTGTACATCATACGACATATTTAAAAGCCCAAAACTCTACGATAAAGATTAATTTCAACTTATTTTTTATAGGGATGGCTGTAGGCATTTAAGAATGCATTAGGTTAAAAAATTAATTCCATATTCGTAGTAAAATTTTCAAAAATGGTATCAAGTATATCAAGTTCACAAAATTGAATATACCCCAGTCAATTTCGTCCTGATACACGATAAAAACAAAAAATAATATTTTTGCATGTAGAGCACCTTTTGAACCGATAGGGGTCAGCTCGATTGTAAAAGTAACGGAGGGTTGCTAGTTCAAATTCAACCCAAGACCGTCGTGTACAAAGGGTCTGGTGCATGTTAAATCTGTCGCAGCCTCAAACATTTTCACGTTGGCGAAGTGTGGAGCTTGGAGAGTGGGATATCAGATTAGGATTGACCTCGTCATCTGACCGTGGTTCAAAATGACGCTTTCTTTCGCTTCGAGGGTTGATCGAGGACTGTCGTCAATAGTCCGTTGTGTTGCTCCAGTGCGACGTCAAATACTTACCTACCTGAACCGATGGGTACTTAATTAGCAAGAATGTGTGTTGCTTTTTCAATATTCTTGCCCATTTGTCTTAGGATCGTTCTTACGCTCTGTCTGTTCTCTGAATATCGTGTTTGAAAACCATTTTTTCCCCTAGTGGGACCACAAATATTCGAGCTCATTGAGGTCCTGAGATTCATGGTAGGGGGTGGAGTTGCCACTTAAAATTGTAAACAAACTTTAAGCATTTTGTGCTCTTTAATCGAATGCGCCGAATTTTAACTCGTTTCGCTGACCGGGTTTTTACACGGACGAAACCTCATTGATCATTTGTAAGCGCATAAAATAGACTACCCTCGTGTCTAAAAACTCTCAAAATCGATGTGTTTTAAAAATTTCGGGTTCCAACTAAATAATCCTAAAATAGACCTTCCTTGCTAGCCGGGTACACACACAAAAAAAAACAGTAAATTTAAAATTCATGATTGCCATAAACACGATTTCCTCTGGCGAAACAAATGGCTTCTTTGAAAACTACCAGATGTAAATAATGTTCCCGGGCTCTCCTGCTCACTTCTAATTGAGAGCAGTTATCACGCACAAGAAGTTTAATGATGGAATTATTCACAAACGCGAGACTCCGGTTCGATACCGAGGCCCCTTTTGCTCTCGCTCACTCTTTCCGAAATGCATTTTCAGGAACGGAATAAATGACGATAGTGAAAAAATAATAAACTCTCACGCTTGCGTTGGGTTTGCTTCGAGAAGAGTGGGGGAGGGAAGAGTGAAAAACAACATCGCATGCAAAACAGTTGTTTTGCTTAATGGTTCAAAGTTTATTGACTTTTGGGGCCGCTTTCACCTGGTTGACCCAAAAGAGAACCAAAATGGAGGGCCCAGGAAAGCGTGGAGATAAAAATGTTCGAAACTAGCCGCTGCGTGGCTAGCCCAGCGTTGCCCGTGGTGTAAGGTATTAATCTGGTGTAAAATTTTCCGCAGATTTCAAATTCGTTGAAGATATATTCAATTAAAAAATTATCTATCTTTAGCAATTCCGATTTTACGAAAAAAAAACTTAACAATCCCAGTCAATATGTTTTTTATTTCTTACTCTCATTCGCGGAAATGGAATGGGACAGGAAATGTAATCTGTTTATTTTTTGAGAAAGTTTACGTGACGTCACAATCTCTTGCGAAAATATAAAAGATATATTTAATTTAAACATGAATCCTATTTGAGGTATCAATCTAAAGTGAAATTTTCCGCAGATTTCAAACCCGTTGAAAGTTTTACTCTATCTTTAACGGTCAAGAAGATAGAAAAAATAACTAAGTGAGTCCAGTTGAAAGATGTATCGTCTGGCTGGAAAATCATTCCTCCGCGCAAAATCAAAGCGGAAACGAAAAAAAAATAATTTTCTCCGAGTTCCCCGCGATGAAAAAAACTTAGCAAGGTTTCAAAGGCTGGCGGAAATGTCACGTGGGTAGAAAAAGTCCAGATTGGGGTGTTTCTTCTTTGTCCGTAGAAACGCGTTTGAAGAACCAGGTAGAGAATAAAACTATTAAATTCATTTAAAAATCTTCTAGATTGAATTTTAAATTCACCGCGACCCAAAAATTTGGATTACCTGTGTGGCAAATCTCATTGCTGTAAGTGCCATGGAATCGTCAGGATTTTGCGGCAAGAAACAAACACTTCCTTTTATAATAATAGAGATAAGGCCACGTTCACATGAGGCGCGTTTATGGCGAGGCTAGGAAGGTCCCGCCATTAAATTATGTTTATTTATTCCTCTAATTCAGGTCTCTATCTTTGAGACTTCGAAGAGCGGGGCCCTGATAGCCTCGCCAAACGCGCGTTTTACGCGCCTCATGTGAACGGGGCCTAAGAATCATGTTTCTACGAGAACGGGCCTCTACAGGAGGTAGGTAATTTAATGACGCTGCATTAGAGCAATGGTCTATTGGCGACGGTTAGGGTTAATTCGACAAAAAAAATATATCCGAGCGTAACAGCTCGTTATTTTGAATCACGATCAGGTGACGAGGTCAACACCGGTCTCCCACTCTCCAAACCTTTCACACCACGCATTTGAGACCGCGACAGATTCAACGTGCACCAGACCCTACGTGCAAGTCGGTCTTGGGTAGGATCGCGTACCCTGATGTCGCTAATCGAACTCGTAACTTTGATGTCGCTAATCAGTGACTCCTCCACTAACTGGGCTCTCGGGTGGGGGGCGTTGTTCGAATTCGGCTTAAAAGCATCGGGCCCTGGAATTGCTGAATCAACACTTTTAATACCACCTAGCGGGGCATTTGAAAGGGAGGGGTGTGAGTTCTAACATCGAACCCCTTATCTGGAGTGCTTCGGGTGGGTCTTGTTTGGCTAGATCTTGTACGGCTTAACACGTGGTCGGACACAGAAGGGCCTAATGGGCCGTATACCACTCAGCTGATATCAGTGGACACCAGCGGAGAGCTCGGAGGAAGGTGACGCTGCGCTAATGCCTCTGTAAACAGAAGCCAGAAAATGACAGCATTCTTTCGCCTATCACGTACATGGAATTGTGCAAGGTTTTATTTATGACTCCGCTCGCGTAGCTTTCTGCGTTTTTACATCCCTCTCTCACTTAATGGGATGGATAAAATTCAACTGCGCGCTTCAGCTTATCCTCCTCAGACACAAAAATAACAACTGATTGTCCTCAGAAATGTTTATAAGTTACTACTTCCATCACTGTAGATTAAAAAAAAATCAGTTTTTTTTTTGTTTGGGGTGGGGGCAAGTATTGCATGTGATACTTCAGGGTTAATCTAATAATAAAAAATTAAGAATGGAAGGATTATATTCAAATTACATTTTATTTTTACAGATTACACAAATCTTTACACATGAATGAGAAAAAATTCCGAAACATGAGTATTACATGCGATACTTCTGAACTGAGGAGGTTATACATACGGGCAATCGTAAAAAGAAGCAAAGCGTGTACGTATTTTTTAAGAAAAAGCAGAGTATACGAAATTTGCTGGGAACACCAGATTGTATACGGCGTATACCCTCCATTACAGCCCTGCATACGGGTACTGGTAGAATGACATAATTATAGGACCTTTTCAGTTCCCATCATCTGTAATACAGGGCCCTTTTCAATTGCGGGCCCCAGTACTATCTTAGAAGATGGGCCCCTAGTGAAATGAATGTATCGCAAATACACAACGTTTCCTCCATGTGCATGTTTAAAAATATCTTTTCTTTGTATAGTTGTTGAACGCCTTTACACAATGGAATTATTAACAACGTTTTGAAACGAAAACTAAAAACCAGACTGACACTTTTCACACTTCCCAGTTAAATTATCCTCACTTCAATTGGAAAGTCGCTTCAACGCATCAGAGTACAGTAGGGAAGGTTGATTTTTCTAACATTGAATTGGATTATTCTAAAGTCTTTATTAAAAATCGAATTATAGTGTCATCATTCTCATATACTGTATTAACTATTTGATTACTTAAGCTTAAGATAAGATCTGGTTTTCCCAAGATGGTCTTTCCTTTTTTATTTTCAATACGTGTTCCCATTCAATAATTATGAGTGTTCCCACTTTTACTGATGAATTCCGAAATCTAAAGGTGCTCTCGTGAACCGTTTGTTGAAATTATTTTCACAATGAGCTTCCAGCGATCCTTGAGAAAGGAAGGGGCCAACCGAGAACCACCGGGCAGTCATGCGTCAACCACTGTTGATGACGATGGAGGCTCGCGAGCAGAAAGAAAAGCAACGAACTACTCAAGACGACGCACCATGTTTCATTTTCGCAATCTCGCCGGACCAAAATATTGTACCAAAAATACAATGGTTTTGGGTGTATTTGTAAACCGTATATTTTGCAATTTTATATTTATATGCACCTAAATAATAGTCAGAAAAACCCATAACAGTTTCATTTAAAAATAAAGATGTATGTAACATAGAAGGACAAGAGGGGAAAATATTTGAAAAATATTACAAAATAATATACTTGGTATCTCAACTAGGTAAATAGTCTAAAAAAATTGAACCTTTTAGTAAACATTTGGCTGCGTTTAGTTTTAGAGCTTCGTATTCCTCGTTTGGCGTCCGAAACCCCGTGCAAATAATGAGTACTAGAGGCTCAAGATTTGCATCACAACCCACGTACGGAAGTGAGAGACAAATAAGTTTAATAGCGTGTGATAGGATCATTGCATATTGAACACAAGTGGTTTCGACGAGATATCTCGTCCATTAACATCTGACCCATTTTGCTAATGACGAGATACATCGACTTCAAGATATTGACAATTTTTTGATGACGTGACCAAGATAGGGTCAGTGTTTTCTTCAAATAATGAGAAACGACGCATGCGATAGCTCGTTCCTCGAGATCTGTGGCCAGTTTTTCTAATGACGGGATTCATCATCAAAGCTCGGAAGGTTATAAAAAAACTACTTCAAATCAATTAATCTTTATTTACAGTTAACAAAAACAGATATAACATCAGTATGTCACGCTGCATAACATCTACATCCATTCATAAGATTTACAAAACTTGAACTTTTGCGGAAAAAGTCATAAATACTTCAGCTACAGATGCAATTAGAATGGAATTCACGTGTCTTCATTTCCATTTTTAGTTAAAATTATTGATTACTAGATGAAAATGTGGAGACTTCAGTGAGTGGTACTAAAAGTTCTCTACCAAAATTTGATTCTTACGAAATATTGCTGTGCTTGTGAACCGTGATATATGCTATTAAGTTTTCTAAGTATTTTTAATTCTATTAAGTACGATTTTCAAAGTGATTTCATGCATCATTCTTAATCCTACATCATCTAACAATCAATTAGGTAAGTGAATTCTGAAAAGTTTCGCATATCAATGTTTGAATAGATAAACAAACTGTAAACTAATAAATATATCCAGATACAAATGGGTTATTTTATAATCAGTCTACTTTTTACAGTTATATGTAACGAATGGACACTCTTGAATGTGAAATAAATGTAATGATTTGTGATGCTTTAAAATATGAACTTGCAGGTATTAACAACACACAGAATGGTCCTTTGATTATTACTCAGAGTAAACAATTGATAAAAAAAACTGACTTAAAAAATTTAAACATTTTTGATTGTTTGAGAGAATATATTTTTAAACGATCAAATGAATATCTGGATTCTAGCTACATTTTTAAATGCAAATACAGACTTTTTAAATAATACACTTGTGCATTGGGGTAAGCTAACACTATGAAGTGGTTGTATTATGTTGGATTAAGTACGCTAAGTCCGAACGTACCAATGGTTCTATCAGAAGATATGGCGTCTCTGATTTTTATGTTTCCAATTCAACAATCAACCGAAATAATAAATAAAATACATTATAAAAAGTTCATTCAAATTTACAATATTAATGAAAGATATATATATATATATATATTGAATTATACAGTAAATAAACGATTGGTTACGTTATAAAATACAATATACAATTTCAACTTAACGGATAAATTTTAAATTAAAAATAAAGGTTGATTGATAAGCGACCATTTTTAAGACGACCAGATGAAAATCTTTGTCAAATTGATAAAGAAAATGAAAAATCTTCAAAACAACGACTACTAACTATGTATTTAAAAACTTAGAAAAGATCGTCACTAGAAACGACGGAGTGCATACACAGTGGCACGGTTCTTAGTGAATTTTATAACAAATTCACTAATTTAAAACATAATAACAGTATAAAATAACATTGAGGCGTTTCAGTTTTAAAACCTATTTGTGTCAACATCGTCCAATACTGGCACTGTGGTAAGAAATTCTGCTTCTGTTGCAGTTTTATCCAACATTCATTTTGACTGATGTCTTCTCGTGTTCTTCAATTTATTTGACCATTCACCTAGTGCATCACAAGCACAGCGTTGTCATAAATGCCCGATCTAATAATGTATACACTGATCCTTAAAGATCCAAGCCACGGAAAACCAGACAAGATCCAAGAAATCTGTATTCTCAAAGAAAGATATATTCATGTAGCAATATCCAGGACTTTCAACAGGACAGGGACACTGGTATTCGAACTTCTAAACAACTCTTGTGTATTGAGTTCAGAAAAGATCCCAGACAGGATCCGGAAATAAAATGTACTCCAGAAATGTCTGGTTACCCTCAAGTAGACCTCATCCATTTGAAGATACCTCTGAAGTCCATTGGAGAAGTGAGACCGGGTCAGACACATTAAACCCAGGACCCTGTGAAGTAGGACTGTACAAGCCAAAACTGAATTCAGACAAGATCCATGATAACTGAATCACAACACAAAGGTGTGATTGCGTGAGATCATCCAAAGGGGCGACCTTGAATAGATCTTCACCCACTTTATGATCACATTGAAGAATCAATTGGGGAAAAGGAGACGGCATATACTGTCAAGGACCTCATGACATGGTCCTGCTCAAGTCATGGACACGAGTTCAGACAAGATTCAAGTGGATGCTGGATCCTCACGAATGATACCTTGAGAGGATATCCCTCCACTTGATGCCATTGAAGAGTCAATCGGTGAAAACAGACTACAAGTTCTGACCCCATGAAGCCTGCTCAATCCATAGACTGGGTTCATAGAAGACACCACAAAACAAAGCCCTCACCAACAGTTAGTGGCGCACTCGAAGAAGTTTTGCTTCAGCTGCACCGTCGAGTTGAGGATCTCCATCCACTTGATGCCGACGTTGAAGAAGAGGCCGTTGGGGAAGGGCGGTAGCTTGCAGCTGTCCAGCACCATGAAGTCGATGACGTGTCCCTGCATGCCCTTCATGGCGTTCTGCAGCACCTGGGTGTTGCGGATGGTCTTGCAGAAGGCCACCGTCTCCACCTCGGCCTCGCCGCTGGCCGAGTCCGTCTTGGGGATCTCCAGGCACTCGCACGGGTGGATGTCCTCGCGCCTGGGACAGCCCGCCTTCAGGGTGGTGGCCGGAGCCAGCGGAGAGAACAGCGACGAGGACGGCAGGGAGGTGATGATGCGGGGAGGGTCGGCCAGGACGATGCCAACTATCAGCAGAGTCCTCAAGATCACTTGGGTTAGCATCTTCGATGTCATCTGAAAAGATAATTGCTTGAATCAGTGAATACGTTTTGGAGTACAAAAGTCGGTACCCTCTGATGATTGATGATGTCTTTTGATGATTCGTTAACCCTCCTGATGGTTGTCTAGACGAAGAATCTCATTATTAGCAAAATCGACCAGATATTGACAGACATCTCATCATTAAAAAAAAAACTAGCTACATCTTGATCTTGTCATCATCAAAAATTCAGCAACGCCTTGATGACGAGATATCTCGTCGTTAGCGAAATTTGGCATACTTTGATGTACGAAATATCTCGTCGAAACCCATTGGAGGGTGTTGAAGTCTCCTTTTAGATTTCATGGAAATGGATTGGATTAACCCTCCAAGTGGGTTTCGACGAGTCCATCTAGATCTGGTCAATTTCGTCCTGATTAATAAATTACGAGACGCTAATGACGAGATACCTCGTCGAGACAACCACCTAAGAGGGTTTAGAATCCCTTTCAAAATGATACGCGAGCCAAAATTAAAAGGGCGCTTGCTTATATACTTTATGTTCTTATTCAATTAACGTAGTTAAAAAATAAAAAAATAAACAATTTTTTTTAAAAACAATATATCTGATTTTTATGATACGAATTGCTTATATTAACCACATATTGAAACTAATGACTATCAATTCGATACTAATGAATTGATGATATTTGGATGCAAGAATTTTAAGATGATTTTATCCCTTCCATGAGTCGATAATTCATTAAGTATTTTACGTTATGATGAATTTGAGGAAAATGTTTGAAAAGCTTTGTCTTTAGGAATGGCCAACCTCCATCTTTGAGCCGATTTCACTTCCACAGTAAGTGGTTTAGTGAGGCAGGCGAAATATCCCCTTTTGTTTTAACGTTATTTATGGCTCGTTGTATCTCGCATTCCTCATGATTTGTGAAGGACTGGAACGACTTCTTGAGCCACACGCGATCGGAGCATTCGTTTCCTCTCGCAACAGTTGGGACGAATCGCTCGTTTGGGAGGTTCTCATTCAACAGACAAATGAACGCTTCCGATGTAATTTTTGGGAAAAAAGCAGCGAGCACGCACGGAGAGTTCTTGGCAGAATCTCCAGAAGCATCCTCGAGTCCATTTCCCGAGGTATGGACTCGCTCCTGTGCTTTCCTCAACACCTCTTTCAAGGGGGTTGGAAGAGTAATGGATTGGCAACCGGAGGGTTTGAACACAGCCGAAGACCGTTAAGGACATCGGGCGATGTTAATCTGTCGTAGCTACAAATGTCCTCACGTTGGCGTGGTGTAGAAGTTTGGAGAATGGGGTGCCACCTCACATATGACCTCGTCATCTGACCGTAGTTCAAAATGACGTGGTGTTGTCCTCGGGTCTTTTCCTTCCGGTTTGATCCCACAGGGTTCCCACTCTTTTTTTTCTAACTAAAAATAAGGACTTTCTAAGCACTTTCTAAGACAAAATAAGGACTTTATAAGGACTTAAATAAAGCATTGAAGAAACCGTATTATACAATGTAATACCTGACTTTTTCGACCAAATGGGGATGCTCTTACAGATTAGTTAATCTTATAAGAACAGTAGTATGTAAAAAATTTAATATTCAAATATATTTTCTTTTAAAAAAAAAAAGAGATTTTTCAAAATCTGCTGTTTAATTTTTAGAAAATTCAGCAGTTAATATATGGGCATTTACGTGTACACGTATTAATAATATGTGTAAGTACATAAACAAATTATAGAATAAAGTCCTCAAGAAAAAAAAATGAAAAAAAAATATGTTTCTTTAATTTCTTCACAGTGCATTTGCTTTTATTAAAAGGGAAAGAAAAGTTAAGTTTGATGAGGACCGGACTTGGTGTGTTTGGTCTCAAAGCTGCTGTTGCAAGTTTGATTTTGATTTTTTATTCTTTTCATATTGATTTGTTTTTACTTTTTAATGGTCTTAAGGGGAGTGTATGAGCAATTTTTTAGCATATTGCTGCTCATGGGTAGGAACCACCATTTTGTCAGGCTCGTCCCTGATCCACATACACTTTTATTTTAAAAAATATCCTAATTTTTGTATTTTAAATTTCTTTTTGTTTTTGAAATTAAAGTGCTTACCTTATTGTGTATGCAGCTTCAATCTGCTTATGGAAATTACTCACACCGGTAGTTATTTTATAATACACTTTCATAAATTCTTAATGAAAGTAAGAAGTAAATTCATTTATTGGCACATCGGAAGCTTCAATAAAATAAAATTAGTGGTAAACTATTCATTTACTAAAAGGATGTAAAAGGATAGCAAGTTGCATACGTGAGAGTCAAATTTGACTGGATCAGAGACCAAACGAGTTTCGAAGAAAATATTTTCCCGTGAACCAAAACGGATCATAAGTTATGCAAAAACTTTGATAAATTTATAAAAAGGTTAAAATAATAAAATGAAATTTTCTTGAATAGATATTCAACTAGTTGCCACCGTCCCAGCCTAAGTCATTCGGTGTATTGCCACATAATTTTGAACCACGGTCAGATGACGAGACATCTGAGCAGGCGCCCCACTCTCCAAACTTCCACTCCAACCCAACGTGAGAACTTTCTGCCACGACAGATTTAAGGTACACCAGTCGCCTCTACACCACACACTTACAAACATCATTTTTATGAAACAAAATTAATTTAAAAATTATTATCCAAGCTGACAATGGAAACAGATTGCGCATGGGATAATAAAAGCAAAGTGAAATTCAAGCAACAGTTGGCCATTGAGTATTTGTCACCCGGAATCAAAGAGAAAAAAATTATAACGCATAGAAAAATTACTTTCATTTTAGGTCAGCGGCCAAACACGATAGAAGTCCCAAATTTCCAGTTTTAAAATGACTTTTCCCGATTCATGAAATTTTCTGACTATTTTCGGTTTTCCAGCACTCTGGTTTACGTTTTTGTGACCTTTTCCTCTAATGTTTTTTTAATCGAGCGGTTTTTTTTTTCGGAACTGATAACCGATTGCTTCAAATTTGCAGAGCAGAATCACCTCAAAACCCTTCAAAAAAAAAAAAATTTAAGGGGGGGGGGAAGATAATTAAAAGCATAAAAAAAGATAGATTAAAAAAAAATTGTAACACATCGGGTTGCCACCTCAGATAGCAGTATTAATTAAAATGAATTATCTTTAATTTGTCTTTGATTCACCTACAAACTTAAAAATACACTTCCCCATATTTATAATACATTTTTAAAACATTCACCCACGGGTAACTGATAAAACAAAATTGATTAAGATTTAATGGTTGTATTGTAGTTTCCTCTATCAGGACAACTATTTTGTGCATTGCAAGAGCCACTCATAGTCGAAAACAGACCGATTTTAATGGGTTTTCAAGTTTTTAAAGTGTTTTATATATGGGTGCTCATCAAGACACTTGCTCATCAAGAGTCGATCGACGATTTCTATACCGGGTATCAAGGGTTGCCATTCAAGCAAGCCAGTTCCCGAATCATCACCAAAACCGTACTTGTAAGCAGTTTTATCGCCGATCAGCCGCTAAAAAGAAGTCGGAAATATTGTGTAAAAATATCGTCATTTGAAAACTGAATTTTCTTTTCAGAGGAAAATAAGCACTTTCTAAGGACTATTGATGAAAAAAAAGCACTTCTAAGGGCCCTTAGAAATGGAAGGTCAAAATAAGCACTTAGAAGCACTTTGTAAGCACCCGTGGGAACCCTGTCCCAGGCCATTGCCAATAGCCCCTTGTGTCTCTCCCCCCACACCAGTGTGACGTTATTAAAATAATACCTTCGCTTTTTAAAAACCATTTTTAAGTTCCAAACCAATCGCAAAGTATCAATTTAAAAGTTGATTTCATTCCTGCTGGTTGTCTGGTATCTCACATTAGCAAATCTGACCAGATCTTGATGGACGAGATATCTCGTCGAATTCACTTTTAGGGTTAAAGAGCTGCGAGAAAATGAGAATACAAATGCATTTTTTCAAAAATGGGACTCTATTGAGTAATGGCCTTAACGTGAACATTGTCCCTGCAAGTCGAATAAAAAAATTAGCTGAAGCAATCAGCGACAAAGCCTGCCACAAAATCTTCAACTATGTGTTCTTCTGAAAATAAACAAAAGAAAAAAACTCGTTTAGTTAGTCACCGAAGTGAGTATCAGATAATTAAAACCGTAGTCTTCATGTTTCTTCCTATGAAAGGGGGCATTCATTCGCTATTGGACACGCCTGAAGTCGAGATCAGATCAACAGACACCTTGCACCTGTTGCGGGCCTTCACCAACTTCCAATTTTGCGACCTTCGCCCGCGGTACGCGTGTCTTTTCATTTTCAGTTTTGAATGCATTCGTATCCAACAAAGAGGCAGAAAGGCTTCGGACCGTGACCGGTGGTGAGTCACAGCTCCAGCGATTGCGTTGGAAATTCATTGTCGACAGATGTTCTACAACAAAGATAGCTTCCTTCCTCGACTATAATCCAATGCGCGACACAGTGGTTCAGAAAGTACGAGTGTAGCTGAAGCAAGGTCGTTCTGACACTTGGGTGGCGGTGGATAGGTGACCTGACGTTGGTGCTCCGACACGGTGATTCTTTCGAACCGGTAGAATGCATTTAACATAAACGAATTCCGCACACATTAATTAAAATAAATACATCTTTCATGTATGATCTCTCTATTACGAGTGGCAAAAAGGTGTTATTTGTATTTGTTATATGGCTAGATCAAGCATCGCGCGGGATGACTTGCAAATCAAATCTGCCAACGAAAAATGCAAAAACTTTTCCAAGGATTTGAAACAAACAAAAATCTTGAAAATCCAAATGTGTAGCTGATAGTTTTTTTTGTATATTTAACAAATTGTATTTCTTAAATTGAGATACTTTAACAACAGTCAAATGTCTTGAAAATGGTCCGCACTGCGAGCAAAAGAAGCGAGCATGGTTTGCGATGGAGATTACTTAACAATCTTTGAGGTTGATGAGCGAAAGAAGTAGGCATTGTTTACAATGGAGATTGCTTATAAACCTTTGAGGATTGACGAGCGAATGAAGTAAGCATGGTTTGCGATGGAGATTGCTTAGCAATCTTTGGAGGTCGACGTGTGAGAGAAGCGAGCATGATTTGCAATGGAGATTGCTTAGCAATCTTTGGAGGTTGACGTGTGAGAAAAGCGAGCATAATTTGCAATGGAGATTGCTTAGCAATTCTTGAGGATTGGCGAGAGGAAAAAACCGAAGTGGTGGTCAACTAGTAGTATTATATGAATTAATAATCTGCATAAAAAAAACACTTAAAAGATCGTTTCGTTATCCTTCAATGCAAATATCGTTCAATGCTCTTACCTTGTTCCTCCCGTTGATGGATTTAAATGGAAACGAAATAACAAAAAATATTTATTTTTGAGAATTAAGCATTATTTAAATACTTGCCCTAAACTACAATAATTGCCCTAAAAAGATGCAATAATAAAAATTAAAGTGTGTGAATAATGTTTAATTTACAGGAAGTCTTTTGTCTTAAAGAATTGATCTGGTCGGTCTGTAGACGGTTGCGTAGTTCGTTTCGATCAACTGCGTCCTGATTTTCTACGCCTGAAGTTTTCATTTAGAGGTATTGTAGTATGCTTGACATAAATTAAGCAGCTGGCATTAAAGTGGCAGCAGATAAAATCGTTCTCTCTACGTCGTGGACCCTTAATATTCAACACAGACTTTTCAAGAATCTTTTTTTTTGAATCGATTCCAGGAAGGTGTGGCACGAAGTTTTCAAAGGTGGCGTTGTATAAATCTCACGAGATTTGCATCGTAATAATTAACAATTTCTAATAACGTCAATAAACAGCAATGCATGTGGATGGTTTATTTAAAAGAATCCTTTGTGAGATTTTCCTGTTTCGATAGATGCAATTGCATTTTTAAGTGCGTTGTTATTTTTAATGAATCGAGGGTCACTAAACCTTGGGCAGATATGTGCCACTTCTATAGCGAAACATGGTACAATAAATTTGTGAAACTTATTTCGAATTATTTTTCTTCTTGCGGTCTGAAATCCAATCCAAACAAATCATCTTCCAGTCAATGAATTTAGTTTAAAAAACATGTAGATGTAAAAATTACCACACTGATGTCGGGTATCAAAAAATTCTACAGGGTAGTTAATCAATGTCGCACTGGAGAAGCACAACGGGCTCCCCAAGGGAAAGATCAGAGGACAACACCTCGTTATTTTTAACCATGGTTAGATGACGAGGTCAACAAATGAGCTGGCACCCCACTCTTCAAACTCCCTCAGCACTCCAACGTGAGGACATCTGAAGCCACGACAGATTTAACGAGTACCAGCAACCGCGTACACGACGGTCTTTGGTTGGACCAAGTTTCGAACGAGTAACCCTCCGGTTGTTAATTCGTGACTCTTCCAACCGAGTCACCGCGGCCCTCAAATTTGTTGAGATGATTTGAATACGTTTTCAAAATTTTCAGTCGGGACATTCTTGGATTTTAGATTTCTCAAATCATTTCCTACTAAAGAAAAAAATAGCAGAGGTTCTTTCAGTAAAAACTTACCATGACCTGTAGTGACAAGCATCTGGTGCAAAAACCTACTCCAAACTGTCACATTTCCGGGCAAGGGACAATTAGTTTCTCTTACTTGGATTTTCATTCCCTCTAGGTGTAAAGGGACAGTTTTGTGTGGGGTAGCCCGTCATCTGCAAAACTGACCAGAAGACGGACGAGATATGTCTTCGAAACGGAGGATTCAAACGTCTAAATTCCGGGTATACCACACTGGTAGGGCAGGTGTTCCAAATAACGCCCATGTACTTAATATCGCCTACTCGTGTTTGCAAGCTACTATGCGCGACATCTATGAGTTTATGTAGGAACCTGGACGGTCTAGGGTTTTTGCCACACGTAGCTTCACCGGCAAGATTTCCTATCAGTTATATCAACAGAGCACTATTGCATATGGATCATTTGAGGCTGTGATCCACGTATTTTTTTCTCTCCAATCCATTCAGGGAATATCCAGGTAAGTGTTTCCATATCATCATTTCGTTTATCTGATTCGAAAGTGCATTCAATACTAAAGGTAGACATGTATGCTCTACTAGCAACTCGTTTGGAATAGTAGCTCCTCATTTCGCTTGGTGGGTGGTAATAGCAACAGGTGTAAGCGATATTAGGAACCCACTCTTGAAAATTCTCTTGGGAAGTTTTTCGAAGTTTTACTAGTGAATTTAAACTGGCATAAGTAAAGAAGGTATAGGATATCTGAAAACCAAAGGAGAATAGTTTTTAGTGATATTCATTTAGTTTCCAGCTGGATTTCCCAACCCAAGAGGCTGCGATACAGAGAAATAGTTAGGGTAGGTGATATTTGGAACCCCTACCCTATTGCTTGTGCTTTGATAAAGTTTGAGGGCTAATTACTCTGATTGGTCTAATTGGCCCTCGAGTAGCATAAAAAATTACGGTAGAGCGACATACCGAACCAAACTCACAGGTAAGAAAGAATACACACCAAATTAGATTGAATTGATACAGCAGTTATTCTAAAACATAGATTTAAACACCATCTGCTGAGAAAAAAAATTACCCGTACGTCAGAGTTCATTGAGAGTAGTCACAGTTTCCAAGTCAGATTTCAGTTCATGTTGCATACCGCGTATGAAGCTTGAAATCTTTACGGAAGCCAGACTTCCTTCCACATCACGAAAATGCAGCTAATCCGTCTTTAACTGTTTTCACTTCTGGAAGTCCTCCAGATTGACAGGTTCAAGTAGACTCTCAGTATTGAAAAAATTGTTTGGTGGGCGAGAAGTTAAAGGTCTGTTTGAGAGGCTGTCATACTTCTGATGGATTTATTCCCCCCCCCCCTCCCCCCGTGGTGGGAAAAATAAATCCATCCCCATAAAGGTGCACTGCAATCATCATTCTCCTAAACACGACTTCGGGGGGTTGTTCCCGGACCGTCACAAGAGCCCGTTGTGTTGCTCCAGTGTGAGGTTAATTAAAAAATACCAATACCAAACGACCCAAACACGAAGTCGGAATGAGATCAATGCCTAAGCAATCATGTCATACTTTCAAAATACATAAGCAATCACGTCATACTTTCGAAATACATAAGTAATCCTTTGCATATTTCTGTCGAGTGTTTATATTAACGAGCTGTTTATTTCTCTTCCCCTGTACTTATGTATATATACTACCCACAATAATGGATCGGACGCCAGCAGATTGGCATAAAATCCGACTACTTGTTTGGGGTTGTTTTTCGTGGTATGGCTTGGGACCTTTGCACGTTGTTCCTGGTCAATTGAACGCCGACATGAAAATTTGGATTACCAGGTTCTTCCTACGTTCTGGCAATTTTATGGAATGGACGAATGTTACTTCCAGGACAACAACGCTCCGTGTCATGGTGCAGCCTCTGTCGAGCAGTGGTATCAAGATAGGGATGCAAAACGTCTTCCCTGGCCTGCTCAGAGTCCCAACCTAAACCCCATAGAACATTGGGGGGACGCATTAGAGCGACGCTTACGGACCAGAGAACCACGTCCGAAATCTACAGCCGAGCTGGCGACATTCTTGCAGCAGGAATGAACACCAAAACCCAATAGCTGTGTATCGAAACCTTGTTGAAAATATGCCGAGTAGGGTTGCTAGTGTCATTGCAGTACGTGGGGGACCATCTCCCTATTAAAGCATGTATTATTTCCCTTGTCCGATCCATTATTGTAGGGTCGTGTATATACATTACTGTTTCCTTTGTCCGTATTCTTGTCAGATCATTTGTCTGGTGCAATCCTTTTTATAATTCGCAGTGAGTCAGTTGCCTCGGAGTCTTTACGCTGTTCGCATCGTTGAGTATGCTAGTCTGTTTTGCGATGTCTCTTTAGAATCATTCAATGTCTTGTTGGGTTTGGAGTTACTCTCTTATTTCAGTATTACAAGACATAACACAATCCGAGCATTAAGTTAAAAAAACTGGTAATCGACATTTAAATCCAGTTTTAAAGGCATTAAAATCAAGAAAAATTTTACATTCGTTACCCAACTGTTTCTTTCTTTAGGTCTTAAAGATACCAATGTGGCTCGTGGAACTTGAGGTACTCGAGAAGGTTGTAAATTGAAGCTCGAAAATTTACCTTTAAAAGTTCAAGAGAGAACTATGAGTGTATTAAGACACTCAACTTATCGGACACTTAAGTTATCGTTGTTATTTTCAATGCATGTCTCTTCACTTGAAAGTAGGGTATGACACTTTCAGTGGCTTATACGCAAACGCGCCATCTGGTTCTGCTTTCTCGCATTCTCAATTGCCGTTTCTTTAGCTGTAGTATAAAAGTGCACACTAGAAACATTGTGAAGGACGACAACAATGTGCTCCAACCGTGATGACTGATATTTATGCCATGTGATTTAAAATGTAAAATAGGGGATATGTTGAACAAAAACTGTGGATTTCCGAAATTGGCAACATTTTTCTGAATCCACGTTCATTGTTAAGTGCAGACAGGTAGTTGAATTAACTTTTCACACGAGCAACTGTAACGGGCTATTGGCAAAGGTCCGGAATCCATCTCGAATATCCGAGGACAACACCTCGCAATTTTGAAACACGGTTAAATGACGATGTCGACACCACGGCAGGCCCCACTCTCCAAACTTGCACACCATGACAAGGTGAGGACATTTGGAGCAACGACAGATTTAATGCGGACCAGCCCCCACGATGGTCTTTGATTGGATCTAGTTTCGTTACCTTGCGGTTATTAATCCGGTACTCTTCCAACAGTTAACTTTTAGACTATGGTTGATACAGCAGTTGTAACGTGATTGTGCCAAGAAAGAATTTAGACTACGGCAGTTGTTCCTTGAAAGTTATAAGAATCGCCCAAATTGGCATGGTTCCAAAGGCAATTAGGACAAAAGAATGAATGGTGGAAAAACTAATAAATTCATTTAAAAATGTTCCAGATAAAATTTTAAAATTCGGGCGCGATAGAAAAATTGCAAAAAATTCGGACTACCTGTGCACCAAATTTCATTATTGTAGGCGCCATCGATTCGTCAGGACAGTGCGTACAGTAGTACACAATCACATTTTCTTTTATAATAGTAGATATGCTTTTTTGAGGACATTGGAACGATCTCATGTCGTCCTCAAAATTAAATGAATGTGGTATTTAGAAGGATAATGTAATTTGCTTCGTCTCCCAAAGTAAAACTATTGGATTTTCTGTTGAGGGCCTTGTCCAGTTCTTTCGAGTTTACAAGGTCGACTGACCTTTTAGACTCGGTTTTTGATCTCGATTCCTTAAATGCATTTCGTTGATATTGGCTAGAACAAATCAAATGTAGCGCTCATTCCACGAAACCTTGAAATGAATACGAACCGAAATATTTTAAAGATATAATGCGCATTAGGTCCTCAAGAGCTGGTAATTGCAAACGTGATGAATGGACGAGAAAAAAAAATCACTACAAAGAGCTGGATCGTTACTTAATATTCTTTCTTATCAACCGCAGCTCCAAAGGTCGCTTTGATATGTTGTGCGTGGTTGCTCGCTAACGCCCACGCCCTTTTCAGTGGCATAAAGGGTCGAATTCCTTGTTTTGACCTAATTGGGCCAAATATTTCTCATAACAGCTGTGACTGTTTCTTTCAGTGTGCTGATATTTTCCCGTTTGGTTTTAATAACAGCAGGAATCTCGTCGGAGATCAATGTTACGTCAGCAAGCGAAAATGAATGAAAAAAAGTGAACAGAATAACCCACTTTCCCGCTCAACCTTTGATGTCATGTATCTGTCCCAAATGGCGTTACACTGGTCATATTCAGAACCAATGCGGTGGTTCTGATTAACAATGACGAGGAAATGCGGGGTAGAGTCATCAGGCAAACTACTGTGAAGTCTAACATTCTTCAGGGACTACTTGCATTAAAATAAACTTTCAATAGAAGTCACTCGATGATGGTTTTAACACACGAGAATTTTTTCGGTTGTTGCGCACTTGGGAAGTTGGACGCGACTTTTACCACTAAAAACGAATCCAAGTGCGAAGGGGAAAGTAGGAAGGCTAAGGACGATTCGGGCGTTTTGAACAGTACTAGTGGTTTGATACTTCTTCACACGTTCGACTTTATTTACAGGGCATTTCGAAATCTCATTTACAAATTTTATTGGGAATCAGAGGGACACAAAATTAAACCGTTTTCATTTGGAAAGCGCCATCTGTTTTTAATAGGAAACAGAAAACGGGACCATCTCAGAGGTGTTAACCTCGTCATCAAACCGTGGCTCAAAACGTTGTCCTCGGTTCTTTCCCCTTGAGATTGATCACGGACCGTCGCCAATAACCCGTTGCTCCAGGCAGACTTGAGATGTAAGAAAACTGAGAATTGCTATTGAGAGGAGCTTCGAAAAATGGGACTAATATGTTGACTAGTAGTCACGTGAATGCTCTGTGAAAAATTGATTTGGTTGTCCGATTTGGAACTCTATCACCTCTTTTGGGGTGCAAATCTAATTTTTTCCCGCTAGGTGCACACAGTGCACTTAACGTTGAAGAAAAAAATAAAAATAAAGGGGGGGGGAGGACGTGTTCTATGTTATTTGGATGTTTGAACAAAATATTAGTATCGACCTCTCTCGATCTAAAGGAACGTAATTAAAATTCCTAAATACACACTATGAGAAAACAAAATCGCTGGGCCGTAACGGGTTTATACAGGAGGAAGGTTTACTTGTACCACTGCCACCAGAACTCTCCGATGATCAAAACATTTTGCATTTGGCTCTGTTGAAGCGACTGTCGCGACAGCCGTGTGCCTGAGAACGGAGAATGTGGATGCTTAAATATTTTTATTTACTATCTACTACTAACCTTTCTAAACATACCCAACTAATAAAGTAGTTTACATTACATTAATACTCTTATATTACGTTTTTGTTTTTAAATGTGCATCTAAAATATAAGCTGTGCACCCAATTTAAAAACTTACATAAGGTACATCTGTATTAGAAAATCTATTTCGAGGTCTGTCCTATGACAGCGTGAAATCGACAAAGTTTACCAGTATCAGATGAACAATAAATGGACCCATCAAATGAATCAATGGATGGACGTTCCTTGGGCTAATCCTATCATGCATGTAAGATTAGTCTAGAAAAAACGCCAATAACACTCGTTTCAAGACTCAAACTATCTATCGAAAATGTTAATAAAAGTATCAGATCTCTGTAATTTTGACGAAAGCATCCACTCGAATCATAGACCCACCCAGTACTTTCTTAACATGACACGCATTCGAATGATGGGTACATTCCTAAATGAATTGTGGGATCACTGTAGGAAGAGCAACCGGAGAAGTTGCGAGATCGAAATTCAATCCAACCAAAGATCGTCTTGTACGCGGGGTCTGTTGCACGTTAAATCTGACGTCGAATTCAATGTCTTCACGTTGGCGTGGTGTCGAAGTTTGGAGAATGGGGTGCCAACTCAGGTGTTGACTTCGTCATCTGATCGTAAAATGACCAAGTGTTGTCATCGGGATTCATCCCGGATCGTCGCCAACAATTCGCTGTCTTGTTCCTGTGTGTGACGTTAATTCAACTACCTTCCCTTTCAAGATTTCAAACACCGTCGACACATGAATGTCGCTTGTTAATTAAAGTAGACGAGTTCTGGTGTTTTGACGAAAGCATCAGCTCGATCCCTAGACCCACCCAGTATTTCCATAGCATGAGACAATCCAACAACTCATTTTGTCACCGGGGTTCCGCTGTCTTCGAACCTGCGGGATGGGTCCCGGACCTTCACCATTAGCCCGTCGTGTTACTCTAGTGCAACGGTAATTCAACCACTCATAAGGTTGCCAGAACATCTCTTTTAAAGAGAACATGTCCTCTTTTTCTGCTCGTATCTTTTTTTCACCTCTTTTTTAAGTCAGATTTTTTGATGTCCTCTTTTTTTCGATTGTTCACTTTTTGTTCTGTTTGTTCCTAATTTCGGATTGCGTTGAAAATATAGTTTAAACTTTACGCTCTAATATATTCACATTGCCTTCTATGTTACATCGTTATGTAAACCACAGCTATTCAAATACGTACCAGTACTAGTACATTGTACTCAAATCGTACGTATTATTAAAACGCATCATCGTAAAATAGGAAGTTCAGCCTCTAGTGTGTATTGAGCTCGATGTTAAAACGTCTCATTATGAGGTCAAATATAACCAATGAGAATTTAGATTCGTGTTAGAATAATAAGAATGATAAATATATTGTTTCTATAATATCAGAGTGAATAGCAAGACGGACGCACCCTTTTTAGTTCGGAAGGAAATCGCGTTGCTAACCTAGCCTCCTTTTTTTGTTAGTATTCAATCGAAGTCGATAGCTCAACACTGATTGCTGCGCAGACTTCGGTGAGTTATAATTATGTGTTGGTGTATTAGATACTTGTATTAGTCATATATACTGCCCATTGTTACATTATCATTTTTCATGTGAAAGTTAAAAGAATATATATTAGTCACAGTTCATTTATTAATTGAAATTCTCAACAGGCGGTACATTTGGATATAGAATTTTATAGGATGTATAGTTTCATCCATGTTTTCTGAAACGTTTCTCATTTAACCGAGATTTTCTTTCAGTTAGTGTTTAATATACTTTTCAAGATTCGTCAAAGATGATTCTTTTCATTAAACACTTAACAATTATAAATTATTAATGCGTCCTTTTCGTGTCCTCTTTTTTTTTTATAAATAATTTTACCAACTGTTTTCTTTTCTGATAGCCATCTTCTGGCTACCCTAACCACCCAAAGTGAAGTATGCATAAGTCCCTACTTTGAATTCGAAGAGCATTTCGAATTCAAAGTGCCAAGTATCTTCTAGTGTTTACAGCGTTTCAGTAAACTTTCGACGTCACGCACGCTGCGAATTTTAAGCAAAAGATTAAATCTTAAACGCAAAGAAGATGGCAACGAACGACTTGCTCAGGAGCCTTCACAACACGTGGACCGCGTGCCAAGAGGCACCAGGAGAGTGAATGCAAACCAAAAAGAAACCCAGAGTGGAAAATTGAAAAAAAAGTCCAACTTCATTCACGTATACTTCCAACCGCACTTCCTGAATAAGACTCGCGTGGTTTCCATCACAGTCATTTTTTTTATTTCTTGCATCTTTCCTTGCCCTAAGAATACAACCCACAACCGCAAAGGTCGGAAATAGCTGATAGCGATCTTTGAATCCGTTTTCACTCAAGGATGCCCTTTTAATCTTCCGATATATAAATGGATGCGTCTTCCATTTAGCCACGGAAGCCCTTGAAGTGGACAGGTTGATTGGCCGAATTTCCGTCGTGGCCGGTGAACGGCCAGCACTGAGAGATCGTGAGAAACGAGGAGTTGAAAGTGCGTTTGGTTTTGGATTGCTGGGAGTGTTCTTTGGAAACACAGTCGCACAAAGCTTTGGCAGATTGCGTTGAGGAGTTGGGGTGGTTGGATGCCCCGTGGGTACACACACTCCCTTACAACCACTCCATTTGAAATGTTTATCATTCTATCTCTACTATTATAAAAGTAACTGTTTGTCTGTGTACTGTACGCTGCGTCCCGGCGAATCTATGGTACTTACAAAAATGAAATTGGGCACACAGTAGTCCTAATTTTTTGCAATTTTTCTATACTCTTCTAACACTTTAAAATTAATTTATTAGTTTTTTTCACCATTCTTTATTCGCTTCGGAATGGGACGTCACTCGTACCTCGAATGAAGAAGAAACGAATTTTGAGATTTTCGACCCCTGACGTCAACTTTTGGAACCATGCCAAATTTTCTGATTCTAGCATGTTTTGATTCAGGTTGTTGATAATAGCCACTTCGAGGCCATTACGGCGTTGCATGTGGAGTCGTTTGCGAAGCAAACCAATGGGAATACAAAGAAACCACCGGGGGTTAGCGAGCAGCGGTCACACCTAACCCCACAAAAAGAACTGTCACGAGCAACGCCATGCTGGCCACGCAGTGGCTAGTCTTACATAAACCGAAGTACAAAACTAGTAATTGTAGCACAATAGAGTGGTACGGAAGTTAATCAATAATAGATTCCCGTATGGAATCCAGTATGTCATAAACATATTATAAACATATGTCCAGAATGTCATAAATGTTTTTGTCCATGTCCAGTATGACACAAAAACCAACAGGGATGGAATCCTGTAATAGTTAGGATCTATGGCGTAAAGGCTATAGTTGGCCATGCTGCGTCAATCACAATATAGAAAACGTCAAGTGATGGATATACACACGTAATTGCGTTGATAAAAGTGATTTCCAGGGACTTAGATCGCGACTCACTTACCTGAAATATAACCCAACTAGGCAGTGTGAACGCTTTCCTAACAACGAACAACCGTGGAAATTTTGGTGAGATCAACTGTCGGATGACGAGGTCATACCTGAGCTAGCGCCCCCAATCTACAAACTTCCACACCAATCCAATGGTAGTTAGAAAGGTAGGGAGTTAATTAACATCGACTGAAACAATACAGCGGGTTATTGGCGATGGTACGAGATCGGTCCACAAGGGAAAGATTCAAGGACAATATCTCGTTGTTTTGAACCGTGGTTCAGATGAAGAACGCGATTTAGGAGACATCTTACAGGTTTTTATCATATAAGACGCAATTTTTTTTTATCAGATTAAGGGAACAATAGAGTTGTTTTTATTGACACATCTAGTTTTCGGTTGCCGTTCATTTCCGAATAAGAACATTTTCGTGAAAGAATCAACTCTTTATCTTCTCATTTCTCCATTCCTCGCGTTTCGATCTGGAATTTTTATCTAGGTTTTTTTAGAGTATTCTTAGTTCACCTGTGCGTGTCTTCTTTTTTATCTTCTGTCGCTTGGAATTTCGAGATTTCGTTAACTTTATGGCATAGAATTGCGTGGTTTTTAATCGTCTCGATGGGGACTGGAATTTTTGTGTTTCATATATCAATCAAAATGTCAAGAGGTGGTAAAGAACACTAGAAGGAATGTTAAAAGGATCTTAAAATGTTTTTTGTTGAATGGGTCGTAAGAATGATTGCTTTCTTTTAAAAATTCACCACGATGGACATAACGTTATTGAACCAAATATAAATGACGATAGCAATTTTATAAGAACTTAAAGAGAAAATATCAACTTTTTGTAACACCAGAAGTGTGTATTCGGCTGTGTGAGACTTGTTTGAAATTTTATTTATAATCCCAAAGAAATGAGGTGATAATTTGTGTTGCACAGTATATTTAGATTAATTCGGTTTTCTTAGTTTATAACGTTTATTTCCTCCTCGATGTATCGCGCTTCTATGGGGAGAAGGTAGGTAAGTATTTTAATTAATTTCGCACTGGAGCAACAGAACTTGCTATTGGCTCCTATGCGGAGAAGGATCATAGTTGGAAGGTCGAGAAAAACATGCGTGTTTGTGTGTCTTCCCATTTATGTAGAAATAGTACGTATGGCCTGTTCCTAAGAGGTATCTCGGATGGGTAGACCGGTAGGTACTTAATTAACACGCACTGGAGTAGTACAACTGGCTATTGGAGATGGTCCGGGATCCAATACGAAGGGAAAGGTCCGTGGACAACGTCATTTCAACCACGGTCAGATGATGAGGTCCCACCTGAGCCGGCACCTCACTCTCCAAACTTCCACACCACGCTAACTTGAGGACGTTAGAAGCCATACCGGTTTAAAGTTGAACTAGATCCCATTCCACACGACCGTCTCTTTGATTGAATTCGAACTCCACTGGTCTTTCAAGCAGGCCTGTGTTTTCCCCGAATCTTTCCCCTCGGGCTTGATCATGGACTGTTACCAATAACCCGGCGTGTTGCTCCAGTGCGACGTTAATTTAAATAACTGCCAACCAGACTATCGCTGCCCCCGAATGTATTAAAACATAAGAACTCCAATACTTGGTGTGGAAACGTTCATTTCTATCCCTTTTACATTTCATTAGGTATGATGCCCTGCATCATAGTATTTGTTTTGTCCGACGAAAAAGACTCCTCAAGATTTGATTCGAATCTTGCGATGCTTCCTCGAGTCGTTGCCATCCGATGGATAGAAATTGTGAGCTTATTTGGGAGGAGATTGGAAGAAGGCTTCCCAACACCAGGTCCCTCACTTACATTTCCCAACACAAACATGACCAGCAGACAACCTCCAGTCATGCAAAACGTGAACTTTATCACCACACTAGGAGCTTCATTGACGCGTGGAATACATTACCGGTAGTTTAGGAACTTTGCTCGGACATCATTAAGTCTCGAAGGAAAATATTTAATTATGCATCTCGAGTCAATATTTAATCATCTTCGGTGGGCAGGGATGGTGTGGCGATATTCGGTTACTCTCGGAACCGGTTTGCAGAGGAGGTTCCTCATTGGATATTCCAAAACGAACCCGTGGCCTGGTCAAAAATCGTGGCTTTCGTGTCAAAGTTTACCTCTAATGACGCGAAGTTACTTTCCGTCATCTTTCGGGAGAGGATAAAGCACGCATATGAATGAGTCGGAAGAAAGGAATATCGGAAAGTTTTAGTTGGGGGGTCGTGGTTAGGGGAGGAGCACCGAATTCTGTTCCAAACATGTCTCGAGGCATTATCAACCCTTCCGATGGTTGTCTGGATGCTCGTTATTAGCAAAACTGACCAGGAGTTGATGGATAGATCGTCCATCAAGAGCTTGTCATCTCTTGTCATTAGGAGACAAGATCTCGCCTGATCAATAATCTCGTCATGGTTGACGCGATCTCTCGTCGCCAGCACAATTCGTTGCATCTGGATGATGCCTCGGCCACAAGGAGGGTTAAGTTAACTAGTTCACAATAAAAGCAGGTAGAACATATGCGTAAGAGTATGCCGATTTAAGGCCCGGTGCCCACATCCGGTTTTTTTACTTGCGCCGCCGCTGCAGCAACGCAAGTGCGGTCTGTGATACATTACATCCTATGGAGCAGTGCACACTAGGGATGCGACATCGATGTCGATGTTTTCAAAACATCGAAGTTTTAAAAAAAACATCGATGTATTTAACATCAATGTATTGGGGTCGATGTTTTTGTAACATCGATGTGCATACTTGTCGATGTTTTATTTTTAAATGAAAAAAGTACCGTTATAAAATTTTAAAAAATAACCAAGTAGCATAATTTTTATAATCAGCAAATTGAACATACTTTTAGACCAAAGTGACGAAGGATGAAGGGTCTGAAAAGTAGGGATGCGACATCGATGTCGATGTTTTCTAAATATTGATGTTTTAGAAAAAAACATCGATGCATTGGAGCCGATGTCGCATCACTAGTTGCTAAACCCTTTTTAAGAAATGGGGGAAAAAGTTTAAATACACTGAATTTTAAAAACATCGATGGTTTGTGGGCGATGTATTATCAACATCGATGTTTTAAATTTGAACATCAAACTTTCAAAACTTCGATGTTTTGCTGTCGATGTCGCATCACAAGTTGCTAAACCAGTTTTAAGAAATGAGGGAAAAGTTTAAATACACTGAATTTAAAAACATCGATGTTTTGCTATGGATGTCGCATCCCTAGTGCACACATGCCTCCAGCGCCACTGGGGTGACACACGTCTAACTTGCGTGTCATTTGTACCGCAATTCCCCACGGCGCCGCACGGCCGCCGCATATGAGTCTCCTTTCTCAAGTACCTTGTTTCCATAAACAAATGGATTATAAATAATAATTAATAAATGGTTGTATTCAGTAACGTCTATTTTGTTTCAAAATATACTTTTTTTACTAAGTAAGCGAAATAAACACGTTTTATTCGATAGAATGTTTATCGCAAATGGCGCGAAATGAATTCGCGCGTCATTTCACGGTTATGTGTGCATATAGTTGGGCTTCGGTGCCGCAGTGGCGCCGCACGTTGAAAAACTGGATGTGTGCACCGGGCCTAAAACAGCTTGATTTACCCCTTGAATTTTCCAACTATGTAAAAAAACAGCCCCAAACTCTTAAACGTCGTTTGTAGGAGGTTATGTATGTTAATTAACGCCGCATTGAAGCAACACAACGGTGTATTGTCGACGGTCTGTGATCAATCCCCAAGGGAAAGATTCGAGGACAACATCGCGTAATTTCTAACCACGATTGATGACGTTGGCGTTTGGAAGTTTGATTCACAATTACCAAGATGTCACGCACTTGTACTTTTTAGGCTCTGCAGCAAGCGCGCATTGATTTTATGTATTTACTAGCAAAATACCCGACCTTACTCGGTTTGAATTGGTTTACTCTAGATTGAAGAGATAATCAAAATATATAATGACTTACGTTTTTTGTAGAGTAAAAATTTATTTTAACACCTTTCGCCATCTTTATATTTTCTACAACTTACTTTGGACACAAATCCAACACATGCATATCCATTCATGTAATACATTTCACATACATCGCACAATTGCTGTATGACAAAGCTCAAAAAGACTGAAGGTGATACTAAGGTTACTACTATAAAAGACGATTTATAGGAAGATTTGGAATTCCCTTTCTTAAGGGGACGCAGTACCTAAAAATCACTCAAAGTATCGAAATTTTTTTTATTGCTTTAAATTAGAGCTATAACCTTTCTAAATAAGTGTGCAAAATTTTAAACTCGTAACTGCATTAATTAAAAAGTTATAGACACTTTTCTGATCCAAGACACAATAAAAATTACGCGCTTCAAAGTAGGCGTGCGACCTTCAGAGACGAAATTTTTAAATTTTAATTCAAAGTGTGTTGGCAAGAATATAACGAAGATTCCTGGTGCTTTTACCAAGCTGCATTGGCTCTTGGTATAACTCTTGGTTCGCATATGAAGCATATTAAACGAATATATATCAACATATCAACGAATCGCATTTTGCAAAAATACTGTCAATTTACCAAAGGCTTGCTTCAACTGAACTGTTACTACGTTCTGTAATGTGTACCTCACAAAACTCTAATGTAAGCATGCACAGTGCAATATGGAGTAAGTGCTCAAAGCAAAGTTGTGCATCACTGCAACGTGTTACGATTGCTGTTTTTGATGCTATCACATAATTCAATGTGTATACTCTAAAAGATATAGAAGGTTTTCAAAAAGAAAACAATCTTTCATTTAGTGTGCATTCTAAACATCTTGCTATCTATAAGGACTATTGTAGAACATAGTTAAGAAACAGAAAGAAGACCAGCAGTTTATTTACTAGCTCAGAATGAAATTAAAACTGCACGGCTGCAAAGACAAAATATTCAACAAAAAAAGAATGAATTTTGAATTAATCTGGCTACTTTTAAATATACACACTGTTTAATGCCTTTTCAATTATATTTTTAATTTGTGTAAAGTTATTATAAACTGGATACTAAAAAAATTAAAATTCAAAATTGGAAAATTATGAATTGATGAATTTTTGAGTTCACGTCGATAACGAAATGTTTTTAAACTTCAACAAAATAACTTATCCTTACGGGTTATATTTTAGTTAAATAGATTTATATTTGAGTAAAAAATGCTTTGAATTGCTTTAATTGGTATGGAAATCAACATATTAAGTCCAAATAGCTCTGAGTTTTGTAAATAATTTTTTATACGGGTTTTAAAACTTTAAAAGCATTTTTCTCAGCTTTGGTTTTTTTGGCACTATAAGGTATTCAAAATACTAAGGCTTTTTATGTATCACCGAAAAAGTTTCCAAACTTTTTACACTTTTTTTTATATATCTTTAGAATAAAACTGTGTATGGATTTACATCTAAGTGCTATATTTATTTTTTTAGAAATAGTTAAATATAAACATTTTTATTTTCGGTGGTTTTTGTATCATTTTAGCTTTAAAAAATTGTATAAAATTAACTATGTTTTTATTTAAAAATCCATACACAGTTTTGTTAAGTATATTTAAACTAAAGTTGAGAAAAAAATTTGAAGCAAAAAAATAAAAATTGAAAGAGTAGTAACATTTTAAAAAAATTCACAAAACAATTTGTAAAAATTGATTTTTTTAAAAAAATTGCTCATTTGACAAGATTTTTTCTTCTAAAATCAACTTATTGCTTACAAAACAATAGACAAACAACAATATTTTAATTCTAATATTAAAATTGAAGAAAATTTTAAAAATGGTAATGCGTCCCCTTAAGTTGTTTTCATGTGCAACTCAATTAATTAAAATTACGATTTACGGCGAGTGCTCTCGCACTCATAGTCAACAAAACAATATTTTTTTACCTGTGGCACTCTTGCCTCCGGTATGCGACATTGTGAAATTTTGCAATCTTCTCCTGTCATTACTACAACGAATTTTTTAATGTTGGAAAAAGTTCTAGTTTGGATTTTTAAACATTATTATTATTTCAATAACGACATTATTCTTTAAATAACGGCATTATTCTTTAAATAACGGCATTGTTCTTTAAATAACGGCATTATTCTTTAAATAACGGCATTATTCTTTAAATAACGCCATAACTACACTTAAAATTTACTGAAAATTTATACTGACTTACCTAACATTTTCAAGTCTAATACTTTGTGGTGCTGTTGGGTGTGATGAGAAGGAAAACACATTTATTAAAATAATAAATATTTAAAACAGGAAACAGCGAAGTAAAACAAAATAAAAGATGTCGTAAAAAATTGTTCCAAAGATATTAATTTGTGATTCAATTTTATCTCTTGATCTCGCACAGTTGCCACAACTTACAACTAAAAGTGTACAAAATTTAGAAATGTGAAATTAATTCAGAGCGAAAGAACCAGAAAAAATATCACTGCTCGCGCGATCGTGTTCATTCTCGTTTCATTGAAAAATATCGTCTGTCCCAAATTTTCGGAAATCGTTTTCATTGCGCAAAGAATAAAAATAAGACTCGAAATAAATGACGTATCAGAAATGAAATTCCATAAAAAAAAAAAAAAAATTGAAGAATAATTACTTTTTCAGCAGTACTGGTAAAGCAATCGAATTAATCGTAATATTCAATAGACATTCCAATTTTTCCAAAACTACCAAATTATGGTTGATTTAAGTATACTTACTCAGGTGTTTTAGCATGACACTCGTCTAAATATAATAATAAATAAATGTTTAATATTGCATTCACTAAATTAATAGATATTGTATAAAATAAAATACAATGCAATCAAATATCTGGAATACAATTCATGTGATGCCTACACAAACACACAAACACAAAATCGAGCATAGAACAGAAAGACGGACAGACAGACTTTCGCAACCAATTCCACTCACTAAATCAAGATAAGTACTCTCTGTATGCAAATTTCCATGAAAATATCTTAAACCGCGTGGACGTGTATAGGGCACAACATACAGACAGACAGACAGACAGACAGACAGACAGACACCAAACGAGAAAAAGGCGGATTCGGCATCAGAAGGGTCCAAAACGGATAGAAAACTTGAAATGCGTCGAAAATATTGAATGTACAAACAAACACTCCATTCTTATTTATATAGATTTAATTGTTGTTTCTCTATAAAAAAAATTATACAATTCTGCAGAGAACGAAAAAAATCTATGATTAAAAAAAATGCAAAAGAAAGGAAGACTCAAATACAGTGAGATATCTGATAAAACAAAACACTTGATTTGAAACAGGTTCCAAGCGCTGAAGAGGTCTTGAAACTGAACTCTGATAACATATATCAACTGCGCATATCAGCTAGCTTCACTGAGAGACCGTGCTAAGGGGATTTATGGGTAGAGTTAGGCATTTCTATTGCGCCTGACAAATACCCTTGTCCCAAGAGATACATCATCCACGGAACTCCAAGGCGATTGAGTATCAAGATCACTGAAAAGAATAGCGCATAAAATCGCGACGATAGGGGGGGGGAACAAAGTTGAAATTGGTAGGTATTTTAATTAACGTCGCACTGGAGCATCAAAACGGGCTATTGGCGACTATTCGGTATTACCCCCCCCCACCCCCGGAGGAAAAAATCAGAGGACAGCACCTTGTTATTTTGAACCCCGGTCGGATGACGCAGCAACATCTCAGCTGTTACATCATTCTCCAATCGTCCACACCACAAAAACGTGAGGACATTTGAGGTCACGACAGATTTAACGTGCACCAGCCCTCTTTGTACACGATAGTCTGTGGTTGGATTCGAACTCCGGTCACTAGTCCGTAACTCATCCAACCAGGCATCCCGCGTTCCCAGTAGAAATATAAATAAACGTTGACATTCTGCTTTCTTGATTCAGACATACACTTTTATTGAACAGGATATTCTATGACTTTTGCAATGAACCTGAAATGGAGCTTTCTTCTGAAGTCAATGGGGTTGCGATATTCTGCGGCGGCGGCGCCCTTTCACGGGACTCTTAAAATAGGCGAGCATCTAAATTACACGTTGTGCGTTACTTTAAGTACACGGCGGGAGTTTGGCACTTCAAACAAGTCTCTACAGCAACATTTTATTTTGTTTATTAATGGAACAAAAAGGCGCCAAGACTTTTTCCTAAAGGCCGGCCTCAGCACAATTGGTCTTTACGTCGAAAATGCTCCACATTTGAGCGTTATTCAGCGTTTGTCATCTACACTACCCTACAATAATGGACCGGACGCCAGCTGATTTGCAAAAAATCCGACCACTTGTTTGGGGTGTTTTTCGCGGTTTGCCCTGGGACCGTGGCATGTTTTTCCTGGTCAATTGAAAGCCGACGTCTACGTGAACATTTTAGACTATCAGGTTCTTCCTACGCTCAGGCAATTTTATGGAATGGACGAATGTTACTTCCAGAACGACGACGCTCCGTGTCATGTTGCAGTCTCTGTCAAGCAGTGGTATCGAGATATGGATGTAAGACGTATTCCCTGGCCTGCTCGGACACTCCCGACTTAAACCCCATAGAACATGTGAGGGACGCGTTAGAGCGACGCTTACGGACCAGGGAACCACGTCCGAAATCTACAGTTGAGCTGGCGACATTCTTGCAGCAGGAATGGACACCACCCGATTTGAAACAGATAGGGTACCTACACCTCATTTGAAAGGTAACGGGTTTATAAATATTATTTTGATTTAATATTCTGAGTGGGAGGAGGAATGCTCCAAATGGGACATACGGTCCATAAAAACTAAAAGAAATTAATTTTTGCTTTGTGAAAAATGCCTTTACCTTAGGTGATGGGTCTCCCACATGTTAGGGGCTGTCTTGGCTCAGTGGATTTGCCTACTGCGCTAGCAATACGCGAGTTGTGAGCGGCGCAGAGACGATTCATCCCTGGGTGTGTTTCTCTCTTCTGAGTCAAACTCTCCTTTTGTGGGCATGTCCATCACTAGACGTTCAATGTCTTGTGTTTAGAGGCAGCACGGCCACCCGTGGACATAGAAACCCAACCAACATTCCACGTTTGCCAGAATCTTTTTGACCCCAGCGACCTTTAAAAGTCTTGTCTTAGGTAAAGATTCACTTCCACTGAGATATAGGCAGAGTTTCGCTAGTATTTTCATTCGAGGCTTGTATTGAACCTCCTTTGTGATTTGGACTCATCATTTCAACGTACACTCAAGTAAGAGCTAAAATCTTATCCTTTGATTTAACTTTTTGACTACGGCTAGATATAACAGACGCAATTCTTATAACTTTCAAGTTACAACTGCTGTTTTGGACGTTGGTCTAAATTCTTCCTTTGAGCGATCAAGGTACAACTGCTGCACTGGCCGTAGTCTAAAGGTTTTTTAAAGCTATTCCCTTCCTTTACTTATCACAAACACGCATTTCTGTAACTAGATTTGACCTTGAAGGCACTCGAAAGTCAAAGCCGATTGAAAAACAAATTAATTCACTGTCACGCTCTCCGCTACAGGAAAAGTTTGAAATTTTGATGTTCCACTATAGCACGCACATTCCTGGTTTACATTATTACTGAGTTTTAAGCTAAGACAGAAAAAACTATCAGACAACTGCTTATTAAGTGAGTAGCTTTCTGCAACTAAACTCAGCATAAAGGTTGGAGATCAGCATTGTACTCGTGGTCACAGTAGCCCCACCACAGAAACTCTATATTTAATTTAATTTACTATTTTGGTATCTCTCTTTGACTGGAAACAAAAACTTATTTTCAATTTTAAACTGTGGAAGGAGATACATTTACTCAGTAAATATTTGTATCAAGAAAATTTGTATCGTACAGTTTGCACTACAACACTAATTTCTGTCATACGTAAGTGTGCACAAAAACTGAGGAAAAACAAAATATTGAATCAAGAATTTGCATCGGTAATGAGAATACATGTAAGTCGTGTCGGCTACACTTAAAAATAGTATAAAATCTAACTCTCTTCGACTGACAATTTAACCCTGGAGCAGACCTAATGTATATTTCAGAAAGAGTCCTTTCATCGCTGAAGGGGTCTGACACTCTTGATGGCTCTCTCATTCATTCTCGAAGGTGTCTTCTCCTGACTGACACGCAATAACTCCGGAGAAGGGTCTATTTCACGACGTCAAATCAGACACAAAAAAAGCTCTGCCCACGCCGTGGATTCATCAGACCGTGTCGAATTTGAAGAATAAACAACCTGGGACCCGGTGCCAGGAGCGACCCCGTCTTTGGAAACGTCATTATCTCCTGGATGGCAATCTTAAATTTCCATCTTGCACCTCCTGACTCACGCGTTGCGAAAGACTTGAGGTGTCCAAAGTGGCGATGATCCTTAAAGTGATTTCAGAACATCGAAGGTAGCCCAGTTGGGGAAGAGAAACGAATCAGCAACGACTTCGGAACTAGGTCCAGTCAAAGACCGTCGTGTTTATGGGAGCCAGTGTATGTTAAATCTGTCGTAGCCTCAAATGTCCTTAGGGTAGAGAGGTTTGGAGAATGGGGTGCCAGCAGTGCAGATGTTCTCGTCATCTGACCGTAGTTCAAATTGCGAAGCGTTGTCCACGGATCTTTCCCTTTGTGATTAATCCCGGACCGTCACCACTAGCCCGCTGTTTTGCTCCAGTGCAACCTTAATTCAAAAACTTTCCTACCCGCCGGTGAACCCCATCTGGTTTAGGTGTGTACGGGCTTCATCGACCCGAAGCACTGCAGCGATCTTTTCTCCTCCCATGGGGCTTATACTGTCTTCAGTAAGCACGGATGGCTTAATCCCAGGATACCCAAGCGATCTTTTTTGCTTTCATTACTCCCCAATCCCTCTTTTTCCCTTTCACGACATTTCGCGCGACTTGGATCCCTGCGCCTTAAAATCTAAAAACAACCAACACAAGAGGTTAGTTAGTTGCTTTTGGTTTTATGGTGCGCCTCATATTTGGCCAGGCTGTGCCAAACACAGGACAATGTCAAGTTATCGTGGAAAGGACAGATATAAAGATTGCTTTGGCATCGTGGGGGTCCCGTGTTTACCAGAGGCCAGTAAACCCCACACCAATCCAAGAGGACTCAGCCATCGTTTCATGTCGTTGACCTGAAGCACATGCGAGAATTTTCTATTTCCCGACTCGCAAGAGCCTTTCGCTAAGCGATCGTTTTGCAAGATGGAGGCTTCGCGGTTTTCCTGCTTGTCGAGGAAAAACCAAACTCACGCGTAACTATGGTGCAATAAAGACACTTAGGGAACTTGGGACTGAGTGTTTGTCGTGCAGCAAAGTGCATTTAGTGGCAATGAAAACATTCATTCGATACGCTGACGATCCATGCAATTGCTATGTTTGTTTTGAGTGTGTAGCACACGATCTCGAAATTCCGGTTGGTCGGGCCGCGGGGGCCCGGTTAGAAGATTAATAGACTAGCAATAGGAGGGTTACTAGTTCGAATCTCCAACCAAATACCATAGTGAACAAAGGGGCACGTTAAATGTAACGTGACCTCAAATGCCCTCACGTTTGCATGGTGTGGAAGTTTGGAGAGTGGGGTGCTAGCTCAGATGTTGACCACATTCATCTGACCGTGGTTCAAAATGACGTGGGGTTTTCATCGGATCTTTCCCTTCGGGGGGTTGATCCCGGAACGTCGCCAATAGCTCGTTGTGTTGCTAAAGTGCAACATTATTTAACTGCCTACCTACACAATCGTTCATGACAATTCCATTCATTAGAAGCAGACTTAACACAATAAGTCATTCAACCGGTGGCCTGTGGTTTGATTAGGAATCAGGGTGTCAGGGTTTAGGATAGGCAACAGGTTGCGAAGTTAAGCTTTTTCCAAAAATCTTATTATTTAATGATACGAGGAATATGATACTCAATCTATTTCTATTAACAACAAAGATTCTTTCGAAAAAGTCCTCCTTTTAAGTCATTGACTCGATAACTCGGGAAATTTATTATGTTGACTTTCATATGAGCGCGAACTTGGTGATAATTTAATGTTCATAGTTCGGCGTAAAAATATACTACGAAATAAGCACACCTTTTCAAAAATACGAGAGTTGCGGTTTTTCTGTTTGCAAAGGTTAAATGTCAAAAACTGTAATGTGATAAAATTTCATTATGGTGGGTTTAGCAAGAGTCCCGTTGTGTTCAGACTGGCACTGAATACTATTACTTCCCTTGTTCTCGATGAAAATGTCATGTAGACCCACGGATTAAAAAGTATACTGAAAGCATCCTGTTCAAGCCCACTATATCTGCCGTCAGAACCTTTCTTAACCCTCGCCTGAGGGTCTCGAAATTTTCGAGTATTGTAATATTGCTTTGAACCCACAACACATCCGATGACTTAATAACCACATTTATTTGTTGAAAGAACCAATGGTTACCTTCAACCTTTATAAAGGTAATTTGGTCATTTTTAATTAACGTCGTACTAGAGCAACACAACGGGCTATTGACGACGGTTCGGGATCCATCCCCCGAGCGAAAGGACAACAACACGTCACTTTGAACCACGCTCAGATGAAGAGACAAAGCCTGAGGTGGCACCCCACTCTCCAAACTTCCAACACCAAACCAAGACTTTCGACCAAGACAGATTTAAGGTGCAACAGCCACCTCTATACCATACGCTTACAAACATCCAAGCACTGGCCCGGATTCGAAGCATGTACCTTCCGATCCAGAGGCTAACACCTTCACCACCAGACCTGTTGGTCGGCAACCTTAAGAAAGATTATATTAATCCTCTTTCTTTAGAATAGAACGATTCAGGAAAATTATATTAGTCCATTCTGTGGAATAGAATCCGTTGAAAAGATTCCATTAGGCCCGGTGCACACATACGGTTTTTCAACATGCGGCGCAGCTGCTGCACTGAGGCCCAACTCTGCACACATAACCGTGAAATGATGCAAGTACTCATTTCGCGCCATTTACGACAAATATTCTATGGAAGAAAAGGTGTTTATTTCGCTTACTTGGAGTAAGAAAAGTATTTTTTGAAACAAAATAGACGTTACTGGATACAACCATTTATTAATTATTATTTACATTCGATTTATATATAAAACAAGGCACTTGAGACCGGAGAAGCGTGTGCTGCGAGCTGCGGGACCGTGGAGAACTGCGGTACAAATTGCACGCAAGTTAGTCGTGCGTCGCCGCAACGGCGTCGGAGGCATGTGTGCACTACTTCATTGGATCTAATGTATATCAGACCGCACTTGCGTTGCCGCACGTTAAAAAACCGGATGTGTGCACCGGGCTTTAGCCACTCAGTAGAACAGAATACTTCGAAAAGATTTTATAAGCCCACATTCTGTGAAATAGAATCCTTCGAAAAGATTCGATTTCATTCTGTTTCTTTAGAATTAGGGTTTAGCCCCAGAAGTCTCGTTTATCAAGAGTTATCCTAAACTTGTGTAAGTCCGTTTTTAATTATTCAATTTTTTACAAAAGCGACCGTAGCGCGACAAATAAATCCTAAAAAATTGGAATATTAAAAAAACACTTGTGTGCCTCGCAGGCGTGAATAGGAAGGATTTTCTTTCACAAATATATAAAACAGCACTTAGAATTATTTAAAAAGTTATTGCCACCTATGTTGCTTAACTCTTGTAGTTTTAAGTAATAAAATAAATTCGAAAATTAAATGCATAATTTCTGCCACTGTGTTACAAAAATATGCTTTTCTCGACCCACGTGTATCGCAATTTTTTCTTGTCCTCCAAAATGCGCAAAAATACAACATATAGAGATTACTATGAGTAACTGTTATTAGTTCTATGTTTATTTTTAAAAAAGAGCCTAGATAGGCACGGGCGAACCTACGAAGGGGGCTATAGGGTCTAAACCCCTCCCAGATCGTAAAAGCAAAAAATAATCATTATTTAATGCAGTAATTGATAGTGCTTTCATATCCCCCCCCCTCCTTGCAGTCAAATAACATTCATTGCCCTCTCAGTCCATTTACAAAAGTGATTCATTTCTCGTTTACTGGAGTTGGATAAAATAATTGCAAATTTTGATATTTTATTGAGACGTTGGCTCCTTTACTCCTGAATACAGCCCCTATTCGTCTTGTAATCACTTTAAAATGAGTCTCTGTGTCACACACACCAAAACTAGTTTCTAGGCAACATATTCTTCTACTAGTCTATCAGTCAAAGAAATTTAAAGTCTAAAATTACCCCTAAATACAAAGCTTATGATAAAAATGCAGACCTTCAGATGCATATCCTAGGTACGCCTCTGTCGGATAGGAATCGATAACTTTTGTCCAAAATCGAATAATATAGATTTGTAATAACCTAAATCTTCAATTCTTATTTACAAGATAATGGAAACGATATTAGCGTTGAATGATACGTACCGTCACATGTGCTCAGCAGCGAGATTCCACCTCTGCTGCATGTCAACGAACATGACGAGGACTGTCGAGGGACGCTCGAGTTCCCACGATGATTCCCGCTACCCAGATATCAATTTCACCTCGTTTGGGGGAAATCGCTGCTCGCACACACTGACCACACAGATGCTTTGTACGGTCTACTGACTCCACTTTCGTCGTGTGAATGCCCTCTCGGCTAAAACCGTTACTTCTGGACGTGTACCGCAACTCGGTGGTCCGACACTGCAATGGACAGCAACGACGGATCGAGGCCTTAGACGCAAGAAACTTAAAACCTCAAGGTAGTTGTCGGGGCGAGGTTGCGCGGTTGGAAGCGTAACGGACTAGCAACCGGAGGATTGTGAGTTCGAATCCAATCAAAAGTTCAAAGGGGGATGGTACACCTTAAATCTGTCGTAGCCTCAAATATCCTCACCTTGGTGCCGACCCACCGGTCTGGTGGGTAATGTCTTAGGCTCTAGATCGGAAGGTTCCTGGTCCGAATCCGGGTCAGGGCATGGATGTTTGTAAGCGTAGGGTGTAGAGGCTCCTGGTGCACCTTAAATCGGTCGTCACCGAAAGTCCTCACGTTGGGTGGGTGTGGAAGTTTGGAGAGTGGGGTGCCAGCTCGGGTATTGCCTCGTCATTTGACCGGGGTTCAAAATGACGTGGTGTGATCGGATCTCTTCTTTGGGGTTTGATCCCGGACCGTCGTCAATAGCCCGTTGTGTTGCTCCAGTACAACGTTAATCAAATACATACCTACCTGGTAGTTGTTATTAGCAACACTGACCAGATCTTTCTAATAGTAATTTAATTAATTAACGGATAAGCAACACAACGGGATATTGGCAATAATCCTGGATCCAACCTCCAAAGGAAAGATCGGAGGACAACATCACGTCACTTTGAACAGCGGTCAGATGACAACACTCGATCTTGAACTCGTCGTCACACAAAAAAAAATCGGCAATATCTTGATGAGGAGGTAAGACGACGTTTGCAGAATTGGTACGAGATAGTACTCGGGGGGGGGGGGGGGTATCAAAGCGCCACCCTGTGCAACCATTAATCGAGTAATAAGAAAGGTATTCGATTTTTTGCAAATCAGGAAAGTTATCAGTGAGCAAACAGATAATACAGTGATTTCAAGGGTTAAAAGTACTCCAGGGATAGTCTTGTTTGGAGAGGGACGCTTGTCAACACGATAGTGCCGAGACAATCATAGTGGAACTGAAGTACGCGACTGACACATTTCCGTTGAAATTCACAACATTACGCAACAGCCAGAATGCTCTCCAGCTGTTTTCACTTGACAAAAAAATATTCTTGCATTATTATGCTTAAATCATTTTAGGGAGAAGAAAGTACTATTGTACAAATTATTAATTATCTAATTGAGATATAATTAGAAAATTAGCATGTTTTTTCAAGAGTGATACCTCAAATTCTAATTTATCGAGAAAGACGATTCCTATTGGAAATTACTCCAAATATTATTTTTCATATTTTGAACCTCCATTAAGTTGTTAGAAGAAATAGTTTTTTTTTTTACAATTTTTTAATCAAAGAAACGTAAAAAATCAACATTTTTTCAGAAATTACGACAGTTAAAAATTAATTAAAAATCCATTTCTTGACTATATACTCTGATGTTCACAACATCCACTGTATTATAAATATTATAATGTTTTAAAAATAGTTATAAAAGAGGTGAATTCATTGTGGAGTTATCACGTTTTGAACAAAGAATCCTTGTGCAAAAACGCAGTTCTTCAGAAGTGGAATTTAAAGCTTTGGAAACGCGTCTGTCTACATGCTGACAGTACCCAATGAAAACCATTGTAAATAAAAAAAAATATTTCGAATATTTGCAAGATCATAACATCGTTTGAAAGCTAAAAAATTCTAAAATTTATTGAATTAATAAAAAAATTTATATTCTAGTCCATTTTCGTGTGATTTCTAGTGTATACATTCACCTTAACACAGCCGAAATTTTTTGGATTTGTGAAGCGGCTTTTTCAAATAGAATGACGAAATTTCAAGTGACGAATGTTGCAGCAGATGAGAACACCTCAATTGTCTGCTACTTCAGAGTCTAGTTCAAGTAATGGCTTCCCTTCTTAACCCCTCAGCGGCACAACAACAGGTGTGCACGGGCTTCACGAACCCGAGGCACCCGAGGTAATGATAAGAGCTCGGATCGATATGCAAAAATGTGACCTGAAATATGTATTTCAAAATCCAAAAATGTGCACTAAAACCCCAAAATATGCGAAATTGCAACAATACAAAAATTTCATTCATACAGGAAAGGATAGTGAGGAAGATAAATTGAATTTGAACCACACTTTCATTCAATTATTTCACAATTTTATTTTTTAGCGCAGATAAAAATAAGTAAAAAATATACAAAGCAACCAAATGATTGGTGATTGTTGTCTTCACTCTAAAAATGGGGGAAAAAACTGGTCTTGAACCACAGACCTTTTGAGCTGCTTATCATTGTGCTATCACCTTGGCAATGCCACTTTCCTTGGATTCCACGTATTCTGTCTAAACGTGCAGTGGGGAGTATAGAGGTCAAACCTCAGAAACTGGCTTTAACTGTTACCTTGATTGACACTCTCCACTTTTGACGTCATGAAAAAAGTTCAGGCGCTCTTCCGTGGTTTCCATAGAAACCCGCTCTCATGCGAAAATGGTTCCAAATTAACATACTCAAAAGTTAAATGTCTGTGAAAACGGGACATTTCAGCTAAACTGAATTTTATATTAGGAGAAATGGTGATTCCATGTGTGCGTGAAATACACGTAAACACAGATTTTATTAGTGAATTTAAATTACGATATGTAGAAAAACCTGTTAGGCAAGGGATTTCCAAGAGCCATAGTACGCCGCCATCACTTTTTTGCGTTTGTGTCAAAGGAAGCTTAAGATAATATTTGATTCTTTCCCTTGAAATATTCTCGGTCATCACGCATTTGCATATTTTAAGCTGTATGTTTCGGTCTATGTAGTCCTGGTGTAGCAAAAAGTAACAGTAGTCTCAAATCCAAACCATTTTACATATCGTCAGCTTAGAGCAGAAACTCATTCACCGCAATTCCATTAAGAATTTTGTGCTACACCAGAAGTCTGTTTATATAATGAATACATTGTCACATTGTAATCTGCTGGACAAAAAATCCAACGCTTCAAATGTTTAGAATTTTTATTTCTGATCTTAAAATGTGAGTTTGTTGAAGCTTCTTTTTTTTTTGTCGGGTTTCTACTCTAAGCTGACGATATGTAACATGCATCTATTACGATGTGTATACATCTATTACAATATCCTATAAGTACAACAGGCCACGGTAGTTCGGTTGGAAGGGTTGCAGATTAGTAACCGTTGTGTTGCGAGTTCGAAACTATGTCCAAAGATACACCGTCGTGTACAAGGGGGAGGGGGTGGGTGTACGTTGAATCTGTCATGGCCTCCAATGTGCTCACGTTGGTGTGGTGTGGTAATATAGAGAGTTGGGTAAGAGCTCAGGTGTTGCTTCATCTGTCTTATCTACCTACCTTATGAAACCATTATTGATTTTAGATAGTTTATAAATAATCATTTATGAGTATCCTTCGAGGAAAGAAATTCCAAAGGTTATTCCCGGTTGCATCAGAGCCACGATCGCATCCAAACTGACACAATTGCCGTTTCCCACTAATAACTACAAGCGTCATACCCACGCGTCAATTCTCTGATTGATGTCGTAACTCTGCATTCCGAATTCACAAAACTTAGGTAAACACGACTGCTTTCTGCCCGTCTCGTTTCGAAATAATCTATTATTCATTTTCATGCAAGCGGATGCGAGTTTTAAAACGTTTGAGGCAACAGATTTGAGATTGGATTTCCGTGTCAATTATTTCCAAACAGTGGAAAGCCACAGCTGCTTTCTTGAACAAAGTACACGTTACAAATTAATAAATTGGAAAGTTGAACATTCTCAAGACGAACTTCGTTTAGGAAGACTGTTAGTTAATTAACTAATTCGACTCGTAGATAATAAACCAGGAAATGAAGATTATGAATTTCAAGCATGTGGCAGACATTACCAAAGGCGTTTCTTCGGATATGGAATATTATTAAGTCGGGCTATTTCATCGTTCTCTTTTCGGAATTAAAACATAATTTCTTTTGTATTTCTAATCGGGTAAAAACAGTGAATTCACTCTGCCAAAAAGTAGGGCCACGGTTGTAACCGACCAGCGACGGAAGCGTTGGGAGTTTGAATCCAACCAAAGACCGTAATGTACAAAGAGGGCTGGTGCACGTTAAATCTCCCGTGGCCTCAAATGTCTTCACGTTGCCGTGGTGTGGAAGTTTGGAGAGTGATGTACCAGCTCAGGTGTTGCCTCGTCATCTGACCGTGGTTCGAAATTACGTGGTGTTGTTCTCGGATCTTTCCCTTGGGATTGATTCCGGACCATCGTTTGATGCTCCAGTACGACGTTAATTAAATACAACTACAACTGCCAACAAGTATTTCATGGTCTAGATTCGCTGACGGGGAACTAAGATACATTTTCTTATTAATTCCTTGAGGGATTGTTGTGTTGCTCTAGTACGACGTTAACTAAAATTACCAAATTACCATTACCTTATTTATTAATTTTTACATTGGTGGCTATGTTCTCCTCGGATTAAACTATAACTATGTGATTCGTAGTTAATTATCGGTACACTGGAGCAACACAACGGGTTATTGGCGACGGTACAGGATCCATTCCGATGGGAAAGTTCCAAGGACAATGTCTCAATTTTGAAGCACGGTCAGATTACGAGATCGACATTTGAGCTGGCACCCCACTCTCCAAACTTCCACACCACGCCAACGTGAGAACACTTAGTACCCGGCAGATCTAACGTGTACGACGGTCTTTGACTGGACCTAGTTTTGAACTCGCGACTTTCCGGTTGCGAATCCGTTGTTCTTCCAACTGGACAACCGTGGCTCTCAGACAACCTGGAAAGAACTTCGGATGAGGATGTATAAAATAAAAGTCTGTGGATTCTTTTTTGCTTTTGATAAATTCTGTTCGAATTGAAGAGAATTGATTTTGGATTTGTAACAGATCGTGGGAACACTGAAACTTCGGACTGCTGAAAATTACTTCATGGTTTAAAGTCGCTTAATTTTGGATTACGATGTACTATGACATCGTAAATTAATGCTTGTACTTGGCTGTGTTTTCCACGGATTAAAGCCGACCAACCGGTATAGTGGTTATGGTGTTAGCCTCTAGATAGGAAGGTTCCTGGTTCGAATCCGGGTCCGGGCATGGATGTTTAAACGTATGGTGTAGAGGCGGCTGGTGCACCTTAAATCTGTCGTGGCCGAAAGTCCTCACGTTGGGTTGGCGTGGAAGTTTGGAGAGTGGGGTGCCAGCTCAGGTGTTGCTTCGTCACCTGACCGTGGTTCAAAATTACGAGGTGTTGTCCTCGGATCTTTCCCTTAAGGGACTGATCCCGGACCGTCGTCAATAGCCCGTTGTGTTGCTCTAGTACGACGTTAACTAAAAAAAATTACAAAAAAAATTATCAACGGATTAAACAATCGACCGATGGTCTAGTGGTTAAGGTGTTAGCCTCTAGATCGGAAGGTTCCTGGTTCGAATTCGGGTCAGGGCATGGATGTTTAAACGTATAGTATAGAGGCGGCTGGTGCACCTTAAATCTCTCGTGGCCGAAAGTCCTGACGTTGGGGGGGGGGTGAAAGTTTGAAGAGTGGGGTGCCAGCTCATGTGTTGCCTCGTCATCTGACAGTGGTTCAAAATGGCGTGGTGTTGTACTCGGATCTTTCCCTCAGGGGATTGATCCCGGACCGTCGTCAATAGCCCGTTGTGCTGCTCTAGCACGACGTTAATTAAAATTTATCAAATTACCCATGGATTAAACATTTCCTATGAAAAAAGAATGATTACGGTGTCCGATGCTAAGATATTTCTCAAGTGGAAACGAAGAAATACTAAAGAAGCAAAAGCATTTTCTATTTCATGTGTATTGTATCAGCTAGCAACAAAAAGTTTTAGCTTAGTGGAAAAATGTTCTAATACAAGAAAACAATTATTGGGAGAGTTTGTTTTGAGATTAAGTTTTGGTTTTCCAATGGTCACTTGGCCAAGCTGCGCCAAACACAACTTTCAATTGTGAATAGGAATTGTGCAATTGCCATCTCTAGAACAGAAGGAGATCACTAGGGTTCGAAAAACTTTTATTGGGAAATTGGATTCGAATTCCTGATTCGAAACCATTAGCAAGTATAAGCTTTTTCTATTTTTTAGAACTTATGTAAAATTTACAATAGTTGTCTTGATAACTGCAAAGGAAAATTGATAACGTTTAGAAAACTTAATAAAAAGGTAACTAGTAGTACTGAAAACTTCGAAAAACCCTTTTATGTATCAAATTAAAAACTGAATAATTTAAGTCTTTCTCAACATCTAAACGTTATGCTGGTTGATAATTTATTGACACAATAAATTATCAACTAGAATGTAAAAATTAAATTTCATTAAAAATTTAACTTTTAGTCAACATACAAACTTTTCCAGGAAGGTTTTAAACAATATTTTTAAACGCCCTATTACTTGAATCGGAATTGTGTAATTGCCTTCTCTAGAACAGAAATCTTTGTTAGGTCAATTCACTACGGCAAAAATGCTGTCGCAATCAAAGAAGCTAAATTGACCACTTTGGAACCGAATGGCAACCGTTTGAAGATAACCGCTCCTGTTTACATAGCTTACCACTGGAATTCATTTTCTCCTGACTCCGAACTGACAGATTTCGAAAGATTAAAATATGGAATTTCCCCATTAGAGAATGTTTGTTTGTCCACCTGTTGTATACGAGAGGACTTGAGGTTTCTTGCCAAACACACTCACCATCTGTGGTTCTCCACCGCCTTCCCGAAAGTTCACTGCTTTTGGGTCAAATCCGGCTTGCGCAGACAAATGTCCAGAAAGCAGGAATTTATGAACCTTGAGGAATTTCATTCTGAACAACAGTTCCGGATCTAAAGTTCTTAGAAAGAAAACCGATTGTTCTGTTGCGGTCTCTTTTAGTGTTTTGGTGTATTGGTTTATATTACATTATATACATAGAAAGGAACGTAAAACAGGGGTGAGTATATGGTAGCGAAAATTTTGTTTCATGACTAAGAGACTGCGAGGTAGGTTGTTGATTAACGTCGCTCTGTAGCAACACAAAGGACTTGGCGACGGTCTGGGATCAATCCTCTCGGTAAAGATCCGAGGACAGCACCACGTCATTTTGAACCACGGTCAGATGACGAGGTCATACCCGAGCTGGCATCCCACTCTCCAAATTTCCACGCCACGCCAAAGTGATGACATTGGAGGCCACGACAGATTGAACGTGCACCAGGCCCCTTTGTACACGACGGTTATATGGATTTGAACTAGCAACCCCCCCTCCCCCCGGTTGCTAATGAGTTACTTTTCCAACCGGGCTACCACGACCGTCTATGGAGAGGAGCTTCAAAAAGTGTACCCAACATGGCGACTGCTCTGAAAATCGATTGGGTCGGCCGATTGAGTACCTTATCGCCTTGTTTGGTGATATAACATAGTATTGCATTGCTGGTGTGTGAATACGTATTTCTATAGAGCGGCGACCCAAGTGGTTAGATCGCCAAAATCTACTACTGTCAAATGATCCATCAATGAACGATCAGATGCTGAATGAACAGATGGGCGTCTTCTCCCTTCCCGTGGACCAATGAGAAGATGAATGTTAGGTTCCACCCAATAGACGGAAGCAGTCTATAAAACTTCGGTTTCCAAAGAAAGCGTAGCCGTGATCTAGCGGCCGTGATGTAGCTGTGGGTGACGTCACTTACATGTTGTTTATACTAACAGATGGTGTTGGTTTCCTAGAGAGCGTAGTTTATGAGCGTTGCGTTACGAAAATGATCGGAGCCGCCATTTCCATGACTGTCGTCATAGCGGTCTCAAACAGTTGGGGAACGTTTTTTCTCTTGTAGCGGCAAGATTTCATTTCCTGCGCCAAACGATTCGAGCGGAGAGGAGCAAAACAAACAAACATTTTTGACTGCCATTGATTAGCTCGTTTTTGTAAAATCGGGATCGTTCAACACAGAATAAAAATTTCAACGGATTTGAAATCTGCGGAAAATTTGACATAATGTGATTTCATGTGATTTTCTTCAAATAAGTAATTATTTAATACATAATTAACTAATCAAATAGTAAATAATTGAATAATAAAACCGTTTTTGGTATCGATCTGGCGCTGATTTGAAATCCGACGAAATTTTCACTCTCTCTTCAACGATCCCGAAGTTAGAAACTTTGGAAACGAGAATAAAAAAGCCACTTTGTTTTGTTTCTCGAATAAAATAAACTACGACAGCCGTCTGTGTTGCTCATTCTCCACCGTATTCTGTCCGTCTAAGTTGACACCTCTGGACTTTGTTTAGACGGCTGCCTAGTTATGCCCGCGGCTAAATGACGTATCACGGCTGTTAGATAATGGCTCCACTTTCTTTGGAAACCGAAGCTTAAAGGTCACGTGACTACTAGTTTTGGTCATAGGATCCTGGGTACATAAAAGGATTACCATTGCTCACTGCTTTAATGCACAATGCTTTAATTTTTTCCCGTTCCTTATAACTCTGACGTCATTGGAAAGGGGACAATCTCACCACACCCATACACAGCGTCCGAAATCATGGGTGGTCCTTCTGATCCGAAACCACTAAAAGTGCGATAGGACCATGAGATTCAAAATGTGGGTGGTCCGTGGGACCAGTAGCTATAATGAGAAAGCGAGTGCACGTGTTTTCTTTTAAAATAAGTTTCAAATCCCAAACCTTACTTCAGGCAAGATGTCAAAATTTCTTTCGGACACGTGATCGAGAATTTGGAAGTTCGTATCTGCGTATATTGGTGTCGTTTCTGGTGTCTGCCTCCAAATTGCAAACACAATAATCGGCGCCCGTCGAATAATTAAATAATTTTTTTACGAACTTTAGGTCCTAAAAAAAAATGAGCCGTGGAGCATTTTTTTTCAGTCACGTTATAGCTATCGGCGGGAGGGGGCGCACCTTCTTGCCCACGTGCTATATCACACTGTTCTTTTGCGATGGCCGAAGCGTACGATTTTTGAGAGTGGGGCAATTCGAATTCATCAGACACTTGAAGCTAATAAAAAATCCATCTACAATTTGACAGAATTTTCATTCGCCAAAGAAAAAATTTCGCTCGCCAATGGCGAGTAGAAATTTTGTGACCTGAATTAACAAGCTATAAAATAAATTTATTTATTATTTGAAGAGGGGACCAGTATATTTTCGTTTACACGGGTCCTTGGGACCAGTCAATTTTATTTTATTTTCTAACGCGATACACATCGCTTTAATCAGTGTTAAACAATAAGCTTATGAAAAAAATACAAACATTCTAATAATACATCCTATTTCAAACGTCGCGAGTGTATCGTGAGCGGAAAGAAAAACCAAAAATTCGCAACCGTGTTGTCGATGAAACGAAGCAAAGCTGCTTTTCAAGGAAAAAATAAAAGTTTCTTCTCTCACGAACTAACGAGAACCACCGGCTTTCTCGCAAGATCACGTTCACAGCGTCGTCAGTCAATCATGCGGATAACTCGAACGGGTCCTTTCCTTGGCCATTGCGCGATGTCATCAAGCGAACTTTAATACCTCATCAATGTCACACATGGAGCAAACCGCCCGTTGGGTTCCATTTTAAACGCGCCAAGAGAAAGGAGATTTTTTCCAAGAAAAAAACCCGTTTAATTGTAGATGTTGCTACTCGTTCGAATTATGCATACCAATTAGGTAAACAAATTGGGTCATTGGATACTTTTTGAAGGTAGGTAGTTGAATTATGTAACATCGCACCGAAGCAACACAACGAGCTATTGGAGACGGCTCGGGATCAATCCCGAAAGAAAGGTTCCGAGGACGATACCTCGTCATTTTGAACCACGATCAGACGACGAGCTCAACACCTGAGCTGGAAACACAATCAGGTGAGTTGGTAGTTATTTTAATTAAGGTACTACTGGTGCAACACAACGATCTATGGGCGACAGTCCGGGATTAACTCCGAATAGAAAGATCAGAGGATAACACCACCCGTCATTTTGAACCCCGGTCAGATAACGAGGTAACATTTGAGCTGGCACCTCACCCTTCACACTAAGCCAACACGAGGACATTTGAGGCCACGACGAGATATTTCGGCACTAGCAAAATCCATCAGATAGTTACCACCGTCCTAGTCCAAGCCATTCAGTGTGTCGCCATGTTATTTTGTACCACGGTCAAATGACGAGGCAACAGCTGAGGTGGCACCCCACTCTCCAAACTTCCACACCCACCCAACGCGAAGACTTTCGGCCTCGACAGATTTCAGGTGCACCAGCCGCCTCTACATCCTATGCTTACAAACATCCACGCCCTGACCTCGATTCGAACCAGGAACCTTCCGATCTAGAGGCCAACACCTCAACCACAAAACCGGTTTGTTGGCTTGATGGACGAGATATCGTCATTCGAAGAAAACTAACCAGATTTTGATCTTGACCCATAAAATTCGGCACTATTTTGATGACAAAGTATCTCGTCATTAGCGTCAGATCTTGACGGACGATATATATCGCCTCAAAACCACTGGGTGTGTTTAGCGAGTTTCTCTGTCGTATATTCGATCGAAATTTCTGGATAAAAATTGGCCAAAACCTTTCGCAATTCACGTAATTTTTTTCACGATCAGGGCATCCTCGAAAGGGGCTTCAAGACAAAAAAAAAGGGGGGGGGGGCAGGTCGCGTCCGGTCTAAGTATGTCAGTGTCGCGCGAGTGTCGGGAGGTTCCCACCGACTGAACTATCCGGTCCTCCTCCCAGGCTGGAATGCAGGTCCCACGCACTCGATCGTGTGAGGAATTCCCCTCGCGATTTATTGCTTTGGTTGACGGGAACTCCAAATGCGGCTCTGTTCCCGATGGCTCTCTCGATCCCTTCCGCGCTCAGTTGGTTTTGAAAATCATTTTTATTTTGGCCTGTTTCTTGTCAAACGTTTGTATCTGGTTCAGTGCATGGTCATTTGTTTGGTTTTGGGTTTGACGGCGCAAAAGCACGTGTTTGGCTAAGCTGAACCAAACACAAGACAGATCGTGACAAGTAATTGTGAAAAGAAAGGATGAAGAGAAGAGGTGGGTATTTTAATCGTTTGGGTTTGATGGTGGGCAGACGCTATGTTTGGCCATGCTGCGCCAAACACAAGATAAACAACATGAAGTAATGGATACAACGGGCACAACGGGCTATTGACGACGGTGCGGGATCAATCCCCCGAGGGAAAGATCCGATGACACCACCACGTCATTTGAACCACGGTCAGATGACGAGACAACACCTGAGCTGGCACCCCACTCTCCAAACTTCCACGGCCGTCCACCGTGAGGACTTTTGGCCACGACAGATTTAAGGTGCACCAGCCACCTCTACACCCTACGCTTACAAACATCCGTGCACTGACCTGGATTAGAACCAGGAACATTCCGATCTAGAGGCTAACACCTTGTCTCCACCAGAATTTTACGCTGATTTGAAATCCGTTGAAATTTTCTCTCTATCTTCAACGATCGCGAAGATAGAAACTTGAATTAGGGGAATATAAACATAATTTAAGGCTTAGGAAAAGCTGACCTTGGAAAACGCGTGTTAGAATACGCCTCATGTGAACGGGGCCTTACGTTTGGCGCAGTTTGGTCAAATATGATGTCTTAAAACCCCAAAACAATCAAACTCAAAATATATTTTCGTTGAAAAAAATACCCTCTGAAAAAATGAAAATCTAACGCAATCATATATTCGCAGACATAACACTGCTAAAACAGTAAAGAACTAGAATCAACTGTCTCCATAAACCCCGTGCGAACGGCTGCTGAAGTGAGGAGTCAACAAAATATGTCTAGCTGGTAGTCTAGTAATTTCTAATTAAGCACTTCCGATTCGTCATCCGACGAATCCTACTCGTACTGAAGGGATAAACGTGACTTGAATTGAAAATCTATCTACGCAGACTTTCGTACATTATAATCCGAAAATTGATGGGGCCTTCGGTGGAGGTATAGCGGATCAGTAAGAGACCGCCGTGAACGTGGGGGCTGGTGCAAGTTAAATTTGTCTTGACCTCAAATGTCCTCACGTTGGTGAGGCGCGGAAGTTTGGAGAGTGGGGTGCCAGCTGAGGTGTTGACCTCGTCATATGACCGTGGTTCAAAATGACAATGTGTTGCCCTCGGATCTTTCCCTTCTTTATGGATCCCAAACCGGCAATAGCACCAATCGTTGCACCAATGTTACATTAATTTACGCCACCTGCCTAAAATAAATTCATAAATTCTCTAAGGGACAACGAGTAGGTATTGGCCTACTAATTTATAGAAATGAAAAGTACTCCTTTAAAAAGATCTTTGTATTTAATTTCATTTATAGTTTATTAGAAACGGAACTAATATTGCTTAAGACACTTCTTAATGAGATAAATATTCATATTCCATCATATAATACATTAAAAAAATATTTTAAAAGAAACATTTTAAAAATCAATCCATTCTGATGGTGAAGATCTCACAAATAGTTTACCACCACGAAGAGTGGACATCTTTGACAGTTCTGTAGTATTTAAAAATTATATTTATCGACTTAACGAAATCTAAAATGAAATTTTTATTTCGTTTTGTGTGCCCTTTTCCTTGGTACTTTGTGTTTTGGACTACACTTCTTTTATTTTTTGTGAATTTTATACCGTGATGATGTATTTTTTTCAGTATGGCATCATCATAAATAGAAGCTAATCGGAAAGCATTCAAGTATGAACGAATTTATTTTTATCATTTATCTACCCAAATGCTTGAGAGTTTTTTTGTTGCAAATCGTCTTGAATTGAATCAATTCCACACAGGGTGCTTAAATTTTGGGACTCATGGACAATTATCTCTGGATTAAAACGGTACTGAGTATACGTTTTGACTGATAAGCAATATTTTTATTTCAAACGAAGTAATAGTGTTAGTCAAAGAAATTATTTCGAATGTTTAACATGGGATCTTCGAAGAGAATCATTAACTGTGTTGTCAAAACCGCGTTAGTGCATTTTACATTTAATTTGGTTTTAGCCGTCCTTAAAACAAGATGCATTTAAAACACTGTATACAAAATCAAGTAGAAACATTTCCAATTTAATTAAGAGAAAAATAGGAAATTTCCAAAACTTAACGAGCAATCTGGATAAGTAGAATTCTGGATACGTGGAGTTCCACAATGGTATCGGAATAAAATTTATGAAAAAGCATGGATTATGCTTCAGAAGTACGCATTATAATCATAACTATTTTATATTTTGACGAAAGTGGTTTAAGATTCATGAAATTAAACAGTACTTTACAAAATTATTGTCTGTAATATAAATTTAAAAAAATCACAAAAGTCTAGGGGGTTTTTCTGAAAAAATTGTAAAAAAAATTATTATTCTACATTTAACGCATAATCTATAATGTCGTAATCAGTATAATAATTATTATAATTTTTGACTTAAATTGTAATAGTTAGCTTTTAACTGTTATATAAATTTTTTTTTTGTCAGGTAAGGAATGTTTCTGATCTATGCCGACGATATTGGGAACTTTTACTCATCAGGTTCGAGTGGTTTTTTGGAAAGGGTACCTCGATGTCAAAAAAAAATATTATCTTGAAATACTATGATTTTCTTTTTAAAAATTTGGAGAGAGACAAAGGGAGAAGGTTTAAACACAAATGAAGTATCATTTGAAAGAATACTATCCAAATATCAAAAATTTCACACTCTCTATACGTTTGGAAACATGGGATTCCCTCCCTTTAATGCAGTTCAAATGTTCATTGGCGACATAGATGAAAATTAAAAATTAATTACGACAAAAATTGAAACTCTTACCTCGACTACTCTCTTCTTCGTTCTCTTATCACTCCAAACCTCCCAGGAAGAGTTTTGTTCTGCACACTTGAACAAGTTCCTCGAACAAACGAACAACACAGAATAAATCCCGAAGCTTTCCCGCCGCCAAAGCGAGTGGAGGAGTTTTGACAACACCCGGGAAACGATTTGCAAACGATCTCTCTTCCCTTCTCGAACCTCGTTCTGATGTTCGATGATCACGCAGGCTGTTCTTTTCGCTTCTCTGCACGGAGCGTGCGGTTCGTTCGACGGCCAGGGGGAGGATGAGGCTCTCTGCCGGTTATTCGGTTTTACCTGTGTGGCAGGTGGAAGCAGACGATTCTCTGGAGCGTCACTGCGCTTGCGCGGAAAGGTGTTTTTGAGAAGTTTTGGTTGGAAGCGTGATGGTTCGTGCTCTGTGGGTGAAATCGTTTGCATTTTTGGAATGGGTCAGACCCCATTTTTAAGCTTGCTTTTAAGAACGCGGCTTCTTGTTTTGTTCGCCGGAAGTGGATTTTCAACAGTGGAAAAATGAGAGTGAACTATTCATTTTTGAAAAAGTAGTAAATATTAGCAGTATAAAGTAATATAAGTTTTAAGTGTAATAGTAGTATGTAGTACGTATGAATATGCAGAATTTAATATGTAGTCAGAATACATAGCAGTATGTATGAGAAAGGGTAGAATAAAGTAGTACGTAGTAAATATGAATAAGCAGAATATAAAGTAGTATGAAGTAAGTATGACAAGTAGAGTAAAGTAGTATTCAGTAAATATGAACAAGTTTTATAAGGTAGTATGTAGTAAGCTGGGGTGTGTGTAGAGGAGCCGGAACGCCGTTCAGGCACTATTAATTTTTTTATGAGAAATAAATAAAAAATAACAATTGTAAAATACCTCTTAAAAATTTAAAATATGAAAAAATATTTTTTGAAGGGATCCCCTGCTTACCCTCCCCATCACCCGCTCCATTCTGTCCTCACTCTTCTCCCAACAATGCCACCTGCTTAACTTACGACTCTATCACTGTGTGGTCGTAAGCATGAATACGTAGAATAAAGCAGTCACTTTAAAAAATGCAGTAGCGAAGACAGAAATTTCCGCTAAAATAGGAACTTTACTTGCAATACCCGATACTTGAAGCTTTCTTTGTGCAGCAATTAAAAGGCACGACTTTAGCGAACATTTAAGACGAGAATAAAACGAAATTTGTTGTGAGCAGCTTTGGGCATTCCCATTCCACACGCTCCTTTTTTAGGTGTGTCCGGGCTTCACGTACCCGCTGTCAACTGATATTTTCTTTTCCAATGGGTTTTACTGCCACTAATAAATAGGAGCCCAGGAAACCCCCAAAAATCTTTCTCTAATAGGATTCTATTAATTCTTTTCATTCAATATTCATCACTGCTTTTTGAATGGTTGGTCCTACATAGGTTTTACGGTAATGGGACCATTTTTGGGCAATCTTCGAGAAACACGAGACGAGCAATGCCGAGGAAAAGTGAAAAGAAAATACGGAGAATATTCTCTATTTAGAAATATCTCTTTAAACGTTTTTTATTCAAGATGTTTATTTATTTTTTGTGATGCCTAAGATGTGGACAGTCGGGTACGTAGTAGGGATGCGACATCGACAGCCAAACATCGATGTTCAAAATTAAAACATCGATGTTGATAATACATCGCCCAAAAACCATCGATGCTTTTAAACATCAGTGTGTTTAAACTTCTTCTCCCCCCCCCCTTCTTAAAACTGGTCTAGCAACCTCAAACATTAATGTTCGCCGGAGGGAAGGAGATTTAACTTGTCATTTGCCGTGTTTATTAATTTATAAGTAAGACTTTTTTTAAACTGTCAATACAAAGTCAAAAAAATTAATAAGAACAATAAGCAAACCTTTTATTTTCAAATGGAATAATATAAAAGAAAATAATATTCACAACAAGTTGACGTTGGTACTACTAAATATAACTATAATTAGGTAGGTACATAACAATAATTATTGTTAGTTATTATTCATTATTTGCTCACTTATGGGGGAAAACACAACAAGGATATTTTTTATTTACTGTAAATAAAAAATAGTGGGGACTATAAAAATTACAGGCCCCAATATTTTTGTTATTTACAGTTTGTAAAAAAAAAAAGAAGTATGTTCACTACCTTAAGCCTACTTCTTTTTTCACCAGCTAGTGAAAAAGCTCTTTCTGATGGGACAGATGTCGGAATCACTGACAAATACTAAGTTGTACGGTTATTTTTCTTAATTTTTACTATGGTGCTTTTTTCATTCAGAGATAAGACATCGACAACGTAAAAACATCGACAAGTATAAACTTCGATGTTAAAAAAAACATGGGCTCCAATACATCGATGTTAAAAAACATCGGCTCAATATATCGATGTTAAAAAAACATAGGCTCCAATACATCGATGTTTTATTAAAAAAAAACATCGTTGTTTTTTTATAAAACATCGATGTTTTGAAAACATTGACATCGATGTCGCATCCCAAGTATGAAGTGGATCGCGACTACTCCGTGGTGTGGAAACTAATATGAAACACAGCACGCTTAGTTAATCAGTTTGGCGTGATGTCCGACTCCTTTATCATCACGAACAAGAAAACCATCTGCGGTCTTCTCAAGATTAGATTCCAGATATTTCTCTCTCGGTGAGATCTTTGTGTTCCGCACTTTACGAACAGCCGCTCCTTCTCAATCTACAGTGGAATCAGCGTTTGTCAGTGAGGCAATTAGCCCTTTTTCTCTCTCGCGCGCGGTGTCGTCTCCGTCGGGTCACAGGTGGTTCTCCGACATGCGAGACTTCGTCCGCCCCGCAGTGGGTATCGGAATCGGCCATCCAAACATCGACTTTGATAGCGTTGTGTAAATAAACTGGAGCAATACGACGCAGAATTGAATTTCCGATAATAGCGACGGTCTTCTCGTGGCTTAACCTTTACACTACGATCAGTACAGCAGCTGTACCATGATCGCGAAAAGGAAGAATTTAGACTATGGCCAGTGCATCTCAGTTGTACCTGGAAAGTTATAAGAATCGCGCCAAGAAAGAATTGCAGTTGTTTTAGCTATGGCCGCGTAGTCAAACAGGTTAAAAGTCTATTTCTAGATGTACACTACCCTATAATAATGGACCGAACGCCAACGGATTGGCATAAAATCCGACTACTTGTTTGAGGATGTTTATCGTGGTTTGGCCTAGGACCTTTGCATGTTATTCCAGGTCAATTAAACGCCTACGCCTACATCAACATTTTGGACCATCGGGTTCTTCACTTCTTACACTCTGGCAATTTTATGCAATGAACGAATGTTACTTCCACGACGACAACGTTCAATGGTATGATGCAGCCACTGCCAAGCGGTGGTATCAAGATATGGATGTAAAACGTCTTCCCTGGCCTGCTCAGAATCCTGACCTAAACCCCATAGAAGATTGTGGGGACGCATTAGAGTGACGCTTACGGACCAGGGAACCCCGTCCGAAATCGACAGCTGAGCTGGCGACATTCTTTCAGCAGGAGTGGACAACAATACCGATAGTTGTGTATCAAAACCTTTTTGAAAGTATGGACAGAAGGGTTGCTAGTGTCATTTCAGCACGTGGTGGGCCATCTCCTTATTAAAGCATGTATTATTTCTCTTATACCATCACATCTTGCTGTCCGGTCCATTATTGCAGGGGAGTGTATCTGTATATTTTAATTAATGTGCTACTGGATGAGCAACACAACGGGCTATGAGCGACGGGATCAAACCACGGTCAGATGATGAGATCATACCTGAGCAAAAAACGTTAAAAACTAGAACTACTTACCTATAAATATGAAATGATTAAAAATATTGATTTGTACCTGATAGAATGGTTAAAATAATAATTCACTGAGAGAAATATACAACAGATGCACACACTGCAGATTAATGATTGAAACATAAAATGTGAACACATATTTTACTAATTATGTCATCTGTTGGCCAATTGTACCAGTAAAGCACAAGCATTGAACTTCATAAATCAGAGATTCAACGCAGGATCTGAGATGTACACATCTCGCAGCAGTCATGTTTCACTGGTGTTATGTTCACTTCAAAACGTCTGTGCGATGGTGTTGCTCTGTAGTTCCGTTTGGGGAGGAGCCCCTCTGAACGAGCGGAACTGGGGGCACTTCAAGGGCGCCCTCTTGTTTGGCAACAACCCGCATTGTTTCTACAGGGGAGTGTCGGAAGAAAAGCGTCAGAATACCACCCCCACACCCGTGGCCGGCCAAGCGCGTTTCCTGAGCATCTCGCGTGTTCAGACAGAACTGTTTTGGCATTGCACTTCGTGGCCTGGATTGCTTTGGGGAGAAGCGGTTCTTCGTGATCTCACGGAATGATAAGGATAGGCAGTATACAAGTGTATCTCTAATGGAATCAAAACGCGGTTCATCCAAAGACCGTCGTGTACACTGCAGAACGTTAAATCTGACGTGACCAAAAACGTGGTGTAGAAGTTTGGAGAGTGGGGTGACAGCTCAGTTGTCGACCTCATCATCGGTTCAACACCTCGTCCTTTTGATGATGAGGACAACACCTGATCAAGCACCTAATTCTCCAAATTTCCACGCCACGCCAAAATGAAGATATTTGAGATCACGACAAATTTAGCACATGCACCAATCCCCGTCGTTAAATTTTTAATTTAAGAATGGAGACAGGTACAAGCAGGTTTTTTTTTTAGAAAAATCTGCTTTCTAAATTATTTTAAGCCGATTTAAAAGTTGTATATCCAAGTGTAATTTATAGACTAAAGATGTTGAATATATATCGGAAAAGTAACATAAAAAATAAAAATTTAAAGCTTTATTTAAAAAAAATTATTTTTTAACCAAATGCTACAAATTTTAATATTCAATTGCATAGTTTGAAGATTAATATCATGTAATATTACGGATAAATACACTGCTGGCCACCGTAAATGCAAAGGAAGCATGCAAATACACTCTATAACAAAAAAATCGACGCTCCAAGAAGGAATCATCCGATTGCTTTAAAATTTCGTGTGCAAAAGTGCTTTGACCAAATATGCAAATGATTAAAATTTGGCGTCCAATGAATGAATAGTGCGATCTCCAGCGCATCGGAACTGCGCATCCAGCAGATGTATATAAGGAGTTGTTCTTGAACTGTTGTTAAAAATTTCTGCTGCATTGCGATTTAGGATACCTTTCAACGACAGAAAAAAATGCCTCGCCGCAGGATTCGAGCTCATTACGAGCAACTTTCAGAGTTTGAAAGAGGTCGTATCATTGGGTTGAAAGAAGCAGGTTGGGCAAATCGGAGAATCGTTCGTCATGTGAGTCGAAGCGATGCGACGATTAGAAGATGCTGGCAAGAGTGGGTGGACAATGGCAGATTTCAGCGTCATGATGGTAGCGGTCGACGTAGGGCCACAACAGATCTGGAGGACATATGATTGTCGAATTAGCTGTCACAGCGCCTGATTCATCGCTATAAACCATCAGTCGTGCGACCCACACACGAGTGCCCACCATGACCATTCACAGACGGCTGAGAGAGCGGAATCTACGCTCGTACCGACCGTTACGCCACCTGCCACTTACGCCGGCACACTGTCGAGCCAGATTACAGTGGTGCTTGGCTCGATCAGGCTGGAATGATGCTGACTGAGGACGTATAGTCGTTAGCGACGAATCCCGCTTCCAACTGTGTCCTGACGATCATCGAAGACGTGTCTGGAGACGCCCAGGGCAGCGTGCCGATCCTGCTTTCACTATTGCACGCCACACGGGCTCTCAGCAAGGAGTTATGGTCTAGGGTGCCATTTCCCTTGATAGTCGGACCCCTTTGGTTGTCATTAGAGGTACACTTACTGCACAGCGGTACGTTGACGACATTCTGAGACCTGTTTTGCTACCGTTCCTTTCGCAGTACCCTGGGCTTATTTTTCAGCAAGACAATGCCAGACCACATACGGCACGTGTTGCTATGAACTGTCTTCAAGCTTGTAAAACACTTCCTTGGCCAGCCAGATCACCAGATGTCTCTCCCATCGAGCATGTCTGGGATATGATGGGAAGGCGACTGCATCCGGTAGGGAATGTTGATGACGTAGTCCGACAATTGGAGAAAATTTGGCAAGAAATACCGCAGGAGACCATCCGGGAGCTTTATCGGTCTATGCTACGCCGTGTGGCAGCTTGCATCCAGGCTAAAGGCGGATCAACACCTTATTGAGCTCGTTACTGTAACTCTGAAATAAATCATTCAATTCTTCTGAAATTTTAATCATTTTCTATTCTGTATATAATTTTCCTATTCACCAATTTTTGTCTCCATCGGACAACTCCTTCCTGGTGCGTCGATTTTTTTGTTATAGAGTGTAATGTGAAATTTACAACATGCATTAGCGGAGGTGAGATATGCAAATGATTAGAATTTCAGCGCAGACGCACATCACGAGCGCCTGTGTCGCCACTTCTAATCGCTATTTAAGGTTTGGAGATTTCGACGATTTAAGTACGACAGTTGTGTTTTTCTTTTGGTTTTTTCAAAAAAACGATCAATTATGCCTCGTAGAAAACAGCGATTATCTTTTGATCAAGTATCCGAGTTCGACAAAGGAAGGATAGTGGCCTACCGAGATTGTGGATTATCTTTCAGGGAAATCGGTAGTCGTGTTGGACGGAACCAAACAACTGTAATGCGGATATGTGATCGTTGGATGCAGGAGGGTACGACGGACCGACGTGTTCGATCGCATCCACTTCAGTGCACCACTTCACGTGATGACAGGCATATTGTGCGTATGGCAGTGACGGATTGCTCAGCCACATCCCGAACCATAGCACAGCACATTCATTCTGTAACGCATCATCCAGTGTATGCGCGTACCATTCGACGCCGTTTACAGCAGAGTGGTCTGTCCGCAAGACGTCCATTGCTTCGTCTACCCTTGACGCAGAATCACAGACGTCTCCGCCGCCAATGGTGCGATGAAAGAAGGATGCGGACGGGAGAATGGAATGAAATTGTCTTTACTGACGAGTCACGCTTCTGTCTGCAACACCACGATGGTCGGATTCGAGTCTGGAGACACCATAGAGAGAGGATGCTGAACAGCTGCGTTATGCACCGCCACACTGGTCCTGCACCGGGTATTATGGTATGGGGGGGGGGGCGGTATTGGATATCACTCTCGCACTCCTCTAGTACGCATTGTCGGTACTTTAAACAGCCAGCGCTACATCTCTGAGTGTTGGAGCCAGCTGTCCTTCCTTACCTTCAGGGCTTGCCCACAGCCATATTGCAACAGGATAATGTGCGACCACACGTGGCACACATTGTCCAAGGGTTCTTCGTCAATCGCCAGATTGAATTGCTTCCCTGGCCAGATCGCTCTCCGGATCTTTCACCGATAGAAAACATGTGGTCCATGGTTGCTCAACGATTGACCCAGATTACATCCCCAGCTGCCACACCAGATCAACTTTGACAACGTGTGGAAGCTGCTTGGTCTGCTGTACCCCAAGAACACATCCAAAGTCTCTTTCAATCAATGCCGAGGCGTGTGGCAGCGGTGATCTCCAACAATGGCGGCTACTCGGGCTACTGATTTTGGCAGGAACCACACTTCACAAAAGTCTATAAATTTAATCATTTGATACTTGGTCAACATGTTATCTACAAAATAAATTTTGTTGTGATATCTCTTGTCTTTCTTGGTGTTGCAATTTGGGTGGCCAGCAGTGTATTTTATGACTAGCCATATCAAAAGTCTAAATAAATTGGGACTTATAAAAGACCTTAGTACTCTAAAGTAGGTAGGTATTTTAATAAAGTCGTACTGGGAGCAACACAACCTGCCACTGACGACGACCGCGTAGTACTAAAGATAACTAAAAAGAAAAAAAATGTAAAAATGTTTACCTTTCAAATATATATAAAAAAATGAATATCGAATCGAATATTCACCGTGCTTTGTGTTTGTCCTACTATTCTTGTCTTCTCTATATTTTATAACTAGCCACTGTGTGGCCAGCACGGCGTTGCCCGTTACAATTCTTTTCGTGAGGTCGGTTGTGACCACTGCTCACTAACCCCAGGTCATTGCTACGAATTCCCACTTGGTTTGCTTCGCGAAGCAAATGGAAGTTCGTAGCCTATTCGGTAACAGCCATCATGGCGTTGCCAGTGGTTTACTTCCCAAACCAAATTCTGAATATTTTGAAACGCAAACCAACAGCACGGGCAACGCCGTAATGGCCTCGTCATTGTCAAATTCGGCCAAATTCCAATTGCGAAGAGATATACTCAGCTTGACTTCACAATCTCTTGCGAAAATATAAATATTTAATTGAAAAATTATTTTTTTAAATAGAATCAAATGCAAGATATCGGTGTAAAATTAATAACTTGTGTAAAATTTTCCGCAGATTTCAAATTCGTTGAAATTTTCTACCTATCTTTAACGATTCCGATTTTACAAAAAAGAACTAAACAATGCCAGTCAAAATGTTTTTTATTTGTTTTGCTGAGCGCAGGAAATTAAATCTGATTTCTCGGATCTCAAACCAAACGAAGGTCATTCTGCGCAAAGGCGCGTTCGTATTGGAAAAAATATAAAAATTTCAATTTAAATATTATATTTTAACGAAAATCATATTTTTAGGTATTAATCTAATGTGAAATTTTCCGCAGATTTCAAATGCGCTGAAATTTTTACTCTATCCTTAACGATCTATGAGATAGAAAAAAGAACTCAGTTAAAACTTTTAGTCTGCTGACAAATCGTTCCTTGGAGAATCAAACGGAAACGGGAAAAATAAATTTTAAACTGTCATTTCTTTATGGTATTGCCAGTCTAAAGAGAACAATAATAATATTAAATTAATTTTAAAATGTTCTAGATAAAATTTTTAAATTCGGCCGTAATAAAAAAATTGCAAAATATTCGGACTATCTGTGTGCCGAATCCTATTATTGTAAGTGCCATAGATTCGTCAGGACAGTCCACACACAGACACACACAAACACTTCATTTTATAATATTCGAGATTACCTACTTTTTCGTATAAAACTATTTAAGTCTTATATGAATAGGGAAAATTGATGTCTTATCGAAAACAGCTCCCTGTGAGCAAACAGTTGGTATTTTCTGTTCGTTTGCCAATAAATGCTTAATTTATGCGTGTTTAAACACAGGAGCCACCTGCGAGTTGACGCAATTGCAGAATGCGTGACGTCAAAGCCGATCGCATTCGTAAAAGTTCGGCTTATAGTTCTGTGATAAAAATACCGTACACACATCGCGACATTTGTGATTGTCTGCATTGATGAAATATTTTCGAGATCAGTATTTAAAGGATTGCTACTGTAATGAAGTATGCCTGTTACGATTACTAAAGCGTGTTGGAATAATTTAAAAAATATTGCACGGTATTAGCTCATTTTCGAATGCTGGTAATGCGTATATTTTGCCATAACTAAGAAAATAATTTTTCCAGGAAAGCTAAAAGAATGATGAACTTTGAAGAATATCTTACTTTTTGGTTTGAAATTTCTTTTTTTCACCCACATCTTTATTGGAAATGTTTAGCCAGTTTGCCTGATTCGATTTCCATAGTTATTTTTCGAATTAAAATCGTTTTAAAAATATAAAATCCCCATTTTTGGTTCAATCGCTTCTCGATTAAATACGATCAATCAAAACCTTGGATTTTTTATCAGTAATGAGAATACACTCATTGACATACAAATTTGCGCACCAAGAAAAAGTCGTCAAAATGAAACGAAATTTTACACATGTAAGTACTACTTTGATATAAGTAAGTGTTTAAAAAATCAAAGAAAAAGGATAATTTATTGCAGAAAAAAGTACAAATGAACGGAAGTTTTAGTACTCTGTTGGACTCCTCTAGCGCGAATGCACGATGGGAAACGAGCGTGCATTGAGGCATAAAAGTTCCGTATGATGTCCTGAGACATCTCGATCCACAGTTGCTGTAGACGCGCCTCTAGTTCGACCAAACGCGTAGGGTGTCCAACTTGCCATCCCTAGTGATCCCAGATTTGCTCAATTGGTGACAAATCTGGAATCGAGCAGGCCAGGGAATTGTGGTAATGTGGCGGAGGCAATCTTGTGACATCCTTGCTGTGTGTGGCCGAGCATTGTCTTGTTGAAAAATGGCTCCTGGGAGTCCTGCCATGAGTGACATCACATGTGGCTGAAGGATGTCATGGACGTACTGCTGGGCTGTTATTGTGCCATGTATTAATATTAGGGGTGACCGTGTATAGTAAAGCAATGGCACCCCATACCATCACACCAGCTGTGGGAGCGGTGTGGTATCGCTGTAAAGCGAAGGCAGGATTGAGGCGTTCACCACGTACCCTCTACACACGAACACGATTGTCATCACTGCTCAAATTGAATCTTGATTCGTCGCTGAAGACGACCTGGTTCCATTCCGTTGCAGTCCAATCCCGTCGTGCGCGACACCACTCCAAACGGAGACGTCGGTAGGTGGGTGTCATTGGCAGCACACGTAATGGGCGCCGCGATACCAGATGTCCTTCATCCAGGCGCCTTGCGATGGTTCGGAAAGACACAGGGTCCGTAGTGAAGGTGCTGCCTGTGTCTGGATAGCGACCAATGAGGCAGTTAGCTCTACACGTGCGTTTCGTATGATGTGACGGTCTTCTCGACTACTGGTCCTTCGAGGGCGTCCTGAGCCTGGTCGCCGTGTAAATGACGTCCCTTCTGTCCACTGGTCCCAACACCTCCTCACAGTAAAATCAGAACGGCCTACTTAACGAGCTACTCGCTGAGCTGACCACCCAGCTTCCATCATCCCGATGATTCTTCCCCTCTCGAACTCTGACAGCTGTTCATATTGTCTTCGATGGCGGCGTAACGGCATGTCTACCTCAGCGTTTCCTTTGCAAAAGATTAAGTACACTCAAACAAGCTCTGCTTTCCTGTCTTATACTCCAAGGAGAACGAAGTTCTACACCCACTAGTGGCATTACGCTATGCGCAATCACGCTGTATTACTAATCATTTGCATATCTGGCCGACATGTACATGCCAAGTTTCGTTACGATCCCACAATTACTTGTTGGTGCGCAAATTTTTATGGCAATGAGTGTATGTAATTGCTTGAACAATGACACACTTATATCCATAAATTAAGGATAATTCAGAATCACACCGAAATCGAACTCTAAAGAAGAAATTTCACCTGTAGAATTATCGCTCACATCTTCAAGAATAATATCCAAATTACAGGAAGCCATCAGATGACACCGATAGTACATCACAATGACGAGAGTGGAAGAGAGGAGTATATAAGGAATGGTAGCAAAGAAGTAAAATTGTTCACAAGCGTTCTGTAAGCCGCTCAGTGCCACAACCGAATAGTTATGGCACAGAGGACGCATGTCGATGAGTTTTTACGTGGTAGAATTATCATCCTCCTGGAATGTGTGCGTACTCAGACGGAAGTTTAAGTGGAACTTGGAATCGCCCAAAGTGTCATCTCTAGGCTTTGGAAATGATTCCAAAATGATGGAAATGTCAGTAGACGTTACAGTACAGGTCACCCCCGAGATACAATGCCGAATGACGACCGGTATTTGGCAGTAACTGCTAAAAGAAGCAGACGGAGCAGAGCATCCTATCTTTCTCGTCAGCTACCTTCAGCCACGGGTACGACCATTTCAAGGCAAATCGTTTACAGACGTTTGGGACATGTTGGTCTATATGCTCGCAGGCCTGTCAGATGTGTTCCGCTCACGGCAACTCACTGTCCCCAGCGGTTAGCCTGGAGTAGATAACATGCAATGTGGACATCGTCACAGTGGACTTGTGTGATGTTTTCCGACGAGTTCAGGTTTAACTTGCAGTCTGATTCATGGTGGACGTTCATATGGAGAACGCCAGGTACCCGCTACCACCAAGACAACATCATTGAACGACACCATTACGGTGTTGCAGGATTGCTCGTTTGGGGCGGAATTATACTGGGCTCCAGAACAGATCTACATGTTCAAATCGGAACCACGAGAGGCCAAATTTATGGGGACATCAATCTGGAACAACATGTACGTTTGTTTAGGTTTGCCACGGGCGCAGAATTTGTGTATATGGATGACAACGCCCGCCCACACAGTGGAAACATTGTAAACGTATGCCTTGAATCTGTGGATATCACCCGTATGGAATGGCCAGCATTCTCACCTGACTTTAATCCGATAGAGCAGTGCTCCCCAACCTTTTTATCGCCGCGAACCGGATCAACGATTGATAATTTTAACGCGGCCCGCTGAGGGTGGAGGGGGGGGCGTTGATTGTTTATATTTTAGATTGTTTTGATTTAATAATTTTAATTTAATTGTATCTAAATATGACTTGAAAATAAAATACAGTTACACCAAAAAATGAATATAAAGTGATTTAATATTTTAACTCACTAGAACGCTAAATCAATGAGAACCCTGAGCTTGTTTCTTTACAACGAGATGGTTTCATCTGGAGGTAATAGGAGACAATGACACCCGAAGTGTGTTGCCAGTTTATTCCGTTGTTTTGTTTTGGTTGCTGTCACTGCAGAAAACCCTGCTTTACAAAGATAGGTTGTCGGAAATGGCAATAGGGATTTAAGTTCTGTGGTGGAAATCTCAGGATATTCCGCCATGACTTTAATCCAGAAGTTGCTGTCTTGAACGTAGTTTTAAGGCCGCCTTCATTTGCAATCTCCAGCAGTTGATCTTCTTCTTGCACAGACATGCTAGATTCGCCTGATTTGTTGACAAATGGGTCGCGGATCCATTCCTTACTAGTTCGTGCGTCTTTTGTGGTTTGGAAATAGCGCTCGAACTCTTTTAAAAGCAAAGACAGGTGATCGTGCACCAACTGGGAGAATGAATGTTTAGGCTCAGTATCGCCTAAAATCCCCACTAATGTCTGAAACATGTCCAAAAAGCCTCTGTTCACGCGCCGTCCCCACAACTTTAGTTTTGCTTTAAATGTAGCTACTTTGTCTGCCAACTTGAAAACAGTTGTCACATTTGTCAAAATTGGAAAATAGAGACATACAGAATTCAGAAATCAAAATTGAAGCTCTAGTAACAGAACAAATTTCAAGTTTTAATTTACCGCCTCCCAATTTGAGTGGACATTTCATAGATAAGAACCGCAGAAACCCGAGAGAAATACACCACAGTAAAAAAAATGGAAATAATTTAATGGTCCTTGGGCGGCCCGGTACCATTTGATTCACGGACCGGTACCGGTCCGCGGCCCGGGGGTTGGGGAAAACTGCGATAGAGCATGTGCGGGACATGCTTGGCCGACGAGTTGCAGCCCGTCAACCACCTCCTACATGTATACCGGAACTTCGGAGAGCATTGCTTGCTGAGTGGAGTCATCTTCCCCAAGATCAGCTCGAGAATTTGATCCTCAAGATGCCTAGGCTTTGTACGGACTGTATTTCATCGTCTGAGAGACATACAATGTATTAACCGCCATACCAACCATGTTATGTTAAGTTTTTGTGAGGTCGATATTTTTTGTAATTGCTCCAGTGAGCAAAAATCGTAGTTTTTATAAATGGTATCATACACACACCATCTTTTATGTTCATTATATTTTGTTTAATAAATGAGCTTTATGAATAAGTCACGTTTGTTTCGTTTTCAGAACCTTTATTTGCTGGAGCTGGCATTATCCTTTATTTATGGACATGAGTGTATATCTATTTCATTTTTAAAGAGGCTGTAAGGAAGCATGAGGTCCCCGGGGTCTTGAGTCCACCGCACAATAAGTATGCAATCGATTAATATAGAACAAATTCAAGTTATACAAAGATAAACAAGATCCAAAGAGTAGCCATAATTGCAAATGCGCTGTCTACATCTTGCAGGCGAAATAGGAATGCACAAACCAACAATTCTCACTCAATAATTGAAATGAACAAAAGTAGTGTTACAGAGACTACATCCAGTAGGACAACTCAACTGCTTTGACTAGTGATTAGAAAATTTGCAAAGTAGTTTCAACGTTGAATTCCTCGGTGTCGTGGTAGCCCGGTTGGCAGAGTAGCCAACCAGAGAGTTGGAGAATTCGAAATTCAATCCTATCTAAAAACGAGTGTAAGTGGGGGAGGAGCAAGTGAAACCCGCCGTGACTTGAAATGTCTTCAGTTTGGCGTGATGTAGAAGTTTGTGTGCCAGCTCAGGTGTTGACGTCTTCATCTGACCGTGTTTCGAAATGACGAGGTCTTGTCCTCGAATCTTTCACTTCGGGATGGATCCCCCACCGTCGCCAATAGTAAGTTGTTTCAACTACCTACCATTGAGCTGTCAATCTTATAAATAATACCTTACCGACAGCTTTTTATACGAGCGAAAGAGATAAATCAAGTGATCATGAAACGTCGGCCGCCTTTTCCGACGACCCTCTATGAGGAGAAATATAGAGGACTCTGGTTTACATTTCACACAAAAGCAGGAAAAGGAGTCATTTCCGCACATAACTCTCCTTTTGGAACTGCTCTTCGGGAGCGATTGTTCTCCATTGTTTTGTTTTTTCAACCTCCCCCACCGTTGGAACGAAATCGTTCGAAAACGCACCGGATTTATCCATCACGCTAGGACGACATGTTATCGAACAAAATAATGCAAATGGTGGATGAAAGTACTCGCATGAAAAGTGCTCTTTTGTGTGGAATGCTATCCAGTCACGTCGTTGTACGATCGAGCCTATACACATGTCAAGCACTGCGTTCGCATGTGTCACCCAGTGTCTATTTTTAATGCGTCATGTTATCGCTCTCGAACGTGCTTTCAGAGGACTTTTTATGCATCGCAACAACAGTTATGCTTAAAATTGAATAGTTGATTGGATTAAATGGCGAAAATTCCAAAAACATATTGTAACTAGGTGTGTGCTTCGAAAGGGGAAGTTTAAATACGAGTATAACATAAGGGTCTGCCCGGTTGGAGGAGCAACGGATTATTCGGAGGACTGCGAGTTCGAAACTGTGTCTAACCGAAGACCATCGTGCACAAAGAGGAACATCATACAAGTTTCTTTTGTTTATGACATTTTATTATTAGTAGTAGTAGTAGTAGTAGTAGTAGTAGTAGTAGTCCTTTATTTGTTTTTAAGATTTTACTTTCGAGATTTCTTTATGATGACAGTATCGAAAAATGAGGCAGTCCATTTTCCGTTTATTTCCATAGACATAAATTGTCTATTTTGATGAATCTATAGACCTAGACAAAAGACCGTCAGTACGAGACATGTTTCCTAGAATTATAATCTAAACAGTGCGCCTTAGGTAAAGTAAATATATCAGGATAGAAAATGTCACGCACAAATATCGATTCCCTCTGTTCTTTACATGATTTACGAGAAAAAACTAAAAGCGTAATTATTCCCGATTTAAAAAATAATTTTAACTTTCTGATAAAAGCTAGGTTATGATTTCATACCGTCTAAAAATATGCCACACTACTGATGTTTGGTCCCTCTATGTGTAGTACACACCACAGAGCACCCAACAACACCTTGCGAATTTCAAATTCGTTCGTTCAATCTTAAGTAATCAATCATAGCGTGAAACTACACACAGTGGCGAATGAATTATGTGTATGCATGTATTTGAATTAACGTCTCACTAGAGCTAGACAACGGGCTATTGGTAACGATCCACGATGAATTCCAAAGGAAACGAGTCGAAGACAATTTTATGTTATTTTGAAACACGGTCAGATGACGAGGCAACACCTGAGTTGGCATCACACTCTCCACACTTCCACATCACGTAATGGCTACCATGCTGTCCTCACTCGATGTGACTTTTGGCTGTGGGGATACTTGAAGTCCTTTGTGTAGTCAGGAATCTTCTCATTTTTGTGAGGAGTTCGCTGGAAATGGTGTGGGGCATGTTCCCCTGGTGTTTCTGGAAGGAAGCCATGTGATACTTGAACATCCTGGCAGATCAGGTGCATCCTGAAATGTTGCATTTTTACTATGAAGGTGGCCGATCTTCCATGGACGATAATGCAACCCTACATTGCGCCTGCAACGTTCGATAGAGGGGTTCACGGAACATTCAATCCGAGTTTCTACATCTTCACTGTAACGCCCGGATCTGCAATGTATCTACCGCAATGCCCGGATCTCAATCCTATAGAGAACGTCTGGGACATGTTGGAATGGCTCATCTCTGACAGCAATCTCCTCCACCAATCACTCTACTGGATCTTAAGCTCTGCGTATTCAATGCATTGTATTCTACGGACGCTTCAGAACCTTGTAGAATCTATTTCTAAACGCATACATGCTGTTATCAGTGTAAAAGGAGGTCCAATAAAATGTCGATCCCAGGTGTCCAATTCAAAGGCCAGTGTGTGTAGTAACTGCAGAACAAAAGAGTGATGCAGAAATCGGTCACGATCAACAATGATCAACAATGTAATGGGTTTTATAAAAAAAATGCAAAAATTTTATAAAAATGGATTCCTTTACAGGAATCCATTTTTATAAAACCCATTATGTTCATACGGGGTGGCCCAGTGAGTAATATTTAAAAAAAAGTATAATAGATGGCGCAATCTGCGAGCAAGTGAGACCAAACTTGGTGCGCGTGATCATTTGAGTGGGCAACCAACTTCTTGTGTGGAGCGCAATATCCTCCCATGGTGCGTGTATGGCCCAGTTTTCATCGACGACACATTAAACGCTGCGAAATACAGTTTCCGGAGGGGAGTTCATACATTTTCTTCACGGTAATGTCTTGGCCCATGATCATTGGCTTATGCAGGATGGTGCAAGACCACATCGTACAACGAAAGTTTATGAAGTGATTTTCACTATCGAATCGTGCTTCCAAAGTGGTACTGAATGGCCGCCCTATTCCTCGGATTTAAACCCTTACGATTTTTTCTGTTGTTGTTGTTTCTTATGCCTACACTGGCAGACCAGAAGAGTGCCAGGCCCGTCGAAGACGGCAAGAGGCGAGGGGGGTGCACCTTCCATGTTATTGAGACCCATTGGGAGGAAGTCCGTCTTTGCTCGACATACATGACAGTTCCGTTTTACAGGAAGGTCCCTTTCATCCATCCATTCACTCACGCATATCGTAATTTAGATCCCAATCAGAGGCCGATAACTCCCTGATCAGGTACCCCCAGAGGTATTGATTTGGTATGGGAACATGGGAAACTTTGTGACCACGACCTATTTAACGTGCCTCAATCACCATTAGTGAACACGACGGTCTTTAGCCAGGTCGAAGCGCCGATCTCGCCATCATCAGAATTGCAGGCTCCGCCGAGGACAGAACCCACAACCCTTCTGATGCGACTCCGACGCTGTACTGACTGAGCTACCGCGGCTCTACGATTTTTTCTTGTTGGGTTATGTGAAGAGCAAAGTGTGGCAGACAAGTCAGACAGGACTGAAAAGTGCCGTTGCAACTGCAGTCGACAAGATTGACATCGAAGTCTGCTCACGCGTGATGGATGGATTCCTGAACCGCCTCACGGCTGTCCTTGTTAAAGAACCTCTTTATCATTGACTAGTTAATTTCAATATATATCATTAAATTATTTTCATCACTCTTATGTGTTTTGAAATTTCGATTCTTTCAAACATTACCGCTGGGCCACCCTGTATGTCCATTATACACAAGAAGAGTTACACAGAAGAGAGAAATGCACTCTGGGTCCAATTACAGAAATCAAAACGCCCCCCACTCGCAGGTGGTAGTGCAAACCCACTGAACCCCAGCCGCTCTTATCTTGTAGGTAGATAGGGAGGAATATTTCACTAACGTCACACCGGAGCAATACGAAAAGGGGCTATCGGCAATTGTTTGGGAACAATCCCAGGAAGAAAAGATCCGAGTACAGTATCACGTGATTTTGAACCACTCTCAGATGAGAAGGCCACACCTGAGCTCCTGTCGCGTTAGTGTTGGTTGGGTTTTTTCACGCAAGGGTCATATTTGGCCATTTTGAGCCAAACACTCTAGAGACAATAATAGACTTAGACACACAAGGCAGTTGCTTAGTTAACTTTGCACTAGAGCAACACAACGGGCTATTGGCGACGGTTCTGGATCCATCCCCAAGATGTTAAGATGTGCAAAGCTGTTTCCAGTTAAGAAGTTATTCATTTAGATATTATTTAATGTTTTCTTTAACTATTACTATTTGTCCCAATCATGAACTGTCCTCAATGTACCAATAAATGTTTGTAATTAATCCAAATGGGGTGTTCTGCTTGAACATTTCTACAATTCCTACATGTAATTGGTAAGCTCTAGAATTGTATCAATCCACTCAGCGGTTCATTCGTGACCCATTTCATTGGAGTTTGAGCGTTCGTCTTAAGTCGAGCCAAGCGGCGGAATCCCTTTCTCCGGTGGAGAGTTTTGTGGGTCAGATGTCAAAAGAGCGAAAGGATTCCAGAAATGCTCTCTCCTGTTTGTTACCCCGCAATGTGTGCTCGCTCGCCGAATCCGACGTGTTCGTCGAGGAACCTCTTCGACTCGTGAGGTATTCACTGCAGGTGTGCAAAGACAGTTGCTGATTCTTGAAAAACGCATCGAGAAACTCCGCTTGATGAAGAATCAGTGAAGACACGCATTTCTAAGAATCTAAATATATTTTTTCGTTCCTAGATGTCCCCTGTTGCATGCCTTCTGGGTGTAGTTTTCTCTTCTGTGACAGTAAAAGCCTTCATTGTGTCTGTCTATTACTTGATATTGTCTGGCACAGCATGGCCGAAATTGCGGCCCCACTGGCCATCGATCCCTGATGGAAGAGCAACGGTAGGTAGTTAATGGCACACTGGAGCAACGGAACAGGCTATGGGCGACTGTTTGGAATCAGTCTCCCCACTAGCGTGTCTCTGATGAACTGACTCCGAGTCGAAACTAGTTGTGTGGACAATTCTATTTAGGACCGTAGGTAGGTCGGTAGATATTAATCTCGTGAAAAGTGAATCGATTCTTCAATTCGATTATTTTTGCTCCTTGTTTGGCGACATGAATGCGAGTATGAAGGTGGGCTTCGTGAGTGGTGGTGCTTCAAAAATTCGTATATCCTTTTTCGTGTATCTTTTTCTTGTATTTTGAGTGAATGTTTCTTTTGAGATAGTTGTTGTAATTACTACGAACAAAATGGAAAACAAAAACATACCCAGTCATCTCAGTTTACCTTCGTTCCCTTCGTGATGGAAATCGAATTAAATTTCGAATTCATTCATTCACTAAATCTGCATCAAAATCATTGAAGACACGAAAAAAGACTACCAGACAAGATAAAAAAATAATAACAGTTGACTCTGACTGTAGAAACAAGTTACGAAAGAATCGAACTTAAGAATTCATTCCCTTTTCACGAGTTTAATATCTACCGACCTACATACGGTCGTAAATAGAAGTCCACGCAACTGGCTCCGAATCGGAGCCAGTTCAGCAAAGACACGCTAGTCGGTCACCCGAAGGGAAACATCCGAGGAAAACCGTCGCATGAAGAGGTCACGACATGAGCTGGCATCCCACTCTCTCAACTTCCACACCACGCGAACGTGAGGACACTACAGATTCAACGTGCAACAGCCCCCGTGGATACTAGGGTCTTCGGCTGGACCGAGTAGCGGATTAGCAAGTAACCAGAGGGTTGCGAGTTCAAAACTCGGTCCATCCGAAGACCGTAGTGTACATGGGGGCTGTTGCACGCTGAATCTGCCGTGGCCTCAAATGTCCTCACATTGACATGGTGTGGAAGTTGGGAGAGTGGGTTGTGTACTCAGATGATGACCTCGTCAGCTGACCGTGGTTCAATAGGACCAGGGGTTGTCCATTATCTTTTCCTTAGGGACTGATCCCGATCCTTCACATGCCTCCATTGTATTCCTCCCGTGCGATCTAAATTAACTCCCTACCTTCGGGCACAACCTGGAACATCTTAGGGGCTCCTACAAACTTCTACATCGGGGTGAGATATTAAAATCTCAAAAGAGAGTTGAAAATGCATAATTAGTCTATCGTATATAGTTTTATAAAATAATGTAAAATAAAAAAGTGTAACACCACAAAGATTTATAATTTTTTCATCGAAGTAAATTCTTATCGGTTCTTGCTATATAGTGTAATTTTTCTTACACCCTGGAAGCACGAAAAATCGGGGCGATATATTGATAACAATATGTATACATTTTTACAGTCTAATCAGGTGTGCAGGTAGGTATTTAAATTAATGTCGTACAGGGAAAAAACAACGGACTATTGACGACGGTCAGAGATCCATCCCGCAAGGGAAAGATCCGTGTACAACACCACTTAATTTAGAACCACGGTCAGATGATGGGGAAACACCTGAGCTGACACTCCACTCTCGTCTCCCAAACGTCCATACCACGCCAACGTGAGAACATTTGAGGCCATGGCAGCTTCAACGTGCACCAGCCCCTTTGAACACGAAGGTCTTGGAATAGATTCGAACTCGCAACCCTCCGATTGCTAATTCATTACTCATCCAACAGGGCTACCGCGGCGACTCAGGGTTGTGAAATGTGTCCAATCGAAGAACCGTTGCTGGTACAGCTATTCATTTCCACTCATCGAAATCTATTCTGTCTTTACATCTACAGCGAGATCTGTTCCTCTAGATCGGTCCACAGATTAATTCCATTGACTGTGTGTATCGAAATGCATCCAAAATAGTATTTTTGGTCGTGGCTGCGAGCCCCTGCAGGAGGGCGCGCCCCACACTTTAGAAAACACTGGGTCAAAGGATTAGTGCAGCGGAGAATTATCGGGAATTGTGAACAGGGCGTAACCTCCGCAACAAACTACTCGCTTATTTATAGTAGGTATGTGCGAAAATGCGTTCCTGTTCGAAAGGTCACAGCTTAGATTCCTTCGGCACCAATGGAGCTTTGGCATTCGATGGCGGGCAAGCTATCGAAAGCGTTGTTTCTTGAATCTGAAAAGCGTTTCGACGAGATAACTCGTCTGAGATCAGGTCAATTTTGCCGATAGATAGCGTCGAGACAAAACCACCCTATTACTTAAAGGGGAATAAAGATCTTAAGAAAAACAAATTGCCCCTTTGGCCTGAACTGGTTACCATTTGGATGGTTGATTGGTTTGGGGGTATTCTTTTTAATTAACGTGAAAAACACAACGGGCTATTGACGCCGAAGTCAACACCGCGTCATTTTGAACCACGTTCAGATGACGAGGCAACATCTGAGCTGGCACCCCACTCTCCAAACTTCCACACCCACCCAACGTGAGGACTTCCGGCAACGACAGATTGAAGGTGCACCAGCCGCCTCTACACACAATGCTTACAAACATCCATGCCCTGACCCGGATTCGAACCAGTTAATGCCGCAAGAGAGGCCCTGTTGCGCCAGACACGAGACGTACAATATCAAGTAATATTGTAGCGTCATCCCTTTTCTTCTTGGTGGTCATTATCGAGATTTCATCTGTTACGTGGATTCACCGTCGAAGGGAATCGGCTGGCGAATTTATGACAGGATGGGGGGTAGAGGAATGCGAGGTAGCCCCTCTTTTTTGAACTGTCGCGCTTCGTAAGAACGTGTGCGGTCTCCCCTCGAAGAAGGGAGAATCGTTGAACGTGTGAGCGTGAAGGGACGCAGATCGGTTCCGATGAAAACCATGGGACTGAAACCATATTTGTACTTGCCTTATTTCAGCCTCCAAATAGCCGCCTTAAAAGTGTATATATGTTTAGTATCGAATTAAATGTGTTGTATTTCTAATATCTGTTTCAATTGCCTACAAGCCACTCGCCACTCAAATTCTTCTCACGACGCGTTTCAATATCATAAACATTCACGATGAATGTTTTCCTGACTCTTAAGACCCTTAAGAAACACAGGGAGGAATGAATGCCGAATGGCAGTTAAGATGTTAGCTTCTAGATCGGAAGGTCCCTGGTTCGAATCCGGGTCAGTGTATGGATGTTTGTAAGCGTAGGGCGTAGAGGCGGCTGGTACACCTCAAATCTGTCGTGGCTGAAATTCTACACGTCGGGTGGGTGTGGACGTTTGGAGAGTGGTGTGCCAGCTCAGGTGTTGCTTCATCATCTGACCGTGGTTCAAAATGACGCGGTGTTGTCCTCGGATCCTTCCCTTAGGGGATGGATCCCGGACGTTGTGTTGTTCTAGTACAGGGGTGGCCAACCTTTTTGGGAAGAGTGCCACAACCTGTAGAAAAAAATTGTGCGTGCCACTTCCAACTTTTCCAACAAACTAAAAAATATAAAAAGGTGAAAAAATGTTATTTATAGGCTAATTATGGGATTTTTACACAAATAGCAAATTTTTTTTTCCCATGTAAATCTGAGTAGGTGGAGATTTAAAAAAATAATATAATAAATAAAACAAAAGTACAAACTTGGTTTTTACTGTTAATAAACATTTTTGAAGGTTCAGTCAGTTAGGTTATGTATAAAATAAAACTGAATAAACTTGAAACATGTAATTGTAAATAATTACTAAACAGTCAGTACTTAATTAATGTGGCTTCTGAATTTGTAGTTTTTTTACCAAGTCATCTATGTTAGGATTAGTTTTTGAAGATGCTAACAAAATTAGGTGTTTTAGGTGTCAGGTTTAAGTCCTTTGCACGAAGAGCTTGATGAATAATACAATGACACTTAAAAACTTTTCTTCCCAAATAATTTTCAAGCAATGTAACAAAACCTTTTCTCCTGCCAACCATGCAAGGCACTCCATCTGTGCAAACACTATCTAATTTTGTCTACTCTTTTTTGTTAACTTCAATTACATTTTTAAGTTACTTAAAAATGTCCTCACTTGTAATTAAAACTAGTTGGCGCAAATCAAGTTCTTCCACACTATCAAAATTATAGTTCATGTAACGCACAAATATGCTTAACTCCACACTGTCTGTGATGTCGCAGCTTTCATCCTAAGTTAATAAAATGTATTTGCAATATTGTAGTCCAGAGACAATTTGTGTGCCAACATTCTGGCCCATGTCATCTATACGACGCATTCCCCCAGTGGCATTCCTTCTTTAGGTTTGTACGGGCTTCACAACCCCGGGGTATCTGAGGGAACTTTCCTCCCTTTTCTTTTCCCTCTCCTCTACCCTTCTGCTTTTTGCTTTTCCTTCCTACCTCATTGTGGTTGCCTCTTCGGAGGTGAGGGCTCCCCTTGAGAAGCTTTTCGCCAGTCTGTGCTTTTAGCTCCTCTTGGGGATTATATCACCCACGTGTTTGCCTTGCGTGGAGACCTGTGTCTTCGGAAAAGGTGATCCTGGTGATTGAGGGACAACATAACGCCCCAATACATTGCTTCGGCTCCTGCTTCGGATAGACAGGCAGTGTACTTTGGTCCCAGTGCATTAATCGGCTGGTGGGTATATCCTGCTAGGACTAAGGACCTGCTCACCAACTAGCTCCTTAGGGCAGTCATAGGGTGAGTTGGGTTCGTATAGTCCCTGGCCAGCACCGGTACAGGAACCTGTATCCCCTCATTGGACTCCATGGTGGGTGGTGCAGCTGGGGACTGAAAATTTAATATTCAACTATGGATAACCAAAACTCAACTTCTCCTTCAGTGGAGCAAATCAGTAATAAAAACAATAATAACAATATGCCGGAGCAAAAATTTTTCATTATGAAAAGTAACGAAGGTAATCTTAAAAATATATCAGCAATCTTACTTCATAAAACAATATTAAGAATGGTTGGAGAAACAAAAAATAAAAATAATAAATAAAAACCTAGCAGGAGATGTATTTATAAAAATAACAACAAAAAAAACACAGGCTATAAACATCCAAAAAATTAAATCTGTCGGTCCAATAGCAGTAAGTGTAACACCCCATAAAACTTTAAATTCATCAAGAGGCGTAATTTCAGAGTCTGACTTAGTTCACGATACGGAACAAGATATCATTGAATCCCTGTCCCAACAATACGGGCCGACCAACCGGTATAGTGGTTAAGGTGTTAGCCTCTAGATCGGAAGGTTCCTGGTTCGAATCCGGGTCCGGGCATGGAAGTTTGTAAACGTATGGTGTAGAGGCGGCTGGTGCACCTTAAATCTGTCGTGGCCGAAAGTCCTCACGTTGGGTTGGCGTGGAAGTTTGGAGAGTGGGGTGCCAGCTCAGGTGTTGCCTTGTCATCTGACCGTGGTTCAAAATTACGAGGTGTTGTCCTCGGATCTTTCCCTTAAGGGACTGATCCCGGACCGTCGTCAATAGCCCGTTGTGTTTCTCTAGTACGACGTTAACTAAAATTACCAATTACCAATTACCCAACAATACGTAACAAATGTCAAAAGAATAACTATTTCCAGAAATGGTCAAAAAATACCCACCAAACACATAATACTAACATTCAATACACCAAGTTACCAAAGCATGTTAAAATAGCTTACATTAATTGCCCAGTGAGACCTTTCATTCCTAACCCAGTTCGTTGTTTTAAATGTCAGAGATTAGGCCACTCTTTCCTTGCTTGCCGTGGCAAAGAAACCTGTGCGAAATGCTGTAGTACAGAACACAAGACCGATGTCTGTACTACATCATCCCTTTGCTGTGTCAACTGCAAAGGTGACCATCCAGCTTTTGCCAGGTCTTGCCCTAAATTTCAAACCGAGAAAGAAATCCAGACAGTAAAAGTTCAGCAAAACATTTCATTTCCGGAGGCACGAAAAATTGTAAATGATCGCACCCCAAAACCTGGAATTTCTCTCTCTCTTACTCTCTTCAATAGTAAAAAAAACTTTCAAAACTAACTGAACTTCAACCGATGTAACTATTTTTAAGCCATCTATCTAACATAAAACTTCAATGAACCAACCTATAACGCCTCTTTTTTCTAAAGCATCAGCTACACAACCTCATCAAATACAAAACAGATAAATCAACCCAATCGATCTATAAATACTTCTTTAAAAAGAGCCATATCATCTGAACAAAGTAATATTAAAAGAGCTAAAAGTACTTATCAAACCTCTCTTCAGCCTGATGTTACATCCAGAAACTTGATAACTAATCCTACTACCAGTGACCTCATAAATCTATACAACACCGAAAGTGATATTTCCTCTGTAGAGAGTGACGGCTTGGATACTTCGCCACCCAAGTCCAAGAAGGATCTTCGACAAGACAGATCTCGTCCTAGGACGAGAAAACACAAATAGTTTTTATTTTCTACTTTATTTTTATGGCTTCCTTTCTTTCCTGGAACTGCCGGGGTTTTCGTCAAAAAATTGATGATGTTAAAGACATCATAAAAAAAACACAATCCAGTGTGACTGGGGCACGTTAAATAGGTCGTGGTCACAAAGTCCCCCATGTTCCCATACCAAATCAATACCTCTGGGGGTACCTGATCAGGGGGTTATCGGCCTCTGATTGGCATCTAAATTACGATATGTGTGAGTGAATGGATGTATGAAAGGAACCTTCCTGTAAAACGGATGTGTCATGTATGTCGGGCTAAGTCGGACTTCCTCCCAATGGGGCTCAATAACATGGAAGGCGCACCCCCCTCGCCTCTTGCCGTCTTTGACGGGCCTGGCACTCCTCCGGTCTGCCAGTGTAGGCATAAGAAACAACAACACAATCCAGTTACAATCGCCCTCCAGAAGACCTATTTAAGAGCAATGATTTCACCAACATTCACTATTTCACTATATTTAGAAAAGATTACGATGATGGCCAAAGAGCATGAGGAGGTGTTGCATTGCTTACCTCCCATGACTTTCCAGTAACTCAAATTAACCTAAAAACAAATCTGCAAGCTGTTGCTGTAAGACTTCATGTCAATATTCCAATTACAATATGTAATTTATACTTACCTACTAACACCCATATCGCCGCAACCATTCATCATACTTGGTGACCTAAATGGCCATCATATTCTTTGGGGCAGTTCAGACATTAATAGTAGAGGCAAACAAATTGAAAAAATAATAACAGACAATGTGTTATGAATAACGGCCAACCTACTTACTTTCACTCACCTTCACTTACTTACCATTCAATAGATCTGGCAATTTGCACTCCATCAATTTTACCATTTTGGACTTTTTCTGTGGATCCTTACCTTTACAATAGTGACCATTATCCTATAAAACTAAAATATGCAGGCCAATACCAACCTCACTCTGTCAGCCTATAACGAACTATATTTTTGAAACTGCCAACTAGCCACTTTTTACTAGCCTTGCTGACCTTACTAATATGGTAGAAAATGATGATATAAATGAAGTTGCTAATAAAAAAACAGACATAATTATAGCAAGTGCTGACGCCTCAATTAAAAAAGTCGGAAATGCGCCTTAAAAACAAAAGAAACCTTGGTGGAATGAGGAATGCAGCGATGCGTATCGGAAGCAAAGAAAAGCCTGGAATATCTTCAATAGATATCCAACCACACACACAGAGAAAACTTTATTATTTACAAAAAAAACAAAAGCGGCATTTCGAAAAATACAACGACATAGTAAGAGGGATTCTTGGATAAATGATGTCAATAGTGTTGTTGTTGTTACTTATCCCCACTGGTCTAGCTTCGCTAGACCAGGTCCATGAGTCCATCCACCCTCAGGAAGTCGAAGAACAAGATCGGGTCGCGCAGGAAATCCTCTTTCTCAAACTGCACGCAGCTAAGGAGGTGAGTCGGGCTAGCTTCACTGGACAAACACTTATTGCAATTGGGGTAGATCTTTTGCTTGTGTTCATACCTCATACACTTTAGGTGACCACTGATGAATCTTGTGTACGCAGTCTGATCACCTCTATCACCCCTGAAGGTCAAAGCGCGACCCGGCTTTCCCCCAGAGTACCAGGTATTTACTGGGGGAACATTCCAGTCCAGCTGTGCACACTTCTTTCTAATGGAGTGAATTTCCGAGGATTTAAGTGTCAAGTTTTCCGGAAGGGGTTCTTGTGTGCCAAGTTTTGCCAGTGAGTCAGCAATCTCATTGCCATAAAGTCCCACATGGGATGGAATCCACTGTAGGTAAATATCTCGCTTTTCGGAAAGTTTAGACAGCCGTTGTAAGATTGCCGTTCCAGCCCTATCACCCACACTGGGCCATGCACTCAAATATTGGATAGAACTTCTACTATCCGTGAGGATCCAGATGAGGTCTAAGTGCGAGTCCTCTTCAATTGCATTCAGTCCCGCCTCGATAGCCAGAAGCTCCGATCGGAAAACAGAACTGTAATTTGGGTTTCTCATTTTTATGTTTACATCGCCATCGGGTCTCTTGATGTATATTCCACTTCCAGTACAATTCTGCTCATCTCTGCTACCATCTGTATAAACCCGGATGCTCTCCTCTGGGATGTTGTTTATAATCTCGAGAGCCAGCTGTTGTAGCAATTCAGGAACGTCCGAAGTTTTATTTGTGCTTAATGCTAAAGCCGGACAAAAGTGCACTCTCGGAATCCCTCGCGAGAGATCGACGCAAGTCTTAAGGGAATGGTGCTCGACATCTTGATAGACTGCATTTAGGGAGATTGCACGTGAAAAAGGGCTGTCTCTTTTTAGTCTCTGGTTATTGGTCCAATGTAAGAGGTAATGAGCAGTTCTGTGTTGGGTCCCATAACTAAGTAGTTTACTAAAATAGTTCACGAGACAAGTCTCTCTTCTCTTATTTAATGGTATAAGGTCTGCCTCAAAAAGCACAATTTCGCTTGGGCAGGAATTTCTTAGACCTGTAATTATGCGTCCCGCACTCTGTTGAACACGATCAAGCTTCTTAAGATTGGATTCTGACGCACTCCAATAGATTTGTTGACCATATTCTAATATAGGTCTCACAAGAGTGATGTAGGTGGTACTAAGTGTAGTCGCGTCTGCACCCCAGTCACGGCCAGAAATATATTTAAGGATATTCAGCCTCTTTCTACTCTTGGCTACCAGGGCCTCAATATGTTTGTTGCAAGTAAATTCTGGGTCGAGTACAAAACCCAGATATCTAGGGTGCTTTTCATATGGGAGAGGAATACCGCTCAGGGAAATCTGAGGGTGATAATTATAAATATGTTTATTGGTGGTGAAAAAACTTGTCACTGATTTGGAGACATTAAATGTTAGTTTATGTTCTGCAGCAAAATCCTGATCCAAATATTTGATTCCAGCATTTTAATGTCTGGGTTTGAATCCCATAGAACGATATCATCAGCAAATATACCAATTTTGCTGGCCCCATTCAGCTTCTCTTCCAAGCCCCCAGAAATAATGAAAAAAGCGTGGGACTCAAGACTGAGCCCTGAGGGACTCCTTGAGATAGTTTAAAATTGTCGGAGAACGTGTTGTCATATTTTACTTTGATGAGCCTGTTCTGTAGAAAGTCTGAAATCCAGGCGAGGGCTCTACCTCCAATGTTAAAAGTTTCATAAAGCTTAACAATAAGTTTGTTTCGCCAGACCTTGTCGAAGGCCTTAGATAGATCCAGAAATGCAGCTACGGTATGATTAGTAGGCTTCATATTTTGAGCATCTTTAATACTTTGACCTAAATATAGGATCTGATCAGTGGTGCTGTGACCCCTTCTAAATCCATATTGGGCACGGGGGAGTAAGTCATTAGAATCTAAATAAAAGTTCAGTCTGCAGAGGATCATTTTCTCCATAAGCTTGCAAGAGACGCTAGTCAAAGCAATTGGCCTGTAATTCTCAGGGGGGTTCGCAGATTTGCCGGTTTTTGGTATAGGTACAATTAAGGCTCTCTTCCAGTCCCGGGGAAGTCTACCGCATCTCCAAGAGCGATTAAAAACATCCAGCAAAAACTGTCTTCCCCGTATACCAAGATGGTCAATCATGAGTCCATGAATGCCATCAGGGCCTTGTGATTTGGAAAGGTCCAGATCTTTAACAGCAAATTTAAGTTCTTGTAGGGAGAAACTATATATGTAACAATGGTATACCTCTATTTGAGCTTCGACAACCATGAGTAATGTTTCTAGCCTGTTTTTTAATTGTCTGGTCATTTTCATCGAAGAGCAGACGACTAGTAATCTGGTAGTGGTTTCCCAGCAAATTTGCCCTGTCTTCAAGGGGGATATGACTGGTTAAGTCAAGGAGGGCATTACTTTCCTCTTACTTTTGAGGTTGTACTTTGTCAATGCTCTTGGCGAGTTTCCACAACTTTGTAATAGGAGTTCTGACGTCTAGATTCTTGCAAAAGTTCATCCATTTATTTCTCCTTTCCACCATCTATCGACATTTGATCTCTGCATTTATTTTGTTGAGGTTGTATATAATATGTCAATAGTATAAATAATAAGCGCACCAGTAAACAATTATGGAACAGAATTAAAAGAATTTCCGGTGTTTACCCCAATAGACAAATTTTGATTCAAGAATACAATAACCAATTACTATCAGCACCCAAAGAAATAGCAAACGGAATTGCTTCATGCCTTTCCGAAATATCCAGCTCCACTAGCTACTCTGAAAGTTTAAAAAAAATTAAAATTGAATCGGAAAATAATAAAGTTAATTTCACTTCAAACCGTATATTATCATATAATTGTGATTTTACTTTTCCCTAATTGACAAATGCTTTATCCTTAGTTCACAAATCAACTCCTGGGCCAGATAATATTAGTTACATCATGCTCAAACATCTTTCAAACAATTCTCTAAATTATCTCCTGAAATTTTACAACAGAATTTGGACCGAGCATACTTTTCCGCAGTCATGGAGGTATGCTACTATAATACCCATACTGAAACCAAACAAAGACCACAAGAATCCTTCGAACTACCGTCCAAAAACCCTAACAAGTTGCTTATGCAAAATTTTAGAAAAGATGGTCAACGCGCGGTTAATGTATATTTTAGAAAAAGATAAATGTCTCTCCCCACTTCAAAGTGGCTTCAGAAAAAACGTTCTACTATTGACAATCTAGTCGCTTTCGAGTCGGAAATCAGAAAGGCATTTGTTGAAAATAAACATCTCGTCTCGATTTTCTTCGACATCGAAAAAGCTTACGATCGAACGTGAAGACATGGAATTTTAAAAGACATTTAAAAAAATTACATAAGTGGAAATCTGCCTATTTTTATCCAAAATTTCTTAGATAAAAGATATTTTAAAGTAAGGATTGGATCGATTTTATCCGATGTTTTTATTCAAGAGGAGGGAGTGCTTAAAACACTGCCCTGTGGGCAGTGTTTTAAGTGTTACTTTATTTATTTTAAAAATGAATGATATTGTTTCTCAATTGCCGCCATCAGGAAATGAAATAGTTGACAAAGCCGCAAAATCGGCCGTAAATAATTTTAATCATACCATTCCCTATTATGACTTAAAATATTGTATTTACAAATTTTTAGAAGACAAATGGCAGAACGAATGGAATGATGAAACGGAGAACAAACTCCGTGCTTTAAAACCAAATATAATTCAATGGAAATCGCTACCTTTAAGAAGACAGGATGTAATACTAACACGTCTCCGTATTGGACATACTCGGATAACACATAGACAACTCCTCCTCGGAGAAGATCATCCTATTTGCAATTACTGCATTTGCCCACTAACAGTGAAGCACATTTTAATAGAATGTTCTCCTTTTAATAGTCAACGATTTAAACATTTTAATTCATACACCTTGACTTTAGAAGACATGGTTGGAGAGAATTCTCATCCAATTATTTTTAGCTTTTTAGAAGACATTTTTTTTTGGTTTTATCCATCACATATAATTTTATATAGTATTTACTAATTTTGTTTTGACTCAATCTCATTTAATTATTAGATTATGAATCTGATTTTCTATCTTGAGTTTGTCATAATTTGTCCCAAGAGGACTCAATGCCAGAAAACCATATCCAATCCAATCCTATACGACGCATGACGGTATTTCTTGACAAAGATATTTTATCAACCCTATTTTTGACGTTTATATCACCGAGATTTTGGGCGACTATTAAAAAGCTATTTTTTTATCGGCAATTTTTTAAATCAACGACATTCAATGCCAAAATCTAAAAACAGTTTTTAAAAAATCTTAATCTTGCTCGGCAGTTTAAAATCAACTGAGCCCGACAACCAGAGTGTCTCACTCGCTCTCGCTCGAGAACGGACATTCATAGCAAGACACAACGGCACCCACTCAAACCATTGGGCTCGTCTCGTGACCACTCTGTCTTAGTACATCATTGTACTGTTGTCAAGCAGTGTCACTTTCCGGCACTGCTGCATTCAGTAGCGTATGAGTAGGGTTTTTACGAATTTTGACAAAGTTCCTGAAGACATTTAAAATTTTTTTTTAATTTTCAATAAATGTTCACGTGCCACTGTTAAACCTTCGCCGTACCACACTGCGCACACGTGCCGGGGGTTGGCCATCCCTGCTCTAGTACGACGTTAATTAAAAATTACTCTTACCAGGGAGGCATGCACCTGGCAGGAATCGAACCTGCATCGCCAACAACTCGAAGGTTGCTAGCGCAGTGGGCATGGTCACTGAGCCACCGACTTCCCCACCAGAGGCTGGACTCCACAGGTCAGTTTTCGACACTCGGGTCAACCACCGGGAAATGCTTCCTTCCGTTGTTTCTGGGCGTTGAATCCATGCACATGAAAGATGGCCGGTCATTCTCTGGACGAGGTATCGCATCACTAGCAAATGCATTACACGATGACGACATGTCTCGTCATCAGAAGCTCGTGATCCCTCCTAGTCAAAAATTCGGTAATATATCTTGATTACGAGAGATCTTGGCAAAATGGGTCAGCTGGGGAAGGACGAGATGGCGCGGCGAAAACCACTTGCAGAGTTAAAAACATGAATACACTACCCTACAATAATGACCGGACAGCAAGAGGTGTTGGGGAAAGAGTACATGCTTTGATAAGGGCATGGCCCCACCACCTGCTGCAATGACACTATACTTACACTATACAGGCTTACTTGGCACAATAGGAATACGCTGAGAGCAAACGAAACAAATAGTTCCCAGCGCCTCGTCCGATATTTGAGTGCAATGAGGCACTGCAACTTATAAATGTGATTAATTTGTTAACCTCACACATATATAATGATTTTTTGTCGTAATTAGCGTGAAATATTGAATATTTTGCCTTTTACGTGGAGCGTAGTAATTTCATTTAGAATCGCGCGCCAACCAATAAGAGCCAACCAGCATTTTCCGCAAGCTCTCGAGTCTTGTTGGCGACATTGGCAGATATTTAGTATTTACTTATCTTTCAGCTTACGTGCGTTGCATGTGTTGTTAGAATTTGAATCTACATTTGTGTATTTTGTGATTAATTATGTAATTAACTCCGGATTCTAACTAAATTTCGCTGAATTTTATATATATCATGAATTTCTAAAATTGTGAAGAATACAACCTTCCCATAAGGGTTTTTAAGGAAGTCCATATCCTATTTATGGAATATGTGATGATTTATTTAGAGGACACTCAAGGTTAGTCTATTTATTTTACAAAGTTATTGTATTTTTTATTCTATTAAAAGTTTGTAGTAATGTTAAACAATAATCATTAAAAAAATATTTACGTACATTGCTTACAAAAATCATTCAAAAAATTTGCCTCCATAATTGCAAAAACGTCAATATCATGTTTTAAAACTGACTGAACCAGCTCCAACCTCTTTGCTTGGGATAAGCCTCCAGCATTCCACTGCAATACCTGCAGGGCCACTTCCGTCTTCCCCCTTCTCCGACGACCGCCAAAATGACTTGGATGAAATTTAGGACGCATGCCAAGAATGTAGACCAGTTAGCCGTATAAATACGTTGCCCAGGTACACCACGAGGAGGTACGTCTACGTTGTACCGTTTTATTATAGACTAGTAGATCTAGTAGCTATTGATGCTGACTATTGCAACAATGTTTGAAGGAGCATCTCAGCAATGGAGGCAATTTAAATTTTTATTCAGTTCTATGAATTATGGTTTTAAAAATAAATATAATATAATAAAAATAAAGGGTAAAACAATGAAATTTAAATACTTTGTAGGAGAAACACTTTGACGGCAATGCAATCATCATAGTTTCGAATTTCTACGAGATACCGGGTAAAGATCAGTGTTTAGGAGATTGTGATAGTTAAACAACCGCGACGAAGAATATCACGTACTGCATTAGAACAACTCCTAGACTTTCGACATGAATTTGAAAAGGTTGTTCTACTCTCGGATTCGCAGGCAGCTATACAGGCCATTGGTTCCGCTGAGGCACCAGCTTCTGTTGAGGTACTGCAGTGCCGGGAGTTAATACGTCTTTTTAGACGTGAAGACAAACGAATAAAGTTACAATGGATCCCTGGTCATTGCGGTATTCATGGGAACGATCAGGCAGACCTTCTTGCACGAATGGGTGCCGCTGTACAGCAATCAAGGGACTCTGGACTGTCTCTTTACTCAAAAAAACTCTACTGGAAACAAGCTTTAAAGTTAAAATTGGAAACACAAATGCAGGATAGGATTAAATCCAAGACCTGGAGTAGCGAAGATCTTGCTAATATACCTGATTACCCACGACGTGAGGCAGTGGCATGTTGTTGTTTGTTGTTTCTTATGCCTACACTGGCAGACCAGGGGAGTGCCAGGCCCGTCGAAGACGGCAAGAGGCGAGGGGGGTGCGCCTTCCATGTTATTGAGCCCCATTGGGAGGAAGTCCGACTTTGCTCGACATACATGACACATCCGTTTCACAGGAAGGTCCCTTTCATACATCCATTCACTCACACATATCGTAATTTAGATCCCAATCAGAAGCCGATAACCCCCTGATCAGGTACCCCCAGAGGTATTGATTTGGTATGGGAACATGGGGGACATTGTGACCACGACCTATTTAACGTGCCCCAGTCACCATTAGTGAACACGACGGTCTTTAGCCAGGTCGAAGCGCCGATTTCGCAATCATCAGAATAGCAGGCTCCGCCGAGGCAGTGGCATTGTTCCGGTTGGTGACGGGACATGACTGCTTGAGTGAACATCTTCATAGAATTGGCATTTTAGACTCCCATCTTTGTTCATTATGCGATCTGAAGGAAACCTTGAATAGAGCTCATCTGCGTCGATGTGGGGCACTTGGCGATTCTGCCGACTCCGAGACCACCCTGTACTGGAGAGCTAGAGAACGCCTAAGGCTACAATGACTTCGGTCAACTCTGTTTTTGTGGTATCGTATTGTCTTTGCAATTGTACCCTGCCTCTTGCCATTAGAAATAAAAAATAAAAAAAACTTACAAAAATTGTTAGAAATATAGTTCTAAAAATTTAAAGTTAAAAAAATATATGTTCTCTTCAATTTTATAAACTATTATATTTTTTAATGAGTAATATTTTTAGAATTCTTAAAATTTAAGATTGCTGTAATTTTGTGTACCCTCTAAATAAACAATCACATTAGCCATAAGAAGTACATTGATTAATATTAAATGAAAATAACTCAATATTGTGAAGCAGATATTGAGTAATGTTAAAAAGAACATTGAGCAGTATCGTTAAGCTAATATTGAGCAATGACCTAAAACTCATAGAGCAATGTCAGAAAAAAAATATTTATCAATGTCGAAAACCGATATTTAGTTTTATTGCCAGGAGGTCATTTTTACGCTGGGCAATATTGACCGACATATCGCACCCCGGCAAGAAAAGTGAAAGCTCAAAATTGCAGCATTTTGGAAAAATCACAACTTTAAGGATACTATAAAACTTATATTAAAATATAAGTTTTAACTAATTGAAGTACATTCTTCTTTTAAATTTCAGGCAAGTATTTATTGCGGTAAATTCTATTATATTCTTTCGAACAGTAATATAACACGCTGGGGCACACCTCATACATATATTTCAATGACAACCTTAAAAATTTCATTTGCTACCTGGGATACTTTTTTTTGAAAATTTTTAGGTAGCAATAACTTAAACAAATACCTTTGCAAATTCAAAAAATATCTTTCGATATTATTTATTACTAACTGTATAAAAAACTGTATATAAATATCACTATTATAATTGTGCTTTTCTTATATCCACTGACAGGCAAGCTGTCAAAACATTTACGTGCTAAATTTAAGGCCAAATTAGATTAATGCGCCAAATTGGAAGCTTGTAAGTGTGACGTCTCCTCGAAACCTCTCCCTGTAACCCAACAGGAGACGGATCACTCACTTTACCCCTCCGCGAGGGCGGGGCGTCTGTGCCAAGAAACGTTGCAATCTAGTATAGCAACCCCTCTGGGCGTACTTTCAACAAGGTTTCGATACAAAGCTATGGGTATTTGTGTCCATTTCGGCTGCAAGAATGTCGCCAGCTCACTTGTAGATTTCGGACGTGGCTCCCTGGTCCGCAAGCGTCGCTCTAACGCGTCCCACACATGTTCTATGGTGTTCAGGTCGGGACTCTGAGCATGCCAGGTAAGACGTTTTACATCCATATCTCAATACCACAAAGGCAGCACCATGACATGGAGCTTTGTCTTCCTGGAAGTGACGTACGTCCATTCCATAAAATGGACAGAGCGTAGGAAGAACCTGGTAGTACAAAATGGTCATGTAGTTGTTAGCTTTCAATTGACGAGGAATGACATGCAAAGGTCCCAGGCCATACCACGAAAAACGCCCCCAAACAAGTAGTCGGATTTTATGCCAATCCGCTGGCGTCCGGTTCAGTATGGTTGGGTAGTGTACGTTTTAAACATATTTATCAATCCAACGTCCTCACACCGGCGTAGTGTGGAACATTGGAGAGTGGGATGCCAGCTCAGATGTGACCTCGTCTCTGACATATGACCGTAGTTCAAAAAGACGCGGTGTTGTCCTCGGATCCTTCGGGGCTTGGTCCCGAACCGTTGCCAACAGTACGTCGTTGTGTAGCTCCCAGTGCGGCGTTAAGTATAATACCTATCGTTTGGATGGTTGTGGGTTTCATGGCGCCCTATGTTGCCAAGCTGGAGACAGACGCTATCAAGTAATTATTAAAAGAATAAAGAGAAATATCTCTGGGTCATCCTGGGGACGTGATCCCATGGTTAACAGAGGCCGTAAGCCCAGTGGGGAAAAGATAGCTAGAGTGCCTCGGGATCGTGATAACGTTGTGTTCCCGAGGAGTACAAGTTCTGGAGCAGAGGTGCTTTGAAAAACATTCTTCAATTTAAGATTCAATTGATTTTCAATTCTTTATACTACGAAATCCAAATTTTTAAATGGCTCCACCCCTAAATCGAACACGGCAATTTTGGATCACTAGACACCGCAGAGTTGAGTGCTATTCTTATTGGACGGTCACGCGGATTTCGGATTGTTATTCGCACCTGTGGAATTAATTCTCCGCCGAGAACGCGTCGGGGTTGCTCCGGTGCCGAGCAACATTCCAGAAGCCGTCGTCAAGACGGGAGGAAATGCTTTATTTTAGGTGAAAGCCTCTGAGGTGGGTGGCCACCTGTTGCATCGCATTCCTCGCCTCGTGAGTCAGCGAGCGCTTTCCGGGTCGTTGGAGCCGTCAACAACCATCAGAGCTCGACACGGGGTCAAGGGCAATTGATCTCGGGCTCATTACGAATCTTTCGAGTGGAGGGTCTCGTCGTCAGACTGAAGAGTTGTCCTCCAATCTTTCCCTTCGTGCTGCTTCATGTTCCGTTGGGTCGCTCCAGTGTGAATTAAATAAAATACGCACCTAAAACCCCTCGCAGTACAATAAAAAAATGCAGCACCGGAGTGTTTTAGCTTTGAAGTTTAAAAAATTATTCCACTTCCAAAAAAATTTCTGTCAATGCTTAAGATTTTAAACGTTGCGGGAAACTATTTTTTTACCGCCATGATGGAGTTGAGTTGAGAAGCGGGGATAAAATAATTTTTTTTATTTTGTACCAAGTGCGCAGCCGCATTGTCTGAGCCTCTTGCTTCCAGTATTGGGATCGAAAGTGAGGATTCCTCAAAAAGTCCAATGGGTTTTTTCTCAGTAAAAGAGGCCGGTCTGGTAGTTAAGGTGTTAGCCTCTAGATGGAAAGGTTTCTGGTTCGAATCCGGGTCAGAGCATGGATGTTTGTTAGCATATGGTGCACCTTCAATGTGTCGTGACCGAAAGTCCTCACGGTGTGGAAGTTTGGAGAGTGGGGTGCCAGCTCAGGCTTTTGCCTCGTCGTCTGACCGTGGTTCAAAATGACGAGGTGTTGTCCTCGGATCTTTCAATTAGGGGATAGATCACGGACCGTCTGTAATAGCCTGTTATGTTGTTCTGGTACGACGCTAATTACAAATTATCATTGTGTAGAGCAACATGACTCAAATACTTATCATTGGGGTGATATTGATATTTAATGAGACAAAATATCACATACAAGTCACGAAACACCACAAAAGAAACAATTACAAGATAAACATATTAATCGGGGGGGGGGGGGTAAACGATAATGGTAATTTGGTACTTTTTAATTAACGTCCTACTAGAGCAACACAACGGGTTAGTGCCGACAGTCCGGGATCAATCCCTTAAGAGAATGATCCGAGGACAACTCCTTGTAATTTTGAACCACGGTCAGATGACAAGGCAACACCTGAGCTGGCATCCCACTCTCCAAACTTCTACACCCACTCAACGAGAGGACTTTCGGCCATGACCGATTTAAGGTACACCAGCCGCCTCTACATCCTGCGCTTACAAACATCCAAGGACTGACCCGGATTCGAACCAGGAATCTTCCTATCCTGAGGCTAACATCTTTACCACCAGCCCGGTGGGTCGGCGGAATGGGGGGGGGGGTTAACAAATCCAGACGCGTTCATTATTCGAGTGCAAGGGTTAAAAAAACTCGTGTATTTTTAATAATCATTAATCTCCATAACTCCGATAGGTGGCGTTAGGAGTAATGTAAGGTTAGGAGAGCGTTACAATTGCCATTACTCAATGAAAGAGCTAACGATCTTTTGAAACACCTGGTTTTGCTCAGATTCCGTCAAGTGGGTGCTAGTGAGTAGGCAATGTCTTTATAAAGTGTTACAAATGTCTGAAATGCTTTTAAAGAGCGAATGTGAGTGAACGCAAAAAAAAAAATTCGATCTTAGCTTTGCAGTTGGTGGTCTGTTGAGGCGCAACACATTTGCACAGATGCCGGTGAGGGTGACGGAGGAATGTCTGGCGGAGGAATTCATAACAGACTAGATCACGAATGCGTCAAAATCAACAAAAGAAATTTGTCTCTTCTCTCGGTGGGCCAAGGTAGCCCGGTTGGTAGAGTAACGGATTAGCAACCGGAGAAATGCTTAGGTAGTTATTTGAACCTTCTGAATATACGCCTATTGATATAACAAGCGAAATTATTTCTTGTCACGATTCTTATAGCTATCAAAAGGTACAACCGTAGTCTAACATCTTTCTGGGCGCAATTATTATTTTCAATGAAATCTTTGAGTGCTCCATAATTATCTACTTTGAGGGCTCCTAACCAACCCTCCAAATAGCTCCTTAGCTCGAAGACGAGGTCTTTCCTCAAGGTTCCTGGCTTCCTCTGATGTTGTTGGAATTTTACGCTTATTTGGAATCTCTTAAGGAGAAGTGACTTAACATACTCATAATCCCCGCTCAATTCGATAGGTTCTTTTACGATCAGTTCAGCTATGTCTACCGGTAGCAGGGGGATCAAGTAGTCAACCCATTCTGTTTCCTCTATAGCCAACTTCCGAATCTGCCTCTCAAACAAAATTAGGAACAGCGACACATCGGCCTTCTCAGGTTCGAATTTTTGCATCACTGCCCCTAGATGCCTGAGGGGTCTGGTTTCTACCCTACGCGTGGGGGCGGAATTAGTTATCTCGACTGTTTGTGTTAGGTGGAGACGCTCCAGTTCAAATTCACGTAACTTTTCTGACTCAGCCTCAGATTTTTCAATTTCTCTCTCTCGGACTAAGCTTTCGAGCATTTCCTTGGTTCCTATATCCTCAAATTCGGGACTTTGTTGAATTTCTTTTACAAGGATCGTTATAGTTTCGTCCTCCGTTATATCTAGCCCCATTTCTTCTGCTAGCCTTTGCAAGTCAATTTTCCTATGTCTTTTAAGGAAAGCCATTTTTTATACTACTACCACCACTACTGCGTTCCTCTCGAGGATAATCTGGGGCCGGATACCCGGGTAAGTTCGGCTCGACCGTCCTGTGGCAATTAAAAACGCTCGGAGCTCTTAGAAAAAACTGTGCGCACCCTTTTATACCTCTTTTGGAGGGGCTGGGCTTCTGGCGCTGTCGTCGCTCTTGACGTAATTCACGTCCTGCAATTGGTCTAGTGTCATGGGGTCAAATGTAACAAAAAAATGTAACAAAAGTCTTAAAAAATAATAAAAAATGAAGAAATGTTGGTGGATCAGGGCGTCATCTGGGAGGAGCCTGACCAAAACAATATAAAATGGTGTTTTCTACATATGAGCAGCATTAGGCTGAAAAAATTGCTCATACACTCCCCCAAACACCACCAAAAAGCAAGTTAAACAAAAACAAAACAAAATATCAAAACAGAGCAGGAACAAAACGAAATGGAACCCGAAGCCGCAGCCGGGATATCAACAACAACAAGCCTAAAAATTACCACCATATGCCATCAATTACACAATCTAACTTATATGCTAACATCATACTTCCGATGCAACAAGTCCAAAAAAAAAACAAAAAAATAAAAATAATATGAAAATCCCCAGCCCCTATTCAAAAATAGTAAAAAAATAAAATTGAAAAGCAATTCCCATGGCTCTGAGGAAATTACGAAAAATAATTATTCATGGGTTGTGTGTGTAGGTGTTGATATTAATAAATCTTTCAAAAATATTATTAAAGAATGAATACGGGTATTTGTTATTGAGAAGTGTGTTTTTTGGATATTTACATTGTTATAAAAAGTTTGAATCAGAATTACAAATTTTTTTGAAACGTACCAATTGACCAGCTATCGTGTTGTAGTATATTCTTTTAGAGATATTGGAGTCCCAAAATATTATAATTTAATGACTGTAAATATAAAATCGCTGCGTTTATCATAAACATTAATGTCAACTTTGCCGGATTTTTTGTTATTTTGTGCGTGTTTTGTTATTTTGTGCGTGTTATGTTATTTTGTATATTTTATGTTATTATATATATATATATAGCAAAATTCGTTGTTTAAAATTTCCCCTACTTTCAGGGGTAATTGTATACAAGCGGAGTAATTGTAAACAGCCGAGTACATTATTAAATTTATTTCCTGGAATCTTCATACTAATTAAATATCAAAGTAGAATAGTGACAAGTTAGTTCAGTAGGGTGAACAATGTTTAATTACTTTATCAAAATAGGGATTGAAAGTGAACATACAAATTATGTTTACAATTACCCTGCCTTCCTCTACTCCGTAATTGATACGTCCGTTCCCTGTTAAATCCACACTGCTTTCTTCCACGGGCTGGGCACGGAATCGAAACTGCATCTATTAATCTAATAGTAATAGTAAAAAGAATTTTCACCACGAAAATCAATCTTCAGAACACCAGGTTTCATTTCGCTGTTTTTAATAAACGCAGACAATAATATGTACAAAAATTTACTAAAAAGGATTTAGACTAACAAAGTTTAAGGTAGTCCTTGTTCGTGACGCCATCTAGTGGTCAAAATAGGTAACAATTCGTAATAGCAACCAATCCATACGTCCGACATACATGCTATCCGAGACATTCTGCTCATCCAAAGCTGTAATGCAGGGCCGTACTGAAATATTTGCCTCCCACGGGCTTCTAACAATAAATGCGACACTCTTCATCAGAAAATACACGGGAGTGACAGGAGAAGTTTTAAAAAAGTATCAGAGCTGGAAAAAGTCAATAGAGTCCGTCGCGTGCTGGTCTCCAGCCGTCAAACTGATTGGAGCCAATTGCCTCCCCAATAGGCTGGCGCCCCGGGGCTATAGCCCATTTAGCCCTGTAGTCTGTAGTTATGGTGACAATGCTGTAATGGGCAGGTACTCTGTCGTTGCAACCACAGGCATCGTGTGATGGCAGATGGAGCAGAATTCATTAGTTCTGACAACACCTCTTGCAATAACACAAGGTATGAATGTCCATCCAGGCAACTTGGTAGCAGGTATGTCCCCATTAGATGGTCGTCCACGACTTTGGCCCAAACATTTCTTCGGAAACGACGCTGGATTATCAGTTGCCAACACATGACAGTTATGGATATTGGATATTCACGGAGGTCTGCTACAGATACCACGTGGCCGGTAATCCGTAGGGGACAGGTCCTGAACCCTCTGTACAAGGTAGAGATGCATTCGTTCCAATCGCACATGGGAGGTTTTGCTTTGCTTACCTCCCATGCCTTACCAGTCACTCAAATTAACCTCAAAACAAATATACAAGCTGTTGCTGTAAGACTTCATGTCAATACTTTAATAACAATATGCTATTTATACCTACCTCCTAGTACCCATATCGCCACTTTCGACTTAAATAATTTGATAGATCAACTTCCGCAACCATTCATCATACTTGGTGACCTAAATGGACATCATATTCTCTGGGGCAGTTCAGACACAAATCGTAGAGGCAAGCATATTGAAAAACTAATAACGGACAATGATTTATGTATAATGAATAACGGCCAACCTACTTACTTTCACTCACCTTCACTTACTTACCATTCAATAGATCTGGCAATTTGCACTCCATCAATTTTACCATTTTGGACTTTTTCTTTCGATCCTTACCTTTACATTAGTGACCATTATCCTATAAAACTAAAATATGCAGACCAATACCAACCTCCCTCTGTCAGCCAAATTAACTATATATTTGAAACTGCCAACTGGCCACTCTTTACTAGCCTCGCAGATATTTCTAACACGGTAGAAACTGGTGACATCGATGAAGTCACTTCAAAAATAACAGATATAATTATAACAAGTGTTGACACTTCCATTAAAAAAGTCATTAATGCGCCTAAAAAACAAAAGAAACCTTGGTGGAATGAGGAATGTAGCGATGCGTATCGGAAGCAAAGGAAAGTCTGGAATATCTTCAATAGATATCCAACAAGAGAAAACTATATTATTTATAACAAAAACAAAAGCGGCCTTTCGAAAAATTCAACGACTTAGTAAGAGGGATTCTTGGATAAATTATGTCAATAGTATAAATAGTAAGACCACAAGTAAACAACTATGGAACAGGATTTAAAAAAATTTCCGGTGTTTACCCCAATAGACAAATTCCTGTTCTAGAACATAACAATCAAATACTATCGGCACCCAAAGACATAGCAAACACAATTGCTTCATGCCTTTCCGAAATATCCAACTCCAATATGACACTGAAAGTTTAAAAAAAAAATTAAAGTTGCAACTGAAAAGACCAAAGTTAATTTTACTTCAAACCGTATATTATCCTATAATTGTGATTTTACTTTTTCCGAATTGACAAAGACTTTATCCTTAGTTCACAAATCAACTCCTGGCCCAGATAATATTAGTTACATCATGCTCAAACATCTTTCAAATAGTTCTTTAAATCATCTGAAATTTTATAACAGAATTTGGAACTAGCACACTTTTCCGCAGTCATGGAGATATGCTACCATAATACAAATACAAATACAAATATTGACGACCAGCTACAGGCTCGAGCCCAACAAAGCTGGTCCTTTGTTTATGAATTCCCCAATTCCCACTGACTATCCAATTGTATCTTAAATTCGTACACTCCCTTTGAATTAACTATATTTTCTGGCAACGCGTTCCAACTGTCTATTACCCTATTAAAGTAGTAGTTTTTCCTTAAATCCCGATTAAAATGTGTCTTATTCAATTTATACCCATGGCCCCTTGTTCTGTTATCCCTATTGAAATTTAAGCCCTTTGTGTCCCCTTGTTTTACAAACTTGAAAAGCTGAATCAAATCCCCCCTCCTTCTACTTCTTTCCAGTGTATGCATGTTTAGCTTACTTAAACGTTCATTATAATCGAAATTTGCTAGCCCCTTTATTATTTTTGTAGCTCTGTGATGAACCCTTTCAATTGATTCTATGTCCTTTCTCATATATGGAGCCCAGAATTGTACAGCATATTCTAGATGTGGTCTTACTAAACCCTTATATAACGGCAAGATTATATTCTTATCCCTTGAAGTTACAGTCTTTTTAATATACCCCAATAACGTATTAGCCTTTTTACCCGCAGCTGAACATTGGTGACCCATTTTAAAATCCCTGTGAATTATCACCCCAAGATCCTTGACTGTTTCTCCCTCCTTTACCTTTACTCCCTGCAGACAGTACTCGGCTCCACTGTTACTGTAACCCATATGCAGAACTTGACATTTCCCTACATTAAATGACATACCCCATTTTACAGCCCATTCGGATATCTTATCAAAATCCCCTTGTAAATTTTCTATCTGTAACTTGGTATCCACTGTCCCCCATATTTTTAAGTCATCTGCAAATATACTGATTCTATTCTTGATCCCCTGACCTATATCATCTATGAAAATTATAAATAAAATTGGTCCCAAAACTGATCCCTGAGGCACCCCTCTTATAACTTCTGTCCACTGTGAATAATTTCCTTTTACCTGCACTCTCTGCTTTCTACCCAATAACCAATTATTTATCCATATTAATGTTTTTCCCTGAATCCCAGCCTTTCCAATTTAAACAGTAATGCCTCATGAGGTACTTTATCAAAAGCCTTTTGAAAATCTATGTTAATGATATCCACACTGCTCTTATTATCCAGCTCCTCAGTAATTTTTTGTAGAACTTCAAAAGGTTTGAAGAGCAGGATCTGCCCTTCCTAAACCCATACTGATTCTCTGATAACAGTCCCCCTTCCTCCAAGTATAACATTATATGCTTTTTTAACAGAGATTCAAATATTTTGCAAATTACTGATGTTAGACTTACTGGTCTATAGTTGCCCGGATCACTTTGTATTCCCTTTTTGAAAATTGGAGTTATGTTGGCTAACTTCCAATCCATTGGTACCCAACCCGTGCTATATGTTGAATTAAATATCGTGTGAATTACTTCCCCCAATTCTTCCGCGCATTCCACTAGTACTCTCGTATAAATATCGTCTGGCCCTGGTGCTTTAGATGGCTTAATTCTTTTCAACTGATGTACTATTTCTTCCCTGTTAAATTTGCATTCTTTAATTATACCCCCTGCAAAGGCTCCATCCTTGGGATCCTTTTTTAAACTATAGTTACCATTGAAAACCCCCAGAAAAAAGTCATTTAACACGTTTGCCATTCCCACCTCGTCTTGAATTAACTCACCTCCCTTCCCCTCCAACGGGCCCAGTGTAGTACTAAATCTATTTTTACCACTTGCATATGAAAAAAATTCTTTTGGGTTTATATTTATTTCCCTTGCTAATTTTTCCTCCAAGGACACCTTTTGCTTCCGACTAATAGTTTTAAACTGCTTTCTGGCTTTCTGATATGCCTCCTTGTCCCTGTCGATACCAGTGCTTTTATATACCCTGTATGTTCTTTGTTTTAATTTTAAAGCTTTGTGTGTTTCCCCTAAAAACCACATAGGGAGCAATTTTCTAGATTTTCCTTTTTTCCTGAACGTCACATGTTTTTTTAACACCCTGTCTAACTTATTCTTGAATTCCTCCCATTGTTCAGAATGATGCGGTGCTAATAATCCCCCTTTGAATGTTTCCTTTAACTCTTCCCTTATCCTATGAAAATTTACCTTTCTGAAATTTGGAATTATCCTACTATTGATTGTGTATGCTGACTGAAAATTTATACTTAATCTGATACTTCTATGAACACTTTCTCCCAGTGGCTCACCTATAACTAAATCCTGCACCCTATCCTCATTATTGCTGAAAATCAAATCCAATATTGCATTGTCCCTAGTATCCTCATACACCATCTGGTACAAAAAACAATCCTGTATCACTTCCAAAAATTCTGCCCCTTTCCCATTTTTAACTAGATTGTTTGTCCAGTCAATATTTGGATAGTTATAGTCTCCCATTAAAATTAATTCTCCTTTAATAACAATACCCATACTGAAACTGAACAAAGACCCCAAGAATCCTTCGAACTACCGTCCAATAGCCCTAACAAGCTGCTTATGCAAAATTTTAGAAAAGATGGTCAACGCGAGGGGAATTTATATTTTAGAAAAAGAAAAATGTCTCTCTCCACTTCAAAGGGGCTTCAGAAAATATCGTTCTACCATTAACAATCTAGTCGCTCTCGAGACTGATATCAGAAATGCATTTGTGCAAAATAAACATCTCGTCTCGATTTTCTTCGACATCGAAAAAGCTTATGATCGAACGTGGAAACATGGAATTTTAAAAGACCTTTCTAAAAACGACATAAGAGGAAATCTGTCTATTTTTATTCAAAATTTTTAGAGAAAAGGTATTTTATAGTAATGATTGGATCGATTTTCTCAGATGTTTTTATTCAAGAAGAGGGATATTACCACAAGGCAGTGTTTTAAGTGTAACTTTATTTATTTTAAAAATTAACAATATTGTTTCCCAATTGCCTCCATCAGTTAAGGGTCTTATTTACGGTGACGATCTGAAAATTTCATGCTCAGCTAAAGACATTCGTTTAATAGAGAGACAACTCCAACAGGCCGTTAACAAAATAACACATTGGACTAACGAAAATGGTTTCAGTTTCTCACCTTCCAAAACCGCGTGTGTTCATTTTTGTAGAAAACGAAAGCTTCATCTTGACCCTGAAATATTTTTCAAAGATATTTTAATTAATGTTGTAGACAGTATCAAATTTTTAGGTATCATATTTTATAAGAAGTTGACTTTTCAACCGCATATTTTAAATTTACGCAAATGTTGCGAAAAGGCTCTTAACATCTTACGAGTTTTATCAAAATTATCATGGGGATCTGATCGAGCATGTCTTTTAAAAATATATAGAGCTTTAATACGATTTAAATTAGACTACGGCTGCGTGGTGTATGGCTCAGCAAAAAAAATCTCCTCTTCAAACTCTGAACACTACCACCACACAGCTTTACGTTTATGTTCTGGTGCCTTTAGAACTTCTCCCGTAAGCAGCTTGTATATAGACTCTTATGAACCTTCCCTGGACTTAAGGCGACAGTTGTTGTCCTTGGAATATTATTTTAGAATTAACTCAACCCTTCATCACCCATTGCATACCATTCATCACAGTCCATATTTCAAACACTTTTATCAAGCTAAAATATCCTTCATCCCTACATTCCACTTAAGAATGCTGGATTTAATGAACGGATCCGATATTTCTTCACTTGACACCACCCAGAAAGAACTATATGCTTTCTCTCCTGGTTTAATCATTATTTTGAATTTCAAAACCCGGTCCAAAATTTTTATAAAGCAGATACCCCTGATGTTATCTATAAGCAACTCTTCCAAAAGTATATAGAAAAATACTCTAATTTTATAAAGGTTTACACGGACGGATGTAAAAGGGCAAACTATGTTGGAGCTGCGTTCACTATTAATGACTCTCTTCACAGTTTTAAACTTCATTCTTCATATTCTGTTTTTACCGCTGAAATAATGGCCATCTATAAAGCATTAGAAAATATATCTGATCATTGTCATAAAAAAATGTATCATTTTCACAGATTCATTAAGTGTTTTACAGTCATTGAAACATCCTGATCATGATAGTCATCCCGTTGTTTTGGAGTCACTGAGAAAAAATTATCATCTTTCATCCAAAAATTTTAATTTGGTATTTTGTTGGATCCCATCTCATGTTGGGATATTAGGAAATGAAATAGTTGACAAGGGCGCAAAATCAGCCGTAAATAATTTTAATCATACCATTCCCTATTATGACTTAAAATATTGTATTTACAAATTTTTAGAAGACAAATGGCAGAACGAATGGAATGATGAAACGGAGAACAAACTCCGTGCTTTAAAACCAAATATAATTCCATGGAAATCGCTACCTTTAAGAAGACAGGATGTAATACTAACACGTATCCATATTGGACATACTCGGATAACACATAGACAACTCCTCCTCGGAGAAGATCATCCTATTTGCAATTACTGCATTTGCCCACTAACAGTGAAGCACATTTTAGTAGAATGTTCTCATTTTAATAGTCAACGATTTAAATATTTTAATTCATACACCTTGACTTTAGAAGACATGTTTGGAGAAAATTATCATCCAAATATTTTTAGCTTTTTACGTGACATTGGGTTCATATATCGCATATAATTTTATATAGTATTCATTTTATTATGACATGACTCATTTAATTTTATTACTATATTATGTATCTGATTTTTAATCTTGGGTCTTTTACATAATATGTCCCAAGAGGACTCAATGCCACAAAACCATTTCCAATCCAATGCAGAAAGAGTTGTCTTCTGTGTTAAGGGATTGTATGTGATCTTTCCATGAGTCCTGAGAGTGTTTGGAGATATTTTTCCATAGTGTTTTTTGAGTTTGATTGAGAAGGGTCTTGAGTTGTGGATTCTTATTATTTTGCCATTGTCTTTTAATTCTGTTCCTAGTTTTGATAATCTGCTTAATTTCAGAGGGAGGAAAATAGTTGTTTTTGACAGCGACAGGTTTGGAGGAGCTATTGTATGCCTTGAGAATTTGGGTTGTTGGGAGCGCTACTGCTTCATCAATTTCGTCGGGGGTATAAAGTGCGTTGGGTTGTGATGTGACATTTTCGATGAGAGATTGTTGATATATGGACCGGTTAGTAGTTTTTTGTGCGATGTGTAGGGTGAAACTAGTGGAGAAAACAAAGTTGATTATGACGGGATTGTGGTCAGATGGTAGTTCAGGTATGGAGTTGATATAATATTTGTAGTTGAACTGCTTGAGGAGGGCTAAGTTATTGGTGCTTGTAGAGAGTGAATCATATCTGGTAGGGGCAGCAATGGAGATACCCATTTGGGTGACTAGATTAAAAATCTTGTCCCCAGCGGTATTGTTTTTGTTGCAGTTCCAGAATTGGTGGTGAGCGTTGAAGTCTCCACATAACACAATTTGGTCATGGGCTTTCAGGAGCAGTTCAATGTCATCAATAAAAGTAGTACTTTGGTTTGGGGAGTTATAAATGGAAGTGATTGCAAATGGTTTAATTTTGGGTATTGTAATGGAGATGGTAGAGGCTTGGCCGCGTGAGCAAGCGTTTGGGTGATTTCTTCACTGTGAGGGATGGAATTTTTTATAAAAATGGCGGTTCATCCTTTGGCTCTGGAGTTAGCAGGTATAGACCATTTCTATAGATGTTATAATTAGGAATATGAATTTTTGTGTTTGGCCTAAGATGAGTCTCTTGGAAACAGATTACATCAGGATTGTAATGGTTAGCAAATTCGCGAAGTTCAATGATTTTGTTTGAAATTCCATTAGCGTTCTAGAAACAAATACTCAGCCAACATTTGTACGACCCATTATTTATTTGTAGAGAGGCATTGAGTTAGTAAGACTAATTTTTGATGGGGGTTCTGAGCTGCACGAAGATTGATTGCTATGATGCTGGAGTCTCCGAAGATTTTTAAAATTTCAGCTAGTTCGATTCGAATGAAAATTATACCTTGAACTTTTTCCATTGGGAGAGTGGAATAGGGTATGGGAATGCTGTGGGTGCGACGTTTGCATGACTGTTTTGGGCAGGTTGAGATTTTGGATGTTGTTGATAATTTGCGATCAGTGTTTCTTGGTTTTTTGTGGCAGTTCCATATGACATATTATGTTGTACCGTTCTGAGGATGAACAATTGTTTGGGAGATTTGGTAGGGTTAAATGAGGGAGGACTGGATTTTTTGGTAACTTGGTACATCCTTTCCAGGATGCGACGTGACCAAATTCTAAACAATTGATGCAGTGTGGATTTTCGGATTTTACATTATTTTATTCGGTGTCCCTTAACGCATATCAGACAGCTAGTCTTCATCAGGTAGTTTGCAAAATTGTGTACAAACCCGTTGCATTTAAAGCATTGGGTGGGCAGAAAATGTTAGTGACAGAACTTATATATGGTAGGGTCATTGAAGTTTTCGTAGGACCAACAGAGGCGGATTAAGCGGTGCACGGACTAAGCGGTCGCGTAGGGCCCCGGAATACGAAGGGGCCCCCGAGTTCTTAAAATATTTTTTCATTAGTGTTCAAGGAAAGAAAGATGTGACAGCGTCTTTACAATGTGCTTCTTTAAGTGCAGTGAAAAGAGTTTCTAATACAAGATGATCAGCAAAAGCAGATGCTGTATTAGCTATAAAATTTGGTTTCATCCATAGAAAAGAGGACTTTAACTGGAACTTGGATAAAAAAATTATAAAAATATATAATTTACAAAAATGACATTGATGTTTGTACTTTTAATGATGAATTTGACAATTTTTTTAACATTTCTAATAGGGGGGCAGGGAACGAGGACTTCATAAAAACCACATCAGACATCTATCGAGCCTTCAAAGAAATATTTTGCTCATTGGCGAACGTTGAAACATTATTTAAAATTTTTTAAACAATTCCCTTATCTGATGCTTTAGGAGAAAGAACGTTTTTTGTTTTAAAGCGTGTAAAAAATAAATAAAGTAGTACTATGAATAAAGATAGAAAAATTAATATGCACATTCTGTACATAGAACAAAAAATTTAAAACCGAATTTATAATGCCAAAATAATTTACGAATTCGCAAAAAATAAAGCCAAACAGAAATTCATGTAAAAAATATGTTTTTTTAAATACATTATTTATTTAATGTGTTATGGTATGAAATTTTTTCTTTTCTTTGTGCTAATAACTTAATGAGAGTTTTCTTGAAACTTTGTTCTAACTTGAGTTTGAGGCCCCCGAAAATTTTACCGCTTGGGGCCCCCACTTGACTTGATCCGCCACTGAGGACTAATAGAAACTGTAGGGGAGTTCATGTGGGAGTGGTCTCAAGTGAAACGGATGATGGCTGTATAGACAAGACTGGAGCAGCTGATTTTTGGTTGAATCATGGTTTTAAAAAGGAGAATTTACTGTCGATAGAAAGTTTGGAATTTTGCCACCTGTGACCAACGTTTTTATTGCGTTCGCTAGCAAGCGCCCTCTACCGCCTTAAAAATGGAATTACGAACATAGATGGCATGTTGATTTGTGTTTGTCTTATTATGGGTTATTGAACATTCAACGTGCTTAATATCCAGACCGGAGAGTCGAGATCTCAAGCTAAAAAAAAATTAATGAATAATTTGTTTTTTGGTCACGTTTTTTCTCGTACAAATTAATAAACTTTAAAAATTTTTAATTTTTTGACTGGTGACTAACTTTGAGTATTCAGATTTATTTGGTTCTATCAGTTGATTAATGTTATGGACAGAAGACCCTTGGCCCAGATGCTCTTAAAAAGTTTCAACTCCGTTTGTCACATCAGTTTCCGTTCGGATAGAAAGTTGAACTTTTGCATTGTATGTGTAGAGAACCATTAAACGATGGAACAGGAAATTGAAGGGTATTCCGCTGGCAAGGGAGGCGGAGCCAACCAACCCGAGGGACTATTCACAAATTGTATAACAAACTCAAAGAGTAGGAATACTAATAAAAATTTCAATTTGAGATCAAATATATCAAAATAAAATATTTCTTGTTAGAAACGTTCTTGGTACAGCTTTGAGATTCCCTAGCATTTCCCTCTGCAGCCCCATACAAGTTATGCATCTCTGCCTACTGATTCACATGCAGAAATAAGGGCGCCTGCTGTGAACAGCAACCGTTACCGCATTATAAATTGATTTTCTTACATGGTCCCCATGGGCATTTATGCTTTTATGTACATTTATGTTTTTTGGTGAATAAGTTTCAGGAACAAATTAATACAATTTTAAAAACTCGATATTTTGAAAAGTGACAAATTATGAGTTAAATTTTAAAAACTGAGAAAAAAAAGAGAGAAAAAATTAGTTATATATCGTATAATGATTCGTGATGGTCTTATTGAACATAAACGTGCTTAATATCAAACCCTAGGGTGTCGGGATGCGATTTTCCAAACCCTCACAGATACTGTACCGCCAGGTGACAGGCCGGTCGCGCTGGATGACGATTTGTTGCTGAACCAATTAAATTGACCGGTTATCGGGTTGCACTAGGACGGCTATAGTATTGTTTAATTGACCATTACATTATTTACACTTATTATATTTCCATTCCTTGAATGAATTGTTTTTCATGGATAAAAAAATCTTAAAAAGGTGCCTTTTTTTAAAGGGTAAAAATGAACCATAATCTGCAATATCACTAAAATAACTTCCTATTAATAATGACATTTTTTTAGAATTCATTAAGAATTGCTAAATAGCAATTATCATTCTATTTTCTATACTTCTATGCCCAACATTCTACAATAAAGTATTCATTCTACAACGCTGAAGTTAAAACTTTTTATCTGTTGCCAGATAGTTTGTTTCCTTTAAAATGAAACAGTATTCGAACTATAACTAAATGTACACAAAAGTCTGCAATTTTTTACTGATAAAAGATGACTTAGATTTTTAATTAACTGATTAAAAAACAGTTTTTTTTATTACAGTTATTAAAACAAGGATTCTTATTGAAACTAAATGAGAATAAAATTATTAAACTAAAACCAGATGGGTTTTTTTTATAAACTGATGGAAACCAGTTTTTTTTATAGATAAGAGATTTTATACATTTTTTATAATTTTAAAAGATAAATCCAAATTTAAATATATTAGCATTTAAAGTCACTGCTTATACAGGGTGGTCCCGAATTCATGGTACAAACTTTAATGGTAGGTACAGGACATTGTAACAATGATTTATTGTATAGGAATGTATAGTCGCAAGTGACGCGGTGAGGCGAAAACAGGGGAAATAACGGCCGAAAGGAAAAACAAAGATTTTATTGAAAGCGTTGTTGACAAGTGTCATGTTTACAGTAATTGTTCAAAATTGCGTCCACCAGTATCGATACATGCTTGACAGCGTCGGTGGAGCGATTGGCGTACACGTTCAAAGATGCCTGGTATTTCACGCACACCTGCAGCAGCTACAGATAAGCGAGCGACGAGATCCTCATCTGAGTCAACTGGAGTCTCATAAACAAGATGCTTTAGATGTCCCCATAAAAAGTAATCGAGGCTCGATAAATCGGGAGATCGGAGTGGCCAAGGGACTGGTCCACCACGCCCAATCCATCGAGTACCAAACGTGGCATTCAGGTAATTCCGTACATCAATGCTGAAGTGTGCTGGCGCCCCATCGTGCTGAAACCACATGCGGTTACGAATGGCGATCGGAACATCATGCAGCAGTTGTGGTAACACTTCTTTCAGAAAAATAAGATAGCTTCCGCCAGTGAGCCGCGTGGGTAGTAAGTATGGGCCAATCAAAAAGTCGTTCACAATACCAGCCCACACATTAATACTGAAACGTTGTTGAAACGCATGTCGACGCGTTGCATGTGGATTATCGGTTGCCCACACATGGGAATTGTGCGCATTAAAGACACCCTCGCGTGAAAATGTCGCTTCATCTGTAAATAGCACATAATCTACGAAATCCGGCTGCAACGCACATTGCTGCATCACCCACAGGCAGAAGTTCACGCGGCGAGGATAATCTGCCGGATTCAATGCTTGTACTTTCTGAAAATGGAAGGGGTGTAAGCGATTTTCGTTTAACACTCTGCATACAGTCTGATGACTCACACCTACGTCACGCGCAACAGTTCTTGTGCTTGACTCGGGTCTATCAGCCACAATGTTCAAGATGCTTTCTTCCAGCCTTGGAGTGCGTACAGCTCTTACTCGACCAGCGCCATGTCTGTTGACGTCGAACGCACCTGTTTCACAAAGTTGACGATGTAACCGTTGAAAAATTCTATGATCCGGCATTCGTCGATCAGGATACTCCGCGCGATACATTCGTAACGCAGCTCTGCCGTTACCATTTGCACGGCCGTACATGTAATGCATATCTGCTTTTTCTGCATACGTAAAGTCACCCATCGTCTACGGCAGCACAATTGTGAATGGCGCTTTTCCCTACTGCGATGCATCATGTTCAACAGCGGCTAGACATCTACTGCCCTCTACCGGCAATGATACCAACCGATCACTCCATTTCTCTTTCCTTTTATTTCCCCTGTTTACGCCTCACCGCGTCACTTGCGACTATACATTCCTATACAATAAATCATTGTTACAATGTCCTGTACCTACCATTAAAGTTTGTACCATGAATTCGGGACCACCCTGTATAAAGATCCCATTGACTTATTTAAGAAAATCTAAAAACTATCCACTCCGTAATATTAATTATTAAATAAGAACTAATCATATAATTAATCAATCACAAATAATGATTAATTAATTAATATAATCCATTGGACTAATCAATTTGAGCAGATGTTACAGATAATTACTACTTTGGATTTAAGGTTCATTGTTTTGTGTGTGTGTTAAACTAAGTTTCTAAAAAAAACCTGGTTTAAACCTATTAAACCCGTTTAAAAAAAAATCAAATCGCCAAAACTGTTATACATTGAAACTTCTTGCTAAAAGCGCGACGACGGAGCGATAAGTCGCCAAGAAGTTGGATCAACCGTCCCACAATTCCTTAACGCTCCTCCCAGCGACCGGCCTGTCACCTGGCGGTGTAGTATCTGTGTTGGTTTGGAAAATAGCGGTCGGTGATCTCAAGCTTAAAGAGAAAAAAATGAACAACTCATTTTTCGGTGATTATATATCGGTTGACGTGCGTAGCACGGAGTACATGGCCGCGTAGCGGCCTTAACCTCCGGTAGGACGGGTGTGGATGGCTTAAATTCGGCTGAGTGCCCTGAGCGTTAGATAAATTTTTTGAAGGATGAAATTAATTAAGTATAATTTCAATTAGGATCATGGCTTTTTCAGCGAGAGTCGGGGCGGCTTTGATTTCTTGCAGGATATTTTTGAGATTAATGTTCGAGAATAATTTGGAAATTTCTCGGAAGAGCTCTAAGCTCTCTTTGATGTCTAGGAAAGTCTGGTTGTTCTGAATGGGTATGGTAGAGAGATTTTTTGTGTGAGGTTCTGGGCAGATGAGCTCGTGCGTAAGACACGCCGTCTTGAGTTTCACTATGTTGGAAGTTTCTGATTGGAATTTGGGTTGGAGGCGGTCTGGGAAAATTTTTGCAGCCTCACCATGAAGCCACATGTCCGCATTCGTTACAGTTGATGCAGAGTGGGTTGATCTGTTTGGGTCTTTTGCAGGAGCTAGTCCTGTGATTGAGTCCGCATTTAAGACATCTACGGCCGTATTCACAAGTCCGAGTTAACTCGAGAATCAACGATAATCCGCGAGTTATCGAAAAAACCGTATTCACAAGTCCTGATCCGTGATTTAAACTGCCGGTTCGGTGTTACATTTTGATCCTCCGAAATCGGCGAGTTAACTCGCGAGTAAGAGTTACGCATGCTCAGTACTACCTTTTTGCGAAGGATATTCTGCAAAAACAAAATGGATGACACATTTCATTTTATGCTAAAGTATAGTATTCTTGCGACGACTGGTCACTGGATTCGACGTATCATTACGTCTGCTGCATAGCAGCTCATGTCCTCATCATAATAGTGCTTAAATGGAAAATTTAAAACATTATTTTACTGAAATTCAAAAGAAAAATGAAAATAAAGGTAGCTGCGTAAATCATAAACATGCAGCTTAACGAAAAGATAGATGGCGCCAACTCTGTCCTATAAACCGGAGAGAGCGAACGGTAGAAAACGACCATGGCAGATACAAATACGTCGTAGAATAAAAATTATTCTGTTGATTTATTACGAATGAAAGAAAATTGAAGTCACTTTTCACACCACCAACACACACCCATACTGACAAGTACAAAGATAATCGGATTACATTCATCTGTCAAGACATTGTGTACAATTCTTTCTTGTAAAATTTAGGTTTCCATAAAAATCCAATTTGAAATTAAATACCTTTGCATTTCTTTTCACAAACCCATATTAAAATGCTGTATGAGTCCTATTAATTCACAATTTGGAATCAATTCTGCGGCGAAGTACGTGCTTGATCAGTATGAATGCAGATTCGGGCGTCGTAACCAATGTAAACAATACCACGTGATCGTCAGGAAGCCAATCACAGCGAGCGTCTCATTTTAATCCCCGGATCACTTAACACGCTGTTTGAAAATACCGTTCTTACAAATCCTCGAGTTAACTCAAACTCGCAGATCAACTGATCCTCGAGTTAACTCGAGACTTGTGAATAGGGCCGCTAGTTATCATATGACAGTTAGCACTGTCATGTCCAAAATGATTGCAATTGTAGCAATGCGTAGGCCCCTTGGTGCCTTTGAAGTGCTCAATTGTGATTATGAGATACAACATATTACTGATATTGTAAACAGAGCTCCAATTTTCAGTTCAAAGGAGGGTGATTAAAAATATGGGCAAAGGGTCTTTAGTTTTGAAACGTTTTAGCTGGGAGATTCGTTGAAGCCTTTAGCCTCGAGTTCGGTTTTAATTTCGTCAATATTGGTGTCGGTGGGAAGTCCCTTAATAACAACTTTGGCTGCTCTTTGGTTGCGTGGGGTGATTTCAAAGAATTCGATTTTTTCAGAAATTAGATGATTCCGGATGGAGTCGTATTCGGATTTGTTATTCGATTGTAATTTGAAATGACTGCATGCAATTTTACAGGAGGAGGTGATTTTAGCTTGCTCTTCAAGTTTCTTAAGAAGGACGGTATGGGATAGTTCAGTTCGTACATGAATGGGTGGCTTTTAGGTTCGGGAGTTATTTCTTCGGTGATGTCTTCAAGAGCTTCAAAGTTGTTTTCCGTTTCAATTTCCGGTTCCGGGGTCGGCGGTCTGGTTTTTGCAATCAATCGTTTCGGGGGGGGGGGATTTGAAAGTTGATTTCCTCGGCAATAGGTCGTTTTTTGCTATGCTCGGGGCAGTGTTCAGGGCAGTCAAACGTAGTAACAATCTTTCATATACCCTTCAGCTTAGCTAGTTCCGTCTTGGTTGTTTTCAGGCTTTTCTGTAAGGTTTTCTGCATGTAGGCGGAATGGTTCCCCGTCTTGGCGGCGCTGATCGAGAATTCCGCAGAAGAAGTAGCTCTGGCAAGTTTCTCCCAGTTTTCTTCTTTCTTCATCCAGACATCTTCCGGTCTGAGCGCTTTGATGGCTGTTTCCAATTCTTCTCTTTCTTGACTGGAAAATTCATCCGTATTCAGATTGGATTCCTCCATTGGCGAGGTCATGCTCAACAAATGATTGTTTTGGATTCGAAAAGTTCGAATCAGGGAGCAAGTTGAAATACGTCCGATGTTTTGACTGGTGACAGACTATAAGTTGTATTCAGATTTATTTGGTTCTAACAGAAGACTCTCTAATGTTATGGACAGAAGACCTTTGGCCCAGATGTTCTTAAAAAATTTCAACCCTTTTTGTCAGATCATTTTCCGTTCGGAAAGAAAGTATCTTCGAGCTTTTGCACTGTATGCATACAGAATCATGAAATGATGGAACAAGAAAGTGGAGATGAGCAGGTATTCCGCTGGTAAGAGAGGCGGAGCCAAAGAATCAGAGGGACTATTCACAAATTGTGTAACAAAACTCAAAGAGTATGAATACTAATAAAAATTCTAATTTGAGATCAAATATTTCACAAGGATCGGGAGAACTAAAAAAAAAAAAAATAGCAAATAGCGGTTTTTTTTTTATAACAAGAATTTTTATTTTGAAAAGAATCCCCTCAAGAGAAAAACGATTCGTCTAAAATTTATGATAGATTACGGCTGGGGAGCGGTAGACTTCAGTTCGGGAAGTTATGTTTCTTGAAATGCGTGTACGATAGAATTCCCTAAAACATCGGTCCTTGGGGATTGGATCCAGTTCCGAAGGCCGGATCTCGATCTTGAAGAAAAGAAATGAACTTACGGGAAACAATTGACAACAGAGTTGACAAGGGATGTTCAGTGATACACTGAACTGCAACTCAATCGCTGATACTTTTGAATCACAGTTCTCGTTCTAATCTGTTACGGGATTATCAAAAAAACAGTGATCACTGGGACAAAGATTGAGAATATCTGTGTTCCGGTAGCAATGATTAAGAAATTGTTTTCCCCAGATATTGTTTAGCCCAGACACTGAGATTGGGTAGCAGGGATTGAGGGCTTAGTGATATCAACTGACCTCTATCGGTGATTGCGATCTTTGGCTACGACTGCTATTGGTGATGCTGCACCAGTGAAAACTGCGACTCATTATCAGTGATTTAATAGTTCGAATCGGTGGAGTGGGATTTACTATGGGGGATTTCGGACGAGGCGTATTTGTGTTTTTCTGGGTGACACACCAGAATGCCTTGTTTTATGGTGCTAAGCTTTTTCCAAAAAGAGTAAGCTCTGTCTATTTGAATAAGAAGCTCTACAGTTGAAAACTAAGGTCAGAGAAAATGTTTTTAAACTTTGCTAGTTTAAATGACAAATTAATTATTGAATCTCAGCTTATCCCAATCATCCATTTTTTTATTATAAATACATGAGCTATTAAATTAGTTTTTCTGGTCTTTTTTTAATATTACATAAAAGCATAATTTTTTTCTATTCATCTCTCTTCTCAATTGCTTTTAATTATAAAATAAGGAATTTTGTATTCTAATGGGATGTGAAAATGTGCTCACTTTAATTTAGTCTAGCTCCGAGCTCTTTTGTATGAGTACGACGTTTGGAGTGTCGATTGTTTTGTCACTTAACGCTTTATAAATAAAAAATAATAGAAATGAAATATTAGTTAAACTATTAGAATTTTTTTTTAATTCATCATTCGAATTATTAAATTATTAGAATTCGTATCTAATGCATGAATGGAAATTTCGCAAAAATTTCAATGTGTCCAAATATACATGGTGTTTTAGAAAGGACTCCCTAACTACGAAACCTTTATAGATCGAAATATGAAACTAGTGGTACATTTAATGGACAGGTCTGTAATTTTAAAGAGACCGCTTTAAAATTAGTTACAACTTAGGCTAATAGATGGCGGTATAGTCTAGGTACATTATGATTTTGCAACAGTTTGTCGCCATATTTCAGGGATTGGCGAATGCAGCAGACACTTTGTGGATTATGCAAGATGGTGCCCCAGCTTGAGGTATTTAAAGAGTGAACACATGATGCAGCATGCGCACGTCAGAAGTTTCTTGAAGTGGAAGTAGTCTCTACTTTGCATAACACCACAGGGAAAATAACCCAGGTTGCAGTGCCATCTATTATCCCAAGTGTAAACTAACTTTGTGAAGCGGTCTATTTCAAACTCCAGACGTGCTCATAAAACGTCCCACTCGTTTCTATCTATCACTGTTTCGCAGTTATTTCATTTTAAAGTTAGGGGGTCCTGTATGAAACACCCTGTATGTCGAATCTGTCCCCATATCGCCATTATGCAACGGTGATTGGTTTTCAAAAAAAGTCAATGGTCCTTCTTCATTTCGAAATCAGTTAATACAGTAAATTCAACAAAACATTTACATTATAGCATAATAGTACCGTTTACATGAGCCAGATACCCGGGTAAAAGGAGAGTAAAACCGGTTTTTTCTACTCCGCTTCCCGTACGCGGGGAAAGTGCGAGGAAATATGCGGGTTGATTTCAATACCGTGTTTTTGGATTTACTCTCCTTTCCCATAATTCAACGCGGGTATTCTTCGAAAATCCCTTTCAACCCCGAAATACCCGGGTCGATTGATTTGGTCATGTAAACGGCACTAATATGTACTACAGTAACGGGGGAAAAAAAGATCCACACCTCCTTTGTTTCGAGCACTTTTCATACTGGAGCAAAAGCCGCGTCCACACCGGAGAAGCAGAGCAAAACATGGATGATTGATTAACCCCGGAGACAGGTTTGATTGGCAGCTCGTTCAGTGTAGACGGTGAATGAACATTTTGAGCACGAGCAAAATGATCCGCTTCTTGTCGGTACATCAAAGGAAAGCAAGTGCTTGTGCTCGCTCTATTTGGACGGCGTGTTTTCGTTCCCTTGCTCGACGTGCAATCAATCACCGGGGTCATCGTTAAGAAACGGGTCGGGGATTGGAACTTAGAAATATTTATATATCTTCGGATTTTAAAGTGATACTATTATTTAAGTAGTCTATTTGTAAGCATTGTGTGTTTTGCTATACATAGTTGACGATTAAAACTCAGTTGTGAAAATGTAATCTGCCCATATTAGTGTCAAAATTGATGTGTCCATCCATGTGTATTTAGATGGTCTATATTAGTGGTCTTGGGGAACTTTGCACGTCAAATCTCTGTTATTATAAAATGAAGTGTCCGACCTCCACTACGCAATGTCCGGACGAATCTATTGCACTTACAATAATGAAATTTGGCACACGGGTAGTCCGAAGTTTTTGCAATTTTTGTGTCCAGCCTGAATTTTAAAATTCAATCTAAAACATTTAAAAAATAATTTATTGGAATTTAATTATTATTGTCTTCTTTGGAATAAAAGTTGCATAAAAAGTTAGCAGATTCTAAATGTATTTTTTCCGCTTCCGATTTCATTTTGCTGAGAAAGATTTGTCAGCAGACTAAAGTTTTAACTTTAGTTATGTAGTTCTTTTTTATTATCTCCCTGATCGTAAAAGATAGAGTACAATTTTCAACGGATATGAACTCTGAGGAAAGTTTCACATTAGATCTATACCTAAAAATATGATTTTCGATAAATGAATAATTTTAAATTGAAACTCATATTTTTTCCAACACGAACGCCACTTTCTGTGAAGAAGGACTTTCGTTTGATTCGAGATATCACAGGTTTCATTTCCTACACTCAAACCATTTCACAGCGAAGAAAAGCAAAACAAATAAAAAAAAACATATTGACTGGCATTGTTAAGTACTTTTTTGTAAAATCGGGATCGTTAAAGACAGATGAAAATTTCAACAGATTTGAAATCTGAATAAAATCTAAACCCCTAAATCTCTACCTTCCATTTGATTTTCTTTTAATAAATAATTTTTCAATTAAATATTTATATTTTCGCAAGAGATTCTGACGTCACGCCGATTGGATCTCTTCGCAATTCGAATTTGGCAATGACGAGGTCATTACGGCGTTGCCCGAGGTGTTTGTTTGCGAAGCAAATCATAGTTCATAATATTCATAATTTAGTTTGCGAAGCAAATCAAATTAGAATTTGCTGGGAATCCATTCCAATAGGCTACGAATTTCCATTTGGTTTGTGAGGCAAACCAATGCCATGATTGCTGTTATCCAATAGGCTTCGCAAACCAAATGGGAATTCTTAGCAATCACCACGCAGTGGCTAGTTTAAGATAAATAAGAGGTGGATATTTAAAATGTGTTTAAACTTTTTTGCAATTAAAGAAAATTTAAAATTGTTGCACTGCAATATTAATACGTTTTACCGAAAAATGCCGAATTGAAAGAGACATTCAATATGTTGGAACATATGAGTGAAATATTCAGTAAGAAATTTTTATTTTGTAGGGGAAATAATCTGCTAATATCAATTTTGCAAGTACATATATATATATGTACTTGCAGCCGCCGTCGCAGGATTGAAAATACGGTTTGTTCAAAATTGTACAGGGTTAACGATGAAGTGGATTATTTTCCGAGGCGGCTATTAGTTTAGGGTTTATTAAGTGTCCCATTAGGAAAAGCGTAATTTCTACCGCGTGTGAGCAAAAGACGTATACATTTTCAGTCTTTTGGCTCCTGAGAACATTTTCCATCACGTGTGTCACCAAATGTCGCCTTTTTTGGAAACTTTTCTTCCTATTTCTCTTTAATAAATCTTTAATGATAATATACGCTGCACTCGCGATTAGGCGCCGACTTCGTAAAGAACGGGACCTTAAAACAATTTGCTTCAAACAATAAATTTGCAGTTTAACTTCAACACACAACCAACCAGATTGATCGCGAGCACATGAAACATTTTGTGTCCGAGCTGTCAAACCAGAAAAACCAGAGAGATTGATTCACCAAACCTGTCTCCGGGGTTAATCAATCATCCATGTTTTGCTCTGCTTCTCCGGTGTGGACGCGGCTTAACGGTCACCCCGGTGATTGATTGAACGTCGAGCAAGGGAACGAAAAAACGCCGTCCAAATAGAGCGAGCACGAGCACTTGCTTTCCTTTGATGTACCGACAAGAAGCTGATCATTCTGCTCGTGCTCAAAATGTTCATTCACCGTCTACACTGAACGAGCTGCCAATCAAACCTGTCTCCGGGTTTAATCAATCATCCACGTTTTGCTCTGCTTCTCCGGTGTGGACGCGGCTTTAAGTTCTTTTGGTGATAGATCATTAACACAAAAATATCCGAATCGTTTGTTCGCACCAAAACATTTTTCTCTTCACCATTTCGAGTCGTGTGTGTGTAATATACCAAATTATCCTCTTATCTGCTTCATTGTGTTGGCATGCAAGTTCTTGCGCCTCATTTACGTTCATGTTGGTGCCTATACATGAGTACATGTAACAAGTCTGTTCTACAGCAACATATAACAACTAAAAAGTCTGTTCTACATCAACATATAACAAGCAACGTATAACAACTAACAAGTCTGTTCTACAGCAATATATAACTTTTTATTGCCAAGCAAGTGACAATATTTGGAAGATCTCCATTCTTTACATAAAAACTTTGTTAAAGATATCTTGAACGATTCACTTCTTAGTGTCACTGAAGACTTTTTTGGAGTTTTTGTTCAGGTAATTATTAAGTGTTTACGAACGTGCCCGATGCTAAAGTAAGTTTCAATTTCAGGGATCATCTCCACATAGAAAGACGCTATTCGTAGATCCAAAAAAAATTTGAAATTTCGTTGCGATGATATCGATATTAACTTAGAGGCGGAAAAGGGATTGTGGTGATTGATATCATTTGATATTTTAGGGTGGAGGTGTCTTAAAAACATGAAAAAGTGTTATCGATATATATGAATGGCCCCTAAAGTTAATCAACTTATTTTGTGTGTTTTGGGCGCCATATATAGGGTTTTGGTGCCCTTGCAAAATGTATACAGTCAGAACTGGAACTAAAATTTAAAAGGGTACAACTGAATATACTACTTCATTTATAGTATAAAAAATTCCTAAAAAACTACATGGAAAATTGTTTAATCTAAAACCTATAACTTTACTATTTTGCTTTACGCGAGGCAAATTCTGTGATTCTGTCGTAAAAGTCCATATTTTCAGCCACCTTTTGTAGAATGGATGAAATACAGGGTTTCCTAGCGGGTAATGTCTGCAAAAACAGTCTAATAGATGCTTTAGCTGAAAGCAAGTGAGGCCTTCTTCTTCGAGTGACCCCTCCGTACCGAGTTATTTAAAACCCACAGCGGATTAGCTGAAGCTAAGGAAAGCCTCTAAGTAAGCAAGTGAGGCCAAACTTGGTGCGCATGGTCATTGGAATGGGCAATTTCATGTGTGGTGCGCATGCGCAATATCCTTTCATGGTGTGTTTATGGTCCAGTTTCATCAACGGCACGTATGTGAAATACGGAGTTTCCGGACAGGGAGTTCATATCTTTTCTTCACAGTAATGACTTGGTCCATGGTCATTCGTTTATGCAGGATGGTGCAAAACCACATCGAACGGCGGAAGTTTTCGAAGTGCTCAATGAGCATTTTCATGATCGAATCATTGGGTAGGATTATCCATCACACTTCCAAGGTGGTATTGAATGGCCGCCCTATTCCCCGTATTTAAACCCTTTCGATTTCTTCTTGTTGGGTTATTTGAAGAGACATGTCCTAAGACACTTCCTGAACTGAAAACTACCGTTGCAACTGCAGTCGACACGATTGACATCGAAGTCTGCTCACGCGTGATGGATCGATTCCTCAACCACCTCACTGCTGTCCTTGTAAAAGAAATTCGAACCTCTTCTATTTCATTTCAATATATATCATTTCCATCTCTCTTATGTGTTTTGAAATTTCAAACATTACCCGCTGTGCCACCATGTGGCAAGGTTTGTCAAACGTTCTTGCCCCATGCTAGGCCGAATGTAGTATTTAATATGTTTCAACTTACTCAAACTGAGCTCGCAGAACCCCACTCGAACCGGAAACAAATCCCGATGGCAACATCTATAGTCAGATATGGATCTTTAAGAGGATATTTGCATACACACTTTAACAAGTCCTAATTAGGTAGCTGATTCTATATTCTCAATGAGTTCCACAACTTGAATTTTGAAACATTGAATTTTATTAGCTCTCTCTCTCTCTAAGTCTTCAACATTAAAAACCTTGGAATACTGATGTCCCAAATCTCCCCATACTAGAGTATTTAATTCTTTTGTCATCCTCATTGTTAAATCTTCGTTGGCAAAAGAGAAAAAAAAAATCAGAAATATATTCAGCCGCTTCTGTGTGGACGATTTTACCGCGCCAACCGGCGCCCCTTTATTCTGGTCAAGCCCTTAATGTGGCCGGCGCCTCTTATCTTTGCTCCCGATGCGACCACAGTTGTCGCATGGGCCTTTGACAGGTCTTCTTAGGTCTTATAAGGGTTCTTCTTTTCAAAATGTAGAAGGACGTTCTTCCTTTTCATTTTTACTCACGACATGCGTAGTCACTGAACTGTCTTTTTTCACGATTCCGTTTTCACAATTCTCGTGTCTTGTCAGAACAGGTTTTCTCATCTTAGCCAGTCTACCTACTAGAGCCAGCCAATGTTAACTGCACTTAGCAAATTTGAAAGTAAAATTCAAAGATATAGATGAGGCCAGAAAGTTAATGTCGTAATGCCAAATGCCTGATGAATAAAATTATCTCTACTTTGCTAATAAATAACCATCTAAATCGAGATAGTTTCTATATTTTATGTATATTTCAATCAGTCTCCATCACTATAATACACTCATGTCCATAAATTAAGGATAATTCAGAATCACACGGAGATCGAACTCTAAAGTAAAAATTTCACCTCTAGAATTATCGTGCACATCTTCAAGAATAATATCCAAGTTACGGGAAGCCATCAGATGACGCCGATAGTACGTCACAATGACGAGAGTGTAAGAGAGGTGTATATAAGGAATGGTAGCAAAGAAGCAAAATTGTTCCCAAGCGTTCTGTAAGCCCCTCAGTGCCACTACCGAATAGTTATGGCACAGAGGACGCATGTCGATGATTTTTTACTTGGTAGAATTATCGGCCGCCTGGAATTTGGACGTACTCAGACGGAAGTTTAAGTGGAACGTAGAATCGCCCAAAGTGCCATCTCTAGGCAACGATTCCAAAATGATAGAAATGTCAGTAGACGTTACACTGCAGGTCTCCCCCGAGTTACAACGCCGAATGACGACCGGTATTTGGCAGTAACTGCAAAAAGAAGCAGACGGAGCACAGGATCCGACCTTTCTCGTCAGCTATCTTCAGCCACGGGTACGACAGTTTCAAGGCAAACCGTTTACAGACGTTTGGGACATATTGGTCTATATGGTCGCAGGCCTGTCACACGGCAACTCGCTGTCACCAGCGGTTAGCCTGGGGTAGATAACATGCAATGTGGACATCGTCACAGTGGACTTGTGTGATGATTTCCGACGAGTCCAGGTTTAATTTGCAGTCTGATTCACGGTGGACGTTCATATGGAGAACGCCAGGAACCCGCTACCACTAAGACATCATTGAACGACACCGTTATGGTGGTGCAGGATTGCTAGTTTGGGGCGGAATTATACTGGGCTCCAGAACAGATCTACATGTTCAAATCGGAACCACGAGAGGCCAAATTTATCTGGACATCATTCTGGAACAACATGTACGTTTGTTTAGGGTTGCCATGGGCGCAGATTTTGTGTTTATCGATGAGAACGCCCGTCCTCACCGTGAAAACATTGTAAACGAATGCCTTGAATCTGAGGTTTTCAGCCGTATGGAATGGCCAGCATTCTCACCTGACTTGAATCCGATAGAGCATGTGTGGGACATGCTTGGCCGACAAATTGCAGCCCGTAAACCATCTCTTACATGTGTACCAGAACTTCGGAGAGCATTGCTTGCTGAGTGGAGTGATCTTCCCCAAAATCAGTTCGATAATTTGATCCTCAGCATGCCTAGGCGTTGTACGGACTGTATTTCATCGTCTGGAAGACATACAATGTATTAACTGTCATACCAACCATGTTATGTTAAGTTTTTGTAAGGTCGATATTTTTTGTAATTGCTCCAGTGAGTAAAAATCGTAGTTTTTATGAATGGTATCATACATACACACAATCTTTTTTGTTCATTATCTTTTGTTTAATGTTGTTGTTGTCGTGTCTATGCATACAGTACTAGTGCAAAAGTTTAGAGTCCTCCAAAAGCCTTGGTGAAAAGATCGGCAAGTTCTGGAGCTCGATGGCTATGGAGGATTTTGATTGGGGGTGCTCCAAGTTGAAAGAGGGAACCAATAATGGCCTGGCAGTCGAAAACATGATCTGGAGTTAGTTGCGATTGGGGACAGTACCTCACGAACAGATGGGATAGGATTTTTTATTAGTTCGTGAAATCTTCATGCCTTTGAAATGTCCAGTACGTAGCCTAGCTATTGTAGAGGAGAGGTTTCTTGGGCAGTTTAGATCGGGGATTGTTGCCTTGCTAAAATGCTGGTTGTAGATCCTTCGCCTGGCGACGGCATTCACATCTGAACAGGTGACTACTCGAGGTTGATCTTTGTCGCGTGCTTCCTTTGCAAGGGCATCTGCACATTCGTTCCCCTCAATTCCAACATGAGCTGGGAACACTGGAGAGTGCAAGGCATATTTAGTAAATGGAGAAGAGTATTAATTTCTTGCGTTATTGTTGTTTTACCATTATGTATGGCTTCGAGTGCTGATTTTGAGTCTGAGAAGATTACAATTTCTTTAATTGAGTCGTGTAGAAAATGAGATCAACAATGGGTAAGAGCCTCTTTAATAGCGATTAATTCGCTAGTGAAGTTTGAAGCAATTTGGCCAGTGGGTATTTTGAGTTTGACGTTATTTCCTGAGGGGTAAGTGATGGAGATGCCTGCGCCGCCTCTATTACAGTCAACATCAGAGGAACCATCTGTGTAGATTATTGCGCTGTTTTCTCTGGAAAGTGGACTTTTGTTTAATAAATGGGCTTTATGAATAAGACACGTTTGTTTTGTTTCTGAACCTTTATTTGCCGGAGCTGGCATTAGCCTTAATTTATGGACATGAGTGTATATCCCGCATAACACAAAAATGAGTAATTTGATTGCATTTTGAATATTGCAAATTAGATTTATTATGTGATGTAATTCTATAACAATCTTTCAAATTAAATACACGTGTCTATTTCACAGGAACAGTGTTTTCAGGAAGTTTCTTCGGAAACCGAAAAGATCTACAAAAATACAGCAAAATCTATTTCAATGATGCTTTAGTTGGTGAAAAGATGTATGCGAAATGGACCTTCGAAGTGGTGAAGTGCATGCAATGGTGCGTATGTTTCTGCTGTACATGGTTTGTTTAAGATCCACTCTATAACAAAAAAATCGACGCACCAAGAAGGAGTTGTCCGATGGAGACAAAAATTGGTGGATAGAAAAATTATGTACAGAATAGAAAATGATTAAAATTTTAGAACAACTGAATGATTTATTTCAGAGTTACAGTAACGAGCTCAATAAGGTGTTGACCCGCCTCTAGCCTGGATGCAAGCTACCACACAGCATGGCATAGACCGATAAAGCTCCTGGATGGTCTCCTGAGGTATTTCTTGCCAAATTTGCTCCAATTGACAGACTACGTCATCAAGATTCCCTACCGGATGCAATCGCCTTCCCATCATATCCCAGACATGCTCGATGGGAGAGAGATCTGGTGATCAGGCTGGCCAAGGAAGTGTTTGACAAGCTTGAAGACAGTTCATAGCAACACGTGCCGTATGTGGTCTGGCATTGTCTTGTTGAAAAATAAGCCCAGGGTACTGCGAAAGGAACGCTAGCAAAACAGGCTTCAGAATGGTGTCAACGTACTGCTGTGCAGTAAGTGTACCTCTAATGACGACCAAAGGGGTCCGGCTATCAAGGGAAATGGCACCCCAGACCATAACTCCTTGCTGAGGGCCCGTGTGGCGTGCAATAGTGAAAGCAGGATCGGCACGCTGCCCTGGGCGTCTCCATACACGTCTTCGATGATCGTCAGGACACAGTTGGAACCGGGATTCGTCGCTAACGACTATACGTCCTCAGTCAGCATCATTCCAGCCTGATCGAGCCAAGCACCACTGTAATCTGGCTCGACAGTGTGCCGGCGTGAGTGGCAGGTGGCGTAACGGTCGGTACGAGCGTAGATTTCGCTCTCTTTGCCGTCTGTGAATGGTCATGTTGGACACTCGTGCGTGGGTCGCACGACTGATGGTTGATAGCGATGAATCAGGCGCTGTGACAGCTGATCTGACAATCACTCTGTCCTAGCGATCTGTTGTGGCCCTACGTCGACCGCTACCATCATGACGCTGAAATCTGCCATTGTCCACCCACTCTTGCCAGCATCGTCTAATCGCCGTATCGCTTCTACTCACATGACGAGCGATTCTCCGCTTTGCCCAACCTGCCTCTTTCAATCCAATGATACGACCTTTTTCAAACTCTGAAAGTTGCTCGTAATGAGCTGGAATCCTGTGGTGAGGCATTTTTTCAGTCGTTGAAAGGTATCCTAAATCGCAATGCAGCAGAAATTTTTAACAACAGTTCAAGAACAACTCCTTATATACATCTGCTGGATGCGCAGTTCCGATGCGCTGGAGATCGCACTATTCATTCATTGGACACCAAATTTTAATTATTTGCATATTTGGTCAAAACATTTTTGTATACGAAATTTCAAAGCAATCGGATGATTCCTTCTTGGTGCGTCGATTTTTTTGTTATAGAATGTACTTACGTACACTTATGGTATTGTACAGCATTCTACTCAAATGAGCCAAGATTTAACTAGTACGCGCATGCGATATTCTGTTGCTTTCTTCGAAATTCTTACCAACATGTCACAGCTGCGATGTCTAAACATTCTTGTCTCCTGCAGATCTGCTCTTCCAAGATACGGAAAGCGAGGCTGAAATGAATCGCATCGCAGATTTCGTGGAATAGATGCAGACGTCGGATTACGGTGAGGTACATTAATTTTGTTATAGAAATTTTTTTATAATTTCAGACATTTCGCGTGACTAACACAATTAGATTTAATGATATGCTAGACACCATGTTTTAAAATTTTCAGGGGTTGCAAAACGTATTGTAATTAACCTTTACGCTAGGAGCTTGATTTTTTTTCAATCGTCTCTCGGAATGGCTTTTTTTCTGATTCTCCGAGCCCCCATACCTTATTACCTGACTTGAGCGATTGGGCCGTGAGTGGCATTTACGACTGACGCTTTCCTTTCATTGGTGTGGCGTGAGAAGAGATATCACCGGAGCGACCTTCTGCTTTTCCCAAAGCGTTCACATCTCACGGTGAGGTTGGGTAAGGGGGATAACATCCACAGTACACAGATCTATACCATGCCGCTGTGTAAACGAAATTTCAGAGGTAACAATTGTTAACCTGCCACAGCTTAAAGGTTAAGGTTATACGCAAGCCATCTTTGTTTCTTCATTGTTGCTAATTACGATTTCTTTTCAGGCCACATCTGGCCGGAGCACCGTTGCCAGCAACACTACTTGTCCGCTAGTCGCTACACCGTTGGGCAGATGGACTAGCTGGAGAAATGCGGCGCAAAGTAAATGCCATTGAAGTCTTTTCGGGTACACAAAAAAAAAATACAGGTCTGCTAATGTCCATGCCGAAAAAACGAATTTTTCAAATGTTTTCTTCAAATATAAACATGATTTCATAACAAAACCAGAATACATTTATAATAATGAAGTATAATCAGAGGAAATAACTGGTTTTTTTTTTGTCTAAACAGTCACTCGAAATATTCAAATGTTATTTTGTTTATCATTATTACTACTTTTAAATTGTTGCTGATTGAATGACACCTTCATTTCATAGAAAAATTATACAATGTAGTGTACAAAACACTTGAAATAGCAATTCTGAAACAGGGACTAAATTTATAGTTTTTTTTTTCCACACCTAAATGTCGCTCTTCTGATATGTTACTGTAATGCACAATTTGTAAAATTCGGAAAAGCCTGTATGAGTATTGATTGTTAAGTCACTCTATTATCTGAATAACACGTTGTGGGACTCTGGGATTAGCGAGAGTTACTATAAATATTCTTTTACAGGATAAGCTCAAAGCTGGAGAACACACTAGATTCTACATGAGCGAAGAACATTTTACTAATTTTGACAACTTCCCGATTCTGACCCATCTATGGAGACACCCTGTTGTATGACTACCGATCACGACACTTGATTTGGACTCTAATTTTGCTACGAAATACGTACTCTTGATAACTGTACATAACATTTGCGCCACCTATTCAAAATACTTTTGCATACAAACTCACACATTTCATGCAAAGTCTAATATAACATCCAACTGTTCATAAACTCTCATTCATTATTGTTTGCGTATTATTTTAGACATTTCTTATCGATATTTAGGTAATAAAAATATGTCGATGATTGAATTTTGAAACACAAATGTAGTTTTACAAAGATTGGAAGAGTAGTAGTTCTATACTCTTTATTGTAATATACGTGAATTATTTTTTAATCGGTATTTGTAACTCTTTGCTTTAGAGATTTTTAAGATTAATCTTCAACTTCCCCTAAAAGTGCGTAGTATTTATCAGATAAGAGAAAGAGTTTCGTGGTTTTAAATATATTCAAGATTTTTTGAATATTTTTAAACATTGGAACTGTTAAATAAATGTGAAGACGGTAAATGTAACATTTTTAACAAGTGGCTCAATTGAAACGCCTTCTTTAAACAGAAATTAAGAAGCAGTCAATTTTTAAAACCTAATGTGTTGACTCCGTTCGCTTGCTTGTTTTTTTTTCTGTTCACTTTTTGTGATTGTGCCTCCGCGTGTCACTTCCGGCCCTACATTCCGATACGAAAAATGCATGTGCTGGGCTACCCTTCCAAGCTTGTTGGTTGCTTAAGAACGATGATTACTCCACCAGATGAAAAGAAATTAAAAGGTGTGAAGTTAATTCTTTTCGCTCCTGCAACAGATGCTGATATCCGACTTGGATGCCAGAGCGAAATTTTACAAATATTTCCCCAAAATAGTTGGTCACTAGATGTTGACAAAAAATGTGAAAATGCAATAAAAATTAGTCTGCATAAAATCAGCAAATGACCCACATTCACTTCACATTTGAATGATGGTTGACGAAATGTCAAATAAAGTAATACTAGACAATTATTTTTAAAAAGTTACAATTTCTTCGAAAGAATTGGCGCTGCCATCTAGCCATCACAAAAACAATTAGGACGATATGATTAAGAAACATGCCTCTAAGGTTTATAGGAAGGGTCACTCTATCTCATGCGTCGCTCTATGATAATTTCTGGCCAACCCAATAGTGCTTTACCAGAAATTATGACTTAAAATGGAATAAATAACCATACCTGTGCCAGAATTAAATTCCAGGGTTAGTTGAACAGAGGGCTAGGTTGGATTAAATTCTTAGTTCTACGGTTCTTTTTTTTTGCAACGGAAATGAAAGCGAAAGGGATAAAATAGTAAATCCTGGAAGATCGTCAGCTGAAAGGGCTTATAACAGAGGTAATATTATTAATTTAGTAACTATTTCCAAAGAAGTTTATTAGAAGGATATGTAAAAAAAGTTTCATTTAAATCAATGCCATTATTTCTCATTTAATTTGAAATTTTGTTGAATGTTATCAAAATCTAGGCCAGTTTTGTGTGGGACGAACCTTATCTCTGGCTCCTAACTTTTGTCTTTTTAATGCTTCATAATTAACTTCGAAATAATGAATATCACTAATGTCATGCTTAGTCAGTTCAACATATAATTCATTTGTTCAACACAAAACTTATTACCCTTTTACTTTTTTTTTCACGGATATTCACAAATTTATCTTTTTAGGGCATAGATTATCAGGACAAATCTATAGGGCAAATTATAAAAAAATATTACAGGGTAAATGTATATTTTCAGGGTGCGATAGATGGCAGCAGGGTTTCGTGCTGCCATCTATCGCGATTATAAAGAACAGATTCCTATTCTCATGGATAGATGTGATTTGGAGCGAATGGCACTAACGGCCGTATTCAGAAGTCTCGAGTTAACTCTTACTAGCTGACAAACTGATTCTCGAGTTAACTCGAGGATTATCAAGAACGGTATTGACGGCCATATTCACAAGTCTCGAGTTAACTCGAGAATCAGTTGATCCGCGAGTAAGAGTTAACTCGAGGATTATCAAAAACGGTATTCTCAAACGGCGTGTTAAGTGATCCGGGGATTAAAATGAGACGCTCGCTGTGATTGGCTACCTCACGATCACGTGGTATTGTTTACATTGGTTACGACGCCCCAATATGCATTCATACTGATCAAGCACGTACTTCACCGTAGAATTGATTCCAAATTGTGAATAAATAGGACTCGCACAGCATTTTAATATGGGTTTGGGAAAAGAAATGCAAAGGTATTTAATTTCAAATTGGATTTTTATGGAAACCTAAATTTGGCAAGAACGAATTGTACACAATGTCTTGACAGATGTATGTAATCTGATTATCTTTATACTTGTCAGTATGGGTGTGTGTTGGTGTCGTGAAAAGTAACTTGCATTGTCAATTTTCTTTCATTCGTAATAAATCAACAGAATAATTTTTATTCTACGACGAATTTTTGTATCTGCCATGGTCGTTTTCTACCGTTCGCTCTCTCCGACTTATAGGACAGAGGTGGCGCCATCTATCTTTTCGCTAAGCTGCTTGTAGATTTACGCAGCTACCTTTATTTTCATTTTTCTTTTGAATTTCAATAAAAATATGTTTAAATTTTTCTATTTAAGCAATATTATGATGATGAGATGAGCTGCTATGTAGGAGGCGCTCCGTAATGACAGATTCAGTCCAGTCGTCGAAAGAATACTGTAATTGAGCATAGAATGAAATGTGTCCTCCATTTTGCTTTTCCAAAAAGATGGTACTGCGCATGCGTTAAATGTAACCCGCGAGTTAACTCGCCGATTTCGGAGGATCAAAATGTAACACCGAACCGGCAGTTTAAACCACGGATCAGGACTTGTGAATACGGTTTTTTCGATAACTCGCGGATTATCGTTGATCCTCGAGTTAACTCGGACTTGTGAATACGGCCGTCAAACGGCGCGTTAAGTGATCCGGGGATTAAAATGAGACGCTCGCTGTGATTGGCTACTACCGTCTCCTCACGATCACGTGATATTGTTTATACTGGTTACGATGCCCGAATCTGCATTCCTACTGATCAAGCACGTACTTCACCGAAGAATTGATTCCGAATCGTGATTAAATAGAATGTATGCGACATTTTAATTTGGGTTAGAGAAAAGAAATGCAAAGGTTTTTAATTACGAATTGGATTTTTACGGAAACCTAAATTTTGCAAGAAAGAATTGTACACAATGTCTTGACAAATGAATCAAGACATTGTCGATTATCTTTGTACTTGTCAGTATGGGTGTGTGTTGGTGGTGTGAAAAGTAACGTGCATCGTCAATTTTCTGTCATTCGTAATAAATCAACAGAATAATTTCTATTCTACGACGAATTTGCATCTGCCATGGTCATATTCTACCTTTCCCTCTTAGCCGACGGAGGTGCCGCCATCTATCTTTTCGCCAAGCTGCTTGTTTACGTTTACTCAGCTATCTTTATTTCCATTTTTCTTTTCAATTTCAATTAACTTATGTTTAAAATTTTTCCATTTAAGTAATATTATAATGAGGATATGAACTGCTATATAGCAGGTGCTCCGTAATGATAGACTCAGTCTAGTCGTCGCAAAAATACTGTAATTGGTATAAAATGAAATGTATCATCAATTTTGTTTTCCTCGACTACATCGCAAAAAGATAGTACTGCGCATGCGTTAAATGTAACTCGCGAATTAGCTCGCCGATTTCGGAGGATGAAAATGTAACACCGAAACGGCAGTTTAACCACGGATCAGGACTTGTGAATACGGTTTTTTCGATAACTCGCGGATTATCATTGATCCTCGAGTTAACTCGGACTTGTGAATACGGCCGTTAAAGTGCGATAGTTGAGGCGATTCATTTCAAAATCGGCTAAATTTTTGGCAAAATAATTTTTTTATTTTCCACAAGTTCTTTATGCACTTCATCACCTAGCAAAGCGGTATTGACCTAAAGCGTCTCAATCCAGTCTAAAAATGCATTAAAACAGGGTTTATATCAAAAGTTACTCAATCGAACGTTTCCAGTCTAGGCCAGTAGTCGGCAAACCGCGGCTCTCTAGCCACTTGAGTGCCACTCTGCCACAAATCGACTTTTAGTTCGATTTATTTCGTCTTCGGATCCTAAATTTTAGGATTAATCGTGCCACTTAAAGGTAAAACACGTGGCGAGGAAATTACAAATTCTGTCATTGAATGTATGGAGAAACATATTCCACTCGATGAAATTATTTCAATTTCAACAGATGTAAAAAGTTTATCGAAGTGAGAAAGATTTTGTTTCTATTTAGAAGGAAAAAATTAATCACGAGATACTTGTTGACCATTGCATCATTCATCAAGAACCGCTTTGTGTGCAGACATTTCCAGAAGAAATTTGCTATATCATGGAATTGGCGATCAAGATTGTCACCATATTTTTAGCTAAAGCTATTTATCATCGACAGTTTAAAGATTGAATTATTATAAGGCTAATTATTATTAAAGAAAAAAAAATTATCAGATTTATTTTTTTTTTGGGGGGGGGAGGGGGCGTGAAGGCCCTGCAGAACTATCGTCTCTACAACTCATATTACAAGATTCTTTTTAATAACTAATAAATATAGACCGGATTTTCATAGAGTAAAAACTGCCAAAAAATGCAGTTAAAAATGCTAAAATATGGAATAAAACATGACGAGATATGCAGTAAAACATGTCAAAATATGTCTTTTTTTTCAAGTTTTTGCATCGAATGTACTAAAAAGGAGCAATGCGTTTTTATAAATGTCAATGATTTAACGAGGTTTTTGTTTTCTATTAATATAGCTACTTTATCTAAACTTTGTGCGGAATCAGCATTATTTTTAAAAAATTTGTAAACTACCACAACCACACGGGAGGGTGCTTTCAGAGATATATTTTTATTTCCTTGTCCAATAAAGGAATTTGATTCCGGGAAGGAATCTTTTAACTTTTTCAGCAATAAGGTTAAGCGCATGGGCAATACATGTAACTTGGACTAGGTTAAAAAAAAAAAGTTTGTAACAATTTTCTAGCCTTAATCATACACGAAGCCGCATCTGTCAAAAGTAACAAAATTCGATTTTCTATTCCGCTATCACTGGGAAAGATTTTAAGTCTCGAATTAATAAAAACGGAATATTGTGTCGGATTAGTTTTATCGAGGATTTTAGAAGCCAAAAGAAATGGGTTGCCAGCTTCGTGGGAACTCAATTTTCCTATTAAAGGATTAGCCACATAATTACCCCTAACATCAGTGGTTTCATCGACGACAAGTAATTTTTTCGGAGAGTGCTCTCATCGAGGATATTTCAGTTTGTGTATTTCGAAACAAATTCATTGAGGACGGAACTCTTCAGTTTAAAGAAAGGATCTTCCAAAATTAATGCCAGACATAAATCTTTGCACAAAATGTCTTCCTGCTTTGAGGTTAATTGTGATTGACTAAGAAAAACTTGACGCTTCGAAAATCTATGTTCGGCGGAAGAATGTGCTTCTACAAAGAAAATTGAAATCAATGCACGAATAAAAAAATTCTTAATCAAGCCTAAATTTGAATGTAAATTTTAAAGGTATGTACACTTGGGCCTCCCGTAACACTGGAGTTATACCCCTGAGAAACACCATGTAAAAAAAAACCGTGTTATATACTATATGTGATAACATGAGGAAGTTTTTGTCTTGCTTTCATTTAATTTTTCAATGAACACATATAATAGGTGAAGCCGTATTACTCGAGGGTCAAGTTTATTAGCATCTGCATACTTGTATGTACATGTGTGATTGTGAAATTCTCAATTCACTTCTATAAAGACCATGAAAAGAAATAACTTACAAGTTTTAACATGTTGTTCTAGTTGAGATTTCCTTTCGCATGTTATAGTTTTGTCACAAGGTTGGCAATATACGATCTGACCGTCGTACGTAAACATTTCTTTGTTATATTTTTTTATTTAAATCCTTCAGCCACTCTTTGACTTTGAACGAAAAAGATTGTGAAATTTTAGGAATGTTTCTGAACAGCAGGCAAAGCACAACTGAATTAAATTAAAAATGAACGGATTGCTGTTTTGTGATTTTACATCCTTTTCTTTTTATATTCATAGAACTAGCCACTGAGTGGCTAGCCCGGCGTTACCCGTGCCCGTGGTGTAAGTTATTAAACTGATGTAAAATTTTCCGCAGATTTCAAATCCGTTGAAATTTTTAATCTATCTTTAGCGATTCCGATTTTACGAAAAAAAAATTAACAATCCCAGTCAAAATGTTTATTTTTTGCTCTCATTCCCTGAAATAGAATAGGACAGGAAATGTAATGTTTCTTTTTTTTTTTTAACGCGATGGGGAGAAGATGCAATCTGTGTCACGTGATGCCACAATCTCTTTCGAAAATATAAAAGATATATATTCAATTTAAAAAATATTTATTTAAAGAAAATCATATTTTTAGGTAACGCTCTAAAGTGAAATTTTCCGCAGCAGCAAATCCGTTGAAATTTTTACTCTATCTTTTACGGTCTAGGAGATAGAAAAAAGAACTAAGTGACTCCAGTTAAAGATTATTAGTTTTTATCGTCTTGTTGGAAAATCTATCCTCCGCGCAAAATCAAAACGGAAACAATAACTTTCTCCGCGATGAAAAATGTGGCATAGTTCCAAAGGCTGACATCAAGGTCACGTGGGTAGAAAAGTCTAGATTCTGATGTTTCTTCTTTCGCGGAAGAAAGGAGTCGAAAAACCGACGGAGAATAAAACTACTGAATTCATTTAAAAATCTTCTAGATTGAATTTTAAAATTCGCCGCAACCCAAAAATTGCAAACAATTCGGACTACCTGTGTGCCAAATCTCATTGCTGCAAATGCCATAGAATCGTCAGGATTTTGCGGCAAGAAACAGACAAACACTTCCTTTTATAATAGTAGAGATAACTTCGTGTTTTTGGCCTATTGAGCTTTCGAGCCTGAATGTTTGTCCCTATGGGTTAATTTCATCATTACATAATAGTTAACATTCTACGACCGGTACAAATAAAATGTACCGGTCGTAGAATGTCGTCTACATACTACTGTGCTGTAAGTGTACCAGAAATGACTACCAAACGGCTCTCAAAGATGACACCCCAGACCCTAACGCCCTGTTGTAGGCATGTGGGGCGTGCGATAGTAAGAACAGGATCACCACGCTGCCCTGGACGTCTTAAAACCCGTCTGCGGTTGTCGTCAGAACACAGTTTGAACGGGACTCGTCACTAAAGACTATACGTCCCCAGTCAACGTGGTTCCAAGTGGATCAAACCCACTTTAATTGTGCACCTTCTTGGTGCGTCGATTTTTTTTTGTTATAGAGTGTATTAATTCAATACTTTCGGCCCATTTACAAAAGTTCTCCATTTCTTATTCACTAGGGTTGATAGGAAAGTTTAATAGTGTTCATTAAATGCTGACACTCTTCAATACAGCTTTTATTGGAATAGTCATTTCAAAACTAGTCTGTATGTCTAAGGTCACTCTAACTAGTTTCTTGTGTGGGGACACAGTCCAAGCCTAATCTTTAGGGCAAAAAACTCCGAAACTAGGCTCTGATTAACACTCTAAAATTACCTTAAATTTCAAACTCAAGAATCACCCCTAAATAAAAGGTTGCGATAAAAATATAGTCCCTCCAGACTGATTTCATGGGTGCTTATGGGGGTGCTAGTCTTTAGGGGAAGAAATACTCAAATTAATCTGATTAACACTCTCTAAAACTACCTTACATTTCAAATATATTTTTAAATCTTCACTTAAATAAAAAAGCTTGAGATAATACTATAACCCTTCCCGATTGATATCCTGTGGGCTCATGTGGCATCCTAGGACCGATGCACACATCCGATTTTTCAACGTGCGGCGCCACTGCCGCAACGCAAGTGCGGTCTGAGATACATTCGATCCAATGGTACATAAATACACACATGCCTCCGGCGCCGCTACGATGACGCACGTTCAACTTGCGTGCAATTTGTACCGCCGTTCCCCACGGCGCCGCAGCTCGCCTCTCCGGTTTGAAGTACCTTGTTTTCATAAATAAATGGAAAATAAGTAATAATTAATAAATGATTGTATCCAGTAACGTCTATTTTGTGTTTCAAAATATACATTTTTTGCCCCAACTAAGCGAAATAAACACGTTTTCTTCGATAGAATATGTATCGCAAATGGCGCGAAATGAGTATATCGGATGTATGCACCGGTCTTTAATAAAGCATATGTCGAATGAAGTGCAGTGAAATAACGACACTATTTCACAAGCCATATAATCAGTCTTTATTATAGTTTTATTCCACAAAAAATTATTCGAAGATATAACTCAACTCTATATTATACAGAAAACAACACTATCAGTCGAATGTCATACACTAAGCTCTTCGTAACAAATGAGAGTCGCAAATAAAAACACACAAACAGAAACCACACAACTCCGTGGGACGTGAGCGCTTTCGGAGAGTTTTAATTTCAAGAGCAGGATGAACACTAGCATGGCGTTTTTTGTAGGGTCATCGGATATGTCGAGAATGCTGTCGGTTGGAATGATCAGACATGCACCATCAAGAAAAAATAATTACATGCTACAGTAACCCTTATGGGAACCATAGTATTTCAAAATTGCAATGTTTTCATTAAGTACGTTACTGAAAAGATAATTTTCAGTTCTTAATGAGTACACTGAGAGACCATGTGACATCGACTCTACAAAGATGATGATGATATAGATTTTATTAGTGATGAATTTGCGCTGGAACACTCGTAGAATGATTTAAAATAATTTCTACTTTGTTTTGATTTATCTTTGCATTGCTACGTTTTGTCGCAACCCGTTCGCAGATACTATTTGCTTCTATAAAAGGGAGATTCTGTTGAAATGAATATGGATTTCTCGATCGAATTCGGACCTACAGACTAGAATAGGGATTTGTAAGATTTTTGTTGGATCAAATTAAGATTTCCAATTAAACAATAAAATCTTTTTAGTTCCCATTAAAGTACTAATTAAAGAAGCGTTGTCAAATTTTACTGTGTTAAATGAAGTGGTTGTTGAACAATTTCGTGGAATCAAAAATATTAGATGTTTTTCTAGTGATCAGAACTGTCAAAGCAGTTTATATTCAATCTTGCGAAATGTAAAGATTTTTTTTTCGCTAGTGTCTTTCTTTTCTTCTAGTCTAGTCTTTCTAAATCCACTGAAGATTTCGACTATTTATGCTGCATATGCCATACCTTAGCTTTCGCATCTACTACCATGTGCAATTTCCACAGTGTGAGCTAGACTTGATTGCAGTAAACCTAACTTTGTATCGTTTTCACATGAAAGGAAAAAGTATAGATTAGAGTAAAATACTCAGCTCAAAGAAATTCAACTTCGAGCTTGCTTGAAACTAAAACAAAATTGTGTTCAATATTTCTAACACATTGAAGTGTTTGATCACAATGTTATCCTTCCATTCGATCGATGACTTCCGTCACTACACATTCCTCCGCATCGAAACGATTTCAGCAGCAGAATTATGAGCTACAAGATTCGTGAGCCAACCTCCCCGATTAAAGCACGAAAGGAATTGGCGCATCAGCCGAATTGTCTCAAAAAGCTAAAAGTGATTTTTCTTTTTTTTAAAATAAAACTCAACCTTATATGGCGTTCGTTTTCTACGTTTTGCATCTGTGATTCAAATTGTCCCTTTTGGAGACTAGCTCAAATGTTTCAAGAGCTTCTTGAACAGCAGATATTTGTTTGTGGAATTAAGGAAATTAAATACTCATTATATCGTGTTCGTTTCCGTTATTTGTATAAATGAAGCAGTTGTAGTACAACTCTGGTAAGGAAGTATAACTTTGGTTAAGTCCACCGTTATCCAACGATAAATTCGGGGCCAGAATCCGCGCTAGCTTCGACAAATAAAAGCGTGTTACTTTTCACTTAATTGAGCGATTAGACCAAGCGACTCAAATACCAATTTACCAGAGCTGAACTACAACATATGAGTGAGAAAATGTTTATTTCACAGTTCTGATCTCAAAAGAAATGGTTAAGCCATTGGCGTAAGCTATACGGAATGGTAAATGAATGGCTATTGAGACGATATGCTTTTTACCTTTCTTTGAATTGAGGCGATTGTGGCCATTACTTTATTGCACGTCGAATTGTTACATATTCACACATTTTTAAGCGATTTGCTTTAAAAAGTATTATTTGTCTGGTAATCACGCTTGTGCAATCATTTAAAATTACGCATTCGCTGATTTTTCGGATGGTTGCGTTTAGCATCAGAATGTATACTGGTTCCAAGCCTTTACCAGGAGGTTGAACCACGCAGCAATGATTTACAGTGGTTAAATTATTTCCAGAAGAGAAAGGATGCCTTATTCCACTGCAGTTAACTGTAAAAAGTGTAATCTGACGAAAACAAACGAGTGGTGATTGGTTTAAAAAAAGACAATAAGATTGCGAGAATTAACGCCGATCTGAGCAGGTGGTTCTGATGATTCAAGGGTGGACATCACGCATATAATACAGCAGCGCTCAGACTTCACAGCACAAAATGGGGGTTACATACATAGAGATAGAGTATGGATAGTTGTACATATCACTTTGCTTTTAAAATAAAAAATCTTAGCATATATATATTCTTAATGAACACAGTTACACACAGCTGCATTGTTAACACATGGAATGCATGTTAACTTTACAATGACAAGGACAAAATTCTTCCAGACACCCCTGGTCTTTCTCGTGTTGCCCCGTTTGTCATTTATTGCTATGAAAGTCAGAAAATTTCCATTTGGCAGATCGAAAAATTCCGTTCTGAAATCTCTTGGGAATAAAAACGAACCAAGTTGATCAAAATGTCGAAGAGAATCAGTGTAAAATGACCACATCTTAGTGGAATTCCAAAGAAGCAAAACGAATATAGTTGAGTTTATTTTATTCCGAATATGTGTTGAATCAAAACAAATTTAAATTTAATTCACTGTTTCAGTTGTAGTGCAGTTATTTGTATTTCCTGTCAAACATGTGGAACGCTTAGTACAAATTTTATCACAATTCTTATAAACTAAGCAGTCTAAGTAATATCTTCCGTGTCAGGCCTAAATAGCTACTTCTCAGAATCTTAAGTTGAATATTTCACTCTTTCTCACAGATAGTGAGGAAGAAAAAGAAGATACAAATAGTTGTAATTTAAATTCCTTTAGTTTCGATTTTAAACTTGTAATGTATTTTTTAATTACTGATGCACGCGTCCCTCAAAAGTCAGACTTCCCCCCTCTTGCCCTGACACGGAAGATAAAAAATTATGCTTATGTAGTCTCCAAACTAGTTTGTTTTAAAGAAAGTTCCACACACAAAACTCAACTTTCTAGTCAAATTTAGCAATGCACATTTAATTATTTTAAAAATGTAATTATTTTTAGACTGAAATTATTGAAGTGATAGCAACTGGAAGAAGGTCGAGCGAAGGTAAAAAATATATCAACAAAGGCATCGTACTGTGTTGTAAAAATAATCAAACTGAACCAAATATAATATTCAACAGCTAAAATAATGATATAATAACCATGCTAAAATTTTAAAAATGACACAATTCATAGTTTTAGTAACGACGGCTACCAAACTGCAAAATTATATTTAGTTGGAGAGTGTACAACCGTACTAGTCAAGAAGGCAAACTGCATTTTTTTCTCCACAATATACGACAAAAATATTGCGTAAAAGAGTATTAAACTCAACAGTTGGTTGAGTGTTCATACTCTAGTGGTAAGAATCAGACATAATTTGTGTACGCACACATCGAAAGGCTATGGACCTTTCCGTAATTCGATAATTCTAAACAAAATTTGTAAAAGTGTATGTTTATTGATGAATGTTGCTTTAATGCTTTCGATGCGAATAAAAATTCGATTCATTTAAAACATTTTACTAAAATAGGTTTGCATTTTAGCAAATGTTTACTTATTTTAGTTACAAAACCTTATCAATTGAGTCATTTAAGCTACAGAAATTTTCAATTCTGTTCGAAGAAACCATTTAGAAAGGGGGAAAGGGTGGCTATTATTCCGCTACAAATTAAAACAACGAAATGATTTAATTTTTTTTTATCACCGTAACGATTCATTTAAACTGTTAAAATGAACAGCTAACGTTTACTAACTGGTTGGAGTGTAAGTTGTCAACTGTTGGTCAAATTTAATCTTTTGCGTTTTTGTTGCTGATCCGAGCAGGAGTGGCATTACCCACAAAACCCGAAAATTACACCGTTACCTTTTATTTTGCAGGTTCAAGTCTTCTCAAATTACAAAGTAACTTATTACTAATCACTGAAAAAAAAAAAAATTCTAGAATCTCAAATCATAATGTGCACGAGTAAAAATATATTTAAAAAATGTACCTAGAAAAATCGAAGATTTCCATTGGGCATGTTGGGTGGGTTATAGGTCACTCTCTTGCAGTGATAGACTCCAGTTAAATAATAGTACATAACAATTAACAATAACGGGTCACAATGCTGTCGTAAAATAATCTCCAGATGCTGCCTTCTTGAGTGAGTGGTTCATGGCAACAAATGACCTTGGAGGGGGGGGGCCCTCCTCATATGAGCTTGAAGTCCGGCGTGGTGGGCGTGGGCAGGGGGCTCTTGTATTTGGCCCGGATGTGCAGGAAGGAGTCCGGGGATCCGTTGCAGGCGAGCGAGATGTACTCGTCGGACAGGGAGGAGGACTTCCTGTTCACCACGATAACTTGGCAGGGCTCGTGACGAGACAAGAAGTGCTCCAGGGTGTCCCAGCCGCCGCCCACTCGAACCATCACGTGACGACCCTTCAGCAACTGCAACAGGTGATAAACATTAGGTTTGGGCTTTCATGAAGCAAGAGACAGAAATGGCCGAGCTGCGCCAAACACAAGCTGAGGTTTTTTGTCCTCTCAAAACTCTATTTTAGTTTAGTGTCCTCGAGAGAGTTCGCGTGACTTCGGGTCAACCCTATGAGTGATTTCGACGAGATATCTCGTCCATCAAGATAGGACTCATTTTGCTATGACTACATCAAGATCTGGTCAGTTTTGCTACGACTTGATCAAGATCTGGTCAGTTTTGCTACGACTCGATCAAGATCTGATGAGTTTTGCTACGACTCGATCAAGATCTGGCCAGTTTTGCTACGACTGGATCAAGATTTGGCCAGTTTCTCTACGACTAGATCAAGATTTGGCCAGTTTCTCTACGACTGGATCAAGATCTGGCCAGTTTTACTACGACTGGATCAAGATCTGATCAGTTTTGCTACGACTCGATCAAGATCTGGCCAGTTTTGCAAACGACGAGATTCCTTGTCCAGACATCTAACTCTACAGGTGGTTGTCTCGGAAGAGGTGACTCGCCCTTATCAAAGCTGATAAGATCCTGATGGCTGAGATATCTCATCACTAGAAGAAGACTGACCAGATCTGGATGTCGTCGTCATCATCAAAAATTGGGCAGTATCTTGCTGACGAGATGTCTCGCCACTGGCAAAATTGATCGCATCATAATGGATGAGACACTTGTGTAGACACACACAATGTTAAGTAAGACAAGGCGATGCTAAGCAATTGTAAAAGAAAGGAGAGAAAGATCGCTTGGCCACCCCAGGGTCGCGACCACCATGTTTACGAGAGATAATCAAGCCCGGTGTGGAAAGAATAGATCACTTTGGTACTGTACCGGATGAAATGGTGTGATGACAGAGATGGTAGCATAAAGAACAAGGTCTTTGGCTTTCATCACCACAACATTTATTCTAACATCCTACACAGCCTTACAGATAAGTACAGCAATATTATAGATATTTTGCTACAAGAGTCCTCGCTCTCTCAGATCTCAAGGGTCTCTGGCATATTCCAGCCATACAGCCGCCTTTCAGCTGAAAATTACCTGTCGATGGAATTTTGAGTGTTCTCAGGGGGTTTGAGATTTAGGAGATTGTAATGTCAGTGTAACGTCAGATGAAGAGAGTTTATATGAAAAGCCCAGATCTTTATGACCGATGTCATGTCAAATGGAGTGCTGTTAGGGACAGTAGATCACTTTAAAGGAGTTTTACGATCTCCAATCAAGGAATTCTTGAATATGTCTGATTTATGTTGGCTTGATCAGAGAAGGCGCCTTTAGAGTGTTGCAGTACCTGGGGTGCCTGAAGCCCGTACACACCTAATGATGTGCCCCTGGGTGAAGAAACGTTAGGATATTACAGGTTGTGAAAAGTTGAAAAATCTTGTGCGTAAAAAACCCGTAGTTAATTACATAAAAGCTGCAAGAAACGGCTAATGGAAAAAGCCATCGAAACAACTAAGGATTTTTTTTAATGGACTTTCGGCAAATATTAAGGCCCGTTTTAAAAACTAAACTGTAAGATCAGTCCTTTTTAACCCTCCGGGTGGTTGTCTGAATGAGGCATCTCGTTAAAAGAAGAAAACTGTCCCGATCTTGATCTCGTCTTTACCAAAAACAAAATTGGCAATAAATTGAAATCGAGGTAACACATCATTAGTAAAACTGGACAGACCTTGACGAACGACATATCCAAACCACTTGGAGTGTTTAGGTCCACCCCTGTCAAAGAGCGAATGATTTGAAAACCAATAAAACGTATACATCAAGAGTTTATACTTACACGTACGAACACATTTTTTCCTCCTATACAATATTTCCCTTCTGATATTCGAGTGATTTGCGTTGTCTGATCCTTACACACGTTATTTGCTATCTTCATCACCTGGAAATGAAGAACATTCGTGGTTTCAATGATATCCTGTTTAAATAGAAGTTCTCGGGTACAAGGTAATTCGGTTAGTATAGAAAATTATGCAAAACCCCAATTATCCGAATCGCTTTCAGAATTTCAGAAAAAAAATTAAGACGGAAACGTACTGCGATTCGCAAAATAATGATTGTGGGTTTCAAATTCTAAATGATGATGAACTTATTGAAAGTTTGAGAGAAGAAAGTGTCGTTGAAGAAGATGACCTTACTGTCGAAGTTGAAGCAGACACGAGACCATCTGCTAGTGAAGCATTTGCCGGCTTAGAAACTGCGTTGAAGTGGATGGAGCGTAAGCCCGAGTGTGACCACATGCAATTTCTCATTATCAAGCGGACTTGGTTGCCCGAAAACGGATAAGGACAGTCAAACAGCTTACTTTGACCGAGATGTTTAGCAAGCAATGACTTTCATTTACAGTACGGTTCGTACATACTCTACTTATGTATAGCACTTGTAAGTACGCTTAACATGTAAAAGTATTGCCCTTTCATTTAATTAATTAAAAGCTCTTTTCGTTTAAAACCAGTTTTTTTTCTCCCATTTTCAACATACATACAGTAATTAATTAAAATACATACTAGACCCTTTTTTCGGAAACAATCCAATTATCCGAATGGGGTCCGGTCCCAATTGATTCGGATAATTGGAGTTCTACTGTACCATCGAAGTTAAGATGATTGATGCTACAGCTGAGGAAGGATGAATGAATGAATGAATTTTCACTGGGGCTCTGCACATACAGGGTGATAGTTTTAAATCGGCCATAAAAAAAAATCTGAATTAGATTTGTGTTGCGAGTTTCTTTTCCCAGTAGGATATGAGGCAAACGAGAAATCATTGCCAGACTAACCAGATACCTTGTTAAACATGTCCGTCGATGTCGACACAGTGGTGAGGCAGCTGCCTCGCTATCTAGACGACAATGGACAATATGCATGATTTTCAAATTCATTTTAAAATGAAAGAACACGAAAAAATACGTAGAAAATTGCCACTTAAACTGCAATCTGACGACATTAATTACATTTAAAACACTTTTCAAATTGCTGTGACGTCACTTTTAACGAAAAACTACAGCCGCTGACGATTTTTGCCTGTGACGTCATCGTGATTTTCCCATCGAGCGTTCCTTGAACTGTGTTATCTCTATGGGTTTCTTTTTAGTAGTCTTATATTTACAGATTTTTGATTAATTCAGCAATGGAAGGTTCGAAAATAGTTAAAAAGAAGAATTACAAATATTGTATTGTTCCGTTTGTGTCATAATTCAAAGATTAAAACACCAAAAAAGTATTTTTTGTTATACCAAAATATAAACAAGTTCGTAGAAGATGGTGCAGCGTTATGAAAAGAGATTAAAAGAAAAACAAAAAGCTGTGTTCTACTTCTTGCTTGCATTGCTGTGAAGATCATTTTTGGTAACTTTAAAATATCAAAAATTATTTGTATTTTTAATTGTTTTTAATTAAGAATTGTGTGATTTAATCTTGTGGATAACTACTTGTGTTTTTGCTAAAACGAAAAAATATTCTTTCGGTAACAAGTCACTCATAATGCAGAATTTCTGGTTTCATGAAAAAGAATTTAATAAATAAATATAGGAATACTATATATTTATAAATCAAAACTGGTTTAAAAAAATATACAGAGAGCTAACATCAATAAACATTGAATTATTATACTCATGATAATTAATTTGCAGTTGGTAAAACTGTGTCCTATTTCTTCTTTAAACTGAATGATAAGTATTATAGAATTCAAATTCTTGCAATTTTAATCAAATTATCACACTAACTTCTTCATGGTTTAAAATGTTGGACTACCAAATGTTGTGTTCAATATTTAATGCAGTTGCAATTCTCGCAATAAGTTTCTCTACACATATTATTTTTGGATCATCTTTTAGTGCATTACGTTTTATCGTAATTTATTTAAAAAATTATTGTTCATTAACTAACAAAAATAATGTTGCTAAAAAATTAATGTAGAAAATTAATTTTAAGTTAGCTTTCAAAATTCACTATTTTAATGCCCCAACAATTTTAATCTACTTTGAAATTATTTTCCTAATATAAAGCTCTTATTTGATATGCTATTATAATTATCTATACAACAAAAATCTGTTTCAGAATGAATTGTGTTACTTATTAAGGAAAAGAGAACAACTATATTAATATTCTATTTTCTTAAGTACAACTTTTTGATAATAGCACTACTCTTTTTAAAAGCAATATAAAAATACATGTTTTTTAAAAATAAATATGGTGTACAAAATATTATCATACTCTTCGCTTTTACGCCTTTCATTTCTACTCCCATAAAATTTGGATGGTTTCGCAAAAAAGAAAACATGGATATAGCATCCAATTTAGGTAGATTATCCGACTGGCCTTTTACAAAGCCTTGTTCTACAGTCGTCATTTTTAAAGAAGAAATCTGTATAATAATAATAATGTAAAGACTATAATTCAACACAATTATTTAAAAAATAAAATCAGCGTAAAATCAATGAGAGCAACCTGAAATAACATGCAGGCGGCGAATGTAGCGAGAGATTTCATGTACTATGACGTCACACCAAGCTCCACCCCGTTTTCAGTCACGTGACTTCAACGCGTTTTTTAATCGCTTATTGCGCTTAAATTAAACTTTTTTGAGATTTTTAAAGTTTATTTTCGGATTGTTCATGATCGAATTTGTAAAAAAATTACCATTTTAGGACGTTTTGTGACATAGTGCATATTTCCTATTACACCTTCAACGGGAGCATAAAGTACGAAAGGTCTTTATATGTTAGTTGGCTAGAGAATCAGTGTGGCTTAACAGCTAGCTAGTGGAGGGCGGCTAGCTGTTAGGTAGAGGTTAGAGGGCAGCTAGCTAGTGAGTAGGCGAGGCTTCGGAGGGTACAGATGTCTAGGGAGTATAGGCGCAGCTATATATGTTAGTTATGGTACCTGGTAAGCGAGTAGGGGAAAGTGACCTAATATGAGATACTTTTTTTTTTAATTGCGATGGTGACTGTCAAATGAAAAGTTGCAAATATATTTTCGATTTTCAACACTGTCATTAAAGCTGCTTCGAAATGTTCATGGATTTTGTGGCAAAATAAATTGCGAATATGCGCAAAAAAACAACAACAATTTCATACATTTTTTCGAATAAGCTGCTTTGGAAATAGGTTGCCAACTATGAGACACCAGGTTTCTTAATATGATGTGCATTCACAATGACAAAGAAATACAAGCGTGACAGAAAAAAATCTATTTAATATAAAACCTATTTATGTAACAACACTTTTCAACTAACTTAAATTACCTTATACGCGTCTATTCAAAAGGAAGTCTTAGAAGCGATGAGCCACTATAGATTGTTACTGTCGGCTTGCAATGAGAAGGTTATGTTCACCATGACTCCCTAGCACATGACACAGTTCCAGTAGACGACCACACCGTACGGTAAAGATACAAGAGTATCTCATACTAGGCAAGTATCTCATAATCGGTCACTTTCCCCTACACCTTCAGCATAAAGTAAGTAGGTGGGTCTTTACAAGTGAGTAATGTGGCAGCTGTAGATGTGAGTAGGCAAGTGAGTATAGACAAGGCTTTAAGTTGGTTCAACAGGTGGGCATTGGCATAGTGAATAGGCAGGGCTTTACACGTTCTTACCTTCTTGTCCAGCTCGGATGGCTTGTGCTGCTTGGTCTTCTCGTTGGACGTGGGTGGCGTGTACGAGAGCCTGTTCCTGGGCCGCATGTTGCTGTAGTGGTGTATTCCGGAGTCTGGGCTGACCATTCCCCTGGACATGTTGGAGGAGGAGAGCGAAAGCGTGGACTCCGTCCTGCTGCGGACGAGCGTGGGCGAGGAGCCCGTGGACAGGGAGCTCAGTCCGTCCGACGAGCGGTCCTCCTCCTGCTCGTCGATCTCCTTCTCCAGCTGCACCAGCCCGGGCGCCTCCATGCAGAACTTGGAGGCAATGCGCCCTAGCTCCAGCAGGCACAGCACCACGGTGCGAGGCTGAGTGTGCAGCACTGGAAAGGGATTCCGAGTTACAGCGAGTTGCGGGGATGAGACAAACACACAACGACAAGAGAATGCATTTGAATGAACGTCGCACTGGAGCGCTATTGGCGACGGTCCGGGATCAACCCCCGAAGGGAAAGATCGTTCTATTGAACCACGGTCGGATGACCAGGTAGACGCGAAGTTAAGAGGTCAACAAGGAAAAAAATCGATTCGCACGCTAGGGAAGTGAATGGGAAGGAACTGTCATAAGATTTGAAAAATCTCCTGTCTATCCGCCTAAGCATATATGACCCATGGCGTATTTGAGGCCTTTGGATAAGGTAATTTTTAGTTAACGTCGTACTAGAGCAACACAACGGGCTATTGACGACGGTCCGGGATCAATCCCTTAAGAGAAATATCCCTTAAAGAAAGGACAACACCTCGTAATTTTGAATTGAGGCCTTTAGGGTAAGATCCGAGAACAACAAAGCTTAATTTGGAATCACGATCAGATGACGAGGTAACACGTGAGCTGGCATCCCACTCTCTACACCACGCCAACGTGAGGACGTTTGTGGCCTCATCAGATTTAGCGTGAACCATCTCCCTTTGTACACGAGTCTTTGGTGGGATTCAAACTCTAGTCCATTGCTCTTCCAACCGCAAATCAGCTCACTACTATGCGTAAGAATGCTTAAGAAGCGGGATGTGGTAGCCAGGTTGGAAGAGTAACGGGCCCGAAACCGGATGGCTGATGAGAGTTCGAATCCAACCATAGACCGTCGTGTACACGGAGCTGGTCATTCACTTCAGGATGGATATCGTACTGTCGCCAATATCCTGTTACTGCGCTCCAGTGCGACGTTAATTAACTACTTACCACTTATGAAACATAGTGTAGTCACATGAATGGTGTTGGTTTTTTGTATTTTATGGAGCAATACCCCTCTTAGACCGTGCTGAGCCGAACGCAAGGCAGGTGAAGTCAAGTAATGGTTGCACGCAAGAAAAGTTGTACTAACACAGAAGGGAGTGTGACACCGTGAGAAACTCCGTTGTGCTTGACCTTTAGAAAAGGTCACTTGGAGGGCAGGTGTCTACTCCATTGTGTCATCGGAATGCCGAATATATTCTGAATGGTTATTTTTTTGCGCTGTTATTTCGTCACGCGTTTTAAAACGACTTGGGAAGAACAGGTGAAATAGAACGTCCTCTGCAGGTGGTGTTCGTCTAGATGATCTCCGATTGTTTTTCGACTTTTACTGGAATGTTTCTTTGGACTGCGGGGTGTGCACGTTGGAGACGACGGCTAGAGAGCCAGAGCAAACTGTGTGACGTTTGGTCATTTTTTCACCGCGCTGGACTGAAGATACATAGTTTTATGTATTGGTGTAATAATGTTGATGTGATGCCGTAAATACTGTATATTTTTTTAATGTTCCTGGAATAATAAGAACTTAAATATCTCCTCCTTGAGTTCGATCGTACTGTTTGCACGCTGCTGTTTTGTGGCGACGACACCACAGGAAAATTATGTTGCAGACTTCTGCGGGAGACATATAGATGACGCTGCTCTGCGCATGCCCAGAGAGACTTGTTTCGTTTGAAAAGCATTTGGAGGTACGAGAGATAGTAACGGGTGTGTAGGCCCAACCTCGTTTTTAAAAAGAAACTGAAATTTGCCGATTTTGATACGTCCGACCTCTTATTTTGTGTGTCACACCTGTAACTGTGACTGGTGATTATTAAAAGTTGTTTAAACAAAAACAAAAAAGGAGTATTCCTTGTGACACTTTTAGAGATTCCAATTTAAAATCAGTACACTAAACAAATGAGTACACTATGCAAGTGTGTCGTTGTGAAACTTACCTAGGCCGTCGGATTCAAATATCACGGCCTCGTGCACTCCGAACTTGCGACACCACCTGATGAAGTTGTCGGCGTTGTCCCGAGCGTAGAAGGACTCGGACTTCGCGTTCTCCCAGCACTTGAAGCGAACCGATGGCACGGGCTGAGAAAAACACAATGATACATATAGTATATGCATATAAACTACCATACAATAATGCACCGGATAGCAAGATACGAGGGTATAAGGAAACGAATACATGCTTTAATAGGGGGATGGTCCCCCACCTGCTGCAATGACACTAGCAACCCTTCTGGGCATACTTTCAATAAGGTTTAGATACATAGCTAGGGGTGTTTGTGTTCATTCCTGCTGCGAGAAAGTCGCCAGCTCAGTTGTAGATTTCTGACGCGGTTCCCTGGTCCGTAAGCGTCGCTTTAACTAGTTCGACACATGTTCTATGGGGTTCAGGCCGGGACTCTGAGCAGGCTAGGGAAGACGTTTTACAACCCTATCTCGATACCACTGCTTGACAGAGGCTGCAACATGACGTGTAGCGTTGTCGTCCTGGAAGTAACGTTCGTTCATAAAATTGCCAGAGCGTTGGAAGAACCGGATTATGCGAAATGTCCATGTAGGCGTCGACCTTCAATCGACCAGGAACAACACGCAAAGGTCCCACGCCAACCACAAAAAACACCCCCCAAACAAGTAGTCGGATTTTATGCAAATCCGCTGGCGCCCGGTCGATTATTGTAGGGTAGTGGAAAACAAGACAGACATTTTAACTCTTTAGCATTGGCAGATGCAGCGCGTTTTTAATGGGGGACCCATCAACCTACTAGTCGCCAATAGTCCGTAGTCTTGCTCCAGTGTGACGTAAATTAACAACCTACCATTCACCTTCTAATAAAATAACCAGAGCATGAGGATGTAGCTGCGTACCTACGGAATTGACCTTAAGCCTCTCCAAGATCACAACACTAAAAAATATCATTGTTTAATTTAACGGTTGCTCCTTAAAAAATCATGTCTAACGGCCATATTCACAAGTCTCGAGTTAACTCGAGGATCAGTTGATCCGCGAGTAAGAGTTAACTCGAGGATTAGCAAGAACGGTATTCTCAAACAGCGTGTTAAGTGATCCGGGGATTAAAATGAGACGCTCGCTGTGATTGGCTACCTCACGATCACGTGGTATTGTTTACATTGGTTATACGCCCGATTCTGCATTCATACTGATCAAGCACGTACTTCGCCGTAGAATTGATTCCAAATTGTGAACAAATAGGACTCATTCAGCATTTTAATATGGTTTTGGGAAAAGTAATGCAAAGGTATTTAATTTCAAATTGGATTTTTATGGAAACCTAAATTTTGCAAGAAAGAATTGTACACAATGTCTTGACAGATGTATGTAATCCGATTATCTTTGTACTTGTCAGTATGGGTGTGTGTTGGTGGTGTGAAAAGTGACTTGCAGTGTCAATTTTTTTTCATTCGTAATAATTCAACAGAATAATTTTTATTCTACGACGAATTTGTATCTGCTATGGTCGTTTTCTACCGTTCGCTCTCTCCGGCTTAGAGGACAGAGGTGGCGCCATCTATCTTTTCGCTAAGCTGCTTGTTAAGATTACGCAGCTACATTTATTTTCATTTTTCTTTAGAATTTCAAAAAAATTATGTTTTAAATTTTCCATTTAAGCAATATTATGATGAGGACATGAGCTGCTATTTAGTAGGTGTTCCGTAATGATACGTCCAATCCAGTGACCAGTCGTCGCAAGAATACTATAATTTAGCATAGAATGAAATGCGTCCTCCATTTTGTTTTTGCAAAACATCCTTCGGAAAAAGGTAGTACTGCGCATGCGTAACTCTTACTCGCGAGTTAACTCTGCGATTTCGGAGGATCAAAATGTAACACCGAACCGGCAGTTTAAACCACGGATCATGACTTGCGAATACGGTTTTTTCGATAACTCGCGGATTATCGTTGATTCTCGAGTTAACTCGGACTTGTGAATACGGCCGTAAAGGTATTTTGATATCGTCTTGCAGTCAACTAATATTTATTCAGGGCTCATTTACAGATGCGATCCAATTCCCCTTTGCTGGGTTTGGATAAAAAATAATTAAAACATTTTTTACTACTGTCATTGAAATATTGGTACCTTTAATATAGTTTCTATTCGTATTGAAATAGTCGCTTTAAAACTTGCTCCAAACAGATTCCAAGACTAGTCAAAAGGTAACACACTCTAAAACTAGTTAGTCTCCGGGTAATACATTCTAAAACTAATTTATATTTCAAAGAATTAAAAAAAAATATCAATAAGGGAGGCGTCGCTGTCGCAAAAGGGTAAATCCCGTGAGCATCGCCGAGGACGGAAAAACAACCGAAGAGTAAGGCTGGGGTGTATTCAATCGGGCTCGACAATCCCTTTTTTAACCAATAAATAACTTGTCCCACAATTAGCATTCATGGTTTTTTCCAAAACCACGTGACACATCTTCAAACCGAGCGTCCGGGAGAAATAGTTCGAAGGTACGCTCACGTGCTCCGTCTATTTCATTAGAAGGTTACTGGGTTGGTTGGCTTTGGGGTTTTATGGCGCAAGGGCCATATTTGACCAGAAGGTTAGTGGGGATTAAGGTGATAGAACTGTAATGTTCGAACTAGTCTGGGCGTGCAAAGTGCTACTTGTAAAAATCATGGTCAGAATGTTATATATAGTATGCATGCGAAAATTGTAATATTAAGGAATGCACTTTTTAATCCTACACGAACAAATTTTAACCATGGTATGGAATGTGATGAAAATTGAATTTGAAATATGGAAGAATTGGAGGAGTGTAAAAAAAAGAGAGTTGACCCGCTTCCTTAGTATCTTTGTATCGTCCTTAGTATAAAAATAAATGTCGAATTTTTTTCTAACATGTGTTGCGTCTCCACGTGTGTAACCTATCTCTAACTCTATATATCTAATGCAATCTTATTGATATCTCTGATCATCCCGAAAAGTCTGACCAGTCTTCATCTCCAAACGTGTGTGTGTGAATTCTTAGCCTACTACTATTAAACTACCCCGACAAACACTTCAAAAATGACAATGGAAAAACAATATGCATAAGAACAGAGCAATGAAAATAAAAATAAAACTATGCATAAGAACAGAGGAATGGAAAACACTTGCAAATCAATCAATAAAGCGTACTTTTTATTATAATTGGCCGTACGTTTATTCTTTAGCCCACATCAGGGCTCAATTCATACAACGGCAAAAGCTACCAGTAAAGGATGCATTCACGCCAGATCGTACAGCACGTTTTGCTGAACAACGAAAAACCGAAATAAAATAATGCGAGTTGCATAGATTCCTTCTATACTGCTCTAGGAACGCTCTTCTGCCCTTTCGAATGAAGGATTTATCCGATGGCATTTCTAGGAAGTAATTTAACCCTCCAAGTGGTTCCGACGAGATGTCTTGTCCACCAAGATCTGACCCATTTTGCTCGACTCGATATTTCACCTTCAGGATATATTTATTCAGTCAATATTTTCAGGATGACCCGATCGATATGATCATCCCCCCCCCCAATAAATAGACGTCCATCAAGATGTGGTCAGTTTTGCTACAATGACCTCGTAGAGACAACCATCAGAAGGGTTGACCACCTTCAGAGGCTGCGGTTCACTGAGAATTACAAAATGCAACGTGGACCTTCAGGTTAAGCAAAATGCATTTCTTCTAGACAGAACAAGCTACAATCCTATCACTGTAAATATAGAAAGGTTAAGCAATTGCCCTTTTCACAACAAGGAATCCATCGCCTCCACTTCCAAATCATCGCAACGAAAATGCTGCATCTGCTAAAAAAAGCTAAATTGTCCCTGTTGTACATTCACTGAAACCTCCAAGTGGTTTTAACGAGATATCTCGTCCATCAAAATTGGACCTATTATAAAAATTTGACCTATAGCGAGATATCTCGTCATCAAGATAATAGTGCCGATTGTATTGGTGATGGCAACATCAAGATCTGTCCAGTTTGTTTCGAATGACAAGAGACGACTAAATCTTGCCAGACGAGATTTCTCGCCAATCGATATCTGGTTAGTCTTGCTGGTGACACTTCGCCGAGGCATCCATTACAAGGGTTAACGTATCGAAGTGGGCGAAAGGACGATCTTTTAGATCCACACAATGCCGTGAAACTGCAGAAAGAAAGCAGACAATATATCGAAGTGCTCAAAGCTGTCATTGATGAGGAAACAATCGGCCACATCAAGAGAAAATCGGACCTATATAATAATAGGTCGGTGAAACGTGCACGTATTGAACAATGCTACATTCTCTTGTAGCTGCCGCTGTGACATCTGTCTACAGATAAGAAATGTAGGATGCACAGAACAGCAGATGGTTTGCGCAAAGATTTTTCTCGAACAACCGGAAGAGTCCAGGTGTTCTCGTTTGAACTACGTAATGGAGTTAAAAAAGATGTCTCTCTCCCTAACGCAAAAGCTAAATGAAAATATTGCGTAACCTTGTACGTAACCTTGTTGGATACCTTGAAGGAGATTGCATGCTTTTTTCAGATGCCATGAACGAATTAATGAAACGAGTTGGACCGCGATATACGAGTCAGAATGGTTCGCCTATCACTTCATGGGGATCTCACAGATCAGTGAAATGAGCACTTACATAATGGATTCCACAGATCAGTGGAATGAGCAATTCAATCAAGGATTCCACAAATCCGTGTTTGGTTTTGAGTAGCGGTGCAGGGGCCAAACTATGCCAGACACAAGACAACAAGCGAAGGGATAAAAGCTAAATGCAGAAAGCGTAAAACAGGAAGGAAGACAGGTCACTCGGGGTACCTTGGTACATATCTGTGAAATAATAAAATGAATTTTACAATTGTTTGCGAAACTAATGCACAAGATAAAATTTGAACTTTAATTGCAAGGTGTTACCAAACAAGATGTTCTTTTCAAACTTTAGAGACCCTAAAGTGAAACCATATATATAAGGAAGAGAACATAAAATAAAACAGAAAAACAAGGATGTTCCCATTCCTCATTGAATACACATTGAATTATGGCAATATGAAAATAATGGGAAACCCCCATTTTAAAAAGAAGTATGATGGACGGAGAAATAGGTGTTAAGAGAAAATGTCATTGAAAGTGGTAGTTACTTCTGTTATGAGACCATTCCTTTTGCATTCTTCGGCCTTCTGTTGGATGAGACGAGCCAATTTACAGATAATTACGCCATTGTCCAATTTGTCCATGAAGTTTCCTGCAGTAATGTCGTCGACCTCTGCAAAAATAAGATCAGTTTTTAATCTTTAATATACGATACGAAAATGTCTTCAAAACCAAATATAGCAGGCGATGAATCGGAATGGTCGGTAACGAAATAGTTTGAACACCTGAAATAAAAATCTCCTCAGTCAGTGCCTGTATCCTACAGCCCTTCTTCGGTGGACAGCCTTAAAATTGTTTTCCGTCAATGCAATCATTAATACTATTATGTGTCAAAAAATACAATGAGCAAAGTAGGCTTATAGTTTTCGTTATTAATATCATTAACAATTATAAAGATAGTGAAGGGAAATTATACATTTCATCAAGAGAACATAAGCAACATTCGTTTCAAAATTACCAGGTCTTGGGAGGAGCTCCAACCCTTATAACGCCACTTTACCTACGGTCCTGTTTAACACGACGTGTAAGAAGTTAATCAACTACAAATTCAAAAGGATCTTGTAAATTAATGAAACAGTACCCAAGAAAATAAAAGCACGTAAAGATACCCGTGCTGTGAACAGATGATAATGATAATGATAGTATCCACGAAAAAACGTTAAAGAAAAATATAGAACCCCTATACTTTTCAATTTTTCTCAAAGCACGATTACGCATTCGCCAGATTGTATGTTTCTGTTTACAGCTGTTTAAAGTTAGACTTCGGAACCCTCTAGAAGGAATTGTTTAGAAAACTAGACCCGTGGTCTTGCTAAGGAGACACACTGCTTTTAAGATATGTGTGACTGTCAGTCTGCGACTCTAAGAAAATTGAATTTTGCCCAACTAGATTGCAAAAATCACCCTCTGAGCGACGGTGTAATTATTCAAATGCTAATACATAAGAGAAAGCGCTCATTCTAGTTGATTTCTTATTTTTTTTAAAACATCAACTGGAAAAGAAAATGTCTTTGAAAAAAGATTTCGAAAAGTAAAAATTTTTTTTTCGTCAGATCAAATAATTCGACTCGTAAATCTTAATTATTCTATTTTTAAGCTCCAAGTTAAATCCACAGATGGCGCCACGAGCTTAAATGTATAAGGGAACAACACTGTTTGCGAAAACTATTCATTCAATAAACCAATTATCTGCGAAAGGAGCTATAAAATTCCTTTGCTCCACAGAAGAGAGTATTGTGTTTTATGATTATTTGATGTGCGGTTTTCTCAACGTTTATTAGCAACTCTTTTCAGACTGAAAGTGGAACACCGCTTTTCCGTTTAACGATCAGTTGGGAACAATTAAGAATGGAAAAGGACCCCGCGAGGTTTTCTTTTTTAGTCCAGAATTAGAAAAAAAAAAGAAGTTAGGTGCCCGAGCGTCATTCTTTTGTTTTGAAAATGATCCCGGTATTTTTGTACTTTTCTTGAATTTTGTGTGAGTGACCTTTCGAGAAGTGAAAGGAAACGGGGTCTCGCAAATCGCTTTCGAAAAGCGATACATTTGTTTGTGCAATTAGTTTTCACTTCTTACGGCTGCTCAAAGGAAGATTGGCTTAAATGAGTGGATTTTTTTTTCCCAATTTTTTCACATAGCGTGGAGAACATTTATAGGCGGCACCAAAGGTCTTTTATCCACCCATTAACATTATCAAGTACAATTTTTGACGTGAATATGTCTTTAAAATAGCAGTACTGAGGGCATTGCATGAAAAGTTTAGCGTTACAACTTTTTTTTTGTCTTATAATTCCAGGATTAGAAGAGGGAGGCAGTTGAATGAATGTCGCACTACTGGAGCAACACAAGAGGCTATTGCCAACGATCCGGGATTTAACACGGAGGGAAAGATCCGAGAACAACACGACCAACCGGTATAGTGGTTAAGGTGTTAGCCTCTAGATCGGAAGGTTCCTGGTTCGAATCCGGGTGCGGGCATGGATGTTTGTAAGGGTATGGTGTAGAGGCGGCTGGTGCACCTTAAATCTGTCGTGGCCGAAAGTCCTCACGTCGGGTTGGCGTGGAAGTTTGGAGAGTGGGGTGCCAGCTCAGGTGTTGCTTCGTCATCTGACCGTGGTTCAAAATTACGAAGTGTTGTCCTCTGATCTTTCCCTCAAGGGACTGATCCCGGACCGTCGTCAATAGCCCGTTGTGTTGCTCTAGTACGACGTTAACTAAAATTACCATTACCGAGAACAACACCTAGTCCTTTTGAACAACATCACGCTCAGATGATGAGACCAACACCTGAGATGGCACCCCACTCTCCAAACTTCCACACCACGCCAACGTGAGGCCACGACCGATTCAAATGCACCAGCAGTTACGTACACGACGATTGAATCGAGTTTCGAACTCTCAACTAGGGATACGACATCGATGTCGTTGTTTTGAAAACATCGATTTATTTACCATCGATTTATTGGAGCCGATGTTTGTTTAACATCGATGTTTTTACGTTTATATTTGAATAATTAAAGTAGCATTATAAAATTTTTAAAACTAGCCGTGCAAGTGAGTATTTGTCAATGATGGCGACATCCGTCTCATGAGAAAGAGCTTTTTCCTTATCTGGTGGGACAGTTAGTGAAAAAAGGAGTAGGCTTAAGGAGGAGAAGGCTAACAAACTTTTTTGTTTACAAACTGTAAATAACGAATATTGAAGCATATATAATAATTATAGGCCCCAATATTTTTTATTTGCAGGGCATAATCATAGGTTTTTGTTTCCCCCCATAAGTTGATCAATAATTAATAATAACTAACAATAATTATTGTTATGTACCTACCTACTTATACTTATAGTTAGTAGTACCTATTTCAAATTGTTGTAAATATTATTTTCTTTTGTATTATTCAATTTGAAAACAAAAGATTTGTTTTATTAATTTTTTTTACTTTGTTTTCACAGCTTAAAAAAAAAAATCTTAGTTATAAATTAATAAACATAGAAAATGACAAATTAAATAATCCCCCCTCACCGGGCTAACATTAATGTTAGAGGTCACAAAACCAGTTTTAAAAAATGGGAGAAAAAAAAAATTTATATACATCGATGTTAAAAAGCATCGATGGTTTTTTTGGCCGATGTATTGTTAACATTGATGTTTTAATATTGAACATTGATGTTTTTTCGTTGCGTCCCTACTCTCAACCCTCTGGTTGGTAATCCGCCACAATTCCAACCCGACTACTATGGCCTCAAACGTTTGCGGATTCGCATGTGCACCATACTATACTAAGTTATTTTTAACGTCTTTCTTCTAGGAACGTAATGAGTGCAAGTTTAAAGAATAAGTTCTACCTATAATCCCAAGCTGAATTTCATTTTGCAGAATCATTGCTTATCCTTACTTTTAAAGACACGTGCAAGCCTCATCAAACGGAATGCACCCGTCTCGTGAATCCAAAGACTCGCGCAGCGTTCCGAACGATTAAACGTAAAACAGACTCGAATGGATACAAAATTCCCTCCAAACGATGCTGGAAATTCCGCCAAAAATTCTTCCAAAGCCATCATTTCCGATAGAGAAAGACTGGTATTCAGGATACGAACCACTTTTCATGCTCCATTGGGATGGAGACAGGAACCGCGCTTCTTATAGCACTTAATGTGATCTTTGACATGTGGACAATGTACTGATACAAATCTATGATACTATCTGCTACTTTTTAGAGAGTTCTCCGAGCCAGACAACAAATGGCGAAACATTCCTACTACTAACCTTTCGTCAGAGAAAATCGACTTCCCCTTCCAAAAGATGTTTTTATCGAATACATCGGTCAAATTAATCATTCATTTCAAGTTTGGGAAAAACATTAGTTTTTGAATAATTTTGGCGAACTTTTTGGTATTTTAACGTAATACAGAGTAACACAACGGGCTATTGGTGACGGTCAGGGAACAACCTCCGAGGGGAAACGTAGGACAGCCTGGTCAACATTTGGACGAGTACCTTGCACTGGTGGTTTTCCTCATGACAAAATATTAGAGATATCTTGGTCAAATGGTCTCACGGTCAAATTACCCACATTTTTCAACAACACTGCTAGCAGCAAGGAAGGACTCTGAGAGATTTGGCAGACGGTCTCGACGAGCAGTCAAGTGTGCCTAAAAAGGTTGAGAAAGTCAACCTTTAGTTAATCCCAAGCAGTAATGGTTTCATCTAACCGAGGTTGTGCCTTTCCAAACAAGAACCTCCTAAAACTGTTCCGGCTAAGAGGTCTGAGACTGCTGCCATAGAAACGAACCTTACCCCATTTTGATAGAAGAAATGCATTCAAGTTTTTTTCTTTCGCATTGGTACACTTAATGACAAATTGGTAATATATCTGCTATGATTTTTACTTGTTGACCGAGATCTGTACTACAGAACTTTTCTCTTTCCGGCTGCCAACAAAATAAAATCAAGACATCCCCAAAGTCCCCCCCTATACAAAAAACTCCTTGCCTTGTTCCTAATACGACTACCACCATCAAGACTTGAACCCTAGTGATGTATTTTCCTCTGACTCTGGTAAACATGGGGTCGTAATCCCAGGATGCCCAAGCGATCTTTCTTAACCTATCTTTGCACAATAATTTAACAATCCCTGCCTGGTGTTTGACTCCGCTAGGCTAGGCCAAACACAGCACTCGAGTCAAAAAATCCCAAAACAACCATCCAGACTTAGTGTCGGGAGCAGTTCTCGTGGCAGCCAGACAGTACAGTGGTACTTCTGCGTCGTCCTTTATCAAATCTACCCCAGTTCCAACTGGGCCGCTGTAGTCCGGGCGAAAGAGCAACGGACTAGCAACTAGAGGGTTGCGAGTTCGAATCCAACCAAAGACCGTCGTGTACAAAGGAGGCTATTGCACGTGAAATCTGTCGTGGCTTCAAATATCTTCACATTGGCGTGCTATGGAAGTGTGGGGTGCCAGTTCAGGGGTTGTTCTCGTCACCTGACCGTGGTGCTGTCCTAGAATCTTGGCCTTCCGGTTTGGGTCCCAGACCGTCGCCAATAGCCCGTTGTGATGCTCCAGTACAATGTTAATTAAAATACCAAAATATTAGCACTACCCAGTTCCAGATAGTGTTTAGCGGTTCAAAATTATGTTGTGTTGTCCTCGGATTTTTCCCTTCGGGGGTTGTACCCGGAACGTCGCCCATAACCCGTTGTCTTGCTCCAGCGTGCTACGTTAATTAAATACCTACCTACCAAACAGTGTTCACTAAAGAGTTCTCCGTTATGAGGTCAGAACCCGATTGAAAACAACGTAGGTTGATGAACTTGAACGGCAAGAAGAGAATCAAACGCTTTCGCACTTCGTCTCAACACACAGTGCCGGTGGTCGTCCCACCCACACCCCGATTCGATTCCACTTTCGGATCCACAATTAAGACTCGCAGCTGGAGCCCTCCTTTCGGAACCTTTCCGTGGATCCAACGCCCTTGGAGGCAGTGGGTGGATGCACCAGAGAGAGTGTTCCGACATGGGATACCGTTCAGTTTGGTAATCAATGATTCATGCGCGTATATCCGAGGTTTGCGTGTCGTCGCTCCACTACGAAAAGTGGCTCTGCTGATTCTTCCCATTACCACACAGATGACGCTACGGTGTACTCCGAGGTGTTGGCGTTTTCATTATATACGAGGGCACATTGGATCGCCGATATCCTTTGCGTGGTGTAGATTCAGAAAAAATTGGACCCACCGAAGGGCTGGAACACCGAATGAACATTGGACAGCGTTGGAACAGTAACGGATTACCAACCGGTTGCGAGTTCGAATCCAACCTAAGACGTCGTCTACAAAGGGAGCTGGTGCACGTTAAATGGGTCATGATCTCAAATGTCCTGACGTTGGCTTGTTGTGGAAGTTTGGAGAGTGGGGTGCCAGATGAGATGCTGACGTCGTCATCTGACAGTGGTTCAAAATAGTAATTTGGTAATTTTTAATTAACGACTCGTACTAGAGCAACACAATGGGCTATTGACGACGGTCCGTGATCAATCCCCTAAAGGAAAGATCCGTGGGCAGCACTTTGACCACGGTCAGATGACGAAGCAACACCTGAGCTGGCACCCCACTCTCCAAACTTCCACACCCACCAACGTGAGGACTTTCGGCCACGACAGATATAAGGTGCACCAGCCGCCTCTACACTATACATTTGAAAACATCCATGCACTGACCCGGATTTGAACCACGAACCTTCCTATCTAGAGGCTAACACCTTAACCACCAGACTGGTGGGTCGGTGGTTCAAAATAACGTGGCTTTGTGCACGGATTTCTCCCTTGGGGGTGTTGGTCCCGAAACGTCGCTAATAATCCGTTGTCTTGCTCCAGTGCGACGTTAATCCAGAGAAATGTTCCTCTAAACTAGAATTAAAAAAAAATCACTTTGCTTTCCAGGTTGTTTTTCGAATTTTCCATGACCTAAATGGCGGAATGATATAAAATGAAAGATCCAATTCCTTTTTCTTAACAACTATAGGTTTCATGGGAAGTTAGTATTTGGTCAGCGACGCCGCAGCTCCTAACGTTCGTTGACTCACAGAAGGAGATATTTTTTCCTCAGTCTGGCTCCATTCACTGCCTCCCAAAGAAGAATATCTCGGGGCAGTGCTCCATTTCGCTTATACAAATAGTTCTCCTATTTGCCTAAGATAAATACAGTTGCGCTCGCTGTGTTTACGGAAAAGTGAAACTGATGTCATGCCTTGGATCTCGGTAGAAGTTACATGAACAAGCATTGGTCAAGGTGGTACAAAAGGGTATTCCAGGGAATGCGAAAAGTTTTTATTCTGCGATCTGTTTTCCAGGTGCAAAAAAACAATTGAGTCATTTCATTGATTTTAAGAAGTAGAGGTGTAACTTTGAACCAGTTGACTGCCTCCCCGCACATTGATTGGTATCTTAACCCTCCCGGTGGTTGTCCCTTGACGAGGAATCTCATCATTAGTAAAATGGACCAGAACTTGATGGACAAGATATCTCGTCATGGAAATAAAACGGACCCTTGATCTCGTTAGCATGTGACAATCCAAAATTCGTCAATATGTGCATGACGTCATATCTCGTCATTTTCAAAATGGATCGTATCTTGATGGACTTGGTAATTTTTGATTAACGTCGTAACTATAGCAACACAACGGACTATTCACGACGGTCCGGGAACAATTCCGTGGGGGTAAGATCCGAGGACAACACCACGTCATTTTGAGCCACGGTCAGATGACGAGGTCACTCCTAAGCTGGAACCTCACTGTCCAAACTTCCATACCACGCCAGGACAGATTTAAGGAGCGTCATTCCTCTTTATACACGACGGTGCGATTCGAACTCGCAACCCTCAGGTTGCTAGTTCGTGACTCTTCCAACCGAACAACCGCTGTCCTTAAAACCACTTGAAGGGTGACTTCTTAAATATGGACTGCTTGAGGACTTATCAATAGGGCAACTTTTTTGTTGCAGTAAAAATGGGAAAAGTTGCATTTATGGAAATAAAGTTGCATTTATTTTTGATACACTAAATTCTAAAATAAATTATTCGTAAAAAATGAAAAAAATTCAAAATATATTGACAATTTTAGTTGTGTACAACAGTATTATAATACATACTGAAATACAGAAAAATGTTGAATGGCCAATCCTCGGCCAGTAATTTCTTTGGCATGGGAAACCTGAGCCAGCCGCTGTCATGCAATGTAATGTTCTGTATCATATAGTAGAAGAGCAAAATCCTTTCGCTCAACATTCAGAGATTTTAAAACGTCATCTACGAGGCGAACAACATATTGACTATCGACACTTGTCTAGCAAACTCTGCAGTCGATTAATCAAGTTTCCTCTGGATTATCAAGAGTGCCAACCAATGTGTTAAAATACTTGCCATTTATTTCATTTTCGTCTTAGGACGAACACCTTCTTACGATGAACTTTTTGATCCGCAATCCTTCGGCGTTCGAAAGATCAGACACATGTGATCGAAGGGTTGATTCAGAGAGCAAAAAATGAAATAGTAATTTGATATTAATTAATTTTAAGCTATATTTTAAAAAGTTGCAGGTGGTTGCATTTATACAAAAAGTTGCATTTATGCAGAAAGTTGCATTTATGTTGCAGTTATAACTCGCTTACTATACACCCCATGTAGGAGGAATTTTGGTTTTAGTACTTTACATGAAGCGCGAAAAAAAAAGTTATATTTGTTGCAAAAAGTTGCCCTACTTATCAAGCTTTTCGCGCTACTGCTCCAAATGGTTTTACTTGAGTTGATCAGAAATATTGAAAGCAGGAGATTTAATGTTTCCGAAGTCGGTCTCAATACCATTGGTGCAAGATTAGAAACACATATGACATCTTTGTCAAACTGGCATTTAAAAACTTCAAAATATGACTTTAGGATCAAAACAGGAGATAAAAGGGTCGATATTTCAGACGAGCAAAAAGTTCACCTTTCTCAGGACGGAACGTAAATTAGAAGAAAACGCGAATACCCTAGAAAGCACGTCTCCCATGGACTTTCTCGCCAGTTTGATTTCAAGCACGCGAAAGTGGTCCAATCTCTCGATTTGTACATCAGAGAAGCCTTATCTATTCTAACATTTTCCCTGACAGTAAATGACACACTGGTGTCTCTGCGCTTTTTCACGCGGTAGAAGAGGAACGGACTAGCAACCGAAGGGTTGCGAGTTCGGACGCAGCCAAAGACCGTCTTGTAAGGGAGCCAGGGGGCTGGTGTACACTCAATCTGCCACGACCTCAAATGTCCTCCCGTTGGCGTGGTGTGGAAATTTGGAGAGTGCGATGCATGCTCAGTACGCGCGCGACGTTAATTAAATTGCTTTACCTAACTAACAGGCAGCCTCGAAGGGCCTCATTAAAAAAGCGAATGATGCCAACAACATAGTTCTTGGATAGTCGTTTTAATTAGATTTAATGCTCCCGTTGTTTGCTTCTGCCCTGATCAAGTGGATATTTTGCACCACCGAAAGGAGCTACTGATAATTTTAGCATCGCTTTTATCTTCATTGGTCATAGTTTTTCTATTTTTGGCAAAGCACAGTTCTTGGTATGTAAGTACTTTGTTTATGTCTCACTGGAGCAACACAATGGGCTATTCGCGATGGTCTGGGATCAAACCCGAAGGGGACAACACCGCGTCATTTTGAACCACGGCCAGATGACTAGGTAACACCTGAGGTGGTACCCGCTCTCCAAAATTCCACACCTCTCAAACTTGAGGACATTTGAGGGGAAGACAAGCATGAACGTGCTACCCCCCCCCTCATTGTATACGACGGTCTTGGGTTAGATTCAAACTCGCAACAATCCGAATAGTTCTTAGGAAACAGTTTCATTTCACGCAGATGTGGGAAGGATCCCTGTAGGGAAGGAAAATCAAACCCTGGGTCGCGCTTCACAAGTCACTTCAAGTCAAGTGTCTCTTCTAAATCACGTCTCAGTCGCCGATGGTCGATCATCGTGCGCGGTTTGATGAGCGGCGCTACCTCGTGTGACAGGCGCAGTATAAATGTATTCCCGATTGTGAGAAACCCGTGTTGCACTGCTCAAAACGCCTCGAGGGTCACCCATCTGAAGATTCCCTTCCACCGCCTGAGCACCACCTGCGCTGAACGGACGAAAAAACTGCTGAAAAAGACATCCAGAGTCGACGCTCACGAGACGATTAGGTGCGAACAAGCCGAGCACTTTCACCCTCAGCAACAGGTTCCAGCAAGGAGAGTGCCATCACCCCACTTCAATTGAAAGCTTCAATTAAATATCATTACCCCGAGTGTCTCTGGGCAGCCATCTTCCCGACTTCATTAGCCAATTCGGCGACCTCGCGTTGAACTTTACCAGCTCCGACGAGCAATTAGAGCTCCGGTAATTTCCCTCCGTGTCTGTATTTACAACTTGCGCTTTTTTTCGTGTGTTTTATGATTGGGCCCTCGCTGAGAGCGGAATCTTTGATGTCTTCAGAGGTTGAACCTCGGGAGTCGATTCTCTTCAAACACCTACTTAGAGGAACGTTTTATACCTCCAATGCGGAAAGAATACTAATCAGAGAGAGTCGCTTGAATTCTGCTTTCGAAACAGAAACTTGGAGCAAAACTTCACCGCAGAAGTTTAATAAAGCTCATAAAACTTACGTCATTCAATTATTTCTGCGTTGAATTGAAACTCTTAACCTCTAAACTGTACCAAATTATTTTGAAAACTGCAATACAAAGTGCAAATCTAGAAGACAGTATCTACACGTTTGGTTTTCCGAAGATTAAATAAGAGAAACAATGTTTATTACAGTACTTGAATCCTCCAAGTGATTTGGATGAGATCTCGTCCATCAAGATCTGACCCATTTTACTTAATGTCTCGTCATTAAGATGTCGCCGATTTCTTATGACGAGATAGTTCGTCCATCAAGTCAGCGTTACTCATGACGAGATACCTCGTCGAGACAACGGGAGGGATAAGGCGATTAAAAGATGAATCCTTTTTGAAATGATCCAATTATTCAAAATCAGCTTTTCGGTTACAAAAGTTTTAAGAATGAAAACCAAATACCACGAAACATTACAATGTGTGTCGAAGAGAGAAGTAAGGGAATACAATTATTCAAATTTAGACCTTTAAAGCGTTGCATTGCTTTCACTGATTCCATTTTGATTTCTCCCTGCAGGTATTTCTGGAAATGCAACTGTAACCGTGAAAACGAAAGCGATTTTTTGCTTCGCTGAACAAAATGCTCAGTCTTCCCGCTCATTTTGCACACAAAAGAAAACATTCTTGCAAAGGGAAAATGCCCATCGGGCCATTTCCTTGTGCCAATAAAATCTTACTGATACTCTTTTTACAAGTTGTATTAAAAAGTAAAAGGACATTCACAGAAATCAATTAGGTAATCAACCAGTGTTTTGAATGAAGTTTTTTTTTTATGGAAATGCTATAAGGAAATTTGAAATTACATGTAAACAAAGCATTTTCACAAACAAATGGAGTTTAGAAAATTTTCAAATTCAGAGTTACATCAGATTTTTACGCAAATTAATCTAAGAACAAAAAGTGCTGCACATAAAAGGAAACAATAACACATTTTTTTAGTGAAATTAATAACTTCATCGTGACTTGCAAAATGAATAGTATGTAAACAAATATAAGCTTTTGCACGAGATTTCATAATTAATTTACACCCCACTCTCCAAATTTCTACACCACGCCAAAAGTAAATCAAGGGAAAATGTAAAAAATCACGTAAGACATCTCATTTAACAAACTTCAAACCCATGAGACACTAACTTGCAAAACAAGATCAAACTTTCACATTTCTGAATAAGAAACAACACGATTTAATGATTTGGATTCTATGGCGCTAGATCCAAAAAAAGAATAAGCTAGCCAAACACACGTCAATAAAATTCAGAAAATAGATTTAAAAGACATCTGAATAAAATAACCAGACCAACATTAAAAGAGAAATGAAATGAATAAAACCACAAACGAGTTGCATAAAAATTAAACAAGGAGACAAATATTTGAATCGCAAGAAATATATATCCTTATTATAATGAAATTAGAACTTGGGGTTATCTCCATCTTAGATGTACTTCACGAAAAATTCAATTTAAAATCTTTTCAATTACAAATACGATAAAAATACTGAACGAAGAACTATGGTAAAAAAAAAAAAGTAATGAGTGGGGAGGTGGTCTCAACAGGCCTCCGATAAAATAGGTGATGAGATATTCCACGATAAAAAGGTTTAAGACAAGAGCTTAAAATAAGGCGTATGGTAAAAAGATGTTGACAATGATGGCTCGGTTTCGCCCCTTAACACCTTTTCAAAACGGCTAGTACAGTAGTTGTACCTTGAATGTTATAAGAATTGCTTTTGTTATACCTATAGCCGTAGTCAAAAGGTTAATAAATGTGGAATGGCCGATGCAAAGACGAGAAACTAAAACAAAACAAAAGACTTACTCAGTAGCTCTGTAATCCACGCACATACTCTGTTTTTCTCAGCCTCCAACAGCCTGTCTCGGATGTGATGTCTGTAATGCATGACTCACTTCAAACTCTATTTTCAAATTTTTGTGTCTTTAGAATACACTCGAATTTACACTTGCAAAGTTTCGAGTGGCACTGGGCAATAATACTTTGTTCGAGAAAAAATTTCAAAACAAAGAGGGAATCAATAGTTCTAAATTACTGCCTGAAAAAGTTCATTTCGCGTACCATTCGCAAAAACGTAACTGGCAATCAGACTCAAATCGCTCAAAACCTCAATCCATCTCTACCATGATCATCAAATGCAGATTGTAGGGAATAGAGCAAAGCTGGCAATAAAAATCCAGAGAACCAACAGACAGCCCCAATCCTCTTCAGGCAGCAGTTGAAAGTCAATTCACACCAAGCTCTCACAATTTCCACAAACCCATTCGAGCCAATGGAAAGTGGTTAGCACCGATATTGAGCACAACGTTCTGAATCCCTGGTGGACCCTGGCACCGCGACCATCAATCTCCGCAGATCCCCTCCAAATCGTCGTGTGTTCGTATCGAAACGTTTGATTCGAATGTCCTCCAGCAGCACCCAGAGTCGAACCTTTTGCGTGAGCGGAATATTCGGAAAGAAAAGTGGTCGGGTGAATTCTGTGTTTTACTGCTGCCAGGTATCGTCTCTTGGTGACCGTGAAAAGGAGGAAAAACACCTTCAATCGGCGTGAGGGGGTGCCATACAAACAAGGAAGAGCCGTTTCGAGGTGCAGTAAATGATATGCAAACGGAAAGTCTGGCTTCCTATTTGCATACTCCTACAACTGGGGAGGAGAGAACACACGCGGTTCTCCTCCGCCGGTGGAACTTCTCCTTCCCATTCCAACAGTTCGGAATAATTAGCGTTGCATCCGATACTACTTCACCCTTTCACACACTAATTTCGGGGTTGGACCAGTCTTCTCTCTCCCAGAATGTTTCACTTGCATGTAGGTAGGCAAGTAGTTAATTAGCGTTGCACTGGAGCACCACAACGGTCCGGGATCAAGGACAACGCCTTACTTCTATGAATAAGCCATTATGTTTAAATGTACAATTAACTCACCTACACATGTTTTAATTGTACGATTAATTGTGAAAAAGTGACTTGGTTGACCGTTTTCTTATATCGATACTTTATATCTCTATTTAGCGATGGAACATCGTATGACAGGGTAGGTGTGTGAATGTATATTTCTATAGAGTGGCGACAAAAGTGGTCAAATCGCCAAAGTCTATTATTATCAGATGACCCATCAGATCATGAATCAATGGATGAGCGTCTCGTTCCATGGGACAATCAGAAGATGAATGTTAAATTCCCCAAAACTAGCAGTCACGTTACTGTTAGTATTGGTCACATGATCTCTGGACACATAAAAAGGTCACCATTGCTCCATTTCCATGCTTCCTTTAGCTCCCATACGCGTGGTTATGCAATGGAGGAACGACACCGTGGACAGCTGTCTTCATCAACTGAGTAGCAACAAAGTGAAACCACGATGCAATGTGGCATAGTTCGTTAAAGAATATATCTAGCAGCGAGTTCGAATCTCACCAATACCTTTATTTCTTTTTAATAGTTGCAAAACATTCCACCATATGATAACTGTTTAAAGCTCACTCAAGAGACCTCATGCTCTTGCAAATCGTATTGGACATTCATATTCCAGTAGATCTAAACGTTCAATGCGGAGTGTTTCGTTTTGACCCTGGGTTTTAGGACAGCATGACCACATTTTATTCTTATAAACAATATTTTTCGGATCATCTTTCATGGGCTTGGATTGGTTCACTATAATTGCATCCCAACTGTTAAAGTACCCCATCCCTTAACACCGAAGGCGGTTCCATGCGCAAAGGAGTGCCTTCCGACTCAATGCCAAAAGTTAAGCAGTACTCTCTCGGTCGTGAGCAGTATTTGATGACCACAAAAGTATGGGTTGTGTTTTAACTTTCCTCAAAAAATTCATACATTTCACACAGTCTCAGACCATATAAATCTTTGTAATTTTTACATCCCCCTATTATGCAGTGCCACTTAAGATTTTTCTCACATCCTATGTGGAAGTAAGATGCTTCGCAGCAGGCAGTGTGGAAGTGATTCGTCCTCTCTAAGAGTGCAGCCGTGAAAGGAAAAAAAAGCAGTGTCTGTTGTCACAGGGTTTCACACAGTCGTTGGATGGTGGTAGTATTTCAATTAACGTCGCACTGGAATAACACATACGGGCTATTGGCGACGGTCCGGGATCAAACCCGAAAGGAAATATACGAAGACACCACCACGTCTTTTTGAACCACGGTCAGATGACAAGGTCACGTCTGAGCTGCCACCCCACTCTCCAAACTTCCAAAGTGACGACATATGAGGTCACGACAGATTCCAGTCCCCCCCCCTTCTTTACGATGTTCATTGGTTGGATTCGATCTCACAGCCCTCCGGTTTCGAATCTATTACTCTTCTAACCGCGCGACCACGTAGTCGTTGGAAGCGATTGGCAATTCAATTGTTCACAGTGAACCTACCTTCGAAGTGCGGCCGATTATTACGAGCGCCATCTCGAAACTGTTTCTGGAAGTGTTCATAATCACTTTCGCCAATCACCAATTTAGCAGTAGGTGTGGAAGACAATGTATCTTTATGAACCTTAAAGTAATTCATGGTGGAGATAGGTTTAGAGTAGGTTTGCAAAATATTTGTTTACGAAGAAAATAATGAAGAAATAGCGATTCATGTGTCACACAGTTTCAAATGGAAATACCTATAGGTAAGAATTGTGCTCGATCGAATTTCCCATGAAACTTGAGGAACGCCTAGAGACCCCCATGAAAGAGAAAACAGGAGAGTCAAACAGAAAGACTTTCAAAACAAAAACAGTATAATTTCACATCAAATTGCATGGCAATACTCAATATTGGAGTCCCATTAAGAAAATGGTAACCAGGAAGAAAAAGATTCTACAAAAGCAATCGCATTTCAAATAAAAACGGAAAACTTAGAAATAAAATTCCTGTAGGTTCGGTGAAAGAAATAAACACCAAAAGAACAAAACCACCATGCGTTACAAATAGTTTATCATGCAGAATGGATACTTATAAATATTTCTAGTGTGGGAACGGGTAAAGAAACAGGTTTAAAGCTTTTCCTTTTGCCAGCAACAGCAAGGATAGTAAAAACCTTTGAAGGGATAAGCATTATCAATCTTCTCTTACAAAAATTTCAAGTTTTTACTTCTGATAGGAGAGAAGGGTGCTAGTGGGGACAACTTGAATAATTCTGCTATTTGTCAGTCAAAATCTCTCTGCAAGTTTTTGCAGAGTAGCAACACTCATATAAACTCCATGTGCAGTTGCATAACAACACACTTGATAGTTCAGTAGCAATTTATAAAACTAGGTTTTCATGATGTCTATCTAGTGTTAGAAAACAAATCCAGAAAAGTAAGTTCTGGATTTGTTTTCTAAACACTAGATTAGACTATTTTAATTCAATATGTTTAAAAAAGGTGACAGTATGTTGTAAATGAATATATTCAATAGCTATTTTTATATTCATTTTTGATCTGTTGTTGTTTCTTATGCCTACACTGGCAGACCAGAGGAGTGCCAGGCCCGTCGAAGACAGCAAGAGGCGAGGGGGTGCGCCTTCCATGTTATTGAACACCATTGGGAGGAAGTCCGACTTTGCTCGATATGCATGGCACATCCGTTTTACAGGAAGGCCCCTTTCATACATCCATTTACTCACACATATAGTAATTTAGATCCCAATCAGAGGCCGATAACACCCTGATAAAGTACCCCCAGAGGTATTGATTTGCTATGGGAACATAGGGGACTTTGTGACCACGACCTATTTAACGTGCCTCAGTCACCATTAGTGAACACGACGGTCTTTAGCCAGGTCGAAGCGCCGATCTCGCAATCATCAGAATTGCAGGCTCCGCCGAGTACAGAACTCACAACCCTTCTGATGCGAGCCCGACACTCTACTGACTAAGCTACCACGGCTCACTTTTGATCTACATGGTTTAAGTTAACCAGTAATAGGCCTAAATAAACAAATGCCCCCATGGGGCCAGTGTGGACACATGGTGGTGGGGCTACTGTGGACATTTTAGCTTTCTCTCTCAGTGGTAAAAACATATTAAACATTACATTTTAGGCCATTTATTTATTAAATAAGATTGTTTATGTGAAAAATTCATTCACAAGTAATTCAATTTTTTACTTTATAGGCTTTTTTGTATTAAATTAAATGGATTTTTGTGAAATGGTAAATTAATTTACAAGGAATTGTATCGTTTTTACACACAAAGCAGCTCTTCTAATAAGCAGAGTGAATATTTCTTTTCCCCCAGATGTAATGGACAAATCACTAATCTTAAGAAATGAAATTGTAGCTAATTTACCATCATCAGATGTTGCAGGTAACACAATTCGCACTGATTCTCAGTTGACATTTAATGTTAATTAATCTGACTACATTGCAAAATAGAAGCACAGTTGCATTTTTCTACATTAAAATCATTTTCCCACCAATAAAAGTAAAAATAGCTATATATTGTGTTGTTTTATAGCTATATATTGTGTCAAGTAGCTCTATAATATAGTGCAGTTTCTAATAACAAATATACTGTGCTTAACATTAATTAAATACGATTTATTAAGATTAACATTTATAAGGAATTATACTGTTTACGTTAAAATTGAGTTTATTATGGTTTTACACACTTTCACATGGGTTGTATTACATTGTGTAACCAGTATTCTAACTTGTCCACACTAGTCCCATGACATGGGACTAGTGTAGCCAAAAAAAATCCTTTTTTAAACAAAATATTATTAAAAAATTATATTGCCAAATACTGTAATATATCAAGCAAAATAAAAGTAAAGGAGTATATGATTGAAAAAAAAATATTTTATGTGTCAAAAATGATATTTAGTATACTTTTTTGCCAAATTTATAAAAATTGTCCATACTAGCCCCATTTTCTCCTACGTGTCCGTTAACGATTAGATCTAAAGAGGTACATATCTTCAAGATCCACAAAGATTCACATTGAAGGCACACTTTAAAAAACAATAACTCTAATCCTCTTATAAAGCATTCTCTTTTAAATGGCAATAACTCTAACACTCTTAAATAACAGGTTTATACTATTAAAAATTTAGTATCGAACTAAAAGGGAAACCAATTTAAAGCTGCTTTATTTTTGTAACTGTTATTTGGAAAGCAATCTTATTTCTGCTTTTCCATACTTCTCTGATGGATACCTCTATTCAGTGGATATCTTAACGTATCTCGTAGTAGCACTATTGAAATTTCACGATCAATCATTGATTGATTTTTAGGGCGTAAGGGCAAGTCAGGCGAAGCTGAGCCACACAATCAGTAATAAAAAGTAAAGTATGTTATAATACATCCATAAATTCAAAGGACTCGAAGAAAGCAGGAATCTGGAATTTCTTTTGAAACATTTGTGTCACTTCGAGGACCTTTGTGTTGGGATACTAGGTAGGTATTTTAATTAACGTCACACTGGAGGAACACAACGGCCTATAGGCGACCTTGCGATCTGATCCAGGTCTATAGGCCCGGATCAATCCCCAAGGAAAAGATCCATGGACAACACCATGTCATTTTGAATCATGGTCAGATGACGAGGTCACACCCGAGCCGTATCCCCCAATCTCCAGACCTCCACACCACGCCAACGTGAGAACATTTGAGGCCACGATAGATATAACGTGCGCCAACTCCTCTTTGAACACGACAGTCTTGGGTTGGATTCGAACTCGCAGTCGTCCGGTTTTTAATCCGTTACTCTTCAAACCGGGATACCGCGGTCCTTGTGTGATACGTAAATGCGTGGATATGGAAGTTGTTTCGTCAAAGTAGAAAAAGCTAATTTCTCAAACTGCTTGCATAAAGATGTAGTTGTTTTGGGTTTTATGGCGCAATGACTACATATGGACACCATCACGTGATAGACATTCACACAAAGAAGGTTTTGCTGACAGAAGAAGGAAATACACCCAGGGAGGAATCAAACCCACAACTCGCAGGTTGCTCACACAGGAGTCTACCCAATGAGCCCTGACGGCCCCACTTGCAGGAAGAGATTTGCGTCTCAGAAACCAAAGAGTCTTCTTTCCGATTACATTACCGAACCGTTCGTGCTCGAGCATTGACGGTGTTTGTTTTTTTTTAAACATTTTCCTAAGAACGTCCATAAAACGCGCATGATGCGTTGAATAGTGACAAAAACGGCAGTTTATTAACCCTCATCATGGCACGCATTGTTCGTCAGAGTTGCGAAAAGCAAATCACCAACATAAACCCCAAGACCCATTGTCTTATAATCCACATTCAGCATGACTTCTTACCCGTATCGACTAATCCCATTATAACGGCCTCGGGGTTGTTCAGCCAAAGTTTTATGTAGCGGAACCCCCTTGGAAGAAAAAGAATATTACAATTCTTCTTTCGACCGGCGTTAAAAGAAGAAATCAAACATCTCCCGATGAAAAAGAACACCTTCCGGAAACTTAATCCTTTCGCACCCAGTCAAGGTTCGAATCGCCGAAGCACTTACATAAATAGGATCAGTCTTTACGAAACACGCGTCGAATATAACGGAACCTGTTATTTACGTTTCATTAAGTCATTATTAAGTCTATCGGATTGGATCGGAGTTTCGTGAAGGAACGCACCAAGAATTGGAAGTTCCGGAAGTCCGAAGGGAAACAAACCGGACCTCTCTCTCTGGCAACCAGCGGAATAATAGAATAGGTGTTAAGGGAATTAAAATGCCCGAGGAATACCAAAAAATTTCTGACCGATTCGATCAAGATCGATCTGTTGAACGAAAAAAGAATGCATCCGAAAAGGAGTGAAAGAACACGTTGGGCTAAACGCTCCACGCATCGTCACGTGCGCAAACTTTGAGTGTTTTTTGATTCGTTTTCGAACGCTTTGTTCGGGTAATGGCGAAATGTTCGCAGAAGCTGGATGGTTCGAAAATGAACTTGGTAGAGGTGGTAATGAGACTGCATTGTTCTGCAGAGACCGCGCGAGCAAACATTGACACAGTTTCGACGAACAATAAAATAATTTTCTACCTACATCATTAGCATACAGACTCCACCGGTTTGTGTAAACGCTACCTGTGTGTATAGGTTCTCGAGATGTGCAATAAACCTGTTAATTTTGAAGCTGCAATTACACTTTTTAAGCCATTATCATGTTAATTGCTACGGCGAAATGGTTTCTATGGGATCACCTAGTTTTATAAAAACTATGTAAGCCGTACTCGTGCGTTAACACAAAAAAAGCTTTCTTTTAATGAGAAAACTAAACACGTTTGTGTGTGTGTGTCTGTTACAATTTGTTTCAGAACAAGACAAGGAAGGTAGTGTAACCTCTATGAAACGAACTCTGTCTAACAGACTCTGATGAGTCTGGAAATTAAATAAGTTCTTATTCGAGATTTATAAGCAGGATAATGTATTTTTCAGTATAATACATTAAAAAGGCACTTTGAGTCATAAATATAACTGACAATGGAGTAGAAAATTGCTTTGTTTGGGAATATACACACATACACTAGCCTACAATAATGGACCGGACAGCAAGATGGGATGGTACTGTAAGGGAAACAATGCATGCTTTAATCGGGGGATGGTCCCCCACGTGCTGTAATGACACTAGCAACCCTTCCGGGCATACTTTCAACATGGGTTTGACACATGGCTATGGGTATTTGTGTCCATTCCTGCTGCAAGAATGTCACCAGCTCAGCTGTAGACTTCGGACGTGGTTCCCTGGTTAGTAAGCGTCTCTCTCACACATGTTCTATGGGGCTTAGGTCGGGACTATCAGCAGGCAAGAGAAGACGTTTTACATCCATATCTCGATACCACTGCGTGACAGAGGCTGCCACATGACACGGAGCGTCGTCATCCTGGAAATAACATTCGTCCATTCCATAAAATCGCCAGAGCGTAGGAAGAACCTGATGGCCCAAAATGTTTGTGTAGGCGTCTGCGTTCAATTGACCAGGAACAACGTGCAAAGGTCCAAAGCCATAGCACTAAAAACACCCCCAAACAAGTAGTCGGATTTTATGCCAATCCGCTGGCGTCCGGTTCATTATTGTATATTATTGCATTTCTAAACCTTCTTTTCTTCAGATAGAGCAAACTGTCATTTATAAGTAAATAAGGAAGATATTTCCATTCCATAATTAGCTCAGTCCTCAACAAGTAGTGGCCAAGGAAGCCCAGTCGGAAGAGTAACGGATTAGGAACTTAACTCGGTTCAGACAAAGATCGGCGTGTATGCGGGGACTGGTGCACGTTCACTCTGGTGAGGCCTCGAAAGTCCTCACGTTGGTTGCGGAATTGCAGTTTGGAGACTGGTGTGCCAGCTCAGCTGCTGACGTCATTTGAGCGCTGTTCAAAATGACGAGGCACTGTCCTCGGATTTTTCCCATCGGGATATATCCCGAACCGTCGTCAATAGCCCGTTGTGTTTGTTGCTCAGTGCTGCGTTGATTCAACTACCTACCCAATTACCTCAACATGTAAATAAGATGAATTAGTCGGTATGGTATTCGGTATTTTTAATTAACGTCACACTGGAGCAACACAACGGGCTATTGGGGACGGTCCGAGATTAACATCCGAAGGGAAAGTAATGGTAATGGTAATTTTAGTTAACGTCGTACTAGAGCAACACAACGGGCTATTGACGACGGTCCGGGATCAGTCCCTTAAGGGAGAGATCCGAGGACAACACCTCGTAATTTTGAACCACGGTCAGGTGACGAAGCAACACCTGAGCTGGCACCCCACTCTCCAAACTTCCACGCCAACCCAACGTGAGGACTTTCGGCCACGACAGATTTAAGGTGCACCAGCCGCCTCTACACCATACGTTTACAAACATCCATGCCCGGACCCGGATTCGAACCTGGAACCTTCCGATCTAGAGGCTAACACCTTAACCACTATACCGGTTGGTCGGCCCGAAAGGAAAGATCCGAGGACAACAGCACGTCATTTTGAAACACGATCAGATGACGAAGTCAAAACCTGAGCCGGTGCCCCTTTTTCCAAACTTCCACACCACTACAACACGAGGACATTTGAGGGTACGACAGACTTAACGTCGGAATCAAAAGCAGTGATGCTGAAATGAGGGTGAATAAGAAATTCAAAAATGATAAGTAGGTAGGTATTTAACTTAACGTCGCACTGGAGCAACAGAACGGCCAAAATTTCCTTAAAAGGATTGATGAAGAGTCGTGTTTTCGTTTCGTTACTTTGCACACCACGCGAATGAGATAAAGAGTCTGTGAGAGCTTTTGCACTCTTGGCTGGTGCTAAGTTTAACTGAACTTGAGCAACACTGCCACGCATCACCTGTCGTGGTAACGATTCGGGAAAGCTGAAAACGGTTCACGTCTTTGGAAGCGAACGGTGCGAAGAGATGTCCATTGACAAACGGAGAAGGCGGTCGGATTGAATCGAGTGGCGAAGAATAACACTTCAATGGTAATAACCTATTAATAACAGAAATGCAGAGTTCAGTGGGACAAACGAATGAGAAAGCCTTCTTCGATGTGAATAACTTAAAACAACGGAATAAACGATAAAGTTTTTAGGAATTTATATACGCAAATCAAATTTTGTTTTTATTTCAGAGGATATTAAAAAAATATATACAAAATATAAAAATAAAAGTTCTGCGTGTTTTCAAATTGAAGCTAGTTTTATTATTATTTTGCTACCGCTGACAAGGAGTGACCTTGATTGAAGCAAATGTTTCAATTCGGTCTTTTCTGCTAACGCTGCATAATTTTAACATGTGTTGAAGCATAATTTTAGTTTCATTTCACTGCTAAGAATGGAGAAACAGAAAGTTCATTTTTGTCATATTATGCTCTTTTATTTTAAGAAAGGAAAAAATGCTTGTCAGACTGCTCGTAAAATGGATGCTGTATGTGGACATAGTGCTGTTTCTGAGGCTAAAGTTCGAAGGTAGTTTGATAAATTTAAGCGTGGAAATTTCAACCTCGAAGATGATGCCCGCTCTGGACGACCCTTCTCTGTAAACGGTTTTCTGTATAGTGGGACTACAAAGGAATTATTTGTTATGAATTGTTGCCACAAAATCAGACATAATAAATTCGTAAAAAAAAATCAGTTCTCAAATGTCAGTATTAAAAGCAGAAATCGAAGCTAAGCGGCCACAATCAACCCATCGTCCAGGTGTTTTCTTCCAGCATGACAATGCGCGCCCCCACATTTCACTGAATGTCAGACAAAGACTTATTGAGTATGGCTAAAATATTTGTGTCACCCCCTATTCACCAGACCTCGCCCCTCAGATTTTCACCCTCTTCAGGTCACTTCAAAATTATCTGAACGGCCTGGAGTTCCAATTCTTTGGAGAGTGTCAAATAGCACCTCGACAACTTCTTTACAAATAAGCCTAATGGTTTTTTTTTTAAACTAATAATTTTCCAGCTGCAGGAAAGATGACAAAAAGTCATAGAACAAAATTGTGCTTATGTGATTCAATAAAAAACTTTTGTGTTTCTGTACTGCTTCGATGAAATTTATCTTAAAAAACGCGCAGAACTTTCCGGATGACCCAAGAGTTGAAAAGAATACAATTAGAGTATCCTCCAACGGCTGTGGCAACCGATCTGATAGGCAAAATTAAGTCGAACGCGTACTTCCGATTTTTAAAAATTACGTTCGAATTGAATTGCAGCCTTTGGACGTGAGCAAGATGGAATCGAATTTACAATGTAACGTCCACGAGGGGACTAGCTGCGGCAAACTAAAAAGAGATACCGATGAATGACCGCCATCAAGAAACTGTATCAACCTCAAATAGCAACCCCAAGCAGACGTGCAATTCAATTGACCAGCCAACTGAGATCAAATACAGCTATTTAACTGAATTTGGGTTTTAATAGCGCCATATTCGGTCGAGCTATTACGAACACAACGACCAGAAGTGGACATACAGACAAAGTTTCATTGACTCTGGAGATACACGAAGTGTAAGTTACAGGAATCGAATCAGCACCGCATACAATGCACAGGTGTCTAGAGCAGAGGCCAAACCGATTCAGCTGCTGTTGCACCAAAATTAGTTTCGGAAGGAGGGGGAGTATGTGGTCGCACTGGTGCAACACGACGGGTTATTGGCGACGTTCTGGGATCAGTCCCGAAGGGAAAGATCCGTTTCAACCACGAACTGGTACCCCACTCTTCAAACGTCCACACCATGCCAACATTTTATCCCACGAAAGTTAACGCGCACCAGCCAACACGTGCACGACTGTCTTGGTCGAGTTTTGAACTCGTAACCTTCCGGTTGCTAATCTGCTTCTCTTCCAACCGGACTACCGCGACCCCCATTTAAATTTGAAAAACGAATATTGCAAACGATGTACACGGCGTCATCAAAGGGTCGGAATAAAATAAACCTATTTTTAAAGATTAAGTTGGGTACCAGGATACGTTTTTATGTGTAAATAGTTCAAAAGACTTTTTTTCTTCGGGCGTGCGTGTGTGAATGCTTATCTTCCGAAATCTTATAGCCTCCGTGATCTGGCAACAATGAACGTCGCCGTATCTATTTCGGGCCCTTCGATCAGCCGCGCTGCTGCCCAATTCCCATTGTTGCACGCGAGTAGGTGTCCTAATGTATTCCATCCGAGGCGGGATATCCCGTGCCCATCTGGTGGGTGTCATCCGGCAACACAACCCCCGCTCGGACATGTCCTTCAATTGTCACGCGGCGGGCTCTTGCGCAATTCCCGCCGATACCACCTGAGGAATGCGTAATGATGCAAAGTGATATAGCTGCGTCTTCACGCCAATGCCCGTGCTCTTCAAACTTCCCCTCCCTTCCTCTTCGTGGTCATGGTTGTCGGAAAAGATAAATACACCTGTTCGCGACGACTGCAGGCGATGACAGTCCATTGGGTGGTGTTGACGACGTGTTTCACAGAGCGATGGATGGCGCTAACCTGGAACGGGAATTGGACCTTTAGACGCTTCATTTGGACGCCAATTCCGTCTGATTTGTACGCTAATTTGTAATCAAAACACTTGATTTTTCAAAAAGAGAGAGTGAAATGTCTGTTATACTACATGAAGTTAAATGTTTTGCATCCTCAAGTAAGTAGCAATGGAATGGAAGAAAGTGGAGTCGCTCTATCCAGTTACTGAAGATTGCTAAAACAATTTAAGACAAAATGTACAAATAGGATCACGGACACTAACAGAAATGAAAACCTTTCATGGGGAGAGTTTAGGCCCGGTGCACACATCCGGTTTTTCAACGTGCGGCGCCGCTGCGGCACCAAAGCCCAAGTATGCACACATAACCGTGAAATGACGCACGACCTCATTTCGCGCCATTTGCGATACATATTCTATCGAAGAAAACGTGTTCATTTCGCCTATTTGGTGTAAAAAAAGTATATTTTGAAACAAAATAGACGTTACTGGATACAACCCTTTATTAATTATTATTTATATTTAATTTATTAATGAAAACAAGGTATTTCAGATGGGAGAAGCGTGTGCGGCGAGCTGCGGCGCCGTGGGGAACTGAGGTACAAATTGCACGGAAGTTGGACGTGCGTCGCCGCAGAGGCGCCTGAGGCATGTGTGCACTACTCCATTGTTGGATCTAATGTATCTCAAACCGCACTTGCGTTGCGGCAGCGGCGCCGCACGTTGAAAAACCGGATGTGTGCACCGGGCCTTACAGTTTGAGGCTTCAGGTCTCGTAGCTGACGATTAAGCAAGGTGGGTTTTAAATTTCAATTTTACAGATAACAGGTTTATAACTCTGCAGTCGGCGCCTCATGTGCTACAGATTTAGTTTCGAAACGGGTCATTCATTCGTTACAGTAATACTGGTAAAAAGTTTAATCATTTGAAACCAAACTTCCATACCACGCCAACGTGAGAACATTTGAAGCCACGACAGGTCCGACCGAAACGATGATATTTTGGTTGGATCGAGTTTTGAACTCTTAAAAGATCCATTTCTCAACTCTACCAACTGAGGCAACGAACAAACGGTAAAATAACCACAAACGCGTAGCAGATCAGAGAACTCTCTCCTAACGAAATACGCTGCGTGTAAAACGTGTGCCCTTATACGGGGGCGAGCCCCAAAGAGTGATGATACTTCTCAAAGCGAAATATTTTCAAAACAAAACATTTCGAAACACATTACTGTCTCCAACACGCTTTGCAGTAGTGCGAATTTCAATCTATTACATTAACCTCCCCAAATGGTTTCGACGAGATATCTCGTCCATCGAGATCTGACCCATTTTGTTGATGACGTTATGTGCCGTCATCGAGTTATTGCTGATTATTTCACGAAGGAGAGATGTGGTCAATGTTTTTCTAATTACGAGATGTCTCGTTCATCAAGATCTGGTCCGTTTTGCTAATAACGAGATACCTCGTCGAGACAAGCACCGCCAGGTTGGTTGGTTCTTTTCGGGTTTGATGGCACAAGGGCCGTATTCCACCAAGCTGCGCAAAACGCAAGATAGTGTGGACACTTTCCACATTCTCACACCTGTCGGAATGCGTCGATCCGCGTCATTTGCTGTTACAGCGACTTGAGTAGAACAGGTGGTGTTATTCCAGAAGATCTCTGATTGGATCTCGAATTTTACCGTTAGATTCTTTTTGAACTGCTGACGAACGACGGTTGCAGAGAGCACGAGAGACGATAGAGAGAGCCAGAGGGTGACGCTGGTGACTACGCTGGAATTTGAGAACAAATACTGATATGTATTTGTATACTGTAATCAATGCTATGATGTAAATAGTGTACATAAAAATGAAAGGGTGCACACCGAAAGATGTGCCCCTGAGGGCATAAGGACCACCAGGGGGTAAAAGAACACGAATAAATAGTCGTTATATACTTTAAGTAATATAAGATATAGATCAAATAGATCGTCAATCTTTAGTACTAAGCCATCCAACATGACATAACAGACACGCATGGTTTGTCTCCCTACCTTTCTCGTAACGTGGTAGCCAAAAGTAACGGAATAACAACCGGACGGTTGCGAGTTCGAATCCAACCCAAGACCGTCGTATACAAAGGGAGCTGGTGCACGTTAAATGCGTCACGGCCTCACGTTAGCGTGATGTGGAAATTAGGAGAGTGGGGTGCCAGCTCGTCATCTGACCGTGGTTTAAAATGACGTGATGTGGTCCTGGAATCTTTCCCTTTGGGGGTTGATCCCGGATAGACGCCAATAGCCCTTTGTGTTGCTCTAAGGCGACGTCAATTAAATACGCAACCTTCCTTTTTATAATTAATATGTGTGATTAGTTTCAAACGTGGTTATTATGGACGCTGCCATTCCCTAGATGTCGAAACCATTGTGTTTAATTGTGGATCTTCGATGGAGGAGATAAGGATTCCAGGGCACACGCCAGAAGCAAAAAGCGCGAAAATTGAACCAAAGGCCAATTACTTTTGTTCTCCCTTCCGTGGTTGCTCTGGTCTGTGATGTCTCGTTATGTGAAAAGAAACGGCACTTTGACCGCAATGGACCCGAGGTTCTAACATCCTTGAGAGTGTCAACGTGCGCTGCTTACGTGAGCTACATACACGAAAATGCAATTGAAGTGGGAAAAGAGCGGAATAAGTTAAATAAACGTGAAACGAAAGACGGATACAATAGCGTTTTTTATCCACTCTGTATCAGGACCGTGGATGCCCTGATGGAAGGGTAACGGATTATCAACATGACGCGATTTAGAGTTCGAAATTCGTTCCCACCAAAGTCCATCGTGCACATTGGGGTTGGGCATGTTAAATCTGTTGTGGCCTCGAATATCTCCACGTTCGCGTGGTGAGGACGTTTCAAGATTAAGGTGTTAGCTCATCTGATCGTCGTTAAAAATTACGACGTGTTGTCCCTTCGGGATGGATTCTGAACCGTCGCCAATAGTCCGTTGTGTTGCCCTCCAGTGTTCCCTAACTACCTACCTTTGCAAATGTTCTATAGAATAGATGGTATTGATAATTTTAATTGAAGTTGTACTACAGCAACACTATGTCCTGAGAATAGAATTCTTTAGAAATATTCTATTGGGTACAATAGCGGGAATATACTATCGAAAATATATTGGATACAATAGTGGAATTTTTGAAACTCTCTAAATGTTTTCGATTGATCATAAAATCGAGGATAACAATGTTTATATTTGAATTTGAGTACATCTATCATCGCTCTTAATAATTCTACTGTCGTCACAGGCCTTGCGGAATAATACCCAGCCCATCATCCGTGAAACGCACTCGGAAAAAGGAAAAAAAAAAGAGCTTAACCCCCCCCCCAGCAAAAAAAATAATGGAAATCAAAGTTTTAAACAAAGAAGGATTCAGTCTTGAGCGACTTTTCATCATCTTTTTGAAGTATCGATAAAAATTTATTATTCAGTATTCAACATCGCGTCATTTTGAACCACGGTTAGATGACGAGGTCACACCTGAGCTGCCCCCACTCTCCACACTTCCACACCAGGTGAACGTGAGGACATTTGAGGCAACGGCAGATTCAACGTGCACCAGCCCCCTTTGCACACGACGGTTTGGGATTCGAACTCGCAACCCTCCGGTTGCTAATCCGTTAGTCTGCCAACCGACCTACCACGGCCCAGAGATACCAGGACAGTCAATGCTTCTCTTGAGCATTTTTCCAGTCCGAGGTCTCACCCGTTCTAATGAGTCCTCGGTTACGAAATACACGTCAATAAACCAGCGTCGTTATTCCGATCGACGATGTCCTTCCCCACTTGTTGCACAACGTCGAAGAATGGATCTTCCCATCGGCGACCCTCCAGTAGCATTCCCACGTTTCCCTGACGCCACGAGTCCAGGGAACGAAGAACGCTCGGAACAAAGGGTGATAACGACACGAGTGTAATTACTCACGTGATTCGAGACGGACTTCTGAGAGCCATAAACCAGTTCCTCTCCGTAGGGACACACCTGCTTTTCGATTCGAGGTATAACGATGCATCTGCTACCGCTCTTCTGCATTTCAATCCAGAAGCAGGCGAAGAAAAAAGTGTGCACCCTACCCTTGATGCATCGAGGAATGATGAGCACTACCTTCTCATTTCAATGGTAATTTGGTATATTTTAATTAGCGTCGTACTAGAGCAACTCAACGGGCTATTGACGACAGTCCGGGATCAATCTCCTAAGGCAGGGGTTCCCAAAGTGTGTGACGCGGCACCCTAGGGTACAACGTAGAGATATTAGGGGTGTCGCGAAGCGCCTATGAAGCAGTTGCTATTATAAAGAGCAAATATCGTTCGAAAATTAATGTCGTAAAAGAAATGTGATTAGCTGTTTCACTAGCATATCGTGAGTAGCTGTATCTTAATTCCACGGTTCGAACCATTGTACAGTGAGTAGCAGGCTCACCGTCGCACTAAACAGACACGTATACCTCCAAGAGCATGTTGAAGTACTTTTATTTAAATTTCCATCCACACCTATCTTTTCATATTAAGTACAATTAAAGTATTTGTGTGAATTTTAAATAAGGTAGTTGTATTAATTCTGTGTCCATGTTCATACCACTTACTTCCCTAATTTCTTCAAAGTCGTATAAATACGAAATATTATATATATATATATATATATATATATATATATATATATATATATATATACCACAGATAGATATTACATGACGAGGGGGTGATGTGAGAAAATTCTAATTCTCTTAAGAGTGCCACGACTTGGATAAGTTTGGGAACCCCTGCCCTAAGGGAAAGAATCGAGGAGAACACCACGTCATTTTGAACCACGGTCAGATGACGAGGCAACACCTGAGCTGGCACCCCACTCTCTAAACTTCCACAACCACCCAATGTGAGGACTTTCGGTAACGACAGATTGAAGGTGCACCGGCCGCCTCGACACCCTACGCTTACAAACATCCATGCTCTGACCCGGATTCGAACCAAGAACCCTCCGATCTAGAGGCTAACATCTTAACCACCAGACCGTTTGGTCGGCTCTCATTTAAATGGAATGGCTGTAAGTTGAACGAAAAGTCTTTCTTAAGCAGTATCCTCCTGACCAGGGCACGACACATCCCGGGCGCCAGGTAGCCATGGCGACTAAAAAATTTAGTCTGGCGCCTAGATTTTCTGTTTCTGTGAAAAAAGTTTATTTTTGATGGGGAAAAAATTGATTTTCTTTTAGCTAAATCCAACGGAAAATCGCAGGCTACGGCAAGCTTAGTAGAAAATCATTCGGAATTTAAAATATCAGTGTTAGCTCCCCAGGTGCAGAATTATATCCAGTGTTCTGCAACACAACTCCAAACAATTGCAATCGTTCTGCAGGCATTTTGTCCGAATTTTGAAAACTGCAGTCAAATCAAAAACAGACCTAAAACACAATAATCGGTTAAATATATATGTCATATTTATATAAATATTTATTTGCAAACGGGAGTCTGGTGCACGTTAAATCTACCGTGGCCTCATATTTCTTCACGTTGGCGTGGTGTAGAAGTTTGGAGAGTGGGGCTCCAGCTCAAGTGTGACCTCGTCTTCTGACCGTGGTTCGAAATTACGGGTATTGTTTTCGGGTATCATCCCGGACCCTTTTGCCAATAGCACGTTGTGTTGCTCTAGTGCATCGCTAATTAAATATCTACCAACCGACGAGGTATCTCGTCACTACCAAAGCGGATCCTATTTTGATGGTCGATATATCGTGTCGAAACCACATGGGTTTATGCCTTACATGCACTATCCGGTGGGAAACTAAAATATTCTAAAGGTTCTCATCCAACAGGTGGTGTGGATCCCCAACGGATCTTCATACACCTGACGGATTTTCGTCCCTCTCGACTCGGGAGTACTTCTCTTTCATCCATGAATCTTACATTGGTTATTTTGATAAAGCAACTCATTACGGTTGTTTGAAAAAAGAAAACAATAAGTATCGCTGTGTCGTTTTGGAAAAAACCACACCACTAACACCAACACACACTCGCGTGCCTGGTGTCGCGACATATTACATCAGTTTAAATAAGTGGAAGATGAATAGAGCATGCCAACGCATCCAGAATGTTAGAGCACATTACTTCTATGCATTAGCATTGACTTCTGCACTCTGGAACCACACAACCAGCATCGTCAGAACCAAAATGAACAGGACCCCTTCTTCTTTTTCAATGGGGGGAGTGGAGTGCGGCTCCCGTGACAAGGTAGATGCCCTTAGATATGTCCATTTTTACAAAGATAAGGGAAAGGCTTGCTATACGCTAAATCAAGTATCATGATCGCCATGGGTGATGACAAGGCGCAGACCGATAAACACGGTGCCCGAATCTGCGCTCTCATGCAGGGAGGAAAAAAACACGACAGGAATAGCCTAGAACTAGCAGGTTGGTAGCGCAGAGGGGAAAACCACTGATGGACCCCTGTTTCTATTGGAAGTAGCGACTTCTCACTTACTGTTTGCTCCTTCACAAATAGTGGGGTTCAAAATGACTCGGTGTTGTCCTCGGCTCTTTCCCCTCAGGATTGATCCCGGACCGTTCACCAATAGTCATTGTGTTGCCAGCTACCTTCACAAATAACTGTCTGAATAGGCTGAAGTCGTCGGTCGGGTTAACTATTAACTTTTAAGATGAATACCGGTAATGGTAATTTTTAATTAACGTCGTACTAGAGCAACTGAACGGGCTATTGACGACGGTCCGGGATCAATCCCCTAAGGAAAAGATCCGAGGACAACGCCACGTCATTTTGAACCACGGTCAGAAGACGAGGCAACACCTGAGCTGACACCCCACTCTCCAAACGCCCACACCCACCCAACGTGAGGACTTTCGTCCACGACAGATTTAAGGTGCACCAGCGACCTATACATCAAACATTTAAAAAAACAATCCACGCACTGCCCCGGAATCGAATGAGGAACCTTCCAATCTAGAGGCTAACACCTTAACCACCAGACGGTTGTTCGGCGAAATGGATATCGAGCCAATTCCCCGTTGTGATGCTCCAGTGCGACGTTAATCAACTATCTACCTTATTTACTAACTGGGAAATTGACATGCCCAAATAGAGCTCCTTTATGATTGGTTAGTATCGCGTCATCTACTTTTTCTCGGTTCTCAAAAGGTCGGGGGATAGTTCCCGGACCAATCCCCCCCCCCTCCCCGTCGGTCCACACTCGTCATGAAGACTTAAAAAGATCTCCGCTTGCAACCCGAGTCTTTACTTCGTTAAACCACCTGTCTGTGGGAGGTGTTCCCTTTCATGCAAGTCCGAGCGGGAGAGCCTTGGTGCGGAGGCTCGTGTTCCCGTCAGTGATGCCATCCGTGAATGATAAATAGTCCCTTGTTGACGAGCGGCGCGACCGTGACCTACCTGGACTGGAGAGGTGAAAGTGGTGGGTCTTCCGCGTTTTCTGTGGGCTGGGTCTCGCTCAATATGCCTCCGAAGAGGGAGAAACCCAAATCAGCCGCTCCCCTTCTTCAATGGACACTTGTTGCGCAACTGTCGCCTCGGACGGGAATGGAATGGTCCAGTCTGGTGAACTTATTTCGCTGATTTTTTTTTTGTTGCACGAGTCATTAGAAACGAAAGGGGAAATGAAAAGCAGCACACTTAATTCATTAAATCTTCCTTCTAATTAATCCATGTGTAAAAAAAGTTACTCTGTCATTGAGTCTGTGCAAAAGATGTTTTGAGGCAAGGACAGGTGGGTTCCTTAAAAATGTCTTCATGCAAGGCTCCAATGCAATTCAGGATGTGTGGAGGAGAGGCTGATAATAAGTCGCACTTTGTACAGGTGGAAAAGGATTTATGGACGGGTTGTTCAAGACACCTTTGTAAAATTAAACGCTGCTGGACATTTAAACCTTCCATTGCCTGATAGACAGATGCGTCAGTGGTAAACGATTTTCTATCCAATTGTTCAAATGCCGAGAAAAAAAAAGACGTCAAGGAGAAATAGGGTGATGAGGTATGACTCTTTTTCAGATGGCTTCTTTGTTTACACTGAAAAGCTGCCTCATATGGGGGAGGGAACATGGACCAACAAAAATGTCCCCCTTTACCAATTGGTGTTCGAATCCTCCCTGGGATCTGTCGGTAAAACGTTCATTGTGTGCGTAGGTATATAACTTGGAGTTGCCTTGTGTTTGGCGCAGTTTTGCCCATCTATAGCTTTGGCGCCATAAACCTGAAAATCAATCAACCAACCCAAAACCACTTGATCGAGGATTCTAATATACAATTTTCCTATACGAGATATAATGAATCCGAGGTTTAAAGCGGATACCAATCCACTACAGCTCTCCGAGCATGACCGAGATTCGAACTCAGGAGTTGAATGGATGGGCAGATGCAGGGTTGGGCGGTAACGCTTTACTTGTAATAATTACTTTTTACAGTAATCTTGTAGGCAATTCGTTACATTTGAAAACCAGTAATTTTACAGGTAATTCGTTATATAATTTTCGATAGAATAATTTTAGTTACAGTAACGCGTTACAGTTTATTTTCAATTTATTTTGTTTGAAAATGTAGTGTACAAAAAGATATTTGTTCTACATTTGCGATGTGTCAAGGTTTCCTACTGATTTTACTGATGACCAACATTCTACAACATTTAACAGCAGTGACGATGAATTTTTTTGAGACAGTGAAAACTAGACATCATTCTGCCGATTTTGAGTTATCCACTTATTTTCAAAACAAAGATTGTAGTTTTTCTGCATTCTGTTCTCTACCTACATTAAAAAGCATGTTTGTAAAATACAATACTCCCTTGTCAGCCTGTTGAAAGATCGTTTAGTTCTGGCGGTTTGTGTCTCCGACCCAATCGCAGCCGCGTAAGTGACAAACATTTTGAGATGTAGCTTTCGCTGTATCACAATAAATAGATTTTCTTACAACGATGTAATAAAGTTGATAAAAAAAATTCGTTTTTCGATTCCTCCATTATTTTTAAAAAATTTGTAAAGATGGAATTTTGTCGTAAAAAGTAATCTTAAAGTAATTGTAAATGTATTGCGTTACTATTGAAACGTAGTCATTTTACAAGTAATTCGTTACTTTTTACGAAAAGTAATTGTAATAACAAGTTACATTTAAACAAGTAACGGCCCAACCCTGGCCAGAGGATATACACAACTAGGATATCAGACTGTCTACTCGATATTCCAAAATGCAACGTTTATCCATCATGGAAAGAAAGTATCAATCGTTTATTTCCATGGGAATCTCAATTATACACTTGAGCTACAGTAATTAAAACGCTCATCTCTGGGGATTATTTTACGATTCTCACAAGACATCCTAGCTTATCGAAGCTACGATATCTTCTCAGACGAAATCGTAGCTTCGGAAACTAAACTCGGTTTAAACTCCAAATTTATCATTTTTATCTATATAGAGCGTTCCATAAACCTGAAGTTCTAGTGTAGCTTCCCACAATTACTGTTTGAGTTCAGAAGTATCTGTCACGGGTGAGTGGACAGGTAGCCCTCGGGTTGGCAAAAAAAAATATTTATCGCTTTCCGGTAGCCAATCAATTTCTTCTGTCCGAAAACCATGTTCAAAACTGACCGCGATGTCAAATCACAGCTATGACCGTCACAATCAGCCCTGCGTTTGCACTGTTTCAATCTTTTTTTTTCCGATAGTTCCGAGAGAGAGAGATGTTTCGTTACGCTAGGGTTACAGAACAAACAACCCTCCTGCCAATTCAAATTTATCATCTTTATTGGAAGTTCGCCAAGGTTCCATCCGATACCAGTTACAACGGACACCGCACAGTTGGCGAGGATAAAAATCCGAAGAGTAAACAGTGGAAAGGTTTTTGTTTGCTGGGTTGAAAGTGGATTGTTTGGTTGTTTTTTGGCCAGGGCTCGCTTTGGCCAAGCTGTTCAAATCGATAGCCTGGAGTTGAATAGTTCCAATGTGTTGAATGTTCAGCATCTTATCGCACCCCGGCAAGAAAAGTGACACAACTCAAAATTGCAGAATTTGAGAAGAGAGCATCCACTTAAAGGATACTATAAAACTTATATTAAAATAGTATATTCTTCTAAATTTTAGGTAAGTATTTATGGTGGTAACTTCTATTACATTCTATAGAATAGTAATATAACACGCTGGGGCACCTCCTACATATTTTTTAATGACATAACATAAAAAATTTTGTTTTTTGACCTGCCACTTTTCTAGCCGGGGTGCGATATATTTGAGAATTATTGCATGTACATTTCAGCACCCTCTAAATTCGAGGAGTCCCAAATTTATTGTTCTCTTTCCATTTTGATTTTTGTAGTGAAATATTCTTACAAAGAATAACGACGTTAAAAATGAAAACAGTCTATAAACAATTAGAGATCCGAGGCATGAATAACTCACAAAGTAGCGTCACATCAAATGCATCCACTGAATACAAATGCGACATCTGATCAGTTTAAAGGCATTGAAAGACACTGTTAGGTGATGCCACATCAAAATACTATGAGTATTAGTATGTTTCAATAGAAGAAAAAATATTATACAGGGTGGTCCCGAATTCATGGTACAAACTTTAATGGTAGGTACAGGACATTGTAACAATGATTTATTGTATAGGAATGTATAGTCGCAAGTGACGCGGTGAGGCGAAAACAGGGGAAATAACGGCCGAAAGGAAAAACAAAGATTTTATTGAAAGCGTTGTTGACAAGTGTCATGTTTACAGTAATTGTTCAAAATTGCGTCCACCAGTATCGATACATGCTTGACAGCGTCGGTGGAGCGATTGGCGTACAGGTTCAAAGATGCCTGGTATTTCACGCACACCTGCAGCAGCTACAGATAAGCGAGCGACGAGATCCTCATCTGAGTCAACTGGAGTCTCATAAACAAGATGCTTTAGATGTCCCCATAAAAAGTAATCGAGGCTCGATAAATCGGGAGATCGGGGTGGCCAAGGGACTGGTCCACCACGCCCAATCCATCGAGTACCAAACGTGGCATTCAGGTAATTCCGTACATCAATGCTGAAGTGTGCTGGCGCCCCATCGTGCTGAAACCACATGCGGTTACGAATGGCGATCGGAACATCATGCAGCAGTTGTGGTAACACTTCTTTCAGAAAAATAAGATAGCTTCCGCCAGTGAGCCGCGTGGGTAGTAAGTATGGGCCAATCAAAAAGTCGTTCACAATACCAGCCCACACATTAATACTGAAACGTTGTTGAAACGCTTGTCGACGCGTTGCATGTGGATTATCGGTTGCCCACACATGGGAATTGTGCGCATTAAAGACACCCTCGCGTGAAAATGTCGCTTCATCTGTAAATAGCACATAATCTACGAAATCCGGCTGCAACGCACATTGCTGCATCACCCACAGGCAGAAGTTCACGCGGCGAGGATAATCTGCCGGATTCAATGCTTGTACTTTCTGAAAATGGAAGGGGTGTAAGCGATTTTCGTTTAACACTCTGCATACAGTCTGATGACTCACACCTACGTCACGCGCAACAGTTCTTGTGCTTGACTCGGGTCTATCAGCCACAATGTTCAAGATGCTTTCTTCCAGCCTTGGAGTGCGTACAGCTCTTACTCGACCAGCGCCATGTCTGTTGACGTCGAACGCACCTGTTTCACAAAGTTGACGATGTAACCGTTGAAAAATTCTACGATCCGGCATTCGTCGATCAGGATACTCCGCGCGATACATTCGTAACGCAGCTCTGCCGTTACCATTTGCACGGCCGTACATGTAATGCATGTCTGCTTTTTCTGCATACGTAAAGTCACCCATCGTCTACGGCAGCACAATTGTGAATGGCGCTTTTCCCTACTGCGATGCATCATGTTCAACAGCGGCTAGACATCTACTGCCCTCTACCGGCAATGATACCAACCGATCACTCCATTTCTCTTTCCTTTTATTTCCCCTGTTTACGCCTCACCGCGTCACTTGCGACTATACATTCCTATACAATAAATCATTGTTACAATGTCCTGTACCTACCATTAAAGTTTGTACCATGAATTCGGGACCACCCTGTATACGCTACTGTTTGTGAAAATTGCAACACCATGAAAGAATCATCAGAAATAAATGAAATTTATTCCACGAATAACAAAAAGTGGTAAAAATAAACGATCCAATTTATAGAATTAAAAAACATAAATAATGCCGAAAATCAATATCTCGAGCAGCCGCGCAGCGATGAGAGAATGTACATGTCGTGGCATCGAATCATACCGATTCTGTATGTCTTGCTGAGGAATGGCATTCAAGACGTCCTCTAACTGATGCCAAAGTTCAGGTGTACTCTCCGCCAGACGAGCAGAACGAGTGAGTCGTCGACCGATGGAATCCCAAACTTGCTCAATGGGCGACATATCCGGGGAACGTACAGGCAATGAATGACGAACCTGTCGTGCACTGAAGAAGGCTTGTGCATTGCGAGCAACATGCGGACGGGCATTGTCTTGCTGAAATTCAGCTCCGGGAATGCGTTGCACGAGGGGTAGGACCTCGGGCTCCACAACTTCCCTGATGTGACGCCCTCTGTTCAGGGTCCCCACAATTTGGAGAGGGCGGGATCGCCTATGACATCCGATAGTACCCCAGACCATAACGCCAGGTGTTCGTCAAGTAGGACGCTGAATAAGACACTCCGGGAGAAGGCGTTCACCTCTGTAGAGTCTGACGAGTACGCGTCCACCGCTATAGTTCAGATTGTAGCGCGACTCATCTGAGAAGACGACTTGTTGCCAATCGGCATTCCATTGGCTGTGTTGGTGAGACCATTGTTGCCGGAGGCGTCGGTGGTCTAGCATCAAGGGAATCCTGCGCAGAGGGATCCTTGCGCGTAGCCCATGGCGCAGCAGACGTCGACCCACCGTGGGGGCAGACAATGACACACCTGTGGACGTGGTACAATGTTGTGCCAACGCACGAGAGGACGCTGTACGGTCCGCCACCGCCATGCGGATGAGGTGTCTATCGTCCCGTGGTGACGTCATATTGCGTGGTCCACTGCCGGGGTTTTAACTTGTCGGGTTCTCCATGGTTCATTTCTTCCACACACGCATCACTGTTGAGGCATGACGCCCCGTGCAAGTGGCAGTTTTTCGATACGAAAGTCCACCCTCACGGAGACTGATCATGCGGCCTCGTTCGAACTCTGTTAGTTGCTCGTAGGGCACTCTGCGGCGAGACATATTGTCTTTTAATCAATCATTTACAGCAGTCAAACGACGATACACACATTTCAACGCACCTTTACCGTGCTTTTTATTCACGGCTCGTTTAGAAGCTTAGAGGGTGTATCTCGGGTCACATCGTTTTGTAATTCCAATCAGTTGCATATCTTAACCTGTTTTGCATTTACTGCAAGTTTCGTTTAATTTGCATGATTTTTTCATGGTGTTGCAATTTTCAGACTGTAGTGTGTATAAAACAATTTAAGCTCTTATGTAGGAATATTTTATGCTTCCCACTTAGATAAAAACAGCGCAAAAAATTTGTTTCGAATTTCTAAATATTGCCGTTAAGATACAAATAAACCCCCAAATAAGACTTAAATTTCTCGAAATAGTGCACTATCTATTCTGACAATCCTTTTAGAATATCAGTAGATAATTTTGAAGTTTATGAAGTGCGTTTTTTAATGCTAGTATAAAACTTGTTGAATAATTCATTAAAATATTAAACTGAATGTAGTATGCAAGTAAAAACTCACCCAGTGTCTTGTTGAGCCAATCAGCTAAATCCTCTTTCAAGGGTATCAAATGTTGTTCTTGCTTCATGGCAATTTTGAGATGCAGAGCATCCACTTCTTCTTGAGTCATACCTGAACACTTTCTGCTCCAAGTGGCCATGCTTTGGTTAACTGTCCATTGCAAACACTGTCACCCGCATAGTTGGTTTTTTCTAAAATCCTAATAAGTTAGATTTTGTCTGTTCTAATCTGATGTAAAAAGTTCCGTACAACTGACTTATATGGTACTCTGTCGAAGTCGGTGAACTTTTGATGTGTCCATAATTCAACACAATTATTCACGTGTAAATAATTGATTACTATGTTTCACCTGTAAAAAAAAAGAAATAAATTAAACACACATAAAACGTTTCACAAAACCAAACATTATACTTATATGCTCTTTGACATTCATCTTTAATCATTATTGTTCGAGAGATTTAAGACCAATAACACTCAAGTCTGATTTCAAAATTCGTTGAATAATACGTGAATTATAATATTAGCAGGTTAATTTGAAAAATTAAGTGCAATAAATTATTATCAACAATGAAATGATCAATAAAAGTTAAATATCAGACTGACACTCAAACACTACCAGGAGATTTAAAAAAAAAGTAAGAGGCTGTATCGAGACAAGGTGACTACCTTTAAGGCGCAGAATACGACACATTGAGGCCATACGGTGAACGAAATTAGTACTATATATCACAATAGGTGCACTCGCTGTTGATGTTGAAGGCTGTGACTCATTACCGACCTCTATGGGTTCAACTCCATCATCTCTACTATTATAGAAGGAAGGGTTTGTTTTTTGCCCGCAAAGTCCCTACGAATCTATGGCACTTAACAGTAATGGAATATGGCACACAGGTAGTCCGAATTTCTTGCAATTTTTGGGTCGCGGCGAATTTTAAAATTTAATCTAGAACATTTAAAACTGAATTTAATAGTTTTTTCACAGTTCTTTCTTCTTTCGGAAATGAAGAAGCATCAAAAAAATATAGACTTCTCCTCACATCACTATTGACGTCAGCCTTTGGAACCATGTAAGTTTTTTTCACCTTCCGTTTCGAATGTGAGCGAAGAGATTCGAATGACCTTCGTTTAATTCGAGATTCATTCATTTTGATTTCCTAAGAAACAGATTCGAGTCAAACAAAAGAAATTATTAAAGTTATCTCTGGCGTTCTTCAGTGCTTTTCTCTAACTCGGAGTTTCGTTAAAGAAAGAATTGAAAATTTTTGAAACGGATTTGAAATCTGCGGAAAATTTTACACCAGATTGATACCTTATACGTTTGATTTTCTTTTAATAAATAATTTATCAATTAATTATTTATATTTTTTGGTTTGCGAAGCAAACCAATACCACGGGCAACTCCGTTATGGCTGTTATCCAATAGGCTACGAATTCCCATTTGGTTTGCGAAGCAAACTAAAACCCCCACAAAAGCAAATGGCATTGGGCAACGACGGTCTAGCCACGCAGTGGCTAAGTTCGATAATAAAACGTTTATGTCATCAGATATGCTCCTTGCGTCGAACTGAGCGGTGGAGGTACTTGGCGCACTCTTATTAGGCATTTGTTCACCTGGAAAGTGCGACGCATATACTTTCAAGAACTTCCTACGAGCCCGTTGACACTCGGCATCGGATGTCCCGATCTTCTTATACATTCCCCATCCCTCGATCTTTCTTCTTGTTGATATTTCTATAGTTTTTCTTGTGTTTATTATGCATATATTTGGACATTTTGAAATTTTTTCGAAATTTTCCACATTTTGCAGTCCGATATCTAAACAAGTTTTAGATATTTAGGTTTTATTATTTATAAATCGCAAAGACGAAACAAATGATACCTCAAACGTCGTGCTTGCAGAAAGGAGGCCGCAGCTAGACTAAATTAATGTCAGCGGCAGTGCGCATTTTCGTGACTCAACTTTGCGCTGCGATTGCATCGGCCGATGACATCAAATAGTTAAGAGCGTTAACACACAAAACAGTTTCCAAAATTCGTTGAATGATGCGTGAATTTTTCAATTGGCAGACAATTTTGAAAAATTAGAATAACCAAAAATAACTGTCAGCAATGAAACAGTTAATTCAAATTTCTATCAAAAACTACTATGATATTTTAATGAAAACAAATTAAGGTCTAATATATAAATATAAACAAATTATATTCTATTGCAGACGATTTTGAAAACTTACGAGCAATGAAACTAGAATTTACGAGCGAATAAATGGAAAAGTAATCGAGTTAACCTACCACGGTTGCAAAAACATCTTCAAAGCAAGAGCCTACATGAAGGACATAAAAGAAAATTTATTTTTGTCATTCCAGTGTTTGAGTCTCGGAAGATGAAGCAAAAATGTTATCAATTGTTCATTTATCATTAGAGATTTTGATATTTGCTCTGCTGTCTTTGCACACAGCACGTGAATATTTTTCTGATAGGTTTACGAAGATTGTTCGGGTGTTCGTCTGAAGCTCTGGTCTTCTATATCAGCTATACATTGATTCGGCCCATTCTTTTCGAAAGAGAAAAGTTTTAATTCTATCTTTGTTACCTGACGTGTGCGAAATGATTGAACAAGATATTGTAAGCCTTATGCGAATGCATAAATTGTCCGGTATTTTATCTGAACCAGTTTCTTTCACAATTTGAACAAAATTATCAATTAAAAGAAAGGTAGAATTGAACATTCGTGGTTTTGCCCTAGAAGCTAGAACAAAAGGATGACAGGACCTTATAAGTAGGGTTTCCAGGAGATGAATATCACAAGAGAGAACATTTGTTAAAATTATTTTTAAAAACAGAGGACACGAATTGTAGTAATTTAATAAAAAGTTGGCGAGCTGAGGACGGAGCCCTCGCTGTAACGTCATGGCCGATAAAGTCCAATCAGGAATATACAAATTAAGATAGTTTCGACGTCGCAGGAGATTTAAAATTCTGCAAAAGGAGTGTTGGTTTGCGGAGCAAACCAAATGGGATTGAGAAGCAATCACCGGGGGTTGGCGAGAGTTGGTGAGCAGGGGGCGGAGACCCATATTTTAATAAAAAGAATCATCTTTGACGAATCTTGAACTGTATATTAACCACTAACTGAAAGAAAATCTGTTAATTAACAAACATATCAAAATACACAAGTAAAAAATATTTAGTTATTGGAAGCGATAATATACAGTCAAGTAACAACTATCATTGTAAATAGCTTCGTGGTTTCCATTTATAAACCGAATATCTGAATTTAAAAAAGTACCATAAGGATTCGATTTAAAACTGTTTAGCTGTTGGAGTAAAAGGAATTTTAAACTTGGAATAATAACACCAACACATGATTATAACTCACCGAATTCTGCGCCGAATCGACTTCGATTTAATGCTAACGAAAGGATTCTAGGTTAGCAACGCGATTTCCTTCCAAAGTAAGGCTGCGAAAAATCGTCCATCTTGCTTTTAGTTCTGATATTAGTAAGAACAATATTTCTTATTCATATTATTCTAACACAAATCTAAATTCTCATTGGTTATCTATTTGATCTCATAAAGAGACATTTTAACACGGAGCTCAATATACACTAGAGGTTGAATTTCCTATTATACGTTGATGCGTTTTAATAATTACATGATTTTCGTACAATGTACTAGATCTAATACGTATTGAACAGCTGTGGTTTACAATATAAATAGTAGGCAATGTGAATATATTAGCGCGTAAAGTTTGAAATGTAAAGTATACTTTTTAACCCAATCCGAAATAATGAACAAAGAAAACAAAAAGTGAACAGCCGAAAAAAAGAGGACATAAAAAAAGAGTGAAAAAAGATCCGAGCGGAAAAAGAGGACTTGTTCTCTTTAAAAGAGATGTCCTGGCAACCTTACCTGCACATCTAAAACCAACTTATAATATATATGTGACGACTCTAGTGTATTAATGCCGAAATAATAAATTTTTCGCATTCGGAAAATTAATACTTTTTGGTTGCAAGCAACAAGGGTGATATAGAAACAGGAAGTGCAGACTAAATTTTTGTCTGTCAACAACAAACGAACACAGCTTGATCACTAACGGCCGTATTCACAAGTCCGAGTTAACTCGAGGATCAACGATAATCCGCGAGTTATCGAAAAAACCGTATTCACAAGTCCTGATCCGTGGTTTAAACTGCCGTTTCGGTGTTACATTTTGATCCTCCGAAATCGGCGAGTTAACTCGCGAGTTACATTTGACGCATGCGCAGTACCATCTTTTTGGAAAAAGAAAATGGAGGACACATTTCATTCTATGCTCAATTACAGAATTCTTGCGACGACTGAACTGGATCTGTCATTATGGAGCACCTACTACATAGCAGCTAATCTCCTCATAATAAAATTGCTTAAATGGAAAAATTTAAACATATTTTTATTGAAATTCAAAAGAAAAATGAAAATAAAAATAGCTGCGTAATCTTAACCAAGCAGCTTAGCGAAAAGATAGATGGCGCCACCTCTGTCCTCTAAGCCGGAGAGAGCGAACGGTAGAAAACGGCCATGGCAGTTACAAATTCGTCGTAGAATTAAAATTATTCTGTTGAGTTACTACGAATGAAAGAAAATTGATAATGCAAGTTACTTGTCACGACACCAACACACACCCATACTGACAAGTACAAAGATAATCAGATTACATACATCTGTCAAGACATTGTGTACAATTCTTTCTTGCCAAATTTAGGTTTCCATAAAATTCCAATTTGAGATTAAATACCTTTGCATTTCTTTTCCCAAACCCATATTAAAATGCTGTGCGAGTCCTATTTATTCACAATTTGGAATCAATTCTACGGCGAAGTACGGGCTTGATCAGTATGAATGCAGATTCGGGCGTCCTAACCAATATAAACAAATATCATGTGATCGTGAGGAGCCAATCATAGCGAGCGTCTCATTTTAATCCCCGGATCACTTAACACGCCGTTTGAGAATACCGTTTTTGATAATCCTCGAGTTAACTCTTACGGCCATATTCACAAGTCTCGAGTTAACTCGAGGATCAGTTGATCCGCGAGTAAGAGTTAACTCGAGGATTATCAAAAACGGTATTCTCAAACGGCGTGTTAAGTGATCCGGGGATTAAAATGAGACGCTCGCTATGATTGGCTCCTCACGATCACATGATATTGTTTACATTGCTTACGATACCCGAATGTGCATTCATACTGATAAAGCACGTACTTCGCCGTAGAATTGATTCCAAATTGTGAATAAATAAGACTCGCACAGCATTTTAATATGGGTTTGGGAAAAGAAATGCAAAGGTATTTAATCTCAAATTGGATTTTTATGGAAACCTAAATTTGGCAAGAAAGAATTGTACACAATGTCTTGACAGATGTATGTAATCTGATTATCTTTGTACTTGTCAGTATGTGTGTGTGTTGGTGTCGTGACAAGTAACTTGCATTATCAATTTTCTTTCATTCGTAGTAACTCAACAGAATAATTTTAATTCTACGACGAATTTGTATCTGCCATGGTCGTTTTCTACCGTTCGCTCTCTCCGGCTTAGAAGACAGAGGTGGCGCCATCTATCTTTTCGCTAAGCTGCTTGGTTAAGATTACGCAGCTATTTTTATTTTCATTTTTATTTTGAATTTCAATAAAAATATGTTTAAATTTTTCCATTTAAGCAATTTTATTATGAGGAGATTAGCTGCTATGCAGTAGGTGCTCCGTAATGACAGATCCAGTTCAGTCGTCGCAAGAATTCTGTAATTGAGCATAGAATGAAATGTGTCCTCCATTTTTTTTTTCCAAAAAGATGGTACTGCGCATGCGTCAAATGTAACTCGCGAGTTAACTCGCCGATTTCGGAGGATCAAAATGTAACAGCGAAACGGCAGTTTAAACCACGGATCAGGACTTGTGAATACGGTTTTTTCGATAACTCGCGGATTATCGTTGATCCTCGAGTTAACTCGGACTTGTGAATACGGCCGTTACTCGCGGATCAACTGATCCTCGAGTTAACTCGAGACTTGTGAATATGGCCGTAAGTGTCCTATTCACCAAAAGTATTCCGTGAATTCAGCCAGTTTATGACACTAACGGCCGTATTCACAAGTCCGAGTTAACTCGAGGATCAACGATAATCCGCGAGTTATCGAAAAAACCGTATTCACAAGTCCTGATCCGTGGTTTAAACTGCCGTTTCGGTGTTACATTTTGATCCTCCGAAATCGGCGAGTTAACTCGCGAGTTACATTTGACGCATGCGCAGTACCATCTTTTTGGAAAAAGAAAATGGAGGACACATTTCATTCTATGCTCAATTACAGAATTCTTGCGACGACTGAACTGGATCTGTCATTATGGAGCACCTACTACATAGCAGCTAATCTCCTCATAATAAAATTGCTTAAATGGAAAAATTTAAACATATTTTTATTGAAATTCAAAAGAAAAATGAAAATAAAAATAGCTGCGTAATCTTAACCAAGCAGCTTAGCGAAAAGATAGATGGCGCCACCTCTGTCCTCTAAGCCGGAGAGAGCGAACGGTAGAAAACGGCCATGGCAGTTACAAATTCGTCGTAGAATTAAAATTATTCTGTTGAGTTACTACGAATGAAAGAAAATTGATAATGCAAGTTACTTGTCACGACACCAACACACACCCATACTGACAAGTACAAAGATAATCAGATTACATACATCTGTCAAGACATTGTGTACAATTCTTTCTTGCCAAATTTAGGTTTCCATAAAATTCCAATTTGAGATTAAATACCTTTGCATTTCTTTTCCCAAACCCATATTAAAATGCTGTGCGAGTCCTATTTATTCACAATTTGGAATCAATTCTACGGCGAAGTACGGGCTTGATCAGTATGAATGCAGATTCGGGCGTCCTAACCAATATAAACAAATATCATGTGATCGTGAGGAGCCAATCATAGCGAGCGTCTCATTTTAATCCCCGGATCACTTAACACGCCGTTTGAGAATACCGTTTTTGATAATCCTCGAGTTAACTCTTACTCGCGGATCAACTGATCCTCGAGTTAACTCGAGACTTGTGAATATGGCCGTTAGAATCACAATTCATAAGCAAGTAGGGCAGAGAGGTTAAACTTGTCTTCGGTTTCCGCGTAATACAGAACATCTACGTTTTAGTTCCGTTTGCATACTATCTTTTCTTTCACAACAGACTGTCCCAATAATAACGAAAAAGATACTTTAAACAAGGGAGGGGTACACAATCAAGCATTTTATTCGATGCGATGATTTCGAAACAGGTAATTTATAAAACCAAACGGCAAAACGAATTCAGTAAAATCATTTAATTCTTACTTCCAATACAGGACATGGCAAAATGTGCCTCTGTCATGTTGCCACAAATAGCTTCTGAACTCCAGTTGCATCCCATTTATTTGATAAAGCGATTTGATATTTTTGACGGTTAATCCTATTTTCGTAATAGACCGTTGTGTTGCTCCAATGTGACGTTAATTAAAAATACCACAGCATACCAATCTTGTTTTAATATTAGCTCCCATTTCTTTTCGCCCATCGAGAAAACATTTTTAGATGTGTACTGGCTTCACGAACCCGAGGTACCCTAGCGATTTATTTTTTTCACACGGACTTTACTGCATCTGGTGAACAGGGGGGTCGCGACACCAGGATGACCAAGCGATATCTCCCTTCCTTTTCACAATTGCGTGACATTGTCTACACGGCTCTGGTACCAGAAAAACCCAAACCAAAGCCAACCAACCATTTTCTTTTCTGTTTTGATATTTCAATCATTCAGATTTGTAACAACTTAAGAGTTAAATTAGAGCAATGAGGGGCTCTTTCGTGGCGCTTTAGCAATGTTTTACAACTCCGTAGTTTAAATCAAACACTTTTGAGTTAATCGGTTCAATCGGCGAATGAGCGGTTGATTTTATACTGTTTACAACATCGATTTCTCCTAACCAATATGAAAATGTCCATTTCTCTGCGTCACACATGTACGCTTAAAATTATTTTAATGGCAGCATGAATTTGACGAATCAAGTTCCAGTTCAATTCTCATGAAGAATTTCATTATTATTTTTATAACTTTCTTATTTTTTTAGCTAGCAATTGATACTGATTTACATGGGAATTAAGAGACCTACGCCCTTTGACATTAATGTTTTCAGTTTCTTTCCTGCAGTTAAATGATATTGCTTAGACACACACACAGAAAAACTAGGATTCCATTAGGATTTTATTTACCCTCCCATAGGAGCCACGGACGGATTAGCAACCGGAGGGTTGTGAGTTTGATACTCGGTCCAACCCAAGACCGTCTGGTGCACGGGGGTTGATGCACGTTCAATCTATCATGGACTCAAATGTCCTGTCGTAGGCGCTGTGTGGAAGATTAGAAACTGGTGCGCCAGCTCAGAGATTGACCTCGTCATCTAACCGTGCGAAGTGAAGTTTGGAGAGGGATGTGCTAGCTCAGGTGTTGACCTCGTCATCTGAAGTGCTGTCCTTGGATCTCTCGGGGTGGTACCCGCACCGTTGCCAATAGCACGTTGTGCTGGACCAGTGTGGTTTTTTTTCAGCTACTCTACCCCACCCAAAGTTTTCCCTTGCTAGCGCCACTAATGACAACCAATACAAAACACTTACATTGATTTAAATACAAGCAGCGGGAGACTTGGAATAACCCCCGGGAATAACAATCCCACCACCCCAGGAGACACTTCAGCAGACGATACTCTGAACGACAACCCCCTCCCCTTAATTCCAATTCTAATCAGTCGCTCGATTCTCTCGGGGGGGGCTTCATCCATCTCTCCCCAGACAGTCGTGATGTCACAAGGTCGCGGGCGATCGATCCGCGGCAGTTGCCATGACGACCGTGCTCTCGGGCTTCCCCTGTCTGGGGATCGATGAGCGATGCTGACTCGGCCAGCAGTGTAGAGGAATTTTTCAACCGGATTGCGCTCAATTGCATCATCGGCGGTTGGGAGATGGAATGAAAACAAATTGGGATTCTTGTACTTTTCATTCTCCGTATCTCGGCGCCAACTTGGATAGATGTATTGGAGAGGGGGCGAGTTCGGGATTCTTCCAATGACTCAAGTAGTCCACCATCCAGGCGTACACCCAGAACTTTTCTTTGGAAGTTTAGTTTTGGGTTTTATGGGCGCAAGGATTATATTTGGCCAAACTGCACCCAACATGATACAGCGTCAAGTAAAAAGTAAAATATGTGAAGGGGGGGGGGGGAATAATGATTACGGAAAAGAGTAATGCAATGACAGCTGCAAAAGATCTCTTGGGTATTCAGGGAGTGCGACCCCCAATGTTTACCAGAGGCAGTTAAACCCCATGGAAAGGTAAAGATCATACGCGTACCTCGTGTTCGTGAAGCCCGTACACAACTAAAGGAGATTTACGGAATAAACTTTACCGAAAGGCCCGATGCGCACATCCGGTTTTTCAACGTGCGGCGCCGAAACCCAACTATGAACACATAACCGTTAAATGGCTCGCAAGTACTCATTTCGCGCCATTTGCGATGGATATCTATCGAAGAAAACGTGTTTATTTCGCTTACTTGGTGTGCAAAAAGTATGTTTTGAAACAACATAGACGTTACTGGATACAATCATTTATTAATTATTATTTATATTCCATTTATTTATGAAAACAAGGTATTTGAGAACGTGGAAGCGTGTGCGGCGAGCTGCGGCGCAGTGGGGAACTGCGGTGTAAGTTGGACGTGCGTCGCCGCAGCGGCACCGTAGGCATGTGTGCACTATTCCATTGGATCTAACGTATCTCAGACCGCACTTGCGTTGCGGAAGCGGCGCCGCACGTTGAAAAACCGGATGTGTGCACCGGGCCTTATACTATGGCCGGTACAGCAGTTGCACCATGATCGCACGAAGAGGGAATTTAGACAATGGCCTGTACATGAGTTGTAGCTTGAAAGTTATAAGAATCGCGCTTGCTATAACTATAGCAGTAGTCAAAAGGTTAAATTCAATTTACCTCCAATGAATCCAACCTTTCATTAGAGATTGGTGCAGATTTTGCGGCACATTAAAATGGTGATAGGTCGATCAGCGTTACGTTTTTGTATTGCTTTACTGTTGGTCCATTGGGGTAAGATTTACCCCTCGTGCCAAGGGACCAGAAACCTAAAAGCATTGGCAACGGCATGGATCGCCAGTGTAGAGGGATGCGGTCGGGTGGACCCTCGACTTTTATGGATTGGAATGACAAAAACTACGAATTTCACCTTTTGATTTTGTTGGCACTGAATATAAACAGACTAGTTATGACCCGATTCTAGACATCTCGACATTTCAAATCTTAAAAGGTGTGTGATTCAACTGATATTTTAAAAGATAATTCTTTTCCTAATGCGGTCACTTGCCTCTTGTGTCTTCGGTACTACAAGAAGCGAACTGACGGCAATTTGGGAAGAAGTTCCATTCGGGGAAGCCGCTGTTTCTCCTAACAGAGACAATTGCCAACATTCATGAGCTGGCGAACGGAATTCAAACCCGAGACCTACTGGGTGATAGACACTCTTCAATCGCCACTATGATTGTTAGGCTTCTTTAAAATATTTATTATAATTCTTAGATATTCTCTCTTGACTAAACTTATCTCTTGGAAGATAAAGCATTAATAAATACTTATTTTTGAAGTATGATTTGTATTCAATAGAAAACATATTGTCATTCTAGCATCTCCCAGTGAAATCTGGCGACACAAAAAAAACGACTGCGGAGAGCTGAGCAGAGGTGATTTAGTGTGGCATTCCTTTGGAAGTCGATGTTGATTGCACTTCATTTTTGCCTGTTCTGCAGCGACCTATTCGATTGACATACCGTACCATATTGCATCTCTAATATTATAAAAGGAAGTGTTTGTTTGTTTGGGGCCGCAGAAACCTGACAATTCAATGGCACTTACAGCAATGAGATTTGGCACACAGGTAGTCCGAATTATTTGCAATTTTTGGCAATCGAGAAGATTTTTAAATGAATTTAATAGTTTTATTCTACGTCGCTTTTTCAAACGCGGAAAACTTTTTCTACCCGTGTGACCTTGCAGTCAGGGTTTCGAAACATGCCAAGTTTTTTTCAACCGCAGAACGCGGAGGAAATTTTTTTTTTCGTTTCCGCTTTGATTTTGCGCGATTGATTTCCCAGCCAGAAGATAAATCTTTTAAATGAGGTCAGAGTTCTTTTTTCTATCTCTTATACCGTTAAATACAGAGTAAAATTTTCAACGGATTTGAAATCTGCGGAAAATTTTACACCAGCCTATTACCTAACATGATCAAACCAACACCACGGGCACGGGAAACGCCGGGCTAGCCACGCAGTAGCTAGTTATGAAATAAACTCCATTGTAATTTAGGCAGTGTCGTGTTTACTACATTACTGAAAATCAAACATGAAAAAATGGAACCTTTTACCCTCTTCTCCGATAGGGCACAGCTTTTTGGACCTTGCGCCATAAAACCCCACTATCCAATCCGCTTCTCGATATTAGTCACTTATTCACGAACCCAGACAAGGCGAGGGAGGTCAGTCCACGAATCAATACAATTCTCGTCAGTCTTCCCGACTTAAAAATGACGTTGATTCGCAGAGGCATTAAAGAAATTACAAAGCACTGCGCCGATGTCCTCCGTGTTCCCCTGTCAACAAAAAAAGTTGTTCCGTTTTTTACATAGTAGATACTTGAAAACGTAATTAATTTCTCCCCTTCCGGGCTGGAGAGGTTTTTTCTCCGCTTTTTTTCCTTTTATCTCCAAGGAAAAGGACGGTAAAAATGAATGATGCGGCCGGGAGCATTCAAGTGCATGCACTAATTACCACCCCTTTGAAACAACATTGAGTTTACCACTCTTCGACGCGTTTGAGAGTTGTGCTTCGTGACGAGATACGCAATTCCCAATTGGTTTTAACGTATTTTCGTAGCCTTTTAAACTATGCTTTTGTGCAACGGATCCGTATTTCAGTTAAATTAAATTATTCCAACACACCACCATCAAAAGAGCGATGGGGTACTTTAAAAATATTGGTTGGTTGGTTTTGGGTTTTTTGAGCTGCTCCGCAAAACACAAGACAAACAATGTTTTGTAATTGTGAAAAGAAAAGATAAGTTTAGAAAGATCGGTTGGGAATCTTGGGATCGGCGACCCACCCTATTAACCAGAGACAGTAAACCTTGTGAGAACAGATCACTAGGTTACCTCGAGTTCGTGAAGCTCGTACAGAGCTAAAGATGTGATGGATTCGAATTATGGTATTGATAATTTTTTAATTAACGTCTTACTAGAACAACACAAACATCTATTGAGGACGGTCCCAGATCAATTTTCCTAAAGGGAAAGATCCGAGGACAACACCACGTCATTTTGAACCACGGTCAGATGATCAAGTTATGGAAATAACTTTTTGAAGGGTGCTATGCTTAAAAACAAGTTTCCTTTCGAAGCAAATAATATTTTTTCAGTCTTCAGAGTTGTTACCCTACTGCACAATACCTTGCTTCCCCCCATTACAATTTAGATTTTTATGGACGAGATATATCGTTGAAACAGTGGGATTTGGGATCCAATCGTCACGAGTGATGAATCCCTATTCTTCTTTTCAATAAAGGCTCCAGGCCCATTACACTGTACGTTCAACACGGAAACAAAATAAAATGGTACCACGTTTTGGCAACTGAGGGAAAGTTTGAATGCCCCTGACTTCCTGCTGTCACTCTAACCACCCTATCGATGCTATTTGATCGTTCCAGAAATAGCGTTAACTTTTAAAGAAATCTTAACATTACAAAATTGAAATGATTTCAAACGCACTTGAAATGTTTTTAATTCAGATTTTTTCCTTCGGGTTATTTAATGTTAATTTCGTGCTTCTTCCACAAAATTCTTTTTCCGCGTTCTGAATGGAACTCGTCTCCCACTGGCGCATTTCTTCGGCGTTCCCAGCTTGAGAACGGGAACGCAGTTTCGAGTACCGATAATTCAATGAACCAATCCTTCCTTTTCATCACCATTAAGGTCACGGCTCGAAGCACACCTCCCGCCTTCGATACAACTTCATTTACCGAGAGAAAGAAATTCCATATCGATAAGGAACGATCGAATTTATTTTCGAACCTCGACTTCAAACAAAAGCTTTCGATGTTATTGACCCGATTTGATTTTAGGGTGTTTATTTTAAAGCTTAGATTCATCCACCCTTTTTAGTTCTGATTTGTTCGTTGGGGGAAGATCATCGCTGGTTTTGTAAGAACATTAAGCTCCAGAGACTATTATGCGATCAGTATTTAGAACCAGAAATTCTACTCGGTCCGATGGAGTATCCTTCCATCTCCTGTAGAGATCCGAATCTCGGAGGCCATCGGATGAAAGACAGGTCATTAAGTGCTCTAATTCAAACGGGTGGGTTTGTTTCTACGTCTTGTTAAAGAACCATCACAGCCGATGCATATCGTGAATGTTCGCTTACAAGGCATTGTGTGACCTAACGGAGTTTCTAAGATTATGAGAGGACAGACGTCTAAAAATATGTGGATGGTTCTTTTTTGTCTTCTTTTTATAGGCCAATTGGTGTTTTCGGAAGAAACTGTAATGGGCTATTATTACGAATGAAAGTGCAGTTTAAAGTATCCAAGGTTACGAAAGGGTTGTGAACCTTTTTGTAATGTGAAATGAACTGTAGATAATAGCTTTTATTTCAAATAGAATTCAACCTCGATTTAACAATACGGAAAGGACAGTCATTGCATTCGTTATTTCGAAGAAAACGCGATGAGGGACATCTTAAAATGAATTTATAAGCTCGGTTTAGAATGAGCAGTCGAGACTACTTATATCACTTCATCAAAGTTTTTTCAAGTGTTTACTTCTGATAGTTTGATTTACACTACCCTACAATAATTGACCGAAGCCAGCGGATTTGCATAAAATACGACAACTTGTTTGGGAGTGTTTTTCGTGGTATGGCCTGGAATCTTTGCATGTTGTTCCCGGTCAATTGAACGCCGACGCCTACATGAACATTTGGGACAATCGGGTTCTTCCTACGCTCTGGCAATTTTATGGAATGGACGAATGTCACTTCCAGGACGACAACGCTCCATGTTGCGTTGCACCCTCTGTCAAGCAGTGGTATCGAGATATGGACGCAAAACGTCTTCCCTGGCCTATTCAGTGTCCCGACCTAAGCCCAATAGAACATTTGTGGGACGCGTTAGAGCGACGCCCACGAACCAGGGAACCCCGTCCGAAATCTACAGCTGAGCTGACGACATTCTTGCAGCGGGAATGGACACCAATACCCATAGCTGTGTTTCAAGACCTTGTTGAAAGATGCCCAGAAGGGTTGCTAGTGTCGTTGCAGCACGTGGAGACCGTCCCCCTATTAAAGCATGTATTCATTCCCCTATACCATCACATCTTGTTGTAGGGTAGTGTAGAAGTTGCACTGAAAAGTCACTTTTGAAAAATCAGTCATTTAAGGGCATTGTTTCTCCTGGTGGTAGTTACCTCGACGAGGATTCTTGAGAGGACAAAACACTGGTCAGATATTGATGGACGAGATATCTCGTCATTAGAGGAAAAAATTGACCTGATCGTGATCTCGTCAGAATAAAAAATCGGCCATATCCTAATGACGAGATACTTTGTCATAAGCGAAATTGGTTGGATCTTGATGGCCGATATATCTCGTCGAATCCACTTGGAAGGTTCGAAAAGCACTAGAGGGGAATGTTTAGACGTATTAAAACTATTTTTTTAGAATACATCCATTTCATAAACTTCAATCTACATAATTAAAAACAAATTCACAAAATTTATTTTGTTTTGTCGGTTTTATTTCAAGGATTACCTTAATAAACCACTGTGTTTTTCTCTTCAGAAAAAGAAACAATCGCGATCTGAATCGCAAAGTCCTCAAATTGTGAATTCAGCCATAGGCAGGTATCTTGTAGTTAAATTGAATCAACGTTGCACTGGAGCAACACAGCGGACTATTGGTGACGGTCCAAATTCCTCCACGAAAGACCCGAGGACAAAACAACGTTGGATCGAGTTTCGAACTCGCCAACCACCGGTTGCTCCCCTGTTACTCTTCCAACCAGGCTACCCTCTAGCGTAGTGGGCTTACCCACTGGGCCACGACGTTAAGCCTAGAGGAAGTCCAAATCTAGACGAAAGCTACATTTGAAAGAACTCGAGAACAATTACAAGAGAGAAAACTGGCGAACTATAAGTGAAGATGGGTATCGAGCCAGTGAATTTTTATTAGTGCAACAGTTACCACAAGTTCGGTCATTTATTTCACTTTCCGACACCCATAATCGAATTAAAAAGCAGTTATCATTAGCAAAGAGAAAAGACCCCAAACAGGAAGTCATGAAACAAGGAATTACAACCCATTCGACGCACGCGTTGAAGTCCCCCCCAAGACAGCAAGCACAACACAAAGCTCAATAACCGCTCGTTTGACAGCGTTAAGTTCCTCTGGGAATGGACATTTTTAAAAAAGCGGAACCATTGACGCTTTTTGTTGTTGCAGGCAGCGACGTTTCGCGGATTCTTGATTCGACTTGACGAACCTGGGTTAGTGACCCGTGGCGAGTGTTCACGTAAAACTGTGTTTGTCCTTCGAGATGATCTCATTAGACGTCCGGGCACGTGATGTGGCTAAGGAGATTTCACGCGCTCGAAAGACAGCCGGCGTGACACTTTTAACGACGTGACAGTGAACCAGCTCCTGGTGATCTTGAGAACTTTTGAACTGGTCTAAAAATACGTTTAAAGAGGAAGAGAGGTTTGACACGGTTTAAAAGGGCAGATTTTCTTTCTCGCCCCTCGAAAAGCAAGTTTTGCATCTCAATTTTTGAGCAGTTTCCACGTTTGTTGGAGATGATTTACTGACGTAAAAAGCCACCGTGTTTTGTTTCTGCTCGACGTGTTTGTTCGAATAACTGGCGTTACGAATTTTTATGTTCTCGATAAGTCTTTTTAGATTAGGTTACGAGACGAAATTGGAAAAAAATGGAGTCAGTGCAACACCGTTAGCTGTCCCTTTTACGTCGCTAAGAAATACAAATTTTTAAAAGGTGTGAGCAAATTTTTAAGTAGTTTCATATCAGATGTTTCATACCCGAAAGATTTCACATTATTCTCTCTCAAGAGAAAGATCATCGGATTGGCTATCGGAGGGTTTAGAGTTCGAAACTATGTCCAGCTAAAGACCGTCGCGTGCACTTTGGCTGGCTCACGGTTAATCTGTCCTGAACTCAACTGTCCTCACCTTCACGTGGTGTGAAATATGGAGACTGGGTTGCCAGCTCAGGTGCGTCATCTGACGGTCGAGGTGATCTCGGTGATATGTAATTAACGTCGTACTAGAGCACACAACGGGCTATTGACGACGGTCCGGGATCCCTTAGGAAAATATCCGAGGACAACACCTCGTAATTTTGAACCACGGTCAGATGACGAAGCAACGCCTGAGCTGACACCCCACTCACCAAACTTCCACACCCACCCAACTTTCGGCCACGACAGATTTAAAGTGCACCAACCGCCTCTACACCATACGCATACAAACATCCATGCCCGGACCCGGATTCGAACAAAGAACCTTCCGCGAGGTGTTCTCTGATCTTTCCTTTCGGGATGGATCACGGACCGTCGTTGCAAGTGATCCAGAAACGTCCCACAGATTGGTCACCAGTGTTTAAACACTTTTTTAAATACTTCGATCGAATGCGGGAAGGAAGGTCCCCGTCGTACTTGAGGAAATCGTGTGGGGGAGTTTTCGATTGCTGGGGTCGGATTCGAAAGCCTTTCATTAGCTCTCCACACCCCCGCTCTTCGAGGGGATTGAGCGAGTGATTTTGCCCTAAATAGCCACTAACTGCAGAGGAAGAAGAGGAAAAATGCCCGCTTTTGCAGCACCAACGCTTCTCCGAGAACCCCTATCGCCACAATCCTCATCCAATGCCCCAGATGAAACCATCTTTGGAAAAACTTCCGCAATTCGAACGGAGGGTGTGTACCCTGACAGTTCTAAGAGAAACAAAATAGAATCTTCCGTAAGACCAAAAGTGTGTTTGGGATTTGTGAGAGATATGAAGACCAGTTTTCATACTCTTGGATCTTTCTCTTAGTAGAAGACGCTCTTGGATCTTTCTCTTAATTTTATTTACCCATGTTACAGAGGATTCGAAGGAATTCGCGCAGCATGATAAACCACTTACCAAGTTTTCCAGGCTAAGTTAGTTTCAAGTTTTAAAAACATTAAAAAATTATTGGGTTGATGCAAAAGTGGGTCTAGTTTTTTTTTTTTTTTTGACATAATAGAATAAAAATTATCTTATTTACTAAAAATTACACCTTTACTGTTATAAAAGGAAGTCTTTGTCTATGTGTGTCATCCGTGTGTGGTGTTCAAACGCATCTATAGGACTGGCAGCATGAAATTTGGCACACTGGTTGTCCTAAAGGTGACTGAATAGTCCTCCAAGCCCGAATTTTAAAATTTAATCTAGAACATGTTTTCCAATCCAATCAAATCCAACCAAAACCGTCGTGTACAAAGGGGGCTGTTGCACGTTCGATCTTTCGGCGCCTCAAATGTCCTCACGTTGGCGTGGTGTGGAAGTTTGTGACCTGGGTTCTAAATTACGTGTAGTCCTCGGACCTTCGCCAATAGCATCGCATCATTGAGACGTTAATTAAAATACCCAGTTATCTCGCTGTTATTGTACTTTCTGCCATTTAACCATAAAGACTAATTACTAGTATCTGTTAGACAAAGTATTCAGAAAGGAATACCAATCCAAAAAATGCTACTCCCAAAATCGAAGGACACATAATAATACATACTTAACATGCCTTGTGGATCACACTAAAATATATTCTCTCTACACAAGAGAACTTAATGACTACTTTTGTTCAATACCTATTTTATTTCATGTAGGAAAAGAAAAACCATTCAGTTGAAGTAATTGGAAAATTATATCATTCAATGACTTCTGGCGCGAATATTACGTGGAAAAACATAAACACATTTCAACGATGACCGGCTTCGAGCTATAAGGAAGTAGCAGATGTGAAATCGGCAGAAATTATGCAAATGTTTCACCTCTCCACGAGCACTATAAAAGCAGATTTCCATTCAAATTTTATCTTCAGGGCTGAAAAGTGTTCGATTACTTATTGTTCCATTTGTTCCAGAACTGTAATGAAAAAAATCATAAAGAAGCTGATCTGATATCACAGAAGGTAAATGGGCGTGGTTTGGAAAGTTATGATAACAATTATTAAGAGACTGGTCTCATACTTTATTACCCAGGGAGAAAAACGTGTTTTTCCCGATTTGAAACGCTAATGAATTCATAACATTCAATTACTAGATGTTTATGGTCAGAGTAATGAGGTATTATTTCTAAATATATTCACTTCTCACGGTGGAAAAAGAAGTAACATTGAAAAGTGGGAAGTTCTCTTAATAACAAGATGATTGCTCAGTAATAGAAGGGGAAAAAAGCTGCCACACTGCTACGACGCAGACAATTGAACGTATAAAAGAGAACGTCAATTAGTTCTTTTGACACACTAGGACTCGAAATTATCGCATGCAAGAATGCAAGTCCGGCAATCCAAGAAGTTCGGGTGAGCAGCGGATCCTTGAACATGCAGACTTGATCCACATCCTGAATTTTCAGATTTGAAGTAACTTGGATGTAATTATGAAATGAAAGGAGGGAGAAAGTAGAGATGGATCGCTTGGGCATCCTGCGTTCTCGCGAAACCCTCATGAAAAAAGAAGAGATCATTAGGGTACCTCGGGATCGTGAAGCCCGTACACACCTAAAGCTGTGACCCCGAGGGGATTGTTGGTAAATGAGGTTATGGGTTATTACTCTATTAAAATATTTGCTACAAAATCGTAGAGATGGATTGTCTAATTCAGTGGTGCGCAAACCGTGGGTCTCAACCCCTCTGGGGGGTAGCGTGAAAATTTTTGTGGGTCGCTAAATTCAAAGAAATTTATTTTATAATAAAAAAGTATAAGGCTTTTCTTCAACATTTATCAGGTACCAGTCAAATAGCGAAATGAGATAACATATTTAAAAAAGAATTCTATTTTTTTACGAAAACAATTGTTTGTATTAGTATGTAAAACCTATACTTCGGCATGTGTCAGGAGACAAGACCGTCAGGCGAACAGATATAGTGATAAAAGATAAGTGTTAATTTGAGATGCCCTTTACCTGCTCTCTGGTGGGATTCATTTGCAACTTGAGTGGGTCCATCTTTACAACAGCTTTTTCAATCTAGGTGTGCCTCCCCTCCGTGCTGTTTAGTCTTTATACTGTGATCACAGCGAGAACAGAGCAGACCTTTCTGTCTGTGCCTCAGTAGTTCGGTTTTGCGGCTTCTTACGTTCATTCAAATGCATTCTGTAATTCCGTTTTCTTCCCACGTGGTACCCGCACGTGATTAAACAAGCGCAAAGAAATATTGTATATTTATAATTTTGTTTTGTAAGACCCTTCTAATGGATAAAAAGGTACCCAGTAGGTGCCAGTAAAAATAGGCCAGCGGCCAGGAAATGGAAATAAGAATACAAATGATAATAATGGACCAATATCCAATGAACTTGGAAAAACTGTGGATGAATCCAATGGCACTGTTTCTACATCCAAAAATATACCAAGAGCTTTTTAAATATGGATTTACAAATTGCGTTGTAAATGGAAAGGACATGCGTTGTGAGTAATGCAAGGTAATGTATTTTTGAAAAAATACACAATTCCTGAGAAAGCATCCTTTGAAATTTGATATTTAATAGGGAAAAATTTGCAAACCACATACAATTGAAGAATCACTAATTATTCCTCTAGCAATTAAAATGACATCAATTATGCAAGGAGAAAAATACGGCAGCGATTTAAAAACGATATCATTATCAAGAGATACCATTTCTCGCCGAATTTCCGCCATATCACATCATATAGAATCAGTTCTGTTCAATCGATTACAAAACTCTCCTGTTTTTGCTCAACAACTTGACGAAACTACCGACATTACTAAACTGTCTCAATTAATTGTTTATGTGAGGTACGTTTATGAAGGACATATCAGAAGATTTTTTTTTATGTTGTAAAAAATTTGAAGGAAAAACAAATTGGCAAATGGAGAGAAAATATTTAAAATTAATAGATATTTTGGAACAAATGACCTTACCTGGACACAGTGTCGCGGGTTGCACTGATGGTGCTACAGAATTAACATGAAGTAATAATGGACTAAGAGGGTTAATAAAGAAAATTGCTCCCCATATAGTATTCAACCATTGCATGATACATAGACAAGCTCTTGTTGCAAAAGACACTGATGAAGAATCGCACAAGATAATACAGGATGTTGTTATCGTAATTAATTACATTAAAAGCAATAGCGCTCTAAACAGTCGGGTCTTTTCAATACTCTGTAATGAAGCAGGTTCTGTGCATGAGACATTATTACTACATACCGAAGTCAGGTGACTCTCACGCGGCAAAATACGGCGACGTATTTTCAATTTGAGAGAGAGAAACGAAGTTTACAGTTTTTTTATGGTAGAAAAGAAACATATATTGTCAAGTTTGTTCATTCATGAAGATTGGCTCGGAAAATTAGGTTACATGGTTGACATTTTCGAAAAACTTAACGATTTGAATTTAAGCCTACAGGGAGAGAGTACAAACATTTTAACATCGAGCAGTAAAAATTGAAGCTTTTAAGAATAAGCTGATGCTTTGGAAAGGAGAATTGAACAAAAACAGTACAGCCATGTTCCCGTGCTTTTCAGAATTTACTAAAAAAAATAATGTAGATTTCTTGGTATTAAAAAAAAAAAACATTTCCCGTCATATGATAAAATTGGGAGAAAATTTTTCGAAATATTTCCAGATAATGAACAAGGTTGGATACGTGATCCCTTTTCGTTTGATATTTTTAAATCCAAAATATCTCTTTGAATGAAAAAGAACAGTTAATTAATGTTTCAAGCGATGAAACACTGCGCATTTTATTTAATCTCTGATTTGTCAAAAATTTTGGTAATCGATGGGAAACTACTATGCCGATTAGAAGAAAAATGCAATTAATATTTTGATACAAGTTTGCATCGACCTACTTATGAAACCGGCTTTTCAAAATTACTTGCCATTAAAACAAAATATCAATCTCGTTTGGATCCAGAGGATTAAAAATCACATTAAATTCTTATGATGTAAAGTTTTTTTTTAATTATTTTTCATTCAAAAATATTTATACGCATATGCATGAAAAAAGCCATTGCTTCATAATTTTTTTTTTTTCAAACTTTTAATAAGGCAGAAACATAAGTCGAATCTCAAAAAATTCAACAATAACAACATTGACGATTAAAAAAACGTATTCTGTCTATCCAGGGGTCGCGACAACGTAGTACACAAATTGGAAGGGGGGGGGGAATGAAAATAGTTTTCGCACCTCTAGTCTAATTGACCTTGCCTAAGAAAGTCGCCGAAATGGTACTACTGGAATCGATTACGTAATCAAAATTCTAATGAACTTACAACTTCAGAAAATCCGTTTACGATCTAATCCGTTACGAAACTAACCTGCGATATCCAAGATACAAACGCGAGGACAAGGTCCATCGACACACACGGCCGTTGTGCTTTTTGCTGGGGTTGTTTTAACGAGTGGCCACATTTATCTCACGTGCTGTGGATTTAACTGAAGCACATACACGAAAACGACCCACTTCCGTCAGTATCATCTTCCACATGTTCCTTACTTTTTTTTTCCTCTGGTGCCCTCTGTAGCGTGGAAGCATCATCGGATCGCGCTCTTCAAAAGAAAAACTCTTCTCGCACTTCACTGTTCTATGCATCAAGGGGGAGGGGGGCACTAGAACGCAACGACCTTGTAGACAGACGGAAGCGATCAAGTCGGAATCTGTTTAAGCTCTCCAAATCGAAATGCTAGGGAGACGAAAAAAATAAATGTCTCTTGCAGAGCGGGAAAAAAAAGCCGTTGCTCATCAGCGTCTTGTCTCTCAAGTGCACTATACCAAGTTTGTTGAACTTGAGGCATTCCTCGGCAGTTGACAACTCTCGGTCAAAGTAATGCACGATCATTGTTACGATCGAACAAGTGTGAAAATCCACACGTTGTGGCGTTTATGCACCACAGAAAAAACGGGAGTTGAACTACTTTAAAGGTTTTATTACTACTTGAAAGGTCTCGATTAATACTAGGAAGGCTATATACACTATATGTACAGGGAACATTCAATGAACGAATGTTCATAAAGAAACGACAGGCTTTTCTCCGCTGTTAGTTGTTTTTTTTTGTCACCGGTGTTTAACTTGTAACGTATAGCTAGCTGTCTAACGAGAGTTCTTCCTTCGCCACTTTGCACAACGGTTCCCTCGTTTTTGTTTCCTCGGGGGGAGTCCGTCTCTCTCTTGGAATGTTGAATCTGGTGTTACATACCGACCCCAGGACAGATTAATGTCTTTCTGGCTCGAGTTACCACAAAACTGGAAACGCACGTGTTCTTTTTCGAGTGACCCGTCTGCTTTTTTCTCGTGGAAGGCCCAATATAATTGAGGTGTTGACAGCTTGTTTTAGAGTCAAGGGTAATGGTAATGGTAATTTTAGTTAACGTCGTACTAGAGCAACACAACAAGCTATTGACGACGGTCCGGGATCAGTCCCTTAAAGGAAAGATCCGAGGACAACACCTCGTCATTTTGAACCACCGTCAGATGACGAAGCAACATCTGAGCTGGCACCCCACTCTCCAAACTTCCACACCAACCCAACGTGATCAAGGGTGATCGGAATCGCAGATGTGAGAATACGAGACCGATCCGCGCTTGGAAAAACTTCGGAACAAAGAGTCCCCATGGTGTCGTTTTTTTGTAGTCGTCACAAATTGCATGATTGACTTTGATCTTCATTCAGATGCAAGTCTCGAGCTATGGAGCAAAAGCCGTTTCTATTCTCTCTGAATTTAGGGGCCGCGGTAGCCTGGTCGGAAGAGCACCCGGAGGGTCGTGAGGCCACATTAGGCCAAGCTACAGAAAACAAGGTAGGGAAAAAGCAGAAGGGTAGACGAGGGAAAACATAAGGAGAGGACACTCGGCTACCCCAGGACTACCTGTGATGTCTTTACCCCACCAAGTGATCTCGTTCATCAAGATCGAATCAATTTGGCTTATGACGAGATATTTCGACACAAAGATTTTGATTGCCTAGTTGTTTTTTTTATGATGATGAGACTAAGATCTGGTGAGTTTTTTTTTTTTTATGAGATATCTCGTCCATCAAGATCGGGTTTTTTTCTTCTGGTTTAGTTCGATACCGCTTGAGACGACCCTCAAGAGTGTTAAGAAGATGTACCTCTGGGGCTTCTCAGGTTTAAGAAGGACCCAAACATAAAAATATCGGGGAGTGCGCAAGTGTTCACATTTCAGATCACGCATGTTAAAACGCCATTGTTGGAGGGTTGTTTTGACTGCGGATGTCTTTAATTGTGACCCACGACAAGAACAATTGCCTGGACAGGAGGGGAAGTGTTTAAACTTCTATTTGCATTTCCTCAATCGAAATACGAGACGATTTTCTGAGTCACCGAGTCGATAAACCCCGGATAATTGCTCTCACCTAGTTCACGCCACTAGGGTTTATAAAAAATGTCTATTGAAATTCTGAATACCAGTTAATTTTCCTATGTAAATTTCCAATACATTCCATACATACAAATTAACGGGTATTAACGGGGGTTTTTTTCGGTCCATTTTGTTCCGTAGCACGATGATAGAGAAGCGGAGTGTTGCGAGTACGAAACTCGATCCAACCAAAGACCTTCGTGTACGTGGAGTCTGGTGCACGTTCAATCTGTCGCGACTTCAAATGTCCTCGCGTTGGCGAGGTGCGGAAGTTTTGAAGAGTGGGCTGGCAGTTCAGGTGTTGACCTCGTCATCCGACCTCAGTTCAAAACTGCGAGCTGCTTTCCCTTGATATTTCCCTTTCGAGATTAATCCCTGGGCGTCACCAATAGCCCTTCGTGTTGCTTCAGTGTGATGCTAATTCAACTACCTACCAACACACCTTCCAAAAGACATTCCAGTCCGTTTTCCAAGATTTACGATTTGGTGGATGGTACTCAGGGGGGGGGGGCAACGAGAACTGGCGTTTATGGAACACTATTTGGGACTTCTGTGTTCCAAATGGGTGCAGGACCATTTGAACCCGGGACACGGTAGCCCTGTTGGAAGAGTAACGGATTAGCAACCTAAGGGTTGCAAATTCGAATCCAGCCAAAGACCGTCGTGTACAAGGGAGGCTGGTGCACTTTCAACGGCACGACGGAATCTGTCGTGGCCTCAAATATCCTCATGTTAGCCTGGTGTGGAAGTTTAGAGAGTAGGGTGTCATCTGAGGTGTGACCTCGTCATCAGACCGTTGTGACGTCTGGAAAAAGACGAGAGCATGCGAACCCAACAACGGGATTATCTTGGGCCAACCACGAGAGGGGAACAGACGGACTACCCAAAGAGAACACGTGTGGTTACAATTTGATGATAACTCAGGCCATAAAGACGTTAAAGCTGTCGTAGGGTCGGCATGGAATCCGACTTCCTGCATCTGCCTGTCACGCACGTCATTTTTAACGATTCCGAGATCCAAGGAGGGGGCTCACAACTGTGTTGACACACCTTAATGTTGCAGGTGTCATTGAGAAACATCAGAATCAACATTCCAAGAGGGAGGTGGAATCCCCGGAGGAAGCTAAAACGGAGACGAGAGGAGGAAGCCTGGGTGCGAGGCGGCGAAGCGACACGCAATACAGCTATACAGTGAAGTTAAACACCGATGAACAAAAAACAAACAGTCAAAAAGCTGACTGTTTCTTCATGAACATTCGTTCATTGATAGTTCACTGTACATTTCTGTATATAGTCTTCCATTTGTTAATCGAAACCTTTTAAGTTGAAATAAATACCGTGTAAAGGCATTCAGCTCCAGTGTAATACTTTGTGGTGCTTAAAACGCCACACCGTGGCTCAAAATGACGTGGTGGTGTTCTCGGATCCCTCGGGGATTGATGCCCTCGCCAATAGCCCATGGTGACGCTCCACTGCGACTTTCGCCAAATACCTACTTACCATCTGTAACCACTTTCGACACCGAATCTATAGCAATGCAAATGAAAAGATGGTGAGGTAAAAAATGTGTGCTTCCATCAAACTAGGAAACCGGTTCAGGCCATATGTAATTGGGAATTCAACCGTCTCAGCTCGAAAATGAATGGCATGTCAAACAGCCATTTGAAATGTTCTACCATTGATGCCAGTTCTGCAAAATTGATTGAAGAGATTATGTCATCTGCGTCAGTTGAAAAGTTTTCTAGCAAGGACTACAATCTTATAGAACCCGCTTTAATTGATTGCACAAACGACTTTTTGAGTAATTTGAGGTAGGTATAGGTTGGGCTATAAAACGGCTATTGACCATGCTCCGGGACCGATACCGAAAGAACTAAGGACTTTTGAAGCTTCGACAGGCTTAATGTGCACCAGCCCATGTGTAAACGACGGTTTTGGATCGCCAGTTTCGAACTCGCAACCCTCTGGTTCCTAATACGTTCCTCCTCCAACTGGGCTACGAGTAATTTGAGAGAATACATATCAGTTAGTCATTTACGTCCTTCCCCCCAATGAGTTTACACAATAGAAAATATCTCGCTTCTCAATAGAATTTAAATGGATCTGGGATGCTTTTGAAGTTGGGATTTTTCTGTGACCACCTTACATCAAACTAGGATTTTTTTTTTATCTCATTTTCTTTTTTTTCGGTAGGTACTTGATTAACGTCACACACACTGAACGCAACACAACGGGTTTTTGGTAATTTGGTGCCGACCATCCGGTATAGTGGTTAAGGTAATGGTAATGGTAATTTTAGTTAACGTCATACTAGAGCAACACAACGGGCTATTGACGACGGTCCGGGATCAGTCCCTTGAGGGAAAGATCCGAGGACAACACCTCGTAATTTTGAACCACGGTCAGATGACGAAGCAACACCTGAGCTGGCACCCCACTCTCCAAACTTCCACGCCAACCCAACGTGAGGACTTTCGGCCACGACAGATTTAAGGTGCACCAGCCGCCTCTACACCATACGCTTACAAACATCCAATGCCCGTACCCGGATTCGAACCAGGAACCTTCCGATCTAGAGGCTAACACCTTAATAGTGGTTAAGGTGTTAGCCTCTAGATCGGAAGGTTCCTGGTTCGAATCCGGGTGCGGGCATGGATGTTTGTAAGCGTATGGTGTAGAGGCGGCTGGTGCACCTTAAATCTGTCGTGGCCGAAAGTCCTCACGTTGGGTTGGCGTGGAAGTTTGGAGAGTGGGGTGCCAGCTCAGGTGTTGCTTCGTCATCTGACCGTGGTTCAAAATTACGAGGTGTTGTCCTCGGATCTTTCCCTCAAGGGACTGATCCCGGACCGTCGTCAATAGCCCGTTGTGTTGCTCTAGTACGACTTTAACTAAAATTACCAATTACCAAAACCACCAGACCGGTTGGTACCACACACCAGAAAAGGTAAGGAAAAGTAAATTTAATTAACGCCGTACTAAAGCAACGCAACGGGCTATTGACGACGGTCAGCCCCCTAAGGGAAAGATACGAGGACAGCACAACGTTATTTTGAAATACGGCGAGGTAACACCTAAACTGGCACCCCACTCTCCAAACTTCCATACCCACCCAACGTGAGGACTTTCAGCCACGACATATTTAAGGTGCTCCAGCCGCCTCTACACCATAAGTTTACAAATATCCATGCACTGACCCGGATTCGAACCAGGAACCTTCCGATCTAGAGACTAACACCATAACCACCAGATCGGTTGGTTGGTCCCGCTGTAAAGGAGGGAATTCGGTTTAAAAAGAAAGGCAAAAATTAAAAGTACTGATTAAAAATATCGAAGGTCAACAACATTAAAACATTTGCTCCCAACTGTATCGTCGCCGACCAACCGGTATAGTGGTTAAGGTGTTAGCCTCTAGATCGGAAGGTTCCTGGTTCGAATCCGGGCCCGTGCATGGATGTTTGTAAACGTATGGTGTAGAGGCGGCTGGTGCACCTTAAATCTGTCGTGGCCGAAAGTCCTCACGTTGGGTTGGCGTGGAAGTTTGGAGAGTGGGGTGCCAGCTCAGGTGTTGCTTCGTCATCTGACCGTGGTTCAAAATTACGAGGTGTTGTCCTCGGATCTTTCCCTTAAGGGACTGATCCCGGACCGTCGTCAATAGCCCGTTGTGTTGCTCTAGTACGACGTTAACTAAAAAATTACCAATTAATTACCAAACTGTATCGCGTCCAGCTATTTTTAAAGCTTTGTCAATCAAAATTGGTTACAGGAAATACCAACCATCTACCCTTCCGGATTGATCCAGGATCCTTTTCTCTTCCAAACGGGTTCTTTTTTCGATCTATTGACACTGAAACGAATTAGGTAGTCAATGGTTGAGTACAGTGCAGCCCACACAAACAGGTGAGAAACAGGGTTCCCGCTCTAATTCAGAAATGAAATTCCCTGACTTTTCCAGGTTTACCAGACGCATTTTTACAAATTCCAGGTTATACTTAAGCAATTCACGACATATTTAAAGTGAAAAACCAAGAAACAATTAAGCCATTCAATAGCCAATAATAAAAACCAATTTGAGAATCATACACCGTAAAAATTAATACACGAATCACAAGTAATTTTGCATTAAAATAACTTATTCAAATAATCCACCCTATTTGGCTTAAATCAATTTGTGATTTAATGTATCATAAGCCATGAAATTCTTCAATTGAAGCCAGTGGACGAAACAAAATTATTTACCTGTTAAATATTAGCCATTTTTGTTAAAATCGGTTGACAAATTTTATTCATAACATAAAATGTTACGAATCTTATTAGTTACTTTTCTCCAGTGTCTGAGAAGCCATTGAGACAATTTTCCACGTTTTGAACGAAAATGCGTATTTTTCCCCGACTTTTTTGGACAAAATAAAATTCCCTGACAATTCCAGGTTTTTCCTGACCCGTGGGAACATGGAGAAAGCAGAAGATATTAGGGGGGGGGGGATTTGTTTCCAGAAAGGTAGTAGGCTTGCTAGGGTAAGGGCTTGTCATACACAAAAGTATGGCGATCGTACTAGGCCATTATTTGCTTCGCCAACTCGTTATCCTTGACACTGACTCCAGCGCTAGGATTGCCAGAAAATAAATATCAGAAAAGAGAACATTTGGCAAAATTATTTTGAAAAAAAAAAAGAGGACAAAAAGAGAACAGGAAAAGCGAAAATCCAGAGAAGTTTTTTTAATTACTTCCGAATGAGTGTTCCATCATTTGAAAAGCTTACGGGAAAAATTACTGACAAGATTATGTCTCAAAATATATGGATGAGACTATACCTCCTAACACAATTCTAAATCCAAATGTACAGCTTGTTTAGAATTTCGATTAATAAATAACTGCAACCAATATTATATTCTTCTAACTTTATCAGATAAACAAACACGAAAAATTATAATTTAACAGTGGGCAGAACTAATACAAAAATAATGACAAACAACACAAGTAAGTAATACACCAACGCATAATTTTAACTCACCGAATTCTGCACAGCAATCACAGTTGAGTTATCGACTCGATTATTTGCTAAAAGGTGGTTAGGTTGGCAACGCGATTTCCTACCAGACTAAAAAAAGCTGCGACTCGTCCGTCTTTCCCTTCTTTCTGATATAAGAAGAATATTTCTTATTCTTATTATTCTCACACGAATCTAAATTCTCATTGGTTATCTATTTGATCTCCAAGTGGGACGTTTAAACATGAAACTCGATATACACTAGAGTTTGAACTTCCTATTATACGTCGATGCGTTTTAATAATACGTACGACTTTCGTACAATGCAAAAAAACTAGATCTAGTACTTATTTGAATAACTGTGGTTTACATAACGATTTAGGCCCGGTGCACACATCTGGTTTTTCAACGTGCGGCGCCGCTGCGGCACCGAAGCCCAACTATGCACACATTACCGTGAAATGACGCAAGCACTCATTTCGCGCCATTTGCGATACATATTCTATCGAAGAAAACGTGTTTATTTCACTTACTTGGTGTACAAAAAGTATATTTTGAAACAAAATAGACGTTACTGGATACAACCATTTATTAATTATGATTTATATACCATTTATTTATGAATATCTTGCGTGCAATTTGTACCGCAGTTCCCCACGGCGCCGCAGGTCACCGCACACGCTTCTCCGGTCTGAAATACCTTGTTTTCATAAATGGAATATAAATAATGATTAATAAATGGTTGTATCCAGTAACGTCTATTTTGTTTCAAAATATACTTTTTGTACACCAAGTAAGCGAAATAAACACGTTTTCTTCGATAGAATATGTATAGCAAATGGCGCGAAATACGTACTTGCGTCATTTTACGGTTATGTGTGCATAGTTCGGCTTCGGCGCCGCAGCGGCGCCGCACGTTGAAAAACCAGATGTGCGCACCGGGCCTAACTCGGTTTGTTGATTAATTGATTTGGGTTTTATGGCGCAAGATAACGAGATTCATTCGGAGTCGGAACAAGTGGTGAAGACGCCGGAAAATGCCTAGCTTGTATTCAACCCTACCCGAAATCAAACAGACTCGTTCAAAATCACGCGATTCAAATGCAAACTAGAGCAGGACTGTAAACATACTAAAACTCGACACATTCATGACTTATCTTTATTCAAATATTCCTCACATTGAAAAAACAAATTCCGGTAGCACTTGCTGACCACGTATAAATTGGTTCAGTTTCAGTAATAAAAAAACACTACAACTTTTCCGTCATTCAAATGATACATATAAACATTATTTCTACTTCCTAAAACTTTCCCTTGCGACCAAATGATACGCAATACGAATCGATTGTTCCATTTTTCTCTTGAGAATTTTCGGATCAAAGAATTCAAAATTGGTTCGGGTAGAAATTTTCGAAAGTGAGAAAAAAGAAAACCATTTCTTTCAACTTCCTTCTGTTTTTTCTCGTGGGAACTTAATGGTTTATTTTATTTTCATAAATTTGTCAAGACTGAAGGTTTTTAAAAGTTAAGAAATAGGATAAAACCAAGTTCTTAAAAACTAACACAAAAAGTATTCCAGACAAATAAGGTTCAAAGCCCGAAATTAAGTACGAAAATAGTTTTGGTTGAAATGATAGTCGTTGGAAAATGGATCCGGCTTCAAAATTATTTTGAATACATAATTTCCCTCCGTCTTTTTTACTATAAAACTGCAGACTCAACATCAAAAAAAACCTTCGAACACTGTCCCACATTTTTCCAGACACAACAAAATTCGCTTGCCAAATGACGCCAAACAAAAATACTTTTGTTCGCTGTTTGGGGTCTTAAGTTCAAAAGAGTTTGGGGAAAGCCAAAAAGGATGAGACTTAGACGGAATGCATTTTCTTTCACATGAAACGCAAATTACCGATATTACCTCCTTCAATAGGAATTTGGGGATAAGGCTGCTGTGAATTTTCGGCGAACTTCTTGGTGTTTAATAATGAGGTTTTCAACTTTCATATGAGAAGTTATGCAGGTATGAGAAAATTGAGCTGGTTTTCTTGTGCTTTTGGTTTTGTTACTATGCGGTCATTTTTTGATGCACGTAGTCTAATATAAATAAGGACCTACAGCTTAAAGGGAGAATAGAGGTAAACGATTATCTTTTAGACGAGAATTTAGATATTGCCTGCTAATTTTGTTAATGAATGTGTGAAAATAAAGTAAAATATCAGAAAATAAATAATTTTTAATCAGTATTTATTCAGGTTGAAAAACTGATAGTGTTTTACTCCAACACCAATTAAAAGCTTAAGATCCGTAAAAGCCGTCAATCTTTTATTTTATATCTCAGGATTCCTTGGAACCCCATAACTAAAGAGTAATGGAGCTTCTGAATACCTCTCGCGTAACATTAAGGTTCCTCGGAACCCCTAGGTATCTCTACTATTGTAAAAGGAAGTGTTTGTTTTTTTCGCGGCCGAAAAATCCTGGCGATTCTATGGCACTTGCAGCAATGAGATTTAGCACACAGGTAGTCCGAATTTTTTCCAATTTTTGGGTCGCGGCGAATTTTAAAATTGAATCTAGAAGATGTTTAAATGAATTTAATAGTTTTATTCTCCATCGTTTTTTCACACACACAACTCCTTTCTTCCAGAGAAAAAAGAAACACCAGAAACTAGACTTTTCTATCCACGTGACCTTGCCATCAGGCTTTGGAATCATGGCAAGTTTTTTTCATCGCGGTAGATTCTAAATTTATTTTTTCCGCTTTCATTTTGCGCAAATTAATGATTTTGCAGCAGAGGATAAAAACGAAGTCTTAACTTTAGTTATGTAGTTCTTTTTTCTATCTCCTAAACCGTTAAAGATAGAGTAAAAATTTCAACGGATTTGAAATCTACGGAAAATTTCACTTTGGTTAGATACCTAAAAATATGACTTTCTTTAAATAAATAATTTTTAAATTGAATATATCTTTTACATTTTTAGCAAGAGATTGTGATGTCACGTGAAACAGATTGCATCTTTCTGCCCTTCGCGTGGATAAAAAAAGAAACAGATTACATTTCCTGTACTATTCCATTTCAGGGAATGAGAGCAAAATATCAAAAACATTCTGACTGGGATTGTTAATTCTTTTTCGTAAAATCGGAATCGCTGAAGATAGATTGAAAATTTCAACGGATTTGAAATCTGCGGAAAATTGTACACCAGATTAATAACTTACATCACGGCGTTGTCCGCAAACCAACACCACGGGCAACGACGGGCTAGCCACGCTGTGGCTAGTCTTTTATAACACCTTAGGGTTTCGCATAAAGGATAACTAATACAGACATAATAGAGATTCTGAATACCTCTCGATAACATTTGGATTCTTTGGAACCCCTATGTACAAAAACGACTCACCCGATCGCAATTGCATGATTCACATCGCAGAACAAAACGGAAGATAGCAGTCAATGGGGATGAATGTTTTCTACAAACATTAATACTTAAAGTTTGTTTAAGGGGCAGTCTTCATATTAAATTGGATGCCTGCTCTGATAATTTCAATACGAAATACAATATTTTATTACAAATTTAGATTCTACACATAATTTCAGGAGGATTTGATCAAAAATAATGAAAAACGGTCTAAAATTGACTGAGAAAATCCATAACAACCATTTAGGGAGCGTGTGAGAATTGAACTCCGTAGTTTGTTTTGTTATAGTTGATTGTTGTTTTGTTATTAATAGGTAATACATATTTAGCCGATAATTGTGTTTTATATCTGTTTTTGATTTGACTGCAGTTTTCAAAATTCGGACCCAATGCCTGCAGAACAATTTCAATTGCTTGGACTTGTGTCGCAGAACACTGAATATAATTCTGCACCTGGGAACCTCTTGGGTAACCTCAGGATTCTATTGAATCACACTTCACTACTAGCAAAGAGTATGTTATTGGTTTGGATATACAACGGTGCAAAGGGTACAAAACAATAGTCAATTCCACACTTCCATTAGGATAATCAGAGGTTAAATTGGATGGACATCTTATAGAGACATAACCACCCCATTCGATCTCAGCCACCCTGACAATGGGTGAACAGGTGTCGGCAACGAGGTGTCGCGTTGGGATGCGAAAGTTTCACTCAGTCGTCGCATCTCCATTCCCAGGAGACAACAATGGCGGACGTGCCTCAGATCGAATCGACGTGTCCTCGTGAAGTGTAGGGTGACCTATGCGCTGCCCCGTGGGACCCCCCTACCTCATGGAACAAGATGGTATCAGGAATGTCTCTCACAGCAGTGCGGAATCAGCAACCGATTAGGCGTGATTGTAGGGTTATTAATGTTTCCGGGGTGTAAAGGCTCTTGTTGCAAGCGTGTGATTCTTTCGAAATCCAATTAAGAGGTACTCCATCAAGGGACTGTGAACTATGCTACGTGAGTAGATTAACCACGTGTGTTGAAAAGTGTATTCATCTTAGGTGCTTGATCTCTAGTCATGTTGCAGACTCTGTCAAGCAGTGGCATCAAGTTATGGATGTAAAACGTCTTCCTTGGCCGGCTCAGAGTTCCGACCTAAACCCCGTACAACATGTGTGGAACGAGTTAGAGCGGACCAGGGAACCCCATCCGAAATCCACAGTTGAGCTGGCGACATTCTTGTAGCAGGAATGGACACAAATATCCATAGCTGTGTATCAAATCCCTGTCGAAAGTATGCCCAGAAGGGTGGCTAGTGTCATTGCAGCACGTGGGGGACCATCCCCCTATTAAAGCATGTATTATTTCCCTTATAACCATCACAGCTTACTGTTCGGTCCATTATTGCAGGGTAGTGTATGTGTAGGGTAATACAAATAAAACAACTTTCAATCCAGCCAACTCATTGGTCTGATGGTTAGGGTCGTCTCGATCTAAAGGTTCTTGGTTCGGGATAAGGCAATGATGCTGGAGTGAATATGTGGCCTCTATAAACGGGTTGTGGCTAGAATTTAAGATGAGATATAATCGGAACCTCAGTGGTTCACAATTCCGCCCTTGTTTTGACAATGATGACAAGTGCATCCTTATGAAACGTTGCACTCGTATACTATATAATGCTACAGTTCTGTCACTAAAGTCTCAATTCTATTGGTGTAGTGACAATATCATATCATTAACGACATTTAAAGTATCCAAACACGTTAAAAATGTCATTTTTGACCAAAAATTCCAAAAAAATTTTTTATCTCATTTGATAGAGTATTTATTTGACTTTCTAAAGTATATTTGATTTTTTTCTCTACGTTAATGAGTTGCAGAGACTTTAATCAAGGTGGGGAAAAACCGGACGTAGATACGGAAAACAGGAAGTGGCCATTAAAACCACCAAAAACCTGTCAAAATTTAAATTTCAAACTTACTTTTTTTGCAAATATAATTTTAGAAAGGTTTCTCAAATGTTTAAATGGTTTCTCTTTTGGAAATAGTGTGAAAATTTTTAAAGAAAAGTGAAGAACAAAATTGTTTAGAAAAACAATTAAAAGCAAGAGAAAGCAAACGATACACTTCAAAATTTTTATACTCTAAATTAATATTTATGCGTTATTTCCTCACTTCAATTGTTATAACACAAAAAGTTATGGATCGATTCTCGTAAAATTTTGAGAACTTGTTCTTTATAATATTGTCTAGGGAATGAGAACTTAAAAAATTATGCTGAGTTGAAAAGTTTTTAAATTATGGGCATCTATTTAAGAAGTAGAACTGTAAAACTATCAAAAATCTTGTATTCATTTTTCGATCACTTGTAAAATATTTTTTTATTTAAATATCCTTTTGATTCTAGTTCCTTCTCTAGAAAAATGTATGTAGTTTATTTTGGTAGCGTCATTTTTCAAAAGTGTTGAATTGATTTTCATGTAGCATATTTGAAGTGTTTGACACATTTCTTTAAAATTTCATACTATAATTATCATTTTTACCAAAATATTAACATACATTTTAAATATTTATAGGCTTAATGCTATTGTTTAATAACACAAAACATAAAAATATCAATAAAATGTTTCTCTAACACACTTAAAAAGAGTCTCGAACGTGTCCGTATACCTTAAAACAGTTATTTGAATATAAGCCATCGTGTAGCAAAAAAATGACTGTACTGACACAAGACATTTAAAATAGTTCATACCAAACAGAAGCCAAGCAGACTGCGGGAGAAAGGCGATCCAAAGAGTGCAAAGTGATTACCATAATTTAATCACTCTAATTTTATGAATTAGGGTCCAAACACTTCCTGCAAACCATTCTAAAAAGTCCAGCGCAACACGTTGTATCAATAACACATGCTCTGCCTCCTGTTGCATTCCCCCCCCCCAACCACATTTTTTCTCGAAAATACTTCTCTAAAAACAATCTTGAATAATTGTTTGATCAGGTAGCTATCAGACAGAAATCTGGGAATGCAGAGCACTTTTCCTGACGTTTCTTGTTTTGCTTCTAAAAGCTCCCTCCACTTATCAAATACACCTGCGATACGTTCAAAGAGTTTCGATTACCCTTGAAAAACACACATGTTTCATTACTGAGAGCCAAAGCGTGTCTGTTCACTAGATGTATGAAAGGTATTCTTTGAACAGGGTATAGATGGTTGACGTTTGGTTAAGGCATGGATGTTATGTAGAAAATAAAGATTGATTGAAATTTTGAACTCACGCGTCGATATCTTGCGCTACACAGAAGAGCTGAATGCAGATGCGATAGTTGGTTGGATTAGGTTATATGGCGAAAGGTCTAGTAGCGGATGGGGCTGTTGTGGCACAGTGGGTATATCCACTGTGCTAGCAACCTTCGAGGCGGCGCAAGTTCCGATTCCTGTCAGGTGAATTCCTTCATGGGTGTGTTTTTCTTCTGTTTCAATAAGACGATCATTGTGTCTGTGTCTATTGATGTCGTATGTCTTGGCGGCTGGCGCGGCATGGTCAAATATGGCCCTTGCGCCATAAAACCCCCAAACTGACCAGCATCGGATAATCTTCGCCAAGTGCAAACCCAGTTCTACCCAATAAAAACAACTGAAATTCCAAAAACTGTCAATGTGATAACAATGCTCAAAAATCCATTCGCCTCTATTATTATAAAAGGAAGTGTTTGTGTATGAAGTGCCGAGACGAATCTATAGCACTTACAGTCATGAAATTTGGTACACAGGTAGTCCTAAAGGTGACTGAATGCACCTCGAAGCCCGAATTTTAAAATTTAATCTAGAACATTTTAAAATTAATTTATTAGCTTTTTTCCCCGTTGCAGTTTTTGTTTTGGACGCGCCTCAAATTTCCAATGACGTCACTGCCTGCTACTGAAGAATTGAAGACTATTCAGGGATGCTTAAATCGGAATTACTTCGTTTGGACGACAGCCATGATTCGCCGATTCCTTTGATTTCATTGGTTCTTTTACTTTTCCCCCCCTTTTTTTTTTCTTAACGGATTGTATATTGAAATAAATACTATTCTGTTTGACCCGATTTACGTCCAGTGCAGTCACTTCAGGTTGTATTGTTTCTTACTTTTTTAAAAGCGTAACTTATTAGTTTCACTTTGTTTGTCGGAATCAGTGAGATTTAGCGTTAATACTTTTTTACAAGCATAAGTTTCTTGCTTTTTTCTTTGGCTTCAAGACTTTTTGAAAATATTAGCACTATTAAATTTTTAGCTTTAAGACTTTTTGAAAATGCTATAGCGATAGTTAATTTTTATCTTTTATCCAATTTTGTTTATGTTTGATTTGGTGTTGTCGGAATCAGTGAGGTTGAATTTTTAAAAGCATAACTTTGTCACCAGCAACGCAGTACTGCTAGTAGTATGAATATATAAAGTTAACAGTTGTTTTCTGGGCCCTTTTGGGGCAAGCTGTGCCAAACACAAGACAATAAGGAAGGAGAAAAAAGTAGAAGGGTAGGCGATATAAAGTAGGAAAGATCACGAAGCGTATGCGAGAGGAAATCCGAGGTCCGATCGTATTTTTTGGTAATTAGCTACAGTCCAGGGACAGGTAAAAGAAAACACTTTTGCACATGTATGACTTGTTTTTCTACACATCGCGCAGCCCTTCAGTCACTGCGAGAAGCCGTATGCGTGTCACTTTTATTTCCAGCTCAAGTGAGTCTCAACAGACAAGTTGCAACGCGACAACGTTGATCCTGAATTTCTGAGACAAAAAATCATGATAAACCAATCTGGGATCTCTACTGAGTAACGATTTACCCTCAAATAACGAGTCATCTAGCTGGAAAACACATGGTAAGGTAAGGTAATTTTAATTAACGTCATACAGTAAGGGAAAGATCCGAGGACAACACCACGTCATTCTTAAACACGGTCAGATGACGAGGTCACTCCTGAGCTGGAACCTCACTGTCCAAACTTCCATACCACGCCAGAACAGATTTAACGTACTATATGGGTTCAATGTCATTTTTTGACAGTAGAATACATTTTCATCCAATTTTTTCGACAAAAAAGGAGCGAGGTAAGGTAATTTTAATTAAAGTCGTCCTAGAGCAACACAACGGGCTATTGACGACGGTCCGGGATCCATCCCTTAAGGTGAAGGTCCGAGGACAACAACGTGTCATTTTGAACCACAGTCAGATGACGAGGCAACGCACCCCACTCTCCAAACTTCCACACCCACCCAACGTGAGGACTTTCGGCCACGACAGATTTAAGGTGCACCAGTCGCCTCTACACCATACGCTTACAAATATCCATGCACTGACCTTGACGCGAACCACAAAAATACCTGGAAGAGTAACGGACTAGTAACCGGATGGTTGCGAGTTCGACTCCAACCGAAGACCCTCGTGTACAAAGGAAGCTGGTGTACGTTCAATCGGTTTGACCTGAAACGTCCCCACGTTGGCGTGGTGCTGTAGTTGGAGTGCCAGCTCGGGTGTAGCTTAGTTATCTGACCGTAGTTCAAAATGACGTGGTGTTGTCCTCGGAACTTTCCCTTCGCATGCCGTTGTGCTGCTCCTATGCGTAGTTAATTAAAATACCTATTTTCCGATCAAGTCTCGCAGAGAGCACCCACGATCTCAAATTAGAGGGATTAGCATGGAGTTTAGGTAGGGATTTTGAATTAACGTCGTACTGGAGCGGGCAGATGACGACAGGTTCCCCCTAGGGAAAGATCCGTGGACAACACCATCATTTTGAACCACGGTCAGATGACGAGGCAACAGCTGAGCTGGCATCCCACTCTCCATACTTGTACACGCCAACGTGAGGACATTTGAGAGATTTGACGTCTTTAGTTGGATTCGAATTTGCAACCCTTCACTTGCTTATCCGATGCTCTTCCAACCTGACTACCGTGGCAGTTTAAAAAAGTTTACTAGTAAGTTCACCGAAAAATACATGAACTGTAGTGTTTTGGTCCTACAGGAAAATAAGTCGATGTCATGGTGTTTTTTCGTCTCCATAGATCAATAGTATACAAGCATTATATTTTGAAAGATTCTAGATCCCGATAATCGTATCAATCATCCTTGCACTAAGAACTCACTATCGTATTTTAAGACGTGATCTACGTGAATGCACGTAAATAACATCACAAAATCCAAACCGTGGGATTTGGCTTATTAGTCTTGTTATCGAATCGTCTTGATTGGAAGGATTCCAACAACGAGTAAATCATTCGGAAACACTAGAAGGAAACAACGGAATCGACGCTACAGAGACAAAAGAGAAGTTAAAGAACACAACTAGAACGTTTGCTTGTCCAGAATGAGTCAAAAAGCACTAAAACAATACGTCAGTGAGGCCATAGGGTGGATGAGAGTGAAAGAAATTAACAATACTCTTTTAACTTCGCACATCAAGTGTTCATCGCTCCGCACATGTGTCACAATTGTTCCCTCGCTTTTGATGTTGAAGGTTGTGGCTCATGACCGACCTCCATCATTGGATTATAAAACTTTACGTCATCAGATACGCTACTTGCGTCGAACTGAGCGGTGGAGGTAATTGGCGCTGTCAGGCATTTGTTCACCTTGAAGATGCGACGCTTATACTTTCAAAAGCTGCCTTCGAGCCCGTTGACACTCAGCAACGGATATCCGGATCTTTATGGATTCCCCATCTCTCGTTCTTTCTTCCTGTTGACGTTTTCTATATTTCTTCTGGTGTTTACTATGCATATATTTGGACATTATGAAATTTTTGTGATTTACCACATTTTGAAGTCCGGTATCTAAACAAGTATTAAATATTGAGGTTTTTTTCTTTTGTAAAACGCAAAGAGAAAACAAATGACACCTCAAATGTCGTGCTCACACAAAAGAGGCCGGAGCTAGACTACATTTTTGAGAGCGGAAGTATGTATTTTCGTGACTCAACTTTGCGCTGCGATTGCATCAGCCGATGACATCAGCGCAATATCTATGATCATTTATAACATTCTTTGTTTAATGCCCTTTTGAACGCGATATCGTTATTTTTTGTATCGTTTACTTTTCAAGTTGTTACATTTTTTTTGACATTCACAAAATAGGCGTGGAATCGCGGTTTCGAAAGGTAAGACGTATTCTGCGTCTAAATTCGCTTACTCCAAGGGTGCAAAAGCTAGCTCGTGTGTCAAAAATATTTTTTTCGCTTCGCCCAAAGTGATTTTTTTAAGAAATTCTTCCTTGGCAACATAAGAAGCACGCCAAAAGCGTTGCCACCAAACATGTCTTAATATCAAAGCTGTACCCAAAAAATATGTTCTTGGGGCCCTCTGGCCTTGAAACAATAACTTGTGACCAAGAAAGGTTTTGACAAAAACTCAGAAAAACTCTGCTATCTGCAATAACATGTTGACTGGCCTTGGAGAAATAATCGGAAACAACACAAAAGTGAACATTTCAATCACAGAATTTGCATAGGGACAGATAATTTTAATATGCATTGCAAAATACTGCGTAATTTGAATGAGTTGGCATAAAAATGCAGTCTATGCTCTTGATATAACGCAAAGTATGAATGACACACTACACTTACAGCACAATTTTTAAGATTTATTTTAACTTCAGCAAAAATAATTTTGGTTAGTTAACAGTATTAACCTTACAGTCAAAAAGATGGCTAATGATACGAAGACAAAACCTCGTCATTTTGAATCACGGTCAGATGACGAGACACCTGAGCTGTCACACCACTCTCCAAGCTTCCACACCAGGCTAACGTGCTGCTACGACCGATTTAACTTGCACCAGCCTCCCCGCACACGGTGGTCTTTGGTTGGATGATTGAGTTTCGAACTCGTTATTCCTGTTTATTTACCCTCTCACTTATCTAAGAAGGCGATCGTATGATTCATGCTGTGAGTAAGTGTTACATTAACAGAAACGATTAGAGCTTTATTTACACACCCTCCGATAAAAGCGTAAAAACCTCCCACGCGATTGTAAATAAACCGAAATAGAAAGCAACGAGCCGCAATAAACCTCGTTTTCAGGTTCACTTTTCATCTTGCAGCAACAACAACGGCAGAACTAGAACTGGGTCAGGCCTCACCGCGTTGGGCAAGCGCGTAGGCCTGCAGGCCTCCACCCCTTGCCTGCATAGGCGTTTGTTATTACCCGGCAGGGGGTGTACCTGCGGATAATCGTCCGGGGGCACACACCCTCAAAAAAGCAACTCTACGCTATTGTTGATCGACCGATGGAAGGGATCGAGTCTTCCGTTTCCATGGAGACGGTCGCTGTGGGTTACCAGACGGGAGTTCTGGCTGGTGAGAAAAAAACTGGGGGTGTCTGGTTCGTTTGCGTGGGGGGAGTGGAATAACTAATTATAGGAAAGCCATTAACTAGTGAATTATTGAATTCGAGGGGGGTTACGGCAGAGACGGTAATTGTAATTATGCGTCTATTTTTAAAATAGGATCCGAGACGAGGAGATGTGGGATCCAGCGTTGCCTCTCTTTTAACAAAAATGCGTCCCGGTGTACATCGTCGTATTTTTGAGTGTCCTAAAAAGAGGGAATCACGGAAAATTTAATAGCATGAAAAATATAAATGATGCATAAGTGAACGATATCGCGTTCAATAGAGCATTATACAAAGCATGTTATAAATACTCATTGATCTTCCGCTCACATCATCGGCTGATGCAATCGCAGCGCAAAGCTGAGTCACGAAAATACGCACTGTCGCTCATATTAATTTTGTCTAGCTCCGGCTCCCTTTGTGCGAGCGCGATGCTTAAAGTGACATTTGTTTCGTCTCTGCGCTTTATAAGTGATAATAGACGTGTTTAGATATCAGACTTCGAAGTGTGGAAAATCGCAAACATTTCATAATGTCCAAATATATGCATAATAAGCACCAGGAAAAGAATAAAAGCATTAACAGGAAGAAAAGATTGAGCGATGGGAAAACCAAAAAGATCCGCATATCTGATGCTAAGTGTCAACGGGCTAAGAGGCAGTTTTTAAAAGTATCGGCGTCGCTCCTTCAAGACGAACAATTGCCTGATAGAAGTGAGCCATACAGAAACAACAGCTCAGTTCGACGCAAATAGCAGATCTGATGACAGAAACGTCTTATAATCCAATGACAGAGTTAAACCCTTAGATGTTGGTAATGAGCCAAAACGTTCAACATCAACAACGAGTGCAACAATTGTGATGTATGTGTGGAGCGATGAACATTTCATATGTGAAATTAAAAGTCTAGTACTAATTTCTTTCACTCTCATTCACTCTATGGTCTCACTGACGTATTCTACGCCTTAAACCTAGCGCCCGACACAGCCCCGTTTGTTTTTTGTGCGGAAAAGTTACGCACTTTCTATTTTTAAAAGATCGTGAACACGGGTATAGTAATAAATGAGTAAAAGGAGCATACAAAATTGGTATGGTCAAAAAATAAGTTTTCGTTATTGGTTTTTGGGTTTTATGGTGCAATATGGCCGTTTTCATCTAATAACGAGATGCCTTGTCGTGGTGATCACGGTGCTGGTTTATAGATCAAAAGGTTCCAAGTTTGAATTCGGGATAAGGCATGGGTCCGTCAAGAGTGAATATGTGCTCTCTTTTTAAACGGGCTGTGCCTTGAATGTATGGTATGGTTGGTTGGTTTAGGGTTGATAAGCGCAATATTAGGCCACGCTGCGCCAAGCACCAGACAGACAGTGCCAAGTCATTGTAAAAAGAAAGGATGGAGAGACTACCTGGGCATCCTGGGGTCACGACCCTCGTGTTACCAAGGACAGTAAGCCCCATGGGAAACGATCTCTGGGTTCCTCGGATAGGGTTAGAGTATAAATATTTTAACACAATAGGACGAGGTCAGATGACACAATGAGCCCACTTTACCGGATGAAATGGAGTGATGACAGTTAGAAATGTTAGAGCGTAATTGGGGGTTTTCATTTGGGTTTCACCTCTACAACATTTATTCCAACATCCTACAGCAAATTTTCAGATATTTTGGGACAAGGGTTCGGCAGAGGTTATCGAGCGTGTCTTCGCTCTCTCAGTTCTCAAGGGTCTTTGGCAATTTCAGCGCCTTTCAGCTGAAAACCATTGTCGATGGAATTTTGAATGTTCTCAAGGGGCTTGAGATTTAGGAGATCGTAATGCCAGTGTAACGTCATATGAAGAGGGTTTATGTCAAGTGCCTAGAACTTTATGACCGATGTAATGTCAAATGGAGTGATGTAATAGTACTTCCAGGGTTAGTTATGGACGGTTGATCACTTGAAAGGAGTTTTATTAGGGAATTCTTGAATATGTCTGCTTGAGAGAGAGAGAGAGAGAGAGATCAGAGGAGCCGCCTTTAGAGTGTTACATCACCAATGGTTGAGTGACTTATCCTTCTAGGGTCGTGGTTGGAATAGTAACGGATTGGTAACAGGAGGTTTGCGAGTTCGAATCCAACCCGAAACCGTCGTGTACAAAGGGATCTGGTTGGCGTTAAATCGGTCGTGCCCTCATGTCAGTTTGGTGTGGAAGTTTGGAGAGTGGGGTGCCAGCTCAGGTGTCCTCGGATCTTTCCCTTCGGGTTATGAACCTGGATCATCGCCAACAGCCCTTTGCGTTGCTCTTGCGACTGAAATAGAGGGATAATCCTATCAAAGAAGCTCGCTTTGAAGATCTATCACGTGGTTGTGGGGAGAAGCATGAATCCAACTGTGGGACGAATTATTGATTGGTTAAGGTACGTACCTGACTACGTTCAAAGTCGATATTTGACACATTTCATTTTATTTATGTCTTAATATTTACTTTTCCCCTTTGCAAAACTGCTTTTATCTTAAGGTGAATAGAAGCAAGGATTTAGCAATCCAAATTGATCTTGATTGTTTTTTTTTTTTATTTGTTTTCAAATCTTTAAAAGTATTTTTCTTCGATCGTGATTTTGAGCAAAATTTTTGCACGAATAACGCTATTACTATAAACGTACTATATATTTTTGAATGAAAATTGGTGACAGGTTTTTTATATATGCTTTGGAGAGTCAAAATTAGGACGTAAGAAAATATTTTAAAGATTATGGAAAATTTTCAAAAGTTCATGTTTTCTACATTTTTTCCAGTATCTCACGAATGAAAATCAATATTGCGGGTCTTTTAGTTCAGGCCCAAGCTTATATAGTATTTAGGAGTCTGCAACATTTCAGCAAACGTGCAGCTAAGTTTATCAGTTGTAATGTTCTTCGTTGACGTCATTTCTTTTACCTATATTTTCGAATAATAATTAATAATAACAAGTTTTTTTTTATAAGTTGTTTTGCCTTTACACGTTTGCCGCCAAAGCTGATGTGGTGCGTTGATAATTATTGGCCCGCCATAGAAATGGGTTTTCCCAGAAACCAATACCAGAATAGATTGGCGAAACTCAGCCAGCATATTACCAATTTCATCATCTGTTAGAGGCTTATTAGATTGTATTTTTCTGCAGGGGGGGGGGCGTGAAGGCCTTGTAGAACTATCGTCTCTACAACTCATATTACAAGATTTTTTAAAAACTAATAAAGTGATTAATTGGAAACCACATACCTTTACAACTAGCTTCGAACCTTTTCTCCACGCCAACACCTAACATAATGCCGATTGAAGTGGAGAATAAATGTTGAGGCGCGCTTCCCGCGCGAACGCGTGACTGGCTAATGAGGCATCACTCCGGTCCACTCGCTGGCGCGTGATCGACAGCAAAAAGTTTTAAATAGGAAAAAAAAAGCATGAATTGGACATTTTTTTTTCTAAAAAGACTCCAACAGTCAGAGACATCAATCCAGCCTACTTTAAATATCTTTTGCTTCAAGTGGTTTGGACGTCCATCCAGATTTGACCCATTTTGCAAATGACGAGGTACCTCGTCATCAACATATCTTTTATTATTTCATGATAATGAAATCAAGATAAGGTTATTTTTTTTCTAATGACTACATATATCTTCCCTCCACATCTGGCAAGTTTTGCTAATGGCGCGATAGGTCGAGACAACCACCAGGAGAGGTAATTTTGAATTAACGTCTCGTACTAGAGCAACACAACGGGCTACTGACCACGGTCAGCGATCAATCTCCTAAGGGAAAGCTTCGAGGGCAACACCACGTCATTTTGAACCACGGTCAGATGACGAGGCAACACCTGAGCTGGCATCTCACTCTCCAAACTTCCACACCAACCCAACGTGAGGATTTTCGGCCACGACAGATCTAAGGTGCACCAGCACCCTCTACACCATACGCTTACAAACATCCATGAGCTGACCCGGTTTCGAACCAGGAACCTTCCGACCTAGAGGCTTACACTTTAACCACCAGGACGAGTGTCGAGTGTTGTATCACATGAAAAGTTCGGAGAGCGTTTACTCAAACATTACCTTCGGGAGGTACAACCAAACAAATTAGAGAATTCACTAAAAATAGAAATTCGTTCATCTTCATTCTAATCACATTCGAAAGCAGAACCTTAGGATCGGTGCACACATACGGTTTTTGAACGTGTGGTGCCACTGCGGCACCAAAACCCAACTATGCATACATAACCGTGAAATGACGCACGAACTCATTTCGCGCCATTTGCGATACATTTCTATCGAAGAAAACGTGTTTATTTCGCTTACTTGGTGTAAAAAAAGTATATTTTGAAACAAAATAAGCGTTACTGGATACAACCATTTATTAATTATTATTTATATTACATTTGTTTATTATTACAAGGTACTTCAGAACGGAGACTCATATGCAGCTCCGTGGGGAATTGCACGCAAGTTGGACGTGCGTCGCCCCAGCGGCGCTGGAGGCATGTGTGCACTGCTCCATTGGATCTAATGTATCTCAGACCGCACTTACGTTGAAAAACCGGATATGTGCACCGAGCCTTAATTCGACAGAGCAGAACACAAGCAGAGGGGGGGGGACAGTCCGCTCCGGGGACGTTATTGCACACACAGAAAAGGAAAAGTCATGAAAGTGAGTCATCCTTTAAACGAAACACTAAACGTCGATTATGGGACGGGGAAGGATGAAATCCCGAAGCACAACCCCTTTCAAAAACGTATTACTGCACGTAAAAATGTTTGCTCGAAGAGAAGACTCTGTCGTGTCGTTGGTGGGGCGCGTTCGCGGAATGAACACTCGAGCAGAGTTGAGTTATGAAAGCAATTTGGCGACTCATAAATTACGTCGAGGGATCTGGAATCTAATCTGGGGTAAAAGGCAGCTTCTGGAGGGAGAATATCCAAAATTGCAATTTAGAAGTAAAAGCTAAAGGAATTGGTTTTGTGGGTAATGGTATTAAAAGCTTAAAAAGCAATATTTAGAATAGTCGATAGGAGTTCAAAGTTAAATAAATTGTTTGAATGGCGGATTTTTTAACTTTTAGTTTGTAAACATGAACCAACCTCAATTCCAACAGTTCGAACGAGGGGCTCCATAATCCACTGTTAGTATGCATTCCTGCTACAATTTCAGTTTCCCATAAGAGATTGACCTTGTCATCCGACCGTGATCAAAATCACGAAATGTTGTCAACGGATTTTTCCCTTCGGGATTGATCCCGTACCGAAGCCAGTAGCCCGTTGGGTTAGTCCATTGTGACGTAAAGTCAACCACCTACCGTAAAAAATTGTCCTTAAAGCGGAGCAAGAAAATGTACAAGGTGTTCCAAAATTGTAAAAACCTCCAACTGTCAATAGAAGCTTTAAGGAGAGGTTGGATACAAAATAAATCAATTCACAAAAGCATGCATGTACATGTCTTCAAACTGGTACTTAGACACCTAAACATACTGCGACCTGTCATCAAAACTACTACTGGAACTCCTCATCTAAACTGGTACTTGGTCCCTCGAACGTTAACTAGTAGGTACTTGGTTCAAACATCTGAGAACTGGTACTCGGTCCCAGAAATGTTAACTGGTACAGGGCCCCGTCACCTGAATCGGTGCTAACTCCTAGTATCTAAACAAGATAATTTGTACCAGAAACTTAAACTGGTATTACGACCCGACACCTAAACTGGTACCGAGATCTAACATCTAGACTTGTACTGATATCCGTCATCTAAACTGGTACTTGGTCCCTAAAATCTAAACTGGTACCAGAACTCTCGTCTTCCGACTGGCACTTGGTTCCATTATATACATTGGTACTTGGTACCAACATCTGAACTGGAACAAGATCCCCGAAATCTTAACTGATAGAGGAGACCCGTCACCTGAACTGGTATTAGGACCCAATATCTAAACTGGTACTCCGTGCCCGAAACAAACTGGTAATTCGACCCAAGTCTTAACCCTCTGACTGCTCAATTTGTGGACCGAAATCGCTACAAAAATCGTGGTTTTTTTATTTTTTTTTTGCATATTAAAAATCTATAGATATTGGAGAATTGAAATATGCATTTTTTTCTTTCTAGAAAAGACTTTTTATATAGATAGATTCCCATAAAGATAGAAAAACACCTGCCCGCGAAAATCGCAGGATGAGCAAATATTTGCTACATTTGAGTTGCCCGTGGAAATCGCGGGATAATCAGCCAGTGGGTTAAACTGGAGCTAAGATTCATCGTCTCAACTGGCATTGGGACTCGTCATCTGAACTGGTACGTGATCCCATCATATGAACTGGTATTTGGTCCCCGACCCCTAAACTGGTATTTGGTCCTCGACCCCTAAACTGGTACTGAGATCCGTCATCTTAACTGGTACAGGGACTCGTCATCTGAACTGGCACTTGATTCAGAAACCTAAACTGGAACTAGGACCCGTCGTCTCAACTGGTTCTGGGTACCGGATTGCAGATATAGGTGGACTTGGGTTACATTAACCGTCACATTATTTACATTTAAAAATGCGAGGTTTAATACAGAAAAGAAATTGCTTATGCCAAAAGAAGTGTGCATGAATCCGAAAAAAACATCCACTCCCTGGGATGGGGCACGATATAGGAAAAAAAAAACTTCTCCCGCTCTACAAATAAGTAGTTGAAAAAAAGGTCTCTCTCAAGTGATGACGTTTCCCAAAAAAATCTGGGATGAAAACCACACGACTCTGAAACCAAAAGTCACTTTTCCGCCCAAAAGTAAACAGCGACGTAATAATGTGCTTAGGAAGCCTCCTCGTCGCTTTTTTTTTTAACGAAGTCCATAATTTACGTGAGTCACGCGTTCTGCCACGCGCGTCACCTGATGCGATCGTTATTCCAGCGAGACGGACAGTCCGTTTTTCGCATGCAAAACGCGCTGACCAACCCCTGTGGAATCGATAAAAAATGTTCCATGCAACCCTTCTATTCGACACCATTTCGTAAATACATAGTTATATGCCAGTGAAAAAATAATTTATTTTTAATCGTTTGCATTTTAATTCCTATTTTTATTTGTATTACGATCGTAATAATTCTTATCACAATATATTTCAGAATTCATGGTTTCACAATTCTTGTTTTGATTCTTTTTTGTTTTCATTCCGTTCACATTAGATGAGATGGGCGCAATTTTATTATAAAATTATTATTAATTACTAGCTAATTTCTGGTTATTAGAATTAATAGCTAATTGCAAGTTAGCGACTAACACACAAGCAATTAGCAACTACATGTATCGGTTAATTTGAACAGTTTTTACAAACAGTTTAAATTATTCATTACATGATTTTAAAAATTGTTATTTCAACATTACATTTGTATCAAATCCAACTTTTTAATTAAAAAAAGAAAAGAAAATGTAAATTATTTCGATGCCATACCAACCAGCAACATTTATCCAAAATATAATATTTCGACAACAGTTGATTACTATTATTTTGCAATAACACTGTTATTTAACCTTCTATCAGAACAACAGCCCATCCCAATTCTTATTTTGCCATTCTGAAAATTTTACATTTTTGCTGTAGTCCAGTTCCTAAAAGGCCTACGCGCAAAGTATTGAGTTATAATAAAAAGACAACTAAGTTTTGTAAGAAAAAAAAAATAGTAAGTCTTTTAAAGAAAAACGAAATTTTGTTTCTATTGAAAAAAAATCTATAATTTTATACCAACAACGAGCTGATTCTATAGAGAAGTTCTGCAGAAAAAATGAAGTTATGAAACAAAGAAATGAGCTTCGATAGAGATTACTTAAATAAATATATTACATAAAATAATATTTTCAGAATAACAACTTTATTGAGAAATAACTACGTTCATAGATATGACGAAGAAAATGGTTTCGCGTCTCAGTTTGATGTGATTAGATCGAGAAAGTCTCGAGTTCTGATAGAATTAGTTTGGAATTTTTCATCTTCAGGTGTTTCTCGTCTCCGCTGGGTGTTTCGAAAAACACTCCGAACACCAGTTCGAACTCTCGGTGGTCGCGTGCCTACTTCTATACACCACCTGCTTCCGCCCTGGCAGCTGGTGCTTCCCTTTCTGCCTGAAAAGTGGAAAAACGGGAGCTTCAAGGTCCGTCATTCACAACAAACGATCGAGAAAAGAATATACCCTCATCCTTCCCTTGCGAATATCGGATACCATTCCTTCACACCCCGACCCCCAGAGGTTACTCACTCCGTATCCGCCGGGATTATTTTGCTAGTTGTGAATGAAATGGCGGCCACAAGAAATCACCTTTGAAAAACGAACACACACACAAGAACGCGCCATATGAATTATTTAAACCTCCGAATGATTTTGACGAGGTATCTTGTCCATTTAAGATCTGATAAATTTTGCTACTGACAAGTTCACCAATAAAGATTGAATTCCGAATAATGAAATATTGCCATTTTCTATAAAGGCGAGATACAAGATCGTCCATCAAGATCTGGTAAATTTTCTTCTAATCACGACATAACCTTCCTGCTGGTTGTCTCGACGGGGTAAGTTTTCGATTCATGAACATCCGACACTTATAAGAACACAACCAATTTCAAATAACTTGCAGATTAACCACGACTGAGTTGGGTGGCTTTGTTATAAAAGATTGAACATTTAACTTCAATTGAATTCAATTTTAAGACTTGTGTAAACATCGATAAATAATTATTCTTTTTTTTTTATTCTTTGTTTTTAGTAGGTAAAAATTCGCCCCTAAAAAATATTTGGAATATATGATTAGTACAAAGATTGTAAAGACGACTACTTGCTTGGTATGAAATATTTTGTTGATGTTTAGAAATAAAGTATTTCTATATTTATTTTCTCTAATCAGAGCAGAGTAATATTTAAATATCCAAGACTTTTTTTAAGATCAAACCGTAGTCGTGACATTAACACGGCTTAAAAGCTCGTCAATTATGATTAAAATGTACTTTCTAAACGTTCAAATTGAGCGAGTTAGAAGAATAAATTATAGCATGTCTTTAAAGGAGGGGTCTCTTACCAAAATTCAAATTTTATGTAAGAAAGTTTAGGGAAAGTCATCGAATTTGATATACACCAATTGTGAGAATTATAGACACAACGGTCAATTTCAGTACTTAATTTACAACGTACAAAAAAATGAAGAATTTATAGCAATTTTCTTACTATGTTCGCCTATTGTATGCCTAGAAATAAAAGTTGGTTAGTCGAACGAAATAAAGTGGAATTCGTTCTAGGCAATCATTGTTCTGCTGACCATTGATTGACTAAACAATGGTGTACAGAAATAACTGGTGTGGAACCCGAAGGTTGATTTAAAATTTTTAACCTAACAAATAGGGAAACACGCCCTGAAGTTTGACCTTAAACACACCCAAGCTGTGCTAACGCAACGTGCAATGCTTACGAAATTCGGTGGCGCCTAAACACTCTTGCTTTCAACCACTTAAATAATAAATAGTGAAATCATGTATTAGTATAAAAACTAAAAAGACTTTTTGCGGATGTAGAACATTTTAATGTGTGTAGATTAAGTAAAATAAGAGATAATTTTGTTTCAAACTGACTGCTTCCGTAAAGTCAGATTTATTTTATGGGATCAATTCTGATCTTGTAGTACTTTGAGTTTTTTTTTTTTTTTTTTTTGGGGGGGGGGGGGGCATTAAAATAGTTTTATGTATTATCATTTCTAATTATTCTACCGAATTTTTTAGAGTAAATGATCTATCCTATCATTCGGGTGAGGTTCTCCGGACAGTACTGAGGAATTCCTCACGACACATTTCAATAGAATTCTATCAAAATTTCTATACAATGTGGTTATAGAATCCAATAGAATTATGGTTCACTTTTCTAAGACCTCTATGTATAATATGTATAAATCTCTTGAGAATGTCTGTAGAAACTTCTATAGTATTTGATAGCAGCTCATTTTTCTTTCATGATCACTTTTTTTTATAGAACTTTTCTATAGAATTCAGATCGTTTTCTCTATAGATTTTTTTTCCTATAGAAACGAAATTTCGTTAATTTATGTTAGGGTTTTATGGAACTCCAAAGTTTTTCGTAAGAGATGCATGAACAGGAGAAACCACTGTCTCTCCTTGCTTTGAACAGAAGTGGGGGGGGGGCGCAGGAGTCTCATCATAGAATCACACGGGATTAAGAAGAATTTGGGAGAATGAAAATGGAAAAGGTGAGGCTTCAATACCTAGAAGGTATGATGTATTGAGTGTCCTTCGGAACCATATCCAAAAGACTTGGAATGATTGATTTGTTTGTAAATAAATCTGTAAATAACATATTGGTACTCAGAAATTATGTATAAATGTTTCGAGAAGAGCTCTCCAGCAGAAAGCATCATCTTTAGTTGCGAGAAGAGAAAATGAAAGAACAATCATTTACTGAATTCGACCTCGATTCACATTGTTTTCGATTCTATTGCTCTCGCAAATTAAATTAAAAACAGTGTGGCTGATATCGTTTGACAAAATTAAATACAAATTTTTAATTCGAGATATTTTGAGATATATACAAATCTCAAATTCTAAAAACCGATACCTGGCGACACAAGAACGATTTTCAACAATTAAAGAGACACACACACTTGTTTGTAAATCATATATTTCTATTGAATTACAAACGTTATTTATCGTTCATAAATGCACATTGGATCTTAAAAACAATTTTCACAAACCAAATTTCAGAAGAACAGTAAAAAAATAATTCGAAATAAAAACGAAACTGCAATGGATATAGTATATCATAACTTCCTTATCTTCCATCAAACGAGTTTTGAAGTCTTGTTCTCAAATTCCAAAACAAATGAGCAAATAAAATTATGAAGAAATATTTTCAAAATTAAGAAAGACAATAAACGTTCCTTTATTTACAAACACAAATGAACTCATCCGTTGTTTATCACGTACAAGCAGTGACATCACACCGCGAAGTCGAGAGTATGAGGAGGGGAACGTAAGCTCGTGACGTCACGTGTCAATTTTTCACTCACGTTCCGTAATTATTATCGAATATAGAATCGCTTGAAATGATGCGTTTCAGGTATTTCTTAAACTGGAGTCGGAAGAAATAACAGTTCTTTCGGGTCAACAACACAATCGAGAAATGTGCTATGGATCCACATAAAAGACAACATCGAATTATTTTTTTTCTCGCGCACACTTCCGAAAAGCCGATGCAAATCAGAAAATTCGATTTGAATACTATTCGGAATACAGGTTATTAGATCGTATTGTTTTATTCCGAGAATTCGCGAGATTAGAATTCCATCCAAAGCTAAAAATAGAATGTCGGGGTATAGTATTGAGAGAAATATATTCAATTGTGTTTAGATTTACTAGATAGATAGCCCTTCAAATTATTTTGCGTTTGAAAAGACAAAACATAGAAGAATTACAAACACAAATATTGACGACCAGCTACAGGCATGAACCCAACAAGGCTGATCCTTTGTTTATGAATTCCCCAATTCCCACAGACTATCCAATTGTATCTTAAATTCATTCACTCCCTTTGAATTAACTATATTTTTTGGCAACGCGTTCTATCTGTCTATTACCCTATTAAAGTAGTAGTTTAACCTTAAATCCCGATTAAAATGTGTCTTATTCAATTTATACCCATGGGCCCTTGTTCTGCTATCCCTATTGAAATTTAAGCCCTCTGTGTTCCCTTGTTTAACCAACTTGAAAAGCTGAATCAAATCTCCCCTCCTTCTTCTTTCCAGTGTATACATATGTTTAGCTTACTTAAACGTTCATTATAGTCTAGATTTGCTATTCCCTTGGTGAATTGGTTGAATTTGTACAATAAGTTTTTTTTTATTATAATCCTAAAAAACAATAGTAAAACGTGATTTTATGTGCAGGGAGTGTTTTTTTAATAACATTTGCCAGAATTTAAAAAGTTCAAAAAAATCTGAAAAATGCCAATTATTTTACGAAGAATTTCTATGGAATTGTATAAAAATTTCCATAGAACGTGATCAGCAGAATTATGTGGGTGTGGCCAGTTTTTCTATATATAAACTCTATAAAAAAGCTTTTTAAAAAAAAAGTCTGCAGAAACCTCTATAGAATTCTATAATAGCTCATTTCTTTTATTTCGCAACTATGCTTTTTGTATAAAAACTCTATAGAATCAAAACTCGTTTTCTTTGTAGAAATTTCTTGAATTTTTTCTATATTCGTTTCTCCTTTAGAATTCTATGGAACTCTATAAAATTTATTCGTAAGGAATCTCGGTGTGAATAAGTGATATGTAAATTCTAGATTTCTTCAAAAAGCAATAAGTGTGTTTTCTCCACACAGCACTACTCAAAATCAGCTTTAAGTGAAACATATAAAGTGAGAGAAGTGTGTCCATTCTCTCTCGATGGTAGAACAAATAGAAATGCATTCTTAAGTTTAAGGCCACGTTCACATGAGGCGTTTCAACCTTCAACGCGCGTTGACTCGGCTGGCGAGGTTCCGCTTTCCGTAAGTATTAAATTATGTTTTCCTATTCCTCTAATTCAAGTTTCTATCTTTGATATCGTTGTAGAGCGGGACCCTGAAAACCTCGCTTAACTCGCGTTAGACGCGCCTCATGTGAACGGGGTCTTATGGTCATGCCAAAACATTGCTCAAACACTGGATTTGAAGAATTCTAATTGTTCACTAAGAGTTAGAATGAAGAATGAAATACGAGGAAAATTTGAAAGTGTTCCAATTTTATAAGAATCCATTGAAACTTTTGCTGTTATTTTTGTATCCATGACTATTGCTCATGGATTCATTCTCAGTCTGATTTTAAGCACTTTGATCCAAAAAGGTGAAAATTCATAATTCACCAATATCATAAACCACGCATTTTAATTTGGGTTTGGATATAGAGTGATGCAAATGTATTTAATTTCAAATTGGATTTTTATGGTAAATACCTCGTAATAAATCAACAAAATAATTTTTTTCCACATCGAATTTGTATCTGCCATGGTCATATTATACCGTTCGCTCTCTCATTGTTTTCTACCCTGGCGACTCAGAATATAGTTCGAACCAGAACACATCTGGGCATATCTATTTTATAGAAAATGTAATCACGTTCTTGTTCCGATTCCTATAAGATCAGTTAAGCATTTTGCGCGTCGTGGCAAGAATACTGTAATTTAGAATGGCATGAAGAGTCATCCATCTCGCTTCCTTCGCAAAAAGATAGGCGTAACTCTCAATAGAGAGTTAATTCGCCGATTTCGGAGGATCAAAATGTAACACCGAAATGGCGGTTTAAACCACGAATCAGGGATTGTGAATACGGTTTTTTCGATAACCCGGGGTTTATCATTGATCCGCGGCTTAGCTCGGACTTGTGAATACTGCCGTTACTGTTCCGATTTGGACATCATACATTCGAACCTCATTTAGATGAACACGCTTCAATAGTACATAAATTAAAAATGTCCGTACAATTAAAGCGACGGGGACTAGAAAATTTTCTGGTTTTGTATCTTATTTTAAGTGGTCTTTATTTCTTTTTAAGACTAATATCGGTAACTACGAACAATTTTCAAAGATCTAAGCATGCTCATTGTATCCTTAAAAATGGACACCAGTTTATCTGAATTTTTTTTCAAAGCCCTCCAAGGTCACACTGTACCCCGCCTATCCTACTATGTAATTGTAGTAACGTCCAACGCAATCGACGCACAGAATTTATTTCCCTACTTCAGTTAGGGCAAGACGCAATCCAAGCATAAAACGGATGTGAAGTTGGTTCGGCAATTGGACAGCAGATACTGCCATAGCATTGGGGGAAGGAGGGGACATGGGTTTGGGAGTAAAACCGTTTAATAAGATTCTTCACATAGCTGAGTTACGAGGGGATGCGTGACCTCGACGATTCACATTTGTCCTGATCCCTAACGACCTCGATATCAGTTTCTTGAGATGGGCAAAACTAATTTTACGATAACAGTATTAAGTGTTACTAGCCGGGCTGCGCCGGCTAGCGCTCGGCGGTGTGTAATATTGCTTTTTTTTTTTTTTTTTTTCAATTTTTACACACCGTAATTATCCATGTTTTGATTTGTATATTTTATTTATTTTTAAGAAACAATTCTTCAAATCATTGCGTATTCAATCAAATATTAAGTAAAGTTGGTCGAAATATACATATACCGCTACAAATTACCCATATCTAGTGATATTTTGCAGGAAATAGACATATCATTAAAATATAACTCCTAAATAATATTTCTGCAATAGGTAATATACCGGAACACATAATGCAAACAAAAATAAAATTTCAATCCTTGAAAAAATGCAAAATTCTGGGAAAAAAAACACGTACGTATCTATTCAAACGTGTTGAATTTCGACTTCCTGAATATATTGTGAAATAGAATCATGCGACAAAAGACTTTCAACGATATTGACAAAGACAATAATGATTTATTAACAAACAAAAAGAACACATATTTATAATACTTGGGAATCCTGAAATATGTCTGCAACATCTAGTAGCCATCTCAAATACCCAAACACGGAATTCTAAATCAAATTAAAAAAGTAAACAATAATTCTGCCGTGGCCAGATACTGGATAGCAAAATTACGTTCAAATTACTTTTACATCAAAGGAAGAAATAAAAAATCAGTTCAAACATAAATATTACAATTTTTAATTCCTTATTTTGCGTAGAAATTGACCTCGGCTATTTGAAAACAGCAAGAATTCAAAATATCTGGGTTATTTTATTTACGTTGATTGTTGCCATTCGATGATACACAAATAACGTCGATTTCGGGTCCACGTACGTTAGTGTTTTATATATATAGATTGCTAATTCTGAAACTCACCAACTTTTAGGAAACGGTGATTTCTAACAGATATTAACTATTTAAATTAATCGTTAAGTAAATTAGTAAAAAATTTTTAAACAAAATTTGTTATTTTTGTTAAATCGTTTTATAAATTTCATTATTTTTATATTTTAAATTTAATTTGATTCAAATTGCTTCCCTGCTATATTGGGTAACACTAATAGTATATTCGAAAACAATTGCTGTTATTTTACACTAACACTGTTATTTAAACTGCTATCAGAATAACAACCCATCATTTAGTTTCTTTTATCATAGAAACTGGTTCAAATACAGACGAAGTTATGGTTTAAAAAAGAACTTGCCAATCTAAATCGTTCGATGGCACATACTGGGTAATTTTCCAGCGCCCCCCCCCCGCATATAAAATAAATTACTTTTAAAATTTTCTCTTACAACTTTATTTCAGAATTTCAATTTATCAGTTAGATGTTTGCTTTTATGTGATCGCAATTCTACTTCAGTAATGTCACTAGTTAACTTCAATAACCGTTGATTCGTCTGTTTGCTATGGAAACGCAATTCAGTTCTTAAGAAAAAGCAGAGCAGAATCTATATCTATTTGCAGTGAATGTCATAACACATTGCCATCGAAGAAAATGAAAATCTCAATTCAGACCACTGATTTCGAATCACGTGAAGTTAAATATTCTTTTCATGCTTTCCTATAGATCATTTCTTTTGTTTCACACGACTGTACTTTTATATAGAATTCTATAATAGAACCTCGATAGAATTCTGCAGAATTTTTTTCTTTTGTTATGAAATTTCGTTTCTCTACAAAATTCTATAGAACTCTAAATTTTAGGTAGGTAAATTTATTTTTTTTTAATTTTAAATATAAAACTGGTAGGCAAACCACAAAAAAATTATAGCTATGCTGCACACAATCCGCGATTTGGTTAGTCTTCGTTTAAATGAATAAACTTTGCATAGTCCGTAAATTTCGTCTTAACAGGATTCGACTGCAAAATTAACCTCTGAAATAAACACTGTACGCATAATCTCTAAAACTCCCGAAAAGGTCATCTGACGGATAAGATAAAAGCCAACCTGGCCAAAAACAAAGAACGTATCCACAAAAACTGTGGCAAACGCATATATTATTAGAGAAAAACGCATAATCTTCCCACGAATAAGCAGAATACACACAAAAATGGGGAATAAACGCAGGAATAAATAATTCTCCAAACATTCGAAATCGACTTCTGCTATTATTCGAAAAGACAGATGAAACCAGATGTGATAAAAGATTTGTTTTCATTTACATTTCAGAAACACTTAACCTTGCGAAACACATTTTGAGTGTCAGAATACTTTTGGAAATTTCGTTCGTAATGCCAATTTAAACTGCTTACATTTTCAGGAAGAATGAAAAATATTATTTAACACCGAAAAACATCTTTTTCATTAAAATTATGAATACAAAACGTTCGATAAAAATAACAGATTTATTTGGGATTATACGGTTGGGATGAAGATCGTATGAAATATCGATCTGCGGATATAATTTTCGAGAGCCTTTTGAAAAAAACAACAAACAAGGTTTTTCTGATATTTTAACGCAAACAATTCAAGTTCATTCGAAAATATTTTCCCCGGCGAATGTTTTCTCCAAGGCTTGGAGGAGCATCCTGGATGAGTGCTTCCATGTCCCGTAAATCGCGGATCGCATTCGATCATCGGGAACCCTACGCTGTTCCATGCGGCTGCTCTGTTCGAGAGCACTTCCCCGTAACCCGGCTCTCTGCCCCTCGCACTACACCCGACGCGGGGGGCCACACCGAACCCTCACAGAAACTGTTCGACCAACAATTCCTTTTTTCAGAAAATCGAAACATTTCCTCCCATCTGATAAAGTTCGAGAGACTTACCTAGTTTGTTGGGATGTGTAAGTATTCCTGAGGTATCGTCTGCAGTCGAACGGGAAAAGGTGCAATTCAACTTTACTCCCGATCTTCACTTAACGCATCAGACAACAGCAGCCATCCTTTCCTTCCGCGAGGTTCCTGATCCGCGAGCATCGGAAATAAAACTCGGACACTACTTTGGCTCCATCTATAGTCGTTTTAGTTAACTAATAGCATTGATTTCTTTTCAAAGTACGTTGAAGGAAATGTTTGGTAGCGCCATCTATTAATCAGTTCCATAAATAATCGTTATGTAGAGTAATATCTCAAATATTCGGCATCGACGAAGTCGGACGAGAGTCGTACTTCTGAAAATTCGGAATTTCTGAAGCTATTCAAAAACCGCACTTGGGTGTTACTTAAAAAATCGTACCATCATTATCTTTTTTTTTATATAAAAGGAAGTGTTTGTCTGTTTCAGCACAGAAAGTCCTGACGAATCAATGGCACTTACAGTAATGGGATTTAGCACACAGGTAGTCCAAATTTTTTGCAATTTTTGGGTCGCGATGAATTTTAAAATTCAATCTAGAACATTTAAAACTGAATTTAATGAAATTTATCTATTAATGAATGTTACAGCATAGAAGATCACAGATTTCTAATTTATTTTTTTCGTTTCCGTTTTCTTTTTGCTCGGAGGAATGATTTTCCAACTGACGATAAAAAAACAAATAAACTTTTAACTGGAGTAAATAAGTTATTTTTTTCTATCTCTTAGACAACGTATTTGAAATCTGCGGAATATAAACCATCAGATCGTTACCAAAATACATGATTTTCTTCAAATAAATAAAATTTTTAAATAGAATATCTTTTATATTTTTGAAAGAGATTGTGACGTCACGTCAACCTTCGCGTTCAAAAATAAAAAGATTACATTTCCTGCCCTTTTTACAATTTCAACGAAAGAAGGCAAAAAAATAAAAACATTTTGCTGGCATTGTTTAGTTCTTTTTTGTAAAATCGGGATCGTTAAAGAAAGATTGAAAATGTCAACGGATTTGAAACCTGCGGAAAATTTGACACCAGACAGATACCTTATACGTTTAATTTTCTTTTATTAAATAATTTTTAAATTAAATATTTATATTTTCGGAAGAGATTGTGACATCACGCCGAATTCCCATTTGGTTTGCAAAGTGAACTAACACCACGTCCAACTCCATTATGGCTGTTATCTAATTTGCGAAGCAAATCATAGTTCATAATATTCATAATTTGAAGGGAATACATTCCAATAGGCTACGAATAGGCAACACCATGATGACTGTTATAAAATAGGCAACGAATTCCCATTTGGTTTTTAATATAGAGATTTTTTTTTCCCTCCCTTGAACCAACGCTTTCGACCTTTTTGGAATTGTCACGGACAACGCCGTTGTGGCCCAGACCCTCTTATAACTAAAGGCCCGGACACGGGTTACCAGCGAGCTTCATGACGCACTGAAATGTAGGACCAAGTTCATTTCTCTATAGTCTATGGTTTCCCGTATTGACAATTTATAGCTTTTGGTGATATACTTTCCTACTTCTTAAGGCAAAGGGAATTTCAAAAGACTGGCGAATGGTAGCGTTCCGAATAAGTCTTCAGAATTTTCGTTGCTAGACGTGTTTTTTTGTTTGATGCTTATAGTTTGTTGAACATTAACCATCAGTTACTACATTAAACAGTTATTGTTTTGAATTTCATAAAGCATTAGCAATGTGCTATAAATGTATAACCCCTATAAATGTGTTGTCCCATTTTGTAGAGGCAGTAATAAGTCTGAAGATAAAAAAAACTGTTTATAAGTTTCAAACAGACGCAAGTTTACGAAAGAAATGGCTGATAGCGATTCTCGAGATCTTATTGTAAAACACAATTATCGAGTAAGTAATTCAATTCTTATTGCTTTAAGAAACTTATTCTTAATTTCATAACGATTAGAACAAATGAACATTAATAAAATTATATAGTGGACTAAATAATTATTATTTAATTATTGACATTAAATATGGAAATTATGTGACAATAAACTTAAAATAATCATGTGCTCAATTTCTGTATTTAATAATGATATATAATGTACACAATTAATACAAATATATACCTGTACAAAATACAAATACAATATTTTAATAGTTTGAATTAATTTTATCGTTTGAATACAATAATTCTAGACAAATAATAAAAACTATATTTTGAATTACGCTTCAAAATTTAAGTAACAATGAAAATTAAAATGATTTTCTGAGAAGTAGTATATATCATTAATAGTAATTTTTTCCCCGTGCACTTAAATAATGCTAACATTCTTTTATGAAAAAGAATTGATGACTTTTCAATCAAGGTATTATTAATTCAACCCGAGCAAAGCCGGGTATTTCTGCTTGTATTACATATAATTCTGGGTATTGTATACATTCAATATTAAAAAATAGCAGTGTTCATAGTTTGAACTGCATATCGTTACTCGAAGTGCAAAAGGTCGCATGTCTAAAAGCTGCATTCTTCAGGAGAGCAAAAAAGCTTTTTTTTTTCTAAGGCCACGTTCACAAGAGGCGTTTTAACGCGCGTTTTTCGAGGCTAGCGATGTCCCGCTAATTCCTCTTATCAAGTTTCTGTCTTTGCGATCGTTGAAGAGCGGGACCCTGAAAACCTCACCAAACGCGCGTAAGACGTTGGTTAGACCAACACCTCATTGGTTAGACTTTGGGTGTTGGTTTATTGGATCATCTCTGATGACATAAGAGGTTTTGCCATCTGGTGGAAAACACGAAATGCCACAGCAATAGTAAAAGAAAACACGGAATTTTTGACATACTACCTTTTGCACTTTGAGGTGACGATATGCAATCTCTGAATCTGTCAATAAAAAAGGGAAACGAAATATTTGAATACCCGACGGATTTCTGAAGTTTCCGGGTGTTTTTTATGTCGGGTTTTCAAGACTTTTTTTCGCAAGTAAAAACATTATTATATATTACTATAATAATTATTGTTATAATTATTAACTTCGTAAAATGCAAGAATCTTTTCAGGATTTGTTCTTGTACATCTGTGATGTCGTTGAATATTGGTTTATAAAAGTACCCTACTCACACACATATCCATAAAACTGCGTACAATGTTTAAACTTTTTACTCTTCATTTACAAGAGGGTCATCAAATAATTTTTGCTATAGGCTAAAAAGAAGCAATTGAAGACGTTTATAGCTTTTGTTAAATATTATAAGCTTCTTACGCATTTGTTTTCTCTTCTTCAACTGTAACTTTTCGCTACTGTTTGAATTTCTATTCTCAGTCTTCACCCTCTCGTATAACCGTATCAGCTTTACGAAAGTAATAAAAAGATAAAGTTAATTTCAAGAAACAAGGATTTTAATATTAGGCGCTTTTTATTCTTACTAGAGCAACATTTGTCGAAACGTTTTAAAGATTGTATTGACTACTTAAATTGAATTATGGGATTAAATATTGTATTCAACGAATTGTATTGAATAGTTATATACAATGAATGAATTGAATATTTAGTGTTTTAATTCGGATTAGTAACCTTTTGGGAAAACGTGTTAATGATTGTACTGAATATTTGTATTTCGCGAATTGTATCTAATGTTTTAATGACTGTATTGAATATTTGTGGTGTATTTTATTTTCCGGGAACATTTGGGAAAACGTTCTAATGAATATTTGCATTTAATGAGTGTTTTTTAATCCCATTAAGAGTATTTGTCGAAAAGTTTTTAGTGATTGCCCATTTATTCGATCATTGTAGAAATTAAATTCCTTATCCCCGGGTCCCTTCCGAAAATGAAATTCTGGCTGCGCTGTACTGAGCATTCTGCACAGCGTTTTGTATAATATTTTGTACAATATCATGAAATTTGTTTCTATTCCTTCGACTTCAGGCACATTAGTTTTAATCCTACAAGTGGTCTTGACAAGATATTCCATCCGTAAAGACCTGATCCATTTTGCTAATATCTCATTAAGGTATTGCCGATTTTTAGATGATGACGAGATCCGGTCAGTTTGTCGACACAACGACCGGGAGAGTTAAAAATGTCGAAATGTAGCTCCATGTAAAAGAAGACACAGATAGAAGCGGGGAAGGGAAGTTCCTGGAATTCCAATGGATCAACCCCTTTCCGTAAAGAAAGAGGCTCCGTGGCTGGTTATCCCATTCCTATCTTAAAATTCTACGATTCTCAGAACCCCCAAGGCAGGAATGCCACTTTCCTGACACCTGTTTCAGGAATCACATTCCAGGCTTCTAACCTCCCCCATAGAGGTCTTAGAAAGTGCTTATTTTGACCTACCATTTCTAAAAGCCCTTAAAAGTCCTTAGAAAGTGCTTGTTTTCCTTTGAAAGCAAAATTCAGTTTTCACACTCACAAATGACGACATTTTTCACTATATTTCTGACCTCTCTTTTTAGCGCCCGATCGGCGATAAAAACTGCTTACGAGAAGTAGAATGCCGTGCCTTATTGCTCCAATTTAAAGAGAAGCAACAGTCTCAAAGTACTCAGCATCGTTCAAAAACTTGGATCCAAAATCTGACTGACTAGACAGTTTTTTTAAGTGATTTTTTATTTAAAGATGCAGCAAATCAAAAATTATGGAAAAAATGAAAATTCTTATGATTTTATCTCTTGGACAAGCTATTGTAGAACGTGGGTTCTGTGTAAATAAATCATTAGAGGTTGAAAACTTAAAGGAATAATCTTACATTCCTCAGAGGCTCATTTATGAGAATGCAAATAGTTCATATTCACACTACAAATGTAACAAATAAGAGGAGAAAGTGTGTCTCTTTAAGGCAAAAATATCATTGTTAAAAATATTTTTAAATATATATTACAAAATTTTTCCTTCATTTGGAAGAACAACGCAAAATTGAAAATCATAAAAGTTTAGAGAACAATAGAAAAAGGAAAATAGAACAGACTATGACTTTCTATAACTAACTATGACTATAAACTAACTATGAAACTATGACTTTAAACTATTTAAAGCTTTTCTTCAAGATGATATTACAGGTATGGAAAATTCAGCACAACAGTCTACTAAGAAATAATCTTCTAAAATTATTTCCATTTTTATGAAAGAAAACGCACTGCTAAAATATATAAAAGAAAAACATCCTAGTTTTTAAAAATTATTTTTAGTAATTTAGTAATGTCTTTAATAAGTATTTGCATTTCAGGATTTTTTAAGTAAATAATTTTTTAGCAACTTTTTAAACCTTGAAAATTGTGGTATGTTTAAAAAGTTTTTTCTTGCTGTCTCCATTCTATCACTTGTTTATATACTTGCATATCACTGATATGTGTACACGTAAATGCCTGTATATTAACTGCTCACATTTGTAAAAATCAGACTGGGCTTATTTTGAAAAATCTCATTTTTGTGTGGCATTATTTTTTGTATAATTTTTAGAAAATAGAATTGAAAATTAAATTTTTTTACACTCTTCTGTTCTTATAAGATTAACTAATCTGCAAGAGCATCCCACTTGGTCGAAAGTTATGTATTAAATTGTATAATACGGCTTCTACAATGTTATTAATGTATTGTTGTAATGTAATATTTTAATGTAATGTATCTGAGATTTAAATCCTTAGAAAGTTCTTATTTTTAGTTTAAAAAAATAGTGTGAACACTATTCTCTACCCACTCTTCTAGTCTCCTTTAGAGGTTAACAATGGGCCAAACACACAAACATAAATTCTATGGTAGGCAGGTAAGTTAATGAACGTCGCACTGGAAGAACACGAAGGGCTATTGGTGACATGCCAGGATTCATCTTGAGCCAGAAAGTCTAAATCAAACTTCAACCCTTCTTATAAAAAAGTAGCAAGATTCGAAAATGCCAAAGACAATTACAATCCTAAAGTGAGAGGATATTGTCGACACAGCCTCTTGATCCTGAAACCTCGCATGAACAATGGATTGTGGACTCTGGAAGCGATAGACATATGACATCTCATAGAATGACTGACTATGTCGAAATGGAACCATGTCCTGTGTAGACTGGTGGTACCACACTCCACAGTGTAGGTGAAGGTTCTGTTATTCTGAACAATAGACGACAAAATGAAATTGTGGAGGTTACATTGAAAGACGTACTGTATGTACCTGGATTATCTGCTAATTTAATCTCAGTGAAATATCTAGCGCTAAAAAATCAAAACTTTATTCGATGCAGGTTGCTGCAAACGTTTCGAGAAACGCACGAAGATCCTCGCCAATGCTACAGCTCAAAAAGAAATTTTATATTACCTAGATACACAATGGAGAGTGCAGCCATGATAAATGAAAGAATCTATAAACATTTAGCACAGACGACTTGTACATTAAGTTTTCTCATAGTGGTGCTCGATACCTGCTCACACTGATTGATTACAAAACAAGAATGACTTTTGAAAACAAAGAACGAAGTATTTCAGAAAATTGTTGACTTCAAAACATATGGAAAAACAAACAGGAAAGTTTTACGAAGTGGCAGAGAATACATTAACAGTCCGAAGGAATAATATTTTCCTAAAGAAGGAATTCATCTCCAGAAAACTATTGCTTACACTCCCGAGCAAAATGGAGTTGCCACCCTCGTTGAACGTGCTAGAGCAATGCTATCAGAGGCCAACCAAGACAAGCATTTTTGGGCCTATAGCTACTGTAAAAATAGAAGCCCCGCAGTTGCAAAAATGAAAGAACCCCATTTGAAGCACGGACAGGTGTAAAGTCAGTTGAAAACATGGATGCAGAGCCTTACTCCATATTCCAAAATCACAGCGTCAAAAATGGGATGACAAAGCACAAGAGTTGATATTTGTAGGCTACTGTGTGGACAGAAAAAGCTATAGACTCATAGATCCCAAAACAATAAAGGTGATTAAAGCTCCAGGTGTGCTGTTTATAGAATCAGCATGAATTAAGCGTTACGTCTTATCTAAATAATCTTTATCGTAAAATACAGGAGAAAGGAAACCCACTTTTTTCGATGTTGAAAGAAGTTATTTCATTCGAAAACCAATTATCCCTTTTTGCTCAAGATTTTGAAAGATAATCATTAATTCATTTTCCAAGCCTGCTGTAACACATCGCCAAAAAATAACTCGGTAATTGACAATTACTATTTCAAAACAAAAATTTTAAACAAGAGGGAAGCTTTTCTCCGGAGGTTTCAGGAATTCAGAAATAGTATAGCGACATTAGCCTTTGTCAAAAAACCTTTTAGTGCTGGCGTAACATAATTTAATTTTCCCTCTCTTTAATATTGACATCGGCGCGTTTGAAAAGCAACTATCGGAGTTAAAAAACAAAGAATTGTAGAGCTCTAAATTTGAACGCCTGTTGATTTTAATGTCCTGTGTAGACTGGTGGTACCACACTCCACAGTGTTGGTGAAGGTTCTGTTATTATTCCTAAATGCTGATATGGAAAAATTGGTTCACAGAAAACGTGCTCTGCTATGAATAACCTGGAGAAGAAAGATTTGATAATTTTCAACACCTGGAATAGTATTCTTGACTCATGATGAGTTAAAAAAAACTAGCATTTGCTGTTCTTTGACTCTACATATTCATGCGAACAATCTTTTTCAAGCATGAACCGTTTCAAAAGTAACTTGAGAAATCGTCTTATTGATGAGAACCTGGAATCTTGCTTGAAATTAAAAACTACGACATACAAACTTAACTTATCCAAACTTTCCTAAAAAATGCAAGGTTCAAATTAAGTCATGTTTTGTTATATTTTTATTTTTTGTCAATAAATATGAATATTCTTATGACTTCTGGTTTTACATAATGTTAGTAGCTAGTTGAAACCGACTCCTAAAAACTTAGTTCTTGAAAAAAATTTTAGCTCTCAAAAGAAATCTTAATCGTTCTACTGCTGATCTTTTGAGTAATGAGTTTGCCTCTGGCCTACGCGACTCTGTTGACGGGAAGATACATCTTATGGATGCCATGGTTGCTTCAGGTAAAAATTATTCAAGAAATTTACATGGACATTCGAGAGGGTTTGGAGGTCGACAAAGAAAGAGGTGGTAAATAGTTAGTTTGTCACCTTAGGAAAGGCATCTATGAACTAAAACAGGCTGGTTAGACACTATGTGTTTTAGTTTTCATGTCCGGCCAACGTTTTTAAAATAAAGCTAAAACTAAGCATTCAATTTTAAGGCCAAACTTTAAAGTTATTTCTTTTAATGTCCTCAACGTTAAATGCATATAAGTTGTAATTTGCATTCATTTTTCATATCCTCGTGTTAAATTGAACCTGATATGACCTTTGCAATGGACTTATTGACCTGATATACTGAACTTAATTTACTGTGAGCTTATTTTCGTAGAATTTATATTCTAATGTGTTAGTGTTAAAGTTAGCGTGTGGCCGGGGAAAGCCACTGGGTTCTGTTGGGGTAAGAAAATGGAATGCTAGTGAGGCAAAATTTAGTGTAACATCTTTAATGAGATCTAAGTTACACAAAACACACATATTAAATTTAGTTAAGAGTTAGGGATACAGAAGACCATGCGTCCGCGCATGGGAAACTTGGCTCTCGACTGCCTATTTCATATTGCTAACCGTCAGAGGGAGACACTGTCATTAGCATAAACATGGGCGCTACAGACTCCCCCTCTGGTCCCGACAACGTCCCGGTGAGGAGACCAGGATCGGAAAGTTCTGCAGTGGTTATGGTCAAGTTCAAATTCTTTTGGCTTTCCGTGGAAAGCGACCAGTCCGGGAAGCAGTTCTTGAAGGACTTGAAAGTTCTCTATCTGAGTTCGAGTTCCCAGGTACATTGGGTGGTCGACCTCTCTTACGAAGAGGGGCTACAGGAGTAGTATCGATGTCTCTGAAGGGTGTGAGAGCAGAGACATGGTAAGTCGCGAGTGGCTCACACGGTTTATCAATACTGGCTATGACATAAGAAGTGGGGGACTTCTGAGTGAGTATTATGTATGGTCCGTCTCGTTTGGGCATAAATTTTGCTGTCTTCTTATGTCGGGCATTACTTAGAGGATGTAGATTTATCCAAACCGTGTCTCCTTGGGAAAAGTACACTTGACGACGGTTTTTGTCGTACTGTCTTTTTCGTTGATCTTGTTTACCTTCGATTCGTTCTCTGATGTCTCGAGAAAGGGTTGCGAATTTTCTTAGGTAAGGGGTAATTTCAGCAACAAAGTTGTCATTTTCGATGACTGATGTGAAATTTTGTACCACATCGTCAACTGTGCGGAGTTCTTTTCCATATGTGAGGAAAGCAGGAGTATGTCCAGTGGTTTCACAAACTGCAGTGTTCATTGCAAAGCGTATAACGGAAATTTTTGAGGGCCAGTTATCGTGTTCGTCTCCAACCAGAACAGCGAGACGTGGCTTGAGATCCCTGTTTTTACGTTCCACTGGATTTGATTGAGGAAAATAAACGGGAATCAAATTTTGTTGAATGTTGAGGGTGAAACAAATCTGCTGTAACACCGCGCTGACAAACTGAGTTCCGTTGTCGCTGATTATTCGTCTAGGGATCCCATGTCTCATGAAAACTTCTTCAATAAGGGTCGTAGCACACGCACGTGCCGTGGCTTGAGGAAGAGGAAATAACTCAACCCACCTTGTGGCACAGTCTTCAACGATAAAAATCCACTGCATGCCTGTGTCACTGCGTGGCAATGGTCCAAAAAGATCAATGGAGATTGTTTCGAAGCGCTGTGAATGGACGGGGGTTCTCAACAGTCCAGCTGGTTTTAAGTTGGTAGCCTTGTAACGAATACAATCAGGACAATTTTTTACATATTCTGATATGTACTTCCGCATTCCTGTCCAATAATATCGTTTGGTGATACGTTGGAAAGTCCCTTCTTCTCCATAGTGTCCAGCCATTGGGTCATCACGGTGTTTCTTCATTATTGCTAAACGTTCTGATGTCGGGATGACTAATTGCGCCTCTTCATAATCCGCGTCTGGTACGTATCGGTAGAGAACTCCTTGATTCATTAAGAAACCACGCTCAGTCCAGTTGGAGTATTCCTCTGTTTTCAGAGGGGATTCAAAACTTTCAATGATTTTCCTCAAACTGTCATCTTGCATTTGGGAATCTCTCATATCTTTGGAACTTCTTGCGGGCAAGTCCGCAACAACGTTGTTGGAAATTTCACATGAAGAACTTTGATCTTCTTTACAAACAGGGCGGGAGAGCATGTCAGCAATGACATTTGCCTTTCCAGGGATGTACTGCACTTTCAGGTTGAAGGACTGAATCTCGAGCGCCCATCTGGAGCGTCCGGTTGGAGATTTGAGGCTGAGTAACCACTTGAGGGGTTGGTGGTCAGATGCCACTGTCACTTCGGTTCCCTCAACATATCCTCGAAATTTTTTCAGTGCCCACACAACAGCGAGGGCTTCCCTTTCTGTCGTGGAGTAATTTCGCTCAGCTTGCGACAACAAGCGACTGGCGTATTCGAGCGGGTGTTCCTCCGGTCCCTCTCCCTGAAGGAGTACTGCTCCTACGGCGTAGCTACTTGCGTCTGTGCGTATACAATACGGACGAGTTCCATCTGCCTGCTTTAACACAGGAGGCGTGATGAGACAGTTTTTCAATTTCTCAAATGCTTGTTGTTGGGCGAATCCCCATTCCCACTGTTGGTTCTTTTTCGTCAGATTGCTAAGGGGTCTGGAAATATCGGCAAAGTTTTGAATATATCTTCGGAACCAAGAGCACGTTTGTAGAAAGGACTGCACTTCTTTCACTGATTTGGGTGGAGGTATTCGCTGGATAGCAGAAACTTTTTCTGGGTCAACCGCAATGCCGTCTGGAGTAACCCATAAACCCAAATATTTCACACGATTTGAAGCAAAGTGACACTTTACTCTGTTGGCTCGAAGCTTGAATAGCAAGAGTCTTTCGAATACTGCTTGAAGATCCAAGATGTGTTTCTCGAACGATTCGGACAAAATTATTATGTCGTCGAGGTACGTGAGTGTCAGAATACCGTCAAGACCATTGCGAAAACGATCCATTAATCTCTGGAACGTTGCGGGCGCGTTCCGTAATCCAAAAGGCATCCGTTTGAATCGGTATGTTCCGAAAGGGCACACAAATGCAGTTTTGTCTTGATCATCTGGATGGACCTTGACCTGGTGATATCCTGACCTAAGATCTATGGTTGACATATAGGAGGTTGGTTTTGCTTCGTGTAGGAGGTCATCCATACGAGGAAGGGGATAGGAATCTTGAACAGTAACTGCATTCAATTTCCTATAGTCAACACAAAGTCGCACTTTTCCATTTGGTTTTGGGATAAGAACCACGGGAGATGCATAGGGAGATTCGCATTCCTCTATTATCCCGTCTTCCAAAAGCTTGTCTATTTCTACTTTCAGGATTCCTTTTCTGACAGGGTTCATCCTATAGGGGGGCACTGCAACAGGAAGATGATCACGCGTAGTGATTCGGTGTTCTATAAACGGGGTAGGCTCTCCCCCTGGTTGGAAACAAGTTTCATATTGCTTCAGGAGAGAATTTATTTGATGTTTTTGCACTACCGAGAGTCTTGTACCTTCATCCTCTCGAAGGGATGGATCGAATAAGAATATAGCATGCGTTGCCAGGAGTGACACATCCGTTGTTGGTGAAATAAAACCGTTTTTCTTTTGCGGGGTTTCAGAGAAAAACCGTTCATTTTGTTGAAGATCCAGAACTACCCCTGCTGCTTGGAGGAAGTCCTCGCCCAAAAGAGTTCTGTTTCTTTTGGCTTGTTTTAGGACAAGAAGTTCTGTTGGGATCACCTTACCATTAATGCCAATATCAACCACAGTACTGAGGACATCTGTTGTTCTCACGCAGCCATCAGCAAGCTTTAAATCAACCTTCCTGTCCTCAAAATGCAGACCAAACTCCTGGAGACGTTTGTACAACTTTTCTCCAGCTACGGAACAAGTCGCACCCGTGTCTGCACACACGACCGCCTGTTGGTTGCAAATTGTGAACTGGATAAGGCTCAATGGGTGTCTCAATGTGGAACAACTGTAAAGTTCCAGATGATTAACATTCGGTGATTTCAAGTTGGTTGGATTGCAAGTGCTGCATCTTGATTTAATAACTCCTGGGCAACCACATCCATAACATGCTATGGGAGGTCTGATGTCTTCGTTTTGAAGTTCAGTGGTTCTTTGGGCTCTATTTTGACTAAGAGGACACTGTTTATTTCTATTAGCACCTCTACCATCTTTAATCTTGTCCCAATTTGGGCAGGTTCCTTTCATGTGTCCTAATCCACATGAGAAACAAGTTACTATAGCATTGGACCTTCCGTTGTCCTGCTGTGCCCTTCGATATTTTCGTTTGTCCTGCTGCGCCTCACGGTTGTAGCTGACCCCTCTCCAATCCCGACGCTGGGCTTTGCTATCCCCCTGCGCTGGAGCCTTTGGAGTTCCATTCCACAGTTTATTTTGCGTCTTGGGAGCAAAATCCTTACTGTTATTTGGTCGAACTGTTTCATAGTCATCTAACTTCATCACTAGATCTTTCACTGTTTTTATCCGAGTCCACTCATCGATGAAATGTTCTCGAATCTCCTGAGGAACACGGCGTTTTATTTGATCTGCAATCATCAGATCAAAGAGTCCGTCGAAAGTGGTGATTTCAAGACCCTAAATCCAACCCTGAAAATAGTTCCGTTCCTCGTTTCATATGCGAAATCTGTCCATGTGCTTTCTGGAATTTTTGCATGTCTTACGAATGATTGGCGAAACTTCTCTGGAGTTAACTTATAGCGCTTGAGTAGAAGCTGCTTAACTTGTTCATAATCTTGGGAAACTTCTTCCGCTTCCCTGGCAATAATTTGAGCAATATTGTATGGCAATAATCCAATTAAATGTGCTGCCCAGAATTCTTTAGGGATTTCAGCTCTCCGGGCTTGCCTTTCGAAGATGACGAGGTACAAACTCACATCGTTTGTTGCAGGATCAAATCGTTGAATAAGAGTCTGCAAATCCAGTTTTGGTTTGGCTGAATGTGGAACTTCTTTCTGTTCTATGGAAGCTGACGTTCGAGCCGCTTCTTCCTGGAGTCTCAACTTCTGTAGCTCGAATTCGTAACCATCCTTCCTCTTTCGCTCTTCGAACTCTAAATCTTCCTTTCTTTCTTTCTCTTCCTTGATCTTTGCTTCCAGTTCCTGTCTCTCAGTGATAATACGCTGGAGTAAGTTCTTTACAAATTCTTCTTCGTAAGCCGGACTCGAAGTAATAATCGTTCTTAATTTGATAACTGTATCGCTATCATCAGAATGTTCCCCCATCTCTAATGCCAGACCGACCAGATCGCATTTTCTTGCTTTACCGAGGAATGACATTTTCCTTATAGTTCTGTTGTTCAGAGTCACTTTATATTTTTACCATTAAAAATAGTATAAATAAAATGCACTAATTTAAACGGAATATTGCATCATTAAGCCCAAATACTTTCAATTGAACATCTAAAATGTGTGTAAAAGTTCTAAATTTGTATAATCACTTATTCAAAATTCTCAGAACATTGACGATATTTCACTGAAATAATCTTTGATAAGAAATATAAGGTTAACAATAACACTATTATTAATACGTTTGCAATATTTTGAAATTGATAAATATTTTATGCAAGAATGAGTAACAATGACAGTATATGTATACCAGTTAACATATATGATCAAACTAAAATCCTAAATTTATATAATGTACATTTGTTAAAACAATAGGAATTCAATTGGTTTTATGTACACAACCCCCAAAATCTTTCATGTAACCGAGCTCTGAAATACCAATCTCCCCAAATGTGTGAACACACACACACACACACACACACACAACAAAAACAAAAATCTCTCTTTCGCGAAGCAAATAACGTTCGTCAAGAAAAAATCCCCCTCTGTTTCACCTTAACTTGTCAGTAGAGTAAAGGCTACGTTGACCGCATCACAGCCGTTGTCGTAGAAACTAGGGTTACAATGTCAGAAGAAGTCAGCTATAAGCGAGGAAATTCGCCCTTTTTGGCAAGGAGAGATAAAATGCACGTGGAAATTCTATACGTTTCACAGATCTTTAATTTCTAATGGCTCTTGCATTACATTTGTTAATTAAACAAAAAGCTACTCTATGTTAATATAAATGCGTTTTGATTTTTCTAAATGAGTATTATTTTTAGTTATTTAAAAATATATATATTTAAAATTTTTTTACAATAAATGTTGTTTAAAAAAACAGTCTATTTAAAGATGTGATGAACCATAAAATTCATTTTTTGAATTTACTTACCTGAAAGCTAAACACCTTGATTAATACTTCTTTTTTCAATTTTAATAATTTTATTAAAGGAAATTAATCCAATTTAATTACTCCTTTGGTCTTACATTTGGTTGGACAAGGTAGGGGAGAGTGCGTCGTCTGCTAAAATATGTGTTTTTCTTAACAGCAAAATATAGTCTCCAAATTAAATCAAATTTATTCTGATATTAAAGAAAGTAAATAACAAATAAAAATACATATAACATAGAGGATATAAAATACATTCACAATAAATAAATAGAATATAAAAAATACAAATATAGTGAATACACATACAATAATAAAAAAAATGAAACCATTTTAAAAATTAGAGTTAAAAAAAATAAACCTTATATGTGTGAAACATATTCTGAAACTCGCGGAACGGTGTCGGGTTGATTAGTAGTAAATTATTAATTTTATGAATAATTTAAAATAGTTTACAAGAAAGTGTACAGAAGAAACCAATCTCTTTCATGAATAGTAGTTACAATGAGAAAACTATATTTACGTTTTACTTATTCATCACATGCATTTATACATCATCAATATATATAAAATATAACAACCAAATCTTTCAGTATCCTGTACAGTGTACTTCGGCTAATGTTTGTCGAAAAAATATCCTTATCATTGTTAATTTCATTTAGAACTTTGTCCAATGTAGGAATTTCATTTCGACGAAAACAATCATGAATTTTTCGTCGGATGCACGATAAAGTAAAGTTGTCATATTTCATCATTCTTGTTCTTTTTCCAACGGCATAAGGTCGTTTTTTTCCTGGAGTACTCAAAGGACTTGTCGTCTTCTTTTCTTTTTTCATACGAAAAACAGTTCTTTTGGAAACACCAGTTAGTTGAGACACCTTTCCGACGATTTGGTTAATGGAATCACTATGGTTTTCTTCTCGAAGTCTAGAATAAACATTCAATATGTTCCTGCGAGCTCCACTACCAATTGATTTTCCTTGCTTTGATGGCGTATACAGCTTGGATGGTGACGTTCCTTTTTCAGCCATGTTCAGAGTATCAAACACACTCCAATAAAATAGCACAAGAGAGATATGAACGTAAATACACACGCTAGCAAAGACGCAGAGCGAAATGGCGCAGACTTGGCCGGAAAGCGTATTTAGCTCGCCAGAAATGTTACCATGGAAACCGGTTTAGAATTCCGTTTCGGATATATTCATTCGCTTCGGTCAAAAAAAAATGCTTTTTACAAATAAATAACCGATTATAAAGGTTCAAAAATCACTCCTTCATTGTAGGACAATTTTTACACGTTTATATGCATTTTCTTTATTTTAAATTCCAAATCAAGTTGGAATTATTTTTCATGCGGATGAACATCATTTCTGCCTTTCCCAATACTGACAAGTTAAGGTGAAACAGTTACAAGGTCACAGGAGTGCAATTCGAATGAGTGAGTAGTCCCTCTTACTTTACATGTACATTGCCCCTGAGCATCTCTTTGATCACGTGATACTCAAAACTAGGTACCACATAAAATTATAAATGTGTACTTCATAATACTAATTATTACTCCAATCATTCTTAAATTTAAAAAATACTATAATACAACACTATAATATGTTTCTTTCCTTTTATGAAATGCACTAAAAACCTATTCATAAGCTTTTAATTCGAAAATAAATCGTTAAGATCACACATAAAATGTATCTTATATCAACATTATACAAGAAAAAAGAATTGTTTCATGTCTACTAAACCAAAAAAATTATACTTTCAAGGTCCGAATAACTTCCAGTCCGATAAGCACGAACATTTATATTTCAAATCGAAAGTAGAATATTTTATTTTTAAAAAATATCATAGCTTAAAAGATAATTAAAATCTTAAAAGATTGTAAGATATATCATTTTTGAGACTAATTTTCAAAACTCAAACAAGTAATTTATACAAGATATAGCCTTTTGGTAACAGGATGTTACTTGAACACAAAGGAATGCTTTATTACTACAGAATGGTTTCCCAGTTTGGCCTGGCGAAACAAAAGGTAAACAGAAAATACATGTTATCCATAAGCGGAGACCGATAGTCCGTACAGCACAGAAACTAACCTGTTTCCATGTGCTTAGCAAAATCCAAAACGGTTGAAGGATTCTTCAAGCGACACCTTTGTCCTAAGTGCGCATTATCTGAAAAAATTACCGAGCCAGGAGCCAAGTTAAAATTTTGACCTCAACAACGCATTCTAACACACGTTGGGCGTCAGTTTGTGGGCGGGGCGTCCGGCCAACGTTTTTAAAATAAAGCTAAAACTAAGCATTCAATTTTAAGGCCAAACTTTAAAGTTATTTCTTTTAATGTCCTCAACGTTAAATGCATATAAGTTGTAATTTGCATTCATTTTTCATATCCTCGTGTTAAATTGAACCTGATATGACCTTTGCAATGGACTTATTGACCTGATATACTGAACTTAATTTACTGTGAGCTTATTTTCGTAGAATTTATATTCTAATGTGTTAGTGTTAAAGTTAGCGTGTGGCCGGGGAAAGCCACTGGGTTCTGTTGGGGTAAGAAAATGGAATGCTAGTGAGGCAAAATTTAGTGTAACATCTTTAATGAGATCTAAGTTACACAAAACACACATATTAAATTTAGTTAAGAGTTAGGGATACAGAAGACCATGCGTCCGCGCATGGGAAACTTGGCTCTCGACTGCCTATTTCATATTGCTAACCGTCAGAGGGAGACACTGTCATTAGCATAAACATGGGCGCTACAAGTGTTATTTCTAATTTTATCGAAATTTTTATATTATATAGACGGGAATTCTCTTAGCAATCTTCCGGTTTTCTTTTTCAGTCAGTATCAGTTATATGGTCAGCTCAGCGGTTCAGAAAAATCAGACCCTATAAGCGGGGTGATTTTATAAGAGGGTGACCATATAGCCGGTACTGACTGTATACACAACACCTTAAACCTCTGGAATTAGACAAGAATGTGACATTTTATGCATCTAAGAGGAAATCTTTGTTAGTGTTAGAAAAACATTCAAAGCTTTGTTTAAAATAATGAAATTGAGAATCAACCATTTTAAATGTACACCACCTCATTTGATATGAAAACACGGGAAAGATAATTATAAGACTTAAACTGCAAGCTTACTAAGAATGTTATGTTTGTGATAAGGATATTCATATCACCAGATTCTGTTAGGAAAGAAGCAAACTAGGGAATGGGCCACAGAATGAGAGTGGTAGGAGAAAAGAAATATCTGTCAACGAGTATATAGGTATTTTAACTAACGTCGTACTAGAGCAAAGCAACGGACTATTGACGACGGTCTGGGATCAATCCCCTGGGAAAAATCCGAGGATAACACCACGACATTTTGAATCACAGTCAGATGACGAGGCAACACCTGAGCTGGCACCCCACTCTCCAAACTTCCACACCAACCCAACGTGAGGACTTTCGGCAACGACATACACTGGTGTAAGAAATTAAGAGAATTTCCAGACTTGGTCGATTACCTCTAGAACTACTGTACTGATTTTAATGAAATTTGATATGTACATACATTGATACAATACAAAACAAATAACCATTCAATAATTATAATACACACGCATGATCGTGCGTAACCCTCGTTGGAGTCGGAAGGTATGAAACAGCGGTTGCAGAATAAACAAAAAAATGGGTATGGTCCCCTCTTACAGATATACAGGTCTCGCAGCGTGATTTCATACTTGAAATAAGGCAGTTTATCATTTCTTGTGGCAATTGGTCCCATGCGTTCAGAACCGCTGTTTTCATTCCCTGGAAGATTCTCGGAGGGGAGTTGAGATGTTGCAACTGCCCTCCTCAGAGCGTCCCAGACATGCTCTATAGGGTTAAGGTCTGGAGATCTGGCTGGCCAATCCATCCGGCGAATATCCTCACTCTCTAGAAATTCGTCGACCGGAAGAGCTCTATGTGGCCTCGCGTTATCGTCCATTAAAATGAACTCAGGGCCAACTGCAGCCCTGTAAAGGCGAACATAGGGCTCCAAGACCTCATCCCTCACACCAGTCACACTGCCTCTTTCAATGACATGGAGAAGTGTGCGGCCATCCAACATGATGCCTGCCCAGACCATTAAACCTCCTCCGACATAATGGTCGATTTCGCGGACATTGGAGAGTAGGTAGCGGGTCCCTGGTTCTCCCCATATGAACGTACGGCGATAATCGGTGTTTAGGCTGAACCGGGATTCATCAGTGAAGAGAACGGTCGCCCATTGATCCATACTCCAATCTCTATGCTCTCTGCACCATGATAAACGGATTCTCCTGTTCGTAGAAGTGAGCGGGACGCAAACAGCAGGTCTTCTTGCGAACAACCCTCTCTCATGAAGTCTTTTGGAAACAGTCACCCTTGATACACGGGTTCTTGTGGCTGCACACAAGTCACGAGAGAGCTGAAAAGCTGTACCACTCTTGTTACGCCACGCTATAATCGACAAATGGCGATCTTCTCTGGCCGTCGAGGCTCTTGGACGACCTTGCCCAGGCTTTCTCTCGATGGATCCGGTATCCTGGAACTGTTTCCACAAGTTAAACACGGCGCTGGGCGTTAAATTGAACTCTCTACAAATTTGGACTTAAGATTGCCATGCTTCTAGCCTCCCCACAATTCTCCACCTCATTCCATCATCTAAACGTTGGTGGTTACTCATTTTTACTGTTACAATTTGAAATTAACCGATTGCTGCAAAATAACACCAAGAAATTCGCCGAGGTGTGCTAGCGAACGAAATGCGTCTCAACTTACGCGCGCTTATAAAACCTGTTTCTCTACTGGCTCCGTCTACACACACGTGTACGCTTACGTATTTGACGTACAAGATTTGCATTTTTGTCTAGAAGCAGTGGTTTTACATTCAGTTCAGTTCTTTTCATGAAATTCGATAAAATATGCAAATTCTCTTAATTTATTTCATCAGTGTATTTAATGTGCACCGGCCGCCTCTACACCATACGTTTGGAAATATCCATAAGAAAAATCCCACGTACTGTTGGACGCTAAGTCCACAGATCAAATGCTGCTGCAATAACTCCTGAAAATTATTATACACTAGGGGGCTCCGCCCCCTGCTCGCTTACGCTCGCCAACCCCCGGGGATTGCTGCGCAATCCCATTTGGTTTGCTTCGCAAACCAACACTCCTTTCACAGATGTCATTTGGTTTGCTTCGCAAACCAACATTCCTTTCACAGAGTGAAACTATCTGAATAATTCGTATTATGCTGATTTCACTTTCCGGTACATGACGTCACAGCGAGGGCTTCGCGCCCTGCTCGCTTACGCTCGCCGACCCCGGGGATTGCTACGCAATCCCGTTTGGTTTGCTTTCTCAAACCAATACTTCTTTCGCAATTGATTTCACTTTTTTTTGCTTTAACACTTAATGCACCCTAAACTAATAGCCGCATCAGTAAAAAATCTTCTGTATCTTGTTCCCTGTACAATTTTAAGTAAACAGTGTTAATATCAATACATTGTACTTTGTCGGTAAACTGTCTTGAGAACAGAGGGAAAAAAGCGAGCCTTTTTCCTCGCCAAATAAAAAGAAATCGTTTTTATGGCAATTGTTGCTACGATAAATTTGATATCTGGCAAACCCGATAGTAGAAAATGCAACCCACTGCTGTTTGCCGAACCAGCTATGCGAACTGAAAAATACGAAATTTGTGTCACCAACTTTTGATTGCATCGAATTTATTTATGAACCAATTTTAAAAATAATTGTACCGTAAGAAAGAGTACATTGTGAGGTATATATATATATATATATATATATATACTGCAATATTTTTAAAATTAAAAACTAACAGTAATACTATATAGATATGACCATTTTAGTTTTGTATCGGAAGTTACGATCTGAAAGTTCCGAAAATTGTATGACCTACTTTTAATTGCATCGATTTTGTTTATTAACCAATTTGAAAAATAATTGTACCATAAGAAAGAGTGTAATGTAGTGTATTCAGTGATGTTCTCAAATTTAAAAAATAATGGTTTTTGCCGTAGACATAACGGTTTTAACAAAACGTAGCGAAAATATCCGAAGATTCCGAATTTTGTATCACGAACTTTTGATCGCATCCAATTTAATTATTAACCGATTTCAAAAATAATAGTACCGTAAGAAAGAGTATATTCTGAGGTATACTGCGATATTTTAAAAATTAAAAACTAATAGTAATTAGATATACATACGGCAGTTTTAAAAAAAAGTAACAAAAATGTCCCGATTTTTCCCGAATTTCAAAAAAATATTATCAAGAACCACATTTAAATTTCAAAAAAAACTCGACGAGCTGCAAAAATTTACGTTGAGAGGTACTCTTAAAAAAAACCTCACGACTAAAGACTGAAATTTTGAATGTGTTTTGCTCACTCGCGGAAGAAATTTCACTTCTTCAACTTTAACACTTAATAAAACCTAAACTAATAGCCGCATCGGAAAAAAATCTTAATAATTATCCAGGGAATACGATGAAGAACAAAGCATGTTAATTTCATATTTTTCCGATCAGTACTTTCTCGGGAAACCGTCTAAGAATGGAGCTAAACAACAAAAATTTCAATTCTTCGGCGGCGGCGGCGGCGGCGGTAACTTTTTTTTAATATAGAGAGATAGAATAAATGTTTACTTGCCTTTGTTAAACTTCGTCCAAGAAGACTTAAAAGACCGATTCGCACAGGATTATCTGTATGTCTTATATTTACAAGATTTAGTGCTATCGACTCTTGGAGAAAATTAAAACGGACGAAGAGTCACTCCTCGCATCTTGGACAGAGCTAAGCAAGAAGTATCTCAGATTAGACGAATTGGGAGAGGAAGAAATGAGCAGTAGACACTTCAAGTTAAGGTGATTAACTGGAGAACCAAAGTATACGAGAAAATACCAATACTGGCAAAGTACCCAAGTCGACTTTTGAAGCACTACAAAACTGTGAGCAACCGCAGCGTATCTGTATTAAACCGATTGAAGACATGGCTCTGAAACACAATTAGAGAAGATCGTCTAGTGGGTTTTGCTATGTTGCATGTAAATACATTTTGATATTGCAATTTCACAAGTAACGAATTCAGATCGATTTGTTAAGGAAAAAGCAAGAAGACTTGAGTTGATATTATAATGATAAACATATTTAGTGAAGTCTTAGATAGTCTTAATCAACTGTGTGTTTCTTTGTTTCATATTCAGTATTAACTTTTTCACGTGGAAGTCTTACTTGTGAATACTTTTTTGTTTAATACAAAATATAATTTAGTTCCTGTTTCGACTTTAAAAATATTTTTTTCTTCCTTATATAGTTTTTTTTCTAATCGTCCTTGTTTTGAATTGGTCTCACAAATGATAAGCCTACACATAAGCTGCAAAAAACTTCTGAATTTGTTCTAGTTATTTCAAAAATGTAAAATATCCGTACATAGGAAGTCGTTTAAGTAAATCCTAAGTGAACAAACCTCGGAGCACATTTCGATCTTCAGATCGCCCCTCCCAAACAAGTGGCCCAAATCCACTGACAAATACTAAGTTGCACGGTTATTTTTCTTAATTTTTACGATAGTGTTTTTGTTCATTCAAAACTAAAACATCGACAATGTTAAAACATCGATGTTAAACAAACATCGGGTCCAGTAAACCGATGGTAATATTAAACATTGATGGATGCATCAATGTTTTGAAGACTTTGATGTCGCATCCCTAACAGGAAGAGTTGTCTTGGTTATCAACAGCAGTTGTTATAACTTAAAACGAGAGAATACACAGAGAAAGGACTCGCGCTCTTGTCGGCGGGCGACTTGTGTTCGAATCCTCCCTCCGCGTCCTATTAATTATTGAAATTATGCTACTTAGTTAGTTTTTTAATATTTAGAATGGTATATTTTTCATTTAAAAATAAAACCTCGACAAGTATAAACATCGGCTCTAATACATCGAGGTTTTTAAAAAAAACATCGATGTTTTGAAAACATTGACATCGATGTCGCATCTCTAGTTCACCAGCCACCTCTACACCAAACGCTTACACATATCCATGCACTGACCCGGATTCGAACGGGAACCTTTCAATCTGGAGGCTAACACCTTAACCACCAGAGCGGTTGATCGGCAAACAATATTAGGCAAAGAGGATCATAAGTGGTGGGTTTTTTAATTGCTGCTTGCGAATCAATGTCATTAATTAACATAAACAATAGACCTTTCAGCGCCGCAGGTTGACTCACTGGCGGAACTTCACACGAAAAAGGTGTAGAGGCGGCTGGTGCACCTTAAATCGGTCGTGGCCGAAAGTCCTCACATTGGGTTGGTGTGGAAGTGTGGAGAGTGGGCTGCCAGCTCAAGTGTTGCCTCGTCATCTGACCGTGGTTCAAAAAGACGTGGTGTTTTCCTCGGATATAGGAAATGGTATTGACCCCGGACCGTCGTCAATAGTACGTTGTGTTGCTAAAGTGCGACGTTATTGAAATACCTACCACTTCTTTGAAAGCAAGTTTTTCCTTCGTATGGCTGTTTTCCTCACAGACGTAATCGCTGTGTGTGAAGGTTTTATGTATTTCAAGTTTTGCTTTTGTTGTGAGAGAATTCAGTGCCAAATTAAAATAAATTCTTTCCTTCCTTGTCGCAACAAGTAGGTTCATACTTTCTTTTCTCTATCTTTCCTGAATAAGAAAGTCCTATACTTTATTTTACATTTCTTTCTTTTTCATATACGTTTTTTCAATAAAAGCCTTTCCTTAATACATTACTACTTTGCCTAAGTAGCATTTGTCATTCTACATAATGCCTAGGCTTTTTACATATTGTATACATTGAAAATATTACAATAATTATGATGTTTCATATTTTGCCCCCCAAACACCAGGTATTCTACACTATCTACTAATAAGTATTTGGACACCCATGCAAAATGACGATATCTACGGTCTGATATGTCACGCCCTCCGCCGTATAGGAAACAACTATGGCATGAGTCGCATGCAAGATGCCACGAAGGGCAGGGTTATCAGACTTCGAGAAAGGTGTAATCGCCGGCATAGGCGTAACCAGGGGTGTTTGGGGTGTTCAACTCCCCCATTCAGTTGAGAAAAAAATTTTGCTTATATATATATATACACACTCATTGCCATAAAAATTTGCGCACCAAGAAATAATTGTGTGATCGTAACGAAACTTGGCATGAAGGTACATGTCAGCCAGATATGTAAATGATTAGAAATGCAACGTGATTGCGCATTGCGTAATGCCACTAGAGGGCGTTGAATTTCTTTCTCCTTGGAGTATAAAACAGGTAAGCAGAGCTTGTTTGAGTGTACTTAATCTTTTGCAAAGGAAACGCTGAGGTAGACATGCCGTCATGCCGCCATCGAAGACAATATGAGCAGATGTCAGAGTTCGAGAGGGGAAGAATGATGGAAACTGGGTGGTCAGCTCGGCGAGTAGCTCGTCAAGTAGGCCGTTCTGATTTTACTGTGAGGAGGTGTCATTTACACGGCGACCAGGCTCAGGATGCCCTCGACAGACCAGTCGTCGAGAAGACCGTCAAACATCATACGAAACGCACGTGTAGAGCCAACTGCCTCATTGGCCGCTATCCAGACACAGCAGCACCTTCACTATGGGCCCCTGTGTCTTCCCGAACCATCGCGCAAGGCGCCTGGATGAAGGACATCTGGTATCGCGACGCAAATTAAGTGAGCTGCCAATGACATCCACCCACCGACGCCTCCGTTGGGAGTGGTATCGCGCACGACGGGATTGTACTGCAACGGAATGGAACCAGGTCGTCTTCAGCGACGAATCTAGATTCAATTTGAGCAGTGATGACAATCATGTTCGTGTGTGGAGGCCCCGTGGTGAACGCCTCAATCCTGCCTTCGCTTTACAGCGACACAACGCTCCCACAGCTGGCGTGATGGTATGGGGTGCCATTGCTTCGATACACGGTCCCCCCTAATATTAATACATGGCACAATAACAGCCCAGCAGTACATCCATGACATCCTTCAGCCACATGTGATGCCACTCATGATAGCTCCCAGGAGCCATTTTTCAACAAGACAATTCTCGGCCACACAAAGTGAGGATGTCACAAGACTGCCTCCGACACATTACCACCCTTCCCTGGCCTGCTCGATCCCCAGATTTGTCACCAATCGAGCAAATCTGGGATCATTTGGGACGGCAAGTTGGACACCCTACGAGTTTGGTCGAACTAGAGGCGCGTTTACAGCAACTGTGGAACGAGATGTCTCGGGACATCATACGGAACTTGTATGCCTCAATGCCCGCACGTATCGCATCGTGCATTCACGCTAGAGGGAGTCCAACAGAGTACCAAAACTTTCGTTCATTTGTACTTTTTCTGCAATAAATGTTCCTTTTCCTTTGATTTTCTAATTACTTATATCAAAGTAGTACTTACATGTACAAAATTCCGTTTCATTTTGACGACTTTTACTTGGTGCGCAAATTTTTTTGACAACGACCCTATACCAGGAAAAGAAAATGACTCTATAAGCGGTGCGCTTTAACACATGTTCCCTATTAAGTTATACGGGACTTTAGAAAACTGACCCTATAAGCAGAGTGACCTTATAAGAAGTTGACCATATAGCCGGTATTGACTTTTTTTTTTGTTATTCATTTTTATTTTAGCATAGTTTTGTTGTGGGTTTTAATCAAATTTTTGTTGAAACATTCCTCAGTCGTTATTCCATTTGTGCTCAAACCCCTGAAAGAGGGTAGGTTGAAGGATTAGTTTACGTTTCAAACAGTCGGATCTCTGGGAAAATTGTGTTTAAAAATTTAAAAACCTAATGCTGATACATAAAATGTTGGAGACGGAATTCCGTTTGAAGGAATAGTAAATAAAAAATTAGGATTGCTGGGGATACAAATTAGGTGGGGAACTATGATAAAACCTACAAAAATAACACGACAGTGAAAAGTTATGACCATATTTTATTTGCGTTCCCTTTCGATAGTACTTCATAGACAATGCCCGTACAAAAATTCCGTTTACAATTTCCTGATTCTATAGAAATGTAGTTTTTCAGGGATACATTCTCATTTAACGCTATCGATTTTAAAACGTTTACGCAATTGGTAGGAAAATCTCCAGAGTTTTATTTTAATCAGTTTTTTTAAGTATTCCAATTTTTCATACGCAGTTTTACTTTTGCGATAAAATACATTACGAACGACTTGGCTTCTAGAGCCCTAAAAAAATCCGTAATCTCATCTTAATACAAAAAACCCTCCTCTTATTATTTTTATTGGTGGATAAATCATCGACACTGGAAAGAGATAATGGGGTTTTTCTCTAGTCTTGACCAGTAAATAACGAATACGAAAAAACCTCGAATTTTTGAGTTCATGAAAATGTTTAATGCCACAATTTTAATTATAAAAACCACTGTTTCGCTGATCTTGTGTCCCCATACCTGTTCCTAAAACCAAAACAATACCGTCATTCAAAAAATCGTGAAAAACGTACGAAAATACGCCGTGCAAAGATTTACAACCGAAATTAGATTCGCATTGCACCAGAACGCATCGTACATTATGGGTTACGAAAGATTTACCTGTTTAGGTTGTCACTTCTGGTTCGAAAGTCGATTCTATTGCATTCATTTATGAATGAAGGTAGGTATTTTTATTGACCTCGTACTGGAACAACATAACGGACAATTGACGACGTTCCGGGATCAATCCGAGGACAACGTAACACAATTTGGAAACATGGTCAGATGACGAGGCAATCCCTCAGTTGGCGCCTCCATTTTCCAAACATCTCCACCACGGCAACATGAGGACATTGGAGGCCACGACAAATTGAACATACACCTGCCCCCTTTGTGGTTGGTTTTGGGGGTTTATGGCTCAAGGGTCATGCTGCGCCAGTCACAATAACAAGTTATCGACACAAAACATACAATATCAAATAATTGACGCAGGACATACAACATCAAGTAATTGGCACGGAAGAAGCACCCAGGGAGGTGCGCCGCCTACAACTCGGAGGTTTGGGCACGAGCGGCCCGCCAGCCATCTTTGTACGCATACAATGGATTTTTAGTTCGAAAACGCTTTATTCACAGGAAGTTTTACAAATCGACATATTTACGTCATCTTCAATAATTTTATTGCTTATTAATACATTTCTAAGTTAACCAAATACAAGCCCCTGGTAACAGGAAAATCAATTTTAGATTGTGAAAGAACGAATTGTATCCACATTGTAATGGTTGTAAAATTAAAATATTAGGCGAAACAGTACCTTTATTAATGGTAATGGTAATTTTTGTTAACGTCGTACTAGACCAACACAACGGGCTATTGACGACGGTCCGGTAATTGGTAATTTTTAGTTAACGTCGTACTAGAGCAACACAACGGGCTATTGACGACGGTCCGGGATCAGTCCCTTAATGGAAAGATCCGAGGACACCTCGTAATTTTGAACCACGGTCAGATGACGAAGCAACACCTGAGCTGGCACCCCACTCTCCAAATTTCCACGCCAACCCAACGTGAGGACTTTCGGCCACGACAGATTTAAGGTGCACCAGCCGCCTCTACACTATACGTTTACAAACATCCATGCCCGAACCCGGAACCTTCCGATCTAGAGGCTAACACCTTAACCACTATACCGGTTGGTTGGCTTATTAAATTGGCATTCTCTATACATGTCCTCGAATATTTCCCTTAGGGGATTGATTTCGGACCGTCGTCAATAGTCCGTTGTATTGCTCTAGTACGACCTTAATTAAAAATTACCAAATGAACAGTGCCTCAAGATGAAAATGAGTAGGTATTTTTAATTAACGTCGTATTAGAGCAACACAGCGGGATATTGACGACGGCCTGAGATCGATTCCCTTGGAAAAAGTAATAAATTACGTCAAATAACCGACACCGTTATTCCTCTTTCGGCAGATATAAATATGCAGTTAAGCAAGGCGCCACAGTTCCTTCTCTTGCAAACGATTTCTTGTCTAAAACTTGAGTTGGGTTGGCGTGGAAGTTTGGAGAGTAGGGTGCCAGCTCAGGTGTTGCTTCGTCATCTGACCGTGGTTCAAAATTACGAGGTGTTGTCCTCGAATCTTCCCCTTGCGGAACTGATCCCGGACCGTCGTCAATAGCCCGTTGTGTTGCACTAGTACATTAACTAAGATTAACATTACCATTACCTAGAACTTGAATAGGATGAAATTACTCAATGCAAATGCTGCTCATTTCTGCATTCCATCTAACTTGTTATTATCATAAACGTCTCAATAAATTATTTATTCTTACCTTGAGATACCGGTAAAGTAAATTTTCACAATAGTACACAACGGGCTATTGACGACGGTCCGGGATCAGTTCCGCAAGGGGAAGATTACACGATTTATATTATAGCCGTTAAGCTTCTTAACCTCTAGCTTACAGGATCCGAGTTCTATGTTTTAGTCTTCCATTAGAAATTAATTACTCATGCCTTTATTCACATATAGAAACAAAGCCTCTAATCTATGAAATATTCATAATTTCTAAAGTAAAAAATACATTCTTCTCTCTCTCATTTTATAATTAATCTCAGAAATGAAAAAAAAAATAATAATAAACTGAATTAAACACATTAAAAAAAACTTTACTTCAATTATTCAAGATTTTTATCATGTTTAACTCAGTTTATTATAGTCTTTATTTCTGAGAGTAATTTTTAAATGAAGAATGTGTTTTTACTTTAAAAAAATAATGAATAGTTTTTTTTTACATCAGAAGCTTTTATGCCAGAACTCGGATCCCGTAAGCCAGTGGCTATAATATAAATCATGCAATACTATCCAAGAAAAAAGAATAAAAAAAAAAATGTTAAAAAATACATCAGTAGTTTATAGGTTTAAACTTTTCGTGCTATAAACTACACTAGTTCAGTCGAATTCATACAGCATAAAAAGTTTGCCAAGTACAGGAAAGACCAATCAATACGTACAAATTTTTACTTTACATGATTACGGTTGATAAAGAGCACGAAATTTAGAGGGTGTATACTTAATTTTAAAAGACCGGTAAAATTTTTGTTTTTATTTTTAATAAGTAATGGAACCGGTATAGTGGTTAAGATGTTGGCCTCAAGATCGGAAGGTTCCTAATTAGAATCCGGGGCATGGATGTTTGTATGCGTATGTTGTAAAGGCGGTTGGTGCACCTTAAATCTGTCGTGACCGAAAGTCCTCACGTTGGGTTGGTGTGGGAGTCTGGAGAGTGGGGAATTACCATCAATAAGTACTGTTAATTTTAATTAACGTTGTACTAGAGCAACACAACGGGCTACTGACGATGGTCCGAGATCAATCTCCTATTGGAAAGATCCGAGGACACCACCACGTAATTTTGAACCACGGTCAGATGACAAGGCAACATCCGAGTTGGCACATTAAGTAGAACATAATATTAAAAGTAGTAAATAAATTATTTCAAAACAGGTAGGTAGGTGAAATAACTCCCCACTGGAGCAACACAACAAGATTTTAAACTGTTCGGGATCAATTCCGAAGAGAAAGACCCGAGGACACCTCGTCGTTTTGATCCACGGTCAGATAACGCTGGTATCCCTCTTTGAAAACTTCCATACCATGCCAACGAAGGAAATTTGAGGCCACGACATAATTAACATGCACCAGCCCACACGTACACAACAGTATTTTGTTGAATCGAGTATCCAACTCACAACCCTCCGGTTGTCAATCTGATACTCCTCCTACCGGGTTATTGAGGCTCCATCTCAAAATACAATTGCTTTTATTTATTCGAGGAGATAATAAATTCATTTCTGGAAATTAGAGAAAAGTTTTCATAATTGCAGTTCATTTAATGCATTAAAAGTACTGCCCGATTTTAAATTCGTAAAATATGAAGAAATTCCTAAAAGGAAATATAAAGAATAAAATCAAAGCAAGAAAAATGAAATGAAAGTTCTTTAACTCGAACCGAATCAAGAGTTCACTCTCTAATATCCTCGAAATAGCCTATTGGGTTGCTCTACTACCGAAGCAACCTTTTAACATTTTAAAAGTCTTACCTAAGATTTGTTAGATTGGTCTAATTTCCTCGTCCGTCACCAACCCATTGTGTTGCTATAGTGCGACGCAAATTCAATAACATAATTGTTCGTCCTCGATAAAATAATAATAATAAATAACGATAAAATAAAAAACAGCAGTAAGCACTTTAAATGTATGTTAAATATGTAACTTTGAAATCGGTTCTGTTTATTTTCAAGATTGAACATTCAGGTTTCATACCTTTCACAATTTCAATTTAGCGCACGTTATAACTTTACTCTCAAGGTTTTTCGAGATACATTTGTTGCATGCTTGATAGACCATGTGATATAGCATGGAAATATATTTCTATTAAATAGTATTAGAAAATTTATATCCATCCGTATTAATTTCAAATTAAAGGTTAACATGCTGATTTATATAATGACTTTCTTCTTTATCACATATTCAGTAGTATAGATATCAGTGAAGTAGATTGAAGTGTTTTCTTATAAGTAAACTACTAATTATTATTGCAATGTCTATCTAACATAATAAAATCTAACATCCTATATAAAAGCTCACAAGAATGAGAGATTTTTTGATGATTCATACGAAGGTAAACATTTTCAAACTAGTAAATAAATGTCCTCATAATATAATCGTGCAAAATGTAATTTGATTGCTTTTTAAAATAAAATGGAGTAAAATACAGTGCTTACAATAGCGAAATTTTTCTAGGAAAATAAATAAAATGTTGAAAGAAAATTTTCGTTGTCAATTTTCATCAAAACTACTTCAAATAAATTCAAAATAATTAATCAATTTTCTTTAAAAAAATATTAAATTAGAAGATATTTGACGAACTCGAGTTTATGTTTATGAAAAACAATATTTGTTTCCGAAAAGAAAAATTATTAGTAAATAGCGGTACCTAATTTTAAATTCCACAATTTGTGAAGAAATTGTAAAAAGAAACAAAAGAAAAAATCAATGTAAAAAAAATAAAATGAAAGACTCATCTTATTCCAAACCAAACGAATAAACTCTCAATGTTCCGTAACTCAAAGAGTCGAAACCCAGAAGAGTCGTTCAAAGAGCAGAATCCGAAAGAGTAGAATCCCAAAAGAGTTGGTCGTTCACCGTTCACGAACCGAATCAATTGGCGATAGGGGAGACACTCTTATGCTCAATCATATGCTTTGGCGTCCATTGTATGGGCCTCAGAACCTGTTCAACGACTTTTCAATGAAAAGATTATCGCTAAACCTGAAAATGTAGTAGCCATAGAATGGAAACTAGTAACCCAACAGACAAAAAAGAAAAAGAAACGCACATGAGGAAAAGTAAGGAATCGATTCATTTTGAAAGGAGTTGTTTGACCGATTCGTTTATTTTAAAGATTTGATTCAATTGAACGAATCACTCATTTTCGTCCCATCCCTAGTGATCAGACGGTCGACAACAGTATGAATTGGCACCATACTCTTAACTACCACGCCAATGCGAGGATACTGAAGGTCAAGACGGGTTTAACGTGCACCACCTTCCTTTGTATACGACGGTCTTGGGTTGCTAATCCGCTGGAGTTGCGAATAAGCAACCGAAGGGCTGCCAGTTTGAAATTCGTTGGAACACACCGTCGTGTCCCAAATGCCCACGTTGGAGTGACAGATCAAGTGTTTACCTCAGAACATTTATTTCAGTACGAATCCCAGTTCGTTTCCAATAATCCATTGTGTTGCTCCCAGTGCGACATTAACTACCTTACTAGAAGCTTTTGAATCTTACTTGAGGGGACAATGGGCTTTATATTACAAGAGTGTGCATAACAATGTTTTATTTTGCATGCTAATTTACTTTTTTCTACAATTTTTTTTTTACACTTACAAGAAAACCCATTTCTTACATGATAGGTAGTCAGTTAGATTTTATCCCAATGGGTTGTCGTCTAAACTATTACTGCTGGTAAAAGTTCAAGAGGCAGAGCAAAGTGAAGGAAATTTAAAATGAGTTCCTGCAGAAGTGGAGTTATATCTAAAAATTTTGCTGTTGCACACAATCTTCAAAATCTGTAAATTGTTTCTTATTTTAAATCAGACTGATGAAATAAACATTTTGACACTTAAATAATTTGAGGCAAGATCTGTCAGGTAGGTAGTTGAATTTAAATCGCACTGAAGCAACACAAAGGGATATTGGCAATGGTCCAGAAGTAAATCAAGGTAAAGATACGAAGATAACACCTTGTAGTTTTGTTTGAGTCAGACGAGGTTAATACTGAGTTACAAACCAAATCGACGTGGGGATATTTGAGATCAGGTAAAATCGGGTTCACTCATATGGTTTGTTAACATTCCAAATAGTTGAATAGTACACTAGTCCCACTAAAATCATTTTAAACCAAAAGAAAACATCTATGGTACTTTTCATACTGCGAGAGCCCTACAACTTATAAAATAAAGGATTTACACCTTAATAAAACTATAAAAATTAACTTCCAACAGATTTAAAAGAGACTTGTTTTCAATGTAGGAGTCATAGAAGACATTTCAAATTTGAATGCTACGAGATAATTTGATATATGCACAAGAATCAAAGAACTGCATACTTTACATTTAAAAAAGTATTTTATCAGAACATGAATACAAATATGTTTAAAGGTATGTAGAAAAAACAGATTTATATCACAATACTATTAAACTGTAGAAATGAAACAACATATTAATAAATTATTATATTAAGATGAATTTGAAAGCGTATGTTAGCTTGTTAACATAATATGCTAGTAAAAAGATGAGATAAGAAGCTTTTCAAGAAACTGGAAAAAATATACTTAATTTATTTTTCATAAATGTTACATTTTGAAATAGATTGAAGGGATTTTTGATTTACTCGATTCCAATTAGAATTCAGTCACTTAAGCTACCATCTTTTTAGGTAACGTTTAAATAGAGTTGCAGGCTGCAGGGAATTGGTAAAGTGTCTATGCCACGAGGAAGATTCATTGTCCCCTGCAATATGTCGTGAATGCTACATTTACACAAGTGTTTCAGAGACCGAGGTTGTACAACAGTTCCAGTCTCTAATGGGTTCAAATTTTCATAGAAATTGCAGAGTGTTACAAACCGAGTCTTGCTGCTGACAAAAGAGGAAGTGTGTGGGAACTCAGGTGGATTTCGGAATCGAATCTCCACTTCCTCGAGGAGTTCTTTTACTGTGGCGACAGGCTCCGGAACATTGTCCCAGAGAAGCTGGAAACATTTTTGGAGTTCAGCACGCCTCCGATAGGACTTGCAGATAGAGATCTGAACCAGGAACAACAGAATCTCTGTCAAGATTTCTTGCCTTTTGGATGTTCTTTCTACAAGAGGTATTCTTAACCATGAATAAGCAGGGTTTACACTGAAATAAAAAAAGCAGCCTTATAGATAGGTATAGAAAAATATAAAATAAAACTATATTTTCTGTTCTGAATTATTTATAGCTCTACATGAGGATTCAAACAATGTGCAACTAGTAGGAATTCTAAGGATTCAAAGCAGAATCTTTTGTATTCTTTACTTATCTGTAGAAAATGGGTAGGTATAGTATAATATAAAAGAAGGTAGGGTAGAATAATTTGAAAGAAGAAAGCAGAGTTCTTGAGACAGTAGTATGGGTGAATACATGGGGGGAAATGCGATTTGACATACTTTGAACGTGGGATGATAGTAGGAGCTCGGAGGCATGGAGCCAGTATTAGCAACACTGCCGCATTTGTGAAATGTTCATGAGCAGCTGCAGTGAGTGTATCATGACTGGAATGTCAGGCAAAAAAACTGTGTCTGAATGTGGAAATTGTGGTAGTCACTGTATGATTCAGCAGAATGGAGAGTCTCATGAATTGTAAAAGAACAGGACGGTAACAGTGCAGCAAATTGTAGCAATCTTAATCAAGGATCGTCTCAAAGTATCTCTGAGCACACTGTTCACTGTACCTTGCATTGTTTGTGCTATGGAAGCCGAAGACCCATGCGAACACTGTTGCTTTCTATAACAAACAAGATAAAATCATCTCAAATTTACTCAGGCTCACAAGGATTAGACACTGGACAGTTGGAAAAAGCTGTCCTGTAATGCTGATGGCTTATCGCAATGGCGATGGGTACTTTTAACAGAGCCAAATAAAAAAGAATGGTTTGTTTCCAAAACCCGACTGACCCTGAAATTATAATACAAAAATTCCAACCCTAAAGTTTTTTAAAAATTTAATTTACTTCAATTAAAAAAAACATGTTTGTTATAATTATTGCAATGTCACAGCGACCATAGTCGATTAATAATTGCTAAGAGCTTGTCGAACTAGTTTCTTTAAGGCTTGCCAGTAATTTAGTCGAGTAGCGAGCTTCCAATGTGCTCCGTAGAGAACTTGCTGTATAAGACCCAAAGCAATGACTTTCATTTTCAAAAGTGCTGTACTTTTTTTTGAAAAATTATAATAGGTTGAGCTTGATTTGTCTACACAGAGGACATCTATTTCAAGCTCTGTTATTCCATGTGCCACTGAATGAAATTTTGAAGAAAAAAAATGTGCTTGCTTCAAACTAAATTAGTAATGAATGCCGAAACAATTTAATTTGCAACCGCTCATATTGTGTGTGTGATAAAATTCGAAAACATCCCGTGCAAGGTGCAAGAATGCCACAAGTAAAACATATTGATAGGAAAACTAAATGCAAGACTATCCGCTGAAAATTCACCATTTTTACTCAAAATGAAGGTATGGAGATATTCTTAATCCTTCAAAAACTCAAAATCGATTTCTGTAAGTAGTCTCCTTAGTTTCAAACGTAGTCTCCTTAGATAAAGCTCCTTAGTTAAAAAACTTTTGTAGTTTGTCTTACAGCAGAAAATAGTACGACTTAAGTAAAAAGGTAAAAACTTTTTTTTTGAAGAACAGATAAATTGTAATTAATATAATAAAAAAAAAGAGAAATTCTTTCATTTCAATCTCTGGTACTATTCAGTTCAGACATTATACCTATGTCATAAATAAACTCTTTAGGGGTGAATAAGCAGAAAGTTATATCTGAAGAAAAGTTATAAATACCTAATTTGGGTAAATACCCAGGATATTGACCCACAAAAATAAATATACCCAGGTATTTTACATCACTGATCACACTTCTGATCAATTTTAAATCTAACATTAATACTCAGATAACATTTCCTTTTGCATATTTGCTAAAAATATGTAGAAATTTTTTTTTCCCTGCATACCCTAAAATTTTTCCTCATGCTACAGGAAACAAACCTTATTTTTTTTGGCTTTACAAGATAACGCGTCCTGCCACAGGACTTTTATTGTACAGGATTGGTTTGAGGAACATGAAAGAGAGGTCACTTGGTTGTCACTCTTGAAAACTATTGATGTCTAGAGATTTTCAAGAGGTTATGTCAATGATAAAAAATTTCGTTCTATTGTATTTGAATATTTCCTTGAATAATCTATTACTTTATGTGCAATAATTAATTTTCCTATATTACCAAAAGTAAACAATACACGACACACATTAAAAAAAGATTGTATAGGCTTGGATAATGTTACCCCCAGATATAAAGATGGAAGTTCCTGGCAAACTGAAAAATTCTTGGTAAAGTCTGCATAAATAAAACTCAAAAATTGAGGAGAGGAAGAAAATAACCAGGCAAACAAATATTCTCGGCGAATTAGCGACAAAACATATCGTTACTAAACGGCTATTTGGATATAGGCCAACGACGGGTTAAGAAATGAAACTTTTTTTGCCGCCAATTGATGATTTTGCCGCTCTTGAGAAAAACCAAAACACACAAAGAAACATCTTTGCAAACAAGAAATAAGTTTTTAAATACAAGAAAAAAGGGAACAGCTACACTCTACGTTTATGAGCGATGGCAACGGCCTTGGCGATTTTTTTTGGCGCACTTCTAAAGTTGCCAAAGCCTCTTTTTCTGTCACAAATTTTTTTCTTTTTACAACACACTTTTTAAGCACATTTCAGAACGTTTTGAAAAGAATATTTTTTAAAAACTTTCACAAAAGTAGTAAGCTTAAGCACATATCATAACACATTTGTGAACCAGCAGAGAAACTAAGTTACGAATGTTGGGTAAGAATACCCTGAAACTTATCAATTACACTAAATACAGTAGGCATGTTGAAAAAGAAAAAGATTTACAAAAGAAAATATAGCAAGAAATAATACAACCTGATAACGTCAGAATTCTTTCGTAAAAAAATAATGAAAACGAAAATGGTCAAAACAAACAAAACTCTTAATCCTGTCGTGAAAACTATTATAATAAACCAAAAATTCCACAACTGTCAAAATACAAATAAATGGACCAATGGTATCACAGAAAACGATTTAAAAGGAACAATGCAATCAAAGGATATTTTAAAATCAAATTAACCAATGGGAGAAAAGAAAAACTTTCAAACAAATCAATGAAATCAAACGATTTTAACGGATTTTTTAAGAACTTTCTAGAATATTCAAATTGAAAATCTCTGTTTGCCGAGGTTGCCATAAAAACCACAACAACAATAACGAAAGATAGGTTGCCTTAATTTATCATAACTCGCTACTAAAAGTGCGCTAAAAAAAATCGCCAATCCGTTGCCATCACTCATAAACGTAGAGTGTAGCTGAACCGAAAAAAGTTCCGACTGGTAGTATTCAAATAAAACGAACTGCTGTTTGCAACCAACATTTCAACTACGCAAAGAAATTCAAGCAAAACATTTGAATTAAATGTAAAATAATGCTAAAAAAAAGCGGAATAAAGCAAATACTATACAGCAGAATCTGGAAAACTCACCATAGAGGAGATATAAAAGATATTAAAAATTTAAGTCTGAAACGCGCGCAAATTCTGAAATTGTAGGTGGCACAACGTAACGCCACTTTGTTCTTTTCGAATACGATAAAAGCACTTCCCCAATAAAAATCTTAAACAGTGAATTCCGAAAGGCTATGATAGTTGATTGAGAACAACACTAATTAGATAGAAATCAAACATTGCCACAATGACGATCAGGGTTACCTCATTTTGAGGTAACCCTGATTTACGTCACGGTAGGGCGTTATGGGTAGAGGAAGTAACATCCTCATTTTTCCCATCTAATTAATTTGTTTGTATTGAAAGTCTCAATAGAGAAAAGTATCAGACGAGCATAATTTTAAGAGAATTAAAGTTATGCTTACAGGAGCATACTTACAAAGCCTGAAAATATTTGTCGTAAGTGTGCACTCTTCGACAGTTTTGCTTGAAGCCATGCTGAAGCAGAATGGTCATCTGTTCAACGTTCGCATTTAATAGAGCAGCAGTAACAGGACAAAACCAGAAATTCCCGAGCGAATGTCCTTTCACCCACGCACCCCAAAAATCGAAGCGCGTTTCTTGGGCGACATGCAAGATATAGAGTAAAATCTTACCAGACTTCTTCCGATGCTTCCCGATAAGACTATCGAAAACTACTTCTCGACTGCGATCCGATTTTGCGCAGATGCGATTCCACAACATTAACAAGACAGTAGGATCTTTGCATCCTTTATCAAATAGATTGTTGACAATATCACAGTACAATTGAGATCCTTCATCGCCATCACTAAATATATCGTAGATATCGCACACACGCATAAACTTAACAAGAAAACTTGAAATACTGCTGTTGTCTCCAGACATGATTTTATTCATCATGTAAGATTTGTATAAACTGTAGATTGTAGATTTGCAGAAACGCAACACATCATCTTCATAGGCTGGAATATCAACCCAAGGAACTATATCTATCGCTGTCCTTTTTCCATTGAAATCAATGATGTTAAGATAGTTTACCACAGATGCGTTGGACCATTCACTCAAAGTTAAATAGCTTGATTTTGCATGAGGTTTGAAGTCTTCTATCTGTAGTTCACAGTGCGAACGCATTCTGTAGTTGCCAATCAATTCTAAAAAAAAAAAGAAAACATTTAAATTTACAAAAGAATCTAAGTACGGAATCCGTGTTTTGATGGAAACAATCAAGTTTGCCAAACTTTATCAAAATGAAGTCACATGTTATAACTTGCGCGGACAAGAAAAAGAATGCGCGATGATAAACCCATGCTAAATAATCGAAAGTATGATTGGTTCAAATTGTGACAGATCCGCCTATTTTAATTTTTCACTCGGCCAATGACCAACTACATCACAAATGCTGCCAGAACTCGATGCCTTTAACATTATTTAACAGTTTGCCCGGTTATAATTAACGTTAACTAGATCAATCAAACGGGCTACTGACAACAGTCTTGGATCAATCCATTCCCCAAGGGAAAGATCAGAGGACGACAACACCATGTAATTTTGAACCGTGATGTGAAACCGGAGGGTACAAATGCAGTATTACGCAGAACAAAGAGGCTGATGGAAGGTAAATATGTCGCGGCCTCAATATCTCCACGCTGACGTCACGTGGATGTTTGGAGAGTGGCAATGGTAATGGTAATTTTAGTTAATGTCGTACTAGAGCAACACAACGGGCTATTGAGACGACATTCCGGGATCAATCTTCTAAAGGAAAGATTCGAAGACAACACCACGTCATTTTGACTCACGATCAGATGACGAGGCTATACCTGAGCTGGCACCCCAATCTCCAAACTTCCACACCAACCGAACGTGAGGGCTTTCGGCCACGACAGATTTAAAGTGCACCAGCCGCCTCTACATCATACGCTTACAAACATCCATGCCCGGACCCGGATTCGAACCAGGAACCTTCCGATCTAGAGGCTAACACCTTAACCACTATACCGGTTGGTCGGCTCCAGTGAGGATTAGCCATTGACCAGTGAGTGATGATACCAGTGAAGATTAGGTGTTATCTTATTCATCAGACCGGTTGTCCTTGGTCCGTACCTTTGAGGATTGATCCCGGACCTACGGTCAGATGTCGAGGTGACACCTGATCTGGCCCACCAGTCTTCAAACCTTGACACTACGCCAAGTTGAAGACATTTGAGGCTGTGTTATGTTTGTTATCCGCTGAACTAATGCAAACTTAAAAGTTCATGGAGTCAAGCAACTTCGCGAACAAACTATTTTATTCGTTCATCACATGGATTCGTACATACATCACATCACAAGAAAAAAGTACAAACATTTTGTTTTCCTTATATATATATATACGAGTGGATAGATATGCAACTGTTTCCACTGACGTCACAGAATCGATAGCCAATGAGAAGAGAATGGGAGCAGTTGTTGGCTAATCGGATCACATGACCTAGATACGTATGTCATAAGAATTTTTCTGTTGGCAATTTATCTCTTCCTTTGGCGTACTTCGAAATTTATGTGAGGATAAATTTCTTTGCTGCTGTTTAGTTATATATTTTAGTTGACTCGGTAACTTTAAATTCAGATCTGCTGTATAATCAAGAGGGGCTATAGAAAAAAGGAAATAAGGTGTGCAACATGATTTTCATTGATCTAACATCATCATCGAAAATTGTATCCTTTTATTATATAAGTTAATAATTATATAAGTTAGTGTTTTATGTATGCTTTTTGTTACATCAGAATGGTCCTAGGCCAGGGATGGATACGACACCATCATCCTAAAGCAAAGGGGACGGCAGAGGGGCGGGAAAATATCAGCTGGTAGTGAGTTCAGGAGTGGTTCTTAGATTATTTATGTAAAATCAACGGAAGCTTGGAAAAATATAAAAAGGGTATTAAAAATTAGGAAAAGTAATTTAGAATCAAAAGGAATTAAATTGGAATTTTTAAAAAATAATTTGGAGGATCTAAAAACTTTTCCGCCAGATGGGTTCGAACTCGGGAAGTCATACTTCGCTACAGACCAGTCTGAAGGTAGGTGACTTTAGCCATTAGGCCATCATTGCTTTCGGAAAGAGGAGCTCTTTAAAAGTATAAGTACACTTAGGATAAGTTGGCGAGATATCCAAGTGAAGCCAAGTGAATCTGATATCCGTGAAACTAGCCAATCAAGTTGGACTTGCGTAAAGTACTATCATGGTTCTCTTTTCATTGGTTATCGATTCTGTGACGTCAGAGGAAACCGTTGCATATCTATCCGCTCGTTATATATATATTTTGACTAAAACAACAAGTTGAGTGTTTTACTTACTGTAACCCTATTTGCAATTAAAATATTATTACTGTGCCTACTATTCACGCTACAGCTGCTAAAGATTTAACGTGAACAAGCCCCCATATACACGACGGTCAGATAGAACTAGTTCTTTACGCACAAAACCGTCCGGTTGCTAATTCATTGCTCTACCAACTGGGCTACCGCAGCCCTCGTGATTTTGAAGCACGTGTTTGGTGTACTCCATTCTAGTGTATTCTAAAGAGAAGCGGCTCAATCCCATGATAGTACTTTACGCAAGTCCAACTTGATTGGCTAGTTTCACGGGCTTGGCTTCACTTGGATATCTCGCCAATCTGATTGTTGCAGTAACCATTTGATTTTGAATATGCGCGTTGTTTCGTAGAAATACAATACATACACTAGCGCCTCAGCGTACACTAGCGCGTCTATCTAGTAATGGCTCTTCGTTACGTGGACGATTCTATTTAGGACCGTAGGGAGGTCGGTAGATATTAAACTCGTGATAAGTGAATCGATTCTTCAGTTTGATTCTTTCGTAACTTGTTTTGATCATTTGATCTACAGTGAGCTATGATTATTTACTTGTCTGGTAGTCTTTTTTTGTGTGTCCTATGATTTTTTGAAGCAGATTGATGGAATGTATGATTGATGGAAGGGTACTTATACTTTAAAGAGCTTCTTTTCGTGAAGCAACGATGGCCTGGCCAAAGTCACCCACCTTCAGATTAGCGTCGGCAGCGGAGGATGACTTCCCGAGTTCGAACCCAGCTGGCAGAAAAATTTTTAGATCCTCCAAATTATTTTTAAAAAATTCCAATTTAATTCCTTTTCATTCAAATTTACTTTTCCTAATTTTTAATACCCTTTTCATATTTTTCCAAGCTTCCGTTGATTTTACATAAATAATCTAAGAACCACTCCTGAACTCACTACCAGCTGATATTTTTCCGCCCCTCTGCCGTCCCCTTTGCTTTAGGATGATGGTGTCGTATCCACCGCTGGCTTAGGACCATTCTGATGTAACAAAAAGCATACATAAAACACTAACTTATATAATTATTAACTTATATAATAAAAGGATACAATTTTCGGCTCCCACCTCTACCCACCCATAGCCATGGACAGGCCCTGATTTACCATTAGGCCCGTGAGGCAAGGGCCTAGGGCCCCCATAATTTAGAGGGCCCCTAAAAATCAAAAGTATCTAAAAATTTTAAAAAGTTTTTAAGTTACATAAATTATTGGGTATTTACGTAAATGTCCATCGACCGTTTGCCCCACTATCACATTCTTGTAATTACATTAATTATCTAATTATTATGTTTTTGATTTTCATCTGCTTTATTTTGTTTTGCCAAGAGTTATAAGTGATGCCACGATTTTCTCAAACTTTTTGGTGACATCTGTGAAACGGTCAACATTCAAATACGTAAGTAAATTGTTATAAAATTAGTTTTTGTGATGAACAAATAACATGGAGGGCCCTTCCTGCGTGTTGTGCCTACTATACCAAATTTTCTAAATCGGGCCCTGGCCATGGATCTGAAAAGAAAAGAAGAAAGCAGAAAGGAAGAGATAAATCGCCAACAACTATAAACCTTGATAACATACGTATCTAGGTCATGTGATCCGATTAGCCAATCAAGTTGGACTTGCGTAAAGTACTATCATGGGATTGAGGCGCCTGTATTCTAGAGTGCTTATAGTGTATTCTAGATTGCTGGAACAAAACATAATAAGATATTTAGTTATCCAAATTGGCAACTCTAAAATAGCTCTAGGTAAAAGTGAGGAGATGACTGACGTCATGTGTAAACACGTAATTTGACATTCTGTGAGGTGCGAATTGCATTGAAACTAAATTCATATATTGATTTTGTATGATGGAAAACTGTTTTCCGATTTTGTTTTCAATGAATCTTCAGGTAGGGAACTTCAATTTTGTTTTGCGTTTTGAAAACAGACTCGATACGTGAGAATAAATACTACTAACAAGTTAATGAAGAATGCACAATTTTATTCCACACACGTTTTTACTTATATTAGTATAGATTTGTAAATACTTTGAAGTTTGGCAGCTTTTGTGATTTGCTACTCTTGATTTTAAAAGTAATCGTGTCTGTTTTCATCAACAGTCACTTGAAAGTGTTTTAATTTTAGTTCCTTTTCTGATTGCTGAAATTTAAACATTATAGAAAATTTATGTGTGTGGTTGTAATAGTTTCCTGCAAATAAATGTTTTCGTGTTTCACAGTTTTTTCCACATATGCCTAACAATTTTATTTTTCTATTCATACCTACTGTGAAAGAAAAAAAAATTATATTTTACATTGCAGCAGAAAAATCCTTTCTATTCTACTGTATTCTGCTTTTTACAACACTTTCTGAAGAAGGTAGTGTAAAAATCATATAGATATGTGTGTACAACTAGGAATTACTCCATGAATATCCACTTTGCAAAAATCTGTCAAGGAAATCTAATATTTTTATATTTTCCATGTAGAAATCTTTTGTTGATTTCACAGATTTAATCTAGACATTTTAACTCCAATAGTTTGCCTGTGTTTGAACATGTTTTATCATTTTCCAAAAGTGTCTGCAAATAGTAATGGAATTAAAAGGAATAGTTTCTAGTTCTAGTCCAAAATCTGAATATCATTAATCCATGTCAATGGCCTTTTTATGTAACTTTTATAGGTGGTAAATGTTATTAAAAAAATTTCGAAGGAAATATTTGTGGGCTTTAAAACTTATCCTAGGAGGTTAAAGCAAAAAAAAAAAAAATCCTCTGTGAAAAGTATTAAAATTTAGTTAGAGTTAGTATCAGAAAATAAGCTTTTTATTTTAAAGCTTGGCCAATTGAACACACTTGTTATGGCACTACTAGGGCAGATTTATAAACCACTTTGTGTTACTCAAACCCACCATGGGGGATGGGATCATGTTTGCACCTTGCATATTAAATATAGCTTGTCAGAAGTCCGAGAGGCAGCAGATTAATTGCAAATGCTTTATGCCTTTCCCTGATGACTAGACTGATTTTTTGGCAGCATTAAAAAGTAAACCAAATGGTTTTCCCATCCATTTTCAAAAAATATCTTGAAAATTATCTTTACACTTGTCCAATTTGAGGCAAATGATGGCTTTCTCTTTGTTCTTCACAAATAATTGCACGTTTAAGTACAAAAAAAATGTATATTGAAAAGAAATGCATGTAATTCAGCATATCATTACAGTTGTAAAGTAAAAGATTATGAGAGACTTTCTGCAAACTTTGAAAATTTTTAGAGGAATAAAGAAATTATAGTTTAAAATTCACTCACACACATATGTATATAGTATATATGTCATAATAACAGAAATTATAAGCCTGCAGCCTTGACAAGTAGCAAGAGTAGTATAAGGCAAGATGAGAGGATGATCCATTGGTGTGGAGTATAGTGCTGGTTCCATAACTGGAGAGCTAGAGACCGTATAACGAAATCTTTATTACTTCAATAACATACTAGTAACATTATTAGTCGTCAGGTTGTTGAGGGGACGGAGATTGGAACAGCTCTCTACTTCAATGGGCTCAAGGAAAAAGTGCATAGTTTGCAATGAATTCACCAGATGGATAAGAATTAAAAGAAAGACTATTGGATCAGGGAATCTAGCAAGAAATTTCATTGGTAGAAATCGGGTGTTAAGCGAAGAAGTAGTTTTATCTTAGGCGATTTGGGAGGAAAAGTGGTTGTGGGAGTTCAGTCATACTGGGAGGTGAAAGGAGATGGCAAGATATATAACCTATTGGACAAAAGAGATGAAAGACTGAGGAAAGTGGGATATTCGGAGAATAATCTCTGGTGAGAATTGTATTAAGGGGTTGTATTCAGGTATTGTTTCATATATATACACTACCCTACAATAATGGACCGGACAGCAAGATGTGTTGGTACAAGTGAAAAAATACATGCTTTAATAGGGGGATGGTCCCTCACGTGCTGCTATTACACTAGCAACCCTTCTGGGCATACTTTCAACAAGGTTTGGTACACAGCTATGGGGTTTAGGACTCTGAGCATGCCAAGGAAGATGTTTCACAACCATATCTCGATACCACTGCTTGATAGAGGCAGCAACTTGACATGGAGCGTTGTCATCCTGAATGTAATGTTCGTCCATTCCACAAAATTGGCCAGGGCATAGGAAGAACCTGATTGTCCAAAATGTTCATGTAGGTGTTGGCATTTAATTGACCAGGAACAACATGCAAAAGTCCCAGGCCATACCACGATAAACACCCCCAAAAAATAGTCGAGTATTTTATGCAAATCCACTGGCATCAGGTCCATTATTGTAGGGTAGTGTATATGAAATAATGCAGTAAGTTAATACTCTATCAGGGTTAGAAATTAGAAGCAGATAGACGTGTGTCAATAGGACCTAAGTACTTTTCTTCATATGCTAAAATGTTTTATGTGAGTACATTTTTAAATTTATTTTATTTTCGTGGACGTGTTTAAACAAAGTGCATTGTCTAGGCATGGGGTCATGGAGGTAAACCCAACAAACCTAGGTATTTAAAAGTAAGATTGTTAGAAGCAAGATGAAATGATTATTTGGAATCTAGTAAACATGTAAAAAATTAAGTAAACTTAGACAGAAAAGTGATGACTGTATAAAAGAACTGGGTCATTAAAATGAAATTTGTAGGTGCAAAATAAGACTAACGACCATTAGTTCTGAACCTTGACTGATATTTCATAGCATAAAGCTGTACCAATCCAACAAGATTTTGATACAGTCACATGAATTCTCTACTTTCAGCTATCCCTTGATGTGTTGCATCCTGTCTAGTGTTCATAAGCCCATCAGCAGTACAACATGGCTACAGGTAATGTTGATGGTCCCTTACCTAAATTGAGCTCAACTTGTTTCACCACAATGGAATTCATGCGTGCGAATGCAGCAGCTATGACCCCAGCGCCCCCGACGACCTATGGAGAGTTACAGAGAGCGATCGATTCCAATCTCGCTTTTATATACAGACCAATACAAGAAGCTGGTGAGAGTTTGGACAATAAATGTGCACATACACCCAATAATAATATAGAAGTAGACACATCCTGTGCGAAGTCTCACACTTCAAAGCCATCGTGTTCGTGTGCTTCTGGTATCAACGGGAATGATCAACAAAGGTGCGAAAATGGAGTTTTGTACGACAATCCTCTGGTCCCGGGGATGCTGGGTTGTGTTATTCCAGAGGAACTCTCAATCAGTGTGGATTGTGAGGAGGAGAGTGGACACAGCTGGAGACCAAGTCTCGGCAACTCCCTGAGTTCTGACTTTTTCCTGACGCAGCCCAACCCTACGGCTTCTCGTCTGCCCCTTCCAGCAGAAGATGACATGGGTAGCAAAGTGTCTCTTCAGTTACCTTTGTTGGAATCGGAGAACAGAAACGAGTCTTCTGGCAGCAAAGCTGACGAGGGATGTCCTCCGTGCACCATCAACCTGAGTCATTCTCGTCATGACGTGCAAAGTGAGTAGCATAAGTTGTAGAATAATACAAAGGTGTCAATAATTATTGACCCTTAGTATATTTCTAAAACCATCCCCCTTAGGTCTATCACACGTCCAAACTTGATGGTAATTTTACCGTATCTTCTGAGGGGGTTATAGAAAAAACTGAAGTTATTATATGCATCTGGTTGCTTTGATGTGGACTTTTGTGGCAACGCTTTTTGTAGTGAGTTGTTGTGGAAGTCCGCTTTGTTAGGATTGTGGCAAACTTGCGGTTATTTCAATCGTATTAATTTTCATCATTATCTTTTTGATTTTACCATGCCTAAATAATTCTAGTTTGCTAAAAAATTAATGCGATGTTTTTTATAACATCACATGAAATAGCCTGGTTCCATCAGACTAAAACTAATAAATTTGGTTCTGGTGGGGTTAAGTGGTTATTCCATGCTAAAGCTACCTCTTTAATGATAAACCCTATTTTCATGGAAAGTAAAACTCTCAAGAATATTTTGTAAGTTCAAAAAAAATTTTCAATCGAAAACATTTTACTGGTAACATCTCTATGTTCTGGTGGCCTCTTGTCTGTTTTGGTCCAGTCATGTGGATTATAGTTGTCTGGGAAACTTTCTTTTATGTATGTTTTTCTAAAACCATTACATATTTTTGTTCTCCTAAACTAGATGAAGGACTTGTTAACATATTCCAATACGCAGACAAAAAATGACAGTATTCTTAATGTTAGGTGTTTTTAAATGAAGAGGAGTAAAGTGCATATAGCTTTAGGCTTAGTAGCAACAGTGATGAAAACTTCTTTTGGGGTTATTTTATGCTAAAGATCACAAAAGTTAATAGGTATTTTAGTATTCTATAATATATTCTGGTGTCCAAAATTATCTTTACATGAATAAAACAACGGATTTCTCAGTAACTGTAAACTATAATTTTATGAATGTGTCTGAAATGAGACATTAACACATAAATATGAAGGAATTTTTTTAAAAAGAACTCTGCATATAATATAAAGCTGTTGCATGAAACCATAAAAATGGCAACAATATGTGGCTAGCAGAGTTCCTAAAAAAACAAATAACTCAGAAAAAAAATTAAGCCTTATGAATTTAATATGGAATGTGAACACCCCTGACTTGTACACATATATCACAACATAATTTCATGCTGGCAATAATGTTGTTAACCAGTTTGGTGAATTAAGTTCCACTCCTTCAGCAATGCAGTCTTCAGGGTATTTATATCTCTAGGAAGAGGATATCTCAGTGCAACTCTTTTTCCTAGGTAGTCCTGTAAGTTCTCTATGGGGTTCAGATCAGGAGATTTTGCTGGCCGTTGTTATTTGCTCAATGGCTTCATTTTCAAGGAATTCGTCAACAAGGTTTGCTCAATGTGGACAAGCATTGTCCATAAATAAAAAGTCAGATCCATATGAACCAGGGTTGGCAAGTTTGGCCCAGCACAGAAAAACCTGGGCGGGTTTTTCTGGGAGGGCCCACCAACAAAAACCCACTGAGTTTTTGTTATGAAGTGGGGTTTTTTGTAAATAATCTGACATATATATATCCAAACTCGTCTGGTATTTATTTGTTCGGATTATAGAGAGTGTAGGATACAAAAAAAATTAAATCATACTACCATTAAACTTGTAACAAAAACAGTTGATAAAACCAACAAAATTTGCATGAAAATATAATATACTATTACAAAAGACTATAATTGACATGAAATATAACATTCCTTTAGAATAACAAGGATTAGATTGACCTTTTTATTGTAACAAAATGCAATATTTGACGTTTACAAAATCACTTCCATCAAAGATGCAATAGCTGCACCAAATTGCACTTAACAATGCACTTTATTAAAATGTTTAAGAATATTAAAGGGATTAGCATTATAGTGTTCATTTTGTTTTTTATATGTACAGTTATTATCTGTAAAATTAAAGAATTATTGCTTTTGCATTTAACTTTATTTTTCATAAGAAAAAATCAAGAGTTTCTATATAATGCTATATATTTATCCTTAGAATGGCTCCAAAATGTTTTTGCTTAAAATTGTTTCAAAACAGTGTTTTTGAAGAAATCTGATATATATATGCTACAAATTAAACGTTTTTATACCACAAATTGGTACTTTTGCTGCTCCAACCAGAAGGGTAATTGTTAAAAGGTGTGGGGGAGGGATACTCATTTATGAAGAATTTTAACCACCTGACTGTGTGATCCTCTTCCCCCCCCCCCAATCAACCAGTTTCCTCTTGAATGATAACTGTTTTTTCTGTGACTTACATAGAGGATTTTATAGGACATGATTAAAAAACAGGACGTCCACTTTGAAATTATAAAATGGGGTATGCTTCAGATTGAATAAAAAAGTGGGTCTGCACCCCCCCCCCTGACTACATCACTGGTTCCTACATCAAGCATAAAAAGATTAAGTTAGAATGATATTCTACAATTATTTATAAATACCCAGAAAAACCCCACTAAAACCCAGAAATCCCCACAAAAAAACCCGGGTTTTTGCCAACCCTGATATGAACCTCCGAAAAATCTTGCATAACGTTCCAAGACCTCATCCCAATATCTCTGGCCGGTCACAGATCCTCTGTTGAAAAATTTGAATGTGTAGGGGCGTACGTGCATCGATCATTATCCCACCCCACACCTGCACTACCAAAATGGTCACATTCCATAATGTTCGAAGGAAGATTTCATGTTCCTTCTCCCTCCAGATGTAAAAACACTTAGAATTGGATGTTAAACTAAACCTTGACTCATCAGTAAAGAGAACATGGTCCATTGGTGTTGACTTCAGTTCTGATGTTCTTTGCACCAATTATAAAGCAATCCCTCTTGTGTTGAGAAAACAGTGAAACACATACAATGGCCTTTTGGCATAAAGATCTTTTTCATTAAGCCTTCTGTACAGTTTACCATGTACAATGGTTTCTGTGGTGGATGCAAGCTCCGAACTTAACTGCCGAGCAGTAGACTTCCTGTCACGACGGGCAATTATTGCCATGTATCGATCTTGAGAAGCAGTTGTTATATGTTTACAACCTTGTCCAGGCCTCATTACAACAGTTCCAGAGTTTTGAAATTGTTTCCATAGTGCAGAGACTGTCTTGAAATATTCACACATCTTGCTGCTTCCATGATTGTCTGGCCTGCTTCTAAACGGCTGATAATGTGCCACTTCACAGATTCTTCCTAATGATACTTCAGAGCCATAACAAACCATTTTGTGTCCTTACACATTGAAATCAAATGCTGTATTGCAGAAATTCACTCAAGATATTCACATTGCGCAAAGAGCTTGATTCACCATCGGATGACGTAAAGCCTTGATTTGCATACCAGAAACCGTGTGAACACTTTTGATTGGATAATTCTAATTAGGCTTGTCTTTCACACATTCCCTGCAAAAACAGATTACTACATCGATTGGGTATTGCATGGAATATAATTATTTTTGGGTATGTCAAGGGTGAAAATCTTTCGCGGTTTATGCGGATTTCCGCTTTTTTTTTTCTCTTCTGAGAAGTTCTGCTTTTTCTACAATTTTTCTTTAGAATTAAATAATATCGAATTACAGCCTAAGAATAAATGTAAAAAAAATTAATCAGTTAAGTGTGAATATCCTAACTAAACTATAAAGAGTATTTGAAAAGATGTAAAAGAGAAAAATTGACTAAAGTGCTTTTGAATTATAAAAATACATGGTTGTCATAAATACATATTCTCTACCAGTGGTGTAGCCACGATTAGGGGGTTATGGGTTAAAGCCCCCTCCAAAGACAAATTTCATTGTTTATAGTGGACTTTTTAGAGCTTATAAAGATAAATAATAAGTAGGGCAACTTTTTTGTTGCAGTAAAAAAGGGAAAATTTGCATTTATCATTCCCTAAAATTGCATTTATGGTATTAAAGTTGCATTTATTTTTGATACACTAAAATCTAAAATAAATTATTCGTAAAAAATGAAAAAATTAAATTTGTTTTGACAAATTTAGTCGTGTACAACAATATTATAATACATCCTTATACCTTATATACTGAAGAACGTTGAATGGTCGATGCTTGGCCAGTAATTTCTTTAACATTGAAAATCTTTCAACCGCAGTCATATAATGTGCTGTATCGGATAGCAGAAGCGCAAAATCCTTTCGCTCAATCAGAGATTTTAAAACGTCATCTAAAAGGCGAACAACATATTGATGATCGACAGTCGCCTCTCAAACTGCAGTTGATTACGCAAGTTTCCTCTGGATTATCAAGAGTGCCGACCAATGTGTTAAAATCCTTCTTGCCATTCATTTCACTTTCGTCTTAGGATGAACATTTTCTTTCCATGAACTTCTTGTTTGATCCGCAATACTTCGGCGTTCGCAAGATCAGACACATGTTATCAAAGGGTTGATCCAGAGGGCCAAAAAATGAAATAGTAATTTCATATTAATTAATTTTAAGCTATATTTTATAAAGTTACAGGTGGTTGCATTTATGCAAAAAGTTGCATTTATGTTGCAATTATAACTCACACTACACCCCATGTATGAGGAATTTCGGTTTTAGTACTTTATATGCAATGCAGAACGTGTGAAAAAAAGTTGCATTTGTTGCAAAAAGTTGCCCTAATAATAAGCAAAAATATATGCTTATCATAAACACATATTCTGTACAAGTAGTGCAGCCATATGAGGTTATGGGTTAACCTCTCTACTTCCAAAGACAAATTTTATTGTTTTGAGTGGACTTATAAAGCTTTATCAGATTAAATTTGCCTACCACCTCAGAAAAAATTTCTGTCTGCACCACTGTTCTATACACATATTAGTGCACAAATATACTATTTTTATTCAGTTATTTTTGTAGTTCAAAATAACGTTGTATATATTTTCCTCTTTTTTTACATTTTGACTGTTTTTACAACTGGTATGTAAAGATAATTTTGGACATGAGTGCATATGTATGTATGTATAGGTATAATTTTAGGGCTTCCGCAACAACAAGTCATGCTTTACAGCTCTTAGATGTTGAGGTTTCCATGCCACCGAAAATAACATGGAAAGAATATCATGGTACAGGGAAAAACGACTTGCAAAATGTTTTTACTGTCCCATTTCTATGCCTATTGAAATGGTTATGTGAATCATTAACATTGATAATGTTGTGAAATAATTTAAGGAAACTGGTTATATGCTGCAAATTGATAGGTTGTGGAATGCACAATTTTAAGGATACAAAAGGCATTAATTTCCCAGAATAAAGTTCAATATGTGTTGCAAGCTAGTCACAAAATGAAGGGAATCAAGCTTCACAGGAAATAACATAATTTTCAATCAATTTATATATTTCAATCAATACAATAAAGCTAATTTTTTTTTGCTGTTAAAAACCTGAAATTACCGATATTAACAACCCTTTCAATGTCTATTGACTTTTTAGAAATGATGCTCAGAATTCAATGTGAAAAACGAAAGGGTTCAGAAAAAGAGGTGAAGTTTTAAAAGCGGCTCTAGCATCCTAGAACATTTATTTCGTGAAACATAAGATAGGTCTTGTAAAAAAAAAAAAACTTGAGAACATCAGTTCAGGCTGAGCTACTAATGAGCTAATGTTTATGTTTGAAACATTTTACAGATATTTTTTATGTCTCAAAAATTCAGAATACTCTAGCATTTAGGAGTCTATTGAAACAAGCATCAAACACTAAAGCATAGTAGCAAAGGCCTCTTACAGAGTACTATTAGTCCAACATATAGTCTACATATTATTTGAAAACTTTTGAAATGAGCCCAGTTAGTCCTTTTTATCTTCATGCATCTATCTCATTCATTACACATTGAAAAATATCTTCAATCATACCATTTTGGAAAAAAAAAATTTGGTTTAAAAATAAATTTCAAAACTTTCTACCATTCTTCACAAACAAGGCATACTTTAATAAACTAGGAATGAAAATAAATTTGTGCTGACCATTGACATATCCAAGAAGAACTGCACTGGAGTCTAGCTTCATTCATGGAAAGCATGATCACCAAGGGCAACATAAACGAAGAGAATGCATGATCTATATCAAAGCACTGTTGCAGTATTTACACTTAACTTTCAATTTTTCTCTTGCAATTTTCAAGTTTTCAATGCATCTCTTGAATGCCAAATGAAAGTTGAGATATGTGATTACCAGAAGGCAGCTTTGCCAACAAATTCTTTTGCTGAGTATATTTTCTATGTCAACTCAATGATTGTTTATATAATTTAGGTTATGTCCAATCCCAAAAGGCTGAACTGAATATTCTGAAGTATGAAGTGATGAATGCTAGAAGAACAATAAATGAAAGCAGATGTGCCATTGGAAACTTATATAGGAGACTTACAGAAGTGTTGAAGTTTCAAAATGTAAGATGCTAGTTATCTTAACCTTGTCAAAATTTTTGATTATTTTTATTCTCATTTTAAACTAGATGAATCGTTGGTCTTCATATTTGTAACACTTCTATTGCATTAAAGAACCCTTTTTGTTAACTAAGTCCACAGGAACTTATTTTTTGCTACAATAAATGGGATAAAGGACCAGCTATGGGCATGTCTAACTATTTTTTTCAATTTGAGTACAAATGTGGCTCTTCTAATTCATAGAAATTTTTTAAAAATTAGTTTAGATCTAATACATTACACATTATTTAACAGGGTGTAAAAAAATCATGATTAAAAAAAAAATCAAATTAATCGGATTTATTTGATTTAAATCGGATTTATTTGATTTAAATTGGATTATTTTGATTTAAATAGGATTTTTCTATTTAAATTTCTGCCGCGGCCCTAAACACTGTTTATATAATAAATATATATAAATTTGTTAAATAAAAAATTGAGTTTGTGACATGGTAAATCAATATTTACTTAACATTTCTTTAACTTTAAAACACAAGTTGACATCCTACATAGTTTTTCTTGGGAAAAATACATCATCATGTTAACAAATTTATCAGCAAGTGTAAGTGACAGACCTAAACTATAGTCTGAGAAGTAGAATAGAACTCAGAAATAATCAGACTATAGTAAATTCTGATAATAAAACTGCCGAGCAGGATTGGATTTTCACTTAGTTTTAATTCATATTGGATCTTTCTTTTTTCCTGCTGACATTTTAATGGCTGTGTGTAAAAAGGTATATTTCTACTCTTTTAATCTCTATTGCTAACTACAAGAATAAGCAAACACAGAGGTTCCCAAACTTATCAAAGTCGCGGCACCCTTAAGAGAATTATAATTTTTTCACAGCACCCCCTCGTCGTCATGTAATTTTTATCTGTGGTATATTATTACATATATTTCATATTTGTAGCACTTTGAAAAAGAAATAAGGGAATTAAGAACATAAACATAATTAATACAACTAGTATTTAAAATTCACACACAAACACTTTAATTTTACTTAATAAGAAAACATAGGTTGGTGAAAATATAAATAAAACAAATAAAATTACCTTCATCATGCTCTTGGTTAGGGAGTGAACCGATTTTTGATAAGTGAACTTACCCTTTTTTCTGTTGCTTAGAAATAGCTTAGATTGGAGGTTACAGGTGCTTCAAAGCACCTACACACTTTGGGAGCTAACTAACAAATGCCTCAAAAATTTCACTTCCCATTGTGTTTTTTTTTTAGCTAATAAAATCAGTCATCCCTTTGGTTTATAATTTTTAATCAAACTGTTGTATACTTCCTTTAAGTGTTTATATTATGAGTGCTGTTAACCAGAAATGTTTATACATTACTCTTCCTGGCATTTAGATTTATGTCATGCGTGTTTACATTACTGTTTCCAGTATATAGTATATTCTAATAAGTTACAACTGGCTGTTGCAATCTTTTATTATATGCAGTTATAGACCCAGTTCCCTCTGAGCTGGGTGTACCCATTAGTGCTGAAATCACCATGAGTGCAGAAAAATTAAAGCATTTGACCACTTCTGTCATTTTTCTATGGTGTATTTACTTAGTTATAAAAATGTAAGATTAATTGTGATTTAAATCAGTGATTTAAAAAAAAAATCATTTGATTAAAATCATGATTTTAATCGTTGATTTAAGTCAAGTGATTTAAATCTTGACACCCTGTTATTTAATGATGCAAATTTCATTAATTTCCCATAATATATTAAAATTTAAAAAATTAATTTAAATATAGTTGTTTTACCAGTTATGGTCCTACAAATTTAGTTATGGTCACACTGAAAACTAGTAATGGTCATCTATTACTAGTTTACGTTATATAAGGTGAATCTTATAATTTTCATAAAATGCACCAAAGTATTCAATAATATTAATCTTTATTGTTGTGCTTCCTCCAGTCCTCAGTATATTATTGTTAAATATAATTAATCAACACTGTCGTTAAAAAAAATTATTTTCAATGTTGTCATCATCTGACAGCATCATGAGTGACAAACAAATATATCTCTCATCATCACTGTCTGGTAAATTCTCTTTGAATTCTTTAGGCAGACATCTGTGATGATAAATTTTGTTGCGTAAGATGCATTTAGAACCTCTATATTTTTTTGTTAGATGCACACTTGTAGTACAGCCCATTATAAAAATGCCAGGTGACTTCTTCAGCATTTTTGAAACAGTCTCCCTTCCTAAAAGAGTGAGACAAAAATAAATTCATTTTTACATCAACATCACCAATTTATTTACCACAATAATCTACAATTTACCTTTCTCAGAAGTTCCTTTTTTTCTGTTTCTACCTTCCTCTTTCTTTTTTTGCATTTTTCTTTTAATTTGATTTCTTTCTGTATTTTGTTTTCTTTGTCTAAATGAAAAAGTCGCCACTGCCGAGAGGAGGTGACAAATGGGGTAACTGGGTACATTCCGTTTTCCATCCACTTTGTACAATCAGGCCAATTCAAAAGTTTTGCAAGAGCATAATGGGATAATCAAACAAAACTAGAAATCAACTAAAAATTAATAATGGTCATGTGCACACTTTTATAATATTTTTTTTTCATCGACTAGTTATGGGCGCTATGGCTTGAAATAAATAAAAAACATTCTATATGATAAAAATGGGCCTGTCTGATAGATAAAAGGGTAATGGATCAGTACATACCAAAAAATCATGAGTTTTTATGTAAAGCAGCAATGTCAGTTCCTTAGAAAGATACAAAAATTCACATACAAAGAACATAACTTATTTGAGACACATGCACAAAAAAATCGTAAATCACACTAGAAACAAAAAAACGTTGTTTGGAAAAGAGATTTGGGTGTTCCTAGAAGGATATTGGATGAATAAATTTTTAGAAGCCACTAATTAGGTTCCTAGAATGTTTTTAAAATCTTAATTATGTCAAATCTCTACTATTATAAAAGGAAGTGTTTGTTTGTCTGTTTCACGGCCACAAAATCCTGACGATCTATAGCACTTACAGCAATGAGATGTGGCACACAGGTAGTCCATTTTTTTTGCAATTTTTAGGTCGCAGCAAATTTTAAAATTCAGTCTAGAAAAATTTTAAATGAATTTTTAGTTTTATTCTCCAACTGGCTCTTGAACGTGTTTTGGAAGACTTTGGAATCATGGCAAGTTTTTTTCATCGCAGTAGATTCTAAATTTATTTTTTCTGTTTCCGCTTTCATTTTGAGAAAAGCAATGATTTTCTAACAGGATAAAAATAAGTTTTAACTTTAGTTATGTAGTTCTTTTTTCTATCTCCTAGACCGTGAAAGATAGAGTAAAAATTTTAACGGATTTGAAATCTGCAGAAAGTTTCAGTTTAGATCAATACCTAAAAATATGATTTTCTTTAAGTAAATAATTTTTAAATTAATTATATCTTTTATATTTTCGAAGAGATTGTGACGTCAAGTAAAACAAATTGCATCTTTTGCCCTTCGCGTTAAAATAAAAAGAAACAGATTACATTTCCTGTCCTACTCCATTTCAGGGAATAAGAGCAAAAAAACCAAACAAACAACCCCATCTTGACTGGGATTGTTAATTCTTTTTCGTAAAATCCAAATTGTTAAAGATGGATTAAAAATTTCAACGGATTTGAAATTTGTAGAAAATTTTACACTAGATTAATAACTAACATCATAGCGTTGCCCATGGTGTAAGTTATAATTCTGCTTCGCAAACCAACATCTTGGGCACGAGCAACGCCGGGCTAGCCACGCAGTGACTTGTCAATGATAAACCTACTCATTACTGATTGGCTAACTATTACTAATAGTTTACCCTAGTTTGTTTTCCTTTTCTTATTATTTATCTCAATAAATATATGTTCCATCACCTTTTGAAAAGACAAATCTTTATAGTTGAACTCCAGTGAGTTTGCATGGTTTTAAATGAGTCTGCCCTTTAAATTAAGGAGCAGATGAAAAATAGCAATGCATTTCCACAGTTGGTATCTTTACCACAGTTTCTGTCTCCAACAATTTCTGGATAGCAGTGACTTTTCTGGCTGGCGAAAAAAATAACCACTTATGGGAGTTGCACTACATGATTATGGCATATGGCAACCCTTTCCCCTGACAAGGACTACCTTTCAACGGGCTCTCCAAGGTCAGCTGCCTTTTCACCAGGACTCATACTCTCTCAACATTTCCATGAAATAAAACTTATTCCCTTTCTGTTGCTCATTCTTCCTGATCTAGCCATTTGCTGGACCAAGTCATTTGCCTTCAAAGAAATTATGTCATTAGGTTTGTGGAATAAATTTGAGGGCGAATTCCAGTGCATGAAAGAATTATAACAAGAGACATGTTTCCCTTGCACTTCGGACACTGTTGGAAAAGAGTTTTGACCATTCAGAAATTTCATTCTCCTAAGGTGCTCACTTCTCTGTCTAGATAAAAACGTTTTGAGTCCACTTTCCTATTATAAAACAATGATAGACCTGGAATTATTCCTGCATTCCAAGGTCTAGTTTATGCTGATCAAATTTATGCGAATCCAAAAAACACCTATGTAAATCCTTAAATTTTCAATTTTAAATCTCATTTTAAAGAGACCTCAAGAGACCCAATTTCATCTGTAGCACTTTAAAAACCCACTGAAAATAACGAGTGTCACTAAATGGGTAATTTGTAGAGACTGGATTCCTATGCAATTGCATATTTGGTTTATCACCACATACGAGTTACAAGATCAATTTTTTATCCGAATCATGCTTCGAGGATACTATAGGTGAAATTTTATATTGCTTTTTTTGCACATTTGAGGGGTTGCTGCATAAAATTGCATAAATGAAGGGTTATTGCATGTATTGCTCCCTACCATCCAAATTTCATCCAAAATATCAATATTTCAAATGTTATAGCATTTTTTTGCAATGAAATCTAGAGCATCCCGGGACAAGACACTGCATTTATTTTTAGCAGAATAGAATTTGAAAATGGTACCGCACACACACAAAAATGAATTATAGGAACAAACCAAATTATCACATCCCGGTCTGAGCAATTATAATTACGTAACACAGGAAATATGAAAAGATAAGCACATTGCAGAGCAACCCAATAAATCATTAGATTTTCATAAAGATGTATAATCACGGGCACATAGACTAAACAAACAATAAACAATATAAAGAATCTGTTGTAAGGGCACCTCTGTGTGCGAAAACAACTAAGTTACTTTCGGAGGAAGAATTAAAAAAAAAAAATGAAGAAAATTAACAAATGGGGATGAACATTCAGGCTCGAAAGCGGAATAGGCCTCAATGACAGGAAGTTATTCTATGAATATAAAAAGAAAAAGATGTAAAATCACAATACAGCAATCCATTCATTTTTAATTTAATTCCGTTGTGCTTTGCCTGCTGTTCAGAAACATGCCTAAAATTTCACAATCTTTTTCGTTCAAAATCAAAGGGTGGCCGAAGGATTTAAATAAAAAATATAACAAAGAAATGTTTACGTACGACGGTCAGATCGTATATTGCCAACCTTGTGGCAAAACTATAACATGCGAAAGGAAATCTCAACTAGAACAACATGGTAAAACTTGTAAGTTATTTCTTTTCATGGTCTTTATAGAAGTGAATTGAGAATTTCAAGCACACATGTACATACAAGTATGCAGGTGCTAATAAACTTGACCCTTGAGTAATATGGTTTCACCTATTATGTGTTCATTGAGAAATTAAATGAAAGCAAGACAAAAGCTCCCTCATATTATCATATATAGTATATAACACAGTTTTTCTTTACATGGTGTTTCTCAGGGGTGTAACTCCAGTATTATGGGAGGCCCAAATGTTCATACCTTTAAAATTTACATTCAAATTTAGGCTTGATTAAGTTTGTGCATTGATTTCAATTTTTCTTTGTAGAAGCACATTCTTCTGCCGAACAAAGATTTTCTAAGCATCAAGTTTTGCTTAGTCACTCTCCAAAAGAATTACTTAGATCTTTGCTATCAAAAAACATTACAAAAACTTAGGGAGCACATAGACGAGAATTACGTGTACCTTGTCGTCGATGAAACCACTGATGTTAGGGGTAATTATGTGGCTAATCTTTTAAAAGGAAAATTGAGTTCCCACGAAGCTGGCCATCCATTTCTTTTGGCTTTTAAAATCCTCGATTAAACTAATCACTACACAATATGCCATTTTATTAATTCTAGCCTTAAAATCTTTCCCAATGATAATGGAATAGAAAATTGAGTTTTGTTACTTTGACAGATGGGTCTTCGTATATGATTAGACTGGAAAATTGTCACAAACATTTAATAAAATTATAGTACACGACACATGAATTGCCCATGCACTTAACCTTATTGCTGAAAAAGTTAAAGATTCCTTTCCGGAATGATATTCTTTTATTGGACAAAGAAAAAATATCTTTCTAAAAGCACCCTCCTGTGTGGTAGTTTACAAGGAATTGATGAATGTTTCCTTACTTTCGACACCTATGCTCACAAGATAGGGCACATGGCATTAAAACCAATATTCGGAAGCAATTCGAAAATTTGTGTGCGTGGGGGGGAATGCTGATTCCGCACAAAGTTTAGATAAATATTAATAGAAAATGTAAACCTCGTATATCATTGACATTTGCAAAATCACATTGCTCTTCTTTAGTAGATTTGATCCAAAAACTTCAAAGAAAAGGATTAACATTAAATTAAAGCTTTTCAATCCTTGAAGATGCGGTCATGAAAATCAATTCGATTCCAGACAAAACTGGTAACATAGAAAAGATAGACGATGTGTTCAAAAAAAATCTCGGGTTGACAAAATTGATAACTATTAATAAAATCCTTCAAGGCAAGGAAGGGACCAAACTAAATAAAAATGACATGTAGGACCCTAAAATTTTAAGTTCCTTGAAATATACTTGTGAATGAATACTTGTTGATGAACTCCAATTATACGCAAGTACAATAGAGTTGTAATTACGCCCATAATAACCATAGTATTTTAAAATATTTTTTTATATAATTTTTTTAATATGTCGATATAATTTGTATGTATATATTATTTCTTTGATTTTAAAGACTTTTTTTAATCTATTAGTAGTTTATTAATAAAACTGTAATGAGAATTCTGTGCAATGTAAAAGCAATAAATGTGCATCTGTATTTGAAACTTGATGTCTATAGTTGACTTTATCATTTTGTTCCTTTCCTATAGTGCTCCTACAAATATTGTCTTTTTCACTTTCAATTTTAATTTGTTGTGCTTAAAAATGCATCTTTTGACATGTTTTATTGCATATTTTGCATATATTGTCATTTTTTACTGCATATTACTTGCATATTTTAGCATTTTTAACTGCATATTTCATGGCAGTTTTTTACTGCATTAAAATCCAGTTTCTAGATTAATCATAAGAATAGCAATTATAATGCTAACCCTGACAGTATATTTTATTTTCCCTCCCCTTAATACAGGATTTTACAGAACACATTCATATTATTTGCGCTACAAGGAAAAAAAAATATTTTTTAAATATTTGATCTATTATTAATGCTATTTGATTTGTTTTCAGAGTCAAGAAATTGAGAAACTGTCCACTGAGAATGCCCAGTTGCGCTTGGAGTGCCAGTGCTACTGTATGGAAGTGGATTTTTATCTGAAAGGATATTCTAGTGAGTTATCTATTTCCTTTGATTGAATATGTTTCTTGGTATTTAGGATCTTCCAATCTGAAAGGATGATGGAGTTTCACACATCGCCAATGACAGCTATTAATGTGGCTCATTATTAAACTCCATCAGCAGTAATGGATTCAGATCATAGAAAGTTCTCATTCTTTTTAAACATCTTTATGAGAACAGTTGAGCAGTCCTTGCAGAGAGTGCCCTCGTAGCATGTCTTTAGTTAGGTACGGGCTTTACGAACTCGAGATACCCTAGTCGAATGACCTAGTCTAGGGATCTATTCCTTTCCCATGGGGTCAACTGCTTCTGGTAAACATGGGGATCCTGGGATGTCCTCTTTCTTCTCTCCATCCTTTCTTTTCGCAATTACTTGATGTTGTGTTTGGTGCAGCTTGACCATATAGCCCTTGTTCCATTAATCCCAAAACCAATCTTGCAAATTGCTTTGAAGATCTTGATGACACAAGATGTGCACTAGAACTTGATTCATGTTTGCACGCTTGGGTGTTTACCTTGTCGTCTGACTGATTCAAGATTACAAGGTGTCTTTGAATCTTTCCCTTTGTGATTGATCCTGGACTGTTGCCAGTAGACTGTTGTTTGCTCCAGTGCAATGAAAATTCAACTACTTTCCCCATCATTTCACAACATTGTTGTCGGATAAACATTCGAGTGCTCCCACTGTTTTGCAGTGAGTGTCTTCTATGGAGGAGGTCAACCTTTTTCATTCCACGCACCAATTTTTCCACTCATGTTCAAATGTGTGATACACCATTAAGTTCTTTGCAATATATTAATGCAGAGATGCCAACCATTACTGATTTTCTGTAATTTTTTACAGATTTTCTTCTATTATGGCTAATGAAATCATGGAAAATCTTATTTGGTTATAAAACAGTGATGTACAGGTGACAAGTCCTCTTTTTACAAAAATGTCAGCGTGTTAACACAATATTGCAATCCAAAATTACTCATTTGTGCATTACAATTGGCAAAATAATTCTAAAATTAAAATTGCACTAAGGCTGCAATGTTGATTAACATACAACCTTTTTACCGAAATTCAAGCTTTTAAGAAGGAAGTACTTTCTCAAATAGGTATTAAAAATAATGTATATAAGAGTCAATGGCTAGTTCTGTGTTTGTTTGGAAAATGCAACTGGAAGTGCAACAATTTAACATAAAAACTGTTCATTTACAATCTTTATGTATCTTTCCAGTTACTGTTTTCCTTTCTAAAGTCAATGTAATAAGATTAGTTTAAGTAACTAATCCTATTTTTTTGGATGACTTTTATTTTTTGCAGTCAGTACTCTATCTAAGCAAATTTTCAATGTTTCTTTTTCACCAATAGTATTTCAGGTTGTAACGAAACATATTTCTCATTAAAAGAGTATTTAAATAGAAACCATATTGAAGTAACTGTTTTACTTGAGAAAGAAAAACCTACATTCAAATGAGCTCACAGTAGGGAAAGAAAATTGAAAATTGATTCAATGTTGGTTAAATTACATTGTGAGAATCAATGCAATCACAAGCACTACAAAACTAAATATATATTAGTAGTATCGCTTATCATCTTCTATCCTTCTACCTTACAATCCCAGTCAAAAAGTTTTTATTTCTTTGCTCTCTTTCGCTAAAATACAAATTTGTTTTTATTTTTATTTTAACGCCAAGGGCAGAAAATGCAATCTGTTTATATTTGGAAAGTGAAAGTTCAAATGGCGTCACAATCTCTTGTAAAAATATTAAAAGAAGATCTAACGAATATAGTATCTGTATGTTGTAAAATGTTACGCAAATTTCAAATCCGTTAAAATTTTTGTTTGACTTTTAAACGATTGCTGAGATAAAAAAAAAAGCACTGAAGAACGCCAGTGGTAACTGTAATAATCTTTTGCTTTACTGGAATCTGTTTCGCAGGAAATCCAAATTAATGAATCTCGAAACAAACGAAGGTCATTCGAATGAGTTCTCTTCCTGGTGATGAAAAAAACTTGGCATGGTTCTAAAGGCTGACGTCAAAGTGACACGTGAGGGCGAAAAGTCTAAATTTTGATATTTCTTCATTCCTCGGAATTACTGTGGCAGAATGAAGAATGGTGAAAAAAACTATTAAATTCATTTTAAAATGTTCTAGATTGAATTTTAAAATTTACCTTGACCCTAAAATTGCAAAAAATTCGCACTAGTGTGCCAAATCCCATCACTAAGTGCCATAGATTCGTCAGGAAAAGCAAACAGACAAACACTTCCTTTTATAATAGAGATTCCTGAAACATCAAAGTGGAGGTTGACATCGCTACATTGTGCTTTTTGCATATTGATTATGGTCAGGCAAGCTTAAATAAGCATACATGACTAAAATTGTGTGTGTACTATATTAAATCATGTTTACTAAATATTTCATGATGTGAATATAAGTCGCAAAGACTGACTTCAAATTTTCTTGAATGAGTACAGTATTTTAGTCATCCATTTATACACACAAGGCTTAATTATGTATATCTACTATTATAAAAGGAAGTATCTGTGTGCTTGGATGTGTTGTCCAGACGAATCTATAGGACGTACAGAAATGAAATTTGGCATACAGGTAGTCCTAAAGGTGATCAAATAGACCTTGAAGCCACTATGAAACAACACTATTTATATAATTTTGCTGCTTGTATTCTTATTACTAGAAGTAATAGGAGATATGGTAAATTGGAACACCTAAAAGTTGTATTTGATGAAACTTTTGACACATTTATTTTAGTTACCTTCTTGTATTTGTGACTAATTAATTTATAACTAATTAAATTTGTAGTTGCAGCCCCTTTAGGTGAAGTAGATGAAGACTTTTACAAGGGAAATAATGCAGCACAAAGTATAAAATCAGGTAAGATTGCTTTTGTTTGAGTATGCTAAATTTTATTATTTAATAAATAAGATTTAATTTGATGCATTAAATTTTAATTCCTAAGACTTATTTCATGCATCAACTTTATTTAGACTCGATAAAACAAATGTGTGTCATTTATAAAATGAGGGCCTTGAAAAATTATTTTGGTTCTTCATAAGTAAAGGAATTTGTTTAAGTAAGTTGTGGTCTCAATACTGTGTGACACTGTTTGCTCTCATATGGTAATCCAGAAATGAAGAGATTTATAATTTCATCCATTTCAATTAACTCACTTTTCAGCCTTGTTTACAAAATGAATACAGTGACCACTATTTTGATTCTTGGGGGACAAGAAGACCATACTGAGTAAGACTTGTAAAAATAAAAAGGCACAAATTATCGATTTTTGTGAACCACAAGTTAAATATAAAATGGATGGTAAAACTTCTTAAAATAATACTAAGTTTGGTTGAATACTTTTGGAAATGAAAATTCGGGCCTTGTGTATGCTTTCGGAACTCGAATATTTTTTTCCCTTGTACATTTTAAGGTAACTGCTTGAAACAAGTGACCTTTGAACTCCCAACTCCAGAGTAATAGAATGAGATTTCCTTTGCTGCTCCTGAGAACACTTTCTTTAGGTCTTGGAACCTGAGGTGGCCTAGTGATCTAGTCTTTTACCATTGGATTTACTGCCCTCTGTTAAACGTGGGATTCCTCACCCAAGATTACACAAGCAAACTTTCTCTTTGTCCTTTCTTTTCCCAAAAACTTGACATTGTCTGTTTTGTGAATTGGCACAGCTTGGCCAAATAGGGTCCCTGCACCATAAAACCCCAAATCACCAATCATAACAGTAGGTAGTGGTAGGTATTTTATATGGCATCTGTTTTTGGTATGATGATGGTTCAGGAACAAACCCAAAGGGAAAAGAAGGAATTGCAAAATCAGGGTGCCCAAGTGATCTTTCTTTAGGTTCTCCATCCTTCCTATCTTTTCACAATTACTAGGGCTTAAGCGAGCAGGGGCGGAACTCCCTAGTTACTTAAAGTATTCCATAGAAATGTTACTGTGGAAAGTATAAGTTATTTTTCTTGTTGACATTACAACAGTGATATCTCTATTTAAGTTTTCATCTCTTAATCTCGTTATTAATATTATAACTGTGTGTATATAGTTATTCACAAGTATATAGTTTCTACACTTTAAAAAAAATTATGAGCACTCATAGGCGGTAGAGTTGGAACTGAGAGAATTTTTACCGATGTGCTTCAAGCAAATCAAATTTAAATCTGAAAAGTTCAGAAAAAATCTGAAAAGTTCAGAAAAAATCTGAAAAGTTCAGAAAAAATCAAAACATTTACAAAAAAATTTACATTTTAATTTCTAATTTAAATGTATTGTAAGTTTAAAATTTACCATGAAGTCATCTAATAAATATTGTATAGATAAAAAAAAATTGTGATTAAAAAAATATCAAGTGTTAATTAACAAATATTTATTAATATAATTAATCATTAATAATTAACAGATATTAATACAATTAATTATTATTACTTTATATATTAATCATATTGATGTAATAAATTTGTTCTTCCTCTTTTTTTCTGAGGTCCACTCCATTCTTTTCAGGAGTACCAACCCTCCCCCTCATTCAACAACCCTAGTTACGCCTATACTTGCGCCAATAAGTCCGAAATTAACCAACCCAAACCAAAATTAACTTGTGGAGAGTTAAAAAAAAGAGAGTAATATCGGCGAATGTATATTAAAAGGTGGAGTAATGCTGGGATTTATTTAATATTTGTTTTGCAGAAGTCGCACCTCACACGATGACTCAACCCGAGTCCAGACCTCCCGACTACGAAGACGAGGACCCGGAAGAGGACGACAAATGGGAGTGCCACAAGTGCACATTTGCCAACCACCCTGCCATCAACTGCTGTGAGATGTGTCAAGTTCAGAGGCTGAGGAGGGAACACCTGCCGCTCCGATGCTTGTCTCAAGACACCTGCTTCTGTCACCCCAAGGAACACGGCCAGTCGAGCTGAGGGCGCAGCTCGGGTCACATGACATTCCTTCCATTTAAATCGATATTAGATCTGTACCGCAATTCCACTTTTGTTTCACACAAGGCTTATCCTTATGAAGAAATGGATGTGTAGCTATGAAATTCATTAAGGGAATCCTGGAATAACCTTTGTAATTCTTATTACATCCTGCATTTTAACAAATACTTTGAGGAAACATTCCATTGGGACGGTGTTAAATACTGAATACATAGTTTAGTTTGAAAAACAAATTTTAAGGATTCCTAAAATTTAACTGATTTAGACTTATATTTGGCTAAAGCTCAATCCGTAATTTTATTTCTCAGATTCGTTTTATTTCTCAGTGAAGAGTGCAACTGAGAAGTATGTTATACTTTTGATGCCGTGCGGAAACCACGAATCTAAAATTATTTTCTGATACGACATTAAAAGGTTTGTACTTTGAAAAAAATTGAGCCCTGTAGAGAAATTTTTTTCTTGATTGAAAGTATATTTAGGAATTTAGGCTCTGAATTAGAATGAGTGCCTTTGTATAGAACGTTGAATATCAACGTAAAAAATGTATTAAAATTGGAACAGCCAAAAGCAGATTTTATAGCAGTGCTGATGATATATAAATTTTATTTTTATGAATCTTTTTTTACTTTTTCGTTGACAAAAACTGTTTTTTTAAAAAGTACGTTTGCTTTATTTTATCTGATACCATAACACTTGAGGAAAATAATTGGTAATATGGTTTAGGTTTTCAAATAAATTGTATTTTTTCCTTAGGCACACTTTTCACATTTTATCACTCAATAAAATTAAAATGAAACGTGCACTATCGAAACCAGGGTAAAATCATTGGAATTTTAAAGTTTGAATTATTATATCGTTATTTTAAATTTATTTGTGATATCAAATGCATTTTGTGTGTGTGTGTGCAGCACAGCTTCTACAATCATTCAGATGACCATATGGAGACTAGTACCGAAATTTACCTAAAATACTCTGATTTATCAATGACCCCATGCTGTATAACAATAGTAGGCCTCTGCTTTTCACCAGAGTCCAGCCTGCAATAGTCAATCTGTCTGCTGTGCAGTCCAATATTAGATCAACATAATCACCAACTCTGGATGGAAAAATATTTCCCAATTTTCCCTTATGAAGAAAATTTTCAAATGAGGTTCATTAAAAGGTTTTGATGGCAACCACAAAAGAAAACATCAGAATATGCGATTGCTAAATTATTGTAGAAACCTTTGGCATAAATTTTGCACTTTTGTGCAAAATGTTGCCAAATCTGTTTTGCCTAGCTTGAACTGCATCAAAGTATGTAATAGTAGTAGAGTACTTTTTTTCTTTTTCGAATTGCTTTCATATAGCCCAATTTGGCACTTTTAATTATTTTCATTTATAGGCATTTTTTTTCTATGATGGTTGCTTTTTAAACAAAAGAATCTTATTTTTTTTTCTTCTTGAAGTTGGCCGGTTTGAATTTTTATTGAACAAAAGCAAACTCTGTGCACCACAAAGTACACTTGTTCTTTTTCAATGTTATAAAACTTTAAAAAAAGGAAACAATTTTTAGTAGTGAAGTTATTATTTTTATCAATATACTCTGATCGATAGTTTATGATCCTTTTCTGCTACTGTAAATTTCATACAGCTTCTTAAAAAATCTTTAATTTTTGCTCATGTAATATAGTACAAATATCGGATAATTCTTCACTCTGGTTGACATAGTTTAGAAACCTGCCAACCAATGCCATTAGCATGGAGCATGTGTTTGAATAATTATTCCTTTAGTCATAAGAAGTATGATTTTTCAGCTCCATGGAAAATTTCAAACAATATTTGACAAATAATACTGGTGATTTAATGTGGGGCACAATTATTGGCATGCACATCTTGATCATAAATGCAATTTTATCTGGCATTTTTAATTGTTCCATTTTTTTTATGTAAGGATTTATATTGTTTTTATAGTTTAGAAAATACTGTTTTACAATGATTCTTATGAATTCTTTACATTCATGTTCATGCTGTAAAACTTGTTTCACATGTATGTAAATGTGTTAATTCATGCAGCTGTTATTTTTGATAGCTAAGTTTCATTTTGGAGTACAAAGTCTTTTCTTTGTGTGTTTTATATTAGATCTTTAACATCATTCACTTGTTATTATATTTCACTTAAAGTATCATCCTATAACTGTTGCATTTTTGTGAATAAATCAAATCAAAGGGTGGTTCCCTTTAGATATCATTCATTTATTTGAAAACTTCTTTGTATTTTTGTCGAGACAACGGAAATCCAAATGTGCATCAATCTTTGTTGAGTATCGTAGTTGCTGTTATATATGGTTGTTATAATTTAGTCAATAAATAACCTGAAAACTTAGATTTTCTTTTCTTTGGCTTAGGTTGAAATTAATATGGATAGTATTATAAAAGGAAGTGTTTGTCCTCCAGTGTCTTGACCAATCTATGGCACTTACTACAATAATGAAATTTGCTAACCAACTATACAGGATGGCTGGATCTCTTCATTACACATTTGATTGATTTGTCAAGAGGTGGGGCACTAAGACCTGAGGGAGGGGGGGGGGGGCTCAATGAAATTAGGGCCTGGACTCCAATAGGAGGGATAAATATTACAAAAAACACTGATAATATTGATGGAGCTATTTTCAACCTTTTTTATCTCGTAAACTAATATCTAAAATTCGGTTTCTAAATAAAAAATATATTTTTGTCTATCTGATCAAAATATACTTATAATTTTGATTGATTTGTCGCGTAAATACTAGTAATTATCTACTTTTTGATCTCGAGTGGTTTTAATTTTTTTTTTGAAACAATTAATTTATGATGAATTTTTAGTAAAAAAAAACAATACACTCAAATTTAGTTAATATGGGTGATCTATATAAATAAGAATGGAGTGTTTGTTTGTACATTGAATATTTTCGACCCATTTCAAGTTTTCTATCCGTTTTGGACCCTTCTGATGCCAAATCCGCCATTTTCACGTTTGTCTGTCTGTATGTTGTGCCCTATACACGTCCACACAGTTTAATATATTTTCATGGAAATTTGCATACAGTGAGTACTTATTTTCATTTAGTGAGTGAAATTGGTTGCGAAAGTCTGTCTGTTCTATGTTCGATTTTGTGTGTTTGTGCAGGCATCACATGAATTTTATTCCAGATATTTGATTTCAATGTGTTTTATTTTATACATTATTTATTCGTTTAGTGAATGCAATATTAAACATTTCTTTATTGTTATATTTAGTTGAGTTTCATGCTAAAACACCCGAGTAAGTATACTTAAATCAATCATAATTTAGTAGTTTTGGAAAAATTGGAATGTATAATGAATATTACGATTACTTCGATTGCTTTACCAGTACTGCGAAAAAAGTAATTATTCTTCAAAGAATTATTTTTTTATGGAATTTCAGCTATAATATTTCATTTATTTCGAGTCTTATTTTTGTTCTTTGCGCAATGAAAACGATTTCCGAATATTTGGGACAGACGATATTTTTCAACGAACGGGAATGAACAAGATTCGTGCGAGCAGTGATATTTTCTGTTTCTTTCGCTCTGAATTAATTTTACATTTCTAAATTTTGTGCACGTTTAGTTGTAAGTTGTAGCAACTGCGAGATCAAGAGATAAAAATAAATCACAAATTAGTATCTTTAGAACAATTTTTTCCGACATCTTTTATTTTGCTGTTTTAAATATTTATTATTTTAATAAATGTGTTTTCCTTCTTATCACACTCAACAGCACCACAAAGTATTCTATTTCAAATTAGCAGGTAAGTCAGAATCAATTTTCAGTAAATTTTAAGTGTAGTTATGCCGTTATTGAAAGAATAATGCCGTCATTGAAAGAATAATGCCGTTATTAAAAGAATATGCGGTTATTAAAAGAATAATATATAATGTTTAAAAAATACGAACTCGAACTTTTCAAACATAAAAAATTTGCTGTCATAATGACAGGAGAAGATTACAACATTTCACTGTCACATACCGGATGCAAGAGTGCCACCAGTAAAAAAAATATTGTTTTGTTGACTATGAGTGCTTGATTACTCGCCGTAAATCGTAATTTTTATTGAGTTGAACATAAAAAGAAAGGGAATTCCAAATCTCCCTCAAAATCGTCTTTTGTAGTAGTAACCTTTCGTCCGTTCGTTTGTAGTAGTAACCTTTGTAGTGTCACCTTTCGTCATTTTGTAGCTTTGTCATACAGCAAGGGTGCGATGTATATGAAATGTATTACATGAATGAATATGCATGTGTAAGGATTTGTGTCCAAAGTAAGTTGTGGAAATTATAAAGATGACGAAAGTTATTCAAATAAAGTTTTATTCTACAAAAAAAGTCATTATATTTTTGATTATCTCTTCAATTTAGAGTAAACCAATTCAAACTGAGTAAGGTCGGGTATTTTGCTAGTTTAAAAATAAGTGTATTGATTGAAATGTTTTGTGTGCACTTCAGGGCCATTCTTGTGGCATCAAACTTTTTGCCTTGTCAACTGAATTGAGCACATCTACTAATCGGAAGTACTTTTTATGAGTTGATCACAAAAATTATCTTCATAACTTGCATGAATCATCCTGTATATAGATCTTCCAATGAAACGTTCTGGAACTTTTGGCACCAAGCTGTGAATTTTTTGGTTATTAAAAATGCGTAGAATAGTTTTATTTTTAAAATTTATGTGTTCCAATGATTCTAGTATGCAGTGCAAGTTATAAGAATTAGATTTCCCCAGTATAATTAGTGATTCCTCACATTACATAAAAGTAATGAGTTTATACCATGTATAAATTAAGTCTCAGGGAAGTTTTCTTTGAATTTGCAGAAATTTGAATTTTTTTACATAAGAAGTTTTGGTTATGGTGAAAAAGAATTCCAATTCCTTTATAATGTCTATAATTGAGTGCAGTTAAACATTTTGGAACGAATTACTTTTGGTTCCTATTTCAAGAGAATCAAAATTGGGAGTGAATAATGCTGTTAATCCTCTGCTAAAGCAGGAATATTAAAGTAACTTAAATGACTCAGTCCATCGTCATGAAAACTTGGGAGGGTACAAATAATATCGAGTAATGTCTGCTTATTTGCTTTTGTATAAAGAATATATAATTATAAAATCGTGAGATAACTCAAGTCCTGGCTATTTCAGTTAGAGGTTTAAAAATTCTTGCATCTTTTAACTGAAAAGCATTATAAGTAGCTTTAAAAAAGGAATGGATTCCAATTTGAAAAGGATTACAATGTTATTATCTAATGTTTACATGAAGGTTCTAGTTTTAAGAATAGCATAGCTTTAAAATGAAGTGTTTAAGAATTACATAATTATTGATGCAAGTTTCTTATTACTATATCTAGTTTTGTGACTACAACTGTAAATTCTCTTATTTAGTACAATGTAATGTCTAGTAAATCTATTTTTAAGACTAGAAAGATTTAGATCACAAACTGTATTGTGTACATATGTGAATACTGAACTATAGTTTGTACAAAGTTAAAATAAATGTGTATATATCTTGCTTAATAATAAAGATTTATTCCTTTAAAGTTTAATCAGGGAAAACTTCCAAATAAAAGCTAACTTGCTGATTTTTCGTGAAAAATATATTTTTCTCAAAATTAATTAAAGTTATTCATACCTACTAAAGATATTTTGGTTGACAGTATTATTTGACTACATCAACAAAACTTCTATGATTCAAATAATTGGGCCTTATGTCCCATTTATATTTTGGGAATACTCAGATTAAAAAAAAAAATTTATCAGCCTAATGCATAAATTATGCATTTATGTCATTTCAGTGGTTTGTTTTTTGATGTGTTCCTAAATAATTTAAATTAATACTAGTATTTTTGAAATACCTTTATAAACTCAGATTACATCTGCATTTTTATAAGTTTTGAAAACAATTTTATGCAATGTTTCCAGAAACCATGGCAATTACAATTGGAAGAAGTGACAATTAAATGGATATATTCAAGTATATTTAATAATAAGATACACAAGTAAAAATTTTAACATTGAAAAACCATCAACTGTACAGTCACAATTTGTTTACTAAAAATATACAGTAAATATAACAATACAGAAAATCACCAAAAACATAATGGAATTTGAAAATCAAAAAGATTTATAATCTCACATACCAAAAATGGAACAGGGACAATTGTTCAATGCGAGATATTCCCTTACAATCGTCAGAATACTGTTGGCAAATACTGGCACTCCTAAACCTATTCAACAACAATCACTGACCACTTTTCCTCAGAACTGCAAGTGGTTGCTTTAAAATTTTAATGTACACAGCATTTAATTGACTATCTTGCACAGTGCAATGAGCACTGTAGTAGTCCTATTCCTCCAAAGCTTTAAGAGACTAACAGGAATATTTAATTCTAATAGAATATTTTAGTGAATTTCAGCAACACTTTAACAGTATTTAAACTTTTAATTTAATTTTATCACAACGTAGCAAGTTTTGCATCATACCAAAGACAGTTAAAAGGTAATGGAACTGTAACAAAACGAATATAAAACGGCAGTGAATAAAGGAACACGGCAATCAAGTTATTGGGTGATCCTATGCAACTCCAACAGTAAGCTATCAGAAAGTAGACTGTCTGAGCTCTGATTGATCTTTTGACTCTTGTAATAAACTTAAGTTTTCTAGCAAAAGCACCCACTGAAACTTAAAATGACTATGATTAGAATGCCACAAGTATTGGAATGGCAACACTTTAAGGACGGGGGAATGTGGGAGGAACATATTCTGTAAGACCAATATTGTCGGTGACACGGGGCTCGAAATAAGATTTTGAAGCTGGCAGCAAATATTGCTGCAAGCTCATGGCATAACCCAAAACTTACGTAATAACAATAAGTTGCAGTTGCAAATTTTTTGCTAAACTTTGAAAAGATTGAATGAATAATGGAATGAGAAGAAAAAAGTACTTTTCTTTTCTTGTAAGCTTTCTGCAATGTCATATGAAACACTAAAGTACGTGGGAGATAAAAAGAAAACTAAAATAATATACTGTAGTAAACATTTCTGAACCACTCGATCAGCCTTAAAATCTGAAAGCGAAGGACTTGTCCTCCTTAAGGCACATCGTTTTTTTCTTTATTCCGCGACTTATTTCGAGCCCTGCGTGACAGATGTGAAATCCACTTGATTGAGTGTATGTGGGATCACCAAATAATTATCTTGTACAGTACATGTATTTAGATTGCTGGTATTGGGAAACTAGCTTGGGTAAGGGATGATTGCAGCTCTCATGTGATTTGTTAATAACGAGATTAATTACACATTCAGGGCTGCTGAAGCCAAAACACTTGTCCAATAGTATACATTAAAAAAAATATTAGCAGTCTCTTGAAACCTATTTGAGTTGCTAAAACACGAAATGTGCAGAGTACGAAACAGACGTCGAGAATCTCGTTGAGAAATTAAAAAACTTTTTTTTTTTCAAAATTAGGTTTGATCACAATCTAGCCACCAAATTCGGATCTTTCTCATTTGGGCTTGCCACGTCCCGGTGCTGAAACCAAAATTTTCCCCCTTAATAAAAATAGGTATTTTCTATGTCGATATTTAACAGAAAAGTGATAAAATTTTTGGTGCCTTAGGAAAAGGTCACTAAAATGTTCGAAATGTCACCACATTTTTGAAAGCTTTTGAGACGATTTTACTTAAAAATGACATCCAGCACATAGGTTGAAAAATATTGAAACGTCTGTGGCAGCCATGCATGTTGCAGTGTCTTTTTGGTTATATGGTTAGACATAGTTGTATTCTTTTCTCAAATTTGGCTTTCTTCCCTTTGTGATTTTGATGTTATATCACATGACATTCATAATAGAGCATGACGACTTAAGGTACTGAAGGGCTAGGTAGTTTTCCAACTCCAGTACAAACAATGAATGGACATGGCTGAAGATTCGGTAGTGGCGAGGTCAAGATGTATTTAACAATAACCCTTAACTGTTTCCTCTGAGCTGGACTGCTAAAAGTGGTGGGTGACATGCTGAAAAACAGATTATCATAAAAACTATATTGGGGTATTTAAAAACAAAATTGCCTTTACATTTTAAACAACACTCGCACATATTACTATTACTTAATTGCTTTGTATTTTTGCATTTATGGTGTACAGTACTTTTACTTTTTATAAGCTTTTATTGTATTCAAGTTGCAACATTTAACAACTCCATTAAAATGCTAAACTTGAAATAGACATTTAAAGACTTAAAATTACATTTTATACCTTTATGTAATGATATGTGTCAATAACTTTCAAGCACTCAGATATTCTAGCTACTTTTCGATGTTAAGTTTGCATTATTTGCACACAATATACGTTTTACATAATGAACAAAATTCAGTCACTCAGCTGTAAATATTTCAACTATATATATACTCTCACTTGCAGCACATTGTATCATTCTCAAAAAAATTATTTCAACTTTCTCTACTGATTTTTAAGTGTTATCACTATTCATTGAAAATCATAATACAAGAAATATTTCTGAATCCTTTTGTTGAATAGCAATATAACTTGCTTTTCAATTTTAAAATAAATTTTTAACTTTTCATATAAAGTCATCTTCTGTAATAAAGGTTGAAAAAGTTCAAAACACAATTTTACTATTATTTTGCATCATCGTATTGCAAGGATTGCTCTCAAACTTTTAAGGACTAGGAAACAAGAACCTTTGATACTACAGCTAAGCTGAAATTACCTTTCCTTGAAATTTTGTTATAAATCAATGCACAAACACAAAAATGACTACAATTGATGGATGATTTTATATAAAGCTACCAACGCATATACTAAACTCCATGCTAACTATTTTAGAATGGAGTGGACATTGGAGACACCAAGGAAAAATGATTATCCAGCCAACACATAATAATAAATGCAATCTTAGCACTTTAAAACACAGAAAATACAAGGCTTTTATGAAGAATTGACTAGTTTGCATCTGTTAGATATGGTTCTGTACAGACAAAACATCTTAGTCAAATGATCTACAACAGCATTAATGGTCGATTGCCATTTTAAAAGCACTGCATTAAAACACTGGACAAGACAGTACATTGCAATAAACATGGAAAGATACTGCAGTTTATTTTCAAATTGTATTAATTTGCAAATTTCGTATTTTCCTCAGTCATGTATGGCACCCGTAAACCTGAATTTTATAACAGTGAATTAATTTCCATGCATTATGTGTGTATTTTCCTGTGTACTATATACTCTCAAGTGAGCTCCAATACTCTTCTCTGTGTTTACAATATTACATTATGAAAGTATTAAAATTTACTCAACAGTATAAAATATATCTTAAATATATTTTTAACAGATCATATACTTCTTTTTATTTACATATCACTTTGAACAGGCGAAATTTAATAACTAGAAAGGATATTTTAATTGCATGGATTTAAATTCAATGGAACGTGTAATGGAATGATTTTATTTTAAGATTCTTTATTCTCAAATTAGATAATTAATTATGATCTATGAGTAACCCATTATTTATGAAATTACATCTACAGCCCAAACACATTTTCTAATGCTTTATACAGCTAAACAAATAAGTAAAGACAAAATCAGAAATAAATTTTCACAAGGTTTGGTATTTAAAAAATAATTTTGGAAGCTTTTATTAATGAAAGCGTATTGAATTTAGAAGAGCATTGAAAATTTTAAGCCAATGTAACTTTGGTTTCAATTTGCCTAATTTTACAAGGATGTTTAATCTATAATGAACTTTGAACCATACGTTCATCTACAATAGTATTGAGCCACAGGATAAAATTTTTGAGCATGAAATAAATTTTGTTAACTACACAAAGTTATATTTTTACTAATTTACAAAATGTAATTATATACAAAAATTTACATGCTAACCAAATATTTGTACAGAGAAATACAGAAAGGAATGCAATAAGACTGCGAGGACACAACACTAAAACACGGTAGCAACACTATCTTTAGGGTCAACTTAACTTGATTACATGAGTTGGTACTACAGTAAGTGGATATTTCCGCAATAAAAATATAGTTCTTGAAATACTACAATCACACCTTACAATAGAGGAATTTTGAATACAAATTGAAAATACGGAACATCTATCTTGAAATGAAACTCCTTACTGTTTGGATTCGTGTTACCAACTGCCCACACATCATACTTTCAAAAAAGAAATTCTTTCACGTGGGTTGATTGGTTTTTATGGCAGACACGAGACAGAACATGTCAAGTAATTGTGAAAAGAAATGATGGAAAGAAGTAACAAAAAGATCGCTTGGGCATCCTGGGGTTGAGACCCCCATGCTAAAGAAATGCTTAAAATATGTACTCAAAATAGTCCTGTAAAAGTACCTGTGCCCAAACACAAGACAGAAAATGTCAAGTAACTGGAAAAGAGAGGGATAAAAGAAACAGATTGCAAGGGCATCCTGGAATCGCAACCCTCGTGTTTACAAGAGGCGGTAAACCCACGGGAAATAATAGATCACTAGGGTTCACGAAGCTCATACACATCTAAAGATGTGTCACCAAGATGTCCTTTCACACGGGTGATGTGTAGGTAAATCAGAATGTCACATTTATACTAGGGTGACTGTTTGACAATCTGTAGGGTATTCTGTATAATCAAGCTAACTTGACCCTGAGTATACAGGAATGCTTAAAACATGTACTCGAAATGGTCCTAGAAAAGTACATCTATGAAAACTACATATAAAATTCAACATCAGTTAACTTAATATTGGTCTTCAATAATTTAAGAGTAACTGTGGAACGAATGAACAGAAAGAAGCACAGGAATAATTTTGCCATTTTGTAACTATTGTACAACTGCAGATAGAAGGTCATTCAACATTCGAACCTTGATGTTCCTTATTTACAATTTGTACTTAAATAAAGTTTTCAGAACGCAGCACGATCTGTCATCCAACAATGTTGATAAATGAAGAGGGCAAGGACTAGTTCTTTTCAAACATTTGAAAATCGAACTTGATAACCACTTCCCCGGATTCAACTTCATACAGTGTCAGCTTCCTGATGACAGGTTCGTGGGTCTGTTTCGTTTCTTTGCAGATGTCCGATACTTTAATTTCTGTTCTGCCCAGGAATTCTGTAAAGAAAACCAAAGTATTGTTGGCTTGTTTTCGTATAGATAAACTGAAATATTGGTTTTAGAGACAGACGAGACTACTGAGAATTTCCCGAGAGTCCGTTGGTTCTAGATCTATAGAGCCTTCAGTAGAAAAATAATGTGGCATTCAACAGCTTATTATAAAACAGTAATTTTAGTATTTATGCAATCAGAAATATGTTTATTTATTTATATATTTATTTTTTGGGAGGGGGGGGGTTAGTATATGTTGTGATACACATCAAAGTAGTTGGTTCCTCTACCTCCACAATTTACAGCCATATCCTCAAGATCCTTATGGAATCATGGGAGAATTATGTTGGAATGGAGATAAAGTAGGCAGAAGAACGCACACGTTCTTCCCCACATCGGAGACACGTGTATCACCCCATCTCCTCCCAGTTACTCACCGGACAGGGTCGCTTTCCGGAATACTTTTATCGTTTCAGAAAGCAAGTTCCTGGTCTCTGTCAGTATGGAAAGGTGTGCAATTCACATCACTATGTCTTTAACTGTAAGTTAACAGAACACCTGAGAGGAGATTTCCTCTTCCTAAAGAGTGCTCCTGAGACCTATTCGCAACACTCTGAGATTCACAAGGTCTTCCTAGCCCTGGGCAGCTCTGTGGCTGATAAGCTCACCTCTCGCTTACCCTAACTCTCCAGACCCCCACACATGCTCCCTCAACACAAGGGTAAGTTGGTGAGTATTTTGTTGAAAGTAGTGAGAGGAATGTTGACTATTGGTTTGAGAAGGCACTCGCTGGTCGTAGAAGAAACGCTCCACAAATGTGATACGCCAATTACGCAAACCATATTTGCCCGAAGATGGATGCAACTGCATTGCAGTTGCAGGTCAATGTCTCTGACAAAAGTGGTGGACTAACATTGACCGTCTGAATTGGACAATCCTTAGTACCGTGACACTAAAAATCACTGCATTAGCCAAAGCATCTTTACCCAATATGTTCGCACTGCAGCTCATTTGTGGGGGTAGATGCGGGTTAGTGTCCTGATCACTCTAGGGTGAAGCAAACATTAACTGTCCTAAGGGACAAAATCAGCCTTGGTTTCCAAGATCTGGAGTTATCTCCAAGGACAATTATCCACTGATTCCACTGGGTTGACCACGTTCACATCCCGGCTTAGCCGGCAGAGGATTTTTTGAGCAGAGTGTCAAGGATCTGTTCTTCTCTCTTGTCCCACTCGAGGACCTCCCATGCACTTGTGCAGCCTGATATATCCCAAAAGTGGGTGACATGGATTGGGAGTGCTCTTCCAATTAAGAAAGAAAGGTCAGTATACGTCACATTGGAGCAACACAGTAGGTTTTCATGGATGGTCTGAGATCAATTACGAAGAGAAAGATCCAAGGACAACACCTTGTAATTTTGAGCTGCAGTCAGATCCAAAGAACAACACCTGAGCTGGCAGCCTACATTCTACAAACTTCCACATCACACCAACACAAAGACATTTCAGCCCACTACAGATGTGCAGCAGCCCCATTGAACATGAGTCTGGCTGGACCGAGTTTCGAAGAAGACTGTTAGTAGGCAGAGTGAATGGTTGATGGGTCAGAATTGGCACCATGCATTCTGAAAAATTAAGACTTCGAAAACGCATGAGTCATTAAAGTGACACTAGCAATCTGTTTGGGAAGCTTTAATACCTAGTTTGTAATTATATATAGAACATCGTTGCCAAATGACTTCCTTAATTAGGCATGCATTCCAGGCATGAGAATGCAAAATTTCAAAAAAGAGGAAAACCAAAATGTGAAATTAAGTACTTGCGAGTCAGGTCTGTGTGCACAGGATTTCGCAACAGTAAAAATTAAAATCAACAACTCGCGCACGCTCGAGGAACAATTTGTACACTATGGAGTTGGTGAGCAATGGGCGGACCCCCTAGTAGACCTGGGCGATGTTCAAATTTTTACATTGCGATACATCAGCATTCTAACATTACAATATCGTGATGCTAACCATGCAATTTATATATAGTAAAAGCAAAACCTTGTTCCTATATCACCATATATATAATTATTAAGTTCTTTTTTCTCTAAAAAAAATCGCGGTAGGAAAAAAAATAACAAGTATAGATCTACGTTGTACATTTAAGAAGCACACATGATTTAAAACAAGATTTTGCATATATATCTGTTAGGGTGTGTGTTTTTCAAACACCTCATCTTTTTAAAAATTTCATGGAAAGGGTCTGTCATTGTCATGTGGTCTACCGGTACTAGGAATGTACAATAAAAGTGGAAATTCTGATACACAAAGCATCATGAGTAAAACAAATTTTTTCAACATATATTTTCATGAAATAATGCAATTAAGATTGTTTTGTGATATAATAAAGTAATATATTATCCTATGCTATTAATTTTCTAATTTAAATTTAAATTCATACAAGTACACTCAATTTAAGAATCAGTCAATTTTGGTCGTTTTCGCAGATTTCTCTGTTTTTGTCGATCTTGTTCGACGACCTGCAGAAAATTTTGGTAATGATTTTCACATTTTGCTGACTATGAAATCAGTACTTAGCTTGATCCCTCTTTCTGCAGTCATTGACAACATTCAATGCTTGTAACTTAGTGAATGATGTGGTATAGGATGCAGAACTTGACCATTCTGAAACATCTTCTATTTAAAAATTTGAGTCTAGTTCAAGCAGATAAAATAAAAACCAATAATCTGCTCCAAGTAAATCAGAAAGAATTGTATTTAGAGTGAGATTTTTTGGAAATTTGGGTTTTCCAAAATCCATGCCATATCTACCTTGCAATTTAAAAGCAGTATTCATGGAATTTGGTTTTGAACCTAGCATAACATTAGCGATGGCTTTTTTTTAAAGGGGTATCCCTCTTTATTTTGCGCTGTCATCAAGAAGTTTTATAAGTTTTTAACAAGCTTTTCGTTCACTGATTATTGGGATATTTGCTTTTTCATGAAACAGCTTTGCTTGGGAAAGGACTAGTTTTGCAGACTCCCATTTAGTCCTATTTTCTTGGACACCTTCTTCAATATGATACATCATACACCTCAAAACTTGAAAATTAGTTGGAAGTTTGGAGCCATTTATTTGTGAATCATCACAAGTTATCATCCAAGACCAAAAATATTTGAAGTCAGTCTGGTTTCCATAGGGAAATCAGAATCAAACTAGCAATAAACAAAAGTTGAAAATCAGTTCATAATGAAAACTACAAGTTGAAATAAACAGGAAATGTATTGTTAACAAAGTTAAAGCTGCAGTCACTAGTCTAGTCAGAGTTACCACATGGTTTTGGCAACAACTTTATCTTGGTTGTAATTGATGATGATGCTGATACATAAAATCTAAAATTTCAAAGTTGTCGTGGACCCCCTAAAACTGTTTGAAAGAACAAAGAGAATTGGTATGGTAACTTTTTATGGGATATGGAACATTTGAGATTGGGGACAAACCCTAATATCCGTGTGCATGTGCATGTGTGTCCCCCCCCACACACCATTTATGCTCAAGTAGAGATTCAAAATTAGCTTTTAAAAAAAACTTCAGCATAAATAGAAATAAAGGGGCATTTGATTCCTCTAAGTAATGATGACGGCATATATGACCTAAATTGCCACAGAAATTCGCAACAAAAAAGGATGCAAACGGATTGATTGTTACATCAAGAAACAAGAATGGGTTTTTGGAATTCAACTTCATTGTGCAAAATCATTTTTGTTTAAATTATACTGAATTACAATTTCGCCAAAAAAAATAATTTGGAATCGAAAGTCCTCTTCAGGACTCAAATGACTTTGAGAAATTCCTCATTAATTTGGCGCTGAGCGATAACATCGCGACACCGGAAAACCGTGAGATCGGGAAAAATCGCGATGTGAGCGAGATCTGCGCTAGCTAAGGGATGACTGAATAAGATCGGAAAAAATCGCGATGTCACGATGACCGCGAGACCTGCGCTAGCTAAGGAATGGCTGTGTGAAATCGGGAAAAATCGCGATGTCACGATGCATCGCCATCGTGAAACCGATGTGGTTGTCGTCCTCACACCGGTTTTTCACGATATATCGATACATCGCCCAAGCATACCCACTAGTACATAAAAACGTCACTAGGACATCCGGTTCTTCAAAGCTTGAAATATACTCTCATTGGCTAGAAACACTGATACGTCATATTCTTAAAAACGGCCAAAATAACGTTAGAAAACGCGGAAAATTACTAAAAAGCGGAAAAACATGAAAAAAAATCTAAAAAAGCGGAAGATTCTCATGCCTGATGCATTCTCACCTCTCCTTGTGGTGCTCTAAACGTTTCAGTGATTCGTGAGGAACGGATTGCACGAATTCCTGTGGTTCTAGTGCCATCCGCTGAACACCATTCTGTGATTAAAAGATTATTTCGAAACTCACCATTGGGTGAAAAGAGATCTCTGTCAAAAACTGATATGCAGAGGACATCTTCATGAAGATTCTTGACTAGAAACTGCATCGATGCATTCCACCTGGGGTTCAGAGTGTTTGGAATCACCTTGGTTTTGTGCTCTTGAGAGCCCATACTCACTTCACAGTATGGATTGCTTTGACCTTAAAAAATAAGTGAAAGCATTGCAACACTGAAAATAAACTAACGCTACCACCTGCAAGGGAAATAATTCAAAGAAAACATACCATTGGAGCAGGCCTTTAGGTTGATGCCTTCTACCACAACAACTAGAAGTCGACCCACTCCTTGAATTGCTTGGGATCTTACTGTAATACAAAAATCAATGTCAATTTGGAGGACTGGATTTTCAAAAGAAGAAAAGTACATATTTTTTGCAACTTACATGTCTTTTGGTGACTCAGATTTTTCTTTTCCAACTCACAATAGTTCTTAGCTGCAGATTCGATTTTTTTCATCCACAGCTGCCTAAGAATTGATAATACAAATAAAGATTATAAGTACTGTATTGAAGACTACTGTTCATACCATGTTAATTCAAACAAAATTATTTTCACCACTTCAAGAAGTGGCAAAGAACATTAATGTAAATATGTAATCAATGTCATACTAGCTTAAGATTATGTCGTAGTAGCACATATGTTTATACTTGCACAATACAATTTGATCTTGTTCAATTTTCAGGATTGAATATGAATTCTAAAACATAATATGTGGTTCCACATTTGTGATCTTTAGCATAGATTCTGGCTCTAAGTGTATCATTTTGCGCCAATCTTCTGATTCTAAGTTTATCAAAGAGACAGCAATGACAGCCTTTTCCTAAAGTTTTACCCTTTACATAGATTGACTGACCCAAGGTTGACTACCTTATCACCAGAGCCATACTAAACATAATTCAGAATTATACTTTAACAAAACTAACGCATAACTTCAAATGTTGACTGCTCTAAAAAGAATGAACAGACTTACTTTTCGGTCGCACTCGAAGTTTTGAAATGAATGCGCTCGGCATCGGCATAGCACACAAAGAATGTCGTGTCATCGAGGTTGTTTTCAGAGTCAGTAGACCTCACACTCACACCATTTAAAAACAAAGGCTATAACAATGATACAAAAAATCAATGTTTTAATAAGGAAAGGAAATTAACTTGAATAAAAAATTCTTTGAGCTCAATGCAATGATCTCTCAAAGATTAATTGCATATTTAAACAGGGAATGTCACACAAAATAGTGAAAATCAATTTATTATTTGATAGAACTGCATGCATCATCTAAAAATTCCATGTTTGTGAATTTTGAAGAAGTATAGCCATCCCATGGTAAATCTAGGGCAATGCAAAATTTTCTATAAAAGGTTTTATTTTACTTGTTAGTGCAATAGTCAAACACTCAACATTGGTAAAAATACTTTTTAACTAAACAAAGCTACATTCTGGGGAAATGTTCACCTTTTTGGTTAATAAATTGATCCATTTCTATGGTGCAAGGGTCAAATTTGACCAAGCTGGAGTGACAATGTCAAGTAATGGACACATGCACAAGGGGAGTTTTGCTGATATAGATGAGAGAAGTCGAGTAAAAATGCTGCGAATGGAATAAAAAAAGGAACAGAGTAGAGGGATGAAATTAGAAAGAGATTGCTCGGGCATCCTGGGAGTGAGACTGTGCTGTAAACTACTGGTGATGATGCAATATTCAAAAAGATCTCTGAATTATACAACACAGAATGCATTGGTTATTAAGTAATCAATAGTGAATTCATTACCTGCTTATACATTTTGTACAGTGAGTTCATCGCTTTCTCTGAAGTGAAAACATTTGTTATCTTCCCCAGCTCTTTAAAAGGTTGTGTGAGAAGAAGGAAGTCATTGAAGAGAAAAGCCATCAGCTCTTTGTTGCTTTTAGCCTAAAAGAAACACAGTTGCATGGATATCATGATTCTAGAAAAGGTATTTATCTGGTCAGCAATTTATCTTAGATGCATACTTCCAATTTAAAAGGCCAGTAGAATTACGTTGCGACATTTTATTCAAAGGTGGAAAATATCAGTAAAGCAACTCAACTATTAATTAAAAGTGCAGATTTAAATTAGAAAGCATTGCACCACTTTTTTCGTGCATTTCGACCCTCTCAGCAGTGGTCGTCTTTCAAAGAGGTGTGTAACCATTGGCAAAACTGATCAAGTCTTGATATAAAAGATGGCGTTAAGAGAAAACGGACCACATCTCGACTGCGCCATCTTTAAAAAAAATCATCAATATCTTGACGACAACATACCTCATCATTAGCAAAATGGGTCAGACCTACCTTGATGGATAAGATATCTTGTCAAAATCAATTGGAGGGTTAATCAATTTCCACATTTATATCTTAACTCATTGAGATATTAGGATTTTTGAAATTTGCAATACTTCAGTTAGAAGGTTAACTGAAAATTGTGGAGGGTTTCAATAAGTTTAAACTATCAAAAACACTAAATTTAAATAAAGAACTAAATAGAGTTTATACTATCATACTGTGATCATTTGAATAAAAAATGGCTAAAATATCTACTACTGAGTATTTTTAACAAATGCAAGATATTTGAAATATGTATCGAAATTTTTTGAGCTACGGAAAAAAAAAATTATTTTAAAGACGATATACACATTTACTAAGGAAATACTTACTTTATTGAGAATACCAGCATGCAAAAGCTTTCTGGGACCGAGGCTATTTGTCAGTGAGTTGAATGTTATTTGCTATAGAAAAATAAGCAAAATAACATAAGGTTACAAAATGAAATTGTAAAAATATTAAAACGAAGGAAAAAGGTAATTTTTAATCAAATATTTCTTTTGGTTAACTGAAGCTGAAATGAATTTTTAGGGAATAGGAATGTAATCAATTTTTTGCAGCTGGGCTCTATGGCTTAAAGAGAATTCCTCGCAAGGAACTTACTTATGACTTGTCAAATTGAGCCAGAGTGTTAAATAAGTTATCCCATGGGGCACATTTATCATTATATATTTTCCATCGGCATTAAATTCCAAAAGTCAGTCATACTGTGATAAAAAAAAAATTCAGTGGCAAAATATTTGTTAAAACCAGAACCAAAAACGAAGTTTTTTTTAAATGTCCGTATGAGATGTCAGTTCCCGTTTTAATGTCCTTGATTTTCACCACCAAGAATATACAGAACATAGGAAATGTTTGGCCATGCTACGCCAGACGCAACATGTAATTTCAAGTAATAGACACACACAATGAAAGTTTTAATGACGCAGAAGTGAGAAATACACCCATGGAGGAAAGCACCAGACCCGACAGGAATCGAACCAGCGCAGCCTACAACTGGAAGGTTGCTAACTCAATGGCAATACCCCATTCGCAATGGATACCTACCTTCAGCATTGACCCTTTCTCTTTTGCACATGCCTCTTGTTGAGGCTGACATCCAGTACAGACAATATGAGCAACTGGTTTTTGCGTAGGGTCTATCATTCTCTTCCCATATCCCCCCTTTTGTCTCAAGCTCTAAAACAGCAACATCATGGTTCCCACACCTTTATCCAAAAAAAATTCAAGGACTTTTCAAAACTAAAAAAATATTTTTCAAGGACCTAAAATTTTTTATAACGACCTAAAACAAGGCATACACAACAATTGTCAAATAAAGAGAAAAATGTGAAAATTATAAAAAAAAAAGACAATTTTTTTTAAACTACTGACACTCAAAAAAAGGAAGGTTATCAATTTTTGTTATAATTTGGATTTTTTTTCCTCACAGAACCAGTGGTTTTTTTGTTGTTGTTGCATAGTGGACTTCTCGTCTCAATGCTAACTACCAGGTTACTTGCACACACATCGGTTTAGGTCATGCGATAAAATATCGTACAATAAATTCTTTTGGTGGCACGAAGAAGAGTAGAGGAGCTTGCACACGGTTCAATCTACACGACACAATCTCTATTTTGCTGTCGTCCACTGCCTACAACAGACGGCTGTCATGGTTTATTTTGTTTGAGAAACAAAACAAAAGTTTTGACTAGTATTAGGGCTTTTTTATTCTCCAGTCTAAGTTTCCATCTTTGCGATTGTTAAAGATAGAGTAAACATTTCAAAGGATATGAAAACTGCAGAAAATTTTACAACAGAAGAATATCTTAAAAAATTTATTTTTTAATTGCAACTTTTATATTTTTGCAATGAGAATTTGGCTTAATTTCTTTGGATGCGTGCCAGGTTACCAATGACGTCCTGACTACAAAAGTTAAGGTTTCCTAAGATACGTCATGATGCGGCAGGCATAACAAGGCGGCCGTCTTAACGGAGACCAGAGGTGTCAACTAAGACGTACAGAATACTGTGGAAAATGGATGATCTAGATGTAGTATTATTAGTATATCACATAGTGTGAAAGCGCAAAACACCAGTTTCATTCAGAATGACGCACCTACCGTGGAGGAAAACTAGTCTGGACAAGTTCTAATGCAAGACAAAATTACACAACTATGTACAAGTTTTTAAAAAATCAAGTACTTTCCAGGACTTTTCGCCAAGTTCTGTAATTTTCAAGGACTTTCAAGGGCCCCTAGTTAGAGAAAAAAAATTCAAGGACTTTTAAGGACTTTTCAAGGACCGTGGGAACCCTGAACATAAACAAAAGTCCAATTTTTTTTGGTTCATTAGGTTTAACATTATATGGTTACAAATATGCTTGCTCTAAACCTGTTACAAAATCTCCTAATTCGCCATCAGTTAATTAGTTGTAAAGCTTTCATCTATTCACACCAATCATGTGTCTAGCTTTCAGCTATTTCTAAGCAACAGAAAAAAGGGTTAAGGTCACTCCTCAAAAATCGGTTCACTCCCCAACCAAGAGCATGATGAAGGTAATTTTATTTGTTTTATTTATATTTTCACCAACCTATGTTTTCTTATTAAGTAAAATTAGAGTGTTTGTGTGTGAATTTTAAATACTAGTTGTATTAATTATGTTTTTGTTCTTTCTTCTCTAATTTCTTTTTCAAAGTGGTACAAATATGAAATATGTAATACACCACAGATAAATATTACATTACAACGAGGGTGCCGTGAGAAAATTATAATTCTCTCATAAAATTATAAACTTATCCAAGTGGTGGCACCCTTGAGAAAATTATAATTCTCTCAAGGGTGCCACCACTTGGATAAGTTTGGGAACCCCTGTGTTAGCTCATTCTTATGGTGTGCAATAGAGATTAAAGAGTAGAAATATACATTTTCACACACAGCCATTAAAATGTAAGCAGGAAAGAAGAAAGATCCAATATGAATTAAAACTAAGTGAAAATCCATTTATTATTGCTGTTCTGCAGTTTTATTATCAGAATTTACTATAGTCTGATTACTTCTGTCCTCTATTCTACTTCTCACATTATAGTTTAGGTCTGTCTCTTACACTTACTGATAAATTTGTTAACATAATATAATTCACTCAAGAAAAACTATGTAGGATGTCAACTTGTGTTTTAAAGTTTAACAAATGTTAAGTAAATATTAATTTACCATGTCACAAATTCTGATTGTTTACTTAAAATAAATATTGGTTTACATGTCATGTCACAAACTCAATAACAAATTTATATATATTTATAATAAAAATAGTGTACAGGGCCTGCAGAAATTTAAATAAAAAAAATCTGATTTAGATAAAAATAATCCGATTTAAATAAAAAAATCTGATTAATTGATTAAAAAAATCAAGATGTTTTTTACACCCTGCCCGGCAAGTCTCTAACCAGTATACCAGTTCAAGGTGTCTACTAAATTTCTGTAGGTCCATTTAGGGACTTATTAAAATAAATGTGTGATCTAATTTTACATGATTATGTGGGCCAGTTAGATGCAATTATACTTCAAAATCACACTTTTTTATTGCTTAGTCTAATGTCGAGAAAAGAGGACTCTGGTATCAAATTTCAGCTTTAATGAGCTGTTTTCTAAATAAAATTTGCACCATTTTCATTTTCTTTTCAGTTTGCATACGTTTTTTGTCTAATTGTTCAATTTCATCATTTGCAATTTTCTTTTTTTCATTTGTTTAAATTCAGCTGCAGCCACCTTTTGTTTTCGTCAAAAAAAATTGTGATACATTTTTTGGACATGTTTTATGATTTTGCGACCAGTTTTCTCTTTTCGGGACTTGTAGACACCTTGCAGTTAGACAGATTGTCAATAAATATGAGAACACAGTCCTCGCATATAACTCACTTCGGGCAAACCGTCACAGAGAACATGATTCTGGATCCACTCCAGGCGATCGGAATTTTCTCTCTCCCTCACGCCCTCATTGACTTGGTTGCACAACTGCTGAGCTAAACTCAGGGCTTCTTTCAGTTGGGAGAAATCAGGATGATCCTCACTTGTGTATTCTTGTATCTGACACAGAAACAAATACATTTATTGATAAAAATAAATCATGATAAAAATCAACACTTTTAGACCCATCACACAAATAAATTGCAAGTTTGGAATTGAAACTTACCAATCAACCCAATGCTAAAAAAGTTTGAATAAAAAAATTTTACGGACAAAGATTTATTACTTATATGGATGAATTTCGACCCTTTTCATTTCGTGGCATGGAAACCCATTACTAAAATTCTGCAGTATACCTAAATATATATAATACTACTTGTTGATCTAACAAAATATAGGTATAATTTTGAACAAATTTCTTAAAATGTGAGGCAGAATTAATTTTTTTGTCGTTTTTCAACAAAGGAAATTTGATGAAATCAGATATACTGCATTAAATTTATTTTTCTCCTTACAATAACTACTTTTACTATTTCTTTAGAAGTACACCTATACCTCGCTATACAGCTGCTCTTCATATTGTGCCACTTTTTCGATTTATTGTCCATAATGGTTTGTTATACGCCCCCCCCAAAAATGCTATATATACTGTTAGCGACCTTCTGTTTAGTTTCAGCTTCTCTCTTTAGGCAGCACTCCTACATTTTGCCTCACAAAACTATGAGGAATGTTTGGCACAACATTGTCATAATTTTACTGCGTTGTCACTTAAGTGTAGTTAGATGCGTTTATTCTTGCTTGTTTCCTGGTTGGGTTTTGTTTCTGTTTGTATTAATTGGTGAATTGTAAACATATTTGGTAAGTATGAATTAGAAAGACTGTATTTTCGTTACATATATTATATTTAATTAATTCATTAATTCTTTTAAATATAATGGAAAAAATGCCACTGACATACATTGAATTTGGAGATTCATACTGATAAAAAAAAAAAGAAGCCGAAAATCTGTTACGTTAGAGTTTTTTTACTATATGTATACATACGTATGTGCATATGATTTCTTTTGTGTTTTAATTTATATGTTAATTTTTAAATTTATGTTTATTATTACATTGTTTTGTACTTCTATTTTTATAGGAAATAAAAAGAATAAAATGCTTTATGAACTAAAAACTATATTATTTTATAAAAAATTGGAACATATCCAATTGAATTTGTATGGGTTTGTATCAAAGTAATTGATTCGTTATACGGCTTTTCCCTCTACGGCCAGCTTTTCCGGAATGTATCTAGGCAGTGAAGTGAGGTATGGGTGTATGCTATTTGAAAACAAAACTATTTAAAAAAACTAGTAACACATTTTGCATTTTTCAGCTATGTTTGACATCTCACCTTTTGTATCATCAAAGGATATTTTGTGATCCTTTGCATTGGTTTGAGAAGAAAGCTACTCAGTGGCATTCCTTTAGTACGAGGATCAGTTGAACATTGCTGAAAAATAATTCATATTTTAATTATTGTTATAATTAATGTAAATTTAGATTTCCATTAAAACTTTAAAAAAAAATTATAATGTAACTTGAAACAGAATACATGTTAAGGCGATCACTTCATTTAAGTGTTTGTTGTTGTAACATTTTCAGAAAGAAAATATGTTTTAAAATCAAGTACAAGTGCCGTAGATTATTTTACAAATTATTAGATGTTTAAATATACACTACTGCTAGTGAAAATTGTAACACCATGAAAGAATCATCACAAATAAATTTATTCCACATATCTTTACTATTATAAAAGGAAGTGTTTGTTAAGGGCCGCAAAATCCTGACCATTTTATGGCACTTACAGCTATGAGATATGGCACACAGGTAGTCCAAATTATTTGCAACTTTTGGGTTGCAGCAAATTTTAAAATTCAACCTAGAAGATTTTAAAATTAATTCAATAGTTTTATTCTCCATCGTTTCTTCAAACGTGGATAACTCTTTCTACGTGTGTGACCTTGCAGTCAGGGTTTGGAAACATGGCAAGTTTTTTTCATCCTCAGAACGCGGAGAAAAAAATGATTTTTTTCATTTCCGCTTTGATTTTGCGTGGACAAATAAATTTCCAACCAGACGATAAATCTTTTAACTGAAGTCAGTTCTTATTTCTATCTCCTAGACTGTTAAAGATAGAGTAAAAATTTCAACGGATCTGAAATCTGCGGAAAATTTTACACCAGATTAATACCTTACACAACAGGCACGGGCAACGCAGTGGCTAGTTACTTATAATGGTTCAAATAAACAATCCAATTTAAAGGCCAATGAAACAAAAAATGCTGAAAATCAATCTTGTGCAGCCACTATGGCCAGCGATGAGAACTTGTACACTCCATGGCCTAGAATCATACAGATTCTGAATGTCATGCCAGATGGAATCTATCTGATGCCAAAGTTTAGCTGTACTCTCTGCCCGACAAGCGAGTCTCCGACCGATGTAATCCCAGATTCGTTCAATCAACGACATATCCAGGGATCGTATAGGACATGGAAGAAGTGGAACCTGCTGTGTACTGAAGAAGGTTTGTACATTCTGAGCAACATGTGGACGGGCATTGTCTTGTTGAAATACAGCTCAGGGAATGCGTTGCAGGAGGGGTAGCAACTCGGGCTCCACAATGTTCTCTGATGTAGCACCCTCTGTTCAGAGTCCCCACAATTTGTAGTAAGCGGGATGATATGCAATAGAACCCCCGACTATAATGCCAGGTGTTCGTTCCAGTATGGCACTCAATAAGACGCTTCGGGAGAAGGCATTCACCTCTGTAGCATCTGACGACTACACATCCATCGTTGTATTATAGTACAGATTGTACCGGGACTCATCTGAGAAAACTTGTTGCCAATTGGCTGTGTTGCTGAGCCCAGTGGTTCAGCGTTGGTGGTTCAGGAAAGTTATCCTTGCCCATAGTCCATGGTGCAGCAGATGACGATGAACCATGGTTGCAGACTATGGCACATCTCTAGACGTGCTCCAATGTTGTGTCAACACAGTAAAGTCCATCACCGCCATGCGGATGAGTTGTCTCTCACCCCGGGGGGACGTCATAAAATGTGGTCCACTGCGGGGGTTTCGACTTCTCCGGTTTTACATGCTCCATCTCTTCCACACACGCATCACTGTTGTGGCTTTAGTATTTACAGCAGTTAAACGACGACACACACATTTCAATGCACCTTTACAGTGCTTTTTATACACTACTCACTTGGAAGTTTACAGGGTGTTTCTCAGTTCACACATGCGTGATCGCTTTGTAATTCTAATAATTTGCATATCCTAGCCTGTTTAGCACTTCCTGCAAGTTTTGTTTAATGTGTACGATTCCTTCATGGTGTTGCAAATTTCGCAAACAGTAGTGTATGAAATGCAACTCTCAATAGAAGCCTATCAAGAAACTTGCAATATGAAAAAAATTTTCCAGTCAAGTAAAAAATAATTTCATTTTTGTAGGAGGAATACATACTGAAATATACATTCAAAACAGCAACATTAATTATCAGTAATAGGAAGCACAACAGAAAAAAAAAATGTTATGATTTTTACAACATTTGTAATTTAATTCAGGCACATTTCTTTTAAAGTTTTTATTTCATCAAAATAATCAACAAAGGCTTAGTGCAAAAATTATGTAATGTAATTTCAATAACAGATACATTTTTAAGAAACACTTTTTATTTTTCACTTATTAAGGAGAGAAAACAATGTTTTTGTTAGAAGTTTAATCGTAGAGCTTGAATGCAAAACCTAAATTTCATATCTTTGTATTAAAAGTATGTCCCTTCGATAAATAGTTGACTTAGTTCAGGGGAACTCCAAAGAGTGCGAGCATCGTGACGAATAGTCGATTGTACTAACCGAATATAAAAATAGTTATAAAGTAATGAATTGAATCAACTAATAGTTACAAAGCAATCAATTACATGTATTCTGAATCAACCTCTTATTGCTGAAATTTAATGCACTAGCCTTCTAACACGTTTTTTAATAAATCAGAAGCTCTTCCTACTGATATTTAAAACATAATTAGAGAAAACTGTTTACTAAACTAATTTAGAGATCATCTGTATTAGCACTTAGTCTACAGCAAGTCAATAAATAGGCAATTTTCTGCCATTGCTTATTGACAGACATTTTATTAAATCCGGTTTTAACTGGTAGTATTTCAAATTAGTCGGCCTTTCAATGTATCCACTGGATTCCCAAATGTAAGATAGTAATGAAAGAGCCCACATCATGTTGCTAAAAACAATCGTATTCCCTCAAATACAAATATTGACGACCAGCTACAGGCTCAAGTCTAACAAGGCTGGTCCTTTGTTTATGAATTCTCCAATTCCCACTGACTATCCAATTGTGTCTTAAATTCGTACACTCCCTTTGAATTAACTATATTTTCTGGCAACGCGTTCCAACTGTCTATTACCCTATTAAAGTAGTAGTTTTTCCTTAAATCCCGATTAAAATGTGTCTTATTCAATTTATACCCATGACCCCTTGTTCTGTTATCCCTATTGAAATTTAAGCCCTCTGTGTTCCCTTGTTTTACAAACTTGAAAAGCTGAATCAAATCCCCCCTCCTTCTTCTTCTTTCCAGTGTATACATGTTTAGCTTACTTAAACGTTCATTATAATCGAAATTTGCAAGCCCCTTTATTATTTTTGTAGCTCTGTGCTGAACCCTTTCAATTGATTCTATGTCCTTTCTCATATATGGAGCCCAGAATTGTACAGCATATTCTAGATGTGGTCTTACTAAACCCTTATATAACGGCAAGATTATATTCTTATCCCTTGAAGTTATAGTCTTTTTAATATACCCCAGTAACCTATTAGCCTTTTTACCCGCAGCTGAACATTGATGACCCATTTTAAAATCCCTGTGAATTATCACCCCAAGATCCTTGACTGTTTCTCCCTCCTTTACCTTTACTCCCTGCAGCCTGTACTCGGCTCCACTGTTCCTGTAACCCATATGCAGAACTTGACATTTCCCTACATTAAATGACATACCCCATTTTACAGCCCTTTCGGATATCTTATCAAAATCCCCTTGTAAATTTTCTATCTGTAACTTGGTGGTATCCACTGTCCCCCATATTTTTAAGTCATCTGCAAATATACTGATTCTATTCTTGATCCCCTGACCTATATCATCTATGAAAATTATAAATAAAATTGGTCCCAAAACTGATCCCTGAGGCACCCCACTTATAACTTCTGTCCACTGTGAATAATTTCCTTTTACCTGCACTCTCTGCTTTCTACCCAATAACCAATTCTTTATCCATATTAATGTTTTTCCCTGAATCCCCAGCCTTTCCAATTTAAACAGTAATGCCTCATGAGGTACTTTATCAAAAGCCTTTTGAAAATCTATGTACATGATATCCACACTGCTCTTATTATCCAGCTCCTCAGTAATTTTTTCGTAGAACTTCAAAAGGTTTGTAGAGCAGGATCTGCCATTCCTAAACCCATACTGATTCTCTGATAACAGTCCCCCCTCCTCCAAGTATAACATTATATGCTTTTTTAACAAGGTACAAACTACTTTCATTTTCAAAACCAGTGATAACTGCAATTTTATACTTACCTTGGTAACTTGTTTAAACCTTGGACAGTTATCAGATTTATTTTGGATCAATGCAGCAGCATTCAATTGACAGCTGCAAAACCGTATATAAGGTGTAAAATGAGGAAGCTAGAATAGAAAACAAAGAATTACAATTTTTCTCTAATAGGACGAAGCATGTATCTATAGTAGCACATGTAGCAAAAACTTTGTGTAATCGCTCCTTACATACTGCTCTGGAAAGAATAGCAAGACATAAAGATAAATTTTTATGAGAAGAAAACTAAATATCTAAATTTTAATTATGATGGCTGGAATTTATTATTGACTGAAGCAATCTGAGCTTAAGACCTTCATTAATATAAAAAAAATCGTTTTACTAGAAGGCAGAAACAGACAATGACTTTAATTTGTACAGCTTTTTGTACTCAGTGCAATTTGTGTTAACATTTTCTTTGATCATTCACAAATTTTTTTCCAAAACATAGACATACAAGACCATTGTTTTCCAAAGTGGACGCTGAAGGAATCTCAGAGGCAATGTAGGAACCGAGGGAAAAAAGGGGTATTGAGGAGCAAGAGTCTCTACTATTATAAAAGGAAGTGTTTTTTTTTTTTCGCTGACACAAAATCCTGACGTTTCTGTGCCACTTACAGCAATGAGATTTGGCACACAGGTAGTCCGAATATTTTGCAATTTTTGGGTCGTGGCGAATTTTAAAATCTAATCTAGATTATTTTAAAATGAATTTAAGTTTTATTCTCCATCGTTTTTTTTAACGCCTTTCTTCCGGAGAGAGAAGAAACACCAGAAACTAGACTTTTGTACCCACGTGACCTTGCCATCAGGCTTTGGAATGATGCAAAGTTTTTTTCATTGCAGTAGATTCTAAATTTACTTTTTAAGTTTTCATTTTTCGCAAATTAATGATTTTCTAACAGAGAATAAAAACAAAGTCTCAACTATAGTTATGTAGTCCTTTTTCCTATCTCCAAGACCGTTAAATATAGAGTAAACGTTTCAGAACATTTGAAATCTGCGAAAAATTTCACTTTAGATCGATACCTAAAAAAATAATTTTCTTTAAATAAATAATTTTTAAATTGAATATATTTTTTACATTTTTGCAAGAGATTGTGACGTCACGTGAAACGTAGTCAGCAAACCAACACCATGTGCAACGCCGGGCTAGCCACGCTGTGGCTAGTCTTTTATAAAACCTTAGGGTTTCGCATAACCGATAACTAATACAGACATAATAGAGATTCTGAATACCTCTCACTAACATTTGGATTCTTTGAAACCCCTATGTACAGCCGTCAAAAACAAAAACGACTCACCCAATCGCAATTGCATAATTCACATCGCAGAACAAAACGGAAGATAGCAGTCGATGGGAAGGAATGTTTTCTACAAATATCAATATTTAAATTTTACACCAGATTAATTACTTACATCACGGCGTTGTCCATGGTGTTGGTTTGCGAAGCACGGGCAACACTGGGCTAGCCACGCAGTGGCTAGTAAACAATAAGATTCTGAAAAATGTATCCCCTAAAAATGCTTTATGCAAACGCTTACCCACTTGAATAGATGCACTCACAATAGTGATGTATTGTCTAAAACTATACATTGTAAAATACATGTTACAACTGAACAGTCCAAAAACAAGATTACAGGTGATAACAAGCGAGGGTTAGAATCTAAATATTTGTGAGCACTTCAGATTTAAATTTTGATTGTATTTGTCTCATGCTGTTTAGTTGAATGTGGATGTGTACAAATCTTTGAACTACAAATAACTTGAGTCAACGATGACGCTGAAAAATAGAGATGATAACATTGCCTACTATAGATAAATTGATAGCACAACACAACACTCATCCTTCTCATTAGTGATTACTTTAAATTTTTTTAATTATAATGACAAATCTAGTGTTTATTTGCATATTTCTGTTACTTTATTTTAATAAATAGCTTTTGATTTGTTTCATTTCCAAACTGGCTTCTTGGAATTCTAAAATTACAATCACATAAATATTTTGTGAAATACAAAAAGTGTAGGCACTGCTACACTTGCAATCTATGATAAGATAGTTTTCCCCAGTGGGGTGCTGAAGAAAACTGTCTTTTAAAAAGGGTAACTGAGCCCAGATAGCTCAAGAATCTATGTTTATTCAAGGCAATACTTATTTAAGAAGACCATTGAAGTCTGATATGGATTTGGTCCTTACCGGAAAAAGGTATTTTACTAGTATAGATAACTGAAACAAGTATAAGCTTTAACAAATATCTATTCAATTAGTGATAAAGAGCACAAATGCGACACATTTCTACATGAATTATAATGGAAAATAGTCTATAGTACATTTCCATGGTAACACACAGGTACAGACTTTGTGCCGCAAACAGTTCTCATAGTAGATAAAGAATATTCTCTAAAACAACACTAATTCTAATCTGCATAAATTAAACGACGATCAATAAAAATCCAGCTGAAAGGGATAGTGACATTGGTGCATTATATGAAGGGGTTTTGCAAATGGACATGTGATACTTTTCAGCATTGAAGATTAGAGCATCAAACAATGACTTCTGTGAACTCTTAGTACAAATGTGATTATCACTGGGAGTGATGTTTGCATACATATTAAAATTATCAAAGAACTTACATTTTCACACAACAAATCTCCAATTTTCTGAATGACTTTGCTTGGACTCATTCTTCTTCTTACTCTCATCGCTCTAAAAATGCATACAAGTAATAAGACGTCTTGTTGTTGATGTTGAAGTATTTGAAAGTAAGGACTTCCACAGGACAAAAATAAATGCAAATTATATAGAACTAAAAATATTTAAACATACCCCAAAGGAAATTTATTAAAAATAAACCTCAGCAGTAAGTAGCTTTCAATAATATACTGCTGTTTGTAAAAACTGCAACACCGTGAAGGAGTGATCAGAATTAAATGAAATTTAATACACAAACGGCTTGTATTAGTACAAATAAACGAATAAATTTTCAAAGCAAAAAAACAATTTTAGGTGTCCGAAATCAGTATTTGGTGTAGCCACCACACACTTCAATACGTGCTGCTATACAATTTGGCATGGAGTGAAACAGATGTTGAATGTCTGCTTGTGGAAGATAATTCAATATTGTTTGTATGCGCACCCAAAGTTCATCTTTTGCAGCTGTAGGACGTGGATCACGAGCAAGACGCCAACCAACCAAATCCCACACACGCTCAATAGGCTACATATCCGTCGAATAAGCAGGCCAAGGAAGAAGTTGCATGTGTTGGGCTGAAAAGAAGTCTCGAACATTCCTTGCAACATGTGGGCGTGCATTATCCTGTTGAAAGATAGCTCCAGGGATGCCTTGAAGGAAGGGAACGACTTCGGGCTCTAGCACTTTACGGACGTACCTGTTGCTATTCAGATTACCCTCAATTCGTAGCAGCTGAGATCGTCCATGATACGAAATCGCACTCCTGACCATAACTCCGGGTGTTCGGCCACTATGACGTTCGATAACGCACTCTGGAAGGCAGAGTTCACCGGCATAGCGTCTAACACAAATGCGGCCATCATGGTTCCACAAATTAAAGCGGGATTCGTCATAAAAGACAACTTGTTGCCAATCAGCCCGTCAGGCTCTGTGCTCATGAGCCCATTGCAGACGTAGCCGTCGATGGTTTGGCGCGAGGGGGATCCTGTACAAAGGAATCCCAGCACGCAGTCCACGATGCAGCAGGCATCGGCGAATTGACGAAGCCGACATACGTACACCTATAGCAGTAGACCAAAGTGCTGCCAACTACCTGGAGGAAGCTGTGCAGTCATTCACTGCCATGTGGGCCAGGTGTCTATCATCGTGCGCTGACATCATCTTCCGTCGCCCACTCCCAGTTTTTCAAGTTGTCCGGTGCTCGTCGGTCCACTGCTTCCGAACTTGCACCACTGTGGAACTGTTCCGCTGCACACGAACTGCTATTGCACGATAGGAAAATCCTCCTTCACGAAGGTCGATGATTCTCCCCCCTTCAAACTCTGTAAGTTGTTGAAATTTCCACCTATTTCGTCGTGGAGACATACTTAGGTCTCACTAAATGTTCGCCATTAAAAAAAAACAAAAAAAACAAGGCAGTATTTTCAACGTCCCGCTACAGCCCTCTATTTATATGCTTTTAGCATCAGTTCAGAGGGCGCTGCTCACACCATGCATGCGTGGTGGCTCTGAAACTTTACTACTTTGCATAACATCCTATAATTGACATTTGCTGCAAATTTAATTTCATTCGGATGATTCCTTCATGGTGTTGCATTTTTTACAAACAGCAGTGTATTTATTTAAAAAATCTAAATTTTTTTTTGCATTGGTTACTAAAAAAGCCTTTATTGAAAGCAAATATATGCACAATGTTGGTAGATAATTTCAGTAACATTCAGGTAACAGTGACATCTAAAGAAACATTACAATTTCAAATAGCAAAATATAATTTAGTACTAAAGCATTTGGCAGTGTAAAACTTATTACAATTGTTAGATCTAAATGAACATGAAACAAAATACCTTAAGAGTTTGGTATTACACACAATGAGTTCCTTCCAGTTGACAAATATTGAGCGCAGTTCTTCTTTGGTTAACACAGATGATTCTCGAAGAGGTTTTTGAAAAGCCTGGAAATAAAAAATATTTTTGCTTTTACAAACCGCATGGTAGTTATTGTAGCACATTCACGTTGTTAGAAGCACTTTTAAACGGCGGGAATACTTAATGGCTTTTAAATAAAATGCAAGATACCCTGAAGTGTTCCAAAGTTACACAGACAGATACTTACATCAAGTACAATAGACATGTCTTCAACATACGATTCTTCTGTTGAAATCAGTTCATGGATATGGTGTTGTCTTTTTGTCTCTTTAGGCGAAAGGGAGTTCAAGGCAGAAGTTTCGGGAAAATTTTCCACACCTTTAAATGCAAACATAACAAATATTTAATTTCATACTGTCAGCATTCATGATAGTATTATAGTCATAAGCACCAACTTCAGTGAAGCAAAGAGAAGCTACACATAAAGTTTACTACCAAACCACAAGACAACAGTTAAGTTTGCTTTTGTGTATGGTTATCAGGATGTTGTCAAGAGAACAGGTTTAGGGCTGGATGGTCTTCGCAGGTCTACCTAACCTGAAAACTTTTCCAGTCACTAAATTTGGGTGGCCTACATAGGAATAGGGCTTGTTCACTTTGAGTGAGGTGACTGGTGGATGTCTTAGTTTAATTTTTGCAAATGTTGAATGTTGGCAATGAAAAATATTACAAGTCTGTTAGTAGTAACAGTAACAGAATTGATACCAAGCAAAATCTAATAAACGTATATACAGTTGGTCATCGAGGGCACCAATGGGACAAACTTAAATATATTTATTCAAGCATTCTGCATGTAAAATAGTATAGGCTCATTTCTGTGGCAAAAGTTGCACTTTGTGGCAGGATCAGTTTTCTTGGTAATCAGACAGTACAACTTGTCCCACAGGAGAGAATCGTGAGGTTTCAACATGATCTAATGTGCTACGTATTGTAATGTCTGGTACATACATCAAATATATTTAATAATAAAATTTGTAAAGCATAAACAATAATTATGTTACAGCTTGCTAATGGGATGGTTGATACTGAGTTTTACTAACTAATTTAGATATGTTAGGTTCAATACTGCTAGTAGGAACTCTTAAGATTGATTCTAAATGTTTGTCAGTCAATTTGCTTCTTAACTTAAATCCTCTTGGAAGTTAAGAGTCAAAATTAGTTTGCGGGCCGCAAATTGATGATTCGGGGGCCGCATGTGGCCCGCAGGTTGTGCACCTCTAACTTAAAGCTAAATATTCGTATAGTTGAATATTCTTATAGCATAAAAAGTTGACATTTTTCTTTTTTTGTAGCTGAAATAACACCTAGTATCCTGCCAAGATCATAAGAATCAAAAGCCTTCCTCCCAGTTTTCACAATTATCACTTAGTTTAAAAATTGATGAAGTTTTTAAACGCTTTTTCATTGAGTAAAACATTAACCTATGCATAAAATAATCACTGTAATAACAGTGATCGTTACTGGTTAAGTACATGAAATTATGCATATATTTAGCAATAAACTAAAGAGGAATCAATTCCTGTCACTGTCCCTCAGTCTTAACCAAAATTGGGTTTGTATTTTTGGTTGAAACAATGTTAACGAGTTTTATCGAGTGATTAGATATAGGGTCTCAGCAAGGAGGGAAAATTCTTGTTAGATAATTAGTTATGGTGCAATGGCTTCATGCATGTTCTTCACTTGTTTTGACTTTGAATCACCAATTGTATGGTTATGGAAACTTCCATAGCTGGTCAACATCAAAACAAAATTAAACAAAGTATGGCAGTTGCTTTAGAATAAATATTATTTCCAAAAGTAAAATAAATGCACTATATCTCATGACAAAATTTTGGATCCTGACTGAAAACTTTTTAAAGATTTTGTAGATTACAAGGAATTTGGGTCATAAAACTCTGCTTATGCATGATAAAATCAATCGGGATTGAAAATTCATTTACAAGAGTGAAAACCAGCAGATATTTCACTGATACATTCAAGACTTTTCAAAGGAATCAGGAATATTATCCTTTGTGCCCCATGAACAATAATTTTGTGAATTGCGAGTTCATTTAGGAGTATTTAAAATTATAGTTTCCCATTCTTAAAAAAAGTAGTACAAATTTAAGTTTAATTTCTAAAAGTAGTAATCCCATTAATTTTTTATTTACAAAATTCCACTCGCCTCTAAAATCTACTTCTAGAATCTTGTGTTGGCAAAATCTTTCTGAATACCTTGAATGTTATTTTATAAACACATGTATAAATGTAAAATTTATTACAGAATAAAAGTCCGTCTTCTGTAACTCCATGCTTCAAAGCTTTTCATGAAACAGAAGCTTAGTCAGAGGAAAGGGCTATAGGGCCCTCATGAAAATGTTTATAAAATACCTTAAAAAATAAAATACTATATAAATGGTGCTAGTTTATTCTTAAAATAAATGTATTACTTATTACAATATTCCTTCCTATTTCATAGCAAATTATATAAATTACAAAGAATGACCAACTTAAGTAATATTGTGTAGTATTTTCACATAGCTCCTTACTGTAGCAACCTCCAAAAGTTGTACCAAGTAAAGAGAGAATTTCCAGAAACAATCTTGAATATTTCATTAATGCTATTAAATGTTAATATATTATGTAAACATTTGCAGAACTAGAGACAATTGTGTGTCCAAAAATAAAACAAGACAGTTAAAAATATTTTTTAACTTTGGGACTACCGCAAAATAAAATTTGGGCTACATACTGCATTGAATTGTACTGAAACACTTCAAACAAAAAACAATCTCCACATCATAGTACAACTACTGTAACAAAAACAAAGTGCTTTGATTAATTTCTTTCAACAACAAATATACTAGCATTTTGGCCCCTATTCATTCATTAAAGACTAATTTTCCATTTCATACATCTTATTCATTCACTTATCTAAAATAAATGCATGGCTTTCAATTTAAATTGATTTCTATTGTGGGTATACACTAAAGTAGTTTTAAAAATCTGTCAGATAATTCACTCATTTAGCCAATAAAAAGCCATGTTCCTCGAGTGTTATTGGGTACATATTGTGAATTGGCAGATTTCGTGGTTTTTAAAATGAAAATTCAGCAGTTTTAAGTGCTTGTTCTGGGACAGCACACATAGCTTCCCTCTAAATATGGGAGTTAAATAATGTCTAATCCAGTTATTTATATTAGAAAAAAGGTGATTTACAATTTTTTCTTGGCAAAAAAATTAGATGGAATTAATATACAAGAGAATAAAAAAGCACCTAATTCATGACATGGTTCCCACACCTTTATTTTAAAAAAATTCAAAAACTTTTAAGGACTTTTCAAAACCCAAAAAATATTTTTCAAGGACCTAAAATTTCTTATTACGACCTAAAACAAAGGATACGCAAAAGTTGTTAGTTAAAAAGAAAATTATATATAAAAAAAAAAAGACAATTTTTTTAAACTACTGATAGTCAAAAAAAGAAAGGTTATCATCAATTTTGGTTATAATTTAGATTTTCTTTCTCACAGAACCTGTAATTTTGTTGTTGCAAAGTGGGCTTCTCGTCTCAATGGTAACTATCAGACTACTTGCGCAAATATCGATTTTGGTCGAGCGATAAAATGTTGTATGATTAATTCCTTTGGTGGCACGAAGAGAATGGGAGCTTGCATCCCGTGTCCTTGCACAATCTCCACTTTGCTGTTGTTTACTGCCACTACAACAGACGGCTGTCTTGGTTTAGTTTGTTTGAGAAATAAAACAAATCAAAAGTTTTCACTGGTGATAGGGCTTTTTTTATTCTCTTGTCTAAGTTTCTATCTTTGCGATCATTAAAGACGGAGTGACAATTTCAACAGAATTGAAATATGCAGAAAATTTTACACCTAAATGTTTTTTTTTTAATGTAACTTTTATATTTTTGCAATAAGAATTTTGTTTCATTTCTTTGGACGCGTGCCAGGTTTCCAATGACACCCTGACTGCTAAAGCTACAGTTTCCAAAGAAAGCAGTGCTGTTATCTAGCAGCCGTGATCCGTCATGATGCGGCGGGCATAACAAGGCGGCCGTCTAAACGGAGACCAAAGGTGTCAACTTAGACGGACAGAATATGGTGGAGAATAGAATGGACGATCGAGACGTAACATTATTAGTATATCATGTGGTGTCAAAACGCAAAACACCAGTTTCATTCAGAATGACACTAAAATGGCGCACCCGCACCATTTGAGCTAGTACGTCTGGACAAAGGAGGAAACTAGTCTGGACAATTCAAACGCAAGATGAAATTACGTTAAAAAAAATCAAGTACTTTCAAGGACTTTTCACCAAGTTCCGTAATTTTCAAAAACTCTCAAGAGCCCCTAGTTCGGAAAATAAAATTCAAGGACTTTTCAAGGACCGTGGGAACCCTGCATGAGAATGATTGGTTGGCTTTTAATGGCACAAGGGACATACAATGTCAAGTAATAGACATGCACAAACAATGAAAATTTTACTGACACAAAAGAGAAATTGAACCTGCACTGCCCATACTTTGCAGTGGACAAATTCAGAGGCCCCTTGTGATAGGCGTGCCCAAAATAAAACTTTATTCCAATTCACACCAGAAAAAGTAAATAGACTCTAATGCTGCTATATCCTTTGTTGAAGTTCATGTTTGCATAACTGATTTAGGAATACTTTAAAAGCAAAATGCTGTTGAATTAGGCGATTTCCCCCCTTTGGAAATAGAAAACCAGGAGAAAATATTTTTCGGAAAACCCCAGGTAATCTGGATAAGTTTCTAGGTGTGCAAGTGGTTCATTTAAAGCCCAAGTTGAATTTTACTTAAAATGGAAGCACTTTTAAGAATTTAACATAAAATAAGCGCTTTCAAGCCAAGCCCTTAACTAAAAATAAGCATTTTCCTGTGCCTTACTTTTTAAATAAAAAATAAGCACTTCATGAAGTATACAAACTGTCGTTATATATTCCCCCTTTTAATACAATTACATCTGAACTATCACCTGTTCCTTTGAAAGAAAATCTTCAATTTACCTGACAACCAAATTAAATAACAAGCTCCTACTCTCTCTCTCTCTGTGATAAATTAAAAATAAAAGCTTTGAAAACTAACCTTCAAAATCATTGAACAAGTAGTGCGAGATTGGTGATATGAGGAATGAAATTGTACCTTATGCAAATTAATATATTTATACCATTGAAGAAGTCTTCCTATTCATTGCAAGTATATTCATGTTGCTTAATTTTCACCTAATACTTTCCAACATTGGTGGTTAGAATGAAGTCACTTTTTAAACCAGGCTATAGTTGGCATGAGTCACATGGTTTACTCTAAATGTTATATGCGGTAACAGGTTGAACTTCAACTAATTATCCAATTGCCACATATAACGCAGATTGTGGCTAAGTTTATTGTTTGGCTTTGAAATTGCCAGTAATGACGACCCATTGTTGATACCGATCACTTAAGGCCGAATTTACATACAGCTGCACTTTCCCATGATGAGCTCACTACCTTTCCACCAGTGGACTATCTAATTTCTGACTGCAAACACTACACATGCTGTCATGTAGTTTGTCATCTATAAATGTGCATTTAGTGCCAACGAGTATTTTAAGGAAAAATGTTCAATGGTTTTAACATTTGTTTTTAATAACTTCAAAAATAATTAATTTCTCAAAATTTAAGATATGACTAAACTTTAATCTGAATTATTTTTTTTATTATTCAAAACGAAAACTTCCTGCTTTAAAAATACTAACTAGTTTTATAAACTATTAAAATAAAATACAATTAAACTGTCTTTTACCAACTGCAAATTTACTTGAATGGAATTAAAACAAAGAGCCATTTGTGAAATAAAGGACTCTTAATACAGTAGTTATCAAAATATGTTGTTTCCAAGCTAGTGTTTCGAAGGTTTAAAATATATTCAGATATTACAATTGAGTTTTTTCTGAATTATTCGTTCATATTGAATTGATCACTACTTACACAACCATTCAGTTACACATGTTAGTTAAATCTTCATGTTAATATGTGAAAGATCACCCAAATGAGTAATACAATAACAAAAATGAAATAGAATAAGCTATGATAATGATTTTATTTGCTAAGCATCAATAGTACTTTGCCTCGTTTTCATAGTCTACATCAACATGACATCCATCATGTTATTACTGACTACAGTTACACAGTAGTATGCTCACTTTTATGCTATTTAAAATAAAACTTAAATGCACAAAGTTGACTTTTACTCAAACGGATGCTCGGAAATAATTCATTTTGCAATTTTTAACAACAAGGGTTTAGTATCTACTCGTCTCGGGCTCCATCAATCTCAAACACTTTTAAACATTTCGGAAGTGTAATGGTTACAATTCCAATAAATAGCAAATTTTTGATATAAAACAAATTTCACAACAACTAACATTGATTCTTTAAAATTTCACACACAATATAGCTCAAAACTTTGGTGATTAGTGAAAGCAACATTTTATATCCTTTTCTTCAGCATGAACACACAAAAGCTACAATTATACATGGCTAGATTAATCTAATTTGACCAAACGGGATATAAATGATTAAAAATGATTTCTTTTGGCAAATATAAAAAAAGTTTGGGGATGAGGGGAAAGCAGAGAAATGAGATGTGTTTGGTTATCTAATCTTTGAATTATACATAAACACCTCCCTGGATAATTATAATGATTTCTGATTAATCAATGCCATGGATAACAGAAGTTCTGTGATTAATAAATATATACAAAGTATGAATAAACTTTCACAGTAATATTTATAATGAACACATCCCCATGTCATTAAAACTCCTCAAACCCTACAATGACATTTTTGAAGATGTAAGCATCAATTCATTAAGCAGTTTTAATAGATTTTTATTTTATGACATTTTTATTTCTATATAACCATTTTCAAATTTAGATACACTTTTCATCTTTGATATATCAAAATCATAAAAAGGCAATTCTGGAGTATATTGTAAAAAATACTTTTTGAATATAAAAAGCATTGTAACAAAGAAGTTTTAAAACTGTCAAGGTTTGAGAAGAAATTAAAGGCACGAAAGTGGAAGAAACATCCAGAAAGTTTTGGTAACAGAACACTAAATGATTCTGGACCCACTACCAGGTTTCTGGAAGAACAGAAAAAACAACTGCAAAAGATCGAAAAAACAAACAAAGCCAGAGTAAGGACCGAAGAAAAGAAATGTAAAGTGAGATTTTAAAATACATGTTTTAATAAATGAAGACAACAACAATTTCAACATAATCCTCGCAGCAGATAACAAACACAACGAATCGTGGACACGGGACATAAAAAAACGGTCATACAGAGATGAAGCTCGAAAAAGTAACAGCAACGCGACCGCTAAATACAACCCCCCCCTAGCTGAAAATAACCTCATTTAAAAATCAGACAACCTCAGTAAACATATTAAATAAAATTAAAAAATAAATCTTTAAGCTGACTAAAACAAGAACTCTCCTGACATTAGATTTCCTGGCACATTTTTTTTCCATTTCACAGCCGATTAACAATAGTATAGTGAAATACAGAGGAAAGTTCTAGCCACAGAAGTATCACGATGAGATTCTGAGGAGACAGAGATAGAGAGTCCTTCTGCAGGTAGGTAGTGGGTTCCAGTGGGCAGCAGCCATCTCCTGCAAAGGATAGAGGATGAAAACAATGAGAGGATGTTGTAAACACAACAAAAGAGCATCGTCCACGTTAAAAAACACACAAAAGCTTTGAACAAGAAGAAAACAAAAAAACGTGGAAGAAAATTTTAAAAGAATACATAAAACAAAAGATAAATGAAAAAAATTGAAATGATCAATTCGAAATTAGAAAAACTGAGTCAACGTCTAATTGCGATGCTAGTCTTAATATACATCCAGTGATGTAGACTTCGAAAAAAAAATAAATAATAAAACCTCAAGGGGCTGCGAGTGCTCAGTATAACACCATTTAATCTGTAACTAGACTCGTAGATACTGAGTGCAGTTGCATTTGAGGCCATAGTGCTTTTCTTTTGACCTTGAATCCACACTAAGGTAGCCAGTTTTGTAGGTATCTACATAAAATTTGCTGCAGTGCTTTAAGAGTAATAAATAGCTTCATTAAAAGCCAGTTGCCCCTTAGAGAAACAAAGATTATTTCAAACAAGATGCAAGGATGGCAGATAAGCAACAAAATCATTCAGATTTAGTTTAGATTGCACATTTGTAATTAATGATCCTAATCATTCTAAATTGTGAAAAATAATTGGATTTTACGATTTTTCTGGAAAAATCAATTTATCAACATGAAATATAAACCAAGTAAGAAACTGAAAGCATATGATGAATTACCATTCCTGTCAATGTCAGATATTACAAGTGGGATATGTTCAAATCACAAACAATATGCGTCAAACATACTATGCACTTTTCCCAAGTCGCATAAACAAAAATTAATTTATTCTATAAGTTTACCCTTCCCAATTGCTTATAAGGGAAATTCAAAACCATTAATACAAGCACTTGCCCCTTACATAATTACAATGTAAAGAAAAATACTTATATAGTCATGAAAATCCAACTTTAAATCTGCATTAAAGATAGAGATTAATGGTTAATCATACATAACCTCCTTTTACATACATGATCTGAAGTTTTTTTTTGTTTCCTTTTCTACTACACTACAAACACTCAATTCGGATAGTTTAAGTGTGAGTTTGGATAACTTAACCTGTGAACATAGCTGCTGAAAATGTTCTTCCAACTGGATTATAGAAGACAGCATACATATAATGAGTCACTATATCTGTGAAAATAACACCATGAAGGAATCATGCAAATTAAATGAAACTTGCAGTATATGCAAATTATTAAAATTACAAAGCCACGCATGTGTGTGCTCAGAAACACTTTATACTTCCAAGTGAACAGTGCATAAAAAGCACTGTAAAGGTGCGTTGAAATGTGTGTATCATCATTTGACTGCTATGAATGATTGATTAGAGGTCCATGTGCCTCGACATAAACGCAGAGTGTGCATTACGAGCAACTAACGGAGTTTGAATGGGGCAGCACGATCGGCCTCAGTGAGGGTGGACTTTCGTATCGTGAAAACACCCCTCGCTCGGGCGTAATGTCACAACAGTGATGCCTGTGAGGAAGAGATCGATCGTGGAAAACTTGACAAGTTGAAACCCCTGCAGTGGGCCATGCAATATAACGTCACCTTGGGACAACAAACACTTCATCCGCATGGCAGAGACAGACAGTAGTCTACTCTCGTCCTGTTGGCACAACATTGGAGCACATCTACAGGTGTCATTGTGTCTGTTGCGCCATGGGCTACATGCAAGGATTCCCTCGATGCTGAAACACCTGTGAATCCAGCTACAATGGGCTTACTGACAGTCAATGGCATGCTGACTGGCAACAAGTCTTCTCAGATGAGTCCCACTGCAATCTGGTCTATGACGATGGATGTGTATTCGCCAGACGGTACAGAGGTGAACGCCTTCTCCTGGAGTGTCTTATTGAACATCACACACATCAGACAAACGCCTGGCATTATGGTCTGTGGAACTATTGAATATCATGGGTGATCCCACCTATTACAAATTGCGGTGGCCTTGAACAGCAGACGCTACATCAAGGAAGTTGTGGAGCCTGAGGTCCTACCCCTTACACAACACATTCCCAGGGCTGTATTTCTGCAAGACAATACCCGTCCACATGATGCTCGAATATTGATTTTAGCATTATTTTTGTTTTATTGTTCTGTAAATTCGACAATTTCTTTAAACCATTTTAAGTAAAACATGGAATAAATTTCATTTATTTCTGATGATTCTATCAGTGTTGCAATTTTCACAAACAGTAGTGTATATAGTATGATATAGTGAAAGACTTTCGTAAATTCAGATGACTATTAGGAGTTACTTTTCTTGCTTTAAACTTGGCTTAGCAGTCGTCTTATGAAAAACCAAAACCTCTTTATGATGCATGTACCTCTTTATAGAACATGCTGAGAAGATTTTTACATTTAATGGAAAGTAAAAAATCCATTATTGAAACTTGATTTTTTAAAGTACTTTTTGATCTCATTGTGTCCACACATAATGTCAAGTTAACAATTAAAAAAAAAAAAAAAAAAAAAAAAAATCAATGATTTCAGTAAATAATTCAATATCTTTACTTTTTGCAATTGGATAATAATTGCTAGAAACTACAGACATTGAATAGCAATTATTATGTACAACCACAGAACTTCCACTGCCATCAGTTGGCCATTAAATAAAGATTTAACTCACTTCACGTTTTCAGTTAACAGATTGGTTTATCTAGATCTGGTTTCTGTGCTTGTCTCTTTTTTGTTGAAAAAGTGACTTACACCACTGTTACTTTATCCATTTGTTGTGGATACAAGATCGAAGGTCACAAATTGTGTTCTACAATGTACTATGCTCAAATTATTACAGCTACTCTAGGGAAAATGTAAAATTAACTCAGGGTCATGTATGAAACAGTTCATTAACTCACTGCCATTTCCTTGTTTGGTCAGAGTCGACACTGATCATTGAGTTTGATGAAATTCTTTAAATTGTGATTTGAAACATTGAGATTTGTAAAATCCACATTGGTTGGTTTTCGGTTATATGGTGCAAGGGCCATATTTGGACAAGCTGTGCCAAACACAAGACAGACACTGTCACATAATTGTGAAAAGAAAGGGTAGAGAGAGAGGAAAGTAAAGATCTTTTGGGCCTCCTGGGGTCACAATTTTCATGTTTACCAGAGACAGCGAATCACCCGGGAAAAGAACAGATCACTAGGGTGACCCCAGCTTGCAAAGACTACACATCTGAAGATGTGCCCCAACAGGGCTGTAAATTCCACATTCCACTGTATTTAATTGCCTTCATGCACATGTTGCGTTTAAAGAATTGACTCAAGATCAACAGAACGGATTTTCGAAAAGTTTGCGAACTTGAGGAAACGAAAAAAGGTACTTACAATTGTTTTGCAGAGCAGCACTGGATTTATTCAGCACTTCAACATAATTTGAAGGGAATAGTCCCACAGCACCGTTGATTTCCCCCTTCCACCAGGAGGGATCATCCGCATTGACTAAGGTGATGATGTCGCCCTTCTGGAATGTCAATTCATCACCATGCTGGCCCTCAAACGGATAGAGAGCAACCACTTGATCTGAAAAATAATCACCACACTTCAGAAGAATGTCCCACAACGCTTACATATTTTGAGGTATTGGTATTAATTAAAGTAACAGGCAACATTAATTACATGTTTGTAATTTTTTTTAATAGCAGCAAAAACTCTTTGTAAATGTTATTTTAGTAGTAACTAACCACTGTTCGCTAAGTGTGATTGCTATGCATTCCCATTTAATTGCAGAGATCCAATAGGAGTGGCGTTACAATCTTTTGCAAAACTATAAGATATTCAATTGAAAAGTTATTTTTTAAAAGAAAATCAAATGTATTAGGTAATCTAGTTAGATAATCTAATGTAAAATTTTCCGCAGATTTCAAAATTCGTTGAAATTTTTAATCTATCTTTAACAATTTCGATTTTACAAAAAAGAACTAAACAATGGTAGTCAAATTTCTTTTATTTGGTTTGCTTCCCTTCGCTGGAATTGTTTGAGCGCAGGAAATGGAACCTGTGATTTCCTGATAGCAAAGATCAAATTCGTATAGGAAAAAATATAAAAGTTGCAATTTAAAAATTATTTATTTAAAGAAAATCATATTTTTAGGTATTGATCCAATTGCAAAGTTTTCCGCAGATTTAAAATCTGCTGAAATTTTTATTCCATCTGTAACGATTTAGGAGACAGGAAAAGAACTGCACGATTCCAGTTAAAACTTATTTGTTTTGTTCATCCACTGAAATCGTTACTCGGAAAATCAAATGGAAGCACGGAAAAAATAAATTTAGAATATGTCATATCTTTATAGTGTTGCCATTCAAAGGAAAACAATAATAATTAAATTCATTTAAAATGTTCTAGATTGAATTTTTGGACTACCTGTGTGCCAAAGCTCATTATTGTAAGTACCATAGATGCATCAGGGCACTGGATAGACACACACACACACTAACACTTCCTTTTATAATGGTAGAGATATGCATTCTATTTTGATGACCTTTCTTCCCAGTAACTGCATTCATTGCCCAGCGCTCATGTGTGTTCTGAAGTTTATGGCTAAAGAACTGAAGTTGACGAGACATTCTGAACCACTTGCAGCACATGCACCTTTACCCTACACAACACGTATCTTCTTTTGCTTTTCGGAAATAAAAAAAAGGACAATAAGTTCAACAGGGTGGCAACAAAATCCTTGAAAAAAAGTTCCCTGATACTTCCACGATTTCCCTGATAGTCTCAAAAATTTCCCTGATTTAACAATTCCCTTAAGAAATGTTGTGATCTGTGATTGGTATTGATATACAGTATCCAGACAACACTATTTTTAAATATTTAGGGTCAGAAGGTGTAAAAGGATCATTCTCCACAAATATTTTGTATTTTTTCTCTACAGATATTTTAATTGTTATTGGAAGTGTTGAAAACCTTACTGGAACTCTAAAAATTTAAATTGGAAAAAAAAAAAAAAAAAAAAAAAAAAAAAACTGGAGAAAAAATGCAAAATATTTTGATTATGAACTTTTTACACCTGACCCTACATTGTCATACTATTCATCGAAAAAAAAATGCCAATATACATAAAAATTCAACAAAATTGTAATTGCAAATAAAAATAATTAATTTAATACACAAAAAACATTGTTACACAAATTTCAAATTGTTCTGTTAAAAAATTACGACGCTATAGTTCTTTATTCCAATTACAATTTCGGCGAATACAATTTATTCGATTCTTAAAAGCACTTGTAATCGCACATCTCTAAATAGGACAAAAGATAATGGTAGCCATTTAAGTTGTCAAACTTCTCATGATCTTTTTTGTAAAATTTGAAAATTTTCCCTGAGATTTCCCCGATTTCTCCAGAAATAAAAAGTTTCCTGATTTCCCGGTTTTCCAGGTTCTATTACCACCCTGTTCAAAATTATCCTTATTTTCTCTGCTATTTTTAATGCTTTACAAGATTTAAAAAAAACACAACCCATTAACACAATTGTATTACCAAGTGCTCCATGAAGGTCCTTCTCTGAAACATCAAAGTTTTACACGTGTATAATATTCCTTTTGTGTATAATAATTAAATTTCAATAAATTCATTTAGAAATATTCTAGATTGAATTTTAAAATTCAGGTGTGATAGAAAAATCGAAAAATATTTGGACTACCTGTGTGGCAAATCTCATTATTCTAAGTGCCATAGATTTGTCAGGACACTGCGTACACAGACACACACACAAAAACTTCCTTTTATAATTGTAGAAATTTCTTCAATAATAGTAGAGATTTTAGTTGCTCAGATACAGTATGATTATTCTAAAGTGCTGAATGTGCTAATTAAGCATGAAACAGATGTTGCACAGCTCCACCAAGAAAGTAAAATGAAAAAACTAAATATTTTCTTTATAAAGTTTTCATAGCAATTTAGCAACCAGATTCAGTTATTTTTTCATGCTTGCCAAGGCTAGGTGCCAAAACTTCAAAATTGACGTCCTTTGGAAAATTATCTCCTGAAAGTAAAATAAAACAAATATTTTTTCCATCCACTAGAAAAAAGGGACAAAATGTTCAATGACTTTCGGGGAATTTGCAAAAAATTGCAGACATTTCGATAACAGGAGCTTCGAGACGATTTCGCTTGAAAAGATACCTCTAATCAGTCGTAAAAAAAGTAGCACCAAATCGCATGTGGCAGCTTTGTGTTCGTCAAACCAGAATCGAGGCTCCTACTCGGATGCCTTTTCGCCTTACAATTCTAAAGTTTCAGAGTTTCTTTAAGTCAACATAAAAAATAATTCACATAGCACTCTTTCCTACTGACCATGCACATAACAACCTAGCAAATTTCGACTATAATGAACGTTTAAGTAAGCTAAACATGTATACACTGGAAAGAAGAAGGAGGGGGGATTTGATTCAGCTTTTCAAGTTTGTAAAACAAGGGGACACAGAGGGCTTAAATTTCAATAGGGATAACAGAACAAGGGGTCATGGGTATAAATTGAATAAGACACATTTTAATCGGGATTTAAGGAAAAACTACTACTTTAATAGGGTAATAGACAGTTGGAACGCGTTGCCAGAAAATATAGTTAATTCAAAGGGAGTACAAATTTAAGACACAATTGGATAGTCAGTGGGAATTGGAGAATTCATAAACAAAGGACCAGCCTTGTTGGGCTTGAGCCTGTAGCTGGTCGTCAATATTTGTATTTGTATAAATCATTTACTTGTTTTTAATTGTATCATAACACTGAAATGTGGCAAGCATACTCATGAGCCCAATCTAATATAAATTGACAGCCACACGAGAGCTATTGAACATGCAGAGAGATTACACATCAGTACATTTCTTATCGTGAATGTCGACATACCTGATTGTTGTGGTCCACCATTAGAAAGATTCTCATTAAACCTCGAGTACAGCATCGGTTCGGGAGTGCTGCGATTGCTGCTCGCTCGACTTCCGCTTAGTTCCTTGACATACGAAGCAGGAAACCAGCCAATTTGCCTCTTCTTACCTTTGACCTGGAAAATATCGAGTCTATAGAGCAAACGACTCGACAAATATTTTCAAGCAATCTGGATAGGTAGTATACAACATGAAATAGTCCTTATTTAGTGAAGCTTGTTTTTATTTAGCTTAGCTTTCCCGCTGTTAAACACCATTTGGTCATGCTTTGCCAGACACAATACACATCATCTTCCCAGTTGATAGAATGGGTTCTGTCTTCTTCCCATAAACGTAATGCAACTCTGGGATCAGGGCAGCTATTCACTGCTTTAAATAAAAATCTTTTATCACTGCATGGAACTAATACCCCCCCCCCCCCCCATTTTGTGTCAGTGGCTACAATGCTCGCTTCAAGCGTCTGTAGAAAGTGAACAAAGTGTTGCTTTTGGCTGAAATTTGGAACAAGCTAGTTTGAAGAGCGACATCTGCTAGTTGCGGCAGTACCAAACTGTGCAGCTATCCAACAGAATTGTACGAAACAACCCTTGTGAGCATCGTTGTATGTGTAATTTAGTTAAAACCCATGGGTCAAATAGTTAGACGAGGACAATGCGTTGTTCCACGAGTGAATTGGATATATAGGTAGGCTCCTTTTGAATGCAAAACCACTTCCTTTGTACTCCTCAAAAGAATAGAGGTAGATGGAAACAAAAAAGCTTCGAGCGGAATGTGCTCAGGACCTCACAAAAAGAGCCAAATTGGATGGGTGTAGTAGATTTGAAGCATGGAATTGTTCCGAAAGCTGCTTTCAAAACTATTCAACCACTTAATGATTTTGAAAGGTATAATCCAAAACTTTTTGTTTAACTAGTGGTTCTATGTAATTTTATACAAAAAAATGCTCAATTTAACGAACAATTGTTTCCATTTTTACTTATGAGCAAATTTTACTTGGCCCTTGCTTCTATCTCATCTTCATGAAGCGCAACACCTCAAGGAGTTATTGTATTATAGAAACATTTGAATCCGAAAATATTGCATGCATAAAGGTAAATTTTATTTTTCAGGAACATGCATAATCATCAGTTTGTAAAAGCATATAAAGAAATTATATTCAGCGATTATTCCAAAACAATCGAAATTTGCAATATGGAGACACGACTGCAATTACAGTCAGACCCAACTGAGTCACATGATTTTGAATGAGTCAATTCATTCAATTTAGGGCAGGTTAAATGCAAATAACGAGTCACTTCAGTTGTCACCTTTGTTGAAATAAATAATCAGCACATACAATTTTGCCGCAGTGATCTGACCGCATTTCTAGAAATGGACTCCTCCAAAGTGATTTCAACTGAGCTGTACTATAGAACGACGGCAGGTTGTATAAAAAATGATCAAGAAATACACTACCCCACAATAATGGACTGGACATCAAGATGTGATGGTGTAAGGGAAATAATACATGCTTTAATACGGGATGGTCCCCCACGTCTGTAATGACGCTAGAAACCCTTCTGGGCATACTTTCAACAAGGTTTTGATACACAGCTATGGGCATTTGTGTCCATTCCTGCCGCAAGAAGGTCGCCAGCTCAGCTGTAGATTTTGAACGGGGTTCCCTGGTTCACATAAGCGTCGCTCGAACGCATCCCACACATGTTCTATGGGGTTCAGGTCGGGACTCTGAGCAGGCCAGGGAGGACGTTTTACATCCACATCTTGATACCACTGCTCAACCATGTTTCTCACTCTTTGGTGGGAAAAAAATGCAAGAACTTTCATTTCAAGGCCCATTTGAAGTTTTTCAAGGACTACCATAAAAAGGCAGACATTCCCTCTGTAACCCACATTAGACAACTTTCCTGAAGAACCTCTCCTGTAATGTAACCTCTTCATTACCATTCACATACTTAACAATCCCAAACATATTTTTATTCAATATTCAAGCATTTTATGGGAAGGAAACAATTGTTAAACAAACAAAAAAAAGTAAAGTAGCTAAATTATTATACTTATCTTAATATATATAAATTACGCGTCACGTTGTTTGTCCGCTATGGACTCCTAAACTACTTAACCGATTTCAATCAAATTTGCGCACCGTGTGCAGTTTGATCTAACTTAAAAGATAGGATAGCCTTCATCTCAATTTATAGCCGCAATATTATTTTATTGCAAATTATTGCGGTATCTGTTGACTGGATTGAGTAAGTATTCTAACAGAAACAGATGGCGCTGTGTTGAAAGTACCAACGTTTCACATAAGCTACAATTTAATGGCATAACCACCACGTGTTGCTGAGTCTAAAGTATAAGTTAAATTTATTTCGTAGTAAACGCAATACAGTGATTAGCATAGCCGGCCACGCGTTATTTAGACTGAATTATAAACTGAATTCATATTATAGTAAAAGTAATACAGTGGAATTTTATAATTCAAAATAATAAACATTATTGTTAAAAATTTAAAACTATCTGCCCTACCTACCTCATTAATAAGTTTAAGTGTTACGTGTTATTTACTAACAACTTTGTAATGTACTCATTTGTTACAGACTTGAATACAAAAAATAAAAAAATTTTAATTTATTTCTTTTGTATTGATTTTTGCTCAATATCAACGGTAGTAGAAAATCAATCATGGAGGCCGCCATGTATTTTGACAAATGGCATCTGTGTAAAAAAGCATGGTGGTCCCCATGACTGGTGTTCTCCTACCGTTTCCCTTGAATAGTTTACTACTATGTAATATAATAAAAACCGTACCCACAGCAACGTGTGGCCGGGTCTGCTAGTGTTCTATATGTTCGAACTGACCCTGAGCAAAGAAAATAAACACATGCATTGATGAACAAGCTTATTTGGCATATTCTTTGGAATTGGATTAAAACCACACCTTTTAAGCGCGTTGTGAGGTGTGTGTGTTTCAAGCCGATTCATACTAAAAAAAAATTCCAGATAAAAAATTTTCAAAATAAATTCAAGGACTTTCAAGTACTTTGCACCAAATTCAAGTACTTTCCGGGGCTCTTGAAAACGAAATTCAAGTACTTTTCAAGATTCCTGGAAACCCTGTCGACAGAGACTGCAACATGACACAGAATGTTGTCATCCTGGAAATAACATTCGTCCATTCCGTAAAATTGCCTGAGCGTAGGAAGAACCCGATGGTCCAAAATGTTCCAGTAGGCGTTCAATTGACCATGAACAATATGCAAAGGTCCCAGGCCATACCACGAAAAACACCCCCAAACAAGGAGTCGGATTTTATGCAAATCCACTGGCGTCCGTTCCATTATTGTAGGGCAGTGCATGTCATTGTTGCATGAATGAGTTGACTCACTTGAATTTCACCCTCCCACCAGCCTCCTGGGGTTTTCTTGCGGACTTGAATCAGCTGGCCCTTCTCGAGTGACAGCTGCTCTGCACCTGTTGCTTTGTAGGGGGCAAGAACAGTCACTATCTCTCCTCTTCTGAACCCTTTAGCACCCTTTGGGAAGAATCCAAAAATTAGTTTTGCAAGGACACAGTTGGAAAGGAACTAAAATATGAGAAAATTTAAGCAATGGGCCAGATTTTAAACAAAAAAAAATTACACTAAAACTAATTCTGAATTGTAAACATTTATCAATGGCTTGAAATGTCGTCATCAGTTTTCGCAGATCCATGCTGATTTCAGATTTTGCAAAGTATTTTCCTTTTTCTATAAATGACTGTTTTTATGCTTGTGATTATTAGCTTGGTCATACAGTCTTTTAAAAACTCTTCTTGGTACTTTTTAAGTTATGAGAAATAAACTCATTATCTTATGTTAATAACTTATGTTTTATTTAATCTATGGCATAAGGATGGAACACTTAGATAAACATGTAAAATTTTCAGTGCTCAGTTGAAAAAAAAAAAAAATCAAATCTCCTTTCAGTAGATAAAAATCATGAAACTGATTTTACAGAAGCTTGTCTACTTTAATGCTGATTTTTGAAAGCAATACAATTTGAATGCTCGTATTTCAAATTTAGAAACAATTACAAACCAATGCAAATGATTTGGGTAAATGAACAGTTTACAACAAAGTAATTATCCAGAAAAATATAAAGGCAAGCTAACGAGGATTTTCTCAAGCATACAACAGTTTCAGGTATTCATTCAAATGATTCTAAATACGACAGAAACCAATTTAGATTTCATGTTCCAATTTGAATTTTCACAGAATAACAATTGTTAATGTTTAGTTAATAGATGGTGACAACAATTTTTATCAAATAACAATCAAATACATAAAATTAGTAATCTGAGACTTAATTTATACTTCAGGTAGAAAGAACAAAAAGTTCCGACTAATATTTTACAAATGTGCAAAAGCATGCCAAACTGGTTTGTAAAATTCATAACTATAAGGACAGCTTTAAAGTCACATTAATAAAAGTATACATATGGCATAATTAGCATGCTATTGTAAATTTCTTTTGATATATAATAGGTAGATATAAGAACAATTGCAATCTGAATGGACACCAAAGATGACACACATGAATTCATATCATGCACATTCCAGAAGAATATAAACATGCAGGTAGTATTACTCTACACCATGAGACACATCTTACTTTCATTATTAATAGGGAAAGTATTTAATCATTGTTACTAAAGTGATTTATTATGAAAAAAACAACAACATGGGTTCTTATTTTTGCAATGATGTGATTGAAAGTACATGCATGTGTTTTTGAAGTTAAAAATATTCACAGAGCAAATTGTTACCTTTGGTTTTGGACTGTAAATCGACATCTCAAACTGCAAGCATGACAATGTTTAGAAATCATTAGTCGATAGGAAAAGGCATGGGATTCATAACTTATTATATGAATTAAATGTTCTTCATGCATTAGGTAATAATCATTTCAAAAGTTCTGCTTGCTATACAAGTACTGTAATAATACTGACAAATATGGGGGCAAGCTTCTATTTCATATACATTTGTATTATTTAAGTGTTCAGTTCTATAACCAGGGAATCTGAATTAAAGGATCACAAGTATAGAGCATGATAGTTCATAGTGGCCCTTATTTCCATGCAAACAAAGCAATACAATTATACATGGTTCCCACACCTTTGTGTTAAAAAGGTTATCAATTTTGGTTATAATTAGGATTTATTTTTCTCACAGATCCTGTGATTTTTCTTGTAAAGTGAGCTTCTTGTTTTAAAGTTAACTATCAGGCTACTTGCACACTATCGATTTCAATCGTGCAATAAAATATTGTATGATAAATTATTTCGGTGGCACATAGAAGAGTATGGGATCTTGCACACAGTTCGATCTACACACGACACAATCTCTCTTTTGCTGTCGGTCCCTGTCACTACAACAGACGGCTGTTATAGTTTATTTTGTTCGCAAATAAAAACAAATCAAAAGTTTTAACTGGCATTAGAGCTTTTTTATTCTCTAGTCCAAGTTTCTATCTTCAAGATCATTAAAGATATTGAAAATTTCAATGGATTTGAAATCTGCAGAAAATTTTACACCAGAATGGTACCTTCAAATTTTATTTTCTTTAAATAAATAATTTTCCCAATTGTAACTTTTGTATTTTCGCAATATGAATTTGGCTTCATTTCTTTGGATGCGTGCCAGGTTTCCAATGACGTCCTGACTGCTAACAGATTGCTCTGTTTGATTTGAGTCATGAGGTTTAAAGTTATCTTTTTTCTTTCTCATTCACTGAATCTATCCTTAAAAACAGTGAACATTTCAACAGATTTTATATTTGTGGAAATTCTACACCAAATTGATACCTTAAATGTGCTTTTCATTAAATAAATAATTTTTCAATTGTAACTTTTATATTTTCGCAATACGTATTTGGCCAAATTTGACAAAGATATTCATCAGGAACACAAAAAAGGTCTATTAGAGGTTTTCTATCTTCGCAATCGTTAAAGATAGAGTAAAAATTTTATTGGATTCGAAATCTGTGGAAAATTTTACACTAGATTGATACCTCAGGAAGTCTGAATTTTATGCAAAGCCCGATTTCTGTCACGGGCAATGTCATGCAGGCCTACTAGTATGATAGAAAATATTCTTCTCATTTCTAGTCTAAAAACAGAATTTCACCTGAGTCACGTGCTTGAAGAAACTTCCCTTCCTTCGTTTATGAAAACGAATAATTCGGTAATCCAGAACTGTAAGTTTTCATTCTGGTACATGTACGACATCAATTGTACAATTTTGTAAAAGTAGGTAATGTAAAAGTGAAAAAATAGGGTGACCCCCTTCAAAATCCTTAATATTTTCTTTGCATTTCTGCATCAATACCGAGACAACTTCAAACAATGTTCAAAGAGGCAGAAGTCTGAATAGCTTATGCAAAAAAGTGATGGGATAACATGACAATGAAATGTAGGTTATGACCTTCACCCCATGCCTTCAACTGCGGTTAGTCCGTTATATATCACGTGGTGTTAAAGCGCGAAACACAGGCTTCATTCAGAATGATGTTCAAATGGCACACCTGAGGTAGAGGAAACTAGTCTGGACAAGCTCCAACGCAAGACAAAATTACACAATTATGTACTAGTTACAAAAATCAAGTACTTTCAACGATTTTTTATACAACAGAGGGTCAAGTATATTTTGAAAAGGACTTAAACAGGAAATAGACCACTGAGAGACGAATCTTGTAATTGCCAAATAAACAGATTTCAATATTTTAGATATTTTTTTATTAACAAGCCTAATTTTCTTACTATGGCTTGTTAATTGTTTATTATGGCCTAATGCTTGCCAAAAAGCTGAAATAAATTTATACAACTGGTTTTATAAAATTAGAATCTTTTTAAAAGATCAACTAAACATGAGTAATCTTAATTGGACACACTTTTACAGAAGTAATCATCATGATATTAATAAAAAAAACAACTTTAAAAAATTATTTTCACTGAAAGGAAATGTCAATTTAAACTGGAGCTAAAAGCCATGGCAAGCTCGTCATGCTTATAATTTTCCAATTATTAAGTTATAAAGATCTATAAAGATAATAATTCCAAACTAGAAAATGGTATTAAAGGAAAGTATGATGTTCATCAAACATGAAAATAGAAATATGTTCATTAGATAAGCTAAATACTTATAATACCTGCGTTAAAATATGTAAAAAGACTAATAAAAATTATAGGAGTACAGAAGTGTTACATACATCTATGGACGTAGATTGAAATGATTCATTGTTCCTTGTCTCCATCTCAGAAGAAACAGAGCTCTAAAAGAATGAAAAATGTATAACTGCCAACTATCCACAAAATTATATTTAACTAATGAGTTAAATTATATACATTTTAAAACAATGAAATTTAGTAATTAATAAAAAATATTGTTCAATGAGCAAAATTAACAAAGATACATAATTTTTAAAATCTTCAAAATGTTCCTGCCTTGTTAATATGAGTGAGATTTGCTTTACTACAGGGTTAGAAATGAATGATTTGTCACATTTTGCTTTTTAAATTCTGTTTTGATCACTGGATCTTAGACCCTTTCTTTTTTGAAACCCAAGTTTTCTGAATATTTTCGCTTGTATGATGCAAATTCTGACGATTCAACTCTTACTTCAAACATTCTGTACTCTAATATAGCTGCAAATGAAATGTAGTTAATAATTTCGAAATCTGAGTTCCTCTAAAAGGGTGTATCCCCAAATGACTATGATGAATACCAATGTCTTTATTTTGTATACCCTTAATCCAGATATTCTGCAGAACTTCAAATTACGAAGCATTGATCACATGTGAATAAACTCAGCATTTGAGAAACAAAAGCACCAATACAAAAGAATACACAAAGTGAAGGAACACATTGCTTCAAAACATGAATACCTGTCCTTCAGTCTTTTTCACGTAATTAGAAGGAAAGATGCCAGTTTTGTTGCCTATAGTCCCCGTCCACCAGTCTCCTTCTTTCTTGGTGACTAAGACGGTTTCACCCACCTGGAAGCACAAGTCACCTGGTTCCTGAGACTGGTACGCATAGTTTGCCACATAATATTCTGGAATTCCCTCTAAAATAAAAGAACATCTTGATTTACTAGTTTGTCCCTTTGAAAAGAAATATATGAACCATATCATTATTTTAAAAGATGGGATAAATGATTAAACTCTTGGGGCATTTAAAGGTTTGTACACATTATTTTTCAGTTTGTAAGTAAGTAAAGTCAGATTGACTTAAAGTAACAAAATGCATGCAACAATTAAGAATCTTACAACAATCAAATTAAATTTCATGTGAGCAAATAACATACCAGGTGGTGACGTATTAATTTCAGGAGGTTCTTGCAATTCACTTGCATCAAAAGCACTGTCTTGAAAGCTGAGAGAAAAAAAAATACCAATTTAGTTTCATAAAAGAAAAAACCTATATACTTGAAAAATCTACAAACTTTTTTAGCAAAAAATCTGATGAAAATTTAACCTGCAGTGAATTTTAAACACATCCAGTGATACAACCCATCACTCAATTTTGGATATTCTGAAGCAAATCAATATACAACCCAACCACAAAAAGTTCCAGGACCTTGAAGAGTTGCATCAGGATATTTGCACATGTGCTCACAGGAAGCAGCTGTCACTGTCCAATAAGCAATCAGCCACAAACCACCATTTGATATTTTTTGAAAAGCAGCAAGGGAATTACTAAAGTGATGGCACAGGCTTGTGTCCTGTTGCCATAGAATAATAGTAGAGTCAATATTAATTTTTTTTTTGCCGACCAAATGGTCTAGTGGTTAAGGTGTTGGCCTCTGGATCGGAAGGTTCCTGGTTTGCACCCCGGGTCAGCACATGGACATAAAATGCGATGTCCTTAGTTAGGGGTAGTGATGGCCACCCACTGGGTGACCCTTTTCAATTGGCTCATCGATTCTGGCCTTGTAGTGACAAATGATCAGTGATCAGTGTCTGCCGTAAATTTATTTATTTTTATCAATCAATGCAGCAGGTGGGTTTTTGAGTGGCATACTCGTTTCTGTGACAGTCGGAAATCCCTTCGAGATGATGATCTAAGTAGTCGTTCCTCGACAGTTTGCACTGAAGGAACAATTCAAGTTTCGCAATCCCTCCAATCAACATTGCTGAATTAACATTCAAATACCGGTTGTGGCAGTAAGTATGCTGATCACGACATTCTTTGTAATGACTGTGGCGAAAGACAACATAGTATTCGTAATTTCCCTCCAGTTATGAACATCTGGGTTGATTGGTTTGGGGTTCTATAGCTAAGCTGTGCAAACACAAGACAATGCCAAGTAATTGTGAAAAGAAAGAATGAAGTAGAGAAAAATTGCTCGAGCATCCTGGGGCTCACGACCCCAAGGTTTACAAGAGGAAATAAACCCCATGGGAAAATAGATCACCCGCATACCTCGGGTTTGTGAAAACCACATGCAACTAAAGATTTGCCCCGATGGGAATGGATGTCCTGCAAGTGGTTCGCTTCAAGATAATGCAAGACCACACACCATTTTGTCACTTTAGTAATTTCTGGCACACTACCTGATAACTGTTGGCATACATCCTATATTCCCTGGGTCTATTGCCTAGTGATTCTGTTTCCCAGGATAAAATGTGCAGTAAAAGGACAGTGATATTCCCACTAAGCATCTGTAACAAAGCAACTTGCAGATATACTAGAAAATGCTTGCCAGAACTGTATCAAGAACTTTCAGAAATGCTACAAGCTATGTGCTCATTCCCAAGGAAGTTATTTCGAAGGAAACAATCAATAATTGCATAATTTTCATACTTTCTTTTCTAGCAGCAGTTCTGGAACTTTTTGGACAGTGGTGGTATTTAGAGGATGGAACAGGAAAATACTGTACAAGACTTAGGGAAGATAATGTGGCTGGCTGGGTTTTATGATGCATAAGCCACATTGGGCCAAGATTTGCAAAATACAAGACAAAAGGAATTTTAAAGAAAATCAGAGAAACTTATTTAAGAGCATGTGTTTAGATAATGTTTGGGTCACCATAGATTTACTTAGGTTTTAAAAATACTAAAAGAAACCATATGTCCAAATAAATTTAAATGAAAACTTTATTTTATATAACAAAATATAAAACATATTACTACTGAAATTAACAAGAACAGACATCCAGGCATAAGAGGATATAGCAAGAGAATAGTGAGATTCAAAAATTTACTTAACCTTTTTTCCCCATGTAGACGTTTATATATGATTTTGATTAAGAAAATGACTGCCACAAGGTGGAGCAATATGAAATCATTTTCCAAGGAAATAAAATATCAAATTTGACATTGATATTTAAAAATACCTTATTTTCTTCCAAAGTGCTAGTTGTTTCTGACTTTTAAGTGACTTGTTAACCTTTGAATTTATACTGTTTTGAAATCTTGTAATAGTTACAAAGAGATGACAAAAGTGACTGATTGAACCAAAAGGGTGACAAAAAATGACTAATCAAGCAGAAAAAAGTGACAAATCGAGCTTTCGAGAATAAAGATAGAAAATAAAAAGATCCTCCCCAGCCACCCCTATCTTTTCTTTTTCTTTCTTTGGAAGGATATTTTTTATTTTCTTCATTTAAAAAGTACATCATTTTAAAAATTACATAAAAATAAAAAAACGTAATTAGGATTTTTTTTAAATTTGTTTATTTTTGACACAGCTTGAAGAATTTCTTTCTTTTCTTTAAAAGATTATGTTTCATTGTTTTTGTTAAAAAGTCTGAAATTAATTGTCTTTTTCTTCTCAATAGAAGAATGTGCATTTTTTAAAGTCTGTCTTTGCTGACCATCATCTGAGACTTTTGCCGCTCCTTCAATCATTGCTGAGCAAGTGCTGCTTCCTTAAAATGTTTTTTTTTTTATTGCCTTCTAGAGCTTATCATTGGCTTCCTTTAATAATTTTGAAGCACTGTCCAATGCCTCATCCTCTTCCTTATGCATAATTTTAAGTTTTCTTTCTTCTTCACCTTTCTTTTCTTTGACAGCTGCTTTAAATTTTTGTTCTCTGCTTCCAGTCTATCTTTTTCTTTCCTGTCCTTCTTTAATTTTTCTTATGCCTTACGTTTTATATCTTCTAAATAGGCATTGTAGGCCTTATACAAGGGTTGCTACTTATATTTCTGGCCTTGGCAACAGTAAGTGTTTCTAGGCAACCGCTGACGTTTGCAAACGATAATTTAATATTTTTAACCATAATTTCTTCAGAACTTTTTGTCATTTTAGAGTGATCTGTGTTGTTTACAGTAAATTGAAAAGTTCACCTCAGGGCAAAAAATAGAATTGATTTTTGTGCGATTATTTTTCTAAACTTTTGACGTGGATTATCAAGCCAAGAGTACTTCAATGAACTTAATTATTAAAACAGTGATAAAACACTATCCTATAGCACTGTAAAAAACTGATATAACAAATTCAATTGTGGTCAACGTTCGCTCCGGGACGAATTTCGTGAAGGTCATCCAAAATCGGTTGTTGTGCCAGAAAATATCGATGCTGTGCATGAACTGATAAAGCAAGATGATCATGTGACATACCGTGAGATTGAGGCATCTTTGGGCATTAAGTATGACAAGCATCAATAAGATATTACATGAACATTTAGCCGTAAAAAAGATTTATTCGTGTTGAATCCCGCATAATCTGAAAAACGCTCAAAAGATGGCTCGTGTCGATTGGTGCAAGAAAATCTCTCTATATTAAAAAAAAGTTACTGCAGCCGCAGGATTGAAAACTGTGCTGTTTAGCTCGATTCTTAGACGTTTTCCCTAGAAAGTTCGGATCAGAAAAATATGAAATTCCCCGTAACCTCACCAGGTTTGGGTAGGGTCGATGGACATGGAATCGAACTCCACAGGGGTCTCCCCTCGGGTTTTGAAAAGGAAACCGCTTGGAGAGGGTTGAAAAGAAAAGGGACTGGCACGAAGGCCAGCGAGGAAGCAGGACGCGTTGTTTTGCGCTGGAGATCGAAGGGGATTATTCCCCATCGTGTATCATAGACTGAGCGATACTGTAAATATGATAGTCACGAATTATGTAAATAAATGTTTGTAATATGCTCATGGACTAGTTTTACTGTTTGGGGGACGAAAAGGCAGAGGGTTAGGAAATCCGCCTAAGGAAGAACCGTCCCAGTGGAGCACATAGTAGGATTGTCGTCCAGAATCCCAAAGAAAAGTCTGAGCAGATCCGGATTCCACACCGGACGTTGAGAAAGGAACCTTCAAGTATTACGGAGACTTGGGAGACCCCATAATTGATAATTGGAAGTGAACGCCGAAGGAATGTCTTCAGAGTATCGAGGGAAGCCGTCTGCAAGGTAACTGCAAGCTATTTACGGGGAATCGTCTGAGTTGGATAAGGCGGTATAGAAGAAAAAAGCTTGTACCTGGAAAGCCTGTGAAAGTGCCAAACCTACTCACGGACCAGTAGCGAAGCCTTTTCCCGGAGCAGCAGCGAAGCCTACTTTTGGAGCATCAGCGAGGCCAAATCAACGAAGTCTACAAGATCCCGACGCCATCCCAAGGGAAGCCCGATAAATCCAGATACCCGTTTAATTTTGTTATTTAAAATTGAACGGGGGGGGGGGGGGTTTACACAAGAAATGTATGTCAGTGTTTTAAGAATAGTATTGAAAGTTAAGTTGAGAATATTGTGTTTTGTGAAACTTAATGATTAAGAGGTATTTTAATAGGGTAAAATATTATTATGTTAGGATTGCATAGTGGAATATCTAACTTAAGTTGTTTATTCTAGTGTATAAAAGTATAGGTATACTTTGGAAGGATACAAGAGTGTTGTAACTGCTGTTATTGTGCATTGAGGGCCAAAACGAAGTAATATTGTTGTTAGTGTATATATATATGTAATTGGTTTAATTGTCTACGGAACCTAGTGTATAAGAAACAATACAAAAGGGTAGACGCTGTACGGTAAATTCTATATATAGATGGAAGTGTGCAACAGAATATTAACTCAAATAAAACTAGAATAAGTTGGCAATATAATACAAGGATAGAAATAACTTGTTTGTTTAAGGTTAACATAACAAGTTAAAGATAGACCAGGGCTCGAAATACCCGGGTGCACAGGTGCACATGAAAATATAATTGTGCACCTAATTTTTCCCCACTAGGTGTACACAGTGCACCTAATTTAAAAACTTAGGTGCACAATGTGCACCTGTATTAAAAAATCAATTTCGAGGCCTGAGATAGACTATTATTGGAACTGGAGTTGAATCCAAGAATGACAGTGGCAGGGTTAAGTGAAATCATAAGTAGCAGTGAAAGGTATGAGGAAGAGATGGTTAAGGCACTTCTGGAAGGAATTGTTAATGACAGGAAAGAGAGGGAGAGCGAAGAAAATTAATAGGAAAAATTTGTACACTAAGAAAAGAGATTAGAATTAGAACGTGAAGATAAGAGATTAGAAAGGGAAAAGGAGATTAAATTAAAAGAGTTGGTAATCAAACTGAAAGAACAACAAAACCATAAATCACTAGAAAGCACAGGTACCGAAACGTCGGAGGGTGATCTAATTAAATACGTGAGACTTGTTAAGGAACAACTACCAAAAACCCCACACAGAACTGAAAGTGGATATTTTTCTTCCATCAAGCGGAAACGATCTTTGAGGTTTATTCTGTACCAGAAGAGTATTGGAGAAAAATTATTTTACATAAATTGTCAGATTTTATTAGTAGTTTAACGAACAATTTAGGTATCGAGAAACTTACTGATTATCAATCAAAGAATGCGTTTTAGTGGAGAATAAACTAACCCCATTACAGCATAGAAGAAATTTAGGGAATAGTGGAAAGAGACCAGGAGAAAACTATGTACAATGCGCTGCTCGGATAAGAACTCTTTTTGAATGTTATTTAAAAAGCCGAGATATTTTTTCGTTGCAAGATTTAAAAGATCTGGTAATGGCAGATAAAATAAAAGAATTATTGCCAAATCACATTACATCCCATATTCTGGTCAAAGAGGGAGAAAAATAGTTAAAACCAAACGAGTTGGTGAGGGAAATATATATTTATCTGGAGGCTCAACCTCATGCGAGTTCGTCAGATAAATTTAGTCGTGATATATGGTTGAGAAATTGGAGGTTAGAAAGTAATAGAAACGAGAGGGATGGACAGAGAATTGGAAGCAAAAGTAGTATTGGAGATCGCATCGTTAAGACGAATAAGTATGAGAAGGGCCAAGGAAAAACCCAGTTGGGTGGAAGAAGCTGTGATACCTCAGGTCACTCAGAGATAGGCTAAAATTGGCTCAGGAATTTGCTACGACAAATGCTGAATTACAACAGGCACGGTACGTCCATCACCACAATTTAAGGTCCTCTAATCGACAGTTCGGACTGGGTGATGAAGTAGTTGTCCTGGTTCCCGACAGTACAAACAAGCTTTGTTCGAGATGGATGGGGCCGGGAGAAATAGTGGAAGTCAAATCACCCCACTCGTATATAGTGAAATTGTCAGATAGTAGTTCCCGTCATTTACATCAAAATAAGATATGCAAGAACGTACAACCCATCGGGGCAGTGGGAGTAATATATGAGTCAGACAAAGAATTCGGAGAAGTCCTGCATGCACCTATTGACAAAACAATAAACGGCAGGCAAGAGATCGAGACATTCGGTATGAGCAAGGGACTTGATCACTTACGAGGACATCAGAAACGAGAATTGTGTTCTTTGTTGAACGGGTTTGGCTCTCTATTCAATGGGGAGATGAGGAAAGCCAATGTAGGGTCCCACACAATTCGACTAAAACCGGGCGTAGAACAGAAACAACCGCACATTTATAGGATACCTGATTCAATTAAACCGCAGGTCGAGAAGCAGATTGAGGAGTAGATAATGAGGGAGCTCATTGAACCTTCTACAGCGGAGATTGCCTACCCTATAGTTTGTGTGGCAAAAAGGATGGTACTGTACGGTTGTGTTGCGACTATCGAGGTCTCAATGCGTTCGCAATGCAAAATTCGGATGAATTAAGATTCAAGACAAAACTCCTAATTCGTGCAAAATTCCTAACTACGCTCGACCATTTAAAGGGATATTCCGATGGAGGAGAGTTCGAAAGAACTAACTAGTTTTGTGTCACCCAAATGGCAATACCAATGGAGGGTCATGCCATTTGGACTCTCAGGAGCCGCAGCCACTTTCCAAAGGGTTATGAACCAAGCGTTGAGGGCACACTCAGATTATGCAGAGAGCTTTATAGATGACATAATCATTTATTCTCAGACATGGGAGGACCACTTAACTCATCTAAAAGCAGTACTCTAAACCCTAAGGTCTTTGAACTTTGCGGCTAATTTGGAAAAGTGTTCCTCGCTAAGGTAGAAGTAAGGTATTTGGGTCACGTGGTGGGTTCAGGGAAACATGGTCCAGATCCTGGGAAAATAGCGACAATACAGCAGTTGAACGTGCCTAAAACGAAAAAGGCACTACGGTCAGTGTTAGGGCTCATGAACTACTACAGGGAGTATGTGCCACGCTATGCGGAAATAGCGAAACCCCTAACAGAGTTAACGAAGAAACGAGTCCCCAATGATATCCCATGGACCAATGACGCCGACAACGCGTTTAAGAAACTTAAAGAGGCTTTATGTAAAGTGGTGTATCTGTCTACACCGGATATTAATAAGCCGTTTGAAATCCACACAGATGCCTCAGCAACAGGTATAGGAGCAAGTCTGGTCCAGGGAGATGAGAAAGGCTACCCAAGACCAATAACATTTGCAAGCCAAAAGCTCACACCTGCGCAAATGAAATTAAGCGCAATTGAAAGAGAGGCTTATGCGGTAATTTGGGCTTTGGGAAAATTTGACACTTGGACGTATGGTCAGAGTATACTGTTGCACACTGACCATAATCCATTGAAATATCTAACGGAAGGTGTACCCCAAAACGCCAGACTACAGAGGTGGGCATTGGCTTTACCTCGGAACAATGTAGCTTTATCGAGAATGTATGAAGAACAATGCTAGTGATTTTATGATCACTAAAGATATATTGTACTGTATCAATGGATCACATAATATAGCAATTTGATTGGTTTTGTTTACACGAAACAACTGTTATTGAAGATTATGTTTTGGATTGCTAATATTCTTTAGTTAAACGGGTTAACATTTTGGTATTTTGAGTAAACTGTTTTGTTATTATAAGTACAAAGATAGTTTAAAAATTATAGTTACAGTTGTAAAATTTAAGTTTGTGAGCTCATGCATGAGAGACTCATTTCAAGCATACTTGACGACACAAACATCAATACACCTTTTGGGTATCTGGATTTGGAGTGATGACGTTGCCTGAGGAGAGGGGCGTTCGTCATTGTGTTTTTTTTGTTATGGTTTCAATTTTGGGACCTAGTGGCCCCGTAATAATAAACCGGAGGGGAGGTGTGAAGTTCCCCGTATCCTCACCAGGTTTGGGTAGGGTCGATGGACATGGAATCGAACTCCACGGGGGTCCCCCCCTCGGGTTTTTGAAAAGGAACCCGTTTGGAGAGGGTTGAAAAGAAAAGGGACTGGCACTTGTTTTGCGCTGGAGATAGAAGGGGATTATTCCCCATCGTGTATCATAGACTGAATGATACTGTAAATATGATAGTCACGAATTATGTAAATAAATGTTCGTAATATGCTCATGAACTAGTTTTACTGTTTGGGGGACGAAAAGGCAGAGGGTTAGGAAATCCGCCTAAGGAAGAACCGTCACATTAACATTGTTTGTTCTTCATCGTGTTCCCTGGAGAACTGTAAAGATCTTTTTCTGATGCGGTTATTAGTTTAGGGTTTATTAAGTGTCAAAGTTTGAAAAGCGAAATTTCTAACACGAGTGAGCAAAACACATACATATTTTCAGTCTTAAGCCGGGAGTTTTTTTTAAAGAGTACATCTCCACTTAAATTTTTGCAGCTCGTCGAGTTGTTTTTAGAAATTTCAATTTGGTTCTTGATAATATTTTTTTGAAATTCGAAAAAAATCGGGACAATTTTGTAAATTTTTTAAGTATTGCAGTATACCTCAGAATGTACTCTTTCTTATGGTAAAGTTATTTTTTAAGTTGGTTAATAAATAAGTTAGATGCGATCAGAAGTTGGTCATACAAAATTCGGAATCTTTGGATATTTTCGCTACTTTTAGTTAAAACCGTTATATCTACAGCAAATACCATTATTTTTTAAATTTGAGAACATCACTGAATACCTTCCATTGTACTCTTTCTTATGGTATAATTATTTTTTATATTGGTTAATAAATTAAGTCGATGCAATTAAAAGTTGGTCATACAATTTTCGGAACTTTCAGATCGTTATTTCCGATACAAAACTAAAATTGTCATATATATATATTATTACTATTAGTTTTTAATTTTGAAAATATCGCAGTATACCTCAGAATGTACTCTTTCTTATGGTACAATTATTTTTAAAATTGGTTCATACATAAATTCGATGCAATCAAAAGTTGGTCACACAAATTTCGTATTTTTTAGTTTGTGGAGAATTTTCCGCACCCATAGCAACAATTGATATAAAAACCATTTAATTTTATTTGGCGAGGAAAATGGCTAGCTTTTTTCACTCGGTTCTCAGATGGTTTACGGAGAAAGTACAAAGTACAGATTGTAAAGTTTGGAGATTAACACGGTTTACTTAAAATTGTACAGGGAACAAGATGCAGTAGGTTTTTTACTGATGCGACTATTAGTTTAGGGTGCATTAAGTGTTAGAGTAAAAAAAAAAAGAAAGTTAAATCACTTGCGAAAGGAGTGCAAACCAAACGGGACTACGTAGCAATCCCTGGGGGTCGTAGAGTGTAAGCGAACAGGAGGTGAAGCCCTCGCTGTGACATCATGGACTGGAAAGTCAACTCAGGATTATACAAATTATTAAGATAGTTTCGCTGTTCAGGAGATTCACTCTGCGAAAGGAATGTTGGTTTGCGAAGCAAACCAAATGGGATTGCGTAGCAATCGCCGGGGGTTGGCGAGCGTAAGCGAGCAGGGGCGGAGCCCCCTAGTGTTGAAAAAATACCTTCAAGGTACATCAAAGGCTGTGTGTAACATCTTCACGGGTGACGAATCATAGATCTTTGCATACGAGTCCGAAACAAAACAGCAATCAACTGTATGGGTCTTCCAAGACCAGCCAAATTCAACAAAAGTTGTTCGCGGAAGAAGCACATCAAAGCAAATGGTTGCCTGTTTCTTCGGCACCGGTCACGTGGCGTTAGAGCAACGCAGAACGGTCAATTGTGAATAGTACACTAACATTTGTTTGCCAGAAGTCATCAGAGAATTTCGTAAAAAGCAGAAGAGGCGAATCATTCTTCACCACAATAATGTGAGCTTTCGCACATCGGCTCAAAAAATTCCTTTTTTGACCAGCCAAAACATCAAATTGATGGGTCATCCGCTGTACAGCCCTGATTTTGCACCCAATGACATTTTTTTTATTCCCGCACATCAAAAATATATTTTGTGGTCAACGATTTTCATCATCGAAAGAAGGGGTTGATGCATTCAAAACGCATGTTTTGGAGGTATTGTGTATTGATCTTGATAGAGAATATTTTAAAAACCAATAAAACCAATTTCGATCATAAATATATATATATTTTTATTATTAGGCCAGAAATATAAATAGCAACCCTTCCCATACCCATTAGCTTTGACGTGATCGGCACCAAATAAGGTTGATTGTCAAAATTTGCCAAGCTACTTTTAAACGTCATCAATGCATTGAGTGTGCGTTTTGACATTAATGCTCTGTCCCCTGTCAAAGCTCTTCCTGAGGCTGAGAAGCCACATTCAATGTTAGCACTAAAATGAGAAAGTGACAGAGTAGCCTTTACTAGCTTTGGAACAACTGGGTACTTAGGATCCCCACCACTAATGTCTCGCAGTCTGAAGAACTGGTTCCAGTAAGCATCAATAGGTTTCATTCTAGATCCATTTTAATCAAATTCTCTTTGGAGTAATTTCCACTCAACCAGTAGTATGTCTGTCGGGACATCCCATAGCATTGCTCTTGCAACTTCTAATACTTGTCGAACACTCTTGCCACTGATTCTCTCAAGAGGACCTAGACAGGATAAACCTTTAGAGACCAGGAGAGATGAACTGAAGGAGGAATTCTTCAAAAGATATTTAACACAGGCAATGCAATGCTTCTGAACCCTTAGAAAAAAGAAATTTCTTTTCTTCTCTTTCACATTTTGTATCACTCTAGAAATTTGATCTTCAATCACAATATCAGCCAGAAGCAACAGTTACTGAGGACATATATCTTCCAATTTATCCATTTTCAAATCTCGAATAAATTCCTCTTTGTAGATCCTACCCAAATTTGTTCTTGTCAACAATTCAAGTTGAGAATGAAGGTTATGTATAAAAGGTTCTTTTTTTTGAAGAAATTCGGTCACACGATTAAATATACTTGCACTTGATACGACAAATATCACCTCAGCCTTCATAGTTTCTCTTCTAAGGCAGGGCTCGAAATACCCGGGTGCACAGGTGCACATGAAAATAAAATTGTGCACCTGTATTAAAAAATATATTTTGAGGCCTGTACTAAGGAAATGAACAATTTTTTTGTAGCTTGGTCTTTGTATCATGTTTTGCTTCTTTATTGGAATGTTGTCAAGGAAATACTTTTGCACAGCAATCCACTGTTTAAGTAACCTTTCAGCAGCTGGTTTTTGGCTTAGCCACCTGCTTGATGAAATAGTGAGTGGGAAGTTTCAAGTCTTCTTGAATTTGTTTGTATGTTGACCAACGCTTAGGCCACTGATTAAAAAATCTGTGAATAGTAAAAACTAGTTCAGACACATTTTCCCCTAACTCTTTTAGACCTTTAAGAAAAGCATTATGTATTGTGTAAATATTACATGTCCCAATGTTAATTAGTTCTTTTTTTCGGGTAGAAAGTAATGAGTCAATTATCTTTTTAAAAACTGATCTTCACTAATAAAACCTCAAGAATTTGTAATAATCATAATAATCGTAAAGACGATAACAGAGAATGATTTTCAGTACGTTCGCAATACTCTTTCAATTGATTTAACCCTTTGGATACAGAGACTGACAACATTTTTGCATTCTCTGGTTACGGAGGGGTTTGGAATCTTTTAGATCTCAAACTCCTGAAGAAACGGCTGAAGGCCATTAAGATTTCCATGCCCTCATTTCTGTGCCACAAAGAGAGCAGCGCAAGAATAGCCTCCGTTCCGTAGACAGGAATGTCGGGGTTCTTGATGGGGAGCTTCGAGCGCTTAGAATGTGCAAGGTTGATGATCTATACTCACTTAAAATCTTTGCAAAAGACACCTTCGAGTGTAAATTATCCTACATATTGAAGATTCCACTGTCCTTTCAGAGTTTGCCTTGACATATCTATACCTTCTAGACATAATCAGACCCACAATAGAAACTGCAACATGTGATGACAAAGTGATGAAAACATGTGATGACCCATTGAATAAACACATTACCTCTCCTCCTGGGTTAACGTCGAGTTAATATCAGCTTGATCCGTCCGGTCTATTGACTTCTCCATTCTCGTTTTATTCCAGAATCCGAAAATAAAATGGGTCTGTTGAGACCGCCCTCAGATCTGTGTATGGAGGATGTTATTCCCCCTTTTTAAGTGACCACTGGCATCGATCACCATTTATGAGCTGTCAGCGTCTGACCTTCTAGAGGGTTCCTCCTTTTGTTTGACATTGTCGAGGGGGTCGGACACGCAGATGGCCCTGCTTCCCTTAAACTTCGCCACTTCGTTTCACTGATATCCTTTTCCTGCAGGAAAATTTCCAGAATTTGCTGCTAATACACCGCGGGCAACGTGAAGTATTCTCCTTTTACAGTCAAAATGGTACGTTTTAAAATCTATTCTTGCGGTGGAACGTAGCGCAAATTTTGAAATTGAATTCGTGCAAACCCTGTTTTTATTTTTGAGGAAGTGAATTTTTTTAACTGCGCACCAAAAATTTTTCTTCAAACATAATTTAAGAACTTAAAACCCCTGAAAAGGTGACAAAAAATAAAAAGGTGACGTGTTAGGAGCCCTGTAACAATTGAACAGTGGCAGTAATCTTTTAGACTTCATTGCTTTCCAGACAATATGAATCACCCATTGAATAAGAAATGTACTAAATGCAAAATTCTGTTATCATTGTTTATGTAAATCTCATTGAAGGGATAGCCTGAAGAAACCATTCTAAAAGTAAAATTCCTAACTGAATTTCAGAAAGATTTGATTTAGAGCTTCAAAATTTCAGCAATAATTAATCAGAAAAAGGTTTACAGTAAAAATTACACTTTCAGTTCTTTATTTTTAAAAACAAAAACTAATAATAGAAAAGGTACAATGCATTTGTGTCGGCATGGTAATTAATTTTCACAACGAGTACCCAACTTGTGTACAAACTCACATATTTTAAATTCTAAATCTTTATACAAAACTTTTAAATACATTTAAGAAACAATTTGTGGATTATTCATACACAACTTCTGCCATATAAAAGAAAAAACATACTCACTTATCATTAAATTTCATTGGACCCGATATCAGTTTGACATACGATTTAGGGAACCATCCAAGCTGAAAAAATAGTTAGAAACTTTCAAATAACAGAAAATTCCTTTAATGTTTAAGCAAAGTTAAATATGCAATTAAAAACTAAATACCTTGTCCTGAAATTCCCCATACCACCACATATCTTGCTGCTCTTTAACATTGATGATATCACCCTTATTGAAGCTCAAGTGATTTTCCTTCTTCGCTTTCCATGGGAATAGGGCTTGTGCCTGTAAGCCATCTGGCATGCTCTGGCCCTAAGAAAAATAAAAGTAAGATTAGAACCTAAAATACCAGGCATGCTTGAAATTAGCTTTCTGTGATCCTAATATCCCACAATTTCAGAAGTTAACTTGTGCTTTTGACCAAATAATCAGTTTTGCAGACTGGTTTCAGAGAAAATTTACCCATAAAAAAGATGCATAGATGCACATCAAGCCAGACATGTATAATTTTTAAATTTCCAAAACAATACTAAGTTTATCTCTGCATTAATATAAATTCGTTAGCAGTCACTTTTTCATATTGCCTGATGTTTTTTACTGTCCAGGTGACATTATAACTATGCTTTATTTTTCAAGGAAATTAACACCTGCTAAGTGGTTACAAATAAACTTACATTTTCAAGGACAAATTCAGTTGACCAGTAGGTAGTTAATGCATGTTTAACAGAAGGTAGTGTAGATTTTCATTATAGTATCATTGTGCTTTGTCCAATGCTTTTGAAATTTGCTGTCACTACAATTCACAAAATAAAGATACGATTTCTATTAGATATAGCTAGAGAATGGATAGTTGTCAGACTAAATAAATGCTGCATGGAACTTGGTACTTCTGATGTTTCTAAAAATGCTCTCCTAGCCCAGATTCAACTTTAAGACGGGAAAATTAGATAATGTCTTATAAAAATAGCATTGACAGGTGGAAAAAGAAATCCCATGTGAGTGTAGTCTCAGTAAGAGGTAAGTAGTAAATTAACGTTGCACTAGAGCAACAGTCCAGAAGGGAAAGATAGGATAACATTTTGTAATTTTTAAACACGGTCAGATGCTCAGTAAGAGGAAACACAGCGAAACTAGATACGTTTGCAAGACCCGTTCTGCACCACTGGACAAAGATGACTCTTATACATCCTTAAAGAGTATTAAGATGTAAAAGACACGGACCACGTTTCACTAAAATTCATGATGCACAAATAAAGCTATTGAAGTTCATTTATATACTTTAATGCTCAATTATAGAAAATGCTTGTGTTATGTGTTAATTTTTGCATCAAATGACTAGTCAGTAATGCGTTAAATGTAACTGTATAATTATATATTGCTATGATGAAAAGCTATTAGCTTTTCTTCTGTCCAATAAATTAAAAACGAAATCCTAAAAAGAAAAATACTTAAAAACTCTATAGAAATTCACCAACTTCCAGTTTTCTTTTATGCGCTGCAGACAAGAAATGTCTGCTGATATAATTTCTCTATCATTTAAGTTTCCCTTACAAATAATGATAAAACCCAAAATATAGAATAAGCAAGGCTGCTGCTCCGAGCATGTATTTCCCGTGAGCCTCGAGATCGAAAATGTAAAAATGGAGTTGGCTTTTCTTTCTCCCGAACGGAAGGAAGGACAGTGAAAGAAGCTAATAAATTCATTTTAAAATGTTCTAGATTGAATTTTAAAAATCAGGCTTCGTACCAAAATTGTAAAAAATTCAGACTACCAGTGTACCGAATCTCATTACTGTAAATGCCATAGATTTGTCAGGACAGTACATAGAGACATACGGACACTTCCTTTTATAATAGTAGAAATATTTTCCAAGACAAAATTTACTCGACTCAGAACACTTGCCTTGGACAATTGGGTAGTGTATATTACAAGTTAGACTGAGATGGAAAAATTATATTTTTTCAAAAATTACTTGTCCAGGTATTGGTGAAATAGTTTCGACAGACGGAGCTGATTTTGCAGGTTGCGTGAAAGAGGAATTTTCAGAATGCTGCAGAACATCTCGAACTGTGTTGCTCACCATTTCTTCTGGTGCCTCTGATATGCCCCTAAAATATCAAAGAGGATTAAAAATTTGAAACAATTCAACAAAACAATGTAAAGTAGATAGTAAAAAAACAAGTTCTCACATTTGATTTCTCCAATTATAGGGAGCACAAAAAAGATAAAAATAAGCAGCACATATACAAAATAGACAAAAATGTGCAATAAAAAACAAATTCAATAACATTTTTTGAATTTTAATACATTTTCAAACATGCATGATTCAATTCAATTTCATTGCATAAAATTAAAAATTTAAAAAATTTTTGAACAGCAAATTACTTATGCCTAAATTATTGCATTTTTATACTTTCTTCAATTCAATAGCTTCTAAAACCCATAATTTGAGGTAAAAAATGCTTCATAATTTTGAAAGGCCATCAATGGGATTTGAAAACCAGATCTAGATTTCCCTAAGGACTAGTCAATTAATCGCTCATTTTCTGATGCCCAAGGATTAAGTAAACCAGGACCTTTCAACTTAAAGTAGATTCCAAACCATTGCTGCATTGTTGAAGAACCAAGTCAATCACCTTGTGATTTTATAGAGGGTTGTGAATAAAAAAAATACATTATAAGTAATTTTAACATGAAAAATGATCGGGGATAAAAGTTCCAAGAGCGGAAATTACTTTTTAAAAATATCCCCAAAGGAAATTTATGAAGCAGTCTTGTTTCAACAGATTATGCTATTGCTTTTAAATCATATTGACATATGACAGTGCAACGGGAGTTAAGTGCATATAATTTAACATTTACCATATATGAATCTTAATAAAAATATTTTGCGTGGTAATTCCTTTTATGTATTAAGAAAGTCCCATAATAAATTTACACACACTTTCCTAGAAACCTAGGTACAATTTTAGCAATACAAGTAAAACTATACTTAAGTATACTTAGTAAAATACTTTCCTCTTGAGAAATATTCTATGCTCATATTCTCCTGATGAAATTCAAACACTCATAGAAATCACAATTTTACTAAAATTAAATACTTCATTTTGTCATATACATTCTATTGTCACCTATGTGGTGCTATAAGATATTTAAATAATGAAATCAATAAAAAAAAATTTGAAATGAAAGTAGTGCTAATAGTTTTTGCCATATCAACACAAAAGGTTTCTCTCCTTAGCTTCAACAATGTATTTCATAATCAGCTATCATAAACTTGGGATACAGGGTTGCCATTACCAGATATGCTAGTATTTGTGGGTAGCATTGAGAGTTGATTCATCTGCATTTCTAAAGGACACAAGTCAACCAAAATTTATAAGGTGTTCTTGTTTTTATGGTCACATGTAGAAGTCCTAGTGTGATTCAAAAAATGACATAGTAATGTACTTAAAAAAATTGATTGATACGTACTCCAGGGTTCGCTTCATCTCTGTCCCAACAATATGTACTGTTTCAGTAGGAGCACCTATTGTAGCAGCACTATTGGTGAAGGCATTCTCTGCACTGACCGCGTCTTGAGCAACGTCGATGGGTTCCGCATATGCCTCTGGAAACCAACCTTTCTTGCCATGAAGTTCACCACCTAGCCAACCAGGTTCACAGCTTTGACCGTCTGGCACCTATGAAAAGATTTATTACAATTAATATTGTTGTATATTGTTTATATTAATGAGTCATTGTTTAATATGTTCGTGTGTGCACATTATTGTTTTCCTGTTTACATATTCTTGTCTTCTGATACTATCCTTTTTAAATGACTCAGTTGCTTCAGAGTCTTTACTAGGGATGTTACAAATAGTGATTGCACAGTAACAGTTCTAAATGTGAATGCTACTGAAGAATATCTGTGATGCTAAATTCTGATTGAACCTGACTGATTGTAATGCATCTACTATCTGCCACTCGCGAAGCAACGGATTCACCTGCTATTTCATACAATTCATTATTTTTATAATTATATCCAAGCTCTCAATCACTGTTCCAACAATCAGTGTTACTCAATCACTGTTATTTTGATATTTCAGTAACAGGTAAGAACTGTGATTTAAAAGTATTGAATAGCAGTTTTGTGACTCGCTTCACATCCCTAGTTTACACTCGGTCAGTATCCTTCTGTATGCAATGTCTCCTTATAATTATTATATGTCTTGTTGGAGTTACATTTTTATTTCAGTATTACAAGACATAACAAATATTAAATTGTTTCTTTAGTTCGTTTCAATTCTTTGATGCAAAAGGACATAGTATAAAATTTATACATCTTACCACATGAGTCCAATAATTGGATGACATTCATCTCTGATACACATGCAAAGCAATAAGCATAAAATAAGGACTCCATAACATGGAATGTTTTTTGCCAAAAATATCATTCCAGCACATCCACAAAAGTCTCATTAAACTAATACCAAAACAACCTCAAAATCTATCAAGTTGATTGTTTTTGGGTTTTATGGTGCAAGGGCTACATTTGGCAAAGCTGTGCCAAACGCAAACAAGAGTAAAGTACACACACGATTAAGTTACAGGAAACAAACTTACGCCACATACTCACAAGTTACAAATGCAGTCGGCAAACCCAATGTAGAATTTATTTTTAATTCCAGTCTCTTACTTTAATTTAGGCAGCTGATATAATTTCAAGATCAGTGCAGAATTTTTGAAACAAATAGTCGAATGCATACCAGAACAATATCACCAGGCATGACAGATAGTTCATCCTCATTTCTTGCATCAAAAGCATAAAGAATTCTGAACTTTGTCCCACTCACTGCTACAGGTTTAGGTTCAATTGGTGCATCTGAAATAAAAACAATTGATGCCACACTAAATACTTTTAAATTGACAAAGGCTAATTTCGACTTTTTCAGCACTGGGGCAAACATTAACATTACTTTTTTATTTGTGATAAGACATATCATTATCATATTAGTACATTTATAATTTTTCATATTAGATAAAAAAAAACACATTATATAACCTTAGTGCGTAGGAAAGAGTCTATCAGTGTATGGAAGCTTACCATTCCAAGTTTCATTGGCCTCCTGGCCCCAAGCAGCATCAAACACAGCTGTAAATAAAAATAATTATAATTAATATGAAAGCTTTAGAAAAAAGTCACTAAAATATCAACCTTTGATTGCATTGAAACTATTTTACAATGTTAGTCATCCTACAGTATTTTATTAATTGCAAGTACATTTGTTAAAGATTTTGACGCATTATATTTCATTTTGTCTCTGAGTACTTTAAACACTTTGGATGATTTAGCTTGGAATTTTCACTGTTTTTGCTATGTACCATCGTTAGAGCATCCAGAATCATGGAAGCTCACAATGGAAAAGCTATCACGAAGTCCACCCCCTGGTCTGACTGCGGAAGTAATGACTGGAGGAGGCGGGCCGGGGAAAGACACTTTGAAACAGAGGCTGTTTCTAGCTGCTGAGATTTCTGAAAGACTTTTTATCTTAAGGCTGCTGTATTGTATCGGTGATGAATATCGTCTTTCATTATAAAACTGTAGCTGTACAAATTCTGTAAATATTAATTCTTAAGATAACTATTTTAACCAGGAAGTGGTTTTACTTTTTCGTCGACAGCTAACTTTCTCCAGTAAATTTTTGTAATTTATCAAAATTTTCTAAAAATACAATATTACCTGAGAAAATGTCCAGTATATATAATTATATACTTAGTATTTTTAAAAACAGTTAGCACTCAATCAAGTAAGCACGCGAATACAAAACCTCTAAACTTAAAAAAAAAAAAGTACACATGCATTCAAAGAATATATACAGGCGTCTCATGAAGTATATAGCACAACACTTATTCTTAAATTTATATAATCTTAAGTCATGATGCAACCAGAACACAAAATTAAAAGCTTATTTAAATATATTCTTGCTTACATAAACACTATATCGAATGAGACGCAAGAGAACTTTCGAGAAACTATTTTCAATCACTCACCAGGTTCCGGTTCCGAAAAGCCGTTTTGACCTTCCTTTGATTTCTTCTCAGCTAAAAATATCTGCTTCCTCTCTTCATAGTGAGCAAAGAGATTTTTATAATTTTCAGAAATATCTTTTAGCTTCTCTTTTAAATCCTGATAAAGCAATAAAGTATACTTGTAGAAAAGAAAACATGAAACTTTAAAATACAATACTTGCAACAGTAAATCTGACATAGAATAAAATAGAGAAAACTTTATGGTTTGAGATCAACCTATATTTATACAATACACAGCAGGTTTTTTTTAGATCCTCTCATGAGAATTTGTAATTCAAATCGACTCACTTGTATTTGGCTGTTATTATTTTCAATATCCTTTTGTTTCTGAGAGGTTTCAGAATCTATATTGCTCAGGGCACTCTTTAACTGGTTTAGAGCAACTTGCTTATTGTTAAAACTATGTACAACAGAATTGTAAGAATCACCTGCAAAAGAGAAAAAAAAAACATTGGTACTATCTTCATGTTTTGTTTTTACAAACCCCAATGAGAGAATAAAATTCAGACATAAAAAAAAAGAGATTATGGAACACTCACTTGTGGGATTAGTCTGAGCAACAGTAGAAAGCTGTGCTTGCATGCTAATTTTTTCTTGAGATAAAATAAGCAGACGGTCATTCATTTCCTAAGAAACCAAACAAAGATTAACAACAAAGTTTCACATTACACCCAGTAGAACCATCGCATAAAAAGGTTTTACCTTTATTTTAGCTTTGACGTTATTCATATCTGCTAATTTAGTATCTCTCTCAGTTCTCATATTATCTATAGATGACTTGACATCTGTCACGTTCTTCCTAGTATCACTTATCTGGTCATTAAGTTCATTTATTTTTGTTGACTGCAAAATTAAAATATTAATCTACACTAAAGAAAATATAATTGTTATAGATAATTCAACAACTAGAACATTAGAAGCTATTACCATCACTTTTGCAAACGACAATGTTATATTGATGGCCACAGAAAACGACATTTTTATGCTAAATATCATATAATCACGTATCTTCTTGGAATACACAACTGCACCGTATTGGTGTGGTTAATATTCCTGACTGTGTTCTGTGCCCTTCGGGCAAAGTTATGAACTTTCACATCTGACGAACTGCAATGCACTTTCTTTTATGAATTTTACTCTTGACAACTTTTATACTAAGGCTAAATTTTATTGGGCTGGCTCATGGCTGATACTGCCACTGCCTGATGTAGGAAAAAAAGAAATCCTTGGAATACATTAACATTATAATGTATTTTCAAAGTCAAGTTTTAAAAGTACTTTTGTGCAAGAGAAAACAATCAGGTTGATATTGTCACCCAACCCCCAAATCCAACAAAATTACGCTGTTCGTTATAACAAAAAAATTAAAGTTTTAAAGTATAAAAATTTTTTCTATCGACAAATGTGCCAATTTTTTATTTTTATTACCACAACTTTTGATTGATACTAAGGCTGCAGAGTTGGCATTTCAGTTGCAGTTTTGAATGAGTGTTCATTAAATTAGGTGACAAGAAAATGCAACTAACAAGGCACTCCCAGTCACTAATGGTAATCACCATACAGAAGTTTGTGCATTGCAGTCCTTTTCCTTGGAGAACTTGCAACTTTTCGAGAAGTGGACTCGTTCAAGGTCGCCTGCCTTCAAACCAGAGCCATGCTATGGTTAAAGTAAATTTGGATTGATGTATAAAAAAAAAATCATTTTTTTTTCCACAAAACATTACAAGTAACTCCAAATTGAAAAGAAAACACCCACAAATGGTGTCTGAATGCAAAAATGACGGTAACCAAAAACTACTTTTTAAGAATTAAAAAAATAGGCCAAAATTAAGACATGTTTCCTTGTTTTTTAAAAATCCGACTAAGAATACTATAATCTTTAAACCCTTTAAGGGGTGCACATGTATATAAAGGTACAGTAACCTCCTTTGCATGACTTACAACTAGCTTTGACCCTTCTGTCCAATTGAATGTTTCCTAGGGTTCTTTTAACTAATGTGTGGATGTGGTTAGTTATTCATTAAGTGTTATGTCAGGTAAAAGCAATAGTGCACTAATAAAACATAGTGTGATGCTTAGAGGTTTAAAGACTTAGGAATCTTCTGAAATGTTTTCTGTAATGATCAAACACATTGTTTGATGATCATGTGAAATATATAAGAGCTTAAACTATTGAATTTCCATAGTTCTTCAATTCAAGTTTAAAATAAGAGAAATACTAAATAACAATAATGTTGGACATTTTCCTGTTCTTTCAACTGTTTAAATGTAGCAAATCTTTCATATGCAAATCTAGTCTGATTTGCATATGAAATGTCCATTTGATCTGATTGGTCAGAGACCTATATATATATAAGTTAAGTTAGTTTGTATTCTAATCTCCCAGATCTAAATACTGGATATTTGTATGTTCTTTTAGAAGCTGTTGTTTTATCTGTAAAGTTTACATTTTAATAAACTTCAAAGTCTCACCTTGGCTGTCTATTTTTAAACTGTGCAGTACTATGCATCCTGCACTTTGCTAGATTCTTAGCCCATTTATATAACATAACTAACAATAAAATGCTGAAATACAAGGTACAAAGATACATTTTTAAGGGAAGTAGGAAATGTAAATGATTCAATCAGGTTCTAAGTCCTACCAATTGCTCTAGCTCAAAAGTGAGATTTTTGTTCAAGTTTTTCAGATGACAGACGGCTTCTTGTTCTTTCTGGCGCTGGGAGATGAGTTCTTGACGACGTTGCTTTTCCCATTCTAACTGCCTCTGCCGTTCCATTTCTCTGCGTGCAGCCTAAGAAACAAGAAAAGTGTTACAACAGCGGGTCAAAAAAAAAAAAAAAAAAAAAAAAAAAAAAACCCACCCAATTTACCAACCTCAGTCCAAACAGAACACTTACATTATAAAATAAAAGTTTTCCCCCATTGTCTGGGCCAATTTAATTTTCTTCATCACAGAACTAGAAGAGTTAAGCTGTGAACACCTTGGTATAACTCTAGTGAGCCATAGGGTTGGGTCATGCTACATCTCACATATATACAGAGTGATTTTTTTTAAACTGACACTATTCAGTCACCTGTAGCTCGATCTAACAACCGAAATGGCACCAAATTCGGTGTGGAGACTAATGATGACATGGGACTTAGGATTCAGCGAAAAAAAAAAAATTAGTTTCAAAAATCACCGATAGGGGTATTTATGACGCTGTTGTAGCTTACCAAAGCGAGAATTAGCATAAAACACGGGTATCAAAGCAAAATGCAAATTTATTCTTTCGTATGTGACAACAGCGCCAGTAATTTGGGCTATAAATACATGCAGACAGTTCCAAAAAATATTCTCAGCTGAAGTGAGCCAGCTCAAGTGAATATGCGACTCACATTACCAGAACATGCTTTACCTGTGAAGGTATATTATCTTAATCATTGCAATGCATCCACAGCTCTTCGCGAGTTTAGAACTCGACAGAAGCTACGTAAGAGGCCTTTATTCCTTAATGCTTTTAAGGGAATGAATAAGAAGTTTGAGGAAACAGGGTCACTGACAATTCGTGCAGGCAGGGAGGCTTAAACCTGTGTCAGAAGAGGTGATAACAGATGTTTCAACTGCAATCGTTGACAGATCATAGGGAACCATTGCTGGTAGAAGCAGCTACTGGGGTGTAGTGCGACAATTGGACACAAAATTTTCCACAGTATGGAAAGTCTTTCAGCGAGTTCTCCACTACTATGTGGAGAAGTGAATGTGGTGAATAAAACTTAACATTTGCCTGTAATTTTGTACGTGTTATTATTTTTCTTTTTCTGTTACACTTTTTACATAGGACAGCGCCATAAATACCCCTATCGCCGATTTTTGGAACAAAATTTTTTTCTCAAGAAATCCTACTTCTCATGTCATCTTTAGTCTCCATACCGAGTTTGGTTAATAGATCGAGCTACAGGTGGCTCTGAATAGTGTCAGTTTTAAAAAAATCACCCCGTACTATACATTTTAGGCATGACCCAATTATAGATGCCATACATTCATTCCAGACAAACCAAATATCCACACTGTGAAATTTAAGGGAAGTAGTATACTAAGTAGCCTCACCAGGTTTGGGTAGGGTCGTTGAACATCATGGGGGTCCCCCTCCTGTATGGGGAAAGGAACCCGTTTGGAGAAAGGGCAGAAAAGAAGGACTTGCACGAAGGCCAGCAAGGAAAGAAGACATATTGATTTTGTGCTGGAGAAATTAGGAAGAAAACGCGAAGATAATGATTAAGTTAAAAGAGTTAGAAATCAAACTGAAAGAACAGGAAAACTGGAGATCACTAGAAAGCACAAGTAATGAAACGTCGGAGGGTGATCTACAATAGTTAAATACATGGGATATTATTAATACAGCTGGGATATTATTAATACATTTTTGATATTGGTAATACAGCTGGGATATTATTAATACTGTTGGGATATTTTTAAATCAGCTGTGATATTATTAATACAGTTGGGATATTATTAATACAGTTTGGATATTATTAATATAGCTGGAATATTATTATTCCAGTTTTGATATTTTTAATATAGCTGAGATATTATTAATACAGTTGGGATATTATTAATACAGTTGGGATATTATTAATACAGTTGGGATATTATTAATACAGTTGTGATATTTTTAATACAGCTGGGATATTATTAATACAGTTGGGGTATGATGATTTATTACATCTGGGATATGAGTAGTTGAGGTATTATTATTACAATGAGTACATTTGGGAAAATTTGACACTTTGACTTATGGTCAAAGTACCAAAGTATGGTCAAAGTACTGTTGCACTTTGACCATAAAACCCATTAAAATATCTAACGGAAGGCGAACCCAAAAACGCCAGACTTCAGAGTTGGGCATTGGCTTTACCTTGGTACAATGTAGCAATAGCCCAAAAGCCAGGTATTTTATATGATTGATTTTATGATCACTAAAGACATGTGCTGTGCTGTACTGTACTGTATCGGTGCATCATATAATTGGTTTTGTTTACACGAAACAACTATTGTTTAAGAGTATATGCTTTAGATTACTAGTCTTCTTTAATTAAAAATGTTAATATTTTTGTATTTCGAGTAAACTGTTTTGTTATCATAAGAACACGGATATAGTTATAAGGTGTAAGTTTGTGAGCTCATGCATGAGAGACTCATTTCAGGCATATTTGCTGACTTGGGGACACAAACATCAATACACCTATTGGGTATCTGGATTTTGAATGATGACGTTTCCCGTGGATAGGGGCGCACATCATTGCTTTGTTTTATATGGTTTCATTATAGGGACCAAGTGGCCCCATAATTATAAACCGGAGGGAGGTGTGAAGTTCCTGTCGCCTCACCAGAGCTGGGTAGGGCCGTTGGACTCTCTGGTATGGGGAAAGGAATCCGTTTGGGGTTAGAAAAGAGAGATTTGCACGAAGGACAGCGAAGAAAGAAGACATGTTAGTTTGTACTGGAAATCGATTTGGATTTTCTTCCCGACTGTGTATGTAAACTTAATTTACATATATATATATTATTTGTATAGCAAAGAGTCAAGATGTGTCAGTAAATTTGAAATAAGCTTATGGACCAGTTTTAATGTTTGGGGGACAACAAGGCAGAGGATTAGGAAATCCGCCAAAAGAAATAACCGTCACACACACCTTACCTTCACATTCGAATAATGGTAATTTGAATTAACATCCTACTAGAGCAACACAACAGGCTATGGACAACGGTCCGAGATCAACTCCCCGAGGGAAAGATTCGAGGACACCACCACGTCATTTTGAACCACAGTCAGATGACGAGGCAACATCTGAGCTGGCACCCCACTTTTCAAACTTCCACACCAACTCAACGCAAGGACTTTCAGCCATGACAGATTTAAGGTGCACTGACCCGGATTCAACCAGGAACCTTTCAATCTAGAGGCTAACACCTTAACCTCCAGACCGGTTGGTCGGCTCGCATTTGTAAAAAGAAACTTTTGATCCAAAAGTCAGCATCTTGACAACAATAGATGTGTAAGTAATACCAAGTCAAAGGAAAACATCAATACACTCAGCCATGCTAATATATAATATGCCTCAATCCAAATTTTATATAACTCAGTTGAAACTGTAAAAACTATGAACACTTTTGTAGTTGGTGGGATGTTTATGTCAAAACAAAATTAAACAAGTTACAGCAATGGCATCTGTATTTCCAATTCGATGACTGGATCAATGGAAATTGCAATATTCAGCAGCAAATATGCATCTGATCTCAACAAAATTTAGCCTTTGATATTACTTTAAATTTCTCATTCTTTATGTGTAACCTTCAATTTCTTGAAATTACATGCATGAACTGCAAATGATTAATGTACTAAAAAAGAACGATGTAGGAACAAGTAAAGGTAATTGATTATACATCAATATACATCTGTCAAACAGCCCCTTGAAAACAATATTTAGGATTATTACAAAGTGTGGTGAAGTGATAAAAGAGGACATCTTGTTTCACCAGTTGCCTGGCCGGCTGAAATCGTTCTTTGTCGGACAATGGCCAGCCCCTCTGTTGGAATAGAACTGAAAAGGCAGGGGAGCTCACCTCTTGGAGTTTTGAGACGATGGAAAACTGCTCAAGGGTTTTGCCCACCGTACGGGAGCTTTGAGGCTTGGAGCAGAGAGGACTGGGTCAGCGATCAGAAGACTCTCTGACAGACTCAAGAAGAGTTAGGTCGTTTTTCGAGGGCATACTAGCGATGCCCCAGACTTTAGTTAAGAATCCGGTGGAGACTCTTTGTTATGTTTTGAAATTGTCTGTTCAACAGATCAGTACTGTATAAATAACCAAGAAATAAATGAATATTTGTTTTCTATACAATATTCAGATTTCCAAAAATATCCTTCCTGCCAAAACTTATACAGCCCAGTTGTTTAACATTGTTACAAAAGGAACAAAATAAAGCCCCCCCCAGTCAAATTGCAATTAAAATAACAAAAGAGATGATAAAGGAGAAAACCACAACCTCTCGTTGCTCAAGAGCTTTTCGTCTCTGCTCTTCTTTTTCTTGTTCGAGTTCCCTCTGCTTTGCTAGTTGCTTTTCTAATTCTAACTGCCGACGTTTCTCTTGTTCTAGCCTGTGGATATAAGGTCAAGTATTAAAAAGAGTCTGGAGTAAATTTTATAATGGAAACCTGTATATAACCGATTTTGGAAGATTTGATTCTTTATTTTCAAGCATAACCAAGTGTATCTTCACACTAGCTAACTTTGAAAACTGTGCATCAGTTAAACTTTGGCGCAGGACGCCCCTTGCCATAATACAGAACATAAATACATGGATTAATGCGTATTAAAAATATCTGTGTACGTCACAATCACTAGTAATATTTGAATTTAAAGATGTGGAAGTAAAAGTTCGCATTTTTATCAACTACAGAAACTTTGCACAGTTTTTAATAATAAACTTAACACATCCACTGTAAAGAAACATATTCACTTTATGAGTACCTACACAATGCATCCAAAACTGTATGTTACATACCATTTAAACTTATGTCAGGATTACACATCATTGGTGTTCATAAAGCTTATTTACAAGTAGATGAAAAAAAAAATCAATGTTCTATTTACAAAGATGTTTCATTTAGCATTTTTATCAACTACAGAAATTTTGCACAGTTTTTAATAATAAACTTAACACATCCACTGTAAAGAAACATATTCACTTTATGAGTACCTACACAATGCATCCAAAACTGTATGTTACATACCATTTAAACTTATGTCAGGATTACACATCATTGGTGTTCATAAAGCTTATTTACAAGTAGATGAAAAAAAAAATCAATGTTCTATTTACAAAGATGTTTCATTTAGTGTTTTATCCAGCAGCAAAAAAAAAAAAAAAAAAAAAAAAAAAAAAAAAAATTGCAGAAAAATTTAATGACGCTGCAGTAGCTTTTTGGTCTTTAATAATTCTGTGGGGCTCCGCAACCTGATCGCTTACGCTCGCCAACCTTGCTTACATAGACCTAATGGTTTTGAGAAATGAATTCTGGATTATGAAATGCATAATATAGGAAAACGAAGTTTCAAAAAATATTCCAGGGGGATATGATAGAAGCATGTTTTCACCAATAATAAGAAATGATCCTCTTTCACAAGATAGCTAGTTCCCAAGAACCTTTCAGAGTTCTTAACTTTTAGCGAGAAATCCAAACATAAAAATCTTTACCTTATTCTGTCTCTTCTTTCCTGCTCTTCTCTTTCCTTCTTATCTCTTTCCGCTTGCTCTTTTCTCTGGGCTTCCAGAAGAGCCAGACGACGTTTCTCCAACTCAGCCTGTCCTTTCTCAAAATTTTCTCTTCGTTTATCTTCAAAGGTAGCTGCACATGGGAATATAATAGGACTAGTTACCTACTCTTTCACTCAACGCATTTATGCAATGATATAAAACAAGCAGGGTTTGTACATTTTTTCGAAAAGCAAATTCCAGGAGTTTAGGGAGGAACGGCAGTTTAATTGAAACTGCATTTATCATTTATTATATCAGTGTTGTGATCATGGCCCAGATTTGGTTGAACTAAAAGTGAACTGGTACTAGCCCCTTGGCAGTAATGGAAATGCCACTTTAAATTGTTCAGATATTGGCATTTTAAAACCTCCCCATTTCCACTTTGATCCAAGAATAAAATGTGAAACTTTGTTTTCTTCTATCAAATTAAACTCCATCCAACTCTCACTCTTGCCAATGTAGATAATTCACTCACCAATAGAACATCATATAAAGGTTTTGGGGTTGAAGGATAGTTCAGATTTGTTAGTTGCCAAATACAGAACTGAGGACAAGTCACTTGTAATGTGTTTAGCAGTTGAAATGAAATTGCAGATAACAGATTTTAGAGTTTCATTCAACAAAAATGTGGCTTAAGATCCAGATTGACCTCATCCTTCTTTACAAATGGCTTCTTGAGCATTAATCAGGGTTACATAAAAGCAAGGCTAAGATCCTTTAGGCATACTTACACTTATCCATTATTGGTGCTAAATCACACAATTGGCGACGATTTTTGTTAGTTGAAAGTGGTCGATGGGAAAGTCTTTAATTACCAATTGAAGCATCATAAACTTGTGCCCAGTGGTTTGGTTTGTCACTCAAAGGTCATTTCTGCTATATCAGGACAATTAGATGTTGCGCTGAGAAACTCACTGGTTCCTCAAGGTTCGAAGAATAATTATAAAAAGAGCATAGAACACATAAAACACTGAAATTAGATGACCCTTGAATAACGAGTTACCAGAATTCTCTTTTAATTCAAACTGTTTACTTTTTGACACATAAACCCACAATTTAAGTTCCCTTCAGCACGACTCTAAATTAACAAAACAAACGATCTTTTAACAGTTATTATTCAGCGGAGTCATTTAAGAAGGACATTTGGAACTAGTTTTCCTTTTGGATTATCTGAATAATTTGTTAAACCAAAGAGAAATCTAAATTTCTAGAAGTATATCCCAACTTTCGAAGAGTGTAAAGTCAAAGGAGTTTTCCAGGGCTCTTGAAATCAAAATTAATTTTTAGGAGTTAACAAGGATTGCTAGGTGTACAAACCTGAACAAATACAGAAAAAATGCCTAAAAATGGTATATAAAAATTATGTCAAAATAACACAGCTGATGAATTGAGATCACAGTGTTATTTTAGCAGAAATAATATTACTTTGTTGCAGGAGCTTGTCATCTTTGAAATCCCCAAGTAAGTTGACATCGCCAAGTGCATGACTAGAAGTGGAACCAGCTACAAAAACAAACGAAACAAGATTTACATCTATATATATAAAACACTAACGTACGTGGACCCGAAATCGACGTTATTTGTGTATCGTCGAATGGCAACAATCAACGTAAATAAAATAACCCAGATATTTTGAATTCTTACTGTTTTCAAATAGCCGAGGTCAATTTCTATGCAAAATAAGAAATTAAATTGTATCTATATATATAAAACACTAACGTACGTGGACCCGAAATCGACGTTATTTGTGTATCGTCGAATGGCAACAATCAACGTAAATAAAATAACCCAGATATTTTGAATTCTTACTGTTTTCAAATAGCCGAGGTCAATTTCTATGCAAAATAAGAAATTAAATTGTAATATTTATGTTTGAACTGACTTTTTATTTCTTCCTTTGATGCAAAAGTAATTTAAACGTAATTTTGCTACCCGATATCTGGCCACGTCAGAATTAATGTTTACTTTTTTAATTTGATTTAGAATTCCGTGTTTGGGTATTTGAGTTGATTTTAATGATATGTCTATTTCCTGCAAAACATCACTAGACATGGATAATTTTGTAGCGGTATATGTATATTTCGACCAACTTTCCTTAAATATTTGATTGAATACGCAATGACATAAAAATAAATAAAATATACAAATCAAAGCATGTTTAATTACGGTGTGTAAAAGTTTAAAAAAAAGCACTATTACACACCGCCGAGCGCTAGCCGGCGCAGACCGGCTAGTTTGAAATAAAACTCTTCAAACAAATTGTATACAGCTAGAATCATATAATAAAAATGAACATAAGAAAAAATTCGTTGAAGAAATTGATTTTTATACAGGTATACTATAATAAAAAGACGTTTTTGAACATCTTAGTGCAAAATTTATTTAACCAAATAAATTCAAACACTTCCCTTTAGCATCATTGGATTAAAAAAGAACAATTTCCTCAAATCTCCACATTTCGTTTCAATTTTTTACAGCTGAAATAAGTTGTTCTTGCTGAGAAAACATTCCCATAAGTATATGAAATGCATACTTTAATCATTGATGTACGCTTTGCGTACTGCAGTTATTTCAGGAAGCATCCCAGATGATATATATATATATATATATTTATAGAGAGAGATTTTTTAGTGGTGAAAAATCTATGTATACAACATTGTTAAAACAACCTTAAAACTCTCTTTTATTTAATTACTAAAAAGTAAATTTAATTTTTAATTAAAATAATTTTTTATACAAAGCTTTCAACTTTAGAAGAAACATTCAGATGACAATATGCACAAGTTTTCCTGATTTTTATGAAATATAACCTGGTAGATCTAATTTTCTTGATGATAAATATCCATAAAATAAAAAAGTATCCGGTAAATGAAAATTTTTTTTACAATTTTTCCGCCTCTTCTCACTTATTTTAAATTATTATCCAATATTTTTAGGTGTCAATAAAGGGCTGTTGATATAAAAGCATTCTGCTCTTCCAAGTTCTTACTTAGTTTTTTTCAAATAGAAATTTTTTTTTCAGTTCAACAGGAACCCTGTTTTAACATGGTTCCCTTTTTTTTGTGGGAAAAAAATTCAAGTACTTTTCCAGGTCCATTTGAAGTTTTTCAAGGACTATCGTAAAAAGGCAGAAATTCCCCGTTAGCCCCCATTTTAGTAGACATTTCTGAAGAACCTCTCCTATAATGTAACCTCTTCATTACCATTCACATACTTAACAATTCCAAACATATTTCTAGTCAAGCATTCATTCAAGCATGTTATGGGAAAGAAAAAATTATCAAAAAGAAAAAGTAAAGTAACTAAGTTATTATACTTATGTTCTATATGTTCGAATTGACACAGAATCCCACTGACCTTGAGCAAAGAAAATAAACACATGCCTCGATGAACAAGCGTTTTTGGCGTATTCTTCAGAACCAGAATAAAACAGCCTTCTAAGCACGTTGTGAGACGTGTGAGTTTCAAGCTGATTCATACTCAAAAAAATTCCAGATTAAAAATTTTCAAAATAAATTCAAGGACTTTCAAGTACTTTTAGAGGCCCTTGAAAACGAAAATGAAATTTAAGTACTTTTCAAAGATTTTCAAGGCCTGTGGGAACCATGTTTGATAGTTTCTTAGTATTTGTATATACATATTAAATTACATATAGACCTTGTAAGCTAAGCGACGTACTCGACTGAACACTGGTGGATCTTTTTCTTCGGTGGGAAGGGGGTATGAGGTCTGGTGGCAGAAAGCTCGGCAGGGCATCCCCAGCCTTCACGCTTTCGGTCAGGTGCATTGCGAGAACGAATTCCTCGGAAGAGAGCCTCCCGTCTCCATCGATATCGGCTAATGACCTATAAAAGATAAGACGTGAAGTAAATACAATGCCAGCTGTGTTTCACTTAACCACCCGGCGGTGGTAGAACAGAGAAAAATACATCATAGATGCAAAATTCAAAGCTAATAGTTTTGTGTTGAATTCTCAGCACAATTTCTCCAAAACGGCTCAATCGAGGGTACTTGCCAACTATCCTATTGATCAATTTTGGGAAATGTTGGATGCCATAATTTTGAAAATACTCCATTGCATGCTGTTTCGTGAAGGGCAGGTTGCAGATTTGAATTCTTTTTTCAAAATGTGATCCAAAAAATAGAGAAATAACAGTTAACTCATATCCTTCTTCACATATGGCTTCTTGAGAAAACATTCTCATAAGTATATGAAATGCATACTTTAATCATTGATTAATCAGGGTTACATAAAAGCAAGGCTAAGATCCTATAACTGTTGTGAAGTGATGCTTATCCATTATTGGCGCTAAATCACAATTGGCAGCGATTTTTGTTTGTCAAAAATGGTCAATGGGAAAGTACATAATTACCCAATGAAGCGTCACAGACCTATGCCCAGTGGTTTGGTTTGCCGCTCAAAGGTCATTTTTGCTATATCAGGACAATTAAGATGTTTTGTCGAAAACTCTAGTTTTTCGAGGTTCGAAAAGATATATGAAAGAACACACAAAACACTGCAAATAGACGATCCTTGAATAAGGAGTTACTGGAATTCTCTTTAAATTCAAACTGCTAACAAACCAACAATACATGCTGCCATCAGCACAACTCTAAATTAACAAAACAAATGATCTTTAAGTTATTCAGCGGCATCAATACAATATTTAACTGCAAACGATATTTCACATATTGCAGAGATTCTCAAACTAGTCTGTGGTCATCATGAAGTTTTTGTATTTAACTAAAAAATAAATTGTATTAAGTTAGAATAGAATTGTGAATTGCAATTTGTATTGGAGGCACAAAATGCCTTAATTTGTTCCATTTTGTGCAGGAACAGTCAATCATTCCATTTTCAGGGATTTAAAAAGTTCTTTGTTACTTAATTATATGTATTTTAGAGCATAATTTGACACATTTGCTGCCAATCTCACGCCAGCGTGTGATGTGGCATGAATGCTTAAAGAGCCAACCAAGCAGCAGTGCGTGATGTGGATTGATGTCTCATTAGCCAGTCACGCATTCGCGCGGTAAGAGCTGCGGCTCAACATTTATTTTCCACTTCAATTGGCATTATATGTTAGGTGTTGACATGGAGTAAAGGCCAGAAGTTAGTTGTAAAAGTATGTGGTTTCGAATTTATAGCTTTACTAGTCATTAAATTTTTTTTAATTTGAGTTGTAGAGACAATATTGTTCTGTAGGACTTTCAGACCCCCCCAAAAGAAAAATGCAATTTAATAAGCCTCTAACAGATGATGAAATTGCAAATGTGATGGCTGAGCTTTCGTCAATCTATTCTGGTATTGGCACACTTTTCAATCATATTTGTTATAAAAAGTAAGTCAGCTTTTGGGAAAAACCCATTTCTATGTGTGTCAGGGAAACAATTAACAACACATCACAACAGGATCGGTAATGAATGTGTCAAGTCTAACAATCCATGCCGTGTAGTACTTTTGAACATCTTAATTATGATCCACCACTCAATAAGTTTGGAGACCTGGGTATAGAGTAAGAACTCCTTAGGCAGACCTTACAGGATTGATTAGAGGCGAAATAAGAGCACATAAATATACATCCATTACTTAAAATTGATATTTCCCCAAGGTTTAAGAAAATAAACCATCCCCACAAATAAGACATATCTGCTGTAAGTACCATATCTGGGCTAAAATGGGTTGGCTTAGGCCAGTGTTGACAAGAATGTTTCTTGCTTGAGCACCAGTAAGAAAGCCAGTCCTAGTTCTGTCATAGGAATTAAATAGCTGGGTAAACTTCAACTTGGATTGCTGAGAAACAGCCCATTCTATGAGGGGTGGAGGAGGAATACCACTGAAAGAGAAGAAAATATTACCTTTCAAAACAATCTATACATATATATTCCACCACTAATGCACATGGCACATAAATTGTCACTATTTATTGTCGAACAGCAACAATGGATAAACATAACATAAAATCGACCCAAGCAGGATTCATTAGCTATTTCTGTTACTTTGCTTGATTTGAACAATGAAGCGTCATTCTATTGCTAAAACCACAAGCAAGAGCTTGACCCTTTAATGAAATTGTTTTAGCAATGAGATAGTTGGAAAATACAAATAAGCACAGGGAAAAAAATGTTGGTTTAGTGTAAACCGACTTTTGTGGAATTGCCTTTGAACAAGTGAATGGGATGCAATTAAAGTAGATGTTCAAAATCTAATTGTGGTAACATGATTGAGGTATGCTTTTTGGCATGCATTTTTTTAGATATGAGAATTTACACTTGTAAAAGGAAACGAAATGCTGTTATATATATCTTTGGATGATTTTATTTCATTTATAGCATAGTATGAAAAAAATCAGATTTATATGATTTAAATCAGATTTTTAGAATTTTAATTAATTCCTAGTCCTTACAAGTTAAAACTTGTAGGACACAAGACATGTTAATCAGTGTGGCTTCTAATTACTTTAGATTTATGTTTTTTACAGTAGTATTTATGATGAATAAAATTAATGGAAATATAGCAGGGTAAATTTTTGAAAGATTAAAGCATGATATAGGAATTAGCAAAGTCAATCACATGATGAAGCAAATAGGAACAGCACAACAAATGTTATGCACAAGCAATGTTTTTCCCATATGGTTTTTAAGCAGTTTAAATTTGATTGATTTGAACCCATAACCAGTGGCAGGAAATTTTTTGGGCTTGGTCATGAGGTTGCAGAATTCCGCTGACACTATACATATTTTACAAGTAAATTTGTGGGTAAAATTAATCACAAACCAGAGAAATTCCAGAATTTTTCCGTATATATTTGTCATATATTAATAAAATGCATAGATGCTTTAGATTATTTGTATGTAATTACTTAAGTTATTCTTAAACAAAGTAATAAATTGGTTGAAAACTTATTTTTGGGGAAAAAACAAAAAAAAGAATCATGTCATCAATAGAAAATGAAATAAAAGGAACTGGCAACAAAATTGCTGAAAAAATTCTGTAAAAATGAGTCATGAAAATTGAATTGAAATCAAATATTCTACTTTTCAAAATTTCTCTAAGCATTAATAAGTCCTTCAAAGTTATTTTCCAAGCACACATAAAGGATTTATAGATAACATACAAGAAAAGGAAGCTGTTCTCTATGAAGAGCATGGAATAAGTGTAATAGCATTCCCTCAGAACATGACAATTCAAAGGAATTTTGAATTTGCAATCAGTAAAATAGATTTCAGCATCAATCCAAAAACTATGAATGCTGTTCAATAAGGAATGATCATAAATTAATAAAAAATGATTTCCTGTACTAATCCTCCAAATTTTTAGGGTCTTTCTCAAAATACTCTCCATTACATGCAATGAACTTAACCCACCTCTTTACCAGTCTTCAAACACATGCTGGAAGCGAGTTTTTGAAAGGTCCTTCTGCCTGTGATAAAGAAAACTGCTTTTCACGGAGGCATTTCTTCATATTCAGGAGGGAAAAAAAATCGCATGGTGCTACATCAGGACTATATGGAGCATGGGGAACCACATGACATTGGTTTTTGAAAGATCTGATGATTTTTTAAGCCAAAAACAAAATTTCAATGCAGTGTACTTGCGAAAGTAAACCTAGACGTTCTTGGCCAGCTGCCAAGGCCTCATTGCGTGAAACTTGAGGTATCTATTCTCCACATTCAATATGAATTTTAATTTTCTTGATTTTTTTAATCACCTTTGATATCACCTTTATGATCATTCTCTATTGAACAGCCCTTATATTTTGTTTACATACTCGCTCAATTATCAATGGGTGAATTAACTTTTACATTCAAAATTTTCAATTCCATCAATATAGAACAGTTATAGAAGCAGTTGTAAGAATTCGTAGGGATCAATACAAAAAATTTCCTAATTAAATTTAGATAAAAATTAACAAAACATATTCACAAAACAAAATGAAAATTCCCAATTATAAAGATTTACGTGCAAAATGAATGCTTTTGGGATACTGCAGAAAAATTTCACTGTGACTAAGTGTGTATTTTTTTATAGACTACTTAACTTATTTGAATACTTGCATCTTGTTCATCTATTTCACACATTTTCAATATTTAAACTTTTTTTCAGAACGAAATACAGTAAGATCCCATTACAACGAAAAATCCCGTTATTACAAAAGTCATGGAAGTCAACATCCGAAAAACAATTAAAACATTGTTAAATGAATCTCAATATAACGAAATGAACGATTTTTGAAAATCCCGATACAACGAACTATTTGTACAGGCAAAAATATGTTTTCCTTTTATGGTTCCCTCAACTGATAACAAGCATGCAGTTTCTTTAGATTCAATGAATTTGGTTTTAGTCGGGCTGAAACCAGTTGACAAAATAAAGACTGGTTTTCTAAGAAACAAGCAGAAATTTGTCACTGTTGTAACCCTATTTCCTGCTTAATTGCATGGCAAAACTTAAGCTTCTTGACCAAGGCATCATCAGAGCTGTAAAATCACGCTACAGAACCTTTTTGTTACACCAATTTCTAAGCGATTTGGAGAAAAATATCCAAAGAAAATGCAACGTGAAGGAAGCTATCGAATGGGTATGTGGATATTGGGATGACATCAGTCGATCAACAATAACAAACTGTTGGAAACATATGCAACCACAGCCAAAGACGGCAATTCAGTTTCAGAAGAAGCCGACTTGAAAGATGAATCAAATACGCACGACATTCAGCAATCTGAGTTAGAGAAAATTTGGAACACTTCAAAAAATTAAACTTCGGTTCCTGATGAATTTGAAAAATTATCACAGTGTAAATGGGGGGGAGGACAACGTTTCAACATGTTATGAACTGACCGAAGCAAACATCATCCAATCCATTAAAGACAGCTAAGGTGAGGCCAATGAAAGTAGTGAAGATGAAGAAGCTGTGGTTGATGATGTGCACAATGTCGCTTCTTCAGGAGCCTTAGCAAGTTAGAAGACAACGCGGACCTTTATTTCGTCACAAAGCAATGTGCCGGACTTTATCTTTACAAATATTCACCAATTTCAAAATTATTTACTCTCAAATACAACAGCAAACCTTGGTCAAGAAAATCGTAGAATTTCTGAAATAAAGTTTTGTTTCCTCGCATTTTGTTCATTTATGGTTAATGTTTCCCAAAAGAGGAAAGTTAATTTTTTTTCAGGGTTTAGAAAATGCTATAACAATGGATTTATTTGAAAAAAATATTTTTCTCTGGCTGATTTCAATGAATTGCAATAAACTTTCTAATTGCAGCAGCTAATCATAGTATTATATGTAGTCTTCTTTCGAAACAAAAGCCGAATTTACGTATTTTGTGTTCTTTTTAATTCAAATTAGCAAAATTTCCGTTATAAAGAAAAAATTTTACGGTCCCGTGAAGTTCGTAGTAACAGGAATTTACTGTACTTTGAAATTTAATGCTAGAAATAATGTGAAATTTAATACTTTGATTTAAATCAATGATATTTTAGCATTAGTAACTTGACTTAAATCGGCATACCCTGATTTATAGATATGGAATCTATTCATTATGGATGTTATATTCCTTACAAATGGATTGTAATAGATGAAATGTGAGTAATGACACTTTGCCATCATATAAATTAACAGTAAGCAATTGACAGTTTAGTGCATATATGCTATCTGCAGGTCTGCTAGAAATTAATAAAATACTAAACATACAACATGATAATTTGTTTAAAGAATACTCCTGTTTAACAATTTTAAAGTAATAGAGTTTAGTAGTTTCCACTGCTTTCCATATCAAAGAGATAAATATTTCATGTATCTTTTTTCAGAACTAGGGGGCTCCGCCCCCTGCTCGCTTACGCTCGCCAACCCCCGGGGATTGCTGCGCAATCCCATTTGGTTTGCTTCGCAAACAAACACTCCTGTCACAGTTGCCATTTGGTTTGCTTCGCAAACCAACATTACTTTCACAGAGTGAAACTATCTGAATAATTCGTATTATGCTGATTTCACTTTCCGGTTCATGACGTCACAGCGAGGGCTTCGCTGCGTCTCGCTTACGCTCGCCGACCCCGGGGATTGCTACGCAATCCGTTTGGTTTGCTTTCTCAAACCAATACTTCTTTCGCAAGTGATTTCACTTTTTTTTGCTTTAACACTTAATGCACCCTAAACTAATAGCCGCATCAGTAAAAAATCTTCTGCATCTTGTTCCCTGTACAATTTTAAGTAAACATTGTTAATATCCAAACTTTACGATCGGACCTTTGTCGGTAAACTGTCTTGAGAACAGAGGGAAAAAAGCGAGCCTTTTTCCTCGCCAAATAAAAAGGAATCGTTTTTATGGCAATTGTTGCTACGATAAATTTGATATCTGGCAAACCCGATAGTCAAAAGTGCAACCCACTACTGCTTGCGGAAGCAGCTATACGAACTGAAAAATACGAAACTTGTGTCACCAACTTTTGATTGCATCGAATTTATTTATGAACCAATTTTAAAAATAATTGTACTGTAAGAAAGAGTACATTCTGAGGTATACTGCAATATTTTTAAAATTAAAAACTAACAGTAATACTATACAGCTATGACCATTTTAGTTTTGTATCGGAAGTTACGATCTGAAAGTTCCGAAAATTGTATGACCAACCTTTAATTGCATCAATTTTATTTATTAACCAATTTGAAAAATAATTGTACCATAAGAAAGAGTGTAATGTAATGTATTCAGTGATGTTTTCAAATTTAAAAAATAATGGTTTTTGCCGTAGACAAAACGGTTTTAACAATAAGTAGCGAAAATATCCAAAGATTCCGAATTTTGTATGACGAACTTTTGATCGCATCCAATTTAATTATTAACCGATTTCAAAAATAATAGTACCGTAAGAAAGAGTATATTCTGAGGCATACTGCGATATTTTAAAAATTAAAAACTAATAGTAATAAGATATAGATACGGCAGTTTTAAAAAAAAATAACAAAAATGTCCCGATTTTTCCCGAAATTCAAAAAAATATTATCAAGAACCAAATTGAAATTAAAAAAAAAACTCGACGAGCTGCAAGAATTTACGATGAGAGGTACTCTTAAAAAAAAAAAAAAAACTCACGACTGAGACTGAAAATTTGAATGTGTTTTGCTCACTCGCGGAAGCAATTTCACTTCTTCAACTTTAACACTTAATAAAATCTAAACTAATAGCCGCATCGGAAAAAAATCTTAATAATTGTCCAGGGAATACGATGAAGAACAAAGCATGTTAATTTCATTTTTTTTCCGATCAATACTTTCTCGGGAAACCATCTAAGAATCGAGCTAAACAACAGTTTTCAATCCTGCAGCGGCGGCGGTAACATTTTTTTAAATATAGAGAGATATCTAATTTCCACAAGGAACGCTGTGATGTATGGTATTAATCTGGTGTAAAATTTTTCAAATCCATTGAAGATATATTCAATTAAAAATTTATTTATTTAAAGAAAGTCATATTTTTAGGTAACAATCTGAACTGAAATTTTCCGAAGATTTCAAATCCGTTGAAATTTTTACTCTATCTTTAACGGTCTAGGAGATAGAAAAAAAGAACTGTGACTGTAAATCCTTCCTTGGGCAAAATCATAGTGGAAACGAACAAAAAATAATTTTCTCTGCGTTCTACGGAGGGAAAAAAAACTTGGCATGTATTCAACGGCTGACGTGGCAATGTCATTTCCAGCGTTTCTTTTCTCTCTGGTAGAAATGCGGTGATTCACCGATGGAGAATAAAACTATTAAATTCATTTAAAAATCTTCTAGACTGAATTTTAAAATTTCGCAGCGACTCACAAATTGCAAAAAATTTGGACTACCTGTGTGACAAATCTCATTGCCGTAAGTGCCAGATAGTCAGGATTTTGCGGCCGCGAAACAAACAGACTAACATTTCCTTTTATAATAGTAGAGATTGAAAGTTGTCAAGATTTAACCAGTCACTTTGTATACATTTTAGTCTCTTGATTTTCAAAGTTATTTGGCATACAAATGTCTACTATCCATAAAAATTTAGAGCTTAACCCCTTGTAGTTGTTTTGGGGAGGCATCTTGTTATTAGTATCTCATATTTCATTAGAAAAAAAGACTAGATCTAGACCTTTTCAGAAATTAGCAATACTTTGATAAGAAGATGTCTTGTCATAAACAAAATTTGTCAAATCTTGATGAATGAAATCTCATTGAAATCAATTGGAGGGTTAAAACCTTTATGCTCTATGGCTGGCTATTTCTTATACAATACAAAGTTCCAAATCCGGACGTTCAAAAACAGGAATTGTCCGAAATCCGGACGTTTTGCTTACCTGCGTTTTTTGTTCTTCTCAATTTTTCCATCTTTCCAACAATTTTTAAAGAACAAGGAGCTAAACTTGAACCCATTTAAGCAAACAACACAAAATAACGGACATGTTCAGAGTAAATACCACACAGAAAATTTAGAAGATTTGCAAGTAAAATTTGTTGCATTGTATTAAAAAGGTTTTTTTTCCTTTAAAAAAATTATTCCTTTTTACATATTTGTTATTTTACTATTGCAAACGCAAATTTTACTAAAACAAACTAAGCCCCCCCCATTTAAGTTTTTAGAAACTAAACTTAAATAGCAGCATTTTGTAAATATGCAACATTGCTTGAAAAGCAAGATCCTTCAAAACAAGCTAATGACTCAAACTAAAATGCAGCAAAATGAAATAATTACGTTGGAGAATCTTGACTACTGACGGAGCAAGAACGCTGGGGTGGTTTGTCGATGGGAGAGGCGGGCCGGCCGAAACCGCCCACTAAGTTGCCTATGGTAGCAGGAGGAACAATAGGTACTGGAGCAACTGAAAATTAAAATATTGAGTTTTACAAAACGAAATACTTTAAAAATTGTTCTCAACTAGTAATCTTAGAGAAATTCTAATGCAACAGTAACTCGCTGTTGCAAAATTTGTGTACTTTGTTTTCTAGTAAAAAGTCTATGATACGTGGAAAAAATAATAAATAGTGTGACACATAAAATGGTCAAACATTAAAATTGGCTATGCTTATTGATAGTTTGTATACATGTAAATAAATATAACTGAACTGAAAGGTTTTTTTTCCAATGGCGGTCACTGTTTCATTTGTAATCATTTGCCACTGCAAGGCCACTTGTGAAGGAGCACCAATGGGTAACCATCATTACCCCTAACAAGGGACAGTTCAATTTACATCCATGCCATGACCCTGGAACCTTCCGATCCAGAGGGCCAACACCTTGACCACTAGACCGGTTGGTTGACTGAACTTGGCTAGTATCATTGTAAGTTAAATTATACTGTCTAACATACAAAATTTTACAAAAAGCATAGATTAAGCAACTTTTGAAAATAAAACTTCCAAAATAAGGAAACACAAACTTCTCCTTTGTATTCAAATTAAGTTTGTTTTTATGGGGGAAAAAACCCCACAGATAAGTAGTTTGAAAACAGAAAAATCCATGAATTTCAATATGAGAAAAATGTGTTTGTACATAGATCACTCACTATACATGTGTATTTTATATTATCAATATAAATCAGTTGAAAATTATCATAATCAAAAAGTTTGTTTTGCTATCAACAATGTGGTACAAATTTTTAAAGGTTAAATTTAAAGAAGTAGATGTTTCAATACATTTGGTGGTTTTGAAAGTTAGTTCTTGCTTACAGGTTAAGACACACAGGGTACCTTCTCTTTTATGTAAAACAAATTCAAGTGCTTTATAAGAATCTTGTCAAATTTTTAGGAATTTTATTTTGTTAAAATTGTGTGTTTCTTTATTTTCAAGAAATTAAACAAAATCGCAAAAAACTAGTAAATTAAATTATAATGCAGAAAATGTTTTGAAATAAATATATTTGTGCAAATTAACTTTTCTGAAATAAAATTATTACATTAATCAACAGTGTGCAATAAAAAAGAAAAATTGCAAGAAATGCACATGTATGAAGGGCCAAGTTTTAGATTACAGGTAAATGCAGTTTAAAACAAAGTTTGGGTAAAATTCATGGACCAAACGAAATTTCAGTATTTTGTAAGTACTTACTTTTCTAAGGTCTAGAATTAGAAACATAAAATTCAAATGCTTTTATAAGGACTATCAAGAAATAAGGAAAGCCTGAACTAGTGTCGCTTCAAGCATGTGGTAAAAGATTTTTTAATCACATATATTTGAGGATTAGACTAAAACTGTGTTTAATTTGGGAGAAAAAAAAAACCCATTAAATTTCACTAAAATTACAACACAGTGAGTCAAAATGCACGTATTGAGACTTAAATACTTCAAATAACACATTCGCATAAAAATCAATATCAATAAAAGATTAACTTTCACCACATTTGACACAATCAAAATCTGTTGAACCATTAGTATAATAGTCAATATTATTTTCAGAATGTTTTTTCCTGATCATACTTGCTTTTTCACTACAAACCACTGAATTAAATAGTAAGATAAAAACAGCAAATTATTTAGATATTAAATTGAACTATTAAAATTTAGCAGCAAATTATTATAAAAGCAAATTATTTAGATATGTAAATTAAACTAAAGAGAATCTGTTGAATTGCCAGTCCTGCCAATACTTCATTAAAAAAGTTAGCGGATAAGTGTTACAACCCATATTCCTATGTCCAAACATGGAAAATCAGGCAAGAAAATTAATACTAGAAGAAACTGCAAGATCAGCAATATAAGATAATTTTAAAATGTCCATGGAAATTGCAAGATACGATTCAGAGGATTAGAGAAACTTTTACAGTGACTTTCATGAGTTCATTTCATCATATGAACTAAGAATTACCCATTGAATACTCGGAAAGATTAGGAAGGCTGTACTAATTAATATAGATAGGGTGCATTATGAAAGTAATGCACATTTTCTGGGAAAAATAGATTTACTGATCCGATTGGTACAAATGGTTAAAATTCTTCAAAATAGTCCTCTTGTGAATCAATACACCTGCGGAGACAATTCTGCCACGCCTGGAAGGCACCCTGGAACTCCTTGAATGGAAAGCCTCTCGGGAACCTTGTAACAAGTTGGATGTCCTCCACCGAGTCCCAGTGCTTTCCCTTCAGTTCTCTCTTCAGTCGGGGGAACAAAAAAAGTCACACGGAGTCAAGTCAAGGCTGTAAGGAAGCTGGGGCACCAAGGGGGTCTTGCTCTGGATCAAGTAGTTGGTGACGACGAAGGCCGCGTGGCTGAGGCATTGTCGTGTTGGAGCTTGGAGACGTCTTTGATGTCATCCCCACTCACATCCCTCACCACATGACTCGCACGACCCGTCGTAACAGTCTCTTGAGCACCTCCAGGTAAAAAACTGCGTTGACAAATTGTCCTTGCAGCTCAAACTCAAATTGGACGATTCCTCGGATGTCATAGAAGTCAATCAGCATTGTTTTGATGCGTGACTTGCTCATGCGCGCTTTTTTGGGTTTGGGAGAAGATTGTGTGTGCCTCCTTAAAGGCCTCTTGAACCATTTGATAAGTTTCCGTTGCATTCTTCCCAAGCCGCACAAAAAACTTTATCGCGTAACGCTGTTCCAGCGAACACTCCATCGTGCCGTGACACAATCGAAAAAAAGACTTTGTGCGAATACACGTCCTACCGCTCCTCCTGCTCGGAGCGAACTGAGACCGGACGCGTTTGGAAGGGCAGATCCCCCACCACATTTTTTGACCAATCCAAGCGCGCTGTGATGTACAGTCGCGTCACCATAAAATCATGCGCATTACTTTCATAATGTACCATGCATATCTATACCAGGCCTCAAAATAGATTTTTTAATACAAGTGCACGTTGTGCACCTAAGTTTTTAAATTAGGTGCACAGATTACATTTAGGTGCACATTTAAAAAAAACGTAGTATAAGAACATTAATGTAATGTAAACTACTTTATGTATTGGTTATGTTTAGATGGATTAGTAGTAGATAGTAAATAAAAATACATACACAATTTTTTTTTATCTGCGAAATTACTATTTACAAATATTCAGTCATCATCAGACCCCCCCCCACCGGTTGGTGGGCAAAACCCCCATAAAAAATAAATGAGTACACTATATTTTTATGCAGATAAAATCTGAATTTAAAGATAAATAATGAAGACATTTGTTTCCGATACACAGTGGCCAGACAATTCTCAGGAATTCCTACGGCTTTACACTTTACTGAAACACGAGGTGTTGACAGAAATACGGGATGCCTATCGTTCGCGGGTGGCCAGCGAATTTGTTTATGCGTAGTGTGTCTTTAGAAATTGGAATTTCGTTCCTTTAGAGCGAGAGTTTGTTACTAATATTTTGTTCAAACATCAAAATAATAAAAAACGTTTCGCCCCTTTTTTTAACGTTAGGTGCACTACATGCATCTGGCGGGATACAATTAGGTGCAAAATTTTATTTTCATATGCACAGTGCACCCGCATATTTCGAGCCCTGATCTATACATATATATAAATATATAGGGATTGGACAAAAATAAGGAAACACTTCGTGAAATCCATGCTTGAAAAAAAATGTTCATTCTAGTGAAATGTGTAGGTGGCGCTGATGTTTTCGCCAACTGACGCCACCTATACAATGTCGTGAATACACTGCGCAGGTCAGTCGTTATCGGGGCACTGTTCTGCGAAGTTGTAATTGCATTATGTCACAGCTAACAGATTTCGAAACATGGGCAAATTGTTGGAGCTCGTCTGGTGGGTGCTTCTTACTGAAGTAAGGTAGCTGAAGTGTTTAGTGTTTTAAGAGGTACTGTATCTAAGATTTATTCAGCATATTTGAAAAACAGAAAAACATCATCCACTAAATCACAGTATGGACAAAAGTGTGTGTTGAGTGATCATGACAGAACGATCATTAAGGAGGATTGTGACTAAAAATAAGAAGACCACAGATGCAAAAGTTACTGTTGAAATGAATGTCATGCTCACAAACCCTGCGAGTACCAAAACAATAAGAAGGGAGCTCCATAAGCAGGGTATTTCCAGCCAAGCTGCAATTCAAAAACCATTCATCAGTGATGCTAATGCATGTAACAGGAAAAAGTGGTGTTTAAGTCATAAAGCCTGGACTATAGAGCAATGGAAGACAGTAATTGGGTCGGATGAGTCTTGTTTCCCACTTCTGGCCGAGTTTCCACCTGGCAAACGCCATCCCAAGCCTATAATACAGACTGCTTGTTGCATGGAGTGAAACATGGGGTTTTTGTCATGGTTTGGGCAGCCATATCATGGTTTTCTGTGGCCCCAATGAATACTCTGTAAGGGCACATTATGGCCAAGGATTATGTGAACATTTTGGTTGATCAAGTCCATCCCATGGTATAAACTTTGTTCCCCAATGGTGAATGTCTTCCAAGACGACAAAGCCCCTTTTTCACACAGCTCACATCGTCCAGGACTGGTTTTCAGAGCACGATTATGATTTGTCACATCTCCCCTGACCACCAGAAATCAATATTATTGTATCTTTGTGGTCTACATTGGAGAGGAAAGTGCGTGATCGTTATCCACCGCCATCTGAACTTGCCACCGTTTCGCAGGAAGAATGGTACAAGATTCTCTTGGTAAGCATACAAAAACCAAAAACTGCATTTATCCATTCCAAGAAGACTGCAAGCTGTTTTGAACGCCAACGGTTTTCCTACACCATATTAGCCAAGGTTACATATTTTTTAAGGTGTTTCCATATTTTTGTCCAATTCTGCATATATATATATATATATATATATATTTAGATATGTTCATTCTTAATTCTTTCTACTTCATTCTAGATAAAATATTTGACTACCAGCTTAAAAGGAGACATACAGGGAACAAACTGATTACAAGTCCTCAGCTGAAAAGTTCAACTATTGACAGCAATAAAACAGTATTACATAAATTTTTTAGAAGTTTATGACACAATCCAACCAACCTCCTATTGGCACAGCTGGTCTGTATGCTGGCACATTGGGTATGATGGCAGGTGCAGGCATACCTAAAGATGGCGGCAGTGCCTTGGGCACTTCAAAGCCCTTCAGTTTGAGCTCAATCAAATGCATGGCAATCGAGAACTCACTGCAATCCATCTTGCCATCTGCATCTCGGTCTGCAAGAGCCCTGAAATAATAAACGGAAATAATGAAGACAAAATGATTTGAAAAGATGTTCAGCTTTGCCTGCAGTCTCGCATCCCAAATTCACAAGCAACTGCATTTATATTTTACAAATGAACATAGGTTTTTGGATTTGGGTTTAATGGCACCAGATGCATCAATGGACTAGCTGTGCCGAACACAAGATGAAATTCAATAGAACATGATTAAACGACATCAGAATTATAATTAGACAAACATTAAAGAAATATGCAGTAAATAAAAATAGGAGTAATTAAAAAATAAATATGAAGATTAAAAATTTTAATCAAAAGAAAATCATTCACTAAAAAAGATTCAAAATGGGATATCCCCATCTCAGATGATAGAACTTCTAACTAATTAACTAAATTTTGAAGTAAATAAAACAAAAATTTTTACCAATAACAAAACCACTAACATGAAATTTATTAAAAATCTCCCACATTTTTTATGTAATTTAAATTACCTCTATACCAGTTATAATATCATGAATAATCATTATTTATAAAATAAAAGCTTTCAATAACTTTGAAATTAATGCATGTTATGGATGCTTTTCAAAAGCTGATTTCTATTATAATAAAAAGAAATTTATATTTAAAATAAATGTTGCAGTCAAAGATATTTGTTGATAGGTTAAAATAGACATAAACTTTAAAACTTACTTATGTTTAAGTCACAAAACTATTAGGTTTATATGAAGAATATGAATTGTAAAGAAAAAATGGCAGTGTAAAATATTTAAAGAATCACGATTTAATTGAATTTAACAGAAAGCTGTGTGCATCTAGCAATGTGGGATCGCAATATTAAGACATTAAAAGCGACAAGAATGATAACTGATAAGAAAAAATGCATTAGTTACCATATGTGGGCTAAAATTTGTGGAGGCAGCCCTGACATGAGGAATAAATTCTTTGCTTGTTCACCTAAAACAGTAAAAGAAACACTTGTCAACATAAAACACATAACCACAATACACATAAACAGGGTTAGAAATTGAGAGCAGAAAGTCAGGGGTCAAAGCCTGTTTCCTCAGCTGAAAAATTATTCTGACTAGGTGAAACTTAAAATTTATTTGGTTTACATGGATGTATATGTATATTGGATGCAATGATTAGGGCCTGTTGTGACCATTTGCAATTTCATGCCCTTTTAAGGGAATTATTGATTTTGGGTCCGTAAGAGATATCTTAAACTTCTAAATACCAGAATACAGATTCATTGTATTTATTTTACAGTAGCTCACTTATAACACATTCAAAATAGCAACCAACTTGGAAGCAAAAGAAATAAGATAGTATAGACACCTTGGCAAGGTGAAAATAGGAAGTCTATGTAAACATGAATAGTAAGCATTAAAGAGAATCTTAAAATTGGTCTTGCACTCATACCACATAAATATATTAACATTGAAAGTGGGGAAAATGACAACCAGTTTGACTCCAACAGGATCATTCTGTCATTCTTTTGACAAAATCCTGCTAATTTAATAAGAGCCTGGTGCATCGATCACACTATGCATTACCATTGTTAATTTATTGAAGGGCGTGACATTAACACCTCTATTAAAAGCCAGGGAATAGATTGTTGGAAGGAACAAACAGTTGATGGACTGGAATTTGATTCATGCTAACAAAAATATTCTGGTGAATAAGTCTCAAAAATGACAATTGGGTCGAATATCCCATAATCAAAATGAAATTTATAGATAAAAATATGATTAACTATATTTAGCATCCTGCCTCTGAAATAGAAATGATTATATTTAGAAGTGGGATGTCACAGTGAACATTGCATTACAGTTGCATAAATCTGCTAAAACCATTTTCCCACAAATTTTTAAGCTTTATTAGTGAGTTAGTTTGCACAAGGGCAATATTTGGATAAATTACATCAGACAGCATCACGAAATGAACATACACACATAAGAAAAGTTTTGAAACAGAAGAGAAAAATGCTCAGGGAGGAATTTAACCAATGTAGCCAACAATGCACCTTGTGAGTGTTTTGCAAAATCCAAAAATAGCATGTAGCTACCTAAACAAACTATAGTGAGAGTTGAAACAGTAAAGTTAAAAAAAGTATTGGGAATGTTATAAGAGATCGATCAACAGGTTATTATAATTGAGTAAACAAATGCTACAATTTGTGTATAAGCAGGTTATGATTTATTATTTTTTAAAAGGAAATATCAATTCATTTGTATTTTATTTAACCTTACTTGATACAAAGACTTTTGTAGCAATTCTTTTGGTGTATTATTTAAGGTATGCTTTACTTTATGTTGCCAAGAAAAAAACACTGCGTTAGGCTTTCCAGAAAATAATTCAAAATGTGACGAAAAGAAATTTTAAAAAATCCACATATCTGATAATTCTACTTACAAGATAAGCATTTTAATTCCAACAAACTAGAGTTACACTCAGGCATGGTAAAATGAAAAAGATATTAGTTTACAAAAGTTAAAGAGATCCACATAGTCTCAATATTGCCATAATATTAACAAAGGGTTGCTTCTGTTTGCCCCAAATCTCTACAAAAATCCAAGGCAAAAGTATTGCCACAAATTTTTAAATATATCAAAGCTGTACCAAAAATAAATAAATTAAATCTTATTTAACCCTACTTTAAAAAAACCTATGCAGAATGTGAACAGACATGAGACATTTTTTGCTAAAAAGTTTTTAACTGACCTTTGTACTTACAAAGATGGTCAATAGTTTGAATACATCAATTTTGCAAAAAAAAGGAATTCGATTAAAAATGTTGCAGTTTAAAATAATGCATGATTGGTAAAGTAAACATGAATAAAAACTCACCTGTGATGTATCCATTAACAGGCTTCAGTTGAAAGAACTTCTCATCATATTTTAGCTTTGCTTCTGGACGAATTTTCCAGATGTCTCCTGAAGCAAGATGCATGTTTGCATACAATATGATCACAACTTCATAATAGCCAAAGATTCAGACAGCATCAAATCACCCATAGACTAAGAAAAGGGAAAGAATTTACCAATATGAAAGTGAAACAATTTAATTTAAAAAAATGATGTCATATGTAGCTTTTGATAATTGATGAAATGGTACCAAACAATTTTTTTTTTAATTTAAATGTTCTGTATTCTATTGATATAAGAACTTCATCCCTTTTATGGGTCAAATACTTAAATCCATCAATAAGCCATTCTTATGGATTAGAAAGTCATGCATAACAGGTTTTAAGATTTATTTAATTTTAGTAATGGGATGCCCTTTTAAAGTTCTGTTTACCATTCATTACATTTCATTCTTAGTGTAATGATAAACAGATCCCAGATAAAGGCAGTATGTCAGAGAAAAACATAATTATTTACCTACATTTTATTCAAAATAGTGTCAAATGAAAATATTATTTACTAAATCAGATTCAGCTAAATTTTTAATCTGCATTTGTATTGACCAATAAATTATCTTTGACCTTCATATTACATTGGAATCACAATCAGTTTCAGTACAAGAAACACACATTACAGACTGGTTTTAATACCACAATCGCTATTTTTCTTCAGAAACAAAGAGAAAAATAAAAAACATCTTGTTTCGCAAATTAGTAAAAGCCATTCCAACAGCTGTAATGTGCTCCAATGATTAATCAGTTTATGATAGTGTGAAGATTAATGAGTTTCCAAATACGTGAATTCGCAAAATGTTCCTAGTTGATGTGGAAGAGAATGAAATGGTTCAGAAAATTTGACAGGTCGAAATCAATTATTCTAAAAACCAATTCCAAGAACAGTAGCACGTGAGGGTTGCAAGTACAATTACTTATTCTGAATAGAAAATTTCAAACTCTAATATGTATAACTTTAGAATATGCACCAAAAATGGGAGTATCTCTTACCACATCCCACGGATATCCTACAATAGAGCTAAAATATTCACATGTTTTATTATTTTTAACTGAAAATAAAATTTTTGTTTAACAAACTGTTTTGAAACTGCTTGTGTAGAAAGGAGCTATTTATGGTAGTTCTTAATGTTATACAAAAACAAATATTTTAAAAAGGACATTCACTCATTCATCACTAGCAGCAACCTGCTTCACTAAAATCTCTACGGTTACATGCAATCCATTCTAAGTTAACTGTACTCTATTGGAGCTTAACATTTTTATTTTCAATGTTCATGAGTCATTTTATGTTTGGAAATTATTATTTTCCGACAGTTGTATAGTGCTAAAAGAACGTATGTTAATCAAAATATAATTTGTGTAAGCTCCAGATTTTAATTTTTGAAAAAAAAAACCAGAAATTTATTTACAGTACCTTACTCGAAGGCAATTATTTGTGTCGAGTTGGCAGCTATTTAGAACTGCCAGCCAGCTGTAGTGAAGTGAATGTTTTTGTTTGGATAGAAGAGTTGCGCTTTGCATTCATTCAAAATTTGAAAAACATGTAAGTTGCAATTTATGTGTGTTGGTACGACCGATTCTACTGTACAGTTTACTTGACGTTTACATTTTCTTCTCTACATATTATTCGAAAATTACAGACGAGAGAGGGACTATTTTTATAATAGCATTTATTGTGATGAGTTGATTTACCATCATGTGTAGATGCTTAGTTTATTCTTACTTTGCGGTAACGGATTGATCTGGGTAACAATTTCAAACAGATTAAATTATTTATTTTCTTTGCATTTAATCAATACCTTATGCTTGTGATTTCATATTAAAAACATGCTTTACAACACTATAGTATTATAACCATTAGTCTTGTTGATCTTAACTTTTAATTGCCTCCACGAAAATTTGCTTTTAAGCTCAGAATGTATATGAATTTTAATGAAGATTAACTTTCTAAAGCAGTTTTCTTTTGAAATAAATACCAATGCATTATTTTAAATTTTTGTAGTAAAAATAATTAATTGAAAAACATTGCTTTTCAACTCTTTTATAATTCAATACGATTGGGAAAATGGTTTTGTAAACAAAACTCCAGTTGTCGAAATGTGAAGAGTTTTCAAACTCTTTCAAGCATTACTTTAATCTTAATATCTTGACTGATTTGTCCATCTGTAAAAGGATAAGATTTATGTGGTAAAATTTAAGAATGTGGCAGTAACAGGGTAAATGAGATTGGTTGACATCAGTTTCTGGAGTATTGTAGACATCACACATCAACAGGTATGTCTCCTTGCTACTTAAGAGACCTAGTCTGTCTTACCTTTTGGTTCAAGGACTAGCGAATAAGGACAAGAACCATTACATAGTTTGGGTCTAGTCATTAACTCCACTGCAGATTGTTGACTTACAGCTAGCTACTAAATTCAAAAAATATTCTTCAGTTTATTGATTAAATTCTTAATTAATTTTTATTTAAAAATTTGTTACTTTCAGCCAATATTATCGCATTTAGTCACAAATCTTGCCAACACATTTCTATTAATTTGTTTTAATTGTATCACGGTTGTATTTTGATTGAAGCAGTTGTAAAATTGAATTTTTTAACTCATAAGAATGGTTATACTTTGCAATCTTAGTCATCTTTCTCTCCAGAGTTTATTAACTTAGCACAATATCTTTATCCTTTCAGAAATGAATAATTTGTTCAAGTTCAATACACAATTATGACCAAGAAAAAAAGTAGCAGACAGAAGCATCAGAAGGATGTGGGTGATACATCAGAAGAGGAACTTAAAGTCCCATTTCAAGGTAGTATCAATGAGATCTAGCTTAAAATATCTGATTGGAGCTTATGACTCCAACTGTTAAATATTTGTTAGGGATTCCCTGTGCACCTACTGCTATACTGTTGTAAGCTGTAAAAATATTGTAACTTACTAGGCAATATTCGTTAGAAACGCAATATCAATTTCAATTGAAGTATATTAAATTTATTCCAATGAATGAATAAGTTTTGTAAGGAAGTACAATAAAAGAATTCATTTATGTATGTCAACTATTTATTTCTGTTTGTGTAAAAACCTTGTAATACACAAGATTTTGTGAAAAATGGAGGTTAAAATTAGCAATCATTGCTGGTATTTCACACCTTATAGTTTTGTTTGGATGACCAAATTTTCCAACTCGGTTGCCATTTCTAATCTTTCTGGTGTTTTCAGATTATTTTCACTTGTTGCGTAGATCCTGGCCAATCAATCATTTATTCTCCCATCTAACATTCTACTCTAATCTATCTGTACGTACTGTTAGATCACTAAGTTGGCATATGACCAGCAATGCTGACCATTACCATTTGGCTATGGCTTAACCATGAAGCAGGAAATCATGCCAAGGATTCTTGTTAACTTTCATGTTATCTTACAGTCATCAAAATCAAGGACATAGTCATAGCAGGGCTGCCACAGGCAACTGAAATGACTTTTTGCTACTGTTTTTCAACCTTGGTGACTACCTACCCTTTTAAGCAAAATTGTCTCAAAAACTCCTATTTTCACAATTTGAAAGACTGAAAACTCCCCCTCTTTTCTAAAACTAATAGTGGACAGAAAAAATTCTTTTATCATCTTCAATTACTAATTTCTTTGTACCAAAAAAATGTATTTTCTTCAGTGATATAAATGAAGGTCATAGATTTTATGGTACATACTCAGATTTTACTTCACTGTTCTATAATAATTTTACTTTTCTTTCTTCAAACTTGGTGTGATATGACAATCACATCAAATATTGTTTTGCCCTAAAAGTAGGAAAACTCAACCTGCAGCTATTTGTTTCAATGTCCAGTCCCCTAACAAATCCCTGAACTTGAGGAGAAACCAAGTTCATCACTCCTCTATTCCGAGAAATTCGAACGGGTGCGTTTTCACCTTTCACCCAATGGTGTTGAGGTCTGAAGTGGCACAATGTCACTTGGCCAATAGAAGGTTGACCCCTTGGCAAGGTCGGGGCGGTACAGGCAGAATATTGGAGGGGGTTCAGACGGGGAGTATGATAGAGAAACCCCACCTCTAAAAAAAGACGGAGGCTTTTTCTGTTGTGGCTGCCTATTTCCAAAAATATGGTAACTCTACAATTAAGAGCTGTACCATCAACGAATTGAATGAAAAATAAACAAAATTTCAAACCAGAAATCAAGCTGCCTTTACTATGTCATTCACCATCATACGAAACCCAGATTTCAGAAGGAAGGAGCCTGCAGATTCCGATGCCTCACTTCACCCTGTCGGTCACCATATAAAAGGTTATGTTCTTATTTCTATCCGATACCGATTGAGAACTCCACTTATACCGATCAAACCTGTGGTCAAAACTGGATATTGATATCCAGATCAAAATTGGGTATAATAACCAGTACACTTGGATGGGGTGAAGGGTAGAAATTCTTTACATATATTTTATGTAGTCAATAAGTTAATTGTTATATTATTTTATTAAAATCTTACTGACAAAAAAATTTTGCAGCTCCATGAACGTTTTTATTACCCGATCTATGATTGTGGTTTATCATGTCATTACCCCTTGCATTCATAACCTATTATGTATATATCTATAATAATATTTTGCTATAAATGTTTCGAATTAAATTTCAGGAAAAGTTTGTGCTCATGTTCCCAGAGCGGTTAACTTTGGGCGAGTGAAAAAGCTCTTGAAGATAGGAAATCTCGGAACCTGCAGTGTTTGTGTACTTTTTGATAAATTCTGTGTAATTTAAGTAAAGTGTTTTGATTTTTTCTAATTGTAAGTATGAACATTACTGTTTTCAGGGTTGTACCACATCACCTCCTAATGAAGACGAAGAAGCAGAAATATGGTTGTGCCTTCAATGTGGTTACCTTGGATGCGGAAGGATGTCAACAAATAAGCACATGCTCCAGCATTTCAAAACCATCCATTCAGACTGTCATTCTTTAGTATTAAGTCCATCATCTGGTGTTGTTTGGTATGTGCATTTTTGAACTGTTGTTGAATGTTTGAGACTTTAAGCAGACATGTTTTAAACTGAAATTATACTGTGTTTCTCTTAACTGTGGTGAACTTGAACACCAGGATGAAAGTTAACTTCGGTTACATTGGCACATTTCCTTTGTATCTTTGTTTGACTGAGTTGAACTATCTTCCACATGTTGGTACTTTGATTATCTCTGGTCACATTTTCTTGGTAACTTTTTTTGGGACAAAAGAGACATCCTTCAAAGACTTGAAGGTATTAAGGCAGAATTGGAAATCTGAGAATTTATTGGTTATGTCTATTAATATTTTCCATATCCAAAATTAGAGATGAATGAAGTTACTAGTGATAATTTTTAAAACAAATTTATATTAAGTTGACCAAGTTAAATACTTACTAAGAACTTATTTTGAAATTCTATTAAAAGTTCATTTCACCATAACATGTTTTAAAAAAGTATCATAAAACATGTATTTTCAGTGGAAATTTGTAAAATGGTGCTGAGGATATCCCTAGTTGCCAAAATAGTCGCCAAGAAAATTTGTATGGTGATAGTTGAAAAGTACCTATGAGTCTTGCTAAATGGATGTCTGGTAAATGTGATACAAAGATATACACTTACAAAGCAAAGCCAGATGGTGTTTCTGACAAATTCCAGATGCTTTAATTGATAGTCCGCAGTGAGTAGTTGAAATGCCAATGCAATGCATATCACTTCCAACATATATGAAGCTCTGATAGTGAATACTACTTCCTCTCCTATCTCAACTTCACTATTCAATGCCACTCAGCTTCATTTCAATAAAACTGCCAGCAGCACCCACACTCAGCTGCTAGAGACAATGCAGAACAGTGGCTATCATCAAATTCTGTTAACAATGCTAGTGGAGAATAGAGTGCTAGCAATAGAAAGTGGAGATAATTGTATTATTGGTGTTGAAATTTGTGGACATAACTTGCGGTGTATGGATTTGGATATGTTTTATTTCATTACACAAAACTTTTAATGATATGTGCCAGCATTGCACATGGCAATTCCCAGTCATATATATATGTATAAAATGTATACAGTAGAAAGTATGCATTTGCTGAAGCAATAGTAGACTCTCAACAGTCAGGTCAAGGATTTGAGGTAAATCCTAGTTTGCATTCCAAGTCACTTTGTATTGAAAGCTCACACTCTTAGTTGATAGAAATGTCTGAAACAAATGCCAAGCACTTAATGTCATTTGACACAAAAGTTAAAAAAAATGAAAGCTAACTATAAATTTTTTTGCATCCAGATTGAAGTAAATTTGTGATAATGTTTTAAAATACCACTTTTTGGAACTTTGGATGCAAGTTCTAAGCACAAAACCTTTGTTCGAAAGATACTTTACGGAATTGGCTCTGTTACATTTGTTACCAAAAGAGGACGTGAGCATCAAATCTAAAATGAAATAACCTAAATTACCACAGATTTTCCTCTTTTTCTGATAAATATTAATTTCTAGGTGCTATGACTGTGATGACGAGATACAACTTCAGTCTTCTCGCAATCTGAAGCAGTGTGTCGAGTTCATAATGAAGATGAAAGTAAATAATACCGATGTGCCAACTGACAATAATAAAAGTGAGAAGTTTGAACTTATCTCTGAATATTAATTTACTTGCATGTTATAAAATGTATTGAAAATCTATGATTACTATAAATAGAATGGCGTCTTATAAAAAAAAGTGTTGTTTGTTTTGTTGGCCAAAAGTGGAGTTTCGAAATAATTTTTGCATGTTGACTATCTGACAATGTGTTAAAATTGCATGTTCATATTGATATGTAGTTTTAAAACAGACAGGTTCACTGAAAGAAGTTGACAGTACTTTATGATTAAATTTTATTTATTGCAAACTTAGCTCTTAATTTCTCTATTAAAAAAAGCATTGTTGCAACCATAGGATTGAAATCTCGCTTTTTTCGCTCAATTCTTAGATGGTTTCCCGAGAAAGTACAGATAAGAAAATTACAAAATTAACATGGTTTGAACAAAATTGTACAGGGAACAACATGATATTAGTGAGCAGTGGACGGAGACCTCAGTACCTATAAAATAAAAAAATCTTTATCTTTGCATCTCTTGTATATTTCACAATTTACAATTATAACTTTTACAAAACAAACATAAAATATTGCAATGGTAATTACAAAGGCTCATTACATGCATAATTAAAACAATATTCAGAATTATAATTATAGTATGACAGTGAAAACAAAACAATTATATTCAAGTTTGCAAAACATAAATAAAGTATGCTTTAAGTAGACATTAATTGTTTGCTTATTTACTTTTTGTTTTAGTCTTAATACCAATCAATTCATACAGATAATCACCTATCAGAAAATTTTGATACCTATTTACTGACCAAATTTTGCCTGACCAACATCTCAAAAATGACTTACAAGAATTATTTTCTTTACTTATCAAATATAAGCCAGTTCTCATGTGAAATATTGTCGATGGCACATGTGAACATAGCAATAGAAGTGAAAGTGTAATTCGTTTTACTGTATGTATTAGCCGCATTCTAAAATCGTATAAAGCATTGATACATGGCAGCACAAGTAAATACAAATGGTGCCTTGCTGTGCCGTAACTAGCCATTTCTGTGCCCTGTGCAAGAATTTGCATTTAGGCCCCTTAATTAATTAGGTTTTCAGGAAATTCATTAATTACAACATCATAGTTAATATTTTTAACGATATTGTATTCTATTGAAATAATAGAACGATTGGATAATTGTTCTTCAATAAACGTTCTTGCACGAGAAACAAGACGAGTTAGAAATATTAGAAGAGCGACATTGATATTTGGGTAAGACTCAGTTAAACTGAAATCATGAAGAACCTGTAAAATATTAAGCAGAGATGCAGTTCCTATATATTGTATAAGAGTCATTGCTTAAAACTTTCAATTTCACATGTGAATTCGTACTTTTTTAAATCTTTGCTATATTTAGTAGCGAAATCTGCAACCAATTTTGTTTTCAATTGGCAACACTCGTGTATTGTAAAGACAAGTCATAAAGAAAGCAAAAATCATCACAGATAGTTTTCATTTTTTGATAACGCCAATATATTTGAGACAATAGTGTGTCAAGAACACTGTAGATTTGTATTTTAAATAATTCTTCAGGTGTTAAGTTTCTTCCTTCATCTGGCGTTTCATCTATTTCCATTATTTTAACTCTTCTCTATGGGTTCTCTCTCTTTTGGGCCCTGTGCTAGTGCGTCTGTTGCACCTGCTTAGTTATGGCACTGGTGCCTAGTTGTCTGTTACCAACAAAATGTGACCTGAGATAATTAAGAAGTACATAGTGGCCCAAAAGTCATTAGACCATTTAAAAATATAATAACTTTTTGCTATTAATTGTTTCACAATTTTTTTTTCAAATTATTTATATGTAATCCATGAAAATTAAATATACAGAGAAATTAACGACAGTTCAATGAGTAAAAAGAATCCAGTTTTATCTAACAAATCAACAGTCAATTGTACTAACCCAGAGCTTGCATTTTATGCATGCTTGCATTAGTATAAAAATAAATTGATTTTCTGCTGTTTAATTTCAGCTGTAGGTGAAAAGAATTCTTCAGTGCAACCGAGCTTAATAGAAACTGTACTGAAGGATCAAGCAAGTGTTAATAATGGAGTTACCAAGAATGTCCCAAAGAAGACTGAGTCTAAAGAAGATTCGAAAGTCGAAACAGTTCCTACTCAAGTTTCTGTCAAGGTAAATTAATCGAGGTTTTAATATATTATTCTCACATGGCAAATTGGCAGCAGAGTTGCCCGGCAGGAAAAGTAGTGGATCGGCAATCCGAGTATCGCGAGTTCTGAATTCAATCCGTCCAAAGACCTTCATGTTAGTGGGGACTGGTGTATGCTAAATCTGATATGACCTCAAACTCAAATGTTCTCACAATGGTGTTTATGTTTGGGGAAAGGAGTGCCGGCTCAGGTGCTGACCTTGTCATCTGAGCATGGTTCAAAATGACAAGGTGTCCTCGTATCTTTCCTCGGGAATTATCCCTGACTGTCGCTAATAGCCCATTTTGTTTCTCCAGTGTGACTTTAATTCAACTACCTACCCTGGAAAATTTAGTGACAGCTCATTTCTTCTCTGGCATCCAAATAGAGCTAGGAGAAATTCTGGAACTGTTGTGGAGAGGAATCCAGGTCCAGAACCTATCGTGTTGAGGTTGTGGCAGACAAGGAAACGGTTCTCATCCATGCTGAGATTTGTAATTTCTACAAATTGCACATTCCCTGGAGAAATGTGTTTAACCTCTCTCCAGGTGTACTCTAGGGCCGTGGCAGCCCAGTGGGAAGAGGGACGCACTAGCAACAAGTATGTTGCGAGTTTGAATCCAACCAAGGATTGTCGTGTACAAAGGGGACTGGTGCACATTAAATCTGTCGTGGTCTCAAACGTCCTCATGTTGGCATAGTGTGGAAATTTGGAAAGTGGAGTGCCATCTCAGAGCTGACCTCGTCATCTGATTGGTTCAAATGATCCTTGGATCTATTCCTTCTGGGGTTGCTCCAGTGTGACGTTAACTAAATACCCACCTACCAGGTGTGTATTTAGAGCAAGGCAATCATACCCAGTTCTGAATAGCCCACCGCCTCTTTTCTTGATTTCTTTTTTCTGTCCTGTCACATTTTGTGACATTGTTTCCTTTTTCAATAACTTCTTTTATGATAGATGTTTTTCAGGCCAGGAACCTTTTAAATGTGAGTATATTGGGTATTGCTTGTCTAGGCTGAACATTTTTCATTAGTTGCAACCATTCATGTTAGTCACCCACCCAGAAAGTGCTCAAGTTCTACGTTTGCAAATTACACTAGGAAATTTTCTGTTTAGCAACACTTGTTTTCATTTTATTGTGCCTCAAATCTGTTCAGAAAAATGAAACATTCATCATTAGATGAAATGAAATCCTTCATCTCCCAATCAAATAAATATTTTTTTCTGAAACTATTATTAGAGTAATCTCAAATTTTAAATGGTAACTGGTTTGAAATTTCTCATAAAATGTTACTAGTTATTAAATATTTATGTGGACGAAGATGTAAAGTTAAATGTTAATTACAGGGTCTGAGAAATCTTGGAAATACCTGTTTCTTCAATGCTGTTATGCAGGTAAGTCTATATGTAATACTAAATAGTACATTATATCATTGAACAAATTTTTTATTTTTTATATATTTTAATCAATATTTGCTTTTGAGATTGTTATGAAAATGCTGACAAATCTGCTTATTTTGTTTTTAGTTTTCATTAACCCCTCGGGAACATTTGACGACTGAGACTCATCATGCATTTGTTTTGCCTAAGTTAGGGATGACGAGTCTAATTCGTCGAAGGTTGTCAATCACCTTTGACCTCATATATTTTTAGACGAGATGCTGAAAAAAACTGTGAAATGGTATCTTCCACCATGGAAATGCTTGTCCAAGGATTCTTTTAATAGTTGTGAAGCCTTATTAATAAGAGGTCCATTCCATGAAATGAAGACTTCATTGAAAAGTGTGTTGAACTGGATGCTTCGATTGTGTAGATGGTTCCAAATTATAGATCCAACTGATTCACAGACAGCTTCACTGCAGATTTTGAAACAATTTTCGAGTTCGCAAACCACAGTTCATAATATTCATTATTTGGTTTGCAAAGCAAATAAAATTGGAATTCGCAGGGAATTCATTCCAATAGACTACAAATTTCCATTTGGTTTACAAACCAACACCACAGGCAACGCCATGATGGCTGTTATCCAATAGGCTATGAATTGCCATTTGGTTTTTGCAAACCAAATGGGAAGTTTTTTTTATAAACTTCAAAAATTTCCCCACAGCGGCCTGAATTTACCCCGAACCTCGTTCGTACGTTCGGACATATTCTGCACCCCTGATTCAAACTAGGACAAAATTAAACGTGTACATTCTTGTTCATGGCAAGAGTGATTATTGGTGTTACGAGACTCCTTGAATCAAATTATTCAATTGTTCTTGACAAAAATACACTTAATTTAATCTGACTCCATGCATAGAAATATTTACATGGCTGCTTTATCAGACATTCTTTTTTGGAATGATCGCGGAGATCAGAAGCTGTGTTATCTCTCTCATACTATTGCCATTCTTATCAAATGAAATAATACAAAATATTACAGTAACTAGTATGCAAACGATAATATGAAACTATAACATTAACTAATGTGCAAACGATAATCCGAACTACTTTTTTTCAAATAAAACTATCCAAGGGGTTAAAAACACTCAGGTTTAATTTGTATATCAAATAAATTTGACAAAAGGATAGGCATCTTTTCTTGAGTTTATTTAGCCCTGGAAGACCAGTTGGAAGAATTGTAGATTAGAACCCGAGGTTGCGAGTTCGAAACTCTATCTTTGAGATTGATCCCAGGTAGTTGCCAATAGCTTATTGTGTTGCTCCAGTTCAACATTAATTCTACTACCAACCCTTTGAGTTTTCTCATGGTAGTCAACACTGTAAGGCATCCTGTGTTTACAGAAGTATTTTATGTAGACATGCTTCTTAAGTGCATTTTTCTAAATTTTATTTTAGAAGTTTGTAAGTTATTTTTTTCTATTTTTGTGTTTCACTTTAATGAGATTTGTCTTTTCATTAATAGAACCTTAGCCAAACCCTACTCCTATTCCAAGGCTTAGAAGATTCGTGTTCCTATGATGTTAAGTGGGAGGTACCTCAATTAATGATTGCTGGCGATTCAGTTGTTGAGGATTCAAGCTTGGTAAGTCTGAGAAATTCAAAGAATCGTGTAATGCGGATGTAAGCCTGTTAAGACAAGTACTGTATAAAGGTGAAAATCAATAAATTTTGTAAGTGGCCAGAGGCTAATGAATTTGTTTCATTCAGTGGCCACTTATGAGCATTTACATATTTTGTAGAATATACACACATTATAGATGTGTCCAGACCTTTATCTTACTTTAAAAAAATTTATTTAGCGGTCCTTAGTTAAAAAACTTTGTAAAATCGGAGGTTCCACTTTATAAACTCGTGTTTTGCATAAAGTCTGGCAACTGTAGTAAAATATTTCAGTCTCCACGTTCAAACATTCAGTCGCCATGTGGCAACCGTTAATTTTCACCTTTAGTACGGTACAAAGTCCCAAATCTGGAGGTTTTGCTAACTGGCGTTTTTTTTTGTTTTTCCCACTTTATCTATCTTTCTGACAATTTTTATAGAACAAGGAGTTAAATCTGGACATAATTGATCAAACAATGCAAAATAAGAGACATATTCAAAGTGAATTCTTCACAAAAAAATTAGAAGATTTCCTAGTGTAGCAATGATGCATGCTCACACGGCTAGCTAACACTTAAATTGGATTTATTTACATACAACATAAACTACAGAAATTACAAGACTTTCACACACACAAAATATAAGGGACAGGGACATGTTTACTATCACATGCTACAGCCTACAGCTAGTGCCAACCTAGCCTCCTCATCCTTCTTTTCAGCCTTCAACTTGTGTTCCTTAGCCACATTCTCCGCTTTTAGGCGATCTTCAGTTATAACGGCGAGCATATTCTTTACAAGCTCTTCTTTGTAATTTTCACTTTTAATTATAAGTTCTCGAAGTTTGATAACTTTTAAGCTGTCCGACACAGCCAGACCAAGCTCCGATGCAAGAGTTCTGAGGTCTTCTTTCCTTCCTTTCCCTAGGAACGCCATATTGTCCAAAACCCCTAACTATTTATTTATGTTGGAATTTTTTTCTTTGAGAAGAGAGTCCCAAGTTTAAAGTTCAATAGTCCTAAACTTAATACCTTTAAATGCAAAACGTTTAGAATATATTAATGTTTATTCTATTATGATACTTAACTAAAGTTATATGCAAATATTCTTGAATTCTCAGAACCATTATCAAAATACAAATAAAACATTTCCCAAACACTTTAAAAAATTCACTTAGCTAAAGTATGAAAAATAGCAAAATACACAATTAATTATAAAAACATACACCTTCATATAATACTTGATATGTTATTGTCCGTTGTAACTAAATATTCAGAAACACTTGTATACAGATACTTGCATTAACACTAATTATAAATCATGAATTCCTCAACATTTTAATAACTTGATCTAAACTAGCATTTATTACAAAAATAATAATTCAATAAAGGCAATATTTTAAATATCAACTTCTTTCTTAATGAAATATCTCCCTAAATTCAGAAAGTAATATTTCTTTTGTGTGTTATCTTTATTGAAACACACTTTATTTTTCTTTCCACTCGTTGAAGAATTACAATGCAGTAAATATAAAATAAAGATCATGAAAAAAAAAAAAAAACCATACATGCAAAATCTTTTTTTTTTCAATGCAACACACCTAATAAGAAAAGTAAAAACAACTGGCGCCATGTTAGATGTCGACTAAAATTTTCTTTTGGCGGGATAATTTTAGAGTTCAAGGTCGTTCAACTACTAGTTATCGATACATTATTTCAGCACATCACACCCATTCTACAGCATTAATATTCATAAAAATCGTTAATTTTCCAACTATTTAAATAAATACATACAGTTAAATAGTTTTAAGCTTTCTGAAACACTTAAATCAGGATTGATTTGCAAGTTAAAGTAGTCAGACGAGCAACTGAAAACCAACTGGTTTGCGCAGGAATTTTCATGCTTTGACAATTTTAAACTTGATAATGTAAGATATGAAATATTTCCCTGAAAGGAAGATCATGAAAAAATTAACTTTTGCATTATGCATTTACAGTTATGTAAAATAAATGTATGGTAGTGAATACTTTCAAATTGGTTGGAAATATGTTTCTACTACAGGTAGTCATTGCAACATCTGTTTTGAATAATTTATTTAGTCACTGGTGAGTGTGTCTTCCAAAGATAATTTCCTCAATACTTCATTTCTTGTTAATTGAACTTGAAACGCTTACATTCTATTTTTTTCTGTTTTATTTAACTGTAGTGGTGAAGTGCTTTTCAAGTGATTTGTTTTTATCTCTATTTTACAGGATTCCCTCAAGTTAGATTTACCTCGTGAATTTCAATTAGTGAATAGCTTTTTAAAGTTTTTAAAACAAATGTCGGCATCTTCTCAAAGCAAAGCAGACATCGTCAATCCCACTGACCTTTTTAATGAAATCCAAAAAAAGTAAGTAGATTGTATTTATTCTAATTAAATTCATTAATCCATTCTAAAATGTTCTTGTATATCTCAAACATATTTTCTGTTACTATAATCTTGTACTTGTATTTGAAGACCTGATTTAAACAATGGATACACCCACAAGTGGTGATCAGGGTGTCTACCAGTCTTTAAAATCATAAAAGTTGCGAAATTAGCCCCTTAGTCACGAATTTTTCCATTTTGGAAGTAATGGAGGGATGAGATGTGTTTTTTTAAAAACCCCGTTTGATACAAAATGGACTTTTGAAAATGGTTGAGGCGTCACAGGAAGCTTGTTTAACGTCATGAGCGTCAATTAGCGTTGTTGCGAATACCAGCCTGCTATTGTTTCTGCCGACCTGTCGTGCATACGTGCGAAGGAAAAATCATCTATAACAATACTTTCTGATGATGTTTCCGAAACAATATTAGTTGATGCTGTTTCAAGTGGAAAACAAACCAACGATTGGATTAAAAAAAAACGATCTTCTGTCCTTGTAATGAATCAACCTGTTCCAAATGAATTGTCATTTATCTATGTATACAGGGTTCCCACAGGTCTTAGAGAAAGTGCTTATTTTGACCTATTTCTAAAAGGCCTTGGAAGTAGTTTCCGTCAATAGTCCTTAGAAAGTGCTTATTTTCCTTTGAAAACAAAATTAAGTTTTCAAATGACGATGTTTAAAAAAAATATTTCCGACCTCTTTTTAGCGTCTGATTGTCAATAAAACTGCTTACGAGTACGGCATTGAATACAAAAAAAAAACCACGATAGATTAAAAAACAGAAGGAAAAGATTGCAAAAACGTAAACTAGAGTGCCAGCTGACCGAAAACAAATAATTTTTCTATGATTTATAATTTTTTTCTCTCTTTGTATCCAGGTGACAAATACTCAACGGTCGATTGTGTTTAAATTTCACTTTGCTTTTGTTATGCCATGCGCAATCCATTTCCATTGTCAGCTTAGATGATTATTTTCAAATTAATTTTGTTTTATTAAAATGCTCTATATATCCATTCAATACTAATTCCAGATATCTAAACATTCTGAAGTTCCTGAAAACCCAGATCTATATTTTCTTGAGAATAGGACAGCGACCCTCGAAAATACCAAAAAGAACTACAGCGTAGGGATACCGCAAGGGTCAAGCATGGGACCCATGGTCTGGAACATCTATGTCAATGGTATCCTGGAACTGGATATGAAGGAAGGAGTAGAAATACAAGCATTTGCGGATGATATTGTCATCATGTCATTCGAAAGGGCAACCTATAGATTCAGTCAAAAAATGAATACTATATTGGTTCAAGTTGAAACTTGAATTGAAAATAATAAACTAAAGCTCAATATTAAAAAATGCGTATTCACACTCTTATCTAATAAAAGATGTACACATATTCCTAGAATCAAGATTAGAAACATATCTCTTAAATTTAAAAAAGAACTCAGTTACCTTGGAATCTTAATAGACAGAAATCTATCCTTCATACCACACCTTAATATGATACTAGAGAAAGTGACAAGAATTCAAGGCAAGTTAAATAGAATTTCAAGAGCCACATGGGGATTAGACCTCAAAGTTAAGAAAATAATTTATCAGAAAACACTAGAGAAGAGAATCTGTGACAGAGCAGAAAACAGTACAGAAACATGGGAAAACAAAATCAAAAGATTCTTCAGATACAGAGAAGATGCTTGTTACCCAATACAAAATGCTACAGCACAGTCTCTACAGATATTATCTGGATGCATACCACTAGACCTCAAACTAAAAGGAATTCAGGATAAATTAAAAATACTTAAACAGAAAGAAAATCTAAAAATTAACGGAATAAAAATTAGGGCTGAAAATGTTCAAATAGAAGAAACAACTTTGTCACCACCTTGGGATCTATTAAAAACCCCATGGAGATATCATGGTAAAGAAGAAAGATTGGAAAGAGTGAAAATTTTCACAGACGGCTCTAAAAAAGAAGGGAAGGTTGGAAGCGGCTTAGTCGTTTATTTGGAAGGGATAGAAGTTTACAGCGAGGCAATAAGAATTAGCGATCACTCTACGGTTTATATGGCAGAATTAATAGCTATTGAGAGACAGAGCTATATCTCTCATTACAAAGAATGACATCAGAAAGGCCGACATTATTACGGACTCAAGATCCGTGTTTATGGCCCTAGGCAATATTACCAACAGTGATAAATATATTTGCAATATGAAACATCAAATAAAGAATTACTCAGGAGTTATAAACCTAAAATGGATTAAAGCCCACGCAGGCCATGAGGGCAACGAGAGGGCGGATGCTCTAGCAAAAGAAGCAACAGAGAAACATTACATCGACAAGGCACAAAAAATGGATAAGGAATACATCCGGAAACAAATTAACAAAGAAGCAGAAGGGATGTGGCAAGGGCAATGGGACTACTCAGAGAAGGGAAGAGTAGTCCGTACAGAATACAAGGACATTTCACAGACGAGACTTCTAGGATCTTTTGAGCTCAATCAATTTATCACTGGTCACTGCATATTTGGACCGCCAGAAACGTTTATTCAATAAGGAAAACAAATGCAAATGTGGAGAAGGAATTCAAAGTGTTGACGATGTAATTTACGACTGCAAACTGTGGGAAAACATAAGAAAAGACCTAATTCCCAGTGACCACAAAAAAATAGAAAGAAAACTACTTTGGACGAGTAAAAGGTCAAGACAAGGCCTTAAGATAATAGCCAATCGACTTCTTGAAATAAGACTAGAAGATCTATCATAGCCCCTCTCATGATAATAAGTGTATTTGTATTGTAATATTGAGAAACATATGCGACAACGCATGTGCTGTGCTGGGTTACTCACAACCCAAAACTACACCATATGCCTTAGGGCGGGACGGTTTTGATAAATTAGAATGTCCATTCAATAAAATTGCATTTTATTTTTTTAACCGTGTCATAAATTTATCAGTTTTTTTCATGGCTCGTATGATTCGTTTCAGTTTACGGGAAAATGTTTTCTTCAAAACTGGTTCGGTCTCCGATCCAGTGAAATTATACTTAGATGTTTGAAACTTGCAATCCTTTTCTATCCTTTTACGGCCGTATTCACAAGTCCGAGTTAACTCGAGAATCAACGATAATCCGCGAGTTATCGAAAAAACGGTAATCACAAGTCCTGATCCATGGTTTAAACTGCCGGTTCGGTGTTACATTTTGATCCTCCGAAATCGGCGAGTTAACTCGCGAGTAAGAGTTACGCATGCGCAGTACTACCTTTTTCCAAAGGATGTTCTGCAAAAACAAAATGGATGACACATTTCATTCTATGCTAAAGTATAGTATTCTTGTGACGACTGGTCACTGGATTGGACGTATCATTACGGAGCACCTTCTACATAGCAGCTCATGTCCTCATCATAATATAGCTTAAATGGAAAATTTAAAACATAATTTTATTGAAATTCAAAAGAAAAATGAAAATAAATGTAGCTGCGTAATCTTAACAAGCAGCTTAGCTAAAAGATAGATGGCGCCACCTCTGTCCTCCGGAGAGAGCAAACGGTATAAAACGACCATGGCAGATACAAATTCGTCGTAGAATAAAAATTATTCTGTTGAATTATTACGAATGAAAGAAAATTGGCAATGCAAGTCACTTTTCACACCACCAACACACACCCATACTGATAAGTACAAAGATAATCGGATTACATACATCTGTCAAGACATTGTGTACAATTCTTTCTTGCAAAATTTAGGTTTCCATAAAAATCCAATTTGAAATTACCTTTGCATTACTTTTCCCAAAACCATATTAAAATGCTATATGCGTCCTATTTATTCACAATTTGGAATCAATTCTACTGCGAAGTACGTGTTTGATCAGTATGAATGCAAATTCGGGCGTCGTAATCAATGTAAACAATACCACGTGATCGTGAGGTAGCCAATCACAGCGAGCGTCTCATTTTAATCCCTGGATCACTTAACACGCTGTTTGAGAATACCGTTCTTGTTAATCCTCGAGTTAACTCTTACTCGCGGATCAACTGATCCTCGAGTTAACTTGAGACTTGTGAATATGGCCGTTAGTAAATGAATAGTTTGCCATTGATTTTTATTTTAGTGGTACCTCCGATGTGCCAATAAATGAATTTACTTATTTTTATTCATTTTTTTATTATGAATTTTTGAAAGTTTATATATAAAGTTTATAAAATAATTACTGGGGTGAGTAATTTAAATTTCATAAGTGGGCTGAAGCTACAGACATAACAAAGTAAGCAATAAAATATATATATATTAAAAAAAAGTTTTGAAATTTTTTGAAAATGAAAGTGTTGGTGGGTTAGGACGTCACCAGGGAGGAGCCTGACCTAGACAACGCAATGTGGTGTTTCCTACATATGAGCAGCAATATGCTAGAAAATTGCTCTTACACTCCCCCTAAGACCATTAAAAAGCAAACACTAAACAACATGAAAAGAATAAGAAAACAAAATCAAACTCGAAACAGTAGCTGACAAACTGGCGACACCAGGCCCATATGGTGGCGATCTTCGGCTTGGTATCGCAGGTCCTCGTTAAACTCAACCTTTCTTTCTTTTTATAAAATAAAATGCACTGCAAGGAGGTATAAAAGAAAAACATCCAACATTTTTTTTCTTGTAGTCTCCATTCTATAATTTGTTTATGTACTTACATATTACTAATATGTGTACACATAATGCCCATATATTTACTGCTGAATTTTGTAAAAATCAGACTGGGCTTTTTTTGAAAAATCTAATTTTTGGGTGGTATTATTTGTGTATAATTGAAAATAGACTTGAATATTAAATTTTTTACATAGTACTGTTCTTGCAAGATTATAACTAATCTGTAAGAGCATCCCCACCTGGTCGAAAGTCAGGTATTAAATTGTTAATGTGCGGTTTCTTCAATGTTTTATTTAAGTCCTTATTTTGTCCTAATTTAAAGTTAGAAAAAAGTGGGAGCCCTGTATTTAGACCTGAAAATTCAGAGTGCTTTCCACCTGTAGCTTCAAAACCGAATAATTTAAGCTATTATGTAGCAAACGTAAGTGCTTTGACAGCATTAATCATATGGGCTGTAAACAAAGCTATATGATATGCTTCTGATAGACATGCTAGCTTTTCCAGTGATTTATTTATTTTATGTTCAAAGATTTTCCTTCTCGAAGAGCAGATTTTACGTTCCATTCTGGTTCAACTTTGTTCCTTCTAAAGTTATGCTCAATAAAGTGGATAGAAAAGTGTAGTTATTGAGAAAGAGCCATAAAAGTAATTCCATACCTTAAAAAGTAAGCATTTAAATCAAAACCACCTGCTTCAAGTGATTTTCAAGTCTTGTGCAAAGATTTTTGAAAGATGAACTTTTACTTGCAAAACTGATGTTCTTACAATCAGTTGCCTTAGAAGTAGAGCCTTTTTTAAGAAAATTTCAGAGTGATTAACTACCTTTACCTTTTTTGTATGCAGAATGTTATGCAATGATGCTGTGTATAGCTAGTGGTTTCATATTAAAAGAAGTTATGAAAACTATCAAAAATGCTAGTCAGCTAATTGCACTGGAGATAACAGAAAACAAAAATCAACTTGATGTTAGGGCAGTAAATGTTGGTTTTGTAGCAATCTGCAAAGGTGTAAAAGAATCCCTTGTATTTTCTTTCTTTGATAGTAGGAAATTTCTACTTACATTATATTAAAAAATTCTAAACAAATTACCATTGTTTAACCCTATTGTCAAGGGAGTGTCGTGATTGTCTCCTTCAATAGTGCTAGGAAATGCCATTAAATTTAACTGTATCACATTGGCTTTGGAGCTCGATGCAAAAAATCATATTACTTGCATCGAAGCAGACAGTATCAAAAAACTATCTCCAATATTTGTAAAAATCCAAGTGTTAATGAAAAACTAAAACTTTTTGACTGGAATCAACATAGGCTGTTGTATTATTCAGTTTTATTTTGTGATTGGTCATCTGATCAGATCTGTAGTGGCGTGAAGGTTACCTCAATCTTTGAAATAAATATACAAAAATGCTTTGTTGTGAAAATGTTTAAGTTTACATATCTTGACTAGTCCGATAGCTTGATACTTTTTATGCAAGTTTAATGTGAATATTAATTGCATGTTTTTTGTTCAAGTATTAAGTAAATGGTTTTTTCTTGCAGATCACCTCAATTTCAACATTTCCATCAGCAGGACAGTCATGAACTTTTAAGGCAGCTCTTGGATGGAATTAGACAGGAAGAAGTGAAGGTATCTTCGTTTTCTCACTTGTTTTCTGCACGATGGAGTTTTCATTCAAAACCTGTTGAGGTTTATCTTTGGATGACCTGGTTATGTTTTAAAATCATGTGGGAATATTAAACTCTTCAATCGTAACACTTCCTTATTTTACTGATTGCTACAAACAAGGTGATCATATATATGACGATTATAAATAAAGTAAAGGCAATAGGGGTGTAAGGAGAATGCATCACTGATGTAGAGTGATAAGGGTAATTAATAATTTTTAGGCTAAGTACTTGCTCCATTGATTGAATTCAGTTGAACAAGTGCTTTTATGGGTACTTTTCTTTTAACCGTGTGCCACTCATAATTGTGTGCAAAATTTTACTAAAGATAAGAATGCCTTGAGATATTAGAACATCCTCCATATTCATTGGTTGCATGTTCTTGTGGCTTAGGACTTATTGCCCCTTATAAAAAAATCACAGCTTGGTCAATATGGCCCTTATAAAACACACCAGAGGCCATTGTGGCTTAGTGGGTATGCTTACTGCACTAGCAACCAGCATGCCGTAGGAGGTGCAGATTCGATTCCTCCCTGGGTGTATTGCTCTCTTCTGTGTCAGTAAAACTTTCCATGTGTGTATGTCTATTACTTGACTTTGTCTGTACTGTGTTTGGTAAAGCATAGTCAAATATGGCACTTGCCCCAACCCAACATATTTTACTATACATAACTTTACAGCAACTATTGCATGTTACAGTTTGCTAGGATGTATTTTGGGTAGGGCGTAAAGATTCTACTAACCCTTCTCGAAAAACTAAAAAAAAAGAAAAACTAATTGTTTTGTGAATATTAAAATTTGTTAAAAACTTAGTCATTTTGAACTTGAATGAATTTAAAAAATGAAATAAAAATGATGGATTTGACTTGAATGTGAGTTTTGTTTTTGTAACTCCAATTTTTTTAAATTACAGAGGCAAAAGCGGGCTATTTTGAAGCACTTTAATATAGGAAATGCAAATTCTGAAATAAGTGATGATGTGAGAAAACTAATTAAAGGTGAGAATTATGTATGTAATATTCCAGAGTAGTTTAAAAAGTGTTGTAAAATATGTTTTCAACAGTTGATTTTATGTTAATTTTTTTAAATTTAGATATTTCATAAATTGTTGAAGTGTTTTTGTAGCATCTGAAATAGAATTAATCGAATTAAAAAATCTTATTTGAAATAAAAAATATTCATTTCAATGAACATCTAAAATTTCAATGTTACCATCTAAGTATATTTAAGATGAATATTTTACTGTTAAATATTAAAAATAAATTTATTTGTGTTTTCAAGATTCAATGTGATTTTATTGATAGTGTTTTTTGTTTGAGATTTTATGGAATCCCTTTTTTAAATTTCAGCATATGGTTGTTATGCATCTCATACTACTATTGAAAAAGTTTTTGGTGGCCTTCTAATTAGTACAGTTTTGTGTGAGGAATGTAAAATGGTAAGCTTATTTGTTTGTATTCAGAATTATTGTTTTGCCATTTAATTTTAAGTCTTAGTGCAATGTTTTAGTAAACTTGTATATTGTCAAAATTCGTGAACTAAGAAAAGAAAAATTGTTACTGTACAGGTATATCAAGATCAGCAATTTATTTTTAGTTTTAAAAAATGTAAGAATTGTAAGCATTTGGATAGTGTTATATATCTTTTAAATGTATTACAATCTGACACTATATTTCTCATCTGAAAATAAGAATTTAATGTCTTTAAAAATGCCAGTTAATGAGTTTCTGCTCTAATCTAGCGATATATTCCAATTTTCAAGAGTGAATAAGTGTCTTGAATGAATATTGTGTTCCAATCTTGTTTTCAATACATTTCAGTTCTATAGAAATTTTTTTATATTTAATGCATTTTAACCTTTTTAGTCTTCACAAGTCTTTGAACCATTCATGGATATGTCTTTGCCCCTTTTTGAAGAAAAAGTAAGTGTTTTAGCAGAATACTAATGTGTCTTAAGTTACATTTTATTTAGATACCGAATTTTAAAATTAGAATCCAATCCCAAATCCAATTATTTATCCTTGTAGGGTTTTCAACGGACTACCAGATTGTGTATTTTGTATTATTTCTTTCTCTTTCATTGTTTAAGACAAGACATTGACAATATTCCTGTTTTTAAGTTTGTACAATTCCAAAACGATTTTTGTCTAAAACTATTAATTCAAAAATGAACTGAAGATCTAAGAACTAGATTTCTTGTAGAACATTCTTGTTATTTAATGGTTGCTTTTTTAGTTTGGACAAAACCATACTTTTAAAAAGCAGCTTAAAAAATTTAATATACTTTTTTATTCTGTGTTTTGTTCTTTAGAATTTTGTGTTCTGCTCATGAAGATTCGCATAATTGTGTAGAAAAATTTTCCTTAGATTTCTTGCATGATAAATAGGTGTTACTTAATTGTATAATGAAAGTACACAAACACTTAATAGATTCTGAGCAGTTTTTATGTCTTGTAGATTTTTATTGGCTTCTGAGTGAGTATTATACTCTTGCTCCTTTACTGTTTGTGACAGGTTACCAGAAACTTTTTACTTAAGTGATTATGGATAAAATATTCAGGCATTTTGTTAAGGTTTAGCTAAGTAGATATTTCCAAAAAAATTGTGCACATAATGGCATATAATTTCAAACTCAAGAAAAATGTTTTTATTTTTTGTATACTACATACCTGCCAACGACTACCAATAGGCTGCAATTTCTCATACCTCACATTGAAAAACACAGTTAAACTAGAAATGGTAAAGATTTCGGATAGGTTTTGTCTTTTAACATGTGCTTAGTTTTTATCAGTTTTGTTTATTCAATGAATTGCCCAGGATCAAGTAAGTGAATGGGGCTTGGTTCCTTCCTGGGGGGAGGGGGCGTCTTTCTCTTTCATGTGTTTGTAAAACTTGCATCTATGTCCCTTGATGTTTTCTGGCTTGTGTTTGGCGGGGTATGGCCAAATATGGCCCTTGTCCCATAAAACCAACCAACAATCCTTTTTTCAATTATTTTATATTTTATTTATGTTTTCCCACTCTCTTATGTCATTACAGGCCAGATGTTGGCAGGTATATAACTGAATTAATCAAACAGGTGGGAAATAAATACCAATTTTTTAGAATGCCTTTTTTTTACACTAATTTGTCAATTAAGATATTTCTACTAGAAAAAAAGTCCTGGAAGAATTTGTTTTAGTTAACTTATGGAGATATGTGTAGAATGCGATGCTTGGCTTAATGTAAAGCCGACCAACCGGTATAGTGGTTAAGGTGTTAGCCTCTAGATAGGAAGTTTCCTGGTTTGAATCCGGGTCCTGGCATGGAAGTTTGTAAGCGTATGGTGTAGAGGCGGCTGGTGCACCATAAATCTGTCGTGGCCGAAAGTCCTCACGTTGGGTTGGTGTGGAAGTTTGGAGAGTGGGGTGCCAGCTCAGGTGTTGCTTCGTCATCTGACCGTGGTTCAAAATTACGAGGTGTTGTCCTCGGATCTATCCCTTAAGGGATTGATCCCGGACCGTCATCAATAGCCCGTTGTGTTGCTCTAGTACGACGTTAACTAAAAAATTACAATTACTTAATGTAAAGGTTGGCATGTATACAAAGCCCCACACTAAGTTTTACAGGTGATGGGGTGTGTTTTGTTAAGTGAATTATTTTGAGAGTGCAGCTCTTGTAACTAAATGGAGCGTCATTTCTAGCAGCAAGAGAGTTGTGACCAACTGTGTCCGTTACTCGATGGAGGGAAGCAAGAGGATGTTAAGGTAATAAATAAATTATCATCCACCTGATGTTATCAGAAAATCATTTAGTTTTTTTTTTCCTTCTCATGCCTGCATATTTATGATATGTTTGAGTTAATGATTAACCCCATCTTTTAATGTTGCGTGCAAGTGCATACCTGCCAACTAGTAAGGGATCTGAATAATCTTCAAACTTAATAAGAAACAGTTTGGGTGTCATGTCGAGAGACCCATTAATCACACAGAAGTGGTCTTTACTGAACGTAAAGTAACAGAAATGCTATATAGATATGATATAGAATTGCCCCCAGTGGCACATCTCCTTTAGGTGTGTGTGTGGGCTTCGTGGACCCATGTAAGATCTATGAGGGATCTTTTCTTTTCACATGGGGTTTTCTGTCTTATGTAAACACTGTCTCACATTCCCTGACGATCCAAGTGATCTTTTTCAGCTTTCATCCCATTTTCCTATCTTCCCCCCTTCCCTTTCACTAAATTTTATACTTGGAAGTTCTCTGTCGTATGTTTGGCACATCTTTGCTAAATATGACCCGTGTGCCGTAAACCCTTAAACAACGGAATCAGAATTTTTGTTAAATGAAATAAATAGGTAAGCAGCCATTGACAAAGATTTTAAAAGCATTTAGGTCTCTAAGAAAGCATTTGGATTCCTCGTATTTCTGAAACGAATAACCCACTTTGGACAATTTCTACGCCTAAGAGCAACGCGAAAACACTAATCAGATGAATTTAGTGTTAGATTGGGTGTGTTAAGAGGGTTAGGCTAGATGTTAGGCTTTCTTGTCCTATTTTTTCAAAACGACTGACAGATAGGGCAAATGTTGGCAGATATGTAAATGCATTAACATTATCTTGATTTCTCATTTAGTTGAATTCTTGAATTGCAACAGCATTTTCATAAAATAGATATTTTATTCTTTTTGTTGGTACTGCTGATGTTAGTTTTAGACTTTTATTGATTAATATATAATTTAGAAGAGTATTTCATCTTTATTTATGTTTTATTTCTTAACTTTCCATCACTTTCATGCATGTAAATAACATTTCTAAGCTATTGTGAAGAAATGACCTATAAATTATAATGCCCTGTAATGTGAAATAATTGAAATGAACTTTCTTGAAAGTCAGAACTGAAATATGGTCATTCTCAAACAATAATTCTGAGAAAAGATCTATTTCTGGCTATCGATTCTCCCCCATTACTTTATAATTTCAATGAAAAATAGATACCATTTCATTTATATCGAATTTGGTTTTGTTGGATTTGTTTTGTAAGCTGATCTATAAAGAAAGCTTGTGAGTTAATGATAAAATTATCCTTCTATCAAATATTTGAATTGTGGTTAGTCTAAGAAAGTCCTCAAACAATGATTTTTGTTTTTGCATAGGCTGGACGAATTCGCAAAACAGACTACGACGTTGATGAAAATGAATATGTTCTCAATAAATCTAAAAAGGATTATGGGAAACCAAGTAAACATCAAGAAAAGAAAATGAAAATGCTTGAAAAGAAAGAAAAGGTTTTAAAACTTATAAATGACTGAACATGTCATATTTTCATTTTCACTTCTACTATTCAGACTGCTCTGAATAATTTAATTTTCCTATGTATTTAAAAATTAGTTAGAATATATTTTCATAAACGACTTGATGCAATAAATAAATAAATATAGAATGCTAATGTTTCTATTGAAAATAAGTATTTGTTGAGAATAAATACTTATCTTTAATGATGGGTATTAAAAGTTTAAATTTACCAAAGAGAATATTTTAATTTTATCTATTTGTATTTAATGCAAAAGATTACAAATATGACAAGTCCTCATGACATTGAATGAACTATTTTCTTGAGATAGAATCTCATTTAAGTTGTCTTCAAATTTAAGTGGATTCATTGGCTCCCAGTACAATACTTTCAATTGAAAAAAGTGAATTTAGTAAAAGATTGTTTGTATAAAATAAAAGCTTCCTTTTTATACAGACCCTAAACTAAAAAGATCCAACTAAGACAGTTATTTTTATGTTTAGTTAGTGATATTTAAAAAATTCGTGCTATTTCATTACAGTTGAACTCTCATTAACTAATCAGTAGAAAATATCAATGATTTTAAGGAAATTGTATTATGAGGAGGACATTTTAAAACTGAATGAATAAAGAATTGAATATTAAATAAAGTGATTCACTAAAACAGGCCTCCCAGAGTTGACTAAAAAAGCAACTAAAGCGACTATTTTCAAGGCAAGGCGACTATGGCAACTTTTTTCAGAAAATTAAAATTAAAAAATGTCAAAAGTAACTATTTTGGGGGAAAAAGGCAACTATTTTCATCGCAAGGCAACTTTTTCTTAGAAACTCGATATTTGCGCTACATTTATCGATTTATATGCTACATTTATCAATTTATATTAATTTATGATCGCTCAGTATCATCGAGGCATAGTAATCGAATAGCAGTGCATGAATATTAGAACAAATCGATATAATACGGACAATCGATTTTTGCTATTATTTTCTGCGATATTTTGTGACAGTTCTTTTTGTGGGTCAGGTGTGACCCCCGGTAATTGCTACGAATTCCTTCCAAAACCAAATGGGAATTCGAGCCTATTGGATAACAGCCATCATGGCGTTGCACATGGTGTTGGTTTGCAAAGCAAACCAAATTCCAATTGCGAAGAGATCCAATCGGTGTGACGTCACAACCTTTTGCAAAAAATAAAAATATTTGATTGAAAAAATTATTAATAAAAAGAAAATCAAATGCAAGGTATCGATCTGTTGTAAAATTTTCAGCGTATTTCAAATCAATTCAAATTTTCAACCTATCTTTAACGATACCGATTTTACATAAAAGAACAAAGCAATGCCAGTCAAAATGTTTTTTATTTGTTTTGCTGAGCGCAGGAAATGAAATTTTATTCATGCAATCTCGAATTAAACAAAGGTCATTTTGCGCAGAGGCGTTCGTATTGGAAAAAGTATAAAATTGCAATTTAAAAAGTATTTTTTTTAGAGAAAATCATATTTTTAGATATTGATGTAATGTGAAATTTTCCGCAGATTTAAAATCCTTTGAAATTTTTACTATATCTTTAACGGTCTAGGAGATAGAAAAAAGAACTACATAACTAAAGTTAAAACTTATTTGTTTTGTCTACCTGCTGAAATCTTTTCTCAGCAAAACCAAACGGAAGCGGAAAAAATAAATTTAGAATATGTAATCTTTCATGCTGTTGCCATTCCAAAAAACAACAATAATAATTAAATTTCTTTTGAGATCAAGTGATGAGTCATCCGCCATCTGCTTTCGAGTTATTTCCACGCAAACTATCTGTCGTGGTTTATTTTATTCCAGAAACAAAACATAAGTACTTTTTTATTCTCCAGGCCAAGTTTGTATGTTCGCGATCGTTAAAGATTATGTGAAAATTACAACAGATTTGAAATCTGCAGAAAATTTTACACCAGTTCGATACCTTAAATGTGATTTTCTATAAATAAATAATTTTTCAATTGTAACTTTTATATTTTTGGTTATTAAACTATTCATCAGTTTCTATTAAAATGTGTGAACAAAAACGGATTCAACATTTTTAGATCAACTATAATCGGTCAATTGAACTTGATTTGTGAGAACGCGCCTGAAAGAACACTTGCGTCGTATTTTTCGAATTTTTTTTAATGAAACATTAGCATTTTATTTTAATTGTTTGTAAAGGTTCCATTTGTTGTTGCCCTACAGCAGCTTTCTGTGTCTAATATAGTGCTAAATTTTACAAAATTGAGGAGACTATTTTGGCTACTATTTTTCACATATGAGGAAACTAAAGCGGCTATTTTCAAAGGTAAGAACCACTGGAAGGCCTGACTAAAATGAAGAGCAATGCTACAAATTTAAAAGATATTTTCCCCTTAAGACAAGTACTCTAGCACGAAATTTCATTCTTACTGGTCAGTTCATGTTAATACAGTCCAAATTTCGGGCTTTTCCGGATTTTGGATTATTTGTAATTGCATTATTTATGTCTGGAACACTTTTGCACACATGCTAAAATAGCAGATATAGAAATAGGAATCATTTATAAAAAAAAAAGGGGGGGGGGAGAAATTTAATACAATACAACAAATTTCACTTTCCCATCTTAAAAATTTTTCCGTGTGGTATTTACTCTGAAAATGTCCATTATTTTGCGCTGTTTCATCAATTTGGTCCATGTTGAACATCTTGTTCTTTAAAAATTGTCCAAAGGGCACAGAGGCAGAAAGAAAAAAGTGAGCGAAAAAAAATGCTGGTTAGCAAAATGTCCGAATTTTGGACAATTTCGGACTTTGTATGGTATAATTATCTTGACTGGGAAAATTTGAAAACATTTAAATTGTGAGAAGAATGATTTGCTAAAGCGATAATTATGATTTTGATATTAGTTTTGCTAGGATTTCTGTATTTCAGTTAAATGAATTTAAATGTGGTAACTAAACTCTTTGACTTATGTATTTGTAACTCTTGGTGAATGAAATAAATACTTTGGGGTATCTTGAGTGAAATGAAATGTGAAGGAATAATTCTATTTTTTTTTTAAAATCATTTTCGTGATTGGAAATTTCTTGTCAAAATGCTTGCAAAGTAAATGTTATATTCAACATCTATGTATGATTTTAATAGTTTTTTCTAATGTAAAATAGGAGAATAATAATAGATTAACAACTGGTGGGTTTCAAGCTAAAAACTCGATCTAATCGAAGACTATTGTCCACACGAGCTGGTGCAAGTTCATTCAGCCACGGCCTTGAATGTCCTCACGTCGGCATAGTTTGGAGAGTGGGGAGCCATCTCCTGTGTTGACCTCATGATCTGACATTATTTAAAAATTATCTAGTGTTGTCCTTGAATCTTTTACTTGGGGATTGGTCCCGGACCATCGTCGGTAACCCATTGTGTTGCTCCAGTGCGAGTTTAATTAAATACCTACCTAATGTAGTGTAAAATATGTTTCTGTGACATCTATCCTGAATTACCCTCATTTCTTTGATAGTTAATACAGATTTTATTTGTTTATTGTATTTTTAGAAAAAGAATAAAAAAGCACAGAGCACCAAAAGAACAGTTGGTGAGGTGAACGAGAATTCGTTGGATGACGACGAGGAATCCTCGAAACCTGTAGATGTCACCATCGATCAGGAGACTGGGGAGCAGAATCGTATCTGTGCTGAGCCCAAAGAACTTAGTCAATTGAATGGTCCAACTAACATTCTAGAAGGTGGAGGTAGTGAGGAGCCTGTGATGCCATCCCAAGATGATAGGGTAAATGATACTAAGGAACTCAATGAAACAGACTGTTCTGGTTCAGAACTAAAGGAAATGGGCCCGAGGAATAGTTCAGAAAGAGAAGTTGCTTCTCCTAAGGAAGAACTTGATTCTCCAGAGTCAGATGATCTAGAACCTTTAGTTTTGTTCGATGAAGTTATCGTTTTCAGTAAAGAATCAGTTGAATCTTCTAGTCCATCAATTGAAAATGAAATTGTGTCAAAGTTTTCTGACAAAGGTAATCATTCAAACTGGATTTCTTTTGATGTTTTTAATCTATTGCAATTGCTTTACATTATGGGAAATTTGAAGGTTTTGGTAAAGTAAATAGTTCTATTTCTTGTGTGTATCTATTTTCAATGTCTCTAGTAGACACATTGAATATATTTGAATTTTGAATTGACATTGAATCTAGACAGTCTATATTCAATGTGATTTCAAAATGTTTTCCAATTCTAAGTGCAAGGGGAACACTAGTGTGTTCACATCCTGATGACATTATTTCTTTCTGGATGAGTGTGGGCAAAAGCCTAGCTAGGCTGGCATCTAGGCCAATATGAAACAGCAACAATTTCATTCAATGGTAATTAAAAAAAAGTAAAATCAAAGTATGGAAATTCTAGGCAATAACTTGCATTGCTCAATTTAAAGAAAAGGTATTGTATGCATGGAAAACATTTGCTCTTTCCACATTGCTTTTTTAGCATAGCATTCTTCATATTTATTGACAACAATAATTTGCTTTTATGCACAAAATGGAAAACCAATATATTAAGCAATTGCAAATACATAGATGCCTTTTTGTTACAACAAACAAAATCACATTCCCAGGGAACAGCTTGGAAATTAAAAAATCTATTTGTACCAAAATCTAATGTTTTCCTGCGATTTCAATTTTTTTTATGCGTAAACTATCAAACGATACTTAATAGAAATCTGAGGAGCATTGACTTGTGTGTTTAACTTTACAATTGAGGAAGATTACCAGAAATTCTGAAATGCTCAATGATGAATAAGTGCCAAATCAGGAGAATACTATATAGGTAGTGGAAGAGTGTTGAATTCTTTACTAGTGAATGGAGGCACAAATTAAAAGGAATTTCTATTTTAGAGCTAACTTTAAAAAAATGTATAGAATGATACTAGTTAATGCCCGATCTCGTGATGTGATAAGTCGAAATTGCCAGCATTCTGTTTCAGAAACCATTCCTTGTGCGAACTTAGGGTAATACAGCTCTTTTGTGTTCTTAGAATAGTACAACTCTTTGTATACTTAGCATAGTTCTACTCTTTTGTGTATTTAGGATATTACATCTTTATGTGTACTTAAAATAGTGCAGCTCTTTATGTACTTAGGAGAGTTCAATTCTTTTATGTAGTTAGGATAGTACAGCTCTTTGTGTACTTTGCATCGTACAGTTCTTTGTAAACTTGGGATAGTACTGCTAACTTAGGCCAAACAAAAAAATGGTTTGTTTCCTGTAACCCAACCGACCCTGAAATTACAATACAAAAATTCCGACCCTAAAGGTTTTTTTTAGACTTTAAAAAAATTTAATTTCAGTTTAAAAAACATGTTTGTTGAAACGATTAATTGATTACGATGTCACAGCAATCGTAATCGATTAATAATTGTTTATTATGTATTCAGTTCAGACATATGTCATAAATAAACTCTTTAGGGATGAATAAGCAGTTAAACTTGAAGAAAAATTATAAATACCCACTAAAATACCCAATTTGGGTAAATACCTGAGTATATACACAGGATATTGACCCACAAAAATAAATATACCCAGGTATTTTACATCACTGATACAACAAAGAAACGAGAAATATACAACAGTTAATATGAGTATTGATGTTCAATTTTAAATCTAACATTAATACTAATGTTTCCTTTCATGTATTTGCTAAAAATATTTAGCAAAAAAAAAAGAAGCTTTTTTTTTAAACTTTAGAATATTACATACATATTTGAATCTGAAAATAAATTTACAAAGGCTGTTCACTAAAAATTATCATAATTTTTTTAAAGGTGATTAAAAAATCTAAAAAAATGAAATTCATATTGAATATATGATAGATAGCGTAAATTTCACGGTCATGAAATCATTGCTGAGGCCTTGGCAACAAGCCTAGAACGCCTAGCTTTACTTTTGCCTACTGCAAAAATGGTTGTGACACACAAAATGCAATACACTGCATGGAAATTTTGCTTTCACCTTAAAAAAAAATCATCAGGTCTTTCAAAAACCAATGCTGTGCGTGTTCCACAACCTCCATATAGTCCTGATGTAGCACCATGCAATTGTTTTCTTTCCCCAAATTTGACGAAACACCTCCGGGAAAGTTGCGTAGGTAATTTTGAAGGACCTGTCAAAAAATGGCTTCCGGCATTTGTTTGAAGACTTAAAAAGAGGTGGGATAAGTGCATTGCATGGAATGGTGAGTATTTTAAGAAAGACCCTAAAAATTTGGAGGATTAGTACCGGAAATAATTATTTATTAATTTATGATCATTCTTTATTGAACAGCCCTTGTAGTTATAGTTCACTGAAATTTGTATTTTTTTGACCCCGGCAGGTAGTAACCTTGATAGCACTATAAAAAAGCCTGTTCTTGAAGTTTAATATTTGCTTGAGATGGACTGCATGTCTATTGTATTCTATTTTGCAGAAGACCTCGAGAAGTGTTCCGGCGAAGACTCCCCGACACTCGAAGCGACCATCACGGATTTGGCAGAAGAGCTGGACAACGAGAGTGTCAGGATAACTTCCGTGGATCCCTCTGAGCTGGAGGAGAGGATGCATGCACTGAGCATGCAAGTGAGGGAAGTCAGGATACGCAAGGACAGTGACCGGCAAGAGAGCATACTGTCCTCTTCCCCGAGCGCAGACGAGTGCGAGAGTCCGAAAACAAACTACACGTCCGACGACAGCCCCGACAATCAGAACTCCACGGACAGGGATGACAACTGGAGCCACAATCTGTCCGAAAGCCAGACCAAGGAGTGGATCCTGAAGTCCTTGACGACTCTCAAACCCAGAAGGCAAGCGTCTCCTCTGGAGTGCTCCGTCACCACCTGTCTTTCTCATTTCACGAAGCCTGAATTGTTAGCCGGAAACAACAAGTTCCGCTGCGAGAATTGCAGTGAAATAAAGCGTAGAAAATCAGGTAATTATATCAGCCTTTAAATTTATCATTGTTTTCGAAGTCAGTAGATTACTCTTTATTCCCCAGTGTTTTGTCAGAGGGCACATCTTAGGTAGCCCACAACCCCAAGTGATCTGTTCTCCCTTCTGTTTTACCATCGCTCTGCTCTTTGCTTTGTTTATGTTGTACTGAATTGAAACACTACAGGTTCATTCCATGGGGAAAGGAGCAAAAATTATGAAAAACATGTGGCCGTATGGTTGTGGATTTTCATGAAATTTGGTACAGGGGTTTAGTTTATGCATAAATAACAATATCCAAAAAATTTAGATTCAAAATTAAATATTTTCAAAGTTTGAGGCATTTTAAAGATTTATAACTTTGAAGCGCAATTGTGAGATTGCTGAATGTTGTTGCATGTTTGAAGTTGTGTTTCTTAAAACCTACTTAACGTAGACAAACAAGTTTTACATTTGGAACAAATTGCAACAAATAGAAAATTGTCATTTTTTTTCAATCTAAAAATTTAGTTGCAAAAAATGGAAAATTGTCATTTTTGACAGAATTAAAAACATTTATGGGCTAAAAATAATTTAAGACTTTGTTTAAATTTATGCCAATTACAGTGCTAGGTATGATAATATTACTGATAGAGTTTGGAAGTCACATTTTAAATCTTTCAACTTCAAAATAACTAATGAAAATAACAAAATGACTATTTTCTACTCTAAATAGGAATAAGAAATCAAACAATACGCTGTGATAAAACCGACATTTTACAGGAATACAGTTTAATATGTTTATTACTTGCAAAAAAAAATTTGGGATTGTAATTGATTCCTAAAGCAACAATAATAAAATGAAAATCACCAGATTTGCTTCACAGTCTATTCATGTTATGAGAACTTCAACGATAACAGTGAAATTTTTAACTTAAAAGTTAATTATAAAAGCAGAAAAAATCAGTGTCAAAACAAAATTAAAAATTTCTACCTATATCATAGACATTATGACTTTTAATTAATTACCTTTTCAAATTCACTATGTGGTAAAACTCCCATGTTAAATTTTGCATCTTCTATAATTGAAACATGTTTTTTTTGTGCTGCCAAATTCGTTTTTAAACTCTTTACTTCTTTTGCTAGTGATTGATAAATATGAAACACGAATTTGTGACGTACAATTGGGAATAGGAATGTAGCAATGATAGTTACACGTTCCCGTAATGACTTCATTAAACCTTTGTTGAAGCTTAGACTCAATTTGAATAACATCAGTTGAAGACACATGAAAGTACTTGATGTTTGAAATGGTTAAAGTACAGAAGGAGAATAGTTGTTTAGCATTTAAAATTTGATTGTCATATGGTTTCTGTAAACTTGTTCTTGCGGCCAACCATTTGATAGTTCCACCGATTCCGTCGCATGGACTTTTGACATTACTTATGGATTGCCACTAGAGTATTATTCGCCGGTGTTCGAAAGCTTTCGGTTCAGCAATAAATTATCATTTTTGCAAACCAAGCACATTTATAACCATAATTCATTTAATAGTGTTTATTTATTCGATTATCTGTCTTTGAATGTAATAGCATCTATTTCAAAGGTGGAAATGGATGTCTTTCTGGCGTATTCCCGCCCTTTTTGATTTATCATGCAATAAAATAAAACGATAATTTCCATCTACTTCTTCCTGGGACGAAAATAAACAAATTACAATGATGAAAATTTCTGGACAGATAATATACATCTTGACACATAATACTGAATATTTGTGATGTTTTCGGAGTTGTTCTTCGCAGTAAAATTTGTATTTAAAAAAAATAGAAAAATCGCTGTTTTCAATTATTTTACTTTTTTATTATTATTTTTTCTTAACTAAGAAATAGAAACACAATCACTAAATTATACCAAACTTTTAGATAAAAGTGTTTTGTTAAGAATAATTTCTGATACTGTCTTTCCCCATTTTTATAGGTACTACAACAATTTGAAATTTGTATCAAATAGGCAAAATTTCTATTTTTGTTGATCCCTGAGAATGAGCAGTGACGGATATAAAACTATATTCTGAAATTTCCTAAAAGACCTTTTACTGAAGAATGTAACAAAATAAAAAAATTTCAATTTGTGTCACTAATTTATTTAAATATAGGGTCTCAAACAGGCTACTTATTAGTGCTAAAAAAATCTACATTTTTGTAACCTTAAACTTTAAAATTCCATAAAAAATAAAATATGCAATTTATCATCTGATATTTAGCAGTTCCTCCTTACTATATGTGATCTATTTAAAAACTAATTTTCATTAAAATCGGTGATGGTGTCAGCCTCAGCCAATTTGCTCATTTTGCGTGGAATGACCCGACACTGAACATCAAAATGGAGTTTTATACTAAATCATAACTTGGGACATCAAAATAACAATACAGATGTTCAAGCAAACCAAGAGAATTACTTCTGCATTCAGCTTTTATATTATATTGCTGATCGGTAGACCAATCAGCTTTAATGATACGAAATTTGCATATCGATCTAAAGTCGATTGAATGATAAATATGATGACTTATGACTTTGTGTGGGAGTGACTCTAATGAATGCCAGCACTGTGACCTTAGCCCGTTGTGTTGCTCTAGTACGACGTTAACTAAAAATTACCAAAAAAAAATTACCAGCACTGCGACCAGTAGTCTACTGCACTGAAACCCCCTACTGATCTTTTAAAGACAGATTGCCCAAATAAATTTCAGCATGTACCTGATTGGAATATTTGACAGTACACAGGGTTTGATACAATGGTATCCCAGATGCATTGGGCAGAGTTAACGTGTACAGGACTCTCCTCTACCATCCGACAGCCTCTACATACTGAGTCGTCTATAACACCCGTAAGGTTGAGGTGTCCATTTGGAGCTTAGTGGCCAGTTAGAAGGCCAATAGCTATCCTGATTTCTCTTCTGCTCAATTTCAGCAGTTCCCTCCATCTGTTCCAGGGAGATTGCTAATTGAGCTCTTTGGCTTGTCTTTGATCATTAGATTGAAGCCATGCATGGTACTCAGCCAGGAGTAAATCTTTGATAGTCTTTCTAACCACATTGTAAAATATAACAGAATAATTTAATTCGATTTTCTGAAAATTTTTATAATGTATTGTTCTACCCTCATTATTGTATTGCGTTTGGCGCAGCTTGGCCAGATTTAGGCCTTGCACCATAAAACCTACCATCCCAGTGTTTTGTTAACGTTTCTATCTTCAATATCATGTTTTTATGGCACTAAGACCTTACTTGATAACAATTCTTGTGGATTCTGTTGTCAAATTGTGTAATTCATTTTATGTTATTTAGGAGACAAAAAGGCTGTTGTTTACAGCAATGCCAGCAAGCAGTTATTGGTATTTAGCCCACCAGCTGTTTTAACTTTGCATTTGAAAAGATTTCAACAGGTAATCTATACTAAAAAGTTATTTTTACCTAAACTTCTTAAGTGTGAAATTCTAGTTTTAATAATTACTATTTTCTGCTTTGGTCTTTCATTATACATTTGTTCTGTTTCATGAATTCTGTGTTTGATATTAAGTTTTTCACAAATAATATGAAACTAATGAAACATATTTTATCTTCAATGTAGTTATTAATATACATATAGTTTTTTTGCATTTTTATAATTAATCCTCAGCTATGGAACAATTAAGAAGAGTGTATTGCTATGCTAAAGCTAAATTAACGCTACTTTTACGCTGAGGAGTAAAACTGAAATCATGTACGTTATTTTTAATATTTTTTGTATAACTTCAAATATGTTAATTCTCTTATTTAAATATATCTAGGTGGGAATGAGCTTAAGAAAAGTGAATAGATTTGTAGAATTTCCTTTACTTCTCGATTTAGCTCCTTATTGCAGCTCTGCATGCTTGGTAAGTATGCACAAAAGTAACTTTGCATTCTATTTTGTATTTTAGTAGAAATATGTTTTAAAGATTTAGTCCTGAGAAAGTTTAGAGTTTTGAAATTATGACAACTTAACTCGTTAAAGATGTTTTTCATCTCGATTTAATTTCATCTAACTTTTAAACGGCTCGTTTATTTGTATTTAATCATATATAACAAATATTTTTCAATGTGACTCCTTTGAAAAAGGTCATTGATCAATATCAGTCTTTGAAATCACACCTTTTTCAAACAGTTAGTAGAAAATGGCGAAATTTATTTGTCTAAATCAAAGAAAATTTCTCTGGTAGTATGCTAAATATATATATTTTTTACAATTCTTTTGAAAAATTTTGTTGTGCAATAATGAAGTTTCAGATGATTAAATATAGCAAACATGATCATAAAGTGAGTTTTTTCCAGGACAACCTAAGCCTAAAAAATTTCTTGAATTGATCATTAGTTGTGGTTATTTCCATCATCAAAATGCTCATAATTTTTATATTTAATTTACAAACCAATAGTTAATTTTTTTTACAACTGCTATAAAAATAGTTTTTCCAGTTAGAGAGAGAGAGAGAGACCTGCTTTAAGCAGACAATAGCTTTGTTTAATGTATAATATACTTATGTAGAGAAGAACTAAACATCTTAACTGCCTTCTCTTTGTGCCACTGCCCTCAGGGAACACATCTTTAGGTGTATGGGCATCACAACCCCAAGGTATCCCAGTGATCTTTCTTCGCTTTCAATTTTACCCTCACCTACCCTTCTGCTTTTTCTTCCACCCTCCTTATGTTGTCTGTCTTGTGTTTGATGCAGCTTGGCCAAATATGGCTCTTGTGCCAAGCAACCCGTTTTACTGTGACATCAGTTTAATGAATATAAAGTATTGTATATTGTACACTGTTTGTATAGAATTTCAAAATTTAGTAAAAGTAACCTAATCAATGCATAGAAAATGTCAGATCTGTTCGAGTTCATAATGTTTCGTCATTATAATTTTACTTTGTATGCACGTTTCACTTCAGGGTTCAATTTTTGAAACTTTTCGCAGATATTACCACACATGTCATCTGTCAAGGACGACGAGATATTGTACTCCTTGTACGGAATTGTAGAGCACAGCGGCCGTCTCACGAGTGGGCACTACACTGCTTACGTCAAAGTTGCCAAACGGACGTTGCACCAAGAATTTATGAATGACTTACCTCTCGCTCAGTGTGACCTTGAGCAGCTACTGCACAAGTTCTCCAAGACAAACTCTCAGTCCAACGAACCCTCGAAGGACCGGGACACCCAGGAAGACCGACGGTGGTACTACATCAGCGACGGACTTGTGAGAGAATCTTCGGAATCACAGGTCTTGAAGTGTCAAGCGTATTTGTTATTTTACGAGCGAATAAAATAATTTGTTCATTTTCTTTTGTTTTTGTGTTATTAGGTTGAGTGCATGCAGCTTTTTTGAAGTACAGTAGACTCGTCCAACAGTCACGCTTGATTCGACGACTGTAATCCGACAGCCGATTACGAAGGTCTTGGTAATTCTATAGATGTAAAATTATTTTGTTACTGATGCAATCATCTAAAAAAAAATCTTAACGTCATTACAGTGACCTTTTGAAAATTCAACTGTTTTGAAGGTAACTGCTGCTTGCAGTACATGAGCCAGGGTTCGTTCTTAACCCTCCATGTGGTGTTGGTGAGTTATCTCGTTGATCAAGGTCTGAGCAATTTTGCAAATGACAACATCTTGTCCATCCAAATAGTGCTGATTTTTTTCTAATGATTTAATATTTCACCTCGTCGAGATGGAGATTACCATACCCATGTGGGCCATTTTCTAAACAAAAGATATTATCCTATCTGTTTTTCTAAGCAACGTAAATAGCCAGTAAAATAATTTGTGGTTGAGGGGGTTTTGTAGGATCTGAGAAGGTTAAATATTAAGCTGAACAGTACTTTCTTAAATTGCTGAAATTTGGGTTTGTGAATGAGCATTCACTTCAGCACTACTCTCAGATAAAGATAAGCAAAGTACTATTGCTAAAACAACAGTTCTATGCATGTCCTTTCAAGGCTGCCAATTCGAGTCCACTGTACAAGATTTTCCAAAGATGAATGTATGTTTTGTTTTATTCTGCGTTACTACTACAGTATCACATACACACTGGGTATGTTTCTGATTTTCATACTTTTTTCTTGTATAAACGGAATATTTTTGCACAAGATCCAACTTGGAAATTAAAGATGGGACATGGTGTAAAAAAAAAGTAATTTTAGCTTAACTTAATTTTTGTGCTAAATGAAAATGTTTTTTTTTTTTTTTTTTAAGTGTATTTATTCATAGAAAAATATAGAGGTGTTTTATACATTAACGTAACTTTTCTAAAATTGCAGATATGTGTGAGACTAATCTTTTGCAATGTATACCATGCATTATGCTAAAACTATCATGGAATGTATTTTGAAAGAGAATATTCTACTATTCAAGTAAAACGTGCTCTTATATATATTCTAGAAACACGTGTTTTCCATAATTTAATTTGATTACATTTTTCTAATTAATGTATGTTTAAGTTATCCATAAATATCTAAATACATTTATCTTTTAGTTTTATTTGTTATTGGGTTGTGTTAATATCATTGTTAGTTGCAGTATTTAACTACTTAAGAACAAGTAACGGTTAGATCTAAATTTCGAAACTTACTAAATCAGTGTTGGATGTGCAAGACAATGAGACGCTTTGCATTACCTTAATATTATACTTGTAATATAATATTGACTTAAGGAGTAGTCAGCATCACTTAAATTATGAAAGGCTTCACTTACCTAGAAACAGAATGTGCAAGAAGTGTACCATTCAAATACACGACGACCAGAAAATGTCAACAAAGTTACTAGCACAACTTTTGTTCTCGATTTTGTTTTATTTAACACAAAATGCGAAATGTTACAACCTGCCTCATCTTTTCCTTACTATAGAAATAACTTATTGGAAACATACAATTTTTTGAGACATGAATTCACAGTTATATATACTGCAAAGATGCCAATCTCTGGCCAAGCTTTTCGGCCCATTGTTATCATTTGTAAGTGACTTGGTAACAAAAAATTTAAATCGCTAAGTCTACTTTTTCAAGTATTTTTACCAAAATTCAGAAACTATTGAAATATACAAAAAATAAAAAATTTAGTCCCCGAGCTATGGATATATAAACAAGTAAAAACCACAAGAGCTGATGGTTAGAAGCAACTTCTGTGTTATGGAAAATTCATAGGACACTTACAGTTTTAAAAAGGAAAAATTGTTAGTCTTTCTGGGCATCTTTTTATGCACACGAGCAATTTCATTGAAAAGCAAGAGCTAATAAACCTCATGTTTCCTATTTTTCTTATTAAAATTTTTTTGTGTAAGCTATCCGATTTTTTGTGACTTAATTTTAGTATTCCATGCATCCATAACAGTTCATTGTATTTAAATGATGGTTTTTAAAATGCAATCATATTGCCAAAATCCTATGTAATCATTACTGAAATTCTGTGGACCATTACTAAAAATCAATCATCTCATGTCATTACTAATAGAGCCAAAGCTTGGCATCTCTGCATACTGTCTAACATGAGAACTACTGTAGTCACTGAGTCTGCTGTGTTATGGAAACAGACCTTATCTCATTTTTCATAAGGGTGTATGAAGCAATCCATTCAAGTTTGTCTCATTAGTATACTTAGACCAAATGAAATTGTATTCGTTTTAATTTTTACTTGTTACTTCAGGGTGTCTACTGTTCCCGAAAATGGAAAACTGGTCCCAAAAAAGTTCCGAAAATATAAATTTTGTCCCGAAAATTGATTTCCTCTTTATCATCAGAAAAAAAGTGGATGGAAGAAGAAAAAAAAATGAAGGCGAAAACAAAAGGTGGCTGCAGTTGAACTTAAACAAATGAAAAAAAAAAAAAAAAAAAAAAACAAGAAAAACTGCAAATGATGAAATTGAACAATTAGACAAAGAAATTATGCAAACTGAAAAGAAAATGAAAATGGCGTAACATCCCGAATCCAACCACATTCGGATACAATTTTTTTAAATACACAAATTGATATATAATTTTTTTACCTATTTCATTTGATGCATGAAACAACAAAAATAAAAAACTTACATTGCAAAATGTTTTTTAAATAATTGTTGATTTCTTCAATTTTTATTAATATTTCAAGTATTCAGAAAAAAATACAGAGTATTTGTTTAAAATGCTCATCTACTTTGACATGATTTATGGTTTGTCTTTATTTTTAAAATTTTATTTAGAAAACGGCTTATTAAAGCTGAAATCTTTATACTACAGTCCTCTTTTCTCGAGATTAGACTGTAAGCAATTAAAAAAAAGTGATTTAAAAGTATAATTGCATCTAACTAACTCACATAATCATGTAAAATCAGATTATACATTTATCTTAGAAAGTCCATAAGTGTACCTACAGAAATTTAGTAGACACCCTATACTTAGATAATGAATAGTAAGCTCTGTTGCATAACCCCTATTAAGTGCAAAATTTCTTGTATTACCCCCTGTCGTGCACTTGAATTTCTACCCTCATTGGGTACATTGCACCTATGTCAGTCAACCACCAAGTGTGATCCATTGACGGCCATCCTTTGTGTTGATTGATTAATAAATGTGTTGTCCTTTAAAATAAAAGGTCTGAGTACATTGTCTTTCTTACAAAATACATTCAATTCCCAACAGAAATCTTTTACTGTCGACATCCTCCAAAAATAAAATTGAGACTTCCAGTGTCATCCCCCTTTTCAAAAATGTGTAAGCCCTGTTTCTATAGCAACTACCTCTGCACAGAGCAGCGGGAAGAAATCGTGTGGTAGATAGACATTTTAAAACCCAAACCACAAAATCTGGACAGAATTGTACACTTAGAACTTTGCTTGTATATTTAATATTTTCATTAATATGCTAGCAGTATGTAAGAAAAAATCAATAGCGTGTAAAAGATTAACTCCCTTGCAGAAAAAATTCACCCTATTCCCTTGTCTTTAATATTAACAAAACACTAGGATGTGCCTTTTAAATTTTTTATTCAAGAAGTTTAAAATTAATTCACTAAGCAAAACTCAACACTCTTAGTGTAATTATTCCATCAATATATAGTGGTGTCAACTCCTGGGTACAACCTGTCGAGCTCCCAATATTTTCCTGGGTGGTCGTTGCTCGGTGGGTGTGCCAACTGCACTAGCAATCTGCGAGTTGTAGGCGGTGCAGGTTCGATTTCTCCCTGGGTGTATTTCTCTCTTTGTCAGTTAAACTTTATTGTCCATCACTTGTTATTGTCTTGTGTCTAGCACAACATAGCCAAAAATGGCGTCTGTGCCATCGAACTCCAAAACCAACCAACTCAATAGTTTTCTTTGAGGTCAGTGTTACAAAAGCAAAGGACAGAAAATGCAGACTATAGGGGCATAAAATTATAAAATAACACTTTTTTTCAAAATTATACTTTTTTTACATTAAGAAGTTAGGGTTATATGGTTTCCAATAATTTCCTCAAGTTAGTGCCACTCAAAATGCAGAGATAAAATAAATTCTATTTTAAAAAATAGAATAAAAAATATTTTTATATAGTAGTAATCGACGTGTGTATTTTTTACTATTGATTTCTTATCTTTTCTACATTTTTTTTGTATGTTTCAACTTCATCTTTTACTGAGTGAAAATGGTGCCTAACCTTCTGTATTATGGTTTGTTATGTTCTTCATTTTAACATGTTCATGTTATCTTTTCATTGATCATAATCACACTTCAATGACTGTCTTCTATTTCTCTTTTTGTACAAATATGTTTGATAGCAATGCCCATCTATGGAATTTTTTAAATGACACTTCTGATTTGTTGAATGTTTTGTAAAAATTTATTACTCTAATTTATGAACTGTATGTGTGTAATTAAGTCAATGAATGAATTTTGAAGTTACGAAAGTGTTTTCTGTAAAATGTTTGAAGATTTTTAAATGTGTGTTGCGTGTATAACATATCTGATCAGTGAAAAGTCTTACGAATTTGTCTTCAGTGTGTTACTTTCCTTTTTAATTTAACTTTTTCTCATCGTAAACCTATCTGTACATTGAGCCCAGGTTTACTATAACACTTTCTATGTTTCGCAATAAAGATGAATTTTAAATGAAAAATTAAAGTTGTTTTCTATTATTCATTAAAGATTGAAACTGTTAAAAAAATATTTAATTATTTTGAGGCAAGTTCTGCTTTTACAAATTATGTCTTGCCAAGACAATATTAAACACATTCTAATTATGTCTCGAATAAAATACAGGATGTTTTAAAACTTATTGTACAAGTTTTAAGGAGTGGTAGGGAACACACTATCGAATGCATTGAGTAGCAAAGTATTTTTAGTTATTGCTGCTATTTTATGTTCAAAACTCTATCTAACCAAAGACCGCCCTCATGCATATTAAATCTGTCGCAACTATCCACACAATGGTGCGGACCTCAGGTATTGACCTTCATGGTTCAGTTATGAGGTGTCCTCGGATCTTGATGCATATCAGACGAGATATCTCGTTGAAACTACTTGGAGGGTTGAGACAGCGTTGGGATCATCTATACACAACAACTAAGATTGGGTGCAATTCAACCTTTTGGGCTCTTTTAACTTAGGGTTAAAAATGATACATTGTATACTCCAACAAAAAAAATCGATGCACCAAGAAGGAACTTCGCTGACTGGGAACGTATAGTCTTTAGTGACGACTCTCATTTCCAGACGTCCATGGCATCGTGGAGATCCTGCCCTAACTATCACATGCACACAACAGGGCATTAGGATCTGGAGTGCCATCTCATTTGATAGCCGTCTGGTTGTCATTTCTGGCAGACTTGCAGCACAGCGGTACGTAGACGACATTCTACGACCGGTTGTGTTGCCGTTCCTTTGAAACTTCCCGGACATACTTTTCAACAAGATAATGCCCGGTCGTACATGGCACGTGTTGCTATTAATTGTCTTCGAGCTTTCCCAACACTTCCTTGGCCAGCTAGATCTCCCGATCTCTCCCAGAGTGCACTTTTGGGACATGGGAAGGCGATTGCAACCATCCTGGAATGTTTGCCCTTTAGCCCGACAGTTGGAGACAATATCCGGAAACTTTTTCAGTCTATGCCACGCCGGGTGACAGCTTGCATCCAGACTAGAGGTGGATCAACGCCTTATTGACCTCCTCCCTTTGTAACGGTCAAACTCTGAAATAAATCATTCAATTGTTCTGAAATTTTAATCGTTTGTTTTGCTATGTATATTCTTCACATCCACCCAGTAGCGTAGGAAGGGGGTTGCGGGACGCCCCGGGTGTCGTATACAAGGGGTGACAAAATGGCAAAATTTTGTTTTTTAAATTGAAAAATGAATTTATATTTAAAACGAGCTTACAAACTTAATCTGACAATCAACTGCAATAAGTCAACATAATGCGTATTAAAACTTTTTAGTTCAGTCATTAAACGCATCAAAACGCGGCTGAATTCGACGGTACGTAGTGTAGAGCGTATGGATAACGGAAGTCTCTTCAGTTTGTACTACGGGTGGCAACTCTCAGAAAATAACCGGTGTTTATAAGTCAGATTATAACTGCCCAGGTCTAACCAAGCCTAAATAACCGGTTTTTAAAATAACTGGACGGAATGACCAATTTTTTAAATACACTGACGAGCCAAAACATTATGACTATCCCACATTTTTCAATGAACTCGTCTGGATGACGTGGCATTGATTAAGTGACAATGGTATTTAACTGCTGCTGGAGAAGGTAAGTCATCATTCTTGCACTTTCTTTTGCGAGTGGTGGGAAAGGCTGCTGATCTAAGCGAATTTGATAGAGGGCAGATCGTAATGGCCCGAAGACTCGGAACGAGTATCACCGAAACTGCACGACTGGTAGGTTGTTCACGATCTGCCGTTGTTAGTATTCATGCAAAATGGATAAATGACTGCGACACCAGCAGTAGACTCCAAGGTGTGGGTCGTCCACACGTCATGAAATAAAGAGGACGTCGGAGACTGTCCCGCTTGGTAAAGCAAAATCGGCGCGAGACAGTGGCTCAGCTGACAGCCCAATACAATGCAGATCCAAGCGCAAGTGTTTCGGAACACACAGTTCAGCGGACACTGTTGGATAGGGGACTGTGCAGCAGACGTCCGACTCGTGTGCCACTGTCGACCAAGCGTCATCGTCAACTACGCCTACATTGGGCCTGGGAACATCAAGACTGGACAACTGGTCCCGATTTCTCATTTATCACGTCGATGGTCGTGTCAGGGTATGCTGTCTGACAGGCGAACAGTTGCTCCCCTCTTGTACAGCAGGTCATACACAGGCTGGTGGCGGCGGTATTATGCTTTTGGGGACGTTCTCATGGGCGACTCTGGGACCCGTAGTTGTGGTAGAACAGACCATGATCGTAGAACGAGTTGCAACTGTTTTGCAGGCCAAATTAGGCGCAAAGCGTTATTGAGTAGGTGGTCATAATGTTTTGGCTCTTCAGTGTATATCAAGATGTTTTTATTTTCTAGGATTCGCGCGTAGAACCCAATTTAGAAAAGTATTTCCAGATAGACGAAAGCATGACAGTACTTAGAACGTGGTATGAAAATTATGAAGTATGGTACCGTAACTAGAAATAAAATAGAAGTTATCATCTACAGAGTAAGCGAATACAAAATACTACCAACTGCGTAGAGTCGTGACCACCTAATCAAGTGTTGTCCGACGTAATTATTCTGATTGTGATACCTAATTAACCAGACTTGCTGCAACAAGGAAATGGAGGGATATTTTGAAAAGTCTCATAGATGTAAAATTGTTTTAGGCTTAACAAAATTTACCATTCCGTGGCCTCGGAGAGCATGTTATCAGAAAACAGGAATTTTTCTATAGCTAGTTGAGCTTGTATCATAGTGTGGTCCGGTACTAAGAGAACACTTGATCCAGCAAGAGCAGGCAGGTCAGTCACAGACAGACAAAATACTTACAAGCTATCTGTCCCCTACCACACAAAACGAGTTTATCACACTTCTAAGCGAGAGTGTTAAGAAAAAGATTTTGTTTGAAATAAAGGAAGCAAAATATTACAGAATTATCTTTGACAGATATCTCACACATTGATCATATGTGTGAAATAGCTCTATATGTTCCCATCGAGGATAGAGAAGTAGATTGAAAGGAGTCATTTCTAGGTTATTTTCAGCTAACTGGAAAGAAAGCCCTTGACACAAGACATCATAAAGGCAATAGAACAGGATGGGCTGGATATCGCATTGCGTCGAGACAGTGCCTCTACAATGGCTGGAGTGCACTCCTGAGTCCAAGCGAGGATTCGTAAACTTAATCCTAAAGCATTATTTGTTCCTTGTTCAAATTGCTCTCTTAATGTGTTTGGAGTGCATTCTTTTGCAACTGTCACAGTGAATAACCTTTTTTGGGACCTTAGAAAGTATACTGCCTTTCCTCAGTTTCCACACACAGATGGATGATTGTAACTACCGTTGGAGGTACAGTCAAGAGACTTTCAGATACGAGATTGAGTGTTCACTCTTTGGTCTCGGCTCACTACGAAGTTGTAAAACCTGTATGTGCTAATTTCGAGAAGATAGTTGATATCAAAGAAGAACTTTGTGATCCCACAGAAACTGTCGAAATCAGAGGAGCAGCACAAACGCTTTTACCACCACTATGTGATTTTCTTTTTATGTTTTTGTATTTCTGGAGTGATGTCTTAGAAGAAGTAAACCACACTCAAAAATATCTACAGATTGTTGGGATAAATTTTGAGAAGTGTGTTATCAAAAAGAGAAGTCTGAAGACATTTTTGAAAGACAAAAAATGAGATCGTGGAGAAAGCACTGCAGTTTTCCAATGAACACTTGTGAAGAGATGGACATTCCTTTGGTGAAAAGAAGAATCGTCAGAAAGAAGAAAATGATGGCTGGAGGAAGATGGCTCAATATAAGCTACTATGACGTTGAGTTAAGAATTGAAAAGATAAATGTTGGAGTGCATAAACAGATTTTATCAAGAAATAGACACTCGCTGTAAGGAGATGGAAAATATATCAGTTTGGTTTGCAGTTCTCGATCCCAAGAATCTGATTACCACTTCAGAAGACGAACTGCAACGGTTATGATAACTGTCGTAAATTATGATGAACTTTCTGAAGATGATATCTACAAGCTGCCAAAGTTTCAAAAGAAGATTCTGTGGAATGGTCTTTAAAATTTTTAGAGTTTGTTGTTAAATATGAACTTTTACATTTTTTACCAAATCTAATTTTAGCTTTAGAATCTTGTTAACGTTTGTGTTTCAGTAGCATCATATGAGAGAAGTTTTTCAAAACTAAAATAAGTAAAAAGTTATCTTAGGTCCACTATGAGTCAAGCTCTGATTTCGATGATGTGATTTCAAAATTTGCAGGGAACAAAGTTAGGAAAATAAGTCTTTAAATGCCTTATATCTCAATGCTAAGTAAATAAAACAGAAAATATCACTTGTAATTGTAACTTATTTTTTATTTTAATAATTTTAATGGGGGAGGGACAAAACATTTTCCGCATCGGATACCACCTGACCTTGCTCCGCTACTGAACCCACCCATTCTTATCGCAATCGGACAACTCCTTGGTGTGTCGATTTTTTTTTGTTATAGAGTGTATATCGCACTGTGTCCGCGGAAACGAAACAACTAATGGAGTGTACTTGTCTAAAGCTAAGCTTAAAATTTGTATTTTGCTTTTTATCCAATCTCAGCATTCCTTATTAACAATGTTACGCTTCTACTGGTATGTGTTTTACAGATCTTCCAAGTTGGTTTATTTTAATTGGACGAATTATGTTTCTCAAGGAGAAACAATGTACAAGCAAGTTTATTGAGATCAGCCTGTGTTTGATAATTTTTTTATTAAAAAAATATTTATATGGAGATATGTAGTTTAAAATTATCCTATACACCCAAATGAAAGTTTCAGGAAATTTGTGCTTTATCAAAGTATTTGGAATCTCGTTTAGCAATATTCAATTAGTGAACGTCAATTATTCTAGATTGCACCGTACAATAGGTTTTGGATTTCTTTGAGAGATTCGATTTCCTCTTCTGTCGGACTGTAGAATTCCTTCCGACCGTTTTTGTGCACGTAGACTCCTGGAACTAAATTGTTGACTACCTTTGCGACTTTTTCTTTAAAACTGACGACGTGGCAGAAATCGCAAGTAAACTTCCACAGGAACCTCTTCGCTATTCAGAAAAGTTTAAATGATCAATAAACGAATAGGGAACGTAAAACTAGACTATTTTATGTAGTAGAGTAGCTAGAAATTTCCTATGGTATGAGTTCTTTTCTACAGGTCATGACTTAACTAACAATGGTCTTTTCATTTCTGACCACTCTGTCTAAAGCATAGACGTGAAATATATGTATCTGAACGTTGCTATTGAGAGTAGCTTCAAAACATGTGACCAACTAGAAGTCACGTAAAAAATTGACTTGGTCTGCCGATTTGAAATCATCGCCACGTTTGGCTGTGTGACATCTTATGAGGTTGGAATGTGAATCCAAATTTGCATACGGTTGCGACAAAAGTAGTGAACTCGCCAACGTCCACTATTATTTATCGCAGACCAATCAGATGAATCCAGATGGTCCCTAGAACCAATCATATGATGCATGTTCGGTTTCACCTTTCAGAGGAACGTGGTCTAACGTTACTACTGGTATCGGTCACAAGAACATTAAAGGGTTGCCATTGCTAACTGTTTTTATATTTCCTCTATGGTTGTTGTCTGTTACTCACCTTTGTTTACTGTGATTTTTTGGCTGCCGGGGCTCCGGTGAAAAGGCAGATGACCCTGGGGAAATTCATCTTTAAATAGGTAGCGAGGTGAAATGGTGCCATACTCACAATCATATATGGTGGCTGCCATAAGTGATTATTTGTCGTAATCACTGCCACCGTTCTGACTTAGAAAGGGAAACTCGGAGCCAGAAACAACGCCAAAGTCGTCAATAATGAGAATGTAGTTAACGTCGCACTGGAGGGCAACACAAAAGGATATTGGCGACAGTTTAGAATCAATCAATCTCTATAGAAAAGAGGATAACACATTCTGTAACTCTGAACCCCGGTCAGATGATGAGGTCAATACCTGAGCTGTCACTCCACTCTCTCCACACATTTACACCTCGTCAACGTGAGGACATTTGAGGCTACGACAGATTTAACGTGGACCGACTCCAGCATACATGATATTCTTATGTTGGTCCGAGTTTCGCATTCGCAACTCTCCGGTTGTTAATCCGTTAGTCTTCCAACTGGGCTACCGCAGTTCCCAATGTTTAAAGCTACAATCTAGCAAGAAGACTCGTTCGAAACAACGAGGGTTCAAATGCCAACTCACTGAAGTCGGACTATACTTGTTCGATGTGCAACCTAATGTAAAATAACAAAAAAAGTATGTGCTACAATATTATTGACAAATCTTTTTACCGAATGTTTTGACGACACAGAAAACGAAGGTGGCACCGATTCCCCACGACCCGTAAAGGATCCACTTTTCAATGTTTTCCTTCCTTTGAATTTTCAAGTCCCGCTCACTTTGGAGTTCCTCTTCTGTTTTGTTCTTTCGCGCTTTCAAAAGCTGCAAATAAGTTATCCCAAGGCTTTAGCAAATGCTAGGAAATGAGCTATTAACCACGACTACACCATTAACCATTCCGACGAGATATCTCGTCCATCAAGATCTGACCAATTTTGCCAATGACGAGATGTCTCGTCATCAATATATTGCCATTTTCTGATGATCAAGATCTGGAAGGTTTTCTTTTAAATGACGGGATACCCTGTCACATCCTATTGACGAGATATCTCGTCCATCAAGATATGTTCAGTTCAGACTAGGGATGCGACATCGATGTCAATGTTTTATAAAAAAAACCGATGTGTTTACCATTGATTTATTGGAACCGATATATGTTTAACATCGATGATTTAACATTGTCGATGTTTTATTTTTGAATAAAAAAAGTGCCATAGTAAAAATTAAGAAAATAACCGTGCAACTAAGCATTTGTCAGTGATGGCGACATCCGTTCCATCAGAAAGAGTTTTTTCCCTAACTGGTGAGATAGTTAAAAGAAGTCGGTCAAAGGGGTAGAAATTAAACAAACTTCTTTTTTTACAAATTGTAAATACGTCAGTGTCATAAAAATGTATTGTTTTGTAATTGTAGGTAAAAGTTCATTTGCGGTTGTCTAGAAATTAAAATGGATCTAGAAATAAAAAAATAGCTCTAATTACTCTCCAAAGAATTAAAAATAATTATTCAAAACGGCAAATTTAACAAAATTTTAAAGGAATTTGATTCTGGCACTGATAGTGCAAGTGCAAGTGCAAGTACATACAATAGCAATAATGATACAATAGTGGGAACAAGATAAAAATTGTCAATAGATAATATTTTTAAATTATAATTCAGGTTCCGTGTTTCTCCGGGCTTAGGCTGGGACAGTGGTAACTATATATATATATATATATATATATATATATATATATATATATATATATATATATATATATATATATATATATATATATATATATATATATATATATATATATATATATATATATATATATATATAATATGTGTGTGTGTGTATGTATGTATGTTATGTATATATATGTGTGTATATATATGTACAGGGTGTTTCGGCATGTGCAAAAATGTAAGGGGTAGTAGAAAATATCTAAACAAGCAATTTTCACCATACAATGCATAGGTGGATAGCAAGCGGTGAACCGCTAGGAAGTATCCGCCGTTACTGTCACACCAAAGAATGAAACCCCAGACGGATAGAGGAGGGACTAAATAATTTTATTGACAGCATGTATGGCAAAATAAAAAAACTTCTCAAAAGAGCAACCGTCTGCGGTAATTCAGGCGTTATACCTGCGACGTAGCGAGCGGCGCACTTTTTCAAACACACCCGGCATGTCTCGAATGGTACCGGCAGCAACAGAAAGACTGACAACTAGTTCCACGTCGGAGTCGATGGGGCTTTCGTAGACGAGACTTTTCGAATGGCCCCACAGGAAAAAGTCCAGACTAGAGAGATCCGGTGAGCGTGCCAGCCACGGTGTGGGTACACCCCGAACCAATCCATTGCCCTTGGAATTTAGCGTCTAAAGCGCTCCAAGCTGAAATGGAGTGGTGCTCCGTCATTCTGGAACCACATACGTGCTTGTATGTTGGCTGCAACAGGTTGAAGTAAGTCTGGCAATACCTGTTGTAAAAATGTGCGGTATGTTCTGCCATCCAGTCGGAATGGCAGAAGGTATGGGCCGATCAAATGGTCACCCACAATTCCAGCCCAAGCATTTACGCTGAAACGCTTCTGATACGCATGAGGACGCGTGTCTTACGGATTGTTAGATGCTCACACATGAAGTTTGTGCGTATTAGAAATGCCTTCACGAGTAAAGTTTCATGCATCCGTGAATAACACATGTGTACTAAAATTAGGCTGCGCTGCTAACTGTTGCAAGAACCAACGTGCAAACTCGACACGTGGCGTCTAATCTGCAGGCATAAAAGTTTGCACTTTCAGTGCATGGTAGGGGTGTAATCCTTCGTTCCGTAGTACTCGCCAAACAATCGAGGGGGGCACATTTACGGCACGGGAAACTTTACGCGTGCTAATATCCGGACGATCGTCCACTCTTTGCCTAATGGCCTCTACAACTTGTGGCGTCCGCACACTCCTGCCACGTATCATGCATGCCGCTGACAAAGGATCCCGTTTCGCTCAGGTACCGATGCAATTGCTCGAACATATTTCGGTCTGGCACGTGTCTTCTCGAGAAACGCTGCCAGTACTCTTTTGGCTTCCAGAACATTCCCATTCGCAAGACCGTACATAAAATGCATGTCCGCCTTTTCCTGATTACTGTACGTCGCCATGCCTTCTGAAATCCACGGTTGAAATGACGATGTGTAAGAAAACTCACGCTTTTTGCTTTCCATTACAGCGCCTTCTAGCGTTCATCGCTATACATTGTATGGTGAAAATTGCTTGTTCAGATGTTTTCCATCACCCCTTAAATTTTGGCCCATGAGTTCCGAAACACCCAGTAGTTATTACCGTCCTAGCCTAAGCCATTCGGTGTATCGCCAAGTAGTTTTGAACCATGGTCAGATTACGAGGCAACAACCCCACTCTCCAAACTTTCACACCAACCCAACTTGAGGACATTCGGCCTTCGACTTTGCGTGGTTTGTGGGGAAAAACTTCGAGATAGTGCGATGGTACCAGAAAATTAAAATGGCATTTAATATCTAAACGCGCCAATATTAAGATTGTTGAATAATCAAATTAATCAAGGAAAAAATTTTAGAAATAGTAACAATATCTAATAAAGCACAAATTGCATCGTATAAAGTTGCCGAAATAATTACTAAAACTTTTAAACCACACACCATAGAGCGTATGATTTTACCATCATGTTCTGAAATAGTTCAAATTATGTTTGATGATGATGCAAAAAAAGAAGTAATGAAAATTCCTCATTCGAACAACACAATAGAAAAAACAGAATCCTACATATATGTCAAATGATATTGAGAAAGCAGTTACTTCTAAACTTTGAGAACAATAACTTTACTTTACAAAGTGACGAGTCCATTGATATCAGCGGTATAGCTCATGTACTAGGATTTGTTCGTTTCATCGATGAAAACAAAATAGTGAATAAATTTGTATGCTGCAGCTTACCGAACGCACAACAAGACAGGATATTTTGGACTCCATTTCGTCATATTAAGATAAATTTAAAATAACATGGGATAAATGTGTAAGAATCTGTACCAATGGTGTTCCTTAAATGGTTGGTTCTATTAAAGGATTTATATTACTTTTGCTAAGAAAAATCATAATATTATATCTACACACTGTTTTTTACACCGGGAATCATTTGTCTCAAAAACATTACCTGCAACATTAAAATCCGTATTATACCAAATTGTAACGAATATTAAGACAAATAAACGTGAAAGGCTGGCAAATATTGAAGAGGGAAACTTACATACTTTCACACATATGACCATATAATGAAAACATTTGTAAAAGTTATCAGGCTCAAATATCCCATTAAATAAATTGTGACAATTTTCTTTTTTAAATTTTGTTTATTGATTGTTATTTGCTATTGACTGATATGTACTTGTATGTGATTTTTACTTGTATGTGTACTTGTAATTGTAGTAAATGTGTAAAATTGTAGTTGTTCCGTGATTCTGAAAAGGTTAAGAACCGTTGGGCTCGGCAGTTAATGTCCAGTTTTCAATCTGAAGGAAGGAAGCATCTACTAAAGGAGTAGCCGGAATTTTAGAAGGTGTATCCCTTTAAACTTTATCTTTGTCTATGATTTCTTCTGCCCCCCCCCCCTCCTCTCAAAGTTACGAATACTTGTCCTTTGTTTTTGCTAATATATCCACCAATGGATTCATGGGAAAGTTAAACTTAAGCTACACTACGTTAGTTTCAGTGTCTTGTTGTTTCTCTTCGTTTTCCTTATTTTGATAGAAGAGAATGAAAACATATCGTTACTACCACGCCAAAGGCATCAATTTGCATTTTGGCTACTTTCATCTAACTGCATATTCCTAAGTTACCCTTTCCTTGTTAATACTATTGGCGATGGTCGGGGATCAATTTGATGTGATATCGGAAATGTAATTAATATTATTCAACTTTAAATTAATATAATTCAAAGTATAATCGTTACCTGATCTAGAAGATCTCCCTTAGGGGCATTGTCTCCTCCAGATCTCGGCTCTGGTGCTTCGTAATCTGCATAATACTCTTCTGCCCATTGCGCATACAAGTCATAATCCGGCGACCATCTCGGAGATCTGCGCTTACGTACGTGCGGATTGGGCTCTTCAATAGCATCGCTAACAGCATCTTCTGAGAAAAAAAAGTCACTCTTGCAAACATAGACTAGATTTAACAAAACAACAAATAAAACTTTAATTTATAATTAAAAATAATCAATAAAATGTTATGTTATGATTATTTAATCGAATAAGGAAATTATTGAACATGGAACTTTAGAATAAATTCACCACCATTTTGTGAAATGTAAATCATTCTATCTTTATAATTACACTTCAAACCAGCAAAAAGGTTCTCTGAAATTGTAACACCCCAACTCGAAAATTTTACATAGTAAAAAGGCTATCAAATTTTTAGAAAATCCATCTTGAATGATCTTAACAAATTAATACAAAACCAATCCGAGATGGATATCGATAACTGGTTTTTAGTTTGGTACCGAAAAGGAACACTGTTGTGGAATCAGTTTACCATAATCGTAATCGCTGTCTTCTGTATTGTCATCCATGTGGGATATGGCGAAAGTCTCTTGGTGATGAAATTCGAAGTGGATAGGCTTGATGGGATTTCCTGAAACCCCAAGAGAAAAAAATTAGACCATATGGTGACTTCATTTTCCAATAAAAGGTAAAAATTACCTTCAGTAACTGCTGTTCTACAACTCAGCAAATTTAGCTTTATAGTAAACGTAAAAACTTTACAAGCTTTACAAATTCCAAAATTCTTAACCCTCCTGGCGGTTGTCTCGACGAGATATAACATTGGAAGCAAACTGACTAGATCTTGATGGACGAGATGAATCGTCAATAGATGAAAATTGACCATATATTGATCTTGTCAACAATTGACCATATATTGATCTCATAGATGGTAAAATTAATTATAACTTTTCATAAGTCATTGATTATAACTATTGGTTATAAAACGTCATCCATAAATTATTTCTTTACCTCTATCATGATAAAGAGAAAAAATACCATTCCCTTAATCTTTTGTTTTCAAACGAAACATATTCAGATTTGGATGATCCTTTTGATTCTTAGAGATGTTCTTTTTGCTATTACTATGCATATAATTGTTGGTTATTTGATTATAACCTATGTATTCGAATGTATGAGAATATAATTTAATGCGTTAAAAACTTAAACCAAAATACTTTACCTGTTGTATCCTTGACAATGCACAAAATAATCAAGGCAAATAAATCTCTCAGAATGTATTGATGCATTTTAGATTTATCTAATTTTTCAGCAGTGTCGTGATCCTTGCAAGACACCAGATAAACATATTTACTGAGCAGAAGTTTAATGATGTGCTTGATAATGAACTCTTCAACAATGCAATTATTCGGTAGGTAGTTGAATTAACATCACACTGGAGCAACACAGCGGGCTGTTGCAATTACTCCGGAAAACAATGAATATCTAAACATTCGATTGCAATTATTGACATTGTTAAGAACTAAACAATGGAAAATCATTTTGATTTGTGTTTTTGACGGCAATTTATAGAGAACAGTTTTTAAATTGACAGAATTGTTAGAAGTTTTCAGCTCTCCAAGTGGTTTTGCCGAGATATCTAGTCCATCAAGATCTTACCAATTTTGCTACCAAGATGACGAGATATCTCGTCATCAAGGTATTGCTAATTTTTAGATGATGACGAGATCAAGAACTGATCAGTTTTCTTCTAAAAGACGAGAGACGACGAGAGCTTGATGCACGAGATATCCCGTCCGTCAGTTTTACTAATGAAAAGATACCTCGTTGAAACGAGCACCATTAGTGTTAATAATTAAAATTGATTCAATTGATAGGAGATGAAAAGTATTGAGACATGTAAACTTCATTACATGGTCGCTATTGAGAAAATGGTAAGAGGAAAACTAAAATATTCATCAAAATGGATATGGTAATTGGTAATTGGTAATTTTTAGTTAACGTCATACTAGAGCTACACAACGGGCTATTGACGACGGTCCGGGATCAGTCTCTTAAGGGAAAGATCCGAGGACAACACCTCGTAATTTTGAACCACGGTCAGATGACGAAGCAACACCTGAGCTGGCACCCCACTCTCCAAACTTCCACGCCAACCCAACGTGAGGACTTTCAGCCACGACAGATTTAAGGTGCACCAGCCGCCTCTACACCATACGATTACAAACATCCATGCCCGGACCCGGATTCGAACCAGGAACCTTCCGATCTAGATGCTAACACCTTAACCACTATACCGGTTGGTCGGCAAAATGGATATGGAGTTTTTGCTCTAATAGAAGTCATTATCGATAAACATGCTTTACAGACGAAGTTCAAATCTGTATGTAATTTTATGCCGATTCGGGTAAAGCCTTCTTTTTTGTTTTACAGTCATTGTATTTGCAACACTTTATAAGTGACGTCAAATTTTCCCTGCATCGTAACCCATCTTTCAATTTTCGAACCTTAACCAGGTAAGTTTGGAACAAGTAAAAGTATTTACCTCGAACGTGCTAAAACTTTTCTCATTTTCTATTGGGGGGCCCGTTTGGAAGATAGTGCATTAGCAACCGGAAAGTAGCAAGTTCGAAATTCGATCCAAACAACGACCATCTAGTACGTGTGGACTGGGGAACGTTTGATCTTTCGTGATCTCAAATGTACTCATTCTGTAATCTTCTGATATATATGCACAGTCGAGTCACATTAATGTGACCACCTGTCAAAAGCCAGAATAACTACCTTTGGCAGAGCGGACCGCTGCGAAACGTGCAGGAGAGAGTCAATTACGTTTCTGAAGGTGTTCACTGGAATGTTGAGCCATGCCGACTCCAGTGCCGTGGCCAGCTGCGCTAGATTACACGGTTGAAGATCCATGGCGCGAACAACCCGGTCGAGGTGGTCCCACAGATTCTCGATTGGGTTAAAATCCGATGAGTTTGCTGGCCAGGGGAGTACGGTAAACTCATCCTGGTGCTCTTAGAACCACGCACATACACTGCGAGCTGTATGACACCTCGCATTGTCCTACTGGTAGATACCATCATTCTGAGGAAAAATAATTCGCATGTAGGGGTGGACATGGTCCGCAAGGACAGACGCGTACTTGTGATGATCCACGTGCCTTCCACAATGATGAGTGCACCCAGTGAATGCCAGGAAAACATTCCCCAAACCATAATGCTCCCTCCTCCAGCCTGGATCCTTCAGGAAATTGTTGCAGGGTGTTTGCTTTCAGACGTTTCACGCCGTATACGCCAACGTCCTTCTGTCCGATGAAGCATAATACGTGATTTATCGGAAAAAGCCACCTGTCGCCACTCTGTATACGTCCAGTTACGGTACTGGCTTGCAATTTCCAGCCTTCGTCACCGATGAACAGCAGTCAGCATAGGTGCATTAACCAGGCGACTGCTGCGGAGGCCCATGCGCAGCAACGTTCGCTGAACCGTTGTTGAGGATACACTCTTGGTAGCTCCTTGGTTCATCTGGGCGGTCAGTTGCTTAACAGTTGCACGTCTATTCGCCCGAACGCATCTCCATAGCCTTCGTTCGCCTCTGTCATCTGTAGCCCGTGGTACACCACATGTGCCACGCCGCTGATTTTGGATAGTGCCATTTTGCCATGCACGATATACTTTTACCACGGCGGCAAGCGAACAGTTCACAAAATTAGCCGTTTCTGTAATGCTTCCACCCTTGGCCCGAAAGCCAATAATCATGCCCTTTTGGACGTTGGATAAATCGCTACGTTTCTGCATTACACCAACGATGAAATGCTTTCCGATGCCCTGGGGCATCCTTTATATACACTCCACTGCAATGTGCTGCCACCTGCCTTTTGTGATTGGTTATTTCACGTTGACGTCGAAAGTAGGTGGTGGTCACATTAATGCGACTGGACTGTGAGATATATATATACATATATACACACAGTCCAGTCACATTAATGAGGTATGAAAAGGAACAGTAATTTCAACTGTGATGTTTCCACACTCCTGTTTATCCAGGAGCTGTCCTACCAGCCTACCAGATTCTGAAATAATATAATTTCTATTCTAAAGAAGGCATTCGTACACTAAATAAGCTTAAATATCGATAGATATTGGTTTTTCGCACAGCAAAGGGTTCGAATAATGCGACTGTGTTTAATAATTTTTTCTTTAATGCTCCTGAAAGGTAGCAAAATAATAAATTTTCATCTTTCAATTCATATAAGTAAAGTTTAATTTTTCTAACCATTCAACTGTGCGATTTATTTTACTAATTAATCTTTCGAATATTTAGTAAGATTAAATGCCGTACTGATGTACTTAGTGTCAGAGTTTGAAGGAAGGACTTGAAGGAATAGTTCAGTGAAAATAAACAAGTTCTAGCTCTTATGTTCATCCATTTTAATTTTCAGATTTTTGTAATATTACCGTATTTAGGGTGAAGCAAAAAACACGAATTTCGGAAATGGAAAACGCTTTTGGTGGGAATAGTTGGTGACTACCAAGCTTATTAATAATACAAAATATGAGCTAAATCAATTTATCTTCAGGTGCCAAAATCACTGAAATTTCGAAACCTTGCCAATTTTTTCACAAAAGTAATAATTACGCATTTTAATAAATTTAATACATCTTAGTTAAAGTCATGGGTGGGTGCAATGAACTTCCCTGCTTTATAAAAAAAGTTTTACACCTAACATTATCCCGGAAATTAAAAACTTTCCCCCCTTTTTATAGCGTTATCATTGACGTATCTACTCCTCTCAATAGACTCACCACACGTTTACACGGGCGCTTCCACTTCGCTGTTTTTATTATGAAAACAACCCAGAACTCACCACGAGAAGCTGGCTGCATATCGAGTTCCATCCTAAAATTTTCAATTTAAGTTACTAGCTTACCCTAAAAAATTAAATTATGATGGGTTAGTTACTGGCATAGAAGTAGTTTTGCTTAAAAGTGGTTGACATTGGCTTTTGGTTTCAAATCTGGGTAAAGCAAGTCTAGAAGCAATTCTTGACCGTATAAATCCATCTCGTGCCTCTGAAACCACATACTGCCCTTGATGCTGCAGTTACAAATTTAACGCAACGTTCTACTGCTTGTGAATGGCAGAGAAAGTTAAACAAGTTACTATTGGTTGGAACGTCTAGAATCATAGACTTGAGTTGATCATCAGAAAGAGATACAGTAAATGGTGGATCTGTAATGGAATCTGATTGACATTCAATTAGATTTATGTAATCGTCTGCTTTGAAGATTAACCTGGGAATTTTGAACTCTCGAATATTCTTTTCAACTTTATTTTTTGTCTTAATTTTAAAATTCTTCTGAGGTTCCATTTACTCTAACGTGTTTTTGATCATCAGCTAACATCGCCAAAATAATATTTTCTGGATGGGCATAATAAGCATTTCTTTGCAAAGTTAGATCTATTACAATTTTTAAATCCTCATGCAAAAATCTCGATTTATTTATAATATTGTAAAAATGAAGTCTCCCGTACCTACATGATGACTTATTTTTTAATTTTAAACCACGCATATGGTCATACCTTCACAACTTACTCTGTTAATATTTCCAAGTTATGGGTTGGATCTTCTGTTGAAACATATAACCTTAAAAGTCTATTTTCCGTCGTCAACCATCTGGAATGATTCAATTTTCCTGTATATTTTTGTGACAAGCTTAATGGAATATATTTCTTTGATATCCCTGTGCACATTTTGTAAAGGTAGATCCTCTAGAACAATATCTGGCAAAGTTACTTCTATCTTTTCAAAGTTTGTAAAGGCAATTTTTCACAAGACTAACATTTCCCCAATTTCTTCGCTATATCCTTTTGGTCCAGCGGTTTTCCCGTTTAAATGTTGCTACAAATGACGTAAAGGTAGCTCATTTGTATGTAGGAATGTCAACTCTCAGAAAATAACCGGTTTTCGGTAAACCGATTTTTTTCCCGTCCGGTTATAACTGCCCCGGTTTAACCAAGTAAAAAAAATTAAAAAAAAAAAAAAAAAAAAACGGTTTTAAAATAACCGATTTTTAAAAGCTTCAAAGTGTTTCTATTTAGCTGTATATAAAAAAATTCTAAATGTCGTTAACTATTTTTATTTATTACATCACAAACTGTAACAAAAATTCACATCAATTCTAAAATAAACCAAAACCTATAATTGTGTCAAAATGAAGGTACACAAACTAATAAAATAATTAAAATATTAGTTACCTTGTTAATATTGTTTTATCTATTCAACCCTATACTTTGTATTTACTCTGCTCATAAATTGTTATATGCTGGTTAGTTAATCGACCTGTCATCCGAAACCACAGAATTCAGAACAGATACTAACCTTTCAGATGGCATTGAACTTCCAACAACTGTCAATTACTTAAAAGTTAGCAATGCTAAAGCAAGCGAACATGTCTTTCTTTGACCCCAAAATTCAAGTGGACTACTAACAACAGAGACTGCTGCAAATATAGTTTGAGCTCATTGGGAAAGTAAGCATCTGCACCCTGTGATTTTGGAAAAAAAGGATTTTGTCAAATTTTTGTCATCTGTTGCCCAAAGAAGGCTATGGTTTGTTGAATCGGAACTCTCTGGTATTGCTGAAGGAGGTGAATTTTGTCCTTATTTATTCAGGTAGTGCGTTAATTCTTTGCTGAATTGGGAAATTGCTTGACTAGAAACTGTGGAAGACATAAAGTTTTTTGAATCTGGGGTCAGAAAGAGACGCTTTGTACAGAAGAGGGTTGGGTAAAAGAAGTTTTAACGAGAGGTAAAACTTTGCGACAACTTTGCTAATAACATTTTAGAAATATTATGAATAAGGGTAATTTTTGCCTGTGATGCCTTAATACATGAAATAAAAGGGACAACTAGACTACCATTTAAATATTCACTCCCAGATTCAAACTAACTAAACATAGACTAAACAATGCGAAGTCAGAGAATGAGAACAAGCTATGCCACGGGAGTGGTTGGAAAGGGATATAAACTATGTAAATCTTGAAAAATCAGTTATGAAAAAAGAACCATTTGCATCCTAACTATGCTCATACATAAGCCACAAATATAATTTTCTTGAATTTTCGGGCCGTTTTTTTTTTCTTCTTCCGGTTATTAGTTTTTAAAATAACAACTGCGGTTATAACCGTGCCAAGAAAACACAGAAAAAAAAACCGGTTAACCGAAACGAAAAAACCGACTTATCGGTTTAACCGGACGGTTATTAACATCCCTATTTGTATGTAATAAACAAATAAACCAATGTATAGGACGTCCTAAGAAGAGCTCGATTTGTCGAATGACTTCATTTTTCAAACCTGTATTTACTACTGTACCATCACAACTAACCACTTGCAGCCTAGAAAAATCGATATTTTTCTCCAAAAAAGTTGAAATACTTGTTTTAATATTTTGAGACGAGCCAGTTGAAGTACTGACATGTCCCATATATTTTGATCCTGGTTCTAGTATTAGAACGATATGTTCTGTTACGGTCTTTCTAGCACAATCCTTTCTCTTTCTTTAATCATTACTAAGTTTAATCCTTTCGCCCATCAAAGTATATTAAAATTCTATATGAAAAATATCTAAAATATAAGTAAAAAACAAACAGTAAAATAAGCACCTACAAAGAAAAGCGAATCAATTTGAACAAAGGACTTTTTCTTTGAAAGGAAAGTTTTCCTCGATAGACTAGATCGGTGGGACATTTGCAGGAGCATACACCTTGGCATTTACACCTACTATATATTTACAAAAAAATGTGGGCGGGTATTTAGAGAAACCCAAGACACCTCCACTCCATGTGGGGAAATAAGAGTAATTTATCCCTCATAAACATGCGAAGAAAGGGAAGCGCACGTGAACCCTAGTAGCTAGGAACGCAATGACGAGTCTATTGAGACGAATGGAGTTGCTCGTGATAGCGCTGTAAAAAAAGTAGTATTTTTTTTAATTTCCGGGATAATGTTAGGTGTAAAACTTATTTTTTTACAAGCATGGAAGTTCATTTCACCCACCCATGGATTTAAATAATATGTATTAAATTTTTTAAATGCGTTATTATTATTTTTGTGAAAAAATTGGCAAAATTTCGAAATTTCAAAGTGATTTTGGCATTTGAATATATTAATTGATTTAGCTCATATTTTGTATTATTTATAAGCATTGTGTAGTCCCCAACTATACCCACTATAGGCGTTTTCAATTTCCGAAATTCGTGTTTTTCGCTCCACCCTAAATATTGTTATTTAATACGTGAGAAATATAACCATAATATCACATGTCCTATGTGTCTTGTAACCAGAAACTGATATAAAGTTTATTGATTATTTTTTGCAGTGTCAGAATAAAATTGCCGTTCTACATATTTTTGAACTAAGTGGCAATAGTTCTTACACTGACAGTTTTTACCGACGCTGCCGTCACATTCATTTGGCCCCAATATGGACTATAGAAATCAGGTCCAAAGAAACTTTGGTATTACCTTGTTTCTATCTATAATTGAAGCTTTTAAATTTTTGACTACACATTTGACATGTTTCCATCAGTGTGTCTAATATATGGAGCGATTTCTAAAACCAGTAAGAAGAAAGTTTTGTTTTATTTTTTAAATTACATCAGTTCTTAATCTTTTAAAATATTTAACTCGATTTGTGTTCATTTTAAATCGCAGTTTGCTAAACTTACTGTGTGTGAGTTTTGTTTTACGCAAAGATATTTTAAAGAATTTTGTATCAATTAGCACATGTTCAGTTTCGCCCAGCATGGTCAATTTTAACTTTTGCCTATCAAATAATTAAATGTAATATTTCAACAAATCCGCATGCAAAGATTTGTTTCAATTTATAAATGACATTGATTTCATATACTATTTTAAAAATATATAACATAACTAATAAATTTATGTTGTAACCTGCTTAATTGAATTTTAGTTTTGTTTTAAATAAAGATTAAACTTCAAGAATTTTTGATGTCATAATACGTGTCGTATTTGGCATAGATTGACGGACATTTACCCTTGCCCCATGAACAAACTAATCCAAATCAAAACCAGCTATTTTGACAAATATTAAGATATAGTGTCTGTAAAATACGAGTAGTCTATAATTTTCTCCAATAAACATTAATAACTGAGTGAAATGTGCGTATGTTTGTAGAGATGCTTTAAACTACAAACTGTCCGTACTTTCACATTGATGGGAAAATGGACAACAGCTTTTAGAAAACACCCCTTCAATTACAATCAACCCTTTGACATGAGCCGAAACACAAAATTCTCACTGAGCACGCGAAAACACAAAAGAATAATTTAAAAACTAAGCTTCAACCTTAACTGATTGCACGCAATTTACAGATGAGAGACCCTTGTTTATGTGCGTTGTTGTTGTCCGTTGCCAATACAGAAAAGCGAATCGTACCCACGTGGTTCATCAATTTCCTTTCGTCTTCTTTGACGTGTACTCGATCGATGGGATGTTTTTTTCAGTCTCCGAACGCAAGGCGAACAATGACGTCATTTAACTCCCATTGGTTGGGGAACATTCTGGTTAAAGCGAGCCGCTTTAAAATGAAAAAATTGACACCGAAATATGGACATTTATTTCCGAAACGTTTTTTTTCGAAGCTTTTTTAACTGTCGAACCGGAACATCCAAGCAATCAAGATTTCGAATAGTATATGAATACGATTTGAACAAACCATTTGATCATAACCGTCTGATACTTTGTTTCAATACGGCGAATAGTTTATATTTATGTAGACTAATTTGTGATGAAATGAAAAGTTCAAGTCTTGTTGTGTAAGTATGAAAATTTTGAATTATTGAAACTTACCTTTTAGCACCAAAACACTTTTCCCCACAACTTATACAGACGCCCAATAACTATTAACCTCTTGAAATCTAACGATTTTATTGCAAATATTCAGAGCAGGAGTTACTAACTTTGAAAAAGAAAATGACCCGAAGAAACATAAAGGTAAAAATCGTTTTAATAGATATTTTTTTTCATCAATGATAAAAATTTTGACCTTCAGCAGTGCTAATTCATTTTACTGTGATAAATAATAACAATGTCGAATATATTGAGTTGAGCCACACTCAAAAAAAATACAGAGCAAAATAAAATTTGTTTTTTTACTACGCATAGAGGTAGGTAGGTAGTTAATTGACATTGCATTGGAGTAGTACATCGGGCTATTAGCGACGGTCAGAAATCAATCCCGGATATAAAGATCCGATGACATCACCTGATCATTTTGAATCACTGCCAGATGACTAGGTCAACAACTGAGCTGACATTCCACACTCCAAACTTCCACTCCACAAGGATATTAGAGACAACACAAGAACAAGAGAGGATGTTAGAGACCACGACAGACACAACGTGCTCTAACTCCCCACGTACACGATGGTCTTAGGTTGGATCGAGTTCCGAATGCGCAACCCGCTACTCTTCCAACCGAGCTACCTTGGCACTTATTAACCATACAATATATTGTTAAGATAAAAAAAAAGGATAGAACTTACTTCTAAAAGATTTTCTCAGAATTTATCGAAACAATTATTTTTCAATATAATTAAAAATAACTTTTGAACTAAGCATATCTATTCCGATTCTATCAAGTCCAGAATCCTGTCATTCCCTATTGTAAAATTAATAATTTTTGATTATGGTGAGTTGGAGACCTTAAAATATCAATAACTCTGAACATTAACTCTGAAATAATGATATACCAAAAGACGGAAGATCATCCTTTTATTTTCTTCCTTATCAAGAAAACCTTATGTTAAAAAAGAAATTGATTTTTGACGAAAATCTTAGCGGGACATCAGTTTCCGAATCAAGCCTATGCCCGCTGGTACCGATGTTTCATTGTCTCTGCATCTCATTGGGCATGGTAATCCTGTTGGTAGAGTCACGAAACAGTAACAGGAGTTTCGAGTTTGAAACTACCAAAGACCGTCGTGTACACAGGGGGCTGGCACACACCTTCGTACGAATTTGTCGTGGCATCAAATGTCATCACGTTGGAGTAGTATGGACATTGGAGAGTGGGGTGCCAGATCAGGTGCTGATCTGGTCATCTGACTGTAGTTCGAAATGACGTGGTGTTGTCATCGATCTTTTAATTCGGGATGGACCGTCACCAATAGGATCATAGTGTTGCACAAGTGGTAGGTAAATTGACCAACCTACCTGTCAATACCTGCGCTTTGAGTTTAAGATGAAATCCATACTCGTTTGCAAAATATTTTGTTATCAAGTTATCGACCCTATTCTTTTATCCTTATGTTCTTCTTATCAAATGTTTGATAGTATCGTAGCTTAATAATGAATGATATTGCGATGCCGAATTATTTCTTTCTTTCTATGACGCCTTTTGTACGCCAGTCATCTAACAAGCAATTAAATTTGTCAAAAACCAAAGGTGTAAAACAAACCTCATGTACTGACATTTATTTTATCATGGTACGAGAGACTCCCTTGACTGATTACCTGTACAACTGCACAAAAATAGTTAAAACCACCCCCTTTATATTCAGTCATCATTTATAAAAGTGCAAATTTGATCTTGAATTCCCAAAAGCAATCCTTGGCGCTACGTAAATGGTATTAATAGATTTCAGTCTGTTCCACCGGGTTTCACTTATATCTAATGTCTGCGTGTTTCAGGGAAGGTTAGCACTCGTGTGTTACTATATCAAAATGAACTGCCATTCTGAAATTGTTAATAATAAAGATTTCTATATCTGTCTTTCGAAAAAAAGGTGGTTTCTTAGGTGGAAGTGCTATTACTCCGCAAACATTTGTGAAACATCCATATCGCACTTCCGCTACTCCTTCAGGGCAATGGCAGCCCAGTTGGAAGAAAAACGCGACCGGATGGCTGTGACTTCTAAACAACTCGGTACAGCCAAAGATTGTCTTATCCATGGGTGCTGATATACGTTGAATATATTGTGGTTTCAAATGTCCTCGGGTTGGAATGGTGTGGAAGTTGGAGAGAAGGGTACCAACACAGGTGCTAGCCTTGTCATCTGACCATGGTTCAGAGTTACAAGGTGTAATCCTCTTTCCTTTCGGGTCTGATCCCAGACCGTCGCCAATAGCCCGTTGTGTAGCTCCGGTGCGATGGTTATTATCTACCAACTATCAACCGAGAGATGTCTACAACCGAGAGAGATGAAGGGTTATGTGAGAGATTTTTCTATTCCTCTCTAACTGCACATATTTGTTGAACAACAATAAAACATAACTTTGTAAATGGATTCATAAGCCGCGATTGAATCTGAAGTTGGAACAGACTATCGATGTAATATAATTTTCTTCCAACTCTATACTTACTGTAACTCATTGCTATAAGTACTTATTACACGTCGGGATAGTGTTACAGGAAATTACAAAATAAATTAATGCGGTTAATGTACACTAATAATTTAATTATTAACTTATTAAAATTAATAGAAGAGTATTAAAAAACGCGAAAAAAACCTGTCTACCTCCGAGTTTTCAGAAATGTGTGTATAAAAGTGCTACTCCACTTTTTTTTACCGCTTTCGTAAAGTTGTCTTTTTTCACAGAATATGTACTTGCTGTAAAATCACTTTTACAGAGAATTGAAGCCGTAAAAATAACACCCCAGTTTTCTTATCGTATTAAAACAATTGCACTGGTTTGTCTTCGCCAAATATATGTGTGATTACATGCATAGTAACTAAGTGAATAATCGAATGTTGTTTGAAGGAAATCTTTTGTAATTTTTCTGATATATTTGAAGCGTCTATCAAAAATAGACGTGAGAATGTGGTGAGGCGGTTGGAAGAAAAAACAGTTTTCATTCTATGTCATTTTTCGTAGTGACTGATTAGTTTAATGAGTTATTAGTTATATTGTAACACCTGTTATTTAACGCTGAGGACCATGCACGTTTTATTCCACCTTGCAAACTAAAGTTTTCCCAGCGTGATTTCAAACCAGTTTATGACGCTTCTGATGAACTTCTTTAACTAATAGATGTGGTAATTTAATCGTTATGTTTCATTTCAGGGCAAAAGGGGTTAAAGTATCCACTTATGTTAAAAATGTCATTTTTGACCAAAAATTCCAAAAAAGTTTTTGATCTTATTTGATAGAGTATTTATTTGACTTTCGAAAGTATATTTTATTTTTTATAAGTTAATCAGTTGCAGAGATATTAAGATTTTAATCGAGACAGGAAGTAGGTATTGAAAACACCGGAAATGGCCGTTATAATACCAAAAACCTGTCAAAATTAAAATTGATTTTTTTTTCAAATATAATTTTAGAAAGTTTTCTCAAATGTTTAAATGGTTTCTCTTTTGGAAATAGTGCGAACATTTTAAAAGATAAGTGAAGAACAAAATTGTTTACGCAAACTGTGAAAGCAAGAGAGCGCAAACGATACACACTTCAAACAATGTTATACTCTAAATGAATACTTATGCATCATTTCCTCACTTAAAATGTTATAACAGAAAAAAAATTATGGATGGATTCTCGTAAAACTTTGAGAACTTGTTCTTTATAATTCTGTCTAGAGAATGAATTCGAAAAATTATGCTGAGTTTAAAAGTTTTTAAATTATGGCCATTTATTTAAGAAATAGGACTGTAAAACTATCAAAAATCTTGTATTCATATTTCGATCGCTTGTAAAATTTTTGTTCATTTAAATAACCTTTTAATTTTTGTTCATTCCCTAGAAAAATGCGTGTAGTTTATTTCGGTAGCATCCTTTTTCAAATGGGTTGAATAGATTTTCATGTAGCACATTTGAAGTTTTTGACACATTTCTTTAAAATTTCATATATAATCATCATTTTTATAAATTATTAATAGATATTTTATATATCTATATCCCGCTGGTATTGTTTAATAACACTATACATAAAATATCATTGAAATGTTTCTATACCACATTTAAAAAAAATGGGTCCGAACAAGTGTGATGCTCTAAGATGGGAGCAGGACGCCCGTCAACCCCCACCGCTGACGAGAAGATTCAGCTAGCTCGTGAATTGGTGCTGGCAAACCGACGCGTTACCATCGACTTGTAGCGTTATGTGCTCAGATTAGACGAAAAAAGAAGTCGCGTAAGCTGTGCATAAATGGTCCGGCAATCGACCCGAAACCTTTTTCTTGGAGAAATACTGAAGTTTGCTAACCGCTGGACCCAGTATATCGAAAATATAGGAAACATTACAGAAAAATGACGAACATGTTTAAATCCTACAGTTGAGTGAATAAATTGAAAAAATAAAGGGCAGATCATTTCTGACTTTCCCTTGTCTCTTCTCAGAGGGACGGGCGATCTGTGCGGTGTGGCTAAGAAATGCGCGTTTCATTCAAATCCCTTCCACATATCCCTCACGCGCGCGGCACTTTCACTTCCGTGAACGCCACGAGAATCGGCAAGGTTCTAAAAGAGGGCATTGATCACCCCAGCGGAGGGCAGAAAGCGGGTCAGTCGAGGAGCGTAGCGCGGGAGGGTCTGTTTGGGGGCGATCTCCCTTTCTTCTGTCTCTCGGGGTGAATCACGTGACGGTGGGTAAAAAAAAAGAATCATAATATAATGAGGGTTGGGGGGCGGATTGATCGATAGGCGACCCACTTGCCGAGCCGAGTTCGCTCATTTCGATGGACTCTTTGGATCCAGCATCATCTCTGCAAGCTGACCACTAGGTAAGTGATGCGGGCATATCATTATTTTCTGTTGTTGGGAAATAAAAGGGGACTTTTAGTGCCATAAAAATATTTTGTTGGGAGAAATCTCCCTCTCTTTTATGTCTACATATTTGTCTATGCATTTATTTTACGTACACAAAATTAAAAAAAAAATGGATAGGTTATACAGGGTGTCCTAAAAGTTCCCGTACTCCAACTTTAAAAAAATTATTACCCGTGTATTTTTTTAATTATTGAATTTTATCGTCTGTTTATAGTTTGATCGAGTCTTTAATATTTATCGTTTGGTTTCCTTCGCGTTCAAGTTTTGCGATAATAAAGTTCCACGCCATTTCGTTCTGCATTGTAAGGTAAGTTTATCACACATTCAGAGAATTGCGCTGTTTGAGGCTTATTTTGAATGTAAATCATATGAAGGATGTAAAAAATTTTGGCGATATAACTATCCAAATGATGCAATACCGAGTAATGATACGCTATATCAACTCATTCGGCGATTTAGCGAGACAGGTTTGATGGAACACGAAACACAGGAGTGGAAGTCCAAAAGTCGTTACACCAGACTTTGTGCAAGAAACTCAACGGAGGATATTGCAATCCCCTCATCAATCCGTGAGGCGTTTGTCGCAACAAATGGGCACATCACAGGGATCGATACATAAGGCTTTGAGAGCTTTGTATTTTCGTGCTTATCGTGTAAATATGTTACAGTAGCTAAAGCCACCGGACAATGAGAATTGGCTTTATTATTGCCGATGGTATTGCGATTTTATTTTTGCGATCGACTCATCTGAATAAACCTTTGGCCACCTCGTTCCCTGATCTGAGCATGCCTGACTTTTTTCTGTGGGGATATTTAAAGAACTATGTTAATGAAGATAATCCAAACTGTAGGTGATCTGAAAATTGCCATTACTCAAAGGATACAAGAAGTCACTCCCAGCATCTTGAAACGCGTTTCTAACAATATGCGCAACGACTTCAGCTTTGCGTCCAAGAAAAGGGCGGAAATTTTAAACATTTATTGTAAATGTAAGTTCAAATTTTTTTTTCCTACGTTAGGTTAAAAGTGCTTTTTACCATTGGCATAAAAATAATTGTTTTAAAGTTTGTTGTTTTTGGTATAATAAATTCACGCCTGTATAAATTGATATAGTAGTTACCATTTATACTCGATTGAAGACCGAGCTTTGCTCGATAAAGGAAGACTGAGTGATAAACTTGTTGAGCATAATCTATCTATATATATAATTCTCTTACGTGGTACACAAAAAAGATGTCATTTTTCATCGCGTTTTGGCAACATTGTTATATTATAATAATAAAATTATAATATATAAATAAGTAAATATATAATATGATAATACAAATGTAACATGGCACGCAAAAAGAAGTTATTTTTTATCGCGTTTTGGCAACACAGTACGATTGTTTGTTTACCACGAAGCCTCGCGCCTCATTTGAATTTATAGCGTTATGGGATGAAATTTTATTGGAAAAAGTGAATAGTAGTGGAGGTGTTGCAACTTACAAACAACATGCTAAATTATTCGATTTGCTTTAAAGCAAAGCTCACATTTCGAGTCAAAATTTGCTCAAAGTTTTCATTTGAATTAATTCCAAATTGTGTTGTGTTCGAAAATATTCTTTTGGAATATCATATTCTGTAAACAATCCACTCCGCTGGGACACATGTTTTTTCTGATGGGATCGAAGCGAGAGTAAGGTACTCTCAGCGAACCAATAAATCCTACGGGGGTTGTCGAACAGGGGGCGGCTCCATAATTTTTATATTATTTGTTACTTAAAAGGGCCGCAGTAGCCCGGTTGGAGAGTTGCGGATTAGCAACAGGAAGGTTAGGAGTTCGAAATTAAATCCAACCCAAAACCGTCGTGTACGTGAGGGATAGTGCACGTTAAATCTATCGTGGTATCAAATGTCACGTTGGCGTGGTGTGGACGTTTGGAAAGTGGGGTGTCAGCGTAGGTGTTCACCACATCATAGAACTGTGGTTCGTTCGAAATGACGAGGTGTTGTCCTCAGAACCTTTCCTTCGGGATCCATCCTGGACCGTCGCGGGCTCCAATGCGATGTTAATTCAATTACCTACCTACCTGTGAAAGATTGTAATGCTAAATCGAAATAACTCTTAACCCTCCAGGTGGTTATCTCCGCTCGACGAAAACTGCCCTGGCCAGCCTCCGGTGCAAATACATGTTCCAAACTGTGTCCGGTTGAGGTCCAGGGGCAATTTGTTCTTCCTACACAGATCTTCATTCCCTTTGTGGCAATTGGGTATTTTTGTTTAGATATCCAGTCCTAGTAAAAAGAAAATACCAGTTTTTGGACGATATATCTCGTTAAAAACTTAGAGTGTAGATCATGTGAGACAAATTAAGAGCTAACATTAAAACCAAGATGAATTATTAGTTTTTGCTTACATCATTGTGATAAGTTTTGAATTAAAATTTTATTCCTTTTTCTATACGCTTATATATATATATATATATATATATATATATATATATATATATATATATATATATATATATATATATATATATATATATATATATATATATATATATATATATAATATATATATACTACCCTACAATAATGGACCAGACAGCAAGATGTGATGGTATAAGGGAAAGAATACATGCTTTAATAGGGGTATGGTCCCCCACGTGCTGCAATGCCACTAGCAACCATTCTGGGCATACTTTCAACAAGGTTTTGATACACAGCTATGGGTATTTGTGTCCATTCCCGCTGCAAGAATGCCACCAGCTCAGCTGTAGATTTCGGACTGAGTTCCCTGGTCCATAAGCGTCGCTCTTGCTCGTCCCACACATTTTCTACGGGGTTTAGTTCGGGACTATGAGCGGGCCAGGGAAGACATCCATATCTTGACACCACTGCTCGACAGAGGTTGCAACGTGTCGTCCTGGAAGTACATTCGTCCATTCCTTAAAATTGCCAGAACATAGGAAGAACCTGATGGTCCAAAATTTCCACGTAGGCGTCGGCGTTTAATATACCAGGAACAACATGCAAAGGTCCCAGGCCATACCTACTTCCATGGCCATACTACGAAAAACAACCCCAAACAAGTAGTCGGATTTGATGCAAATTCGCTGGCGTCCGGTCCATTATTATAGAGTGGTGTATATAAAATACAAAACACCCCAAAGATAATTATTGATTCTTTATAAATTGTACTTCTAATACGGCTCTAATAAATTTAGGTTACGATGAGGTTATTCGAGTCCTTTTTGTAGCTATTTGGATATCATGTGGAACATGTCGAGGGAATTAACCCTCCAGGTGGTTGTCTGGACAAAATACCTTTCATCATGGGATCCGGGGTCAATCCCGAAGGGAAAGACCTGAGGATAACACCTCGTCATTTTGAACCACGGTCAGATGATAAGGTCAACACCGGAGCTGGCATCCCACTCACCAAACTTCCAAACTAAGCCAACCTTGAGGATATTTGAAGTCAATGATAGATTTATCGCGTATGAATCTCCTCGTACACGACGGTCTTTGATTGATCCGGTTAACAAACTGTTGCTCTAAAAAGTGGACTACAACGAACCCTCATTCAGAGTAGGAAAGGCAATTTGGGAATCTAATAATCTATAAGGCAAACGGTGCAAGCTTGAACAACTCAAATTCAAACTGTTGGAGAAGAACGTTTTATAACTTGCATGTTGTGTCTCGTGACATCCAATTATGGTTGGTTGGTTGTTTTCGGATTTGATGGCGTAACAGCCATATTTGGCCAAGCTGCGCCCAACACAATGAGGGCGGGCGAAGAAGCAAAACGCACAAAGGTAAGCGAAGGTTGAAATGAAAAGGAGGAAAGATCACTCGGGTACCTCGAGAATTGGATGCCAGTACACGTCTTAAGAGGATGGGCACCTGAGGGCTTAATCATGGTCACGCTTGTTTTTAGTCAATAATTTTGCATTGTTTATTTCCGTTTGTTGCCATTCGCCACTATACAAATAACGCCGATCCCTGCAATACATAAGCCAGTGAAATTTATGTAAAGATAGATTGATGATATGAAGCTATCACAGTAAAAGAGGATTAACCCCCCCCCCACACACACACATACCCAATATAGATAAAATGCGATTTTTTGGAACCATTTTTTATTGATCCACCATAGATCCACCATTTGCTTTTCAGTGATCAACAAAAAGTTATTAAGTAATTTTAGAAGACTTGAATCTGTACATTAAAAAAAAATGTAAATAACAAAAGGTCTTATTATTGGTAACAATAAAATGTTTGGGTTTTTGTGGGTTATGCAATTATTGCTCTGATATCCACAGATTTAGTCCCATTGTCTTTAATTTTAATACAAGCATACTCGGTATCGATTTTTCTTCTCTCTTTCAATATTCACCCATTCTTAATTATTTGCCTTTATAAAGAATGCTACTAAGTTGGAAAACAAAAGAATTTTCCTAATTAGTTTTATCCCATTTTTGATTACACTGGTAGGGATTTCTTATACCACAAAAGAAAGTACATTCTTAAATTGGAGTTAGAACACTTCCAAGATAAGTGCTTTTCAGGTCATGGCTGACTGTATTTATATTCAGTATTATTTTAGATTTCATTGACCATGACATTCTACGTTGTCTACAAAATCGATACATAAATGCGGATGGAACGATGCACGAATTATCGGTTTCCGATGTTCCAAATGACGAAAAAAATGGCAATTGTTTTCATTCCAACCGCAGAACTGACCTCAATACAGACGGGAAGCCCCGATTGGAATGGAAAAGAAGCGGGATTCGAAATACGAATATTTTCTGCTGTACATTACGAATCAGCTGCATTCGATTTAGGTCGCTTATCGATTCCTCATTTGGCTTTGAACTGGTGAAAGCGCGATGTTCCCGTATCTGCGACGAAGGCCGAATTCAATAACATTCAAGTTGTACCTTCTACAACCATGGAACGTTTCCAAAACTCGCGCAGAAAAGGGTCACTCCACTTGAAATCACCTGAGGTAGGCTACTTCATCATTTAATCATTCCGTAGTATCATCATTGTGCATTATTTAGTACTTTAAATAAGAGTAAATCCTAAAAATTAAACAAAAAAAGACAACACCATAGTGAAATTAATTACTTGCGCTAGCCAATGTTGCTGAGTGGTTAGCACTCTGGATCTCGGTTACCGCCGTTTTGACGAGATATCTGAACCATTCTACTGATGACAAGATAGGTTGTCCATCAAGACAGTATCCATTTTTTATGAGGACGACATCACGATCTGGTCATCTAATGAAATAGACGGAGCATGTGGGCGGAGTCGATGTCGTAAGATATCCGAACGGTCAACCACGTGGACTACCGAATCTACTTAGCTGATTGGCAGTCGAATCGCAGACTAGTGTGTTTGATGATGGTGGATAATCAGTTTAACCAACCAATAAGTTGGGATTCAACCACATCTTCAAACCGATCAACTGGAAAGAATTACATGAAGCTGCTGTAACATGCTTCGTTCTTCGTTCACATGCTTTCTTCTAAGAACAAGACATCTAGTTTATAAGATCTGCAAATGGATTCTCTAATGGTGAGATATCTCGTCAAATCAATCAGCAGGAGGGTTAAGTGGACTGGGAAGTGCCAGCTCAGGTGTTGATATCGTCATCTGATCGTTGTTTGAAATGACGAGGCGTTGTCCTTTGCGATTAATCCAGGACCGTCGTCAATAGCCAGTTGTGTTGCTTCAGGTAGACGTAAATTAAACTATCTACTAACTGCCCAAGCAATTATGTTTTTTTTTCATTGAATGCTGTACAAAAAAATCAGTTTCTGATTTTAAGGTATCCGGATACGTCAGAGACGCTTTTCGTCCTTTAACGGTCACTTCCTTTGTTTTCAATACCACTTGCGGTTTTCTCTCGCCTTGATTAAAATCTTAATACCTCTGCAGCAAATTAAGTTAGAGAAAAAAATCAAATATATTTTGTAAAGTCAAATAAATACTCTATCAAATAAGATAAAACACTTTTGGTCAAAAATGACATTTTCAACGTGTTCGGATATCTTAAGTTCATAATATTTAAAGCACCTGATATTTATAAATAACTCAGAATGACAATTTCGCTTTTCTTGATACCTATTACCTTAAGAAATTCCAACTACAGAGAGCATGTCCAATTTTCTAAAACTTATCTCAGTAATAGTAAGTCTAATGTAACTTAATTAGTGTTTTTGAACGCTTGAAATGCTTTTCTTCAAGTCAAATATTTGTAGCTAACAGCTGTCGGGAAGATCTCTGCACATATATAAGTTGAGTAGTAGTAGAATTAACATTGTACTGGTGAATACAACGGGCTATTGGCGACGGTCTGGTATCCATCCCGAAGGAAAAAATCCAAGAACAACAGCTCGTAATTTTGAACCACGGTCAGATGACGAGGTCAACACATGAGCTGACATACCACTCTCCTAATTTCCACACAACGCCAATGTGAGGATATTTGAGACCATGATAGATTTAACATACACGACAGTCTTAAGTTGGATCTAGTTTCAATCTCGCAACCTGCTTCGGCTCCTCTGCAACGGGAAGGAGCAATTTGAACAGAGAAAAATTTCAAGGATTTATTGTCACGAGTACTAATAGACATTTCATTTCATGAAATGCAAAACCAAGTTCACCTGATTTTCATTTACGTAGTTGAACGAACTTTGGAATTGCTAGAGGAAATAATAAGATTCAAATTAGAAATCCATTTGCGCTTTCATTTAGAAATGAAAGTATTGCACATAATTCCTTTTAAATGTGCCACACTTTAGCTTATACGGACGAAACCTTAATCTTTTCACTATGGATACCAAACGACGCGAGACGTAAACAGAAACATAGCATTGTTGAAGCGAAGTGAATAGATTGAATAGATCGCATTTAGTATGACGAAATACCTTTTATGTCTGTCCAAGGCAATAAAGCAAGCAGTCTCCTAGTCGTAGATCGGTCATCACGCAACCGTTCTTCTCTTTTTCTCTCACTTAGGCGGCATGTCCGAGTGACAAATGATCCCAATAACAGTGAGAGTCACGAAGATCGTAAAGCGGAGAAAGATGACACTTGTTGAAGCAATGCCTCGAAGAAAACACGGGGTTGGAATGTATCTCGTGCAGAGTTGGAATCTTCCAAACCATACTTTTCACCTTTCCAAGCTGGTACCTCACGTACCATACTTTTCACTTTTGTAAAAAGTTTCTATCTTATACAATACTTTTCACTGTACTAAGTCAATATTGGTCTCCTCCATGCGATAATTTCACTGTACTAAGTCGGTACTGGTCTCTTCAGAAACGTACTTCTTAATGTACTGCTGATTATTTCTGTACCACCTTTTCACCGTATCATTCTGATATGAATGCATGTGATTTTAAAGAAAATATCGCATTTTGATTGTATCAGTAAAAATGCTCTCTAATTTTGTTAATCCATATCAGAGTATGAAACTTCAGTTTTTTCGTATTCATTTGATTATAACTATCGAACTCCACTTATCTGGATCGCTTTGAGGAAAAAAAAGAAATAAGCAAAATCCGCATTTTAACAGATTTTTGTCGGTGAATGACGAAAAAAAAGAGAGCGAAGTGTCAATTGAGGACACAAGAAACATTCCTGGATGTTCCGAGTGAAAGTAGACGAGTGGTTGGTGTGTAATTCTTCGGATCTTGGATTCCATGTCAAAAGATGAGAGACGAACTTATTGATAACCCGGAAGAGGACGATGACATTGCTACTCAATCAGATGCGGGACCATCAGCTAGTAAGGCGTTCGAGTGTCTTGACAAAGCGCAAAATTAACTGGAGCAGCAAGCAACCCTAGTGCGACCATTTACAGCTACTCAACGCAAGTTCATGCTAGATGTGGCTGCACGAAAACGAGAGTAAAAACTGTGAAACAACTCACTTCGACCGATATGTTCAAGCTATGATACATTTTAATGCAGTATGCAAGAACTAAATGTAAACAAAATTGTTTTCGTAGTCATTAAATTACATTATATACTAAAGCAAAATTTGTTGTTTTACTACGGAATAACCTTTTTTTTTGTGAATTATATATCCAATTATCCGGATATTTGGTAATTCGTATGGGATCTGGTACCGATTCGAATAATTGGAGTTATTTTCTATACTTGCAAGAAAACATTAATGAAATATAATTAAGGAATGAAGATAAATATAAAGTAAAAGAGACGTTACGGCTCCCTCCCCCGCGACAAACAATTTGTATCAAGGAAAAGGAAGCAAGTTATCGAGTACGATCGTAACACACATATTCTAGAAGGAAAGGAAAGGATGACTGGAAGGGGGATCAAAACTAGGTCATCGGTAATTTTTAATTAACGTCATACTAGAGCAACACAACGGGCTATTGACGATGGTCCGGGGTCAATCCCCAAAGGGAAAGATCGAGAACATCACCACGTAATTTTGAACCCCGGTCAGATGCCGAGGCAACACCTGAGCTGGCTCTCTAAGCTTCCACACCTCGTCACATCTGTGACCACCACACATTTAACGTGCACCAACCTCCGTGTACACTCTCAACTCTCAAGTTGCCGTAGCTCATCAATTGGTCTCGTTAATTGATAAATGTCTCGTTAAGTTACTGCTTCTAGAATGTTCATTCTCTTACCTGTATTCGTGACCCTACACACATTGGATGACATTTTGAGAAAAACAGATAAATGTTACCAGGGCACTTTTTTTTTAATATAACTTCTCTAATAACCCCTGTTATGATGGTCGACCAACCGGTCTGGTGGCTAAGGTGTTAGCCTCTAGATCGGAAGGTTCCTGCTTTGAATCCGGGTCAGTGAATGGATGCTTGTAAGCGTATGGTGTAGAGGCGGTTCACGATGCAATTAAAGAAAATAAATGACGCACAGCAAACTCACACATTTCACTTCTGCTTGTCACAGGATTCATTAGGCACAAGCGGAAGGGTGTTATGGCTTGAGGACATCCCCGAGTTTGGTGCCCGTGCAAGGGTGATGCAGCGAACGAAGAACCGGGAACTCGAATGAGACATGGGTAGTTGTTGCGGTGCATCTTCGAGAGTTGGCTCCGTAAAGGTATGATTTTTGGTACTTCTTAACGATGAATGGATGCATCATGTAGTTTTGAGAATGACCGCATTGTAATTCCGTAACGTTTTTTTCTTCTAGCCGAATTCCAGGTCTTTCCCGGATTCTTCAGAAACCTTCGAAGGTCCTGTCAAGGGAAGAGAATGTACAGACGTCTTCTATTTGATTATTTTTTCATTGTTCGTCACATTTTTGGTTAGTCTCAGCTTCGTTAGTTTAGCCTTAGGGTAAAACTCAATAGCCCAGTATTAGCCACTCGCCCAATCGACGAAAATTTTTTTCACAGAATGCGGCAGCGAGGCTGAAAGAGTAACGGATTGTCAACCGCATGGTTGTGAGTTTGAAAATTGAATCAGTCAAATACTGTCGTGCACGTAGGGGCTGGATCACGTAAAATCCAGTCGTGATCTTGAATGTCCTTATGTTGTCCTAGTGTGTAAGTATTTAGAGGAAGTGGTAGATCAGGTGTTGACCTCGTTACTTGATCATGGTTCAAATTGACGAGGTGTTGTCAGTTTGAACCGCTGTCAAACAAATGTAGTCAGTTCTTTGGATCTTTCCTTTCGGGATGAAAACCGAGCCGTCTTAAATAGCTCGCTGTGGTGCTTCAGTTCGACGTTAATTTAAACTACCTTACTACCAAAAGCTACTTGGATAGACCGCCATATCGGATGCCTTCAAGTTTCGCTCAGGCGGAAGTGCATGTTGGAAAAGTGTTAACATATTCCCCAAATTATCGCCAACTGGCGATGGTAGTTGGTGCGAGATTGGCGACGGTACCGTGTTCTTGAGTCTAACCCGTTTCAGTTGATTTGTCGCCTATTCTAAAGCTCCTTGTGCATTACATCGCCATGCGATTTGTTCTCCAGTTGGTGGCGGTGGTGCTGGCCGGCGTTCAAGGCGATCCGCGGCGCCTGATGTACGGATACGACGACTACGGCAACCTCTGCGGCGTCAAGAACGAGAAGATTCCCAAGGCTAACAGATCCGGCGTCAACTACAAAGGGGTCAAGTATGTACTATACACTACATATTGTGTTGATTCAACTTATTAACCTTCCTGGTGGTTGTCTCGTCGAGGCATTGGCGAAACAGACCAGATCTGGATGAACGAAATATCTCGTTATTAGGGGAATATTCGACAGATCTTGATCTGATCATTATAAGAAACTAGCCACCGCGTGGACAGCGCGGCGTTGTCCGTGACAGTTCTTTTCGCGGGTTCAGATGTGACCACGGCTCGCTAACGCTCTCCAACCCTCGGAAATTGCTACGTATTTCCATTTGTTTGCTTTGCGAACGAACTCTACAGGTAACGCCGTGACGGCCTCGAAGTAGCTATTATCTGCAGCGTAAATCAAAACACGCTAGAATCTGCAAATTAGACATGGTTCCAAAGACTGACATCAGCGGTTGAAAATCGCTAAATTCGTTCCTTCTTCATACGAGGTTCAGGTGGCGTCACATTCTTAAAAAAAGAAAGAAATGTAAAAAAATAACAAATTCATTTTAAAATGTTCTAGATTAAATTTTAAAATTCGTTCGCGACACAAAAGTCGCAAAATACACTCTATAACAAAAAAATTGACGCACCAAGAAGGAATCATCCGATTGATTTGAAATTTCGTATGCAAAAATGTTTTAACCAAATATGCAAATGATTAAAATTTGGTGTCCAATGAATGAATAGTGCGATCTCCAGCGCATCGGAACTGCGCATCCAGCAGATGTATATAAGAAGTTGTTTTTGAACTGTTGTTAAAAATTTCTGCTGCATTGCGATTTAGGATACCTTTCAACGACAGAAAAAATGCCTCGCCGCAGGATTCGAGTTCATTACGAGCAACTTTCAGAGTTTGAAAGAGGTCGTATCATTGGATTGAAAGAGGCAGGTTGGGCAAATCGGAGAATCGCTCATCATGTGAGTCGAAGCGATGCTGCGCTTAGAAGATGCTGGCAAGAGTGGGTGGACAATGGCAGATTTCAGCGTCATGATGGTAGCGGTCGACGTAGGGCCACAACAGATCGCGAGGACAGAGTGATTGTCAGATCAGCTGTCACAGCGCTTGATTCATCGCTATCAACCATCAGTCGTGCAACCCACACACGAGTGTCCACCATGACCATTCACAGACGGCTGAGAGAGCGAAATCTACGCTCGTACCAACCGTTACGCCACCTGCCATTCACGCCTGCACACTGTCGAGCCAGATTACAGTGGTGCTTGGCTCGATCAGGCTGGAATGATGCTGACTGGGGACGTATAGTCTTTAGCGACGAATACCGCTCTCAACTGTGTCCTGACGATCATCGAAGACGTCTCTGGAGACGCCCAGGGCAGCGTGCTGATCCTGCTTTCACTATTGCAAGCCACAGGGCCCTCAACAAGGAGTTTATGGTCTGGGGTGCCATTTCCCTTGATAGCCGGACCCCTTTGGTCGTCATTAGAGGTACACTCACTGCACAGCGGTACGTCGACGTCATTCTGTGACCAGTTTTGCTACCGTTCCTTTCGCAGTACCCTGGGCTTATTTTTCATCAAGACATTGCCAGACCACATATGGCACGTGTTGCTATGAACTGTCTTCAAGCTTGTCAAACACTTCCTTGGCCAGCCAGATCACCAGATCTCTCTCCCATCGAGCATGTCTGGGATATGATGGGAAGGCGACTGCATCCGGTAGGGAATGTTGATGACGTAGTCCGACAAGTGGAACAAATTTGGCAAGAAATACCGCTTGAGACTATCCGGGAGGTTTATCGGTCTATGCCACACTGTGTGGCAGCTTGTCCAGGCTAGAGGCGGGTCAACACCTTATTGAGCTCGTTACTATAACTCTGAAATAAATCATTCAATTGTTCTGAAATTTTAATCATTTTCTATTCTGTACATAATTTTCCCATCCACCAATTTTTGTCTACATCGGACAACTCCTTCTTGGTGCGTCGATTTTTTTTGTTATAGAGTGTATTTGGACTACCTGGCGTGCCGAATTTCATTATTGTAAGTGCCACAGATTTGTCAGAACACTGCGTTCAGTACACAGACAAGCACTTACTTTTATAAAAGTAGAGACGACAATATATTTTATCAGAATCCAATCGGTGTTATTGATTTCGAGATATCTCGGATCTTGTCGGATGTTATATCACGTCGAAACCACTTGGAAGTCCAATAGCAGTGAAGCTTAGAAAATCGACTCTTAAAACTGTTATGATGTAGGTACCACCATAGAATCGGATGAATCGAAGCACTTTTAAATTTCATAACAATAGCAAGCCTTTTTATTGTATACACTTGATTAATACCTTACAAATTAGGTGGTGGTCCTTATCCCCATCCTCATACAAGCCCTAAAGATTAAATCAGTCTTGTATTTCAGTATTTTTTAATTTACGTCACACTGGACCAGCGACAATCAGTCTTAAAATAATAATTTATCTTACCAAATCGCTAGAAACTTTTTAAAGCACGTTCGAACAAATTCTAGAAACGAAAAAGAGGGAGTTTACAGTTTTCTTTAATTATAAAAAAAAAGAAAAAAAAAAACTCAGTGAAGCGTAGATCCCCTGCAAAATATTTCAAAGTTGGTTACAATAAAAATACCTAATGAAAAGTCGTGAATGTACAATTTGTTCAAAACAGCAAAGTAAAATAAGGAAAAAAAAGTTTACAAAATTTCTGTTAATGGATAATAACGAAGCTCTGTGGGTGTAAGGAGTTTCCCTAAAAGTTGTTCTCCAGTAACGAGACACAAACAACGTTAGAACAAGAGAGTCTGACTGATTGCAAAATTGAAGGGTAAAGAAAAATTCCTAATAAAATAACGGAAAAGAATAAAAACGAAATCCTTACAGATTCTAAGAGGTATGAGGTTGAGTGAGGTCGATCCAATACACCAGAAACGTATATTGCAACCACGTGTTGTACATGGGGTCCTCTAATCAGTGATGGTGGGAAGACAATTTATCAACTGCATATAAACTACCTCTGGGGGGGGGGTCGCACGAACTTTTTTTCTTCTGGTAATTTCCTGTGTTGCTCTACGCCTCAAAAAATGTTACAACAATTATTATTTTTCACACACACAAAAAAAAAAAAAAAAAAAACACGACGACCTCATTGAAAAGATAAAAAAAATTGACCATATAACCCATAAGCAGGAAAATTAAATGACTATATAAGCGGTGCACTTTAACACATGTTCACTATTAAGTTAGACAGGACTTTAGAAAACTGACCATATCAGAGGGTGACCATGTAGCCGGTACTGACTGTATATGGATTATCTTTGGCTGACACGTTTTGTTTTTCTTTAGGTTCTTAAAAACGAGCCAGACATGCTCCGGTGGATCTTGCCGCTTGATGAAAGAGTGCGTAAAGATTTGTCCTGAAGGATACGAGTCAGTACTTATTTCCAACTCTTCCTTTTGCTCTCATTACACTTCAACAGTTTCTTGCAAATAGTTTTTTTGATACACTGAATAACATCAAATGAAAATTCAGTCAAAAGTGAACAGTCAACACAACCACTAGAGTAATTCCGCATAGAAACTTTTCTCAAAAATAATGTATAAACAGCTCTATTTTATGGCAAAAAATAATCCATATTTTAATATAATAGCGATCAAATTAGTTCAGCTTTTCACATTTTAATGCCTGAATTTTTCCGAAATTTATGCAATAGAGAAACTTTCATAGTTCTAAACTTGCTGATGCAAAATATACAAAACTCAATGTCAGTAATTGAATAAAAAAAAATTATGCCACAATGGATTTATTAATTCTGTACGGAGAGATAATAACAGCGCATACCTAGATTGAATTAGTATGCTTGTTGGTCGAATTGGGTTTCATTGCTCAAGGAAACGTATTTTGTCATGCTGTGTCAATCACAAAACAGACAAGCAATGGACATATACACACAAGGAAAGGGTTACTAACACAAAAGTGAGAAATACACCCAGGAAGAAATTGAACCTGTGCTTCCTACAACTAGCAGGTTGCTGGCTCAGTGGGCATACCCTACGACCGCCCTTGAATTAGTAAGAGACCAAACTTTCCTCTTTCTTTTAATGTAATATAATACTAATTAAAGTAAAGGCAAACCCACGAGTGTTTTGCTGTAAAGCTAAATGCAGAGGAGACTGATGTTTTGCAACCACTTTGTATCTTGCGCATTTCCTCTTCATATACTCGAGAATGTAATTTCAGCTCGTCAATTCTATTGAAAGTAAACACCAAAACTGTAATAAATCAAATTGGATCGTAACTGGAAGCATTTTTTCTTCGGTAGTCTGTTTTTACATACACTGAAAACCTTCCTGTATTGGATCGAATGAGTATTACAAACAGTTCTTGAAATTTTGAGTGTGTTATCAATATTAGTATTATTGTGTTGAGAGGTTCAACTTCTGTTGCTATCAGCGAAACTCTGTATAATCATTCCAAGAAAAGCAAAGGGTCCAAAAGTAAATGTTACTTAAACATGCAAATTGTAGGTTGAACGCAACTCAAACTGTCTTTTGTCCTGCAGGAAAACGACCCTTCGTCGCTGTTTCCCCAGCGCATTGACCGAAACAACATCAAAAGTAGCCCAGTCAGCCCTGCCCTTTTTTGAGGTGAGAAAAACATTCCAAATGTCTTTTTCATGTCTTAGTGATTGTTAAGTGTCACAACCTCTTTCGTTCATTTTGTAGGAAGTTGGATCGGATCTAAACCACTGCTGGAAAGAAATAGTGCTGCTGTGTTTTATAAGCATCGGTAAGACTCAACTTCAGTCTCTCTTCCGTGATAATGAAATGCATTTTAAACTTTCGAGTACACTGGGTTGGACCCAAAAAATATGGCTCATCAGTAATTAGCAATAATTACCACCACCAAACATCGAATAATTTTGAAATAGGGTCACCTTAGGTTTGTTACGTGCACTTCCATTATCGGAAGGCATCCAATATTCATATCCAAATAGAAGCTTGGCGACGAAATTTTTTGTTTAGTTGGAACGAATCGCTAATTTGGCTACTATACTTTCAGATACCGTGCCCTTGAGTTTTTAACAAATACACTATATGGACAAAAGTATTTGGACACTGCATGGTTTTCAGAAAAATGCTTTATTATTCTATTAAGTAAAGAGTAGGCCTTTCTTCTGCCTGTATTACAGATACAACACGTCGAGGTATAATTCCACAAGTTCTCTGTAAGTCTGGGCAGAAATAGTGGCTCGACATGCCCTATGCAAGGCTGTGATAAGAGATTATTGTGAAGATGGGCGTGCGTGGCGGTGTCGTACTCGACGCTCCAGTTTGTCCCACAAGTGCTCAATCGGATTAAGATCGGGGCTCTGAACAGGCCAGTCAAGCAAATTCACCTCATTTTCAGGAAACCAGTCCAGCCCACGTATCGCAGTATGGCACGCTGCTCGATCCTGTTGGAAGTATTGCCATAGCGTAGGAAAGGCCGAATTATCCAGAACGTCGAAGTACTCGTCAGCGTTCATGGTACCAGGTACATAAAACAATGGGCCGAGTGCTAAACAGAAAAACAACCCCACACTCAGATGGATTCTTCTCCGAATTTCTGCAGTGTACTAATACATTTGTCCATATAGTGTATATTCTTAGTTTTTGAAAAATTCTTCGACAAAATAATTTATGCTTTGTACCTAATGTTTAATTGTGTTATAAAAACTATAGATTTCCAGTTTATCCTATTTAAAAATTTTTCCAATTGCGATCAAGACTATAGGTTAGATTATAAAGAATATTCTCTTATATGGCATTTTCTTCCTTCTTCGGCAGGTCTGTCCGTCCTCTTGTTGATTGTGTTCCGGTTTTGTGCCTCCATTATTATCTGGGCTGTCCTGATCATCGTCACTGTGGCATCTATCGCTATCACCATCTATCTGTGGTAGGCCATACATTATCGAAAACCGTCTTTTTTCCGTCTTTTCTGGTTAAACGTTTTTCTGGCTTACCATTCTTCATTATTTTGATTTTCGTTCTTCTAAGGGGAGTAACCATCAACTTTCCATCGAGAGTGAGAAGTATATTTAAAATTTGACATTAGATTGCAAGAGTGTAAGGGGCACCTTAAGTAAAGAAATAAGATAGCAATGTTTTCGATTATATTCTCAATTAATTTTTTTTCTGACCTCTTAAAATAGTATTTATTTGGACAAAAAGTGGCAACCTGCAGAAAAGGTATACCAGTATTAGTAGTAAAGATTTTGACTGCGAATATTTTACTTAAAATCAAAATATTTCTATTTGACTACCATTACATAAAAAATCAAACTGATTCCAAACTTGTTAGATTACTCGAACACAGAATTAAATTTCACATTTTATACACGTGCAATCCTCATAAAATAAATAACATATACAATATTTAGTGGTAAAGTGAACAATTTTTAAATGGATACATTTCTATCAAAAGCATGCAGATAATCCATATATATAAGCTACAAGATGGTCATGTAATTTTGAACGGCACTTCTGGTAGCTTTGAGTTCACTACCATTTCAATTTTATAGCGAATAATAAATAAATAACTTTAAAAAAAAGATTTTTTTTTTATATAGGAAACAATCTATAAGTATATTTTAATAGAGATTAGAGCAGTAATCTAAAATAAATGTTTTTTGAATCAAATAGTGCTTTTAATTTATCGTTAAACACTGATTTTGCTGTTGCAAAAATTGTCTAAAAAATTATGCTTTGCTGCCATATTTAAACAGTTTGGAAGCTCAAAACTATGTTTTGTCTCATTTCATCAAATACTGCCACACATAAACACACTTTTAACCTGTAAAAAACGCTTTAAAAATGTAATTTTTAATTCAACAGGTTTATTTTGCATTGTAGTGTCTGGATTGGCGGCACTTCATATTTCGGGGTGACGTAGTTAAAAAAAGGGAGAAAGTTCTTTGGTAGTGCGAAAGCTGCACGCCTGGAGAGAGGTCTCTTCGAAGCCTGGCGTATTACGAAAATTCATATAACGCGTTAATATTAATTTGTGATACGTATATGTCGAGTTCTGTGACATACCATATTAATAAAATATGTCCTTGACTTTCTTCTGTGGTTCTTCGATAGTTGAATTACCCACCGCAGGTTACCACATATATGTCTACGATGCGCACTAAATTTTGCATTGCAAACTATGCATGCTTTTCGAAGAGATAGAATTGGAGAAGCACACCTACAACTCCTACAAGACAATAAATAGCAACTACATCAATCGGGCCTCTATCTCTATTTTACCGACTTAAATTGTCATTTCCTCGAGAATACAAATGAGGATGTATACCCCTCCAAACAGTTCCTGCCTTGATTGAAGTACAGATTGCAAATGAAGGCTTTTTTCCAAAGTATATCATATAAAACCTTGATCAAAGGTACGTGATGGACTTATATTAATAGGTACAAGAGGTCACATTTTGGAATTATTAGCTTATTCAAAGTATTTTTTAAGTGGTACTTTAAAATAAATATGTTTGGAATTACAATTTCAAAAAATAAAAATAAGAGTAGTTGTTGGTTGGTTAATTAACGTCTCACTGGAGCAACATAATGGGCTGTTGGAAAAAATAAGAATGGGATTTTCAAGGATAGTAGCACCACATTGGGAATTGATAAATTATAAATATTTCCAGATGGAGCAACAAATATCTACAAAATTAATGATTGCATGATTCAAAAATTCACCATCAATGATTCCCGTTGTTTTGATTCGTGAACACTGTATTCTGTAGGGTGCTGTGGGACCAGAAAAAGAAGGAGTTGGAAGGCTTCAAAGGTGGACCTAATGAAGATTTGAAGTCGAAGCAAGTGAGGAACTGGATGATAGCAGCTATTATTTCCACAATTTTTACGGTACAATCACTGTCTTCTTTATTGGACATTTCATGTTAAACAATTTACTAACACAATTTTTAATATTAATTATGAGAGATTCAGATAAACTGCCAACACTGTGTAAACACTGTGTGGATAGAAAAATTATGTACAGAATCGAAAATGATTAAAATTTCAGAACAATTGAAGGATTTATTTCAGAGTTACAGTAACGAAATCAATAAGGTGTTGACCCGCCTCTAGCCTGGATGCAAGCTGCCACACGGCGTGCCATAGACCGATAAAGCTCCAGGATGGTCTCCTGCAGTGTTTCTTGCCAAATTTGCTCCAATTGTCGGACTACGTCATCAACATTCCCTATCGGATGCAGTCGCCTTCCCATCATATCCCAGATATGCTCGATGGGAAAGAGATCTGGTGACCTGGCTGGCCAAGGAAGTGTTTGACAAGCTTGAAGACAGCAACACGCGTCGTATGTGGTCTGGCATTGTCTTGCTGAAAAATAAGCCCAGGGAACTGCGAAAGGAACGGTAGAAAAACAGGTCTCAGAATGTCGTCAACGTACCGCTAATGTGCAGTAAGTGTACCTACCAAAGGGGTCCGGCTATCAAGGGAAATGGCACCCCAGACCATAACTCTTTGTTGAGGGCCCGTGTGGCGTGTAATAGTGAAAGCAGGATCGGCACGCTGCCCTGGGCGTCTCCAGAAACGTCTTCGATGATCGTCAGGACACAGTTAGAAGCGGGATTCGTCGCTAAAGACTATACGTCCCCAGTCAGCATCATTCCAGCCTGATCGAGCCAAGCACCACTGTAATCTGGCTCGACAGTGTGCTTGCGTGAGTGGCAGGTGGCGTAACGGTCGGTACGAGCGTAGATTTCGCTCTCTCAGCCGTCTGTGAATGGTCATAGTGGACACTCGTGGGTGGGTTGCACGACTGATGGTTGATCAGGCGCTGTGACAGCTGATCTGACAATCACTGTCCTCGCGATCTGTTGTGGCCCTACGTCGACCGCTACCATCATGACTCTGAAGTCTGTCACTGTCCACCCACTCTTGCCAGCATCTTCTAATCGCCGCATCGCTTCGACTCACATGACGAAGGATTCTCCCATTTGCCCAACCTGCCTCTTTCAATCCAATGATACGACCTCTTTCAAACTCTGAAAGTTGCTCGTAATGAGCTCGAATCCTGCGGTGAGGCATTTTTTCAGTCGTTGAAAGGTATCCTAAATCGAAATGCAGCAGAAATTTTTAACAACAGTTCAAGAACAACTCCTTATATACATCTGCTGGATGCGCAGTTCCGATGCGTTGGAGATCGCACTATTCATTCATTGGACACCAGATTTTAATCATTTGCATAGTTGGTCAAAACAGTTTTGCATACGAAATTTCAAATCAATCGGATGATTCCTTCTTGGTGCGTCGATTTTTTTGTTATAGAGTGTATAAAGTAAATCCATATGTTGCCACCTAGAATAAGTGAAATTGGTTAACCATGTGTTCTCTGAAATGTGCAGGCTTTACGTTTTCTTTTATTTATAATACTACAGTGTTCAATGATGAGATATTCATATGAAGAACAAACAAAATTTGAAAATCTATTACGCTTTCATTTTTACTTCATACCCCAATAATGCTATTTCTTTTATTTCAGGTCATATATTTGCTAGTCATTCTCTTCATGAGAAAAAAGATAAAATTAGTAAGAGTTATTCAGTTATTTTTCCTTTCACGTTACTCAAGTAATATCTAGATTCGTAGATTTGAAATGCATGGAAGAATACTTTCTAATACAGAATAATGAACTGAAATGTTCTAATAATTCTAGTGTAATTAGTAAAAAAAAAGGTAGATTTATATGCTACAGGTTTTAGTTTAGTGTTTATTTTGATTTGTAGGTTATTTTCAAAGTATCTCACAAAATACAAAATCTATTTTAGGTCGCAGCCCTGTTTGAAGAAGCAGGAAAGTCACTAGCAGCTATGCCTCTCATTCTTCTGCAGCCTGTCGAGGTACAAAGTTCTTTTGGAAATTAAATATTGATTTTCAATGTGTCTTACCTTTTGATTAATTAGCAAGAATGTTTTACGTTGCACACATCTGTACAATCACCACACAGTTACCAAAAGCAAAAAAAAATGCACTGATAAATATGTGTGACAGTAAAAATAAACAAAAGCTGCTTTGTTCAGTAAATAAATTAAAAGTGTCATTTGCACCATGAAAAATGCGTCTCCTAAACTCTTATGGTGTGTTCGAGTCAGCATAACTCATGAATGAAACGGTCAACAGGACTACCATGAACTACCACAAATATAATATTGTACTGTAACGTTGTATTGTAACTTAGACAAAGATGATGTTTTTCGGCCTTATTTTAAGAAAGGTTGTCATTTATTACTACGTGCATTTTTAGTGCAGAATGTATAAAATTAAATTGAAGTCTTATGTATTACATCTACAGACTTTCATATCCTTGGCCCTCATCTGCTTCTTCTTACTGATGGGATTTGTTTGCCTCCAGTCATCGGGAAAGCCGTTGGTCGACTCTGAAGGAAAAGTCACTTTCCCCGTGGAAACCTTCTTCCAGGTATCCTAACTTATCTCTAGCAATTCTCTCGTCCTATCTAACCTGTAGTTGCTTGTGACGCAAAGATTCTCTAAAGCCAATTATTAGAGAACTGTTGCATGCGATTCAACCAATTCGCTAGAGTACGACTTCTAAACAGCTTAATTATTATTAGAAGTCAAAATTCCTCGAGGGGCTCTTTGTAGCAATATCATTGATTATAGAGCAATCAGATAAGCCATTTAGCTCTGCTTTATTAAGAGTATTAGAAAAGCAATATGGGATTCCTTGGTTATTTCTTTCCTTGTGTCAGCTCAAGAAATATTGATTCATTTTGTTACAAACAAGAGTCCTCGGCACATCTTCTGTCATTTGCTTTAGAAAATGTTTGAGTATTAAAAATAACATTGCGAAAGCATTATTGTGCATTTTAAAGATAAAACACATTTAATGCAATTATGTTAGAATTTAAATAATACTTTCGGGAGACGACTTTTTTACTTAAAAAATTCAATAGAAATGTTACTGTGGAAAGTATGTCATTTTTCTTCTTGTTGACATTACAACAATGATATCGCTATTTATATTTCTACCAACCAGGGCTGTAGAGGAGGGTATACGGCGTTATACGCCGTATACCCTCTGGTGTTCCCAGCAAATTCCGTATGCCCTCTGCTTATTCTTAAAAACTACGTTCACGCTTTGCTTTTTCTATGAAAACATCGAGCAATACATCACGTGAAACACAGATAGTTTTAGAAGCAAAAAAAAGTTTCTATTTCAAGTGATCACCTTGCTACATAATTCATAAATCGTACCTATTAATCAAAAGCAATTCTTTTAAAGTATTGCCATTGTTGCAAATCCAGTCTTTGTTCTGATGTTACTGAAGAAAATTGTCAACTTTTGAAGGATATGTCTATGCTTGTGATCCAGAATATATAAATAAAGTATAAATACAATAAAAATATTCAACATAGAGAAAAGGAGGTAAAAAGGATCTGTCGACGTTTTGGTATAGATGAAATATGCACTATTCAGGATTTGAGGGACCAATGAAAACGTCCAAATTGTTCCAGAAAAATTAAAGCCTCTTTTAAGAACAATTGAATTACTACAATGTTCCACGGCCGAGTGCGAGCGCGGGTTTAGTTTAATGGATAACATAGTGTAACAGATTTGAGATAATCTTTATTGATTTCAAACGTCTCCAATCTAATGTTTATTAATGCAAATGGACCACTTTCAATCGGAAAAGAATTATGTTCTTGGTTGGTCAACTATCGCTCTTCAGTAGACAATAGATCAAGAGTATGCGCTACAAAAAAGACACAGAGACGGATTTATCTAGTCAAGCAGTTTGGAAAATATTTGAATGAAAATGATAGAGGTTGGCCTTAAAATTACATCCTACTTTATATGTGATTAAATATTTTTTCTCTTAACATTTTCTGTAATTATTTTATATCATAGTTAAATATTTAAAAAGTGATAGTTTTAAATTTGAATATCACTTGATGCTAGTTTGCATATTTTGCTTTCAAAAATCTGCTTATCTGGTAAAAATTGTATGAATAAAATTTTTTATTGATTTTTTAAAATCAAGTGTTAATTAATGAATATCTATTAATATAAGTAATCACGAATAATAATTAAATATTATTATAATTAAATATTAGTAATTAATATAATTTGTTATTATTAAATCATATAAAGTAATTATATGAATACAATGAATTTATTCTTCCCCTTTTTTACTGGGGTTACAGTCCATACTTTTCGGGAGGACCAACCCCCCATTCAACAACTAGTTATATATATATATATATATATATATATATATATATATATATATATATATATATATATATATATATATATACAACATTATTTAAGTCAATCTACTAGGATTGTCAAGAAGGAGATGAACTTTGTTTCTGTTCTACAGGTCACTATTTGGTTGTCTTTATTTGGATTTCTATGGATGACCCAATTTGTTCTGGCTTGCCAAAATTTTGTAGTTGCCGGAGCAGTTGCTACGTGGTATTTCACCAGGTAAAATGTCATTTTAAATTCCATTTTTGTTCAAATGTTCGCCATTGGTAGATTGTATCTCAGTTTGAAGCAACCTATTTGATCGAGTACTGGTGAAATAACTTCTGAAAGGGACTTTCTGTAAAGCTGAATGTAGATGGTTTTAGTGTTTTAGTGATAGAACGAGATTCATGTAAGGAGTATTCCACATTTGGTAGCATGAAGTAAAATTCATCTTCCGGTGATTTGTTTACACTGAAAATCTGTGATCCGCGAGAAAAGTAACTCAAAGTAAAGTTTCAATTTTTGCAATTTCATATTTCTATTCAACTTTACAACTAATCCCAGAAATCATACTATGTTTGATCTACCACTCTGTAATCAATTTTAGACACAAGAAATTAATCGAATTTGTGAAAATATGCCACAAGTTTTAATAAAGATATGAACAATTTCGATAAACTTTAAATTTAGAAGTACAATATACTTGACTTTCAATCTCTAGGCTTCACTGTAAAATATAGTTTTTTGAGTTCTGTCTCAAGAAGATACGATATGATGATATAACTCATTAGATGGTGTTTCATCGATGCGTAAGAAAGATAGGTATTGCGTAGTACTTATCCTATTTCAGGATTCTGTTTCTAGACTGGAATTATTCAATAAAACTATAACAATAGGACGTTGTGCATACTAAAAACATTTTCTTTGGGATCTAATAATATATACAGCATAGCGTGTAGAGTGAATAGGTATAAATTCAGGGTAGCAATATTCTTTACTCTGAGTTGGTAAAATAATTACACCTTTACAATTGATAGGGTTTGAGAAAACACGTTTAAGAAAGGGTGGGGGACCCTCTGATAAGTTAGATAGTACCAATGTATATATTTTAAGATAGGAGCACACATCGTTTTTATTGAATAATAGGATACGATAGATCCCAAAATGACCATCTCACACATTTAAATGCATTTGCACTTCGTGGAGATATCTCTACGACTTACAGTCTTTCGCGAACACTATAGGTCATAGAGGCATGGTTTATGCACATTTTATTGCACCTAGTGTGATGTAATAAATATTACATCGAACACACACACACACATCATAAGGTTGCATGTTCAAATAAAATTTAAAACCAATTTCAGTTCTATTTTAACATCTATTTATTAACAAAGACAGGACACTAACACGATGACATTGAAACAAAGAGAATGAATAGGTCCATTCCAACGTAGTTTTCTTTCGACCACGTTCCAAATCAATCTGGTGAATCCCCCATCGGGTAGGGAAAATGCGCGTTTCAAATTCCCTTTCATAAGGATTATCACAAGATCTGTGGCTAAGTTGCCACACCTAGTTGCATTCAGAAAATAATAATTTTTGGTATTCCATTGTAATTAAAGTATCGAGAGATTGTGAGGGTCTGAAAAAATAGACGATTTCAACAGCTGATTAATCGCGGGTCTTCCACAAGAGGGGAGTAGACGGCCACCCCAAAAGACCACGTGTGTTACAGTTCTGTCATAACTCAGGCCAGAAAGACATTAAATCTGTCGTAGAGTCGGCTTGTTAATCCGACTTCTTGCACCTGCCTGTCACACACGTCATTTTCTAACGATTCCAAGCACAGCTGTGGAGTATTCAAAGAGGGAGACGGACTCCCCCGTAAAACGGAATCGAGAGAAAGGCGCCAATGGGGAAAGTTTTGGAAGGAAGAGCTCTCGTTTAGACAACTATACGATGAAGTTAAATACCGGGGAACAAAAAAACAAACGAACAGTAGTTCAAAATTTGCTGTTTCTTTATGAACATTCGTTCATTGATTGTTTAGTGTAAATATTGTAAATACTCCTATTGTAAATCGAGACTTTTCAAGTTGTAATAAAAAACTTGTAAAGGCATCCAGCTGAGTCTGACTCCACTGTATTACCGTGGTGCCAAAAGCGCCACAAGATGCAATTCTACTCGGGAATGCTAATAAACTCTATCGAAAGCACTTTTATGTGTACATGATTTTGGTCACCAAAATTTGTTGCTTACTTCCAGGGACAAGCACCGTCTGAGCAGTCCCATCTGGAGGAGCTTGAGCATTCTGACCTGCTATCACCTGGGATCCGTGGCCTTCGGGTCTCTCACCATCGCCATCATGAAAGCCATCCGGGCACTTTTCAGGCTGCTCAAGAAACAGTAATGGCCTTTCCTTCCTCACCTCTTCCTCTGCTGAGCCCTCCTGGTGGTTGTCACGCCACGGAGTCATCAAGATACTGAAGATTTTTTTAAGATGACCACAACAAGACCAACTCTCCTACTGACACCAACCACCAGGAGGGTTAAGGCCCACATCCGGGTTTTCAACATGCGGCACCGAAGCCCAACTATGCACACATAACAGTGAAATGACGCACGAACTCATTTCGCGCCATTTGCGATACATATTCTATCGAAGAATACGTGTTTATTTCGTTTACTTGGTGTAAAAAAGTATATTTTGAACAAAATTGACGTTATTAGATACAACCATTTATTAATTTTTATTTATATTCCATTTATATATGAAAACAAGGCACTTCAGAACGGAGACTCATGTGCGGCGCCGTGGGGAACTGCGATACAAATTGCGCGCAAGTTGGACGTGCGTCGCCCCAGCGGCGCTGGAGGCATGTGTGCATTGCTCCATTGGATCTAATGTATCTCAGACCGCACTTGCGTTGCGGTAGCGGCGCCGCACGTTGAAAAACCGGATGTGTGCACCTGGCCTAAGAACGAACATGCGTCTATGGAATTCCTGTCAGACAAGCGTTTTAGCTTTACAGGGTTAAGAAAGGATTCGTATTAGGATCATTCCATAGGCCGACCATCTGCAAACTTCAATGTCGCCCTCCTCACAAAAATACTTGATTTCCCCAAAAGTCGTCTTTGATGAGTACCTTTCGAATATTCTGATGTAAATTACGCATAAACTCGAACGTTTCTTTTTTATCATAATCGCAGATTAAAAATAAATGAAACTAATAAATGCAAGAATATTTTTAACTGTGGACATTGGGACGGGAGAAGATTCTATCAATGATGATTAAATGGATGTCCATTCATTTATTCATCATTCGATTGGTTCGCTGATTTACAATATGATAGTAGACTTTGGGACAATTTCGTCACTTTTTTGTCGCTACTATAGAAATACACAATCACATAGACACTCTGTCATAAGAGTGTTATATCGCCATACGAGACGACAAGACACCAAATCGGCCAACCAAGTCATTTTCTCACAGACAAGTCACGTGACCACTAACCGGCATGTTGGTCACCCTTTTTGAAGCTCTTCTCAATAATATGCTCAGTCTACTTATATTTCGTGTCTATGTGAATGTCTTATCCTAACTGTGAAAGAAAAACATAATTGTGTAACTCTCTAATAATTGTCTAACAGTGCAGTAACTAGCCATTACTGTGCCCTATGCAAGAATTTGCATTTCGGCCCCTTAATGAAGCCTAGTTGAGACCCTCTATTCCAATAAGTTATTGACATAAATTAAAAAAAAATTATATTGTTACATTCTTCAGTAAAAGGTCTTTTAGGAAATGTCAGAATATAGTTTTATATCCGTCATTGCTCATTCTCAGGGATCAGCGAAAATAGATATTTTGCCTATTTGATACAAATTTCAAATTGCTCTAGTACCTCTAAAAATGGAGATAGACAGTATCAGAAATTATTCTTAACAAAGCCCTTCTATCTAAAAGTTTGGTATAATTTAGTGATTGTGTTTCTATTTTTTAGTTTAGAAAAAAAATAATGAAAAAGTAAAATAATTGAAAACAGCGATTTTTCTTTTTTTTTAATACAAATTTTATTTTGAAGGACAACTCCGAAAGCATCACAAATTTTCAGTATTATGTGTCAAGATGTCTATTATTTGTCCTGAAATTTTCATCATTGTAGTTTGTTTATTTAAGTCCGAGAAACATTTTTAACTAGATGAAAATTATCGTTTTATTTTATCGTATGATGAATCAAAAAAGGTGGGTACACGCCACTAGGACATCCATTTCCGCCTTTGAAAGCGATACTACATTCAAGGACAGATAACCGAATAAATAAACACTATTAAATTAATTATGGTTATAAATGTGCTTGGTTTGCTAAACTAATATTTTGCTGAAACGAAAGCTTTCGAACACCGACGAATGTTCTAGTGGCAATCCAGAAGTGTTCTATCAGTGAAAGGTTTAATAAAGTGACCGCAGCTATTACTTGAACGCGTATCTATCATTGCTACATTCTTATTCACAATTGTACGTTACAAATTCGTGTTTCACTTTTATCACAATCACCAGTAAAAGAAGTAAAGAGTTTAAAAAGAATTCGGCAGCACACAAAAAAAAAACCCTTTACAATTATAGAAAATTTAAAATTTAACATAGGATTTTTACCACATCGTGAATTTGAAAAGGTAATTAATTAAAAGTCATAATGTCTATGATACTAAGCTAAAAACTTTAAGCTTGTTTTGACACGGATTTTTTCTGCTTTTATCACTTTTTAAGTTAAAAATGATTTGGTATTTCTTTGTTGATATAGGGTTTCATTATTTGTATTTAATTTCACTGTTTTCATCGAAGTTCTTGTAATATGCATAGACTTGGAAGCAAATGTTGTGATTTTGATTTTATTTTAGGATTCAGTCTTTAGTACTCAGATTACAACCCCGAATTTTTTTACAAGTAATAAAGATATTAAACTCTATTCCTGTGAAGTGTCGGTTTTATCAGAGCTGTCATTCATTTGATTTCTTATGCCTATTTAGAGTAGAAAATTGTCATTTTGTTACTTTCGTAAGCTATTTTGAAGATGAAAGAATTAAAATGCAGCTTCCAAACTCTATCAGTAATATTATCATACCTAGCCCCACTGTAATTGGTATGAACTTCAACAACGTATTACGATTACTTTAGCCCATAGAAATATTTTTAATCCTGTCAAAAATGACAATTTTCCATTTTTTGCAACTAAATTTTAGATTAAATATAAATATAATGTTTAAAATTGTTGTTGGCCAAAGTAAATTTTTTTTTTGTACAGATTATAAAAATGTTAAACATGTTTGTCTACGTTAAGTAGGTTTTGAGAAACAGAAAACTTCAAACATGCAAGATAAAGCGATCTCACAATTGCTCTTCAAAGTTATAAGTCCTTAAAATGCCTCAAACTTCGAAAATATTTAATTTTGAACCTAACCTTTTTGGATATCGTTATTTATGCATAAACTAACCCCTGTACCAAATTTCATGAATATCCATATACCATACGGCCACAGGTTTTTCCTGAATTTTCCTCATTTCACATGGAAAGACCCTATTTTATTTCAACAAATTCATAAGCAATAAAAACGGGAAGAGTTAGAAATATTCGAAGAGCGACATTGATATTTTAGAAAAACTCAATTAAAACAAAAGTATGTAGAATAATGAGTGGAGATGCAGTTTCTATATTTTGTGAGTCAACTACTCGAAACTTAAAACTTTCAATTTCACATGTGAATTCGTACTTTTTTTAAATCTTTGCTATATGTAATAGCGAGATCTCCCTCCAGATAATTTTTTTAATCGGCAACACTCATCTATTGTAAAGACATGCCATAGGGAAAGCAAAAATCGTCACACATAGTTTTTATTTTTTGATATGGCCAGTCTATTTGAAACAATAGTGTGTCAAGAACACTGTAAATTTGTATTTTAAATAATTCTTCGGGTGTCAAGTTACTTCCTTCATTTGGTGTTTCATCCATTTCCATTATCTTAACTCTTCTCTTTGCGCTCTCCTTCTCTCTTGCTATTGGGCCCCCTTCCAAGTGGGCCCTGTGCGAATGCACCTGTTGCACCTGCCTAGTTACGGCACTGTACTCCAATTACGGAATTTTTTTCTGAATTAAACTAAATTACCAGTTTTAAGCTGCAAATTTAATATTTTGATATTTTGTAAATAAAAATTAGAAGCTAAAACAATTATAAAGTTTCTAAAAGGTCTACAAAATTATTCTTCTCTATTTCTTTACACAACTATATGCATTCTGTGAAATGCTAAACTTCAGGTTTTTTTTAACAGCAATCTAAAATGGAAAAGCAATTAAACTCAAATATTATTTTTAAATTATTAGTATATTAATTTAAAGATATTTACAAGTAGTTCATCTACATTTTAGTAGTTTATCAATAGAATTAAAGAATACTTTTTATCGTTCTTAATAAATGTTCTTCCCTTGCAGTATGGACCAGCAAAACCAGCAATGTGATGTATTCTGGAAATTTTTCCAGTGCTGTTTAGCTTGTTTTGAGAACTACTTGAAATTTCTGAGTAAGAACGCCTACATTATGATCGGTAAGAACGCCACATTTTTAATTTCATGTTTTTGTTGTACGGTTCTATAAGCGCAGGAAAACTGACACTAAAGACTGCACACATTAAGATGCTACACGCTACGAGTTCATGGTACAGCTACACTCTACGTTTATGACTGATGGCAACGGCTTGGTGATTTTTTTTGGCGCACTTCTAAACTCGCCAAGGAAAAAATTATTTCTTAACTCTTTTCCTGTCACAATTTTTTTTCTTTTTACAACACACTTTTTAAGCACATTTCAGAACGTTTTAAAAAATATATTTAAAAAAAATTTCATAAAAAGTAGTAAGCTTAATCACATATCAAAACACATTTGTGAACCAGCAGAGAAACTAAGCTACGAATGGTAAGAATACCCTGAAACTTATCAATTACACTAAATCAGTGAGCATGTTGAAAAAGAAAAAGATTTACAAAAGAAAAAAAGCAAGAAATAATACCTGATAACGTCAGAATTCTCTCGTAAAAAAATAATGAAAACGAAAATGGTCAAAAAAACAAAACTCTTAATCCTGTCGTGAAAATTATTATAACAAAATAAAAATTCCACAACTGTCAAAATACAAATAAATGGACCAATGGTATCACAGAAAACGATTTAAAAGGACCAATGCAATCAAAGGATATTTTAAAAACAAATTAACCAATGGGAGGAAAGAAAAAATTTCAAACGAATCAATGAAATCAAACGATTTTAACGGATTTTGGAAGAACTTTCTAGAATATTCAAAATGAAAATTGAAAGTTTCCGTTTGCCGAGGTTGCCGTGAAAACCACAACAACAGCAACGAAAGATGGGTTGCCTTAATTTATCGTAACTCGCTACTAGAAGTGCGCCAAAAAAAAAATCGCCAAGCCGTTGCCATCACTCATAAACGTAGAGTGTAGCTGTACCGAGTTCATAAGTACAAGTGTATCCGAGTCAATAAGTACACCTGAAATCGTCATCTGCATTTTTCATCCTCCTTCTAATGATATACAAATTTGTTTGGTACTCATTCAAAATATTTCAAGAGGTATTGGAGCATTGTAAAATGTCACCCTCAGAACTGCTACAAATAGCCCATGGTATTACCGAAACAACAAAATCAGAAATGAACTTAATCCGTATAATATTAAGGTCTTCATCAAAAAACTAAGCACCAACTTTTTCAACACACTCCAGTGCTTAAAACTGCGACGTACGCGCCACAGAACAAACAAAGTCTTTGTAGAACAATTTTTCCTTAATTTTATCAAAATTTTGGTCGATTTTTTTTCAGTCATATGTTACGATGTTCGGCAGTGCAAAGCACGTTTCTTGCTACACCAGTTTTTCTCTCCTAGATACGGAACAACTTTCCTACACCTCCCCAAATTACCACAAACACTTTATAAATAACAAATTTTCTATGTCAATGACGATATATTTAACTTCAAAAAGTGATCGACAGAATTGAAAATTCTGAAAGTATGACTTGGTTTTAAATAAAGTAAGTTAATTAATTTTGATGTCTTATTAAAAGTATGTAATACATATTTAGCCGATTATTGCGTTTTACATCTGTTTTTGATTCGACCGCAGTTTTCAAAATTCGGACCCAATGCCTGAAGAACAATTGCAATTTCTTGGAGTTGTATTGCAGAACACTGAATATAATTATGCACCTGCGAATGAAGCTATTGATCCAAGACCCTGATACGACTACCTGAGACTAGAATTCAACAAAAGACCCCACGATGATTTAATTACACAAATTATTTATCTTAAATATAATAGTATTTTCTTTTAAATCTTATTGTATTGAAATTTTCCTTACCCACTTCCCTCCAAATTATTCAGAGTAGTACTTTTCAGCATTAATCCATTGAATTGCAGTTCCACTCCATTGTCTGCTCAGCCAAATCACCCCGTATGCATCTCAAATTTATTATACAATACAAAATAACTGATCTGGATGGCCCATGATCTCCGCTCCCATCAAACCTCTTACGGCTAGTAACCTTCCACTGTGCTAGCAACCTTCGAGTTGTAGGCGGAGCAGGTTCGATTCCTGTCAGGTGAATTTCTACCTGGGCGTATTTATCTCTTCTGTGTCAGTTAAAGATTTCATTGTGTGTGTCTCTTACTTGATATTGCATGTTTTGTGTCTGTCGCAGCCAAACAGGGCCCTTACGCCATGAAACCCCAAAGCAACCAACCAACCTTTTATTCCAGCGCACACAATATAGGGACAAAAATCCCTGATCAATTCAATAGTTCTGTAAATAATGGTAAACTCTTGTATTTGAAGTAAATAAATAGCTTAAGGTATTCAAACACGGTAAAAATGTCATTTCTGATAAAAAAAATTCCAAAAAAAGGATTTTGATCGTAAATTGACAGAATATTTATTTGTCTTTCCAAAGTATATTTCATTTTTTCTTTAAGGTAATTAGTTGAAGAGATATTAAGATTTTAATCAAGGCTGGGGAAATCGGAAATGGCCATTAAAAGACCAAACACCTGTCAAAATTCAAATTTAAAACTTACGTTTTTTGCAAATATAATTTTAAAATGTTTTTTCAAATGTTTATATGGCTTCTCTTTTATAAAAAGTGTGAACAATTCTAAAGAGTCGTGAAGAACAAAATTGTTTACACAAACAGTAAAAGCAAGAGAGAGCAAACGATACACTCGAAACTACTTTTTACTCCAAATTAATATTTATTTATTATTTCCTCACTTCAAATATTATAACACAAAAAGTGATGGATGGATTCTCGTAAAACTCTGAAAACTTATTCTTTATAATGTTGTCTAGGGAATGAACTAGAAAATAACTATGCTGAGTTGAAAATGTTTCAAATTATGGCCATTTATTTCAGAAATACGACTGTAAAACTATCAAGAATCTTGCATTCATTTCTCCATCGCTTGTAAAATGTTTATTTCAATATCCTTTGATTCTAGTTCATTCCCTAGAATGCGTGGAGTTAATTTTGGTAGCATCTTTTTTCAAATGGATTGAATAGATTTTCATGTAGCACGTTTGAAGTTTTAGACACATTTCTTTAAAATTTCATACACAATCATCTTTTTTACAAAATTATTAATATCTTTTTTAAATATTTATAGCCCAATTCTATTCTTTAATTACACTAAACATAAAAATATCATTAAACTGCATCTATACCACATTAAAAAAAAAGAGTGTCTGGAAGGTTTCGTTGGCACGCCACACAACGACTGTATCGCAATGCTTTCAAGAAGAATCTAAAGATTGTTTCTCTCTCCTGGCAGTGATCTACGGCGAGTCGTTCTGCGTGAGCGCGCGTCGCTCGTTCTCGAGCCTGACGATGAACGTGGTGCGGATCGCCGCCGTCGACTGCATCGGAGACTTCATCCTCTTCATCGGCAAGATGGGCGTCACCGTCGCCGTCGCCTTCATCGCCATAGAGATCATGAAGGTCAGGAACGTCTTTCTCTTTCAAACAACGCCTCTCCGATACTCCATTTAGGTTGAAGTGCAGCCAACTCTTAATTCGTCCTCAGCTCAAAGTGTCACAGACACTCCGTACGTGAGATGGGTTGGACAATGCGGACCGACACGTGCTCTGCTGTCAACTTAGGAAAGACTCAGACAACCAACACCCGAAAATCAGTTATCTTGACTAAATAGCAATATCTAGAGCAATATCTCCGGCGAATTCGGGAGTGTGTCTGGAGTCGTTTCCACCTCCATGGACAGTGTGAGGGTCGTGATAGCCCTTTTGGAAGAGTAAAGGACTAGCTATTGAGGGGTTGCAAGTTCGAATCAAACCAATAATCGTCGTTTACAAAAGGGGCCTGTACGTTTAATCGGTCGGAGCCTTACATGACCTCACGTTGGTGTGGAAGTTTGGAGAGTGGGGTGCCAGCTCAGGTGTGACCTTGTCATCTGACCGTGGTTCAAAATGGGATGTCCTCGATTCTTTTACTTCGTGGGTTGATCCCGGACCGTCGTCAATCCTTTTGTATTGCTCCAGTGCGACGTTTATTAAAAAAAATACCAAAAATCATGTTGTTAAGTGTGCTGGAGATTGAGATATATAATGTAGTATATACACTACCTCACAATAATCGACCGGACACCAAGATGTAATGGTTAGGGCAACTTTTTTGTTGCAGTAAAAATGGGAAAAGTTGCATTTATCATTCACTAAAGTTGCATTTAAGGGAAAGAAGTTGCATTTATTTTTGATACACTAAAATCTAAAATAAACTATTCGTAAAAAAGGAAAAAAAATCAGAATGTATTGACAATTTTAGTGGCATACAAAAGTATTATTATACATAATTAAATGCTGAAAAACATTAACATCTTTGAATGGCTGATCCTCGACCAGTAATCTCTTTAACATTGAAAAATTGAACTCAACAGAGACTGATGTTGCCTGCATTGCTGCAGTTGAAAATAATCACTTGGAGGAATATTGTCTCTGTAAAATGTGTAACAATAACCGTCAGGTCATTATTTTTGTCCAATCGATTTTTAAGATACTCTTTAAGGTTGCAAGGAACTTCTATAAAATCCTTCGATCTGCTATCTTCATTCGCTGCCTCGATGTTGTACGCTTTAGATTCCGATTTTTCTACGAGACGAATCAAACGTTCGTAGATGCTTTTGATTTTCAGCAAACGTTTTGACAGCTATGGGTGAACGAAGTTTTGCGTTCCAATCATCTGCAGGGTTTTATGAATAAAAAAAATATATTCGGAAATATTACCCTGAAAAATAGTTGCCTACTTAATTTTGTGCTAAAGTTGCAAAATTAAATAGTTGCCTTTTTAATTATGAGCTAAATTTTAAAAAGTTGCAGGTAGTTGCATTTATGGAAAAAGTTGCATTTATGTTGTGGTTATAACACACTTACAATACACCCCATGCAGGAGGAATTTTGGGTTTAGCACTTTACATGCAGGGTAGAACGTGTGAATAAAAGTTGCATTTGTTACAAAAAGTTGCCCTAGTGATGGTATAAGGGAAATAATACATGCTTTAATACCCCACGTGCTGCAATGACACTAGCAACCCTTCTGGGCATACTTTCAACAAGGTTTTGATACACAGCTATGGGTATTTGTGTCCACTCCTGCTGCGAGAATGTCGCCTGCACAGCTGTAGATTTCGGACGTGGTTCCCTGGTCCATAAGCGTCGCTCTAACGCGTCCCACAAATGTTCTATGGGGTTTAGGTCGGGACTCTGAGCAGGAAAGGGAAGGCGTTTGACATCCATCTCTCGATACCACTGCTTGACAGAGGCTGCAACATGTCATGGAGCGTTTAGTCGTCCTGTAAGTAATAATTGTCCATTCTATAGAATTGCCAGAGCGTAGGAAGAACTTAATGGTCCAAAATGTTCATGTCATCGACGCTCAATTGACCAAGAAAAACATGCAAAGGTCCCAGGCCATACCACCAAAAACACCCCCAAACAAGTAGTCGGATTTTATTGAAAACCGCTGGCGTACGGTCCAGTATTGTAGTATATATATATATATATATATATATATATATATATATATATATATATATATATATATATATATATATATATATATATATATATATATATATATATACTAGCTGACCCGGCAAACGTTGATTTGCCTTATAAATTATTTCTAGTTTCTAGATAAATTCTAGTGTAGACAAAAACAAAAAGTAACTTACTTATTATAAGTGTGTAAGTATGTGGTATATGCGTGAAATGGGCATGGAGCGCTATGAACGATAAGGGAATATAAAAATAACTAACGCCAAACAATATTATTTTCAAAAGTTATTATAGTTTATTTCTTAAAATTACATATCACATATTAATTACGACAGTAACACTAACAAACAACATCAATCTTTTAATGCTATAGCGTGGACAATATTTTTTGTTAGCCCATCTTTAGCGAGCACAAACAAACTGGATGGTTTACCGACTCGAGAGCATGCTACGTACAATTGCCCGTGTGAAAAACATGGTGTACTCAAATCTAAGCCACAAACAGACATCGTTTGGCCTTGGGATTTGTTGATTGTCATTGCAAATGCCAATCTAATCGGAAACTGAATTCGTTTGAATTGAATTGGCACATCTGTAGGTATGATAGGAATCCGTGGTATTAAGATATTTTCACCTTTGAACTTGCCATTTAAAATGCTGGCTTCGATAACGTTTTTCATCAATTTTCGAATGACTAATCGCGTACCGTTGCACAACCGTGGCGGGTTTAAATTACGAAGCAAGATAATTGGAGATCCAACCTTCAATTGTAAATTATGCGGTGGCATGCCTGGCAAATCCAGTGAGTTCAAAAATTCTGTGGGAAAATTGACAGCTTCGCTGGCATCGCAAACTGTATCAATAGATTTGTATGATACCAAGTTCCCTGGCAACAACTGTTGTATCTTCAAATTTAAATTGTCAACGTCTGTATTTTTTGCTGCTAAAATAGCTCTTTCTGCAAGCCACTCATGATTTATGTACTGTGTGTGTACATCGGGAAATATTTGTTCAATGAGAGTATCTTGCGAATCAGCGATTGTGCAGAAATCGGTCGGTAATTTTACGTATCCAGTTTCATCTGTAGCAACTTTTCCATTACCGATATCTAAGAGTTGTTTTGAGAATGTTTCAGCGGATGGATCTTGAAGCATTTGAACGCGCATATTTACTTTCAGCTGTACTTTTTCAACATTACGCCACAATGGAGATGATTTTAAGGTATACGTATACGTTCGGAGACAAATTTTCAAAATAATTATATTTTCCCAATTTTTTTTGTGTTTTTCATTTCATTATAAGTTATAACAACAGTGTAACACAACAGAAGACAAAATTTTTCTTAATATTTTGAATTAATGGCATAAAACTGTCAAAAAAAACTCAAAAAGTGATAGTCACGCTTAACGTGAAATTACAAAAACAAAATACTATTTTCCAAAAAATGACACTTAAAAACACTTGAAGGACAGTATTGCTAGACTTGGAAGATTATCTAAGCATTATCTTTAAATTTGGTGAAGATATGTGCCTACGTGTTTCATAATTCCCACAATTGTTCAAAAAATTAAAAAAACCTGTCAATTTCATACTTTAAAATCCCAGAAAATCTTAAATTACCAATCTAATTTCATAATAATAGTTCAACACTTACATTTGTTAGTTACGAACATACACAGAAAGTTTCTAAGCAATTGAATGTAAACTTTTGGATATATTGTGTAAAATGGAAAGTAACATATTTGAAAATAGTGGTTTTGAGAAAAAGCCAAAAATGTAATATAATCACAGAATTCCTTTAAAAAAAGGATTAATACCCAGTTAAAATCCACCTGATTGGTAAGAGACACCTTCTGTCTTTTCAGATTGTGTAGATTTTTTCTTTCTGGTAGCTTTCAGAATTTTTCTTCGCCGTTTTGCCATAGGGGTAGAGTGTCGTACAGATTCGTTCACGCGGAGTTTGTCTAAGTAATTGTAACGTTCCTCAGTGTATCGTCCCAAACTTTCAAACCCAAGTTGTTCTAGCACTTTGAGGCAACCACGATACCCATCATTAAATTGGATTACAGCGTCAAATGCACCTAAACGTACTGTTTTCAACACCGCAAACACATTTTTAGATACCCTCTGCCATATGGAAGCGTTAAAACATTCATTGGCGTTTTGTGTCTTTCCATGAAGACATTTGCTGAGCAATTCACGAGAACAAAGCTTCATGTATACAGGTTTCACAGCAGCTAATATGTATTTGGGGAGGCCTGTGTACTTTTGCTCTGGAGTTTTACTTTGAGCAATAGCTCTTTGATGAAAACACCAGCTTTTTTCCCCAGTCGGACACTGTCCATGCATAGGATTCGCTGTAGTTGATGCACAGTGAAAGAGTACAGCAATAACACTTTGTTGCATCTTATCTATGTTCCCCACATTGTCACGAACAGCTATGCCGTAGTAATTCTGAAGACGGTCGATAAAAGTATTGGTCAGTTTTCCCTTTCCAGAAAGTCCTTTAGTTTTCTTTTTCAGTTGTCGAAGGTGTGTGCCCACTCTTTTTTGTATGTGACCAATGCATTCAAGTTTGGTGACACTGTCCTTGCCATACGTGTCTTTGACTTCAGTGAAACCTTTCGAATCCCCATCACCATAATAGTGTATATATTTAAGGCCTCGTGAAATTTCTGACCTTTTGAATATTTGAGATGCACCGACAGTCTCCATGTGATGTGCAGATCCTACATAATTACACTGGCAAACATGATCTGCCTTTTTTTGTTCATATTCTTCCTTTTTGGGGAGTTTTTGAAGTTTTTTGCAAGTTGGACAATATGCAGACAGCACTGCAACATCTAAAACTTTCCCGGTGTCGATGCTTATTGCCGAGACGCAACCATTCAGCGAAGAATAGCCCCTGCGCTGCCAAGTGCCGTCAACAGATACACCGCATTCCTGTGTTTGATGAGAAGCATTCCCTTTTAACAACTTCACTTCTTCTGCGGCATTTATCATCGAGGCTTGGGAGACTTCTTGAACTGCATCTAAAAGCTTCTTTTCGTGAGCCGTATAAGAGTTTCTGCTTGGTGGAGGTGGCAGATTTAACGTAGAACAAAGTTTTTCAGCGCCATTCATACCTTTTCCAAGTTGTCGCAACGCGTAAACCAAACGAGTATTAATTTCTGGCAAGTGTCCTATTTTTTTAGAAGAAGAAAACCCTTTTACAAATGCACAATTTTGACATTGAAGGGAAAAATGTGAGCACAAACCAAATCTGCTATCTTCCTTCAACAACAGTCCAGCATTCAAACAAGAAGGGCAGCAAACTGTAGAAAAAACGTCCGCCAATATCTCAGAATCACATATCCTGTTTCCTGATAGTTCTGCACAGGCTTTTACAGATGCATTTGGAAACAATTCAAGTTTCTTTTCACTTGCCGTGGGCAACTGAGTCGCTTTCGAAAAGCGATTTCCATGAAAGTGTCTCTTGCGTTTACGAGCTGGAGTTTTCCCCATAGTTTGTAAATAAGCTGACAAACTACCAAAGTTGATTAAAAAGTAGGTAGAATAAAATAAGAATCTGTTTTAAATGCAAGATTTCAAGAACGAAAAGCATACGCGCAAAACAAAATTCAAATGTAAATACACAACATGAAGCCACTTTTGGCTTACTTAAAACACAAATAAAATCATTGCCAGACGCTTTAATTTAAAAATATTAATTTTAAAATATCTCAAAATGCTAAAATAAATGTTTTGGCATATTTTGAAGCATTAAAAAAATATTTATAGGTGTTTTTTTGACAAGTTTCGAAATCGAGAAAGAATTTCCGGTATGCAGAAGGCAACTTCCGGTTTAAAATATAGCTGACATGCATTTCTAAAAACGTCATAACTGGCGTTCTAATTGACCTAGAGACAAAATTCAAAGTGATTTAGAAAGCTAAAAGTTCAAACTATATTTCTGCATCAAAATAAAAAAATCAGTTATTTGACTGAAAATCGATAAATAAACGTATACGTATACCTTAAGCAAGCGTTGATCTCATCAACGTATGTTGAACGTGGAATGACGGGAAGTGTTTGTCTGAAATCACCTGAAAGCACCAACAGAGTGCCGCCAAATAGTTTGTCGTTGTTTTTAATATCTTTCAATGTCCTATTCAACGCCTCAATTGAATGTTTGTGTGCCATAGTACATTCATCCCAGATGATAATTTTACACTGTTTCAGCACGGTGGCCATGGACGATTGTTTTTTAATATTACACACTGCGTCAGGGTTATTTTGAATATTTAGTGGCAGCTTAAATACTGAATGAGCTGTTCTGCCTCCATCCAATAAAGTTGCCGCAATGCCCGATGATGCAACGGCCAATGCGATGCCATTATTTGATCGTATTTCAGCAAGAATTAGTGAAATAAGGAATGTTTTGCCAGTTACACCCGGTGCATCCAAAAAGAAGAACCCACCTTGTCCTGCTGAAACTGCGAGCAAAATGCGGTCATAAATGGTTCTTTGTTCGTCATTCATTAGTGGGACATTGCGAGTAACAATCGCTGCCATTTCTACAGTGTTGTACTGCAGTTCACGATTCATTTCAGTGTTAATTAAATGAGATGCAGTTCGATTTGGCGAATTCATACCGAAATGAGTGAGTGATAAGTTGGTAATGACAATGCAAAGATCATCAATAGCAATCAATGCTTCATTGTACATAGCGTCGCTGAATGTTATCGTTAGATCGTTGCACCGTGTACGATGTTGATGCAATATATCATCAGTCATTGAATCTTTGTGATTATCCCACAATATCTGTGCTCGAGCTGGGAAACATGTAGTCAACACTATAGCGAATAGTAGACGAATTTGTATTGCTGTACAGTTCAATGCAGCTTCAGCAAGCATACACTCCCACTGGTTGTCGTCTTCCAGCAAGCCGAGTGCAAGGCATGCGTCTTTATATGTCGGATACTGTTGCCCATTCACTTTACGTATATCTTGAAATGATAATGGGCCAGTAACATTAACCAACAACAGTCGAAGATAAAAGCACTCAGTGTGTCTTGGATTGACTGTAAATAATCGCCCCAAAGCGTTCGATTTAAATAAATTGAGACATGCATCAACTGGTGAGCCTTGCTTGCGGGGCATCCATTTTTTTGTTTGAGCCCATGTGAAATAGTGTGGTACTTGTGAATAGAGTAATGTTCTTGCAAAGGCACCAAAATCATCCGTACTATTACACAATTCAAAAAATGCAGTGAGTGTAGTTTTAGGTGGATTTGTAGCACGATCAATCACTGTCTCGTTCGTGAAAAATACACGCTGACCGTTTTCAAGATGGACGGCTAACTGAACAACTGCTGGATCCCGTTCATGAATTGGAAAACCGAAGATACGCCAAGCAGCTTCATTGGAGATGATGTACCGACCAATTTGGTATATGAGCATTGTATGTCTTGCTTAGCAGAGGCGAATACGGCACCACCCAACGATTGTCAATGTCAATGTCTGTGTTGCTGATATTTTTAATAAATGATTGTCCGCCATTATCGGGACTTCTTCGACGATATATTGGATATCCGTCGGTATTTGTTATCGTATCATTAGTGAAATCTTTAGGGAAATTTTTAGTACATTTTCCATCTGTCATGCAAGGCGATGAACGATGAAGAGTACCGCATGGACCATGGATCATGTTTGCTGTAACAATATCAAACAGCACTTGGTCAGTAGACGGATCTGGAATTTCCGCAGAAATGATACTATCGATTTCTTCAGGACGGATTTTGTCGATTAACCAAACCAAAATGTGCGCATGAGGTAATCCTCGCTTTTGCCATTCAACTGAATACAGCCAGCAACGTGTGGGACCGAATACATGTAATTTAGTAATGATACTTATTAGAGACTTCAACTTTTGTCTGAATACACGTGCTGTAATGTCATGACGATGTATTGCATTTTGGCCAGGCAATAGCAAAGATGTAATCTCTGGCCATTTTGGATTACATGTGAACGTGATAAATAAACACGGTTGTCCATATTCGCGCACGTAAGCCATAGCATCCTGTATATATTCTTGCATATGACGTGGACTGCCTACGTACGATGATGGTAAAATGACAGAGTTACCAATTTCGGCGACGTCGGCGTTGTTGTTAATAGCGTCTCGTAAGTGAATGTACTCTTCCGCACGCAGCTTGAGTTGATTATATCGTAAGTATCGTAGTCGTTCGCCCTCTATCTTCGCGTACATGTCGACCATGAATTGTTGACAAAGCTCACGACATCGTAGAATGACGTTGTCCAGGCCGCGCCGAATCATTAATCGGTACGCATAATAATCTTTCGAGCTAACGTTCTTGTTTGTTTCAGCTCCTGTAATAATATATTTATGAATATTAATTTAAATTAATTCTGTTCAATAATTTAATTGTTTTGTTAAATGGTTAATGATCAAGTTCATAATAAATGAAGTACCTGATACGGGATCTCGTTGTTTTATGTTTATGCAATATCCGTCTTGCCCCTTCCAGAATATTAGCGGATATTGGAGAGCGTCATATGAACGATGTGTATCAGCAATGAACTGAAGATTATTATTTCTTCTACGAATCACAATTTCTCGTGTACCTGTACGATCGCCAACCATGATTCCAGCAACGTCTTCAACAACAGGTGCATTGAATCTACGAATATGTTCTCCAGCTGGTGTTTTATCAGGATTAATGACAATAGCGTGATTATCGCTTTGTAATTTGTGCATGTGTGATTTGAATATTTTCAACAATTCATTGTGCTCGTTCAAAAGAGCGTCCAAATCGTCCATATCGTCCATCCTGGCAAAAAATGAATCAAGGTTAATATAGTCACAACGTGCATTCACGCGATTGGCAAGTGCGCTTCCGGAATCCTCGCCGCCTATGAAGTAGATTTGTAAAAATTTATGTGGTTCGTTTGGCATTGGCAGCAATGAGCCCATTTTATGATAAACTTGGCCTCTGATTTTGAATGTAGAATTGTATTGTTGACCATTAGCATTAGTATTTCGAACTAGTTCTGTTGCTCCAAACGATGTCATTTGAAAGCATGAATTGAATGTTCGAATTGACTTCAGGAATACGTTAGAATCTGGATCCGTGCCGATAAGTAAACCGTTCAATGGTTCAGGTGGTGTTTCAATTTCAGGTAGTTGCACTTTTCCTGACGCGCAACACATCCCAGGTGGCTCATTTTTGAATTTGAGAGCATGACAATGCGGACATTCCTTATCCATAGCACCAATTACCACTTTTGAATGAGCATAATATTCAATATCGGGCTCATACTGGAATGCTAGACGCAAAAATGAATAAGATGTAAATGCACGATGTACCTGTTATTACGGCTCAAATCAGCCCCTTTGCGTTTTCTTGGCATTGCTCACTGTACAAAACACATATAAATAGAATTAATGAAATAACTTCATTGCGCTCAGCTCGTGTATCTTCTGATTGTTCTTGACGCAATTGCTGCATGCTCACACGTGCATCAGCATCGTCCAGGATTATAGCGAAAATATTAGTTTTGTGAAAAAAAATTTGAAACAATAGTTGTAAAAAATTCAAATAATTATATAAAAAAAGTATACTTACAACACAAAAGCCGTTGTTGGTTGGAGCTCGTGACACGTGTTGAGTACTTTTAAGGTTATGTAAATCACTTGTTTAACTAAAACTTGATTAAGGGGGTCCGGGACACAAAAATCGTCAAATTTTCGAATTTTTTAAAATTATTTTAAGAAATTCTATGTGTTTTTCTGCTTAAAATGACGTCTAAATCCTATTTCTATCTTAATTAGAATTAGAGATGTAATAATTTTTGTGGTGCGTTGTTTTGAAAATCTAACACTCTTGACAGTTGTTGTCATGGCAACAACATCTGTCTTTAAAACTTTAAATGCGTTTTTCTCCATGATACATTTTTCAAGATTTCCTGTATTCAAATTGCTATAAGTCGAAAACCGATTAAGTTTACGGGTTGAAATTTGGAATATATCTTTTTCAAACATTATACTTTAATTTTGATTCAGCAAATTTGAAACAAATATTTACTTTTAAAAATGTAACTTTTAAAAAAACAAGTACCTTAAAATTTTCAAAAATTTTCATTCAAATATTTTTTATTTTTTATTAAATTAATATTTTTTAAATTGCTGAATCAAAATTAAATTTTATAAATTTGTGAATAATTTACTGCAAGAATTTTGAAAATCGACCAAGAATATTTTGAGCCTTAGCAATTTAAAATGACCCCTCTTTTTTTCAAAAAATTTTAATTTAAAATTTTTAAAAAACTTTTGGAAACATTTTGTGTTCTGATTTTGCTTATTAGTTGGATGGGTAATCAGTACAAAAAAATTCAAAATTCTAAATTAATTAATAAAAAAGTTTTTCTGATGTGTCCCGGACCCCCTTAACTGAACTAATCGTGCTAACTAATCGTGAACTAATTGGTAACACTAAGCATATATCAGGATTAAACTTTAATAATAAAAATAAATGTTTATTTTCTTTAAAAAAATTTTAGATTTTTAATCGAAGTACAGTATATATATATATAATTTCAAGAACACAAGAATTTCCAAAAAAATGTAACAAAAGTCTTAAAAAATAATAAAAAATGAAGAAATGTTGGTGGATCAGGGCGTCATCAGGGAGGAGCCTGACCCAAACAACATAAAATGGTGTTTTCTACATATGAGCAGCATTAGGCTGAAAAAATTGCTCATACACTCCCCCAAACACCACCAAAAAGCAAGTAAAACAAAAACAAAACAAAATACCAAAACAGAGCAGGAACAAAACGAAATAAAACCCGAAGCCGCAGCCGGGATCTGCCGGAGTTTCGGTTTCTGGTTATTGCAACCCGGCTGTTTGGTTATTTTTTGTTATTTTGTGTGGGTTATGTTATTTTGTATATTTTATGTTATATATATATATATATATATATATATGAAATCCAAATATCACTCACTCACTGACTGATCACTGTATCTCAAGAACAACAAGGTCCAGGAAGCTGAAATTTTGCATGCAGATTCTTCTTATACTGTAGAGATGAACTAATAAAGATTTTCCGGAAGCGTGTCGAAATAGCTTCCGCCTCCATGGACAGTGTAAGGGTCCGGTAGCTCGGTTGGATGAGTAAGGGACTAGCTATTGGAGGGTTGCGAATTCGAATTTAATCAAAGTCCGTCGTGAAAAGAGGGGACTGATTTACGTTCAATTTATCGGGGCATCAAAAGTCCTCACGTTGGAGTGGTGTGGACGTTCGGAGAGCGGGGTACCAGCTCAGCTGTTGACCTCGTCATCTTCGAAACAACTAAATGTTGTCCTCGGATCTTTCTTTGCGGGATCGATCCTGGACCGTTGTCATTAGCCTGTCGGTTTATACCAGTGCGACGTTAATTCAATAACCCACCTACCTTTTGATAAAAACCTTTCTAGTGCATCCTTTCCCCCCGAATTCTACTGGAACAATGAAGTGCAGATAAAACTGTTGTCGGTACATATAAAAGGTCACTAGAGTACAAAACTGGTGAAATTTATGTTGCGGAATGCATCGTAATTGAGTACAACTACAAGTTCATTGGATCAATTTATTTTTCAGGACAAGGAGGGGATGCATTACGTATGGGTCCCCGTGGCGCTGTCCTGCGTTTTTGCTTTCCTGTGCTGCCACTGCTTTCTCTCCGTTTATGAGGTAGGCCAAAGATTTTTTGAATCCACAATCTCAGCTTTTCCTTTCCTCCTGGTGGTTGTCTCGACGATGTAGCTCCTCATTAGGAAAACTGACCAGATCTTGAAGATTGAGAAATCTCATCATTAGAAGAAACGGTACATCTTGAGTCTATGTTTATAGCGATGGCAACGACCTTGGCGCTTTTTTTTTGGCGTACTTCTAAAGTCTCTAAGGAAAGAATTTTTTCAAATGAACCAATGAAATCAAACGACAGGTTAACGGGTTTTGAAATAACTTTCTAGAATATTCAAAATGAAAATTTAAATTTTCCGCTTGCCGAGGTTGCCATAAAAACCGCACTAACCGTAATACAGATGTTTCAATGGGGTGCCTTCACCTGCCATAAATCGCTACTAGAAATGCGCCTAAACAAAGCGCCAAGACCGTTGCAACCGCTATAAACGTAGACTGAAGCTGTACCATTAGAAGAAAAAGCGACCAGATCTTGATCTCGTTAACATCAAAATGCAATATCTTCATCATTCAGAATTCAATCGGTATTCTTGATGACCTGTTATCTCGTGGTTAGCGAAATTGGTCACATCTTGATAGACGAGTTAACTCGTCGAAACCACTTGGAGGATTAACACAGGTAGCCTACAAAGCTCCCTGTCTTTATTATGGTTCACTGGTTTGGTAGACCTCTTCTGGAAAGGAGTCAGCTCTGGTTTAACTGTTTTAAATATTAAGAGTATTACATGTATTTCAAGCGAGATTCATGTTAACAATACATTGTATCACTGGCTCTCACGAAGAAAAGCATCTTCGCTTTTTATGTGATTTTGATGAAGGCTTTACAAATTCCTCGCAAAGGATCCTACACAGTCTCTGGTCATCCGTTGTTCTCCGGTTTCGACTTCTTTTACCTGTTGGTGGCTTGTCCTGATATGGACATTATATATAAGCTATGAAAAATCCAAAATCCAATCTAACTTATAATTTTCTCAAATAGTAATTCATGAAATTTTAACAAGGTAGTGTACCTTTTAAGCGATTGGAGCTAACGGACATTATAATTTACGAAATATTTTAAAATTAAAATTTGTTTATTAATACAATCGTATTTAAAAAAATATAAAGCATCATTCAAGATCAAGACATATCGTCTCGTATATCGTCGACATCATCTCAACCAGCTCTCTTAATGCAAGACGTATGTAAAGTCAACAGTTTGCATACAGATTTACATAATCACAAGTACCATACGGTACTTTAAAGTAGTTTTCTGTCAGAGATGGGGAGATCGATTCCAACAGGTAGAGCTGAAAATGGAATGGATAAAAAAATTTCATTCCCTAAAAATTGTTTTACAATGGAGCTGCTAAGGTACTCCTTATTCAAACGGATGATCATCAGAGCTTGTGACATTTTCTCAAAATAGAAACTGACAGGAGAGCGGAGCCGTCCGACAAATTCTATGAAATATCTCCAACCTTTACAGGTTTTATAATTACCCTTCATTGAAAACGCGATGTTGTTTATCTAGAGGCCGGAACAATTATAACTCGCTCTCACGTACTGTTTGCTGATCTCTACACATTCCACAAACTGCCAAGAGCATTTTACTCGACTAAAAAAATTGTGTCGCCAACTTCTGTCTGCAAAGATCTCAAATTGAATTGTAGATGCTTTTGGGCAACCTGTCTTATTTTAATCTTTTTGGAATTTTAAATGATATTCGTTTTTTATAAATTAATTTGAATAGATTTACATTTTAACAGCTATTTGCCATTTACAGTGATAATCTCATTATAGTGTCATATGACACTTATAACTCATTCTATACTATCATACTAATTTAATAAATACGTTCTCCATCAATGTACAATTTTGTAAATGTAATAGGTTTTTCTCGTTTGCCTTAGTTTTTCTATATCCTTCCTAAAAGTTGAAATTTTTTTAAATTGAAGTACTACAATCAGATGTATAAAAATAAAATGTCTCCCTTATTTAATTTATATATAATTATAAAAATTAAATAGTGCAGCAGCAGTAGCCGTTATACCCATAAGAATAAATTAAAATTGAACCTTATTATTATCACTAAGTTCCATCATTGTTCCCATATTCATGTACCCTTTCCCCCTCCTCTTTGTAAGTAAAAAACACGTTTCATTCGTGTGTATTGCAGATGGCCATTGATACGCTGCTGCTGTGTTTCTGTGAGGATTGTCAGATGAACGACGGCGTCACGAAGCCCTACTTCATGAACAGAAGTCTCATGGTAAGACCAATTTGCTCTCTATTCCTTAAAACAATCTACCAAATCGAGGAGTCGTAGAATCAGACTGAATGGCGATAGATACATCCTAGCCCTAACATCCTAGGCTAAACATCCTAGCCCTAGATATAACAAGGATGAAACTCAAGATGTAACACTTTCGCTGTTAATCTCACGCTAACGCGTGATGTGGCGTCAAAGCTAAAGAGCAAATCACACGCCAGCGCGTGGAGTGATCTTTCAGTAGTCAGTCACTCGTTCGCGCGGGAAGCGCTGCGCCTCAACATTTATTCTGCGCTTCAATAAGCATTATATGTTAGGTGTTGGAGTGGAGTAAAGGTTAGAAGCTAGTTGTAAAGGTATGTGGTTTCGAATTTATAGCTATATTAGTTATTACAAAAATCTTGTAAAATGAGTTGTAGAGACGATAGTTCTACAGGTTCTTCACGCATCCCCCACTCCCCAAAAAAATATAATAGGCCTCTAACAGATGATGAAATTCTAAATTTGTTGGCTGAGCTTTCGCCAATCTATTCTGGCATTGGCGTGGCTTGTATTGGCTTCTGGGAAAAACCCAATTCTACGGCGGGGCAAAAACTATCAAAGCATATCAGCTTTGGGAGCGAATGTGTTAAAACGGTCTTACTTGGAGGAAACGTAGGGCCAGACTTGATCGATGGTTATTGTAACGATGAATGATAGAAATTATGACATGCAAAGTGAAATAAATAATATTATTTAAAAAATGAAATTGCACTTAAAATTATACCACGCAAAGTAATGCTTTATTTCTTTTCGTATCTACTAGGTTCTGGTAGAGAACAGTAGGAAAAGTGCCATCATTCCCAACCAAGCTAAACGCAAAGTCGTCGACTGATGAGTAAAAGACGTTTGAATCCAGATGTTGGTTGGAGCTTGGTTTCAGTATTTGTATACTATTTCTTCCCTGTGTATATTCCCTGGTGATTTGAAGTCTCTTCGCAGATGGAAAAGACGCATATAATTCTATAAAAGAAGTGTTTCTGCCCTCCAGAGATTTGAACGAAGACTTCGTGAATGACAAGTTCGCCAATGGACGACTACCACCTTAGTTAAGGCCTGTCTCGGATGATACAGCTGCGAGTACACCTACTATATGGAAGCAATGTAGGAACATGCCTATTCAGGATCTCAGCTTAAGTTGTTTCGACTAAACATCTCGTCTATTTTGGTAATGACGAGATACCTCGTCATCGGGATACTGCCGATTTTAGTACAGCTGCAGTCTACGTTTATAGCGGTGGCAACGGCCTTAGCGATATTCTTGGCGCACTACTAGTAGCGAGTTATGGTAGCTTAAGGCAACCCCATCTGTATAAAGATTATTGGGGTTTACATAGCAACCTCCGGCAAACGGAAAGTTTAAATTTTCATTTTGATTATTCTACATAGTTCTTTCAAAATCCGTTAAAGTCGTTTGATTTCATTGGTTCGTTTGAAATTTTTCTTTATTTTCCTTTTTATTTATTTCCTTGGTTATTTTAATTTGAAAACCTCCTTTGATTGCATTGGTCCCTTAAAATTTTTTATCTTTCATTTCATTGGTTCATTTAATGGTTTTTCGCCAGTGTGGAATTTTCTTTTATAATAATTTTTTTCACTGTACAGTTCTGACGTATCAGGTTGTATTATTTCTTGCATTCTGTTAAAACTTTCCTTTGTAAAAAATTTTCAGTTTAAGCTTATTATTTTTTGGGGATGTTTTAAAAAAATTTATTTGTCGAAACGTTCATAAATGTGTTTTGGAGCTTTCATTTTCCGTTGTAAAAATAACTTTGTTTTGTAGTACAAATTTCAATTTAAGCTTATTACTTTTTTGAACGTTTTTGCAAAATATATTTTCGATACGTTCTCAAATGTGTTCTAACGTTTTTATTTTCCGTTGTAAAAAGAAAAATATTTGTGAAAGAAAATATTTTTTAAATAATTCTTTCCTTGGCGACTTTAGAAGTGCGCCAAAAAATCGCCAAGGCCGTTGCTACCGTTATAAACGTAGACTGCAACTGTACCTCGATTTTTTTTTATTCGATCGAAATCTGGTCAGTTTTTTTGTTTATTTTGATCTCGTCCATCCAGACGAGGTCAATACACAATGCAACCGACGAGATATATCGTCGAGATAGACACCATGAAGGTGAATCGATATGGCAGGAAAACTATGTAATACACTGGTGCTGCTGCTAGTGAGAAGAGAGAGTTCTGTTCGGTCTCATCCATTGTTGAGAAGTTTAGTGTCAATCGGACTTATTGCGATTTAGAGAAGTTTGATATTCTATGTGCTTATTGAGAATCCAATTATTTTTCATGCATTAGTTATTTGTGTGTTACACCACGTACAATTTTTGTAATCAAATTGCTTACCGTCAACACGAAACAATTGTACATTTCCCATTTCAAAGTATGCGTGATGATCCCCTTGATGAATTGATCCCGGACCGTTGTCAATACTTATCTACCCTCTAATGAAGATTTACAACAAAGGAATTAGAGTTACTATGAAATTCATTTTTAATCTATGTATTACAGTCACCACATCGTACATCTTAAGGTATATTTTTTTCTGTAGTCTGACTGACTTCTATAAGAAGATGCTGGTTTGCTATACGCACCTATTTCTAGTAATTCAATTGAATTCATTCATCATTCTCTCACAGATTGGCCGTCCATTTTCGAAAGAGTATTTTGACATTTCTGAAAGTTTAGAAAGATTGAGGCTCAAACAAATGCAGATATCACTTTTTGAATTGTTTTATTGGTGTATCCATCCATTTGAATTGTTTTATAGGTGTTTGTCTCACGCCCGCTTCGGCCATCGATCGACGAGCAGTTCAATACAATTCTTAAGAAAAAAACGTAGGGCTTAAAAACACTATCTACAGCATAATGTTTCATTATAATCATGAATTTCTGAGTTAGTCTGCAGTCATTTCGTCCAGTTCTGAAAGGGGACAGCTACTCCAAAATCACGTGTCTTTGTATGTATGTCCGGGTAAGAAGTCGAAAGCAAGCCTACAGGTCATGGCAAGGAAAACGAGCTTTTTTTCCTCAATAAGTCAGTGCTCTCCTGTAAACATCTCCCCTTAGCAGATTGAAGAAAATTAGTCCTTATAGACGAGCATATAAGCCCCTTGATGTTACGTTGAGGTAAAGTAGATCTAAGTTGGAGCAAATTTGTATTAGCTTTAGCCAATAAGTCCGCTTTGTATCGATAAACTAACATTCGGAAAATATCGATAAAATATTTTTCCCATTTAAGTAGTAAATTTGGTCAAAAAAATAATAGCTAAAATGGAACTTAAAATTTTTTTTTTATAAAAAGCTTTAAGTCTTTTTTTAAAACTACTTTTGGATTGTGAATAATATTATTCAATTCAGTGTATTTAAAATGGACTAGAAAGCCATATCCAACTACAGAATGAGTTCTACTATTCAAGTCATACTATTAACTTTATGTATCTTGATTTCAATGAGTAATTGGATAGAGAGGGAAGGTGCGTTAATCCTTCAAGTGTATACATCTCGTCCATGATCTGGTCAATCTTGCAAAGGGGGAGATATCGGATTGAGGAAAAATTGCCGTGTTATTTCAAGGGGAATGAAAATCTAAATAGGAAAAACTGTCCCTTGCCCAGAACGAGTGACAGTATGGAACTAGAGGTTGGACGCTACCGGGCAGTTTTCGATGCAAAGACCCCTCCCTCAAGAGGGCTAATACAGTTTCTGTTTGAAATATTTGATTTTCTGTTGCATATGTACATTGATTATAATTATGGTTCAGCTGCATTCTCTTCCTCGTTAAGTAGCAAAGCTCTTGGCGCTCTTCTTATGTCGCCAAGGAAGGAAGATTTTCAGAAGAAAGTGTCGAGAAACGGTACAACCTTCGAATTCTTACAGTTTACATGAAACGGAAAATAATTCGACAAAGAAAGCTAAAAGACCCTTGTTAATCAAAGGGCAATTTAACAGACAGTAAAAGAACCTTCTATTGCCAAGGTTGCCATAAAAACCAGAATAACTGTAATAAAGATGGCTTGCCTTCACCTATCATAACTCGCTACTAAAAGGGCGCCAAGAGCGTTGCTACCAAACGGGCCAGAGAATGCAGCTGTACCACAACTACATATTTATGTAAATTAATTTTAGAGTACCTGTGTCGTAATGAAGCCAGAATATAAGAAAATTTAAATCTATTAAAGCTAAATACACTCTCAAAACTTCCACACCACTCCAAAAAGCTGAATCTGTAAAACCTGAAGCAAAAACGACGATTTACAAGCGAAAATCTGAGATGTCAGCTTTGTTGCTAGCGTGCTGATTTCCACCGCAAGAAGCCAATCAGGTAATGAAGCCCATCCGATCATTTCAGCTTCTGGTGATTTATTTCTACGGTTCGGTTACAGCTCATTCATTATTGACCTTGCATTATAAAACCTCAGACAACCCCATCGAGGGTTCACGTGTTAGTGTGAATTTGCTAATCTACGTTCATATTTGAAGCTTAAAAGATAACAATGATAAAGTATAAATCAGAGAGAAATTATTGTATTTTTAACTGTATTGAATCCTGTATTTTATCCAGAAAGAGTATTTGTATTTTTATCATTATATATCAATTTTGTAAGTCTCCGTTTTGGTACGTCTTAATACCTATTTTATGAATTGCACGTGTGCTTTTGATAAATAATAAAAACAAAAAATCTTTTTTTTCTAATCTGTTGCATTGTTTTTACCGTTTTAAATTATAAATACATAAGCTTCAATCGTAAAATATAAAAAACAGCATTATTAATTAATATAGAAATATTTCTAAAAATTTGTTTTATTGTAAAAACCTACAAAAAGTATTAAGGCAAAAGTATAGAAAGATTTAAGTACAAAAGTATAGAAAAATTACACAAAATAAATGGTTTTAAAAACATTTCTCACAAAATATAGAAAAATGGGAGTTTGAAAAGTGAACCAAACATTCATAAGTGGGAAAACACTCCATTTTAGATTAGGAGAATGCAAATTGTCTCCTTTTTCATAAAACAACAGATTCTTGTTGGTTCAAGAATTTGGAAGTAAAACGTGGTTTAATTGAAAACTTTGCAGCTAGCGTTTGGTACGCTGATAAATTTAGACATATACTCCAGGATTATTTCTGATGAGAGATGTGTCAAGGACTTGATTGTTCCACATTAACAGCTTGAATCACAATATGTCCTAAGAAAGATAAATCATTCTTCAAAAATAAGTTTTTATAAATGCATTACGTTTCTACAGAATACTAAGAATTATGATTATTTTTGAGAAGCCTAACAAGTATTGTAGTCATAGAGTTCGTCTATCATCTAGTAGGTATAGGGTTTGAAACCCGGTTTGTAAACACATGGACGTTGATAATTGTCCCTTTTAGGAGGATCGGTGGCTTGGCCAATAGGTGTTCACACATCGCAGTCACTTCGCTTCTTGCAGTTCTGGAGACCAAGTAGACAATGTGACCACATTTAGAACAAAAATTATTACCTTGAAAATATCAGTTGAATTCCATTTTAAGGTTTCGAATGATGTGCATCGTAGAATACTTTCTAAAAATGAACTACCCAGAACTATCCGGAGATGCGTATCTACAGTTGATAGTTTTACAATCCAATTTGCAATTCCTTCTGATGTTTTGTTTCCGTCTCAATTTACTGTCAGGTACTTAAAAGACTTGATGTGCTAAAAGGATTGTTTGGTTGTTTTTAGCACTGAAATTTCAGATGACATCCTAAAATTTTACTGCTGATCTCGTCATCTGATCGTGGTCAAAATGACGAGGCTCTGTCTTTGGATGTTTCCCTTTGGGATGGATCCCAGACCACTAGCCCGTTGCTCCAGTGCGACGTTATTTAAATACTTTATTACCTACCTCGACAAGGAATAACGAACTATGCTTATTAAAGTCGATTCTGACCCATCTGTATATAGAGAGAGAACCAAGGATATTGAGGAGGGGAAATTACTCACCTGGAATGGAACACATTGACACAATCATGGAATCACTGAACACGCACGCGCCAAGAGCACTCCTGTGCTTGTTGAGACCCTGTACTCTGCTCCAGGTCTTTTGGGTGTCATCGAATCTTTCCACTGACGAAAACGTCGTCCCTCCTTGGATAAAAACTCAATGAGTCCCTCAATTATAAAATAGGACCAAATGCAACGCTAGGAAAAAAACCTTAAATGTTTTACCATTGTATCCTCCGATGACGTACAGCTCATCTTGTAACACGGCAGTAGCAAAGTTGCTTCTAATATCAAGCATAGGGGTGCATTGGATCCAAGTGTTTCGTTCTTCGTCGTACTGCTCCACTAGATTCGAATTGAAAAAGTAAGTTATTGACAAACAGAGAATACGATAGTTAAATGTGTGGGATATTCTCTACATCAATCCTCAAGTTGAAATATTGGCACTTTGCTGTTTCACGCGTCGAAGAATTAGCATGAATTATTGAATTATTAAATAAGGGGGGGGGAAAGCGCGGTAGCCCGATCGGAAGAGTGACGGATTGGATACGGGAGGGGTGTGAGTTCGAATCCAATCAAAGACCGTCGCGTACAAAAGAAGTTGGCACATGTTAAATTTGTCGTGTCCTCGAATGTCCTCTCGTTGGATTGGTACGGAAGTTTGTAGAGTGGGATGCCAGTTCAGGTGTGACTTCGTCATCTGACTGTGGTTCCAAATTACGTGGTTTTGTCCTCGGAATTTTCCCTTCGAGGGTTTCCACTCGCAAACGAAATTAGTTTAAGGGTCACGTCATTAGCAGCATTGGTCACATGATCCTAGCACATAAAATTTTTTATCAGTTCTTACACTACTTTTACATATTTCTCTACGGGAATTAGTATGTCGATTGGAAACATCACTTTCATATGACGGAAGGAAGTTATGATGGACAGTGTGAATAAATGAGACTCCCGTTGAGCCACATTTACCCATTGAAGTCGGAAATGTTTGAAGTGAATCGTTTTGGTAATGATAATGGCAATTAATTGACGTCACATCCGAGCAACACAACGGGCTAAATCATTCACCGAGGACATCAACATGTAATTTGAAACCACGGTCAGACAACGAAGTCGACACCTGAGCTGACACCCCACTCCCCACACCACGCCAGCGTGAGTACATTTGAGGTAAAGACAGATTTAAGATGCACCAACCTCCACGCATGTAAACGTCTTTGTATGGATCCAGTTTCGAACTCGAATCCTCCAAGAGCTAGACCGTTACTCTTCTAACCGCAGCCCCTGTAAATCATTTTGATTTATCTGTTTTGCACACGACCCACTTTGGTTCTAACGTGGTCATAAGCCGACCCACCGGCATCGTGGTTAAGGTGTTAGTCTCTAAATCGGAAAGTTTGTAAGCGTATGGTGTACAGGCTGCTGGTGCACCTTAAATCTGGCGTGGCCGAAAGTCCTCATACTGGGTGGGTGTGGCAGTTTGGAGCGTGGGGTGCCAGCTCAGGTGTTGCCTCGTCATTTGACTGTGATTCAAAATGACGTGGGGTTATCCTTGGATCTTTCCCAGGGGATTGATCCCGGACCGTTGTCAATAGTCCGTTGTGTTGCTCTAGTACGACGTTAGTTAAAATACCTACATCTTCGTGGCCAGACATTTCTTTTCTCCTACCGCTCTCATTCTGTGGCCCATTCCCTAGTTTGCTTCTTTCCTGACAGAATCTGACAATATGCTTATCCTTACCACAAATATAACATTCTTAGTGAGCTTGTATTTTAAGTTCATATGTTGCTTCGTCATCTGACCGTGGTTTAAAATGACGTGGCGATACACCGAATGGCTTAGGCTGGAACGGTGGTAACTATTTGAATAACGTGGCCATAAAAGTTCATCCCATAAAATAGAGGCATTCAGAGTCGGGCGCTACCTAGCTCATTGCACAACCGATCTTTACCTACTCCTGGTGTAAAACAAAATAGGAGTTGCGAACTCGCCACCCCGACACGAGGTGTTGACGATACAATGAGAGCCGTTTCTCGGAACAGCTTCGATGTTTGGAGGGGGAAAAGTTTGCAACTCCGGTGTCAACGCGGCTTTACGATTCGAATCACCTGTCTTGAGTCTCGCGTGGCCGTTGCATCCTCCAATGGCGAGAAGCGTCCCCCTGTGAGAGATGAGAGAATGACCGCTTCTGGGCCCGAGCATGCTTGGGATGAGTGTCCACTGGTCACTCTGAGGATCATACACTTCGGACGATGATAGAACTTGGACGCCGTTGAAGCCACCGCTGACATAAATTTTGCCTTTCAGGAATAGAACAAAACACAGTCAAACCTTTTTAAGGCGAACTAGCCGGGCTGCGCCGGCTAGCGCTCGGCGGTGTGTAATAGTGCTTTTTTTAAACTTTTTTACGCACCGTAATCAAGCATGTTTTGATTTGTATATTTTATTTATTTTTATGAACAATTCTTCAAATCATTGCGAGCGTATTCAATCAAATATTTAAGGAAAGTTGGTCGAAATATACATATACCGCTACAAAATTATACATGTCTAGTGATATTTTGCAGGAAATAGACATATCATTAAAATCTAACTCCTAAATAATATTTCTACAATAGGTAATATACCAGAACACATAATAAAATTAACACATACAAAAATAAAATTCCAATCCTTGAAAAAATGCAAAATTCCGAAGAAAAAAATACGTACGTATCTATTCAAACGTGTTGAATTTCGATTTCCTGAATATATTGTGAAATAGAATAATGCGACAAAAGACTTTTCAACGATATTGACAAAGACAATAATGATTTATTAACAAAAAAAATACATATTTATAATACTTGGGAATCCTGAAATATGTCCACAACATCTCGCAGTCAACTCAAATACCCAAACACGGAATTCTAAATCAAATTAAAAAAGCAAACATTAATTCTGAAGTGGCCAGATACCGGGTAGCAAAATTACGTTTAAATTACTTTTACATCAAAGGAAGAAATAAGAAGTCAGTTCAAACATAAATTTTTACAATTTAATTCCTTACTTTGCATAGAAATTGACCTCGGCTGTTTAAAAACAGCAAGAATTCAAAATATCTGGTTTTTTTTATTTACGTTGATTGTTGCCATTCGACGATACACAAATAACGTCGATTTCGGGTCCACGTACGTTAGTGTTTTATATATATAGATTCGATGGACACGAATTACTGATAATCCGAAGTAAATTCCACTCTCCGTTAAAATGTTAACTCATTCGTTTAGGAATTCGTGGTGCACTAATTTTCGAAACTCGAGGGCAAATCAATTCTTTTCAATCGTATGGTCAGAAACATTAGGCCCGGTGCACACATCCGGTTATTCAACGTGCGGCTCCGCTGCGGCACCGAATCCCAACTATGCACACATAACCGTGAAATGACGCAAGTACTCATTTCGCGCCATTTGCGATGGATATTCTATCGAAGAAAATGTGTTTATTTCGCCTATTTGGTGTAAAAAAGTATATTTTGAAACAAAATAGACCTTACTGGATACAACCCTTTATTATTATTATTTATAGTGCATTTATTTACGAAAACAAGGTACTTCAGACCGGAGAAGCGTGTGCGGCGAGCTGCGACGCCGTGGGGAATTGCGGTACAAATTGCACGCAAGTTGGACGTGCGTCGCCGCAGAGGCGCCGGAGACATGTGTGCACTACTCCATTGGATCTAATGTATCTCTGACCGCACTTGCGTTGCGGCAGCGGCGCCACACGTTGAAAAACCAACCGGATGTGTGCATGTGACAGGGCATAAGTGACTACGAAATTACGTAGGAGATTTATTTTTGTAAGGAGTTGAAGAAGAAAGAAGCAATGACAATTTCGATGAGACAAAGGAAGAAAATAAAGATGCTATAGTTGAATGAGGCTACAATTGAACGAAAACGATTTGCAGCGAAAATTCTGTTCAATTAAATAGCATTGACCGCTTCAAAGAATTTCTTACAGAATGCTACAAAAAACGTTTCCGAAAAAATCGATAACACTGTAACATCGATATAGACATCGTAACAACTGTCTTGGTGATGACCTAATAACTTACCCTATTGGTTGTTGTCTAGATATCAGCAAAACTGAACAGATATTACCTGACGAGATATTTCGCCATTAGAAAAAAAACTGACCCCATTTTGATCTCGTTATCCTAAAAAAAAATCGGCAATATCCTGATGACGATATATCGCGTTGATCATATCTTGACGAACGAGATGTCTCGTCGAAACCACTTGGAGGGTTATGTGTTGTTATAGTTAACCTTTTGACTACGGCTAAAGATATAACAAGCGTGATTCTTTTTTTGGCGTGTTTTTTATAATTTTCAAGGTACAACTGATGCATTGTCCGTAGTCTAAATTCTTTCTTGGTGCGATCATGGTACAACTGCTGTACTGGCCGTAGTCTAAAGGTTAATTGTCCCTTTGGGGAAACCTAGACAAAGTCCAATAGACTAGGTTTTTCAAGTCATACAGAGACCCCAACTTTTTTCAACCAGGAGTTCCCCCACAGAGACACAGATACAATCCGAAATATGGGAAGGACTTGCTGAGGTACTGAAGCAAGTTGGAAAGTTCTTAATCCATCTAACACATTCATATATCTTACGTGCACAGTTCATTAGTGCAGTTTGTTTATTTGGGGGCAAATAAATAACTTAATAATTAGGTTTTTTTAACCCTTAAAGAGGGTTTTGACGAGATATTGAGCCCATCAAGGTATCATCAATTTTGCCTATGGCAACGGCTTCAAGATATTGTCCTTTTACGATGGCTCAACTGAACCCTCATGGGATACCGACCCTACTAAGGGTTTACGAAGGAAAAAAATTCCACAATTTGTAAGATGGCTAGATGGAGAATGAGTAATAACTTTTTTGTGATGAAAAGCTGAAATTTTGAGTTATTATATTCACAAGCAGCACCTGCTTGCACCTACTCTAAATAAATATTTCTCAGACGGTTTTTGAGGCAAGAGACTGAATTGAAGTGTCGTTATTTAAGGTGAAAAGAGGTTTGGCCCAAGGAATATTTTGATAAAAGAAACGATTGTCTAGAAGCGATTGTTTCAGCTCAAACTCTCTGGCGTCCACAAATTGAACGATTGCCTATTAGCATTTAGTTGGAAATATAGCCCTACAAGCTTAGGGTGACCTTACGAGAAGAAAGGCATAGGCCTACTTCACCCTGTCCTCCCAGTGACACCCCTCATAGTGTTCTTATGAACCCACCTGGTGGTTGTCTCGACGAGGTAACTCGTCATTAGCAAAACTGATCAGGATGAACGAGATATCTCGTCATTAGAGGAAGAATTGATCAGATATTGTTCTTGATATAAAAAAAAATCAGCATTATCTTGATGACGAAAAATTTCGCCATCAACAAAACTGGTCAGATCTTGATGGACGAGATCATTCACCGAAACCACTTGAAGGATTTACATGCTTAGCGCCGAGGTAACTGATTTTAGCACTGTTTAAAGTCGGTATACCACGCGAACAGTCTCTGCGGTTATAGAAACGGAACTTATCCTGGTGTGCCATAGGGATGCTTGAAGAAATGTTTACCCGAATGTCACATTGGCCCACTTGATTGTACTAGAAACACATTTGTAGAAATTTTTACTTGTTAAGATCTTTACCGGTACACTACCTGTCCACCTCAGATATTCGCAAAAAGAAAAGAAAATTACGTAATCCTACAGAGTCACACCCAATCAAAATGAACGAGCCCTGTTTCTATAGGGACCGACTTATGGTTCCAAGTAGACACTTACCTTTGTGAAGAGTACCGGACGCGTCGCTCCTTCTGTCGTTCATGTTGGCGAAGTACCTCCACTGCCTGGTGTTGGGGTCAAACCTCTCGCAACACCTGAAACGCTCTTCGCCGTCGAAGCCCCCGAGAGCGTACACCATGCCGCGGCACCCCAGAGCGGTGACGTAGCACCGTGCCGACCGCATGGAAGGACGCTTGTACCAGTGCCGCTTCTGGACGTGGAAGCAGAAGGTGGTGTTGCAGCAGCTGCGCCCGTCGAAGCCTCCGATCACGTAGATGAGGATGCCCATCATTACGACGCCGTGGTAAGCCCTGGCAATGGGTGATTTTTAATTAACGTCACACTAGATCAACACAACGGGCTGTTACTGACGGTCCGCGATCGATACCCTAAGGGAAAGATCCGAGGACAACACCATGCCATTTTGAACCACGGTCAGATGACGAGGCAACACCTGAGCTGGAACCCCACTCTCTAACCCAATGTGAGGGCTTTCGGCCACGACAGATTTAAGGTGCACCAGCCGACTCTACACCATAGGCTTACAAACACCCATGCACTTACCCGGATTCAAAACAGGAACTTCCGTTCTAGAGGCTAGCATCTTAACCACCAGACCAGTGGGTCGACTGCCCTAGCTAAGAGAGCGGACGTCAGTTCAGGTGGCAGTTAATTATCTTTCGCACTGGAGCAATACTGCGGGATATTGGCGACATTCAGGGATCCATCCCGAAGGGAAATATACCAGAACAACGCATCGTTAATTTGACACACGGTCTGATGACGAGGTCAGCTGGAATCCCACTTCTACAAACTCCTACACCAATCCGACTTGAGGAAATTAGAGGCCACGACCGATTGAAAGTGCACCAGCCCATGTAGACGACGGTCTTTGTCTGGGCCGAGCATCGAACTCACCTCCTCCTGGTTGATAATTCGTTGAGATTCCAAGTATTATACGGAGGCCCTACCACCGTATGGAGAAAACACACACATCCACTGATTCATCATCTGATTGGTTAGCGTCATCACTTGACTGTGCTTGAAATTACGTGGTGTTGTATCACCTAATCACCTAGCAATTCTGAACCACGGACGGATGACGAAATCAACACCTGGGCTGGCACTCTCCAAACTCCTACACCGAGCCAACGTGAGTACATTAGAGGCCATGGCCGATTTAACGTGCACCAACCCCTTTGTAAACGACTATAGCTGGATCTAGTTTCGAACTCACCACCCTCTGATTGATAATGCGTTGATGGGCTATGGCGGCAAACTACCAGATCCTCAAGACACGTTCCATTTCTAAAGGACTCACATAGTACAGCTCTGCAGGGGTGGTGGGTTATTCGAGTCACGTTGTTTTGAGCGAGTCTGTTCATACAATCAGGTTAAATGTTAACGCACGTTACCACAATTAGCTTCATGAGTATGGTAGTTGAATTAACGTCACACTGAAGCAACATAACCGAATAGATGGATCAATCTCAACGGGAAACATCCAAGGACATCTTGTCATTTTCAAAGATAGATTTAAAGTGCACTTGATCCTATTTTACAACCTTTTTTGGATGGACTGAGTTTGGATTTCGCAACCCTCCGCTTATCCTCTCCAATCAGACACTACTGAGGTCTCACGCCATTCAAAATTGTTTAGACTTGCGAAGTCTAAACATTATAGAAACATGTTTTAGATCAGTAAACTGGGTAAGCGATCATATCCCCTCTATTACATTTCCACATAGCATATAAACTATTTATTCTTCAATCTTTTTTAAATATCTTGATATAGTAATTAGACATGCGTGTATTTTTAGTTCATGAATTAGATTGTTCCACCTTTAGCTGCTCATAATAATCTGTAAGGTATAATTCCTCAGTGTCCTGTTTGCTTAAATTATGTTTATACAAGCCCGACACGCGGAAGAAATCCTGATTGAAATTATTAAAGTTTCAAGATAAAGTATCCACAAACTCCTAGTAAAATTTCAGAAAACTAAAAAAAAAAATCAATCACATTATTAACATTTTAAAAAGCCTCCAATGAAAACACTTAAAATACACATCCATCTGACTTCGCATTATAATTTAATCTTCTATTTAAAATTATAATTTGCTCTCATGTAGCTATAATAGACCGTAGAGCAACAAACTAATCCTTCGTGTTAACCAAGTTTGACCTGACAGTGGTTCAAAAAGAAGTTGTGTCATCCTTGCATCTTTCCATTTGGGACTGATTCCCGATCGTCGCTAATAGCTCGTTCAGATGCTCCAGTGGGAAGTTCATTCAACCCCCTATCTACCTTCAAGTTATTTCGTCGTCACAATACATTAACCTTTTGACTACTATTGACTACGTCTGTTGGTATAAAAAGCGCGATTCTTATAACTTTCAAGGTAAAACTACTGAATCGGCCGGAGTCTAAATACTTTCTTGGTGCGGTTCTTATAACTTTAAAGGTACAACTGATGTACTGGCCGTTGTCTGAGCTCTTTCTTGGCGCGATTACGGAACAACTGGTGTACCGGTCGTAGTCTGAAGGTTAAGGAATTTAAAAAGCGAATACACTGTGGGTTATATAGGATTTCACAGCAACAGCTCAAATGAATACCGACAGGATAGTTTTTCCACAGAAGAACTATAAAAGTATGGTGAGAAATGGTAACTTTTTTATATAACACTAGCAGTAACGTGACCCTTAGACTGCTTTCGTCGGCTGGGTACTAAAATTGATAATCTGATTGGTCCACGAGATGAAAGAAGACGCCCATTTCATTGATTCATCATCTGATTGGTCGATTGCCTGATCATCTGATTGTACTAGACTGGCGATTTCACTACTTTTGTCGTCGTATAGAAATGTGGATTTGCACACCTATCCTGTCATAAAATGTTACATCTCCAAACAAAGATACCATATCGGCCAACCATTTTCCCCTGAGCGCTCACGTGACTACTAGTCGATAGGTTAGTCACACCCTTTGAAGCTTCTCTGAATAGCAATGCACAGTCTACTTATTATTGACATCTATTATTTGCATCACGCCACGATATCAGTTCCTTACATCTCTATAATGATCATGCGGTTGAGTTGTAGGTCAGTTACCTGCGGACAAAAGTGTTCTGCGAGAGGTAGAACCATTTCTGTGTGGTGGGATTGAAGGCCTCGATGGTGACGGTGGGTGAAATGCCACTCCACCCCAGTACAGCGAACATGAGACTGGTGGGCGTCTGGACGAACTTCTTGTCCTGGTCCCGAGGCACTTGGTCCTTCACGTCGTGGTGCTCCTGCTTCTTGGCAATGGGAGACCTGCAAATGACAGATAGAACAGTGCATCCATGGTGACTGTGATTTCCGTAGCATCAATTTAACCCTCCTGGTGGTTTAACTTCGCGCCGGAAACTGCCCAGTAGCGTCCAGCCTCTGAAACAAAAGCTTGTTCCAAACTATCATTAAATCTAGTCAAGGGATAAGTTGCTCCTACATGGATCTTCTTGGAATAATAGGGCAGTTTTGTCTCGACGAGATAGCTCGTCATTTCGAAAAGACGATCAGAATTTGGGCGAGATATGACATCAAGAGCACTTGGAGGGTTGGTTTGTTAAGTCGAAATATCGTCAGACCCGTTGTCCAACTAATATGTAGGGTTTAAGTTCCATATATTTCATTCACGTACATATTGTGGAATTCCTATAACGAATATAAACAATATACACTCTATAATATACAATATACACATTCACCCAGAAAGAGTTGTCCGATTGCGATAAAAATGGATGGATGTGAAGAATATACATAGAAGAATTAAAATTTAAAAACAATTGAATGATTCATTTCAGAGTTTGACCGTTACAAAGGAAGTCAAAAGGCGTTGGTCCACCTCTGGCCTGGATGCTTCACCCGGCGTGGTATGGACCGAAAAAGTTCCCGGATGGTGTCCTGCGGAATTTCTTGCCGTCTCAAACTGTCTGGCTAAATGGTCAACGTTCCGGGATGGTTGCCTTCCCATAACGTCCTAAATGTTCTCTATGGCAGAGAGATCACGAGACCAAGCTGACCAAGGAAGTGTTGGGAAAGTTCGAAGACAATTCATAGCAACACGTGCGGTGTGCAGCATTATCTAGTTGAAAAGTAAGTCTGAGGTGTCGCAAAAGGAACGGTAACACAACCGGTCTTAGAATGTCGTCTACTGTGCTGTAAGTGTGACTACCAAAGGGCTATCAAAGGAGATGGCACCCCAGACCCTAACGCCCTGTTGTGGGCATGTGGTCTACGATAGTAAGGGCAGGATCCCCACGCTGCCCTGGACATCTCCGACATGTCTGCTGTTGCTGTCAGGACACAGTTGGAAACGGGACTCGTCACTGAAGACTAGACGTCCCCAGACAGTGGATCGAGCCTGTCACCTCTGTAGTTTTGCACCTTCTTGGTGCGTCGATTAGTTGTTATAGAGTATATCTGTAATCAGATGTCAAAATGTTATGAATCCCTTTTTTAATTTTAAGATTCAAGATTCAACATGTGGTTCTGGGTTTTTTGATTTATTACAATTTTCCCACATTTGTTTTCTTATAAACTGAAAGAAAAAGACTTACGACATTTTGTCACCTTCTAAACATTAACAGACCAGACTCAAGGATGGGACTTATACAATTTTTTGGGAAAAGTTACTTATAACATTTTGCCATCTGAGCACAGTTACAATTGACCATTACGAAAATTATTCGCCAATTTCGTCGCATAGTTAAAATATGTTTTATTTGATATGAGACAGTTAGCTTAAGATTGTAAGAAACACCATGAAATTCTTTGTCTAATGAATACCCTCTCTCTCTCTCTCTCTCAACTGAAGCTCCTCAGCAGTTTGAGTACAGAAAGCAATGAGAATGTTCAGCGTCGCTTTAAAGGGAATTGACGTGCAAACTTAAAATCTGTAGTAACATGATTGAGCTGTTCTTTTGCCACGCATCCGTTACAAATTAATTGTAAGTAGATTGGTTCTATGAATCGATTCGTTTTGTATTAATTGTAAGTAGATTGAAATAGAATATGAAATAATCTAACGATAAATGACACTTAGTCATCGTTAGACGTACGATTTTGACTTCCGATAACTCTGCGGGGCATTTGGTAGGTATTTTTAATTAACGTCACGCTGGAGCAACACAACGAGCTATTGACGACGGTCCGGTATCAATCCCAATGGAAAAGATCCGAAGACAACACCACGTCATTTTGAATCACGAGCTGTTCGGGGTAGTCGTGGATCAGCGGGTATGCCCACTGGCTCTAGCAATTTTCGAGGTCTAGGTGGTGCAGGTTCGATTTCTGTCAGCTGTAGTCTTCTTTGGATTTATATCTCTCTTCTGTGTTAGTAAAATTTTCATTGCGTGTCTGTCTATTGTACTTGATGTTGTATGTCTTGTGTCTAGCGCAGGGCCCATGCGACATAAAAAAACCCAACAAATCAAACCAACGTACATCTCTAACTCCGTAGCCCGCTGTGTTGCTCTAGCACAACGTTAATTGAAAATTACCATTACCGCGTAACTCCGTATGAAGTCGCATGTCTCTGTCTTGAGTACTGCCACCGCAACCGTCACCGTTAGTATTGAAAACTCGTTTTTTTTTTCTCACACGATTCTCAGAAGATTATTTTTCTGATGCATTAAGTGTCGAAGTAAAAAAAAGTGAAATTTCTAACGCGAGTGAGCAAAACACGTACAAATTTTCAGTCTTCAGCCGTGAGTTTTTTAGAGTACCTCTGAACGTAAATTTTTGCACCTCACCGAGTTTTTTTAGTAATTTCAACTTGGTTCCTATTAATATTTTTTTTTTTTTTTGAAATTCGGGAAAAATCTGGAAAATTTCGTTACTCTTTTATTAAGACTGTCATATCTGTTGCTTATTACTATTAGTTTTAAAATTTGAAAACATCACGTGAAACCTTAGAATGTACTATTTCTTATGGTACAATTATTTTCGAAATTGGTTAATAAATACATTCGATGTGATTGAAAGTTGGTAAAACAAATTTCGGGATTTTCAGAACTTAATTTCCGGTACAAAACTAAAACTGTCATATCTACAGCTTAATATTATTAGTTTTAAAATTTTAATATACCACGTGAAAGATTAGAATGCATTCTTTCTTATGGTATAATTATTTTTAAAAATGGTTCATAAATAAATTCGATTCGATGAAAAGTATTATTTTGTGATAGTGTACAAATTTTTCGGAGATGAAAAGTTAGATCGTTCTAGCTGGCATTGTGAAACTCGCTGTGACGTCGTGGCCCGAAAGAGTTTGCAAAAGGAGTGTTGGTTTGCGAGCGTAAACGCGCAGGGGGGCGGAGCCCCCTAATCATTTAAAATTTCATTTCGCAGTTTTAGAGACATTTTCTTGAAAGTTTGATTGCTATTCCACATCTACTTTTATATTTATCGTTGCTGATTGTTCAAATAAATTATATTATCGTATTCCCGAGATGCTTATTACGAAGTTAACTATACGTTTAAATGATGCCAAGTAATTGATTGCTGCAAGTCAGTATTTGTGTTGGTACTTCCGAAAGACAGATTAGGAAGTTATAAACAAGTTAAGTGCAGATGCTATGCGTGGATTTAATATTTAAATGTTAAAAAAAAAAGATAAACATGTATCCAAATCGAAACTAATAATTCCCAATGTACTCTTACCTTTCATATTTCCTTATAGTAAACTGAAATCTATGATTAAAAACGACAATGATATCAACTTAAACTGAGAGTTGTGATTATTTTCGTGTCTTTGGTGCCAATCCAGCTTCAGTAGTCTGAAGCATTTACGCAAATTAAAGTGAGTCAAATTGTACTTACATTGAATCTGTGGCTCGTATGTGCAGCTCCGAGAACATCGGAGAAAGCATTTGAATTTTCCGATCGGTGTCATCGCGCATGATTCCTAGGATGACTTGAGAATAGGCACAACTCGACGAAGCGGTCGCATTGGAATCACCGAGCAACAGTTTGGAGTGAGTGAAATCTGAGATTGCCTGTGGTAAGTTCCGACATTTTAATTAATAATTAGACGGGATTGTCGTTTTAACAGGGCTCAAATGTGTACTGGAATTTCTATCTAAGAACGTGGAACTAGTCAAATTTCAATATTCCGTTGTGAGAATTGATAGAATTTTGTAAAGTTAATAATATTAATTGAGCTATTTTATAATGCTGCTTCCGTTAAAATTACATAGATCGCTAAGGATGGTATGTAGTATACGATACGTTACAACTTTCGAGCGATGTATTGCCAATTGTGGTAACCTTCCCGTTTTCGCGTTTTTCTTAGTTTTAAGGCAACCCTAGATATTTTCTCCTGACGATAATAAACGGGTCTCATGATTGGTTAAGGAAGAAAATACGCTTTTCCACTTTTATTTTTAATGTAGAACGGAATTAAAATTTAGACAGTCTTTGAAATTGTTGGGTGCATATGAATTTTGCTCTTGATTTATAAAATCGACTTGTTTTATTAATTTTCAAAATTTTTAGGATAAGTTTGGAAAGCAGATTGTAAGTTACAATTTTTTAAATTTGTCAATTTATTTAAATTTAAATTAAAATTTCGAAAAAAAATTTGGATTAAATTTGATTTTTGAAATTGCAGATTGGAATTTAGAATTTTTTTCCCCTTTTGGTTGCTCATTTCCCCTTAGTTGATTTGATATAGCAGTGGATAGTGTTATTAAACGTTAGAAAATGTTTTTTTTTTTTTTGCAAACATGTAGTAGCTTGATTGGGAAGAAGGTGAAATGTCTTTCATGTGAGAATGATATGATTTTAACATTGAGAAAGGATGCTGGTGATAGGTAGGAGTGGAAATGTAGAAAGATAGGACAAAAATTTGGCAAAAGAAAGTATAACAGGAGTAAGAAATTGGAGGGTAAATGGGTGTTTGGAGGACTTGAACGAGGGACGGATAAATGTTTTATGGTTGAGGTGAAAAATAGGAACCAGAAAGTTTTGGCTGAGGTAATTCAGAGCTGAATTTTGCAAGGAACTACAAAAATTTCTGACTATTGGAAGTCATATGCTGTTATCAATACCCGAAGGACAAAGAGTTCAAGGGTTATCGATTCGAGCATATGACTGTTAACCATTGTCAGAATTTCAAGGACCCGGCTATGAGGGTAAGTTTGATTTTTGTTTAGCTTTTGGTTATATTACAAACACTGGACTATGCTTGGGTGGGCACCCAATACGGTGACTTATACGCATGGAAACCAACGGTGAAAGGTCCTCGCCGGCCCCGGAGGGGCGGCGAGGTAGCCGGCAGGCGGGGATCGCGCGTTATACGCTGTGACTTATCTACAAACAAATTTCTCCCGGTATACTGGTTTAAACGCATTGAAACCTTAAGCGCAATACGCTTTGACTTCTCTAAAAAACAATTTCCTCTTGTAAAGTCGTTACAATAAAAATATTTGTCTTGCTTTTCCATATATGGCTCTATAACCTGGAATATCCCCATTGAGTTGCTCACATAATGCTTATTGCTAGAAAAATTGTGAAAAAATATTTTTTCACACTTTAGGATAGCAGAAGAATTTTTAGATTTTTGGTTTCTCATCAAAAACCTTTGTGTGGATTATGATCACAGAAAAGAACTACCTTATTAAAAAAAGATTTCTTGTTTTGAATTTTCTATGCATTGCAAAGTTTCTAATTCAAAATTGATGAAAATCCGAACGTTTTAAAAAAATCACGTTTTTTTTTATTATTATTATTATTATTTTTTAAATTATAATTTTTTTTTTTTAATTTAATATATTTTTTTTTAAGTGACAAAACTAGGATGAAATTGACGCAAAATTGCGTACATGTTCGGAGAAAACCAGACTGAAATATTAGAAAATTTTCAAGTGAAATTTATATTGCTTTTTTCTTAATTTTTAAACAAATTATTATTATTATTCATGCACTGTATGCAAAGGTTCACGTTGTATATGGCGGCCATCTTGGAATTGCTTACATTGGCCGCCATCTTGATTTGGCGTAAACAATCGCTTTGGCGGCCTAACGTTGCGGATGCTACCACTCCACCATTATAGATTTATTATTTTTTTATTATATTTATTATTAAATCATTAATTATTGTCAGTTTAATTATTATCATTCCGTATAATGCGTTCCGACTCCTTTTGAAAGAAGATTAATGAAACAGTTTGTTTGCTTTCATTTAACGGTTAACGAGAAAAAAAATTTTGGATTTCAAAGTTATAAATTTACATTTTGCAGTCTAAATAAAACTTTCGCAAAATATTTTCTGTACGGTCCTAAAATTCTATTCCTTTAAATTGTGTTCACTTCTGAGCTCAGTGGTACATATGCCACCAAGCTATTTTAAAGCATAGCAGTACTTAAATAATTGCATAATTAAAATACTATTAAACTTATTTGGTTCCATAAAAAAAACTACTGTAAATTTTGTATTATCTGTGGGAGGATAACATTTTAGTTATTGCTCGAACACCTTTGCACTTAAAAGCTTGTCTTTAGATTAGTAATTTTTTTATGGTGGTAATTACTTAATTTTATGACAAAAAAGTGAATAAAGTTAACAGAGCATGTTATGGACTTGTCGTAATGGAAATTCAGTTTGTAGACATGTACCTTCAAGTTTTCGGTCAAAGCATTCGACAGAAAAATCGGGAAAAGCAGAGAAAGGTTAGGTCTGTCTCTGAAATCTTTTCTACTTGCAAAGCAAATGATGGAGAAACACCAATCCTCGGACAGATATTTTCCTGCTAGCTCGGCAATCTTGTTCTCGAGATTAGTCGATCGCTTATCATTCTGTTGAACAGAACCCAGTAAGGAATTTAGCCACAACGGTCTCTTGTGCTTGGAACTTGAAGTTTTTTTCAAGCAATGCCTTTTCTCAGCTGTGATGATCGATAGGATCATAGATTCTGAATCATGTTTACAGGGATACAAGACCAGCTTCTCTTCCAACTTCTTTAGTCCCATAAAATATTTTCACTGAGATTTTAGAGTTCGACAATCCAATCCGAAGCTAATATGCTTTTTGTTACACTCTTGGAGATAATACTATGTGTACCAGTGATAAGTTCTTGTCTTTTTACTTCGATAGAATTCAATAAACTTCTCTAAAGTCGTAAGTTTTTCATTCAAAATATGAATTTTCAAATGAATGCTTCATTTCAAAGGATTGTTTCAACGCGGAAAAATGTGCGTTTGTTTACAATCGCGATATCATGTTGCTGATGATGATGCTACGCGTGAACCCACCTAGAAAGCAATTGTGTTGTAAATGCATACAGTTTGGTCTGTACAGTTAAAACATTGAACACAACTAGGTTGATTTGGCCACAAAATAGAATTTGCGCATTTTTATTATGCATAGTTAGAAAACAGAGCGCCCAGACAGTTAATCTGATTTTTATCTCCATTACCCCCGAAATTACAGAGCAATTTGCGGACCGTGGTAGCCCGGTAGGCAGTGTAACGGATAAGCAACCGGAGGGTTGCGAGTTCGAATCCAACCGTGTACAAAGGAGGATAGTACACTTGTTAAAAAACGACTCAACCGATCGCAATGGCACAATTTACATCGCAGAACAAAACGGAAAGTAGCATTCGATGGGGATGAATGTTTTATACAAATATCAATAGTTAAAATTTGTCTAAGGGGCCGTTTTCATATTAAATTGGGTGCTTGCTCCGATAATTCAAATACGAACCCCCATCTTTTATCTCAAATTTGTTTTTTACACACAATTTCAGGCGGAAATAAAAAACATTTCTTCAATTTTATTGGATTTTTCACCAATTTGTTTTGAAAACTAGATTTTTTGATATTAAATTGATGTTTCTTTTTTTGGTATATTTGCTAAAAACATTAATTTTTCTTGGATATAGTTTTTTCATCCGTTGCTACCCAAAAACTCAAACACAATCTATAAACATTTTAATTACCAAACTAAATTTACTATTTTTTATCAATTATGAAATTAATATTCATAGGATTGGATTGGATATGATTTTGTGGCATTGAGTCCTCTTGGGACATATTATGCCAAACTCAAGATATAAAATCGGATGTATAATCTAATAATAAAATGAAATGGGTCATGTCATAATACAATGAATAGTATATAAAATTATAGGTGATGGATGAATCCAATGTCATGTAAAAAGCTAAAAATATTTGGATGAGGATTCTCCCCAACCATGTCTTTTAAAGTCAAGGTATAAGAATTAAAATATTTAAGACGTTGATAATTAAAATGAGAACACTCTATTAAAATGTGTTTCACCGTAAGTGGACAAATGCAGTAGTTACAAATGGGATGATCTTCTCCGAGGAGGAGGTGTCTATGGGTTATTCGCGTGTGTCCAATACGGATACGTATTAGAATTACATTTTGTCGTCTTCTTCTGTCGTACTGCCATAGAGTTATATTTGGTTTTATAGCGTGGAGTTTGTTCTCAGTTTGTTCATTCCATTCGTTTTGCCATTGGTCATCTAAAAATGTGTAAATGATAGATATTAGGTCACGATAAGGAATGGTATGGTTAATGTTATTTACGGCCGATTTAGCGGCTTTGTCAACTATTTCATTACCAGATATCCCAACATGAGATGGGATCCAACAAAATAACAAGTTAAAATTTTTGGATGAAAGAGGATACATTTTTTTCAGTGACTCTAAAACAATGGGATGACTGTCATGATCAGAATGTTTCAATGACTGTAAAACGCTTAATGAATCAGTGAAAATGATACAGTTTTTATGACAATGATCAGATATATATTCTAATGCTTTATATATGGCCATGATTTCAGAAGTAAAAACAGAACATGAAGAATGAAGTTTAAAACTGTGAACAGTGTGACTAATAGTGAACGCAGCTCCAACGTAGTTTTCCCTTTTAGACCCGTCCGTGAAAATTGGTATAAAATTAGAGTATTTTTCTATGTGCTTTTGAAATAGTTGTTTGTAGATAATATCAGAGGTATCTGTTTTATAAAAATTTTGGAACGGGTTTTGAAATTCAAAATAATGATTAAACCAAGGAGAAAAATCATACAGTTTTTTCTGGGTGACGTCAAGTGAAGAAAGTTCGGATCCGTACATCACATCCAGCATTCTTAAGTGAAATGTAGGGATGAAGGATGTTTTAGCTTGATAGAGGCGTTTTAAATATGGACTGTGATGAATGGTATGCAATGGGTGATAAAATAATATTCCAGGGACAATAACTGTCGCCTTAAGTCCAGAGAAGGTTCAAAAGCGTCCACATATAAGCTGTTTACGGGTGAAGTTCTAAATGCACCAGTACATAAGCGCAAAGCTGTGTGGTGAATAGTGTTCAGAGTTTGAAGTGCAGATTTTCTTGCTGAGCCATACACCACGCAGCCGTAATCTAATTTTGATCGTATTAAAGCTCTATAAATCTTTAAAAGGCAAGTACGATCAGATCCCCATGATAATTTTGATAAAACCCGTAATATATTAAGAGCCTTTTCGCAGCGTTTGCGTAGATTTAAAATATGCGGTTGAAAAGTCAACTTCTTGTCAAATATGATACCTAAAAATTTAAAATTGTCCACAACATTAATTAAAATATCTTTGAAAAATATTTCAGGGTCAAGATGAAGATTTCGTTTTTTTACAAAAATGAACACTCGCGGTTTTGGAAGGTGAGAAACTGAAACCATTCTCGTTAGTCCAATGAGTGATTTTTGTTAACTAAATTAAGTTTTGTAATATTAAATTAAGTTTTGTAATATTCATAAAAATAAAGTAAGAAACATGGGCAAATTTTGACACCATGTGATTCAACTTAAGCATCGGAATTCCAAATTTGAGCTCATTACGTGCATAATGTGTAGCGCAATGAGACTGTTTGTAAAATCCGATGATTATTATCGTTATTGGGGATTGTTCACAAAGTGAAACAGAAATTTCTTCCAACAGATCCTAGGATTCAATCACAATGGATTCTGACTTTGTCACCATCTTAATAGACTTCATTCCAAGGCGCTTGCAACAGGTCATTAACCGCCACGTCCAGAAGACGTCTTTATTAAGATATATAATGTGATTGAACTCCGTACATTTACATGCTCCCTCAATGATCTTTTGACTTTTTCTAGGTCAATTTTACGCCGCTTAGCATTATTTTTTCATCAAATCCGACTGAAATTGCGTGTAGAATCCAAATTTGAGATAAAAATAAGGGGTTGGTATTGAAATTATCGGAGCAAGTACCCAATTTAATATGAAGACTGCCCCTTAGACAAATTTTAAGTATTGATATTTGTAGAAAACATTCATCTCTATCGATTGCTACCTTCCGTTTTGATCTGTGATGTAAATAGTGCCATTGTGATCGGATGAGTCGGGTTTTTTTTTGACGACTGTACCTATTAAATCTATCGTGACCTCTAATGTCCTCACGTTGACGTGGTGTGGACATTTGGAGAGTGGGGTATCAGCTCAGGTGTTATGATGGTCATCTGACCATGGTTCAAAATTACGTGGTGTTGTCCACGGATCCCTTCCTTAGGGATTGATTCCGCACCCGCTCCAATAGCCTATAAAATGAAGAATAAATGGATGCGCGTCTATTTCATCCCGCGGACTAATCAGATAATGGATGTCCCAGTAGACGAAACCAATTCGAGGGTCACGTGATGTTACATACGTTAAAAGGTTACCATTGTTCTCTCTATTGTGATATTTCCTGTAAGATTGAGTCCCCGCTTGTTCAAGACTAGTAGATCTCTATGAGTAGTTCGTTATTAACTGCTCTCATTGGATTATTTCTGTCCTCAGATGGCAAAATGTTATGTCAGTTTTTTAATTTTTCGTGACACCAATTTTAAGATTCAACATGTGGTTCTGTGGTTTTTGATTTATTACAATTTTCGCACCTTTGTTTTCTCATAAACTGAAAGAAAAAGACTTACAACATTTTGCCACCTTCTAAACGTTAACAAAAAAGACTTTGCCATCTGATTACAGATTTACAGGGGTGCATTCTCAGTTCTTTGGGTACAGCTTCAGTCTAAGTTTATAGCGGTGGCAACGGTCGTGGCGCTTTTTTTTTTTGGCGCACTTCTAGTAACGAGTGAGGACAGGTTAAGGCAACCCATCTATATTACGGTTGTTGCGTATTTTATGGAAACCTCGTCAAGCGGAAAGTTTAAATTTTTATTTTGAATATTCAAGAAAGTTCTTTCAAAATCCGTTAAACTGTCGTTTGATTTTATTGGTTCATTTAAAATAATTATTTCCTTGGCGACTTAAGAAGTGCGCTAAAAAATAGCGCCAAGGACGTTGTCACCGCTATAAACGTAGACTGAAGCTTTAGCGCTCTTTTTCTATGCATTACGCAAATGAGAACCTTTTCCCCCTTAAATACTCCATTGAGCTTATACCACATACTCCGTAGCACTAGTATGAAGGTAATAGAAACGCAATAATTAAAATTTAAATGAAACATGTGTGGTGAGAGCCAGTGCTGTAAAGGTCCACTACACCAAGGTACATAAGTCGATAAATAAATAAATCATGTAATAGTGTTTTACTCTTACAACAAATAAGTTCCCGTAGTTACTAAAATTTATACAGTCATCAAAGTTCAGCCTTCCTTAAATATTAAATCAGTCAGCTCAGTACATCAATAAATTTGTTAATTACAGAATATTGAGATAATATTGGGCAGTATTTCACAATTCATTTCAATTTCTAATTGCATTATTATATTCATTTGTGAGACTTACAATGGCTAGAGAAAAAATGTTCGATCCAACTTTTCAGAAGGTATTTACGGAAGCCATCTTGAAGGAAAACGATGTAAGTAATGTTTTCCATGCAAAAAAGAATGGAATAGCAGTTAATGTCATCGTTATGTATACCTATTTGACATCAGTAGTTGTAGGTAAGTATAATTATGTAGTTGACGGTACGGCCTAGAGGAAGCGGTATTATTTGTCTTCATAATATATTTCGAGACTTAACTTTTTAAAATTTCAAAAATAGTATTTTCGAAATTTTCAACTAACTTCACAACCTTGAAACTGTTTTAAGAAGAAAATATAAGAAGACAAAATAGCATTCAATACACACTGGGAATGTATAAGCATATAAATGTTATTAGACTAAACGCTAAATGCATTTGATATTTGAAAGTTTTTTTGTTTCCAAAGATGAAATCACAATTTAAGTCGAATAAACTTCATTTTGTGTGAAAGGGACTACAAAAATTGACCCTAAGGCGACATGAATTCATTATCCCCAGGAATACAGATTCAGATATATATGCAGACCTTCATTTCGATTTGGCCGAGCTGGTAACAGTGCGTCAATACAACAACTCAATAGCCACATGATGCACATGGAAGTGCCTTATGGTCATTTTAATGAATTTTAACATTGTGCTACTTTTGCACCCCAGTAATAAACTAGAGGTCGAACTCAGCTGGATACCTTTACAAGTTTTTACTACAACTTGAAAAGTCTCGATTAACAATAAGAAGACTATAAACGAATTCGTACATGGAACATTCAATAAATGAATGTTCATAAAGAAAATTTTTTTTCTCCACTGTTAGTTTTTTTTCACCGGTGTTTAACTTTACCGTATAGCTGTCTAACGGGAGCTCTTCCTTCATCACGTCGTACAATGGACCTATCGTCTCGTTTCCCCGTTTAATTTCCTTGGGGGAGTCCGCTTCCATCTTGGAATGTTCCTTTTGGTGTTCTCAATCACACCTGCATCGTTCAGGGGTGTAAACTCCACAGCTGTAAGCCCTATCTTCGGATCTCGGAATCGTTAAAAAAAAAAGGACGTGTGTGACAGGCAGAACAAAAAGTATGATTACATACCGACCCTAAGACAGATCTAATGTCTTTCTGGCCCCCGAGTTACCGCAAAACTATAAACACACATGTTCTTTTTGGTGCCTTTTTCTTGTGGAAGGCCCAATATAATTTAGGTGTTGACAACTTATTTTCTAGTCGAAGGGGTGATCGGAATCGCAGATGGGAGAAAACGAGACCAATCTGTTATGGATAAACCTCGGAACAAAAAGTCCGCATGCTATCGTCTTTCTCCAGTCGTCACAATATCTTGCCCCAAGATCTGGGTAAAATTAATTATAGAGTCGTTATGTTGGCAAGTGAAAATTTGCAATATGTAGAAAAAAAGACGAATTACTAGAATTGGGGCCGAATCACTCCCAAATCTGTGTACCCCGACACTGTATATTCCCCACAAAATGTGAAAGCTATTGGTAGGCAGGTAGTTGAATTAACTTCGCACTGAAGCAACGCAATGGATCAATTCCGTTAGGAATAATCCAATCACACCTCGTAATTTCGAATTATGGTCAGATGACGAGGTCAACACCATCCCTATCTCCAAACTTCCACAACACGCCTAGAAATTTCAACAGATTTAACGTAATCCCTCCTACACTCGACGGTCTTTGGTTGGACCCAGTTTCGAACTCGTCCGGTTGCTAATCCGCTACTATTCCATCCGAGCTACCGTGGCCCTTTCAACGCTTTTGGATACGTTCTTCATGGAGTATTAGCACGTCGCACGGCTCCAGTGCGATGTTAATTAAAATAACTACCTTCATGAAATTGCGTTTTTGCTGTGTATTTCTGTGGTCACTCAGTCATTGTGGTTGAAAAAGCTCTCCAGTCGACATTCTCTTAAAAGTTCTTGAAGTAACACGTGTAGCACTTTTCGATATGTGTACTTAAACTACCCTGTTAACTATTATTAAAAGCTGCTGTTTTTAATTTGATAGAACAATAAGAACAGTGAGGATGGGGTGCCAAATTCAAACTTAAGGTAGACCGGGTTGAAGTGTTAGAAAAGGCGTATTTGAAATGACTGAAAAATAATTTAAAATCTTCTGGAAGAAACCTGATGTATATACCATGTGGAACTATCCACAACTTCCGCATAGCCATTTCTTACTGAGGAATTCAATTGAACCTAAGTGGACGAAAAGTTTTTAACCTCTTCACTACCAACCATATAAAAATTGTTTAAAAATCAGTTTTTTTCTGATAAATATTATCAAATACTTCAAAGTTCTCGAGTAAACTCCTCTTTTAGATGGTGGCATCATAGGGTGCTTACCATTTTAGGCACATACGTGTACCTCGGGTCTCAATTATGCTGAAAACAAAATAATTTTCAAATGATTGGATATTTCTTAAATCAGAAAAACTGTACTATCATATATTAAGAAATTATCAAATAAAACACACATTAATTAAAGGATTTAAAAATCATTAATAACAAATGAAATTTACTTACTTTTACGAGCACGTAGAGTTGACGCCATTTCTTCCACATCGCATTTGAATAATAAGCATTCCACAGGAACTACCTAATTATTCAGCCATCTATTGGTGTCTATCGGAAGCTTAGACGTCTACGCATGTGTACCCTAGTTCTTAACTACCAATTTTTTTCAGAAAGATTATTTTTAAGGTAAAACAGTCGAGGTCCACGTATGTGGACCGAGGTAGGGAAAAGGTAAAGACTTAAACACAACCCATCAAGAGGGATCATTAATTCTCCTGGTGGTTGTCTCGACGAAGTGTCTCGTCATTAGCAAAACTGACCAGATCTTCATGGACGAGATATCTCGTCATTAGGAAAAAAACGGACCAATACTTGAACTCGTCATCATGAAAATATCCACAATATCTTCTTGATGACGAGTAGCAAAATTATTCAGATAATCTTGACGGACGAGATAACTCGTCGAAATAGCTTCGAGGGTTAAATTAAATGTCAATCTGCAGAACCGTAGGAAGTGGCACTTGAAGTACGGAGGTCAGCACGGACGCTCGGGCGCCGTGCATTGGGACAAGGATCCCGATGGAGATGAGAAAGACAATGGAACGACTTGTTTGTGCAGGACTCTCCCACAACGGAAGATGCCACCCAGAGAGGAGGGATCTTGGCCACCCTCAGGCCCTCTAGACACTCAGACAACCATCCCGAGGGTCCACCAGCCCCCCCAAGTGATGAAGCGAGTGCCTCACAGCAGCAGGAGGCTCATTTACCAAGGTGAGTGCCACAGATAACCCTGAAATAATCTTGACTGATGTTAAGCAAACCGTTTTTTGTGCTTGTCTTACGAAGTAGTGTATTTTAGTAACTACCCACAGATCATTATTTTGTGATGATGTAGCAAACAGAGTTTATAGATAGCTATATTGACCTTCATGCTGCGGCGCTTAGATTTTTTCAATCGTCTCACAGAACGGTGTTTTTACTGATTCTAATAACCTAATACCTAATAATACGAGCCCCAATACCTAATTAACTAACTTGAGCGATAGGGTCGTGAGTTGCATTTATGACTGACGCTTTCTTCTCATAGTGTCCTTTGGCGTGAGAAGAGATATCATCTGACGACTTTTTGCTTTCTCCAAAGCGTTCACACCTCACGGTCGGCAGAGTAGGGGGCCAACGAACAAAAGAAGGGATCCTCTAGAAAGTCAGTTGCTGACAGCTTGTTAAATGGTGATAGATGCCAGCGCTTACTTAAAAAGGGAATAACATCCACCGCTACCATGCCGCTGGTGTAAGCGATATTTTAGTGGTAACAAAAATCTATATGCTGCATCGTAAAGGTTAAAACAGTTCTAGGGAGACAGCCCCCTGCTCGCTGACGCTTGCCAACCGCCACTGCGCAAACCTTACTCGCATTGATAAGAACATGTGTCCTAGCGGAAGGGATTGTTACCAAAGAAATATTTCTTAAATATAAGTTTGTTGTGGTATAGAAAAATTATACACTACCTCTGGAATCAAAACACGAACAATTTGGAATTCAAATGAAAACTTTGAGTAAATTTTTAGTACAGCTGCAGTGTACGTTTATAGCGGTGGAAATGGCCTTGGCGCTTTTTTTTTGGCACACTTCTAGTGGCGAGTTATATGAATGGCATATTAAGGCAACCCATCTGTATTACTGTTATTGCGGTTCTTATAGCAACCTCGGCCACTGGAAAGTTTAAAATTTCATTTTGAATAGTCTAGAAAGTTCTTTCAAAATCCTTTAAATTGTCGTTTGATTTCATTAGTTCATTCAAAATAATTCTTTCCTAGACTTTTTCCTGTCAAAAATAAAAAAAGAGCCAAAGCCGTTGCCAAATTTGCTGTACCCAAATTTTGACTCGAAATGTGAGTGGAAATCGATTATCCAGCATGTTGTTTGTAAGCTACAACAACTGGAATAATATTCAATTTTTTTTCAATAAAATTTCATCCGATAGCGCTATAAATTCAATTGAGGCGCAAGGGTTCGTGGTGAACAAATAATCGTGCAGTTTTACCAAAACGCGATACAAAATAACATCTTTTTGTGTGCCAAGTAAGAGAATTATATATATATAGATTAAGCATATAGCGAAAGCTCTGCTCTTTTCATAGTTTGGAAGAAAGACAGAATGGTAATAGAGTAGAACCTTTATAATTTAGTGTAATGTGGGGACCGCGTTAGCCCGGCTAGAAGAATATTGGATCAACAACCTGAGGGTTACGAGTTCGAAACCTCTTACCCATTCAAAGACCGTCATGTTCGGGGGACTGCTACACGCCAAAGTGTAAAAGGAACTCAATAAAAATGTCATTTTTGACCAATAGTTCAAAAAAAGTTTTTTTTTTTTTTTAATCTTTTTAATAGAGTATTTATTTCACTTTCCCAAATCTATTTGATTTTTTCTCGAAGTTAATTAGTTGCAGAAATAATTCAGATTTTAATCAAGACGGGAAAACCGGAAGTTCAAATGGAAAACACTGGAAATGTCCGTTAAAAGACCAAACACCTGTCAAATTTTCAATTTACAACTTACTTTTAAATTTACAAATATTATTTTAGAAAGGTTTCTCAAATGTTTAAATGATTTCTCTTTTAAAAATAGTGTGAACATTTTTAAAGAGTAGTGAAGAACAAAATTGTTGACAAAGAACAGTAAAAGCAAGAGAACAAACGATACGCTTCAAACTAAAATTACTCTAAACTAATTTTCATGTATTGGGTCATCCGGAAAGTTCTGCTCGTGTTTTAAAATAAATTTCAAGGAGGCAGTACCAAAACATAAAATAAAAAAATAAAATTATTGAATCACATAAGAACAATTTTGTTTTATGACCTTTTGCCATCTTTCCTGCACCTGGAATTTTTTTTAATCATTAGGCTTACTTGTAAAGAAGTTGTCTCCAAAGAATTGAACCCCAGGCCGTTCAGAGAATTTTGAAGTGACCTAAAGAGGCAAAATCTGAGGGACGAGGTCTGGTGAATATAGGGGGTAACACAAAACATCTCAGCTATACTCAATAAGTCTTTGCCTGACATTCAGTGAAATGTGGGGGCGCGCATTGGCATGATGGAAGAAAACACCTCGATGATGGGTCAGTTCTGGCCACTTTGCTTCGATTATTGTTTCTAATATCGCCATTTGAGAACTGTTTTTTTTTTCGAATTTATTGTCTGATTTTGTGGCAATAATTCATAATAAACAATTCCTTTGTAGTCCCACCATACAGAAAGCCGTTTACAGAGGATGGTCGTCCAGAACGGGCATCGTCTTCGAGGTTGAAATTTCCACGCTTAAATTTATCAAACCACCTTCGAACTGTGGCCTCAGAAACAGCACTATGTCCATATACAGCATCCATTTTACGAGCAGTGTGACAAGCATTTTTCCTTTCTCAAAATAAAAGAGCATAATATGACAAAAATGAACTTTCTGTTTCTTCATTCTTAGCAATGAAATTAAACAAAAAGTATGCCACAACACATGCTATAATTATGCAGTGTAAGCAGAAAATATCTAATTTAAACATCTGCTTCAATCAAGGTCACTTCTTATCAGCGGTAGCAAAATAATAACAAAGCTAGCTTCGATTTGAAAACGCTCGAACTTTCCAGATGATCCAATATTATTTCCTCACTTCAGATATTATACTACAAAAAGTGATGGATGGATTCTCGTAAAACTTTGAGAACTTGTTCTTTATAATGTTGTCTAGAAAATGAACTAATTATGATGAGTTGAAATTTTTTTTAAAATTATGGCTATTTATTTAAGAAATAGGACTGTAAAACTATCAAAAATCTTGTCTTCATTTTTCGATCCCTTGTAAAATTTATGTTTATTTAAATATTCTTTAGATTCTAGTCCATTCCTTAGAAAAATGCATGTAGTTTATTTTGGTAGCTTCATTTGTCAAATGGGTGAATAGATTTTCACGTAGCACATTTGACGGTTTTGACACATTTTTTAAAAATTTCATACATAATTATCATTTCTTCAAAATTATTAATATATATTTGAAATATTTATAGCCCACTGCTATTGTTTAATAGCACTAAACATAAAAATATCATTGAAATGTTTCTGTACCACATTAAAAATATGGGTATCGAACGTGTATGGATACCTTAAGCAAAATTACTCATTAAGAACAAGAATAAAACGTTAAAAAACAACATATTACACATGGCCTATTAGTTTTGTTGTGGTTTTCCAAACATGGACAAAGAATCACAAAAACCACAGATAAAAATGCATTAATCCCAACCACGGCATGAAACAATGAAATCACTTGTACAGAAGACAAACAATAGAAACACAGAAGCACACTATTGTAAATCAAATAACAAAGAAAACCAAAACAGTGCTCAGCAAGGAAAGAAACTGCGAGGGTCACCAAGGGACCATCAGGGCAAATAAAGCTCAAGAAGGATAAAATCGCAAGATATTTAACATAAAAGAGAAATAAATCTTTAAAATTAGCTTTATAAAATTAACCTTAAAATGGCTTGATTAATACGAGTTCAGAGGGGGAGCGAGCCCTCCGCCACTTCCCCACCAAACGGCCCCCCTGCAATATGGAATACGCAGATTACTAGTTTCCTGTTGTACTGATTTGAATTTTTTGGGGAAGAGGGGGTTATGTGTGTTCCCATTTAAAAAGACGGATAAGGCTTGTAATAATGACGGAAACAGTTTGCTTCCGCCATTTATTTACACGAAAAAAATTATCTGAAGTAAAATCTAAAATACTCTCGTGTGCAAAATTAAGAGAACTTACACATTGTGTCTATTTTCACAAAAAGTACTGAACCAAAGGTACTAATTATACCTCCAATATTCAGTGTCAAATGCATTACGTGCCTACACGTCGAACCTGTGACCACGGAGAGGATGGTAAGCGCACGAGGCGTTTTACACGATTCGTGTGCTCGTACTCCTCGGTGTGTTTCTCTCAAGAGAAGAATCTCTCAAGAACTTATAAGCTATTAGGTCAAATGAGTAGCCCCGAACGTATGGATGACGGAATGAGATGGAGAATCGTCGGTTGGTTGGAGGCAGGGCAGTCACCAGTGCAGGTGTCTGCAGAGCTCGATGTAACGCCCAGTGTCGTCTGAATTCTGCGGAAACAATTTCAGGACATTGGATCCATATCGAGAAGACCTGTACAGGGTCGTCGAAGAGCCACGACGACCCATGAGAATTGTTATTAGGCACTTTCGGCGTGAAGTCACAGAACTGCTACAGCTTCTCACGTGAGCTGCATGCTGCCAGTGCAACCCGAGTTTCACGGTTTACTGTTGCCCGCAGGCTTCACGAGAGAGGTCTTTATGCCAGATGACCCGCTGTTTACGTCCCGCTCACTGTAGCACACAAGAGAGCGCGTTTAGCATGGTGCAGACAACATCAGCCATGGATCGGACTTCAGTGGAGCACCGTGCTCTTCACATGTGAGTCGAGATTCACTCTGGACACTGATTCTTGACGTACCTTCATCTGGAGAGAGCCTTGAACCCGATACCTTCGCGCCCACATCAGGAAAGTGGACCACTAGAATGGTGGAGTTGTCATGATCTGGGCAGGCATCACGTTGGACGTCCGCACACCCCTACATGTGTTTGACAGAGTGTACATGGCTGCTATAAGGTATGCAGAGGAGATCTTAGCCCTATGTTTGAATTTTCAGGGGAACAGTTGACTCTAGGTTCCTGTTCATGGACCGCAACGATCGTCCATATCGGACTCATCGGGTCGATGTTTATCTGGAAAGTGAGAATATTCGGCTTATGGATTGGCCAACCAGATCTCCTAACCTTAACCCTATTGAACATGTCTGGGACGCTCTTGGGAGGGCAATTGCATCTCGCCATCCCCCTCTGAGAACCATCCCGGAGCTAAAAACTGTGTTGCTGCAGCAGTGGGACCGACTGCCACAGGGACTCCCCAACTGCCTCGAGTCCAGTATGCCGTCGCGCTGTGCGACTTGTCTGACTGTGAGAGGGGGGAACATACTCCATAATAGACTCATTTTCGGTTCGTAACCGGAATTTCGGATATTCCTGCACGGATGAGATTCACTGACAGTAATGCGTGCGTACCATAACTATTGTATGGTACATCTCTTTATCTGCTATAACTGTGTACTTGTACCAAATTTCATTAAAATCGGTCAGTTAGTTTTTCAGAAATTATCTTAGTTTTGCACACCAGTGTACTTCATTGCACAAACGCGATGTAACGAACAAGCATGAAGAAGTGAGGTAAGTAAATCCGGTTGTACACCTGCACTGTGTCGAGCTCGGTTCTCGGTTACAGTGGACAGGATTTGTACATGAAAGTTTAACAGACAGTTCGAAATTTTGGATTTGAACAGAGTCGGGTGCCACCGCAGAGCTCATTTATGAAGAAAGTTTTTCTGCGCAGCATAATTTGTCCTATTCCAGGTCTCAGCCACGACGGAGAGGGCAGAGCCATGTATCTTCGGCAGCGCGTGCAGAAAACCCCCATGGAACGCTACCACTTCCCTCTTGTCAGCAGCTGGGAGTACGGATGGCACTACGGACAGCACGGCTCCCACTTTTGCCCCAGACACGGAAGATTTTAGAGACGCAACTTCTCGCAAATGAGACGGCTTCCTTCAAGAAACTGAAATGATCTTCTTTCGATGACGTTCGAGTGTCCTTCGAGATGTCCATTCGAAATATTCTCCAAACCAATCTCGACAGTGAGAATTACACCACGCTGAACACCAAAAGCCAGATTTCATCCTTTAATACTAAATAAAATTAGCTCGATAAAGTATAATTGTGCTGAACGAATGAAAAATATGTCTTATAGAACGTATTAATCAAATGCAGCATCTCATCATCCAATTACTATCGATGAAGAGTCGTCATCCTGTTGAGAAAATTGTTCGAGTCTTAACACGTGGAATTTATTGAAATCTTACTCTCTTGAATTTATCGTATGGGTTATGTGTAGAAGTTTCTAACACTGCGAACACTGAGGAAGCATAAAATTAGAGTAAGCCTTACGTGCCCTGGATCATGTGATCAAAACTTGTACTAACGTGACCCTTAGACTGCTTTCGTCTGCTGGCTATCATTTGACATCACATTGTTTCATTGATTGATCATTTGATACTAGTAGATTTTAGCGGTTGAACCACTTCAAAAATCATTTGATTCAATTTTTTTACATTGAAAAATTGAGTCATCGAAATGCATAACCATTGTTTTGATATAAGAAATATTTGAAAATAAAGTATAACCAGATTTTTTTTTGATATCAGAGATATAAATGCATACTTGCAAAATGGAAATAGTTTCAAAACACCGATACCAGCAGTTGCATGTTGTTTAAGTTATCAATGGACGTCATTATAATTTTGAAATATATGATGGGAAATGTCACTACTAACAATTTAATATTTACTATGCTGCCATCTAGTGGGAAGTCTCGAAGTTAGAGTATTGCCCGTGAAGTATATGAATTTTAATATGTTACAAGTCTCTAATCTAAGAGGATTTTCACTCCTTTTGCAACAAATCGAAATATTATATTAAAAATGTAAGTAATACATCTGGAAACTAATTCAAAGTACATAGCATGTGTATGTTAATAAACTTAGTAAATTCTTTTGGTGCTGCCATCTATAGAGCTTAAGTCAATTTAATGAACATTAGAATTTGCTACACACAGTTTTGATACTTTTTCAAGTAGTTATAGAATCTGGAAAAAGCATCAAGAGAGGAAATTACTATTCAAGCATAATTTTCAGATTCCTCATCTGGTCAAAGCAACCAGATGAGCGTTGTTTCTTTCAACCACACGCATTCCCTGGTTCCCTCTTTTCAAAAATATAAATTGTAATATTTAAATATTTTAATCAAAATTTGAATGTTTAAAATTGTTACATCGAAACAAGCTATTGACAAAAATGTGGCTTATGGATTCTCAATTAGCCGATTCATCAGTATTGATATTATCATTTCCTTACTGAGTGTACCTATAATTTATATTAAATACTAGCCACTGGCGTGGCCAGCACGGCGTTGCCCGTTACAGTTCTATTCATGGGGTCAGGTGTGACCACTGCTCTCTGAAGCTAGCCAAACCCCGGTGATTGCTACATATTCCCACTTGGTTTGCTTCGCAAACGAACTCCACATGCAGGCCTAATAAAATAATTTTAAGATGTCCTAGATTAAATTTTAAAATTTGTGTGTGTGGGGGGGGGACGACAGATAAAGCAAAAAAATCCGACTACCTGTGTGCCAAATTTCATTATTGTAAGTGCCATAGATTCGTCAGGACAGTACACACAGGACACAGATAACCACTTCTTTTATAATAGTAGAGAAGCATACATAATAAAGAAACGTGAAATGTAAAAGCTTGAAAATTATCAAAAGCAAAATGATTATCAAAAATTTTTTATCGTGTAATTTGGAGCTCTATGGCTTCAATAAGGTTTGGCTTCTCGCTCGTCATTTTTGCTGACAGAGTATTAGATAGAGAGAGATAGACTTTTATTACTGCTTAAAGTGGATTCCGGATCAATAAGAAATATCCATGCTAAGAGTGGGACTAGAATCTAGTATCTATTGGAGAGCATCCAAAAGCTATGATTGCTGGGGTGTATGGGTTGGGAATGAATGCGTATGTTGTGGGTTAGAAGGGAATAATTAAAAAATAAGTGAGACAGAGACAGTGAGAGATTGAGGAGAGAGAGAGAGAGAGAGAGAGGGATATGTAGAGAGAGCGAGAGACAGAAATATGGACTTAGTGACTTTGAGAAAGAAAATTGCAAAGATAAAGACAGGTAGAGTCACATGGAAAGAAATATAGAGCCTGGATGCAATATAAGGTTCGTTATAAAAGTACAGCTGCTTGATTGACTATAGTAATATTCTGTTTATAGTTGAATGAATATTCCGCTTTTGATTGATCTAAAATAAATTTCTATACGAACCCTTTATATTGCTTATTGAAATGGTACTCATACGAGAGTACTGACGCAAAGGGAAAAAAAAACTTTGGATGGTGTAAAAAAAATGTTTATTCCCTTCGGGTTTAATCCCGGACTGTAGCCAATAGCCTGTTGTGAAGAAACCAGTACGACGTTAATTAAAATACCTACCTACCTGGTGTCACTACGTTTATTTGAATGAATTCAAAATGTGTTGAGTGGAGAAATGACGTTTCCATTGTTGGTTTAGGAAAAAGGAAAAGGATGCTTTTTCTAATTGTACTAATGTTGTACACAGAGAGTACACTATTCAATTTGAAATTTTCGCTTAGGTTCTTAGTCTGGCCATGTGAGATACGGTATCATTACTCAATTACGGTAAGGTGTTACTTTTTACGGTTTTCTATATTGTTCTGTATTTCTTATTCTGTTTTATTCTGTATTTCGTACGACTATCGCATTTGGTACGACTTCCTTAGAATAAGATAAAAGCGTTACGCTCACAGATACAATTAATGCTTCCTGGAAATGACATTTTTTTTGCCGATTAAGAGAGATAAAATGATATTTCAACTCAGACAATGACAAATAAAGTGCACGAAGAGTTGCTTTTTTTTAAATCGAATTCCTGTTTCCGCACCACCGGACGTATGTCATTCGATAACGAACTCTTCAAAACGCTCGTTTCCCCTCCAATCGCTTGCCACCTAATTGATAACCATCTCGTCGCATTAGATGCGACACCTTCGAATCACTTAGTCACTTTGAATGCAATGCATCTAATGATTCCAGGCCTCCATTAGATGAAGTAGCGTACTGAGATGTTTTGGCGCCGTGTCATTTCGGAGTCATTCCCTCGGAAATCAGCGACGACCGATGAGAGGGAAGTGGGCTAATAGCCCATACTTAGCTTCACCTTAACATCTCATTAGGTCTATGGAACGAGCCATTTTACATAGCACCCGTGACTGTGTTTCATGACGATCTCATTCCCTTTGGCGTCATTTCTTGGCATTCGTTAACAGTGCACCGCTCTAAACGCTGCTTCTCTGAGCAAGCAGACACAAAGCAGACCTATTCAAGAATTCTCTAATTGGATAGCATAAAACTCCTTTTAAGTGATCAACTGTCAACTAACCCTAGAAGTACTATTACCGCAATCCATTTGACATGACATCGGTCATAAAGTTCTGGGCACTTGAAATAAACCCTCTTCATCTGACGTTACGCTGATATTACGATCTTCTAAATCTCAAGCCCCTTGAGAACACTCAAAATTCAATCGACAGTTGGTTTTCAACTGAAAGGCAACCCGAATGACTAGAATTTTACACAGCGACCATTGAGACCTGAACACGCTCGCTTACCTCTGCCGAATCCTTTTTGTCCTAAAATATATGTAACCTTGCTGTAAATATCTGTTAAGCTGTAGGATGTTAGAATAAATGTTGCAGTGGTGAACCCCTAAGATTTTGTTCTTTTACGCTTCCATTTCATTTCTGTCACCACACCCTTTCATCCAGTACAGCGGACGTTGCAGGATGGTAGGTAGGTATGTAATAAACGTCCTACAGGAGCAACAAAATGGGCTATTGATAACGGGTCCGGGATCAACCCCCGAAGGGAAATATCCAAGAACACCACGTGAATTTGAACCACGGTCAGATGATGAGGTCTCACCCGAGCTGATACCCCGTTCTACAAACTTCCGCACCACGCCCACGTAAGGACATTGGAGGCCCCGACAAATTGAACGTCAACTATCCCCTTTGTACGCGAGTATGTTTGGTCGGATTTGAACTCGCAACCATTCGGTTGTAGTCCAGACTTTGAAGGAAGCACGGCTTTGAGCTTTTGCAACTTAAATGTATTTTTTATTGTTGGTTGTTAGGGGTTTTATGGCGCGAGGGTCATATGCTGTTCCAGACACAAGGCATATTATAGCAAATAATAGACCCAATAAGAGCTGTACCGGCACAGAAATACACCCAGGGATAGAGTTGCCAGAAGATAAATATCAGAAAAGAGAACATTTAGTAAAATTATTTAAAAAAAAGAGGACATAAAAAATGAAAATCCAGAGGTTTTTTTATTACTTCCAAATGAGTGTTCGATCATTTAAAAAGCTTGCGGGAAAAAGTACTGACAAGATTACTATCGTACTACCGTAACAATAGCAGCTCCATCTATGTTCTGAAACTGTACTATTATGTTGCCATGTCTCTTCGGTGCATTATTATTGCGTCCATGTTTTCTCCTACAGATTTTCTCTGACACCCCCGTTTCCAAGCTCTTATCCATGCCCATTTTGTTAATATCCAATTTTAATTCTGCTAATTAAAATATCCTGTGTACTGTTATTTTTCCCTTAGCACTGGGAGTTAGAGGGCCTTCGGCCCATAAGCTTCCATTAAATCTTCACCCTCCAGCTACTGACAAGATTATGTCTTAAAATACATGGATGAACTCTATACCTCTGTGCTCTATACCTCCTACGCTATTATGTATCCAAATGTACAGCTTGTTTAAAATTTCGATTAATAAATTAACTGCAACCAATATTATATTTTTACTATTCATAAGGAACCTATTTATATTATTACTTATAAGGAACTTTATCACATAAACAAACACGAAAAATTATAATCTCACATAACTATAACTCACACCGAATTCTGAGCGGGGATCATAGTTAAGTTATCGACTTCGATTTAATGCTAAAAGGTGGCTAAGTTAGCAGCGCAATTTCCTTCCAAACTAAAAAAAGACAGCGAATCGCCTGTCTTACTATTCATTCTGACATAATAAGAACAATATTTCTTACTTTTCATTCTAACATAATATGTAAAATATTTCTTAATATTTATCCTGATATAACAAGAACAATTTTTCTTGTGTGTGTGTGTGTTGTGTGTTTGTGTGTGTGTGTTATAATAAGGGCAATATTTCTTATTCATATTATTCTAACACTAATCTATACTCTCAGTGGTTTTCTATTTGAACTCCTGAGACATTTTAACATGGAGCTTAATGTACACTAGAGGTTGAAAACATTGATGCGTTTTTTAATAATACGTACGATTTTCGTACAATGTACTAGATCTTGAACGTATTTGAATAGCTGTGGTTTACATAAAACAGTACAGTAGGCAATGTGAATGTATTAGCGCATACAGTTTAAAATGTTTATTTAACACAATCCGAAATGATAAAAAGAGGACATAAAAAGGTCCGACTTAAAAAAAGAGAGTGAAAAAACGATCCGAGCGGAAAAAGAGGACTTTAAAAGAGATGTTCTGGCAACCTTACCCAGAGAGGAATATGAGTGATATTTCTCAACCCTATTTATGTGTTAACTTTTAACCCTTATGGATCGCATTCCAATGTCCATTTACATGACAGTGAGGAATAGTCTAAAGTAAAATAAAATTCAAACATCTTCAATATCCATCAGGATGCGGTGGCCCGTTCGGAGAAGTAACCTATTACCAACCGTAGGGTTGCGAGGTTCGAATCCATCCAAAGACCGTCTGGTACGAAGGGGGCTGGTACAACAGCAACACAGTGGGCTGTTGGCGACGATCGAAGGGAAAGATCTGAGGTCACGTCATCATTTTAAACCTCGGTCCGATGGCGAGGAAAGCACTCGAGGTGGAACCCCACTCTCCAAACTTCCACGCCAACGTGAGAACATCTGGGTTCACGACGGACAACGTGATTCATCCCCCACGGGCACGAATATCGTGTTGGATCAAGTTTCAAACTCGCAACCCGTTGAAAGAAATGGGCATCCGCAACTCTTCCAACCAGGCTACCATTGCCCTTCCTCATACTTTCAGATTACTACGTAGTATAAGTAAAGCAAAATGTCTACGACCCCGTGCTTTAAACTCCAGTTCGCAGTCTCCATTTTTAAGATAATCCTTTTAGACTAATGTTCTTCAATATAAAGTAGGTGGTTTGTCATTTAACGTCACACTGGAGCAACACAACGGGCTATTGGTCACGGTCCACGGTCGGGGATCAATCCCGAAAGGAACGATTCAAGTACACCTCATCATTTTGAACTACGGTCAGATGACGAGGCCAACACTTGAACCGGCACCCCACTCTCCGAACTTCCACCCTCCCGTTGCTGATTCATTACTCATGAAATTAGACTACCGCGACCCTAAAAATCGTATTTAGCATTTTTAATTAACGTCGCACTGGAGAAACCCCAGAAGGGAAACGTAGGAGGACAACACAACGTAATTTTGAATCACCTATAATGTGGGTTTAAGATAGCAAGAAAGGAAACTGTATATACTTCCCTGTACCGTAATGGCGTTTTCGAAAGGTGGAACAGGCAATAAACTCAACACAGTCAGTGGGCGATCTTGCATATCACGACTTCGTTGTCATGGTAACAGTCGAGAAACCAGAGCTGAGGGGACTCGGGTCGAGAAACGCGATTTTTAGCTTTCAGGGAGAAGTAGGTTAGAAACGGTCTTTTAACACGAACCACTCGAATGCGGGCTAATTTGTTTTCGGAGAGAGACTGATTGGTCCCCTTTCAATTAGCGTTTGCCGCTGTACCGATGTGAACACAATTGGATAAGAGTCGGCGTAAGGTTTCGAAACGAAATGGCTCCGCTGCTCAAGGGAGCGTGTAAGGGTTTCCTATTTCGGGGAGATCGACAACTTGGGAAGCGAACCTAAATGGAGAACATGAAAAAAATATGATAGGAATTGAAGAACAATCGGGAAAATTGGCTGTTGTTTTGAGTTGCATCAAACATCGAAGAAATTGCTCGAGATTTTTGTAGCACTCAGTTAAGCAAATAGCTCTTACGTAAAACTTTTTTTGACGTGAACATGTCTCTTATAAATCGGTCCGGGGGTCTAAGGCGCATGCGTCGGGGTCATCGGCAGAAACACGCGGATCACAAAAAGTGTTACGTGTCTCCCAGAACTCCAGGGGGAATCAGCCTATGAGGATAAGTGACTTACCATCGTGAATAGGAAGGTGGTCCACTCATGGCTTCTGACCTTTGTACCACGTTGGGGAGGGAGGGGGGGTATGAGAATGACTCAGACTTCAAGCCTGGTTAACGGCTGTCGATTCAGTTCTAATCAACGGATCGTCGCGAGTGCGTTCTTCAGTTGAAGAGAGTTCTTCAGTTCTAGTTGACAGTTTAAACCACCTCTGTGCAAAGTGGCTATCTGTCGAAGAAGATTTCACTCTGGAAACCAAAATATCACACTTAGCACTTTTGCTGCCGATCTCGCGCCAGCACGTGGTGTGAAATGATGTCTCAGTAGCCAGTCACGCGTTCGCGCGGGAAGCGCTGCGCCTCAATATTTATCCAACGCTTCAATTGGCATTATATGTTAGATGTGTCTGCTGGTATTGGCGTGGAGTAAAGGTATGGGTGTTTCGAATTTATACCTTTATTAGTTATTAAAAAAATAATATTGTAGCATGAGTTGTACATACGATAGTTCTGCAAGGCCTTCGCTCCCCCCCCCAAAAAAAATGAAATCTTATAAGCCTCTAACAAATGATGAAATTGCAAATGTGTTGGCCGAGCTTTTGCCAATCTAATCTGGTATTGATGTGGCTGACGAAGGTGGCCCACAGTTAAAATGTTCATAATATTGTTTGCAGAAAAATATTATTGTAACCAACTTATAATTCATTTATATTGAATATTTGTTAGTGATAAAATGTCATACAAAAATAATGCATTTTGTCATTTTTTTCATTATTTTGTTCTATTTTTACACATCATGCGCAGCGTGTAGTCAAAATATTCTATCAGGAAAGGCCTATATATTACCTAGCACTCAGTATATACACATAATCATGTTTTATTCCCACTTTTCAATCCTATTTGTTATAAAAAGTAAGTCGCCTCTGGGGAAAAACCCATTTCTACGGCGGGACAATAACTATCAACACATCCTCACGTGACCGACAGTCAACCTGTTAAGTTCAATTACAGCATAGGAAACGTAAGCAGGTTTGGTCAAGAGCGGTTGAAGATCTAAATGATAGCAAGAAGTCTAAACTTATGACATGTGCGGAGAGATCTAGAGCTTACTGCAGAAAGAAAAAGAGCATTCGCGCGTACGCGACGCCCTCTCTGGACCATCCAACGAGCTGCCACCTTCTAGGAACGTCGATAATGACGACTTGCCTGATGTTAACGAGGTATTCCGGACAAAAGTAGTCACGAACCAAACCTTAAGGACTGTGCCTACCCACTTTCACTGGTCATAGCTCAGACTGCACCTTGTGCAAGGCTACTTGAATGGAAACCACTTTGAGGATCAGTGAAGCTTCAGCCAGGGCTTAGTTCTGCCGGGGAATATATTGGGAACTTAAACTACCACTACAAAATATTAACTTGCAATATAGCAGCACATACAGGGTGTACTTGAACTCGGCCGACAAATTTGAAAGGGTGATAATTCGCATCAAGACGAACAAAAGTTGCAATGGAACATGGGGTTCCAAATGACGTTGAGTGGGTGAAAATCGCGAAGATGCATCTGCAAAGTGTGATGGGGAAGAACCAAAGCAAATGAGTACAGAGAACATTTATTGGACATCATAGGTACAGCACAACTTGTACAGAACAAACAAATTTGTTATAATAAATATTCAAAGTGGCACCCGCGGACGTCATTGCATAGGACACAACGTCCATAACAAAACCTCTGATCTACGGACGAAAATTCCCGAAACATCTACCGGGGCAGCGCAGATGGTCTTCGACAGCCGTTCCGTTCGTTTTGAGCGCAGGTGATTTTTTACCGATTCCATGAAATTTCTGGACACAGGGATATATGTAATTCTTTGTAACATACACGCAAGTTAATTGTACATTAGGCTGTTGTGTTGACAGGCACACCACTTGGCCCACGTGTTACAAGGGTGCGTCAACAGATGACTTAAGTCCAACCACGGACAATCGTTTAAAGACTCTGACGACGTCGCACTTTGCAGACGCATTTTAGCAATTTTCACCCACTCAACGTCATTTGCGACCCCATGTTCCATCATTGCATTTTTTATTCGTCTTAATGAATACTATCACCCCTCCAAGATTGTTGGTGGAGTTCAAATAAACCCTGTATAATAATTCAACAGATGACCAACCGGTATAGTGGTTAATGTGTTAGCCACTAGATCGGAAGGTTCCTGGCTCGAATCCGGGTCAGAACATGGATGTTTGTAAGCGTATGGTGTAGAGGCGGCTGGTGCACCTTAAATCTGTCGTGGCGGAAAGGCCTCACGTTGGGTTGGTGTGGAGAGTGGGGTAGCAGTTTAGATGTTGCCTCGTCATCTGACCGTGGTTCAAGATTACGTGGCGACACACCGAATGGCTTAGGCTGGGACGGTGGTAACTAGTTGATTATAACAGTTCAAGATATCTCCACCAAGAAATACTTTTTGACACACCGAAGTCACATTTAATGAGGAAGGGGCTTTCCTAGCATTGAGTTCTACAGGAGGGCCTACAGGGTCCTGAAAAGTCTGTTTCCAATTTTAAAATTCGTAAACCATTTCATTGTATTTGCGCAAACATACAAAAGGAAAATATGCATGTGCGCAAGTTAAAAACTTAAAAATTGATTCATTTCTTCTTATCTGGGAGTTTGCGCTTCTAGAGCCAATTGACTCCCAAGTCCACGTGACCTGCACTTTTGAGAACGTACTGTAGCTATTCCGCCCACATGCTCCGTCCATTTCATTAACCGTCTAAATAGTTTCGACGAGATATCTCGTCCATCAAGATCTGACCCATTTTGCTAATGACGATATATTTGGTCATTAGCACTGTTGCCAATTTTTGAGATGATGATGATTAATTTGGTCTTAATGTGATTAATGTTTCGATTTGCATTAATATGTAATCTTTATCTATATCTGTAAATAGTGTAAAGAAATAATTAAACTTTTATTTAACTGAAGAATCTCTCCAATCGTCATTTTTGTACTGTCAGTCAAACTAACGTCGAAAAATACCACTGAACCAATTGATCATTGAAATCCCGCCATTCTGCGTCAGTCAAAGCATTGAGTACTTGAAAAATATGTACTCAACTGAAGTACTCGAATAAAAAAAATGTTGGATATCAATTGAAGATGTAGGAATGGGTCCTGGATCATCCTAAATGTGAAGTATTGTTGGAGTGTCCATACTTTCTGTGCAGTAGCCGTACGAACAAGAAGCAATCGTCTCTCCGATTGTTCGTCAGGAATTCGAAGCAAAAACAAAGCTCGGTCGAACCCACCGAGAAGGCAAACTCGAATTCCTTCCAAAGAACGTAGGCAGACCGTAATTCCCGCTCTGGAAGTCGAGAACCGAACCTCATCTGCCGATTGGGAAAAGCAGCAAGACAAAAGAAGCAAAAGGCTGCAGCTCAAACCTGTCCACTGGCCTCGAAGACTTTCGAACTGGGTCCGTGACGTCACAGTTCTCGAACACTGCTGCCAGCACCGAATAGCCACACACGCAAACGATTTCCTTACGGGAGAGTAGCTGCGCGGGAACCCCTTCCCTCCGTGTTTCGTCCTTATTATTCCATTCGAATTAATGAACATCGGTAACGACATGAGCTCTCTGTGGGTAGCCCCCATAAATGCCTGAGCACCCCGCATCGTCTGAAGAAAAGTTCCTCAAACTTGGAAGTTCATCGATTCCTGAAATCGATTTTTGGAAGTTTTGTTTGCGGAAGTGTTCGAAGTGTTCCAAGGAGGGGGCGTGCGGCATGGGTAGGATCTTCTGAGACGATTTTAGAATCGGGAAGTTTTTGTGAGACGTGTTTCTTCTGCTGAAGTATCCAAAGAATTGTGAAGCATCCAAATATGAAGTTCCTAAGGATTACGTGTTCTGTTTTCGTCGCTCTCTGCTGGATGGCGAGTGGTATTCAAGGTGAGTTGTTTATTTTCTGAATTTTTATTTGTGAACCGAAGTTCATTAATGAGATTCGAATTTGCCACGATAAGTTTATATATGTTCCCTTTCATCACTTCTTTGAAAAATGGCGTAACTAAAAAAAGTAAACTTAACTTACTTAATAAAGATTGAGGATCTTAATCACATTTTTTATATGCTTTCCAGTTTGAAATTTTTGGAAATTCAATGATTCATTAAATATTAGTAGAATACTTAGTGATTTGATTTTCTTGAACTGTTCGATTCAAATAATCTCATTTTTTTGGAACTGTAAAATCTTAATTTTGATTTGCGTCATTTTCCTGAAAGATGGTGCGGTAACACATAAGTGCTTCACTTACTTAGTGTTGTACTTAGTTTAGCACCACATCTATTGCTTCTCACACTGAAAGGAGGATTACTGGATGTACCGCTTTTCATATTTTTACTATAAGAAATTTATCTTTTGGAGCAGAAACTTATTAACAAGACATTTTTCAGAGACATTAAAAGCTTATTTCCAGAATGATAAGAAATACACTGTCACATTGTAAAATTTTTAAAAATGCGTTACACTATGAAAAACTCTTATGATTATTATTTTTGAGCCAAAATGTGTAGTCACTCTTTAAACAGCTGTAAAGTACAAATGTTGTTTTGTCAGTTGATAAATTTCTGCTCTAATATGACGATCTATTCATTGGATAGTTGTAGATATTTTAACTAGCCGCTGTCCTGTTGACTGTTTTTAGGTTGAGATAAGTAAAATAAGCGATATATTACCAGGGTTTTTTTTTGAACGTTCCATTAAAAAAAGTTTTTTTTACACGCATATTTCAATATGCATAAAAGCCCTGGTTTTAACGTTTATTCAAATCCTTATTTCACTCAATGAACCAAAAGAGAAAACTGAGGCGAACCCGAAATTATTTTCTCACTACTTTCCTGCACGACACTAAAAACCCCATTAACCCGAAGAGGCAGAGTAGTTTCAGCTCCCCTGCAAGTGTCGGTATTCATCCATAGAAAATCCCTTGTCTCGCTCAGAAAATTCGTCTAATTCTTGGTCTACTTCACCTCTAGTTGCTAGTTGCTCAGAAAGTGCAGTTCGGTAGTTGAAAATAGCGATTCTAATGTACAATGCTTTTCTTCCTCTTCATAAAGAGTGGTACATTTTACAGAATATTTGATTTCCTTTCCATGAATCGGAAACTATGAATCAAACTTCCTGAAAACGCATAAAACAGATAACTATTATTTACATTTAATTCCTCACAAAAATTTAGATGAACCGCAAACTACGCTAAGTCACTTGATTTCACCTTAAACGAGTTTTTCTAATTCTCTTCTTTGAGTATCGCGATGTCGATCACTTTAGGCCATCGTAATCCAAATGAATTTCATTCCGGTTGGTTGAATCACTCAAGACAGTGTGGGTCATCCGATGGTAATAGGTAATCCAATCGAAGTTACATCAGTCCGTTCAGAGAAAGCTTGTTCAACAGTCACGTACGCATGTACAAGGAGGCACTTAAAGGTTATTTTGTAAAGTCTACAAAGGATGAGCCGAAACGGGTTCTTCGCATGCTCTATGCAGGGATATTTTAGGGTCCTTGATTTCTAACGGAAATAATAGAACATATTTGATGCTCAGCAGAGTTGTTTGTAGATTGTGGGTTAATACAAAAGCTCGTACAGTTTTTTTGGAAAAAAAATTTAAGAGAAATTGTGTGTTATAAACTAAAATTACATTGAATCAATATAGCATGTGTCGTTCTGTTCAATCACTTTTCTCTGCGGTTGCTGCATCATAGAAATTCCGAGGTTTATGGCGGACGAAACTCTCCGAACCACTTAAGGCACATGGAACCGTCATTGGCACCCACTGCCACTGCACAACATATCTTGCTTTTCGTCTACGAAGCATTCTTGCCTTTTCGGAAATAAAAAAAAGCTTAATAGGTCAAAAATGCTACTTATTTTCTACCATTTTGAATGCTTAACAAAATTTAAAAATTACAACCTAATAATACAATTTTTCCCCCAAGTGCTGCAATTCCTTCTTTCAAACAACATCGTAGCTTTACCACGTGTGGTGTAGATCACTTGGACGAACATTTGCATCAAGACCCAATAATTTAATGTAAAGTGCCCGCAGGAAATTGTATACAAGATCATTCGCGTAATTTTATAAGAAAATCAAAAACCTTCGATATGCTTTTCACCTTTTTATTCATAGGAATGCATGGATTGTATCATCCGAATCAATATCTTTACGATAGTAATTTCAATTTCCTATTCACTGCGTTTTCAAGTTCTAAAATGATTGCATTGTATTTCTTCGTAACTGTGTTCAGGAGGTTTTTAATATTTTAAATTCTCGTATTGAGAGTTCTCAAAAAAGTGCTTTTTGTGCAACATATTGTGCCTATTCAAAGCTACTGAAGGCTCTTAAGAGCGATCAACGAAATTTGAATTTGGTCTTTTTACACTAGTTTCAACGAGTGTAAGTCCCTGTCTCCAGGCGATGATAATCTTGAGTTCAGAATACATTTGTGTGTAATGAAGCTTTTCTAGGTACCCAATAAGGAAATTAAAAGTAAGTTCTCGCCATTGAAAGTGCAGAAGGGTCTGTTGCAACTAATATGCATATTTGCAAACATTTCAACGGTTGTTAACACCAAAAATATTTTGGGAAGGGCTACATCCCTAATGCCAGTTGAACGCAGCCAGTCATTGCCAGGTACATTTTGCTCGAATAACTTTGCTGCTTTATATGTAGGTCCCGGTCTAGTTAGCCCCAGTGTATCAAATAAATGCCAACAGAGCGACAAACCCAAACCTTTATAAGTTGCCACTAAACAGCTTTTCACAATACGCTTATCAAATACAACCCATCAATCAGTTGGATTGGTGCGGACGTTTGGAGAGTGGGGTGCCAGTTTAGGTGTTGCCTCGTCATCTGAACAAGGTTCAAAATGTCAATTGTGGTATTGTCTTTGGATCTTTACCTTGGGGGATTGATCCCGGACCGACCGTCGTCAATAGCCCGTTGTGTTGATATAGTACGACGTTAATTAAAAATTACCATTACCGTGGCTAGTGAGTTTTCCCACTACGTTATAGCAGTGCAGGTTCGATTCCTGTGTTCCTATCTTTTCCTTGCTGAGACTTTCCTCGTGTACGTATGTCCATTGTTTGATGTTGTTTATCTTGAGATTGACAAGACTACGGAAGTGTAGTGAATTAGCAACTGGAGAGTTGAGAGTTCTAGACTCGATCTAATCAAAGACGGTTTTCCTACTGGTCTATCGCAGACACCTTTAGTGTCAGAGAAATCACTAGTTACTGGACTGATCTACTCGCAAAATCGATGCAATTTTGATAGAGGTATGTTATAGGACTGCCACCAGGCAACTCTTTATTTATTTTGCAACCTCGGAGCTAGCTATATCTTTTTTATAAGAGGAAAAATAGTCCCAAACGTTCCAATTTTCGAAGTTTTTGCTATTTTTCGAAATGTTTTCTGCATCATCACGAGGGAAAATATTTTCATTCTCTTTTTTTAATTCCGCGTATTGCACTCCAATTGTGTCAAAAACTTTTGATGAATGTAAACATTCCGATCAATTCAACGAGACGTGAGGTTTGCAGAACGTAGGATTTTTCTGTTACAGTTGTGAACTGTCGACTCAGCGCAAGAGACCATCAAACGCTTCTTCCTACTTCCGATGAAAACAGCGTGTTTGGGAGCACCTGTGCTAAGGATGTAGCTGCATTTTGTTTCCTTTGCCGATTGTGGCTATGAGACAACTTCCGAATAAATATTTGCAACAGGAAAACAAAACAGACTCAATCGAATCCAATGACCAATTATCATGTTTGTGGATAATTAATAGATCGATAGGCGCCGGTTTATTTCTTGATAATTTAAAGCACAATGTCCAGATGTGATCAAACAATGGATAAACCGAACCACCTAGAACCGCTGATATACATGGCATACATTTATACCTTACTCTTAAAACCAGTTTAATACTCATTAATGGACTACCGGGTTTGGTTAATCAATGACACCTTTTGATGACGGCTTTGATCGAACTAGGAACTTACTATCACTCGATTTCGTGAATGCTTCGAAGGCGTCTTCGAACCAGAAGGTGCAGACTTGAACGAAGTGTTGTTCGACTGGAACGGGCCTAGTTAGGTTGATGTAGAAGGCTAAGAAACTTTCCACGAGTCATTTAGAACAAGTAATAATCCAGCCATTAGGAACAGATAAGTTGAGAAAAGCAATTTGAAACATTTAAGATAAATGTACAATGCATTCGCTACTTAGAAGATGAAATTGGTATACTCCATTATCTTCGTGAATTGCTTGGTGATAAAATTTAAAATGAGTGGTATTAGTACTTGGTAAATAATTTTTATTATAAACTGTAATTTTCAAAATAAAATGTACCCAAATTTATGTCAAGTACTGAGGTTTTTCTTACACAACGCGCGCGCTGATCGCTATTATTACATAGGAATTCGAACTATCTCAGATAATACTAAAAGGTTGGTTGTTACGTCTTACTGGGGCAATGTAACAATTGACGACGATCCGGGATCAATCACAAAGGGAAAGATTCGAGGACAACAACACCTCATTTTGAACCACTGTCAGTTAACGAGGTCAACACCTCAACTGGTACGCCATTCCACAAGCTTCATGAGAATTGATAAAATCACTGCCTTCTTGACTGTCAGGATGGAATAATAAATATATTTTTCTTTGAAATTTTACACAATTTGAAATCCGTTGTTGAGTGAGCAAGAGCTTTTAATTTCAAGGCACATAGGGCTACTGAATTGATTTCCAACTCTGCAAATTCTATTCAGAGAATCCGCGTTTATACTCTAAGTCCAAGTACCAGGACCACGGATACCAGTACTCGGTTAGGAGGCGGATCATTCATGAAATAAAAATTTTTATTAAAAATACGCATTGGCTTAACTTTATAGAGAACATACAAAAGTAGAGTGAGCAATGGTAACTTTCCTTTTTTTATGTGCGCATGATCATATAGAAAAAACTAGTAGTCGATCCTTAGACTACCTTCGTCTACCGGGAGGAAACGTACATTCACCAGATGATTGGTCCACGGAACGGGAGATACGTTCATCTATTGATTGATCATCTGATGATAGACTTTGGCGATTTCACCACTTTTTCCGCCACTTTATAGAAATGCGCATTTAAAAATCTACCCTGTCATAAGATGTTGCATCGCCAAAGAAAGGCATAAGATGCCGAATCGGCCAACCATGTTCAATTTTTTCATAGAGCCGTCTCGTGATTAGCAGTCGAAACGTTGGTAACACCTTTTTTATATTTCAAGTCTTAACTTGTACAAATGTATACATTTCTCTCTTTTCCTTTGGTAACATGTAAGTTTCATGAAAACAATGAAATAATTGATAAACTTTGCACGCATTGCAAATTACAAAATAAACTCTCAGATTTTCCCCATAGCTACAAGTATTATAGTGCCGTCGAACCCCTTCCTGTGAGTGTCCTGATTCTGTGTGTGGATAAGAAACGAAAAAACGGACAAACACGTTGCGTGATCCGAAGCAAGCCAACAATCCGCTGAGTGGGGAAGTTATCTCTGTTTCTCGTTCGCACAAATAGTTCGGAAATTTCCCGTTACATAAGCATTAATGTAATGATTCCACTCGAAGAACCCAGCTCCAGGAAGCTTCTCCCCGAATGACTTCGGACAATAACTCCGACAAAGCAGAAAGGGTGTGACCACGTTGTAACAACACAATCAAGACAGAAAAAGTTCTTCCTTTCTTCGCAGCTCTTTTGAGCGGCAGCGAACGCTAAATCGTTCGTTGCACGAGCGAATTCTCTCTGGCGGATAGTCGAGAGCCAGCCTAGCGTTACCGAGACATTCGAAAACACCCCCATTCTTTCCTTTTTACCTTATCGAGCTTAAATCACGTTTTGCTAGTTCTCGTTTCGTGACGTAACTCACAGAACGCTCGCGATTTTCGTTCTTGTCTGGAGAAAAGGTTTATCGCGTCACCGGGGCCCTTGCATCAGATGCTGTCCATGGCACGAACTGGGATAGAATCTCGAAGAGCGAGGGATGCTTTGCGTTGGTGGTAGGTTTATGTTATGTGTATGCAGTTTTGCATCATGGCGAAAAACTTGGAAAGGGAAGGCCTCGATTCTTCTGGTGGTTGACTCGACTAGGTGACTGGCCATCAGCAAAACTGACCATAGCTATTGGACGAGATATTGCCTAATCTCTTCTTGATCTCATCATAATAACAAAGATCGACAATACTTTGTTGCCGGGGGCGCATCAGCCCGGTTGGGGGTGCAATGGCTTAGTAACCAGAGGGTTGCGAGTTCAAATACAACCAAAGACTGTCGTGTACAAAGGGGGCTGGTGAACGTTAAGTTTGTTGTGGCCACAAATGTCCTCAAATTGGCGTGGTTTGGAGAGTGGGACGCCAGCTCAAGTGTTGCCTCGTCATCTGACCGTGGTTCAAAATTACATGGTAGTGTGCTCTGATCTTTCCCTTCAGTGTTTGATCCCAGATGTCGTCAATAGCCCGTAGTGTTGCACCTAGTGTGACTAAATTTAAAATACCTTCCTACCTTGTTGACGAGTATCCCAGCACCATATCCAATTTATCCCCTGCCTAGAACAGATGACAATTTGGAGTAACCTTTGGAATCAGAGGCAGGTCCCTACTGGACACACACGAAGGTAAACCACCAGGGTTAAATATTGGTTCGATATCACGGGGGGGGGGACCTTCAATGGGAGGATGACGGTCAATAAAGTTCTAGCGAGCACTCCGATTTTTTTTTTGGAAACAGCTGAGAAAACTGACATTATCATCATGGTACTAATATAATTATTTCGTTAAGGGGAAAAACTTTTTTACACTGTTGGTGTTTGATTGTATTGGTCTTTTCTTGCCAAAACCAAGATTGTATCTAAAACTCAATACGAGAGACGTTCAATAAAAAAACGTTAAAACGGAGAATTGCAACGAAGAAAACTTCTATGTAATCCCGGTCGACAGTACCCGATAATATCTATAACTCTCTCGTTTTCTCTCTGACTTAATCTCTCCTATCTTTCTCTGTCTAATCCCAAGTTCGGGGCACATCTTCTTCAGGTGGGTACGGGCTCCACGAACTTGGCAGTAAACCCCGTGGGAAAATATTAGTGATGCAATGAGTTCCCGCGGGATTCACTGCCTCTGGTAAACATGGGTGTCCCGGAACAAATGTGCCCCAACTGATCTTTCTATATTCTTTATACTTTCTTTAGTCGTTTCTTTTCTGAACTACTTGACAGTGCCTGTCTTGTGTTTGGCACAATATGGCCAAATATGGCCCTTGCTTCATAAAACACGAAATCAACCATCCGTCTACTCGTATCATTCATAAGTGTAACTCCTCTCAGCGTTACGCGGTCATATCTCTCTGACCACGTGACCCTCGCTGCTCTTCTGTTTCTTAGACAAGTGGGACTGGATAGTAGCTGAAGAGGATACTGCACTCCCTAATTTCCCAATCTATCTTCTGGTTCAATAGTCTTCCAGTATAGGACAAAAAGATGGGGTCTGTGAAAATGGGAGACAATAAATTCAAATTTTAGTTTGTGCATGTAAATTTGTGTACAACATTTACCAAAAAATTAGATTGAACAAGATCAATTTTACTAGACAATTCTTTGATTATATAAAGTTTATAGAGCAAATTTCTCTTTGCTTTGACTATAGAAACATTTATTGCGATCATCCATGTCAGGTTCGATTCCTTCCAGGGTGTATTTCTCTCTTTTGTATCAGTAAACTGACTTTCCTTCTGTGTGCTTATTTGATGTTGTCGGTCTTGTGTTTGGCTTGGTCAAACATGGCAACACCTTAAAACCACCCAACCCAACTAACCTACTAAACTCTCATAACTAAACTCATTCCATGAGGTAAAAATTTTATAATTATGCTCTCTGACATGATCAGCTTAAAATACAACCACGCAATACCTTAAATTGTGTACCATTTTGTTCCCACTACAGTAAATATTGTAATCGAAGAACGTTTAATTTTTGGTATTATCTGCGATTGACTGAATCGCATTGCAGCCCAACCCCTTGGACTCGACCTTCACTGAGAACTGTGCGATGGTGACCTTAACTCTCAAGGTGGTTGTCTCGAATAGGCATCTCTAGTCATTACCAAACGTGATCAAATCTTGATGGTCAGCATTAGAAAATGCTGACCAGATCTTGTTCTCTCCATCACAAAAAAATCGGCAATATCATGATAACGAGATTATTATCATTAACAAAATGGATCGGTTCTTGAAGGACGAGATATCTCGTCGGAACCATTTGGAGAGTTAAAAAATAGCATGGATATGAATCGAAACTAACGATACCAGAAAGCCCATACTCTAGAGAATCCAGTTGCATTGGATGCTACATCTCGCTAGTGAGTACGCGGCTCTTCAAATTCCACTCACAACACCCACCTCGCATTCCAAAAAAGAACGCGCTGCAGAATGCTGGAGAAAGTTGGAACTCGGTAACTGAGATACACCGATGCCTGTCTCGAACCTATTCGGTAATTGCGTCGGTCACAAGTGCGAGTGGGCACTCCCAGGCGTGCGGGCTCTTCACCTGCCCGGGTCATCGCGAGTGGGAGCCCGGCCAATCAGCAGAGGGTGACCCCTGCCCCAGAGGATTGCCTTCCCACGAAAAAGTCCCGCTCACGTGCACCGGTCATCCGTTTTCTCTGCACCCCTTTCGAGATTGGTGGAATTGTTTCTGCTATGACTTATCCCGGGCAACCTTGGAGAATTGCACCGCGAGGTGACCTTTGAATTGCCCATGAGATCCAAAGACCACTCTTGGGTTGCGTGTTTGGAGATTTGGGGAAGATTCATGCAGTGGTTCCTTGAAGGGGGCTTGGAAATACAGAATTGAACAGTGTTTCAACTCTATCGAATGCAAATCGCAATTTCATCGCTAAGTTTAAGCAAAATGGAGTATGCTTATTGAATATGAGGAGATTTAGGCCCGGTGCACACATCCTGTTTTTTTACGTGAGGCGCCACTGCCGCAACGCAAATGCGGTCTGAGATACATTAGATCCAATCGAGCAGTGCACACATGCCTCTAGCGTAGCTGGGGCGACGCACGTCCAACTTGCGTGCAATTTGTGCCGTAGTTCCCCACGGCGCCGCACATGAGTCTCCGTTCTGAAGAACCTTGTTTTCATAAACAAATGAAATATAAATAATAGTTAATAAATGGCTGCATCCAGTAACGTCTATTTTGTTTCAAAATATTCTTTTTTTACACCAAGTAAGCGAAATAAACACGTTTTCCTCGATAGAATAGTTATCGCAAATGGCGCGAAACGAGTACGTGCGTTATTTCACGGTTATGTGTGCATAGTTGGGCTTCGGTGCCGCCGCACGTTGAGAAACCGGATGTGCACACCGGGCCTTATTTAACCCTCCTGACGTCGTGAGCCCTCTTGCAGTGTCTAGCATATGGTGCAAAAATGTGTTCCAAACCTGTCACCCGTTTTGGTCAAGGGAGAATTTGTTTTTCCTACTAGAATCTTAATTTTCCTTGGAGTTTTTTTTATTCGGTAGTTTCGTCTCGACATTTCATCATTAGCAAGTCTTGGAAGGGATAGCTCGTCGAAACTACTTAAAGGGGTTAATGAGTGACCAATATCAGATTATACACAAATCTATTACAATGGGATAGAAATGAATCCAGTAAAACTTTATGCACTATGACTAAGATTATTTCCGTACAGTATGTAATACCATATTCTTCAATACACATTTATAATTTTGTAAACTGTACGCCCGTCTCCAGCCTCTCGTTCATTTGCCTACGAACAGTCCAATAGGTTCCTGGAAGGTCTGGAGTGATGAAACATTTTTTAACACCACTATCTGGCTGAATATATTTTTATGAATTATACTTACCATACATAATATTCTGAATATTCATCGATGTTCACCTGTGGTCACCCCCCATGAAATGTATACGAAAAAAGATTTAAAGTACGAAAATTTAAAAAAAAAAACGATTCCCAAGTGACAAAAAAGCTATAATGTAATACAGTCTTATTGAAATGTATATTAATCTACTAAACGCTCGATCTACTAGTAAATGTCAATCTGCATTGAATTACAAAATAAAGAATGACAGCGGCATTTTAAACTACCACATTGAAATAGGTTGGGATGCACTAAAAATGCTCTAGCTTCCGCCTGGACAAGGTTTGTAAGGAAACCCACACACAGAACTCACCTTCGCCATCAACCACGGAAAGAAAGTCGAATGTGGGTTGTGTTAATGGTCTATTTCATGCACATATCTCTCGCTACCTGTTTTTATGCCTTGTTCCTATACCACATTATACAGTTTATTAGAGTTATATTAGAGTAAATTATTTAGTGACAGCTACACTATATGGACAAAAGTATTTGGACACTGCCGAAATTCGGAGAAGGATCTATCTTAGTGTAGAGTTGTTTTTTCTGGTTAAGATTCGTCCCATTGTTTTATGAACCTAGTTCCATGAACGCTGATGCGTACCTCGACGTTCTCGATCATTCGGCCTTGCCTACACTAGGGCAATACTACAGCGATGATGGTTGTTTCTACTAACAGGATCAAGCTCCATATCATACTGAAAAACGTGTGCTGAACTAGATTCCTGAAAACGAGGTGAATTTGCTTGACTGGCCTGTTCAAAGCCCCGATCTCAATCCGATCGAGCACTTGTGGGACAAACTGAAGCTACGAGTACGACACCACCACGCACGCGTCCATCTACGCAACAATCTCTTCTCAGCCCTTACAAGAGGCATGGCAAGCTTTTTTATTCCTGCCTAGAATTACAGAGAACTTGTGGAAAGTATGCCTCGACGTGTTGCAGCTGTAATACAAGCAAAAGAAGGGCCTACCCGTTACTAAATAGAATAATAAAGCACTTTTCCTGAAAAACATGCAGTGTCCAAATACTTTTGTCCATATAGTGTACTAGCCACTTCGTGGCCAGCACGGCGTTGCCCGTGACAGTTCTTTTCGTACAGTCAGGTGTGACCACTGCTCGCTGACGCTCGCCAACCCCTGGTGATTGCTACGAACTCCCACAGGCAACGCCATGATAGCCTCGAAATGGCTATTACCAACAAAGTAAAACACGCTAGAATCGGAAAACTTGTCATGGTACCAAAGGCATTAGGACGAATAACGCTAGTGACGTCAGAGGTCGAAAATCGCAAAATCTGCTATTTCTTCATTCGAGGTAGTGTGACGTCACATTCCGGAAAAATGAACTAAAGGTGAAAAAAACTAATTTTAATAAATTAAAAAATGTTCCAGATTAAATTTTAAAATTCGCGCGATACATAAAAATTGCAAAAAATTAGGATTACCTGTGTGCGAAATTTCATTATTGTAAGTGCCATAGATTCGTCAGGACACTGATTACAGAGAAACAGTTCCCTTTATAATTGTAGATATGTTCTAAAATGTGTTGATTTACTCCTTGTGGCAAGAGTCGTGGAGTCTGCAAGTAATCGAAAAATTTCATTCCAACATATTATTAATTCATCAGTGGCTCCAATGTGACGGACCAATGTCACACTGTCTCATCTTTGCATTGGGCATATTCTCATACTCAACTTAAGCTTAAGAAATCGCTCCATTTGCAATACATGCACCTTTATATAAGTTGCAAAAAATACACCTTTATATACAGTTACAATACATACACCTTTATATACAGTTACAATACATACACCTTTATATACAGTTACAATACATACACCTTTATATACATTATCTGTACTTTATATACATGACCTGATTAACGAGTAGCGTAGTGTTTCTTTTACACCGCAACACGCTTAATGACTAAGTAATCACATGTACAGGATGGACACGTATGGATTCTTTCCAACCTTCCAAAGATTCTGTTGCTCCTTTTATTGGAAAATAATCATTTGGAAACAATTCCATTGGTCAAAATTGGTTGGAAAAATGCTTCTGAACCCCTCAGAGAATTAATTGTTCATCAGATTCTAATTGCCTGACATGTCATTACACCAACCACATCTTAGAGTTTGTAAAAGTACAACTCTTCAGATTTGTTTTGGGTGAAATCGCCATTCAAGTCTGTTGGGGCATTTTTACGTGCTACTGCTTTCTTTTAAATAGAATAATTGTTTGTATATTCAGTATAACTGATTGATAGAAAAAATTAAAAACTTCTAAAAATCTCCAATGCATATAAAAGCAAGATGATAAAATTGTCAATAACTGTTTGGGTAGAGCAAAACGTCTAACACCATCTTTTATATCTTGTGATGATTAGTCTACGATTTCAAAACTTTTCTGCACGTAAATGGAATTTGAAAATGCACCTCAATGCACCTATGTGTCAGAATTTTCATTCTAAGCCCTTAGGTTCACCCTGCTTTTGAGTAATTTTGAAAATACTGCATTTGGCACAGCTTGTATACTTAATGACCTTGCACCACAAAATCCAAAATCCAATCAAATGTAGTAGTGTAAAAATATAATTAAAATTAAATTTCAGAGTAGAATCAAAGGATAATAATATTGAGATAGATACAAAGTTTACCATACTTACTACCCACTGGTCGTAATCACAAAACTAAGTAACAATTGCTGTCTTTTAACTGTGAAATTTATTACTTTGTTTCAAGGTTTTAGCTTTAGAACAATAAATTTAGGGCTTCGCGCCATTTCCATTTTCCCAAGCAACAATCGGAAGTTCGGAAATCTTATTTTATTACGCAAATAAATTATCATCATTTCAGCAATTCGAAACACTTAGAATATTTACGGCGGTCTTGGAACGCAACATAAGAGACTTAATCACTGAGCTAAAACTTCTTATTACTTAAGTATGTCCGAAAAACCTCTCTTCCATTTATGGAAAGAATGAAGGAAACGATTTCCCTCCCGCAGTTGAGAAAATTTCTGTTTATCACCTGATCTTGACATTTTAATGAACGCATTTTCCGTGGAACAAAAAAGGATTCTGAAACACTATTATTACCCTGCTGTTTCGATAAGAGGTTTGGGAAAGCACACAACTCTCTCTTTCAAACTACAGATAAAATGGCTCGGATAAAAAAAAGGAAACGTCATGCGTAAAAGCAAAACAACCCCAAATGCTCGATTAAGTAAGATTAGAAGCCGTGATTTTGTTTCGGGGTTAAAACACATTCGAGTTTTTTTTTCGTGCGGTCTAACAAACTTCTACAACGCCATTGAACTCTTAAGTCGGTCCATGCTTCTACAACTTCAAGGAAGAACATCTTCAAAACAATTACAGATGTCAGAACACCTTTATCTCACCTGTTCTTCATTGTCTAGAGGACCATCGAACCATTTTATTCCAAATATTTTGTTTGCCGAACGCATTCATTTAGTATTACTGGATTAGGATCTTGGGACGGAATTCCTAGCGAAAAACATCCCACTCGTCTAAGAATAATTCGAGAGGTGATTATAAACAGAAAGTAGTTAAATGGATCGTATTAAGTGCTATTGACATCGTGCTCAGTCGTATAAAAACCGTGACCTTTGACCTCAATCTATTCTAATGATTTCAGAAATCTTTGTTATGTGAGATTTTCGCTCTTTTTATTTCAAGGAATTTCTTTTCCAATGTTCATTTTTACCCTAACATTTGCAGAAACCTCTGTAATTGCTTATTACATAGTTGCAATGCAAAAAGTTTCGCGATTTTTGCAATAGAGTGTTTATTAGACTTGGGTGTATAAGAATTAATTAATACTTCACGATTTTTTTCACGAAGAGAAACCATTTCTTTGATTCCACGGGCTCTGAAGAATGTGATTACGTCCTTGACAAAACTCGTTTCTGCGATTAGTGTTGTCCGGGTTATATATGTAAAGTGTAGCGAAATAGGATTTTATTTACATCTCACAATAATTATTCTATTTCGCACTGTTTTGTTTCGCTTAACTGCAAAGAAAAACTGTAACTCAGATTAAATAAGGATACAAAACATTATCACTTGCTTGAAAACAAAACAAATTAATACATTTTGAATTGTTAAAAGTTACTCGACAATTTATGATACGTCCTGTGTCTTAAACCAATTCAACAATACTTTATTTTTGTGAACTTTCCTTCTTAATGCGTATTTTCATAATTCATTAAAGAGCACACATTCCTGAAGAAAAACTAGAAGTTTTATCATTTTGTCTGACAATTCGAATATTCCTTTTTTTAGCTTTAATGTCTTAGTCACAAAACCTTTTTCCGTTTCTTTGACTGAAAAAAGGCGTTAATTCTATTTCAAGACGAATTGGAACGTCCGACAAAGGTCTGAGATCTTATTATTTTATTTCATTTGAAACTTTCAGAAACCTTCTAAAAGTCCATTAAAGTCCAAAACATGTCTTGTTTGCTTCAAGAAAAGATAGAGACTTTGGATTGGATGTTTGAGTTTATGGCACAGAGCAAAGTGACAGAGCATTTGGACTACTTGGAGCCTCTTGTCCTTCTGTAGTGGAGACAACTGTTTTAGTGAAATTTTGACTGGACTGTGTTTCATTATCTATTTTCCCTGTTTTTTAAATCCCTGTTTATGTACTCTGCATATCATGTTAGCATAAGTCATAATGATGTCGATGCCAATACACCTCACTCATATACCGATGTGTAGGTATTATTTACATCTTGATGCATGAGTCGCTAATTTCCCGTCTTCTATAAACCAGTGAATAATAATACATACATATATACTTAAAATGAACAGTAGAAAAAACGGTATGAAAAGAAAATGAATCACACATTTCTTAAAGAGAATTCTAAAAACGTTCTCTGGTCAATCAAACAAGATATGCTCCAAAGAAAATTAAAATTTTTTTTTTTGCTGTCATTCCCTGAAATAGCATAGGACAGGAAATGTAATCTGTATCTTTTTTTTAACCGGAAGGGCAGAAGATGCAATCTGTTTCACGTGACGTCACTATCTCGTGCGAAAATAGAAAATATATATTCTATTTAAAAATTATTATTTAAAAACTTATTTAAAAGCACTTGTTAAAGTCAGCCAAATGTATACGATCCAAGTAGGCCTAAGTTACAATGTGGCCTATTTCAGTTTAGTAGAAAAGTGACAACTGCTCAAGAGATATTTTTGAAGTAATGGAGGTCAGTATAGGCTGTAGGTAATAAAAAGTAAAATGAAAAGTTCCACTTTTTTTTGTTTGTTTTCATTAAAAATGCAGTACATTGCTGTATTCTTTGCATACATTCGTTGTATTAAATAAATAACATCTAAAATGTTACTTCACTCGTGTTGATTTCACTAATTTTTTTCTTCTGCTTGGCCATTTTCTTTAAAAGTATCAGTACACTTTTTTACACATTTTATTTCGAATTCTCACTACACTCCATAAAATATTAGTTTTATGCTATACTCATTCTAATTTACGTTTTTACAAACACTAATATGCTTCTTGTTAACACGCTTACATAAATTAAATCCAATTAGTGCAAGAAAATAAATTCGTAATGTGAGTTACTCATACTATAGGTGTGATAATCTTTTAACTACAGTTTTCTGAATTCAAACCAACAACAGTGTCCTTTTTATTTACAAGTACAGCATAATACTTATTTGGAAAAGCATAATCTCATCTACCTTATCAAGTTTGGATTATCAAAAAAAAGGTCATTACACTAAGCAACTATTTTCTTTACTTTTTTTCGGGGAGTTTACTATTCTTAAATAAACACAGTCATCACAAAAACTCGATGCACCCTAATGATCTTTCATCTCTTTCGTTTTTTACCCCACCTGTCCTTCAACTTTTTATTGTTTTTCCTGTGTGTATGTTCATTTACGTGACGTTGTATGGTGTATCTTAGCTAAATATGGCCCTTCCGCCATAAAACTCAACCACTCAATAATAGGCTTTAAAGTAAGAAAAACATGTCTCCAATTAATTTCATTATCACTTACAACAGGGCTCGAAATACCCGGGTGCACATTTGCACTGTGCACCTGAAAATAAAATTGTGCACCTGATTTTTTCCCCTCTAAGTGCATGCAGTGCACCTATCGTTAAAAAAAAAGCGGGGAAATATATTTTTATGTTATTTTGATGTCTGAACAAAATATTAGTATCGACCTCTCTCGCTCTAAAGGAACATAATTAAAATTCCGAAATACACACTATGCGAAAACTTTAATCCAGAAAATGCTATGTTGCAATGAAGGAAAAATACAAAAAGAAGGATGGACATTAAAACTTATGGGTAAAGATCTGCCAAAAACGAAGACGTTTCTGATTGCCCACCAATGTCTGATGATGAATAAATACTTGTAAGTAATAATTTCGCAGATAAAAAAAAATGTTTAAATATTTTTATTTACTATCTACTTGTAACATATCCAAACATACCGAACTAATAAAGAATATTTCAATACATGAATGCTCTTATATTACGTTTTTTTAAATGTGCACCTAAAATATAATCTGTGCACCTAATTTAAAAACTTAGGTGCACAAGGTGCACCTGTATTAAAAAATCTATTTCGAGGCCTGACTTACAAACATATTTGGTATTAAAGGTTCTGACGAAATGATAATTTTAGTTGTTGAAAAGAGAAACAATCCGCGGAATGTAAAGAAACATTGTATAATGTATATGTTCTGATATTTTTTTTTGCTGTATAATGCCAGTTGATCGGCTTTGGTGCACACGACCAAAGCCAACTGAAACACGGATTAATATCGGCATGCACAGAACCGACAAACGAAGGAGATTGATTGGGACTAATTCCAGACATAGTATAAAAAGAAAACACTGTAAGATCTAATCAAATGAAAATGGCTAACCAATGCTCGATTGTTCCTTGTTCTGTTCACCAGGTCGAAACAAATGAGCGATAACCCTCGGCAACTTAATTTTTTCGTTATCTAACCAGTGTTTTGTTTCACTTCTGTCCAAGAGATATCCTCACTGTGTCAGAAGAGAAAGCAATTCCAGAGAAGAAATCAATTTTTGTTCTGCGTTGCCAAACACACAATGGGATTTGCAGTTCCGTGGAATGTTTCCGGACAGTCATTATTTCGCCTATCAGATATGTGTCCCTTGTCTCCCAAGAAAAGCGCTCCGCCCATTATTAATCCCCTGGAAAGACAAAGCCTAATCACCTCTTTCCGGTTTCCGCTGTTTTAAAAATAAAACTTCGACAATGAACATCCGAGGGATCGTTGGGTAGGCCCAACCAGGAAAGTTGCCCCGAGGAATTGAATTCATCTGTAGCTGACGTCCATCCCCGGTGGAATTGTCTCCAGAAGTGGGCTAATCAGCTTTGTCCCATCGATGGATAGCTTCGGACTTCGTAGAGAAACGCTTCAGTCAGAGAAGCTTCCGAAGACAAAGAAAAAGGAACTGGGGCAGCCGTTCCTTTTGTTGTGCTTAGCTAGGGGCTCGGGCAGGGTAGTCAACAGGTGGACAACGACCTTCGGATTGAGATCGAGTGATCCAGTAGGTGTGGAGTGGCCACGCCCTGCCCAAACACTGCCCATTTTGAGACTAGGCAGAGGCAGCGAGATCGCTTTTTTAGGGTTTCTATCGGGTGGATTAGATTCACTTGTTTTGGCGAGAGTGGGTAGGATTCGATGTTGGACCCGATAGTCTTCGGCGGAGAGAGTGGGGGAGCGAGATTGCGATGAAGGACAATCGGAGAGGTCTGGGAAATACTTTTGATTTTGAATCCAGCCTACAATGATTTTTTTGGGTGTTATTTAATCACTTCCTACTTGGAATGCCTATTGAGGAATTGGTTTGATGCAAAAGTTCGTCCGTTTTTGGCGCGAGATTGCATCCCCTAAACCAAGTGTTATCGACTTCACACGTGTCACGTTTGGATGTTGGTTGAAAGAAGGAATTTCAGAAAGCACTTGGGAAAAAATTGTGTTGTTGGATCGCGTTTTTCAAACATTGGTAAACATTAAAAATGACAGAAAATTTGGAGCATTCCATATTTTCGACATAGTATGCTTTTTTATTTCCGAAAAGGCAAGAATGCTTCGCAGACGCAAAAGAAGATGTGTGTTGTGTAGAGTGAGATGGTAGTTGTTCGGAAAGTTTCGTCACCTGGATCAGTTCTTTAGCCAGATACCTCAGAACTTGTATGAGCGATGAATGATGCAAGTACCGCGCGCGCGCGGAGATATGAAGATGGGTCACTGTATAGAACGGCAAATACTATATTGATTCAATGGAATTTTCAGACAGTAAAAATAATTTTTCTTCGATTTTTGTGGGAAAAAAAAAAACGGGACGAACTTTTGCATCAACCCAATACAATAAAAGAATAACTTGTTTTACCTTCCCAACGTTTATTCAGGCTTTCCCCATTCGGGTACATTCCCATGTTCTGATTCATGGAATAATATACGCATTTGGGAACATGCTTTTTAACTGTTGATTTTTTCCCGAATAAATAAATAAAGGCTCAGGTGTTCCCGTTGTATGACCGTGTCAAACTAATAAGGCCGTGTTCTTGGATCTTTCAGACTGGGATTGACCCGGACCGTTGTCAATAGCCCGTTGTGTTGCTTCAATGTGACGTTAGTTAACTACCAGCCTACCCAATAAATAAATAAAGGGGCCGCGGTAGCCCGGTTGGAAGTGTAGCGGTATAGATAAGGGAGGTTTGCCAGTTCGAAATTAGATTCAAATTCAATCGTCGTGTAAGAGCGGACATGGACACGTTACATCTATCATGGCTACAAATGTCCTAACGTTGGCATGGTGTTGAAGTTTGAAGAATGGAGTACCAACTGAGGTGTTGACCTCGTCATCTGACCGTGGTACAAAATTATAAGGTGCGGTCTTCGGATCTTTCGGTATTGGATGGATCTCCACCACCGCCAATAGTAATTTCTGTTGCTATTACGTTGACGTTAATTCAACTACCAACCCTATAAATAAGGTCAATTTGTAAATGTATTTCTGAATCAAAGTACCTAAAATAGCCAATAAAATACGTTTGAAGATATTTTTTCATGTGGACTGATGTGTAAATAATACTGCGTCATCTTGAGAAACATGTTAAACTCAAGATACACAATAAAAATTGCTTTTAAGAAAAAAAAAATGTTTAATCCACCTTTTGGTTAATCCCATTACATTGTTTGGATGCATTCTTACTGTTTCTGCAGTATAGACTGAGTTGTAGAGGCAAGACTACAACCAGATACCAACTTAAACCTGCAAAGCAAAACAAACATGCGCTAACGTCAGATACTTGACTCTCCGGAATCGCCTCCAAATTGACCACCAATGACAGCTGTTGTTTGTGCTCTGATGTTCCGATCGGAACTTCGAGAGTTCTTGTGAGATACGAACATGATAAAATAAAGAACAAAAAGAAGAAACGTTCGTTTTGAATTTTAGATTCATTCTAGCTTTCTGCCTCGCAGTCTTCGAACGCGTTGACTGTGGAATTGCGTTAAATTCTTGTTGATGTAAATGAGCTCATTTCTGGATTTGTAAATATGTTATAGCAGTGGTCCCCGGGCCGCGGACCGGTACCGGTCCGTGAATCAAATGGTACCGGGCCGCCCAAGAAATATTAAATTATTTCCATTTTATTTACTTTGTTGTATTTATCTCGGGTTTGTGCAGTTCTTATCTATGAAATGTCCACTCAAATTAGGAGGTGGTAAATCATAACTTGAAATTTGTTCTGTTACTAGAGCTTCAATTATGATTTCTGAATTCTGTATGTATCTATTTTCCAATTTTGACAAATGTGACAACTGTTTTCAAATTGGCAGACAAAGTAGCTGCATTTAAAGCCAAACTGAAGTTGTGGGGACGGCGCGTGAACAGATGTATTTTGGACATGTTTCAGACATTAGCGGGGATTTTATTCGAGACAGAGCCTAAACATTCACTCTTCTAGTTGTTGCACGATCACATGTCTTTGCTTAAAAAAAAGTTCGAGCGCTTCGTGGGTATTTTGTGGTTGGGAAACCACAAAATACCCACGAACTAGTAAAGAATGGATCCGCAACCCATTTGTCAACAAATCAGGCGAATCTAGCATGTCTGTGCAAGAAGAAGATCAACTGCTGGAGATTACAAATGAAGGCAGCCTTAAAACTACGTTCGAGATAGCAACTCTGCCGATGTTCTGGATTAAAGTCATGGTGGAATACCCTGAGATTGCCACCACAACACTTAAATCAATATTGCCATTTCCGATTTTGACCTATCTGTGTGAAGCGGGGTTTTCTGCAGTGACAGCAACCAAAACAAAACAACGGAATAAACTGGACATAAGCAACACACTTCGGGTGTCACTGTCTTCTATTACCCCCAGATGAAACCGTCTCGGTGCAAAGAAACAAGCTCATGGTTCTCATTGATTTAGCGTTCTGGTGAGTTAAAATGTTAAATCACCTCATATTCATATTTTGGTGCAACTGTATTTTATTTTGAAGGCATGTTTAAATACAATTAAATAAAAATTATTAAATCAAAACAATCTAAACTATAAACAATCAACGTCTAACGTCTCTACCCCCCCCCTCAGCGGGCCGCGTTAAAATTATCAAACGTTGATCCGGTCCGCGGCGATAAAAAGGTTGGGGATCACTGTGTTATAGTAAAACAAGTTTTATCCCTTCTGATGTTATGTCTACATGATTTCATTATTTACGCAAAACTGGCGTTTGGTCAAACAAACCGCCATAATTCTCAATGTGTGTAATGTGCCATAAAACTTAGTTACGTGGTACGTTGCATTAAAATAAGTTGCGGCTGTGCTAAAGTGTCGATTGGCGAGTTGTGTTTGACTTCATTTCCAATCACTTTAGAAAACTGTGTAAGTTCAATTCATATCATCTTATTTTTAATTTTTCATAAAAGCGTGACTACTTGGATTCGGAGTCAACGGATTTCAAACTTAAATTCGCAGAACCGTTAAAAATAGTCACCGTTATTCATTTCGTTTAAAGGAATTAATGAGTCATACATTGGTCCCATTGACAAGCAGAAATGGCATCAATGAATAATTTAGTTTGTACTCAGTCATGCAAATCACACTGACAGTTGAAGTTGTTGACATAATGAGGTCAACAGAAATGAACCAAAGAAATTCGTGGATAAAGTTAATATAGCCAATCAAAGTAACAACTTAACCAAATCAAATAATGTTCATTCCAACTCCTCCTGGTGGTTGCCTAGACAAGGTATCCAAAAGGCTATGATTAATATAACTGACCACATCCTGATGGATTTATTAGAAGAAAGCCAGATATTGATCTAGTCACCAGAAAAACATCAGCTTAATGATAAGATATCTAATCTAGGAAAATGGTTCAGATATTGATGGACGATATATCTCGTCAAAACCACTTGGAGTGTTAACTTCTATGCTGCACATATAAAAATGACGAATACTGATTTTCTGTCTGCAGGCTTAAGTGGAATTAAATGATATTTGCGTTGGTTTAAAAGTTATGGAACGGGAGTTAAAATATATTAAAAGCCAATACGCCAAAATGTAATAAGCCCCAAGTGTAACTTATTTCAATTATAGGCAAAAAATTGCGATAAAGGTAAACGATTTATTTAATAATATTAATAAGAGAAGTTTAGAACAAATATATAAATATACTTAGAATAGCAAATAAAGTATTATAGTATTTTGAGTTTGGGTAAAAATGTTTTCCTAATTACTCTTAATGCCTTAATAAATGTAGAAGAACAATTGAAAGTAAAGAAAAATACATTGATGTTTTACTATTTTAGATGAAGGTATTTATAAATAAATCACATCGGTTTACTTGCAGTAATCAAACATCAAACAAATGGAATTGTTTAACGGTTATTTTAAAACTTCACGTTTTTGAACCCTCAAAAGCTACATCATCGTCATAGAATTTTTAGAAACAAAATTTTAAGTTTGGAATATTTGGATTGGAAAAACTCCTTATCCAAATGTTATAATATTTTTACATTCCCATTGGTTTTTAAACTTTATGTAATATTTCTTTCCCTTCATTTGTTTCACATCTCAAAATACCTTGCTGCTGTTGATCAACGCGTCATAAATGCATATTTTTGAAAGTTTTATTTTAACTTTTGAAAATCAGAAACTTGTTTCATGACAATGTTTATTTATACATCACTAATTTCTTGATTGATGTTTTTATTGTTTTATCTCGATTTTTTGGCGCTGCGTTTACGGTTTCGGACCTTGCGCCATTGTACCCAATCAACCAAGTTCTCAAGAGCTGAATTACTAGTGCGATTTGTATTTGCGTTTGTCCAACCTTGTACTCGCTCACATAAACGGTAAATAAGTTTAAGAACTAAAGCGACTGATTTGAGAAGTATTTATTTCGCCACCCAGGAAATTCTCTGATTTCCCAACATCGCAGAAACTGCAGACAAACACTTGAGACACTTCCGAAAGACAATGGAACAAATTGAAATAAAAGCCCGTGGAAAACTCAAAAAAGGGCCCCGAAGCGAGACGAAAACAAGAAACGTATTTTAATTAGATAAGTTATAGCGAGTCTTGTGTGGTAACATTTTTCGCGGTCACGGTTTGGTTGCTAGAAAAAGAAAGAACCTTTCGTATCTATGTGTGCCAACTTCTTCCTAAGCTTAAAAACTAAGAGGCAAAGAAAGAAGTCCCTTAATTGGAAGTAAAACAATATCAGGACCTGTGCAGACAGTGGATCACAAGGAAGAAATACATTTTCTTTCGGATTGTGCTATAACCTGTTCGAAGTGTCTCACTATTCTCGTAACTTTATCTGATGCACCCGCAATTGATGTTCGTCTAAAAATAAGACGTTCGGGATTATTAATTCTAACAGCAAGGGATATTTGACTCAATGATGATTTGGTGAATAAAAGCCTTATCAGAATATTTCCATTTCTACAAAGTCTTCATGTTTGAAGATTATGTCTAAGAGGATGTTGCAACTCTTAATTGTTGTGCTTACTAACAATGAATGTCAACAGTGTAAACCGATACGAATTGATACAACGTTTTGCTAATTAAAAATTAGAACGTCTACTTTACAGACGTTTTTGTTAACCGTTTTAATGGGCGTTTATGTTGCAGGTAATGATGCAGAGCAGATTTTAAAAAGCATTCTCACAATACATCCCTTCTTTTATATTTCTATATATAATTATCTATTCTTCAGATGGGGGGGGATTTCTAAGAAAAAGAAATATATTTTTATCATTTAATGCATCTTTTTTTAATAGGAAACTCCTAGATACTTTATGAGAGGCATTTTCTGTGAAACTAAATACAGGTGACTGCATTGTTTCTTAAGGGGGTATGTGTTTCCTGTACACATTCTAAACGTGACGTCATGTGACTTGTTTTTCGGGCGCCAATAAAAATTCCAAAGAATATAAACCGAATTGATACGTGACAGTTGATTGGTCAACGCCAATTGGATTAAACACCCAACATTGCCAAAACAGTGTTAAACTGCACTTCATGGTAACCCCGATATGAATCATGGAAGAGCATTTCGACAACAGAAGTAAAATCTTTGCAGGGACCCCAACACTGGAAATACCCCTCCTTATGAAGTACTAAATGGACGTTTAAAGGATCGAGATATTAAATGAAGGGCTTAAGATAACATAACTATAAGCCACTTTTCAAAAGTAAACAGGATAGCAATTCTTAAGTTTAAACATTCCACTTAAAATGGGTTTTTACACCTTTTAAGGGTCATGTTATCTTAAACTTTGAAATATCAACCAATCATTCGAATAATCAGACATGATTTAGGATCTCTTAAATACTTTGTATCTTAGTAATAAAAAAAATTACAAACATTCTGTGGCTTACACAATATTTCACGGAGTATTGTAAATAATTTATGCATGCAGACTACGAACACTAAGAAACGTTAAGTAATCTATGTTGAAGTATTTCTATTTTGGTAGACAGTTTATTGAGTTTTTGTTACCATAACCAATCAGCGATGTTCGTTGGTTATCCCGGGGACACGACTGCCCAGTTGGAAAAGCAACGTATAATCAACAGGAGTGTTGCGCGAACAGGAGTGTTGCGAAACTAGGTCCGTAGTGTACTAGGGGGCTGGTGCATTTTCAGTCCGTCGTGGCCTTAAATGTCCAAACGTTGGAGTGGAGTGAGATGCCAAGTGTTGACTTCGTAATCTTTCCCTTCGTGCATGATACCGGACCTTTGCCAATAGCCCATTGTGTTGTTCCAGTGTGACGTTAATTAACTCCCAACCATCTTTGTTTATTCTATTATTCTAAATTTCACTTTAACGACGCTTGTCTTTTTCATTATTCTATATTGCACTCATTTGATCTAAAATTTTTATTTTAACCTTCAATTACGCTTATTTCTTCAACAGTATAAACTGCATTTTTTCTCTATTCGACCATTAATAACTGTTTTATTCTTAAAATGTCTTCAATTCATTCGCTCAAATACGTGTGTTCTTGTTCACGTTTATCCCCTGGTTCTGTCGCCTCTAGATTGGAAGGTTCCTGGTTCAAATCCGGGTCCGGGCATGGATGTTTTTTTTTTAGACCCTCCCTGGACCCACTCACCGTTAGGTTTAGAGTGTATTTGTGGTCCAGGGGGAAAGGGTGGGAGCGACTTCCACAGCACAAAGGGGGGCACCAAGAGGACCCACGCCGGCCGATCGATTTTTTTTCTCTCTTTAAATATTATATCTGTGGTTGTTTTATTCCCAAGGGAGAATTATAATGGTTCGGTAACATTCCGGCCTTATGTTAAAAATCACAATAATCATCCGGAGTCCCGGGAATCCAAGAATGCAAGCCCGGTGGCACACCGTTAAAATTACATTTAATACATCGGTGGCACACCGGGAAATGTAACTTAAACGCAGAACAAGAAACACAAACAAACATAAAACACAACACAAACACAAAACAAAAAGACGTTATAATACAGAAAGAAGAAATACAAACATCAAGAGTTGAATTAAAATAATATATTATTTTTAAAAGGTGATATAATGATTTGATGTTTATAAATAGGATTTAAATGAAGGTGAAATAAATATTTTATGAGAATGTTATATGGTGGTGAATTTAATGTTGTGGTGTAAGAAGTGAATATTATACAGATGAAGCGCATATACGAACCCTTAACGAGATGGTGATATGATTTGATTAAAAATTTATTATAAAGTGGTGTAAAATAGACGGGGCATAGTCCCATCTCTCCACCTAAAAGAAGGGGAACCAGAGGGTGTCATTTCCTTTAGTGGGGGGAGGGCCCCGCCACCATCTCCATCGCTACCATCACGCAGGACTTTATTTTATATCTTGACTGACTATTTTTTAGAACGCTTTCTAGCCAGATGGGCTTGTTCTCCTCAGTAGGTTTGGTTATATGATGTGCCTGCGTGATCGGACAATCGAAGAGGAAGTGGTCGGCGTCCCCCACCTCCACGCAATCACATTTATTGTTGTCTTTAATTTTAAACCTGTGGAGGTATGCACAGAACGGACCATGCCCTGTAAGGAACCAAACCAGTTGTCGGTCGGTGATGAGGGCATCGCGTTTGGTTTGTGGCAAAAATGCCCTGAGTCTGATTCCCTTTTTGGAAGCTACATAATGGTTCTGCCAGATTTTTTCTATGCAGCTTTTAATCTTTCTTTTTAAAAGGCTTATTGGGCATGGATGTTTGTAAGCGTATGGTGTAGAGACGGCTGGTGCACATTAAATCTGTCGGGGTCGAAAGTCCTTACGTTCGGTTGGTGTAGAAGTTTGGAGAGTGGGGTGCCAGCTCAGGTGTTGCTTCGTCATCTGACCGTGGCTCAAAATTACGAGGTATTGTCCTCGGATCTTTCCCTAAAGGGACTGATCCCGATCCATCGTCAATAGCCCGTTGTGTTGCTCTAGTACGACGTTAACTAAAATTACCAATTACCCCCGATTCTGTCAATTTTAATGTTAGAATAAAGATTGACAAGAAACTAAACTGTCGTTTTTAATTTGAAAACTTACTGCTCCGTATTCTTATCTGTTGTTCAAGAAGGTAATATTGGTTACAAGGTAAAAACTCGCTAACCGTATCACACTCTCAGGCGTGAAAGAGAACCCATTAAAATCAGCCACGGATGAATGATCAGTTGAAGCTTTCGGTGAAGTTTCCCCCTGAAAGCCTGATAGACGATTTGCATTCAAATAGTTTAAGCTTAGGTAAAGTAAGGTAAGGTAATTTTAATTAACGTCGTACAAGAGCAACAGAACAGTTTAAGCTTAGGAAGAATCTTAAATGCTTCGCACAATCGGTAGCAAATATACTGTTCCAAAGATTAAAAGGTGAAATTAAATTTAGATCAGAAGATTTAAAGAAAAACCTAATCTAAATCAACATCAAATTCATCCTCTTCTTGAGGATAGTAAAAACGAATTTGCTTTTATGCTTTTTTAAAATAGACGTTGGGAGAAGTTGACTGGTATTTAAGTCCTGTTGTTGTCTTACTAGGTATCGCTTCGATAGGAAAACTGACCAGATCTTCTTGGACGAGATATCTCGTCATTAGAAGAAACGGATGAGTTGAAATCGTCTATCATCCTGACATTTTTCACTTCTCCATTTGATTGCCATGATCGGTTGTCGTCAAGGATGAAGCTCAAGACTCTTGAAATCCTTACATAACAGGGTCGCACTAGCACCATATTAGTAACCGGAAGTTTGTGCGAGTTCGAAACTAGATATAATGAAATACCACCTTTAACATGGAAGCTGGTGCATGTTAAATCTGTGGAGGCATCAAATGACCTCACGATGGTACGAAGTGGAACTGTGGAGAGTGGGGTGGTCAGTTCAGGTGTTGAGCTTGATTCAAAACTGCAAGACGTTGTCTTCGGACCTTTCCTTTCTGGATTAATTCCCCGAAGCGCCCACAATAGTTCGTTCTGTTGCGTCAATGCGACGTTAATTCAACAACCCCTTTACCTAACCTTAAAATAATCAGAATTTTCAAATTTAATTTTCAGCTGATGTGTTGGGCTATACTGTCTACAGCAGTCCTCTTTTCGTCTGGTGGGTGGTGATAGTAACAGGTGTAGGCGATATTAGATACCTACTCTTGAAAATTCTCATGGGAAACTTTTTTGAAGTTTTACTAGTTAACTTCAACTGACATAAATAAAAAAGGTATAGGATCTCTGGAAACCAAAGGAGAATAGTTCCTAGTGATATTCATTTAGTTTCCAGCTTGATTTCCGAACCCAGGAGGCTCAGATACAGAGAAATAGTAAGGGTAGGCGATATTAAGAACACCTAACCTACCCAAGCGATCTTTTTCTGCAATCCATCCCATTATTCTATTCCATAATCCCTTTTTTCTCCCCTTCCACGACTTTTTTCACTTGAACGTCCGCTTTGTACTTGTATTTTTGTATGCAACGTATTCCCACATGTGGACCTTTCACCATAAAACCCCTTAACAAACAACCATCGACTCACGTGCAACGCACTCATTGTTCTTCAAGAGAATTGACGAATAGTTTCAATGCCAGTTCCATGTCACGTCGATTCTGTACCCCGGTGTTGGGTGCCGAAAACAGCGGCCCATCTCCTGAAATTGCTTTTTTGCCCATCTTCGGGCAAAGGCGCCGTGTCGCAAACACTCACAACCTTGCATTGTGCTTTGTCCGTTTCTCTGGCAGTTTAACCTCGACAACCTTTCCCTTTCTTTTCCGTTCTTCCTCCAGATGATGGAGATTTCGGAAGGGTCATCTTAACCCATTAAGAGCCATTAGCGTCCGCTTGGAGTCATGGGTCGCTGGGCTCCGATTCCCACGTCTAATGGGAATTTAAGAGGAAATGCTGCATCGCTCCCTGGATCTCCATCGGAAATGGTGTATCTTTCCCCGCATTACAGTATCAAACTGCGGTCCACCTTAAACCTGTTGCCAGGAGCCACTTATCACAAGCAGGATTCGACATAAAAACCGCCATTTGGCTCTTCAAAGTGGCGTCTGCTGCCATGGCACTGGGAAGAGCTTGTCCATTTGCAGTTGCTTCAGTCATTCGAGATCAACCGAGCGTAGATAAAAGGGGTAAAAATGTCACCCATAGAGAAGATAATGGTAGGTCGTCGGGTTTCTCTCGGCATACACATGCTTCTATTCACCGTGTGTTGAAAAATATTAAATTTTTTATGTCTCGGATATTAGATATTATCTGTGTTGCGTTGCTCATGGTTGGCTATTTTTCGGTACAAGGCCATAATTGACCAAGCTGATTCAAATACAAGACAAACAACGTCCAGTAAAGGATATACTCACATAAAGAAAGATTTTGTTGATACAGAAGAGAGAGAGAGAGAGAGTTCAACCAATCGTAATACTCGTAGGCCCGGGAACAGAACAATTTTTCCTTAATTTTATCAAAATTTGGCCGATTTTTTTTCAATCATAAGTTACGATGTTCTGCAGTACAAAGCGCGCTCCTTGCCACACCTTTTTTTTTCTTTTCTAGCTACGGAACAACCTCCCTACACCGCCCAAATGACCACAAACACTTTATAAATAACATATCTTCTATGTTAATGACAAAATATTTAACTTCAAAAGTTATCGACAGAATTGCAAATTCTGAAAGTATCCCTTGGTTTTAAATAAAGTAAGTGAATTAATTTGGATCCTTTAGAAAAAATCATAGTAATGTAATACATATTTAGCCGGTAATTGTGCTTTTCGTTTGTTTTTGATTTTTCTGCAGTTTTCAAAATTCGGACCAAATGCTTGCAGAACAATTGCAATTGCTTGGAATTATGTTGCAGAACACTAAATATTATTCTGCACCTGGGCTCGTGGGGAGAGTAATACTCACAGGTTGGTCAAAACCACTCGCGGGGGGGGGCATTATTGCTTATGAAATATGCAACTTAGAATACTTGCGGGGTTAATTCATGGCGGCCATCATATGATGAAATATCTTCATATCGTTTCTATTTATCTAATCAAGATGAAAAATTCACAACAATTTATTAGCTTTCCTCATTTTACAAACGCATGACACTTAAAAATTCACAAACGCCAACTCTTAAAAGCATATTCTTTACTTGCTTGTGTGCATTAAAGAATGAATCGCTTTGAATTATGATCAGCATAAATTCTTTCAAATAAGTAATTTTACGATTTCGGAAGATGGTACTTTGAAAAACATGTTGACGTTACCGCTTTTTTAGAATTTTTTTACAGATGCCGAATGCGATTGAGAACCATCCTTGACTACAGTCGATATTGATAAATTAAAAAAATTAAAATTAAATTAAAAAATGGGTTCAAAGATACAACAAATCGAGATGATTATAAAATACAAACCGATTCAGGTCGTCTCCAAATAGTCTACAGAAATAGAAAACGTCTAAGAGGTAAAAATAGACTTCGCTTCTTTTTGTTGCCTAATATTTACCTAAGTCGTATTTAACTTAAGCTGTATAGTATTTTTACTAATATTTACTCAATTTAAGCTTTAATCTGAACAATTTCTTTATTCAAGAAATGTGTCAAAAGATATAAATGGTACATATTTTAACAATTACAAATTAATTCTTGACTCAGAAATATTAATATTCTGGAGAAGAACACCGTAAGTTTTATCCACATTATTCTTATGCATAAGCAGAAATATATCTGAAGCACTAAAAACTCAAAACGCTGAGATCTAGCGTGATGAAATTTTGAAATGTAATTTTTGTAAAGTTTCTGGTCAACGCATCTATTTTCAATCCGCTACGTAATTTCCTTAGAACCATACAAGCAAAATTGGATATAGAACAATGAACAGTGAAATCAAACTCGAATCAACATAAAATATCTAAAATAAAATGTCATAAATATGTTACGAAACGAATAATAGGGAAAGAAAAGATCACAACCAAGTGAAGCTTACAAAGCTCAACAATCTGTTTGACGAAACAACGAAACTTCGAAGGAAAGAGTCGCGTGCTGGTTTGTCTATAGCAGCAAAAACTCTAGGAGCTGTAAAGCTAGAGTAACATAAAAGTGAACTTCTGAAAATATGTTATCAATTGAGTTCAAACATAAAATAGATAAATCAAAATCAATGGGACTGCTCTGCATTTAAGTTCACGGAAACTTCCTGCAACCAATAGATTCACTGGTTCTTCCCGATGGAGTAAATGTTTCTTCACAGTAGCCTCTTATTGTTGACGCTTTTGAGTGGAAAAAGATGTCTTCCTGCATTGTCGTCCAGGTACTTGACCGGCTTACACTGTTTATCTGTGCTACCAGAACGAAGGAGCTTTTCATGGTTATTTAATCTATAACAAGCTCTCCTCAAGCATAAAAACGCGGCATTGTTCTGCTTATGGAAACGTCGCATTCTCTGTCGGCTTGATTTATATTCGCTTGTCTTCAGGAAGCTCTTCCTCTTTTACGGCCTGGTGTCATGGTCGGTCAATGTGTGCTGGCCTACATACACGAAAAGGCATCCCCCAATCGCAATACCAAGTATGCATGGGATGTTAATTTCGACTCTTTACATGATGGTATTGAATCGTAATACGCTGGCAGTATCTCCGAGTTCGGCCCTTTCGAGTTGAGGATTGCTACTTCTTATATCTATCTATTATCTCTATCTCTATATTGCTACACTTGTTACTTTACCCTCAACGAAGCGTTGAATGAGTCTGATCCAAGATTTCTAACTTTATTTGACGTGATGTACTTTTTATACCTTAATGGTCGATCACAACATAACAATATACAATGCTTGAAATGCCGTTACACAGGAAAGTATAAAATGTATGGGTACATACGGGAGGTATAAAAGTGCAACTTTCAGAGGATCTCGGAGCAATGAAAAAAAATCTTTCGGGAATGAAAGGATTTCTATAAATGTAACTCGGGTAGCAGAAATATTTATAAATGAAGTTCTTTTATGTTAACACCAAGAACGATAAACAGAGGCCTCAGTCCCGGTCACCTACACAATATAGCGACACCAGCACTTTTCTATACAGTTTTTTTTGTAACCTATCTCCCAAATTTCCTGTTAAAGCACGGGATGGTTCAAAATTCCTAAGATCACGACGGTGGTAAAATTTGAATAGAATAGACCAACAAAAGCAGTCACGTGGTTCGATTGCTGATTAGTAGCTTGCAATGATGAATTGGGTGTTAAGTAACGCTTGTCTACCGACAAAAAATCAACAACTCTCAGGAAATTAAAGCAGAGTTACCCTTGCGAATTCATGAATATTTGACCTTGTTCAGCTCATGTGTACAAAATTAGCATATACAAGTACGAGGCTGACGCATTAGTTATAACTCGGATGTTCCCAGCACGTTTCCTGAACTCCAATTTGGTTTTAGTCAATATGATCACAATAGCAATAGAGGATTTAGTACTACAAATTGTGTTGTGTTCTCGTTTAATTAACAGCTTTTGTCATTTCCAGAGGAATACATTGTCGAAATTCGTCATTTTCATCATTTCTATAACGTTGGTTTGACACTGGCTTTTCATTCTGATTGTAATTATTTATTTTAATGGACCAATTTTACATCATATTTCGTTCAAAGAGGTGTTATTTACCGAAAGACCAAGTTTTAAAAGTTACCTAAGTTACCAGATGTGTTATTCCTATTGCATTTTCTTTGGACTGTTATTGTATTCCTTAACAAACAGCGTTTATTTATTTTGACAATACAGCAACATACCTTTTGATAAAATATAAAAGCTTTTTGGATGTCCCCTTCTTGAATTCGCTGGTTGATTGTCTTGTAGTTTAAAGACTGGGGAGGCCATATTTGGCAAAGCTGCGTCAAACACAAGACAGCGTCAAGTTAAAAAATGCCCCGAAAGAAGGGGGGTAAATAAGAGCATTTGGGGAATCGAAGTAGCGAGATGAAAACAAAAAAATATCGCTTGAGCATCTCGGGAGTTCGAACCCCGTGTTTACCAAAGACAGTGAACCCAATGTGAAAAGGAAAGATTACTCGAGTAGAGATCGGGACCGTGATGCCCGTGCACATCTAAAGGAGATGTGGCCCTGATGGCCTTGAATTCACCGGAGACCATTGTTTAGAAAATGTGCCATCTCACCTTCACTTCTAGTTCCTTTTTCTGTCACTGAACTGAAACTGAAGCGCCGAAGTATCTCATAAGCGGTTCTAAACACTATACAGATATTGCTCAACTCGCGTTACGTCTTGCTTGTTTTCTGCGTACAGAGGAGAGGAAGAAAAAAGTTTTTCTGATTTTTAGATAACTAAATGTTGAAATAACCTTAATCTAGGTTATTTCTAATCTATGAAGGTTTAAAAAACTCACACACAAGTAGAAAAGAACTTAGACCCGTTTGAAAATAATATCGCGTCAAAATATTGCCGCTCTTATTTATGACGATTAGGTAATTTTAATTAACGTCGTACAAGGGCAACACTACGAGCTATTGACGACGGTCCGGGATCAATCCCCCAAGATCTGAAGACATTGTAATTTTGAACCACGGTCAAATGACTTTTTTGACTTAGAGATCCAGATGTGAAGAGTTTCTTCGAATGACGAGATAACTCATCCATCAAAATCTCGTCAGCTTCGTGAAAGGCGAGTTACCTCGTCGCGACTGCCACCAAGATGTGTAAGAGGAGGTTATCTACTATAATGATTATATACGAAATGAGACGTGATAATATAGTGGTTTAAGAATGAACAGTATAAAGGTTGGATTTACTATACTAGTAAGGGGCTTGTATTAAATGCTTTGTTTAAAGGTCTAATGGACACGTAGTGAGGGTAGCTTCACCACAAGAGGGTCAATTAGAGTCAATCGAAGTTTATTACTATTAGTTAAATAAATCGGATAAATCATGTCGTTAGGTTAACCATATAAGTGAAATACTCAGAGTCAGAAAACTCCATCGGCGCACATATCCTTTTGTGGCCACCCAAACGAAGCTCAACCCTTTTGGTGGGTTTTTCTACGAGATATCTCGGAAATTATCAAAACTGATTTGATCTTGATGGATGATTTATCCCGTGCTTAGAAAAAGCCTGACCAGATCTCGTCATCATCAAAAAATTGGCACTATCCTGACGGTGCGATATCTTTTCTTAAGCAAAATGGGTGAGATCTTTTTTGATTCGATACTTGGAAGATCTAAATGATACAATATGCGGCTGCAAAGAACACTCAACACGATTCGGATCGACTCGGCCTCCAGTTTTCGGACTCTAAAGCGAGGCAGTGGAGAAAGCGGCTGAGGAAAAAAAGGTTAATAATAGATAAAAGTTTCGAAACCGAAGGTAAAACCGTTACCAGTTGTCGCTCAATCCAAGTCCCTCCCGCGGCTGGAAACCGGTTTCCTTTTCGCTTGATGTCTTGTTAATAGGCTTATGGCCGTTTCCAGAATCCAAATAGGCTCATTTCCCACATGGAAGGATATTTGCCGCTCTCATGCGGCTTGCCTCGAGAGGTTAACTGTCTTCTGAGAGTGCTTTAAAATTCATTTTTAGGGATCTGTTTCTTTGATGGGAATGTTGACACTAGTTTGGACACGCGTCAGTGCCAGGGGACATTATGCCTTCCTCTATGGGGGCTTGTTCATGTCAGCTAATGTTGCAGATTGGTTACGAACGGCGGCCAAATGTTACTTCCTTTTCTTATAAAGGGTAAAAAACGGAACATTACACTTTTAGGTGGAACTCTGTGATGACATTAAATTATACTCTGTCTCACTTTAAAAGATAAAAAAATAGCTCCACTAATTAAAAAGAAATAAACAATTCCACTCTAATCATAACAGATTCTACATCTAGTTTTTGCAATCTTTTTTTATTTTAAACATTCAAAAGAGAACATAAAAATAGGAGGTTGTATCTTCTCTGTTTATAAAATTAAATATTTCTGGTAAAGAAAATTAAGTAAATTTGTATGTAAAATTACATAATTTTTGTAAATGAAATTAAATAATTAGAAGACTAAGAAGACAAAAAAAAACGAATGCAATAATTTTACATAATTTTAATACGAAAACTGGAAACAGAACATTAAAATACACTGCTGGCCACCCAAATCGCAACACCAAAAAAGACAAGAGATATCACAACAAAATTTATTTTGTAGATAACATGTTGACCAAGTATCAAATGATTCAATTTATAGACTTCTGTGAAGTGTGGTTCCTGCCAAAATCAGTAGCCAGACTAGCCGCCATTGTTGGAGATCACCGCTGCCACACGCCTCGGCATTGATTCAAAGAGACTTTGGATGTGTTCTTGGGGTACAGCAGACCAATCAGCTTCCACACGTTGCCAAAGTTGATCTGGTGTGGCAGCTGGGGATGTAATCTGGGTCAATTGTTGAGCAACCATGGACCACATGTTTTCTATCGGCGAAGCAAGGAAGGGAGCAATCCAGGGAAGCAATTCAATCTGGCGATTGACGAAGACCCCTTGGACAATGCGTGCCACGTGTGGTCGCGCATTATCCTGTTGAAATATGGCTGTGGCAAGCCCTGAAGGTAAGGAAGGACAACTGGCTCCAACACTCAGAGATGTAGCGCTGGCTGTTTAAAGTACCGACAATGCGTACTAGAGGAGTGCGAGAGTGATATCCAATACCGCCCCCCCCCCATACCATAATACCCGGTGCAGGACCAGTGTGGCGGTGCATAACGCAGCTGTTCAGCATCCTCTCTCCATGGTGTCTCCAGACTCGAATCCGACCATCGTGGTGTTGCAGACAGAAGCGTGACTCGTCAGTAAAGACAATTTCATTCCATTGTGCCGTCCATATCCTTCTTTCATCGCGCCATTGGCGGCGGAGACGTCTGTGGTTCTGCGTCAAAGGTAGACGAAGCAATGGACGTCTTGCCGACAGACCACTCTGCTGTAAACGGCGTCGAATGGTACGCGCAGACACTGGATGATGCGTTGCAGACGGAATGTGCTCTGCTATGGTTCGGGATGAGGCTGAGCAATCCGTCACTGTCATACGCACAATATGCCTGTCATCACGTGAAGTGGTGCACTGAGGTGGATGCTATCGAACACGTCTGTCCGTCGTACCCTCCTGCATCCAACGATCACATATCCGCATTACAGTTGTTTGGTTTCGTCCAACACGACTACCGATTTCCCTGAAAGATAATCCACAATCTCGGTAGGCCACTATCCTTCCTCTGTCGAACTCGGATACTTAATCAAAAGATGATCGCTGTTTTCTACGAGGCATAATTGATCGTTTTTTATTAAACCACAAGAAAAACACAATTGCCGTACTTGAAATCGTCGAAATCTCCAAGCCTTAAATAGCGCTTTGAAGTGACGCCACAGGCGCGCGTGATGTTCGTCTGCGCTGAAATTCTAATCATTTGCATATCTCACCTCCGCTAATGCATGTTGTAAATTTCATATTATTTGCATGCTTCCTTCAGGGTGTTGCATTTACGGTGGCCAGCAGTGTAGTTTCTTTTTCATGAAGAGCTAATTATAACAGCACCAACAGCTTAAAAGCAGAAATAAAATCCAAGGTTTATCGCCGAGAAACTGTTTGTTCATATAACCACTTGGGCGAGATCTGCATATTCTACTCAAACGGAAGTACTAATGTCTGTAATGAATAACACCAGCCAAAAGATTTTGTAATGAAGAGGCGGTGTTAAAATTCCGCACAATCTATTTTATTTGATTAGAGAAGCAAAACCACGCAAACGTAGTCATGAGAGATTGGTAGGAATAAAGATGTGTACAACGCATCAAGCCTAGTGCTTTTAAATTTAATTTTTGAGTTTACATAATGATACCGAACCTAGTTTGGAAGTTTTGTAAGAACACTCTGTTCAAAGAATACAAATTAATAAAAAGATTCAACCTTTTGAAAAAACTCTTTTTGTTAGAAATCCTTACTTATATTCGTTGTTCTTAAGGCCATGGTAATTTGGAAAATTCCAATTTCCCAAAAGGAAGTAAGCAAAATGTAAACTTTTGATTTCCTTCGAAGAAAGAAAGATATTTTCCGTGACTGAAAGTAGAGTCTGACAGTTTTCTTTCCTCATTCAATGGTAGTGATTGATGGATTACAATCAGATTGATACTGTTTTATGAGACTGAAATGACCAATCAGTACTTGAAAAATCTGTAACAAATAAAAATGGTGCTCAGGGACTTTATGACTTTAAAAAAAAATTTAAATTGACTTTTTTCTCTTGAGCCTGCAATGTTAGGTTGATTGGATTTGGGGTTTTATGGCTCAAGGGCCATATTTGGCCAAGTTTTGTCAAACAATGTCAAGTAAATAGACATACTAACGAAAGGAAAGCTTTTTCTGACACATTAAAGATATAAATACTTCCAGGAAGGAATAGAACATGCATCGCCTAAAAATGGCAGGTTTCCATAGCAATGGACAAACCCACTGAGCCACCGAGACTCTCTACAGAGATAGGTATGAGTGTTGAATTCAAACACTATTATGTTCAGTCAACTTGAATTAGGCCACATTGGGAGGAGGTAGGCATTTAAATAACATCGTACTGGAGCAGCACAATGGGCTATTGGTGAAGATCCGGGATTAAATCCGAAGGGAAAGATCCGTGGACAACACTACATCGTTTTGGCGTCATTTGGACTGTGTGCCAGGTTTCATTATTGTAAGTGCCATCGATTCGTCAGGACACTGCGTACCGAGGGACAAACACTTCCTTTTATAATAGTAGAGATACAGGATAAGAATTATAAAATATTTATTAAGTGACTGTCAGGAGATAGCGTTTGTGATTCAAGTCGATTCCTAATTCATCTGGAGATGAAGACTATGTCTGGTCACTTTTAATGTCATCGGATCACCAGCAGGGCTAAATTAAAAAGTGTAGAATAGATTTTCAGCTTTACTCACGGAGACAATACTTCGATATTTATTAATAAACTAAGAGAACGACACAAAACTACAAAGAACTCGAATCAACTCCTTTTGCATTCACATTCCTCTCAATCTTCGTGTCATGTTTGATACATCCCTAATTGTAATTCTCTCTTTGTGTCAGTATCTTCATCTGACTATGGTTCAATACTACTTGGCGTTTTTCTCGTATCTTTCCCTTTGGGTTTGATCCCGGACCGTCACCAATAACCCGCTGTGTTGTTTCAGTTCGACGTTAATTAAAATACCAACTATATCTTAATGTCAGTTAAACTTTCCTTGTTGGTGTGTATGTCCACTACGTGATGTTGTGTGTCTTGTATTTGGTGCAACATGACCAAATATAGCACTGGCGCTATGAAACCAAACAAACCATTCTTACAAATTGCTAATTGATTTTTTTATCATATTCCTTTTTTGGTTGAAATTCGCTCCAACGAAGTTTAAAATGCATTCGGTGAAATCATAGTTTTGCGCATGTTGAATAAAAATAATATCAGGACACAACAACGTTTACAAGTACACTGCTAGCAGTTGCATGCGAGCAGTAAAAATTAAATTCACGGAACCCTTGCAGTAACTGTCTGATTTTACCGGTTTGTTTATTTACTGTATGCGCTTATGGATTCGTCCCCAACTCATTCGGAATCGAACCTCGTCATTGCGGCTAGAGTGACACCAAACATTTTAAAAGTACCGAGGTTTGATATTGTAACGACCCTTGCAGCAGCTTGGGATCAGTGGTCAACACCACTGACCTCCGGCCAAAAATTTCGAAACATCTATCGGGTGGTGTTCCATAGTGGTCTAATAGATGTCTGGTGGTCTTTAGGGATGTACCACTCCACTTCCCTGGGATTGAACTATCTCTCAGTGAGACTAACAAGACAAGAGAACTGTTCAGAGCTCGGGCTGAGCAGAGGTGTTTTTTTGGGGTGGTCATTCGAGCCGGCCGTTTGAGTAAATCCCATTTATTTCCCTTAGTTTCCAATGGCCAAGGGGCAAAAATTCCTGTTTGTAAGATATTTACTGTAAAAGAACGTTAGTTTATGTTTGTAAAGCCGCAAGTTACACTGGAGTTGAAAATATTTTTCTCCCCCTTTTTGTGACGTGGACGTTTTACGCTACCCTATGCTGACCCCTTTTCGAAACCCTCCAGTGTAAACGCTTTGTCGACTTTATCGGAAACACCAAGGGGTGAGCACTCTTCTCACCCCTTTTTTGAGAAGAGTGATCATCATTTATCACGCCACTTAAATCGAATAGGTCACTCACTTACAGTTTGGCGGGAGATAGGGTCAAGGCAAGCGATGAGGGTAAAATGCCACAGAGGGCGAACAAAAGACTGCATGAGCGACCAGAGGGGAGCGGTGATTGTCAAGGCAATACCGAAAAGGGACGAAGTAGGGGAGCATTTTCATCCCAAATTTCGTCTCGGAGAAATGTCCCCAAAAGTTGCAATCCTTTGATCTTTACCGACTCCTGGTGGAAAACAAAATTGGGGTTGTAAACTCGCCACCCTGACACGAGATGTTGACGATAAAATGAGTGCCGTTTCTCGGAATAGCTTTGATGTTTGAAGAAGGGGGAGAAGTTTGCAACTCCGGTGTAAGAGGGGGCTTAATATTGGCGGTGTCGTGTTGATCGGCACAGCAATCGGCCCCACTACGTTACAGTATCGCACAAGAAAAGCTAAGCAACTCTGGTCCAAGAACTAGATAAAGGCAAAATCTACTATTCACCATGTGAAACCAATAAATAGACCAACAGAAAGGTTTTGAACCTTGTGAAAAAGATTTCCCAATCGGTGTTTACACCAACGGTCGACCCTCTCCATACTAGAGTGCCTATATAATAAGAGTGGCGACATACGGGAAACACTTTCTAATTGGCTTAGAGACGTTTTCTACTGCCCAAGACGGTCTTTTCCTAGCTCCCGTAGACTTAACATGGGAACTTTTTGTGTGTTCGAGAAAAACGTGTTTACAATAAATAAAAAAGAAAATATAGCTTATTCATGTTCCATTTCATGTTCTAGACTGTTTATTTATTTTTATTTTAGTGTTTTGTCAGTATAAATTTGAAGACTTTTTAAATAAATAGCTTTTTTTGAACAACGTGGTGTTTCCCGCAATCTAAGTTTGCGCGTTGTGTAATCCATCTCATCAATAATGCATGTAATTGAGCGTTTATATGATTCATTTATACCGAATGTATCTATAGTATAACAATCGTATGCTTTTTGTTCTCCTTCATATGATATATTAATTCGCCCAGCAACCTTCTTTGAGACGATTCTGGTATAAAAATGGCTGCCGCGCATGCGCATTGGGCAAAATTTGGTCCCTTGTCGCCACTTATTATATAGGCCTATTCTACTCCATACCACCACTCATTACACACCCAACCCAGGTAAACACTTTCTCGAGGTGGAATAGAAAGGGCAGTTAAAGGTCGTTCCTCCCTCCTCTGCCACAGATACCCGTCGCCTGAGCAACACCCACCACCTTCACTCAGAAGAAGGAAAACAGCTCCACTCGAGTCACGGAAAGCAAAAGTTCAACCACGATCAGGAAGTGTGAGGAAGGTGTTCCACACCTCATCTCGTGCCGCCTTGACCTCTGCGCGAGGACCCCCCTCCAGAAGAACACTGCTCCAGGGTTCCCATCGGTGGAGGAAGTAATCCAGGTGATCGCTGGAATTTTTTCGAGTTGGGATGATAGATTCTGTGTGTAATCCCTGCAGCAAAAGGTTGGAGGAAGCAATTCGGCGATTCTGCTCAAGGTCGGATGGCATCTGAAAGGACTATTGTGGTTGTCCTTTTACTCGATGTGCCTCCCCTCTATACTTAAACAAAATTGATGCCCTCATTACCCTTCTGGAGGTTGTCAGATTTCTCGTCAATAAAAAAATAACCAGATCTTGTCACCCTCAAAATATCGCCGATATCGTGATGACGAGTTACCTCGTCAGTGGCAAAATTGGTCAGATCTTGACGGACGAGATATCTCGTCGAAACCACTTGTGAGGCTGATGCAGAAACACGTATGATGTTAAAAGTGCGTAATAAAAGTTATGAATATGAAAATTAAAAATAGAAGCCTATTCAAGTAACAATTCAATTTAAAATTTTCTCTAGAGAAGCCTTATTACATCCTACTCAACCACTTGGAGGTTAATGTAGAGAAAATGTTGAAAAAGTCTAGTGAAAGTTACGACTGAATTAATTTAGAAAAACTCACTATTTTGATGACAATGCAATTTAAAATTTACGATCTAAAAACCTTATTTCATCAGACTCGAAAAAAAAAATCTACAATTTAGTATATCAAGTTAGTGAGATCATTGAGCTTGTTTTTTTTTTTTTTACTACAGGCACCAATTTAGTAAACCTCACTACAAAGAAAATGTCGATACCAAACCCATATCTAGCGATTGCTCTCATTATTGGTGAATGGGTGAATTACGAATGGAAACGCAGTAGTCAATTTTGGTCAAGGTACTTTTTTTTTGTTTTTGCAGTTAAATGAAAACTTTTTCTTTTAACCATCTTTTAGTTCAAAAGTTATTATTTTTCTTTTAGTTTAAAAGTACCCTTTCAAACTTCCCGCTGTAGAGTTCCCCTTCTCACGTTGGCAATCACAGTGATATAATGGGCATGTTTCTTATAACTGTTGACTGGCGGGTTCAAACAATCTCTGAAACAAATACATTAAATCAAAAACTATTCCCTACTTTTTTTGAAGATAATATTAAAAGATAACACAATCTTATGTGAAGTCAGGTGCGATAGGATTGTCATTTGATGGCATTGAAATCATATCCCTACCATAACAACGAAACAATATTGCATAGAAATAAATGTCTTACGTTTATTTAAAACTTAGTCTACAATTTTTTAAGCATCGTGAACAACAGAAACGAAGGCCTCATTTCATAGTTCACGTCGTTTTGTGAGTCAGTTTAAAGAAATCTAATACATTCAATCGATCCAAAACTATTCAATAGTCATGACCTGTTTTCTAACGAATTGTCTGCAGCTCAAACTCTAGCACATATCGATTGTCTCCTTTTGCAAACAAAGAGCCCACACAGGTTGGAAGCTGGAACAATCACGAGAAGTCTTCCCGATTCCCAGGCTCTTTTTCAGAACGTCTTATCTCGCGTTCCGTTATTCTAATTTCCAATCCCTCCGATCTCCGTCGTTTCTTTGACCTTGGAATTCCGAAGAAGAAAATTCGATCTTTGCTGAAGATTTCCCAGAATCGAGATTGCATTTGGCGATTTGTTGTGGCCGGATGTCAGGCCACTGATGCGGATGACCGAATGCTCTCTGACCGCCCCAGACAATGACCCCTGGATGTCCCCATGCGCCCCCCTTTGTCCTGGTCACGGACTCGCTGCTCTTGTCCTTCTAAAGGATGGTTAAAGGGTTCGCTGAGTCGGTTCGATCGTTGCTTTATTCTCAGAATCGATTCAGAGATCGATAAGATATGTATTCGATGCAGTGAGGAAGCTGTACATTTTGGAACTTGGGGTCAGTGAGGCTGATGATGCCCTCTGTCCAAAACAAAATTTGCTTATTAACCCTTCTGGAGGTTGCCTAGACGAGGCGTCATTAGTAAAACTAACCAGACCTTGATAGGCGAGATGTATTGCCATTAGAAGAAAGATCAGATATCGTCATCACAGAAAAATCGGTGACATCTAGTTGATGAGGCATCTCGTCTTTACCAAAATGGATCATATCCTGATGAACGAGATATCTCGTCGAAACCCTTCGGAGGGTTAAAATGAAGATAAAGTTGGACAATTTAAATAGTGAGGAAAAAATATTCTTATTTCCATTTAATTTTGTTGATTAGTTATTATTCGTGATACTGATACTTTTTATTTCAATTAATAATAATGGATGCATGTATTAAACTAGCACCTCCTGTCCTGTACTCTCCACAAGGTTTTTTGAAGAGAATTACTTTGTCTCCTCCCTTTTCGGATTAGTGATACGATTGCAGTGATCTACGGAGGAAAAGGAAAAACTGACTATTTTTCATTGACATTTCAGTTATAGAGTGCATGAAATTCAGTACTGGAAACACTGACAGCACTGAAAAATAGTGGATGCGACATCGACAACAAAGCATTGATGTTCAATATTAAAGCATCGATTTAATTGTACATCGTCCAAAAACCATCGATGTTTTTAAACATCAGTATGTTTTAACCCCCTCCCCTCCATTTTGTACAACTGGTTTAGTAACCTCTAACATTAATGTTCGCTCAGGTGGGAGGAGGTAGATTTAATTACTGTTAATTATTATTAAAATTATTTATCACCTTATCGGGAGATCATATCAAGCTTATTTTTTATTTACTGTAAATAAAAAAATTTGGTGATTATAGTTATTAAATGCCCTTATATTTGTGTGTTATTTACAGTTTGTAAAAAAAGAAGTTTGTTAACTTTCTCCCCCTTAAGCCGACTTTTTTTTACACTAACTATCCACCAGTTAGGGAAACACTCTTTCTGATGGGACGGATGTTGCCATCAATGACAAATACTTAGTTGCACGTTTATATTTTTAATCTTTACTATGATACTTTTTTAATTCAAACATAAAGCATCGACAACCTTAAAACATCAACAATGTAAAAACAGCGAAGTTTAAACAAACATAGTCTCCAATATGGTAAATAAAAATCCTCCATGGTAAATAAATCGATGTTTTTATAAAATATACTATAGAGAACTATAGAGAAAAAAAAAATGAATGAAAATGAAAAGTTATTGTTTGTTATTATTAGTTCGATTCCAACCAATGACCGTTGTGTACAAAGGGGGTTGGTGCACGCTAAATCTGTCGTAGCCTCAAATGTCCACACGTTGGCGTGGTGTGGAAGTTTGCCGAGTGGGGTGCCAGTTCAGGTGAGACTTCGCCATCAGACCGTGGTACAAAATGACGCGGTGTTGTTCTCATATCTTTCCCATCAATCAGTTTGATCCCGAACCTTCGACAGTAGCCCAACGTGTTGCTACAAAAGTGGGACGTTGATTAATATACCGAGGAAAACCACAAAAAATTTTAACAAATATTTCCGAAATACCATTTTTATAAATACCGCTTAGGGTTACCATCACTTCTCCTTCCAGTTATACCACCGATATCTTATAAATTAGAAATAGGTACAATGAACCATTGATATTTTTTGGCGCCGAAAAGTATTTCCCAAAGAGAATAAAATCCTGCTTCCCTGAGAGTAGTATCCCACTTCCGACATTAGTAATCGAGTTTAAAATCCTATTTTACAAGACTATTTACATGGAATTATTCCGAGGGGGAGAATTTCCCGCTTTCCTGTGGTGGAGGGAATCAGAGCGTTCAATTCTGCAACACACTTTATTTGGAAGAAGGTTCGGTCAAGAAAGACCATTTTCCAGACGCACTAATCCGGCATACACCTTCCTTCCTTGTACCTTAAAAAAGCCACAAAGATAAATGCTTCTTATTAGACGCTACGACCAACAAATACTTCGCATGATTAGATGGTCATTTCTTTCTTGATTCTCGAAAGGTACCCACTGGGCTGAAGAAGCTGTAATCCATGCCGAACAGGGTTATCTTTTGACGCCGGAATAATCATACGCTAAAGAAGTGCTTTAAAATTCCCATGGTATTGCTTTTTGTCAAGAAAATTGGTAGACTGACCTATATTAATTGAAATATAAATGCGGTGATAATTTACGAAATACGTACCACAGCGACTATTAGAATAACTCTTCAAAGACAAATATTTGATCTGTTTAACAAAGACAATTATTATCAGATCTCAAGTATACGAAGATTTTCCAGCACACTCAGTCAACAATTTGTATCAACCATGATTATTAAGAATGTCGCAAATCCAATTGTAAAAAGACCAATTCATTATCCCTTCTTGTGGTTTCGACTAGATATCTCGTCCATCAAGATATGACCGATTTTGCTAATGACAAGAGAGTGCCGATTTTTATATGATGACGAGATCAAGATAGTGTCATTATCTGATAACGATAATGGGTTTTGAAATGACGAGATATCTCGTTCAACCAGACCTGGTTAGTTTTGATAATGACGAGACGTCCACCAGGAGAGTTAGTGCAAAAGTATTTTTAAAAAATGCTTCCACCAAAAAATGGAATATGTTCCAACTTATTGCATTCATTAGTTTTTAAGTTCATTGTTTTGCGACGTTCACTTCGTGATATCACGTTCATTATCAAGGTTTAGGATCTTTTGGTTCAGTTATAAAATTTGTGTTGAACTACTGTCATCCTTTATGTCTCGGTAGCACGTTTGTGTAACGTGGCTTGCCAATGCTCTATTTCTAATTTACCTGACATATTCACAAATCATATTTCGTTCATAACGTTCACAAACAATAGGACTAATAAGCACAACACAGTCATGCAGTGTTAAAAGTTCTAAAAAAATACAGTTTTTATCAAAACATCAGCCAATTAAAAAAACATATCCTCAACTCATAAAGTGCAAAGAATAGCATTTGTTTTATTTGAAGCCACAGAAGACGATTGAAATCTCTGGTTCGCAGAGGTACTTGAATAGTCAACTGTAGCGAGAATCTAATCTAATTCACGTAAAACTTACGTCTCAAAGTTGATTACTGGAAATAATAATAGTAATGAAAAGACCCAATGATTCGATTGGGGAAAAAAATAAGTGTTGCTTCTCTCTTCTCAAGAAGCAATCTCGAGCCTGATAAGGGACAAATTCAAAAGAGTACGGAACTGGGTCAAGTGGTCTGTTAGCTCGCCACTCTATTTCTCGCTCTACAGGTGTCCGTCTTAACTAGTCCATTCCGAGGAATTGGTTTCAAAATCTTTCCTTTCTCACGATGTTCCCATTACTTTACTTGTGGAGGCGATCTCATTAGGTCGGCTTTGTTCTACAAAATGATCGTGTATCAATAAAGTGTGACATTGCATTTGAGGGAAGATCAGATGGTCGAGGGGGTATAATTTCACAGTTGATGGCACAGGGAACGAATTTGTCTTGGACAATAATGCTTTTTTCATCAGTTGATGACAGATGAGCTTTTTACTAAAAGAGAAACACCCTCGTGGATGTTTCATCATTGTTTATTATTTTCATAACCATCAATTTAAAGTTTTTGAGCTGATCATGCAATCGTTGAGGAAGCAGTTGCAGTTGTTGTGGCCCAGAAGGATAGCTCGCTAGTTTGTTAGTTTGTAAACACATTGCAAGAGCTGAGAATTTAGATATCTTCTTGCTATTTCCTCGAATATATTTTAACTTTGCTTACAATTTTTGTATTCACAAATTCAAGATCTAGTTATTGTTTATGCAATTGTTAGGCTCTTCATAGGTTTAGTGCTATAACCCACTAATCTTGTAATACACGGTAAGATGTACAAATTTCGATCTCTTGGTGGGTACGATTCCCTTTTTTTAAAGGTATATAGTATATCCTCATTGCTTATTATATTTGCATCCCAAGTTTAAATGTAGTATTGCTTATGCTATGATGGAAATTTCAATGGCTCATTGTTATAGCCCACTATACTCACAAACTGTAAGAGGTGAGATGGATTTCTTTGTGGTTATCATTTCCGTGAATATATTTTTTCATTTTTTACTCTTTCACAGTTTATGCTCTGGAATTGCTTATGCAGTTTTTTTTTCGTGTTTTAGTGTTATATCCCACAACACTGACAGTAGACTGTAAGAGGTACGAGTTTACACGTATTCCATCAAGTTCTCCCTTTTAACCCTCCAGATGGCTTATATTCGCTTCGAAAACGGTCTACAGTGCAACACGTTCTGAACTGTCACCTGAACTGGGCAAGTTGTTTTTCCTACTTGGAGTCTAGACGAGATGCTTCGTTCTTAGCAAAATGGATCAAATTCTGGACGAGGTATCTCGTCGAAACACGAGGGTTAATATTTTTGAGAGAATTCAAAGCAACGGAAGTCGGCATCAAACTTCGTTTTCAAATAAAGTTATATCTGATTATATTTCGCGCAAATTTTTAATAGTTCTCCAAAAGTACGTTGTAATTAAAATCACGCCATTCTATAAAACGTCTGAACCCATCTCTCAACTAAATCATAGACAAAAGGGAACGAAGTTCCGTCGAGGCCAGCAGTCTGGAAAGCACAGGGGAAAAAACTAGAAACAATTCGATCCTCAGAATCGCTCCCTTCAGCCGGAAATCAAATTGTTGAGGTACAAAAGATTTGCATCAGAAATCTCCGCTTGTAAAATCTCGGGGACGCATGACCAGTGGATGCTAACTTCGACCGTAACAACTGGTGCCTCGGACTTAATGCGTGAACATGAGGCGTGAGCCGGTTAAGTGCGTACTTTTTGGATCTTAATGACTGCCAGCGCAATGCAAGAATTATTCACGGTATGGTAATTATTTTGGGTTGTGCCGTTTGTGGTGGTATGAGAAACAGGGAGTGGTCCGAAATGCATTTGGCTTCAAAACCGTTATCAGCTTTTCTGGTGTAAGACTTATGGAAACTCATAATTTTTCGGAACAAAATTTAAAACAATATGTCGTAGTAATTTTTTTTAAATTTTTAAGTAGTAATTAAAAAGTAATTTTTTAAAAATCTTTTTCAGTCGATATATTATTTCCTTCTTTCTTGTTTTTAGTCTCTTTGTACGATACCGGAGACACTTATGTTTCTGGCCGTGGTTCAAAATTACGCGGTGTTGTCCTCGGATCTTTCATTTAGAGGGCTGATCCCGATAGATAGCCTCCAATAGCCCGTTGTGTTGTTCTAGGGCGACTTTAATTAAATACCTTCCTAATTACCGGAAACCCATACCCTCGTATCCAGACCCCCAACCTATGTCAAGACTCTGTCTCATGATTCTTTCGTTTCGCTTATTGTGTTCGTGATAGCTGCATTTGCTTCATGCATTTTACGTTGATGGATCTCTGATGGTATAAACAAATCAAATTACACAATTGAACCGAGTTGCCATAAAGAATGAATCGAAATGCCATCTAGGAGAAGGATTAACCCATCTGGTTGTCTCGTCTAGGTATGTCGTCGTTGGCAAAACTGACCTTGATCTTGCCATCATCAAAAAATCGACACTATCGTGGTGACGGGATATCGTCAAGAAATTGGTAATACCAGATGACGAAATATATATCGCCATATCGTGAATAGATGAGATACCTCGTTGAAACCACTTGTATGGTTAAGTCTTAAAACCCATTTCAGTGAAACTCACAACCCAGTACTCACACTGGGTTTGTTGGTGGGGATTTTATGGCGCCATTCGTGGCCATGCTGTGCCAGACTCAAGACTTGCAATAGCAAGTAATATACTACATACATACAATAAAATTTTACGCAAACAGAGGATAACTTTTGATACCTGAAAAATTTTGATAGGGTTGATGTTCCTATCCTATTTCGCCTACCCTATTTCTCAGTATTTGAGCCACCTGGGTTGAGAAATGAAGCTGTCGACTAAATGAATATCACTAGGAGCTATTCTCGTTTGGTTTCCAGAGATCCTTTACTTTCTCTAGTTATGTCAGTTTAAGTTAATTAGTCAAGCTTCAAAAAGTTTCCCAAGATAATTTTCAAGAGTGGGTTCCTAATAACGCCTACCTTTGTTCCTATTACCACCCACCAGGCGAAATGAGGATCTACTATTAATAACGAGTTGCTAGTAGAGCATGCATACCTACCTTTAGTATTTATTGTACTTTCGAGTCATATAAACGAAATGGTGATTTGGAAACACTTACCTGGATATACCCTGAATGGATTGGAGACAAAAAATACGTTGATCACAGCCTCCATTACTTCAGATGCAATAGTGTTGTTGAGATAACTGATAGGAAACTTGCCGGTGGCGCTACGTGTGGCAAAACTCTAGACCGTTAAGGAAACTCCATAAACTCATAGATGTCGCTCATAGTAGCTTGCAAACACGAGTAGGCGATATTATACACAGAGGCGACATTCGGATCACCAACCCTATAGATTGTGTGTCGAAATAGGGTTTCCTTTGGAAATTATGAATTGGTGTTCAATTTAATATGAAGATGGCCCCTTATGCAAATTTTGTGCATTTGAATTTATAGAAAACGTAAGTTCCTGTCAAACGCCATATTTGAATTTTCTCTACTGTTAAAATTGCTTGAATAAAGAAGGGTGGTTCGTTTTTTCCCCCGCGACCGGACCTCGTTCATATAGCATTATAGGAAATCCTAAAGATGGGACACAGACAGATTGTATTGTAATCTGTATAAGACAATAGCAATCTGTTTTGGATATTTTACATACTCAAGCTGAACCCGAATTCAAGTCAGACTTCCCACATGGCACACAATGCATTCAACCACGACAAGTTGGACACAGTTTCTATCCCGCATTGCCTGTCACCAATCAGCGAGTAGTCGCTGCCAATTAGTTAGCAGTTTCTCTGTGAGTCACCTATGCTCCTTCTGGGATACTCAATTTTCACGATCGCTCGGGTATGAAAAAGTGGCGGAGTTTTTAAATTCCCTCCTCGTGATAGGTATCAGTGGTTAACGAAGAGGACCTTGGGTGGGACAGTTAGGTAAGTTGTTTTAACAGACACACACAATCGGTCAAGGTTGTTTGTTTTCTTGTCCTTCGGCGGAGCTACTCTTGAACAATAAAAGGTTCATGAGAATGCCACTTTGGAAAAAGCGAAGTGGAATAAAGATGATTGCATTCTTCGATGAAATAAAATTCATTGTTATTCCTCAAAGAATTCGAAAGCAGTGGATGGAAATGTCCTGCGTTTGTCATTATAAGTGACGTAGCAATTAAATTAAACCCAGACGTTACATAGCACTCGACAAACTGACCCTCCTGCAGGATCCTAACTTACAGGATCTTAATCACGCCACCATAAAAAAATCGGCATTACCTTGAAAGCGAGATATTTCGCCATTGACAAACCTGGTCAGATCTTGATGGACGAAATACCTCATCGAAGCCACTTGGAAGCTTGGTTATGTTAATATAGAGCTCTAACAAATCCATTCACACATAGTGTTTTGGGGAGGGTAAAAGGCTTTATAAGCATCGTCCTGCTGAGAGCTGTTGCTTTCCCCGTCGGCCAGCCGTTCAATCAACTCCAAAAGACCGAAAATGGAGACAACATTTTTTATTTTGACAAGCACATTAGACTAGAATGGAATCACACAGACTTGGTTTTTCAGCTTTTCTGTCGTCTTTTGCCGCACGAGGAGTAATTAGACCGAGACCTATGGCTTAAAGTTGGCAATGGTCTTATGCAAGACACCTCTTTAGAAATGATCAAGACACTCATTATTCACCTACTGAATCCCAATAAAGGCAAATTAATTTATCAAAGGAGTATTTCCATCGTTTTAACGCGTCTCCAGTCAAAGAGCACCGTTGCAGTCAATGCTCGCTCTTCTTCCCCAAATCGACCTCGGTGCCTTTTTCGAAGTGGGATTTACTTCGAGTCCACCGACAGACAGTCGATCCGGAACCCTGGAAATGATCCTGAAGTCAATCGATCCGTAACAGATGACTCCCTCTCACTGCTGCCACCGCACAATACCTAATAACGCTAAAGGTTACACTTAAGCGAGTGGATCACTGTCATTTGGGAATCCCGGGTTGGATTCTCACGCTGTTGCAACGGGAATAGATAGAAGTGCAATGGAAGGAAAGACAAAGAAACATTTGTGCGTCCTTCAATGGGGTTAGGCATTGTTTTGGAAATCGTGATAGCACAGGATGATGCTCTTTTACTCGTTTTTCCTCTCTTGTATTTATTTTAGGGAAATATACGTTGAATTGTGTAAAAATGAATTTAGGTTAAGGGGGGTGAAACGTTTTGGTTTTGAAAATAATTTTCACGATTTTACAAACCTTTACTGTACTGTTCAACGATAGGTTTGGATTCAAAACGTATCCCTCTTGGAACTAAATCGCAATGCTTGCCTTTAAGATTCATTCTCATACTTCGTAAAAATTCTGTTATTGACAAATATAAATCTGTCAATTATTACAACATTGAATGTATATTCTTATAATTCGCATATCATTGTACTACTGTTACACTTGTATCCAAGTCTAACGGACTAAACATTCTTGTGTATGAATATTCCATAACCTAGTGACGGGAAAGTCAGTCAATTGAATTGAGTATGATGACATGCTCAGCTCACACACCACAGACTCACACTCACAGACTTCCTCCTACTCCAACATATGCGAGAGAAAGTAACCTTGCCGGAGACTAGTAGCGACATCGTAGGCAAGGCACGGCTGAATTCTTCCAGAGGTCATTGGAGCAATAAATTAAGATTCTCGCCCTCGCAGACATATCCGTGGAGGACAGAATGCATAAACTGGACTTCGGCAGACATTTTTATTTTTCGTTTTGCGGTCTTATTTCTTTTCACAGACAACTCCTCCGTTTCCTTCGCAATGAAGCCAAATATTGCCTTGTCTTAGAAATCGACACTCTTAACCCTGTAAGGGCTTTCGACGAGTTATCTCGTCCATCTATATCGGATCCAATTTGGTAATGACGAGATATCTCGTCATCAAAGTAATGCCGGTATGTTTTCGTGATGACGAGATGAAGATGAGGTCAGCTTTTTTTCTTCCAATGACGTGATACCTCGTTTCTCAAGATCTGGTCAGCTTCGAGACAACCGCCAGAAAGTTTAAGCTATGTGGGGTTCTTCAACTTTGAGAATGAGGAGAGGGGTGCCATTTTCAATGCAAAGCTTTCGAATTATAACATTAATTCGACATTGTAACAACAATTTCGAATTATAACCGGCAAAGACGAAATATTTCGTCATTGCCGGTTCGAATATTTTCGATATATTTTTGATGACGAAATATTTCGTCATTCGCAAAATTAGTTAGATCTTGATGGACGAGATACCTCGTCGAAACCACTTGGAGGGTTAATACATGTGTACTTCAACCACACTTCCAAACCCATCTTTCATTTGTTCCAATAGTCGTATCTCGATTGTTGGAACTAATTAGTCGTATTCTATTTTTATTTGCTACCTATGACCTCAGACTCTATCTGGACAACGTTGGCATATGCGAGATTTAAGAATAGTAAAAGAAATAGAATACGACTTATAAAGAACTACATCAACGATAGATAATAAGAATACCAGCTTAGTATGACCATCGCGCGAACAGTAGTTGGTAGGTAGGTATTTCAATTAACTTCAAAATGGTGCGACCAACGGGCTATTGGCAGTTTTCCCCTGTACACGATAGTCTTTGGTTGGATTCAAAGCCGTATTTGTTCCCCACCACTAGAAGTAAAATACATACACATATAGCAGTTGGTCCCCACCACTAGAATTATAAGACCTATACAGTATGTATATTTCTTATAATATTAGTGATGAGGATCAACTAGTGTTCACGTTATGGTCATACTATGCTGGTATTATTGTAATCTATCGTTGATGTAGTTTCTTTTCCAGTCGTATGCTATTTATTACCGTTTGCTGCACTCGCCGAAGCACCCTCCCCCCCCCCTCGACGCGATTAAATTTCGAATGCCATCACGATTCCACTGACCCACGATCAGTTCTTGTACCACAAATGCGACTCTGGAACAGTTTGAAAGACTCTTTAGAGAGAGAGAGAGAGAGAGAGAGAGATGCGATTTATGCAACACGTGACGGATTCATTTGGAACACAACGACCTTTGGTACACTACACTACGCTTCCTCGAGTTGTGCTCCCGTTACCGGAAGACAACAAAGTGGCGTAAACTCGGAAAAGACGGCTGCATGTCACGCGTTCATCTTCTGCATTTAGGTACGTCGTTAAGGGTAACATTGCGTCACATCTATCTGCACTCAGATCCAAATCTCCCACCGGGAGCCTTAGAACCACAATGCCACCACCATTTTGTTTCCTTCCATCCCACCTTTGGACTGGCATAAATGCCTCGTGGACGCGGAAACCAGAGTACCCCTTCCGTCACGAATGTGGAAAAGAAGCATTAAGAGGACGAAGCTAAATACAAAAGAAGTGGTCATTCATTACGCGAGGAGTTGCCGGTGCGGAGGTCCATTGTGTGTTGTGCCTTCCTTCGCTGTTGATAAAGATCAGCGGAGGGATTAGTGGCGTAACCTGGACGTTTCAGAAGTTCATGGTGGCGTGCTCCGAGTGTTGAACTCGGACGGCGTTGATGTGTTTAGGGCGGGATGGGATGAAACGATACACTGTTCCTCCTTATATTCAGACGACTGGTAAATCGTCAGACCAGCAAATGGATCGACTCAATGTCGCAATCGATTTTAATCCATTACATGAATCCATTATTAAAGTATTTTCTCCTAAAATGAGAAAGACGCCATCTGACCGTGGTTCAAAATGACGTGGTGTTGTCTTCGGGTCTTTCTTTGCAGGGTTTGATCCCGGACCGTCGCCAATAGCCCGTTGCGTTGCCAAAGTGCAACGTTAATTAAATACCTAACTTTCAAAAATGAGGTAGATCGACGGTCATTTTTAACATAGGACGTGGGAGGCCGGTTGGAAGAGTTCCGGATTAGCAACTGGAGGGGTGCAAGTTCGAATCCAACCTAAGAGCTTCGTGTTAAAAAGGGGAGGTGTCTTCCCGTTGTCGCGATGTGAACGTATGGAGACCGGGGTGCCAACTCGAGTGTAGTTCTCTCAGCTGACCGTGGTTCAAAATGACGTGGTGTTGTCCTTGGATCTTTCCCTTGGGGTATTGATCGCAGATCTTCGCCTATAGCCCGTTGTGTTGTTCCAGTGTGACGTTAATTAAACACCTACCTACCTGTCTAATAAACTTCCCAAATTTCCATACATAGAGCATGAAACAAAGACTTATTTAAGTAAAATATGCCTTTCATATTTCTTCCTTTACAATAGTTTATTTTTTAAAGAAGTCTGTTATTTTGGCATGCGGTTTGATTTTACTTAGCAAAGTCATTAAATGCTTTGCTAAATCATTAAATGCATTGCTAAATCAATAAATGCTTAGCCAAATCATTAAATGCTTTGCTAAATTATTAAATGCTTTGCTAAATCATTAAATGCTTTGCTAATTCATTAAATGCTTTGCTAGTTCATTAAATGCTTTGCTAGTTCATTAAATGCTTTGCTAGTTCATTAAATGCTTTGCTAAATCATTAAATGATTTGCTAAATCATTCTCCACAGATATGAGTTTTTGTAAGTTTTTTAGTGTATCTAGTTTGCATTTGACGCTGACATTCATTACGAACATAAAAAGGACTACGAGATTTTCTGTCTTCACGATCCTTAAAGAAAATAGTGAAAATTTGAATGGATTTGAAATCTGTGAAAAAGTTTTACAGCAGATCGATACCTCAGGTAGTCTGAATTTTAAGAACACGTAAATAAACTGTCACAGAAACGCCATGCTGGACTGATAATATCAGACTATTTTAAGAAAATCGCTTTGTTCTCCCCGTTGTAAAAACGTTAATGCGGGAAATATTTCGAAGTGATAACGTTAAATACGGGATTTTTTAACATTACAAATATATGAAATTATTTGGGACCAATGAAAAATGGCGGTAAATGCTGGAAATCGTAAAATGCGGGTTATGTCGGGGTTTCACTGTATTTCCTTCCTTTTTACAACAAGTACGTTCACATTTTTTTTTCTATTATTTTCACTCAATAAGAAAGTCACATATTTTATTTTGTAGATCTTTCTTTTCAATTATGTCTTTACAATCAAAGCCCCTTTTCATGACTCTTTTAAAACTTTGCCTAAATAGCATTTATCATCTATATATATAATTATCTTACGTGGCACTTAAAAAAGACGTTATTTGTTAACGCGTTTTGGCAACGTTGTACGATTGTTTGTTTACCACATGGCCTTGCGCATCAATTGAATTTAAAAGTGTTATAGGATGAAATTTTATTGAAAAAAAAATGAATTTTAGTTGACCGGTTGGTTTATAATAGAAATCAAAGAAGGCGGAGGGTCATTTCAGGGCCATTTAAAAAACGGTCCTTTTAGGGCCAACAATTATAGTTCAACAAGACGCTTGCACTCCAACTTTCGGCAACAAACTTAATGAAAAAGTGTGGGTGGTTCGAGTGCTGGGGAAATGTACACAAACAACATGCTGGGTATTCAATTTACAAAGCAGTGCTCACATTTCAAGTCAAAATTTGCTCACAGTTTTCATTTGAATTTTGATTTTAGAGGTACTGTATATTTATTTTCGGTAATACAGCAAATTTAGATTTGAAAAACATTTTTTTTGGAATATCATCTTTTGTAAACAATCCCTTCTGCTAGGACACATGTCTTTATTGATGCGAGCGAAGCGGGTGTAGGTTGGCGCAGCGAAACAATCCACCGGGGATTGGGGCCCCTAGTTCAATATAATGCCTAGGCGTTTCATACAATGCCCTATGGAAAGTATATATAATATTAAAATAATTAGGATGTTTCATATTTTGTCCGAAAACCTCAAGCATTCTATTTATCGACTAGTAATTATGTAACACTTGCTTTTCATACATTGCTGGTAACGTGAACATACGCAGGGCTATTTTGTTATGTTGCGGAATGCCACTCAATGTTGCTCCTTCGTTTTTTGGGAGATCGAAGTGTTCGACACATTTAGCATTCTCTTGAAGGTTTCATATCGAAATTAAAAGCTAATGTTTTAGAATTAGAACGCGGCGACAGAATTCTACAGTCTCGTAAGATTTCACTCGAACTGACCTGGAATTATTGGGGTTGTTGCAAAAGTTGGTTCCGTACTTTCACAAAAAGTGAAAGAACTACGTGATATACTTTCTGAACCACTTGCCGCTCGTGGAAGGCCCCCTCACCCTGCATAACACATCTTCTTTTGCGTCTTGCATTTTCGGAAACAGAAAAGCGAACTATGTCGAAAATGCTCTTTATTTTCAGCCATTTGTAAGTCTTCTTTTAAGGAAGATCGATAATTTACACGTGTGGAGTAGCGTCTTTGGTAGGCAGGTAGGTATTCTAATTAACGCCGTACTGGAGCAACAAAACGGGCTATTGACAAAGGTCCAGGATCAATCCTCCAAGGGAAATATCCGTGGACAACACCACTTAATTTTGAACCACGAGTCAACACCTGAGCTGGCACCCCACTCTCCGAAATTCCACACCATGCCATATAGCGTCTTTGGTATCACGCGCTTGGTCTAGATGTTTAGCAAAGGACAACAACAAATTTGTAATATTTTGGACGGAGGTGGTCCCTTTAATAGCTCATCCCCCCCCCTTAAAATAAGTATTCTTGGATTAGGGACTTTCAAATGAGGGACTATTTACCTTAACAGGTCTCAACACTCCTGGTTGTTGTCCTGACAAGATATCTCGTCCTCAGCAAAAGTGACCAGACCTTCATGAATGACATAGATCGTCTTTCGAAAAAACTGACCTGATCTTGATTTTGCCATCATTCATAAGGGGCAATATCTTCATCACCCGGCATGCTTCAGGACATCTCGAAGAGTGGGGTGTCAGTTCAGGTGTTGACTTCGTCATCTGACCGCGGTTCAGAGCCGACCAACCGGTATAGTGGTTAAGGTGTTAGCCTCTAGATCGGAAGGTTCCTGGTTCGAATCCGGGTCCGGGCATGGATGTTTGTAAACGTATGGTGTAGAGGCGGCTGGTGCACCTTAAATCTGTTGTGGCTAAAAATCCACACGTTGGGTTGGTGTGGAAGTTTGGAGAGTGGGGTGCCAGCTCAGGTGTTGCTTCGTCATCTGACCGTGGTTCAAAATTACGAGGTGTTGTCCTCGGATCTTTCCCTTAAGGGACTGATCCCGGACCGTCGTCAATAACCCGTTGTGTTGCTCTAGTACGACGTTAACAAAAAAATTACCAAATTACTGACCGCGGTTCAGAATTACCAAGTGTTATCGTCGGACCTCTCTGTTCCAGATTGATCTCGGACCGTTGCCAATAGTCTGTTGTGTTTCTCCAGTGCGACGTTAATTCAGCTACCTACTACCATATACGTTGTATTAACCATTCACAGATATGATACACCAGATGACCTATCGGCCATGAATTGGTTTCATAATCAAGTCCTTGAAACCATTCAGATTTTGGTAGAGTGATAGTTTGAGAAAAATAGCTTCTCTTAAAGTTTCCTGGTAAATTCTGGTGTATTTTATGCAATATAACATATTTTACAAGAATACAATGGGAGTGTCCCTCTTTACAAGGTCTATATTGTATCGGGCTGGGTGTTGCAACTTGTAATAACATGTCCTCTTTGAAATTCATTATTCGTAATACTTAAAGGATTGAGAGGTGGCTCAGGAATTGTCTTAATGATGACAAGATTATGAGGAAAACATGCATGTTTACGGACAGAAAACTAGTTCTAAAAGTTCCGTTCAAGGATAGCAAACGACGAAGAATTTTTTAACTCTATCTTCTGCTCTCTTCAAGGTAACGGAATCACTTTAAGTCAGTTGTAGATCACTGACAGGTTTTTCCGTTACATTTCAGCCACTTTCCTTGTGGTTTTATTTCCAGTTTCATTTGTTAAAAAAGAGGCATCTTAATTCAACGAACTTTGGTGCATTGTGTTTCTTTAACTTCATACACACAAAATGACTTGCATATTTTTCGTTTTAGTTGACTTTTCACTCGATTCAATTTTCCCTTTCAAATAGAGGATGGATTCCCGGAAAGTCCTTCGACCAAAAGACTTTTGAAAGAGACTAGGAAAATGAGATTTCTTTAAAAAATTTCTTGTTTTGACTGTGATATAAAATGTCCTGGCATCATGGTTATTTATTTAACCTGCCTTGCCCGAAGACACTCTGGAAACACACGTATATTATTGTCTACAACTTTCTTTTTCTAAACCCCTCGATGCACATCTTTAGGTGTCTACGAGCTTCACGAGCCCGAGTGGTCTTTTCTCATGGTGTTTACTGTCTCTGGTAGACATGAGGGATGCGACAGCGAAACATCGATGTTCAAAATTAAAGCATCGATGTTGATAATACATCGCCCCAAAAACATCGATGTTTTTAAAATTCAGTGTATTTAAACTTTTTTCCTCATTTTTTAAAATTGGTTTAGCAACTAGTGATGCGACATCGGCTCCATTACATCTATGTTTTTTTATAAAACATCAATGTTTTAAAAATATCGACATCGATGTCGCATCCCTACTTTACAAACCCTTCACCCTTGGCCACTTTGTTTTAAAATTATGTTCAATTTTCTGATTATGAAAATTATGCTACTTGCTTATTTTTTAAATTTTTATTACGGTACTTTTTTCATTAAAAAATAAAACATCGACAACGTAAAAACATCTATAAGTACACTCTATAACAAAAAAATAGACGCGTCAAGAAGGAGTTGTCCGTAGGAGAAAAAAATTGGTGGATAGGAAAATTATGAACATAATAGAAAATGATTAAAATTTCAGAAAAATTGAATGATTTATTTCAGAGTTACAGTAACGAGCTCAATACGTCATCAACATTCCCTACCGGATGCAGTCGCCTTCCCATCATATCCCAGACTTGCTCGATGGGAGAGAGATCTGGTGATCTGGCTGGCCAAGGAAGTGTTTGACAAGCTTGAAGACAGTCCATAGCAACACGTGCCGTATGTGGTCTGGCATTGTCTTGCTAAAAAATAAGCCCAGGGTACTGCGAAAGGAACGGTAGCAAAACAGGTCACATCATGTCGTCAACGTACCGCTGTGCAGTAAGTGTACCTCTAATGACGACCAAAGGGGTCCAGCTATCAAGGGAAATGGCACCCCAGACCATAACTCCTTGTTGAGGGCCCGTGTGGCGTGCAATAGTGAAAGCAGGATCAGCACGCTGCCCTGGGCGTCTCCTCTCTTCGATGATCGTCAGGACACAGTTGGAAGCGGGATTCGTCGCTAAAGACTATACGTCCCCAATCAGCATCATTCCAGCCTGATCGAGTTAAGCACCACTGTAATCTGGCTCGACAGTGTACAGGCGTGAGTGGCAGGTGGCGTAACGGTCGGTACGAGCGTAGATTTCGCTCTCTCAGCCGTCTGTGAATGGTCATGGTGGACACTCGTGTGTGGGTCGCACGACTGATGGTTGATAGCGATGAATCAGGCGCTGTGACAGCTGATCTGACAATCACTCTGTCCTCGCGATCTGTTGTGGCCCTACGTCGACCGCTACCATCATGACGCTGAAATCTGCCACTGTCCACCCACTCTTGCTAGCATCTTCTAATCACCGCATCGCTTCGACTCACATGACGAGCGATTCTCCGATGTGCCCAACATGCCTCTTTCAATCCAATGGTACGACCTCTTTCAAACTCTGAAAGTTGCTCGTAATGAGCTCGAATCCTGTGGCGAGGCATTTTTTCAGTCGTTGAAAGGTATCCTAAATCGCAATGCAGCAGAAATTTTTAACAACAGTTCAAGAACAACTCCTTATATACATCTGCTGGATGCGCAATTCCGATGCGCTGGAGACCGCACTATTCCTTCATTGGACACTAAATTTTAATCATTTGCATAGTTGGTCAAAACATTTTTGCATACGAAATTTGAAAGCAATCGGATGATTCCTTCTTTGTGCGTCGATTTTTTTGTTATAGAGCGTTTAAACAAAAACATTCACTTCATCGCGACCCCAGAATTCGATCGTGTTCTACTTTCATTCCACTAATATTTTCCCCAATATATCCTTTAATAGGGCCGCAGTAGCCTGGTTGGTAGAGTAATGGATTAGCAGATGGAAGGTTTGGAGTTCGAATCCAACCCAAGACCGTCGTGTATAAAAGGAGGCTGTTGCAAGTTCAATCTGTCGTGGTCCCAAATGTCCTACCTTTGGCTGATGTTAACGTTTGGAGACTGGGTTGCCAACTCAGGTGTAGTTATCATCAGATGGCAGGGGTTCAAAATGGAGTGGTGTTGACCTCGCAACTTTCCCTTGAAGGATTGATCGCGGATCGTCACCAATAGCCCGTTGTGTTTCTCTAGTGCGACGTTAATTCAAACACCTACCCACTTCCCATTTCAAGATACTTTTTACTTATCGTTGTCTTGTGTATGACGCAGTTTGGCCTTTCTACCCTATAACCTAAATTGTAAAGGTGTTCTTAACCAATTGGAGTAGCGGTATGATGAGTTCCATTCCATGTATGTTTACGATACTCTCTATGGGTTACTTGGGGTATGGTATAGTATGGTAATTTTAAGTAACGTCGAACTAGAGCAACACAACGGGCTATTGACGACGGGCCGGGATCAATCCCTTAAGGGAAAGATCCGAGGACAACACCTCGTAATTTTTAATCACGGTCAGATGACGAAGCAACACCTGAGCTAGCACCCCACTCTCCAAGGGTTACATGGGGCATCGATGACGTTTGAAAGCTTTCATAGGTATATATCTGCTGTGGAGAAATCTTGCGATGTCCTAAGTCTGGCATGCATGATAGTGTGTTCGATAGTACCCTTGGAATCTTCACACTAAAAGGGGCTGATTTTTAGATGGAATTAATTTTGATTAAGTCGAAAGATTTCATGTTGTGGTTTACAAACAATTCGTTACCAACACACCAAAAGCATCTGAATTTTGGCGATTTCCACCCAAATGCAATTTTGGAGTTACCGTTTCATATTTAATACCATCACAAAGCCGCGAATCATCTCAATTCTGAATGGAAATGCCGATTTTTGTGAGAAAACATTTGAGTCGTAACTCGGTTCTTCCCAAAGCATCCAAACTTTGAACGCGTTTTCGTAGAAATTTCAATCTTGGCAGATAAATGCTTTGACGTGGTTGAAATTCAGTTTTCATTGACTGTTGGAATGAAATTATGAACACAATTATGAACTGGCATAATGTGAAATGACTCTATTCACCTAAAGTATAGTTGTCGGAAACATTTGCCGTTTTATGAATCCAATTTTTGTCATCACTGAAGGTGGATGCTTTTTGTCCAAAGAATGCTCTGTAACGAAAGAGAAGGCCACCCTGTGGCCTACTCGACTGTGAATGCACGCATAACATGTTCAAATGGAAACAAGGTCAGTATACTGAGTGTCTTTCCGGATATCCTTACAAGAGAAATACTTCTCTCGTATCCACGCAGCGTGAGAAAACATTTCCAGCTCAGATACCTATCGGTGCTATACTACGAGCATTGTACTCTCTTTAGAAAGAGTTCACTGGCCATTAACCTGTTCTCTATGGGGGTAATTAAACTCAACGCATGCGTAGTTTTGATTTATTGGATGGAAAATTTCAGACAGACATCTACTAGCTACTTAAACAAATAACTCGCAATTATTTTTATATCAAAGTAGGTATTTTAAAGCGCGCGTCCTACTGGATCAACACTGCGTTCTATCCAAGTATTGAGTCGATTGCTAGTTTTTTATATTGAAGCTTACTTTAAAGAGTTTTTTTAAAAATGAAGCTTATCAGATTAAAATTATTGTATGTGTAGCACTTCAAGTTGTTCAAAACTGAAGCACTTTTTATGTCAAACTAGCTGAATAACCCGGCTTTGTGCGGGTTTCAAATATGACCACGACATTTCCATGTGTTAACTCACATATACAAACCCTGTAGAACGTGTTTCCTACCGCGACATCTAAAATATGACCGTTACATTTCCCGGTGTTAACTCGTATACAAACCATGTAGAACTTGTTTCCTGGTCTGTATCATTTATTGCAGAAAAACAAACTTTAGATTTTAAAATTGGAGTTTGGAGGGGCACTTTTAGGACTACCTATGTACCTGAGTGTTTCTTTCATGGCTACAAATGGGTCTGTAGTCATGAAAAAAATAGCCTTTGTTTTCCGCAGTGTTCTAAAGTATATGTAATTGGGTATGGATTGCTCAAACGGTGTCGATTTGTATAGAGAATATACACATACACTTATACACACACCTACATCCTTTTATATATAAAGATTGATCAGTTGGTATTTTATTCTCAATGCTACTGGTGTGGTTGTCTCGACGAGGTATCAAGCTATTTGCAAAAACTGACTATCTTGATCTCGTAATCGTTGAAAAGTAAGCAATAGCTTGGTGACGAGAAATTTCGTCATAGGCAAAAGGGGCAGACTTCAATAGACGAGATATCTCGTCATAAGCACAATTGGTCGGACCTTGATGGACAAGATATCTCGTTGAAACCACTTGGAGAGTTAAAGTTTAGTATACAGACATACAAGGCTCCGAAACGAATTGGTTAGAACAGATTATTTCCTTCTGTCAATCGACCCATTCAATACATACCTTTTTTCAATAATCGTAACTAGATTGTTTGTTGATATATATAACATATGCAAAGTAAGCAATGTGTTTATTTTTGCTCGTGGTCTTGCGTAACAAAGAATTAAGCTAAAGTAATAGTATCAGGTATTACAATGTTATTGTTCTCACACATTGTACTGGGTCATCTGAATAGTTCGCATGGTAATCATACCGCGTTGAAACTTGTCCTCGACCGGGCATCGGTAGCCCGGTTGGAAGAGTACGGAATTAGCAGTCGGAGGGCTGCGCTATCAAAACTCGTTCAAACTATGAGACCGTCATATACGTGTGAGCTGGTACATTTCATGTCCTCAAATGTCCTCTCGTTAGTGTAGTGTGGGGGTGTTGGATCAGGAATTCACCGAAAAGAGTGCGTGAAAGATTAAACTGAAAGATCCGACTCAAATAATTTAAGCTGCATAAAAAGTAAATTTATCTTCCACTTTATAATCCACCTCGCAACTTGTACGAAACGTAAATATGTCTGGGAAACGTGTTTGCAAATTGAAGCATAAACAGTATATTTATAGGAATCCGAGAACTTCCATAGATTAAAGAATTTATACTTTACTTCATTCAGCTTTCAACAGCACACATATGCTTTACACACTGAATGACAAACTTAAATTTATTTTCTTGGTCCGATACCCTCGACTGATTTATGAAATTGAAAAAACATAGAGCGTAAGAAAAAACATTCGATAAATGCTGGAATGAAGTAAAATATGAGAGGGGTTCTCCGAAATGAAATAGAATGTGGAAACGAAATAAATATTCAATGGGAGTTAATTTTTATTTTCGGAAATATTTTTGAAGAATAATTCTTAAAAAACAGGCACTGTGTAGAACATAACCTCGCAAGGCGTGCAGCATTGTCCTAATAGTAAAGACCGTCATGTACAAAGGGAGCTGGTGCATGTTAAACCTGTTTGGGCCTTGATTTCCTCACGTTGGCGTGGTGTGTAAGTTTGGAGAGTGGGGTGCAGCTCAGGTGTTGACCTCGTCTTTTGACCGCAGTTCAAAATTGCGAGGTGTTGTCCTCGGATCTTTCTCATCGAGATGGATCGATGGATCCCGAATCTTCACCAATAGCCCGTTGTGTTTGTTGCTCCAGTACGAGTTTAATTACCTACCTGCCTGCCCGATCAGCCGTGGTTAAAAGGGAGTTTCAGCTTTCCTGATAATAGGACGTGGCTGCTCATTTGCATCACTTAAACATCTCCACCAAGCCCTTCTGCCAATGTGATTATGGATAGAGACCACCTGGTTCGATGGAGAACCCTCCCCAGACTTTCTGGTGTTTTGTTATTGGGAGGACTCTAAGGGGTTAATGACCGGTCTTTTCTTTGTTCCTGTACATGTCACGGTTTTAATCTTCTTACTACCGTTGTTCGTTCCTTTATTTCGCGTTGTGCTAATCTTTCTCTTGTTTTATGAGACTGTCATCACCATTAGAAATATTAAATTTCCAACACAATTGTAAACTACCCTACAATAATGGACCAGATACCAGAAGATTTGCATAAAATCCGACTGCTTGTTTGGGGGTGTTTTTCGTGGTATGGCCTGGGACCTTTGCATGTTGTTCCTGGTCCATTGAACGCCGACGCTCACATGAACATTTGGGACAATCAGGTTCTTCCCTCCCTCTGGCTATTTTATGGAATGGATGAATGTTACTTCCAGGACGACAACATTCCATGTCATGTTGTAGCCTCTGTCGAGCAGTGGTATCGAGAGATGGATGTCAAACGTCTTCCCTTTCCTGCTCAGAGTACCGACCTAAACCCCATAGAATATGTGTGGGACGCGTTAGAGCGACGCTTATGGACCAGGGAACCACGTCAGAAATCTACAGCTGTGTAGGCGACATTCTCGCAGCAGGAGTGGACACAAATACCCATAGCTGTGAATCAATACCTTGTTTAAAGCTAGTGTCATTGCAGCACGTGGGAGACCACCACCCTATTAAAGCATTTATTTTTTCCCTTATACCATCACATCTTGCTGTCCGGTCCATTAGTGTAGGGTAGTGTATTTTTTTTTCACTAATTCACTAAAACCGTATTGTTCAGTTTTATTATGAAGATTAAATATCTTTAAACTCAAAAAACAAACTATTCTTTTAAACTGCCTTGCTAGTCGATAACAGTATTTTGAATCCTGATCCTGATCTTTGTTAAATGATGTGTATCTAAACACCTCGTTCAACATTACGCTACAAACACCCCACTCAATCAAGTATTGGATGTGTGGCACTGCTTATATAACAGGATGCTAAGTATGCAGACATCACAGACTCAACAGGGTATTTCCAAAACATCTGCTAAAACATCACTCATTTCGAAAAAAAAAATTCGGGGGATAAGAACTTGAGAGAAGTTAACCTGCCTTAAAAGATAATTCATCTTCATGCTTGTTCTTTCTGGTGACAATGTCTCAACAGTCGAAATCGCGAGTGGCTTCGATCCTTAATGAGGGGAGGTTTTTTGTTGTGATGGGAAAATGAATGGCAGGTGTGTGTGAAGCCCATTTGCATGTCGAAAGCGTCACGTGAGCTGCATCAGGTCTGACCTTGCAATCTTCTTCGCATGACCTACATCCGGAGGCCCAATCGCTGAACCGAATGCCTTTCTTTTCAGAGCTTGCCAATTAATGGCCGGCAACCACGTGCGAAGGGGTGATTAGCCAGCTCGCGAGACCAGGAAGTTGAAACCTTTCCGATCCGTGCTACTGTTTGTTTTCTGCAACCCCACACTGGCTTCGAGTGTCTAAGGCGACGGCATTTAATGCTCTAAGGACGGTGTCGGGAGTACATTGAATACCGTTAGGACTCTACAGGTTTCCTTCCTGGAGTGAAAACAGCAGGTACATTTCGCTGGATAAGAGTGGGATGAGTTCTCTGCTTTTGTTTTTTGTCCATGGCGCCGAGGTTCTGGAGAGTGAACAGGTGCGACAGAAAGGAAAGAAAGCAATCAAGAAAGCTCTAGGCCCCGTTCACACGAGGCGCGTAAAACGCGCGTTTGGCGAGGTTATCAGGGTCCCGCTCTTCAAGGTCGCAAAGATAAATACTTGAATCAGAGGAAAAAATAAGCATAATTTAACGGCGGAACCTTGCTAGCCTCGCCATACGTGCGTTGAAACGCCTCATGAGAACGGGTCTTACTCAACCGTGGTTCTCAAAATTGAAAGCTTCGAAGCCTGATGGTTTTGGGTTACTTGGCGCAAAGGCCATATATGGTCAATCTCCATCAAGCACAAGACAATGCCAAGTAATTGTTAAAAGAAAGAATGGAGAAGAGAAAGATCGCTTGGGTATACCAGAGGCTTTAAATCCTGAAAACAGTAGCCACATCACATTAAGGTGTATACGGGCATCGCGAACCCGAGGTACCCTAGTGATCTATTCTTTTCCCAAGGGGCGTAGTTGCCTCTGGTAAACATGGGTGAAGCGCTCCCGGGATTCACAAGCGATTCTTTTGTGCTCTCATAGTTCTACTAAATTCCTCAATCTCTCACATTTTTTACTCGACATTGTCTGACGTTTGGCGCAGCTTCGCCAAACATGGTCCTTGCGCAATAAAACCCCTAACTCGTGTCCCTAAGTTTTATTCTATACAAAGTTTACACATTGAAGTTTCATAATTATGGGTCCTAATTATGAAACTAGATAGGTAATCTTTCGAAACTATTCCCACTAAACCATTGTTTCATTGACACGTATTAGCTAACGCCCGTATGTTCGGGTTGATGGTCATGTAAATGTTTACTGTCAATTTAAAAAAAAGCGGCTTACTCATAATTTCGAATTATGCAACGTTACACAATCTTATGCAAAATTACACACCATAAAACCTTAAACCAAACTACCAATCTGAAAACAGTCGTACTTCAATCTACCGTGAATTCTGTCGAAAATCAGAAAACTGCATGAATCAATGCTACTTCGTTCATCAAGTTCCCTCAGTTTCTTCAGGTGTCCCCAATGGATTACCATGAATTTGGATTGTTAAAAGGAACTCTTAAAACAAAGACATAGGACATTGTGTAGAATTCTGAAATGCAGCTAAAGGAATAGAGAGTAAAATCAACTTACTTAGGATAATGTTAGACATTTAGACGATTTTGGAATTTTCAAAGCAGAAACTGTCTGTGGAGTGTACGTGGGGTCTGAGGCAAGTTAAATCACTCGTAGCCTCAAATGTCCTCACGTAGGTGGGGTGTGCAAGTTTGAAAGTGGGGTGTGAGCACACGTACTGACCTGATCGCAGATCAAAATGACGAGATGTCGTCATCGGATCCTTCCCTTCGGGATGGATACCGGAGCGTAGCCAATAGCCTGTTGTGTTTAATTCTGTGGGACGTTGATTCATCTACTTACATACGATTTATTTTTTGGTAATTTTTTAAAATTAACTTCGTACTAGAGCAACACAAGGGGCTATTGACGACGATCGAAGATCAATCCCCTAAAGCAGTAGTCGGCAAACTCATTAGTCAAAAGAGCCAAAGATGAGCACTATAACGATTCAGATTTCTTTTCAAGAACCATGTTTTAAGGTAATGGTAATTTTAGTTAACGTCGTACTAGAGCAACACTGTGGGCTATTGACGGCGGTCCGGGATCAGTACCTTAAGGGAAAGATCCGAGGACAACACCTCGTCATTTTGAACCATGGTCAGATGACGAAGCAACCCCTGAGCTGGCACCCCACTCTCCAAACTTCCAAACCAACCCAACGTGACCATGTTTTTAGGAGACGGTTTAAACCTGCTATTATAACTTTAAATATAACCAGATATCATAATAATAATCTTATTTATATTGACAAAAAATATTTTTTACATTAAAACAAAAATATGACAAAACACACCACGTGTTTGCCTTTCACTGGCAATAATCCTAAAAGTTCTTCTTTAGGACCTGAAAACGAAATAAATCGAACAAAAAGTCGATTCGTGGCAGAGCCGCACTCAAGTGGCTAAAGAGCTGCGGTTTGCCGACCACTACCCTAAGGGAAAGATTCGAAGACAACACCACGTTATTTTGAACCACGGTCAGAGGACGTACTAACACCTGAGCTGGCACCCCTCTCAAAAAACTTCCACACCAACCTAACGTGAGATCTACTTACCTACGAACCTTAACTTTTTCAACTTATATTCAATATTATAGTCTTTCTGAAATCGACTATACCCTAAACGGAAAATAAATGGTCAGCGCATGTCTCTTAGCAGAATATATGGCCATTATAGCCTGTGGCGAACTTAGCTACCACAGCAAAAATTAACTTACGATGTAATAGTATCTATATAATTCTCTTACATGGCGCGCAAAAAAGACTTTATTTGTTATCGCGTTTTGGCAACATTCTACGATTGTTTGTTTACCACGAAGCTTCGCGCCTCAATTGAATTTATAGCGTTATCGGATGAAATTTTATTGAAAAAAAAATTAATTTTAGTTGATCGGTTGCAGTTTATAATTGGAAATCAAAGAAAGCGGAGGGTCATTTCAGAGCCATTTAAAAAACGGTCCTTTTCAGGGCCAACAATTATAGTTCAACAAGACGCTTGCTCTATAACTTTCGACAACAAACTCAGTGAAAAAGTGTGGGTGACTCGAGAGTGCTGGACATGTACACAAACAACATGCTGGGTATTCAATATACAAAGCAGCGCTCATATTTCGACTCAAAATTTGCCTTTTAATTCTGATTTTAGGGTACAGTATATGTATTTTATGTAATATAGCAAATTTAGATTTGAAATATATATATATTTTTGGAATATCAAATTTTGTAAACAATCCTTTCTGCTAGGACACATGTCTTCATTAATGCGAGCGAAGCGAGCATAGGTTCGGGCAGCGAACCAATGAGGATTGCAAATTAATCCTCCGGGGGTATGCGAGCTTTAGTGATCAGGGGGCGGGCTCCCTAGTACATATATAGCAGTGTAAGGCAACTCCACCATGAAATACTTTTTGGTAAACAAAAGTTTCACTGCTTTGCCCTAGCTTGCCAAAAGCCTGTCGTTTGTCGTACGATTGCCCACGATGTAATTTGCCCCAGCTGATTCTATTCTCATGTATGCAAAAACTTTTCAAGCGGAAATCACTCTTCTCGTATTTTTGAGGCATTGATCTTTCCTGTTGTACTGGTTTCGCATATCTTTCGATTAACATTACATCAAAACTTCATTTGTGACCTTTTGTTTGGAAACTTTTCTTACATTCCAAACCTCAACTAGGAAATAACATCAGCTCGCGATCCTCCGTGATCAAGAGTAGCTACATATTCCTGCATGTGTTCCATTCTTCTCGTATCTGTTTTGCGTAAAAAAAGTAGAAAAATCGAGAAACAGAATAAGACATCGCCTCGGGTTGCCACACAATGGTGGGAAATTCTTGCCCTCCGGGGGAAGAACACGCGAGGAGCCATTTTTCGTGTCGAACATATTTTGGAATCCGGAAGATCTTCCACAGAATCACGGGAAAATTCGGAGGTAACATCTTATTGCATCGAAAGTTAGAGAAAATAGGATGCCTGCATGTTTTTATCCCCTTTTGTTATTACAAATTGAAAAATAGTGTAGAGGCATTGGATGTTATTTTTATGTGGCCTACTTTATTAGGTCGAGTTTATCTTTAAAAAATATAAATTCTATGCTTTGTGTATAAAGCTACAGGAATACTGTTCATTTTCGGATATGAACAATACTTTTATTTTCAGTTCAGGAAACTATAAACTGGGTTCATGCTTATTGGATTCTAGCGTCCAACTTTTTTTACTTAGATTGCAGTGTCTGCATGAAAACTTGATCGTGGTTATAAATTACGTAGTGTTGTCCTCGGATGTTTCCTTTCGGGGGTTGATCCCGGGACGTCGCCAATATCCCATTGTGTTGCTCTAGTGCGATGTTAATTAAATACCTACCTACTTACTCTGTTTTAAATGTTTAGTTATTCACATGATTTATAAAAAATAAATAACATTTTTAGATTGATACACGTGAATAAAATTCTAAAATGTCAATAAATTGCCGCTTAAAAACTAACTTAAATTTTTTAACCACATGAAAACTATTTACCACTTTTGTATTTACACTAGAAAAATACTATCCGAATAATAGATAATTTTTAATTACGTCGTACTAGAGCAACACAACGGGCTATTGGCGACTGTCCGGGATCAATCCCCCAAGGGAAAGACCCGAAGACAACGCCACGTCATTTTGAACCACAGTCCGATGACGAGGCAACACCTGATCTGGCACCCCACTCTCCAAACTTCCACCGCCAACCCAACGTGTTGACTTTGGGCCACGACAAATTAAAGGTGCACCAGCCGCCTCTACACCATACGCTTACAAACATCCATGCACCGACCCGGATTCGAACCAGGAACCTTCTAATCTAGAGACTAACGCCCTTACCACCAACAATCCGAGATTGTAAATAATAATAGTTACCACATCTAATTACAAATTGCATTGTTGATGACCAAATTATCTCGTCATTGGAAAAATGAGTAAGATCTCGTTGGACGAGGTATCTCGTCCAAACCACTTGAAGGGTTAACATTTTTAAACCCTCCAAGTGGTTAACTTTAAGGTTTTAACTCTAAAGGTTAACACGTTTAACCCTTGGAGCGACATGCCCTAGTAGAGTTCGAAGGGGCTTCTGTGCGACAGACCTCAAATATTTCGTGAAACGAGGTGTCCGAATAGTTCGGGGGCACGGTTGGAAAAGTAGCAGATTAGCAATCAGAGGTTACCGAGTTTAAATCCAACAAAAGATCATCGTGTAAAAGGGGAAGGGGGGCTGGTGCTCGTTAAATATGTTGTGGCATCCAATGTCCTCCCTTTGGTGTGGAAGTTTGGAGAATAGGGTGCCAGCTCAGGTGTGACCTCGAGATCTGACAGTAGTGTTGTCCTTGATCTTTCCCTTCGGATTTGATCTCGGGCCGCCACCAATACCCTGTGTGTGTTACTCCAGGTTAATTAAGAATACCTACCAACCAGTTCGATGTTAGTGAACTAACTACTTACCGACTGACTATTTCTGTCGGCAGGTAGGTCGTTGCTTTATTCTTACCTTGCTAAGTAGGCATACTGCAACGCTTATAGTACAGCCTACCTTGCTAGGTAGTCTATCTACGGCAAATGGTCTCCCCCTTACCGTGTGGGAATTTTTCCGGGCTGTATTCGAAGTGAATGTGTTCTAGGGAGGTTTAAGAAGGAAGCTTAAGAAATCACAGCCTATTTCACTCTTTTTCTGGTCAAGAGAAAGCTCCATTCTTTTCACTCATCAAAGTGAAACCCTTAACTGTCAAGTCACAAGAAAGTCGAGCGGTTCTCTGCTGCCCTTTGGCAGCAAACGACTATTTATTTTCCCATTAGACTTCCTCGATGTTAATTGAAGTGAAGTGTGTATCCTGCTACTGCTCAGCCTCATTGCCTAACAACTTCCGCCCTCAGCAAGACTTAATGAGCGCTTTTGGGGGCTCGGCAGGTGTCTACTCGGTTGTTCCTCCTTGCTTACTGGGAGGTTTTAATTGTTCGGAGGTGTTTTGTTTGCCGCAACTTATCCTCTCTTGTGAAACATTTTTTCTGCTGCTGGAAAGAAGGTTCAAGCACCTAAAGTGTTCTCTCAGTCCCGTTAGGGTACGTTCGTTTGTATTTATCGTGGAATTCTTAAGAGTTGGGCAGTTTTTTGTTGAAAGTAATAAGTAAAGGTAGGCATTTAACGTCACACCGGAGAAACGGGCGATTGGCGACCTTCCGGGATCATACCTGAAAGGTTAAGGACAACACCACGTCTTTTTGAACCATGTTCAGATGTCGAGGTGACACTCAAGATGGCACCCCAGTCACCACACCACGCCAACATGAGGACAATGGAGGCCAGGACAGATTGAACGTGCAACTGCCCCCAAATAATGAGTAAAAGGAAATTTCATAAAATTTTGCGTTAGTGAAGCAGTTATATTTATTTCCTGATTACTCATCCATCACAGTGTGAAGTTTCAATGGGTCGTTTATGGGACCATCGTGACTCAATGGGTCCAATGCTCTTGAAACCTGAGATTTGTAGGCGGCTCAGGTTCAATTCTTGTACCTCACCCTAAATGTATTTCTCTCTTATGCGTTAGTACAAATTGTCCATTTTTGTGACCACTGTCCATCCTGTGTTTGGTGCAGCTTGGTCCCTTGGCTATTGCACCATAAGACCCAACCCTACTCTCCAACGTTTGGGCATCTACATACATCGTCGACCCAACTGCGCCTTGTCAGATTAGAGGGGAATGAATGAGGTTATGTATTGGTCAGTAAGATAGTATTTTCGCAAACGATCTACCTTACACATGCAAACATATTCTACAGTATCCTCTAGTTTTACATAATTTTAAATAAGTGCCTAGTTGTGCTATACTGTAAAATTGTCACTTTCCTCTCAAATTATTGACTTTTTCACAGCCTTTGTTGTTTCGATATATCTAGGAGTTGCTGTCCATCGCTATATCGAAGGGTTACTTTGTATTGCCATATTGAGGTGTTACTGCATATCGATATATTGGGGGGGGGGGTTAATGTATATTAATATATCGAAGGGTTACTGCATATCGATATATTGATTGATTACTTTATACCGACATATCGAGGGGTTACTGAATATCGATATATTGATTGGTTACCTTTTATCGACATATCGAGGGGTTACTGCATATCGATATATTGATTGGTTACCTTTTATCGACATATCGAGGGGTTACTGCATATCGATATATTGATTGGTTACCTTTTATCGACATATCGAGGGGTTACTGCATATCGATAATATTTATCGGTAACTTTATAGCGACATACAGAGGGGTTACTGTGTATCGATATATCGTGTTTGCAGTATATCGACATATCATAGGATTCCTGCATATCGATATATCGAGGGGTTATTGAATATATATATATATATATATATATATATATATATATATATAGGAGTTACTTCATATCGAAATATCGAGGGTAACTGTATCACCATTTAGTACATCTCATTTCAGCATCGTATAAAATTCACTCTAAAGAGAAAAAAAGGCCACAAGGTTTCCAGTGTGATTGGGATCTTGAAAGTGTGCCTAATACGGTGACAAATGAGACAATGGACTACTTAAAGCTTTATTTACAGCCAGCCTACCCAAAACCCTTTCCACACATTGTTCGTGTTACTTTTTCAGTGGCCACTTGTTGATTTCGATCTTATGAGTGATTGATGGTCCTTTTCTCTTTCCAGGGCAGAGCGAGACGTGTCCTCACCCAGCGGTTCCTATCTATTCGTCGGTGGATTTGTCCAGCAATGACCGGACGGCGGGATCCTCAGCCACCTACTCCTGCGACGAGGGATACGAGCTCTTCGGGTGAGTCCCACGCTCTTTCCAGCCAACTCGGTGGCTTCGGTCATCGATGGATGGCATCGGACGAAGTTTCTGCTGACGCTAACGAGACAAGCCTGTTTCTGATCTACATCGAAACTAACATTTGAGATCATAAATACTACAGAGGGAAACAATATATAAGAATGAAACATCCCAATATTTCTGTACTCTGTTACTACAATTTATTATTAAGTGCAGCGACCGTGTCTAAGTGTTGAGCCGTCATAGGTTGCTTACTATTATTGGGTTGGTTCAAAAAGGTCGTTCCGTTTCTGGCACTCGATGTCATTACATCGCAAAAACGATGTGTGATATTCTTCATACATAGGGTTGCCAGAAGACGAATATCAGAATTCTTTTTTTTTAAAGAGGACACGAAAAGTACGCATTATTACTGTATAATTGTCAGGTATCTAATAAAAAGAATAATATTGATACAATCAAAATATTGACAAATCTTGGTACATTAACCACTTACTGAAAGAAAATCTACTCAACAATTATTTACGTGGTTTGAAAAGAATTAGTAAATCCGAGAACGAATTTATAATTTTCATATTTGTTTGTGCGCAGCAATCATCATAGTTGAGTTATCGACTTCAATTTAATGCTTACAAAAAAGGTGGCTAGGTTAGCAACGTGATTTACTTCTAAAAAAAGGCTGCGAATCGTCCGTCTTGCAATTCTTTCTGATATAATAAGAACAATATTTCGTATTCTTATTATTCTAACACGAATCTAAATTGTCATTGGTCATCTTTTTGATCTCCTAATGAGACGTTGTAACATGGAGCTCAATATACCCTAGGTTGAACTTTCTATTATACGTTTTGATGCTTTTAATAATACGTAAAATGTTCTAGATTTCGCTAAGTAGTATAAGAATTACTTCAACTCGAAAAATAAGCAACTTCGACTTTTGTCACTTAGAACAAAACATTCTATGTTTCTCAAAAATCTTGATTTGAATATTGTTTAACAATGATATTCGAAGATTAACAAAGTTATATTTAAAATACCGTTAGAAATGGGAAACATATTTTTGAACACAATCCGAAATGATGAACAAAGAGAACAAAAACTGAACATAGGTTTACGAGCTGAAGACCCGATCCAATCAAAGACCGTCTTGTACGGTGTTGGTGTACGTCAAATCGATAACGTGGCCTCTGATGTCTTCACGTTGGCGTGGTGTGGTAGTTTGGAGATTGGGATACCAGCTCAAGTGTGACCTCTTCATCTGAGCATGGTTGAAAATTACGTGGTCCTGAAAAACTTTCCCTTTGGGGACAACACCACGTAAATCGAGGTCAATAAGGTGTTATATCGACCTACGGGGAGTCTATATAACACCACATTGGCGACCATTAGTACGTATAAGCAAGTCCCATTCGGTTAAAATGAAGCCAGGAGACAGTCATTACCAATGAGCAATCTGAACATGGCAACCGCTTCCAGTCCAGAAGAGGCGTCTGGGACAACTGAAATGCATTGAAGTGAACGCTCTTATAGTATAGAGGTTTTGACAACGAAACTTCTTGAGGAAATTCTTGAAGAATGTCAAAACTATTATAGATTTAGCGATAGTCCGATTGCATCGCAAGGAAGCATACTGCATTACACACTAGAACATTAGTTATATTCCAATGTCTATGAAAAGTTGTTAGATAAAAAGACTACAACATACAAAGAGGTGACTGGAATAATTTCCCTCAACGCAATTCTTCGGCCCATGTAGCACCCCTCGTCTAGACGTTTTTTCTCAAATAGTTAAATCTGGCTGTCGCTATACTCCTCAGACATTGCTAGATGCGATCTTTGGACAATTTGAAGGAAGGGCGATACTGAAGCGGTAGAATGTTAGAACAAAGAAGAAATAGAGGAGAGATGCTAAGAAGCACCTGGAGGAGGTCTCCAAAAAGTGTCAGGAAAATGTTTCTAGATGTAAAAGCAGTGGGGAAGTGTGTTTGACTTAGAAATGTTCTATATTCAAAGGGACCAGGTTTGATATTTAAATAAGTAAAGTGTAACAGAACACCTGCGTTTTTCTTCTCTCCTCCACAATCGGAACGAGTAACAGTTTATCGTCTGAACCCAATTGAGGGCGTCGTTCATGTTCAGAAGCGAGAGTACAATCGTTATGTTGCCCGTTTGGAGTTGCGTACGATTTCGTTTCTTGTCTGCAAATAAATGTTGTTTTGTTGTGTCTCGTCCTAATATTTAATTTGATTTGTATATAGCTGGTCTGATAAGAGAGAGTATGCTATTAAAGTAGTTTTAGTTTCTTGAAAAAGGTAGGATATTTTGTTGAGTAAATTTCCAACAGTGGAACTTATGGATAGTGGTGGATAGTAGTGGTATAGACACAGTGCAAATCAGCTTTCAAATTTTAGCGTTTCTTAAGTTTTAAAACTTCGTTTTCTGTCAGTTTGAAAAAGTAAACAACAGCTAGCATTATCTCAAGTGAACATGAGTTACGATTCCGTTTCTCAGGCGAAACTGTATTGCGACTAGTGGCATTAACTGTTAAGCTGCTCTTTGCCATAGGTTTCTCGTGATAACTCACGTGTGAAGGCCTCTCATTCTCAATGCAAATCTCTTCATTTCAGGGAACCTGTGAGAGCGTGCCTACCGAGTGGAAAATGGAGTGGAGATGTACCAAGTTGCGGTACGTTTCTTTCCTTCAATCTGTTTCTATTGGATTGTGGAAAATTAAAAAATGTTTTTCATATTACAGTTTTTTTCAGTATGACATAATATCATAACTGTTTACCTTATTTGAGTGACTTTAGGAAACGAAGGTTGCGAATTCCTTTCGGAAAAATTAGGAATTCCTCTTTTAGCCTTTAACGTTTTGTAGGGCCACGTAGCCCGATAGGAAGAGTGGTTTATGTTAGGTTCTACCCAGTAGACAAAATAATCTAAGGGTTACGTTACTACTAGTCTTCGTCACATGATCTTGGACACATATCAAGGTTACCATTGCTCACTCAACTTTTATATTTCCTATGTATTACCACCCTAAGAATGGTGGGCAAAAATCCAATTTTTCTTAAAGTCAACTCTATTTAGCGTACTGGTCAATGTAATAAGTGGGACTACACTTTATTCACTTCAGAGACATCATGCAAGAATGTATCGTTTCATAAAATACGAAATGAAACTCTTCTAGTATAAGTTTATGTAAGACTCGTGTCAAAGTTCGCACGTCCTTGAGAGTCGAGGTGTGAAGTGAAAGCACATTCCTCGCACTTGTCACATGATCCACAGCCACTCCTTCAACTGTCAAGCGGGAAGGATGATGGAAGGGAATAGGATTGTGAGATGACCTAAAAAAATGCCCCATAAAAATGCATTCCTAGCCCAAAAAAAGAGAACAAAATAAGTGGATAAATCGCCGAAGTCTACTACTATTATATGATCGATCCATGGACCAATCAGATCAATAGATGGGCTAAGACGCTCAGAAAATGCGTTGTAAAACAAAAAAGTAAGTTACGTAGAACTTGTATTTGTTGGTCAAGAGATGAGAGAAGTTCTTAACAAATTTATATAATTACAAAGGACAGGGAAAACAATTTACATTGATCATCATTACATTACATGTCTATCATGCGTTGTGGCGTTTTTGTACCACAATGATAAACTGGAGTCGGCTGAATACCTTTACAAGTAACATATTTCAATTTAAAAGGCTTCGACTAACAATAGGAAGACTAAAAACAAATGTTTTTTGAACCCATGTTCATAAAAAAAAAGTTTTTTCTCCGCGGTTATTTTTTTTCACCGGTGGTTAACATCACCGTATAGCTGTCTCACGGGAGCTCTTCCTTCGCCACCTCGCATCGTGGCCTTCCCGTCTCGTCCCTCCGGTTTCGTTTCCTCCGGGGGTAGTCCGTCTCCCTCTTGGAATGTTGATTCTGGTGTTCTCAATCGCACCTGCAATATTCAGGGGTGTGAACTCCCCAGCTGCGAGACCTTTCTTTGAATTCCGTTAGAAAATGACGTGTGTGACAGGCAGAGCAAGAAGTCTGATTCCATGCCGACCCTACGACAGATTTAATGTCTTTCTGGCCCGAGTTGCCACAGAACTGTAATCACACGTGTTCTTTTTGGGTGGCCCGTCGGCATTTTTCGCATGGAAGGCTCAAGATAAATTAGGTGTTGACATATTGTTTTTCTAGTCGTGGGTAATCGGAATCACAGATGTGAGAATACTAGACCAACCGGTTATGGCGCTAGGAAAAATTTCGGAACAAAAAAATCAGCATGCTATTGTTTTTTTTTAGTCGTCACAGTGTAGCCATATGCACCTTCATTGTTCTCTTCAGAATCTCTCTATCTGACTCGTTTGACGGTCTGTCTTGTCACCCTGACTCTTGATCACTTCCTGGATCACAAGAAATGGAAGGTTTTCTGATATTTTACACCCAGATAACCACACACATGCGCTCTTTTATATGACAAAAATGATGTCAAAAATATGATTTTATCTGCCCAAAAGAAAGTATTTTGTCAATGATTTTTTTTTAAATTTAGAATGGAAGGGGCACACGGGGAATAAAATACAGGCACGAAACCACTGAATAAGAACAAATACAAACGAAAACAGAGTAAAAAGAAGATATTTCTCCTTCCAATATCGAGAACCCTCTGAATCACTATGGTTCGTTTGTTTTCACATAGCACATGAAGTCACTACTATAGTGAAACCCCGATTAAACGTAACCCGCATTTAACGATTTCCAGCATATAACGTCATTTTTCTTTGGTCCCAAAGAATTTCCAAAACTTTCAATGTTAAAAATTCCCGTATTTAACGTTATCACTTCGAAATATTTCCCGCATTTAACGTTTTTTAGAGTGAGAACTGAAAGCAATTTTCTTAAATTAATCAGATACTATCAGGCCAGCACGGCGTTGACCGTGAAAGTCATTTTCGTGTCCTTACTGATACTGAAAACATTAAAAAGAAAAAACAATAGTTTTTTTTTAAATAATGAGTCTTACCTCCACCCGATATGACACAAGCATTTCGCAAATTCTTATAAAATTCGGACTACCTGAGGTATTGATCTGTTGTAAAATTTTCCGCAGATTTCAAATCCGTTGAAATTTTTACTCTATCTTTAACGATCGCGAAGACAGTAAACCTCGAATAGTCCTTTTGTGTTCGTAACGAATATCTTCGTCAAATCCCTCAATTGCAAATTAGATATACTAAAAAACTTACAAAAACCCGTATCTATGGAGAATGATGATAATGATTTAGCTAGTAAAAGCAAAACGCAAACCAAAATAACAGATTTCTTTAAAGAATAAACTATTGTAAAGGAAGAAATAAAAAGGTATGTTACTTAAATTAGACTTTATTTCATGCTCCATGTTTTGTTTTTCTCTGATCCCGATTGAATGTTTTCCCGTACATAGCGTTATTTCTTTCCGGTCCCTTAAAATACGCGAAATCGGGAATTTACTGTATATGCCAATGCGGAACAGATGAGCAGTAAAGATAAATTCAAATGTAACGCAAAGTCGCAAAGTGATACTTATAGAACAATCCGAGCGTTTTCACTGTTCGCACTGATACAAAGTCTTCAAAATCCCATAGTTTCATTGATCTATTCTACTTCTGAGTCATTTTCATATTGCATATCTGGGTTTGCCCGATAGAAACTAATTTCTGGTTGACTGGTAAAACTGGGGAGGAGAGATCAGTATTTTTATAACCATTCCAACAGAAGTGAAAGCGCTAATATTTCAATGATTTTCAAACATTTGAGTATACCTTTTTATATATGTCCAAGGTGTACATAATGAACAGAAGCATGATTAAGTGTTTTGTACATGACTATGGTGAAACCCATATTAGGTAAGTGGAATGCACATTTTACTACTACTGGTGATATAAAACTGGATGAGGATATTAAGGATATCTTTAAAAGAACATCAATTCGACTATTTTAAAATAAGAAAATTAAAAAATAATGAGGACCTTTTCACTTTATCATCATCAGAAGCAATGTTTTAAATGCTGTGTGTGCACGGTCCTATGCAACAAAGTACAACCCCGCAATACACCAACAGAGCAAAAATCGTGATTACAATTTTTCCGCTTTGGTTAATCTTTTAAACGTTTGACCTGGAATATCCCGCCAGAGTAGATAGATGACTTCTGAAGCGTTTGGTACGAAAAATGGCTATCAATTATTACTCTGTTGTCAGTGGGTTTTTTTAGATCTTCAGAGTCCAAGTATTCGGGTGTTTGTTTGAAAGTTGAATGCTTTTCGGATAACTATTTTTTTTCTCTGAACAGTCAATCCTCGCTTTTGCTTTTTACGATTGCTAAATTTTTATTTTTTATTTAGAAGTATCTGCAAAGAAAGCACATGTAATTATATCTAAATTAAATATACAATCCAATAAATACAAGAATAATGCACACGCAAATACAGTTAGATGAAAAGGTAAGGCCATAAACTTCATTACAACAGACTAGGATATAAAGTCACTCAAAACTATATCAGATAAAACTATGCAGTTTAAAAATTATATTTGCAGCAAAACTATTGCAATTTGTCCCTATATTCTTTCTAATATTATGAAGGAAGTTTGAACATTGTTTGGCAGTGTAATGTCTCCAAGGAATCTTAGATATTTCTAGATTTCTCTAACGTTAAAATCATAATATTCTTGTTCGCATAAACTGTATAGGGTGAGAAGTAAAGCTAACATAACTGTAGAGAATGATACTTATAAATTTATCTATACCCAATTTAATATATAGTATCTATACAAATAGTTATATAGAGGAAAAAAGGTAGGAAATTTAAAAAATCGATTTACAGCAAAATTCTCGCATGCATTTCGCCTATATTCTTTCTATTATTATGAAGGAAGTTGTATGAAAATGTTTTACAGTGTAATGTCTCCAAGGAACCTTAGATATTTTTAGATTAATCTTAAAATACTATTCCGGATTTCATAAGTCTTGTGGCACATCCTGTATAAGAGTAAGAGGTAAGAAAAGAGAGAAGTAAAGCTAACATAACTGTAGAGAATAAATATTCATTTATACATTTAAAAATATCACTAAGCCTAATTTATACCTGTATAAAAATATTTAAATAGAGAAAACGAATTATGCAATTTGAAAAAATCTATCATGAAGGAAGTCGTATAAAAAGTGTTTGACAGTGTAATGTCTCAAGTGAATCTTAGATATTTCTAGTAATCCAGAAAATAGTGTGGCATAAACAGTATGAGATGAAAAGTAAAGCCATCGTAATGCTCTGCACTTGTGAAGCCTAAGAGTTGCTGTAACGTATGTGAATCGACTGCTTCTCAATGCCAATGTCTTGTGCTTTCAGCGGTGAACGTGGCGTACGGGAAGCCGGCCAACCAGTCGAGCACGGTTCGGGGCGGCGAGGCCAGCCACGGCAACGACGGCGACCTGACCACCGTCCACGAGAGCAAGTACTGCACGGAGACCAAGGCCGAGGACTCCCCTTGGTGGCAGGTGGACCTGTTGCACGCCTACCCCGTGAGCGTGGTACGGCTGGTCACGCGGGGATGCTGCGGTGAGTCTTCCTTCACGTACCGGTAACGAACCTCCTGGAGGCAAATTACTTTACAACTCATTCGAGGCGATTTACCGAACCTGAGCATTGGGCGTGAACCCACTGCGGTCTTGAATGTCTGCGGATTTTGACATCCAATAACACCTTTACGACAACATTTTCTGTATGGCAATGCTGATGGCTGTTTATTAAGGAAACATTTGGCTGTTTATTAAGGTATTATTTTGGAAACATGGACATCGATGTCGCATCCTTACTATGGATACCTAATTTTCTTGTAATTAGACATAGGATGTATATCCATTTTCACGCCTTACTTTCATGGCTTAAGGTGTATATCTGACTACGTTCGGAATGTTTTTTTTAATATGTTCAAATTAAACTGTCCAACTAATCTTTTCAAGTTAAACACATTCTCACACTACATAATATTATAATTTATTAAAATATTGGAAGAAATTTAAGTAGAAAAAGACAAAAACGTTAAACTTGCAACTGGAAAAGTTGCGAGTGCATATTTGCCTAAAATGTTGAAGATTCTCCTAAATATGTAAACTAAGAACGATAAGATATGCAATCTTTCGTTCCACTCGTGAGATATTTAGAATAATATAGAAGAAAACATGACTTTTCGAAATGTTTTTCTATCGCAACAGCGCAGATCTCTCAAAAAGGTTTTCCTTTCACGATAACTCTCTTATATCTATGTTCAGGCCCTCCAAAAATTAATATAAAATCAGTACACCCAATTTCATTCAAAAAGATAAAATACATTTTTAGTTATTGCATTTCTCGTACAAAACATTCCCTCGAAATCACAATGAGAAAAAGGGCATCTAAATATTTGAAAATGAATTGAAAAAAACAGCCGCCAAGATCTATTCAAATTGATATATCTCCGCTTCTATTCCCAATACAGATGAAATAAAAAAAATTGAGAAGAAGAAAGTGTATTAAGAATACTAGTTGAATAACTCGGCGTTGCTCGGGTTTCAAATATGATCGTGACATTTCCCTGTGCTAACTCATACACATACACTGTAGAACGTGTTTCATTGTCCATGTCTATTTATTGCAGGAAAACAAACATTAGATTTTAAAATTGGGGCCTCGAGAGGCACTTTTAAGACCACCAGTTTGCCAATTTTCAAGGATACAGATGGGTCTGAAGACAGGAAAGAAATAGCCTATGTTTTCCGCAGTGTTCTAAAGTATAAGGGTACCCAATTGGGTGTGGATGGGTCAAACGGTGTAGATTTGTGTAAAGAATTTACACACATACACACGCATCCTTTTTATATACTATATACTTGTAGATAGATTAAACAAAATGAGACATGAAATTTTAGCCATAAATCGGCATTTCAACATTGTCACTAACCTTACTGGTTGTTTTGATAAAATGAATAGTAATTCTCGTTTTAGACCATAATATTAATTTGTATTAGTGAACTCATAATATTTTTATCTTAATTTCTCAAGTTTTTGTGATTAGGAAGGCTTATTTATTCCACTTTTGTCGACTGAATAGGCAACAAAATTTAAAAAATAAACATTTTAGTACACAATATATATAAGCGTTGAGAATTTTGTTTCTCTGGAAACAAACTGGGCAACGATTCTTTGCGTTAGTGGGAGGAGATTTAGAAGCAAAACCCAAAACCGTTTTACAGACTATTTGAATAATTTGGATAACAAGTACCCAGAACTAATTATAGATATCCTTTTCATACCCATCCTGGTAGAAGAGATGAACCACTTTAATAATTTATCCTTCCTGGTGACCGTCTCGACGAGCCAGCTTGTCAATAGCTGACCCAATCACGATGGACGAGATATCTCATTGAGTCCTCTTGGAGGGTTAAAAGAGTGTTTATGTTCGGAACTCAAGGCTTTATCTGATGTCACTGGAAAAGTTATTTTTAATTACTGATTTGTATATGAACCTTTCTGTAATTGGATCACTAGCAACGAACTGTCAACAGTGCACGTAGAAACTATTCAAGTGTTCTCTTCACTCTACCTCATGGAAATAGCTCTACTGTTTCGTTTTGTAGCTTATTTTCGAAACAACCTTTGAATTTCAGGTCACCAGCCCCTTCAGGACCTGGAGATCCGAGTGGGGAACAGTTCTTCTGTCCAAGGAAACAGACTTTGCGCCTGGTACCCGAAGACTCTAGGTTAGTACAGAGTGCCATAGTGCGTGATACGTTAGTTTTCTCATAGAATAAGTAATAGAAATAGTTTGCTTCAGTTTCATTTTTATATAATTGAATGCTTTCTATTTAAAACATAGTCACACTTTTATATACTAGGGGGCCCGTCCCCTGCTCGCTAACGCTCGCCAACCCCCAGAGGATTGCTTCGCAATCCTCATTGGTTCGCTGTGCGAACCTATGCTCGCTTCGCTCGCATCAATGAAGACATGTGTCCTAGCAGAAGGAATTGTTTACAAAATATGATATTCCAAAAAAATATTTTTCAAATCTAAATTTTATGCTGTTTTTCAGAAAAGATATTTACAGTACCTCTGGAATCAGAATTCAAATGGAAACTTTGAGCAAATTTTGACTCGAAATGTGAGCGTTGATTTGGAAATTGAAAACCCAGCATGTTGGTTGTGTGTACATTTACCCAGTACTCGAGCCACCCACGCTTTTTCATTGAGTTTGTTGTCGAAAGTTGTAATTCTAGCGTCTTGTTGAACTTTAATAGTTTGCCCCGAAACGGCCTTTTTTTTAAATGACTATGAAAAGATCCTCCGTTTTCTTTGATTTCTATTATTTACTGCAACAGCTCAACTAAAATTCATTTTTTTTTCAAAACAATTTCATCCGATAACGCTATAAATTCAATTGAAGCGCGAGGCTTTGGGATAAACAAAGAATCGTACAATGTTGCCAAAACGCGAAAACAAATAACGTCTTTTTTGCGTGCCACGTAAGAGAATTATATATATAGATCCTTGTTAAATACATCAACATTTATAATCCAAACATATAAGTAATCTTAGTTACAGCTAGGATTTACGGAACTCACTACGACAATAATTCTAAACGCACCCAAGAAAAACCTAACAGTTTTCAACACCCAACGCTTCTTTTCTTATCTCTCAACTTCGTCTTCTGACGCACGTTCAAAGTAACGAGGCGTTGTCCTCCGAACTTTTCCTTCCGGATTGATCTCGGACCATCGCCAATAGCCCGTTATATTGCTCCAGTGCGACGTTAATTAACGACCTACATATCTCTTAACGCATTCTGTACTTCACAACCAATAACTATTATTTCGCTAACTAAGCTTCTGACGAAAGTTCTATCTACTGAGCATAACTGCTACACATAGCAGAGGACTGCGGTAGACCAGTTGGAAGAGTAACGGATTTAACAACCGGAGGGTCACACGAGTTCGAAACTAGGTCCATCCACATATCGTCGTACAGGGGGGGGGGACTGGTGCACGTCAAATCTGTCGTGGCCTCGAATGTCCTCACGTTGGCGTGGTGTGGAAATTGGTAGAGTGGTGTGCCCATCTCAGCATTAACCCCGCTCGTCATATCTGATTTTGGATCATAATTACTTGGTGTTGTCCTAGGATTTTCCCCTTTGTTACTGATCCTGGAACGTTGCCGATCGCCCTGTGTGATGTTCCAGTGCAACGTTAATTCAACTACCCCCCCCCCAAAAAAAAAAAAAAAAAAAGATCAGGAATAAATTCATTTATGTGCATTTTGATTTGCATACAAAAGTTAAAAAAGTGAACTATTTCGAAATAGAAGGCCAAATGGTGAATAAGTATATCTTCGTTATTCAAAACAACAGGTGTAATTCCATTCATCGCCCATCATATAAATTTAAATTCTATCCATTTCCATTTTTAACCATCATCGAGTCACTTTAACTGCTACGCGTTAAACTTGCAAGATTTGAAAGGTACAATTCGACTTCTAAACCTGTTGGCTTTTTTTCAATTTCATTGTTTCTTAAACTTTACGCACTGCTGTTTATCGTTTTTATTTTTATGTATCTCCGTTCAAATATTTGCTATTTCATTGTCTGCATCAACTCGTTTTCAACTATTTACATGTTTTTTTGACGCGTGTTCTTTTCTAATTCAACTTCTGATTGTTTTCGGTTTATTGGTCAGCGTATTTTAACCTCATACTTCATTTACTTTTACATTGTTGATAAATGTGATTCGATCATTGACTGAGTTCTATGTCATTGCAGTTATTATCTCTATATTGTTTTTACTGTGCAACTTGTGGTGATCGCAGTTTGCTTTATTTTTTATTGTAATGGTCACATGATCGAAATTCATGATCAACATTTAGAAGTTCTCGCGGTAGCCCAGATGGTAGAGACACGAATTAGCATCCCAAATCAGCATAACGTACGCGATGGCTAGCGTACGTTAAAATTGCCTTGGTCTCAATTGTCCTCACGTAGACCAGGTATGGCCGTTTGGAGAGTGGGGTGCCAGCTCAGGTGTTGATATCATCATCTGATCGCTGGGTTCAAAGTGACGAGGTGTTGTCCTCGATTTTATTCCCTTCGAGATTGATTCCGGACCATCACTAACATTCTTTTGTGTTTCTCAACTGTTCTCCACGTGAATCAACTCTCCCAAACGAACCAGCATTAAAAATATTTTTAAGCATTTGATTTGCTTCCAAAAGTTAAAAAAGTGATATATTTCGAAACAGGTCAAAATGATGAACCCTTTTTCTACTGGCCAATTGAATAATGTCTTCATTATTCAAAGCCACAAGTATAATTCCATTCATTGTTGATCCTATATTTAAATTGAATCAACGTCGCTCATTAAAATACCTACCTACCAAAGGATACATTAAGGCCCTCCGTCTCCAACATTTTGCACTGACCTGATGCTTGAAGACACTTTTCACCCAAGAGTTTTTTAAACGTTTAAAGAGTAACGTCGTCTGACCGTGGTTCACAACAACGAGTTGTCTTTCCTTTCGGAATCGATCCCGGTCCGTCGTTAGTAGCCTCTATTGTGTTGCTCCAGTGCGACGTTAATTGAACTGCGTCGATGCATCGTTTCATTGCGTTGTTTTCTCTTTCAGATGACGGCGTGACGAAGGACTTCGACTGCGCCTACCCCATTGTGGGCCGATACGTCTACGTCCAAATGGTGGGCATCCAGGGATCCCTCACGGTCTGCGAAGTCATGGTGTTCACCACGCAAGGCAAGTGGCTCCACTCAACTAACTTCACTCCTAACATTGATTCTGCAAAAGCATGATTTTAAAGATATATATATATATATATATATATGCTATATATATATATATATATATATATATATATATATATATATATATATATATATATATATATATATATATATATATATATATATATATATATATAACATTAAAAAATGATTCGTGAGAAAATTGCTTCGGCATTGACTGCAGCCTCCGAGTATTTTTTCACGTGCCTTTCTCAGCCCATTGCATCAGAAATAATTAATTTTTGTTGCAAGCTAAGCTAAATTCATCTTTCCACGCCGTGATCCATCCGTTCCCATCTATTTACTATAAGATGTCCCATCAAGTGATACCATATAAGGCAATGAAATCTGTCTGATCAAGGAATAATTAATTTGTTGATGCGCAACTTGTAACTTGCTGCACCATCTCTTGTAACACTCGAATCATGACTGTGGTCTAATAAAGACGTCTTTTTCATTGCTCTCTCTCCTGCTCGTATTTTATGAGTAAATAAGTAGTGAGACTTGTAAGAAAGTCGTCATATACAGAGGCTGTTCACACATTTTTTAGACAATGTATATTGTATTCACAAAACTAAATTACATAAAATTCTTGTGTTTTAAATGTTCTATTCGATAGCCCTTATTCTGAACTATCTTTCGACACCGTAATTTCCAGGATAATAATGCCTTTTGAAGTGTCAGAAGAGGTATTCTGTCCCATTCCTCTTGAACAGCTTTCCAGAGTCCTGTAAGGGTTGTGGAACGATGTTTGGATAATGCAGATTTTAAAAGTCCGAAGGCACAAGAATCCATAGGTGATACATCGGGAGATTTAGTAGGGATATCAGTGAAGGGTATGGCTTTGATACCGGTTTTTTGTTCCATTTCTTTTAGGAAATTTATAGTGGATTTTGATGTGTGACTGCTAGTTTTGTCTTGATGGAGTTCCACAGATTGATGGCACTGTGGGTAAAGCGATGGTATTTCATTCAGAAAAATTGGCGATAAAATATGTTCCTGATAGTATTTGCAGTTAATCTTGACATTTTTTCCACTCTCTTTATTTTTAACTTGCCATTATATTAAAAACCAGCAACAATCATGAATCTCCTAGAAAAACTTTCTTTCGATTCTGTGAACCATGTACTTAAATTTTTTTCTCCCCTTTTATGATAAAAAATTGCTCTTATTTTGCTGCAATCACCCATGATTCATCTATTGTGACAATTTTTTTACATTTTTCTTTGGATAAGTGTTTCTCATATAGAATTCGGCAGCGTGTCCTGCGTTCAGCGATATGCTTTGGAGAAAGACGATGCACATTGCGTTTTTTCGCTTTCTTAAGATTTAAATCAACGTTTATCTTTTTGTTTACACTGGACACCAAGCATTTTAATGATTTTGCAACTATCCTTTGACTAGGGGGATTTTCATTTAACATTAAACAACGTACCTTTGCAATAATCGAAGATGTCCGTTTCTTCCTTGGATACTTGTTTGGAATTTTTGTCCCACTTGAGGCTCCAATTTGACGTATTTTTTGACGTATGAATATTTCTCTTCGGAAAGAGCATAAATATAGCCTTCGAACCACTGCTTCGTTGAAAACGCCATTTTGAATAAAAACAAACCTCTCAAGCTGCAGACGATAATTTTGACTTTTAAAAACATAGCACAACTGCAATTATTTCTTTTGCAGCAAACGATTTTTTATTACCGCTAACCAAAATCGTCTAAAAAATGTGCGAACAGCCTCTGTATATATATGTATATATATATATATATGTATATGTATATGTATATATATGTATATGTATATATATGTATATGTATATATATGTATATATATATATATATGTACATGTTTATATATATATATATATATATGTATATATATATGTATATATATATATATATATATGTATATATACACATACATATATACATATATATACACACATACATATATATATGTCGAAATGTGCCTTAAGGGATCGAGCTAGAGCTTACCAAAAGAAATATGTCATGCACGTCACTCCAGATCGAAAGTAATGGAAAGGAAAGGGTTCTACGCTTTTCACCTTGGAAAAGCTCAATGAGTCCACTTATCAATTGAAGCTTTTCTGAGAGTGTACCCTAAGTCTATGCTCAGATGGCAAAATGTTCTAAGTCTCTTTTCCCAAAAATTTGAGTAAGTCCCATTCTGGAGTCTGGTTTGTTAATGTTTAGAAGGTGGCAAAATGTCGTAAGTCTTTCTCTTTCAGGTTATGAGAAAACAAAGGTAGAACATTGTAATAAGTCAAAAACCACAGAACCACATGTTGAATCTTGAATCTTAAAATTGCTGTCACGAAAAATTAAAAAAGCGTCTCATAACATTTTTCCATCCGAGCACAGAAATTTAAGTTGCTATTTTTTAAATTGAATAAAATCAAACTCTCGTGCACTACACAAGTACAAACGGAAGTAGGTTCACTTAACAAAGAAAGAGTGGGAAAAAAAACTAAAGTTACAGGATTTGATCAATTTAACAATTGATTAGAAAAGCAGATTAGATTAAGCAAAAACATCGAGTTTCCCTGGAAGTGATTTATCCAATCTTCTCAAATATAACCATCTATTCTCAAACCTATCAAATTTGTATCTACAAATATGCCAGTTCGTCCTGTCTATTCAAGATTAGAGTTTTTCGTTCATTGCTGGAAGTATCAGCAGTGATTACGAGTTGGTGAATAAAATAATGACCTAAATCTTCTCCATACACGCTTTTGCGGATTTCCAGGACCAGATTAATATCGATCTGGTATTGTGTTTGGTTTAATTCAATCTATTACATATTTGTTTGAACACAACCACACACTGTAGACCATCACAACATTAACGAGGTGAATTCTGCTAGGAATTGGCACTAGTCCCTAAATTCATAATGTGTATGTGGAAGTGAGAGATGTAGAGGCTCAACATGAGGACCCAGTTTGCTATTACAAGAGGTCGGTCTTAGATTTACGTCGGGAACCTCTGTCAGATGAAGGAACGGCTCTTCGATTCATCCTGGTGTGTCCAGGGCCATGATTTGAAAAGGATTCTCATCAAGAGGCCAGGATTCGACATAGACGCTTGAGTTCAGTGCTTTGTTTAGAAAAATTGACGCTTGCTCCAAGTCAACACGATACTGTTCTGTCACCTCCCCCTACTGTCTCCCTTATGCTTGGGAAAGACATAATGACGCTATTATACCTAGTCAATCCATCGTAAATCCCAGTTCTCCTAACACCCTGGTCCTCTGAGGAAAAACCTCCCATAAGTGTGATGGGGCTTCATGGACATGAGGTAATCGAGTGACCTTTTCTTTCCCATAGGGTTGAAGGTCTTTAGTAAACACGGGGATAGCACTCCAGGGATACCCAGGCGATATTTTTCCGCTTTGATCCCACTACTCTATCTCCCAATCCCTCTTTGTTCCCTTTCGCATTCTTTTACTTGAAGTCTTGCGTTTGGAACAGCTTAGATTACTATAGCCCTTGCGCCATTGCACCTCAAAACGACCAACCTAACACTGAAACAGCGAAACGCTGACTAAATTCTCTAAGACAGGGACCGTCATCGGTCCCATCATGGCACTACGGGTGGACTCGTCTGGGGTCATCTGCCTTCCTAACACAGCCCTGCTGTATATTTGGTGGAGTTTCAGGTATTCGGAGGTTTGAAGCCGTGTTTATGGATTGATCACTTCTTTGATCAAGAAGGACTGCTGTGATCCAGTTGGAAAATCAACAGAGAAATAGAAGGGTTACTCGATCCAACCTTTCGAGTCCATCATGTACGTAGGGACTGGTGCATGTTAAACCTGTCGTGGCTTCAAATGTCCTCACGCTTTGACATGGTGTGGAAGTTTGGAGAGTAAGATGCCTGAGGTCTTCACACCTCGCCATCTGACCGTGGCTACAAAATTGCGTGGTATTGTCCTTGGATCTGGTAACGTCGCCAAAAACCCGTCGTGTTCCTCCAGTGCGACGTTAATTAATTACCATTCAATTTGGAATGACCTTCGCACTGTGTGATTTCAGAGATCTCTTCTGGCCGCTGCGGGAACCAGCTGGAGCCCCTGGAGCTGACAACCTTCAGTCGGACTTGCTACGAGTTCCAGGTGCAGAAGGGCGGCTCCTTCGATGCCGCCGAGGACTACTGCAGGGCGAGGGGCGGCCTCCTGCTGCACGGCGTGCGCGACCTCTCGCACCACTTCATCGCCTCGGAGCTTGAGAGAAGGAAGGACGCCCTCAAGTCCAAGCTCGTGTGGCTGGGCGCGCAGAGGGACCAGGGCCTCAGAGCCAGGACATGGCACTGGGTGGACGGTGAGTCCCAAACCTCTACCGAGGATTTCTATGTCTGACCAGTGTTTAACCTCTTGCCATTCCATAGCAATGAGCCAGTATTCTTGCTGTATCAGAAAGATGGGGCAAGCCTGCCTGATGAATCCAACAAGAAGAAGTTTTCAGTAGTACCAAAGGAAAACAACCGTAGTTTTAAGAAATTTTCTGTAGTCAAGTAAAAATTTTAGGAATCAGTTATAACAAACACATATCATTAATTCAAATATTTAATTACAAATTTGAAACATATATACAACACATTACATTATTTATAATTAGTAATGTATATCATACATGAAAACTCATATATAGAACCAATAATTGTCCATGAAAGAATTAAAACATTTAATTCTTAAATTTAAACACTCTCTCCCCCATTTACCAAAATAATTTAATAATAATGAAAAAAAGTGCATAAATAAGTAAACTAATTGATGTGTTGTGAAAAATATATAAAATTGAATTTTTCGTTGGAAAAAAATCATCGATTCCATAGTTTGTAGTACCTTATTCACTTCCGTAGAAACTACGGAGAATCCGTAGTAGTTGGCATCTCTGATAGTAGTATTACCATCACACTCACGCGTGCCTAGTGCCTTGAGGTACTGTAGTATTCCTTGTAGTACTAGAGGGCCGCTGTATCCCGGTTGGAAGAGTAACGGATTAGCAATCGAAGGGTTGCGAGTTCGAATCCAACCAAAGACCGTCGTGTACAAAGGAGGCTGGTACACGTTCAATCCATCGTGGCCTCAAATGTCTTCACGTTGGAGTGGTGTGGAAGTTTGGAGAGTGTGGTACAAGTCAGGTATTCACCTCGTTAACTGACCGGTTCAATACGACGTTGTTGTCTTTGGATCTTTCCTTTCGGAATTTATCCTGGACCGTTGTCGCCGACCAACCGGTATAGTGGTTAAGGTGTTAGCCTCTAAATCGGAAGGTTCCTGGTTCGAATCCGGGTCCGGGCATGGATGTTTGTAAACGTATGGTGTAGAGGCGGCTGGTGCACCTTAAATCTGTCGTGGCCGAAAGTCCTCACGTTGGGTTGGCGTGGAAGTTTGGAGAGTGGGGTGCCAGCTCAGGTGTTGCTTCGTCATCTGACCGTGGTTCAAAATTACGAGGTGTTGTCCTCGAATCTTTCCCTTAAGGGACTGATTCCGGACCGTCGTCAATAGCCCGTTGTGTTGCTCTAGTATGACGTTAACTAAAATTACCATTACCATTACCTGGACCGTTGTCTATAGATCGCTGTGTTGTTCTAATGAGATGCTAATGAAATACTTACCTACTTCATAGTACTATATGGCAAGGAACTGCTGACGATTCACTCAAAACCTAAAGGTTGTCGAGGTTCAAGACCTGATATACTGGTTGTGTCTGCAACCTTTGTCTACACAGATGTAAATGATTTATTATCATTCATAGCAATATATAGTCAGCAGCCTGTTTCTTGCTATACCAGAAATAATTTTTGCTATAATTTGGCTGACAAATATTTGGCAAGCTAGAGTGAAGCAGTGCGACTTTGTCTACCAAACCGTTCTTCGTGGTGAAGTTGGGTTCCACTATGTACTATTGTATCGTGAATTAATTTTTGTAGTGGTGACTAAGTTCACAACAAATTAAGCAAAACAAATAGTCTGTATCATAGTCACACCATCCGCGCTCCCGTGCCTAGTGATGTGAGGAACTCTATGCCAGTCCTTTTAGTAGAAGAATGTATGAAACATGTGAGTGGTAAATGTTGCTGACAATTCACCCAAAACATAGAGATAGAGCCAGTGTCAGGACTTGGTACAGGATTGACGATGCGTTCGCAACCTCTATCTACCGCAGATATCTAGGATTCGGCGTTATTTCTCACCAGTCACAGCACTATAGAGTGAGAAGCATATTTATTACTACTCCAGAAAGGAATGGAAGTTTGGCAGACAAATAAAACAATCTGTTGAATATTCCTTGCTGTACTAGAAGTCAATTTAGATGTCAGTAATAAATTTCACAGACGCTTCATCCAAAACATGGAGGTAGTGGGGTCTCATGGCAGTGGTAAACGGTGATTCCATAACGTCGATAGTCAATATGGGGATTATTATTTATCATCAAACATAATAATCAATGAACAGAATATTTCTTACCACACAAAAAAAAGTGAGACCAGCTAACAACGTTCTATTAACTTTTCGACTATTCTGTTCTTTTCGAAGAGAGTGTAACATGACTTAAACATGTGGACAGCAGTCCAATCACAAATACCATCAGTGGACGTAATAAATAGAATGAACAGTAGTCCATTATTATATTTATGTATGATAGCATTGAATGTATGATAACTACCAAAGGAATTTTAGAGATATTTATACTCCCATGTTTTGGTTGTTTAAACAATATATATATATATATATATGTGTGTGTGTGTGTAATTTATTTTTGTTAACATTAAAAATTATTAATGTTCGTTTTCGTAAAAGTTACTGTATAAGCTCAGTACACAAAAAACTATCAACAGCCAACGGGACCAACGCAACATCCGGGAACTCCTCACAAACTAGTGTTTTAGTCTACCATAGGATTTCGTTGTTAATTTACTGTTCCTTCCCTATTGTTCATAAGCCTCCCTCCTCTTCAAGAAGCAGAAAATGATCGTAGAAGGATTTTGTAAAAATGCTTATTGATCACACTTTTGCTGTAATAAACATAGTTCATTTTATTGACGTAGTATACAGATATCTCAAAATACCGAGACATTAGGATAAGTCTTATTAACTGAGAGTTGGGTGTAGGAAAATGTTCTGCCATTTAACACAGCGCTTACTCTGTTGCATATTTCCTTTGAGTGTTTATATTATGATTGTTGTGTTTCATCAATGTCTATCTCACTCTTTCATGCATTTAGGCCCCGTTCACATGAGGCGCGTTTAGTGAGGCCAGCGTGGTCCCGCTCTTCAAGGTTGCAAAGATAGAAACTTGAATTAGAGGAATAAAAAAAAAACATAATTTAATGGTGGGACCTCGCCAGACGCTCGTTGAAGCGCCTCATGTGAACGTGGCCTCAGATTTGTGAGTTTATGTGTTTGCATTACTGTTTCCTGTATATGCATTCTTATCAGCTCTTTTGTCTGATGCAATCGTTTTCATGATATACAGTGAGTTAGTTGCCTCTGAGTCTTTATGCTGTTTGTATCGTTCTTATGCTTGTCTGTTGCGATGTCTCTTCAAAATTATTAAATGCCTTGTTGGACTTCAGTATTACAAGACTTAACATACTCTAAAGGAAAGAAAAGTGTTTTAAACTTATATGGGGGTTTCTTTTGAATTATTCATGCTTCAGACATATTTATGTAATTAGGTAACCTTCATTTTTGGTCCGATCCTTTTGAAACGAGGAGTTATATTCAGTGACTGCGTTTCATATATATATATATATGCATAGTTTCTAGATTCAAATACGTATTTCCTTGTTTTTCTGTTCAGATAGCAGCGTCCAGCAATACCTTTGGGCGGAGGATCAGCCAAACAACTACAATGGCCAACAGAACTGCATTGTCTTGGACGGAGGAAGAAAATGGCTTTGGAATGACGTCACGTGTGACCTAGACTACCTGCCGTGGGTTTGCCAGTACAGTGAGTATCTCGTAAATTGGATACACCTTAAATTCATACACATAATGTAACTGCTCTATTGATTTGATAGTGGATAACTTTGATGATAGGACTATACGAGATTCATTTATCTGAAGAACTGACAGTTTTCTGTAAGAGAACGATGAAATTTTTTAAATATCATCTCTGCAATAATTAAGAAGCACCGTTCTCCTAATGTGTGCTCTGCAGAATCTCTTTGAAAGCAAATTTTCGCAAAATGTATGGGGTTTTTTACATGGGAATATTAAATTAGGAGCAGGAGCATGTCGTATGTGGAGGTCCCCATTTTTATTCTATCTCATTGCAGTCAGTTAACCCTCCAATTATTTCGACGAGATATCTCGTCCAAGATCTAGTCAGTTTTACGAAGGATATCGTTGCAAAACAGTCCTATTTCTTCAAAGGGAATGAAGTTCGAATTATTCGTTGGGGCCATAATTGGTGACATTTTGAAACCTGAGGCTGGCCACTACGGATCAATCTGTCCTGACCCAACGATAAGCCAATAGGAGAGTTAAAATACGGCTTGAAGAAAACAATTTTTATTTAGATCCGTCAAAATTCTCTGCTCATTTCCAAAGACGTATTTACTGTAGGAATTTTGCTACGGTTATCATGGTACCATATAGCATGGGTTGAATTGTTATATACGTGGTGCTAACTTTGCAGCAGTCCATAACTTGGTATTACCTCTGAGATATTTTGAAACTGAAATTTAAAAAAGAAGTCAAGTACTACACGTCGGAGTGTGGCGTCATGAGTACTCACTTCAGATCTGTTTGCTTCGAGTTGATGTATGAATTGAATTGTTTTCGCCTCAATAACTGAACGTGAAAACTTCTCTGCCTGATAGGTCCTTCGAACTGCGGCAGCCCGGACAGACAAGAGAACTCGACTGTCCTGGAGAAGGATTTCCGGTTGAGTCAGACAGTCACCTATCAGTGTCCCCCGGGCAACAAGGTCGTGGGTGACAGAGTAAGACGCTGCGAAAGCAATGGCTTCTGGAGTGGATCGGCGCCTTCCTGCCAATGTGAGTACACAGTCCTCTTTTCTAAAAAATAACTGTCTGCTAAAATGTTTCTACGTTTAAGGTACGATGTATACAACTATCACATGTATTCTTAATAGATGTGATAGTTGAGTGATCAACGCAATCTAGTTTAAACGTTTACCCAATCGGCGATAAGATACGTGTTGAGGTAACTCCGATATGTACCATGTGAGAGCATGAGGTCAGCAGAAGTAAAATATTAGCAGACACTCTTCGATGGGGTTATCACTCCCACCTCTATTTGCTATCTCTGGTGAGTGTGAGTGGCTCGTTTAATGTACTGGAGCTTCATAGCTACATTTTGAACATTTATTTGACAGTTCTTGGTTATCAAGGAATATATTACACAATAATGTAAAACAGCAGCAGAGAGCCCTTCATCCGTCCGTCTTCGCTGGTCGAATCTTTTCTTTCTTCACTCTCTCTCCTTTTTTTCCCTCCAGTAGCGGGGGTGACCTTTAAACGACACCCCCGCCAACGTCCCTAGAAAATGTCTCGTTCCACCGCCAACCATTCCTCATTATGTTAGTAGGAGAACCTCACAGATGGCTTGGTACTCGCTTATTAGGAAAGGGTTTTATGTTACAATCTTTGATCAAATCTTCAGTTTCCATAGTCGGAAACCAGTCTGAATTTGTAATGCCCGATCAAGAACAAAATCTGTCTTACGAATGAGATCGGCAACACCAAGCCAGAAGATCGCATCAAATGCAGCTACGCGCTTCGTCCAACAAAACGCCCACACCAACTATGACTTTTGCACACCGTAGAGAGGAGATGGTTTTGGATGGTGTGGCATCTTACACATTGTTGTGCACCAGCATTAAATTGACGGGTGACCTGTAGCGATGTGGCCCGTCTAACCGCTGTTACAATGCGGGCTAGCCGACGACGACCTTGCTCATCCACATGATCTTGTCCGTGGCAGTTGACCCTAGTATGCATGGTTCTACCGCCAACCATTCCTTCCTGTGTTGGTAGGAGAACCTCACAGGGTTTTCTGTCTTTAGCAAACACAGGGGTCCCAGGATATATATCTAAGCGATCTCTTGCTACTTTCATCCCACTATTGTGCTCCAGTTTCTTATTTTTTCACCCTTTAACGACATTTTGTGCTTGAGAATGTTTTGTGTTTGGCGTAGCTTAACGAATTAGGGCCTTTTCGATCTGAAATGTCAAAACAATCAACCAACCCAGTAGACTTATGGCAGTTGATTGTTAATGCCAATTAGATTAGACACCACATTTTTACAAAACGGCGATAAATTTCATTTTAAGCTAATCTTCGATAGATATAATGCGAGAGCATTTGGACGACAGAAGTAAAATCTTCAAACGTTTTTTTTCGCACTGAAAATACCTAAAGTATTCTGTCAAACTGTCTCAACTGAACTAGAATGGGTGTGAAAGGTTTTAATTGTTTATTCCTGAATAAACAGCGGGGCATTTCGAATGGAAGGCGTTAATGGAAAATGTAATCGAATGCCCCTCGGGGACGTGTCCGGCATCCAATTACTGTGTTCGGCGAACATTTCACCTAAATGAAACCGGCGTTTCCTCTTTTTGTTCGCTCTGCATTCTGACAGGTGATGAGTTGCCACGCCCGTCGGTATCGTCTGGGAACGTTCTACGGAGGTAGGGCGAAGTGCATTCGAAATCCGATCAGTGGGTCACTGATCGAGGGAGCGTTCTTTTCGAACACGCGGCTCAAGTTGCTAACCCATGCGAAAACAAGTTTGAAACAACCAAATTCGATTGAGTTGGATCTTTAGTGTCAGTTAATTAAAACTAAATTCATGAATTCGGACCTGGTTCTTATTGCGGAAGCGTTTTTACAGGTTATCACCTTCCCACGTAAATGGGAATTAATGTTAAAATTCTTTTTGACGTGATAGATTCATATGAAAACTGGTGCAGTGGACTCAATGTTTGCTCAAGAAATGAGAATGAAAGGAACCTGCTAGGGTATGATCGAAGAGTAACTTTTTAACCCTCCAAGTGGTTTCGACGAAATATCTCGTCCATCAAGACCACTTTTGCCTATGTCGAGGTACCTAGTCTTCAAGAATGCCGATTGCATTCCGGATGATGAAGATAGTGCCTTTTTTTTCATTATGACTAGGATAGGTTAGTTTTTCAAATGACGAGGTATGCCGTCAAACAAGATCTGGTCAGTTTTGCCAATGACGATATAACTCGTCGAGACAACCACCAAGAGGAATCACCCGATACTACGTTTCCATGTGTTATTCCATCTTTCAAATGCAGTGTATTTCTTAAGATCGGGGTGAAGGTATATCATTCAAATTTTCAATTAGCTCACCCTTTGACTTGTTTTATTTTATTTTTTGTTTAAAAACCGATAGACATACATCGGGAGGATAAGATGGTCGAGGTAAACAAATAAAAACTCGTTTTTCCAACATGAGAGCCGCTGTAGCCCAGTCGGAAGAGTACCGGATTTGCTAACAGAGGGATGAGAGTTCGATACTAGGTCCAACCGAAAACCGTCGTGTAAATGGAGGCTGGTCCGTGTTAAATCTGCCATGGCTTCAAATGTCTTCGCATTTGCGGGGTGTAGAAGTTTGGTGAGTAGGGTGCCAGCTCAGGTGTTGATATTGGGATATGAACATGGTTCAGAATGTGGAGGTTTTTGGATCCGGACCGTCGCCAATAACCCGTTGTGTTGCATCAGTGCGACGATAACTAACTATTTACCTACCGTTTCCAACATGGTTCAGGTCAATTTCGTTTAAGTTTGTCATAAAACTCCAGAACGGTGAATTAGAAAACAGCAATAACCTATGTAACTTGTAGTGAAAATAATCGTAGTCTCCCTATATAAAAAGTATTTCCTTAGTTGACTTTTCTCCCGTACAGAAAATTTTGTGGGAAGATGTATAAAAGCCTCAGATTCATGTTTTATGACACTCAGTATGCGTAAATTAATGAATGGTGTTACACGAGTTAAAACGGACCTTTCCCTTTGGGATTTATCACGGAACGTCATCAGCGCTTCCAAGTGTGACATAAATGTAAATACATACCTACAAGAGCCAAACATCGCGAGACAAAGGACAAGTTATCACGCATATTTCATCTTAAGGGGACCTTGGACTTTCAAAACTAATTAATCCATGTAACTTCCATAAAAATAAATATTTGTACACCAAATTTTATTTACACTACCCTACAATAATGGACCGGACAGCAAGATGTGATGGTACAGTGGGAAGAACATGCTTTAATATGGGGATGGTCCCCACGTGCTGCAGTGACACTAGCAACCCTTCCGGGCATACTTTCAACAAGGTTTTGAAACACAGCTATGTTTATTTGTATCCATTCCTGCCGCAAGAATGTCGCCAGCTCAGCTGTAGATTTCGGTGGGGATTCGCTGGTCCGTAAGCGTCGCTCTAACGCGTCCCACACATGTTCTATGGGATTTAGGTCGGGACTCTGAGCAGGCATGGAAAGACGTTTTCCATCCATGTCTCGATACCACTGCTTGACAGAAGGTGCAACATGACACGGAGCGTTGTCTTCGTGCATTCGTCCATTCCATAAAATTGACAGGGCGTAGGAAGAACCGGATTGTACAAAATGTTCATGCTGGCGTCGGCGTTCGATTGACCAGGAACAATATGCAAATGTCCCAGGCCATACAACAAAAAACACCCACTAACAAATTGTCGGATTTTATGCAAATCCACTAGCGTCCGGTCCATTATTGAAGGGTAGTGGTAGTTTTCCCTAATTTTAGTGAAAAAAAAAATGTACCATGCAAATTTTGTGACCATTGGATGGTAACTTTAAAAGTTGGTTTTGAAAGTCCACCGTCTACTTAATAAGGAATAATGATGCGCTGGTGCCGCCATCTATATTTTGTTCTGATAACTAATTGTTCAATATCTCGAACTTACTCAACTCTTAAAAGAAGCATAATTTTGAGGTAAACGCCTACTTAGCGGAAGAAAGAGCATTTTTTTTGCAACACACATTGAAACGTTTTGGATCATGCGTATATGTTCTTCAAAATAAACGAATGTGATTAACATAGATCTTACGCTTCTTTCAGATCAAATAATGTTGTTCAATCAGTAACCTGCTGGTCTATATGTTTGAAAATTCACAATCTCAGACACAAACTTCAAAAATATTTTTCGAAGTAGATAAAAAAAATTTCACTACCGACATTGATGCATTGGTGTTTTTGGTTTTTTCCATCTTTTAGACGTGAACTGTGCTGAGCTGAAGAACATCAATTTCGGCCAGGTGACGTATCCGGAGGGCCGTACGGACTACAACTCCACCGCCGTCTACGTGTGCGACGACAACTACACTCTGGTGGGAGGTGGCACCCGCAGGTGTGCAGAAGATGGCAAATGGAACGGCACGGAGCCCCGCTGTGAATGTAAGATCACGTCTACTTTACTATCTTCCAAAAACGATCTGTGATGTGACGAAATTCGCTGGTGTGGATACCTATTGAACAGAGGCCGCAAATAGTTTTGTAATGCTCGAAGCTATTCAACTGGTTGTATCTTCCTTGTGTAATTCTTTTTGCTTTCTATTTTTTGTGGTGGTGGGGGGACGAACACAAAGGGGTCGCAGTCTGTGAACTCTGCACGTTGTTCGTTTGTGTGGACGCTGTATCAAGCTTCCTCGCCCCTTTATGTAATTCTTTTTGCATTTGAATTTGTAGAGGATGCGTTATTCCGTATTGAATGATACCTGTAATTTTGCTTTACTATTAATAGTGCTCGAAATATGGGAGGGTGGTTCGGGTTCTTTTTCCGCGACTGTACGAATGAATCTTTCAGTTTTTAATCTTTTGAAGCAATATATATAATAGGTGTACCAAATATCGCCTGTAACTATTTATCTGTATCTCCGCCTCCTGGGTTGGGAAATCAAGCTTTAAACTAAGTGAATATCACTAAAAACTATTCTCCTTTGGTTTCTAGAGATCCTATGCCTTCTTTACTAATGTCAGTTGAAGTTAATTAGTAAACTTCAAAAGTTTCCTAAGAAAATTCTCAAGAGTGGGTTCCTAATATCGCCTACCCCTATTCCTATCACCATCCACCAGGCGAAATGAGGAGCTACTATTCAAAACGAATTGCTGGTAGAGCATATCTACCTACCTTTAGTATTGAATATACTTTCGAGTCATATAAACGAAATGATGATTTTGTAATACTTACCTGGATATTCCCTGAATGGATTGGAGACAAAAGATACGTTGATCACAGCCTCAAATGTTTCAGATGCAATAGTGTTGTTAATATAACCTTAGGAAACTTGCCGGTGGCGCTACGTGTTACCAAACCCTAGACCGTCAAGGTAACTACACAAACTCATAGATGTGTCGCGCATAGTAGATCGCAAACACGAGTAGACGATATTAAGCACAGGGGCGAAATTTGGAACACCTTATGAGATCGTGGCGGCTGGAAAAATAAAAGTTTCCCCAAGAAGGGAGCCGACTGTCACACGTGTGGTAATAACTCAGGGTCGGCGTCCGACTCTTGTGTACCCCGATTTCCACCTGACACCCGGTGTTTGTGGCGAACCGTCGGCTAACGGTTTCACGACCCTTTCGATCGTGGGGGGGATTTGACACCCCTTGGGTGTGGGAGGTGTCATTGGAAAGAGAAGCGACGGGGGCCAGGAGAGAGGTTGATGCCCCGAAGAGGAAGGAAAAGTGACTCGATGGAGAGAAGCCACAGAGGAAGATGGTGAACGAGGTAGCTCTCAAGACAGCTATACGGGGTACTCAAACCCCGGGGGAAACAAAAAGTCAAACTATGAGAAGAGAAACTTACTGTTTCTTCAGGAACATTAGTTCATTCATTGAGTTGTGTATATAGGCGTGCAATAGTTCCAGTTGTAAAATCAAACCTTATAAGTGTAATAAAAAACTTATACAGGTATTCGACTTAGTCCAACTCCATTTCTATAACTGTGGTGTCCCAAAACACCACAACCTACTGAAATTGTAAATAATTGCCGTTTCTGAGTTGTGTGATTTCATTCCTGATGGTTTCACGGGTTCCTTTCTTCTCAGATCACTGGTGCAAGAGCCTGACCGTGCCGAAGAACGCTTCCATGGAGATGAGTGGTGTGAAGGCCGGTGACGAGGTCAAGTACACCTGCGACCGCGGACACAAGCTGGTGGGTGACGACATGCGAACCTGCCAACTCGGGGGACAGTGGACGGGACGAGACCCCATCTGCAAATGTGAGTTCATTTCCTTTGCCCTCACGAATTCACCTCTGTTGAAGAGACTTTTATGGTGCAGTCAGCTTTCGGGTGTTATCCTTCTAAAATGCGCACATTTTCATACCTGAACGGAACCGCGGTTAGAAAGTAATGGATTAGCAACAGGTGGGTTGCGAGTTTGAAGCTTGGTACAACCAAATACTTTCGTATACTTGGATACGGTTCATTTAATTTCATTTCAACTTGGAGGCAGAACTCTCCGCCGCACCATCCGAAAAAAGGACATAACAGATTAGCCATTACTTGGGTATGGTGCACGTTAAATCGATCGTGGCCTACAATGTCCTTACGATGGCGTGGTGTGGAAATTTAGAGAGTGGAGGCTCAGGATCTCGTCATCTGACCGTGGTTAAAAATGACGTGGTATTCACCTCGGATATTTCTATTCGGAATTAAACACGGACCGTCTCCAATAGCCCGTTGTGTTGCTCCAGTGCGACGTTAATTCAAATACCTACCATAAAAAAAATATTTGAAATATGATAAGGTTAGGCATTAAGAAATGTGCCACCTCTCTCCACAACTGCAGTAAACTAGTTTGTAAAGAATCAGTTTGCTTCACAAACTTTAAAATTACGCAATTTTTAACTGTTAATAGAAATTTTGCTCAGTACCTATTTAGGTTTGATCTTAGGAGAAATGATATATGCGATTCTCTTCAAAGAAGCAGCCTCAAAACGTGGAGGATGTACTTTTCAGCTGTCCTGCATTTTATAATTCAAGAATGTGCCTTCAAAACGATATGAGAAGATTGATTTAACCATGGGCCCTGTGCAACTCAATGTTTTTGTTCGAACTAATATGCTTTTTTATTAATTTGTCGACTTCATCCTATCTTGCAATATGTTAGTTAAATTTAATATTCCATTGTTCCTTTGATGTGTCGACCTTCTTCCGTGAGTCCTGCGTTGTATTTTTGTGGTGCACGTTTCTTTTGTTCAATATAAAATCTCTCCTGCTTAGATGTGGACTGCGGTCGACCTCTGTCCGTAGACAACGGCTCCTACCGTCTGCTGGACGACGGACTGACCACCTACCAGAGCCGTGTGACCTATAGGTGCAACGACAACTACACCATCATAGGGCACGACCAGAGGTCCTGCTTGGAGACGGGCAAGTGGAGCGGAAGGGAGCCCACGTGCAAATGTAAGTGCGTCTTTAACAGCCCCAAGCGGCAAGTCCGAACCGTTCCGAAATTTCAGTTTGAATGTGGCCCAGAGAAATTGCCACGCTGCAAGGGACAAACCCTTAATATTCAGGCATATCACTGATAACAGGACACCTCGCTCGTTATTCCAGGTCTTCTACCTACCCACACAGGTACTTTGAACCATACTTGGGTGTGCCGCTTGAAGGGTTAACCCTCCTGCTGGTTGTCTTGACGAGGCATATTGTAAATATTTCGGGTCTTCTGACTACCACACAGGAACTCCTCTGAACCATACTCAGGTGAGCAGCTTGAAAATTTAACCCTTGAAACTGCACATCCGAGTATGGTTCAGAGGAGTTAGTCTCACTGATTGTCTTAACGATGCATATTGTAAATATTTCGGGTCTTCTGCCTACCACACAAGAACTCCTCTAAACCACACTCGGGTGTGCCGCTTGAAGTGTTAACCCTCCTGCTGATTGTCTTGACGAGGCATATTGCCATTAGCAAAGCCACGATATTCATGGACGATATCAGAATCCATCGAAATATCAAATAAGAAGAAATATCTTCATTCAGATCTTTCGCCGTTAGAAGAAACCTGACCAGATCTTGATCTCGTCATCACAATATCTTTCTTCATGACGAGGTATCTCGTTATTTGCGAAATGGGTCAGATCTTGATGAACATGTCATTAGAAAAATTGGTTGGATCTTGATGGACGAGGTATCTCGTTGATATCGTAGGGCTAATATCCAATTTGGCTACAACAGGCTAAAGGAGAAAAACCTTTATAAAATTTTGCAACGCTCAACTTTAAAATATCTCGTCAAAACCACTTCGATGGTTAAGCCCTAGTTTTTTGCACCTGAGGCTGGCCACTGCAGGGAAATTTTTGACTCGAAGATAAACCACCAGGGCTAAAATAGAAAACATTCACTACTTCTTTGTAGAAAATGGATTGAAGTAAAATTCTTCGTTTTTTTTTTCTTCCCCTCAAAATGTTTGAAGAACTTACGTTTTAAACTCGAGTTGAAAGAAATCCCATGATTCAGTTCTTTTATGTTCTAAGAGGGGCTCTTTTGGTGCACCTAAGGTTAATTAGTTTCTTCGAGTTTTTCAGATCTTCCGAAATAACCTTTTGATCATGTTGAAATATTTTTGATTTGGTTAATTTTAAAGAACACAAACGATATCTACGTAATATTTCTTTTTGAAATTCACGGTCATTCTGGACATGCATTATTTATTATTAAACTAACATTCAAAAATTCAACGAATAACAATCTTCATATATTTCGATGGAATTCGATTCAAAAGATAACTAGACAATGGAAATTTTATTTCTTATCAACTAGTACATTTTTTCGATATCAGAAATTTAAAACTCTCAATTTTTTACAAACACAAATGCTAAACATATAGTAAGAGGAAAGAGCTACGTTTTTACATTACCCTTGTAAAAATTCTGTAATAACGATTTGTATAAAATTACATAATGGTTGCTATTCATAGTTTCTCCAAATATTATTTTTTAACCCAAGTTAAGTGTAAAGCATCCATAAATGTTAGCATGTTTAATGGCTTAAACAAATCTTAAAGAAATAGAACACGAATATTTTATTTTGAATAACTAACAAATGAACGAATGTGATAAATTTAAGAAATATTCAACTCTGGCTCTTCATTTAATCAAAATTCATCAAGGTTTAATTCTGTCAACTTAAATTTGCTATATACGCTTTTCTCGTGTTACTGCATTTTTGTATAATGGTCCAAAAGTTGAATGATCTGTTTTGTTCTATTAGAAAATTAACTTTTTGTTAGCTAATGAGGCCTCATTTGAACTTTGATAGTTAGGTCTTCATAGTAACAATAGGACTTCGTAACTGGTGTTATTTCGTATGTTCATGGATACGACCCGGATGTTATGGCACTTAATGCTTTTCTTTCTACAATTTATATTTAAAATAAACATTTTTTGACTCGAGTTGAACAATTTTTATTGGTCACGCAATAACATATTTTGTATTTGTGTTTAGATTTTCGCCATATTTCGGCCGTTTTACAGGGTCATATCGGTGTAATTTCTTGGTTTCTTTAAAGTTGCTTTTCGTAAAAACGAGTCAAATAGCCGTTTCGATAAGCTGCTATTCCGAGATAGACCGAAGAAGAGAAGTAAAGAGTTGCTATTATTTGTGGTAAAGGTCAGTGCAAAAAATTCAGATTACAAAAAGTAAAGCCTGGAAAAGAGACGATAAAATGGTAGCTAAAATTAAAGTATATACATCAAAATACCTTTTTTCATCATTGAAAAATTAAATTTCTAAGTAGAGATGGATAAACTTGTTGAATAATTCAACATTATCTTACATCAGTTCATCACATCATCAGCATATCAGTGATTATCTTACTACCGATGTATTCAAAACATTGATGGCTACAGCAATGCATATTGACTACCCTCTGGGATTACTCCCCTTAAGTCGTCATTCTACTTAAATCTTCAAAAATGTTTAGGTCACTTAAGTGACAACTAATAGAGATTTATTCTCTTACCCTATCTTGCTAGTCAAGAAAGAAGTCTTTTTGTTTTTAGTGATGAAAAAATGCTGCATAGAAAATATCTGACGCCTCATTACGCTATTAGTATAATATATGTGTTCATCTCAAACCAAATTTAAGAAGTATTGAATTGAAGCAAAAGTTCGTCACGTTTTTGTCTCTAGATGTGTTAGCTATTTCACTCGAGTAAAGTTTGAAAGAGGGAATTTCAGCGAGTACTGGGAAAAAATTGTGTTATTGGGTTGTGTTTCTTAAATTTTTTTTTATTGAGCACTCAAAAGGGGTGAAAATAAAGAGCATTTCCGACCTATAATACATTTCTATTTCAAAAAGGGCAAGAAAGCTTACGCGAAAGAAGATCAGTGTTGTGAAGGGTAAGGGTGCCGTCAGTGGTTCAGAAAGTTTCGTCACCTGGTTCAGTTCCGTAGTCACAAACTCGGAACTTGTATGAACGCGGGATGTTGCAGCTGCCGGAGGGATGGAGAAAGGTCATCGAACAGAACTATAGTCTCATACTATATTGATCCAATGTTATTTTTAGTCAATAAAATAATTTTTCTTTATTTTTTGTCAAAAAAAGCCCGTTAAGAATTTCTGCATTAACCCAATATTTTCTTACGTATACGCGGCTTGAAACAATCGTCAATTGTCGGAAGATTAAACCTGACGATACTGCCTTCTTGTCAAGCACGGCTATACGGTGGTAGTCAAATATTTGTAGCAAGTATGTTTTATGATATACGAGCTGAATAAGCCGGCTTTGCTCGGGTTTCAAATATGAGTAGTATTGTCCGCGGGTTTTTCCCTTTAGGATACCGCTCGAGGAGTACTCGTTGTGTTCTCCAGTGTGACATTCATTACCCACCTATATACATGTATCTCGGAAAACAAACCCACCTTGTGTGTGTGTTTATAACTCCACTAGCTTCGGGCTTCAAATATGGCCGTGACTTTTCCCTGTGTTACTCAAATACACAACCCCTGTAGAACGTGTTTCCATGTCCATTTATTGCAGGGAAACACACACTTTAGATTTTAAAATTGGAGCTTCGAGTGGCACATTTAGAACTACATGTGTGCCAATTTTCATGACTACAGGTGGGTCTGAAGACAGGAAAGAAATAGCCTGTGTTTTCCGCAATGTTCGTAAGTATAAGGGTACCCAATTGGGTGTGGTAGGGTCTAACGGTGTAGATTGGTATAGAGAATATACACATCCTTTATATATATTTATATATTGATATGTCACGTGTCCTTGCAGTGATTGAGTGTGGCCGTCCGGAAGTTCCGAGCGGCACCGAGATGCCGAGCGACGCAACCTTCACCGTACACTCGGAGATCCACTTCCGGTGCAAGCCCGGACACAAAATCTTGGCCAAGATCTCCACCAACGACGTCAACAATGGTGTCAGCTCGACGAACGGCGGAACCGTCCTCAAGTGCAACGAAGACGGCAAGTGGTCGGGCAGCATGCTCACCTGCAAATGTAAGCACGCCTTTTTGCAGCTCATTAGCTCGTTATCGTAAGCGGTTCAGTTTCAATAGAGTTGATTTGAGCTATAGAACTCTATAATATTGCTGAAGCTAACGAGGAAGGGCTCACCACTCTATTGAAATTATACACCACTGATGAAGGAAGGAATTAACACCTGTAAAAAAAACAATTACATATTTTTGGATAATTTTATTTCTATTAGTGGAATTAAATGCATTTATGTTGATGTGCCTTTTTGCACCGTTCATTATAAATGGACTGAAATAATAGATGAAATGTGAGTACCAGTACTCCATCATCGATAGAAAAATAATTTAAGAAAGTTTAGCAGATGCTATATTGCGCATCATCTGGTATCCCAAAATTTTAGCTCATCTATTTGTACGTCTGTAATCTATATATAAAAAGTATCCGATTAATCGTTATTGTTCTAACACACACAAAATAATGGACCGGACGCCAGCGGATTTGCATAAACAACTACTTGCTTAAGGGGGGGGGAGGGGGTCGTGGTATGGCATGGGACCTTTGCTTGTTGTTCCTGGTCAATTGAACGTCGACGCATACACGAACATTTTGGACCATCAGGTTCTTCCTATGATATGGCAATTTTATGGAATGGACGCATGTTACTTCCAGGAGGAGAACGCTCCATGTCATGTTGTAACCTCTATCAAGCAATGGTATCTTGATATGGATGTAAAACGATTTCCCTGGCCCGCTCATAGTCACAACCTAAACCCCATAGAACATTTGTGGGACGCGTTAGAGCCACGCTTACTGACCAGGGAACTCTGTCCGAAATCTACATCTGAGCTGGTGACATTCTTGCAGCAGGAATGGACACTAATACCCATAGCTGTGCATCGAAACCTTGTTGGAAGCATGCTCAGAAGGATCGCTAGTATCATTGCAGCACGTGGGAGCCCACCTCCCTATTAAAGCATGTATTATTTCCCTTATACCATCACATCTTGCTGCCTGGTCCATTACTGTAGGGTAGTGTGTATATAACACACACTTTTATTTTGCCCATCTGACTGAAAGTGGTTGTAGCTGATTGTCCTTGTTCCCTGTAGACGTGGACTGCGGACGGGTGCAGCCGCTGCTCCGCGGCGAGGTGCAGTACTCGAGCAACGGGACCACGCACCTGGGCAGCGAGGCCACCTACACCTGCAACTCAGGCTTCCGCATGATCGGCAGCCGCGTCAGGACGTGCAGGGAGCACGGGAAGTGGAGCGACAACGCCCCCAAGTGCGAAGGTAGGCCTTAAAAACCTTCCTTTCCTTATAAAAACTAGTCTCACTTGTGCTGGTTCATTTACATTTATGAAAACTCTAACCAAGAGCCTGTACCCTAACTCTCCTACGAAATGGGCGACACTTGAGTGGACGATCTCACCAAGGCCAGTCCACGTCAGATGATCTCCTGATGACAACAAACTCATGTGCTCACAAGCGTACTGCAGCCCATCCAAAATCTTAAATTTTATCCCGACTTCATCATAACCGGAAATGCACCAATAATAATTCGGTACAGCTACAGTGTACGTTTATAAGCGGTGGCAACGGCATTGGCTAATTTTTTTTTTTTGACGAACTTCCAAGTCGCCAAGGAAAGAATTATTTAAAACTATTTTTCTTTCAAAAATATTTTTTCTTTCTAGAACGGAAAAGGAAAGCTTGAAGAAACATTTGAGAAAGTTTTGAAAAGTACATTTTTATAAAACTTTCGCAAAAAGTAGTAAGCTTAAACACATTTCAAAACACATTTGTGAACCAGCAGAAAAACTAAGCTGGGAATGTTAGGTAAGAATACCCTGAAACTTATCAATTACACTAAATACAGTAAGCTGCTTAAAAAGAAAAAGTGTTTTAAAAGAAAAAAAAGCAGGAAATAATACAACCTGATACATCAGAACTGTTCTGGGAAAAAATAATAAAAAACAAAAATTCCACAAATGGCAAAAGAACAAAACTCTTAAACTTTTCGAGAAAAATATTATAACAAAATCAAAATTCCACAACTGTAGAAATACAAATAAATGAACCAATGATATCACACAAAAAAAATTAAAAGGACCAATGCAATCAAAGGATATTTTAAAATCAAAATAACCAATGAAAGCAAAGAAAACATTTCAAACGAACCAATGAAATCAAACGTCTTTAACGGATTCTTGAAGAACTTTCTAGACTATTCAAAATGAAAATTGAAATTGATCGTTTGCCGAGGTTGCCATGTAAACCACAAGAACCGTAAAGACAGATGGGTTGCCTTAATATACCGTAAATAGTTACTAGAAGTGCGCCAAAAAATCGCCAAGACCGTTGCCACCACTCATAAACGTAGAATGTAGCTGTACCAATCATTCCACTCACCTTCCATACTATAGATGAAGTTCCCTACAGGGCCATGATCTCCGTCAACCCAACGTCTGTCTGGTTCATTTACACTCATACGAGTAATGATCTGCGTTGGTTAGTTCTCCACTTCTTAAAGCTTTAAGAGGTTTCGATGAGATATCTTGGTTTTTGTATACGGAGATTTTGGTTTCTTGGTTTACGATTATTCTACCTTTCGGAGATTGGCCGATGAATAACTTCAACCCCCTTCGCCCGGCCACACTGCATCAACACGCGGCAGTACATATGGTATGCGTATGCACATTCTGTTTCTGTACAGAAGACATATCATCTACGCATGCGTGTTTCAACCAGTTGAGTATCGGACTGATCTTGGACGAATGAGTGGCTTGCCTAACTCGATGAAACTGGTTTATGACAAAATACTTGTAGATGCCCCAACGAAATTTCCCACAATGGAAGGGCCCGTGAGAAAATGCTGAAGTAAGTGGTTCAAAATATCTTACGAACTCCTAAATCTAAAGAAAGATTGAGATTGATTTCAGTGATCGGTAACTCAATCCTCCAAGTGTTTTCGATGAGATGTCCATCAAGTTCTAACCCATTTTTCTACATGAAGAGGCATCTCGTCTCATCAAGATACTGCCGGTATTTTAGGACGACGAGATCAAGAGCTTGTGAACGAGCCGACCAGAAGATACGGAAAAGTTTCCCCTGCTCGGAATCTGGTTCTGGCACTGATTATGGTGGGCCACATCCACGACGCCCTGACCACTCAGAGGGCATTGCGAGAACTGGTGTGTCTTTCCTGAAGTGGCTCCGAATGGGACAACGCATGTTCGTGGGCTATTTTGGACCGCAAGTTGATCGGTAGATATTTAACTCGTGAAACGTTCAATTCATTCTTCAATTCTATTCACTTTTGTAACTTGTTTTGGAAATCGAATTACATTTCATACAAGAAACCTACTTCAAAATCATTGAAGACATGAAAAGACCACAAAATCAAGTAAATTAATAATCATAGCTGTAATATTGCTACGAAATTGTTATTCGAATCGACAAATCGATTCACTTTTCACGAGTTTAATATCTACCGAACTACCTGCGGTCCTAAATAGAATCGTCCACGAACATGCGTTGGCTCTGATCCCAATCGGAGCCACTTCAGGAAAGACACTCCAGTCATTGCGGGGAGGCCAATACGTGGATCCCGTGCAGGTGGGCAAGCGAGGGAGTCGTGTCCAGTTGTCATCCGGAACAGCGCCGACTGCCCGAGGATGGCCGCTGCAAATCGGACCACTGGTGACCAGTATTGCCTATTTCTTTCGTTTTGAAGCCGTCAGTTGCTGTTGCCTCAACCACCGGCTAACAGCAGAGTTCCTAATAATGGGAGACCTACTAGTCTTGAACTGCCACACACATTTCTGTGCTCAGATGGCAAAATGTTATAAGTCACTTTTCCCAAAAATTTAGGTGTCCCATCCTGGAGTCAGGTTTGTTAACGTTTAGAAGGTGGCCAAATGTCGTAAGTCTTTCTCTTTCAGTTTATGAGAAAACAACGATGGGAAAATTGTAATAAGTCAAAAACCACAGAACCACACGTTAAATCTTTAAATTGCTGTACGAAAAATTCAAAAAAAAAATTGACATAACATTTTTCCATCTGAGCATAAATTTATCCAGTCGGCTCATCCTGAGACTCTTATTGAGGATTTCAATGCGGGTCGATCTCTCATGACTTCAAGTCGTCTTGTCGGTTGCGTCGTAAGCCTGCAGTCCAATATGCAGTGAAGAGAATCATCGGCAACTAAAGGCTTCCGACGATGGGACAACTATTTGAAAAGTATTCCGGGAACCTTCCGTCTGCTGGTTTATGAAGTGTGTCTTACAGGTGACTACAAAGGTCACCCAGCACTTCAAAGGGAAACAGTATAGTAGTTTTGAGTTAAACTTTCTTAGGGGTGGTTGTCTCTACCAATGTGTCGGCTGCTACTTGGAATGACGATGATGTAAAACCAACAGTGACTTTAATAAAACATTAAAATACATGATAGTCGATTCGCCTACCAGCTTAACGCTGATTAGCAACAACCAAGTGAAGTCAAACAGCTTGATCAGCGGTTTCTGACAATCGTTTGATCAGCTCCTTTTTATTGCTGTACCCAATTGACTCATGCGCGGCATAATGGAATGAAACGATCATTTAAATTGAGTCCGTTGCCAGAGCCATTCGAGTTAAGTTCATGCGTAGACTGATGCCACCAGAAGGTATCTGATGGACGAGATGAATGACCCTATCTTCATGGGCGAGATGCATCGTTATTAGAAGAAAAAACACATTAGATTTTGATCTCCACCATGAAAATAATCATCGCCACTTTCTTGGTGATGAGTAGGGCAACTTTTTGCAACAAATACAATTTTTTTTTCACGCGTTCTACGCTGCATGTAAAGTACTAAAACCAAAATTCCTCCTGCATGGGGTGTATAGTAATTGAGTTATAACCGCAACATAAATGCAACTTTCTCCATAAATGCAACCAACTGCAACTTTTTTAAAATATAGCTTAAAACTAATTAATATGAAATTACTATTTAATTTTTGGCTCTCTGAATTAACCCTTTGATCTGGTGTCTGATCTTGCGAACGCCGAAGTTTTGCGGATCAAACAAGTTCATGGAAAGAAGGTGTTCGTCCTAAGACGAAAGTGAAATAAATGGCAAGAAGTACTTAAACACATTGGTTGGCACTCTTGATAATCCAGAGGAAACTTGCTTAATCGACTGCAGAGTTTGAGAGGTGAGTGTCGATCATTAACATGTTGTTCGCGTTGTAGGGACATTTTAAAATCTCTGAATGTTGAGCGAAAGGATTTCGCGCTTCTGCTATCCGATACAGCACATTATATGACTACGGCTGGCGCAGGTTTTCAATGTTAAAGAAATTACTGTCCAAGGATCGGGGCCATTCAACGTTCTTCTGTTTCTCAGTATGGATTATAATACTGTTGTACACAACTAAAATTGTCAATATATTTTGAATTTTTTTCAATTTTTACGAATAATTTATTTTAGAATTTAGTGTATCAAAAATAAATGCAACTTTATTTCCATAAATGCAACTTTAGGGAATGCTAAATGCAACTTTTCCCATTTTTACTTCCATTAAAAAAGTTGCCCTAGTGATGAGGTGCCTCGTCATTAGGAAATCTGGTCAGATCTTGACGGCCGAAATATCTCGTCGAAACCATTTAGAGGGTTAAACCTATTTAGGTCTTGAATAGGAAGAGCACATTAATACCCATTGTACGATTGGTACCGTGTCGTACAGTTTTGCATGTTATCTAATCAAAGGTCTTTGTCGACAGAGATCCGGTGCGTGCCGCCGGAGGTGCCGAAGAACGCGACGGTGGTGTACGGCGGCAACGACCGGGCGTCGGCCGACTCCTTCCGCGTCGGTTCCACCGTCCAGTACCGCTGTATTCCCGGACACCTGCCCGTCAAGGGGGAGCCTCTCAGGACGTGCATGCCAACGGGGGTCTGGTCCACCGAGCCCCCGCTCTGCATGTGTAAGTACATTGTAACAATTTTTTTTCTATAAATTTTTTTTCTCTCAACTCACTGTTTGAGTACTGCGCGGTTCCGGCAACAAGGGACTTTCCAGCAGAAAGAGGGTAAGCTCGCTAGGACCACCCTATGCAGTCGTGCATGTCGATTACCATAGGTGATAGGACTAGACTGGACATATCACTTTCGTAGCTCATCTCCGCATCATAAAATGGATTTTTTTTTAGGTAATTGCTAATAATATAAAAGTGGGTGAACTTAAAATAAATGTTGATATGTAGGTACAGAAGAGCTTAGGCCCCGCCCAGTCGCAAAAGAGTCCACCCTCCTATCTAATGATCACGACCGACGGTGCTGAGGTTCCGGATCAAAAAGTTCGTTCGGGGACGCATCTCTTTGAATACTGCACGTACATGCCGAAGCGCCTTAGCATTACAAAGAAAAAAAGACAATTGAACTTAAGATAATTTACAAATGTAATGGTAAAATTTAACTTTAAAATTCATACACATTTTACCCAATTCATATTCATTGCTATAGCTTCCAGTACCGAACGATACAGTCGAAGTCAAAATCTGCTCTACAGAGGGGACGCATTATCCACGTCTAACTTGTTCCCTCATTTCATAACTTAACTTCTCTCGGAGCTAAGAATTAAGAAACTGAGAGTGCGACAAAAGAAAACATCAAATAAACTAGTTGAAAACCTAGCAATTCAAATTTAAATTCGTCAGAGTGAGTGATTGGACTACATTGACTGATTTCATTCCGAATTTCTGATATCAGTATGATTCCAGGAGTCATGAGGGTGGTTGGTTGGTTCACGATGAATGGCGCACGGTTCAGTAATGCCGAGGCTGCGATAAGTCCAAATAAAATGTAAAACAGATTAAAATCAATATATATTAGATGAACAATCAAATCAACATTAAAAAGTAAATTAACAAGTGTGAATTCCGTATCATTTTAATTTAAAAATATAGTAAAAGGTAGCGGAAAAATCTTTAAAAAATTTCGTCAGGAGTAAAGATTTGAAATGATTAAAATGTATGGATTAGATGAAAATGAATTTCAAACTAGACCCTATCTATCAACGAGATAAGGACAAAACTAGAACTAGAAAATGTCTATCAACATGAGGAGACATGAGAAATTTATTATTGTTCATGAAAAATTCATAGTGACTAACTAAAAAATAGATGGAAATACACAATTCCAATAAATCCAAATTTTCAAGAATCAATAAAAGTGTGTTGTGAGGAATTGTTTTGTTGTAGAATAATTTTTTAATGCTTGTAGCAAAAATTTTTATTTGTTCTAAACACAAAAGTTTTGCAGTTGTACATGACAACTTTTCGGAATCGTGACAATAGTTATCTATCCGCCACAGGAAAGTGGGAAATTCTGCACCTCGGAATAATTCCATGTAAATAGTCTTGTAAAATAAGATTTTAAACTATATTTCTAATGTCGGAAGTGGGATACTACTCACAGGGAAGCAAGGGAATTTTTTCTGTTCAGCAATAACTTCTTAGGCGACTGAAAAATATCAGTGGTTTACTGATTATGTTTATTTGTATATAACTTAGGGGGTATGGCTTTAGTATACACGGTAGCAACATTCTTGGTGTGTTTTTTTGGCGCATTTGTGATGTCAAGGAAGAAATTCTCAGACAATATCGTCTTTTTTAACAGAAAGTAATAAACTTTAGCGGAAACTAAGTTACAAAAATTTGAAGAAAAAAAACATGTCTTTTATAGGGATACTAATTAGCAGAAATAATTGGAAGACATGGATTAAAATATCTTTTCATTTATAGAATCTAAAATCGCAAATATATCTTTTTACCAAATAGCAAAAGATAACGATATTCAAAAGTTAATGGCAAGAAACAATACAACCTTATGCGACTGCTCTAGACCATAACGAAAATCAAACGTAACGCTTTGATTCTCCCAATTTACATGAAACGGAAAATAATTGGGAATTTTTTTTTTGAAGAACCAATGAAATCAAAGGGGACAATTGAACGGAAATAAAAAGAACTTTCCAGACTATTCAAAATGAAAATTTAAACTTTCCGCTAGGTTACCATAAAACGGGAATAACACTAATAAAGATGAGTTGCCTTCACCTGCCCTAACTCGCTACAAATGTTTGCGAAAATGTGAAAACATTGCGTATAGAAAAGCTGTACCGAACTTAGAAAAGACTTATTACAGGAACATCAGGTGTGACCTCGTCATCTGACCGTGGTTTAAAATTACGTGGTGTTGTCCCCGATATTTCCCTTCGGGAGTTGGTCTCGGAGCGTCGCCAATAGCCCGTTGTGTAGCTTCAGTGCGGTGTGAATCAAAAATACCAATTCCAATATCCCGGCCAGCTCTATGCTATTCTAGAAGTGAACAAGTCCAAATTTATCTGTTGCTCCGTTGCGACGTTAATTAAAAATTCCAATACCGATTCCCTCGGTCAGATAAGTACCATTCTAGTAGTGAACATGTCCAAGGTTATCTGAGTTACAGTATGATTTCATACAGTGTTCAAAACAAGCTTTTGTGTGTTTCATTAAAGACTATTTGAATCCTCACTCCAGATATCGACTGTGGGTTCCCGAGACCTGTGCCCCACGGACACTGGCTGCTGCCCTCCAACACCACATTCTACAGCAGTCAGGCAGAGTACGTGTGTGACAAGAACTTCCAGATCAAGGGACCACGCAGAAGACTCTGCCTCGAGAACGCAACATGGAGCAACAGCGAACCCACCTGTGATGGTAATTAATTTCTTCTGCAATTTCGTGGTTTAGAAATTTGTACATTATATTTTGCCTCTTGTCTAACCTTAAACTTGCCGCCCCTATTCTCAATATTCGATTACACTTCTTGCTGAATCTCATGGCCATTTCCCATAAAAATGCTTCTAAACTGTTACGTCTTGTAATACTGAAATAAGAGTGTCTAGTCCAACAAGACATTTCATAATTATAAAGAGACATCGCGACAGACAAGCATACAGAACGATACCAACAGCGTGAAGATTCAGAGGAAACTAACTCACAGCGTATTTCTCTCTATATTAAAAAAAATGTTGCCGCCGCCGCAGAATTGAAAACTGTGTTGTTTAGCTCGATTCTTAGACAGTTTCACGAGAAAGTACTGATCGGAAAAAAACAAAATTAACATGGTTTGTTCTTCAACGTATTCCCTGGACAATTATTAAGATTTTTTTCCGATGCGGCTATTAGTTTAGTGTTTATTAAGTGTCAAAATTGAAGAAGCGAAATTTCTTCCGCGAGTGAGCAAAACACATACAAATTTTCAGTCTTCAGTCGTGAGTTTTTTTTTAAGAGTACCTCTCAACGTAATTTTTTGCAGCTCATCAAGTTTTTTTTTTTTAATTTCAATTTGGTTCTTGATAACATTTTTTTGAAATTCGGGAAAAATCGGGACATTTTTGTTATTTTTTTTAAACTGCCGTATCTATATCTTATTACTATTAGTTTTTAATTTTTAAAATATCGCAGTATACCTCAGAATATACTTGCATCATTCAAATGAACTGATAAGAAACAGTAATGTAAACATATGAACTCAAATCTAAAAGTAGGAATCAATATTAATCATCAGTGATTAACGACTCATTAATATGAACACTCGATGGAAATACGCACAAGAGCAGAAAGTGCTTAAAACTGTGACGAACGTCGTTGCAGAACTGAATAAGAATGTCCTATACTTTATTCTTTCTTTTTCATATACGTTTTTTCAATAAAATCCTTTTCATGAACATTTTAATACTTTGCCTAAGTAGCATTTGTCATTCTATATAATGCCTAGGCTTTTTACATATAATATGAAAATAATTCGGATATTTCATACTTTACCCTCAAACACCAGGTATTCTATACATTTTTACCTATTTTTTTCTAAACCTGCTTTTTATGCATTGACAGTATATTAAATCACCAAGCATTGATACCTATAATATTCATACATTTAAATAGACATCTCCTTTCTATGCATGTGTACTGAGAATAAATATAAATGTTGCCTAATATTGCTTACACGTAATGGCATCCCTTAAAAATGTTTACATTTCACTTAACTGAACTATTTGCGTAAATATAAATATCTATCACATATTGAACTGAAAGCTTCCACGTGTCAATGATATTATTCTATAAGCAATATTATTTGGTAATTCAATGTAAGTAATGTAATTCTCTATACTTTATATAGTTGTGTTTAAATGCATCCAATTCAGACCTCCTTCGACTTCATGACATTTCTCATCTAATATTGTATGAATATATAAATTTCCAAATAAATTTAAACGAGGAGATTTTAATAAACATATTCGCAATGCTTCTTGACGTAATAGGGGCAATAAAAGTGCCGTCTAATCTTAGTTGTAGTCCATACCATTTATCCATTTCTCATCTCCAGTCAATGAGTTTTTTTACTGTTAGGTAGAACTGAAGTAATAGTTCAAAATAATATTAGATATATTTTTTACCCCGCTACTTTTTCATACAATCGAAGCTTAGGCTGTCGATCGTGACGTAAACAAAATTTAGGGGATTAACGTGCTTGAATGGACAGCAATGTCATTGATTCATTCCGAAATCGCTAAATTTCTCAACTAACATTACAGGCTTAGTGTTCAATTATTTTTGATATTTATATATTGTGGAAAATGAATGAAATTTTTAGAACTCTTGATGTCACATACTTCTTTAAAAGTGATTTTTTACATCTAATATGGAAGCTCGTAAATATTTATCTCTGTTAGAAAAATTGAACTACAGTACAAAGTGAAAAAATCCAGAATCCTCCTGACCTCGGCCATTTCAGAATTCGGATTACTTGCATTTTTTGTCAAAAAAAAACGTCAACTCACCCCCCCCCCAACACCTCGCGTCAATTTTGCGTTTGCAATACTAAAAAAATGTATAAATATGAATAATTTTTAAAAAAGGAAAAACCCTTTTAATGAAATACAACAAATTTTATACTTGCAAATCTTCCAATTTTTGTGCGTGGTATTTGTGTGTGGTATTTGTTTACTTTGAACATGTTCGTTATTTTGCTTTGTTTCATCAATTAAGTTCAGGTTTAACTCCCTGTTCTTTAAAAATTGTCGCAAAGATGTAAAAAGTAAGAAAAAAACGCCGGTTAGCAAAACGGTCGGATTTTGGACAATTTCGGATTCGGGACTTTATACTGTATTAAAATGGCTGTGCTAATCTTAAAAATAGCATTTTGTACAATACTGTAAATTGGAACAGGGTGGTGTTCACAGTCATTTGAAACATCCTAATCATTTGAAAGAAATGTGCTGCAGATGTTTATATTGTATTCATCATAGAGGTTGATTAAGATATTTTGATACTATAAACTCCATACTACATAACCGTTCACTTAATGAATACGCGATAACTATTCATGGCTGTTATTATGTTGGAACGGTATTGTATTGTGTGCACGGGTATTGTGTATGAAGTAATACGATGTGATTCTCTCAGTGGTAGCATGCAGCGAACCGGACACGAGGGACGACCAGACGATCGTGGAAGGGGACAGTCACGTGGTGGAGCACTGGGTCACCTACAGCTGTTCCATGGGCTACGAACTGCTGGGCAACGCCACTCGGGTCTGCACGAGCGATGGAGAGTGGAGCGGAGACACACCCTACTGCAAACGTAAGCGACCCCTTCATTAACCCTCCTCGTGGTTGTCTGGTGCCATTGGCAGAACTGACCACATCTTGGTGGACGATTCTAAAGTCACGTTTACACCGGGGTTGTAAATATCCCCCCCCTCCCCTTTTGTGACGAGGACGTTTTGCGTACCCCCCATGCTGACCCCTTTTCGACCCATTCCCAAAATTGGAGTTGCAAACTCGCCACTCCGACACGAGATCTTGACGATAAAATGAGTGACGTTTCTCGGAATAACTTCGATGTTTGGAGAAGTTTGCAACTCCGGTGTAAACTTGGCCTAAGAAAATAATAGTAATCACTTACCCTTTTTTTCACCATAGGTTCTTTTTTTTTTCAATCTTTTTGAGGCAATCTATTTACGACAGTTTGTAACAAAAATAACACTCAAAATTTTTGATACTGATATTAAGAGTACAGCTATCACATGAAATTATTTTTAAGCACACTTGTCGAAAGTTTAAACGTAAACCTTTGAAATTAAACAAATGGCATAGAATGTAAGCTATTTCATCATGCATTCGGCTCATTAGTACCATTTAAAATTACTGATTTAAACCATTGTAGAGTGCTAAAAAAGTTTTGTTGGAATATAATTTTAGGGTTAGATTAGTTTAGATACATTCATCTGCTCGTATGAATATATCTTGCACATGAAATAAGCAACTATCCGTCCTGCACTCTTCGAGCATGACCTCTAATACGTTTTGACTTCCTTGACCCATAAGATCTTGGATTCTGTCAACCAGTGGATGTCATTCAATTATCTGGTCAATTTGTGCGTTGTGAGATAAAGGCATTACTACATAACACAAAAATCTCGGAGAAATAGACCTCGGTAGCAAGATTATTCGTGAAATTTTACGTTAACGGAGAAAGAAAAATAATTCTTCCCCGTCTTTTTCTTTCTACTGAAACAAATCGAGTGAAATCAAAGTTGAAAACAAAACTGAAAAGCTGTTTTTATATTTTAGTCTATTATTATTATTATTATTATTGCTGGAGATGATCGTAGGTATATCGCCTTTCAACAACGTCCTATCTCAAAAAACGTGATTTTTTTAGAAGAGTGATTTTAAAGTTTAAAATTAGATTTAAATGTATTAAAAAAATGCTACTCCTGCTCTCTGGCGGCTAAGTATTGAGAGGTGAGGTACGACGAATTCTGAAAACAGGCATATCTAAAATTCACCGATTTTTGAGATAGGACGTTGTTGCAAGGAGTGAGCGATGTGTGATGATCTCCTAACCATTCATCTAGCCTTTTCCATCGATGCTGATCGATACAATAATCGTTCATTGATATTGTGATTTCAGTGGTGGACTGCGACACCCCGTCTGCCATTGGCAACGGTCAAGGGTTCCTGTCCAACGGCACGACCACCTTCCAGAGCGTCGTCCAGTACAGGTGCCTGCCGGACTTCCAGATGGTCGGCGAACCGACTCGAACCTGTCTCGCATCGGGGGAGTGGAGTGGACTCGAACCCAAGTGCATCGGTCAGTTAGTACTCGAATCGCATTTTAGTAATGGCAATGTGTACAGTTATAGGAGGGGTCTTTCACATAACGGTCGAACGCACAGTTTCACAAACGAGGCCTCCAACTAGGCCGTTGCAATCAATTATATCGGGACATGAGAGGTTTTCCTGAGATCCATCATTTTGGTTTTCTAAATATTTCCTACTAGCCACTGCGTGGCTAGCCCGGCGTTGCCCGTGATGTAAGTTATTAAATTGGTGTAAAATTGTCCGTACATTTCTAATCCGTTCCAATTTTCAATCTATCTTTAGCTATTCCGATTTTACGAAAAAGAATTAACAATCCCAGTCAAAATGTTGGGTTTTTTTTGCTCTCATTCCCTGAAATGGAATAGGACAGGAAATGTAATCTGTTTCTTTTTTGTTAACGCGAATGGCAGAAGATGCAATCTGTTTCACGTGACGTCACAATCTCTTGCGAAAATATAAAAGATATATTCAGTTTAAAAATTATTTATTTAAAGAAAATCATATTTTTAGGTATCGATCCAAAGTGAAATTTTCCGCAGATTTCAAATCCGTTGAGATTTTTACCCTATCTTTAACGGTCTGGAGATAGAAAAAATAACTGGGACTCCTGTTAAAGATTATTAGTTTTTATCATTTTGTTGGAAAATCTATCCTCCGCGCAAAATCAAAACGGAAACGAAAACAATAACTTTCTCCGCGATGTAAAAAATTGGCATAGTTCCAAAGGCAGATAGCAAGGTCACGTGTGTAGAAAAGGTCAAGATTGGGACGTTTCTTCTTTCACGGAAGAAAGGCGTTAAAAACCAATGGAGAATAAAACTATTAAATTCATTTAAAAATCTTCTAGATTGAATTTTAAAATTCGCCGTTACCAAAAAATTGCAAAAATTCGAACTACCTGTGTTCTAAATCTCATTGCTGTAAGTGCCATTGATCGTCAGGATTTTGTGGCCCCCAAACAGACAAACAAACACTTCCTTTTATAATAGTAGAGATGGATGCTATAGCGGAAATATTCTGAGGACATTAATATTCGTGAATACAGGGTGCACAATTGTCACCAAACCTTTTTTAAATAGAATTTTTTATGTTAATTCTTTCAAATTTTTTAAAGAATATTTATATGTTATCCTTGGAAAAGAATTATGGGAAAATTGAGCAACGGTTAAAAATAATGGTAAAATTAATCTGTTAATAGATTACAGCACGGCGAAATAATATATTTAAATCCGATGGCTGTCTAAAATTGGCAGTCTCGAACTAATCTGCAAATACAGTCGAATATCTTCTGTGCAACGTTTGGGGCTGCGATTGGAAGAGTAACGAATTAGCAATCGGAGGGTTGTGAGTTCAAAGCTCGGTCCTGTCTAAGACCGTCGTGCACAAAGGGGGCTGGTGCAAGTTAAATCCACCGCGGCTTCAAATGTCCTCACGTTGGCGTGATGTAGAAGTTTGGTGAGTGGGGTGCCAGCTTAGGTGTTGCCTCATCATCTGACTGTGGTCCAAAATTACGTGGTGCTGTCCTCTGATCTTTTCCTTTGGGATTGATCCCGAACCGTCGCTAAAAGCCAATTGTGTTGCTACAGTGCGAAGTTAATAAAAGAAAACCTACCATCTGTGAAATGTTTAAAATCTAGAAACAACTCATATTTAAATAAATCTATTGCTGCGAAAGATTTTTAATGTTTACTGTTTTTCAGATATTGTACTTGAAATTGAGAACTCTGCAGATGGAAGACGTGAGTATTTTCCTATTTCCTTTGGCTTTTAAAAGATTATAATGATTTCTTTTTCTCCACCAAAAATAATACCGTATTATTAATTTTTTTCATGTACGAAAGACTGTTAGGATATGTTTAGTATAAATTGATACTTTTCTGCTCTCTATTGGAGTCTACATTAAAAATTATTATTTTAAATTATTTCTATATATGCAACAGATTTTCAGCTTTCATGCTAATCCTGAAGACATTTAATTTATGTCGCATTAAATCGACATTCTATAGGGTGATTCTCTCGGGATTTCCTCCTCCCCTAAAAGCGGGTAGTACCAACACAGTCACCGTAAAGTTTGGTCCGTGATTACTTTTGGGCGGAATATCTGGAAAGTGTGAGTCTGGTGAAATGCGGGTATTGAGTATTATTTGGTTCGTCTTTTTTGAACTGCTCTTTCAGTCCTTTTACGTTTTATATACCGTAATTAAACTTTGGTGTGCTATTTTGGCCTCATAGTGGAACCTTCGACACTTTCAACGCCACTCCGTTTTCACATAAATGGTTTAAACTGTCAACTAGTCAAATGGAATTATAAAACTCGTCGTGGGCTTCTAACCAAAATTATGAGGGGGCGTTGAGCGGAATCTAAAAAGGGAAATCTTGAAAGAGAATTCAGAACCAATGAGAGTATCTTAAGAGGGGACTGACTAGCCACTGAGCGAAGCCAGAAAAAATAAAATAATCAAAGTTGAGTCAAAAAATAAGAACGGATTGGCCGAGGGTTTTCAGGTAGGCGGTCATCTCCCAGGATTGGAGACTTGTTCTGATATAGAGTTTGCGAGATTTTGGGAATAGGATATTAGATTTTGAACAAGATTTGGAGCAGTGCAGGTCGAGAAGTTTCGACTATGCTCGCCTTAACAAGTAAGTCGATCTTAGAGCGTGTGAATACACCCTCACATATATATCTCTCTCACTCTCTTTAAAAGAATGTATTTTAACTGTGTACGCGTACTTTAGTTTAAAACTATATGTATCCGTTATAATTAATTAATGTTTTAATAAATTAATAGTTTTATTTGTTAATGACTTCACCTTTTCAATGTGTCTTGTACTCAAATAGTTCCCAAGTCCTGGTTTATTGCAGTTAATTCAGATTTTAATAGTTAATGAACTTTTGGCCTTTTGTTTTATCATGACGCTAACCACATTTGTACTAACCACTTGCGACCTTAGTTTCTGTCTTCTAAAATTTAATAATTAGTGAACCTGGGCTTGTATTAATATCATTAATTGTACTAACCACGATCTCCAAATAATAGAGAGCAAAGCCCCCCAGCACATGCACTCGCCAAAACCCGTCGATTAGAACTGAAGTGACAGCGGTTATACAAGCCAGCATATGCCCGAAAATTGACTCGTTTCCCCCCGGTACAAAGTTAAAGTGGCCCACCTTCCTCTACATGATGGTAGGTCATTTATCCTCAAAGGTTGATTTGCCCTGGAGTTATGGGGCTTTTGAGATTTTTCATGAAGCGCAGGTTTCTGCCCCATGCATGCTCCTTAGACCCCCGGACCAATTTTGAAGACATATTCACATAAAAAAGTGCTATACATTTGAAAGTGGAAAGCATTTGAAGCTGAACTTTTGATACAACGTGCTTTACCACGTCACAATCGCAGATGTTAAAAATGTCTTGAAGCCAGTTTGTCACTATATAGTGTCAAATATACGGGTAAACATGTTGATATCTAATGCTTGAATTTCCTCTACTACGCTGTTTTTCTGCAGCTGAATAGTCCTAAGCTTATTGCTGTATAGAGTATCCATCAGATGACCATGGAAAATAAGTTTTCCTTTTATAAATTTCAGTACTCATTTGGCAAATACCCGGATGACAATAACTTTGGTGATTGATAATCACAAACAGATTTCAGTCATGAAAAATGACTGTATCTTTTGTTATTATTTATTTATTCAACACTTCTCTCTTTTAAACTTAAATTCTTCTTAAGAAAGCGTATACCAAATTTTTGGTTTTTCTGTCATTTTTTCTTTACTAAGAACTAATATTAGACCTTGCATCACATGTGGGGTATTGATGTACAGATTTGGGATAAGCTCTCTTGAAGACGAGAGAGGTATTTCAAAAAATTTTTTTGACCATAAGTTCAGAGAAAATCAGTTAAATTTATGATTAAAATGTGAGGTGTGACAACAAAATGCGACATTGAATTGTCACGTTTGAAAAGAAATTTACTATAACAGCGAAAAACAACGTGGTTAAAAAAACTTTCAACGAATCAATCCTCTAATACAATGGTTCCCAACCGTTTTTCTCACCCTTGATTAGACTTTTCCTTTCCGAGTTCCCCTCTTTCTTCATTGAACCCACCCAGTGGCGTGGGTAAGAAGCGCTCTTATGCAATAATTTTTTGCCCCCTCCTTCTCCAACGCGAACATAACCACCTCGAGTAATGTATAATAATAGGTTAGCTAAATAATCAAATTAACCTAATAACATTTACAGGCTTTTGTTTTTTATTTTAAATTTTCCAACTTTTTACAATTTTGGCGCTTTTAAAACTTTTCACCACCCACTTCGTTTTTAATATATTTTCATACGTAAAAATATAAAAAAATAAAACAAGAGGGGATGGAGTGTTTTAATTCAAGGTAAAAAAAAAACCTTACTAAATTTTTTTATCCCTTAAAATACATTTGATGATCGAAGAATTAAACAAGCTCAATCTATACAACTAATTCTTTACTAGCAATGATTGTGTAGTTTCATTTCTAATAAAACATAATATTTTAGTTGGTGCCCAGATCTTAAGCCTGTGCAAACGTGAAATGAGGTTGAAAAATTGATATACAAACCAGGTGTCTATATATTTAAATGCAAGAATAAAAAATGTAGGAAGTCAGTATCTATAAAGATGGGTTCCAAATTTGAACTATTCAATATAGAATGCAAAAAATTTGTTTCATTGTTGGATATATAATACCATCAATTACATGGCGATTAATCTACGTGAGGTCTCAGAACCTTTTAATATAAAATTTAAGGATTTCGTCATGGAAATCATCGGTAATGCTGAACCCGAGGATGTTCAAGTTGGAGGTGAAGGTGTCAGGGTCCAGTTTGATGAAACTCATTTGTAATGGCATGATTGCTAAGAACCCGTCAAGTGCCTTGGATACCCAACAAGGAACTCAATGGATTGTGTGTAGTGTTGTGGAGAACAATTATCGTGAGTTTGTGCGAAAATTGGTACCTAATAGGACTAGTTGTGAGGATTTAGCGACAACTTTTAGGTATTTTTTTGTAATTCTAAACTCTATAACCTATCTTTGTGTTTCTATTTAAACTTCTTTTTCTGATGTTTTCCGCCATTATCAATATTATTTTCGCGTACCCCTAACTGGTGCATCACGTACCCCAGGGGTACGCGTACCACAGGTTGTAAACTGTTACTCTAATACAATGTTATTTTATACTTGACTAATAAAGGTTATGACTGCGCAATAGCGCATATTTTATGATGAAATAGCAATTTATTGATTATAATTAAGTATTTAATTTTGAATTCTTGATGTTCTATTTGTGTGTTATAGATACTGACGGTCAAGACGTTGATGCTTCCAAAACTATCGGTATGTATTCTTAAGATCTCGTTTTAAAATTGTACACTAAGGGAGCTTTATGCTTATTCTTAATACATTGTTTCAATTTTCATACACAGGAATAGCCATTGCTGTTGGAGCCGGAGCGCTTCTCATCATTATAATCATCGCAGCTGCTATCTGCGTGAAAACGTAAGTCTCATTTTCTTAGAGTTCATTTTACTTTGATTTATGTTCATCCCTTTAGCTGCCTGGAAAAAAAATCTACGCCTCTTTGAGTCGCGTGTTGTTCACGGTAGTAGAACAAAGGTTATTTGACTTGAAGAAGCCTTCAGCACCTAACAAACTTCGAATCAGAATACGCACTAACGACCTCAGATATGGAAGCACGTCGTGTTACATTTCAGCATATCTACTAATTTACAAAATGGACTCGTTTAAAGCGAGTTAATAACCAACCCGCCTGGGTTGGACTTTGGTTCTATGTGAGAGGGATTTCAGAGCAAACTAGCAAAACAAACAGAAGATGGGGTTTTACTTCCGATCAACCAAATGGTTCTCGCAAAATAAATATAAGTGTTATCTTAAAATGTTGATTATCGCCACTTTGGCAATCTTTTGTGATTAATCTAGGGGCCGTTGATGAAATAAGTATTAAAAAAAATTCAGAATGCATTCCTTTAAATTTATATTGGTGCTGATCCTAAACGTGAAATATAAGTAGACTAAGCATTGCCATTGAGAGGAGCTTCAAGAAGTATGGCCAACAAGTCAACTCACGTGACGCGCAGGCCCTGATTTACCATTAGGCCCGTGAGGCACGGGCCTAGGGCCCCCATAATTTAAAGGGCCCAAAAGTTTCTAAAAATTTTAAACAAAAATAACTTTTTATATTTTCTGGAATGTTTTTTCAACAATTTTTGAAACGGTCAACAGTCAAATACGTAAGTACCAATTATTGTTTTAAAATTAGTTTTTGTGATGAACGGATAACATGGGGGCCCCCTTCCTGCGTGTTGTGCCTACTGTACCAAATTTTCTAAATCGGGCCCTGGTGACGCGTCTGGGAAAAATAGACTCAGTTCGATGATTTGGCATTTTATCGCTTCGTATTGTGTCGGGGTACTTATGTGAATGCGTATTTCTAGAGTGGCGACAAGAATAGCGAAATAGGCAATCCACTACTGGGTCGTACAATCAAACGATGGATAGCTGTCTTTTCCATCCCGTGAACCAATCCGATAACATTTGCTTATTTTCACATGCTAGACCTAAGTAGTCTAAAGGTCACGTTACTACCAGTTGTGGCCACATGATACTAGGCACATAAAAAAGTTCCCCCTTAAGTGCTTCTCTACTTTTATATTTCTACTATAATACTGAAGTCATATTAGAAAAACTACCCTACTGACGTCACGTTCGGAACACATACAAGAAACACATTTCCCTGCCTCTCACAAATAGTTCCATACTATACTCGGTGACAGGCTTTCTTGGCAGCATAGAAATGCGCCGAGAGCAAACGAAACAAATAGTTCCCAGCGCCTTGTCCGATATTTGAGTGTAATGAGGCACTGCAACTAAGAAATGTGATTGATTTGTTAACCCCACACATATATAACGATTTCTTGTCGTAATTAGCGTGAAATATTGAATATTTTGCCTTTTACGTGCGGCGTAGTTCCATTTAGAATCGCGCGCCAGCCAATAAGAGCCAACCAGCATTTTCCGCGCTCTCTCGATTCTTGTTGCTTGGCGACATTGGCAGATATTTACATATCTTTCAACTTACATGCGTTGCATTTGTTGTTGTTTGAATTTGAATATCTACTATTTCTTCTATTAGAAGTTACGTTTTTACACCACACAAGAAAGGCAGTGCTCTGAAAAGCTCTGCTAATACAATCGTTATGAATTTGTTTCATAAATTGATAAAATGGTATCACAACGATTCTCAGAAGGATATTCTTGAAAAACTTCGTGCTTGACCGGGGTTTCTGCTCGCAGTATACACCAGATGCAACAGGAATTTCTTATGATAGGTTCCTTTTCAACCCCTGGGGGAAAAAAGACCTGCGAGGAAAGGAAAATCAACTCGTCTAACGAAACATGATGAATTTTCTTTGTCTGTCATTCGTATATATCACATCGAGCAATATCGTTAAACTCAAAGAGCAATGTCAGAAAAAAAATATTTATCAATGTCGAAAACCGATATTGAGCAGCATTGCCAGGGGGTCATTTTTACTCTGGGCAATATTGACCGACATATCGCACCCCGGCAAGAAAAGTGACAACTCAAAATTGCCGCATTTGAGAAAAATCAACTTTTAGGATACTATAAAATATAAGTCAAGCTTCTTTTAAATTTCAAACAAGTATTTATTGCGGTAAATTGTATTATATTTTTTCGAACAGTAGTATAACACAGCTGGGGCACACCTCATACATATTTTTCAATGACATAACCTCAAAAATTTTCATTTGGTACCTGGGATACTTCTTTTGGAAAATTTTTAGGAGGCAATAATTTAAACAAATACCATTGCAAATTCAAAAAATATCTTTCGATATGATCTATTATTTATTGTATCAAAATGTCTTAAAACTACTATAATTGTGATTTTCTTATATAAACTGACAGGCAAGCTGTCAAAACATTTACGTGCTAAATTTAAGGCCAAATTAGATTAATGCGCCAAGTTGGAAGCTTGTAAGTGTGACGTCTCCTCGAAACCTCTGCCTTCAACCCAACAAGAAACGGATCACTCACTTTATCCCTCCACGTGGCGTCAGTGCCAAGAAACATTGCAATCTAGAATAACAATGCACTGCTATTGACTCGATTTACTTATCACTTCTTGTGTTGTGTGCCCCCACACACAACCGCCTCTATTTTGTCCTATACTTCCTCCCTTTGGTCCCTTGCCCTTCCTCTTTACCATTCAATTGGCTGCCTATTGATGATGATGATGATACCATGTTTTATAACAATCGTTATGATCAGATATTCATGTTCTCTACTATTGCGAGCAAGGTTAGCTTGAGTTTGATCGCGATTAATTCTTTCTTCCGCTATACGATCGTTTCCAGTTATAGTCCTAACATTTGATCGTGATCTGACCCTAGTTCAAAATTACAAGGTGTTGTCCTCGGATATTTCACTTCGGGGGTTGATCCCGGACCGTCACCAATGCCCATTGTATTGCTCCAGTGCGACGTTGATTCAAATACGAGGGTCATCTAGAAAGTAGGTTTCCCCCGGCACGTAAAATGAAACAAAACCTAATAACCTGGAAAGATTTATTGCAAAAGAGATACAGAAATATTTCAGCTACTTCTCAACATAATAACCACCAGAATTGCAACACTTGTCATACCGTGGGAATCGTTTGTGTAGTACAGTGTCATAGAAGTCTGCCGCCTGGGAATGGAGCCACAAAAAATCTTCTGCAGAAGTTTCGCTGTTTGACCGTACACTTTCTAGCCTCGATCTTGCTCTCAGCGACTTCCACCTGTTCTTGCACCTGAAGAAATTCCTGTCCGGTCATCACTTTCCCACAGACGAATACATGCAGACAACTGTGACATGATGGCTCCTTTCCCAGTCGGCAGACTTATATGACACTGGACTGCAAAAACGTATTCCACGCTATAACAAGTGTTACAATTCCGGTGGCTATTATGTTGAGAAGTAGCTGAAATATTGCTGTATCTCTTTTGCTATAAATCTTTCCAGGTTATTAGGTTTTGTTTATTTTTACGGGCCGGGGAAACTCACATTCTGGATGACCTCTGTACCTACCTTACATTCGAACCTTTAAATCAACTCCTTTTTTTTTAAAGGACACAACACTTGGTTTCTTCAAGGATGAAAATCCGCTATTTTCAGCACCCTCTATATATTCTGACTGGTTTGTTTTTCAGGCGCAAAGCCAAAGCGATCAAGCACACGAGCACCACTGCCTTGTCGGGCCGCATCGAGCACAAGGACTCTTCGACGCTGCGGGCCTACCCCAGCATCGCCGCCATGTCCGCCTCCACCGACCCCCCGCACAACGGATTCGTCCGCAACAACCCCAACGGACTGGTCACCTTCAGCAGCAACCCGCAGCCCATCTACGCCAACGTCAACGGCAACGCGGCAGAGGACGGCGGGCAGCCCCTGGCCGTGCGGCAGCTCAGGAACGGCGTCATTCAGAGCGAGAGCCTCTGAGATTCTGTGCTCTCCCCCCACTTAATTTATTTCTACAAACCTCGGACCGTTTCTGGGAACTTCATGGACATTCGGTTTGACCAACAAGTGCACACCAGAATCTCCTACAGATAATCTTGTGTCGTAAATGTGCAATGACTATGGATATATGTTTGGTTTGATCTTAACGTAGCTCTGCCAGTACCTTACAAGTACAGGGCGAATCTACTATCTAGAAACCCGTGAATGTTCAATGACTATGGAGATATTTTTGATGGGATGGTATAGAATCTTAACGTAGCAAGTGCCCTACACACGTACATGGCAGAATCTACAGTCTATAAGTCTGTGAATGTTCAGTGGCTTTGGAGATATTTTTGATGTGATGGTGGGTATAGAATCTTCACGTAGCTATGCCAGTGTCTTATACGTACATGGAAGAATTTACAATCTAGAAGCCTGTGAATATCCAATGACTACTATGCCAGTACTCTACTAGTACATGGCGAAATCTAAAAGTCTGTGATTATTCATTGGTTGAGATGGTTTTGGTGTGATGGATATAGAATCTTTACGTAGCTATTCCATTAAATACCATACAAGTATAGGGCAGTCTGCAGGAAAGAAGCGTGTGATTGTTGATTCACTCTAAGGAAATTTGTGGTTAGATTGGATATTGAATCTATACATCCAGTCACATCACAAGTACGTGTACAATCTCCAATCTAGAAGCATGATGTGAATGTTCAATGACCATGCATAGTTAGATGGGCATAGAACCTATGTGTTAGTTATACCAGTGCCTCAAGTATTTAAATGCTCCTCCCAGAAGTATGACGTGCTGTTTTATGACCACATTGAGAAATGTGTGGTTATTTATGCAGTTTTGGGACGCATCAGCTGTTAATGTTGTACTACCATTGTCAAAAGCTTTCAACGGCTCGTAAAGCAGTACCAAAGTGTATCCGTGGAACTTGCTTGCTGCAAAACGTACTCTTAACAATTTTGTGAAACTTATCAGATCTCTTATAGAAAACAGACTATAGATTTGCATCGAAACAAATCTTCATGGTTTAACTGTGCAAAGTACCATGTCCTATTATAAATGTAGTAGCAGATTATTGACTCTGTTTTCAACTCAATTTGTTTCATGAAAACGTTCAGTTTATTAGAAGTAAGTGTTACTAAACTTGCAGAGCTTTAAATTAAATTTTAAGTTTCCACACTCTTAGACACATGTACACAAAATGAAGATATGGAAGAAAAATCTTTCCTCTCTCTCTCTCCAGTGACTAATAATGTCCGATTATTTCCACAAAGGACTGTTTTAAGAATTTACTAAGATCTCTATTGGAAGACATTATCCCTACAAATTTGTAGTAACTTATTTGTATACCATGCTAGAATTTTAAAAGTTTTTGTACAATTTTATGTGTCACAGAAATGTATGAGAATAACGGTTTAATTACTTCCAGCGCGATTTAATATAAAATTGAGTTAACTAATTATGTAGTTAACTATATTGCGTATTAAGCTCGATATCGAAAACGTGTGTGTGTGTGTTAAGTTGCTAAAATATCTTAATTTTTTAACCATTACACCTGAAAAGTGCATTCGTGCTTTTATTGGAAGCAAGACTCTCAATTTTACCTCCATAAGCTTACCACTAGCACCTTTAAGCAGAAAAAACATATCTGGGAATACTTTAAGTAGATTTTAAATAGAGGCTAGACAATAGACTAGTTAAAAGTACCGTCGAAATGTATTTCGCTAAGTATGTTGCATATTTGATTAAAATATTTCTTGAACTTTCGATCAAAGTTTCTTGAAGATGTCCTTTATCAACCTAAAAACAAATTCTTATGGATACATATATGTAGGTGCATGAAAGCAGAAAACTGTGTTTCTAAACTGTTTAGCAGAGGAGTGTAAAATAACGGAACCCGAAAATTGAAATATGTATTTTGCTGATTCCAAAGTGGTTTCGTCGAGAGATCTGGCCAACTTTGCTTAGATCATTATTAGAGATATTTCGTCGTCAAGACCTTTCCGATTTTTCGAAGCTGACCAGATCAAGATCTGTTATAACGAGATAACTCTTCAAGACAGAGTTAAAACAATTGAAAAGTACACTGCCAATTCGATCGTTTCATGATGGGATGAACCCTATATCAATGGCAAGCCGCACAGAACAGACAAGTTATTGGTTTATTGTGCGGCCTGCCTTAAAAAACCTGTCCTATTTATTCTTACAGAGCACTTATAGTTCGAATGTATGGATATATATTTCATGTAAAATATATTTTGTATCGTTGATTAAATGCATACATGGATTTATCGTACTTATTAGTGGATTCAAGAAACGTCTATTTCTTTTGTATTTAAGTCTAATACTAAAGACCAATTCGATTATTTCAAGTAGAGTTTTACTTTTTTGCTCAAAGATATTTTAACCATTTTCAAAACCCGATGGAATATGAGAACCTTTCAATGGCAAACTACGGCTTGGAATCCCTTCATTAACATTAGCTGAATACCCGTGTTATAAAAAAAGGGGTTTTGTTACATTATTTAAGACCGCGTGCCAACGAAACACAAGTCGCAGATGTTGATATTTTAATTTTCAAAAATTATTTCAATGGTCAATAACAAAACAGTACATCCCGTTGTACTATCAGCTCATATCGCGAAAGTGTACATAGACGAAAAATTAACATATTCTTTCCAATAATGTAATAAATTATTTTTAGAACACCAATTATTTATTTCCTTTACTCTTAGTATTATGCTAACAATAAGTTTGTATAGGGCTTATAAATAGTGTAAATGTGATACGTTTTAATAGTAGAAACTATGGCTGGACCACTCAAGAAACAATATTGTACTGCAAAGAATGTATAAATAAATATTTTTTTGAAATTTGTTATGGAGAAAATGTTTTGATTTGTTCATTCAGTTTAAAGGAATGGTGCATGCGAATGTGTGATGTGGCATGGAACTGCAGTTTCGATTGAGGGTGTGTAATATAGCACAGTTTAGGTAAGGGGTTCCATGAAATAGCGATGCATTCAGTATTCCAATCACTTCCATGATAGCATAAAGATATCCTAGTAAAATAATGTCCCATACCTAATAAATATGAACTCTGTAATTGAAGGACGGGACAGATAGAGAGCATAAGCAATATGAAATAACGCGTTATGATACATTTCTAAACATACCGCTATACACGAATAGTAAATATAAAGCTTATGAAAATGTATGAAAAACAAGAAAGGTCTATTGAGCACTATATTGGGATCTTTTTGACAAGAATCGAAGAAAAATTATTTTTGCTAAAAATTCCAATGAATTAATACAGTGACAGTTCTTTTCGTGGGGTCAGGTGTGACCACTTTTTGCTCACCCCCAGTGATTGCTACGAATTTCGTAACCTGTTAACAGCCATCACGGCATTGTCCGTGGTGTTGGTTTGCTTTGCAAACCAAATGGGCCAAGTCATTGTCAAATGCGGCCAAATTCGAATTACGAAGAGATTCAATCAGAGTGACCTAACAATCTTTTGCGAAAATATAAATATTTAATTGAAAAAAATATTTATTAAAAAAAAACCGAACGTATAAGATTTGGTGCCAAATTTTCCGCAGATTTTAAATTCGTTGAAATTTTCAATCTATCTTAAACGATCCCGATTTTACAAAAAAAAAAAAAAAGAACTAAACAATGCGAGTCAAAAATGAAATTGTTCCCATAGCGCAGAGACTCTTGAAATATTCACACATCTCGTTGATAGTCTGCCCTGCTTCTAAACGGCGCGTTATGCGCCAGTTCACAGATTCTTCCAAATGATACTCGGAGCTCAGATATCCACTTTGCGCTAAGCGCTTGATTCACCGTCGGATGACGTAATGCCTTGGTTTGCATATCAGAAACCACTTGAACACTTTTGATTGGATAATTCTAATTAGGCTTGTCTTTCACACATTGCCTGCAAAAATGAATTACATCGATTGGGTATTTCATGGAATATAATTATTTTTAGGTACGTAAAGATAGTTTTGGACATGAGTGTATACAAACAATATATACAGTGTGCTTGTAGTTAAGGGAGACCCATAAGGAAAAACCCAAAATTCTTATTATTCATTTTACATAGCCAATTTTTTTAGGGATAATTAAGCACATATTTTAAATCAATAATCAATAAAAAAATTAGTTTTTATTTTCAATTATATTTTATGTTACGATTTTAATGTTTTTTAAGCCGAAATACACATTTTTTATAAACTCTACTCCTCTGTCAATTTTCAATATTTTTGTATGAAAAAATTTCTACAATATAGTTATAGTATATGCAAATGACCTAGGGAGAGTTTTCTAAAAATCGTATACGAGTTTTCATAAAAAAAATACTTTGCTCATTACACGTTAAATTTCTATAAAAATTTCCAACTTTTTATGTTTATTATTTTTATAAATTCTTCTGAAGTATTTATAAAAAAAAATCTCTCCCAGTGTCTGTTAAACAGTTATTCAAGACCTAAAAAAATGTAAACATTTTAACTCTAAGTGCATATATCAAAAAGCCTTAGTACTTTGAACTTTGGTATAATTACAAAAAAGTGATTTTGAGAATCGCATTTTAAGTACAAAATACACAGAAGTTAACGAAAACAACTTACTTTTTGCAAGTACTATTTTTTTTAGTAATTTCTATTATATTAAGACTCTCTCTTATCAAAACAAGAGATTTTACCGTAAACTCGTATATATTTTTTTAAAGCCAGTTTTATCTCTGATGACAACTGAGTGATTTGTGATAATTCACTGAAAAATTATACATTTCTTGTTTAATGAACTGAAAAAAAATTATTTTATTGGACAATACTATTTTAAAATAAACCACCACTGTATAAACCACACCTTTTTTCTACAGCTATTTTTTTCTTCTGTAAACGAGTCTTTTTCGTAGTGATACGCATTAGGGATGCGACATCGATAGCAAAACATCGATGTTCAAAATTAAATCATCGATGTTGATAATACATCGACCCAAAAACATCGATGTTTTTAAAATTCAGTGTATTTAAACTTGTTTCTCCATTTTTTAAAACAGGTTTAGCAGCTAGTGATGCGACATCGGCTCCAATACATCGATGTTTTTTTTCTAAAACATCAATGTTTAGAAAACATCGACATCGATGTCGCATCCCTACTTTTCAGACCCTACACTTTGGTCTAAAATTATGTTCAATTTGCTGATTATAAAAATTATGCTACTTGGTTATTTTTAAAATTTTTATAACGGTACTTTTTTTCATTTAAAAATAAAACATCGACAACGTAAAAACATCGACCCCAATACATCGATGTTTTTAAAAAAACATCGATGTTTTGAAAACATCGACATCGATGTCGCATCCCTAATACGCATGCGACGGGACTTGGATTTTGTCATTTAGCTTTCGCCGATTGATAGAAAAACCAGGAGTCAACACTTTAAGGGTATTTAAAATGTCAGGAATGATCTTTGTTAGGTGCACTATGATATAATGTTGCATAAAAGGAGGTTTTCATGGAAACCGAAGCCAATGGTTGGCAGTCGATTATGCAGTTGGAAGGTCAAATAAAAGTTAAAAAGCAGCTGGTGGCTATTTCCTTCGACCTTTTGTCCATTTGTTCTTGAATATATATGATGCATCGTTTTATCCAATAAACCAAAAAAACCTTAAAATTTTTTTTTCTCTCGAAATTTGGGATTTGGGTCTCCTTTAAAGTATTTCTGTTCAGACCACTATAGAAAAAACCTGTGGTCATATGAACGCCAAATTTGAGTGGTATACATTTCAGAGCAAGGGGAAACGAATGGTAGGAAAAATATATATATAGTTCCTAAAATTACCGATAAGGGAAGGGATGGTGCTTCAAACAGTCCCTAGTGAAAACTTAATTCAATTAAATGGCTTACAGATTAATTACGAATTATACACAGTCCAGTCACATTAATGTGACCACCACCTAGTTTCGAGGTCAACGTGAAATAACCAATCCCAAAAGGCAGGTGGCAGCACATTGCAGTGGAGTATATATAAAGGATGTCCTAGGGCATCCGAAAACATTTCAATCGTGGGCGCAATGCAGAAACGTAGCGATTTATCCGATGTCCAAAAGGGCATGATTATTGGCTTTCGGGCCAAGGATGGCATTTCGGAAACGGCAAACTTTGTGAACTGTTCGTGTGCCGCCGTGATAAAAGTATACCGTGCATGGCAAAATGGCACTATCCAAAATCAGCGGCGTAGCACATGTGCTATAGATGACAGAGGCGAACGAAGGCTACGGAGATGCGTTCGGGCGAATAGACGTGCAAATGTTGAGCAACTAACCGCCCAGATGAACCAAGGGGCTACCAAGAGTGTATCCTCAACAATGGTTCAGCGAACGTTGCTGCGCATGGGCCTTCGCAGCAGACGCCTGGTTAATGCACCTATGCTGACTGCTGTTCATCGGCGACGAAGGGTGTAAATTGCACGCCAGTACCGCAACTGGACGTCCACAAAGTGGCGACAGGTGGCTTTTTCCTATGAATCACGTTTTATGCTCCATCGGACAGATGGACGTTGGCGTATACGGCGTGAAACGTCTGAAAGCAAACACCCTACAACAATTGCCGGTAGGATCCAGGCTGGAGGAGGGAGAAATATGGTTTGTGGAATGTTTTTCTGGCATTGACTGGGTGCACTCATCATTGTGGAAGGCACGATGGATCAGCATAAGTACGCATCTGTCCTTGCGGACCATGTCCACCCCTACATGCGAATTATTTTTCCTCAGAATTATGGCATCTACCAGCAGGACAATGCGAGGTGTCATACAGCTCGCAGTGTATGTGCGGGGTTAGAAGAGCACCAGGATGAGTACCGTACTCCCCTGGTCAGCAAACTCACCGAATTTAAACCCAATCGAGAATCTGTGGGACCACCTCGATCGGGTTGTTCGCGCCATGGATACTCAACCGCGTAATCTAGCGCAGATGGCCACTGCGCTGGAGTCGGTATGGCTCAACATCCCAGTGAACACCTTCAGAAACCTAATTGACTCTCTTCCTACACGTCTCGCAGCAGTCCGCTCTGCCAAAGGTGGTTATTCTGGCTTTTGACAGGTGGTCACATTAATGTGACTGGACTGTGTAAGTGGTATAAGCGACCATCAACTGTCATAAACTTTGAGTAAATATAGTCAGGTAAGCATTTTGCAAATGTTCCAAATGGCTTCAATAAAAGAAGACGAGGCTTTATGGAAATTGTTTAAACACAATTTGCTCTAAAACACATACAAAGCATCGTGGAAACAAGCGACGATCGTTACGGGACTCTCATTGCATGATCTTGCTTTATTATTAAAGTACAGTCAGTATCTGTAATGTAATCAGCTCAGCGGTCCAGACGAATCGGACTATATATGCGGAACAATACTACACTGTTTAATTATGTCAGGATTAAATTCACCTATCAGAATATAGTGCTCATAAACAAATAATTAAGCTTTTAATAGGAAGCGCTTGTTTGTCTGTTATTTGTTATCACAGTCCTGACGAAACTACGGCACTTGCAACAATGGGATTTGACACAGGTAGTCCGAATTTTTTGCAATTTTTGTGTCGCGGCGAATTTTAAAATTCAATGTAGAACATTTTTAGATGAATTTAATGGAATTTAATTATTACTGTATTCTTTGGAATGACAAAAGCATAAAAGATCACAAATTTTAAATTTATATTTTTAATTTCCTTTTTAATTTTGCGCATAGGAACAATTTGTCAGCAGACTAAAAAGTCAAATAAAATTTTTTAACTTAAAAAAGCGTTTTTGTTCGTCACGTATGAACCAAAATTTTTCTTTACCATCTTCGTCTCAATTTCAACGTACTTTTCAAACAGGGAGAGATAACTTCAACCAATAAACAGACAGATGTCCACCTTTGTGCTTGGGAAGGAAGAGAATTGAGGGGTGGGGTGGGTAACCCCGACGATGATTCAACGCAAATGAGAAATGGGGGGGGGGGTAGGTGAGGGAAGTAAAGTCGTAAATTCAGGTCCTCTCCGGGGTCGTAAAGACTTTTTTGTCTTCTAGTTGTTCCCTGTGCTGCTCCCCGCCTTTAAAAATGTTACAACAATTAATGTTTTTCAAAAAAAATGATATCCTTATTGAAAAGATGAAAAAAACCGTCTATATAACCGATAACGAGGAAATTAAAATGACTATAAGTGGTGCGCTTTGACACATGTTCCCTATTAAGTTAGATGGGACTTTAGAAAACTGACCATATAAGCGGGGTGACCTTATAAGACGGTGACCATATAGCCTGTACTGGCTGTATTACACTACAGCATTTCTCTCTCTTGTGCATGCAACGATTTTTTTTAAATCTACATTTCTTACTTAACTTTCAAAAGTGCTCAATCATTTTTCACCTATGAAATAATTTGTAACTATCACTTTTTAATAGGAGTGATGCTTTTTAAAATCAGTACTTTATACACTTCACTATAAGCTTCCCTAAACTCAAATTTCTGTTTAATTTCTTAAAAATTTAAAGACAATATGTTTCGTGAAAATTATTTGATAGAAAAGCAGATTGTGAATATATAGCTGTAAGCTAGGAAATTCAAGATATGAAAATACAAGCCGAATTTTTTATTGACGGCGTTAGAAACATTGAAAGATACATAGTTTTTAAGTACTAAAAAAATTTGTTACCTTACCACTCAAAGTGTATAAATATACCGTGACGAAAAAGTTTAATTTTTAATTTTCTAAATCTTGGATACATAATGCACATTTTTTGAATTTCAAGTTCTATAAATAGTTGGTTCTTTTGTTTCATTGAAATGCTTCAAGTTATTAACAGCTCTTGAAAACATATTTTCTCTTAATTTTGCAATTTTAGAATAGTTTTCTAAAAGGGTTCAGTGGCTCCCCTTTTTGCACTAAAAATCCTTACACCCGGTGAAAAATCTTTTTTAAACAATGGATTAAAACAGTTTGTAGGAAACATATATTTACATTTTCTTTCACTAATATATCAGAAGTTTTATGAATTTTTGCTTGAATAAGACATGATAATGACGTACAATAAAAACGAAATACTTATGGACAATATGCATGATTTTCAAATTCATTTTAAAATGAAAGAGCACGAAAAACTACGTAGAAAAATGCCTCTTAAACTGCAATCTGACGACATTAATTATATTTAAAACGCTTTTCAAATTGCTTTGACGTCACTTTTAACGAAAAACTGCAGTCGCTGACGATTCTTGCCTGTGACGTCATCGTACACGATTTTCCCATCGAGCGTTCCTTGAACTGTGTTGTTTCTATAGGTATCTTTTTAGTAGTCTTATATTTACAGATTTTTGATTAATTCAGCAGTGGAAGATTCGAAAATAGTTAAAAAGAAGAATTACAAATATTGTATTGTTCCGTTTGTGTCATAATTCAACGATTAAAACACCAAAAAAGTATTTTTTTTAGTACCAAAATATGAACAAGTTCGTAGAAGATGGTGCAGCGTTATGAAAAGAGTTGAAAAGAAACACAAAAAGCTGTCTTCTACTTCTTGCTTGCATTGCTGTGAAGATCATTTTTGGTAAGTTTAAAATACCAAAAATTATTTGTATTTTTAATTGTTTTTAAATAAGAATTGTGTATAACTGCTAGTGTTTTTGCTAAAACGAAAACATTCCTTCTGTATCAAGTCATTCATAATGCAGAATTTCTTGTTTCATGAAAAATAATTTAATAAATAAATATAGGAATACTGTATATTCATAAATTAAAACTGGTTAAAAAAATATAGAGATAGCTAACATCAACAAACATTGAATTATTATACTCATGATAATTAATTTGCAGTTATTCATACACTTGGTAAAACTGTGTAATATTTCTTCTTTAAACTGAATAAGTATTATGGAATAAGTGTCATTAGAATTAAGATTTAAATTAAAAAATATTTCTTCTAAATTTGAAATTTAAAACTTTAATATTTTTTTACGTTACATAAATGTATATAAATATAATTATTTTAAAAGTGAAAAGTTAGAATAAACGTAAAATTAATTTATTCAAAAAAGCATTGTACAAATAGTTTTATAAAAAACTAGAAATTAAAGATAAAAACTAGTGTTAACAAATTTTGATAAATAGTGCTACAAGTAAAATTTTTTTATTTATATATTACTTTATTTATTTTATAGTTGGAGAATGACATGGAAAACTACTGGGAGTATCGTTTCTCTTGAAGTACGAAGCAACATAGCTTTCACCCCATTTGTTTTGCATTAAAACTAATATTTTTAAACAGTTACGAATTTTGTTTTAAATTTGCATAATTTTATAAAACTGCAAGACTTCAAATTCTTGCAATTTCAATCAAATTATCACACTACCTTCTTCATGGTTTAAAATGTTGGACTACCAAATGTTGTGCTCAATATTTAATGCAGTTGCAATTCTCGCAACAAGTTTCTCTACACATGTTATTTTTGGATCATCCTTTAGTACATTACGTTTTACCACTTAAATATATTTTAAAAATTATTGTTCATTAACTAACAAAAATATTTTTGCTAAAAAATTAACGTAGAAAATTAATTTTAAGTTAGCTTTCAAAATTCACTATTTTGATACCCCTATAATTTTAATCTACTTTGAAATTATTTTCCTAATATAAGGCTCTTATTTGATATACTATTCTATTTCTTTTTTTTTAAATCTATTACAGAATGAATTGTGATACTTATTAAGGAAAAGAGAACAACTATTAATATTCTATTTTCTTATATACAACTTTTTGATAATAGCACTACTCTTTAAAAGCAATATAAAAACACATGTTTTTAAAAATAAATATGTTGTGCAAAATATTATCATACTCTTCGCTTTTACGCCTTTCATTTCTACTCCCATAAAATTTGGATGGTTTCCCAGAAAAGAAAACATGGATATACTATCCAATTTAGGTAGATTATCCTACTGGCCTTTTACAAAGCTTTGTTCTACAGTCGTCATTCTTAAAGAAATCTGTATAATAATAAAAAATGTTAAGACTACAATTCAACACAATTATTTAAAAAATAAAATTAGCGTAAAATCAATGAAAGCAAACTGAAATAACATGCAGCCGGCGAATGTATCGAGAGATTTCATGTACTATGACGTCACACCAAGCTCCACCCCGTTTTCAGTCACGTGACTTTGACGCGTTTTTTAGTCGCTTATGACGCTTAAATTAAAACTTTTTTTTATTTTTAAAGTTGATTTTCGGATTGTTCATGATCGAATTTGTAAAATAAGTACCATTTTAGGAGGTTTTGTGACATAGTGCATATTCCCTATTACCCCAAACTCGCATAAAATATTGGAAGAAAAATTCAGTCTTTATTTAAAGCCGTTAAAACTCTCTGTCATTATTCAGAACAATGCTACTAGTACTTTCTGATATTTTTTATTTACTCTTCATGAGGATAAACCAAAGTACATAATGAAGAAAACAATAATTGCACACGCGCGCGACTATAATTACTGTACCAATATATATATTCATACACGGCGAAGAATAAGTGAGGTTATACAAATACAAATACAAATATTGACGACCAGCTATAGGCTCAAGCCCACCAAGGCTGGTCCTTTGTTTATGAATTCTCCAATTCCCACTGACTATCCAATTGTGTCTTAAATTCGTACACTCCCTTTGAATTAACTATATTTTCTGGCAACGTGTTCCAACTGTCTATTACCCTATTAAAATAGTAGTTTTTTCTTAAATCCCGATTAAAATGTGTCTTATTCAATTTATACCCATGGCCCCTTGTTCTGTTATCCCTATTGAAATTTAAGCCCTCTGTGTCCCCTTGTTTTACAAACTTGAAAAGCTGAATCAAATCCCCCCTTCTTCTTCTTCTTTCCAGGGTATACATGTTTAGCTTGCTTAAACGTTCATTATAGTCGAAATTTATTAGCCCCTTTATTATTTTTGTAGCTCTGTGCTGAACCCTTTCAATTGATTCTATGTCCTTTCTCATATATAGAGCCCAGAATTGTACAGCATATTCTAGATGTGGTCTTACTAAACCCTTATATAACGGCAAGATTATATTCTTATCCCTTGAAGTTACAGTCTTTTTAATATACCCCAATAACCTATTAGCCTTTTTACCCGCAGCTGAACATTGATGACCCATTTTAAAATCCCTTTGAATTATCACCCCAAGATCCTTGACTGTTTCTCCCTGCTTTACCTTTACTCCCTGCAGCCTGTACTCGGCTCCACTGTTCCTATAACCCATATGCAGAACTTGACATTTCCCTACATTAAATGACATACCCCATTTTACAGCCCATTCGGATATCTTATCAAAATCCCCTTGTAAATTTTCTATCTGTAACTTGGTATCCACTGTCCCCCATGTTTTTAAGTCATCTGCAAATATACTGATTCTATTCTTGATCCCCTGACCTATATCATCTATGAAAATTATAAATAAAATTGGTCCCAAAACTGATCCCTGAGGCACCCCACTTATAACTTCTGTCCACTGTGAATAATTTCCTTTTACCTGCACTCTCTGCTTTCTACCCAATAACCAATTCTTTATCCATATTAATGTTTTTCCCTGAATCCCCAGCCTTTCCAATTTAAACAGTAATGCCTCATGAGGTACTTTATCAAAAGCCTTTTGAAAATCTATGTACATGATATCCACACTGCTCTTATTATCGAGCTCCTCAGTAATTTTTTCGTAGAACTTCAAAAGGTTTGTAGAGCAGGATCTGCCATTCCTAAACCCATACTGATTCTCTGATAACAGTCCCCCTCCTCCAAGTATAACATTATATGCTTTTTTAACAGAGATTCAAATATTTTGCAACTTACTGATGTTAGACATACTGGTCTATAGTTGCCCGGATCACTTTGTATTCCCTTTTTTGAAAATTGGAGTTATGTTGGCCAACTTCCAATCCATTGGTACCCAACCTGTGCTATATGTTGAATTAAATATCGTGTGAATTACTTCCCCCAGTTCTTCCGCGCATTCCACTAGTACTCTAGGATAAATATCGTCTGGACCTGGTGCTTTAGATGGCTTAATTCTTTTCAACTGATGTACTATTTCTTCCCTGTTGAATTTGCCCATCACAAGCAAGAGGGGCCTAATGGAAGAAATTCGATTTTCTTGCCACCATTTCATGTATTTTTATTTATCCACAAGATCCTGAAAATTTGCTTTTCAGTGGTCAAAACTAAGTTATTATTTTAGAACACTTGAACTTGCACATTACAAAAAGGTAATAAAACTTTCAGAATTTGTGGGTTGGGCCATTTTTGCTCTCATAGCCTCAATTTTGATGAAGGTAGCAGAAGAGGCTTTTACTATTAGAAAACATGAAATCAAAAAGCTTGGTCAAACTGTATAACACTTGTATTTAATTAAAAAGGACGAATAAAGAATTGAACTATTGATAAAGGAACGTTGAGCTAAAATTAATAGTAAACCACTAGATGGCAGCACCAAATGTATTTAAATCTATTGTAAATTTCGAAATGACAATAGTTCAGCAATTATGGTGCTTCCATTATCGTATCTCGTTGTTTCCTTGAGAAAATTATTTTCACAAAAGCTTTTGACATTTTCGAAACAAAGTATTTGAATCTCGTTTGGGAATTTCGAAATTTAAGTTGAACAATTAAAAGATTGGATTGAAAATAAAATCTCAATTGCTCTATAATATGTGTAAACACAGTGTTCTAGTGTTACATTTGAAATAATGCTAAGGATTTAAAGGAATAATATTCGAGTTGTGTTTGAAAGTATTTGAAGTAAAGTGATTTGAAGGAAAACTTCTTTTTCAGTGAAAACAAATAAGTTAAAAATGTATTTGATAGTTTGAAGAGCCCAATTTTGTTCATTCGTTTTCACACTAAAACGGACTGTTTGTTTGCTTTTCTCATGGTTTATATACTTTCGAGGTAATTAAAAAAAAGTTTTGATGCACGTATACTTTACGAGAGATTCGGCTCAATTTAGACATTGAACACACAACAAATTTACAGCATTTTATTGTGTTCAATTTTCACAAATATCAATGTATCGAAAGCTTATTACCCTTATAAACTTTATAAAAGAAAACAATCAACTTCAATTTGAGTATAAAGTATTTAGTTTATATCAAAAGTTTATTCACGGGAAATTTAAGGACAAGTAAGTTATTTCTTCTGGATAAATGACCTGTTGCTCTATTTTTCATAAAAAAGCATTAATTTAAACTAGGTATGGAAATTAATGATTATTTTTGACACCCACACAACTCTATATCCTAATTATCAGTTTTTCCATTTAACTTACTCTATTTTGGATCAATTTAAATTGCCTTCACGTGTCGGCAAATGATCTTCATAAAAAATTGAATTTTTTCAATGATTATAAAGTTTATGAGATACTTTATGTAGGGTTGAAATCCAGGCAATTTATATTCGAATTGAAAACTTTTTGCACTCAGCATGTTTAAGGACACTTCGAGTGAATATCTATTTATTTTTTTAAGCCGTACGCCTACTTATAAAACACATATCTCCTAAAGTGTTTACGACAATCCAATATTGTTTCTTCAAAACTTTAAGAGCAAATATTAATGCCAAATTTCATTACTAGTACGCAAATTTTGTTGGAAATACGAATTTTTTGATCTGACCAATTTTAAATTCATTTTGTCAAGTTCCTATATATATTCAATCGGTGTGACAGCAGATTTTATAAATAGTTGAGCTTTCATAAATTATTTTATGCAATGACCCTGTTACAAAAAAACCCGTCCAAATCCCTAAAGCAAATACCTTGCCAAAAGACAAGTTTTCGAAATCGCTTTAAACCCTTGAAAATTAGCTGTCTATCTTAGACCTACGGAGTTGTGAGATAATATTCATTTTTCGTGCTGCCATCTAGTCGCTTATTTTGAACTATTTTACATGATGGAGAAGAGTAACTGCTATAATCGACGATTTAATTTTCGCACACAAATATTTTGACACTAAACACTTTTGTAAAAAATTACCTAGTACAATCATTTTAGAAAATTATTAGATAAACGTAGGTCAGTCAACACACATTTTTCAGATAGATGTTTTCGAGTTCTACGCACTTCAGTCGTATCTTGATTAATTTTTGCTATATTTTTAAATAATTGTAATAAATTGCATGTACTGTTTTCTTATTTTGGACTAAAAAGAAACATTTATCAGATAAATATACCAAAAACAAAACAATCGTCAAGTAATCGTCTTAAACAAAAGTATAAAAAAACTGAGTAAACCTACAAAACCGTAATACACGAATTCGAAATAGAGTCATTGCATCTCTCAAATTGGCCTGAAAATATAAACTTTCGCTTCTGAAAAATCGGTACTTTTTAAAAAAACATTTTGAATGTGAAAAAACTTATTTTTCAGTGATTTCTTTCATCCTGTCATTTAGTAATTAAGTCAGAAAAGGTTCTTTTAAAAGTTCATACAAAATATGCATCTTCGAAATTAATTCTGTGTAGTAGAGGTAAGACATGAAACGTCTAAACAGTGTTGGACAAAACACGTCTATCATGAAGATACTACATTTTATAATCCTAAGATTTTACTAGCGTGCAGGCTTCGCTAAACACAAGACAGCAGCAAATAAATTTATTTTCCTTTCGTGATTAATGTAAAGTTGTGGAAAAAACGAACCACATCCTTTATTTAGAGCACTAGTCGTACTAAAGCAAATTCAAAATATTTAATAGGGAATAACGTTCGCTACAAATTCAACCCCCCCCCCAAAAAAAAAATAAGAGGATGTCTTCATATCAAATTTTGCACAAACAATGGTATTTTGATGCCATATTCTGTATCGTTAAAGTAGTCTATATATGACTCTGGACATTTTAAATCCTAAAGTTGATATCAATTTCAGGGATCATCTCCACGTTGAAAGTGGCTATTCGTAGATCGAGATTATAGTTATCGCTACCCGAATTTCAAACGTAGTTTTCAACAATCCGAGAATTATATTTATGCAAATGCAAACAAAATCAGAATTTCAGAATTGCATTACACAGTGGTTCCCGAAAGTGTTTCGTACACTAACGAATTTCAATGAAATACTGTTCTATCCATTAATAAAAATTAATATTTCGGAATGAGGATTTTTTAATAATTCTTCCATTATCTTGTTAACAAAACTAAAATATTTTTTAAACAGTAAAAATGTTTTTGGAAAATAAATTATTAAAAAGTTACTTTACAAAAGTCTTCGTACACTTAAAAAAATCTGCATGTTAGTAAATTTTGTAATATTTCTGTAAATTAGAGAACTTTTCAAGGGAAAAATCAAAGGAAAATTTTCACATATTCGTCGCAACTGGAATGGGCATTAGACGTATTTTGTAAAGTTTTTAATGCTGATTCAGAATATGTAATCAGTTTTTTTGCAAAAGTCGTTTGTAAATTTAACTATGACCCCCTTAGACTTGGCGAAACGTTTCTACCCTTAAAATTTTCTAAGTGTTTTTTTTTTACTTGTTCAAATCCACCTGCCACTTATAGCACTAGTGAGAAATGGTAGTTGTTGGCTTAGATTAAGCAAATATGTAGTTTTTAACTGAGCAAAAGTCGAACATTAGTTGATCGACGGGCCGGAAATTTTTTTTAACAATAGTGAAATTGTTCGTAAAAATGAGAGAAAAAAAAAAACCTGACAATGCGTACATTTTAAAAAGGAATTGCTGTCGCATCCAAAATATCACATTTCTGTCGATCTAATTTGAAAGACAATTCTTATACGTTTTCAGGTTATGGATCAAAATTACTAACGTTGCATTTGAACCAAGCAACTGGATCATTGGTTTATATTCGGGAGATAGTATTTGGTTGTACACTAAACCATGCATTTTGCTAATTTCATTTCTGCTTTTTACATATATATCCAATGAATCAACAGCCATTCGATTTTTGATTTTCTTAACAAATATCTTATTTTGATGACGAAAGAAGTATACGTCTAACGTTTGAATCTGCTGTTGTTTAAGGAATATTGCTCAACTTTGGACAATTTTCTGGTAGTTCTTTATGGGTAGCAGGATCTGTAAAAACCTGTCCAGGATTCTAAAATTATGCAAGAGGGGGGAGTTTAAATGGGATTACCTACTCATAAAATTGATACCATAAAATTAATTACCCATTCATTCTTTGTTTGCACATTTTCCAGACTTTGAACATATAACATGGCACGTTTGGAGGACCAAAAATATTTTTTGAAACGAATGATCCAAATTTTCCACAACTCAAACAAATGAAGAGCTTCCCCTTTAATTCTCCATTTATGGATAGGGTGGGCATAATTATAAACGAGTGATGCTGAAAATTTGGATCCAAGTAATGCAGTGGTATGTTTTTCTCCTGTGTGGGATAATGTTCTATCACTTGCAAATAAATAGTTCAGTCCACTTTGGTCTGCATTGACAATCGGGTCGGGATTCAAGTCTTCAATAATATCTCGAGTTTCTATAGTAAATTCAATCGTACTATCTATATATATAATTCTCTTACGCGGCACGCAAAAAAGACGTTATTTATTTTCGCGTTTTGGCAACATTGTACGATTCTTTGTTTATCCCAAAGCCTCGCGCTTCAATTAAATTTATAGCGTTTTCGGATGAAATTTTATTGAAAAAAAAAAGAATTTTAGTCGAGCTGTTGCAGTAAATAATAGAAATCAAAGAAAACGGAGGATCTTTTCAGGGTCATTAAAAAAAAAGGTCCGTTTCGGGGCAAACTATTATAGTTCAACAAGACGCTTACATTACAACAAACTCAATGAAAAAGCGTGGGTGGCTCGAGTGCTGGGTAAATGTACACACAACCAACATGCTGGGTTTTCAATTTCCAAATCAACGCTCACATTTCGAGTCAAAATTTGCTCAGTTTCCATTTGAATTCTGATTTCAGAGGTACTGTAAATATCTTTTCTGAAAAACAGCATAAAATTTAGATTTGAAAACTATTTTTTTGGAATATCATATTTTGTAAACAATTCCTTCTGCTAGGACACATGTCTTCATTGATGCGAGCGAAGCGAGCATAGGTTCGCGCAGCGAACCAATGAGGACTGCGAAGCAATCCTCTGGGGGTTGGCGAGCGTCAGCGAGCAGGGGGCGGGCCCCCTAGTTCTCCAATAATTCTTTATTTTTGCATCTAATGTTGTTATAAATATATTGTAATTTTTCTGGAAGCAATTCCAAACTTTTTCTTGAATGAAGAATTCGGAGGCAATAAATTTTTCCCAACCAAATTATTTTGCTTCCATGGAAGCCCACCTTTTGAAATCTATGTGAACTGGTAAATTCTGCTGTCTTGAATTTATGAATTTTGATATCGCACTCATTTGAATTATTTTTAATATATTATATAATTCTATTTCCATTTTCTGAAATCGTGTGATGTAACTGCTGTGTTTGACTTGTGGGTATCTACGTTTAGTATGTCGGAGTGTATTTCTTTTGTTGGAGTCAGAAATGAATAATTTCCTTCATTTTTTGTAAAGGAAAATCTCTTCTCTTTATACCGCAACCTTCATTGTCCAAATCTGACTGACAAATAGTTATCACACATTTGTCTCCTTTTTTCTTCAATATCAAGAGTTTTGTCTTCAATTTCCCCTATTGAAAATAAATTGTTCGATATTATGCAAAAGGAAACTTTCGGCTCTTTCTTCAGCAGTGATTTCAGTTGGTTACATATACTTACGGATTTCTAAATCCAATGTGGCTTTTAATATATTAACTCTATTTTTCATTTTGTCTCAAACAATTCACTTTTGAAAAGCGGTAAATTCTCAAATTCAATGGGGGAAAAACGATTTCCACTAACCGTTTACTTTTTAGCAAAAATTAGGTATATCTATTTCTTCCGACAAAAAAAAATGGAACATTTCTAAAAATCAAATAAAGAATGTCGCCCTACTTACTCCCTTTACACTTGAGAGAAAAAAACATTTTTAATTTTAATAGTGTGGCAGACGATATCAATATATAATATAAGTTGGCTAAAAGAAACAAATTATTGAAAGTTAGAAATCAAATATATTTTATCGCTAAATTTTGAAAAAAAAATTAATATATTTTTTTCTTACATGAAAGTTTTGTTCAAAGTGTATATTACATAAATCAACGCCTCAAAAACATCAATATAACACCAGGTGTTAAATTCTAAACCGTTTTTCATTTTTGAGTTCAAGTTATATTTTATGATTATCGTCTGTGCATTTGTTTTATTTCTCCTGAGTGAAAAGTTTTGGAATTTTGTTTAAGAAAATTACTTTTAAAGACTAAAAAATATTTCACACTTGAATTTTCTGCAGTTATAAATGGAAGCATATGATTGATGTTCAACTATAGCAACAATTTCCAGAAAAGTTTTAAATAAAGCCGTGAGAAGTAAGAATGATTTCTCCTACGATAAAAAAAACTTTCATCCAAAACGTTCCGATATCAAGAAAGCGCGCCACTATTGTTTTTCGCCGAAGGTTATCAAATTTTAAGTGATCGCCATTTCATAGCAAGTGAATTTTACAAAAAACTGATCACATATTCTGAATCAGCATTAAACACTATGCAAAATGTTCCTAATACCAAATACGACGGACATAAAAGGTCCCCTTGCTATTAGGATATCATATAGCATCCACGACAACTTTTAAACGTACTACTATCTTTCTTGTAATTTCTATATCAATGCTCCTTTCTTCAATCATTACTGCTTTTAGTTCGTTTTAATGTGTCTTCGTACTCTAACCTACAGTTCTCCAAATGTGTTACGTTAAGTTTAAATCCGGAGACTGAGGTGTAGTTTTCAGAGCTTGTGGACAATTATAGACACCCCAGAGGCGAACTTTGAAAACCGTGTGCTTAGGATCGTTATCTTGACTAAAAAAAACAAAGTTGTTTCCAATACTCAAATTTTGGGCTGATAATTTTAAACTATCTTTTAAAATATTTAAATAAATAGTGTCATTCATTATGCTATCACTAAATACCAAGTTACTTAGTCCTGATGCTGACATGCACTGACATCTAACTTTCGCGCTTTTAAACCATTTTCTTCAGGCAGATCGACCATTTAATCCACCTCGTCACCCTTAATGACATAAATGCAGTGGCTGAATCAAAATTCAAGGACAAGACCATCAAGTTGAAACATCAGATCTGTGAACTAACTACAAGCAGATCACTTGCCAAAACCATAGTAAGACTGAGAACTGGACACCTTAGGGGAATGAAAATTCAGCCAGATGGAACAAGAACATATCCCAGCTGTAAAAACTGTGATACAGAATTAAGTCCCGAACACGTCCTCTCTTGCCCGGCCATCTTGGCGAGCATTGAACAAATTAGTGACTCTCCCTTGGAGGACCTGTACTCGGACAATTGCCTTAAAATAGCTGAGATTGTGTGGACCGTGCATGACCCTATTTGAAGTGTTCTATCCATGGACAAGACAACATCACCACTCGTCGAACAGTTTCAGAGGAAATTGATCAGTAAATTCTGTTGAAATTTTCACAGCACTCAAACGTGGATTTATCAAATTTTCTAACTATAAGCCCCGGTGCACACATCCGATTTTTCAACGTGCTACACCGAAGCCCAACTATGCACACATAACCGTGAAATGACGCAAGTACTCATTTCGCGCCATTTGCGATAAATATTCTATCGAAGGAAACGTGGTTTATTTCGCTTACTTGGTGTAAAAAATGTATATTTTGAAACAAAATGGACATTGCTGGATACAACTATTTATTAATTATTATTTATATTCCATTTATTTATGAAAACAAGGTACTTCAGACAGAAGACGCATGTGCGGCGCCGTGGGGAACTGCCGTACCAATAGCACGCAAGTTGGACGTGCGGCGCCGGAGGCATATGTGCACTTCTCCATTGGATCTAATGTATCCAATAGCGCACTTGCGTTGCCGCAGCGGCACCGCTCGTTGAAAAACCGGATGTGTGCACCGGGCCTCATGGTACCGTACACGCTTTTCCGGTCTCAAGTACCTTGTTTTTATAAATAAATCAAATATAAAAAAATAATAAATGGTTGTATCCAGTAACGTCTATTTTGTTTCAAAATTTTATTTTTGTTCACCAAGTAAGCGAAATAAACACGTTTTCTTCGATATAATATCCGTCGCAAATCCGCCTGCGGCGCCGCACGTACAATTTGAGTGCATCTTGTACCGCAGTCCACAGAGCTTCAGAAACCTTGCTGGAAGAACTAGCATTAGAGGATAAAGAGGGATATAGAATCATTAAGAATGTGTGAAGAAAAATTGGATGAGTTGTTTAAAGTTTATGATCGCATTAAAGGAACGAGATACAGCGATGTGACAAGCAATCTCATTAAAATTAAAGCTGCAAGTAACTTTAAGATATTTAGCTACAGGAGATTCGTTTTCAACGCTTGCTTCCGTATACAGAGTACCTAAAATTACCATTGCAAATTTTGGATGGAAGTTTGTACGGCAATATACGATGTTTCACAAGATTTTATTAAAGTCAGTATAATGTATCCGATTTCACACTCGGATCCATAGAACATCACTCGAATTAACCCTCCATTTAACGTGTACCAGCCCCCTTGGTACACGACTGTCTTTGGCCCGATTCGAACTCGCAACCCTCCGTTGTTCTTCCAACCGCGGCCCTCATTGGATGATACTTATTGATTCTCATCTAAAACGTGCACCATTGCCGCGAGGGTTTTCAGAATCAACTACCATTCCCGTACTCTTGCTCACAAATGGGGCAATATGGCTCTTCGGAAATAAAAGCAGTCAAACCCCATCGCAAATCACGATATCCACGTTAATCTACGAGAGCTTTATGAAGGCACGATTCGCTGATTCTTCCGGGCCTTTAGGGCATTCGGAGAAAGTACTTTTCATTCAATCAACCATTCCGATTGAAAAGTAGACTCGCTTTATGAAAGGAAACTTGCTGCGGGAATCTGTATCGAATCGTCTGAAATGCATTGCAACCTCAGCTCACCCAAAATGTACGATGTGTTGCGCTGTTATGCATACCATTAAGTTAATTTTTGTATGATTTCTCGACCTCCCTCTGATATTTCCCTCTAGTAAATATTTGAATTCAATAGATGCTAGCTCTAGTTAATTAATTACCGATTGCGTGAGAACTGCATTGAGGTTACGGGTATACTTCCGTATACCTCTAACCCCGGGAGCAGAAAGTGCTTAAAACTGCAGAACAAAGTCTTTACAGAACACTTTTTCCTTTATTTTATCAAAATGTTGGTTGATTTTCTTTCAATCATAAGTTACGTTGTTCTGGTGCGCTCCTTGCCACACCTTCTTTTCTAGCTACTGAACAACCTCCCTACACCGCTCAAATTACTACAAACACTTTATAAGTAACGCATCTTCTATATCAATGAACAATACGTTTAACTTCAAAAGTTATCGACAGAATTGCAAATTCTGAAATAATGTCTTTGTTTTAAATACAGTAAGTTAATTAATTTGGATGTTTTATTATAAATATTAAATATACATATTTAGCCGATAGTTGCGTCTTGCGTATGTTTTTGATTTGACTGCAGTTTTCAAAATTAGGACCCAATGTCTGTAGAACTATTGCAATTACTTGGAGTTGTGTTGCAGAACACTGAATACAATTCTGCACCTGGGCCACTAGCCTTCCGGTTGGTGGTAGCCCGATTCGAGGAGTAATTTATTAGAAACCGGAGGGTTATGGAATCGAACCCAACCCCAGACCTTTGTGGAGGCTGGTGCACGTTAAAAATTTTCTGGCCTTAAAGTCCACGCCGTGGTGTGTGGAAGTGGGGGTAAAAGAACAGGTGTTTTCATCATCTGACCGAAGTTATAATGTAGGTTCATAATGACCTAGCTTTGTCCTCGGATCTTTCCCTAAGAATTTGAATCCAAACAGTCGCCAATAGCTTTTTGAGTTGATCCAGTACGACGTTAATTAAAATAAGTAACTATACAATAATAGGTTGTGAAGTCACCACCCTGCGTTTAAATCAAATGCTTCACTTTTTTTACTTCAACAGCGTCACATTTCCCCTTATCGGTGACTTCTAATACTATTTTTTGTCACGAAATACAAATTTCTTAAAAAGTCTCAACGCAAAATTAAGTTTATTCAGTTGAGCTACATATGCCCCAAAGGGTGAAGTCCTCCTTTCGGTGTGTAAGGGCTTCTGTGATTTTTTTTTCTCCCGTTTAACTGTCGTAAATAAACCAGGAGAGGGCTCCTGGGATACCCAAGCCATCTATTCCCTATTTTTCCCTTATCACTACATTTTCCCCGTTGTCTTGTGTCTGATGCAGCTTTTCAAATAGGACAGCAGTAAAATACCAAAATAACCAACCAAAGAGGGAATTAATGGCCAGAGTATATATGACTTCAATTTAAATGCAAAGGAATAAAAGAATATATATATATATATATATATATATATATATATATATATATATATATATATATATATATATATATATATATATATATATATATATAGAGAGAGAGAGAGAGAGAGAGGGTATATGCGTGTATATTCTTTATACCATTCTACACCTTTGACCCATCCACACCCAATTGGGTACACGTATACTTTAGAACACTGCGGAAAACATGTATAATTTTTTTCCTGTCTTCAGACAAATCTGTAGCCATGAAAATTAGCACACAGGTAATCCTAAAAGTGCCCCTCGAAGCCCCCATTTTAAAAAGTTAGTAGTTAGTCATTTAGTTAAAGAAAAAAATATATAATATTAAGATTACTCTTGCTTTCGTTCAAAATTTGTTTTTATTTTGAAGCTCTAATTAAAATTCCAAATTGCACGTGTTTAAGTCTATTAGTTTCAGCGTTATGATTCGCGCAGTGTAAGGAATTTTCATTATGAGAAAAACGCAATTGAAGTTTATCTGAAAGGGTTAAAACTGAACTAGGGTTGTCAGAAAAATCATAATTGTTAACGAACTAATGCGAATTCTTTGTGTTTATTTATCAGATGGTAATGGTAATTTAGTTAACGTCGTACTAGAGCAACACAACGGGCTATGTTTATTCATAAGAATCGGAACATTTTAGCCGGAGACTTGAAATTTGCACCAATAGTGTTGCTTTAGTGGTACGTTAATGAACTACCTGCCTATCCAAACATATAAAGGACTTGTGATAAAATCTCGCACGCAGCACATGAAAAGTCAGTCGGGGTGCGCTGCGAATGAAAGCAGACACTTTACAATCGAAGTGGCCATTGTGTCTAATTGCTGCTTCTGCAAACATTGCCTTTCCACGCAGAAAAAAAAAGCGTCATTTTCGAGCATTAAGGAGAACGAACAATAAGTGAATGCGCTCAGGTTCTCAATTAGGTCTCAGATATGACTGTGGACATGAACGAGGAAGCGATCCGAAAGCGAAGAAAGGTGCTAAAACATTATAGATCGCCACCCGCGGAGAGATAAGTAAAGAAGAACGCCGCTTCTTGAATGGGATTCCATCCAAGAAAAAGCGAGTCCCCAATGACAAACTTTCGTGCAGATGTGGTAGATTAAAATTATGTTTCATTCTTTCGGCGATTGCCTTCCCTACTCTGGAGGCCATGCGAAGTCTGACACGCTTTTCGACTGTAACTGGAACTAGCCACTTGCAGAAGTCAACGGCCGTTAGGCTTAGCCGAAAGAGAAAAAGACAAATAAACAAAGAACAAACACTTAGTGGGTCGAATCAGGTTTTGGAAAGGGTGGTCAAAAGATACAGTTCGCTTGCTCCACAAATCACGTTCGAATTGCACGAGCAGTCACCGACGCACGTGTTTCTACGGCGGAGGTTTTGTTTTGGAAGTCCCCGTCCGAATTCGAACCAGCTGTCATTTCTTGCGGCCGTTTTTTTTCTCTCGAAGCTAATTCGTGGTTTCAATTACCTTACTTCGTTGGAATTGCTGTAAAAACGTCACTGGGATTTGTTTTTTGGAGAAAAAAAAAACGTCTGGCTTTAAAACTCTTTTTCTTTTTTTTTTAAATTGACGCAATTGTTCAAAATAGAGCACTGAGAAAATTGGATTTTTTTTTAGGTACGGTGATATGCAGCAACAAACAGAAGTTGTAAACTAGTTTAAATTTAATCTACATAAACAATTAGAGTTTACTAAAATAACTTTTGAGTTGTGTTTTTCCAAATGACTGTTGTGGATGCTTTTGTGCGAACGGACGTCTTTGACAGTACAAGAACTATCCCGCGATGTTAGTGTTCGGTACTTTGAACCAACTGAAGTATACTTCAGTTAACCATCATAATTTTTAGCTTGTGAACTCTGAAGTCTTAGTTATATGTTGGAGTGATTTCAAATTCATTAATCAACGGATTGAAAACCCCATGGATTATAAAGGATTATTCGTGAGAACTCATCCACCTTTCATTTCTCCTTAAGTAAGTAATTTTTAAATTTTATTATGGTTTGTTAATACGGATAAAAATTACAAGTACTGTCCTTCTTTTTGCTTTAACTGTGTTCCGCAATTTCAATAGAATATAATACTTGATAAAAATATAAAACTTCTTAGAAAATATAGTAATCAAATACGTAAAATGTAGAATGCAATGTATCATGTTTATTTTCACATGGTGGTGGATACTCATTTTATTGCTATATTCGTATTTCTCATTTGAGTGTACTTTTGCTAAATGTACAGTGAATATGATCAAAGCTAGAATCACATTATTAGAGCCACAGTTAAAAAAAAAAGGATTTGCTGAAATCTGTGAAAATCAAAATTTATTGAGACAATATAACAGATGGTGAAACAAGTCTTGCCAACTATTTATTTAAATTTTCGTGAGATAAATATATCATAAAAATTAAATAAACCATTGTAACCATTTTTTTTTCATTTTAACAATAACAGTTTAAAATGCAAAATTGTTAATTTAAAAAAGTGACTGATAATGGGATCAAACATTGAAATCAGATGTAGCCACTAGTATGTAAATTGCACATTTATGACCATATACCTACTAGGGATGCGACATCGACAGCAAAACATCGATGTTCAAAATTAAAACATCGATGTTGGTAATACATCGCCCTAAAAACATCGATTTTTTTAAAATTAATTGTATTTAAACTTTTTTTCCACATTTCTTAAAAGTGGTTTAGCACCTAGTGATGCAACATCGACAGCAAAACATCGATGTTGATAATGCATCGCCCCTAAACCATCGATGTTTTTAAAATTCAGTGTACTTAAACTTTTTTCCCCCCATTTCTTAAAACTGGTTTAGCAACTAGTGATGCGACATCGGCTCCAATACATCGATGTTTTTTTATAAAACATCAATGCTTTGAAAACATCGACATCGATGTTACCTCCCTACTTTTCAGACCCTTTACCCTTGGCCACTTTGATCTAAAAGTATATTCAATTTGCTGATTATGAAAATTATGTTACTTGGTTATTTTTAAAATTTTTATAACGGTACTTTTTTCATTTAAAAATAAAACACCGACAACGTAAAAACATCGACAAGTATAAAAATCGATGTTACAAAAACATCGACTCCAATGCATCGATGTTTTTTTTAAAAACATCGATGTTTTGAAAACATTGACATCGATGTCGCATCCCTAATACCTACCATTAAAGTTATACACTAAAAGTGAAAGTTACACTTTTTTGTTTGTATCGTTACGGAAACAAATATTTTTGTAATATATTGCTCGACATGTATCTATCTAAGCTTATTAAATTATCACGGGATACAAATATAGTAAACACAATCCTTTAAATGGCAAAATAGTGTGATTATTAGTTATAAAACTGAATTTCAGTGCAGGTAAAAATTTAACTATAAACTAATACCTACGGTTGTGTGTATACTCTTGCACTTGCGAAAAGTTACCACTAAAATACTTGTGTTTGAATAAAGTATTCATCAAATGCTCAAAAAACATGCGAAATCTATTCAAAATCACATTAATATTGATGTTTTCATAATTGCATAACTTTCAGTCGCAATAGCGTTAATTTGAGTCTTAGAAGCTCTGAGGGGTTCACACGAATAATTCCCCCCCCCCTGCATGACTTCTAACAAATTCTGGCCTTCTTGACCAGCAAAATCTTCCAAACGATTATAGTATTAGAATATTTCATTCTATTTTAAGATAAAGAGTAATAGAATTTTCACAAGATTTTGTTATAAGATAGGCAGCAATAGAATTTTTAAAGAATTCAATTATAACATACTGAGCAATAAAATCTTTCCAACTAGTTCTATTTTAAGATAATAAGCAATATAATATTTTCAAATGATCGTATTCTAAGATAATGAGCAATGGAATATCACCCAAAAGAATCCATTTATGAAGAGCAATATAACATTTTCAAAGGATTCTATGGATAAAAGAATCTCTCCGAAATATTCTATTATAAGGAAAAACAGCAGTAATTTTTTTTCACTGGATTCAAATCCAAGGAACGGAAAGACTAATATAATCACAGCAAATAAAGAGATTCCAAGGAAAGTAGCAATAGAATCTTTCGAAAGAATCCGTGGATTCTTCAGAAATTTATTTATAGTCACTAAGTGTGTCGTGGTGTAAAAGAGACACTACATTGTTCTGTAATCTCGCGACACTCAGAGGTTTAACCCTTCAAGTGGTTTCGACGAGATATCTCGTCCATCAAGATCCGACCCATTTTGATAATGACGAGATACATTGTAAACACGATATTGCCAAATTTTTGAAGATGAGGATATCAAGATCTGATCGGTTTTATTCTAATGACGAGATATCTCATCCATCAAGATCTGGTCAATTTTATTCTAATGACGAGATATTTCATCCATCAAGAGGTGGTCAGTTTTATTCTAATGACGAGATATTTCATCCATCAAATGTGGTCAGTTTTATTCTAATGACGAGATATCTCATCCATGAAGATCTGTTCAGTTTTATTCTAATGACGAGATATCTCGTCCATCAAGATCCGACCCATTTTGATAATGACAAGATACATTGTAAACACGATATTGCCAAATTTTTGAAGATGAGGTGATCACGATCTGATCGGTTTTATTCTAATGACGAGATATCTCATCCATCAAGATGTGGTCAGTTTTATTCTAATGACGAGATATCTCAACCACGAAGATATGATCAGTTTTATTCTAGTGACGAGATATTTCATGCATCAAAATGTGGTCAGTTTTATTCCAATGACGAGATATCTCATCCACAAAGATCTGTTCAGTTTTATTCCAATGACGAGATATCTCATCCACGAAGATCTGGTCAGTTTTATTTTAATGACGGGATATCTCATTCATCAAGAAGTGGTCTGTTTTATTCTAATGAAGGAGATATCTCGTCCATTAAGATGTGGTCAGTTTTATTCGAGTGACATTTGCTTATGACGAGAAACCTCGTCGATACAACTTCTAGGAGAGTTAATCCTCCACTTTTGGAAAATACATCTACCTAACCAGCCGAAAAGTTGGCCTGTTGGTTTATATGGACAGCAAGATAAACCGTGACTTCCCGGCAGACTATGTCTATTAAATGTAGGACTTCCAATACGAAAAACTTTCACATAATGTGGTTTTAGATAAAAAAAACATACTATGGACTAATTTAAACTATTTTTTTAAAAATTTGAATGTTTTCCCAATCGAAGAAGCTTTTCGGGGCACGTCTAAAGGACTTCATGAGTGCGAGGTATCCTAGTGATAGATTATTTTCCCAAGGAGCTTACTGCCTCTGGTAAATTTGGGGATTCCAGGATGCTCCACGCAATTTTCCTTACTTTCTTCACTCCATTCAAGCTTTCCTTATTATTTGAGAATGTCTGTCTTCTATTTGGCGCTGCTTGGCCAAATTTAAAACCAACTGACAACCAAGAGAAAAACCATCAATGGCGTAGATAAATAATAAAAATATTTCTGTCACATCCTGCAACAACTTATAGGTTCCATGTTGTACTCGGATGCAATGCCGATCGTTCATATATGAATGAAGCGGTCGAGGCATGCAATAATCCCAGAGTAGTCGATTCGACAAAGAAGCACGGAGTTGTGATGAGACAGAAAGAATTGTTGAAATCTCTTTCTCGTATCGCGATCAAACGAAAGCATTCGACAGAAAGGTCACAAATAAAGAATATATCAGTAAAGTTTCTTGGAAATTATTTCTGAATGCACTATTGATGTCTAAAAATCTTAGTTGGATTTATACTTTAGTAATATATTCAGTTAATTTTGAATCAAAAGTTGATCAACAAAAAACCTCTTCACACCAAGTGGGTTGGTTTTGCATTTTAAGACGCCATATTGGGCCAAGCTGCGTCAAACAGAAGATAGGTAGGTTGTAGGTAGGAATTTAATTAACGTCGCACTCAAGCAACACAATGGTCTATAGGTGACGGTTCGGGTCAACTGACGAGGACAACACCTCGTCATTTTTAACCATGGTCAGAGGTCACACCCGAGCTGACACCCCACTCTCCGAACTTCCACACCGCGCCAACGTGACGACATTTGAGGCCAGGACTGATTTAAAGTGTACCAGTACCACTTCGTACACGAAGGTCTTTGGAAGGAAGATTTTCTCCCGAGGTTAAAATCAATCGGGTAGGAGAGGGTAAGAAGAAAGGGTGGACGGACCATTCTGGTACCACGGGGTTGTGTTTCCCATTCACACCTGAAGAAGGTATGCCTCTGAGGGCAATTTCCGCAAGGAAACATCGATAAAGGTATTGCCTCTTAGAATTAGTGTTGCTAAATTCACCGACAGCTTCCAAATGATTCAAAATTACATACTCTACTTTCATTATTCCTAAATTTCCACCCTACTGAGACAGATACTACTTCCAGCGTCAATCGTCTGTCTGTCAGTCAGTCCGTCTCTGCTGGCTCCTGAATAAGTAGAGCATCCGTCTGAAACTCAATTGCAACTCTGTCATTCTCACAATCGGACCCGTTAATTGAAAATTCCACGCTTTTCCCCTTTGGTCCATATTAAGTCCCGGACTAATGAAGCCTCGTGTTACAATAGACGACAACGGAACCACAAACACAACCTAAAAGCATGAAAAATAATTCAGGTTGACAGGCTTTTGTTGCGGGCTGAAAGTTGAAACAAAAGTTGCAAACAATGGAGCACACGTAGCTGTAAAGATGGTACTGACGTAACCAAAGAGCAAGCTAACGAGTAGTTATATTTTAAGCCCAGCTTTGTGATTCCCAGATACCCGCTAGTTAAGGCAATTAAACTCTAATTCATTTGCGGTCCAATTGGTGCTTTCCCGTTACTAGCTCTCTGAGTAATTTGCTTTTGTTGTCGTACCCCTTTTGCCTTCCCATTGTTCAATCCTGTTTTCAATGACCGAAACCTTGTAACTACCGAAGTAATGCGGCGTGTCTCACTAAGTCCCTGACACGCATTAATATTCATAAACTATATGAGAAAAAGGGAGGGAAAGTTTTCAGAGATTATCCTAAGCTTCATACTAGGTTCGAAAAGTTTATCAACTAGTTGGAAAACTTTCGCTGCAAAAGTGTACACCAACCTGCTCAGCATGAAAATATCAAATTCCTAAATGAATTCTGCAATCCAAATGTGCAACTGTAGAAGTTATTAGGCCCGGTGCACACATCCGGTTTTTCAACGTGCGGCGCCACTGCGGCACCGAAGCCCACCTATGCACACATAACCGTAAAATGACGCGAGAACTCATTTCGCTCCATTTGCGATACATATTCTATCGAAGAAAACGTGTTTATTTGGCTTACTTGTTGTAAAAAAAAAGCATATTTTGAAACAAAATAGACGTTACTGGATACAGTCATTTATTAATTAGTATTTATATTCCATTTGTTTATGAAAACAAGGTACTTCAGAACGGAGACTCATGTGCGGCACCATGGGGAATTGCGGTACAAATTACACGCAAGTTGGATGTGCGTCGCCCAGCGGCGCTGGAGGCATGTGTGCACTGCTCCATTGGATCTAATGTATCTTAGACTGCACTTGCGTTGCGGTAGCTGCGCCGCACGTTGAAAAACCGGATGTGTGCACGGGGCCTTCAACAATTTGCGTTTGTAGCCTGGTTGGAAAATAGAGGATTAGTAACAGTTGAGTTGGGATTCTAACCCATCATAGACCGTCGGGTACGTGTTGACTGGTTCCTATTAAATCTGTTGCGGCCTAAAGGTCCTCGGCGTGGTGTGGAAGTTTGGAGAATGTGAGATGTTGATCTCGTCATCTAACCGTTGTTCAAAATGACGAGGTGTTGACCGATCCCTTGGGGGGTTGATCCCGGACCGTCGTCACTAGCCCGTTGTGTTCCTCTAGTACGACGTTAAAAATTACCATTACCTCGGATTTCTCCCTTCTGAATAGATCCCGGGCCATCGCAGTCCCTTGTGTTGTTCCAGTATGATGTTAATTCAGCTACCTAGCAAACTACTTCAATCTTTTGCATTTTTCATGAATGAATTCTGACTACGTATTGGAGGGCTCGTAGGAGTTTACCATCTATAAAACAGCATTGAGAGAAGTTTCGAATATCACGATGAGCAACTGTCAAAAGACATGGCCCTGGAATTGTATCGTTGCTCACTCTGAGCTTCAGGTGTTGACCTCGTCATCTGACCATGGTTCAAAATTACGAGATGGGGTCCTTGAATATTTACCGTCGGGATCGATCCCGGACCGTCCCTAGTAGCCCGTTGTGTTGCTCCAGTGTGACGATTATTTATTACTACCACTACTGAGGAATGGAATAAAGTAGATGGGATAAATAAGTAGATGTAAAGTAATTAGGTTATATTATTTTGAAAGCAAAAGCTTAAAATTTTATGTAGATTTAGAATGAGGAATTGAAATGAGTTTCAATAGCTCCATAAACGTAATTTGTAAACTCAGTAGCCAGTAAACTGTAGTACTCAGATTGCCAGCCCAATAGATTCTGATCTTGGTAGTGAGAACTCGCCCAAAAGTCTTAAACCATGGTATAAAGAACCCTTGAGAGGAAACATTGACTGCATAGTGACATACTAAGTGTATGAATTGTCTAAAATAGCTCTGATTTGACACTGGGAAAGGACCAGTATATCGCATTACTGTAGTTGCAGTGTCAGTTACCTGTAGTTTCAAATGTCATTTTGTACTTTTTTGAATTATGATTATTAAAAATTTATTTTTTAAATTTTAGCGCTTATTTTAAAAATTTAAAGGATGGGGCAACAAAAAATGACCTTGTTGGTAAACCTATCAAATCTAGTTCGAGTCCAGCAAAAATGCCTAACTTAAGTACTATGTTAAAATTTTTAAAACTGTTCGAATACAAGTGAAATTAATTTAGCTGGAATTCGGGATCTATATTATGGCATTAGAAATAGCTGTCACAGTTTTCAAACGAAATATCTTGGATATTAATTGAAGAAATGTTTATAAAATGTTTTCAACTCAACCGTTTAAATGTTATTTTCTTAATAAAGTCTGGACCGTCTCAGTGTATTTGCCCACTGAACCAACAACCTACGAGTTGTAGGCGTAGCAGGTTCGATTCCTCCCTGGATGTATTTCTCTCTACTGTGTCGGTAAAACCTTCCTTGTGTGCATGTCTATTGACGTTGTATTTATTGTGTGTCTAAGTATGGCCACAATATCCCTTGTGCCATCTACCCCAAGCAACCTAACTAAAGTCAGTTCCTCGATTGACGGAATATATATTTTTTCTTTAAAACCTTCCACTCAAAATTATTTTATTGGGAGTGTCTGGGATGAATCTTTCATCTAGCAATGCCACCTGATCATCTTGGCAGAACGAGCCGTTGTTTTCCGGTTAAAAGAGCGACAGATTAGCAACCGGAGGGTTGTGTTTTCGTATCCAACCAAAGGGCACTGGTGGACGTTAAATCCATAGTGTCCTCAAATGTCCTAACGTTGGCGTGATGCGGTAGTTTGTAAGTAGGGTGTTATCTCAGGTGAGACCTCGTCTTCTGACCGTGGTTCAAAAGGACGGTGTTTTCTTCGTATCTTTCCCTTGGGGATTGATTTTGGATGGGAGCAAATAACCCGCTGAGTTTCTCCAGTGCGACGCTAATTTAAAATACCTACTTACCTTGCTAGAAGATCTTCTGCCAACATTGGTCGAAGTCCTACCTAGAGCCGGAGCCAGAGATTTATAGACAGGACTTTTGAAAGGGTTACCTCCCTTCTCATCTGCTCGACTTTTAAGTCCCAAATTATGTCCTAAAAAATTTCCGTTGACCTAAATAATATTCCTTGTACACCAAAGTACTTGACCGGAAGACGGAGTACCTTCGTACCATGTGTTCCACGCACGCCGGAGATGAATTTTGGGCAGAATCTGCATGCGATTGATTTGCATTCGAACTCATAAGATTCGCCTTTTGGGAGTAAAATCGCAAAACAAAGCAGTACTGTCTTGAAGTCAAATTATTTTCTCCTCTTATTATTCATTACCTTCTATAATCCTACCAATGCTACATATCTTGCTTAAACAATAGAGCCAAATGCAGCTTCCAATGCACACGTCAGCTCTAATCCTAACAATAAAGTACGTATTGGATTTGAGCGGCTTGTTTCCAAATAAAAATATGCAGCTAATAAGGCTTAACAGCCGAAAAAAAAAAGAAGCATTTAAGAAATCCTTAAAATTCTAAGGAAGCAGACTTATAATAATACAGTTTGTTTTAATTATAAGGAAATGGACTCTTTCTTTTTTTTGTAATCGAAAGTTGTTACGACTTTTGTTGGATCAGTTCCGAGTTCATTGACGAGTGACTTGTTCGAAACACACTTTCTTCTACTTTTGATACCGTAGATGTGTGCCTAGTTGCCTCAAAAGTACAATAAATGTGTAATAAAAATGGTGCTTCGTGCTAGTAGTTATAGTTGTTTTAACCTGACTTCTGTTGGATGAATTTGTACTGGCAACAAGGACTAAATTCTACTTGAAGGAAATTAATTATTCTAAAACAACAGGAAACGGAAAAGACTTAGAAAGAAAAAGACAGTAGAGGAAAACTAAAAAAATTGTACAGCCTATCTTTTGAACTCGCGATGAACTGAGATAGAACTGATAGGTTAAGGGCTTCGGGGGCAACATAATAAACCACTTTTCAAAGTTTTCAGTAGAGCAATCTTCAAGTTTTTTCTTAAAACCAAAATTACAATGATTTATCCACCGCTGAAGGCGTCAAGTTATCTTAACCTTTTGACTTCGGCTATACTGGCGCAATTATTTCTGACGCGATTTTTATAACTTTCAAGATACAACTATTGTACCGACCGTAGTTTAAAGGCTTTCTTGGCGCGATTCTTATAACTTTCAAGTTACAACTGCTGTACTGGCCGTAGTTAAAATTCTTTTTTTGAGCTATAAAGGTACAACTGCTGTACCGAACGTAGTCCAAAGTCTTTCTTGGCGCGATTCTTATAACTTTTAAGGTACAACTGCTGTTTTGGACGTTGGTCTAAATTCTTTCTTTGAGCGATCAAGGTACAATTGCTGTACCGGCCGTAGTCTAAAGGTTAAATCCTCTAGTAATACTTATTCAAACAATCAGGAATTCTTTGAATCCTCTTATACATATTATTTTTAATCTTTTTCATTACTGAACACATTTTCTTAACTCGCACTATATTGTTAGGAGGCTTTCAAATCTATCTAAATCACCAATTAGGTATTCCGATACATTAAATAATTATAAAGGTATCATTTTTCAACTGATGTTCCAAAACCCCCTGTTTTAATCTAAAGGTTGGTTGGTTTTCATGGAGCAAGGGGACATATTTGGCCATGCTGCGCCACACACAAGACAACGTCAAGTAATGGACCTACACACAAAAAAATTTTGACTGACGAATGTTAAATCTGATGGAACTCTATACCAACATCGGAAGATTACGAACAGAAGTTCTTAGTATTGGTTACCAGTACTTTTTATCCCCACTTTCTTCCATACCAGGAATCGCTGCCTGGGCATGAACACTGAACACTTAAATATGGTACTATTTTCCTAATACACTTGCTAATACTTTCCTAATACATATAATTTAATTTGCCATATGCCGTATTTATTAATTTGTAACTAAGACTTTTTTTAACTGTCAAAACAAAGTCAAAAACATTTATAAGAACAATTAACAAGTCTTATTTTTAAATTGAATAGTATAAAAGAAATTAATATTTACAACAATTTGACATAGGTACTACCAACTATAAGTACAATTGGGTAATAAGTATAATAAGCAGTTTTAAATGCAAAAAAAATCCAAATGTGTAAGAGGATATTGTAAAATTATCTCCAGGGATGCAGTAGAGACCAGCTTCTTTTACGGAAGTATTGTATACATCGTAAAAAAGAAACGCATTTTTTTTTTACCCTGGAATGATAATCATTTTTTTCCCGCATAAATCACGACATAATTTTATTTTTCTGCGTTGGCCTTTTGCGAATATGGCAGTTTTTAATTGATGCTTATTTAAGTTTTTAATCTATGCCTACTTAGGTGGCGATTTGAATGTTGTTTTCATGTAAAATTATTTCTAGGGCATATAGTTTTCCAAACATTATTGGCGCTATAACTCGTTCTCAGAGACAATTTGCTTCGCCCCTTCTTTAAAACTATCTCAACTCATAATGTATCGCAAGTGTAACTGTGCGAATAGTTTGTGAATTTCACCAGAACATTTATGCAGCTGTGTAATTTTTGATTTTGCTTATGGGTTGTTTGACCACAAAACAACTTGGAACTGAAATCCTAGTTATAAGTCAATAAAGTTATTTATTAAAAAAACATAAATTGCACGTAAACACCTTATTTCGCTATTATTAGTAATTAATGTCAATGAAATCAGTAAAATGTAAGAGTAATCACTGATGAGAAAGATGAGCCTTCTGCAACCAATTTTTCTACATCCTTACATATCCTGTCAACTATTTGAGCCGAACCACCGGTCTGGTGGTTAAGGTGTTAGCCTCAGATTGGAAGGTTCCTGGTTCGAATCTGGGTCAGTTCATGGTAAGCGTATGTCGTAGAGGTGGCTGGTGCACCTTAACTCTGTCGTGGCCAAAAGTCTTCACGTTGGGTTGGTGTGGAAGCTTGGATATTGGGGTGCCAGCTCAGGTGTTGCCTCGGCATCTAACCGTGGTTCAAAATGACACTGTGTTGTCCTCGGATCTTTTTCCTGAGCGAGGATTGATCCCGGACCGTCGTCAATAGCCCGTTGTGTTGCTCTAGTACGATGTTAATTAAATATTACCAACTACTTGAAGTTGTTTTCTCTTTTTAGTTGGGTCGCAATAGCCCGGTTGGAGGGGGAACAGACTACCAACCGGAAATTAAGAGTTCGAATCAAACCAAAGACCATGTGTACAAAGGAGTTTGGTGCACTTAAATCTGTCGTGCGCTCGTAGAAGTTCTGAGGTTTCTGGCTAAAGCTTCGGTTTCCTAAGAAAGCAGAGCCTAGCAGCCGTTATGTAGCTGTGTATGACGTCACTAAAACCTTGTTTATACAAACAAATGGCGTTGGTGTCCTAGAGAGCGTTGTTTGTGAACGTAACGAAAATGAGCAGAGCCGCCTTTTGCATGACGATCGTCATAGCGGTCTCAAACAGTTGGGGAGCGTGTTTTCTCTTGTAGCGGCAACATTTCATTTCCTGCGCCGAACAATTCAAGCGGAGTGAAGCAGAGCAAACACAAATTTTTGTCTGGCATTGTTTAGTTCGTTTTTTGTAAAATCGGGATCGTTAAAAATAGATTGAAAATTTCAACGAATTTGAAACCTGAGGAAAATTTGACACCAGATCGATACCTTAAATGTGATCTTTAAATAAATAATTAATTATTTAATAAATAATAAAATGGTAAATAATGGAATAATAAATCTGTTTTTGGTATCGATATAGAATTTTAAGCTGATTTGAAATCCGTTGAAATTTTTACTCTATCTTCAACGATCCCGTAGTTAGAAGCTTGGGACTAGAGAATAAAAAAGCCACTTTGTTTTGTTTGTCGAATAAAATAAACCACGACAGCCGTCTGTGTTACCCAATTCTCCATAGTATTCTGTACGTCTAAGTTGACGCCTCTGGTCTGTTTAGACGGCCGACTAGTTATGCCCGCGGCATCATGACGTATCACGGTTACTAGATAACGGCTCCGCTTTCTTAGGAAACCGAAGATTCAAGAACGGATCCATAGCATGAAGCTTTCGTGAACCACTTAGGGCACGTGGAATTGTCGACGGCACCCTCGCCCTACACGAAGCATTGTCGTCTCTACGAAAATGCTCCTCACTTTAAGCCATTTTGAATGCTTAACAAAAGTTAAAAAACGCAACCCAATAACGTAATTCTTTCACAAAGTACGCGCTGAAATTTCTTCTTGCAAACATCGAAACTTTACACGTGTGTAGTTGCCAACAATTCGTTTCTGGGATGCAATGTCATCGAGTGCCGAAATGTACAACTTTTTATAGGTACAGAGATGAGAGGAGACGTTCTTTACTATGAAATATGTTTTATTTCACTGGATACATGGGGGAATATTTACAGAAGTATCAATCTTTCATTCGTCACATCACATACTCGTGGTGTGTGACGGTCTGCAACTTTCTTCTTAAGGTGTACGTACACACTAAAAATCCTAAAAATCGACCAGAAGGTCTAAATTTTTTTTATTGCTTCAAAATATTCTTCAATTCTTTAGCATTCAAACGATGCCCAGATCTTGCAAATATTCGAAATAGTTTACTAGTTACAAGGGTTTTCGTTGTGTACTGTCACCATCTTTTCAAAACTTTAAACTCAATTTCGAAGAAACAAGTTTTTGTTGAAATAGTGATAATTCAACAATAAATCAATCTATCTATATATATAATTCTCTTACGTGGCACGCAAAAAAGACGTTATTTGTAATCGCGTTTTGGCAACACTGTACGATTGTTTGTTTATCGCGAAGTCTCGCGCATCGATTGAATTTATAGCGTTATCGGATGAAATTTTATTGAAAAAAAAAAGGAAATTTTAATGAGCTGTTGCAGTTAGTTTATAATAGAAATCAAAGAAAGCGGAGGATCTTTTCAGGGCCATTTAAAAAACGGTCCTTTCCAGGGCCAACAATTATAGTTCAACAAGACTCTTGCACTACAACTTTCGGCAACAAACTCAATGAAAAAGTGTGGGTCGTTTGAGTGCTGGGAAAATGTACACACAAACAACATGCTGGGTATTACATTTCCAAAACAACGCTCACATTTCGAGTCAAAATTTGCACAAAGTTTTCATTTGAATTCTTATTTTAGAGATACTGTATATATTTTTTCTGTAATACAGCAAATTTTGATTTTAAAAACATTTTTTTGTAACATATTTTGTAAACAATCCCTTCTATTAGGACACATGTCTTCATTGAGGCGAGCGAAGCGAGCATAGGTTCGCGCAGCGAACCAATGAGGATTGCGAAGCAATCCTCCGGGGGTTGGCGAGCGACAGCGAGCAGGGGGCAGGCCCCCTAGTTATAATTATTTTTGTATCATTATAATCTATATAGTACAGTGGATGTTTTGACCATCAATTAGAGTTATTAGTTAATAAATAAATTTTTAAGGGATTTTTAAATGCAGAATTTCCAGAAAATATCTTGACTTTTTACGCATTCTTTTCGAAAAAAGTTGTAAAAAAAAATGTCTAGGAACTTGATTGAGGTTCAAAACATATAGAATAACATTGCAAATAATTTCAACTAGAATTGCCTTACTAGATAAATTAGAAATTGAGATATCACTATTCAAAAAACACGCTAATGAGCTCATTATATCTTAATTATCTAATTAATAATTAGTTTAATATGATTTTTTTTCTCACCGAAATAATTTTAAGCAATGACCAACCGTGAAAAAACTGGATTTCTAAAGTTAAAATTAAAACAAAAACTTCTAGTGTGTATATACACCTTAAGTCTTTCTCTCTGTGATCTGACTCGTTCGACGGTCTATCTTCATCTTTCTATTGTGACACTGACGCTGTACCTGATGAAATGGAGTGATGACAGTAAGAATGGTAACGTTAAAGAACATGATTTTTGGGTTTCACCACTACAACATTTATTTTCTCTAACATCCTTCAACTTTACAGATATGTACATCAAAATTACAGATATTTTGGGACAAGAAGTTTTGACAGAGGTTAGCGAGCGTGTCCTCGCTCTCTCAGGTCTCAAAAGGTCTCTGGCATATTCCAGCGTTCCAGGTCGCCTTTCAGCTGAAAACCACCTGTCGATGGAATCTTGAGTGTTCTAAAGGGGCTTTAGATTTAGGAGAACGTAATGTAAGAGTAGCGTCAGATGAAGAGGGTTTATATGAAGTGCCCAGACTTTTATGACCGATGTCATGCCTACTGGAGTGCTGTAATAATACTTCCAGGGTTAGTGATGGGCGGTTGATCACTAGAAAGGAGTTTTATGATCTCAAGTTAAGGTATGCTTGAATATATCTGCTTTATGTTGATTTGATCAGAGAATCCGTCTTTAGAGTGTTACAGCGGTTGACCACTTCACAGGAAATGGAAGGGGTTGAAGTTATACTTTGTACTCAGATACAAACATATGTACTTCTTGAAAGACATGCAACCTAAAGGAAAATAAATAAAAAAGAAAAGATTTAAAAAGAGGGAAAGTTTGTAGAACGAACATATTATAGTCACGTACTAATGTTCAGAAACGCCGAGGGACACCGTATGATTCAAAAAGCATAAATGACCAAAGTGGGTGATGAATGAATCTGAGGGGCAGTGCTGGACCCTGAGAAAATAGGCAGACGAAAGACGCTAAAAAATATGTCTCCTAGAAGTGGTTTTACTAAAAGAGTTGATTGCCAATACCTGACTATATATGGAGATTAAAGGATACACAATGGTTAAGGAAAATGGAGCCAAGTGAAGGCATTGGTTACGCAACACCAGAGTCATCCTTTTCATTAATGACAATTTAAATACTTTACTGACTTGATTGGTAGGTAGGTATAATAATTAACGTCGCATCATCGGAGATGGTCCGGAATCAAACCCAATGGGAAAGAATCGAGGACAACACCTCGTTATTTTCAACCATGGTCAGATGACGACTAGATCAAAGCCACTAGGTCAAAACTGAGCTAGTACCCCACTCTCAAAACTCCCACATCACGCCAAAATGAGGACATTGGAGGCCACGACAGATTTAACGTGCACCAGCCTCCTTTGTACACGACGGTCTTTGGTTAGATTCGAACTCGCAACCCTTCGGTTACTAAAGACCCGTTCTGAACTGAAAGTTTTTTTGCTTCTGGAAATTCAAGTGTATCGTTCAAGGTAACTGTTGGGGCAAACATGAGGTAGGTAGTTGAATCAACGTCACACTGTAGCAACACGCAGGACTATTGGCGAGAATCTGGAATGAATCCCTCAGGGAAAGTTCCTAGGACCTTGTCATTTTGAACCACAGTCAGATGGCGAGATTAATTACCCGATCTGGCGACCCACTCTTCAAACTTACGTACCATGCCAATCCCCAGGTAAGCATTACAAGAGATGCTCATGAAAAAGAAATCACTTCAAGGAAGGGATCGTCACAGCACCCCTGGTGGGTCTAAATATGTCTCACAGTAACATGATCGTATGTATAAATGAATCTATTTTAAAAATGGCTATAATTAAAATGCATTCTAAGGTGCGTCGGGGGCTAGACTTCCTCGCAGCTTGAAGGGAGTTCACCATCCGACACGGAATGCTCGAACACCTGTTGCTTTCTGGAGCAGCGGTTCCCGTCTGAGGAGTCGTGACCCTTCTGGGGTGCAGGAGAGTAATCGAACGAAGCCGATCTCTTTACTCGTTCAAGTTATTCACTTTCTAATATTTTAAAACTGCACTTGTGAGGAAATGATTTTTTCTTTAACTCTTCAGTGGCGCGGGGCATATCCGGGATCTAGCCATTTTTGTTTCGATAAAAAACTAACATTAGAGGTGTTGATACTCGAGTACGGCGTTTTATCACCCCTTTCAGGATGTCTTCTAAGGTATCTCGGTTGGAAGAGTAATGAACTAGCAAACGGAGGGTTGCGAATTCGAATCCAACTGAACTTGGAAGATCGTCGTGTACGAAGGGGGTTGGTGCACGTTAAATCTGTCGTGGCTGTTAGTTCGCGTAAACGTAATTATAAATCACAACTTCAATATATTTGAAAGAACAACATCTACATTTATTTTCTAACGACTACTACACAAGAGTGTTGCTATGCAGAGATAACTAAGTTGTTTTATTTAATCTCGTACCGGCGTGCAACATCCTTCCCGCCCTGGTCGACCTCCAGGGGAATGACCAGCTGCACGGGCTGGGAAATTGTCCGTCCATTTACTCGCAGTAGGCATGTACGGGCTTTGTTGTCACGGCCTAAGATCACTGACTCGACGCGTGCTTTCCTCCAGGTGTGCCGAGGTCTGACGTCCTCCTGCAACAAGACAACATCTCCGACCCGGATTTGAGTTCCTTTAGGTGGGTTCTTCACATGGTAAATGTTCTCAAGTCCGTCAAATACTCCCTCTGCCATCTTTTCCAAAAGGAGTCCATTAAATGTTGACGACTTCTCCATATACGTGTTAAATCAGAGTCTGAACTCGATGGGCCAGAAGGGATAGTTGTGAGTCGTTTTCCTATTAGAAAGTGAGAGGGTGCCAGTGCTTCGTCCGGATCGTCTGTAATAACATATTCATGGACAATTGGTCTTCTGTTCACGGCGGCTTCGATATCGCATAGAACCGTGACCAGACCGGTAGTGTCTAAGGAAGCTTTACCAAGGGTCTTCCGCAGACACTGGTTGATAGCACCAATCATTCTCTCCCAGAACCCTCCCCACCAAGCCGCTCGTGAGGCGATGAATTTACATTTCATGTTGCGATGAGCATAAAATTTGTGTACTTTGGAAGAGGATATGATGTCCCACAAGGACCTCAACTCCTTGTTTGCAGCGCAGAATGTAGTGGCGTTATCTGTGTACACAGTATGAGGAAGGGAGCGTCGAGATACGAACCGTTGTAGTGCAAGTAAGAAAACATCGGTGCTTAAATTGGACACTACTTCCAAGTGGATGGCTCGAGTTACAGCACACGTAAATATGACTATGTAGGCCTTTGTAACCAATTTTGCGTTTTTGACATAGAGTGGCCCGGCAAAGTCAATTCCAGTTGTTTCAAATGGGGTCGACTTTTGAGTTCTTTCAGCAGGTAATGGAGCTTCTATCTGTTCACCACGCTTTTGATTCAGTATCTTGCATGGAAGGCAAGTGTATATGACCTTTTTAATGGCTTGTCTTGCTCTTAATATCCACCATTCAGAACGAAGCTGAGAAAGCACAATCCTAACACCTAGACGGTGCATTTTTAAGTGTATGTGGCGTATGAGCAGGCTTGTAAAAGGGTGAGAACCTTCCAATAAGATGGGGTGTTTTTCCGATTCTGATAAGTCTGAAAATTGCAGTCGGCCTCCAAGACGTATTAAGTTGTTGTCAAAAAGTGGGTTGAATTTTTCTATCTTTGAGTTCTTGGGAAGTGACTTTGATTTCGACAAGGCTAAATATTCTAAAGGAAATTATTCTTTCTGAACGGTTTGTATACAATAGTTACGAGCTTGATTCAGTTCCGTGGCATTCAATTCACCAACCATCTTTTCTTGTGTTTTGCAGTTGTGAATAAAGCGAAAAATCCAAGATGTCACGCGTAACAATTTAAAGTAAGAGCTGTAGTTTCCAGCATTGATAATTGGCAGAGTAGAGACAGTGTGAAAAGTCTGCACTTTCTTCTTCTTTAATTCTAAGTAGTGAGTGTAATCTTCATAAGTGTTGTTAGAATCAGGCCAGTCTCCAGGTTTGATTAACCACTTAGGACCATGCCACCATATTTCTAGATGTCTTAGTGTTGATGGTGAAGTACCTCTTGATAATATATCAGCAGGATTGTCCTTTCTAGGACAATGTCTCCATTGGGAAGGATTAGTATGAGAAACAATTTCTGTTACTCGATTGCAAACAAATGTCTTCCATTTATTTGGGTCACTGCGAATCCAACCCAAAACAACTTGGGAATCACTCCACAATGTTGCATTGGACATCGGAATATTAGTCTCAGCACAGAAGTATCGCAACAATCGAGCTCCCATCAGAGACGCTAGCAGTTCCAAACGGGGCAAGGTGACTTTCTTGATAGGTGCAGGTCTGTTGCGACTGCACACTAAATGCACGTTTGCTTGTTCACCCTGAGAACTAACTATGTATAGAACTGCTCCATAATCTCTTTCAGATGCGTCGCAAAACACTTGAATAGTAAAGGGAACGTGTGATGAAACGCCTATAAATCGAGGAATTTGAAAAGAGCAAACGTTATCACACACAAGTTCTCCAACAGCAGCATTACATGAAGTTGCCAAGTTAGAGGGGAGTATTTCATCACACTTGATTCCAAGAATCCATGTATCTTGAAACAGAATTTTTCCAAAGATTACAAATGGAGAAAACAGTCCTAAAGGATCGTAGAAGCTAGCAATACATTTGAGTAGCCTTCTCTTTGTCAGTGGTCTGTCTTGAACAGCGCAGAGAGAGGTTTTGAAAGAATTTCCTAGGGTGTCAGTTTCTGTATTCCAGTCTATGCCTAAAGCTTTAACAGTTGTGTTGAATCCTTCATCTTGATCTCGTAATTGGCTCTGAAGCATTGTGGAGTTAATAGCCCATTTCTCCAATGGAATTTCAATCAATTGCATCAATTATTTGACTTCTTTATGCAGTGTGGTGATTTCAGATTCTGTTTCAACACTAGCAACAAAATCGTCCATGTAAAGATGTTTATCGATCATGGGAGCAGCAATCGGGAATTTATGTAAGTGCTTTGAAGCCACTTCGCGTGTTGCAGCACATAACAAAAAGAGTCTGCATGCTATTCCGAAAGGTAGACGAGTAAATCTGTAAGTAATTATTTCGTCCGTGAAAGGTGTGTTAGTTTTGTCCTGTGATAGTCTATACCAGAAAAATCTTGTGGAATCTCTATCTCTTTCGTGTAGGCTTAGTTGTAGCAAGGTTTTTTTTTCGTCACTTGTGACTGCAAATTTGTGCATTCGTAGTCTGAGTAGACAACCCATCGTCTCAGGTAAAAGATTTGGACCGATTTCTAAAGTGTCATTCAGTGATGGCATTCCTGGATCATGTGATGAGGTATCGAACATAATCCTCCATTTGGTCTCGTTAAGTTTCACTGTATTGTTTTAACTTTATGAGTAGTGTAGTGTTGCTTTAACCCCACAACACACATGACGAGGAATAGGTTGGTTAAGGAGGAAACCTAGGAAAAGATTCTATTGCTCAAAGATGATCAAAAGGGGTCGGAAGCCATGCCGGGAATACTGCAGGTTGCAGAATGTATATACGTGTGAGCCCCTTGGAGGGAAAAAAGTCTTAAATGTAAATTAATGTTTAACCTCTGTAATATTTAACATAATCTATATATATATACATAAAGATGTAGGTGCATGTGTGTGTATATCTATACAAATCTACACCAAATTTGGTACACTTATACTTTAGAACACTGCGAAAAACATAGGCTTTTTCTTTCCTGACTTCAGACCCATCTGTAGTCATAAAAATTGGCACACAGGTATTCCTAAAATTCCTCGAAGCCCCAATTTTAAAATCTAAAGTTTGTTTTTCTGCAATAAATGAACATGGACAAGAAAACACGTTGTACCGTGTTTGTGTATGAGTTGACACAGGAAAATGTCGAGGTCAAATTTGAGCTGTCGCGGTAGGAAACACGTTATAGAGCAGGGGTGGCCAACCTTTTACATACCATGCGCCAATTTTTCTCATATACGAGTTCAGATGCGCCATACAATTCAAGCACCTTTTTTACCTTACGTTCATGGTCTTGCCATATCCTTAGTAACTTTTTTAATAAAAGTATGTTTATCGACAGAATTAACATTTTAAGAATATTTAACTATATTGTATGTAAAACAATGTCTATTACAAAGAATTCTTCAAATTTGAATCAGTCATTCGCGACCTCGTTTTCAATACCTTTATAACCATGATGGCGTGCAAATATTTGGAAACAAGGCTTCTCCGTCAGAATAGTTTTTTTTTCCGCCAATGCTAAAGCAATTTCATAGGACGCTTCTGTCATCGCCTCGTCTTCACAACTTACATTAGCAAAAATATTTTGTCTTCTGATTTCTTCCATGTTTTAGTCACATATTCTTTACGTAACTCCGACCTAGAACAAGTTTAATTTTTCATTCTATGTTAGCCTGATGCTGTGTTTTATAGTTTTTATTAAGATCATGTCTTCTATTATGTGAAAGAGTAGTTTCACAAACAATACAAAAAACGATTTTTCTGATGGACTTGCTGTAAATAACTCATTTTCTGTTCGTTAAATTCACTTTTTCTCTCATACTTTTTGGGCTTTTTTTGCACATTTTCTTTTGCACAGTGATAAATAACAGTAAAGTAAGAAAAAAAACACTAAATAGTACACAGATTCTTGATAAAGAACAAACAGACTACAAGTACGTCGTATCACAGAGAATATAAATTGCAAACTCAAAAAATTGCGACGAAATGAGGAGTAAGAAAGCTATATGAATTGAACTGAGAGTACTATGGTGTTGAAAATATGAAGATATTTTCACTTATCTACTTCAAAATAATAAGGAGGCACAATAATGCAATGCGCCACTTGTAATCATCCAATGCGCCAAGCTTGGCGCATGCGCCACAGGTTGGCCACCCCTGTTCTAGAGTTTGTGTATTTGAGTTAACACAGGGAAAGGTCGCGATCATATATGAAACCCGAGCAACGCTGAGTTATTCAGCCAGTTTCAAATAAAAAACGCTTATTATAATGTAATTCTTGCAATTTTTATTTCTATAGGTAAGTTTTTCGCCACGTCGCTTTCTTCAATTTGTCATCTTTTCTTTGTCTTCAATTCTTTTCTTGTCACCTCAAAGCGAAGAATGTCGGGAGGCTTCTGTGTTATAATTTAGTTCACATTTGGTCATTAGAAATTTTGATACTGCAATTGTGAAACTTAAGCGTGAAGACGTGGTGTGTCTGCTAGATAAAAGGAAAACGAAAAGAGTTCTTTGGATTCGAAGCTATCTAAAAGTAACCGTATTGCGTCAAAATGACCAATGTGGTGAAAAAAATTTACATAACTTTTAAAAAAATTGTAAGACCTTACATGAGTAATGGAGGTGTGTTTGTCAGCTGACAAAGCAGAAATTAAAAACTCTCCAGGCAGTCAACCAGTAATTCTTTCTTCTGTACAAACAGCTCCTGAAGTCAGACCTACGAATTGTTTCAATCGCATATCGTCGGTGTTGTCAAACAATTTCTGTGCGCCGATGAAATAAATATGTGACAGATCCCGTGTATACGGAAGTATGAATATGTTAGAACAGAGCTTGTGTACATAGCTAAAACTGTACTGTTGTTACGTCAGATTTAAGGCTGGATTTAATTATAATTCGAATTTTTCTGACGTAGTTTCAACACATAAATAGGACGGAATTCAAATTTTTCTTAGATGTCTACGTCTAAGTTAAAGGGAATTCAATTGTTCTGCGGTAGTTTCGATCTAAGTAAAACGAAATTCGAATTTCAATGAGACGGTTTCTACATGTAAGTGAAACGAAATTTGATAGTTTCTAAGTTAACCTTCCATTAACCGCGTGTCTTTTTTAACAAATGAGATTGGGGTGTATCTGTGAAGTGATAAAAATTTTCTTTCCTAGTTACATACACACATTAAAATTATACATTTAAACATATAGTATATTTTAGGAAATACTAAAAACAAATAACCAATAGAATATATTACTTAAATTTATGAATAAAAAGTTTTTATTGTTACCAGTGACCAATAGAATCTTTCCCTCGTCTAAATCTTTCCTTTTGTATGCTGAGATTCAAACGGAATCGGAATTAATTTTAGACAGTTTTTAACTTAAACGGAACTCCATTTTGTGGGCATGTAAATGTCTTTCGAATATTTTTCAAAATACTTTCCGAATAGCTACAAATAAAAGTAATGCATCGGGTAAAGATTAAAAATTATGTTTAGTTTAAGACAAAATATCTCAAAATTGATTTTAATGGTGTTATCCGGATTACCAAATCTAAAGAAAACATTTTAAAATCAAATCATGAATATAAAAAAAGAATAGGCAGTTGTACTTCAATCCGCCTTACGATTCTAAAAATGCTTTAGAAAGTGAAAACTGCATCTCACGTACCACTAAGTGATTAACGGTGTCTGTTAACCTTAATTAGTGATAAGTCTTATTCTTGAGATTCGACGACTTAAAGTGCGAGTATAGACTTACTTCTTTTGCCATTATTTAATCAACGAGGCGTATCCTTTGAAAGGGAAAAGATTGAACCACTCTGACTGTTCAAAGAAACCGATAAGTTAAAAAATAGCATCCGCTGTTCTTACAAATCCTATTAGAGTTGTAATTTCTCTTTCATTCTTTCTCACAGGAAAGAGGTATGTCCCTTACTTGTTGGTCCAAATTATTTTTCCTTTCCCAGTCACTTTTGACTTTTTCCAATTGTTTTTTCTACCAGTCAAAATAATTTACTTTTGATGTTGACTTAGGTAAACAGATTTTTCTGTAGATCTACTCCTTATACGTCGGTTCCGTTTCGCAATTCATTCGCTCATGCTCACAGACTGTAACTAAGTCGAGCTGTAAGCGATTCGTCTCGATATGTCGTGGACATCGCCGTGTAAAATGCTCTAAATGTGAAAACACCCACTCACAATTGTTCTTGATATTTTGGAATGGTGTTACAATACAATACAATTTTATTACTTAAGCTCCGATTTCACTGTTAGGATCTTCCCCTTAGGGGATTGATCCCGGACCGACATGAATAGCCTGCTGTGTTGCTCTAGTACGACATTAATTAAAATTACCTTATCGATTTCACTGTGTATTAGACAAAAGAAATATTGCCATCAAGTAAAAACTACAAACGGAAGCAATCGTCAAAAGTTTTCTCCAGTACAGAAAATTAAGATATGAGTCACCACTTTGGTATAACAAACGAAGCATCTTCTGGAGACTAAAAGATGAAATCTGCACAGACACGCTTGAGTAAGAAGATCTCTCAATATGTTCTTGATTTCAAAAGTGGTAACTGGAAAAAGGACCCCCTTAACCCTCCAAGTGGTTTCGACGTGATATCTCGTTCAGCAAGATCCGATAAATGTTGCTATTGGTGTGATATCTCATCAAAAAGATTGTGCAGATTTTTTTTATGATGAGGGTATTGAGATCTGGTTAGTTTTTCTACTTGTCAGAGTGACGAAAGTGATGTCTTTGATTGACAGTGTGTAGTGGTAGTAGTGGTCCAGAACTGAGGGACACAGCACATCTAAATTGGACATGGACATTTATTTACAATGCAATATAAAGTTTCAAAATACACGCCACACCGTCCGATGCAGAACAGGTACGAATTGTAAAACAATTCTCCTCTTATTTATGTTCTTTTTCAGTAACCTCACCCAATATTTCATATTCTTAATCGCATCAGAACCCATGCACTGTCATCCATCGATGCTCATCCTCTAGAAATAGTAGCAACTAAAACACAAGAACAACTGTTCTTGTAACCTATCTGTGTCTGTAACACTCTGTCGGATGTATCTGCTTCGTTACCAAAGTGGTGAAAGACAGGGAATTGTGACACTATTGATAAAGATATTGCCGTTTTTTGATCGGTATCAGGTCAGTTTTTTCTAATAACGAGATATCTCACCAGGAAAAAACCACAAGGAGGGTTAAGGTGTACAAATTCGTTCGCTTTCCTTAAAAGTTAAAAAAATGAAAATGTCGAATTCGAACCGTGTTATTCCACGCACCTCGTCCGTTTGATATTAGTATCAACCTTCCTGGTGGTTGTCTCGTCGAGATATATTGGTACCCATTGGTGGTTGTTTCGATTATATTTTTGTTTGAGTTCCATAGATGTATTGATATATACTAAATAGATGAGTCCGGATTAGGAACAGAAGACAACAACAACTTTATTAGAAGGACGCATGGTCGATCTGCGGAGTCGTAGGTACGGTTGCAGTTAACCGAATGATAATCGATTACGATTAATACATAACAGTCTCGTCGAGATATATTGGTACCCATTGGTGGTTGTTTCGATTATATTTTTGTTTGAGTTCCATAGATGTATTGATATATACTAAATAGATGAGTCCGGATTAGGAACAGAAGACAACAACAACTTTATTAGAAGGACGCATGGTCGATCTGCGGAGTCGTAGGTACGGTTGCAGTTAACCGAATGATAATCGATTACGATTAATACATAACAGTCTCGACGAGATATATTGGTACCCATTGGTGGTTGTTTCGATTATATTTTTGTTTGAGTTCCATAGATGTATTGATATATACTAAATAGATGAGTCCGGATTAGGAACAGAAGACAACAACAACTTTATTAGAAGGACGCATGGTCGATCTGCGGAGTCGTAGGTACGGTTGCAGTTAACCGAATGATAATCGATTACGATTAATACATAACAGTCTCGACGAGATATATTGGTACCCATTGGTGGTTGTTTCGATTATATTTTTGTTTGAGTTCCATAGATGTATTGATATATACTAAATAGATGAGTCCGGATTAGGAACAGAAGACAACAACAACTTTATTAGAAGGACGCATGGTCGATCTGCGGAGTCGTAGGTACGGTTGCAGTTAACCGAATGATAATCGATTACGATTAATACATAACAGTCTCGACGAGATATATTGGTACCCATTGGTGGTTGTTTCGATTATATTTTTGTTTGAGTTCCATAGATGTATTGATATATACTAAATAGATGAGTCCGGATTAGGAACAGAAGACAACAACAACTTTATTAGAAGGACGCATGGTCGATCTGCGGAGTCGTAGGTACGGTTGCAGTTAACCGAATGATAATCGATTACGATTAATACATAACAGTCTCGTCGAGATATATTGGTACCCATTGGTGGTTGTTTCGATTATATTTTTGTTTGAGTTCCATAGATGTATTGATATATACTAAATAGATGAGTCCGGATTAGGAACAGAAGACAACAACAACTTTATTAGAAGGACGCATGGTCGATCTGCGGAGTCGTAGGTACGGTTGCAGTTAACCGAATGATAATCGATTACGATTAATACATAACAGTCTCGACGAGATATATTGGTACCCATTGGTGGTTGTTTCGATTATATTTTTGTTTGAGTTCCATAGATGTATTGATATATACTAAATAGATGAGTCCGGATTAGGAACAGAAGACAACAACAACTTTATTAGAAGGACGCATGGTCGATCTGCGGAGTCGTAGGTACGGTTGCAGTTAACCGAATGATAATCGATTACGATTAATACATAACAGTCTCGACGAGATATATTGGTACCCATTGGTGGTTGTTTCGATTATATTTTTGTTTGAGTTCCATAGATGTATTGATATATACTAAATAGATGAGTCCGGATTAGGAACAGAAGACAACAACAACTTTATTAGAAGGACGCATGGTCGATCTGCGGAGTCGTAGGTACGGTTGCAGTTAACCGAATGATAATCGATTACGATTAATACATAACAGTCTCGACGAGATATATTGGTACCCATTGGTGGTTGTTTCGATTATATTTTTGTTTGAGTTCCATAGATGTATTGATATATACTAAATAGATGAGTCCGGATTAGGAACAGAAGACAACAACAACTTTATTAGAAGGACGCATGGTCGATCTGCGGAGTCGTAGGTACGGTTGCAGTTAACCGAATGATAATCGATTACGATTAATACATAACAGTCTCGTCGAGATATATTGGTACCCATTGGTGGTTGTTTCGATTATATTTTTGTTTGAGTTCCATAGATGTATTGATATATACTAAATAGATGAGTCCGGATTAGGAACAGAAGACAACAACAACTTTATTAGAAGGACGCATGGTCGATCTGCGGAGTCGTAGGTACGGTTGCAGTTAACCGAATGATAATCGATTACGATTAATACATAACAGTCTCGACGAGATATATTGGTACCCATTGGTGGTTGTTTCGATTATATTTTTGTTTGAGTTCCATAGATGTATTGATATATACTAAATAGATGAGTCCGGATTAGGAACAGAAGACAACAACAACTTTATTAGAAGGACGCATGGTCGATCTGCGGAGTCGTAGGTACGGTTGCAGTTAACCGAATGATAATCGATTACGATTAATACATAACAGTCTCGTCGAGATATATTGGTACCCATTGGTGGTTGTTTCGATTATATTTTTGTTTGAGTTCCATAGATGTATTGATATATACTAAATAGATGAGTCCGGATTAGGAACAGAAGACAACAACAACTTTATTAGAAGGACGCATGGTCGATCTGCGGAGTCGTAGGTACGGTTGCAGTTAACCGAATGATAATCGATTACGATTAATACATAACAGTCTCGACGAGATATATTGGTACCCATTGGTGGTTGTTTCGATTATATTTTTGTTTGAGTTCCATAGATGTATTGATATATACTAAATAGATGAGTCCGGATTAGGAACAGAAGACAACAACAACTTTATTAGAAGGACGCATGGTCGATCTGCGGAGTCGTAGGTACGGTTGCAGTTAACCGAATGATAATCGATTACGATTAATACATAACAGTCTCGACGAGATATATTGGTACCCATTGGTGGTTGTTTCGATTATATTTTTGTTTGAGTTCCATAGATGTATTGATATATACTAAATAGATGAGTCCGGATTAGGAACAGAAGACAACAACAACTTTATTAGAAGGACGCATGGTCGATCTGCGGAGTCGTAGGTACGGTTGCAGTTAACCGAATGATAATCGATTACGATTAATACATAACAGTCTCGACGAGATATATTGGTACCCATTGGTGGTTGTTTCGATTATATTTTTGTTTGAGTTCCATAGATGTATTGATATATACTAAATAGATGAGTCCGGATTAGGAACAGAAGACAACAACAACTTTATTAGAAGGACGCATGGTCGATCTGCGGAGTCGTAGGTACGGTTGCAGTTAACCGAATGATAATCGATTACGATTAATACATAACAGTCTCGTCGAGATATATTGGTACCCATTGGTGGTTGTTTCGATTATATTTTTGTTTGAGTTCCATAGATGTATTGATATATACTAAATAGATGAGTCCGGATTAGGAACAGAAGACAACAACAACTTTATTAGAAGGACGCATGGTCGATCTGCGGAGTCGTAGGTACGGTTGCAGTTAACCGAATGATAATCGATTACGATTAATACATAACAGTCTCGACGAGATATATTGGTACCCATTGGTGGTTGTTTCGATTATATTTTTGTTTGAGTTCCATAGATGTATTGATATATACTAAATAGATGAGTCCGGATTAGGAACAGAAGACAACAACAACTTTATTAGAAGGACGCATGGTCGATCTGCGGAGTCGTAGGTACGGTTGCAGTTAACCGAATGATAATCGATTACGATTAATACATAACAGTCTCGTCGAGATATATTGGTACCCATTGGTGGTTGTTTCGATTATATTTTTGTTTGAGTTCCATAGATGTATTGATATATACTAAATAGATGAGTCCGGATTAGGAACAGAAGACAACAACAACTTTATTAGAAGGACGCATGGTCGATCTGCGGAGTCGTAGGTACGGTTGCAGTTAACCGAATGATAATCGATTACGATTAATACATAACAGTCTCGACGAGATATATTGGTACCCATTGGTGGTTGTTTCGATTATATTTTTGTTTGAGTTCCATAGATGTATTGATATATACTAAATAGATGAGTCCGGATTAGGAACAGAAGACAACAACAACTTTATTAGAAGGACGCATGGTCGATCTGCGGAGTCGTAGGTACGGTTGCAGTTAACCGAATGATAATCGATTACGATTAATACATAACAGTCTCGTCGAGATATATTGGTACCCATTGGTGGTTGTTTCGATTATATTTTTGTTTGAGTTCCATAGATGTATTGATATATACTAAATAGATGAGTCCGGATTAGGAACAGAAGACAACAACAACTTTATTAGAAGGACGCATGGTCGATCTGCGGAGTCGTAGGTACGGTTGCAGTTAACCGAATGATAATCGATTACGATTAATACATAACAGTCTCGACGAGATATATTGGTACCCATTGGTGGTTGTTTCGATTATATTTTTGTTTGAGTTCCATAGATGTATTGATATATACTAAATAGATGAGTCCGGATTAGGAACAGAAGACAACAACAACTTTATTAGAAGGACGCATGGTCGATCTGCGGAGTCGTAGGTACGGTTGCAGTTAACCGAATGATAATCGATTACGATTAATACATAACAGTCTCGTCGAGATATATTGGTACCCATTGGTGGTTGTTTCGATTATATTTTTGTTTGAGTTCCATAGATGTATTGATATATACTAAATAGATGAGTCCGGATTAGGAACAGAAGACAACAACAACTTTATTAGAAGGACGCATGGTCGATCTGCGGAGTCGTAGGTACGGTTGCAGTTAACCGAATGATAATCGATTACGATTAATACATAACAGTCTCGTCGAGATATATTGGTACCCATTGGTGGTTGTTTCGATTATATTTTTGTTTGAGTTCCATAGATGTATTGATATATACTAAATAGATGAGTCCGGATTAGGAACAGAAGACAACAACAACTTTATTAGAAGGACGCATGGTCGATCTGCGGAGTCGTAGGTACGGTTGCAGTTAACCGAATGATAATCGATTACGATTAATACATAACAGTCTCGACGAGATATATTGGTACCCATTGGTGGTTGTTTCGATTATATTTTTGTTTGAGTTCCATAGATGTATTGATATATACTAAATAGATGAGTCCGGATTAGGAACAGAAGACAACAACAACTTTATTAGAAGGACGCATGGTCGATCTGCGGAGTCGTAGGTACGGTTGCAGTTAACCGAATGATAATCGATTACGATTAATACATAACAGTCTCGTCGAGATATATTGGTACCCATTGGTGGTTGTTTCGATTATATTTTTGTTTGAGTTCCATAGATGTATTGATATATACTAAATAGATGAGTCCGGATTAGGAACAGAAGACAACAACAACTTTATTAGAAGGACGCATGGTCGATCTGCGGAGTCGTAGGTACGGTTGCAGTTAACCGAATGATAATCGATTACGATTAATACATAACAGTCTCGACGAGATATATTGGTACCCATTGGTGGTTGTTTCGATTATATTTTTGTTTGAGTTCCATAGATGTATTGATATATACTAAATAGATGAGTCCGGATTAGGAACAGAAGACAACAACAACTTTATTAGAAGGACGCATGGTCGATCTGCGGAGTCGTAGGTACGGTTGCAGTTAACCGAATGATAATCGATTACGATTAATACATAACAGTCTCGTCGAGATATATTGGTACCCATTGGTGGTTGTTTCGATTATATTTTTGTTTGAGTTCCATAGATGTATTGATATATACTAAATAGATGAGTCCGGATTAGGAACAGAAGACAACAACAACTTTATTAGAAGGACGCATGGTCGATCTGCGGAGTCGTAGGTACGGTTGCAGTTAACCGAATGATAATCGATTACGATTAATACATAACAGTCTCGTCGAGATATATTGGTACCCATTGGTGGTTGTTTCGATTATATTTTTGTTTGAGTTCCATAGATGTATTGATATATACTAAATAGATGAGTCCGGATTAGGAACAGAAGACAACAACAACTTTATTAGAAGGACGCATGGTCGATCTGCGGAGTCGTAGGTACGGTTGCAGTTAACCGAATGATAATCGATTACGATTAATACATAACAGTCTCGACGAGATATATTGGTACCCATTGGTGGTTGTTTCGATTATATTTTTGTTTGAGTTCCATAGATGTATTGATATATACTAAATAGATGAGTCCGGATTAGGAACAGAAGACAACAACAACTTTATTAGAAGGACGCATGGTCGATCTGCGGAGTCGTAGGTACGGTTGCAGTTAACCGAATGATAATCGATTACGATTAATACATAACAGTCTCGTCGAGATATATTGGTACCCATTGGTGGTTGTTTCGATTATATTTTTGTTTGAGTTCCATAGATGTATTGATATATACTAAATAGATGAGTCCGGATTAGGAACAGAAGACAACAACAACTTTATTAGAAGGACGCATGGTCGATCTGCGGAGTCGTAGGTACGGTTGCAGTTAACCGAATGATAATCGATTACGATTAATACATAACAGTCTCGACGAGATATATTGGTACCCATTGGTGGTTGTTTCGATTATATTTTTGTTTGAGTTCCATAGATGTATTGATATATACTAAATAGATGAGTCCGGATTAGGAACAGAAGACAACAACAACTTTATTAGAAGGACGCATGGTCGATCTGCGGAGTCGTAGGTACGGTTGCAGTTAACCGAATGATAATCGATTACGATTAATACATAACAGTCTCGTCGAGATATATTGGTACCCATTGGTGGTTGTTTCGATTATATTTTTGTTTGAGTTCCATAGATGTATTGATATATACTAAATAGATGAGTCCGGATTAGGAACAGAAGACAACAACAACTTTATTAGAAGGACGCATGGTCGATCTGCGGAGTCGTAGGTACGGTTGCAGTTAACCGAATGATAATCGATTACGATTAATACATAACAGTCTCGACGAGATATATTGGTACCCATTGGTGGTTGTTTCGATTATATTTTTGTTTGAGTTCCATAGATGTATTGATATATACTAAATAGATGAGTCCGGATTAGGAACAGAAGACAACAACAACTTTATTAGAAGGACGCATGGTCGATCTGCGGAGTCGTAGGTACGGTTGCAGTTAACCGAATGATAATCGATTACGATTAATACATAACAGTCTCGTCGAGATATATTGGTACCCATTGGTGGTTGTTTCGATTATATTTTTGTTTGAGTTCCATAGATGTATTGATATATACTAAATAGATGAGTCCGGATTAGGAACAGAAGACAACAACAACTTTATTAGAAGGACGCATGGTCGATCTGCGGAGTCGTAGGTACGGTTGCAGTTAACCGAATGATAATCGATTACGATTAATACATAACAGTCTCGACGAGATATATTGGTACCCATTGGTGGTTGTTTCGATTATATTTTTGTTTGAGTTCCATAGATGTATTGATATATACTAAATAGATGAGTCCGGATTAGGAACAGAAGACAACAACAACTTTATTAGAAGGACGCATGGTCGATCTGCGGAGTCGTAGGTACGGTTGCAGTTAACCGAATGATAATCGATTACGATTAATACATAACAGTCTCGACGAGATATATTGGTACCCATTGGTGGTTGTTTCGATTATATTTTTGTTTGAGTTCCATAGATGTATTGATATATACTAAATAGATGAGTCCGGATTAGGAACAGAAGACAACAACAACTTTATTAGAAGGACGCATGGTCGATCTGCGGAGTCGTAGGTACGGTTGCAGTTAACCGAATGATAATCGATTACGATTAATACATAACAGTCTCGTCGAGATATATTGGTACCCATTGGTGGTTGTTTCGATTATATTTTTGTTTGAGTTCCATAGATGTATTGATATATACTAAATAGATGAGTCCGGATTAGGAACAGAAGACAACAACAACTTTATTAGAAGGACGCATGGTCGATCTGCGGAGTCGTAGGTACGGTTGCAGTTAACCGAATGATAATCGATTACGATTAATACATAACAGTCTCGTCGAGATATATTGGTACCCATTGGTGGTTGTTTCGATTATATTTTTGTTTGAGTTCCATAGATGTATTGATATATACTAAATAGATGAGTCCGGATTAGGAACAGAAGACAACAACAACTTTATTAGAAGGACGCATGGTCGATCTGCGGAGTCGTAGGTACGGTTGCAGTTAACCGAATGATAATCGATTACGATTAATACATAACAGTCTCGACGAGATATATTGGTACCCATTGGTGGTTGTCTCGACTGAACATATATGTGGATGGGCGAAATGTCGTTAGAAGAAAACCCATCAGATATTGCTCTCGTCATCATAAAAAAATCGGTAATATCTTGATGACCATGATATTTCGCTAGTATCGAAATTCATCATATCTTGTTGGACGAGATATCTCGTCAAAACCACATGGAGGGTTAAGTCTGCTCAAATTCTTTGTGAGTGCAACCCGTGTCAAAGAAACCGGCTCCGAAGAAGTTAACTTGACTGAACTGTCCGATCATTTATATCCGTGGATGCTGCATTGAGAGGAAGCCCTCCGAAAAGCAATATCCTAGTCATTTAATTGAAACGGTAGATTTCTCAACACTTCAATAAAAAAAATTATCACTCTGTTTGTACTGAGTGCGACACTGAGGAGCCGTCAAAGAATTTGTCAGTTAACAAATTTGCCTCTACTTATCCAAGGACAGACAGCGTGTGGCAGACAAGTGGCGTTAAGAACCACCAATCCCGAATCAAGAATTGAACACGAAGACGAGGGAATACGAATGTCCCGCTAACGTCCTCAATAAAATAGCTAGCACCCTCTCTGGAATTATTATTAAGGTCCACAGGGCCGTCATTAAAAATGGTGATGATGGAAGGTAATTGTGTTGTTCCTATTAAATATAGAATAAAACCTTGATAAAGTCACTCAATAAACCAACCTTAGTAGAGTAACCACAACCTAACTTTAGTAGAGTAACGACAGAATGTACTCAATATACATTAGTATTAAGATCATATAACTTAAATTTGAAGTCAAATACTACCGAAATTTTTGATATGTATACCTTTTCCATATTGTTAATCCCTCCCGTATAGGTAGTTTGTGAGATGATCTTTTGGAAGTACGGAGCCCGGTCGTAAGAGTAACGGTCTAGCAACCAGAGGATTATGAGTTCGTAAATAGGTCCAACCATTGTCGTGTACATGGAGAGTGATACCTACCGCGGCCTCAAATGTCCCCATGTTGGAGTGGCAGGGGAGTTTGGAGACTGGGGTGCCAACTCAGATGTTGACCTCTTCATCTGAGCGTAGTTCAAAATGACAAAGTGTTGGCCTCTCATCTTTCCCTTCGGAATTAATTCCGACCCATTTCAATAGCACATTAGAGGGAAATAGGGTGTCTTGAAAAGCAAGAATCCGCAACAAGAGAGAGAGGATGCTAAGAAAATACTTAAAGTTAACATTAATCACTTGACCATACACACGATCACTATTGTGACGTATTACCGTTGATTATTTTCAACTAGCCACTGCGTGGCTAGCCCGGCGTTGCCCGTTTCTGTGGTGTGTCTGTTTAATAGCCGGTGGGTTTGCTAAGAAAACCAACACCACGGGCAACGCCGTGATGTAAGGTATCTATATGGTGTAAAATTTTCCGCAGATTTCAAATCCGTTGAAATTTTCAATCTATCTTTAGCGATCCCGATTTTACGAAAAAAACTTAACAATCCCAGTCAATGTTTTTTATTTCTTGCTCTCATTGGCGGAAATAGAATAGGACAGGAAATGTAATCTGTTTCTTTTTTTTTTTAACGCGAAGGGCAGAAGAGGCAATCTGTTTTTTTTTTGGTGGGGGGGGAGAGAAAGTTTACGTGACGTCATAATCTCTTGTGAAAATATAAAAAAAGGTCACGTGGGTAGAAAAATCCATTTTCGTGGGGTCTTCCTTCCTCCGGAAGATACGCGTATGAAGAACCAGGTAGGGTGTTGTCCTCGGATCTTTCCCTTAAGGGACTGATCCCGGACCGTCGTCAATAGCCCGTTGTGTTGCTCTAGTACGACGTTAACAAAATTACCATTACCGAAGAACCAGGTAGAGAATAAAACTATTAAATTCATTTTAAAATCTTCTAGATTGAATTTTAAAATTTGCCGCGACTCAAAATTTGCCAAAAATTTGGACTACCTGTGTGCTAAATCTCATTGCTGTAAATGCCATAGAATCGTCAGGATTTTGTGGCCGCGAAAAAAACAGACAAACACTTCCTTTTATAATAGTAGAGATAAAAAGAGGTGGGTATTTTAATTACCTTGCACTGGAGGAACACATTCCGCCAGGGGAGACCGCCGCACATGTCTTTGTAAGGATTTACCGATTTAGTAGTCTTTCTTGGGTGTTTATTAGTTTCTTATTTGCACCGTTTCTTCTAGGTGTTCTTGATGGTCATATGGTAACAGTTTATATTTCGTTGCTATAGGTTGTAACTACGCTATAAAATTCCTACCTTGGATTGTCAAAATATCACTGATTTTGCAAATGTTTTCTCTGCACTTCCTATGCTTTATTGCTATTAAAATGCTATTAAAAATTAAATAAAAAATTTAAAAAAATTTATGCTATTAAAATAAAATTTTCACTACAGCACCCCTCCTCAAATTGAATGTGTCCTGTCTATAGCGACAGGAAACACCCAAACTTGGTGTCGGTGGAAAATCTCCTTTTAGACAGACAGATATTCAAATTATTCAGCTCAATACTAGACCAATTTTAGGTAACTAGGCACACTTTATGCATCTATACATAGAAACTGCACACAATACACGATAGTCCAACAATCACATGTAAATCTGATTGGCGTCATTCTCAAAGGCAGGATACGTAAATATTAAAAAGGGAGGCGTCTGAATCCTGCGCGACAATTAAGAAATATGTAGGTTAAACTCTCCAGAAAGTGCACTTGGGGTATTCGAACCCGATAATGGCGAGAAATTGTCACGAAGATCGAATTCCTACGCGCATTAAGCATGCCGGTGACACAACGCTGGGCATAGTGCGGTATTGTTTTCTCTTCCAAAGATCCTGCGCCAGAACAGCTTCGAAATGACCTACTGTTGAGGTTTGCATAATAAATCCATGAGGACAGTTCTTTAATAGAATATTGGGATTTTCGGCCGACTTTCCTGGTCATTATCCTTTTTTTATTCGACAGTTCTACATACACTACCTACAATAATGGACTGGACAGCAAGATGTGATGGTATAAGGGAAAGAATACATGCTTTAATGCTTCCACGTGCTGCAATTACACTAGCAGCCCTTCTGGGCATACTTTCATCAAGGTTTTGACACACAGCTATGGGTATTTGTGTCCATTCCTGCTGCAAGAATGTCGCCAGCTCAACTGTAGATTTTGGACGTGGTTCCCTGGTCCGAAAACTTCGCTCTAGCTCGTCCCACATATGTTCTATGGGGTTTAGGTCGAGACTGAGCGGGCCAGGGAAGACGTTTTACATTCATATCTGGATACCACTGCTTGACAGAGGTTGCAACGCGACATGGAGAGTTGTCGTCCTGGAAGTAACATTCGTCCATTCCATAAAATTGGCAGAGCGTACCTGATGGTTTAAAATGTTCATGTAGGCGTCGGCATTCAATTGACCAGGAACAACATTCAAATGTCCCAGGCCATACCACGAAAAACACCTCCAAAGAAGTAGTCGGATTTTATGCAAATCCACTGGTGTGTATGTTCTTAGTAGCAAACATGGAAACACAGTTACATTCCGTTATTGCATTGTGGGATGTTGTCGAATTAAAACCGTGCAGGTGTGACCTCGTCATCTGACCCTGGTTCAAAATTACTCGGTGTTGTCCTTGGATCATTCCCTTTGGATTCGATCCCGGACTATCGCCAATATCCCTTTGTGTTGCTCCAGTGGTATGTTATTTAAATATCTCAGATGTTTCTAGTTCAGAAGGAAAATATGTCAAATTTATTCCACACTGAAATTGTCTCAATAATGCTTATACGTTCAAATTCATCCAGACAATTTTATGCGAAATGTTCTCTCACAGGAACTAGGGCATAAATGTTTTAATTTCCTTCCTTCTACAACTGTCTCGATACATTCCGATTGATGTATGCTGGTGTGGGAAACATTTGCATTCATTAAGTATCCTTCGAAATTCACGAAAACAGTTACAATTAGAAAAACAGTTTTCTTCTTCAATGGCGTCAACCTGAACTGTCAATTTGATAAATAGTTCCCGAGCTGTTCTTTCGTCAATTTGAATGCCTTTCTTTCGATGAAAAACACGAGTGTTGCAGGTGACAGTGCAAACAACCTTGGAGGACAAAACTCGACGGACTCGCATTCCTCCCTGAGGACAACTGTGGATATCCACCAGAATCATCTCCTCCAACCCCATTTGAAGGACTGCGAGGAGACACAATGTGGATTGTTCAACGATTTCCAACGGGTCAAGACCGTTCAAAGATGCAAGAATTGTAAAGGGGGGGGGAGGCTTGACCTCAACCTGTGGTCGATGGTATGAGGTTCGGTAATTGCAGCTGCTTCAAGGCGTTTTCTGGTGAGCTTTTCTTCTGCGAACGGCCGGGAGGCGAAACTCATTTAAATCAATTGATGCCAACTCAGGCTAATGACTTCCAAAAACAAACGCCCTGGAGTCTTGATGGAACCCGTTCCAACTCTCGCTCTCTATGGAGCACTTGAGTTCTAAGAACAATCAATCCAACTGATATCGCGGATAGTATGATGTGCCCGTGGAACTACACATTCTTGCTTATGCGCTCGCTTGTCAAAGATACTTAACCCTTATGCTGCATCAGACTAGTATCTTAGTACTAGTATAGTATCTTAGTAGTACCTCAATACTAGTAAAGTATATGAGTAGCATCTCAATACTGGTATAGTATCAGAGTAGTATCTTAGTACACTAGTAGAGTATCAGAGAAGTATCTAAGTTTTAGTACATTATCGTAATACTAGTATAGAATCTGAGTAGCATCTCAGTACGGGTATAGTATATGAGTAGTATCTTAGTACTAGTATAGTATCTAAGAAGTATCTTATTTTTTGTATATTATCTTAATACTATTTTTAGAATCTGAGTAGTATTGTAGTACTAGTATAGTATCTTAGAAGTATCTTAGTTTTAGCATATTATCTTAATACTTGTATAGAATCGGAGTAGTATTGCAGTACTGGTATAGTATCTGAGTAGCATATACAGTAATAATATCTTAGAACTTAGTAGTATCTTAGAACTTGTATATATAGTATCTGAGTAGCATCTTAATACTGGTATAATATCAGAATAGTATCTCAGTACTAGTATTGTATCTAAGAAGTATCTTAATTTTAGTACACTTATATTATTATTAATATTATATACTTATCTTAATATTAGTATTGTATCTAAGAAGTATCTTAGAGGCAGTATATTATCTTAATATTAGTATAAAATCTGAATAGAAAGTACAGTATCTTACTGGTACCTTAGAACTAGTATCTGAGTAGTATTGCAGTACTAGTAGAGTATCTGAGTAGCACTGCAGTACTAGTAGAGTACCTGAGTAGTATTACAGTACTAATAGAGTATCTGAGTAGCATTTAAGGACTAGTATCTGATTTGATACATCATTTATTTGTGACTTTGATATACCTCTGAGACGCACACGTATACATCCGTTTTGTATACAGTGTCTTTCCGAACAGCTACAAAGAAAAGTAGCAGAATATTTTAACGCTTGAAAACTACTTTATTAATAACAGAATATCTCAAAATTGTTTTTGTGTTTTAGGATTGTATTCTCCTATGGCCTTAAAGGGATTAGATAGGACATATTTCCTACACAATAAGGAATGCATTTATTAACTTTTGTTTTGTATTAATCAGTCTAATAATTTTTGTAAGTCGTAACGTATTCTAAAAATACACATTGCAATTGGAGAGAAATTATGTTAAATTTAGATAAAACTGTCTGGTTTTTATTTCAATACCTTACATGTCTTTTTACATGCGAGAGTTGCGCAATCAACAGAATCTTAGAAGTAAGACTTAATGCTCATAAAAGCTCTGGTTAAAACATGTTTCAGAGTCCCATTAAAGGTCTAAGATTATGTCATAGAAATTTCAAGCATTTACCTGTTATAGCTTTTCACTTCAAATCAGTGTCAATTCACTTCAATCAAATGTCACTTCAAATCAGTCATTATCAGTTGAAAAATAAATATAAAGTATAAAGTTGAGTATAAAATTGTTACTATGTGTTATATTAAAAATTATATTCTAAATTAACTCCAATTGTGTGAAAGTATGCAACAAACGCAAACTCAACTTTGTACACCTGGACAAAAGCACGAAACAAAAAATGAAACTCAAAATATTCTCCATATTTAAGATGAAATGATTCTCACAAACGATTATTGGCCGTCACAGTTAACGAATTACGACCGCAGTCTGTGACTGAAAACGAAAGCGAAGTTACGAGCACCATCAATTGATTGCGAGTCATTTTTCATGTCAGAGAGGGGCAGGAGTCCCCTGCCGTTCAGGCCGAAGGGGGGCCCTTTTATCACCTGAGATTTATCATCCGCTTCTGCTGACATCACAGGATCGCGCAACCAATAGAAATCGGCAGTAAGGGCAAATGGAACAGCGAAATCGCACGTTGCTCATTATGGGGTAAAGCGGGCAAATCTTAAAAGCCGACTTCAGATTTTGTGTGATTAAAAGGTAATTATTTATTCTCTCTCTCTAAGCACTTTGAACTAAAGGCACTTTGAATTATGTATTTAACATTTGAAAAGCACTATGGAAAAAATGATTAAGTATAAAGAATGAGTGTCGTCCATCTTAATTTAAATGTATATTTTGTATGCAACAAAATTGAGTTCTTTTAGCTTTTTAAGGAGAAGGACACCGTTTGTATTACCAACATTTCTCGACATCTTTCTATTCTATCTATATATATATATAGATATATATATAGTAAAGGATGTATGTGTGAGTGTATTCCCTATACAAATCTACACCACTTGACCTATTCACACCAAATTTAGTACACTTATACTTTCCAACACTGGAAAACATAGGATATTTCTTTCCTGTCTCCATACCCCTCTGTAGCCACTAAAATAGGCACACAGGTAGTCCTAAAAGTGCCAATCGAAGCCCCAATTTAAAAATCTAAAGCTTGTTTTTCTGCAATAAATGGACTTGGATAAGGAAACACGTTCTACAGGGTCTATGTATGTGCTAATACATAGAAATGTCGCGGTCCAATTTTAGCTGTCGTGGTAGGAAACACGTTCTACAGAGTTTGTGTGTTTGAGTTAACACAGGGAAATGTCGCGGTCCTATTTGAAACCCGAGTAACGCCGGGTTTTTCAGCTAGTCAGGTTATAAAATGGAAGATTACTTGTATACCTTAGCCTTGATGAACCTAACCTATACATGCAATAAGGTGGCGAGTTCCCTAGTATTCCTAGTACATCTGTCGATCAAAATATTTGTGTATTTACTACTTCCTGTGGTTTTCATGAGATATCTAGCCCATCAAGATAGGATCGATGTATCTGGTCATCGTGACATTGCCGATTCTTCGATGATAAACGATGAGATCACGCCCTGGTTAATTTCTTTCAAATGACGACGTATCTCGTCCATCGTGATGTGGTAATCGTTGTTGCTTGGACGAGATACCTCGTCGAGACAAGACCAGGTAGGTTTTAGTGGTTAACAGAACCGTTTCTGTGGCATTTGCCTCCCTCTTGGAATATTAACAAAAAGAAGCCACATGTTCATCTTAGAAACATTCCCGAGGTTGGTTGGCTTTGGGGTTTTTAGGGCCATATTTGGCCACACTGCGCCAGACACAAGACGCACACTATCAAGTAATGGACACACACACAAAAATAAAGTTTTACACACAGAAGATAGAAATACACAAGAGAGGAATGCAATCAAGCCAAACATTCCCAAGGAACTCATCCTTGTTGACTTGAATATTTTTACGTGTATTGAAAACACAATTGTATGCTCATATTTTCACCACAATCACTAAAAGAACCAAAAATATAGGCTAATAATATCTGTTTAAAAAGAAGTTTTCAAAAATCTCCTCAAAATGTTTTTGAACAGATCCAACGCACTGAAAAAATGCATTAAAGTTTTAAAGACAATGGAATTTAATGACATTATTGTGTACACAAGTTATTTTGAATTTTGTAAGACTTACTAAATGAGCAGCTATACTCATCGCCAGCGTTAAAACAGAAAAAGAAAAGTGACTGGTCCCAAGGACCAGTGTATACGAGATATACTGATCCGCTCCTTGAATAAATTTTGACAGCTTTCCAAAAGTACAGTTTGGGAGTTTGAAACTTATTTTAAAGGAAAACTCGTGCACACTCGCTTTCTTATTATAGCTACTGGTCCCAAGGACCACCCAGATTTTGAATCTCCTGGTGCGATCGTACTTTTTTAGTGGTCTCGGACCAGCGGACCACCCATTATTTCGAACGCTGCTCATCGCATTCCATTTTTCGTTCTCTGTTCTGTTTAAAGTTCTAGTAATGTTTCGCACAATCAAAGCGCTTGCAAGCGGAAAGAGATAGTTTGGCGCCTGGTACCGGAATTCACTGCTGATTTTTTTTTTCTCCCAAAGTGTTAAAACTCACAAATAAATATCTTTAAAAAATAGTGCAAAAATTCAGTTCTTTCCTTCAAAAAGAAGTTCGTCTTTTCTTTTCGGAATTGATGGAATAGAGATGATTACAATAAAAAACTACACTCAGTTATTATTAGTAAGAATTAGGTGGCCAGGTACTTTAATTAATTAATCTCGCACTGGAGTAAAACAACGGGCTATTGGCGACGGTCCGTGATTAATTTTCCACGTGGACAAGATCACGTCATTTGGAGCCAGTCAGACGAAGAAGTCACACCTGACCTGACAGCCCACTCTCCAAGCTTCCACACCACGCCAACGTGAGAACGTTTGAGGCCACGACAGATTTAACGCGCACTAGCCTCCTTTGTACACGATGGTGTTTTGTTGCATTCGAACTCGCAATCGTCTGGTTGCTAATCCGTTACTCTTCCGACCGGACTACCACGGTCAAGTAAGATCTAGTTCTAGTCATATAAAATGCTTTTCTGAATCCATTTCCATCTAAAATATGTCGTCATCTGACCGGGGTTCAAAATGACGCGGTGTTGTCCTCGGTGCCTTCCCTTAGGGGGGTTTTCCCTGACCGTCACCAATTGCCCATTTTGTTGCTTCAGTGCGACGTTAGTTAAATACCTGCATACCTACTGTAAAAGTATATGAAGGTTTCTTTTCAATTCTCTCTTGCTCTCTCACCACATTCTCTCTTTTCTTCTTCTCTACTCAGATTTCTAACGAAATTTATGTTTCATTTCAAAAATATTTTTTAAATTAACATTGTGCAGATTTATTTTGGTTTCTATAGCAACAAAATCAATGTAATAGAAATGTTATAAGAAAACTATGAAAAAAATAATACATAATTAAAACGATTCTATCAAAATATGTCAAATTTTCCATTCATAGGTATTTCGAACATTATTTTCTTACCATCTTACTCATACTATAAAAACTATTCAGGTAAAAAAAATATAATATATATATTGAAGTATTTTTTGGGCGCCACACATAATGATAAGCCACTATTTAAATTTTTTAGTCTCTACCCATTTCCAAATTTAAAAAAAAAATCAAAACTTACAATGCTACAGGGTGTCCTAAAAGTTCCCGTACTGACGATTCGTGAATTTATTATACAAATTCAACAAACTTTACAACAATTATTTTTATGCTAATGATAAAAACCACTTTTTTAACATAACGTAGGAAAAAAATTTGGATTTACATTTCTAATAAATGTTCAAATTTCCGCTCTTTTCTTGGAGGCAAAGCTGAAGTCGTTTGTGCATATTTTTAGAAACGCGTTTCAAGATGCTGGGAGTGACTTCTTGTATCCTTTCAGTATTGGCAATTTTCAGATCACCTATTGTTTGGTGATTACCTTCATAAACTTTGTTCTTTAAATATCCCCACACAGAAAAAAATTCAGGAATGCCGTAGATCAGGGAACGATGTGGCCAAAGGTTTCTGGAGATGAGTCGATCGCCAAAAAAATCTTGAAGCATACCCATGGTTTCATAACTTGCATGTCAGGTTGCAACGTGTTGTTGGAACCAAGAGTCTCGCTCATTCACTTCTAATAATGCAACAAATTGTTGAATAAGTTGATATAGCGCCAAAATTATTTACATCTTTCATATGATTTACATTCGCAATAAGATTCAAACAGCGTATTTCTCTGAATGCGTGATAAATTTATCTTACAATGAAGAACAAAATGACGCGGAACATTATTATCGCACAACTTGAGTGCGAATAAAATGAAACGATAAAAATTAAAGAGTCGATAAAACTATAAGCAGACGATAAAATTCAATAGTTATAAAAACACGAACTATAAATTTTTTTAAAGTTAGAGTACGGGAACTTTTTGGACACCCTACAAATCCACTTTTAAAGAGGTCACGTTATCTTAAACTTTCAAATATTAGGCAATCATTCAAACAATCCAAAACTCTTTTAATCCTCTTCGATATTTGTTTTCAGTCCTTTTTATAATTAAATATATTTTTGTGGGGTATCGTTGTTGCCCTGAAACCTTCGAATCTGTTCGGTTCCTTAATGTAATTCGGTTCGTTTCATTTCTATGTAACAAACAAAATGAGTATGGTAATGTGGATAATTTAACGTCGCACTGAAACAACACAACGGGATGATACCATTCTTTTTCAACTTGTATCAATTTAGGCCCGGAAGCACACATCCGATTTTTCACCGTGCGGCACCGAAACTTAACTATGCACACATAACCATGAAATGACGCAAGTACTCATGTCGCGCCATTTGCGATACATATTCAATCGAAGAAAAGTGTTTATTTCGCTTACTTGGTGTAAGAAAAGTATATTTTGAAACAAAATAGACGTTACTGGATACAACCATTTATTAATTATTATTTATATTTCATTTATTTATGAAAATAAGGTAATTCAGAACGTAGATGCGTGTGCGGCTAGCTGCGTCACCGTGGGGAACTGCGGTACAAATTGCACGCAACTTGTACGTGCGGCGCCGGAGACATGTTTACACTACTCCATTGGATCTAATGTATATCAGACCGCACTTGCGTTACGGCGCCGCACATTGAAAAACCGGATGTGTGCACCGGGCCTTATTGTCCAATTAAGCTCATTAACTGACAATACACAAAAATATTGCTCTACAGCCATTTATTGATTAAGTATTCATTTCTTGCACAACAAGTAAAAATTCTATGCTTTTTGAGAGTTATGCATCTTCTAGACAAATTACAATGTGACAATGCATTTGTAGTCATAAAAGCAATCATGTTGTGCCACCGAAAAATCCCCATTAAATCAGATTCGCTCTAAGATGACGATCTTTACATTTTCCAATTCCTTGAATTTCACTGGATTAGTAACCGGAGGATCTAGAGCACGACCCAACGAAATACCGTCGTCTTTGAGGGGGCTGGTGGTCGTTTAAGCAATCGTGACCTCGAAATATCCTCACTTTGACGAGGCGTGGAAGTTTGGAGAGCGGGGAGCCAGCTCTTGTTTTGACCTCGTCATCTGACCCTGGTTAAAAATGACGTGGTGTATTCCTCGGAACTGATCAAAGACCGTTGTAATGCTCTAGTGCGACGTTTTAATTCATCTACCTACCTACCTTAAATTTCATTGTAAGTAGCACGAAACCCGACGGCTGACTCCGTTTGTCACACCTCTCAACTATCAACACTCTCACTTCGATTGTGCAGGTAGATCACTCGAATAGATCGAAATCAATGTAGCGTACTGAGAGTGATTAGGCTCATCGAAGCGAATATCACCACTTTTAATCGATACGATCAGAATCAGGAAAACTTAAGTCACAGGTGATATACAGCCCCTCCAGTATTGTAGCTTAAGATCTCCCATTAAATATGTATGGAATTGTCGCAGAGAGCTCACAGTAGCTGATCACAGAAATCAGCTTATCACTTGAAATGAATCGAATCGAGGACTAAATGCAATAAGATCGATTTACCCGCTCACATTAAAACGAGTTTTTAATGGCTGCCATATATCATTCGTAACGGTATTCATTCCCTCCGAGCCCGTTAGAGCAAGATGAATAAACTTTAGTTGGAAATAAGTTGCAATGGATTCGGAGCCATGTCTGTGTGCCCGGGTTTTTATGATCTCATTAATGCAGAAGTTGACCTTGACCTCAAGGTTATAAACCACGGATTCTTGTCCTACATAACATTTCTAAGTGCGGATTATCATTATTTTTATAGCTTCCACATTTTCGTAACAAGATAGTTTTTGAGCAAGTCTTGCGTTTCAGAGCTAAATTTGCAAAGAATGCTTTAGAGTCTAGAGTCTAGACTCTAGACCATGGGTGGTCAACCTTTTGCAAAACAGGCGTCAATTTTTTTTCACCTACGAGTTCAGATGCGCCATACAACTCAAGCACCTTTTCTACCTTTTGTCCATGTTCCTGCCATATCCTTAATAACGTTTCTAATAAAAGTATATTTATCGACGTAATTAACATTTTTAAATGATTTAACTACATTGTATGTAAAATATTGTCTATTACAGCAGACCTCGAAATAGATTTTTTTAAATGCAGCTGCACCTTAGTTTTTAAATTAGGTACACAGATTATATTTTAGGTGCATATTTAAAAAAAAAACGGAATATAAGGTCATTAATGTAGTGTAAACTACTTTATTATTTGGGTATATTTATATAGGTTAGTAGTAGATAGTAAATAAAAATATTTAAACATTTAAATTCTACGGCGCACGACTGTCGCTTCAACAGAGCCATCTAGCAAATGTTTCGATCATCGGAAAGTTCTGGTGGCAGTGGCATAAGTAAACCTTCCTCCTGTATAAACCCGTTACGGCCCAGCGATTTTGTATTCACATAGTGTGTATTTAGGAATTTTAATTACGTTCCTTTAGAGCTAGAGGTCAATATTAATAATTTGTTTAACAACAAAATAACGTAACACGTTTCACCCCTTTTTTTTAACGTTAGGTGCACTGCGTGCATCTAGCTGGAAAAATAAGGTGCACAATTTTATTTTCATATGCATAGTGCACCTGTGCACCCGGGTATTTCGAGCCCTGTATTAAAGAGAATTCTTCCAATTTGAATCAGTCATTCGCTACCATGTTTACCTTTTAATAAATTTCATGTACGAAAATGCTTGTTCACATATGTATGTCGTTCCAAAACGACATACAAACTTTTTGTAAATTTTCTTAGTTCCGTAAAATGTTCACAAGGTAATGAACGCCAGAAATTAATCATGTCAGAAGCATTTTGATCTGTATCTAAAGCTCATCAAATTTCAATTTCAATAATGAATTTGTTTTGATATCAGTAAGTACCGTTTGTACGTTACTAGGCATCTTCATTACGTTTTGTTCACTAAGTGTAAATGGGTTTATAATTGCGAGCATGCAGTTTTCTTCTTTAGCCAATCAAGAAAACGACTTTCAAGTGATCATTGCAATAACTAATTTGAATATATTTGATCAAATTGTTATTATCCGGATCACATCCACTCTGCTCTTTCAAGTGTTGAAATTGACTCAAATCCTGATTTTCTGAGAGATGAAGAGTTTTAATTTCATTTTAAATGAATTGATGGTATTTACTAAGCTAGGAAATACTTTATTATTTCCTTGGAGTTTCGAATTTAGATCATTGAGATGTCTAGTAACATCAACTAAAAATGCCAAATCAAATAGCCAGTTGTTATCAAATGATAAGGTTCTTTCATCAGGTAGTTCAATTGTCTGTTCTGAAATATTATCAATAGCATTTTTCAATTTTCAAAATCTACTCAGAACCTGTCCTCTAGAAAGTCAGTGCACCTCACAATAAATATAAGGTTCACCATATTACAAATCTAAATTCAATATTCTATGAATTATCGTCTGTTTAATGCTCTTGCTCTAATTTTAATCACACATTTCACAACCAGTAACATAACATGCTGTCTTTTGTTATGTTACTGGTTGTGTTGAAGTTTTTCCACACAGTACCTCGAGGTGTATAATATATTGATATATTAGTACAGAACGACTTTTTGCTATTCTTTAGCTCACTTTCTTTTCCGCAGTGATAGATAACAGAAATAAAAAAAATAAAAATAAAAACATTAAAAAGTACAAAAAAAAGTTGAAAAAGAGCAAACAGATCACAAGCACGTACGTCGTATCACACAGAATATCAATTGTAAACTGTCAAAAAATTGCGACGAACTGATGAGTAAGAAGGTTGTATGAATTGAAATAAGAGTACTCTAGTGTTTAAAATATAAAGATGGATTCAGTTATAAAGACTACTTTTCAAAAGAATAAGTAGGTAGACAAGGATGCAATGCGCCACTTGTAATTATCCAATGCCCCAAGTTTGGTGCATGCGCCACAGGTTGGCCACCCCTTCTCTAGCCATAAAGGGGATTCACAATTGGAGGACATTTCGGAATATCTGACTCGGGGGGGGGGGGTTTGCGAAAACTTAAACACTTTTACACTTTTTCTCAAAATCTAATAGACCAAAGTATAAATAACTTTTTAGATTTTGTTGGTACGTAGGTAGTTAATTAATATCGCACTGGAACACACAACGTACTATTGGCGACAGTCCGGGATCAATCCCCAAATGAAAGATCCGAGGACATATCTCCAAATTTTAGAACCACGATCACACGAGATCAATTCCTGAGGTTAACAAAGCCTACTTTTTTTACTAGTTTTATGCCCAGTCAAAAATAAATACTTTGAGCAATGATGGATAAACGTAACTAATATGTAACTAGTCAACACTTTATCCTAAGAATTAAAATTTATATTAATTTGATGGTAATGGTAATTTTTAATTAACGTCGTACTAAAGCAACACAACGGACTATCAATTATATTAATTTGAAATATGTAAATTTGGTTTTGAACAGAGGGTGAATTACATACTCGGTTTCCAAAAAATGTATTATAAGACAAGACTCGCAATTCTTCAGGGGCCGCTGTATCCCTTTGAAAGACTAATAAATTTGCAACCGGAGGGTTGCGAAGTTTGAATCCAACCAAAGACCGTCGTGTACAAAAGGTAGCTGGTGCACGTTAAATCTGTCGTGGCCTCAAGTGTTCCTACGTTGGCGAGGAGTGAAAGTTCGGAGAGTGGGGGTGCCAGCTCAGGTGTGGCCTATTCATCTGATTGTGGTTCAAAATTGCGTGGTGTTGTCCCCGGATCTTTCCTTTTGGGATGTGTTTCGAACCGTCGCACAGTGTGTCATTTTCGCAATCTGGTGGACATAATTATTGCATAAAAAATTCACTGTCTTTTGGTGTTAAGAAGAGGTTGCGAGTGATAAATTACTGATTGGGTGTAAATGTAACGTTTTTAGTTGCTATTTGGATGCAGAAATATGCTAATTAAAAAAAAAATTCTCAACTTTGCTCCATATATTAAATATACTTCGATCAATTATTAACCGTATATTTTGCAATTTTATATTAATATACACCAGAACAATGGTCAGATGTACCCATAACAGTTCCATTTAAAAATAAAGAATAATTCAAAAACTATAGGGGAAAATAGTTGAAATTTTTTATATTACAAAATTATATACTTGGAATCTCCACTGGGAAAGTTCTTAAAAAATTCAACCTTTTTGGAAACATTTGCCTGTGTTTAGTTTTAGACCTTGCTCGTATCCTTACTATTATTGGATCTGATCTGACGTAATGACTAATCTATGAAGCGGACCAATTACCAATTGGAGGAATACAAGAATTGAAATAACATTCACATGGACCATTAACTTCCCCTGAAGTTAAATTTACTAATTATTTGGCTAAACGAAATTTGATGGAACGACAAGGTCTTGTTGAGATTTTGACAAATAATATTTTTACCCTCATAAGTACAAGCAAAGGTATCAAAGACATACTAAACCCACATTGTTTATAGCGATATTTTTCTGAAACAAATTGCTGGAAAGTTTTCTGTTCAGCGCCATTACAGCCCCTCATTATGATTGTATTTCTAAAATAATTTTTGACAAAATCGGAATGAAGGATTGTTTTATAAATTGTACGTAACCCCCTTTAACAGAGCAGGTGGTAAGTGACTAGTTGTGAGTTGTGGTATGGCTGAAGTTTCCGTGATAATCATCCTAGAAGAGTAACAACCGTTTAGCTTATTTTTGTGTTACACTGAGTTTACAATTAATTTTACTGACGATTCAATAAGACACGGATCATTTTCATAGTTGTACCCCTTCCAGAAAAGCAGCAAAGAGCTCTGACGATTTGAAGTAGAATATCGTACACCTGACTTTCGAATTTTACTTCAGTGGCCATTGACAATTTTTTTTGACTAGTTGTCTCTACAAGGTTACGAGTTTCGTTTTCTATACCTTGGAACTACAGGTTAAAAATCTTTTTGAGGCCTTCTAGTCCTATTTTTCAAACTATCTTGTAAATTACTTGGTAGATCTTGAATCATGGTGTGAGAAAAGGTAAGATTTTCTGGTGGAAGTCAAGAAGAATTATTTCTAAGGAATAGTTCTTTGTACCCGTTCATTTTACTCCTCTTTTGCTCAATTCTTTGTCGGGTAATTCAAAACTTTTCGCTTTAAAGTTTTTTTAACATTCAAAACAGTATTTGGTAACAAATATTCGACCATTTCTTGAGAAACATAAGTTAAAATAGCACCGATTTTTGTTTGCTTTGAATTTATCACCCAAATGTCAAAATTGGACTAACGAATCATTTTCAGTCATTCTGAAATTTAAGCACTATCTATCAGTTCCGCAGACTTCCGGAAGTAGTTTTTTGTTCTACGCACGTCAAATGAGTCAGGCATTATGTTTATGTAATAATTTAGTGGTATAGGGTGATATAATATGTTTAAAAAGTCTAGTTGAAATTTGAAATTAGCAGTTGCGTAAGACGCTAATTAGCTATAAATTCAAAAGGATCTTGCAAATTAATGAAATAGTATCCAAGAAACTAAAAGCACGTAAACATACCTCGATGAACAGAAGCTAATGATATTACCCACCAAATAGCACTAAAGAAAATATAGGAGCTATAGTTTTCAGTTTTCCTCAAAGTACTAATATGCATTCGCCAGATTGGTTTTGCAGCCAACGCAGAAAGTTCGACTTTAGACCCCTGTACGTCCTGTTAGGAGGAATTATTTAGAAAAATAAAACCGTGGTCTTGCTAAGGGGACATATTACTTTAAAAAATATTATGTTTTTTAGACAATCTGCGACACTAAGAAAATTGAATTTTGTCCACCTAGAATAAAAAATGACACACTGTGCGTCGTCAATAGTCCGTTGTATTTCCCCAGTGCGACGTTCATTCAAATACCTACTTTAAATTAGCAATAGCGAAATGGTTAGCGTTTCTTACTCTCATTGATGCCTTTCTTTAGAATTTTAGGAATTTTATTTTTAATTAACGTCTCTCTCTCTCTCTCTCTCTCTCTCTCTCTCTCTCTCTCTCTCTCTCTCTCTCTCTCTCTCTCTCTCTCTCTCTCTCTCTCCTAATGGGAGCACACGACGGGCTATTGACGACGGTCTAGGAACAATCCAAAGATCCGAGGACAAAAACACGTTATTTTAAACCATGGTCAGATGACGATGCAACACCTGAGCTGTTGCCCCACTTTCCAAACTCCATACCACGCCAACGTGATTTATAATTTTAAATTTCGTTCGATCAGGTTCATGGCATTGCATTCCTTGACTGTATAATCGAGTTTTAATTCCAATTCTGATGAACATTCGTTAAAAAAAGATCGGTTCCGAAACAAAAAAAATACTTTGTATATCGGAGAATCTGGAATCATGAAAACGCATCCAATTTCAGTGTGGTACGATCTTGCTCTAGACAAGAATCCCCTTTTACGCATTTTGAAATAGAGTTGCCTTGGACCAGTGACATCTATAACCCAACACTACCTGTATCACCTACTCAACCCTTTGTGATTAAAACCTATTATTTCCAAAATGACCCAGAGTCGAGGGTTCCACTCAACAAAAGCGAACAAAATTAATTATTTAAAGTTTTTCGAAACGCGATATCGAGAACGTTGCTTCCCAAAACGGCTCTGTGAATACACTTTCCGATTTCAAGTTGGTTTTTAGGTCAAAACGGGAAGGAAAACTTTCGCTGTGGCCTTGAGTTGTTCCTTCCTACGCTGACCCGGCTGTTTCCACGTGAAAACATCCCTTTCCATTTTTTTGAGCTGTCGGTCGACCTTTCTCAGGTGCGATTGCTATTCAACGATTTCGCGTCTTCGAGCAAAATACGACGAAATTCGCGACTTTTGCATGAAATTACTCTAATTACTTCTTGGTGCTAATGAAACCTTCTCGGGTGAACGGCCTGTGACCTTTCTAGTCTGTTGTGAAAGCAAGGTCAACTCTGGAAGAAAGGTTGAATGCTTACCATCCAGGTTTTGGTTTACCGCTCCACGGTCATTCTTTGTACTACAAGAGGGCTAAATTAGGACACTGTTCCACCTGTATGGTATCAGCGGGATGATTCGGAACCCATGAGACAAACTTCAAGGGGGTTTGTGCACACTAAAAGGACAATTTTGTGTAAAGTTTCGGTGTAAGTGTGACGCGTTTAGATGTTAATACAAGCATTAGAACTGAGATACATTGCCAGAAATAAGGCCTCTCATTTGTGTAGAATATATTTCCTTTTGCCTGTCAGCGATAGTCGCCGCGATTATTGTCTATGTCAATGCTTGATGGGAAGGCGAAAAGAGAGTCTTTTAATCACGCTTCTGTATGTGGTGTTACGTGCTGGTCTAGTGAAATAAATATATGTGTTCTTTGTAGATTCGCCTTTTCCATGAGTTTTGGCCTCAACCCTTCTATTTAGAACGATGCGTAATATCGGGTAGAAATTGAAACACGTGTTTCTTTACATCAGGGGTGTCCAACATTTCAGCTTCCCTAGGCCACATAGGAAGAATACGAGTTGTTTCGGGCCACATATAAAATGTACTAACGATAACTAATGAGAGAGAAAAAAACGTAGAGTATATAGTTAACATATTTAACTAATTTAATTCATAATATTTTTATTATAAGGGTAAATGACAAGACAGCGAGATGAAATTAGTGAGAAGTTTGACATTTTTTTGCTTCACAATGTTGCTTGTTTTTGCTGAGACACGAATGCTTCGTTTTTTTTTCAATGGAAGTAGTTGCAATTCTCAGTGAGTTCTCAAGGTTCTTATCAGATATTTTGGTTCTAGTTTATTTCTTCGTGTGCTTCTATCTTTATATTAGCCGCTAACAAATGTAGGTGCTTCCAAATAGCAATGTCATGAATAAGGAATGATTGTGAAGCGAGGGATGCTGTTCTCAGGGAAGATAAATCTTAAGAAGCTCAGTAGAGACATGATCACATTTTTCTTTAAGTTGAATGTCAGATTGTCGTTCCATGCATTCCATTTGAAAATTGACAGGTAACATGTTTACGTCGACTGAAAATAGAGTAATTATATTACAAAAATATTGATGATTTTTCCGGAAATCTTGAAACCTGTTCTCAAATTCCTGTATCAAATCGAAAAGCAAGGCTGTATATTTTCATTGTTCACAGGATTGTGTGAAGCCAATGTGTCAAAATACATAAAATTGTTTGTTCCTTAACTAGAAATTTCCATAGTTTCAGTTTCATTGCGAACGCTGTAAAATTTCAAACACTGTATTGATCAGTTTATTTTCATCTTGAAGACTCATATACAGCCCATTTAAAAAAGCAGTCAAGTCTACTAAAAGTGCCAAACATGAGCCAGTATTCGAGTTCTGGCACAAATTTGGTTTTGATTCCACAAACGACTTGATTTCATTTCGCAAATCGTTAAATCTTTTCAACATTTCACCTCAACGTAATCATCTTACTTCCGACAAGTATATGATGTCCCCATAGTCGGCATCCATAAGTTTAAGGAATTCCTGGAACTTCCGATGATTCAATCCTTGGCTCTTATGTAATTTACAGCCTTGGTGACCATATGCACGACGTTATCTATCGTTAACGATTTTGTGCTTATATTTTCTTGATTTACAATGCAGTGATATTTCATCGTACGGAAATTTTGAGAGGCAATTTCATCCGTCTATTAATTTGAATGATTTTATGAATCTCTCATTGCTAAAAAAAATATTAAATTCAAATATTCATCGCTTATAAATAAACAGCATCTTAACATTAAATGGTGAAGAAGGCAGCAGTAGAAACATACATTTCCATTGAGTGATTTCTCTTACAATGGACTTGATTATCAACGATTTCTTCTGAAATGCAAGCATGACCAGAGAGGGAGAAGAGCAGGAAAGGTGGACGAAAAGAAAAGCGCACAGACAATTTGCGAACTTTTTTTAAATTTGAGAAACGCCCGATGTAATGTGCTTGCATGTCTTGCGCACCGCTTTCCTTCAACCGAAAGGCGACAGCGATGACACCCTGCGAAATGCTACGTTCTTGCTCCCCTGATTCATTCCGATTACGGAAACTAACTCTTGTGACGACTTTTAAGAGGTGACGTTTTCAAGGTGAAACCTGGCAATCACAAGTTAATTAGACAGATTCTAACAGTTTAGGTAGATAGGTGTTTTTATTAACATCGCACTGAAGCAACATAACGGGCTATTGGTGAGGGAACGGGATGAAACCCGGAGGGAAAGATCCAAGGACAACACCGTGTAATTCTGAACTAGGCATATGACGAGGTCACACCTGAGCTGGTATCCGACTCCAAACTTCCACATCACGTGATGAAATTTGAAAACACGACAGATGCCAAACGTTCCTTAGACATATTCTAACACTAGCCACTGCTTGGTCAGCAAGGCATTGCCTGTGACAGTTCTTTTCGTGAGGTCAGGTGTGACCACTGCTCGCTAACCTCCGGTGATTGCTACGAATTCCAATTTGGTTTTCTTAGCAAACGAACTCCACACGCAACGCCGTGATGGCTTCGAAAAGGCTATTATCAACAACATAAATCAAAACACGCTAAGTGAACTTGGCTTGGTTCCAAAGGCATTGGGACGAAAAACGCTTGTGACGTCAGCGGTCGAAAATCGCAAAATCCTCTCCTTCTTCAATGACGTCACATTCCGGAACGAACAATGAAAGATGAAAAAAATTAATAAATGAATTAAAAAATGTTCTAGATTAAATTTTAAAATTCGTGTGCGACACAAAAATCCAAAACATTCGGACTAACTGTGGCAAATTTCATTATTGCAAGTGCCATAGATTCGCCAGGACACTGCATATAGAGACACAAACATTTCCTTTTATAATAGTAGAGATTGCGAGTTCGAATCCAGCCAAAGACCATCGTGTACAAAGGGAGCTGGTGCCCGTTAAATCTGTCGTGGCCTCAAATGTCCTTACGTTGGAGGTGTGTGGAAGTTTGGAGTGTGCGGAGCAAGCTCGGGTTTTACCTCGTCATCTGATTATAGTTCCAAAAAATTACGTAGTGTTTATTCTCCCTTTGAACTGTTCTCGTCCCGTCATCAATAGCCCATTCTGTCGCTCCATTTCGATGTTAATTAAAATACCAAAAATACCCATTGCCTATCGTTTCTGTATTTTGAGCGTGGGAAATTTTGTTCATTTTCCACTTTTCGTTCATTTTTTACTTTTCGAGGGCTTAGTAGAATTTGACCCTCTGTCTAAAGTGGATTCTGAGCCACGCCGAATACTCGTGTCTAGTGTGGTATTTGAATGCAATCTGTTGAAACGATGGCTAGAATGATACAACTGATCGGTACCGTCATGTACAAAGGGGCTAGTGCAGGTTAAATATGTCATGGCCTCAAATGTCTTCACATAGGATGTGGAAGCTTGGAGAGAGGGATGGCAAGTGTTGACTTCGTCATACGATAGTGGTTAAAATTTACCAGGTGATAAATGTTAAACGTTTTCACTAATTGCTATTTTTACTTTGAAATAAGCTATTCGCAATAACAGTTAATAACTACTATTGCAATTTAGCAATAGCCGTTAAGACTTATCGGTAATGGTATTGATAATTTTTAATTAATGTCGTACTAGAGCAACAGAACGTAATACTTATTGGAAAACAGTTTTCCCTCTACAACTAGATTGATCAATGTTCAGCTGTACCACACATGACAGGTAGAAGGTAATGTCCGTTAGATTACATAAATGGTACCTTTTCATAATTATTTATTATTACTTTAATAACTAATATCGAAAACAAAAAATGATTAATATAGTAAAACATTATGTAAATTTAGTTTGGGCCCCGTAATGGCAGCGTAATACAAAATTTCAGCGCTATAGAAATATTATTTAGGAAGATATCCATAAAAGTCTGGGAAACTGATTTGACATTAGGATCTCCAAGCATTCTGTATTCATGAATGACATGAATCTGGGTATCTGAAGTTAAACTATGATAATGTTTTGAAAATTTTGTGTCAAAACAGGTGGTTGTGCTACTAGAAAATATGAAGTTGGTGCTCAGTTTAATATATAGACGGCCCCTTATACAACTTTTCTTTGCACGTAGATTTATAGAAGACTTTATTCCCCTGTCGAAAGTAATCTTTGAATTGTCTACTGTTAAAATCGTATGAACAAAGAGGAGTGATGCGTTCTCTTTGCTCGTCACTACCTTTTATTGGAATATACACTCCCCTACAATAATGGACCGGACAGCAAGATGTGATGGTACTGTAAGGGAAACAATACATGCTTTAATAGGGGGACGAACAACCACGTGCTGCAATGACACTAGCAACCTTTCCGGGCATACTTTCGAAAAGGTTTTCATACACAGCTATATGTATTGGTGTCCATTCCTGCCGCAAGAATGTCGCCAGCTCGGCTGTAGATTTCGGACGGGGTTCCCTGATCAGTAAGCGTCGCACTAACATGTCCCACACATGTTCTATGGGATTTAGGTCGGGACTGTGAGCAGGCCAGGGAAGACGTTTTACATTCATATCTCGATACCACTGCTCGACCGAGGCTGCAGCATGACATAGAGCGTTGTCGTTCTGGAAGTAACATTCATCCATTTCATAGAATTGCCAGATCGTAGGAAGAACCTGATGGTCCTGTAGGCGTTCAGTTGACCAGGAACAACATGCAAAGATCCCAGGCAATACCACGAAAAACACCCCCAAACAAGTAGTCGGATTTTAAGCAAATCCGCTGGCGTCCGGTTCATTATTGTAGGATAGTGTATGTTTTGGAAATATCTATTCCATATCAGGCTCCAATTGTTCCACGCGAATTCCGGTTTATCGTTACCGGGTGTCTTTTTCTATGTAATTTGTCTGTTTACACCAAAAACCTACCTCGTAGGATATTTAAGGTCAGAACAACCAATCCAACTGATTCAAGCGCCATTTCTTAATCGCTGAGTCTGATGTAAATAACAGCAATAGTGATGAATAATTACTCTGAGAAACTTTCTAAATTTTAAGAGTTTCCATTGTTCTATATAATTTGATTCTCTACTTCGATTGCACAGTATTTCTATTTAAACGTTGAACAACAAAAACCATCAAAACTATTGCATTTGTTTAGGCAACGTGCTTTACTTTCCTAACATCTCTGTGTTCAGATACCTGTTGATTATATAATGCGAAATTCAAAGACAGTAGGAGGTGAGATGAGTTACGATCATTTTTAAAACATCCTCGCAAAGGCAGCGTAGCAAAGAATTCGTAATTAGGCAATTAAACGGTAAGTTTTGCATCCTTATTTCCTTCATTCCAAGATGTGGTAGAGTAAGTAGGTAGTTAATTAACGTCAAATTGGAGCAACAGCACAACGGGAACAACGCCTCTTTATTTCGAACCATCATCAGATGACGAGGTCAATACCAGAGCGGGCTCTACACTCCACATAACGCGTTAAGGACGTTTGAGGCCTCGACCGATTTAACATGCACCAGCTCCCGTGAAGACGATGGTCTGTGGCTGGACCTAGTTTCGAGCTCGCAACCCTCCGATTGTTAATCGGTTGCTTTTCCCGACCGGGCTGTTGATAAGGCAATCAAATCGGTGAGCTACGTTTTTATTTCCCTCACTGAAGGGTATGGCAGGGACCAAGTACATACAAGATTTATTTTCAGATGAATGGTAACAAAACAAGGAAATTATACATCGGAAAATACTATGTTGACAATTTTAGAAGCCTTATTAGAATGGGAAATAGTAGGGTAGGTGTTCCAAATATCGCCTATCTTAACTATTTCTCTGTATCTCAGCCTCCTGGGCTGGGAAATCAAGCTGGAAACTATATGAATATCACTAGGAATTATTCTCCTTTGGTTTCCAGAGATCCTATACCTTCTTTACTTATGTCAGTTTAAATTAATTAGTCAAGCTTTAAAAAGTTTCCCAAGAGAATTTTCAAGAGTGGGTTTCTAATATCGCCTACCCCTCTTCCTATTACCATCTACCAGGCGAAATGAGGAGTTACTATTAATAACGAGTTGCTAGTAGAGCATACATACCTACATTTAGTATTTAAAATATGCACGATACTTTTAAGTCATATAAACGAAATTATGATTTGGAAACACTTACCTGGATGTTCCCCGAATGGATTGGAGACAAAAGATACGTTGTGTGTGATCATAGACTCAAATACTTGAGGTATTAAGCACATGGGCGATAGTTGGAACATTTACTCTAAGTGTGTTTATTCTACAACAATCTAAATGAATTTAAAGTCAATTGGGGCTCACGGTGGTTCAGTTGAAAATTGATTTGTAACCTGAGGTTTGCCAATTCGTAACTCCAGTTCGTTGCCAGTCCTGTACACGAAGGCTGGTGCCGTGAAATCTGTTGTGGCCTCAAACCTCCTCACGTTGGCGCGATGTGGAAGTTTGGAGAGTGGGGTGACAATTCAGGTGTTGATTTCGTCATGACCTTGGTTCAAAATTACGTGTTGTCATCGGATCTTTCTCTTCGGAAATGATACCAATAGCTCGTTGTGTTGCTCAAGTGTGACGTTAATAAATGCCTACGAGTGCATGGAATGTTTTTATTTCCATGGGCATTTAATAATATTGGCTTCCAAAAAGTGCAGACAAGACATACATGAAATTTTCCTTTTCTATTTGTAATTAAATAAATATTTGGCTATATACTCATTTGTCCACATTTGAAGATTTATGAGTTAATTGATGTGACATACTCTTAATACCATTTGTAGTAATCTGGATAATCCAATAGATCTTCGTAAGTACGTTTGAAAACCTTGTTATTGTAGAGTTCCTTAATTTCTCGTGAACTTTTTATCTTTTGGAAGGTGGAATATCATAATGAAATAATCGGAAACGAATAACTCAATTGTTTCGTTTTCTGATGGTTTTGCGTTCTGTAAGGTACATAATTCCTGAAATACTATAGAGCTCGTTTCTTCTAATTCAGTACTTGAGTTGACCAATTTTCGGTCAAGAATAATAATTTTGGCTTCGATGACGGCAAAAATAATTCGAAAAATTGCTTTTTTATCTGGACGATTCACTTATCATGACAATAGTTCATTACTTTTCATCATCTTATCCTCGTCAAAATTCTCATGAAATAATAGCGATTCTACATTTTTGGTGATGCCTATTCGTTTAGTAGGTTATGTAGTTAGTTTTAGATGGTCTAGATTTCGAGAAATCAATAATTTAAAATGTAAAAACTTATTATAATTATTAAAATCGGTATAGGTCTTTTAATTCAGTTACAAGACATAAAAGGCTTTACATTTTCAATGTTTGCGGTAGAATATTGCATGATTATATCGTATTGTCTCATCAGTGCAGAAATAACGGATTGAATTGTAGTCCTTTTACATTTATTTATTGAGAAACGCTCTCACAAGGTAATGGTTTTTAATTGTAGTTTGGCTTTCTATAAATTCTAATGTCGTTAGTTTCTTAAGTTATTTTAATACGAGCTTTTATTTTGCAAGAAAATTTTTGTTATGACAAATATATTTTAGGTTATTTGTCAGTATGGAAATAACTGTTAAGTTTCAATAATTATCATCATTTGATTGTTCAATAACTTGCAATGCCACAATAATATACATTTATCTAATCATCAGTAAACCCTTCTCTGCAATAAATTTATTCTCTTTCTGGTTCATGATCACATAGAATTGTCAAACAAACAATCAGAGTATTTATGGATTACAATGAACGAAATTTGCTCCAAATCTAATTTTTTATAATAGATGCACTGCGTGTACTTTCTGTCACTTAACTGTACAAGATTTACGTTTTTCGTTAAACATACCTAGTTAAATATGAGAACACGTCAAGAAAAATACGAGAGTTTCTTTTCAGGTCTAGTTTTGTTGAACGTACACTAACTTTGCTTAGTAAATATGATCTAATACTTCATTGTCAGTTTCATATTCATTCTCAGTAACGCATAAAAACTTTGGATATGGGCAGTATTGAATAGTGACAAGATGTAATATTCATTATGAACCAGCGTAATCAGAAAGAATATAAAATACTTTACTAACTAATTATAACATCGCCGCGAACTGGATACACAAATACAAAGAAACGCTTTCAAAGCTGTTATTGAATTCCAACATCTATCGCAATATCCCTTATTATCAATCTACTTTATTACATACTAGCTGAATAACAGCGTTGCTGGGGTTTCAAATATGACCGCGACATTTCCCTGTGTTACCTCAAATACACAAACTCTGTAGAACGTGTTCCCTACCGCGACATCTGAAATAGGACCGCGACATTTCCGTATTTTAACTCATACACGAACCCTGTAGAGCGTGTTATCTTATCCATGTCCATTTATTGCAGAAAAACAAACTTTAGATTTTAAAACTGGGGTTTCGAGAGCACTTTCGAGGACTACCTGCGTGCCAATTTTCATGGCTACAGATAGGTCTAAAGACAGGAAAGAAATAGCCTATGTTTACGGCAGATTTCTAAATTATAAGTGTATCAAATTTAGTGTGGATTCGTCAAACGGTGGAGATTTGTATAGAGAATATATACACCCACCCACATATTTTCTATATATATAGAAGACATTACTTTAAACCTAATATTTAAATAGTCATTGAAAGCTCAACTTTGCATATTAATAACATCTTTAATTGTTACCCCTATTCAAAACCTCCTACAATTTCCTTGGAATAGGGTTTAGTAAGTAGTAGTCTGCCTTACTTAAACACCGTTTTCATAGTTTCTGTCTTTCTTATCGAGCACCAAATTGTTCATATTTCTTTTAAAAAAAGTCTAAATAGGGACCTTTTCAAAAAATTCAAAAAAATTAAAGTAAGTCTACTTGTTATCTGTTTATAATTTTACAGAACCAAAGTTCCTCTTAAATAAGAACTTTTTAAAGAAATGAGGACAGTTGTCGATATAATTTGTAACTGGAAAGACTGGTCTCTAAAAGACTATGTTTCTTACTGGTCTCTAATCTAAAAAGGTCTATTATTTAATTAACCTTTATCAGGAAATGAAAGTTGCTATCAGCATGTTAAAAATCAAACCTCAAGTTAGATGAAATATCCCTCATGGTGTCTCTAAAGGTTAACCTTCCAAAAGGCTGTTTCGTCAAAACTCTACAGGTTTCCAGATACGATAGTTCTCATCAGTAGAAGAAAATTGACCAGTTCCTGATCACGTCATCATGAAAAAAAATCGGCACTATATTAATGACGAGATTTTTCGTCATTTGCAAAATTGATAAGATCGTGTTGGACGAGATATATTTTCAAAACCCATTCGAGGGTTTAGAATACATTTCAGACCTTCAAACCGATGGTTAGTTTCTCATTGTGATAATTTTTATCACGTGGAGCACATTTTAATCTCAAGACTCAGTTCTTCAGGGACCGAGGTAGTCCAGTTGGAAGAGTAACAGATTAACAACCGGAGTGTTACGAGTTCGAATCCTACCAAACTGTCGAGTACAATGGGACTGGTGCACCTTAAATCTGCCGTGGCCTCAAATGTCCTCACGTTGGCGGGGTGTGGACGTTTGGAGAGTGGAATGACCAGCTCAGGTATGACCTCGCACTCTGACTGTGCTTCAAAATTACGTAGTGTTGTCATCGAATCTTTCTCTTCTAGTTTTTTTGCGGACCTTCACCAATAGTCCTATGTGTTTCTCCAGTGAGACGTTAATTAAAATACCCACCTACCACAATTCTGCAGTGATTGTAGAACTTTTTTTCATGTATATTTAACTTGATTTGATCTTTTTCTCTCAAAAATTATAAGTATGTTTACTGAATATGCAGAACAAAAAAAAAAAAAAATTCTCAAAATATTCTCTTTACAAACTTGGTTTAATCTCGTTCCATTAATTTGCGCGGTTTGAACTGTCAAAATTAAAATTTGTCTTCGTAATCTTTTCTTACAAGTATAAGTGAAATAGAGTTGAACTACATTGTGGATAGCTCGGATTTGAAACTCGATTTAGAACAAGGTTTCCGAAACGTTTTTTGCTTGTGCTCACGCTTCTGATGCTCACGGTGTTTTGGGACTCACAAGGGCCAATCCTGGAATATTACCTGGACAAGGGGTCAACAGTAAACAGTGAAAATTACAGTGATATGCTGGTAAACAAGTTAAAACATGTAATTTGTACGAAACGCAGAGGTCGATTGTCGGAAGGCGTTCTTTTGTTGCATGACAGTGCGCGTCTGCATTAGGGATGCGACATCGACAACAAAACATCGATGTTCATAATTAAAACATCGATGTTGATAACACATCATCCAAAAAACATCGATTATTTAAGCAGCAGTGTATTTAACCTTTTCTCACCAACCCCCCATTACTTAAAACTGGTTTAGTAACATCAAACATTAATGTTAGCAAGGGGAGGGGAGAGATTTAATTTGTCATTTTCCGTGTTTATTAATTTATAATTAAGACTTTTTTTAACTGTTAACACAAAGTCAAAAAAAATTAATAAGAACAAGTAACAAATATTTTATTTTCAAATTGAATAACTTAAAAGAAAATAATATTTACTATAATTTGAAATAGGTACTACTAACTATAAGTATAATTACGTAGGTACATAACAATAATTATTGTTAGTTATTTTTAATCATTTACTAACTTATGGGGTGAACACAACAAACTTATTTTTTATTTACTATAAATAAAAAATATTGGGGCCTTTAATTATTATATGCCCCAATACTTGTTATTTACAGTTGGTAAAAAAAGAATTTTGTTAACTTTCTTCACCTTAGCCGACTTCCTTTTTCACTCACTATCCCACCAGTTAAGGAAAAACCCTTTCTGATGGGACAGATGTCCCCACTGAGAAATATTTAGTTGCGCGGTTATTTTTCTTAACATGATGCTTTTTGCATTCAAAAATAAAACATCGACTACGTAAAAACATCAACATTGTTAAAACAATGATGTGAAAAAACATCGGTTCCAAACATAGATCTAAAATACAAATGTTTATTTTATAAAAACATCGACGTTTTTATAAAACATCGACATCGATTTCGCATACCTCGTTCCACATTCCGCTCAAACTCTTCAGACGCTGCGTTTCGAGGTGTTGGAGCATCCTGCATACAGTTCCGATCTCGCCCAGTCAGATTACCATCTCTTTGGTACACTTAAAGATGCTTTAAATATTTACTAGCGCTCGGCGGTGTGTAATAGTGCTTTATTTAAACTTTTTTACACACCGTAATCAAACAAGTTTTGATTTGTATAGTTTATTTATTTTTATGAAACAATTCTTCAAATCATTGCGTATTCAATCAAATATTTAATGAAAGTTCGTCGAAATATACATATACCGCTACAAAATTACCCATGTGTAGTGATATTTTGCAGGAAATAGACATATCATAAAAATCTAACTCCTAAATAATATTTCTGCAATAGGTAATGTACGGAACACATAATGCAAACAAAAATAAAATTACACACACACACACACACACACAAAAAAAAAATCCATGAAAAAATGAAAAATTCTGAAAAAAACCACGTACGTATCTATTCAAACGTGTTGAATTTCGACTTCCTGAATATAGTGTAAAATAGAATAATGCGACAAAAGACTTTTCAGCGATATTGACAAAGACAATAATGATTTATTTACAAAAAGAACACATATTTATAATACTTGGGAATCCTCGAATAGGTCCGCCACATCCCGCAGTCAACTCAAATACTCAAACACGGAATTTTAAATCAAATTAAAAAAGTAAACAATAATTCTGATGTGGCCAGATACCGGGAAGCAAAATTACATTTAAATTACTTTTACATCAAAGGAAAAATTAAAAGTCAGTTCAAACATAAATATTACAGTTTAATAACTTATTTTGCATAGAAATCGACCTCGGCTATTTGAAAACAGCAAGAATTCAAAATATCTGAGTTATTTTATTTACGTTGATTGTTGCCATTCGACGATACACAAATAACGTCGATTTCGGGTCCACGTACGTTAGTGTTTTATATACATAGATTCGTTCGTCATTAAAAGATTAAACAAATTCAATATAATACAGAAAATGCAAATTACAAATTTTGAAAGTTTTAATTGATATAACTGCAACATATTTTTACTTGTAATGACAGTAATAGTAAATATATACTTTTTCAAAAAACATAAATAAATTTATTCCTGAGAATATTGAATAGGATCCCATTATAAATATAGGCCCTACTAATGAGATCCTTGTAGCTGATATTTGGATATTAGCATATTAATATACTTTTACTATATCAAGTCAATTAGGATTTTTTTATGGATCCCCGAAATTCAATTTTTTTGTGGATCTCCTCAAAGTTTCTATACACCCCGGTTGGGAAACGCTGATTTAGAAGAAAATAGCTAATATAACTATCAAAAATTAATAGAGGTCCAAATATATGCAATACAAGCGCAATTACCAAATTAGATAATGACATCCTCATGAAATAAGAATATGTAATCCAAACACTCAATGTCGAACTTGCACAAATATACATTTCTATTTTCCGTTATGCATTTATGACTTAGCTTCATAATTATATGTATTTTATTAACGTCGCCCTGTAGCATCATTAAAAGGTATTGGTGACGGTCCGAGACCCACCCTCAAGGGAGAACAACGCCTCGTAATTTTGAACCTCGGTCAGATGACGACGCCATCACCTGAGCAGGCACCCCACTCTCCTCACATCCCCACCACGGCAATGTGAGGACATTCGAACTCGCAACCCTAGGGTTGTCAACCGGGCTACCGCGCCTCCCCCCCCCCCACTTATTATCATAAATAATGTAATTTATTAAAAAGATAAAACAGCATCATTAGACGAATGAAAAGCTTTGTTACTTGTTAAACCTAAAAGCAGATCGCGCTATTCTAGTTTCAGAGCTTTTCTCGGTATCCTCCCATCAAGGCACCGAATAATCCCCTGATTAATGTCCTGAAATATGTGCAACGCTCTTCCTGCGGGTCTGGACTCTCGCATCCTGCTGACTGCGCTTCATTCCTCTTTCTGCCAATCTCAGCCTCAGACGTAATGACCGCTAACGAATCTTTACTTATACCTTCACGTAATGAAAAAAGTATACGACGCCATCAACAGCCATAACCCTCACCTCCAGGCATGCATGCCAGATTGCCTCATCATCTTTTCTTCAGTTTACAGACTCTCTGCGGCATCTCCCCCCACCTCGTCACCATGACGACCACGTCCCACCTGCTGGACAGCGGATGGCTGTCCCTGGTCATTGCCGGACACGACTCGGCGAAGGTGTCGGCCTCCACGGACACCAGGACAGGACTCCACAGAGGACCCAACACCATCTCCGCCAAGCTAAAGGTCACCTGCGAGAAAATGGACCTCGAGAAGGGACGAATGGGCAGTCTGTCCTCCCAAGACGAGTCCTGCATTGGAGGATGCAACAGGAAGAACAGGCCCAAGAACCCAAAGTAAGTCTCACTTCTTGATAGATGGATGTATTCTTAGATATACTTAATTGCTTACAAATCCATACGCATACGCGACACGTCTCCCAATGTCCAATGTGATTGGTGTCAGCTGAAAAGATAAAGAGGCCCTTTTCACGTCTCCAAAAAAATGAAGTTCCCTTGACAACGCCTCTGCGAGAAGTAATTTAACATTCCAATAAATTTTTTGCTCTAAATACTGGAGAGAAAAACAGCGACGCTGAGTTGTGTATTCTTATAAGTTTGTTCTGTAAAGTTTCCCACGATTTGGAGCGTGCGAATTCGATTTCGCGATTGATCTTTCCAATTTATTTTTTATTTTAATAATTATTGTTCGAGCAACTTCCCCGCCGGAATCCGAATTTTGATTTGGAAAACGAGAAGTTTTCAGGCAGAGTTCGTAAGTTCAACGGTCGGCGTCATGGAACCACGCAGTTGTAATGAATGTCTTGTTTGGTTTTGTACTTATGAATTCCAGTGTAATTTTTACATGCACTTTTTCGAAATAGTCCACTTTAGAAGTTTGGAGGATACTTGGGTATACGTAAAACCAACGAAAGACCATTATACACTGTCTCCTTTGCAAGACTGAAAAGACTAAGGCATACATGCATTGTCTCCACATCAGTGATTTGATTCCACCAGGGTGTATTTCTTTCTTCTATGTCAGTAAAAACTTTCCTAGTGTGTAGTATATTCATTTACTTGGCGTTTATTGTCTTGTCTTCGACGAGACTTGGTTAAATATGGCCCTTTTGCGTCATAAAACAAAACCAACCAATCTCACCACCCTATAGAGACTCTCGCCTACTCTTCTCTTTTTGTCTTTTCTTCCTCATTATGCTGACTATCTAGTGTTTGGCGCAAATTGGCCAATCATGGCAATTGTGTATAATAATGACCCTTGTGTGTGTGTGTGTGTGTGTGTGTGTTTGCCATAAAACACGAAAATAACCATCTAAACCAATCTACAGAATATTGTTTTTCATTTTTGAAACTGATGTTTTAGTCTAATAGGTTTGTACTATTCGAACCAGTTTGTCAACTTTGCAAGTGGGCTATCTATGTTCCTGGTTTGCACCTGTAAACAAACCTATGTTCCATGTTTCACGCAATATCCATGTGCAGTATTGTTTAAGGTAACCAAACAAGTTAAAAATATCATTTTTGACCAAAAAATTTTTTGACCAAAACAAAGTTTTGGATCTTATTTGATAGAGTATTTATTTGACTGTTCAAAGTATATTTAATTTTTCTCTAAGTAATTAGTTGCGGAGGTAATAATATTTTAATCAACGCGGGGGAAAACAGAAGTGACCGTTAAGGGGACACAGAGGGCTTAAATTTCAATAGGGATAACAGAACAAGGGGCCATGGGTATAAATTGAATAAGACACATTTTAATCGGGATTTAAGTAAAAACTACTACTTTAATAGGGTAATAGACAGTTGGAACGCGTTGCCAGAAAATATAGTTAATTCAAAGGGAGTGTACGAATTTAAGACACAATTGGATAGTCAGTGGGAATTGGGGAATTCATAAACAAAAGACCAGCCTTGTTGGGCTTGAGCCTGTAGCTGGTCTTCAATATTTGTATTTGTATTTGTTAAAAAACCAATAACCAGTCAAAATTTAAGCTTAAAACTTACTCTTTTTTTTACAAATATTATTTTTGAATGCTTTTTCAAATGTTTAAATGGTTTCAATTTGGAAATAATTTGAGCTTTTTTAAAGATAAGAGAAAAACAAAATTGCTTACACAAACAGTAAAAAAAGGGAGCAAAGGATACTCTTCAAACTATATTTACTCTAAATTAATATTTATGTATTAATTCCACGCTTCAAATGTTGTAACAAATTGATGGATATTGATAATGTTAAAGATGGATTCTTGTAAAGTTAGATGATTAGTTATTATTGGATTCTTGTAGTTATTGATGGATTCTTGTAAAATTTTGAGAACTTGTTCTTCTCCGTTCTTGAACGCATCTCCGTAGCTTTCGCTCGCCTCTGTCATCTATAGCCCGTGGTGCACCACATGTGCCACGCCGCTGATTTTGGATAGAGCCATTTTGCCCTGCACGGTATACTTTTACCACAGCGGCACGCGAACAGTTCACAAAATGAGCCGTTTCCGAAATGCTTCCACCCTTGGCCCGAAAGCCAATAATCATGCCCTTTTGGATGTCGGATAAATCGCTACGTTTCTGCATTAAGCCAACGATTGAAATGCTTTCCGATGCCCTAGGACATCCTTTATATACACTCCACTGCAATGTGCTGCCACCTGCCTTTTTTGATTGGTTATTTCACGTTGACGTCGAAAGTAGGTGGTGGTCACATTAATGTGACTGGACTGTGTATTTCGTTGTCCCTCTACAGTCATGTTTTTGTAACACGAGGCTTATTGGAACCTTTGTCACGTTCCAGTAGGATAAAGAAACTGAAAATTATTGACCCCCAGTTCTTTATTGGAATTATAGATTGTTCTAAATACTGTGTCTAAAGATGCTTCAGAGTAAAATATTCGTGAGGTAAAAATATCCTTCAGATATCTCTTTAAATTTGCTGACTCATATAATCTGGGGAGGTACTTTTGAATGATCTGTTCTTTTCCCAGAGTGTTTACTGTCTTGTGCACACACAGGGGTCCCACTTCCGGAATACCCGAGCGATCTTTCTATAACTTCATCCCTTTACCCTATTTCCCTCCTTTTCTTTCACGTCCTGCGTACCGGAAAGGTATTATGGAAATGACATTGAAATATTTTGATTTTCAAAAATACTTCATATTTATCTCTTTAGCACTGTACACTTCTGAATTTTATTCATAGTTTTAAAACTTGTACTAATTAAAACGTAATTAAGGAACTAGGCATTATTTGACGAGGCCAAATCTGGCCCTTGTGCGCAAAAACTCCAACCAACCCTATAGTCTGGAAGGATAAATACATAAGAGTCAGGCTGTTGCACGAAATTCTGCACCTCATATGAAGTTCATGAAATTCCGTTCTTCATTTGAAGCGTACGAAAGGCTGTTCTTTGTTTGAGTTAGCAAACACAATGTAAAGAACGAATAGTCTACTCGAATGGGTCTGCTATTCGTGTGCATCGAGAATCTGGAGAAGAGGAAAACGGAACTTCTGTGTGATATCGATGAAAATCCTTATTATCTTCTATGTTTAATTGATTCAATTTAGCCCTCATTCAGCAAAAAAAGCTTAAAGTCATACACTAAATCAATTTTTTTTGTTAAAACGTAGCTTCAATTGAATTCAAATGGAATTTCTAACAGCACACTTGAGACTTTAAAGCACGCCGACGTTCTGCAACAAACCGACTCTGGTGCTTTATTGTCCTGTACCCGTTTGCATAGGCTGATTTTGAATATACACAGTCCAGTCACATTAATGTGATCACCACCTACTTTCGACGTCAACGTGAAATAACCAATCACAAAAGGCAAGTGGCAGCACATTGCAGTGGAGTGTATATAAAGGATGTCCTAGGGCATCGGAAAGCATTTCAATCGTTGGCGTAATGCAGAAACGTAGTGATTTATCCGACGTCCAAAAGAGCATGATTATTGGCTTTCGGAAACGGATAATTTTGTGAACTGAACCATGGTAAAAGTATACCGTGCATGGCAAAATGGCACCATCCAAAATCAGAGGCTTGGCACATGTGGTGCACCACGGGCTATAGATGACAGAGGCGAACGAAGGCTACGGAGATGCGTTCGGGCGAATAGACGTGCAACTGTTGAGCAACTGACCGCCTTGATGAACCAAGGGGCTACCAAGAGTGTATAATCAACAACGGTTTCAGCGAACGTTGCTGCGCATGGGCCTCGGCAGCAGACGCCTGGTTAATGCACCTATGCTGACTACTGTTCATCGGCGACGAAGGCTGTAATTTGCACGCCAGTACCGCAACTGGACGTCCAAAGTGTCGACAGGTGGCTTTTTCCGATGAATCACGTCTTATGCTCCATCGGACAGATGGACGTTGGCGTATACGGCGTGAAACGTCTGAAAGCAAATACCCTACAACAATTGCCGGAAGGATCCAGGCTGGAATAGGAAGGTAACTAGCGCACAGCTGACAACGGCACTGGAGTCGGCATGGCTCAACATCCCAGTGAACACGTTCAGAAACCTAACTGACTCTCTTCCTGCACGTCTCGCAGCGGTCCGCTCTGCCAAAGATGGTTATTCTGGCTTTTGACAGGTGGTCACATTAATATGACTGGACTGTGTATAATATACATGTAACATCTCTGAATGTACGTACAGGTTACGTAGATTCTAGTGCTAGCTCCTGTAGAGCCAGGAATCCACTCCCGGACACCCCTTGTCCGGCCTTAACCCTCCAAGCAGTTTCTACGAGATATCCCATCCATCAAGATTTAACCTATTTTGCACAAAGACGATGTTTTTCATCATCAAGATCGTGTCTGATTTTTGGTGAGAGGAAGATCTGGTCGATTTTCTTTTAATGGCGACATATATCGTCCATCAAGATCTGGGCCAAGCAAGCTAATGTCTTGATACCTCGTCGGTACAAGCACCAAGAAGGTTGAATACTTGTTTGTAGGCTGGGTTCATAAAGATGCCCAACTGCTTAGCTAACACGGGCTTAGAGCACGAGTCTTGTAATGCGATAAGCTGGCACGTTTCAACCTATGAAGGTCATGACATTGCAAAAACTCTTTACCGAGCATGTAATTAAAATACCTTTACGGGGAGCAATGTAAAATTATTTAACCGAATTATTTTACATAGCACATTTATTGAAGAAACGTCGTATTATAATTTTTCGGGTTAACATGTCTGTTAAAATATCCTAACATCTTGCTTTCTAAAGGCGATGTGGTATATCTGCCTGAAAAATATTTCCACACGTATCTTTGAAAGGACAATTGTAAGAATAATCAACATTACACGTTATTCGCAACTGTTTGTGAAAAATGTAACTTTATGAAAGAATCATTAGAAATAAATAAATTTATTCCACATTTTACTTCTATTGGTTTAAATAGACGATCCAATTTACAGAGCAATGAACCAAAAATAATGCCGAAAATCAATATCTGATGAAGCTGCCACGCTCAGCTATGAGAGCTTGTGCACGTGTTGGCATCGAATCATACAAATTCTGAATGTCATGCTGAGGAATGGCATTCTAAGTGGCCTCTGATGTTAAAATTCAGTCGTACTCACTGCCCGACAAGCTGTACGAGCGAGTCAACGACCTATGTAATCCATCCCAGACGTGCTCAAGGGGCGCAATATCCGAGTAACGTGCAGGCCATGGAAGAAGCGGAAACACTGAAGAAGGCATGTACAGTCCGAGCTACATGTGGACGGGCATTGTCTGGCTGAAATACAGCTCCGGGAATTCGTTGCAGGAACGATGAGACCTCGGGGCAACTTCCCTGATATAGCGCTCGCAGTTCTGAAACTCCAAAATTTGGAGTAGGTGGGATCGCCAATAGCGCACCACACCATAATGCTAAGCATTCGTCCAGTATGACTCTGAATAACACCCTCCGAAAGAAGCGTCAAAAAAAATTCGCAGAGAAGAGAAATCCTTGCATGAGAGGACGCTGCACGGTCCCTCACCGCCATGAGAATGAGATGTCCCGTGGGGACGTCATTTTGCGTAGCCTGTGTTATTTTATTCTTTAAAAAGCCACTTTGTAAAATATTAAATACCTTATATCTCTGAAACAACAGATAACTTTTAATTCTTTCTTACAATTCTGTTCACTGTACTTCATGCAAAGAGGCTCATAAAAAGGTTACTCTGATTTAATTATTTTTCTCAATTCTTTTTTACAATTGTCCACTCAACTTCATACAAATAGGTTCACGCTCTTTCGGAAATATATTCTATAACAAAAAAATCGACGCACCAAGAAGGAGTTGTCCGATTGCGATAAAAATGGAATGATTTATTTCAGAGTTTGACCGTTAGAAAGGGAGGAAGTCAATAAGGCGTTGGTCCACCTATGGCCTGGATGCAAGCTGTCACCCGGCGTGGCATAGAATAAAAAAGTTCTTTGTGGTCTTGCAGAATTTCTTGCCAAATTGACTCCAACTGTCGGACTTAATGGTCAACCTTCCGGGATGGTTGCAATTCCTTTCCCGTAACGTCCGAAATGTGCTCTATGCGAGAGAGATTGGGAGACCAAGCAGGACAAGGAAGTGATGGGAAAGCTTGAATACAATTCATAGCAATACGCGCCGTGTGCTATCGGGCATTATCTGGTTGAAAATAAAGTTCGGGGTGTCATAAAGTTCGGGGTGCAAAAGGAACGGTAACACAACCGGTTGTAGAATGTATCTACGTACCGTTGTGCTTTAAGTGTGCCAGAAATGACTACCAAAGGGCTATCAAAGGAAATGGCACCCCATACCCTAACGCCCTGTTGTGGGCATGTGTGGCATGCGATAGTGTAAGGGCAGGATCCCCACGCTGCCCTGGACATCTCCATATAGTCTGCGATTGTCGTCAGGACGCAGTTGCAAACAGGACTCGTCACTAGACTATACGTCCCCAGTCAGCGCCGTTGCAAGTGGATCGATCCCGGTACCACTGTAATTCTGCGCCTTCTTGGTGTGTCTATTTTTTTGTTATGGGTTGTATTACGTGACACAGATTACAATGGAGGCCTCGAGTTTAATAATTTGATGAGAATTGCAGAGTACCCGATGAAACCAAGGAATAGGAGAATGGGTTCAACAGTTGTACCTTTATAACACAACAGCACCGTTGCGGCATTCTCAAATTCATTTGAAACTGCCTTTTTTATGCGTCATTTTATTCTTTAAAAGGACATTTTTTGAATTACCTTATTTTATTATCTCTGCAACAGATTACTTCCAATTCTTTTCTTACGATTCTGTCCACCCTAATTCATGCAAATAGGTTCTTGCTATTTCGGTAATACTACTTTACACAGATTTCAGCCAAACCGAATTTAATAATTCGATGAGATATCCAGTGAACCCAATGAAAACAGGGAATGGGGTTCAAAAGTCGAGAATAAACCGGCACAACTTCCGATGCGTTGCAAGAGCAGGACGCGAAGGAATTCGCCTTTGAGTGGCCAATTCTGCTTCACCATGACGTGTAATTGTTCCCAATTGTCATTCTATTTAAATTTTCCAAATAATTTTTCCGATGGCATTTCCGTGGAAGGCCCGGCGTGCTCGACCCACGAGAGTAGGTCGACTCCGAAATAAAACAAAACCCTCACCGGCCGAGGTTCGAACCGCACCTGCGCTAAAAGGCGAGCTCTACGCTCTGTTTGCTTGGGAAGGAATTTCAAACGTCTGGAGACACTTTTCAGAATAAAAACCTCACGCAGTGGAAATATTTAGTATCGGGGATTCAATTTGTAACTGACTTGGGTCATATTCGTCGTAAATAGCTTGAATAGGGTAGGTGTTCCAAATATCGCCTACCTTAACTATTTCTCTGTATTTCAGCCTCCTGGATAAGGAAATCAGGCTGGATACTAAATGAACTAGTCTCCTTTGGTTTCCAGAGATCCTATACCTTTTTTACTTATGCTTACTTATGTTAATTTTAAAGTGTGTTCCTAATATCGCCTACCGCTGTTCCTATTACCACTCACCAGGCGAAATGTGTAGGCGAACGAGTAGCTACAATTAAAAGCGAGTTGCCAGTATAGCATACCTACCTACCTTTAGTATTGAATGTACTTTCGTGTCATATAAACGAAATTATGATTTGAAAACACTTACATGGATATTCCCTGAATGGATTGGAAGCAAAACATACGTCGATATCAGCCTCAAATACTTCAGATGAAATAGTGTTGTGGATATAACTGATAGGAAACTTGTAGGTGGCGCTATTTGTGGCAAAACCCTAGACCGTCAAGGTAACTATACAAACTGATAGATGTCGCGCATAGTAGCTTGAAAACACCAGTAGGAAGCATTAAGCATTAGTAGTATTAAGCACAGGGGCGATAGTTGGAACACCAAACCCAGTTTACTGGCAGAATTACCCAACATTGCTCGGACTGAAATGATTGTAACTGAGCGTAATATTACTCACTGTTATTCCCATGGGGATTTCGAATTACTCTGAACCCTCTTTGCAAACCCTGGACAAATATAACGGGGTTAATATATGTACTTCCCGCAGAATTCTAAAGAATAAGTGTACCACATTTGGTTTGGATTTGTGAAGCGGAATAGATTTGTATGGAGAACATCCAACCATTATGCTCAGTATCCATATGATTATAACAATATGATTTAATATGACTAAAAGAATTAGCCGTCGTTTCTTGGGATTGGGGCTAAATGTTGATTGAAAGTGTTCCGAAAAATCCCATTTCGTAATCGTTCAAAAACATCGTAGAAACTGCAAGTATAGAACAAATAACATTTGAGCGGAAAATCATTTTTGAACTACATTTTGACATTTTTATAGCCTTTACGATTTACTTTTGACGAAATACGCATGCTTTAAGGATCCAGCAATTTTACATATAACGAATATAATGTAAAACAAAACAATAAAAGATGATAGTAAGATGACTACTTAGAAGTCGTTTTGGAGTGATTGTTATTGCGTTTGAAGTTCATTTCCAGTAAAAGTTATGAACTTGCAGGATATTATTGAAGCCGGTTTTCCTGTTAACTTTTTTTGACCTGGTGCACCAGAAATGTGAAATTTCCCAATTCCACGATCATTACGAAATGTTGCAAATCACTTATACGATTTTCATGATCAAATTCTTTTTTGGCAAGTACATATTTTCTTGAAAATTCCATTCCGCATGTGAAATATCAGCTTGTTTTAAAATTAAATGTTTTTCGAATAGACGAACGTTAATGTGATACTAAACAGGCCAAAGAAATAGAGAAAGTATCTTTTCGGGATTGTCCGTTCTTAACAGGACCCCTCGCACAATGGGTCTTGAGTCATTCCCCTTCATTAGAGTGGACAGAAAAGTGGTCAATCCCAAATTCTCGGGATGGTCACTTAAGTTTACATTTTGGAAACCTCTGATCTACGGATTTCTGTACAGAAAGCTAAGCGGGGAATTAGCTAGGTAATTGGTAATTTTTAATTAACCTCGTACTAGAGCAATATTACGGGCTATTGAAAGTGGTCCGCTATCAATCCACTAAGGGAAAGATTCGAAGACAATGCTCGTAAATTTAAACCGCGGTCAGATGACGAGGCAACACTTGAGCTGGCACCCCACCCTCCAATCTTCCACACCAACCCAACGTAAGGACTTTCGGCCACGACAGATTTAAGGTGCACCTACCTTTCAACAAGGTTTTGATGCACAGCTACAGGTATTTGTGTCCATTTCTACTGCAAGAATGTCGCCAGCTTAGCTGTAGATTTCGGACGCGGTTCTCTGGTCTTTAAGCGTCGCTCTAACGTGTCCACACATGTTCTATGGGGTTTAGGTCGGGACTCTAAGCAGGCCAGGGAAGACGTTTTACATCCATGTATCGATACCACTGCTCCACAGAGGCTGCAACATGACATGGAGCGTTGTCATCCTGGAAGTAACATTCGTCCATTCCATAAAATTGCCAGAGCGTAGGAAGAACCTGATTGTCCAAAGTGTTCGTGTAGGCGTCGGCGCTCAATTGACCAGGAACATCGTGCAAAGGTCCCAGGCCATACCACTATAAACACCCCCAAACAAGTAGTCGCATTTTATGCAAATCCGCTGGTGTCTGATCCATTTTTGTAGGGTTGTTGTTACTATACAGTTTGTGGCCCTGACTGGATTTCGTTTATCGTATTTGAATTTAAAGATTGGAATGAGCAACACCCAGGAAGTTAATAGGTGTAATATTCAAATCGGGGTCCACTTAGTCTGCAAGTGTCACAGATGAGTGGACGTAGAAGTCGAGACAGATATCACTTGCACGAACACTAGACGCGCTCAACCACGAAATGAAAGTTTGAAAAAAGTTTCCAACCATTCGACTGGAAACCAAAAGGTTTTGAAGTTCCTCTTCGTTTTGTTTCTGGTTGTGATTCGTTAATGTAAAAGCATCCTGGGTTTTTAATGGAGAGTTTCCTCTCCAGTATGTTTATGATAGTAATCGATGAATAAAAATGAATGAGAATATTTACAGAGGTCTTAAAGATACTTTCCCGTATGTTTCTGCTTAGTATAGATGAATGGTATGAGAGTATTTAGATAGAGGTTTTAACATAGTGGTCGCGGTTTCTCTCTAATATGTTTCTGATTGTGATAGATGAATGTAAGGTATGAGATTATTTAGAAAGGAATTTTAACAGAGTGGTCTCAAAATTACTTTCCAATATGTATCTGACTGTGATGGATGAATGAAAATGTATAAGAGGATTTTAACCGAAAGGTCTTAAAGTTACTTTCCAGTGTTTTTTTTTATTGTGATCGATTAATGGGAATGCTTTTGAGAGGATTCTAACATAAATATGTTAAAGTTCCTCTCCAAAAAGTTTAAATATGTAAAGGGTTTAGTGTTACTACGCATTTCCTCATTCATTAAGGCAGTGACATAATTTGGTAAATTAATAGAATGCAATTTCAGCACAAGTCGTTCTAGAAGGAATCATAAAAATAATAATCATTTAAATGTATTTTGGAACATGCCAGATATACAGAGTAATCGTAACATAAATTGTTGGCCAGTTTAGAGCATTCTGTAGCTCTCTAACCAACAAGCAAATTCACACCACAATTTGTGTGGAAACTGTTGACAGGTGGGTAGGTAAGCAGATAGTTAATTAACGTCGCACTTGAAGCAACACATGGTATTGGAGACGGTCGGGGATCGATTCCGAAGGGAAAGATCCAAGGATAACGTCTCGTCATTTTGAACAACGTTTAGATGACGACGTCTCGCCAGATCTGGCAACCCACTGTCCTAACTTGCACCCCACTGTCCTAACTTCCACACCACGCCAACGTGAGGCCATTTGAAGCCACGACAGATTTAACTAGCACCAGGTCCTTTGTACATAATGGATTCAAACTCGCATTCCTCCAGTTGCTAATTCGTTACTCTTCTAACCGGGCTACCTTTCCCCTTAGAATACGTAGAGGAAACACGTCCACAGAAAAACTAAAGCCACATTCATTTAGTTAGACAGAAAGACTCGGTCAACTTGTGACATTCTTAGGATTTTCTTCATATTTAAGATTAAACTGATTTTGAAGAAGTCAGTACCAGGTAACTTAGGGATTAAAATGCAGCACCATTTCTGAGTTTTAATATAACGAACTTTACACAATTCGGTGATTATTCTAGGAAATGTTATTTTACGCACTTCCAACGGTTATGCAAAATCGTGTTACCAGATAGGGATAACAGTATTAGAAGATTATGAAATTATCTAAGTCACTTTGTTGAAGGGCAAAAAAAATTTAACATTTGATTAAACCTCTCACTTATCTGAATAAGGCATCTTGTAGAAAATAGTTATCAGAAAGATTCATTTCTCTTTTTTGTCAGTTCATAGCTACTTGGCGTGTAGTTTCGTAGAATTTATTAAATAATAAAGAAATTATGCATAATCTGTCCTTTGAACGCGCAAATGCTACCAAGGCTGCATTCCGTAATATGTGCGCTTCCTTCTTTGTGTGTGGTGAATCGATTATAATTTTAAATTAATAGCTATCGAGGTTCAAATTTGCGTCTCTTAGTTTTCACTATCGTTTTCCTAAAATACTCATTTATTAGCTTTTGTCAGTATATTTAATGAGAATTTTACCATTCATTGAATCTTAGAATTCAGAAGTTTTTAAGAACCGTTCCTAATCTTCTCTACTAACAGAGATCGCTGTAACCTGGTTTGTAGAGCAGCGTATTAGGAACTGGAGGATTGCGAGTTCGAAACTCGATCCAAACAAAGACTGTCGTGCAAGTGGGGATTGAGGCACATTAAATCGGTCATATCTTCATATGTCCCCATGTTGGCATGTGTGGAAGCTTGGAGAGTGGGGAGCCAGCTCAGGTGCTAACCTCGTCATCTGACCGTGGTAGGTATGTATTTTAATTAAAGTCGCGCTGTAGCAATACAACGGGCTGTTGGTGACAGTCCGGGAACAAACCTCAAAGAAAATATCCGAGGAGAACAATTTTGAAAACATGGTTAAAAGATAAGATAACACCTAAGCTGGCCTGACAGTGGTTTAAAATGATTAGATGTTTTCCTCGGATTTTTCGTTTACGGGACCTTCACGAATAGCCTTTTGCGTTGCCGGTGCGACGTTGATTTAACTATTAAGCCAAGAGAAGTGTTTTGAGTCATAAATCCCCAAACTACAATCCCAAGTGTTTTGACGTTACCAGCAGTAAACATTGGGAAGTTCACTGCCCACGTCATGGCTGGTCAATATCTGTTACATATATAACACAATGTCCTCCGCATATTCCTTCAAGTCTACTGGCCACAATTTAGACTAAAGTGTCGTAACAGATGTTAATCTCAATCATGCTCTTAGTTGGGTTATTCACCTTCTTCAAAACATCGAATTAACACGCTTGACTGATCATTGCTTCTACGGTCAGATTTTGATAAGTTGCTTATTGCTTTCAAATTTTGCTAACGGAGTTTGCATCATACGATTGAGGTGTAAAAAACTAAATCATTTCTGCATCCCAACGTTTCCCCTCGCATTTATCCAGACGCAAAGCCGAGGTACAAAAGTTGCTTTGAAGGTCAGATAGTAAGACTCGATTCCTATATTCATGGTTATTCATGCATCATGATAGGGTGGTTTCCTTTCTATTGCCTAGAAACCCTTCACAATAGTGTTCAGGATAAAATTCCCATCGGATAGTTAGTACGTAGTTTAATTAACAAAACCTCTTTAAAAGGGGGTGTAGAATTAATTATATATACTGTAGGGAAGACGAGAGAGGAAAGATTTCTCCATTAAGACACGCATCGGGTGTGTAAAATAATGGACACTTGTTGGAGAGAGGAAATAAATTTAATTGGAAAGCACCTTCTCACTGTCTCCTCAATGTCTCCCTGCACCTGAATTCAGACGTTTTGAAACGACGAAGCAGTAAGGCTTTCCATCTTGTCCACAATGTAAGTATTTTATATTTTTCACTAATATTGCACTGCTAAACCTGGGGGGAGGGAGTCGCAACTTGAAAATACCCAATCGTTCTTTCTCTACTCTCTATCCTTTTTTTTCGCAATTACAAAACATTGTCATGTTTGGCGCAGCTTGGCCAAATATGGCCTTAAAACTCCAAAACAACCAACCGATAGTATTGCAGTACATACATAACCAAAAATTTATTGAATTTACATCAAGCGAGGTCACCTGATCTCAATCCAATAAATAGAGTATGCTTGGGATGCTTTAGGACGCCGCATTAAGGTCTTCACAACACAATAAAAGAATGGGGCGCAACTTCATCGAATCAAAGACCGTCGTGTACATAGAGAATTGGTGCACGTTAAATCTGTCATGGCCTCAATTATCCTCCCTTTCTCGAGGTGCCAACTCAGATGATATCTGACTGTGGTTCCGAACGACAAAGTGTCGTCATCGGATCTCTCCCTTTGGGATGAATCCCGGATCATCGTCAATAGAGCCCGTTCTGTTGCTCCAATGTGAAGTTGATTTACTAAATTACCTAGTTTGCAAAAAGGACTCCTTGCTACATGAATTCTTGAATTTTGTAGCAAGGAGGAAACCTACAAATTTTATGGAATGCAATTCTGCGTTCGTGGGCCTACAATAGAGTCATAGGACCAAGTAGATGAGCGAATCCCCATTTTTATAGAGTGGCGACAAAAATGTTGACATCGGCTGTCTAATACCATGTCGCGTGGACCAATGAGACGATGAATAAATGCACGTGATTCTTCTCCTGTCTCGTGGACCGATCAGATTATGAATGTTCGTTTCCACCTCCGAAGAAGAAAGTAGTCTATAAAGCCCCGTCCACATTAGACGAACCGAACTGAACCATTATGATTGATTAACCCCGGCGACAGGTTTGGTTAACCAATTTCTGGTTTTTCTGGTTTGACAGCTCGGGCACAAATTGTTTCTTGTGCTCGCGATCCATCTGGTTGACTGTGTGTTGAAATTAAACTGCAAACTTATTACTTTAAACAAATTATTTAAATGTCCTGTTCTTTACGAACTTACGATAGTCCGGGATCAACCCCGAAATGGAAGTTCCGAGGACAACACGGCGTCATTTTGGACCACGGTCGGATGACGAGGTCACACTTGACCTGGGACCCCACACTCAAACTTCCACACCACGCCAACGTGAGGACATTTGAGACCACGACAGATTTAACCTTTGCGCTGTGGCGGCAGGTAAACAATGTCGCCTCTAAAATTTTATTTATACCACCTGTATGGTATAGATCTGTGTACTGTGGATGTTATCCCACTTCTAAGAGACCTCTGTCATCGATCACCCTTTTACGAGCTGTTAGCGATTGACCTTCTAGAGGTGGCTGTGGGCTCTTTTTGTTTGATGCCCCCTACCCTGCCGACCGTGAGGTGTGAACGCTTTAGGAAAATCGGAAAGTCGCTCCGGTGATGTCTCTTCTATAGCCAAACGATACGCAACACAATACTATGAAAGGAGAGCGTCAGTCGTAACTGCCACTCACGGCCTTATCGCTCAAGTTTGGTACTTAGGTAAGGGGAGTCAGGCCAAAGAGTCGTTCTGTGAGATGATTTTTAAAAAATCTAAGCTAAGTTCCACAATTTGGAGTAGGCGGGATCACCCTTGATATCGAATAGCGCCCCAGACCCTAACGCCAGGCGTTCGTCCAATATGACACTGAATAAGACACTCCGGGAGAAGACGTTAACTTCTGTAGCGTCTGACGAGTACGCGTCCATTGTTATAGTCCAGATTGTATCTGAGAAGACAAGACTAAAAGCCAATCGGTACGCCATTAACCGTGTTGGTGAGCCCATTGTAACTGGAGGCGTCGGTGGTTCAGCGGCAAGGGAAAATTTGCATGGAGCCCATGGCGCAGCAGACGTAGACGAACCGTGGGCCAGACGATGACAGACCTGTAGGCGTTCTTCAGTGTACGCACGAGAAGATGCTGTACTGGCATTGCGTCCCGTTCGAGTAGTGATTTCACGATACGCAAGTCCACCCTCACGGAGGCCAATCAAGCGGCCCCGTTCGGACTCCGTTAGTTGCTCGTATGGCACTCTGCTTTTTTGGCGTGGCATACTGATTTTTATTCAGTCCTTTACAGCAGTCAAACGACGATACATATACTTCAAAGCACCTTCACAGTGCTTTTATACACTGCTCGCTTCGAAGTTTAAAGGGTGTTTCTCGTTGTGATCGCTTTGTAATTCGAATATCCTAACCTGTTTTGCATTTCTGCGAGTTTCGTTTAATTTGCGTGATTCCTTCGTGGTGTTTCTATTTTCACAAACAGCAGTGACGTTAGGTAGGTCTGTAATTAACGTCGCATGGAAGCAACGGACTATTGGCGACGGTCCGGGATCAACACCCGAAGGGAAAGATCCGATGGGACAACACCACGTCATTTTGAACCTCGGTCAGATGGCGAGGCCAAACTTGAGCTGACAATCCCCACTCTCCAAACTTCCACTCCACGCCAACGTGATTATTACGCACGGGTGAAGCTGATAGTAAGCAATTTTATCTCAATAGTACTGCAGTATTTTGCATATCCGGACTCTCTGAAGAGAAAGATTTGAGGACAACACCTCGTCATTTTGAACCATGGTCAGATGACGAGGCAACATCTGAGTAGGCATTGTACTCTCTAAACTTCCATACCACACCATCATGAGGCCATTTGAGTGCACGATAGATTTTACCAGAACCAGCCTCCACCTACTCGCCATCCTCCGGCTGTTAGACGTTACTTTCCCAAACAGGCTACAGTGGCCCTTAGATAGGTGGAATTGATCAGGATCATTAACTTTAATCTCCAAGTGGTTTCTACGAAGCCACCATAACCACGAAGTTTGACCTGATCAATTTTGCTGAGATATCTCAAGATGTTTCCAAATTTGTTTTAGGATGACTCGATCAAGTTTTCGAGAGAATTGACGAGGTCAAGTCAACGAGAATTTCAAGTCAACGAGATCAAGTTTATGATGACGAGTTTACTTCCGAGAACGAGATATCCATCAAGGTCAGTTTGACAAAAACGAGATACCTCGTCAAGACGACCATTTCAGATCAAACTCGAAAAAAAAACCGAGTAGTTACGTTGGAAATGTGCGTTGTAAAGGGATGAATCGAAGGCGTTTCATTCGCTTTAACCAATAATTACTTTTTGAGCAAAGCAAAACAACAGACGATGAAACCACTATACAAGTGAATAGGAAACGAAACGAGTAAACTGTTCGGGTGCTAAAAGTAAAACGTACTTTCGCATTTGCACGTGATTGAGTAAAGGATGGCGTGTTCAAACACACTTTGCTGCCCGCGCCGAAAAAAAAAATGTTCATTTTCCAATTTTGTTCCATTTTTTTAAAGTTCAAGAAGCGTTTAAATGTGGCACAATTTTCCCTCGACAATAAAATGCTCTTAACCCAAGCAATACCACGGAACAAATGGCCGTCGTACACAAATTACCGCCCCGTGTTTTGTCAACATTAGCGACTCATTAAGTCGACGAGTCAAATGCCACGGGCATGCTAGACGATTTTCATGTAACTGTAGCTGTAGCGACATTGTGCGGTCTCAATGGGAATCGTCGGTATTATAACATTGTGTCGGTGAGAAGGGCGCCGGGGCTATTATGGGGCTGGAGGAAGTGAAAATAAAGGGTTTCCACGCAGCTGGACACGCGATTGGACAAAGGGAAGAGCGAAGTTCCATCGCAGCTAGACGAAACTTCGCGTCAACTCTGTCATCAAGGTGGCACGGTATGGCCATGTCCACCAATGGCGTTGAAGCGTTCTTGTCTTGATTCGATTCGGTTCTGTGCACGATCCAACGGCCCATCACTTGTTATTGGATTGGTTCACGGAATCGAAGCGTTCTTCGAAAATGAGGGATTTGCCGAAGGTGTTGAGAAAGTGCATGGAGTTAGAAATATCGGATGGAACTGCGTGGAGGTGATTACAATTTCTGTTACATGCATTTTACAAAATTAGATAGCTACTTATGGTGTGTATGTATGTATACACTAAAAATGTCGAAACCTCAGATTACGAAAACTTTGTTTATTAACCTTTACGCTGCGGCAGGTAGATAATTGTTACCACTACAATTTCGCTTACACCAGCGGTATGGTATGGACCTGTGTACGGTGAGTGTTATCCCTTGTTAAGTGAACGCTGGCATCGATCACCATTGACGAGCTGTCAGCGACTGACTTTCTAGATGATCCCTCCTTTTGTTCGCTACCCTACCCCGTCGACCGTGAGGTGTGAACGCTTTGGGAAAAGCAGAAGGTCGTTCCGGGGATATTTATCTCACGCCAAATGATACGTCACATAATACTATGAAATGGGGAAAGGCAGAAGGTCGCTCTGGTGATATACGCCCCACAATACTATGAAAGGAAAGCGTTAGTCGCAAATGACACTCAAAGCTCTATTGCTCGAGTTAAGTATGATTACCTAATTAAGTAAGGGGTCGGTGGTTGGACAATGTAGGCGAAATAGCCGTTCTTGGAGACGATTGAGAAATCTAAGCGCCACAGCATAAAGGTTAATTCGAAACATTTTTCAATTCCTTAGCTTTTAGGCGGATCCAAGAGCTTGTAAAGATTCGGAATACTGTTTTAGTTACAAGGGTGTTTGTTAGTTTACTGTCACCAGTAGAAACATGTATCCAAAACTAAAATCGATTTCTTAAGAACTGTGCTTTTGCAATACGATGCTTTATTCAAACGCTGATAACTCGACAGTGAATTTATCTATTATAATTATTTTTGTATAGCTGTGATCTATATAGTACAGTGGGTGTTCTGAACCTCAACCAAAGTATTTAATTAGAAATTTATTTGTAATTTATTTTTTAATGTTAAAATTCCTTTTTGTTTTTAGACTTCCTTGGTGAAAACAATTGTAAGAAATAACCTATTTCCTCTAGCATTTTGATTTAGAGTCAAAACATCAAGAATAATATTAGGATTAATTTAAATTGGAATTGACTTCCTAAAAAAAATTAGAATTTGAGGTATCATTATTCGAAAAACATGCAAGTTAGCTGATTATATCTAAATTAAATATCTTATGATTATAACTTAATATGATATTTTGTAACTGAAATTATCTAAAACCTAAACCAGTAACTTAGAAAAATCTGGATTTGTGAAGTCAAAATTTGAATGTCTTCTAGCGTATGCGTACGCTATAAGGAAATGATGGCAATTTCCGTTACATGCATTCTACAAAGTTTCGAAAGAAACTTCAAATTCTCCAATCTCTGTAGGTCGTCATCATCGACTGGTAAGACATTGTGTTAGGCAGGGGACTTAAAGCCATAGAGCAGATTCTAAAAGACTACTTATAAGCTGGCTTTTGCATTGTAGTAGAATCTTAATTCTCCTAGGTAGTAACTAGAGCTCGGATCGATATGCAAAAATGTCACCTGAAATATGCTTTACAAAATCTCAAAATATGCACTAAAACCCCAAAACTATGCGAAATTGCAAAAAAAATGTTATTTTTTTCATTCTTACAAAAAAGGGTAGTGAGAAGGATGCTTACATTCAATTACATTCAATTAAATACACACGCTTACATTCAATTAAATCTCAATTTTATTTTTGTAGCGCAGATAAAGATAAGTCAAAAATATACAAAGTAACAAATATACAAAATAAAAACTATACAAATCTCTACTATTATAAAAGAAAGTTTTTTTTTTTTTCGTGGCCGCAAAATCCTGACGATTCTATGGCACTTCCAGCAATGAGATTTGGCACACAGGTAGTCCGAACTTTTTGCAATTTTTGTGTCGCGGCGAATTTTAAAATTCAATCTAGAACATTTTTAAATGAATTAAATGAAATTTAATTATTATTGTTTTCTTTGGAATGGAAACTGCATAAAGATATAACAGTTTCTAAATGTATTTTTCCCGTTTCCGTTTTCATTTTGCCCAGAGGAATGATTTTACAGAAGAGGATAAAAAAAAGTTTTAACTTTAGTTATGTACTACTTTTTTCTATCTCCTAGACCGTTAACGATGGAGTAAATATGTCAACGGATTTGAAATCTGCGGAAAATTTTACACCAGATTAATTACCTTACAGCACGGCGTTGCCCGTGGCCAGGTTACGTGGCCCCGTTGGCCGGGTTATCCAGCAGTTGCTAGTATTACGTAATTGAAAAATTGTAGATTAAAATTAAAGCACTTTAAACGTCCTCAGGGACGCTAAACAAACCGAATATTTTTTTACTATATATTTACGCATGATGAAAAATTAAGAGAAAAAATTTATTTGTTGACTAAAAAAGCAAAAAACTATAAAAGGAGCTAAATGCAGAATGTGTGAAGTGTTGCATGAATTTGATGTGACTAAAGAAGGGGCTGTTACGTCGGAGCGCCCGAGTATTTAGGATAACGGGCTCGTGTCTCACAAATTTTTTGTCTCCCAAGTGGCTTTAATACTTCGCGCCGCCAACGAAACTGAACTCGGTTAGCTTTTAGAGTGTCTAGTTGAGACGTCAGTTTTGTAGTCTGATTATTTGCCAATGTGAAATATCGTAGAATTAATTTAGTATTTTATCTTATACTAAAGATGCTGCAAATTAATCTATTTACCTTTAAATTCAAGTCTACCATCTTAGAGTTGAATTTTAAAAACTTGGAACAGTGGAATTAATCTGCGGTGGCGATAACAGGTGTTGTCGGGGAGGGTTTTGGTTTGCTTTGTTAGTGGGGGGGGGAAGGGAGGGCAAGGCGACTTCTTGCTTCCCCCGGGCAGAAACTAGCATAGTTACAACACTGAGCGTTCTCCAACAAATTGAAATTACATTGAACAATCAAAGTTTTTTCAATGTTTCAAATCTTGAAACTTCGTCTTCTGTCACGTAAAACAAAGAGGAGAAAGACCTTTCCACATCACATGAGACGATGGAAAGGAATCGGTAAGCTAATATTTCTATAGGGGGGGGGGAGTCAGACAGCTCACATTCTAGCACAAGCTCTCCGAGTGGTTGGAATGGCGGGCGACTGTATGGGAGGCATACTGTCTCTTGTGTGACCTTGATGCGTCGCCCCGGCAACCAAAAATGGGCTCCGATTGCTTGCGGACTCCGTCTGATTGAGTGTCTCCGTAGCAATTCGATTATTATATAACTAAGCAATATGTTTTGCTTTACGCTTTCGCTTTCATAATTATTAAACTTCTGTAAATAGACGTGTGTAACAATAAATGTTAATTTAATTTCCAAAAAAACTGGGTTAATTTAGATTTTATTGAACTGAACGCCGAGAGGAGGTAACAGGTGTACTTATTTAAAAAAGATGTGGGTGAGAGGGAGAGGTAAATTATAACTGAGCAGTGACTGACATAGACTAAGCACCTAGCTTACGTTGCACAAAGTGGCTTTCCCTTAAAATCGACCTCATATTCCCTGTGGAGAGTGAACGGTGAAAGGAATTACACGACTGCCTAATTATTTAATTAAATTAGAGCTGGAAGCCACAATGAAAGCAATTTTTCGGTTCCATTTTCTTATCTTTATCTATACATTTTTGGTTCAACAAGAAAAAGGTCAGGCCAACCGACCCAAATGCGTTTTGCTTCAAAAATCTTCGTTCCAAACAACGCACTGAGCAAAACTCTTTGCGAAAAATTTGAATTTTGTTTTTATAAATGTTTAAAAATAGAGGTAATTGGTAATTTTAGTTAACGTCGTACTAGAGCAACACAATGGGCTATTGACGACGGTCTGGGATCAGTCCCTTAAGGGAAAGAACCGAGGACAACACCTTGTAACTTTGAACCACGGTCAGATGACGAAGCAACACCTGAGCTGGCACCCCACTCTCCAAACTTAAACGCCAACCCAACGTGAGGACTTTCGACCACGACAAATTTAAGGTGCACCAGCCGCCTCTACACCATACGCTTACAAACATCCATGCCCGGACTCGGATTCGAACCAGAAACCTTCCGATCTAGAGGCTAACACCTTAACCACTATACCAGTTGGTCGGCTTTAAAAATAGAGAAAAATCGTCCAAATATGCACAAAACATGCAAAAAACCCCAATATGCAAAATAAATTTGAGTATTTTTGGTTGTAAATTGCTGAAAAACACTCAATACGGATTTAAATCAACATTAGGGGCTAAAAAAATTGCAAACTATACAAAATCCGAGCTTATAACTAAATAACCCACCGAGACCAACTTCAAACTCGGATAATACTGTAGGTTAGTTGGTGTAGGTAGTTTTGGGGTGAATATCTGCTCAAAAATTTCTACAAAGAGGGTATATTTCGTTTAGCTCAATCGACATCTGTTGACTCGCAGGGTTAGTGCGATGCTGGCCCTAATTGTTCTTGATTTACTCGAAAAGGAAATTAAAATTCATATAAACACTCAGTATTACTACAAAGAAATAATATTTGCCATCATATTTATAGTAAAGTCTAACAGTTCATACATACCTTCGTGGGTTAGCTTAACTACTCAGTGCAGAAGGTTTTCAAAAGTGCACTGTCTAATTACCCGCACTTCCCTACGGAGGACCTCTTTGAGATCATTACAGAAAATTCTTTTATGTACTAAGAAATACACTACCCTACAATAATGGACCGGACAGCAAGATGCGATGGTATAAGATAAAGAATACATGCTTTTATAGGGGGATGGTCCTCCACGTGCTGCAATTACACTAGCAACCCTTCCGGGCACACCTTCAACAAGGTTTTGATACATAGCCATGAGTATCTGTGTCTATTCCCGCTGCAAGAATGTCACCAGCTCAGCTGTAGATTTCGAACGGGGTTCCCTGGTCCAAAAGCGTCGCTCTAACGCGTCCCGCAAATGTTCTGTGGAGTTTAGATCGGGACTCTGAGCAGGCCAGGGAAGACGTTTTACATTCATATCTCGATACCACTGCTTGACAGAGGTTTCAACGTGACAAGGAGCTTTGTCGTCCAGGAAGTAAAATTCGTCCATTCCATAAAATTGGCATAGCGTAAGAAGAACCAAGTTGGAGTGGTAGCACACGAGACCTTGTCGCTAAGGCATGTTTTTGTCGTCAAATCAAGATGGCGGCGCCCATGTAGCAAAATCCACACTGAACTGTTGCATATATGGATTTGTTGGTAAATTTTTGGTAGATAAATTAGCGAAAAGGTAGCTAAAAAGGAAATTTACCCTCATTTCGTATCCTCCTCTACATTGTAATCATGTTAATTTCCTGGACGAAGGCCCGAAACATCCTCTGTAAAACTCAATCGCAAAAATAAAATAGGATCAAAGGTGTCACACAACTGCACGTTACATTTCAACGGGGAAAAAACCAATCAGAGCACGTCTTAATTCCAATCAGAGCAATTCTTAATTCCCATCATAGAACGTCTTCAATTCCAGAAAATTCTGAATAGGGTTGCCTTAAAACTGCTTAAGAAATTGAAGGTTATCACATTTGACCAAAATGACTGTTACCAGACTGTCCAAAATGTTCATGTAGGCGTCGGCGTTCAATGGACCAGGAACAACGTGCAAAGGTCCCAGGCCATATCACGAAAAACACCCCCAAACAAGTACTCGAATTGTATGCAAATCCGCTGGCGTACGATCCATTTTTGTAGGGTAGTGTCGTTTGGTATAGGTAACTGGATAGTTTAATTTTACGTGGGAGCCAACCATGGCTCTATATACATTAGGGATGCGACATCGATGTCGATGTTTTATAAAAAAAACATCGATTTATTGGAACCGATGTTCGTTTAACTTCAATGTTTTGACATTGTCGATGTTTTATTTTTGAATAAAAAAAAGTACTATTGTAAAAATTTTTTAAATAACCGTTCAACTAAGTATTTGTCAGTGATGGCGACATCCGTCCCATCAAAAAGAGTTTTTCCTGGTGGAATTGTTAGTGAAAAAAAGGAGTCGACTTAAGGGGGAGGAAGTTAACAAACTTCTTTTTTTTTTACAAACTATAAATAACAAATATTGGGGCATGTATAATTATTGTCCCCAATATTTTTTATTTGCAGGGTAAGTAATCGAAAAATAAGTTTATGTTCCCCCCTTAAGTTGATAAATAATTGATAATAACAAACTATAATTATTGTTATATACCTACTTACTTATACATATAGTTAGTAGTACCTATCCGGTCCAGTTCTGAAACTCCCTGGGGCCCAATTTATTCAAGGTGTACAGGCTTTACCGATCAGAGTGATCTAGTGATCTACTCGTATTCTTTGCCCATGGGGTTTACTGGCTCTGGTAAACATGAAGATCGCGATCCCAGGATGCCCCAAGTGGTCTTTCTCTACTCTCCTTTCTTTTCACAGTTACTTGATGTCTTCTGTCCTGTGTTTGATGCAACTTGACCAAATATGGCCCTTGAGACATAAAACACCAAACCAACCAATCACTACCGAGTCGAAAAACTGCTTCTTTGTTTCTATCTCCTGTCCTAATAGCCCGTTGTGTTGCTCCAGTGAGACGCTAATTAAAAATACCTACCAACATTCCTACCTTTTTCCAGTCCTGTCACATCTCTAATGTGCATCACTCCACTTCTTACTCTCGTTTATTTTTGAGTCATTTCTAATCTACGGTGGTTTTTATAATGCACTGCAGTCTTTGCTCACAATATTAAAAAAAACGTTACCACCGCCGCCGCAGGATTGAAAACTGTGTTGATTAGCTCGATTCTTAGACGGTTACCCGAGAAAGTACGGATCAGAAAAATACAAAATTGATATGGTTTGTTCAAAATTGTTCAGGGAACATAACGAATGAAAAAAATTTCCGATTCAGCTATTAGATTAAGGTTTATTAAGTGTCAAAGTTGAAAGAGCGAAAGTTCTAATGCGAGTGAGCACAACCCATACCAAATTTTAGTCTTCAGCTGTGAGGTTTTTTTAAAGAGTACTTCTAAACGTGAAATTTTGCAGCTCGTCGGGTTTTTTTACAAATTTTAATTTGGTTCCTGATAAAATGTTTTTAAATTCGGGAAAAATCGGGACAATTTCGTTATTTTTTTAACTGTCATATCTATATCTTATTGCTATTAGTTTTTAAATTTGAAAATTTCGCAGTATACTTTAGAATGTACTCTTTTTTATGGTATAATTATTTTCGAAATTGATTATTAAATAAATTCGATGCTATCAAAGTTGGTCATACAAATTTCGGAACATTGAGATATTTTCGCTACTTTTTGTTAAAACATTACTGTTATTTTTTAAATTTGAAAACTAAGCAGTATATCTTAGAATGTACAAGGGTTGGCGAGCGTAAGAGAGCAGGGGGTGGAGCCCCCTAGTGTTAAAAGTTTTAAAAAGCTTAAAAACGGATCATTACGTTTTTAATAATGAAACAAATTATAATAATTTTTTGTGGGTGGGAGGAAACGAAAAAACAAAATTTATTTACTTGTTAACCTTTTGAAAACGGCTATAGATATACCAGGCGCGATTCTTATAAACTTTGAAGGTACAAATGATGTATTGGCCGTTGTCTAAATTATTTCTTGGCGCGATCATGGTACAATTGTTGTACCGGCCGTAGATTAAAAGTTAAGATTAGCATTGATTACGTAATATACGTGGCATTGAATCATACAGATTCAGAATGTTATGGTGAGGAATTGCATTCCTGATGGCCTCTATCTGATGCCAAAGTTCTGCCCAAAGAGCGATTAGAGCGAGTTGCCGACCGTTGTAATCCCAGACATGCTCAACTGAGGACATATCCGGGGAACGTGCAGGCCATGGAAGAAGCGGAACCTGTCGCGCACTGAAGAAGGCTTTTGCATTCCGAGAAACATGTGGACGGGCATTGTCTTGCTGCAATACTGCTCCGGGAATGCCTTGCAGGAGGGATAGGACTTCGGGCTCCACAGATTCCCTGATATAGCACCCGCTGTTCATTGTCCCCACAATTTGGAGCACGTGAGATCGCCCATGATATCCTATAGCGCCCCAGACCTTAACGCCAGGTGTTCGTCCAGTTTGATGCTGAATAAGACACTTCTTGAGAAGCCGTTCAACTCTGCAGCGTCTGACGAATACACGTTCACCGTTATAGTCCAGATTGTTGTGGGACTCATCTGGGAAGGCAACTTGTTGTCAATCGTCACACCACATTGGCTGTGTGTTGGTGAGCCCATTGTAGCCAGTGTTGTCGGTAGTTCAGTGTCTAGGGAATCCTGCGCAGAGGAATCCTTTCACGTTACCCATGGCACATCAGCCGTTCACGCACCGTGGTGGCAGAAAATGAACACCTGTAAACTGCTGCAATGTTGTGCCAACGCACGAGAGGACGCTGCACGTTCCATCACCGCCCTGCGGGTGGGGTGTCTGTCGTCACATAGTGACGTCATGTTGCCGGGCCTACTGCTGGGGTTTCGACTTGTCCGGTTCTCCATGGTTAATCTCTTCCACACACGCATCACTGTTGTGGCATGACGCCCCATGCGAGTGGCGATTTCACAGTACAAAAGTTCATCCTCACGGAGGCCGATCCTGCGGCCCCGTTCAAACTCCGTTAGTTCCTCATATGGAACTCTGCGATTTTGGCGATGCACATATAGACTTTTAATCAATCATTTACAGCAGTCAAACGACGATACACGCATTTCACGCACCTTTACATTGCTTTTCATACACGGCTCACTTGGAAGTTTCGAGGGTGTTTCTCGGCCCACACATGCGTGATCGCTTTGTAAATGTAATGATTTGCATATCCTAACTTGTTTTGCATTTCTTGCACGTTTCGTTTAATTTGTACGATTCCTTCATGGTGTTGCAATTTTCACAAACAGTAGTGTACTTAACGTTAACACTCCAAGTGATTTCGACGAGATATCTCATCCATCGAACATCTGATTAATTTTTCTAATGACGAGGATATCATGATCAAGTCTGGTTTCTTCTAATTCCGGGTCGCGGTAGACCGGTTCGAAGAGCAACGAACTAGCAACCGGTGGATTACGAGTTCGAATCTAGTCGTGTACAAAGGTGGGCGGTGCACGTTCAATCTGCCGTGGCTTCAAATGTCCTAACGTTGGCGTGATGTTGAAGTTTGGAGAGTGATAAGCCAGCTCATGTGTTTCCTCGTCAGCTGACCGCGGTTCAAACGTATGTGGTGTTGTCCTAGTATCCTTCGGTTTGATCCCGGACCGTCCCCAATAGCCCGTTGTGTGGCGTTAAACAAAATCCCATCTTAAAAGTACGAGGTATATCGCTGGGGTTTGAGGTCTGGTCCATCAAGACCTTGTCAGTTTTGGTGATGTCGAGGGACCACCTGGAGGATAAATGATTTTCATTAGGAGCGTGTGGCCTAACTCAGTACCGTCGTCTGATTTGGTACTGGACCCCGGACTCTAGGTGGGGATGATACTGTGCCAGGGTCGTGAAGGGACCTGATAATTCTTTATACGAAGTGTCGAAATGAATAAATCAAGGACAAGTATGTGTGGCTTTGTAAGGCTTTTTTTCCCCTGGCAATTGGATTACGGTGATATCTCGCCGCCATTTGAAAAAAATACGGTTTACTGCTTCATTGAAATGCGGAAAACATAACAAACAGATGTGCTTACGCTTTTCTTCAGATGGAATCGATCATACGTGGCGACTCAACTATAAAAGCAATCACAAGCGTGATTCATTAGTGCTCGGTTCACTCCTCCATAATAATGCCATACTATTAACCTAATCATTTGATTACTCTTGTCATTACCACACGCTTTCCCCACTTCAAATGGATGATGGGAAAATATCATTTAGTGTCATTGCTCTCCGTTGGAAGATGCAGTTTTTGCTTCCTCTCATTCGTGGCCATAAGCCGTAGACCTCTTCTCGAAACGCCTCTTCGGCAACTGTCGTATTTTTACGTCGCTGTGCTGATTAGCTAAATGCAATATGCACTGAAAATGCTACTCGTTTCAAAAGATCCGCTTAACATGTTAATCTTCGTTACTGCACAGCTGTGAATAATGAATCTGATATTTCTTTGCTAGAGATTTTAAAACCATTAGGTGGTAATGAGTGCTCACTCTAAAGTGAAAGAAGGGGATAACCTGTTGCGCGATTTAGGTTCTCTACTTACGGGATCAATCTCTTTATACATCTTCTGTAACCTTCACTCTTGTGATATAAGGGCCTTGAAACCGGTTAAACTCCCTCGAAAGGATAACCAGAAGGTGAATGTCAGAAAAGAGAACATTTGGTAAAATTATTTTGAAAAAAGGATAGCAAAAGTGAAAATCAAGAGAATTTTTTAATTACTTCCGAATGAGTGTTCGATCATTTGAAAAGCTTGGGGGGGGGGATGACTGACAAGATTACGTCTCAAAATAATGGGATGAGTCTCTTTACCTCCTACACAATTCTATATCCAAATGTACCGCATGTTTAGAGTTTGGTTGGTTGGTCACCGCAGGTGACCCCCTCACCTCCGGACTTTAGTCAGGTTAAAAGGTTTAGAGTTTCGATTAATAAATGAACTGCAATCGATATTATATTCTTTAAACTTTACCACATAAACAAACACGAAACATTATAATTTAACAATGGGCAGAACTAATATAAATACTATTAATAAACAACATAAATAAATAATACACCAACACATAACTATAACTCACCCATTTCTTCGCAGCAAGCATAGTTGAGTTATCGACTTCGGTTACTGGCTTGGTTAGCAACGCGATTTAATTCCAAGCTAAAAAAGTCTTCGAATCGGTCCGTCCTACTATTCATTCTGATATAATAAGAAAAATATTTCTAACTATTCATTGTGATATAGTACGAAAAATATTTCTTACTATTCATTCTGATATAATAAAAACAATATTTCTTACTATTCATTCTGTTATAATAAGAACAATATTTCTTATTCGTATTATTCTTACACGAATCTACATTGTTATTGTTTATCTACTATTTGATTTTTTATTAAATTTACAAAATATGTCAAAAACAGAAAAAGATCAACGGTTTTGGAACTCTCATATTTAACAGATCTATCCAATATTTTCAAGGGGGTGAGAAGCTGATTAGCAACCGGAGGGTTGCGAGTTACAAACTCGATCCAACTAAATACCGTCGTGTATTTGGGGGCTGGTGGACGTTAACTCTCTTGTGACCTGAAATATCCTTACGTTGGCATAGTAAGGCAGTTTGGAGAGCTCAGGTATCATGTTGGCATTTGATCGTGGTTAAAAATTGTTAGATATGTTCCTATGATCTTTTCCTTCGGGATTAATAAAAATCTCATTCTAATGTGTTCCCATAGTTTGCAAAAATATATTATGTGGTATTAACTGTTCCCCAATGTGTTTCGCTAAGGCAAAGATCTATTTCATTAAGAAATACAGCTTGAAATGTTCCAATTTAACAACGTGATGTGATTATTTAGTTAAAAAAAATATGTGTAACCATTTTCTTGTGTTAACTTTTGGAATGTTGTTCTGCGTCTTCCTTTCATACTCTGTTCCATTGATTTTTCCATAAAATGCTCAAGGATTAAATTATTTCAATACAAAAAATAAAAGATTTTAATATATTTTTGTTCACCCACATAAATCATCATATTCTGACAAGTTTTTACCTATATTTAATCCAAAATATATGTATAAAATCTTAAACACACCAATTTAAAACACGAAATTTAAGCAATGCATTATGCCAAAAGCTGTTCAATTAGTCGGGACGGATCGAAAGATTTTGATTTTAGAATTTATTAATATATTTATATATTTTATGAACTTATGTAGCACAGATATCGACATTACTTGTATATTGGTGCAAACAACAGTTTATAAATCAACCGCTGCGAGATTCATTGACAGTTTTGCTGTTTCGTCCAAATGTGCGTTATGAAACAATATATACAATAAAATATTTTCAAACCGCAAAAATTATCATTTTACCACAACTCCTCAGAAATCTGGAGAAAGAAGGGCAATGATTACAAAGAGGTATAATAAGGATATGAGCTGAATAAATATTTAAGTTTAATACGAAATTCGCAGAATTTCAAGAAGTTGAACAGTTGTTTCTCTTCCAAAAAGTGAATGAGAGTTCATTGAGGTAGATATTCATTGCTATATTCATAAAACCTTTGCTGATTTGTTCACATTTTATTATAATTTTTATTAAAAAAATCCCGTTTTAAACATGTTTGAAAACACACAAAAAGCTGATTTTATTTCTCTTCAATTTTATTTCATAAGAAATATGAAATACAAAATACAAACACATTTGAATCCATTTTAATGACTTGGTGATTAGAATACGGAAACTTTGTCTGCAACTTTTTCCGTGTTTATTTTACCTACTATGTTTGGTTTGTCTTTATCCCATACAATTTACAGCTACCAAAGCTATTGAATGTGTTGGTGGTGCTGCCATCTATGAACATACGTGCAGAACACAAACCCCGATGATAGATTTAACATCCTTACACATTTCACACATTTCAAGAGTACACATTTCAAGAGAACAAACGAAATAAAAAATTATCAGTTATTCACAGGTGACATGATATTTTTTCCGTTTAAACGATTTTTTTCGTTTTCTTTTCTTTCTGCTGATTCCTCTCTTCCATTCTGAATTAGCTACTGTAAACTGACTGCTGAAAATTTTCACTACAGCTCTGAACTATTCTTCGTATTTGAGTAATATGCAGTTGATAGCTCAAATCAAGCATTTTGAAACCAAGCCATAAAATTTGCAAATGAATCATATTGCCATCCATATTATACTACCAATCGACAAGAATATTGACTTCTATACCAGATGATGAAGATTAATCTCTATAATTCAGTAATTATTAGAGCCGCACAAAAGTTTTTGTAAAGGTTTGAGACGTTTATTTGAATTAAAAAAATAGCAAATATGTTTCACACATAGTTACATTTTTTCTTTATTAAATTAGACACTCCTCGCGTAGAATTTCGGAAGAATCGATTTGTATCTTTTAATTTTCAAACATGGAAGCCTTTTCCCTCTCTCTTCTCTCTCTCTCTCTCTCTCTCTCTCTCTATCTATCTATCTATCTATCTTACTCTCTCTCACAAAAACACACACACTGTCTCTCTCTATGCAGGTAAAAAGTAATTAGAGTTTTATTATTAGTCAACAGTGTCATATCCCATTGAAGAACTACTTAATTTAAGAGATTCTCTCATCTAATGTCTGACTACCATATTCGGAAGTTAGTAGCATTTATATCTCGCATGAATGCGATTAATACCATTTATCTATTGCAAAACATTTTCCCTGCGGTCTCTTCTGATACTTATTCCTTGATTAATCAGAGAGTTTGAAGGTTTCATAAAACCTATTGAAAAGAACGGTAATAATATTTTTAATAATCCAAATGCACCTGTGTAGATAGAACATAAACAAAAGCTCCTCACCTAATTCATCAATGATCCTTTCTCTAAAACAATACAAAATAGTAACATCATAAGGCGCGGAGGTTGTTGAGAGCTCTGGAAGCTGTTTAGCCCAAGGGACTCGGTATAGGGATTAAGAAAAAGATTATTGGATCTATCCAGAAAATTCGTTGGTTTGATGAAGGAGTAAAATGGTTTTACACTGATTTCAAAATAAAAGAGTCCGTATCAAAGTAATGAGATGACTTGAGTTCAAAGGTGAAAGGAGGTGGCAACTTGTATTGACCACTTGGACAGAATGACGAAGACTGGGAGGAAAGGGGAGTGTTAAGGGACTGATCTCTGGTTAGTGTTGTATTTAGGGGGTTAGTTTTAGGTTTAATTTTATACACCTTTCCTATTCAGAAAAATCTTTAGTATTATATCGTTTTTACCTGTGTGTGTCATTTATCCCTCTATCTCGCATTTGAATCCATTATCAAGTATGACCCTATCGTGATATCAAATACGTAAAAGAATTTTACCTAGAATTCAATCGTAGAGATGTCGTGTAAAAAAAGGTTCTTTCTGATTTTTGACCACCATCGTTTGAGGTTCTCAGAGACGAGCTGCTTTTTGTGACGGGGATCCACCAGTACAACATGACTTACGACTGCAAAACTAATTTATTTTACAGAATGATATATTTAAAACATATTCGTGTCTTATGTCTTTAAACAGATGTAGTTATAATTGAAAGCTATATAAGAAGCGTAGCATGTAAAACATGTAAACCCTTCATTTTTACAGTACTAAAATCTAAAAAAGAAAGGAAAGCTTGAAATTCAGGATATTTGAGGGCCTTGAGTCCCGGATATCCTGATATGTTCGCATTTATGCACCCATTCTCACGAAATCATTTCCAGGGCCCACAAACCAGGTAATTAAAACAGTTGTTTTAACGTATGCGAAGAATTCTCCATACCGTATTTCACGTTACAGAGGCCATTTGAGGAAATGGAACCACGAATTCCATAGGAAGTCAAAGAAACATAAATCTGGGGTGTATAATTAATTCCACAAAACAAAACACGTGTATTTAAACGAGGATCAACCCACCACGTAGAAAAAACGGTTTCCACTATTGGAATTCGCTCTGTTTCCCGTTTTCTGTTAATGATTTTCCCAGGCAAGAGCAGAAAACAATTACACCCGAAACAGGTCACGAGGAAGTTGGAATCAGAAGTCATGCCACCGTTTGGGCCGAGTATCAAAAGATATTGTGGGATCTGTGAGCGAATGCTCGACGTAGGTCAGTTCATGGATACGATGCGATGTGTTTGCCTTTTATGGGAGAAACTCGAGGAAGCAACGTTTTTAGCATTTTAAATGAGAACATCCAACAATTGTGCACGTAGGCAAAACTAGACTTTTCGGGACTTGTGTCAAATGATGTGGATGACGCTCTCTGAACCGAACACAATTTACGTATTGAAACAGGTGATAAAGAGTATTTCACTTTGTAGTTCTTATAATCGTTAATCTCTAAGCAGGTAGTTGGTTCCAGGAAGCCTAGTTGGTAGAGCAACCACAGAATTGCGAGTTTTAAACTCCGACCTGCCAAAGACCGTCGTGTTGAGGGGGCTAGTGCACGATAAATCTTTTGGGGCATCAAATACCCTCATGTTTGCGTGATGTGGAAGTTTTTTATTTCAATAAACGTCGCATGGGAGTAAAACAATCTGTAATTGGTGACCGGGATCAAATCCGAAGGGGAAAATCCGAGTATAGCTTCACGAAATTTTTAATTTGACATTTAAGGTCATGAAATCCAAGAAGATCCGTGACATCCGTTGCTGAGTGTCAACGGTCAGTGGTTCTTGATAGTATAGGTGTGGCCCCTTCAAGGTGGACAAATGCCTGATACGAGTGCACCAAGTACCTCCACCGCTCAGTTCGACGCCAATAACATATCTAAGGATGTAAGCGTTTTATAATCCAATGATGGAGGTGGGTCATGAGCCACAACCTTCAACATCAACATCGAGTGCACCCATTGTGATATAGTTGCGGAGCGATGACTATTTGATGCTTCAAATTAAGACACTCTAGTACTCATTGACTTCACACCCATTCACACTACCGTCTCACTGCCGCATTCTACGCCTTAACCCTAGCGACACAGCACCGTCCGGTTTTTTTTATCACATACTTTTGTTACCTGCATTTGGATATATTTCTGCCGATATATAAGACATTAATTAACCTTCCCGGTGGTTGTCTCGACGAGATATCTCGTCATTCAAAGAAAACTGACCCTATACTAATCTCGTCATCATCAATACATTGGCAATACCTCGAGGATTAGATATCTCGTTATTAACACAATTGTATACAACTTGATGGACAAGACATCGCGTGAAAACCACTTGGAGAGTTAAATAAGAAGGAATAGAAAATGCACACATGCAAGCGAACAGATTCGAAGGGCATCTTAACTCTCATGGTGGTTGTCACGCCTCGGCGTTAGCATAATTTGACTTGACGGACACGGTATCTCGTCCTTAGATGGTTTGGGTTTAATGGCGCAAGAGCCGTATTAAGCCATCGTGCGCCAGACACGACATACAATATCCAGTAATAGCCATACACGCAATAGAACGCAATATACACGCAAAGAGAAATACGCCCTGGGAGGAATGCATCTTGTAGGTATCGAACCTGCGCCGCCTACAACTCGAAGGTTGCTAGCGAAGTGGCAACCCATGGTTGGCCACCCATTGGGCCACTCGTCCTTAGAATAAAACGGACGACATCTTGAACTCGGTCTCGATCTTGAACTCTTCAACGACCCAAAATCGCCAATACTTGTGTTGGGATGACGAAATATGTCGTGTCTAGCAAATGGGTCGAATAGTGTCAAAACTATAGGGAACGATAGAGTAGATCGTAACCCAATAAAGAAGCATATCATGCAACAGTGGGTCTGAGCACGTAATTAGTTCGTCTATGAAGCTAACTAAAAGAAGGCTGACCAAACTGAAACAAAATAAATACAATAATATATATATATATATATATATATATATATATGTATATTAAAGTATGGTTATTAAATAAATTAATACTTAAAAATGTATACATTTGGCGAGGTATCAAAATTTAGAGAAATTGCCATAAAATGGCGCCAACTTCTAACAAAAACCAGTTGGAGGGTCAAGAGACCAAATAACGGGCAGGCCGGAGATCCTAGGCCGAAGGTCTATTTCCTTCGGGAACTGGGATGGAAATGAGTAAAAAATTAGTTAGCAGAGCTTTATATTCTGTAGTGAGGTGCAGGAGCATGGTCCAATAGGAACTGGAGGGGGTGGGAGATAATGGTCGGACGACTCAACATCTGATGATAAAGTGACAAGATTTAAAGAGAAGACGAGAAAAAATAAAATAAAGAAGTATTAAGAAAATTAAATTAAATATCAAGAATGGTCCTAGGCCTTTTACTGAATTTGGGTTGACAAGGGTAGTGTCTGGGGATACACTGGATTGCGGGATTATCTGTCATGTCTAGATTGACGTAGAATTTTATAGCAAGTTGTTACTGAGGAATACTTTGAGTTCAGTCATTTTAAGATCCTCTCGGATTTTATTGTTTCTGTGGTACCAGGGATATCCACTTTTAATACGAAGAGTAATACTTTGAGTAACTTCTATTTTCTGGAGGTTACATTTTGCTGCATATCCCCATACAAGACTGGCTTAGCTGAATTTTGGTCTGATCATGGTTTTGTAAAGGAGCAGTTTAGTGTCGATGGAAAGAGTTAAATTTCGACCGATTAAGCGATAAATGTTGGATCTAGCAGTGATTGCTTTGTTTCCTAGGAAGAAGATGTGGTTTTTCCACGTTAGATGTGAATCCAATATGACTTCAAGATAGGTACAATTAGGGGACCAGGGTATTTCATTTCCATAAGGGGGGGGGCAGGAATATTTCTTGTCCTAGTAAAAAGTATAGCTTGGCATTTTTCAACATTGATTTTAATTTTCCAAGCAGTTAGCCAAGATTCAAGTGAGTGTAGACAACTTGTGAGTATGGTCACGACATCTGTAAGATCGTGGTGTCTGGCTAAAGCCGCGTTTACATCGGATTTGCACAACTTCTCTCCCTCCAAACATCGAAGCTATTCCGAGAAGCGGCATTAAAGCGTCAAGATCTCGAGTCAGGGTGGCGATTTGGAGAGTTTGCAGAGCCAAATTTGTTTTCCACCCTGAGTCCGTAAAGATCAAAGGGTTGCAACTGTTGGGGGAAAGATTTATCCGAGATGATTGCTTGACAATAACCTTTCCCTTTGCCCTTCGCCCCCCCCCCGTGGTCGCTCACACCCTCCTTTGTTCCATCTCTGTGATATTTTCCCCTCATCGCTTGCCTGGACCCCATCTCCCGCCAAACTGCCAGGGAGTGACCTATTCGATTCAAATGGCGTGGACGAAAGGGCTGGTAAAAACATTAATAGAACTGTTTAGAGAGAGGCCTGTCCTCTCTGGGACAAAACTACACCCGAGTACAAAGACAAAAACAAAACGAACAATGCTTGGAGTGAAATGGGTGAGGAACTCGACATCTGGATGAAAAGTGATCACTCTTCCCTACAAAGGGGTGAGAAGAGGGTTGCCGATAAAGTTCACAAAGCGTTGACACCGAAGTCCGTTGAAAAGGGGTCAGCATAGGGGAACGCTAAACGTCCTATCCACATAAAAGAGACATAGTTGTATTTGCAAATCCTGTGTAAACGTGGTTTTACACAGCTGTGTCATCTGCAAACATGCACCAGGAGCGCTTCGCTTCACCCCGTTTCTACACAATGGACACGTTCATCCCGAAGCCCAGGCTAGATATCAGTTCCGAAGACTCTACGCACGACAATCCGCTCTGAAGCAATGGTGGCCACGACTATCAGGAAGAATCTTTTCGAATCCATTGGGCCCGGATTATTTTCCATCCCTCGACAGATCGGAAACAAAGAGATGATCGAAAGAACAGACGATGCTTTTTTTTTTTCAATTTTCAACCACTCGGCTCTTTCCGATAAGAGGGCAGTGCGTACAAAACAACCCGGAAGACGGGTTGTTCTTTTTTCGTGTTCTTTTTCCCACGTGCGGCAACCGAACACAATTTAACGGAGGTGATATCTGGAGATGGACCGTTGGCTGCAGTCCGTAAAATCCTCCAACCGTGACGCGGGAGAAACGTTGGGAATCAATACGGACGACTTCAAAAGAAAGAATGGCGTTATTTGGTTGATGGAGTTTGGCTTTTTATTTTCCGTTTGTCCAGAGGCGGCTTGGGGTGAAAGGATTCCGGCCAATTAAAAAGTTGTAATCGCAATCGGGCAATGCGGTGGGGATGAGCTACAACGGGAATGCGTTGCAGCCTGGATTTAATTCAATTCTGAGATAATCGTCTTTTGACAGCCTTTCTTTCGTGTCTTCCTTTTGTGTCTTCTCCTTTTCATTTTGCGTTGTGTAAAAATAGAGGTTGGTGGTCGAAATAACGTCGCACTGAGTTGGTAGTAACGTTCCAGGATCAAACTCGAAGAGGAAGATCCGAGGACAACTACGCATCATTTTGAACCACGGACAGATGACGAGGTAAAGATCTGACAAGCTTGCATTGATTTTGGAGGTGGCACCTTTGAGCAGCTATTGTAAAAAAATAATTGTAAGTAATTCATTGTAAAATAATGTAATAATTGTAAAATAATTTGTTTCATTTCCTGCTCAATTATTGTGTTAGCGCCTAAACGCAGCACATGGGCTCATGCATTGCGATTCTCTGAGTGTGTGCTCAAACACCCCTTGGACGTTTGTCCCATGAGTTCCGAAGCACCCTGCGTGGATATATTTCCCTATACATCTACTGGTGGTTCAAAACTTCCTGTGCAAATTTCACGGATGGTGAGTAGTATGATTAACGTCGCTCTGGAGCAACACAATGGGCTATTGGCGACGATCCTGGACTTCCTCGAAGGGAAAGATTCTAGAACAGCACCACGTCATTTCGAACCACGGTCATATAACGAGGTCAACACCTGAGCCGGCACCCCACTCTCCAAACATCCACGCCAATGTCACTACTTTTGAGGCCACGACGGTTTTAACTGGCTCCAGCCCCTCCATACAAATTTTAAGGAGACTTAGAGAACTCAAAATTACACCGTTTTCATGCAGGGATGCATGCTCCCAAGTACGGAGTAGTCACGTGACTGGTAGTTGTAATGTTTGGTCCCACTTTGAAGATTCATTCAATAGCAATGTGTGTCACGTAAATATACCACGTCTTCGCTCTAATGCACACATCGAATTTTTTCACTTCTACTGCGTGACATAGTTTACTGGATGCACAATTTAAAATTTTCATTTACAAAATATACTTTTATTTTATACCTGAATTAACCAATTCTTTACTCTGGATCATGACGTCTTCCAGTAAAGTAGTTCAAAATTACGAGGTGCTACACTCAGATCTTTCTCTTCGTCCAGACAGTCGCCAATAGTCGTTGTCCGACGGGGCGTTAATTCAACTACCTACCTGGAAATACCACATACATACATTGACGCTCAGGTATTAAAGACGCGAAATTTCCACATCCCAATAGGGCCGTGGTAGCCTTGTTAAAAGAGCAACGGATTTGCTACCGGGGTGTTGTGAATGGGACTGATGGACGTTAAATATTTGGTGCCTCAAATGTCCTCATGTTAGCGTGATGCGGAGGTTCGGAGAGTGGGGTGACAGTTTAGGTCTGGTCTCCTTCATCAGACCGTGGTTCAAAACGACGAAGCGTTGTCCTTGAAACTTTCGCTTAGGAGTTGATCTCAATGGTCCGTTGTATTGCCCCAGTATACACCGTTAATTAACTGCTTACCTACTATCCCAATAATTTCTTTATTTTAAGGTAGGGGTCTGGAATTAGAGGCTCTTTTCTGAAAAAATCGCGTCTCTTGAAAACGGTGGCTCTTGAATGTTTAATAAACATCTGCTGTGGCCACCACAGAACCGACACTTACACACACAAAAAAAAAATCTACAGTGCTTCGGTAAAGTAAAGGTTTTTCTATTATACGAACCGCACCAGAATAGTCAGTTGAGATTGTGCTTTGGATACGAGTGTGTGTGTGTCAATATAGTGCCAGATTATGTTATGCACACTTTAATTTTTATTATATTGACGTAGTAATTTAGATACTATTTTATGCCTACACAGAATGTTCTTCAAACTCGTAATAATGACCCCTATAAAACAATGGGTTTAAAAAAAATGTATGAAGAAAGCAGAAGCTCTAATAAAATGTGGATAGAGAAATGTGCATTAAAAGAAGTAAATGGAATTCCTCAAGGTTTAATTTGTCCACTTGCAATTTTAAAATAACAAATCAAGTAATAAAGAACGAAAGCGTTACAATTTTAGAGAAACGCATCCTGATGGTGATAATACAAGAAAAACTGTGTTGAAGAATTACAAAATAAAACTTCATCAAAGAAGTTTGTCAACTCGGACAAAATCTTTGTCAAGTACCACTGAAGCAAGCTTTTTGTTATCCCTGAAAATAGCAAAAGCGGGAATACCTTTTACAGTTGGTGAATTTCTAAAAAATAGCATGTATAATGTCTCTCAAATTCTGTTTGAAGATATGAAAGATAAGGATGTTATGTATAAAAATTAAAAAACACCCTTCTCAGCTAGAACCGTAAAGGAACGAATCCTAACTATTTCTGAGGTATTATCAGATATACTAATTTTGGATATTAGTTCTGCTGAATTTCTATATTGCTGTTGATGAATCAACTGCTATTTCTGGTATAGCCCAATGCTGTATTATGTTAAATACATAAAATCTTCCTGTATATTCAAGAGGAACTAACTCCTTGATGGTTTGTCACTTGAAAAACATACTACAGGTAAAGATATTTTAAGACAACCTCCTAATATGTTTATAGATTAAAAATATAAATATTGATAATATAGTAACCATTGCGACCGACGGTGCTCCTTCCATGACTGCAAAAACACAGTTAGTTAAATTATTTCCCATTCATATTGCTCATGAAATTATTTCATGTCATTGTATTTTTCATCAAGAAGCTTTAGTTGTAATATCTTTACTGTTATACTACCTCAACTGGAAAATGTGATGGACGTTGTTGTACCAATGATTAATTTCATCAGATCTAAAGTGTTGAATCACACAGACTTTGATTTATTGAGGAGTAGGTAGTCAATATACTGATTTAGTTACATTTACGTCTATAAGATGGCTATCAAGAGGAAAAGCATTAAAACGGTTTTTCGAGTGTTTGAAGAAAAAAAAGAAAAGTAATAACTTTCTTAACTTTTAAACATTACAACACAAAACATTTACAACTTCTCACCAATCCCGAATAGATTCAAAATGTTTGTTTTTTGGTTGATATGACCGAACAATTATTAGAAATCATTATAGTTGAGCAGAAATTAAGAGTGATTTTGGAAGACATTACCAAAGATGAATTCGTGTTGTTTGAAAATCTAAAAATTAAAGGTTGAGTTCAAATCAAGAAACATTTAACTGCAAAATATTCGCTGAAATGATTAATTTTATTTTAGTTTCATTTTTAAACATAATTCAGGAATTTAGAAAGCACATCAGGACATGATGACATTTATATTACATCTGCTCGAGTGGGATTCAAAATTAATAGACCTCAAAATTTTTCTTGGAAAATTTGTTGCAGATCTACAAATGGAGATTAAGGAAATTCAGAATAAAAGTATCTGGGTGCAGAAACTTCAGTAAATGGTAGCACAGGTTGAAAAAAAAATGAGATAACTATGGAGGAAACACCACATGACATTCTATTTAAATGCTGAAATTCTTTCCAACTATTTATTCAAATGCCAGATTAGCTTTTGGGATTTTGACCTTATTTGGGTCCCATACGATTGTAAACAAATTTTCTCAACGATGAACTTCATTAAAAGAAAGCGCCGAAGCAAACTAACAGAAGCAAGTTTAAAAGCGGAACTGCTTGTAAAATGCACGAAGCACATTCCAAATTTGACTCAATTGACAGAGAAAAGTCAGAAAATCGCATTGAATGTGGACTTAATATTGAAATAAATAATCGTATTACTCTTTTTGCAATACTTTGTTATACTTAAAGTTACATGAATAAAAAAAATAACAAAAATGTCATTTTATTTATTGTATTCAGAAAAACAATAACTTAATAAATAAACGAGATTTTTTTTTTAATTGTGCATTTGTGTAATATGCGTTTAATACTGAAATAATTAAAAAATAAGTCGAATTAAAACTGCGGATCCCTAAATTTTATTCTTTGTACGTGAAATTGCTCTTCGCTTTCTAAAGGTTCCCAACCCCTGTTTTAAGGGAATAGAAAAGAAAGAAAGTGATCAATTAAATGAAATTACAATTTGAAACTGAAGAGGAAAGTTACTTTCGAAAAAAATGCGCGAGTTATTTAACCACGCAATACAAAATATTTCTGCAGTCAAAACGGTCCACGAAACCCTTGCGTGAGAACGATTTTACAAAATTGAATGATTATTTTGCTGTTGCTCCGACGGCTCAATTAACTGAACCTATTGAAAAACAAAACTACACTGTCTCAGAAAAAAAATAAAATTTCCCAAGTGCATTGGAACGAAACAAGTCGTAGACGTTACGATTTTCTTCTGTAAGTGACCGGAAATAAGTGAATAACTATTCCCATCTATACCATTTAATGTATTGTGTATGTTACACCACTTTCCACCTCTGCTGTGTTACGCATTTGAATTCAACGGCCACCTTTGAAAGCGGAAGTGCTTGTTTGTTGTCTTCTCACTCGATTCTCTTTTTGCGTGGAATTCTCTTTCCTTTCAACCTCTTACTCTAGACTAGCTGAATAACCCGGAGTTGTGCTCGGGTTTCAAATATGACCACGACAGCTAAAATATCACCGCGACGCGACGTTTCCTTTTGTTATATCAAACACACAAACCCTGTAGAAAGTGTTTCCTTGTCCATGTCCATTTATTGCAGAAAAACACACTTTAGATTTTAAAATTGGGGCTTCGAGGGGGCTCTTTTAGGACTACCTGTGTGCCAATTTTCATGACTATAGATGGGTCTGAAGACAAGAAAGAAATAGCCTATGTTTTCGGCATTATTCTAAAGTATAAATATATCAAATTGGGTGTGCATGAGTCAAACGGTGTAGATTTGCATACAGAATATACACACGCATCCCTTTTATATACACAAAAGAAAATAGGTAGGTAGGTAGGTGTTTTAATTAACGTATAACAGGAGCAGCACAATGGGTTATTGGCAACGGTCCGGGTTAAACCCCGAAGGGAAAGATCCGACAACAGCGCCACATCATTTTGAACCCCGGTCAGATGGTGAGGTCGTATCTGAGCTGGCACCTCACTCTCGAAACTTCCATACCACACTAACGTGAAGACATTTGAAGCCACGATAGATTCAACATGCACCAGCCCCCTTTAGTACACGACGGTCTTTGGTTGGATTCGAACTCGCGACCATCCGATCGCTAGTCCGTTACTCTTCCAGCCGGGCAACCGCGGCCCCTTATTCTAGATGGAAGACACACCTGTTGAGCCAATCACGAGAATCTAGAGTAGCTAGCTGATGTGAAAACCTCGTTTAACACTCCAGTTGGTTGCCATTAGCAACCATTAGGTCATTAGCAAAATCATCTCTTCGTCATCAAGAAATTGCTACTATCTTGATGATGAGATATCACGTCATTAGCAAAATTGGACAGATTTGGGTGGAAGAGCTGGTGGGTGATTGAATTAACACTGCATTGGAAAAGCACTACGGGCTATGGGCGAAGGTCTTGGATCCATACCGATGGGAAAGATTCGAGAACAGCACCTCGTAATTCTGAAACATGCTAAGATCATGCGGTCCCCATTTGGGCTATGCTGACAGCCCACTCTCCAAACTTCCGCAGTACGCCTTGATGACAGAGATATCTCGTTGAAGCCGGGTCAACCCTCCTGGTGGTTGACTCAACGTGGTGTCACTAACAAACCTGACCAGGTCTTGATGGACGAGACATAACGAAAAGAAATTGACCAGATCATGGTCTGGTCACCATGAAAAATATAGGCCATCTAACGACAGGCAAAATCGGAAAAACGAAAACGGGGAGACGAGAGAAAGTAGAAACTAGGGGAGGTGGCGGAAGGAAGAACTCTCGTTTAGACAGCTATACGGTGAAGTTTAACCGGGGAACAAAAAACAAACTGTGAAGAGAAACTTATTGTTTCTTCATGAACATTCGTTCATGGATTGTTCATTGTAAATAGCGTGTAGATAGTCTTCCATTTGTCAATTGAAACCTTTTAAGTGTAATAACTAGTAAAGTCATCCAGTTGAGTCCGACTGTTCTGTATTACCGCGGTGCCAAAAACACCACAACATACAATATCAAGTAATAGGTACACACACATTGAAATCTTTTTACTGACACCGAAGAGAGAAATACCCCCAGGGACGTAAACTTTGAAAAGCAGATTAAAAAGATATTGGGGCTCGTTGATTCATGACATAATGCCAAATGCGCGATATTTTCGTGGCAGTGGGATGTCCCCAAGGGATTGTGAATCCTCCCGTGGCCTTCCACAGTGCGTCGAAAGAACAAGAAAATGGATTCAACCTTACAACCATCTGTAAGAGGGAAGTTTAAAGCAATTTTCCACAAGACAACGTTGCGATTTAGATAGCATCAGCCTAGAGTGGCCATTTCGATGGCTTCCGGCCCTTGCGACACAATGCTCCGATTGGACAAGTGCATTTTTAAAAGTGACGCAAGGACGACATGCAAAAGTGGCACATCCTCGGAGATCCGGGTAAACAGAGTATGAAATCGGGGCAAATCTCACCGTTCGGGAGGGGAAGAAGAGCCCATAAACGAAAATAAATTACCAAGAATGGAAAAAGTGGTTAATTCGGGGGTTCTTCGGAGAAAAGCGTCTCGTTCCACTTGCCAACCGTTTCGGTGCGCGCTCACAGCCAAATGAGATCATTAAAATTTGGAATTGCCATTTATCGCAGAAAATAATCTGGTTTATTTCGAGGTTTCGTGAAAGTTGACGGCGTTTTGGGGAGGGAAATTCCTTGTATCTGGAGTTGTAGAAACACTTCGCAGGCGCACGCTATTTCTGGCTGATTATAATAAAAATCACCAATCCACCGTTGCGTGCCGTTTGCGTGTTATTGTTTTATCACTTATAGCATCGATATCTATCGGAAGGAGTTGATGCTATTTTTATCTAACAAATCGATTAATTCAGTTGAGAAGAGTAGTGTGAATTAATGCTACATTAATGTATGAATAAATTAACATTTTATCTTTTGAAAAATCAATAACTCTAACAATACTGAAAAAATGTAAGTCAAGGTAGCAACATGTTAATCCTTTAAGAACTTTTTCTAATGACGATAGATCTCGTCCATCGAGCCAGTGCTGATTTTTTTTTATGATGACGAGATCAAGATCGGGTCAGTTTCTTCCAATGACGAGTTATCTCGTCCATTAAGATCGGGTCAGTTTCTTCCAATGACGAGTTATCTCGTCCATCAAGATCTCGTCAACTTTTGCTAATGACGAGATACCTCGTCGAGACAACCACCTCTAAGGGTTGATGGAAATTAATGCAATCAAAAGCACAAAGACATAAGTAACGATTCAGTTTAATCACTGTGGCTGGTCTAATTTGCCTTTCGTTAACAAAGAATGGCCGTAGAGTGACAATTTAACCAACAACACAAACCAGTTTAAATAATAAGGATGAGAAAAATATGAATCCGATGTGAAAGTCAAAAAAAACGTTGCTTGCTTATGGCACTTTCAAGTTTAATTTCTTTAGCCAATTCAATTTGTATACTAGGGGGTCCGCTCCCTGCTCGCTGACTCTCGCCAACTCCCGGAGGTTTGCTTTGCAATCCACATTGGTTCGCTGCGCGAACCTAACTCGCTTCGCTCGCATCAATAAGGACAAGTGTCCTACCAGAAGGGATTGTTTACAAAATATGACGTTCCCAAAAAATATTTTTCAAATATAAGTTTGTGTTGTGCTACAGAAAACCGTACCTCTGGAATCAGAACGCGAACAATTTGGAATTCAAACGAAAACTTTGCGATATTTTTTTACTCGAAATGTGTGAGAGCTGATTTGGAAATCGAATACCCAGCATGTTGTTTGTAAGCTGCAACAGCTCGACTAATATTTTTTTTTCAGTTAAAATATTATCCGATAACGATATAAATTCAACTGAGGCGCGAGGCTTCGTGGTAAACAAACAATTGTATAGTATTGCCAAAACGGGGTAACAAATAACGTCTTTTTTGTGTGCCACGTATGAGAATTATATATATAGATAGTATCATCTTCGCTACCTCGGTCCATCGACTCTTTCGCTTTAAAAATAATCTTTCTGATAAAGTGTTTGATAGTTAAGAACTCGGGTATATGTACGTGCATGCACGTCTAAGCTTCCGATTGACACCAATGGATGGCAGTATCAATCGGTAGTTACTGTAGAATGTTTATTATTCAAAATCGATTTGGAAGAATTGACTTCGACTCAATGTGCTCGTAAAAGTAACTAAATTGCATTTGTTTTTAATTATTTCTAAATCCTGTAGTTATTGCGTTTTAGCTGATAATTACTGAGTTCTTAAGTATAAGTTTTTTAGCAATATCTTACCATTTTAAAATTATTACGCTTTCAGCATAATTGAGAACCGAGGTACACATATGTGTACTAAAATGTTTAGCCCTCTATGATGTCACCATCTAAAAGAGGAATTTACTTGAAAACTTTGAAGTATTTCATAACATTTATCATAAAAAAATTATTTTTAAACAATTTTTATAGGGTTGGTAGTGAAGAGATAATAGTTTGTTCTGAAACTATTTCGGTAACGTATATGACTTGATGGAGATTTATTAATCTAAATTAGTTATTGGTATCTTGAGTTACATTTTTAAGTTTTTACAGGGTTATTTATTTTTTTAAAGATATAAACTACACTCGTAAGTTGATTTATTTAAGTATTGGGTTGGTTGGGTTGAGGTTTTACGGCATAAAAAGGCCATATTTGACCAAGCGGTGCCAAACTCAAGACAACCAAAAGAAGTATTTGTAATAAAAAGGATGGTGACCAGACAGAAAGATCGCTTGGGCATCCTGGGATCGCGATCCCCATGTTTACAGGAGGCCGTAACCCGCATATAAACAGAATAGATCACTGAGGTACCTGGGTTCGTGAAACCCGTACATCCTATAATATTGGATATAAGATTATAAAAGTAGCTATAGGGTTATAAGATTAGCCTAATTTTTTTACATTTTAATCCGATACTTCTACCACATATTGAGTTGACCATGGTGCGGGATAGTCGCAAAAAAAAGGATATTTTCTATGTGGTTATACAGGAATATCCTAAGATCATAATGGTTTATATAAATATTTTCAATTGATGGATTATTAAAGCAAATGCGTGTACGATTGTTTTCAAGATATTTCGTCAACCAGAGGGTTGCGAGTACGAAACTTGATCGAACCAAATGCTGTCGTGTACGTGGAGCTTGTGCACTTTAAATTTGTCGTGGGCTTAAATGTCCACACGTTGTCGTGGTGTAGAAGTTTGGAGAGTGGGGTGATCAGCTCAGGTGTTGACTTGGTCATTTGGCCGTGGTTCAAAATTACGAGATTTTTTCAAATGCTTCCCTTCGGGATCGATCCCATCACCAATCCCGTTGTGTTGCTCCAGTGTGACGTTAATTCAACTACCTACCAGCAATTTTTCCCTCGTACCAGTAAGATTAAAAATAAGTTATTGAGAAAGAACTTTTGCCGTGTCATTTTTGAATCACGAGTGTACAAGGAATAAAATTGACACAAAACGTTAAAATTTTAAGCCTCCGTATATCGACATTAGCAAAACTCAACTAATCGTGATATGTGTGGACGAGACAGCTTCCTTGGCAAAGAAAAATTGACCTGATATTGATCATCTCTTCGCGCGTCTCACCTAGAGACATCAATCAGTTGTGAATCGGTATTCTTGATGACAAGGAACCTCGTCTTTAGAGATATTGATTAGATAGGGACGGGCGAGATATCTCCTAAAAACCGCTTAGAATGTTAAAAACATTGTCAATTAAAAATTGAAGAGGTACACGCCACAGTTCAGAGAGTAGTCGGTAGTTTATTAATGTCGCACTGAAGCATCACAACGGGCTATTGCCGTTCGTCCAAGATCAACTTCGAAAGGAAAGATTCGAGAACACCACCACGTCGTAATAAACAACGGTCCAATGACGAAGACGACACATTAGCTGGCACCCACTCTCCAAACTTCCATACCACTTCAACATGAGGACATTCGAGGCCACGATATATTGAACGCACACCACCCCCTCCACGTACACGACAGTATTTGGTTAGATCGAGATTTGAACTCGCAAACCTTCGGTTAACGAAATACTTTGAACATGACTACTATCAGGGAATTGCAAATGCTATCCACTTACATCGTTCACTCAATTCTAATGGACCGACCAAGTGGTCTGGTGGTTAAGGTGTTAGCTTCTAGATCGGAAGGTTCCTGGTTCGAATCCGGGTCAGTGCATGAATGTTTGTAAGCCTCTGATCTTTCTCTTATGGATTGATCGTGGACCTTAATCACTAGTACGTTGTGTTGTTCTATTGCGACTTTAATTGAAATACCTGTGTTTGATACGTAAAGCAAAACTTTACCAATCTCGTTTCCTATATTTTAATCCTTGGAGAATGTGGAGTCAGCTCGGGTGATACCTCGATATCTGACCGTGGTCGTGAAGTGGGTCGTACTTTCGAACTTGTAAACTTCAGCCTGTCAGCCTGCTAATCTGGTAGCCTTCCAACTGGGCTACCACGGCATCTTACAAGTGAGGCGGCAAGAGTAAAAGTAAAAGTTAGTTTTGAAAGTCGTTGGGTTTGTCGTTATACTGTCAGCTTTTGCTGCATAAGAGTAGAAAATTTATAAAATCGACACTAAACGTTAACGTTTTCTAAACATCAATTGGAAAGCGGCAACAAACAAAGGATACACCCCCTCAGCTTGCAAAGTACCGCTTTTCTGTACAAGCGGGGTAAGGAGCCTCGCACTTTCATGCGGACCGTCGAGAAAAAAAAATCCAGGAAACATGCGAGCAATGCCTCTGGTCCGCTGGTCTACAATCGCGTCAAGAAAGAATCAGCCGCGCGCTTCGTCATGCCTTCGAGACCAGCGAAGGCGTTGACTGACCGAAAAATAGGTCACCCGAAAAGTGTCTTCTTCATGTTCGAGGCGCTGGAACAATGCGATCGGGCCGCACTTTGCAACAGCGGCGCGCGACCGACAACAGGTGCCTCGATACCCGCGTTCTCTTCCTCGGATCTTGCTTCCGATTTCGAAACCAGAGAGGTTTTCGCTCCGACGGCATGCGCCCGCTTGACCCGTCTTCCCTCCGATCGTGTGCGAGAACGCCGTCACTTCCTCGGCTGGACGTCGCTGCCAGGGCCGGACCTACCGCAATGACCGAAAACGGACCAGCCCTCTCTCGATCTGATTTGTGTCAGACCACCTGCTGAGTTCGGTAAGGTCCATTGGCAGTCTTCGCAAGCAACCACCTAGTAGATTCAGCATTGGTTGAGACGTAATTGATGATTTTTGCTTCGAAAGTCCCAAATTCCGACATATGTTCGAAAGGAAATTGGACATAGGTCGCTGATGTGGGCTTTCTGACAAGGACTTTGGATGACTAAGTGCATGGAAGAGCTGTCGGATGTTTGTTTCTTGTGCCCCCAGACATGTCTCGGAAAGTAGAAACTCCAGCGACCCTGGATGGGGCTGTAAATGAGGTTATTTGAAAGACTGAGAAAAAAATGTGTGACTCAGTACTCTTGGGAATTCAACTAATCGTCATCTGTTAGCTGACTCGGCCTTGGACAAACAAAGAGCCTGTGTGTGCAATCGATACTGGAATTTCCTTAATTGCGATAACAACAATCCATCTCATTTTTTACCATTTCCTATCGAAGGTACTTGACTTTGGACTATAGTTCTATCGACCTGATAGTAGAGTGTGCAAGACACTTTCATTGGAATTACTTTCAACTTCTACAATAGCTCATCATATTGGAACCCGTCTTTTTGGTTACTTGATTTAGGACTATAGTTCTGCTGAGCAGAGACACAGAAGTGTATATAAAACTTTGATATTGGAATTGGCTTCAACATATATAGTCCATCTTATCAGCTCCCGTCTTATTGGTAATTTGATATAGGACTATAGTTTTGTTGAACAGAGACACAGTAGAGTATGTAAAACTTTGATATAGGAATTGGCTTCAACTTCTACAGTCCATCTTATCACCTCCCATTTTTTTTTGGTTACTTGATTTCGGACAATAGCTCTGAGTTCCCCAACAGAAGAATATGTAAGACATTGATATTGGAATCCACTTCGACTGAACTTTATCTTCGGAACCCGTCTTTTTGTGATTTCGGATCATGGTCCTGCTGACCTCCCATGAGAGGATGCGGCAGGAAGAAGAGATGCGCAACATGAGCGTCTGCGTGACCGAGTGTCCGAAGGGGCCCTCTCCCACCTGCAACTACACCCCCGTCTACACCAACAACGGTGTCCCGGAGGCAGGGGCGCTGCGGCCGAGCAGCGTGGCCTCGTCCTCTCAGAGGCCCAAAGGACTCTACATCCCCAGCGAGCAGTTCCGGTCTCGCTGCATGAGGTACCTGTCTACGCAATCCAACATGGCGCCGGAACCACCGCCGCCCCGTGCGAAGAAAGGGTAAGTGATCCTTACGAAGCGAGAGATTGGGGTTTTTAACCCTTCAGGTATCTCAGCTGCCTCTTCAGAGCTAAATAGAACCAAGCGACTTTCTCCCGTTTAGAGCAATCCTCGACTTGAGAACATCAAACGAAGGAATCTAGTTATACAGGTGACCCTCTTATAACACAGTACTCTAACAACACGGATTCCCTACAACACGGTACTAAAATTGCGACGACCCTCGTATAACACGAAAATAGTTTCTGTATAACACGGTTTAATTTTTACCTATTGTTGGACAATTGGACGGTTAAATAGAGACCCGTTAGATTTTTTTCACCGTTTTTAACCAAACCAATGCATGTGCAATTTTTGATTAACAGTTTTATAGTTGGCATTCTATCCTTGTTATTTCTATGTTTTTAGTTCTCCGTATAACACGGTTTTAGTTTCCTTATTATACTGAACGAAATCTCTGCTTTTATACAATTCCTAAGTTTTGCTTAGCACGGTTTATACACAACACGAACTATCCTATAGCACGGTTCCCATATAACACGGTACCAAATATACAAAATTGTATGACACCCCCCCCCATGTATTTCGTATAGCACTGTTTCTTATAACATGGTACCATTTGACCGTAATATAAGAGGGTCAACTGTATACCTTATCTTTAATGGTACCGAGAATACTTATATACTCTAAGCCTTAATTAGTTCAGTAATTCGCCCTCATGGGCACATCTTTAGGTGTGTATGGGCTGCATGGACCCGAGGTTATCTAGTCATCTTTTCTTTTTCTACTGGATTTACTGTCGTTAGTAAACAATTGTATCGCGCTCCAGGGATAGCAAAGCGATCTTTTTCAGCTATCACCCCACTAGACTAATCCCTCTTTCTCTCCTTTACTACATATTTTACTTGTCGTTGTCTTCTGTTTGGCGTTGCTTGGCCAAGATCGATGTTATTTAGTCAATGATTTGAAAAAATTATGTAGTTTAAGATGAACACTTTAAAAACCAGTCGATTTTTTAAAACTTTGATAACACATACTATTTTATTAATATTAGCAGAAAAGAAACGTTTACAATAAAACAAAAGTTAAATAAATTAAACTGGTTAAAATATCTGCAACTGTCCAATGAATGGTAGGGCCTTTGATAATTAGATTCAGGAAACAGGTATATGAAGAAACAAGTCCATTCGGGTCACATTTTTAATTGTGTACGGGCTTCACGAATCCGAGGTACCCTAGCGATATCTTCTCATGGGACTTATTGGCTCTGATAAACATAGGGATAGTAACCCCAGGACGCCCAATGGATGGAACTCTACTTTTTTCTCCCCCATTCTTTCTTTCACAAGTATTGACGTTGGCCGTCCTGTGTTTGTCGCAGCTTGTCCTTTAATATAGATATTGAGCCATAAAACCCAAACAAACCAAGGAACAAATATAACATAAGAACAAAAGAAGATGGCATTATTTCTGAGCTATTTTTATTCTAAGATGGGAGTAAACAAGTCATTTTTTCCACGTGGAGTTTCATAATTTAAAATGCAATCAGCTGTGATCCATGCACTTGACACAATCGAATCTAAAATACATAAATAAATATTTGCTTCGTGTGTGATAGGACAAAGGCATTCGAGTCTATTGTTTAATTGAAAGGACGCATCGGTCGCTGCATCTGCTTTTACTTCGAATCAACCCGAAAGCTTAATGCAAAGATGGGCATCGGTCTGTCCAAGAAGCTTTCTCTTTTTCAAATGTTAGAGTTGTTTGTTTACTGAACAGACACCATAGCATGACGTTCCGTCATCAACTGTAAGAGAATAAAGACTAAATCATGAACTGTGAATCGTGAAGAAATTATATTAAGGATTGAGCTGGTTAGCAAAATGGGATTCTTGTTATCATTTACGTAGTGAAATCCATCAATGCAATCGTTACCAGTATCATTACCGTTATCCTTTACCAATAGACATGCATCGAGGAAATAATAACAAGTGATGCTTGTTATCATTTACCGAGTGAAATGCATCAATGCAATCAGTACCGTTATTATTTGCCAATTGACATGCATCGATACAATAATAATAACAAGTGGTACTTGTTATTTATCAATTGAAATACACAATGTTACATTAAAAAATGTTTGTCATTATTTATCAGTTGGAAATATATATTATCTGCGATTTTTGCAAACGATATCATTTTCTTTTGAAGGTTAACGTCGTATAACATTTCCCCTAGCATTCGAAACCACATTTATGTAAACATCAGCAGATGTTTAAGAAAGCTCTTAACTTCCCTATCGTGGTTCTAAATTTTCTTTTATCAATTCAATATACAGATGCTCTATTCAGAGAAAGCCATATGTTCATGCAAATACCTTTCCAACTTCATTTAAAGCGTACGCAACAGCTGTAATTACAAGTAAGCCCTAAATAAAATGCTTGAAAAATGGTATCGCAACTTTTTATCCAACTAAATAAGAGTCAAATGCCACCGGGAATGATTCACTATTTTTTTAAATGTTTCTCCGTGAAATTCAAGTCCTTAAAAAAATCGAGATGTTTTATTTATTTATACCGACAGTCAAGGATTTGGATAATTCTATAGAAACAATGAGACACCGCGCGATGACTTATAAGCGTTTATAAGGGTAATGAGCTACAATAAGAGACCTGATCTCAGATTCCAATTAATACTTCAACAACAGTGAGTTCTGAGCCGAAACCACTGAAAAATGGACTAAAATGTATTAAAATTCCTTCTTATCTTGCAACTTACAACGTTGAGTTCAGGTGTTGCCTCGTCATCTGACCGTGATTCAAAATGACGTGTTGTCCTCGGATCTTTCCCTTGGGGGATTGATTCCGGACCGTCAGCAATAGCCCGTTGTGTCGCTCTAGTACGTCGTTAATTTAAAATTTACCAATTACCACAACGTTGAATCTTCCTGGTGGTTGTCCTGACGAGGAAATTAGCAAAACTGAATAAAACATGATTTTGGTCGAGATAAATCGTTATTGCAATGGTAATTTTGGTAATTTTAGTTAACGTCGTACTAGAGCAACACAACGGGCTATTGACGACGGTCCGGGATCAGTCCCTTAAGGGAAAGATCCGAGGACAACACCTCGTAATTTTGAACCACGGTCAGATGACGAAGCAACACCTGAGCTAAATCGTTATTGGAAGAAAACTGACTAGATCTTGATCTTGCCATCATAAAAAAATCGGCAATATCTTGAAAACGAGAAACCTCGTTAATAGCAAGATTAATAAGACTTTGTTGGACGAAAAACCACTAAGAGGGTTAAAACCTACTTCCCTTTGCATCACCCCTTCTCATAACGGTCTACAGCGGCATCTAGTTTTTCTTACCGTTCCTGAAAAGTTTTGGTTTCCAGACTTGCGATGTTTTGGCAGTAAAATGATAATATTTACTTCTCTATTTCCTTGTGCTGAATTCCAACTGCAAAAATAGTGCATGGATGTTTGTAAGCGTGTGGTGTAGAGGCGGCTGGTGCACCTTAAATGTGTCGTGGCCGAAAGTCCTCCCGTTGACGTCGTCTGGAAGTTTGGAGAGTGGGGTGCCAGCTCAGGTGTTGCCTCGTCATCTGACCGTGGTTCAAAATGACATGGTGTTGTCCTTGGATCTTTCCCTTCGGGGATGGATCCCGGATCATCGTGAATAGCCTGTTATGTTGTAAAAATTATCACAAAAAAATTGGTACTGGGTCACTATAGCTCAGTTGGTTTTTCATTTTCTCTGACGACCTACGACTTGTAATACATCTATTTGGGTACATTTCTCTCTTGTGACAGTGAATATTTCCTTCTTGTACATGTGTGTCCATTACTTTAAGTTGTCTGCCTTGCGTTTGTCGCAAATTGGTCAAAATATGTACCTGATTATTCTGTTTGAATATGGAATGGATTAGTTGAATTATATTAGTTGGTTAATTTACGGCGTTGTTAATAATTTACGTCATTCAGCTCTACGTAAGGACAGTGTATGATGCTGCATGATAGTAGTGTTTTATGTTCCCTGATTACCGCTCTTCGAAGAAGGAATTAAAAGAACTTTACACTCTGCTTTCTAACAATTCTTTTCACGTATTTGCTGGGTGTGCCCTCTGATCACGTGATCGACAACTCCATTTCCATGGTGCATGAGAGATGTGAGTGAATATGCTAGAATTTGTCTTCTAAAAACGCATTATAGTTTTATATACACTCTATGACAAAAAAAATCGACGCACCAAGAAGGAGTTGTCCAATGGAGACAAAAATTGGTGGATAGGAAAATTATGTACAGAATCGAAATTGATTAAAATTTCAGAACAATTGAATGATTTATTTCAGAGTTACAGTAACGAGCTCAATAAGGTGTTGACCCGCCTCTAGACTGGATGCAAGCTGCCACACGGCGTGGTATAGACCGATAAAGCTCCCGGATGGTCTCCTCTGGTATTTTTTGCCAAATTTTCTCCAACTGTCGGACTACGTCATCAACATTCCCTACCGGATGCAGTCGCCTTCCCATCATATCCCAGACATGCTCGATGGGAGAGAGATCTGGTGATCTGGCTGGCCAAGGAAGTGTTTGACAAGCTTGAAGACAGTTCATAGCAACACGTGCCGCATGTGGTCTGGCATTTTCTTGCTGAAAAATATGCCCAGGGTACTACGAAAGGAACGGTAGCAAAACAGGTCTCAGAATGTCGTCAACGTACCGCTGTGCAGTAAGTGTACCTCTAATGACGACCCAAGGGGTCCGGCTATCAAGGGAAATGGCACCCCATACAATAACTCCTTGTTGAGGGCCTATGTGGCGTGCAATAGTGAAAGCAGGATCGGCACGCTGCCTTGGACGTCTACAGACACGTCTTCGATGATCGTCCGGACACAGTTGGAAGCGGGATTCGTCGCTAAAGACTATACGTCCCCAGTCAGCATCATTCCAGCCTGATCGAGCCAAGCACCACTGTAATCTGGCTCGACAGTGTGCAGGCGTGAGTGGCAGGTGGCGTAACGGTCGGTACGAGCGTAGATTTCGCTCTCTCAGCCGTCTGTGAATGGTTATGGTGGACACTCGTGTGTGGGTCGCACGACTGATGGTTGATAGCGATGAATCAGGCGCTGTGACAGCTGATATGACAATCACTCTGTCCTCGCGATCTGCTGTGGCCCTACGTCGACCGCTACCATCATGACGCTGAAATCTGTCACTGTCCACCCACTCTTGCCAGCATCTTCTAATCGCCGCATCGCTTCGACTCATATGACGAGCGATTCTCCGATTTGCCCAACCTGCCTCTTTCAATCCAATGATACGACCTCTTTCAAACTTTGAAAGTTGCTCGTAATGAGCTCAAATCCTGCGGCGAGGCATTTTTTCAGTCGTTGAAAGGTATCCTAAATCGCAATGCAGCAGAAATTTTTAACAACAGTTCAATAACAACTCCTTATATACATCTGCTGGATGCGCAGTTCCGATGCGCTGGAGATCTCACTATTCATTCATTGGACACCAAATTTTAATCATTTGCATATTTGGTCAAAACATTTTTGCATACGAAATTTCAAAGCAATCGGATGATTCCTTCTTGGTGCGTCGATTTTTGTGTTATAGAGTGTACATTCGGTCCTTTATATTCTTTTTACTTCAGAAACAAAAGGTTTCGAACCTCCGAAGTCATATTTGAATCAACCATATCCTGGCATTGTTAGATAGGCAGGTAGGTTGAATTAGGTTAAGTATTAACGTCGCACTGGTACAACACGACGGACTATTAGCGATGGTCCGGGTAATGGTAATGGTAATGGTAATTTTAGTTAACGTCGTACTAGAGCAACACAACGGGCTATTGACGACGGTCCGGGATCAGTCCCTTAAGGGAAAGATCCGAGGACAACACCTCGTAATTTTGATCCACGGTCAGGTGACGAAGCAACACCTGAGCTGGCACCCCACTCTCCAAACTTCCACGCCAACCCAACGTGAAGCGATGGTCCGGGATCAATTCCGAAGGGAAAAGATCGTAGGATACCTCATCGGTATTTTGGACCACGGTGAGGTGAAGAGGTCAACACCTGAGTTGATATTCCCAATCGGTCTATCGAGATTTACGACCCGCGGTCAGCGGGATACATTCCAACTCTAAGTTGTTGTTACGGAAGTTACAATAGACCGCCATAACAATAGAATACAAGAAAAATAATCGTTTTGAAGACTCGATTCTGGGAATCTAGAACCCTTAAAAATTTCATAATTTTAGTTCTTCCATCAATGTAATATATAATACAAAAATAAAAATGAATGCATAAAAATTTAGGGATTGTCGAGCAAAAGTTGTAGCCCTCAAGTATTTGCTTCTTTCTCTATATATGAAAGTGCCCCTCACATGTCATTCGCGTGTGTGAATTGCAACTACTCGTGCAAAACCATCCAATTTTGTTCAAGGTCATTATTGCTTGCACGTGATACGGACGGACATCACGTGCAATCGAAAGTTTGAATTTTCAGTGAAACCTGCGTTTCTTAACTCAAGGTTACTATTGAAAATGATTTGCAAATATTCTTGTGGAACAAATATGTCATCTGACCAAATATCAAAGGTAATTGGTAATTTTTTGTTTACGTCATACTAGAGCAACACAAAGGGCTATTGACGACGGTCCGGGATCAGTCCCTTAAGGGAAAGATCCGAGGACAACACCTCGTAATTTTGAACCACGGTCAGATGACGAAGCAACACCTGAGCTGGCACCCCACTCTCCAAACTTCCACGCCAACCCAACGTGAGGACTTTCGGCCACGACAGATTTAAGGTGCACCAGCCGCCTCTACACCATACGTTTACAAACATCCATGCCCGGACCCGGTTTCGAACCAGGAACCTTCCGATCTAGAGGCTAACACCTTAACCACTATACCGGTTGGTCGGCCAAATATCAAAGGATTGTGATTCGCTTGAAAATTCCGATACCAAATATTTGATTTAAAGTTATTGTTGAAGAGTAATCGTTTAATGTGGTAATGTCGGAATTTTTGTTCTTTTATTCTATTTTTCTGGATTCACATTGACCTAGTCTCAATACTACTTCCCTTGATGATTGGTTGGTTTAGGGTTTTATGGCGTGAGTGCCATATTTGCCCAAGCTGGGCCAAACACAAGGCAGACAATGTCAAGTTATTGTGAAAAGAAAGGATGGAGAGAAGGAAGGTGCAAATTGCTTGGGCATTACTTCGGTCGAGATCTCCATGTTTACCAGGGGCTGTAAACGCAATGGAAAAAGAGTAGATCACTACGGTACTTGTAAAACTCTAAAGGTGGCTTCTCTGATCAAGCCGACATAAAGCAGACATTTTCAAGAATTCCTTAATTGGAGACCTTTAAACTCCTTTAAAGTGATCAACTGTCCATAACCAGCCCTAAAAGTACTATTACAGCACTCTATTTGACATTACATCGGTCATAAAGTTATGGGCACGACATAAACCCTCTTCATCTGACGTTTCACTGACATTACGATCTCCTATATCTCAAGCCCCTTGGGAACAACATTCAAAATTCTATCCGCATGTAGTTTTCAGCCCAAAGGGGCCTGAAAGACAGTACAAATTGCCAGACCTGGAGAGAGAGAACACGTTCGCTAACCTCTGCCGAACCCTTCTTGTCCCAAAATATCTGTAATTTTGCAGTACATATCTGTAAGGCTGTGTAGGATGTTAGAATAAATGTTGTTGTGATGAACCCGAAGATCTTGTTCTTTACGTTACCATTTCTATCACCACACCATTTCATCCGGTACGGTATCTCGTATTTGTGAAGCCCACAGCGTTCAATGAATCTCAATCACTGCATAAACGTTTTTTGTGTTATTTTCGCCATCTGACCGTGGTTCAAAATTACGAGGTGTTGTCCTAGGATGTTTCCCTTGTGGACAGATCCCGGACCGTCACCAATATCCGGCTGTGTCGCTCCAGTGAGACGTTAATTAAAACCGATACCCCCGCCCACCGGGCTACCACGACCTCTGTCAAATTAGATATCGGATGATCTCTCTTTCAACTCTCTAGTAGTAGACAAGGAAATAACACGTAAAGGATATGTGGAGCAACGGAGCATCTCCGACGTGTTAAAAAGAAAAAATGTATTTGGGACACTTTTTAAGTTGTCCTTAACCCCATTTATACATTATAAAAAACTGCTCTCCAAGCAAAAGCGCATTTTTTAACACTAGCAGCGCAATTTCGTTTCCACGCTCGAAGCGTGGATTCTATCTTTTCAATAAAAATCCATTTATAGTCCAAGAACGGGAGCTGGCGGTGAAAAGGGGATCCGTGAATTCACAGATTATGACACAGCCGGGCTCGAAAGACGTTCACGGACTGATAAGCATCTGCAACAACAGGACACTTGCCTCGCGAGTAGGAAAATCCCCCGCTCCAATGGCCGCCTTCTCTAAAATTCACTATTTTTTTCGCTAATTTCCGCCCTCACTTCTCCAGAGGGAACATTAGAGACCAACCGTCACCGAAATAGGATCGGTCACAGTTCCTGGAGGCAAGTCTCTAGCCGAAGGGAGGACTTGCATCCAGCTGGAATAAACAACAATAAGCTGGTAACTAAGCGGGAGTATTAAGGCCCCAAATCAAACAAACCATTCGAGTGTGTAAGCGATGCATATAAAAAAGGCTTTAGCGAGTTCAGAGAGGAATAACACTCAGGGGCATATTGAATCGGGTATTCATGACGGATGTAAAGACGTTTGTTGTGCAAAGTAGGATTTCTTAAAGTACTGACACTAGATTATATTGAAACGGGTCGATATATTGATTGAAATAGAGGTATTAAGTGAGGTAAAAGGATGCCATAGTCAACGGGAATAACAAGATTTGGCAAATCTCCTAATGATTAAGGAATTGAACTCGGATGTGTTGATATTTCGGCTTCTGGCATCACGGTTCACGAATCGTTCAAGGTTACGGAGGGGTGTAAGGTTTCCTTCAAGTTCTGACATTAGGATTCTATGAGGTACGGTTGGAAGGGTAATGGATTTACAACCGGAGGGTTGCGAGTTCGAATCCAACCAAAGATCGTCGTGTGCACGGGGGCGGGTGAGCGTTTAATCTGTCGTGGCCTCCAATGTCCTAACGTTGGTGTGGTGTGGAAGTTTGAAAAGTGGGGTGCACGCTAAGATATGGATCTCATAGTCTGACCGTGGTTCAAAAGTATGTGGTGGTGTCCTATGATCTTTCCCGTTGCGATTGATGCCTTACCGTCGTCAATAGCCCATTGGGCTGCACAAGTTAATTTAAATACCTACCTTGGATTCTGTGAACTTATTTCAAAAATCCACTGCATCCTTGATTGAAAACGGAATAATGACTCCATTCACTGTTAAGATGTATGTAGTAAATTTCATTAAGGGAACCCAATTAATGTTTCCGGACCGTCGCCAATATCCCTGTGTGTTGCTTCAGTGCTAGGTTAATTAACTGCCTACCCGTTCTTGGACTGTAAACGGTAGGTATGTATTTAATTAACGTTACACTAGAGCAACAAAACAGAATGGATTTTTATCTTTTTATTATTAAAAAAAATTTGCAATATTTTTTAGATTTATTCGCTTTGTGATTGGTAATAGCGAGTCTTGGGGTTCAACGGGCTAATGAATTTGGAAAGCGTGCAAACGATAAACACAGATTTTTTGATTAATTCATTCATAAAATTTTAAAGTACGCGCTAGAAAGCTTGCAATGTTTTCAGAAGAACCGGTCAATTTGGTCGCCGTTTCCATAGCAATAGTCGAATATGAAAATATTAAGAAGTACTATTACAACAAACAACACGGAGAAGCTAAAACATTTAAAATTATATTCAGATTTCCTCTAAATTTTAACAGTATGTTGTGCTAAAATATTTCCTTTTTATGTGAAAATGAGGTGTTTTGTTCTTGACATTTTTAAAAACATTTTGTTGTTATTTACACTACATTTCCGTGTATGAGCCGATAATTTTTAGAACGTTTTCTAAAGCTAAAGTGATGGGGTCGGCTTATATACTAATCCTCTTATCTCGCAAAAAAAGTTGGCAATTTTCCATTACTCGGGCGCATGTGATAAATAAATATCGCAATGGGAAGGGAACCTTCAATTAATGTCATACTAGAGGTCCGGGATCAATCCAGTAGCGATCCATTTGAGGATTGTTGAAAAGTATAGTTCACAAAGCGAACTAAATATGATTGCGTAGCAATCATCGGGGGTTGACGAGCGAAAGCGAGCAAGGGGCGGAGCCCCCTAGTTGAAAAAAATAATAATTTCCTTGATTTGAACGTGGAAACGAAATTGTGTTACAAGTGTTAAAAAATACGCTTTTGCTTTCAAAGCTGATTTTTTTTCTGAAAATGGGGTTAAAATTTACTTAAAAAGTGTCCCAAATGCCCTTTGAAACGCGTTGGAGATCCTCCGTTGAACATACATTGGGTCCTTCGTGGCTCAGTGGGCATGTACAATCTGCTAGTAACCTGTGAATTGTATGCTGTTCAAATGAGATTCCTTCTTGGGTGGATTTCTCTCTTCTCTGCCAATCAAACTTGCATTGTCTATTGCTTCAGATTGTTCCTTGTTCAGAATGGGGAAACTTGCTTGCGCTTGTTCCATAAAAACCCAACCGCATATACACTACCCTACAATAACGAACCGGACACCAAGATGTGATGCTATAAGGGAAAAAATACACGCTTTAATAGGGGGATCTCCCCACGTGCTGTAATGACACTAGCCATCCTTCTGGGTATGCTTTCAACAAGGTTTTGATACACAGCTATGGTATTTTTGCCCAATCCTGCTGCACGAATGTCGCAACTCAGATTGTAGATTTCAACTGTAGATTTCGGACGTGGTTCCCTGGTCCGTAAGCGTCGCTCTAACGCTTCCCACACGTGTTCTATGGGGTTAAGGTCTGGACTCTGAGCAGACCAGGGTTTTACATCCTTATCTCTATATCACTGCTCGACAGATGCTGCAACATTAAGTGGAGCGTTGTCGTCCTGGAAGCAACATTCGTCCATACCATAAAATTGCCAGAGAGTGGGAAGTACCCGATTGTCCAAAATGTTCATGTAGGCGTCGGCGCTTAATTGACCAGAAACAACGTGCAAAGGTCCCAGGCCATACCACGAAAAACACCCCCAAACAAGTAATCGGATTTTATGCAAATCTGCTAATGCTTGATCGATGCCAGCGGTCACTTAAAAAGGGGATAACATCCACAGCACACGGATCTATACCATGCTGCTGGTGTATACAAAATTTTAGTGGCAACAATTGTCTATCTGCCGAAGCGTAAAGGTTAATCATTGGCCACAACAAGGCCGGAAGTGATGACCGCTTATGATGGAGCACCCATTAGGAGGACCATCATTGCCCCTAACAAAGGACAGCATAATTTACATCCATGCCCTGACCTCGGATTCGAACCAGGAACCCTCTAATCCCGAGGCCATCACCTTCACCACTAGACCGGTTGATCAGTCTAAAAAACATTATGACATTGTACACTTGATCCTCGTGGAAATGAATATATACGATAAGTCTACACTACCCTCAGTGTAACGTCAATTCAAAAAGCTACCCTTTGTAACGTCCCGTCTTCCTGAACAGGAACACTGAATAGGGGGCGCTCTCTCCTGGTTTGGCTGTGCAGATGACGTCAGAGATTACGTCTACAGATCTAGCGAGTGAACTTCTTGAGTTGACGTGAGAGATTGGTGAAATCGCAGCCGATTTCGGTTGCGCTAATTTTTTCGGTTCTGTATTACATCGGTGATGGATCTTGTTTCTAAATTTTTAAACTGTAGCTTGTAAAAAGATAGTAAATATTTTTATGCTAATATTAGAATTTTAATGTACGAGAAAAAAAAAGAGTAGACTCGTAGAAAGTGTTTTTTTTTTCTTTTATCCTCGATATGGGGGCACACTACCCAAACATGTTTGGAAAGTCATAAGTGGTAAAAATATCTTCTCCAAAAATGACTGAATAGTGTTTGCTAAAGAGGCTCTTATTTTTGTTGCAGGACTCAGCAATTCATTCTGATGAGCTCCATCTACGCACAGCTACTGGTTGTGATCTGCGTAGTCTTCTTTACTTCAGAGATAGTCACTCCCAGGGTGCCACTCTTCTACTTTGAGGTGAGAATGATTCTCTATTCGAGGTCAGATCGCGAATGGAGAGTGACAGTGAAGTTCTCTTTGGGTGTGTTGGGATCGGTATATGGTTGCAGAAAGAATGCACTTCGGGAACAGGAACAACAAGAACTTTAATAAACAATAATAGGTTAGTTACATGGTTCGTCTCGCCTTCAGTACGAGTGCGTCTGCTGGTGTTAGTATTCAAAGACCGACTTTATATACAACTCTGCGCTACGGCAGAGTGGAGCGCCATCTACTGGGTGAATACTACAGAGTATCCCTCCAGTGACGAAGGAACGATAAACATAGGTAATAATACAGCACAGATAAGCAAGACAAAATAAGAAAATGAGTACACATACAATTGAAGATATTTACAATTTTAAATAGTAATGTAGCTATTCACAATTCAATGAAGTACACACAATGAGGGGAAAAAAATGTTGGGATCGGTATATGGTTGCAGAAAGAATGCACTTCGGGAACAGGAACAACAAGAACTTTAATAAACAATAATACGTTAGTTACATGGTTCGTCTCGCCTTCAGTACGAGTGCGTCTGCTGGTGTTAGTATTCAAAGACCGACTTTATATACAACTCTGCGCTATGGCAGAGTGGAGCGCCATCTACTGGGTGAATACTACAGGTGAAGGAAAGACCACTTAAGACTCTCGAACAAGGCGTTTATTGGATTAAAGCTGTTTAATGGGAAGGCCTCACAAAGTACGATCGGTCTTCAATACCCGACCTTCTTCCTCTCATTCTGTGACCGTAGCGTCAAAACAGCACAAATGGCTCTAGTTCATCTACCCGATGCTTAATGGTTGGCTTCACACCAACGGCGACAAAGACAAAAAACACGTATCTTCCTTATTGCGCATGCGTGTTACAAACAAATTTTGTTTCTCCCGGTTTTTCTCTGTCGCTGCGCTTTCAAGTCTTGGAGGAAGTTCAACTTTCGTCTCTGTCGCCATGCCGACAGACAATCAGATTTAAGATTGTGGCTCTTGCTATGTGCGTTTTTATTTAGTTTAGGAGTCTTTTTAAACGCGGACGCTATCTGTCAACCATCTTGCAGAATCAGAAGTAGAAAAAAATGTTTTGATTTCGAAAAAGAAGATTATGCGCATGCGCACATGGATTGCTATCGCTAGCGATGTGAAGGCTTTTTTTAACAGCAACAGAGACAGTCGACAAAATGTTGCCTGTCTCTGTTGCTGTCGCCGTTGGTGTAGAGCCACCATTAAGATTACCAAGTTAAATAAATAAATCACACTGAGACTTATTAGTGCAGTCAAACATAGATGCTTTTGAAAAGACATCGAATCATACAGCATGCAGTAAACGCATATTACATTTTTTTCCAACTGGAGCTATTCTATTTATAGAAATCCGTGATGTAGAAATGTCGCTCGCTTCACTTCATCTCTTTATTACACACTTGCGAACGAGAGAAAAATAGTGAGGCCTGTCTCTCAACAGTGACCTTTTATCTACTCCGATCACCCACAAGTCAAACCCCTCGCAGCTTCACTTCTCCTTCGGACCACGTGACACATACCCCTCTGTTTTACCCCCCCCCCCCCCAGGAGGGGTTGGGGAAAGTAACTGAATATTACACTACACTCCCCGCGCGAGACAAGAGTTGTGATAAACCACAACTTGTCTCGACTAACAATGGTTCAGAATCTCATTTCCTCAATACATCAATTAAACACACACATAACGATAAAGACACATTTGGATATCAAATATCCAAAACCAGTAAGTTCACATTTTTGATTATTTATTTTTGAGCAAGATCGGAACCATACAAATCCTTATAAACTCTCAGGCAATTTTGATTTTCATGAAGAAACATCGGATATTTCCACTGGAAAGTAATCGATGGGATCCATCACAAATTAGAGTTGGACATTATGGTGCTGCCATCTGTATTCTTTTATGAAAACTAATTGTTTAATATGTAGTTGAAATTAAAAATAATTCTTTCTCCTATGCCTGTCTACGACCTATCGGCCACCAATCGACGACCAGCCCGACAGAAAGTGCAAAAACTAACACAATCACCAGTATTTGTAATTTTTAATTTTAGGACTGTCCTTGAGGCATCATTCTGTGTCCGAAATATCCTTCAGCCATTTGGTCCAATTCGCAAAGGGGACAGATCTTCAATGCGACGTAAGCGTCTTTGTAGGTAGACATGTCCGGTAAAGATTAACGTTTACTCTAAGATCCCCTTTGGTGACTTTTAGGAAAAAGTCGCGAAATTTAAGATCGCGTCGATGACGTCCAAATCCAAGATGATGTCAACGTTTATACAACAACATACAAATAGGAATAAGTGAACAAAAGATCATTTTTTTAACATACCATTTTTCCACGGCTCCACTATTCCTACCTATCAGTTATTAATCCCGCTTTCATAAAAAAAATCATACGTCTATCGTCCATCATCCAATCCGTACAAAAACTTCGAAATTCACAATTTCATCATTTTATTTTCTTCAAACTAGATATGTACTGACGTCTTGTTGCCATACTTCAAGCAGTACGTATACGTGTGTGTTATATTGACCCGACATATGTATGGTCTCCAACTCGCTGTTCCAGATGTTTCTCACAAAGCATGAGGATTATTAAACTAAGACGAATCACTAATAGTAATGTTTAGGAACGCCTTCCTCTGAAAAGTGTGTGAGAAAATGCGACTATTAAGCATGGCTACTGTTGCGTCAGAAGGAATGAGAAAATTGTTCCGTCTGCCCAACAAACAGCCGAGAGAGTAAACAGCATTGCAACATTTTTCCAAGCGTCGAGCAGTTGGTGGCAGGAACACGAGCATAACACTACGGGCTATTTGCAACGGTTCTCCACCAATCGTGAAGTGTCTGAGGATAACTCCAATGCCGAGGAAGCCCAGTTGAAAGATCAATGGATTTGCAACCGGAGGGTTGTGATTTACTAACTCGGTCGAGTTGGTTGGTAAACGATAAATCCGCTGAACGTGGTCTGTCGTGGCCTCAAACATCCTCACGATGGCGTGGTGTAGAAGTCTGAAGAGCTGAGTGCCAGCTCAGGTATAGACCTCGTCATCTGACCGTGGTTCAAAATGACAATGCATTGTCCTTAGATGGACTTATAGGATGCCTTCCTTTGGAACCCGGACCTTCACCAATAGCTCATTGTGTTGCTCCAGTGTGACGTTCATCAACAACCTACCTACCGATGACAGTTCTTCGTAATTAACAAACAGTGAGATTGCTTTCTCCTGTGTCACGACCCAAATTCCATTTGACCGGAAAAGATAATATGCTTAGGCCCTGTGGACACATCCGGTTTTTAAACGTGCGGCGCCGCTGCCGTAAGGCAAGTGCAGTCTGAGATACATTAGATCCGATGGAGTAGTACACGCATGACTCCGGCGAAGCACGCCCAACTTGCGTGCAATTTGTAATGCAGTTCCCCACGGCGCCGCACACTCTTCTCCGGTCTGAAGTACCTTGTTTTCATAAATAAATGGAATATAAATAATAATTTATAAACAGTTATATCCATTACCGCCTACTTTGTTTCAAAATATACTTTTTTTTTTTTGCACCAGTAAGCGAAATAAACACTTTTATCTATAGATATCCATCGCAAATGGCGCGAAATGAATATTTGCGTCTTTTCACGGTTATGTGTGCATAGTTGGGAATCAGCGCTGCACGTTGAAAAATCAGATGTGTGTGCATCGGGCCTTAGAGTCCAGCATCCACACACTTCTTGAATAGCGACTCATTAACGAATCGTTGAATTTTCAGGGCTTCTACGTGTTCCTGTACTCGGTGAGCCTGCTGTTCCTGCTGTACGTGTACACGTACCTCCTGCGCGAGCCCACCAACAAGCCCACCTGGAAGATGAACTTCATCGAGGGCATCAAGATGAAGATGGGCGAGAAGGGGCCCAGGAAGGAGGCCTCCGATCCGAGCCTGGCCTCCGCCAACCCACACCTGCAGAGGGCCAAGAAGCACCGCATTTCCGAGAACGACAGGAGCCACGGAAGCCTCTTCCTCCGGATAGGAGCCATCGGTGAGTTCCGCCTTTTTTTATACCCTCGCACCTTTATAGCATATCCATTCAATCCTGTTTTAATGTTTGCGTTAATTCATTATTTCATAGCGTTTTACAATTGACTCTCCAAGTACTTTCGACTCGATATCAAGTCCATCAAGATCCACCCAGTTTTGCTGAGGACAAAATATTTCGTCATCTAGAAATTGACGAATTTTGTAATGATGACTAGATCACGATCAGGTCAATTTTTTCCTCAAATGACGCGATATCTCGTCTATCGAGATCTGGCCAGTGTTTTGTCATTACAAGATTCCTCGTTGAGGTAACCACCACCAGGAGAAATAAAGCCCTTTAATGACTAATTTTTCAAATTCTTCTAAATCAAATTATGAGAAACTATCGAACCACTTTTCTTCTAATGACGAGAAAACCACCGGGAGTGGTAATTTGTTTCAGTTGCAATAAAAATTATCATTTTTGATTCTTGTGTATACGTATCGCAATCGTACACTGGACAGTCTCCCAAGACTTTTCACTTTGAAGAGCTTCGTATTATAACTAACCCTCCAAGTGCTTTCGACGAGATATCTCGTCCATCAAGATTTGGCAATTCTACTAATGACATCAAGTTTTCTTTTAATGACGTCTCGTCCTGGATCCACGTCTCAGATGCGTTCAGTCTTGTTAACGTATACATCGTCGAGATAATCGCCAGGAGAGAGGCAGAAATGCCGAGAAAATACAAATTTAAATAAAAATAAAGGTCAAAATACGACACTAAAAATATGAAGTCTGGTGTTTCACGATTGAATCGTTTAGTTGGGAAAACCTTACGAGGGTCGTACGGAAAGAAATGACCGTTTGAACATGCGCACCATTATGACAGTGGCACGTGCACCGTTGAAGGTCTACCAGTTTTAGGGACTCGTCTGCCAGCTGTCTACTGAATTACATCGTATTATAACGGTTATTGTTGTTTAGGTCAGCGAACAAAATGTCCAAGAAAATCGAGCGTGCCGCCAAATGGGAAGTGAGATCTATGCTCCGATTTCTAAACGCAAAAAATGTGCGATCAAGCGAAATTTATCGTGAAATCAAAGCAGTGTATGTTAATGTGATGATTGAATCATGTGTGTGTCGTTTGTGTCGAAAGTTTAATGAGGGAAGAGAGAAAGTCCATGATGAGGAGCGATGTGACCGCCCAAGTGTCATTGCGGATGAGCTTGTCAAGTCTGTCGACACATTCATCAAACAAGACCAACGCTTCGGATGAAATTCATGATAAATTTTCACATGTGTCTCGCACTATCACTTACGAAGTGGTCACAGATCACCTCAAGTTGAGAAACATCTGTGCAAGGTGGGTGCTACGCATACACAATGACTACCGCAAAAGACGTTACTGCTTATCTCAATAGACTGGTGGTGGAGGAGTGTGACGCTGGTATTCAAAAGCTCGTCACTAGGTACGACATATGTTTAAGATTTGCAAGGCTAAGTAGAAAGTAATACATAAGGTATAAAAATGTAAAATCAAAAGTGTTGTTGCAAAATTTTAGTTGGTCTGTATTTAATTTTAAAATGGGCATTTCTTTTTCCAAACGATCCTTGTACTAACGTCCTCTTTATTTAGCTTTTAAAGAAAACATTGCCCAGAATGACAAATAACGTGTCTATTCTTTGTGCCTGACCCGCTGTTTTCCTTGCAGCCTTCGGCCTGGGGACGATGGTCTACAACGGCCTGGAGTTCGGATCCTTCTTCGAGATCCCGTCCAGCTCCCCCTGCTACAGCATCCTGCTGGGCATCAACCCTGTGCTCCAGATGATGTTCACCTTCGCGCAGATGTACTTCATCTTCGCCAACGCAAGGGTGAGTCCATGGGGTGCTTTTACAACCTTTCATACACTACTCGGCGTCCGATTGAGTCAAAAACCAACGCGAATATCAAGGATCGTCTGCCTGGAACATTGATTGTTCGGTTATACAGGGGGCCACAAAACCACCCCGAAGTACCCGAGTAATGTGTCCTGTCTTCTTTTTTACACTTCGTCTATGATTCTGCTTTTTTTCCAGCCTCCTCGTTGTTGTCTTGTGTTTGGCGCAGCAGTTTGGCCAAATATGGCCCCGTTAAATCCAAAATCAACAACCCTAAAATAACTTGCACTCTTTGGAGGTCTTTTGTATTCCTTGAAAAATATTGTACCAAAAGTCCCCAATGGGGGAAATTTTGCACTATTTGTGGACATTAGCATTCGATGTAAAAATGTTAGGTAGGTAGGTAATTTAATTAACGTTGCACTGGAGAAACAACGAGCTGTTAGCGACATTACAGGAGCAATCCCGAAGGGAAACATCCTAGGTCAAAACCACGTCATCTTGAACAACGGTCAGATGAAGAAAACAACACCTGATCTGGTACCCCACTCTCCAAACTTCCACACTATGTCAACGAGAGGACATTTGAGACACAGACATATTTAAAGTGTACAAGCCCCTTTGCAGATAACATGGGTTATACAAAGTTTGAACTGTGTTATATACAATCACGCCACTCATTCCAGCCGTATATATATGGCAAGTTTCACTTTAAAAAAACTCTGCAATAGTCACTAGTTAATATAGATTCAACTCACAGGAAACACTTTTTCATTCACCCTATTTAGTTTTCCTTTGACCACATGGACCCATTTCAATGTGTTGAACTTTCTTGTACACAACAAATTACACCTGGCTTGCTCTAAAACTGAGTTTAATGAATGGGTTCGATAGATAGTCAGAGAGAATGGTCGGCTCATTGAAATTGATCTATGTAGACAAGGGGATCATGATTCGGGTGAATAAAAGATTGTTTCCCGTGAGTTGAATCTATTATGACTTTAGTGACTGTTGTCAGTTTTTTTTATTTTGTTACGCTCAGAGTTAAATAAATTTTTTAAATACGAATGGACATCCTCCAATCGCAAATGGTTTTATTTTTCAAACGGATGATAAAGTTTGTATTTTCCATAGGCAGATTCACCTAATAGTATTTTTTTAATGAAAGAAAGCACAAACTCCTCATGCACTATAAAAGTACAACATGGGATTTACAAAAGTTGATTAAACGAAGAAACAATGGTAAAAATATAGAACTCAAATTACAAGTTTTGATAAACTTAACAAATGAGTAGAAAATCAGATTGGATTTAACAAAAACATTGAGTTTCGCTGTCCATGTTGTATCCAATCTTCCCAGGCCATTTTGAAGGCATATTCTTGATTATTCAAATGCAAGACTGCTGAAAAGCAAATGCTCCACATCTTGTGACTGCTTTTTTGAACACTCGCAGATTTCATTAGTCCAAAGATGAAACATATTGGTATTTAGTAAAATTTCCATGGCCAGATAAAAATTGTGTGATTTTGAAGTTTGTGAAGAACGTATTGTCTGAGTTCAATCTGTGCTTAATAGTATAAGAAAAATTTTGGTGTGGCCAACTTTCTCATGCGAGACATACTCTTCGTTCCATTTAGTCACAAGCTTGCCGGAATCGTATGATACTTGATCTAGTCGTTACACAAAAACAAACACTAACTGGTGTTTTGCGTCATATAGGAGATTAGACACTGCGTGGCCAGCACAGCGTTGCTCGTGACAGTTCTTTTCATGGGGTCAGGTGTGACCACTGTTCGCTAACGCTCGCCAACCCCCGGTGATTGCTACATATTCTCATTTGGTTTGCTTCGAAAACGAACTCCACAGGCAACGTCGACTCGAAGTGGCTAGTAATAAATGCCAATAAATAAGTTTAAAAATAATTTAGATTAAAATTTAAAAATCATCGGTCTAGACACATTAAATCTAACTGATACTGAAAACATTAAAAAGATAAAACAATAATTTTAAGAATGAATAACCACCTCCATCCGACAAGACACGTTACACGGGGAACAATTGAAAAATATTTTTTTAAAGAAAATCATATTTAAACAACTATTTTTGATGTAAAATTTTCCGTAGATCTTGAATCCGATGAAATTTTCACTCTATCTTTAAGAATCGCGAAGATATAAATCTCATAGTCTTTGCCCACGACAAAGTTGAAATCACCAGCAAGAAAGTCATAATAAACAACGTGAATCAAAACACGCTAGACTAGGAAAATGTGGCATGGTTCCAAAGGCATTAGGACGAAAAACGTGACGTCAGTGGTCGAAAATCGCAAATCCTCTCCTTTCTTCAGTCGATGTACCAGTACGATGCCAAAATATTATGACCATCCCCACATTTTTCAATGAACTCGTCTGGATGACGTGGAGGGTACGTGATTAAGTTATAATGGTATTTAACTGCTGCTGGAGAAGGTAATTAATCATTCTTGCACTTACTTTTGCGAGTGATGGGAAAGGCTGCTGATCTTAGCGAATTTGATAGAGGGCAGATCGTAATGGCCCGAAGACTAGGAACGAGTATCACCGAAACTGCACAACTGGTAGGTTGTTCACGATCTGCCGTTGTTAGTATTCATGCAAAGTGGATAAATGCCGGCGACACCAGCAGTAGACGCGAAGGTGTTGGTCGTCCAAGAAAAAGGACGTCGGAGACTGTGCCGCTTGGTAAAGCAAAATCGGCGCGAGACAATGGCTCGGCTGACAACCCAATACAATGCAGGTCCAAGCGCAAGTGTTTCGGAACACACAGTTCAGCGGACACTGTTGGATATATTACTGTACAGCAGACATCCCACTCGTGTGCCTCTGCTGACCAAGTCTCATCGTCAACTACGCCTACAGTGGTTCCGGGAACATCTAGACTGGACCATGGATAAGAGTGGAAGAGAGTTGCCTGGTCAGATGAATTCCGATTTCCCATTCATCACGTCGATGGTCGTTTCAGGGTCCGCCGTCTGCCAAGCGAACAGTTGCTCCCCTCTTGTACAGCAGGTCTTACACAGGCTGGTGGTGGCGGTATTATGCTTCGGGGGACGTTCTCATGGGAGACTCTGGGACACCTGTAGTTATGGAAGAACAGACCATGAACGCTGCGAACTATCTGAACATAATTGCGGAACAGTTGCAACCTTACATGGCGTCTGTCTTCTCAACTGGAAATGGAATCTTCCAGCAGGACAACGCCCCATATCACAAGGCTCTGATTGTGTTGGTGTGATTCGAGGAGCATACTGATGAATTCCACTTAATGTTCTGGCCACCTAACTCGCCCTAATAGAGCACATTTGGGGTGTCATGGAGCGGCAGCTCAGAGCTCAAACACCTCCATGTCCGAATATCTCGACTTTGCGTGACCGCTGCTTATACATTTGGTACAACTTGTCTCCAGTCATGTACCAAGAACTTGTGGCATTTATGCCCAGGCGAGTTGCAGCTATTTTTCAGGTCAAAGGAGGCGCAACGCATTATTGAGTAGGTGGTCATAATGTTTTGGCTCTTCAGTGTAGCTATGACGTCACATTCCGAAAAGGACGAAAAGTGAAAAAACTAATAATTTAACTTTAAAATGTTCTAGATTAAATTTTAAAATTCGACATACATACAGACAGCTAAACACTTCCTTTTATAATAGTAGTGACGTGTACGGTACATTTTCTAGGTCTTCAGGGTCCCTATCCCTTACAAATTTTCTGGGTGCTCTTTGATTACTCCTCACCAACCCCGTCTCTCTTTTAGCTGAACATCCACAAGTTCAAGGTGTTGGCACGATTCGGGCTGATGCACGTAGTGGCCACCAACATCTGCGTCTGGATCCGGACGGTGGGCAAAGAGACGCTACAGGAGATCGTCAAGCACCACCTGTCGCAGGAGAGAGGACACCCCAGCAGCCTCGAGGAGCTCATCCTGCCCTTCAGGGGTAAGTCTAACAACCCGCCCTCCCTTCGGTCTCAGTTACATCGGCTCAGAGGTACCTCGGTTACCATGGCGATTTCCACACTTTCTTTTGGCACACATCTTTAGGAGTGTATGGGCTTCGCGAACCCGGGGTACCCTAAGGATCTATTCTTTCCCCATGGGTTTACTGCTTCTGGTAAACATGGCGATCTCGACCCCAGGATGACCAAGTGGTTTTTCTGTTCTCCATCTGTTTCTCCATCCTTTCCTTTCACAATTACCTGACAACGTCTTGTATTTGGCGCAGCTTGACGAAATATGACCTTTAGAGTCATAAACTCCTAAAACAACCAACCATATATTCTTTCACTTAACCCTCCAAGAGGTTTCGACGAGGTGCGTCCTCCATCAAGATATGACCCATTTTGCCAATGGCGAGATATCTCGTCATGATACTGCTCTTTTTTTTATGATGATGACATCCAGATCTGGCTTTTTCTTCCAATGACGAGATTTCTCGTCCATCACGATCTTATCAGCTTTGATACTGGTGAAGGTACCTCCTTGAGACAACCACCTGGAGCAAAACTGACCAGATCTTGATGGCCGAAATATTCGTCCAAAAAGTATGAAGAAAACTGACCCGATCTTCACCCTGTCGTTACAAAATTGGTCATATCTAGATGGACGAGAAATATCGTCAAAATCAGTTGGAGGCTTAACCTGACGTCATGCAAACCCTTTTGTGGACACTGGGCTATAAAATAGTTAAGAGAAAAAAAGACGTAAAGTTTCGTTAGTTTATATAAATGGATTTTGTACGGAACAAAATTCCATTCTTTAAAGAGTGACCCCTTCCTGATTCACCGCCATTAACAACACGCCATAATATTGAATGAAAGAATATTTACTTACATTAGCAGTCTTAATTTACTAAGATGATTATTTATATATATATATATATATATATATATATATATATATATATATATATATATATATATATATATATATATTCAAGTTTTCCTCAATGTTCTGATGTAATGTGTGCCAAATTTAGTGTGGATAGGTCAAACGGTGTAGATTTGTGTACATATATATATATATATATATACCCATTGTTAGGGAAAGAGTCAATGTTAATTCTCTGTAGGGTTTTGGTAAACCCTGATTTAGTAATTTTTATTTTTTATTTACATATTTTTCGCACAAAAAATACCATATAACGTTTTGATTCTTTCCCGATATATTAACAAGGGGACATTGGCAGTAGTGATACGACTTCGACAGCAAAACATCGATGTTGATAATACATCGCCTCAAAAACATCGATGTTTTTAAAATTCAGTGTATTTAAACTTTCCCCCCCCGTTTCTTAAAACTGGTTTAGCAACTATTGATACGACATCGACAGCAAAACATCGATGTTTTGAAACATTGATGTTCAAAATTAAACATCGATGTTGATAATACATAGCCCCCAAACTATCGATGTTTTTAAAATTCAGTATGTTTAAACTTTTATCCCCATTTCTTAAAACTGGTTTAGCAACTAGTGATGCGACATCGGCTCCAATACATCGATGTTTTTTTTAAACATCAATGTTTTGAAAACATCTACATTGATTTCGCATCCCTACTTTTCAGACCCTTCACCTTTGGCCACTTTGATATGTTCAATTTGCTGATTATAAAAATTATGCTACTTGGTTATTTTTAAAATTTTTATAACGGGTACTTGTTTCATTTAAAAATAAAACATCGACACCGTAAAAACATCGATAAGTATAAACATTGATGTTACAAAAACATCGACTCCATTACATCGATACAAAATCACTAAACATTATTACAATTTATTAAAAAGTTGGTAAATATTTGAAAATTTTAGATTTAAAAAATGACGTTACAGTTACATCATACAACTGAAAAACGTATGAGTACACTTGCCTATGACTCTTAATTTATAAGCCCGTGCCTGAACTCGAGGTTTGTAATATTCCTTTCAACTCATGAAATAACGAGGAAAATGCAGAAAAAACAGAAATTTTGGAGACATTTTCCTTTTGTCACAACATTGAAATAACCTAAAACTTTTCCTTTAGCAATTTTAAAATCTAAAGTTTGTTTTCCTGCAATAAATGGACATGGATAAGGAAACAGGTTCTACAGAGTTTGTGTACTTTAGTTAACACAAGGCAATGTCGTGGTCATATTATAGCTGTCGCGGTCATATTTGCAACGCCGGGTAATTCAGCTAGTATAGAAAATAAAATGAAACATGAAATTTTAGTCACAAATCTACTTTTCTAAGCAAGCTTAAGTTTACTAAGTAGTGCATTTGTCTTGAGCGTGCTCTTTGATGAAATGTGTCCTCTTTCAGAGAACTACATCAAGAACAACAGCAACCCCTGCCAGAAGCAGGACATCATGGGGTCTATCGTGTCTGACGCCTCTCCCTTCCTGTTCCCGTTCATCGTGGAGTACAGCCTGATCGGCGCCGCCGTCCTCTACGTCATGTGGAAGAACATCGGCAAGGACCCCGTCTTCCACGGCAACGCCGAGTACGAGGACGGCCTGTCGCGCGCGTCCAGCGTGCAGACCCTTCCCAAGATGAACTGCGCGGGCTCCAGCAAAGGCCTGTTCTTCGGCCTGCTGATACTGGTGATCGCCACTATCTGCCTGATCGTCTTCTTCGTGCTGATCGAGAACGAGCACTACAGCCTGCTGGCCATCTTCCTGTCGGACGTGTCGCACAGCGCCATCATGGTCATGACCATCTTCACCATCGTCATCGGCTTCTTCCGCATCAAGCAGCTCAAGTTCCAGGCGGACCGGACGGACCACCTGCGCGACATCCTGCTGACCGTGGCCGCCTACGGCCTCTACGTCTACGCCATGTTCGGCATCATCGCGGGCACGCTCTCGCCCAAGGACTACGTGCCCAACCTGCTGGTCATGGTCACCAGCTGCCTCACCATCGTGCAGGTGACGCTGCAGTCGCTGTTCGTCGCGGAGATCACGTGCCGGACAACGTACCTGCCGGAGCACGACCAGACCAAACCCGGGCGGCAGGTGGTCGCCTTCCTCATGATGGGCAACCTCACGCTCTGGATCATCTACACGTTCGAGATGCAGAAGGCCGAGGCCAGCCCCGTGCAGCTGGGCTTCTACGGCTTCATGGCCTGGACGGTCATCGTCCGGGCTACCCTGCCGCTCAGCATCTTCTACAGATTCCACTCGTCCATCACCTTCGCAGAAGTGTGGAAGAACTCGTACAAGAACGTCTCCGCTTGAACCTGCCCTCCTTCCGATTACATAACGCGCTTTTAGAAACACTCATTTCCTCGGACCACCCTGTGAATACCCTTCGCATGGGCCTGGAATGACTCGACCTAGAACATCTTCGCTTAGACCAGGCTTTTAATTGCACCATTCCATTCCAGGTGTGTGTGTGTCGTAGGTTACGTGATGCGCTTTTAGAAACTTTTGTTTCCTCGGACCTGAATACAGAGTCGAACAACCTATTTCCTGAGTGCGTAAAGCTTGAGTCTCAGCTTACACCAATCTGTTTACGTTCCTGAAGACCCTCCTTTTTAAAGTGTGTCGTAGATTGCTAATGCACTCTTAGAAACGTTTGACCTCAGACCTTCTGAATATGCAGTCAAAAAATATTTGCCCAAGCGATGAAGAACGTGTACAAGAACATATCTGCTTAGATTAACCGACACGTTACTTGTTCTGGAGGCACTCCTTTTTAAAGTGTGTCGTAGATTGATAATGCACTCTTAGAAATATTTGTATCTTACACCCTGTGAATTTATATACGTAGACAAACAACCTTTGCCTTAGTGTGGATGGATTCAACCGAGAACTTCTCTGCCTAGACCAATATGTTCCTTGTTCTGAACTCATTCCTTTTTAAGTGTGTGTCGTAGATTACTAGTGTGCTTTTAGAAACATTCGTAGTTCCTCATAATCGCTGAATACGTAGTCAAACATTATTTACCTAAGGGAGGGAGAACAAGCCCTGTGTCCAAGTATCTGCTTAGACCGATCTGCACATTCCTTGTTTTGAAGGCAGTCCTTATAGGTTACACGTGTCGTAGATTGTTAATGCACTTTTGGAAACATTTGTATTTCTTCAGACCCTCGGAATACGTAGATCAATAACCTTCGTAGGAGTGTGGAAGGTCACAACCGAGAACTGCTTAGACCTATCTGTGCATCTCCCTTCTTCAGAAGGCACCTCCCCTTCTAGATATGTGTTCGTTGTAGATGGCAATCGCGCTTCTTGAAATAGGTTTTGAGTTTTTGTGAAGAGTTCGTACCAGGAAGTCTCTGAATAGACCAGTGATGAGAACAATCTTTGCGGACATTCCTTGCTCTATAATTAAATGCGAACACTTCCGTACTAGGTTTGTTTCGTAGGTTGCAAATACTGAAATACACTGCGCTTTTAGAAGCAATTTTATTTCCATGACGAACCACAAACCTTCGCGGCGAAATATGGGAGAGCTCCCTACGAAACATCTCCGCTTAGACCACCAAAAAAGAATTATATACATTCCTTGTTTTGATTACTTCTCTTAGGGAAATAGACATTGTCATTTTAGGTTACTGATAATTCAAATATGTTCCTTAGAAACAGTTCTATTTCCTGTGATCTTCTGAATACGTAGATAGAATAAACAATCTTCGCATATGTTTGAAAGAACTCGTACAAGAACAAAGAACATTTGCTTAGTCACCAAAAAGAACGATCCTGATATATATGTGTGCATTCCGTGCTTTGACTCTGTAGGCAAATGCGTTTTAGGTATGTGTTGTAGATTGCAAGTAATTAAAACGCACGATTTCAAGCCACGTACTAACCAGAGTTGACTGGAAACGTGTTCCGTGAAAAGCTTCATCCATGGATAGTACGTCCACAGTCGCCTTGGTCACCAAAACCATTGCGAGATCACAAGAGTGCGAATTTGGTTACGGCACATGTTACACTTCTCTCGTCAGTACGTGGCTTTGGATACGTGGTTTTACTTCCTACTATCGTCTATATAAGTAGATAGGATAGACAAAAACAATGTGTTCGGAAAACTAATTTATGTGTAAAAATCATTGCATTTCATGTGCATTTCTCATTTTTGCAGTTTTTATCTCAATTATAAATACATTTAAGTTATTGACTTACTCTCTCTCTCTCTCCGTATTTATGGATAGGACTTTCATAAATTGTACCTAGTGTGGTAGAGTTGTAGCATGCATCTTCGTCTACACGCATGGTAGAATTGCCTTGTGATATTGTAAGTGTAGAATTGTGTTTGTAAACACTTTTATTTGACACTACTCATTTTGATCTGTAACTTTTTTCGAAGATTTAAACTTCACTAACAATTGTTTTACTTATCACAGTGCTGATGACGCCATGTTGTCATCGTAATTAATTGTTATCCACAATCAATAGGATAAAAGACATCAGACTAATACATCTTTTTTGTCATCGTAAGTTTACATTTGCTTTATGAAAACGTGTTTTACAGTAACGCCTCGATATATCGTCCATAATTTCATTCTTGGGGGACAAGAATGAAGCGCGATATTCAGAGAAAAGCAAGGTTCGAAAAAACCTGCTAATTAAAAAACCCTAAATTACATGTTTTTTTAACAAAATTGTAATATTGTTTAATATTCTACATCAAGGGTCTCCAAGGAACAGCTTGTGGGCCGGTCCTTAGACCTATTCACAAGAGACTTCACTTAGATAACAAATGATTGATTCACAAAACGAAAAAAAAAAATTTTAACTAAAAAACAAACATGTATGTGCTTGTTCATAAATTCGTTGAGATCTCTAATGGGATTATCCAAGACAGGAGACAGTCTGATGTATTTCTCTTATTGTTCAAAACTTTTTACAATAACAGTATTACTATTTTTGAAGTTGAATTTCGAAATCCAATTTTGCAGAACTTCTGGCTGAAACGAATTGCACAGTAGCTGAAGAGATTTCCGTCATGGCTGTTGACATCATTTACGTTATTAACAATGTTCCTGATGAGCTATCGTTTTTATGATAAAATAAAGTTAAAGAATAAAGTTTGTGTTCTTTTCCGGCCTGCAAGATCTCCACGACAGAATCCAATCTTTACAGAATATCAAGGCTTTCTTCTCCAATCTTTCTCGGACGTGATATTTCTGTTCCGTATGGGAGACGTTGAGGAGGTAAAATTGAGATTTTTTTAATCGAATATACAGGACAACACTCTGTTTATACCATAATTTTGATTGGATTTATCATTGAAGCTATGCTATAAGTATGATTTTGTAATGCCTGAATCTGCTACAGTGAAAGCCGGAAAAGTGCAATTAAGATATGTATTTTCTTGTATTAGTAGATGTAAAAGAAGTTGTGTATTTATTGCGTACCCAAAGGTTATTTATAAACAATTGTTGTATCGTATTTGTTTTATTCCTTTCACTTAAAAATTAAGGTACCCAAAAATACAACCTTTTGCAAGGCTGGTTGTTGAACTGAGAGGGGTTCGTAATGAGGAGTTTTTCTTCGCAGCAAATTACTTCAATAAGAATTTTTTGTAAATTTCTAATGGATGAAATAGATTTGTGACCATCTTTTATTTCGTAACACCATTTTTAAAAATAACATGTTTACGAAATTATCGTTATCAAAGTATCACTTTACCGTCGTCAAAAGATATGAACTGTGATCTTGAAATGCACCTGGGCACTTTTTTAAGCTTGTGGATATCGTAGAAGTGAAAAAAGGACTAGGGAAGTTTTTCCTGCCACTATAATTGAAGGGAAGTCTAGTTCTTAGTCGATTTACTACATACTCTCTATTTATTGATCAAAATATCTGAGAAACAAAATATTTTTATTTATTGTTTTAAATTTTATTTAATGTTTAGACGAGATAAAATCCCCAAACAGACTTGGCTTTCCAACAGTTACGTTTCATATCATTTTCGTTTTGCTTTCATATTATTCACACACGAACGTGCTTTTTATGGTATTTGTTACTTAAGCATATATGGCTCCATACATATCTTCAAAACGAAAATAACTGACATACTTAACTCAATCCGCCATTTTGTTGAATTTAATTGAGGCTAAAGGTTACAAATTGGGAGGTACAAAGTTCATTCATTTGTTCCTATTTCTTTACCACACATAGAACGCTTCATATTTTGCGCACACTCAAAAATAAGTTTATTCTTTTTGACATACAAGACTTCAAAAGAAACAGTTGTAGCTTTAGTCCGTTCCAGCCCCCCCCCCCATACTTAACGGTCTCTGGTTTGAATGAATTTCTCGTCATCTGACCGTGTTTCAAAATGACGTGTTGTCCAAGGATACCGGACCGTCGCCATCAGCCCGTAGTACTCGAGCAACGCAACGAGTTATTGGCGACGGTCCGGAATGAAATCCGAAGGGAAGGATCCGAGGACAACGCCCCGTCATTTTGAACCACGGTCAGATGACGAGAGCACCTGAGCTGGTACCACACTCTCCAACCACGCCAATGTGACTTCATTTGAGGCCACGACAGATTTAACGTGCACCTGTCCCCGCGTACGGTCTTTGGCTGAATCTAGTTTCGAAATTGCGACCCCTTGGTAGCTCTTCCGTCTGAGCTCCCCCAAAATTCTTATAACAGAACTAGTATTAGAAAAAGGGAACTGAACAAAAGAAATTTTAAAGCTTGAAAACTATTTAATTCAAAACAATCTCAAAAGTAAATTTCTGATCATTTTATTCTCGGGGTTACGTTAATATAAGTCACAGAAATAAAATGTCCTCCACTAAAGCGTTTTTAAAGTTCCTTTTTATTTGGACGAAACTGTTCTACTGAAGATTCGAACCATGAGTCTGATATGACTCGTCGTATCTCGTAACTCGGCGAGTATCCCATTTGGGGCGATAAAACGTCTGTAAACACTGCTTAGATTTGAGACTGATTCGTCGTGTTTGCAAAAGTCTCATTTCGAACTCTCTTTAAGGGAAGATCGACTAAAAAAATGTGTGTTGGGAAAGTAATTTTTATATTGCTGTGATATCTATAGTTTATGTTTGCGTTGTGAATAAAGTATATCTTCAAATGAAATGGTTTATTTATTATTTTGCAAACTCTAAGGCCCGGTGCCACACATCCGGATTTACAACGTGCGGCGCCGTACGTACAACTTGCGTGCATTTTGTACCGCAGTTCCCCACGGAGCCGCACACGCCTCTCCGGTCTCAAGTAGGGATGCGACATCGATGTCGGTGTTTTCAAAACATCGATGTATTTAACATCGATATATTGGTGTCGATGTTTTGGTAACATCGATGATTATACTTGTAGATGTTTTATTTTCAAATGAAAAAAGTACCGTTATAAAAATTTTAAAAATAACCAAGTAGCATAATTTTTATAATCAGCAAATTGAACATACTTTAGACCAAAGTGACCAAGGATAAAGGGTCTGAAAAGTAGGGATGCGATGTAGTTGTTCTCTAAACATTGATGTTTTAGAAAAAAACATCGATGTATTGGAGCCGATGTCGCATCACTAGTTGCTAAACCAGTTTTAAGAAATGGGGAAACAAGTTTAAATACACTGAATTTTAAAAACATCCATGTTTTTGGGTCGATGTATTATCAACATCTATGTTTTAATTTTGAACATCGATGCTTTGTTATCGATATCGCATCCCTAGTCTCAAGTACTTCATTTTCAATTGAGCGGTGCACACATCCCTTATTTTGACGTAGAACACGCTGTATCGAGATGTGTTCTGTAAAGAATCGGAACGAGGATATTTTCCCCGCTCGGGTTATTGAAATAAGTTGATAAAAAAAGGAAGGCGTGATTTTTCCACGATATTCATTCGATCTCGGTCACAATACGAATGCCTCTCGCCTTCGATGCAGCTAAAGACTTCGTTCTGACATGTATGCTTACGTCTATTTTGTTTCAAAATATATTTTTCTTACACCAACTAAGTGAAATAAACATATTTTCTTCGATAGATATCCATCGCAAATGGCGTGAAATTACTACTTGCATCATTTCACGGTTATGTGTGCATAGTTGAGTGCCGCACGTTGAAAAACCGGATGTGTGCACCGGGCCTTACACAGTTACTGAAGTTCGCTACCTCCAAAGCTCGTTTCAACGCACTTCTGTTCGGCGAACTTTCGAATCAAATATCACAGAATGAATTATCCCTCCGCTCGTTTGAACGGTAGGTAGTTATATTAATTAACTTCAAGCAACACAATGGGTTATCGACGACGGTCCGGTATCAATCCCGACTGGGAAGATCCGAGGACAACACGTTATTTTGAACCACGGTCAGACGACGAGGCAACACCTGATCTGGCACCTCTATATCCATACTTATACATCTTGCCAACGTGAGGACATTTGAGGCTACGGCGGATTTAACGTGCACCGGCGGATTTAAAGTGGATACGATGGTCTTTGCTTGGATTCGAACTCGCAACCATCCGTTTGCCAATGCGTTACTCTTCCAACGCGGAGAATTTTTATGCATGTGTTGAATATTTACATATAACTGCCATTTCGAAAAATTATGTCTTTCCATGTATGTGGTCTGTAACACATAATATATGAAATTTTTTTTTAAAAAGCACATTTTATACAATAGTTAATATTAAGATACCAAACTAGCTTTTATTGGGCCATACAAATTAAATAAAATTTCTTGAAGAAAAGACTAGAAGAAACCCTAGAATTTCTATGGAGATATACAAAAAAAAATATTTACACTTCATTTGTTTAGTAACAGAAATTAGACTTATTTCAGTGTCTTTTATTATGTACCAATGACATAAATAGGATGAACATTATCGACAAAAAGTGGCTTTTTCCATTGCATATATTTTCTACTTTTGAGTTCGGCACATTAAAGTGGTAATTAAAACATACAGATCACACAATTGAATGCTTTCCCAAAGCATATTACCCATAAAAAACACACATGAAAACAGATGTTTTATACAATCAATATTAAATTTGTTTTTTTGAACATTCATTAAAGGACATTTAATTATTCAGGAATATGTGTCGATGTTTGTTAAAAATCAATTTCTTTGCTCTATAAATGAATAAACAAATGAGTAATACAGGTACATAGAACGTGGATTGCTCTATAATTAATCGGAACTTTTAATAGCTGATCTCTCACTAAAATGCCAATTATTCTCTTAAATTAATTATTATCATGTACTATATGACAAGAGGCCACTAGCTTAAATACAAAGAAACAGCCTATTAATTCGCTCTATAAAGATTCAGTTTTGCAAGATATTGACCGTATTGCAAATGTATTCCTAATGAAAAAGATTTAAAAGGAACTGGTATAGGTTTTAAAGATTTCAGGGGGGGGGGTAATATATCTATATCCTTTTTGATTTCCTAAAACGTATTTTAATAACAAGAGACTAATTTGTATTTTTAAGTAAATTCAAACATATTTTGTTGCATATGCAAAGAGCATATGCATTGGAAAAATTGTCAAAACACATACACCAAGACTCATCTTTTTTTGCTTGCCATGCTATTAACAATGAGAATGAATGTTTAACAGTTTTAATTAGAAATTAAAAGTAAATAAGCAATAATAGCAACAAGTAAAATGATATTATGTTACGACTTTCCTCAATTTTTTTAGATCATGTTATGAGAATCAATTGTTAAATTGAAATGTAATTTGCTTTTTCTAAATAAAGAATTATCTAATGTTTTAACTATCATAAAAAAACAATCGCTGCAAATATTTAAGAAGTAAAGCATTATCCAAGTATCACTCAACTTCCTTATACCCAATTTTCAATGTTTCAAATTCAGCAATAAATGGAAAGTTAAACAATAAAACCTTTAAATGAAATGCTTCATAAAAAAATTGCTCTGTGTGCAATGCAATATATAATCTTTACTATATATATGCATATATTCATTAGGTCCATTTTATTTCTTAACAATTTATTAAGAGTTGAAGCCAACCGTAGTTTTTAAGATATTTATTAATTAAGAAACAGCACAATTTCAAAGCAACTTTAAATTCAGAGGGGATAAACAGGATTCTATAATCTTATAATTAATACCAAACAATAACATGCTAAATAAATATATAAATATTCACATGTCACACACCTTTTACAATAAATTATGATTATTCTTTTGATGGCATGAGAATAGTTATTGATTGGTTTGATGCAAAAGTTCGCCCCGTTTTTGGCTCTGGATGACATTGCATTTAAAAACAGAAGCGTTATCTATTTCACACGAGTCAAGTTTTGATGTTGGTTGAAAGGAATTTCAGTGAGTATTAGGGGGGAAAATTGTGTTATTGAGTTGTTTTAAATTGTGTTTAGCATTAAAATGGCAGAAAATAAGGAGTATTTTCGTCATGCTTTTTTTTATTTCCAAAAAGGGAAGAATGCTTCGCATACGCAAAAGATGCGATGTATGTATTGTGTGGCTGCTGTTGAGGATTCCACGTGCCCTAAAGCTACGGTTTCCTAAGAAAGCAGAGCCGTTATCTAGCTGTGGATGACGTCACTAAAACGTTGTGTATACAAACAGATGGCGTTGGTTTCCTAGAAAGCGCTGTTTGTGAACGTAACGAAAATTAACGAAGCAGCCATTTGCATGGCGATCATGGTAACGGTTTAAAACAGTTGGGGGACGTTTTGACAGGAACGATTGGAAGCAAAACAAACAAAAAAATTTGACTGGCATTGTTTAGTTCGTTTTTGTAAAATCGGAATCGCTAAAGATGGATTAAAAATTTCAAAGGATTTGAAATCTGAGGATAATTTTACATACATTCTATAAATCTTCTATTGTCTTCATTAAATAAATAAATAATTATTTAATAAATAGTTAAATAATAAATATGTTTTTGATATCAATCTGCAGTAGAATTTTACGCTGATTTGAAATCCGTTTAAATGTTCACTCTATTTTCAACGATCGCAAAGATAGAATCTTGGACTAGAGAATAAAAAACAACCTTTGTTTTGTTTCTCAAATAAAATAAACCACGACAGTCGTCTGTAATCGCCCATTCTCCACCGTATTCTATCCGTCTAAGTTGACACCTCTGGTCTCTTTTAAGACGGCCGCCTAGTTATGCCCACCGCATCATGACGTATCACAGCTGCTAGATAACGGCTTTCTTAGGAAACCGAAGTGGTTGAGAAAGTTTCGTCCTCTGGATCAGTCTTTTAGTCAGAAACCTCTCAACTTGTCTGAGCGCGGGTTGATGCAGCTACCAGAGATGGAGAAACAGCAACGAACAGAACGGTACATACTACATGGATTCAATGAGATATTTAGTCAATAAAATTTCTTAGACTTGTGTTAAAATAACGGACGAAGTTTAGCATCAACCCAAAAGAAGTTTCTTTGTATACAAAAATACAATTTAAGTTTCCAAAGTAACGTTTTTTGGGATAAGAATAGCGGGCAAAATTAAACACACACCCTCATAGTGTGAGTCTTAATACGTAATTTAATGTAAATGATGCTATGAATAAAACTTATTCTAGATTATCAGTTCTGAATTCTAAGCTCATTCCTGCTTATTTAACGCAGAACCAGTTGAACTTCAAATGTTTTCCTCAAAATTGTTTGGATCTGCAAACTCTTGAGTAGAAAAAGAGCATTCTCGGTAGTTGTAGAATCTTCTCGTGTAGTTGAAAAATGAGTCTTTGACACTACGTTAGAACTTCGCTTTCAGCTTCAGTGCTTTCATCCTCGCAAGGATCGTACTGTTTACGATCTTCCTGGGATCGCATCTCCTCCATTTTCTTCTTCTGTTCTCGTTTGAAGAACCCAAACTGGAAAATTAAGTTGCATAATGTCATCGTATGCACCTAAATGTATTAACTCTTTGAGGCACACGATTTTAAAGGGTTCTACAGAGTTGTTTTTAACATAGAAAATGAGAAAAAGTGTTCATTTCAATTATTTTAAATAAAATATTTCTTAAAACAGGAAAAGGGTAATAACATTTCATTAAATCCTTTATTATTGAGCGGGACATAAGTAATCCCACCATGCAACTAACGTTTTAAATGGAAGTCATTGAAACGTATCTTTTTTCCTAGACAAAGTGGCACTTAGCCGACAGTACAGCAACATAAATTGTGAACTGCTTCGTGATGGAAGAATTTACATCGTCTCCGAGTAGTGCGTTTTGGAAGATGTTTCGAATCTTTTCCTCGTACTTCCCATGAAGCAGTGGGTTTAGATTTTGTATCTGCAGTGGATGTGCAGATGTTACAGTTTTATCAATTAAAGTCAGGTCAATAAACCCTTTAGCGCACAGTCGCTTCAAAAGTTTCAGCTTCATATTTTACACAATTGTTTATAAACAATATATGAATTAAATAACAACAGCTGCATCCAAAAAATTATAGTATACGGTGCGCCATTTATTACTACGTCGGTAAAGTTTATAAATAGCAAAAAGGTGATCAAAAATTTATCCACGGTATTAAAATTCGCATTCTAATCAATATTTAACGAGGGACAAGCAACTGAAATTCCCATTTTTATCTTTTCTCTACTGTTCTCACATGATTTGGATAATGATAATTGGATAAAAGATATATTTCCTGTTATCGATCCATCACAACATTTTCAACATTACTAATGCGTTTTGACGTACGTATGTAAACTTTTCTTTTCATTTATTTACACATTTAGCCTCAGTTCATAGCATAGCCAACTCAATGAAAAAAATTTAAATGATATATTGAACTGTATATGATTGTGGGTCATTTCAACATTTTGAGGGGATTTAAAAAAATATTCCACCTTGCCTAAAGAGCTAAGGAAAAGGTGAGACAGTTTTTCACCTACCTAACCCCAAAGAGTTAAGGCGGTTATGAAAATTTGGTAAATCCAAGTCGATAGGTAGTTGAACTAACAACGAACTGGAGCCACACAGAGGGTATTGGCGACGATCAGGGAACCATCTTCGAAGGAAGCCTCGTCATTTTGAACCACGGTCAATTGACGACGTCAACACGTGAGCTGACCCTCCAAACTTCTACACCACGCATACGGAAGGACATTTGAGGCTACAACAGAACTCGCAAACCTCCGGTTGCTAAACCGTTACTCTTCCAACCGGGCTACCATGACCTATCTATGGAAAGTACATAAGCGAAATGTGTTTCGAAATCAATCTTCTAACACTGGAGAGAGAGAGAGAGAGAGACTTTCAGATAAAAACTTACTTTAATCAGCAAAGCAAGAATGATTAATAATAGTAAAATTCCAATGCCTATGCTGACAAAAATGATCCATTGAGCAACTTCTTCAGAAGCAGGAGGACTGGAGCTAATGATGAGTGTTTTAACCTGAAATTTTAGAACTGTAAGTTGAAGAGTTTGACACCAATTTCTTTTGAAACAACAGAAGAACAAAATTTATTTTGTGTTTAGAAATATTTACCAGAGCAAAAGTACACTTAGCCCTTCAATAGTGGTGGTATCTTGTCGTTTCATAAGATTAGGTCAAAACTGCCCATATCTTGATGGACGAGATACACTGCCCTACAATAATGGACCGGACGCCAGAGGATTTGCATAAAATCCGACAACTTGTTTGGGGGTGTTTTTCGTGGTATGGCCTGGGACCTTTGGATATTGGTCCTTTCACCCTGGTGAATTGAACGCCCACATAAATATTTTGGACAATCAGGTTCTTCCTACGCTCTGGCAATTTTATAGAATGGATATTTCCAGCACGACAACGCTCAGTGTCATGTTGCAGACTCTGTCAAGCAATGGTATCGATATTTGGATGTAAAACGTCTTCCCTGGCCTGCTCAGAGTCTCCAAATAAACCCCGTAGAACCTTTGTGGGACGCGTTAGAGCGACGCTTACGGACCAGGAACCACGTCCGAAATCTACAGCTGAGCTGGCGACATTCTTGCAGCAGGAAATGACACAAATACCCATGACTGTGCATCAAAACCTTGTTGAAAGCATGCCCAGAAGGGTTACTAGTGTAATTGCAGCACGTGGGGGACCACGTACTGCACCTCCTATTAAAACATACATTCTTTTCCTTATACCATCGCATCTTGCTGTCCGTTCCATTATTGTAGCGTAGTGTATCTCGCCATTAGAAGAAAACTGACCAGATCTTAATTTCATCATCATCACAAAAATAAACGCAATCTCAATAACGAGATATTTCATCATTGCCAAAATGGGTCCAATCTAGTTAAACGTAATATAGCGTCGAAACCACTTGGAGGGTTAAATTAACTGATTTAGAAACAGCCTTCAAAAATGGAATCATTGAATGGATTGTCCCTCACTGGTCACGCATTGATGTCACTTTTTTAATTCAAAATTCTTAAAACAGAAAACTATTTTTCGTACAATTCCAACAAAATAAAATTATTTTGCTTTTTAAAAATTTCTCTTGAGCGTGCCTTACATATATTGAGACAACTGTGAAATGTTTTTTCGCTTCCAATTGAGAATTGTGATGTTTCCATGAGTTTGTGTTCATTGAAAAATCTATTTCTTCTTCCGAAGATCACCAGCAGAGCGCGCAGTTAAAAAGTGAACCCTAATGGGTGTACTGTGGCATGTATAGTAGGCCCTCTCACAGGTGGGCCTATCCTCTTGAGAAGTCCTTGTCAACCCTCCTGGTGGTTTCCATGGCAAGGTATTTCATCTAGCACATCTTGATGAACAGGATATTCCATCTGGCTAGATCTTTATCTCGTCAGCATAAAAAAAATCCGCAACATCGTGATGACGAGATATCTCGTCATTGGGAAAATTGGTTGGATATTGATGGACGAGATACCTCGTTGAAACCACACGGAGGGTTAAATTAGCAGACGCTTCTACATATCTACCGAAATAATATTTTCTATCAGTTAAAATATTTAACGACGCACTGCTAACGAAGCAAAACAAAACCCCAGGTAAAATATCTTTAATAAGTTCATTTATAGTATATAGTATTGCATGAAGTGTTTGTGCGTAACTTAAAGAAGATGGTCCCTCATGCAAAATTTTATGAATTTATAGTAGACTAGCTGATTCAAATATGACCGCGACATATCCCTGCGTTAACACAAATACACGAACTCTGATGTCCTGCTTCTGACAGGGGTTGCTGTTGTTCTTGATGTAGTTCTCTAGAAGAGGACACATTTCATCAAAGAGCACATTCAAGACAAATGCACTGCATAAAGAAGCAAGTCAAGGTTTCGTTTCTTAAACCGACTACTTTGAAAAGTAGATTTTTGACAAAAATTTCATGTTTCATTTGATACCATACTAGCTGAATAACACGGCATTGCAAATATGACCGCGACAGCTAAAACATGACCGCGACATTTCCCTGTCTTAACTCATACACAAACCCTGTAGAACGTATTTCCCTATCCATTTCCATTTATTGTGGGAAAACAAACTTTAGATTTTAAAATTGGTCCTTCGAGGGGCACTTCTAGGACTACCTGTGTGCTAATAATTTCCATGACTACAGATTGGTCGGAAGACAGGAATGAAATAGTTTTCCTCAATGTTCTGATGTAATGTGTGCCAAATTTGGTGTGGATAGGTCAAACGGTGTAGATTTGTATATATATATATATATATATATATATATTTCCCCGCCTAAATGATATCTTGGAATGCGCAATACGATGTGTGCCTGTATAGAGGTATGGATTGAGTGTTTCCCGCAGCTGTGTATATAAAACTTTAGATGCATAACTGTAAGGAATGAAAAATACTAATTAAATTACAAAAAGACCAATGATATTCGCTTTTTAAATGTTCTAAGAAAAATTCTTGATATTTGAAGCAATGTGGTCAGGAAAACTATTATACACGAGCATGAGAAACAATCAAATATTTATTTGCTTTAAAACTAAGATATTTCTTTTCTTATAGCTGTGAACTTGTTACGTATGAGGATTGAATGTAAGCAAATTTCAAATACAAATTTCTATAAAACTGAAGAAACACAAATTCATACCACTGTGTTATCAGGATTGCGCCTATGGCCTCTATCTTCTTGGATGGAAACTTCACCCCTCGTCACAAATTCCATTTTGTACCAGGGGTCCTGAAAAGTCAAACACGCCATTTGTAGTCAATTTTAAGCATCAAAAATTACTGAAATAGTTAGTTTAAAAAATCAGTAAAGAATAATTACACTAAAGAGGATTTCACACTATATTTATGAACTTAAGGGAGACCCAAACCCCAAATTTCGAGAAAAAAAGTTCAAAAAGTGTTTTTCGGTTTATTGGATAAAAAGATGCATCAAATATTCAAGAACAAATGGACAAAATTTCAGAGTCGAAGAAAATTGATATCAGCTGCTTTTTAACTTTTATTTGACCTTCCAACTACATAATCGACTGCTAACCATTGGTTTCGTTTCGCATAAAAACTTCCATTTATGCAACATTATATCATAGTGTATCTACCGATGATTATTCCAAACGTTTTAAATACCCTAAAGGTGTAGACTCCTGGTTTTTCAATCAATCGGCGAAAATTTAATGACAAAATCCAGGTCCTCATGTAACACATGTGGTGACGCCATTGAAGGAAACATATTGAAAAAAAAACGCTAAATTTCGTCACATACGTCACGGAAAAATTCGTATCACTACAAAAAGGCTCGTTTACAGAAAAAAAAATTGTCGTAGAAAAAATTGTGTGATTTATACAGTGGTGGTTTATTTTAAAATAGTACTGAACCAATAAAATATTTTGTTCAGTTCATCAAACAAGAAATGTATAATTTTTCAGTGAATTATCACAAATCATCACTTGTCATCCGAGATAAAACTGGCTTTTAAAAAATGTATACAAATTTACGGTAAAAACTCTTGTTTTGGTAAGAGTCTCAATGTAATAGAAATTACTACAAAAAATACTTGCAAAAAGTAAGCTTTTTTCGTTAACTTCTGTTGTATTTGGTACTTAAAATGCGATTATCTCAAAATCAGTTTTTTTGCAATTTTGCCTAAGTTTAAAGTACTAAGGTTACTTGATCTATGCACTTTAAGTCAAAATGTTGACCTTTTTAGGTCTTGTATAACTGTTTAACAGACAATGGGAGAGTTTTTTTTTTATATAAATAGTTCAGAAAAATTTATAAAAATTTATAAACATAAAAAATTGGAAATTTTTATAGAAATTTAACGTAAAATGAGTAAAATATTTTTTTTTTATGAAAACACGTACAGAAATTTTAGAAAATCTCTCCCGAGGTCTTTTGCATATACTATAACAATATTGTAAAAATTTATTTCGTACAAAAAATATTAAAAATTGACAGAGGAGTAGAGTTTATAAAAAGTGTGTGTAATTTGGCTTAAAAACATATTAAAATCGTAATATAAAATATAATTGCAAATAAAAACTAATTTTTTTATTGATTATTGATTTAAAATAAGGGCTTACTTATCACTGAAAAAATTGGTTACGTAAAAATTTAGGGTTTTTCGTTACGTGTCTCCCTTAAACCACAAAGGGGTTCAAATTCTCAACAGCAATTTCAAGCTTTCAATTAATTGTTGACTATCCTCACTAAACAATCGTTCAAACTTCACTCATTCCACAATCCAACATCATGCCCAAGCATTCAAGTTAAAACTACGGTTTGTGTCTTCCTCGACACTGCCTACTAATTTGCTCAATCATATATTTAATCTCAATTCACACCGTTCAATCTTTTTTGTATTTGGATGTACCAATGTTAATTTTTCGCATAGGCAACAAACTCCCTCTGAGAAAAAGGCGGTGGTAGCCCAGTTTTAAGAGTTATACTGATTAGCAACCGGAGGGGAGCGAGTTCTAAACTCGGTCTAGCAAAAGACCATGTTAAATCTGCCGTGGCCTCAAATGACCTCACGTTGTATGGGTGTCGAAGTTTGGCGAGTGGAGTGCCATCTCGTGTGTCGACTTCGTTACCTTCAAAATCATGAGGCGTTGTCATTGGGTAGGTAGGAATCCCGAATCGTCGCCAAAGAAATTAAGCCAAGAAATTATATTTGGCCTTCCTATTCGCTGTTTTGTACCATAGCTACCAGGATTAATCAGAAAGCGGTTAACTGCAGCTTTCGATCTTCCAATTTTTCGTGCAATTTCAGCACCACTGTAACAAGCATCTATAAAGCTAGTAGTTTGACTTGTTCAGTTTCTGACAAATGCAATCCTCTTGGCATAGTATTAAAATACACAAGAATAAGGCCATTCTGTATCCATAAAACTTGTATTCGTTTCTAGAATGGGAGAGAAATGCTTTCTCAGTTCATTTATTCTTTCAGATAATGTAATCTGCAGACGAATGTATACTTTTTTCCAAACTGCCATCCGCCGATTTTTGTAATTTTTACATAATCCGAAAAATATCAGGTTTTTTTAACACATTTTACTTTATTATTCGGTAACATTAATTTAAGTCGTAGAAAATTTGCAAAGTTTGAAATCGCAGTAGTTTTTTATATTTGGCGATTTTTCGTCCGAATTTGTACTTTTTTCCAGGGTTGCAGAAAGAAAGAAACACCTAAAACTATAATTTTAAAAGACTGATGCAGATTAAATGTGGTGAAATGTGTCCTTTCCAAACTTTAAAAAAAAAACATCGACACTTACTAGATACTCGTTCAGTATGCTCAAATTAACCTGAAGAGAAACTACGATTTTTGCATATTTTCTAAGTTCTATAAACGGTGCAGCGGAGCATTCCAGAATCATGCACTTAGCTGTTTCACAGTTCTGGAAAAACAAGAAAGTTTATGAAAGACAAATATCAACAGTTTATTTATTTATTTTTTCTAATGGCGGGCACATTTTGAACTAAGTCATTGGCCACTACAAAGCCAGAAGTGATGGCCACTTGTGAAGGAGCACCCAGTGGGAGGACCATCATTGCTCCTAACAAATTTATACTTCGTAATTTTCAGATTACGTGAAAGATGATCACGTAATCTAACGTGTTCAGATGACGAAGCAACATCGACAGTTTTTTAATAAAAATATAAAAAATAAGAGAAGCGCATTCAGGAAATACTGTTTTTTTTCTTGGGGGGGGGGTGTCTATTTCTATTATTTTAATTTTTGTTAGCTGATTTTTTTTTATTAACCCTCCTGGTGGTTGTCTTGACGGAGAATCTCATTGTTCTAAGATTTTTGTTCTCATCTTAATAGACTAGATATCTCGTTGAATGCACTTGGAGTGTAAAATAAGCATTGAATACAACGAGTTCATCAAAAATAGTGTTTGTTTTCCGATCACTAAGTCCTGGCGAAACCATGGCACTTACAGTAATGGGATTTGGCACACAGGTCGTCCGAATTTTTTGCCAATTTTGGGGGCTTGACGAATTTTAAAATTCAATCCGGAACATTTTAAATGAATTTAATAAGTTTTTTTCATCGTTCTTTCTTCTTTCGGAAATGAAGAACCACATGAATACTGACTTTTTCTCAATATGTGACGTCACTATTGATGTCAGCCTTTGGAGCCAAAATAAGTTTTTTTCACCTTTCGCGTATTCGCAATAAATGGGAATTGTAGCAAACAGATTCGAATGACCTTCGTTTGATTCGAGATTAATTAATTTTGATTTCCTGAGAAATGGATTCGAGTGAATCAAAAAAAATTATTAAAGTTATCACTGGCATTCTTCGGTTCTTTTTTTTTTTCTGATCAGCGATCGTTAAAGATAGAATGAAAATTTTAACGGATTTGAAATCTGCGGAAAATTTTACACTATATACCTAATACGTTTGATTTTCTTTTAATAAATAATTTTTCAATATATATATATATATATATATATATATATATATATATATATATATATATATATATATATATATTTGGTTTGCGAAGCAAACCAACACCATGGGCAACTGCGTTATGACTGTTAATTTTAATGTATAGATTTATTAGTTTTTTCTCCCTTTAACCAACGTTTTCGACCTTTATGGAATTCGCAACGCCGTGCTGGCCACGCAGTGGCTAGTTATTATTATATAACGATAATTGATTCAAAGTACTCACAATCCTAACATCCTTTTTCTTTTGGGTAGATTTTTTTCCGGTGCTCCTTCTATATCGAGAAGAAACAGCAGGTTTCACGTTATCTACATCCAAATCTGCGCCGGAAAGTGCATCTTTGTTTTTTGATTCAGATTCTAGCTCGGTGAAACCATCCTCACGTCTTTGCGACACTTCCGGTAAATCAGGCTTTATCTGAACATAGCTGTCGTTGCAATTAGCTGGAATTTCTAAAGATTTTCCACTATCAGCCTGTGGAGAGAATGAAAGTATTCGTGTGAAAATATCTTTATCAAATCATTCAAAGCTTAAGGTATGAACTGAGTGCTTAATTGTATGGAAGTAAAAAATTTTCTTTAACGTAATGGATTCGGGAAAAAACAAGTCAATGAAAATTGTTATGATGAGAAATTGCTGTCTTCTATTTTAAATTATTTCTCGAAAGCTCACTTATAAATCGAAAATAAAATGCAGATAATTGAGCTAAAAATAAAACTGATGTGGAAGATTACCAGAGATCCGAAATATGTTATATTAAAAGCTTATTCGTTATAACTTCGTTGAAAATTTTAAAGCACAGGAGATCCATTCATCTAATGTATTCATTCATCTAATGTATTCATATAAAATGCTAAAAAATTAATACTTAAGGATAATAGAAATTTTAAAAAAATTATATCTGGATATTAGACATTCCTGTGTATTGTACAAAAACACGAATTTCAGTGGACTCTTAACATATTTATTTACATCAATTCAAATATGTACTATCAAAAGAACATAAAGAGTTGTATCTTCCTATGTACAAAAAATAATAGTACTATCCTGATTACACAAAGAATAATTCCTTAAGCGAAACGATGGTGATATCAACTTATCGCGTCAAGAGATCAGGCACTAGCGGAGAAATTGGCAATGTTCCTGGCGCTCGCCAAGCGCATGAAAAACCACGCCAACAATCATCACGGAGACACGCATAGCGCAAACATAATGCATGGGTGAAGCCATGACAGCGAAGGTGTGATTCGTTATTCTATAAACTGTTCTTACCTCTATACTTGTAAAAGTAACAAAATCCACAATATTTTCCTTTTCTTGTAGTGATGTAGGTATGTATAACTTAATATCAATAACCTGTACAGGACTAGGACCATAGTTCATTACCTAAAAATGCATTTAAAAAAAATTATTATTTTTTTTTTTCAAAAACTTGTTAGTTTGAACATTGTGCATTGTGTTGCCAAATAATACAAACCTGAAAAAAAGTATTACGTCGGGCAAAAAATCGCAAAATATTGAAAACTACAGCGATTTAAAACTATGCAAATTTTTTACGACCTAAAATAATGCTACCGAATATTAAACTAAAATATATTTGTGAAAAAACCCTAATAATTTTTGGATTGTGTAAAAATTATAAAAATTGGCCTGTTGGAAAAAAAAGTATGAAGTCGTCTGCTGATTACATCATCTGAAAGAATAAATAAACGGAGAAAACATTTCTTTCGATTCTAGAAACAAATACAAGTTTTGTGGGTACATAATTGTTTAATTTTTGTGTATTTTGATATAATGCCGAGAGGATTACACTTATCAAAAACTTAACAAGGCAAAATACTAGCTTTTAAAGATTCTAATTACGGTTGTGCTGAAATTTTATGAAAAATTGGAAGATCGAAGGCTTGTTTTCTCATAATTCCTGGTAGCTATGCAAAAAACAGCGAACAGAAAGGCCAAAGATAATTTCTTCTAGGACCCAGAGGCTCGCCTGCAAGCAAAAAAAAATGTCTTCCTCACAAATTAAAGATGAGATGCAGTTGCCCTGTACCAGCCGAACAATAAGAAATGTACTGCATAGGAATTCTAATGTTGTGTACAAGAAGTTAAAAGAAAACCTCCACTTTCTAAGCGGCATTTAACGGTTGGCATCAACTGGATGATGTGGTGTTTTCGATTATTTGCATTTTTTGTCAAAAAAAAACTCACCCCCTTCCCCCTCTCTGATTGAATTGCAATAGTAAAATAGCAGATATATAAATAGGAATAGTTTTTAAAAAAGGATAAAACCTTTTTAATACAATGCAACAAATTTTACTAGCAAATCTTCTAATTTTCTGTGTGGTATTTACTCTGAACATGTCCATTACTTTGCGTTGTTTCATCCATTAGGCCCAGGTTTAAAGCCTTGTACTTTAAAATTTGTTGGAAAGATGTAAAAAAGTGAGAAAAACAAGAAAACACTGGTTAACAAAACGTCCGGATTTTGGACATTTCTGGGTTTCTGACGTCCGGATTCGGGACTTTGTACTATATTTATGTTCCTTATCAGATCTTGAGGAACGAAATATCTCGTATAAAGACGAAAACGAACCATATCGTGATCTTGTCATCATCAAACAAATCACCGACATCTTGATAGCAAGATATCTCGTCATCAGCAAATTGGTTAGATCGCGATGGACGAGATATCTCGTCGAAACCACTTGGGGGGGTTAAGAGGGCATAAAAGACAGAAACTAATCCTTACTATAAAAAATTTTTCATACGAAACTTTTTTGTATATCAATTATGATTTGAACAAAGCAAAAAATTCAAAATGCTCCGTATACCTACAAAGTATGCGTGACTTATAGATACCGGTATCCTTCCTTCAGTCCTTACGTCATACGGAATTTGTTCATGGGATGGATATCTATAAATATACGAAGCAAAATTACCTATTTCAATAGGAGTCAGAATAACCCAAATGCAAATATTAAAAACTTTGAATTGGCTTACCCTGTAATACTGATATCAGAAACGGCCTTGAAAAGGAGGGGAATTTTTAAAACGTTGTCAGGAGGATTTACTTCATTGCTAGCAGTTACCGCCTCGAGACTTATTTGAATTTCTTTTCTATCCGTTGGAATTTTTGTCATATCAAGCTTTATTTGTATTTTGACCTGAAAATGTATCAAATGTAAACTTTCGTTTCATAGTTTTAGCTGAGTATTGATGGATAAACGCAAGCCTATTTAATTTAAGACAATACAAACTTTGTAGTTAATAATAATAAAGTCAAAATAAAACTTTCTTATTTAGTTTCATCGACCAGTATTTTCTAGTTTATTCATGAACAGAATTAATGAGAACAAAATTTTAACAGATCCTACCTGAGAAATTAATTAAATTGCAACAAGGATTTTTAACAGACTCAAACTGAAAAGTTAATGAAATGTAACTAATTACTAGAGCAACTTTTTGCAACAAATATAACTTTTTTTCACACGTTCTCCGCTGCATGTAAAGTACTAAAACAAAAATTCCACCTTCATGGGATGTATTGTAAGTAAGTTATAACTGCAACATAAATGCAACTTTCTGCATAAATGCAACCATTTGCAACTTTTTAAAATTTAGCTTAAAATTAACTAATATAAAATTAATGTTTCATTTTTTGCCTTCATAATCAACGCTTTTATCATGTGTCTGTTCTTGCGAACGCCGAAGTATTGCGAATCAAACAAGTTCATGGAAAGAAGGAATGCGTCCTAACAGACGAAAGTGAAATAAATGGCAAGAAGTAAGTTAACACATTGGTTGGCATTCTTGATAATCCAGAGGAAACTTGCATAATCAACTGCAGAGTTTGCGATGTGAGTGTTGATTATCAATATGTTGTTCGCCTTGTAGATGTTCTAAAATCTCTGAACGTTGAGCGAAAGATTTTGCGCTTCTGTATATTATATGACTGCGGCTGGAAACACACTCAAAGTGCTTTATCCGCGATTACTCGAAGAAACTTGTGTGGCACACTTGTTTCACAACTACAGAAAAAGTCAGTGGATTTTACACAAATCTGGACAATCTCATTGCTTGTGTTAAGGCAGCCACAGTACAAAACAAGCTTTAAAAAACCGCTTTTCAGATTATAGGCCAAGAGCCTGAGCCAGTACTCTCACCCTGGGCTAGGTGTCTTCGGACAGCATTGCACTACACCAAACACCTTCCCACTGTAAAGGACATTGCGAGCGGTTTCAGAGACGGCGGCTTTTTAGTGCGTCGCGTAATAAAAACAGTGTGACTCAGAGTCGCCAAATAGTTTGCCGAAAAACAAAATCAGCTACGAGTGTTTGATTCGTCTCGTATAAAAATTGGAATCGAAAGCGTACAACATCAAGACAAACGTATAACGATATCAGATCGATGGATTTTAAAAGTATTCTTGCAACCTTAAAGTGTATCTTAAAAAACGATTCGAAATTAGACCTGAAGGTTACTGCTACACTTTCCCGATATGATTCCCCCTCCGAGTCCGTATTTGATGCTGCAACAATGTCAGGCAACATCAGTCTCTGTTGAGCACAGTTTTTCGATGTTAAAGAAATTACTGGCCAAGGATCGGCCATTCAAGGACATCAACGTTCTTCTGTATTTAATGATGTATTATAATGTTGTACACACAGCTAAATTTGTCAGTAAAGTTTTTCAATTTTTACGAATAATTTATTTTATATTTTAGTGTATCAAAAATAAATGCAACTTTATTTGCATAAATGCAACTTTAGGGTATGATAAATGCACCTTTTCCCATTTTTACTGCAACAAAAAAGTTTCCCTACTAATTACCTACTACTTTTTACAACAATTTACAACTTTAATTTATTTAACTGTGTATTTTAAAGCCATTGAATATATGAACCGTATGTTAAATATCAAATAAAAAAATATTGTAATTGGCAAACCTCTTTGGCTAATTTAACTGTTCAGTTGGACACGTGCTATTTTGCAGCACAAAAGCCATCAGCATGAAAAATTTTACTTGCGAAAATAAATATCCTTGTGCTTACGAACTATGTCTGAAGAAAAGTAAGGAGTGTTTTATGAAGCTGTTTCTAAAATATCTGGACAAATTATAAAGGGTAGTAGTGGGGTCCAAGATGAACATTTTTTGTCTTTTCGTCGTCGGCGCATGGATTGCCGAACATTAGAAAATATTCCAGACATTAATCGAAGATTTCAAGCAGCAACAGACAATAGCGACTTTGCATGGAGCCTGGGGTATCTTACATGATGCACATCATGCGCCCCCTAAGAACATACCTTACATGACTAGTCTTGTGGTTGTGGTGGCAAAGAAACGGATCTACCACGACCCATCCATAAGTATCGTCCAAGAAATTCACATCTTTACCATCATAAAAAGGAAATGTCTGTATCTCTGTGTACTGTATGCAGTGTTCTGACGAATCTATGGCACTTATAATAATGAAATTTAGCACACAGGTAGTCCGAATTTTTTGCGATTTTAGTGACCAACCCGAATTTTAAAATTTAATCTAAAATATTTTAAAATTGATTTATTAGTTTTTTTCACATTTCGTCTTTCCCTCCGGAATGTGACGTCATTGTAGAAAGGCGAGGATTTTGCGATTTTCGAACGCTGGCGTCACAAGCGTTTTTTGTCTTTATGTCTTTGGAACTATGCCAAGTTTTCCAATTCTAGTGTGTTTTGATTTACGTTGTTGATAATAGCTACTTCGAGGCCATCACGGCATTGCCTGTGGAGCTCATTCGAGAAGCAAATCAAATGAGAATACGTAGCAGTCACCGAGGGTTAGTGAGCGTCACACCTGACCCCACAAAAAAAACTTTCACTGGCAACGCCACGCTGTTATAAAATGATAAAATGTGCTGGCTCACCATCATGCTGGAACCAGATTCTACTTCGAACAGAAGGAACATCGGTGGGAGTTTGGACAAGGTCTCTTGCTGGATGATACGGCGTGCGGATATTCTAGGACATCCTAGTGACCAGGTAGGATGCATGGTACCCGACCAAATATTGAATCTTTGCTGTTAACCATATGGTTTTGTCGCATATTGATTTTCATGCGCCCAAACGTCAGCATTGTCATTGTTATAAACATGAACTGAAGGTAGACTGCACTGCAGCCTTCTGCAAGAACCATCAGCCGAAATCTACACGGAGACGATGTCTTCATCCCTGAAAATGAAATGGATGCATTTTCTCGTCTTGTAAATTCCTACCTACAATAGAATGGTTCAGACCAGGGTTACGCCCAACAGTTCTTCTGCTTGTGACAGGATTTAACTGAACAAGACAGCTTCTTCTCCACTCTAGGAGTTCGGAAACTTTTTTCCCGGGCCACATCAAGCCTTCTACCAATGAAATATCCACTATCTGTGTTTGCAGATTTTGCAGGTGTCTGGTCGCGAATGAGTACACTGTACAACCTGAGGACAGCAGTCCGTTCTCATGCGTCCGCAGCCCCATACACCAGGCTCATCTATGGAAGCTCCTAATTCGTATTGTAATGTGTGCCGTTGAAAATCAGAGTGAGGAGTGACGCCTTACGCCAAATGGGAGGCGGGTTACGCCAAATGGGCCAGAGGGATTAATGGGCTGATCCAGATATAAGACATACTATATCAAGTAATAGACATACACGCACATGAAAGTTTTCACTGGCACAGAAGAGAGAAATACACCCAGAGAAGAATGCACCTGGCAGGAATGAAACATGCGCAGAAATGATGGACCTAAACAGCGCTCTCTTCCACCTAAGCTGACCAACCGGTCTGGTGGTTAAGGTGTTAGCCTCTGGATCCGAAGATTCCTGCTTCAAATCCGGGTTAGTGCATGGACGTTTGTAAACGTATGGCGTAGAGGCGGCTGGTGGACCTTCAATCTGTTGTCGCCTAAACTCCTTACAGTATATGGTGGGGTGTAATGGGTGTGGAAATTTGTGGAGTAGGGTTTCAGCTCAGGTGTTGCCTCCTCATCTGACCGTGATTCAAAATGATGCGATGTTGTCTTCGAATCTTTCCCTTAGTGGATTGATCCCAGACCGTCGTCAATAGCCCGCTGTGTTGCTCTGGTACGACGTTAATTAAAAATTACTAAATTATTATTTTCATCCAAGCGCGGCGTTTCCGAAAATTTTGACAAAGTATGTTTATTTTGGGCCCTTCTACCACCACTGTTTCCAATCCATGCGGGTATTTCCAAAACACACTGCAGAGTGCGTCCCATAATTGTGTTAACATGAAAAACTCAAAAATTGTATAATTCATCTGCGGTTAGCACGAATCCTAGAAAGCTATGACAAATGGTACTTTATAAAATAGCAGTTGTTTTAAAAATAAAATAACAGTAAAAACTGGAAGACTAAAAAACAAGAATAGTACTACGCGATAACTTACTTTTGTGTTGTTTAACAAAGGGTTTCCGAGATCACATATAAGGCTAGCATTCGTCCTTTTGTTTTGTTGTTCAGTAAGTTCTAAGCAGTTATCTTGGTTTATAGTAGGCAGTTCAGGAGGTAGGTATATCAGTAATTTTGACATATATGCAGGATCTCCGACATTGGCCACTTCAATGGTCAGACTTAGAGTAGAGTATTCTCCTATAATCAATGGACCATTGCTGGGAAAGGAATAAGATAATTTTATTTACCGAAAAGCACATACAATAAAATTAATAAGCTACAACTGTTATATCAAAATTAACAGCTGTTATATCAAAATTAACAGCTGTTATATCAAAAATGTACATAGGTATCAAAAGTAGTATATATTTGAAGTAATGAAATGATGTAACCCCCTTATGAAGTAATTGATTATGAACTCTAATCGAATTGCACATAATATGAACACAGTGAAAAAATTTTAAAGTAAAGCGAGAAAATTAATGGTTAAGCTAGAAAATTCTATGGTAAAGCTAGAAAATCCCCGATCTTAGATATAAAATAACAGGTACAATAATCTCAATAAGAAACCACACGCTTGTATACAGTATCAAAATGAATACATCAAAGTTAAACGTTGGAATCAAATTGTGCTCAATATGTACAGTCGCGGAAAAAAAACCCGAACCACCCCTCTTTATTTGGCAAATTTTAACAGTAGAGAAAATTCAAAGATGTCGTTTGACAGAAGCTAACGTCTTCTAAAAATTTAAATTCACAACATTTGAGTAAGGGTTGCAGAAACTTCATAACTTCTAATAGGAATCTCCTACTTCGACACACAATTTCGAATCGATCAAAATATAACTCCATATACCAAATTTCATGTCATTAGGTTTTACCGTTTCAAAGTTATGCGAACAAAAAGATTGGAACTCCTAATGTTAAATCATTTTCTTAGAATTTTATGGATATATTCCTAAATAATATCACTAAAGCACTAATATTTTGTACCATGTTACTGTTAAGCAACCGAAACACAATCCATTTACTATTTTATTTAAAAAATAGTGTTTAGTATTAAATAATAAGTATTAAATTAATGTTTGAAAAAATTATGAATTGAAACCTTATTATATTTTGATAGAAATCGATTTAGAAGAACTCCTAAATATGGCCATGAAAATTTCAGCTCATTCCGATAATAATTTTCTGCGCTGCATTAAATTTTCCTCATTATTGCGATTTTAGGGTGCAACGAAAGGTTTAATAAACATCTGACAGTCCACGGATAATAATTTCTTGGATCGTGAAATTGCATAGTTAATATATCTAGGGGGTCTGCTCCGTGCTCGCTAACGCTCGCCAACCCCGGAGGATTGCTTTGCGATCCTCATTGGTTCGCAGCGCGAACCTAACTCGCTTCGCTCTCATCAATCAGCAGAATGGATTGTTTACAAAATATGATGTTCCAAAAAAATATTTTTCAAACATAAATTTGTTGCGCAACAGAAAAGTTATACAGTACCTCTGGAATCAGAGCGCGAACAATTTGGAAATCAAATGAAAATTTTGAGATAATTTTGACTCGAAATGTGTGAGCTCTGCTTTGGAAATCGAATACCCAGCATGTTGTTTGTAAGCTGCAACAGCTCAACACATAATATAGAAGAAAGCCGTCACAATCCCTCCATGACGTCACCAAAGTAGTCCGTTGGTTCATGGCTGACTATGCTATCTATCGTACGATTCAGCTGTGGTTTTTTGATGCACTAATTTTTGGATATTCTTTTGAATCCTTACTTAGCAAACAACTTTTTCTTTTCAAATATTTGATAAAATTTAATATGGGAAGTATAGATCAATTATAATTTTTAATATACAACCTACCTCATGACATTTTAAGATGGTCATTCAGTCTACAAAATATAGTTAGATTTTATTTATTTGAAATGATATATCTGAACAATAGTTTTAAAAGATAATATTTTGAATCATAACTTCAACGATCGGTTATTTCATTTTTAAATGCCAACTGATTTATGACAAAAATAAAGAGATTTTTAATAACTTTATTTAATTTCATTCAGTCTAAAAACTTGCATATAGTTTTTACATATGTGCTACAGTTCTAATTAAAATTATTTTATAGCAAAAATTTTTTTACTTAAACGACAGACAGAAAAATTTGATAAAATTTTTAAATCTAAAAGTAGAACAATCATAATTAACTTGAGTTTTTTAACATAACCTAACTTAAGGTAAGCCTTTCAACAAATAGCTATAATAATGTATATCGCTGAAAAGTGTGAATAATGATAAATTGACTGCAATGTTTCTTAATAATCAAATAAAAATGCATGGGCAAAAAAAAACAAAAATTTATTGACACAAAATCTAAGAACAAATCACATTTGGAAAAATATTAATGACAAATACTTCAAACACATGAAAATGCTAGTTAGGTATTTATATCAAAACAAAATGTATACAACATTTTTATTAATATTCCATTTCACTGAACATTAGAAACAAATGCAATAACAAATAGTTGCAGACAAAAAAAAATTGTGCTTCACAGTCAGACAAAAGTTTTCTTGTAACTAAATATGAAAACAAAGCAATACAAACAATATCAGAATTTGGTTATTTGAATCCCCCCTTTTTCAAATTTTGTAATTCTCTCGCAATTTTCTGTTATGAGTGACTAATCACTCACGAGAAAGGATTTGCACAATTCACATTTCAGTTTCTTCAAGACAGTGTGAGTAGAATAGCCTGCAATATAGGTTATAATTGGCATAACTTCGTCACACTCAACAATATCTTCAGGAGTGATATTAATTTGAGATTTTAAATTATTGTTACTTAATTTCATTCCTTTCCAATGTTGTTTCTCATCAAATATGCTCAACTCTTGTTCCTCAAATTTCAGTGACTTCAGTTTCAAGGGTAAAAGGCTTTAAAGCCTGTTTGTTTTCGTTTTCGAAGACCTGTCTAATGCAAATGCAGTACTGAGCCCCTGATAATTGGCGATATCTGCCAAACCTATCTTCGAGAGCATCAGTCTGAATTTTGCCTTGTATGACGTATTAAAGTTTGAAATCTTTAAAGCAATATTTGCCATTTCAGCATTAGCTAGGGTAGAATTTTTGAGTGCACTGTGTGTTTTGGTACTCAAAGAACCAGTAGAGTAACTCATAGCTTTCCAGCTATCTAACCCTTTTAGAAACTGCTCAAGAAAAACGAATTTAACATCTAACCCCATTTCATTTTATAATGGCTAAAAAAAAAACAGGCTTTTTTTAAGGCTTTTAAAGCAGGAGAGTAAGCTTCGAATCATAAGCACATATGCACTTGAAGCTGCTTCGGTTGTATTAGAAGCCATGTCTATCACTTTCTCTCCTATATAATCAAAATAGCACTGAAGGTGAATTTTATCAATCATTAAAATTATAACTCTTTCTAATTCCGACAAAACAGAATTCTTCCTGCTAATATAACTTAAAAAATTGGAATCAGGCAGTTCATATTTTGGATTGTAGTTTAGATTGGTACAAATTCTTCGAAGGGTTCCTGGGAGAGAAGGAATTAAATTTTTTTGAATTTCTCAAAATTTTATAACAATGAGGGGGTATTGCTTTTAAAAGGCTACAAAAAGCTATTGAATCAGAGGAATACTTATTGTTTTGTTTACCTTCTTTCAGCCTTTGTAATTGTTCTGCTATGAAACTTATCGTACTTAAGTAGCATTCATAACTTTTCATGGATGTAAGTTTATTAAATAATTCAATAATTATCTCTAAAATCAATTTAACATTAGTTTAAGATTCATTTTCAGAACAAAAAGATTCCAATTCTTTCAGAATTTCACATGTTGTAGTTATTGATGAGGGAAAGAAAACTAAACGAATCTATCTTCTTTATAGTTTGCTTTTTAAGGTAAATTGAAACACTGAGATTTGAAGAAACAATCACCGAGTACATAATTTCAGGACTATCCTCACTAATATATAAAATTAACAAACTGTCGTTTTACTCAATGACAGTCCAAATTTCATTAATAGTTTGCATTTTTAGGCACTTTTTAAGCTCTATAAAAGATCTGTATTGCCTATTTTCACCTTAAACTTGTTTCGAAGTTTGGCTTGCAGCAATGGCTTGCTCCAAAACTCTGGATTCCAGTTTTTTTTTTTTTTTTTTTTTCGTTTACTATCTGGAGATTGTCTCAAATTCATTGTAATATATCCAACCGCCTTCAAATTAAAAATGAAGTTCAAAATGGTTTAGAGGTACAAAATGATTATAGTGGTACAAAATGGTTGTAGTAGTACAAAATGGTGGTCAAAATAGTTTGTGAAAATTTCCATGTCTTAAACTTGGGTGCTAAAAATGTACTCACCTTTTGTGATCTAGTATGTGAGCACTAATTGATAGATCGGAGAGACATTTGTCATCTTTTCCGCAACCGGTTTTAAAAGTTACCTGCAAAGTTTTAAAAGTTACATTTCGTGCTGATTATGTACCACAAATATAATTTAGGGTTCATGAGTTTTAATTGATCAAATGATGGTGTGAAATGCATGTAAAATAATGTAGCAACAGTAATATTAAACAAGGACAGTCAAAAAATATCTATATTTCATAAGCAGATTCATGAGGGTAAAGATTCCAAGCACAAAACCCCTCCATAGAATAAAACAAGCTCAACACAGTGCTGGAATACATGTTCTGTTGAGTTCACGAAATTCACAGCTTCTTGTCCATTATTCAATGTCTGTGAGTGAAAGGAGCAGGAACTAATTGAGTTACATAACGCGTCGATGCACCTCGGACTCTATCGATCTGTTTTGTTTGTCAATCCAGAATTCTCAGATTAGTCACTTTTAAATGGCAGTCATTCGCTTCAAGCTGCTATTTTAATCCTTTATCAGGGCTCTGCTCACTAGCAAGTAGAACAGCTCACTAGAATTGGAGTCGGGGAAAGACACTTAAATCATTCATAGGGAATTCGGAATGTGGGGTGGAAACATACATCATCCATAGATGATTGGGAATCGGGAGTAGACTAGGGTGGGTCGAAAAAAGTTTTTTTTTTTTTTGCTATCCCATTCTAATAGTGCGGAAAAGTTGACTCATGCAGTAAAACTAATGTGTAAAAAATTTTATCCTGATTTATTGATATCGTTTGCCTCTCCAACGGGTTCAAACACTCCAAAAATATCAAAATTCGGGCATTTTTTATAAAAAATAAAAGTGTTTACAATTACGTTCTAATATTGCGCAAAAGTAAGTTAAAACATTCAATATCAACGGTAAAAAAAATTGTTTAGATCGGTAGATATCTTCTGCCTTCCCAACGGGGCCAAATAGCAGAAAAAACTGAAAAAATGACATCTTTGCAAAATATCGACTTTTGCAATTACGGTAAAAACTGGTGATCAGTTTTTTCTGCCATTTGGCCCCGTTGGGGAGGCAGAAGATATGTACCGATCTAAACAATTTTTTACCGTTAATATTGAATGTATTAGCTTGCTTTTGCGCACTATTAGAACGTAATTGTAAGCATTTAAATTTTTATAAAAAATGACCGAATTTTGATCTTTTTGGAGGATTTGAACCCCTTGGGAAGGCAAAAGATATCAATAAATCGGGACGAAATTTTTTACACATTAGTTTTACTGCATGAGCCAACTTTTCCGCACTATTAGAATGGGATAGCAAAAAAAAAAAAAACCTTTTTTCGGCCCACCTAGACACATCATCCATAGTTGATTGCGAATCGGGGGGTGGAGGTATACTTTACGTAATTCATACAGGATAGGGAAGCGGGTGTAGAGACATTTTCATCATGTAGGATTGGGAATCGGGAGTCGACACTTGGATCATTTTAATAAGTTTGGGAATCTGGGTAATTACTTAGATCATCCATAGAGAATTCAAAATCAGGGGTAGACAATTACTTATTCCATAAGAATCCGTACTTGAGGACTGATACATTATCTATAGAGAATTCGGAATCAGGGGCTGACAGTAACATCATCCATAGAGAATTCAAAATCGGGGTAGACATTTACGTCTTCCATTTAAAAAAAATCGGAATCGGGAGTAGACGCCTACATTATCCATAAGAATCTGGAATCGAGGACTTAAATATATCACCCATAGAGTTCGGAATCGGGGGCTGACGCTTATATCATCAATAGAAAATTCGTAATCAGGGGTAAACCCTTCCTTTTCTATAGCGAGGTAGGGGGTAGAGGTTTGTTCCGAAAGGAATATAAAAAATCTATAATGACCCATTCAAATGACTCTCCATTGCTTGGAGAAGAACATGTGCCTTGCATAGAAAAATGGAGACATTTGAATGTAAAAGAAAGTTAAACCTTCTCTATGGTTACACCTGTCAAAGATGAAAGTGTGCGTAGCCCAGAACTGTTTCTTTGAACCTCTCCTGCAGTTACGTATTATTTCAGTCGGGTGAGTAACATCACATTTTTTTTTCAAAATGTATTTTTTTTTCTTATATGCTGTTTCGATAACATATATTTCGACATTTCAAGTTGATGCACTAACGGCCATATTCACAAAACTCGGATAACTCTAGGATCGGTTGATCCGTTATCAAGAACCGTAGTTTCTCAAACGACAGGTAATTCACGGATTAAAATGATACGGTCGTTGTGATTGACTTCTACCGTATCCTCACGATCACGTGATATTGTTTATATTTGTTTCGACACCCGAATCTGCATTCATACTGATCAAGCTCGTACTTCGCAGGCAGAATTGATTCCAAATTGTGATTTTAATAGAACGCATACGGCAGTTTAATTTGGGTTTGGATTGTAATTGTAATTTTAGTTAACGTCGTACTAGAGCAACACAACGGGCTATTGACGACGGTCCGGGATCAGTCCCTTAAGGGAAAGATCCTAGGACAACACCTCGTAATTTTGAACCACGGTCAGATGACGAAGCAACACCTGAATTGGCACCCCACTCTCCAAACTTCCACGCCAACCCAACGTGAGGACTTTCGGCCACGACAGATTTAAGGTGCACCAGCCACCTCTACACCATACGCTTAGAAACATCCATGCCCGGACCCGGATTCGAACCAGGAACCTTCCTATCTAGAGGCTAACACCTTAACCACCATACCGGTTTGTCGGCTAATTTGGGTTTGGAAAAAGAAATGCAAAGGTATTTAATTTCAAATTGGATTTTTATGGAAACCTAAATTTTGTAAGAAAGAATTGTACACAATATATATACCTTGAAAAATCAATGTAATCCAATTATCTTTATACTCGTCAGTACGGGTGTGTTGGTTCAAAGTAACTTGCATTGTCAATTTTCTTTCATTCGTAATGAATCAACAAAATTATTTTTATTCCACGACGAATTTGCATCTACCATGCTCATATTCTACCATTCGCTCTCTCATTTGATTCTATTTAGGCGAGCCAGAATATACACTCATGTCCATAAGTTAAGGATAATTCTTAATCACGCGGAAATCGAACTCTTAAAGTAAAAATTTCATCTGTAGAATTATCGCAAATATCTTCCAATAATAATATCCAAATTACAGGAAGCCATCAGATGAGGTCGATAATAAGTCACAATGACGAGAGTGCAAGAGAGGTGTATATAAGGAATGGTAGCAAAGAAGTAAAATTGTTCACAAGCGTTCTGTAAGCCGCTCAGTGCCACAACCTAATAGCTATGGCACAGAAGAGGCATGTCGATGATTTTTTACGTGGTAGAATTATCGGCCGCCTGGAATGTGGGCGTACTCTGACGAGTTTCAGTGGAACTTGGAATTGCCCAAAGTGTCATATCTAGGCTTTGGCAACGATTCCAAAATGATGGAAATGTCAGTAGATGTTACAGTACAGGTCTCCCTCGAGTTACAACGCCGAATGGCGACCAGTATTTGGCAGTAACTGTAAAAAGAAGCAGACGGAGCACAGCATCCGACCTATCTCGTCAGCTATTTTCAGCCACGGATACGACAGTTTCAAGGCAAATCATTTACATACGTTTGGGACATATTGGTCTATATGCTCTCAGGCCTGCCATATGTGTTCCGCTCACGGTAACTCACTGTAGCCAGAGGTTAGCCTGGCGTAGAGAACTTGCAATGTGGACATCGGTCACAGTGGGCTTGTGTGATGTTTTCCGACGAGTTCAGGTTTAGCTTACAGTTCAATTCATAGCGGATGTTCATATGGAGAACTCCAGGTACCCGCTACCATCAAGACAACATCATTGAACGACACCGTTACGGTGGTGCAGGATTGCTCGTTTGTGGCGGAATTCTACTGGGCTCCAGAACAGATCTACATGTTCAAATCGGAAACATAATTTATCTGGACATCATTCTATAACAACATGCACGTTTGTTTATGGGTACCATGGGCGCAGAATTTGTGTTTAGGGATGACAATGCCCGTCCTCATCGTGCAAACATTGTAAACGAATGCATTGAATCTGAGGATATCACCCGTATGGAATTACCAGCATTCTCACCTGACTTGAATCCGATAGAGCATGTGTGGGACATGCTTGGCCGACGAGTTGCAGCCCGTCAACCACCTCCTACATGTGTACCGTAACTTCGGAGATTATTGCTTGCTGAGTGGAGTGATCTTCCCCAAGATCAGCTCGATAATTTGATCCTCAGCATGCCAAGGCATTGTACGGACTGTATTTCATCATCTGGGAGACATACAATGTTTTAACCATTATACCAACCATGTTATGTTAAGTTTTTGTAAGGTCGATATTTTTTGTAATTGCTCCAGTGAGCAAAAACCGTTGTTTTTATGAATGGTATGATACATACACCATCATTTTTTGTTCTTTATCTTTTGTTTAATAAATGGGCTTTATGAATAAGTCACGTTTGTTTTGTTTCTGAACCTTTATTTTCCGGAGCTTAAAAATATCCTTAATTTATGGACATGAGTGTAGTTCGAACCAATCTATTTCATAAAAAATGTAATCGCGTTCTTGTTCTGAATGCGCATTTCGTCGCAAGGGTGTTAACCTAGTTAAGTCTATTTGCAGAGTACGCAAAGAAAGAATACGTATTTAAAATATATCATTTATTTAATGATTTAAAACCTTTAGCTACTTGCTAAGAGAACATAATATAATTTATATCATTGAGCATCAGAGCTTAACAACATAGCTCACTCACACCCTAAGCTCTCAAGAGATTAAATAAGAACATGATCTTATATAGTGTATGCTATTTGCACACTATGACGTCACACATTTAGCCAATCGTCTACCAATTCAAGTCCAACAAAGATTACTGTAATTTAGCACAAAACGAAGTGTGTCGTCCATTTTGTTTTGTTTACAATACATCTCGCTTCTTTCGCAAAAAAAAATTGTACTGCGCATGAGTAACTCTCAAGTTAATTCGCGAATGCGGAGGATCAAAATGTAAGACCGAAACGGCAGTTTAAACCTAGTATCAGGCATTGTGAATACGGATGGATTTTTCGATAACCCGGGGATTATCGTTGATCTGCGGTATAACTCGAACTTGTGAATACGATCGTAAATTTCACAATAAATCTAGTGGGTTTTCCCCCAAGTCAACGCTATTGTGTCGTACTCAAAATATTTTTAACCCTCCAAGCGGTTTAGACGCTATTTCTCGTTCATCAAGATCTGACCAAATGTGCTTATGAATGACGAGGCAAATATTGCCGATTTTTTTTTATGATGGCGAAAATCTAGATGTCGTTAGTTTTCTTCTAATTACGCAGTATCTCGTCCATCAAGATTTGGTCAGTTTTGCTAACGACCTTCAATCAACAGGAGGTTAAATATGACGACAGCACGTCATAAGGAATCAATTTATGGTCCTCTGAGTTTAACTTCATTGCTAAGTTATGACTGTTTCGTAGATTAGAAAACAAGTTTATTTTTACCACCGGGACAAGCGTGCTCTCTCTCTCTCTCAAGGTCGTGCTCAAAATGCGACTAATCGCGACAATTTCATATCCACGCTCTGTCGATCGATTACCAGTGTCATCCAACAGCGTTTACTTTGTACGCCTTCAATACAACTATACTGTGCGTTGATGTACAATTTAAAATAAATTATTAAATGCATGAAGCATTTAATATTTGTCTTTTCGCTTGTAACCGTAATAATAATTGTATTATTATTAACTTACTACACTAACGAGTGGTGAGTTTGTAAAGCAAACGATATTTTTTACTTACAGATGAAGTGATATTATTTGATGCGAGGGGATCCACGATTGGGTGAGATTTGTTGAATCGATCTTTTGAACCGATTACATTGTATCGGTATAGTATCTGAACAGGGGTGATGACATCGTGGATACCATGCTATAAAAGAAATATATACGTATCTTAGTATCAACGAAATTAAAAATTTGCTTAAAAAATTAATTTGTAAATAACTTCAAACATGCGTAGTCACTGGTTTCCGTGAATTTTGGAATCATTCAAAAAATTACTATTGCTCGTTTAAAAATTGATTTGTATAAAACTATGACATACGACAAAATAATTAAACTGCGTCAAAATATAATATGCTAGTTGCATCTTGTCATCAAACACAGGTATAAAAGAACGCATTTCTAAATGTGTAATGATTTCTTGAGTTAGAATTTGGATTAAAATTACCTGAGATGACGTAGGAAAAAATACGTGACATCATTTACCAGAAGAGTTGCAATAGTGAGCCACTGGAGGCAGGTCAGAGTTTAACACAGATGACAAGATTGTTGTAAGCCAGACCGTAGAATGTATTTCTAATTACACGGAGGCTGATATAAGCCATAGACGTGAAATGTAAGTACACTGAGCATTGTTACTGAGAGGAGCTTTAGAAAGCGCGACCAACATATCAACTAGCAGGGACGTGACTGCTCTGAAAAATGCTCTTCGTTGGCTGATTTGGCGCATTTATGTCCTCATTTGATGAAATAACATCTTATGAGAGAATAGATTTTTAAATGCGCATTTATATAGTGAGGAGGAATATGGTGAAATTGCCAAAATCTACTACTATTAGATGATAAATGAACCGATCAAATGATGAATCAATGAACATACGTCTTCTCTCGTCCCGAGGACCAGTCAAATAATGAATGGTAGGTTCCACCCGGCAGACGAAAACAGTCTAAGAATCACGTTACAACTCGATTGGGTCACATAATCCTGGGTATACATAAAAATGTTACCATTGCTCACCCTACGTATTTCCTCATGGACAGCCTTACCCCTCACCTTACGCCTCTGGAACGAACAGTTCATTTGAGCACGCATGCGCTGGAATGAAAGCCAATGGAGGTGTATGCTATTCTCTGAGCAATCCAGATTCAGTGACCCAAATGCAAGTGGAGGGAATCGATGACTCGCTATCATCCCACAAACATACATGAAAGAGATCGTTAGAGTGAGAAGGACCAACAGAAACAAATTATAATTGCAAACCTCCGGCACAACAAACCTCTAGCAGGTATTTAATATCGGAAATTCAGTATTGAGATCAAATAAATATCTGTTAAAAACTCATTACATCAAAACAATTATTGATGCAAAATGTTTTAAAATTTCAAGTAATGTTTACTATTACTTACACGAATATATAATTCCTCTGTGTGGCAAGAATCGACCTCAATTAGTGGCTTTGATTTGAACTGAATAACAGTGGTTGGTGTTCCATTCGAAAGAAAGAAACCTCTTTTTTGAGATAGAAGATTAGATGGACTCGTATGCTCCACGAAAATATCATGTTGGAAATCTAGAAAGAAAATCAAAACCAAATTATTACTATTTAAAATCAAATCTACCCATATATACTACTTATCGGTATTTATTTAATTTACCCAAATATAATACTAATCAGAATTAATTTAATTTACCCAAAAATACTACTTAAAAAGTATTAATTCAATTTCCCGGAAGAAATATTTTTTAATCTATCTGGCGTGTACTTTATTAAACTTAAATATCTTTAACTATTGATTGTTTTGGAAGTTTTATAGAAGGTAGTGTAAATATGCTTTCAAAACAGTTGATATGACACCTCATTTAAGGTTTTCTTGTAAGAATTGTGGATTTACACACACACACACACACACACACACACACACACACACACACACACACACACACACACACACACACACACATGGTAAATGACACCACTTACGCAGTCCTCACTCCGTGCGAAGTCACACTGGTCGCTAGTGTGTCTGCTGAACTGGCTCCGAGTCGGAGCCAGTTGTGTGGACGATTCTATTTAGGACCGTAGTTCAATAGTTATTAAACTCGTGAAAAGTGAATCGATTCTTCAATTCGATTACTTTCGTAACTTGTTAGGCGACAAGAATGTGACTATGATGGGCTTCGTAAATGGTGGTGCTTCAAAAATTCGCATACCATTTTTCGTGTTTATTTTTCTGGTTTTTTGAGTGAGTGTTTGTTTTAAAGTTGTTTTTATAATTGCTACAAACAAAATTCTAAACAAAAATACACTCAGTCGTTTCAGTTTACCGTCGTTCCCCTGCTGATGGAAATCGAATACCATTTCAAATTCATTCATTCAATAAATCTGCTTCAAAATTATTGAAGACACGAAAAAAGACTACCAGACAAGTAAATAAATAATAATAGTTGACTGTGACTGTAGAAACCAGTTACGAAAGAATCAAGCTGAAGAATCGATTCACTTGACACGAGTTTAATATCGACAGACCTACCAAGAGTCCTAAATAGAATCGCCCACTGTACCATCGTGAGAGCATCCCCTTATCCAGAATCGTGGGAACTCACAACGGGAGGTATTCTATCGGTCCTTGGTCATACTGCGGAAGTGACGTCTGGAGTCTGTCTTAGGAGAGATGCTTTCGGAGACAGAAGGTTTTGCTAGCTGCAGACGATTGCGAGAACTTTTAGCTTTAGGCTGCTGTATTGTATCGGTGATGGATATCGTCCTTAATTTTAAAACTGTAGCTGAATAAATCCTGTAAATACTAATTCGGCAAAAAAACTATTTTAACCTGGAAAGTGTTTTTTTTTTCTTTTTCGTCAATACGGTACACTACCCAACTGGCTCCGACTCGAAGCCAATTCAGCAAATACACGGTAGTACACTGGCCCAAAGCTCGCCCAGTACCGTAGAATTTTCGACACATTGCGGACCCCACGCTCATTGCGCTTGCGTAATTGGTCGAAAGGTCATGGGAGGTACGAAGAGTCTTTGTCCACGACAATATAGTTATATATGTTCTCGATGTTTCGTCTAGCTCTGAATTCATAAGACAAAACAGTTGTAAACGCTTTTTTGTAATGCTGGACATTTTATGCATGCCCCTAGTAGTACGTATATTCACGTCGAAAATTTTCACACAAATAAATAGAGATTAAACACATAAAATGCTCACCTAAATGGAATGGAACATGCTTTCCTCCATACCACAAGCAAACTGTTACATTCAAGCAGGGTACATTTTGGCCTTGATGACTGCATTTCGTCGCATTGGTATCAATCTGGTTGGGTGAAAAAGAAATCCCTGCAGAGACTTGAACCACAGGCCGAGTTCTGAAAAGGTTTTACTTCTAAGGGATTTTCAAAACAAGTTTTATCTAGTTAAAGAGATTCGTACAACTGTCGTGACTATATCTTAACCACAAGGAAAATCTAAAAAGCTCTAGAAATGACGGCACAGTAAAGCCTTGTTTATCTTAGCTCCGATCAACCGAGTATGATATCCTAGACGGATTCGATATCAAGAATTTTTAAGTTTCGAGCATGAGGGTCTGCTTTGTCCTTAGCTAATCTTAATAAAAACATATATTAACATTTAGACTACGGCCGGTACAGCAGTTGAACCTTGATCGCGTAAAGAAAGAATTTAGACTACAGCCGGTACAGCAGTTGAACCTTGACCGTTTCTTAACAATCGATTCAGTTATATCTATAGCCGTAGTCAAAGAGTTAATGAAAAAATAGATTTAAAAATAGCAGCTAAGCAACCAAACTCCAACATTAAAAGCATGATAAAACATTTCAGTGAGCAATATGAAAACTAACTAAGCACTTTAAAAGTAAAATGTAAGTTGACTCTTCTGGTGGTTTTGTCTAGGCAAGAGGTCATTAGCAAAACTGACCAGACCTCAATTTACGAGGTATCTCATCCAGATAATCAATAAAAGCTCGTATTATCAAGTTTTACTGTACATTTCTTTGAGTTGTTTTAGATTACTTCTGACGAGATCTCTCGGCATCAGAAAAAACTGGCCTACTCTAAATCTCGCCATCCTAACAAAAATCGGTGATATTGTACTGATCAGATACCTCGTCATCACCAAAATTGGTCAGATCTTGATGGACGAGATATATCGTCGAAACCAATTTGAAGTTCAAAATACATTGATGTGAAAGAGGAAATTGTCACTTTTGTGTGTTTAAAAGTATTGCAAAAGAAAAGAACGTCAAGGACATTTACAAGATAGTTTAAAAGTACGTAATTCACATCCGGATTTATTGTAAAACTGAATAACACGGCGTTGCTCGGGTTTCAAATGTGACCGAAACAGCTCAAATAGGACCGAGACATTTCCCTGTGTTGACTCCTACACAAACCCTGTGGAACGTGTTTCCTTATCCATGTCTATTTATTGCAGAAAAACAAACTTTAGATTTTAAAATTGGGGCTTAGATGGGCACTTTTAGGTCTACAAGTGTGCCAATTTATTTTCTCGGCCACAGATGGGTCTGAAGACAACAGAGATGTAGCCAATGTTTTCCCTCAGTGTTCTAAAGTATAAGTGTACTAAATTTCGTGTGGATTGGTAAAACGGTGTAGATTTGAATAGAGAATATACACACACATACTTTTTTTTGTATACACTGATGTCCAAAATTAAGGTCACAGACATAAAATCTGTGAGAAATGGAGAAATATTCAGTTTATTACAACGAAATTTGGCTCAGAGATATACGTATTATTATGAAATAAAGCATATAATAACATAACAATATGAAAAAAAGTTGAATTGTTTGTTAAGATACAGGTTATATCTGAAACTGAAACATTTATCTCGGGATAGATTTGATGATGGAGTCTAACATGGAGTGTGGTCACCGTGCACTGCTATACAAGCTTCCCAACGAGCCCTCATACTGTTAGTGAGGATGTCGAGAAATCCTTGCGGCAATAAATCCCATTCTTCCAAAAGCGTGGCTTTTAAAAGCCTGGAGGGTCCTGGGAGGGGGTAACATCACGCATTGACTTTTTCTAGAGTCTAGGAATGGCGAACCTTTCCCTAACACGTGTCAAAAAATGTCTTGAAACCGTAGAAATTAACACCGCATGTCAAATTTAGTTTCGGCCTTTGAGAGACCTTCGGATATTCAAAAAATTATACGATATATATTTAAAGCAAAAACAAATTTAGCTTTTAATTTTGGTTTATATTTAAAACTATCAATATCAGGAAGAAAATAAGAACAGAATTATGAATTTAATGTGACACTTGTTGTTCTCTTTCGGACGATAATTTATTTATACCTGATTCGGATATTTGAAACTTTTAATCGTACGCACGCAGCGGACAAGTCGATGCCGAGGCGATTTCTATTCTTACTTTTAATAAAATTCACTGTCGAAAACAACTGTTCACAAACGTAGGTTGATCCAAACATTGTCAAAAGAGCTCTTGCTAACTTTTTCATCGACATTAGCGAATTAGGCAGCAAGTTCCATTCAGTTAAAATAATATTTTTAGTGCTTGTTGTTGAAATATATTCATCCCAATAATTTTCCAGATATTGTAATTTTTTTTTCTGTTTACACGTTTAGTTCTGCAAATTTATTCGTTCATACAACACTGTTTTGAAATTCAACCATTTCTATTTCTAAGTTATCAATTTGAAGCCAATCGAAAGAAGATAATTTAAGCTCTTTAAATTTAAGTTTGTGTAATAAAAGGACAAACTGGTAAAGTTTTCTACATTTCACGAAATTGGGAGAATCTTTCGTCAAATATTTCTTTTGCATTCGCTTGTACTAAAGAATAGTGTTTTAAGACTTCTGTTTTGTTTTCGACATTGCTGGCAAAATAGGACGATGTTAGAAAATGTTCTTTTAATGATGGAAAATACTTCAATTTTCCAGGAACCAGGTCATTTGAATATATGTCTAGCTTTGTTACAAAAGCTTTGAGAATTTCGTACATTGTTAAGGCGATTTGACCACGGCCTTGAAGTTTCATATTTAGCTCATTAAAGTGCCCTAAGAAATCACAAAAGAACATCAGACCATTCAATCAATTCAAATATCTGAGTTCTGGAAAAACTTTGCCTTTTCATCTAAAAATAACCTAATTTCGTTTAACAAACTAACGAAACGTTCCAAAACTTAACCTCGACTTAGCCATCGAACGTTATTGTACCTAACCAAACCCGAATACTAAGCATCCAGTTCCTCCATTAAATTTGAAAATTGCCGTTTAGCAAGAGCAATAAAATTAACGACTTTCGTTACAACGGAGAGCACATTTTCAAAACAATTTAAAATGTCTTTTGCCCAAAGTGCCTCTTGGTGCACAATACAGTGAAATTCGACCAAAGAGTGTCCTATTTCTTTTGCTAGAAGCTTAACGAAACCAACATGCTTGGAACTCCATCAGACGTTACGGTTACGATCTTCTTTAGATCATATCCGTGAAATCAGTGAGCTCTTTCTTAACTTCATTCAAAATACCAATGCTAGTAGTTCTTCCTCTTAATGTCAGCAATTTAATCAATTCCTCCATCATCATATTTCCAGAAGTGTATCTGACAATAACCTAGACCATCGCAAACATGCTCTATAGGATTGAGATCGGGAGATTTCGCGGGCCAGTTCATGAGGCGAATATCCTCTTCTACAAGAAAATCATAGACAATGTGAGCTCTGTGTGGCCGCGCACTATCGTCCATAAAAAGAAAGTCCGGGCCTGCAGCACCCCGGAACAACAACACATAGGATTCAAGGACCTCATTCCTATAGCGCTGTGCGGTAACACTACCCTTATCAAAGACGTGCAGTAGTGTACGACTGCCCAACATGATGCCACCCCAGCATCCTCTGTCAAATTAGTCGATTTCTCTTAAGTTGTAGGGGTGATAGCGAGCTCCACGTTCTGTCCAGATGAAGACTCGCCGAGAATCACACTGTATGATCAATCTCGACTCATCAGTGAAAAGGACCCGCACCCATTCTTTGTCTGTCCAAGAATGGTGTGTTTGACTCCACGACAATCGGACTCTGTATAGTGTTTGCCTGGAAATTATTTTTCCAGACGCTTCAGCAAGGTCACGTGAAAGCTCTTTAGCCGTTGCCTGCCTATGCCGTCGTGCACTTAATGCCAAGTAGCGATCCTTATCAGGTATTGTCGCTCTTGGGCGGCCTCAGCCGGACTACCTGGGGATAGTAACACTTGTTTGGAATTGATTCCACAACCTGGATACCATTTTTGGTGGCACTTGTAACCATCGAGACCACCTCTGCTTGAGACTGCCCAGCTTCAATCCTGCCAACGGCTCTCCGTCTCGTTGAATCATCTAATCCAGTGGTTCCCAAACTCACTAATGCCCAGGGACCACTTATTAGAGCAAAAACCAGACCATGAACCCCCAAGTGAAATAACTCTACATAACTACATGATAGAAAAACTAAAAATTTTACTTTGATGTCTTGAGTCGTAAATTATGACGTAAAAATAAAATATAAATAAAGCATTTTGATATTTAAAAAAAGAAGTACAATATTTATTAAAATTATAACTTTGTTTTGAAATACAAAAACACATTTTTTTCAATGTGATGGGTGAACCTAATGGGATGATATGAGATTATTCGCTCTATATTTGTGAAAAACATTCGTTCGTCTCCACGAGCACTGATTTTCAGACGGTTTCTTTATTTCGTGATGAGGCTCATAACTGCACTAAACCCATGTTCTACTAAATAGGAAAACGGGAAAGCAATCAACAACTTCTGTACAGTGACCCATAATGCATGTTTTAAAATTGGTATCTATTTTTGTAACCAATATTTGTGGTATCCTTGTTCAAACATTGGTTTCAGCTTCACATTTGTGAATAATTCAATAAATTTTTCTTGTATTAGTATGGATTCATCTGAGTTTGTGGGTCTACTTACAAAGGGGTCCAGCACTCCATCGGGGATAACCGAGTGAAGAAAGTCTTCAAATCTTTGGCTGAGGTCAGAATTAAGAGCCGTTAATGTGTTGACAGTAATCAAGCATATCGTCATCTCGTTTTTGCATTTTTGAAATATTTGAAAACTGAGAGCATTCTTTTCTCAACAAGTTTTGTTTGTATGTAAAAAGTTTTGAAAATATTTAGTTATTATTATTTGTATTATACTTTTAGTTTTGATTAAATTTAATTCTATCACACCTTGTAGCTTCAAATTGGTTTCGTTCGACTGAAAAAATGCCTCGCCGCAGAATTCGAGCTCATTACGAGCAACTTTCAGAGTTTGAAAGAGGTCGTATCATTGGATTGAAAGAGGCAGGTTGGGCAAATCGTAGAATCGCTCGTCATGTGAGTCGAAGTGATACGGCGATTAGAAGATGCTGGCAAGAGTGGGTGGACAATGGCAGATTTCAGCGTCATGATGGTAGCGGTCGAAGTAGGGCCACAACAGATCGCGAGGACAGAGTGATTGTCAGATCAGCTGTCACAGAGCCTGATTCATCGCTATCAACCATCAGTCGTGCGACCCACACACGAGTGTCCACCATGACCATTCACAGACGGCTGAGAGAGCGAAATCTACGCTCGTACCGACCGTTACGCCACCTGCCACTTACGCCTGCACAATGTCGAGCCAGATTACAGTGGTGCTTGGCTCGATCAGGCTGGAATGATGCTGACTGGGGACGTATAGTCTTTAGCGACGAATCCCGCTTCCAACTGTGTCCTGACGATCATCGAAGATGTGTCTGGAGACGCCCAGGATAGCGTGCCGATACTGCTTTCACTATTGCACGCCACACGGGCCCTTAACAGGGAGTTACGGTCTTGGGTGCCATTTCCCTTGATAGCCGAACCCCTTTGGTCGTCATTAGAGGTACACTTACTGCACAGCGGTACGTTGACGACATTCTGAGACCTGTTTTGCTACCGTTCCTTTCGCAGTACCCTGGGCTTATTTTTCAACAAGACAATGCCAGACCACATACGGCACGTGTTGCTATGAACTGTCTTCAAGCTTGTCAAACACTTCCTTGGCCAGCCACATCACCAGATCTCTCTCCCATCGAGCATGTCTGGGATATGATGGGAAGGCGACTGCATCCGGTAGAGAATGTTGATGACGTAGTCCGACAATTGGAGCAAATTTGGCAAGAAATACCGCAGGAGACCATCCGGGTGCTTTATCGGTCTATGCCACGCCGTGTGGCAGCTTGCATCCGGGCTAGAGGCGGGTCAACACCTTATTGAGCTCGTTACTGTAACTCTGAAATAAATCTCAATTCTTCTGAAATTTTAATCATTTTCTATTCTGTACATAATTTTCTTATCCACCAATTTTTGTCTCCATCGGACAACTCCTTCTTGGTGCGTGGATTTTTTAGTTATAGAGTGTACCTCTTGATAATGAACAAATGTGGTAAATATTAATAATAAAGACATATTTATTAAGGCCTCATACATGAGACGCGTAAAACACGCGTTTGGCGAGGCTATCGAGGTCCCGCTCTTCAAAGTCGCAAAGATAGTAACTTGTATTATAGGAATAAAAAAACACAATAAACGACAATTTGCACAATTATTAGAGGAAGTGGAGTGCCAGTATTCAGGGATTTTGACACACAACAATGTTCGATGGCTCAGTTCCTGTTAAGTTCTTAATTGGTTTGTTGTTTTATTAGAAGAAATTAAGCTCTTTTTGAATGAAAGAAACAGTAGTTTTGACAAATTTTAAAATAGAGATTGGTTAAATGGTTTTATGTTCTTATGCGACATCACTCAGAATTTTAATGAACAGAATAAAAAAACTTCAAGGAAATGGTCAAATTGTTTTAATGATGTTTGAGAATATTAGGATATTTATGACGAAACTTGACATCTTTACTAGATATTTGGAAATTAAAATCATGAAATATTTTCCTCAATCACAAAAAACACTTTCAAAACACAATCACAATGGAAAATAGGCTTTTCGTTCAAGAAAATGCAATCGGAAAATATTTAATGATTATACAGTAAATAAAACGAGCTTTCGAGGAGAGATTTAATCAATTTAAAAGTATGGAAAATACATTTCACTTTATTTTTTATCCATGCAAAACGAAGTTCGAAACAATGGAGTTAAACGCATTTAAGAGTGGCTTGGTATCCATGGTTTAGAAATAGAATTAGTTGAATTTCAAAGCATCATAGTTTGGAAAAATAAATTTGATAACTTGATTTCCGAAGTAGAAGGGAAAGTAGAATGTGCAAATTAGAATGATCCCACATCAATATTATATTAAACGTATGGGATTCTTTACCAAATAATTTGTATCAATGAAGAAACTTGTTAATGCTCTTTTAACACGCTGTTTGGATCCACATATTCATGTGAAAAATTGTTTTCTTCGATGAATTTTGTAAAGTCTAATAATAAAAATAAACTCGGAAAAGAATTGACTGCAAAATGCGTTAAACTAATGCATATTTAATGTGAACCGATTATTTAGAAATTATTTGACAATATCTTCCCCCTGTCCAAGTGACCCACGAGCTAGTACTAAAAAGATAATGTACAAAATTTGACCCGCTGATTAAAAAGGTTCGCAGTCCCTGTCCTAGACCGTTAAAGATCAAGTAAAAATTTCAACGGATTCGAAATCTGCGGAAATTTCACTTTAGATTGATCTTTCTTTAAATAAATATTTTTTTAATTGAATATATATATATCTTCAACGTATTTGAAATCTGCGGTAAATTTACACCACATAAATACCTTACATCACGGCGTTGACCGTGGTGTTCGCAAACCAACTCCAAGGGCACGAGCATTGCCGGGCTAGCCACGCAGTGGCTAGTGCTGAATATTTAACACGTTTTATCAAAACTTTTTTTTTATCATATTTATTAGAAAGATCGGTGTCACAGCGTTCTGCTTCCATCGTGAACGACTCTAATCCCTCTTTCAGGTGTCAGTAGAACACTGGTAAAGAATTTGCTTACAATAAAGGGTAGAGCAAACACTAACAGATGAGTCATATGTAACGCGTGTGACTATGAATGATCCTAGCTAAATAGAATTGAAACCCTGAACATAATGAATATAATTACAACACTCAATAATAGTGATCAAATTGCACTAAAAATGTCGTAAAGTGGCCTACTAACAGAACTAATAAAAAATCTGGAAATTGAAAATGGACTTTCAATCTTGACGTCGTAAACATCAGTGGATCATCACTCGCCTTTCAATATGAAATAGAAGATCTTTAAATGTGTTTCAGTGTATAAAACCTTTTCAAATTGCCGCGGAACATAGTTTAGGAAACCCTGATATAGATTGTCACAGTAAATACATACTTGGTTCAAGGAAAATGTATAATTTATGAGATAAATCCTCTTGGTAATTGTCCCGTTGAGATATCTGATCAAAATCTCAATCATTAGAAAAACTGACCAGATTTTGATAGACGAGACATCTCGTCATTAGAAGAAAGCCAACCTGGTCTTTGATAGCGTCATCATGAAAAATCGGTAATATTTTGCTGAAGCCAATACCTTGTCATTCATCAACAAAATTGGTCAGATCTTTATGGACGATTTTATCTCGTCGAAACCGCTTGGAGGGTTAAAATAACTCGGACGGTCTTATGAATAGAAATAGATTACTTGCCTCACTATAAAATACGTTTCATCCCAAACTAATAAAGCTACATAAAAGTACCCCCGCCTTTGCAGGGGGTACAAATAAAGAATGAAAATTTAACAGGGAAGAAATAGTACATCAGTTGAAAAGAATTAAGCCATCTAAAACACCAGGGCCAGACGATATATATCCGAGAGTACTAGTGGAATGCGCGGAATAATTAGGGGACGTAATTCACATGATATTTAATTCAACATATAGAACGGGTTGGATACCAATGGATTGGAAGTTGGCCAACGTAACTCCAATTTTCAAAAAGGGAATACAAAGTGATCGGGCAACTATAGACCAGTAAGTCTAACATCAGTAATTTGCAAAATATTTGAATCTCTGTTAAAAAAGCATATAATGTTATACTTGGAGGAGGGGGGACTGTTATCAGAAAATCAGTATGGGTTTAGGAAAGGCAGATCCTGCTCTACAAACATTTTGAAATTCTACGAAAAAATTACTGAGGAGCTGGATAATAAGAGCAGTGTGGATATCATGTACATAGATTTTCAAAAGGCTTTTGATAAAGTACCTCATGAGGCATTACTGTTTAAATTGGAAAGGCTGGGGATTCAGGGAAAAACGTTGATATGGATAAAGAATTGGTTATTGGGTAGAAAGCAGAGAGTGGAGGTAAAAGGAAATTATTCACAGTGGACAGAAGTTATATGTGGGGTGCCTCAGGGATCAGTTTTGAGACCAATTTTATTTATAATTTTCATAGATGAAATAGGTCAGGGGATTAAGAATAGAATCAGTATATTTGCAGATGACTTAAAAATATGGGGGACAGTGGATACCAAGTTACAGAAAGAGAATTTACAAGGGGATTTTGATAAGATATCCAAATGGGCAGTAAAATGGGGTATTTCATTTAATATAGGGAAATGTCAAGTTCTGCATATGGGTCACAGGAACAGTGGAGCCGAGTACTGTTTGCAGGAAGTAAAGGTAAAGGAGGTAGAAACAGTCAAGGTTCTTGGGGTGATAATTCACAGGGATTTTAAAATGGGTCACCAATGTTCAGTGCGGGTAAAAAGGCTAATAGGTTATTGGGGTATATTAAAAAAACTGTAACTTCAAGGAATAAGAATATAATCTTGCCGTTATATAAGGGCTTAGTTAGACCACGTCTAAAATATGCTGTACAATTCTGGGCTCCATATATGAGAAAGGATATAGAATTAATTGAAAGGGTTCAGCACAGAGCTACAAAAATAATAAAGGGGCTAGCAAATATAGACTATAATGTCCTTTTAAGTAAGCTAAACATGTATACACTGGAAAGATGAAGAAGGAGGGGGGATTTGATTCAGCTTTTCAAGTTGGTATTACAAAGGGACACAGAGGGATTAAATTTCAATAGGGATATGGGTATACATGGGTATAAATTGAATGAGACACATTTTAATCGGGATTTAAGGACAAACTACTACTTTAATAGGGTAATAGACAAATAGAACGCGTTGCCAGAAAATATAGTTAATTCAAAGGGAGTGTATGAATTTAAGATACAATTGGATAGTCAGTGGGAATTGGGGAATTCATAAACAAAGGACCAGCCTTGTTGGGCTTGAGCCTGTAGCTGGTCGTCAATATTTGTAGTTGTATTTGTATATAAATTAAATATTGTGTTCTCCACACATTCTTGTAACGTCAGGCACTCAAATCAGATTGATTTCAAATCAAAATACAGACAACAAAATTAATAACTATCAATATTTACCGGAATAATACAGCGTTCGATGAAGCATACGAACCAACTAGGATATCTGAAATAATAATTAATTGTTGTTTTAATTTTTTTTAGTAAATTTTAGTAATTAAAAAAATTGTCGATATCATGTTAAACTATATAGCAGGAGTGGCTAGTTCTTTGGAAGCCACATTTAAGGAAAGAGTATTTGAAAGAGCCTTTATTTTTATCTTTGATAACAAAACAAACAATGAGAAGGAACCTCAAAAAGCCATCAACGAAACTTAATAACTTTTAACCAAACTTTATAAAATGTAAGAAAACAGATCTTGTGATGAACGATACATTTCCTCCAAACCACGTAAACCGTTAATGCGCGTGTGACCGATTCATTTGTGCTAATTTGTTAAAGTATTTGGCTACATTTTAAGAGGTATCTATACAGGGTGGTCCCGAATTCATGGTACAAACTTTAATGGTAGGTACAGGACATTGTAACAATGATTTATTGTATAGGAATGTATAGTCGCAAGTGACGCGGTGAGGCGAAAACAGGGGAAATAACGGCCGAAAGGAAAAACAAAGATTTTATTGAAAGCGTTGTTGACAAGTGTCATGTTTACAGTAATTGTTCAAAATTGCGTCCACCAGTATCGATACATGCTTGACAGCGTCGGTGGAGCGATTGGCGTACACGTTCAAAGATGCCTGGTATTTCACGCACACCTGCAGCAGCTACAGATAAGCGAGCGACGAGATCCTCATCTGAGTCAACTGGAGTCTCATAAACAAGATGCTTTAGATGTCCCCATAAAAAGTAATCGAGGCTCGATAAATCGGGAGATCGGGGTGGCCAAGGGACTGGTCCACCACGCCCAATCCATCGAGTACCAAACGTGGCATTCAGGTAATTCCGTACATCAATGCTGAAGTGTGCTGGCGCCCCATCGTGCTGAAACCACATGCGGTTACGAATGGCGATCGGAACATCATGCAGCAGTTGTGGTAACACTTCTTTCAGAAAAATAAGATAGCTTCCGCCAGTGAGCCGCGTGGGTAGTCAGTATGGGCCAATCAAAAAGTCGTTCACAATACCAGCCCACACATTAATACTGAAACGTTGTTGAAACCAACCGATCACTCCATTTCTCTTTCCTTTTATTTCCCCTGTTTACGCCTCACCGCGTCACTTGCGACTATACATTCCTATACAATAAATCATTGTTACAATGTCCTGTACCTACCATTAAAGTTTGTACCATGAATTCGGGACCACCCTGTATGTATAAAACATTAACGTACGTGGACTCGAAATCGACGTTATTTGTGTATCGTCGAATGGCAACAATCAATAACCCAGATATTTTTAATTCTTGCTGTTTTCAAATAGCCGAGGTCAATTTCTATGCAAAAAAAAGGAATTAAATTGTAATATTTATGTTTGAACTGACTTTTATTTTCTTCCTTTGATGTAAAAGTAATTTAAACGTAATTTTGCTACCCGGTATCTGGCCACGTCAGAATTATTGTTTACTTTTTTAATTTGATTTAAAATTCCGTGTTTGGGTATTTGAGTTGACTGCGAGATGTTGCGGACATATTTGAGGATTCCCAAGTATTATAAATATGTGTTCTTTTTGTTAATAAATCATTATTGTCTTTGTCAATATCGTTTATATTACCTATTGCAGAAATATTATTTAGGTAATGGTAATGGTAATTTTAGTTAACGTCGTACTAGAGCAACACAACGGGCTATTGACGACGGTCCGGAATCAGTCCCTTAAGGGAAAGATTCGAGGACAACACCTCGTAATTTTGAACCACGGTCAGATGACGAAGCAACACCTGAGCTGGCACCCCACTCTCCAAACTTCCACGCCAACCCAACGTGAGGACAAATATTATTTAGGAGTTAGATTTTAATGATATGTCTATTTCCTGCAAAATATCACGAGACGGGTAATTTTGTAGCGGTATATGTATATTTCGACCAACTTTCGTTAAATATTTGATTGAATACGCAATGATTTGAAGAATTGTTTCATAAAAATAAATAAAATATACAAATCAAAACATGTTTAAATACGGTGTGTAAAAAAGTTTAAAAAAAGCACTATTACACACCGCCTAGAGCTAGCCGGCGCAGCCCGGCTAGTTTTAACTAACGTTGCTAATGGCGACGATTCGGGATCAATTCCGAAGTGGAAAAAGCCGAAGACAACAAAACGTGACCTTGTCATCTGACCGTGGTTACAAAAGTGCAGTGGTAGCCCGGTTGGAAGATGGACGAATTAGCAACCAGAAGGTTGTGAGATAGAATCTAAACAAAGACTGTCGTATACAAGTGTGTTGGTACACATTAAACATTAAAACTGCCATTTCCTGAAATGTTCTCACGTTGACGTGGTGGAGGGTGGGGTGTCAGCTCAGGTGCTGCCGTGTCATATGAACGTGGTTCAAAAGGATAGAGTGTAGTCCTCGGAACTTTCCCTTCCAGTTTTATCCCAGACCGTTGTTAATTAGACTACCTGTGTGTCAAATTTCATGATTGTAAGTGAAATAGATTAGTCAAGGACACTGCTTACAGAGATACACACAATCAGTCGTTTTCTAGCTAAATACACATGCTTTTTATTTTTATTTTGATCTTTCATTAAATTACGTATTTGAATGATAGAAGTATTTACCAGTCAGAGATAGTTGCAGCTTTAGCGCACTCCTCTGACAGTGTGTTATTATTATTATATTTTCAATATGTTATTTCCATAAAACTCACTTCTCACAAATAAATCCTTCAAGAAAAGTAATAAAGTAAGATGAAGCTGATTTATTATTATCAACAATTACGCCACTGATGACTATTTCTATTTCGTCATTTCCTCTGAGTCATTTGTGTTGGCAGTTTGTTGAACTAAGTGAGTAGCGGCATTCGATGCGATCTTCTGGCTTGGTGTTGCCGATCTCCTGACTGCTGCTGCAGGTTTGATTTAAATTTTCTTATTTCAATCTTTTTTTTTTGTATATTTGCTTTTAATGGTGTTTGGGGGAGTATATGAGCAATTTCTTAGTGTTTTGCAGCTCATATTCGTAGAAAACACCATTTTGTGTTGTATGGGTCAGGCTCTTCCCTGATGACGCCCTGATCCACCAACACTTTCGTTTTTAATAAATTCCTTATGGTTTTTATTTTTTGAATTTATTCTTGTTTAAGAAATATATATATATACATACGTAGACAACACAAAATGGTGTTCTCTACGTATGAGCAGCAATACGATCTTATTAACTGGCGATTTTACACCGCACTGATTATATTAAGTGGCTGTTTTTACAGAGCATTTATTAGAATCCTTTCCAGAAATTGATTCTATAAAGCAACGATTTTAAAATGTTATTGTAAGATTTAAAACCTTTCCTGGGACTGATTCTATTAAGCGGTTGATTTTACCATATTTTTTTTTTATTTGAAACCGTTTTTGAAATTTTATTTTATCAACCGACTGTAATTTATCAAGAGATTTCATTCCAAAACGGGCGATTTTATTGTACTTGGATAAATGTGGAATTGCTCTCATCATTAGAACGGGATAATTATATCATGCAATATTACACATAGTATGAAAAGACATTTATTAGAAATAACTAATGTTGCTAAAAATCCTTCATCCAACAATTTTCCTCATTGAATTTCTTTCTCAACTTTTATTGATATAAAATGGTAGCTTTATTGTATTATGAGAGGAAATATATTTCATTATTTCAATGCTTATTTTGTTTGAAAACTTGACAAAAAATTAACTTTTGCAATTACAAAAAAACAGCCAACACAATAAAATTCTCGATGAAATCATTTTTTAGAATTTATTTCAAATTAAAAATTATTGCACGGATTTAATTCATTTTCAAACGATTAAAATGTGAGTGTCGGTTTGTTTGAGAATTTGATCCAAAATTGTCGGTAGGTCTTTTAAGAGACTAGAGCAGATGATGTTTAAAGAATTTAAAATGATTACAATCAACTTACCAGGGTACTTATTTAGATCAATATCAAAGCCACGAGAAATTTGAATTCCGAAACCAGATAAAGAAGGATTAATTTCAGCAGCAGAAATTCTCTGAAAAACGAAGGAGTCGTTAATTTATTAAAGCTTTCGGAACGTAAGCAATGACTGAAAATAGAAAACATTATAACAGAATTTTTGGAAATCTTTCAATGAAAAAATACAATCCATTGTTCAAAACATCCTAATCAAAGAAGTAAAATATTGTTCATCAATAATTTGTTATTTGAACACTTCTTATATACATAGAACTGATTTAGTTACTAATTCAATAATATAAAATTCAATTTAATTCATACAAAACACATTACCCTGCAATAATGAACCGGACAGCAAGATGTGATGGTATAAGTGAAATAATACATGCTTTAATAGGAGGAGGGTCCCCCACGTGCTGCAATGACACTAGCAACCCTTCTGGGCATACTTTCAACAAGGTTTTGATACACAGCTATGGGTATTTGTGGCCATCACTGCTGCAACAATGTCGCCAGCACGGCTGTACATTTCGGACGGGGTTCCCTGATCCGTAAGCGTCGCTGTAACGTGTCCCACCAATGGTCTATGGTGGTTTTTGGTTGGGACTCTGAGCAGGCAAGGGAAGACGTTTTATATCCATATCTTGACACCACTGCTTTACAGAGGCTGCAACATGACACGGAGCGTTGTCGTCCTAGAAGTAACTTTCGTCCATTCCAAAGGGGTCTGGAAAACGTTAAATTTGTCATGACTTTCAATGTTCTCACGTTGACATGATGTGAAAGTTTGGAGTGTAGGGTGGCAGCTCAAGTGCTGACATTGTCATCTGACCGTGGTTGAAACGGATGAAGTATTCTCGGATCTTTCCCTTCGGGAATGATCTCCAACCTTCGCCAAAAGCCTATATTACTCCAGTGGGAAGTTAATTCAACTACCTACCCATCTAATAAAATTAGGGCATTTTTACTATTTGACTTGTGAATTATCAAAGTTTGCAAAGTCAGCAAATCTTTTCAAATCCTGGATTTTTTTAGGCATGCTTGCTAACGCGAATGGCAGACTTCTGCACCATTTTAACAATAAAAGAGACGGGCTAAACCAATGTTAAAAAACAAGATGTACCTGAACGTATTGTTCATTTATTCCGGAACGAGATCCATGATAAATATATATAGCTCCTTTTTCGTTTTCATAAGGAGCTCCAATTACAACATCTGAAATACACCGAAACACAGTGAATGAGTGATTCAACATGCATTCAAAACTTTGTTACGGAATGTCAAAAGTCAATAATTGCATCATAAAAATTAAGAATTTAATTTTCCAGTTTATTCAAAAAGGGGCAATAATAATTTTTATTTTAGAACATGTCCCTCTTTAAGGACATTCCAAATCAATAGTGACAGTTACATTTTTTCCATTTGTAAATTATTTCGATTTGATTTCAATAGTAAATATGTCTGAAACTAAAAGACAAAGCACTTATTTAGAAACTGTTGGATTGTAATCATCGTATTCGTAGCATCAGGACTGTGTCATTTGGTATTTATTGATGCTATAATGAATCATGCTCTTTATTTAAGTATTTTAACAAACGATTTAAAATTTGGGTATTATAAACAACTTTGTTTTCTATCAAGACAATGATCCTGAGCACATGGCTCTCAACATTCGCCTTTGGTGTCTCTATAATTGTCCACAAGTTCTGAAAACACCACCTCAGTCGCCGGATTTAAACACAATTTGGGAGGTTAGAGTATAAAGACATGACATTAAAACGAAAAGCGAACTTAATACAGTAATGATTAAAGAATGGAGGAACATTGATGCAGAAATTACAAAAAACTAATGAACTCTTTTTCCCAGTCATTTAAAAGCTGCTATGGTTACTATAGCATATTCTATTAAGTACTAATTTACCGAAATATATATATATTTTTTAAGTGTACGAAGAATTTTGTGATTATTGATGTGAGGTTCGGAGGTTCTCCGGCCAACACAGGGAGGAATGTCTGGCAGGGGGGACATCTTCTAGGGACGTTGGCTTGGGTGTCTTTCAAAGGTCAACCCGGGTCAGGAGGAGAAAAAGGGGAGAAGGAATTCGACCCACGGAGACCGGAGGAAACGGACGTGAGGGGCTCTCTGCTGCTGTTTTCCACTACATTGAAATGTATTCTTATTTAACCTAGAGTGATGAATAAATAGATTATATACATATATATCTATGAAGTGTTGCCCTCTCCAGTAGATGTAAAGAACCACAGTCACACTCACCAGAGATATAGAGGTAGAGAAAGGGGGTGAGGTGTGATAATTGATATTTCAAAAAAGTTTCAATATGTTTTAAAAACATTTTATGTAGTTTTGTTTAGAACAAATTGATACTAATATTAAAAAATTTCCATTCTGAAATATTAATTTTTCATTTAATATTAATTTCATCGAAATTCGTAAGTGTACGAACACTTTTGGGAGAGCCACTGTAAATATTCAATACCATTATATCCATCTTGATTTAGGTCCCCAGCATTTGCAATAGAAGTTCCAAAACGAGCATTTGGTTTACTTTTTCCATAAAGTTCTGCAAATGGTTGCAATCCCTAAAGTATGTCCGGAAAAAAATCGTAATGGTAAGTAAAATACACAAAAATAAATTCACATTTTCAAATTGCGTAAACATTTGGTTTCTTAAAACTAGATTACATTTAAACTAGAACTACCTTGTAGAATTTTATACCATACATGAAACTTTCTGTTCACTAATTCTGGTCATACAACTTACGTTCATTTTTCGAAATCAGAATCTGTCTCGATTCCGAAGAGGCAAGAAAATAAGAAATAATGTTTTGTATTTTATGGGTATAAGCGGTATGAATCGTAACATTTGCATGAGTTCATACAACAATAAACACTCTAATTATCGTATAATTCAATTTTCAACAAAAGTCATTGAATGGAAGAAATCTGTCACTGTGTTCAATCAAGACATCTCGTGACAAAGACATCTCGTTTCTTAAAACCAAATCTCTCAACCCACCGCCAGCTCGCTAACTTTCGCGGTCCGGCGTTCTGGGTTCATACGCGGCGTGACCTCGCAGCATCTGGCTAGACGTCTCGGCTTATAAACTTTTTCTTCTTTCAACTTTTCCGCCGAGTGCTTGCTTTCGTCACACCGCTGACCCTTTTGCGCTCCAAAAACACATTCACAGTAGCAAAGCAATTCCACGATTGAGACTTGTTGAGGAAAATCGTTTTCTTCAATTGCATCCCATTGAGTCGTTTGCTCGTTGAGGGAGGAATGACAAAATACGAATAGTTTATTTTGTCGAATAAAAAAGTGTCAATCAACATAATTTAGGAAGAGCAGGTGGATATTTAATTAACGTCACACTGGAACCTCATAACAGTCTATGGGCGACAGTCCGGAATCAGACCCGAAAAGAAAGATCCGCATTACGTTACTTTGAACCATGGTCACTCCTGAGCTGGTCCCCCAATCCCCAAACTTCCAAACCACGCCAACGTGAGAATATCACGGCAGATCGAACGTGCACCGTCCCCCCTTTGTACCCACTGTTCTGGTAGATTAAGGTGTTAACTTTTGGATGGAAGGATCCTGGTTCAAATCCGGGTCAGTGCATGGATGTTTGTAAGCATAGGGAGTAGAGACGGCTGGTGCACCTTAAATCTGTCGTGGTCTTAAATTTTCCCACGTTGGGTCGGTGTGGAAGTTTGGAGAGTAAGGTGACAGCTCAGGTGTTGTCTCGTCATCTGACCGTGGTTCAAAATGACGTGGTGCAGTGTCCTAGGATCTTTTTCTTACAGGATTGATCCCGGACTGTTGTTAATAGCCGTTGTGTTGGTCTAGTACGACGTTAATTAAAAATTACCAATTACCAATTGATAATTACAAGTCCACTTCTGCAAACGCATGGATTACATCCTGTTGATTCGGAAAATAAACTGAACACATATTTAAAAGACAACGCTGATCGTTGCCCCAGTTGTTTAGGTCCCCATTTTCGCATTCCAAAACACGCCCTGATTTATGTTTATTCCGTTACAATCACTCGTGGAGCGTGTGATCGAATAGCAGCCCCAATCTCCATTCCCTCGCCAAACGCGCAACACGGTAGTGTGACGAAAGCAAGGCAAGCGGCGCTCGGCGGAAAAGTTGAAAGGAGGGGAAGACTAGATGCCGAGAGGTCAAGCCGCGCATGAACCCAGAACGCCGGGCCGAAAGTTAACGAGCTGGCGGTGGGTCAAGAGATTGTATTTCACCGGAAGGGGAAAGCGAGATGTCTTTGTCGAGATGCCCGGAAAGACCCAGGGTCAGAAGTTCATTTCCGCAGCTTCCAGGATCAGAGGTGACCGCAGAGAACTTTATGCTGCCGCCTGGCTAATGAAGTCCGAAAGGTGAAAATTAACTGCCGATGGACAGCCCTATTTTGTACCCGCCAACGGCTAGAGGACAAGTGTGTCGAATGAAACGAGAAGAGGAGCAACAACCCCCTGGAACCTTCGGAGTCGAGAGAGACGGGGTGAAAAGTTCGAAGCGAGTGGTCAACAGACCCGAGGAATCAAACTGATCCGGCTAAGGAAACGCCCTTTCATGGTTTCCGATACCCCGTTCTCTGGAGAAGTGCTCGTCTGGATCTCTGGAAAAAGGCTAGCATAAGCCTGCAGAAATCACGACGGTTGGCCTTCGATTCTGAGAAATTTCCCGAATTGGAATTTCGTCCATCATACGTAAGGAGAGCTCAAACCTGAGCTGCTGCTCATGCTGATTCGGAACGGACATAGAACATATTGCTAGGCTCACAGGAGCTGAGAGTCACTCAACCGAGTGCCATTTAACAGAGTTCAACAGAACGGCGAATATCGCACACGCGTTCGAGAACCATTGGAGAAGCTCACCCGAGCTAGAAATCTTACTCGCCCGAGTAAGGACTGGAAAAGGGATCACCCTAGCCGGATAGTCAACTTGGAGTCCCGAGACCTAGGATAATTAATCGTATTAGGAAAATTCAGTCACCTGGTCTCTGCCAACATATATACGTTACCTGTATATCCGACAAGGTTGTAAATACTTGTACAAAATAAATACATTAGCCCAGACCACTGCGAACGATCTCTTCTATTAGACGACGGTCAAATGAGTAGCCGCGGTCATATTTGAAACCCGAGCAACGCCGGGTTATTCAGCTAGTTTTCAATAAAAGCTTTTGGGACGAAACAAGTCTGTCCTATTTCTGTGTTCCCATATTGAAACACACATATTTGTACTAGTTCATACTGCAATAAACACCCGCTGATTCTCGTATAATTATAATCTCAACAAAAGCCATAGGAATAAAATACATGTGTCCCGTTTCTGTGTTTTAGGTATCAGAATTTATGGAAACGAGTTATTATTGATATCGTAAATTGATTTAACAGAAAAAGGTGTAAAGATGTAATAGAATATTTTCAGCTCTATCAACAATGCCATTACAGTTCAACATACCATTCCATTGCTTATGAATACGTAGACCTTTCCTTCGTCTCCCCCAAGATCAGTAGAATAAAATGGAGCGCCAACAAGCAGATCTGTGTAATGATCGTGGTTCAGATTCATTCCTAGGACAGCTGCACCGAAGTACTCTCCAAGCTAGAAAGAAAAATCTATATGCATAAAAATGGGGCTCTAAGAACAGTGATGAGATAGTACTTGCATTTCGGAATGATCTGCAATCCTAGAAATAACGATTGGCATGAGGAGAAAAATGTTACGATGATATTACATTAGGTAGGTATTTTAATTAACGTTGCACTGCAGCAACACAAAGGGGAATTGGGGACGGTCCGAGATCAACCACCAAGGGGAAAGATCGAGGACAACACCATGCAGTTTTTAAATATGGTCTGATGACGAGGTCACAACTGAGCTGGCACCTCAGTCTCCAAATTTCCACACTAAGCCAGGGTGTGAACAGTTGAGGCCACAACATATAGAACAAGCGACAACCCTCTTTGTACACAACGGTCTTTGGTTGGATTCAAACTCGCAACTCTCCGTTTGCTAGTCCGTTATTCTTCCAACTGGGCTACCGCGGCCCACAGTAGACTCGTTTTAGAGCTACACTCGATGTATCCCAACCTGGTGGTTGTCTCGACGAGATTTTTCCTCATTAACAAAAGGAACGAAACTTTGATGGACGAGATATCTCGTCCCTCAAGATCTCGTCGTCTCACGTCAAGGTTCCTCGCCATTAGCAAAACTGAAGAGACTTTTATTTACGAGATATCTCGTCCCACAAGATCCCGTCGACTCTTGTCGGTAGAAGAAAACTGGCCGGATCTTTATGTCATTATAAAAAATCGGCAATACCTTGATGGTAAAATGCCTCGCCACTAGCAAAACTGAAGAGACTTTTATGGACGAGATATCTCGTCCCTCAAGATCTCGTCGTCTCGCGTCAAGGTTCCTCGCCATTAGCAAAACTGAAGAGACTTTTATGGACGAGATATCTCGTCCCTCAAGATCTCGTCGTCTCGCGTCAAGGTTCCTCGCCATTAGCAAAACTGAAGAGACTTTTATGGACGAGATATCTCGTCCCTCAAGATCTCGTCGTCTCGCGTCAAGGTTCCTCGCCATTAGCAAAACTGAAGAGACTTTTATGGACGAGATATCTCGTCCCTCAAGATCCCGTCGACTCTTGTCGGTAGAAGAAAACTGGCCGGATCTTTATGTCATTATAAAAAATCGGCAATACCTTGATGGTAAAATGCCTCGCCACTAGCAAAACTGAAGAGACTTTTATGGACGAGATATCTCGTCCCTCAAGATCTCGTCGTCTCGCGTCAAGGTTCCTCGCCATTAGCAAAACTGAAGAGACTTTTATTTACGAGATATCTCGTCCCACAAGATCCCGTCGACTCTTGTCGGTAGAAGAAAACTGGCCGGATCTTTATGTCATTATAAAAAATCGGCAATACCTTGATGGTAAAATGCCTCGCCACTAGCAAAACTGAAGAGACTTTTATGGACGAGATATCTCGTCCCTCAAGATCTCGTCGTCTCGCGTCAAGGTTCCTCGCCATTAGCAAAACTGAAGAGACTTTTATGGACGAGATATCTCGTCCCTCAAGATCCCGTCGTCTCACGTCAAGGTTCCTCGCCATTAGCAAAACTGAAGAGACTTTTATGGACGAGATATCTCGTCCCTCAAGATCCCGTCGACTCTTGTCGGTAGAAGGAAACTGGCCGGATCTTTGTCATTATAAAAAATCGGCAATACCTTGATGGCAAAATGCCTCGCCACTAGCAAAATTGATTAGATCTTGATGGACGAGATATCTAGTCGAAACCTTTTGGAGGGTCAGTGACTCTTTGCAATATTACGACCGATTAAGAAGATCCATCCAGTTCTCCGTAGTAGTAATGCTATTTGATGATTGATCTAACAACCACGTGATAGTTAAAGACGAAAATATCATTACAGGAACTTTCAGTTGGTAGTGTTGCCTGATTCGTTAAGACAATTTAGATTTTTGTTTGATTTGTTAACCGTTAGACTACGGTCGATACAGCTGTTTTACCTTGATCGCGTCTGTTATATCTATATTCGTAGTCAAAAGATCAAGGATTTTTACTACGCGTGTGATTTGGCGGTTTTCGAATCTTGCTGCATAGCCGAATTCGGACCGGTTTTCATTTACGTTTTAATCACGTGCATTTCAGCAGATAGCAACAGCTGTTTGCTAGCAATGCCTCCTCTGCCAAAGACTGAGCGCCAGCAGGAGAGACGAAGATGAAAATCTCAGAAAGTTTCAATAATAAACATCTTTTAGAAAATAGAGATGGGGGTTTTGTTAACGGATGAATTGGTAAGGGAAACCAAATATTTTTATGATAGAAGTAGTGCTCGGTTTTTTTTTTTTATCTTCTAAGGAAGTATTTTTTATTTTGACTTTACATAGGTATTGATGAGAATAGTATGCGTACCTGACTGCCTTCTTTTTTCTGATGAACTATCAGCGGTCTCTCGCTGGATCTCACAGCTCTATATATATAAACCTATAAGGAAGAAATATATATATATATATATATATATATATATATATATATATATATATATATATATATATATATATATATGCCGACTAACCGGTATAGTGGTTAAGGTGTTAGCTTCTAGATCGGAAAATCCCCGGTTCGAATCCGGGTTCGGGCATGGATGTTTGTAAGCGTATACCAGCAGTCCTTCACGGTTTAAACCAAACCACTTTTCCGCAGCGTGTCCACAAAAAACCACTTTTACCTGTCCTATGGATGGGGGGTAAGGGGGACACCTGCGGTGTCCAAGTCCAAGCGTATACCAGCTCAGGTGTTGCTTCGTCATCTGAACATGGTTCAAAATTACGAAGTATAAATTGTTAGGCACAATGATGGTCCCCCCACTGGGTGCTCTTTCACAAGTGGCCTTGTAGTGGCCAATGACTTAGGTCAAATGTGCCCGCCATTAGAAGAAGAAGAATATATATATATACAATAATGGACTGGACAGCAATATGTGATGGTATAAGGAAAAGAATATATGCTTTAATTGGTTATAAGACGTTTCACATCCATGTATCGATACCACTGCTCGACAGAGGCTGCAACATGACACAGAGCGCTGTCGTCCTGGAAGTAACATTCGATAAAATGACCAGAGCGTAGGAAGAACCCGATTGTCCAAAATGTCCATGAAGGCGTCGGCGTTCAATTGACCTGGATAAATCTTTTTTCTCTTATTAATAAACCATCGACAACGTAAAAACATCGATGTCGCATCCCTAGTGAACACATGGGTAATGGAGAAGCTTGAAAGCAACAGAGTGGAGGAAACCTTCCCAAGTGAAGCCCTCAATTTCGAAGAGGCAACCACAACGAGGGAAGCGAAAAGTAGGGCAGGAGGGGTGGGTAGGTAGTTGAATTAACGTAGCACTGGAGGAACACAACGGACTATTGGCGACGGGATCGATCCGGAAGGGACGTCATTCTGAACCACGGTCAGATGACTAAGTAAACATCCAAAGTGGCACCCCATGAAATAGTAGGAGAGGGGGAAACGGAAGTTAACTACGGTAATACTGGGATTATGACAAATATTTTGTTTTGTTGGTTTAACTATAAAAAAATATGTAGCAATTAATTACAGAAAATGTAAGCAATTAGGCTTACTTTTATTTGTGTATTTTTAACTGTTGACAACACTTCGGGGTAGGACGTTTCCTGGTATTACTATGTGCCAGCCACCATTGCCTGGAAGTTATAAATTCTTCAGAATCTGTAGAGACCAAATTCCTCTGCTATTACATATTTGGTTTAACACTACATACGAGTCAGGAGATCAATTTTCTATCCGAATCATGCTTCAAGTATACTATAGCTGAAATTTTATATTGCATATATGAGGGGTTACTGCATAAAATTGCACAAATGAAGGGTTGTTGCATAAAGACATATTTCACCCAAAATATCAATATCTTAAATGTTATAGAACTTTTTTTTGCAATGAAATACAGAGCATCTTGGAACGAGACACCATTTATTTTTAGAAGAATAGAATTTGAAAATGGTACCGCACACACAAAAAGGAATTTTGGAATAAACTAAATGATCCCATCGCCGGCTGAGTAATTATAATTACGTAACACAAGGAAATATGAAAATGAAAAGAAAAGCACATTGCAGAACAACCCTATCAATCATTGGATTCTCATAAAGATGTATAATCACGGGCACATAGACTAAACAAGCAATAAGCTATATAAAGAATCTGTTCTAAGGTCGACGCAGTGTGCGAAAACAACTAAGTTATTTTGGGAGGAAGAATTTAAAAAAATGAAGAAAATTAACACATGGGGATAAACATTCAGGCTCGAAAGCTGAATAGGCCGCAAAGATAGGAAGTTATTCTGTGTATATAAAAAGAAAAGGATGTAAAATCGACAAAACAACAATCCATTCATTTTTAATTTAATTCAGTTGTGCTTTGCCTGCTTTTCAGAAACATGACTAAAATGTCATAACTTTTTCGGTTAGATCGTATATTGCCAACCTTGTGGCAAAACTATAACATGTGAGAGGAAATCTCAACTAGAACACCATATTAAAACTGGTAAGTTATTTCTTTCCATTCACACACACACACGTACACATACAAATATGCAGATGCTGATAAACTTGACCCTCGAGTAATACGGCTTCACTTATTATGTGTTCATACAAAAGTGAAATGAAATCAAGACAAAAGCTCTCTCATATTATCATATAAATTATATAACACGGTTTTTCTTTACACGTTGTTTCTCAGGGGTGTAACTCCAGTGTTACGGGAGGCCCAAGTGTACATTCCTTTAAAATTTACATTCAAATTTATGCTTGATAAGTTCGTGCATTGATTTCAATTTTTCTTTGTAGGAGCACATTCTTCCGTCGAACAAAGATTTTCTAAGCGTCAAGTTTTGCTCAGTCAATCACAATCAACCTCAAAGCAGAAAGACAGTTTTTGCGAAAATTTATGCCTGGCATTAATTTTGGCCGACATTCCTTTCTTTAAATTGAAGAATTCCGTCCTCAATGAATTTCTTTCGAAATACACGAACCTAAATATCCTCGATGAGAGCACTCTATGAAAGAATTACTTATATCTTTGCTATCAAATAGCATTGCAAAAACTTAGGGAACACATAGACGAGAATTACGTGTACCTTGTCGTCGATGAAACCACTGATGTTAGGGATAATTATGTGGCTAATCTTTTAATAAGAAAATTGAGTTCCCACGAAGCTTGCCAACCATTTCTTTTGGCTTCTAAAATCCTCAATAAAACTAATTACGACACAATATTCCGTTTTATTAATTCCAGCCTTAAAATCTTTCCCGGTGATAGCGGTATAGACAGATGCTGCTAGACATAGACTAGTGGTATAGACAGACAGATTTGACAGATGCGGCTTCGTATATGATTAAGGCTGGAAAATTGTTACAAACGTTTTATAAAAACCAAGTCCACGCCACATGTATTGCTCATGCACTTAACCTTATTGCTGAAAAAGTTTAAGATTCCTTTCCGGAATTAAATTCCTTTATTGGAGAAGAAAAAAATCTTTCTACAAGCACCCTCCCATGTGGTAATTTGCAAGGAATGGAATTGGTGAATGTTTTGTTACCTCCGACACCTGTACTCACAAGATGGGGCACATGGCTGTCTTCTCCTTTGTTCTACGCCGAGCATTGAACCCAATATTTGGAAGTGATTCGCAAATTTAAAAATAATAATAATGATTCCGCACAAAGTTTAGATAAATTAGCTAAATCAATAGAAAACGTAAACCTCGTTAAATCATTGACATTTGTAAAAAAGCATTGCTCCTTTTTAGTAGATTCGATCCAAAAACTTGAAAGAAAAAAAGGATTAACATTAAATGAAAGGCTTTTAATCCTTGAAGATGCGGTAATGAAAATCAATTCGATTTCAGACAAAACTGGTAACATTCGTAAAGAAAAGATAGATGATGTGCTAAAAAAAATCTCGCGCGCGCGTGTTGACAAAATTGATAATTATTAAAAAAATCCTTCAAGGCGAGGAAGGGACCGAACTAAATAAAAATGACACGTGTGACCCTAAAATTTTTAAGTTCCTTGAAATTTGCCCTCATAACGTCTGGATGTGGAACGCACTTTTTCATCGTATAAAAGAATTTTAAGTGACCGTAGACATAATTTTACGAAAGATAAGTTAGAAAAATACTTGTTTATTAACTTAAATTATTCACAAGTACAAGAAAGTCATAACTACTCCCATAATATACCATAGTATTCAAATTTTTTTTAATATGTCGATATAATTTGTGTGTCTATATTATTTCTTTGATTTTTCAGACTTTTTAATCTATTAGTGGTTAATTAATAAAACTGTAATGAGAATTCTGTGCAATGTAAAAGAAATAAATGTGCATCGGTATTTGAAACTTAGTGTCTCTAGTTGACTTTATCATTTTGTTCCTTTCCTATAGTACTCCTTCAAATATAGTCTTTTTGATTTTCAATTTTAATTTGTAGTGCATAAAAATGCATATTTTGATATGTTTTACTGCATATTTTGCATATTTCGTCATTTTTTACTGCATATTACCTGCATATTTTAGCATTTTTAACTGCATATTTTATGACATATTTTGGCAGTTTTTACAGCATAAAAATTCTGTCTCTAATAATCTGTAATCATAATTTAACTTTATCCAAACTATCGGAATAAACTTCAGTGTGAGTATTAGTCAACTTTAGTTCTGTGTGACGAGAGTTACTTTAATCTTTTTACGTTTCTGAGCACCAAATTGTTGATATCAGCATGTCCATTAATACCAACATGTTAAGTACCCCATCTTATATCGTTAGAGAAATTGTTTAAAACACTTACACGTCCAAGAAAATCTCCACTTCTAGGTGCACCCGCAGCAACATAGTTCAAATTATTAGTATAAAACTTTCCAGAAGTCACAGAATAACCTGCAAAACAATTGCAATCGCATTCGGTGAACAAATGCAACAATTAAGTTTATAGCTGAATTACAATAGATAAAAAAAATATCCAAACACCTCCTTGTCTGGAATCTCTCGTACATTCCAACCAAAGTGTCAAAAGACTTGAAATAATGTTAACTATAAGGTTCGATGCACACATCCGGTTTTTCAATGTGCGGCGCCGCTGCCGCAACGCAAGTGCGGTCTGATATACATTAGATCCAATGGAGTAGTGCGCACATGTCTTCGGCGTCGCTGTCGCGACGCACGTCCAACTTGCGTGCAATTTTTGCCGCATTTCCCCACGACGCCGCACATGCGTCTCTTGTCTGAAGTACCTTGTTTTCATAAATTATTGGAATATAAATAATAATTAATAAATGGTTGTATCCAGTAACGTCTATTTTGTTTCAAAATATACTTTTTTTACACTAAGTAAGCGAAATAAACAAGTCTTCTTCGATTGAATATTTATCGCAAATGGCGCGAAATGAGTGCTTGCGTTATTTCACGGTTATGTGTGCATAGTTGGGCTTCGGTACCGCAGCGGTGCCGCACGTTGAAAAAACGGATGTGTGCACCGAGTCTAAATATATATATTCATATCGTTTTCAAAGTCTGCCTTTATGTTAAACTTTGTGCGATTTTTTTTTAACGATAACTCTTATTTTTTTTGGTACAACTGCATTATATGATTCTATTGGGAGCAACGCTCGTGGTGCGTTTTTTAGCGTGCGTCGTTTTTTTTATCTACGGTGCGATAACTGTGACCTTTAGCAGATCTACATATACTCAATTTATTTTTATGTTGAGAACTAAGATTAACAAATGTATGTAATTTTTTTAAAACTTTATTACATACACTTAAAAACACTAAAATGACAATGTAGGCAAAACTAATACAGATACTGACGAATAACACAAATAGATAATACACAATTCTGATTTGGATCTGGATCAACCATGAGAATGTATATATCATGGTTCATATTTTGACTTATTGAATTCTGCGCAGCAATCACATTTGCAATAATCGATTTCAATCTATGGCTAACGAAAAGGCTAGTAAGTTTGTCAGATCGACTTTCATACGAACTAAAAAAAGGCTTAAAATTATGAATCTTCCGTTTAACGCTGCATTCTAAAGATTTGTCTCATTCGTGTATTCCAACAAGAATCTAAATTCTCATCGGTTGATCATTTAAATAAAAATACTACACTGGCGCCATCTAATGGCTAGACAGAACATTAAGGGGTACACGGAATCTTTTAGTTTTCAAAGAGCGATCTGAAAGGTTTCGGAACCACTGGTGTATGCTTATTAAGTATGTGTCATGAAGCCGTCAATGCTTACCCATATAGGACGTGAGCGTTATATGTCGGTCACTTTCGGAAGCAGGGACTGCAGGCCGACTATAGACTTGATCACGCTCCTTAGGATTCAAAGAGTAGCTCACAACACTTCCTATGGGGAAAACGAGGATTTATTGTTTTGAAGATCATAGCTGGGGCAACTTTTTGCAACAAATTCAACTTCTTTTCACACGTTCCACGCTGCATGTAAAGTACTAAAACAAGAATTCCACCTACGTGGGATGTATTGTAAGTGTGTTATAACCTCAACATAAATGCAACTTTTTGCATAAATGCAACCCCCATTTGCAACTTTCAAAATTTAACTTAAAATTAATTAATATAAAATTAATATTTCATTTTTTGCCCTCTGAATCCACCCTTCGATCACGTGTCTGATCTTGCGAAGGCCGAAGTATTGGGGGATCAAACAAGTTCATGGAAAGAAGGTATTCGTCCTAACAGACGAAAGTGAAATAGCGACAAGAAGTACTTTTAACACGTTGGTTGGCACTCTTGATAATCCAGAGGAAACTTGCGTAATCGACTGCAGAGTTTGCCAGGTGATTGTCGATTATCAAAATGTTGTTCGGCTTTTAGATGACGTTTTAAAATCTCTGAATGTTGAGCGAAAGGATTTTGCGCTTCTGCTATCCGATATAGCATATTATATGACTGCGGCTGGAAGCACACTCAAGGTGTTTTATCCGCGATTGCTCCAAGTTACTTGCGTAGCACACTTGTTTCACAGCTATAGAAAAAGTCTGAGGATTTTACACAAATGTGTACAATCTCAGCGCTTGTGTTAAGGCAGCCATAGTACAAAACAGGCTCCATAAAGCCGCTTTTTAGACCATTGAGCAACTGCCTGAGCCAGTACTCACACGCTAGGCTACGTGGCTTCGGACAGCATTGTACTATACCGACCACCTTCCCACTGTAAAGGACATTGCGAGCGGTTTCAGTGGCGACGGAATTTTAGTGCGTCGCTTTAAAAAAGTAGTGTTATGACCCAGAACTGCTAAAACGTTTGCTGAAAATCAAAGCAGCTACGAATGTTTGATTCGTCTCGTAGGAAAAATCGGAATCGAAAGCGTACAACATCAAGACAGCGTATGAAGATATCGGATCGATGGATTTTAAAGAAGATCATTACAACTTTAAAGCGTATCTTAAAAAATGATTGGACATGAATATCAAACTGACGGTTATTGCTACACTTTCCCGAGGTGATTTTCCCCCAAGTCAGTATTTGCTACTGCAACAATGTCAGGCAACATCAGTGACTGTTGAGCGCAGTTTTTCGATGTTAAAGAAATTACTAGTCAAGGATCGGCCATTCAACGACATCAACGTTCGTCTGTATTTAATGATGTGTTATAATATTGTTCTATACGACTAAAAGTGTCAACACATATTGAATTTTTTCATTTTTTACGAATAATTTATTTTAGATTTTAGTGTATCACAAATAAATGCAACTTTATTTCCATAAATGTAACTTTAGGGAATGATAAATGCAACTTTCCCCATTTTATTGCAACAAAAAAGTTTCCCTTATTATAACAACAATGGGTAGGTAGGTATTTTTATTGACGACGTATTGGAGCAACACAACGGGCTATTGACGACGGTCCGGGATCAACCCCCGAAGGGAAAGTTTGGAGGACAGCGCCTCGTTATTTTGAAGTAAGGTGATATGAAGAGGTCACACTTGCGCTAGGACCCCGCTCTCCAAACTTCCACACCACGCCAACGAGAGGACAAGTATGAGTGGAAGGTAAAATGAGAATGTGGGCACTTAAATATAAATTTGGAGGCTAACTAGCTTTTATGTTGCATAACGGATAAAATGAAAATACTAGGTTTTTTACCTTTCCATTGATAATATCCAGGGGCACCAAGATGCAAGTATTCTCCGTCCTAGAAAATTTGAAAACAAAGAATTGAAATGAAATATTCCTGCCTTAAAACACTATCGTTGAACTTTTTTTACAAACAGTCTATTTAAAGTAGGCTAAATTATTTTTAAATATCAACTTGGAGGCATCGCAAAGAATCATAAGAAAATTACAGTGATTTCATTCGTTAGTATTATTAGCTGTAAAACATTTATTTGGATTGTTTGAAATTATTATTATTATTAAGTTGTTGACTGAACGATTTTTTAATCATTTAATAATAAAATGCAATCAAATATTGAATACAATTTTAAAGTCGAATAGACTCTTTTTGTAGGATTGACGCAGTAGCCCTGTCCGACAAGTAACGGATTAGTAACCGGAGGGTTCCGAATCCAACCAAAAACAGTCGTGCACTAAGTGGGCTGGTGCATGTTGAATCCGTCGTGCCCTCCAATGTCCTCACGTTGGCGTGGTGTAGAAGTTTGGAGAGTGGGGTGCCAGCTCAAGTGTGACCTCTTCATCTGACCATGATTCAAAATTGCATGGTACTCGGATATTTCTTTTCGGGGATGGATTCCGGACCGCCACCATTATCCCGTTGTGTTGTTCCAGTGAGACGTCAATGAAATACTTCGCGCTCTAGAGCAGGTAGTTGAATGGACGTCTCACTGAAGCAACACAACGGGAATTTGGTGACGGTCCGAAACCAACCTCGGAAGGAAGGATTCGAGGACACCTCGCAATTTTGAACCACGTCCAGATGACGAGGTTAACACCTGATCTGGCACACCCTACTCTCCAAACTTGCACATCGCGTGCACCAACCCCCACGTGCAAGATTTTCTTGGGTTGGATCGCGTTTAAGACCCTCCGGTTGCTATTTCTTGCTCTTCCAATCGAACTACCGCGGCCCGTAGTTTGGTTGGTTTGGGGGATTTTATGACGTGCATATGAATACCATGTCGGCATGTTTAGGCACGTTTTCCAATTATTTTAAACAACAGAAGACAAATTATTTTTAAATACGATTACCTCAGAGAAAGCGGCAGAAGTTCCGACTTGTCCCAAAGCGTATCTATGGATTTGAAGACTCGCAATAACTTGTTTCGCTGCAATAAATTTCAAAAGGTATGTACAGGACAGTTTTGTTTCACATGATTTACATCTCAATTACTGGTCTAGACCAGGCCTCGAAAAATTTTTTAATACAGGTGCACCTAAGTTTTTAAATTACGTGCATAGATTATATTTTAGGTGCATATTTAAAAAAAAAAACGTAATATAATAGTAATAATGTGATGTAAACTACTTTATTAGTTGGGTATGTTTATATAGGTTAGTAGTAGATAGTAAATAAAAAATATTTAAACATCTAAATTCTCCCTTCTCTGGCGCACGGCTATCGTGACAGACGTTTCAACAGAGCCATCTGGAAAATATTTCGATCATCGGAAAGTTCTGGTGGCAGTGGCACAAGTAAACCGTCCTGTAGAAACTCGTTTCGGCCCATTGATTTTGTTTTCGCATAGTGTGTATTTAGGAACTTTAATTACGTTCCTTTAGAGCGATAATGGTCGATACTAATATTTTGTTCAAACATCAAACTAACATGAAACACGTTCCCTCCCTTTTTTTTAAACTTTAGGTGCACTGCGTGCACCTAGCGGGAAATAAAATTAGGTGCACAACTTTATTTTCATGTGCACCTGTGCACCCGGGTATTTCGAGCCCTGGTCTAGACCAGGATTGCTTGTTCGGTATGGATGGCGTTAAATCTGGCAGAGCTTCGGCAGACGTTACACCAGTTGAAAACAATGAGAGAGGACGGACGAGAAAGTTCGGGTCCTGGCAACTTCTTCCCTAAAGCCGCGTTTACACAGGATATTTGCACCAACTTCTCTCCCTCCAAACATCGAAGCTATTCCGAGGAACGGCCCATTCATTTTATAGTCAAGATCTCGAGTCGGGGTGGCGAATTAGAGAGGGTGCAGAGTTTTTTTTAAGAAGAAGAGTAGAGAATTTGTTTTCTACCCATGAGTCGGTAAAGATCAAAGCGTCGCCACTTTTGAGTGACATTTCTCCGAGACGGTTACTTAAGGGCACACGGACCACCTCGATAGACTAAATGCATGAATTTTAAGCTCACCATTCGTCAAGCCATATACAATTTTAAAATAACCATGTAACTAAAAAAAAAAAATTTTCCTTGAAAATATACGCATTACATTTTATAATTAACTGTAACAAAATGTATTCCATTCATAATTTTGTTTTCTGTAGCTACTTACTTTTTAACTGTTTGAAAAAAAAATTTCACAATATCCCAGTTTGGTACACTTTTTTCAAAAACAATTACAAATATTGTCTCCAAAATTTTCCTGGCAACAAAAGATATCCCATTTGAAAATAATAAGAAGGATTTTTAATTTTAATCTAATAGAAATAAAACTAGATTTTTTTTTTTAATTTTTTAAAAAATAACAGAATTTTTAAAATTTTGTTTAGTGATATTTCCATATGTTCTGCATTTAAATTTAAAATAATAGGTATTTTTATTGAAAACACTTGTTTGATCAAGTGTGTAAAATTTGAAAAGTGTAGCTTCAATAGAATTTAAGAAAAGTGTACCAAAGCATGAAAAAAACACATTTTGAGAAAAATGAAAAAAACCATAAAAACACTTACTATGCTTAAAATTCACTAGATTAAAATTTTCCAGCACCATAATCATTTTGATTCAGCATTTCTGAATCACATTTCTTTTGTTTCAACAGCTTTAACTTCATTCTGGCATTTTTAGATAGCTTCCGGAAAAGTTGTGTCAATCTTCTTCTCAGATACACTAATTTCGGTCACTGAGTCATCAGCAGCATTTACCTTCCTCACAACAGTAAACCGATTTCCACTAAATTTGCGTCTACCAAACAACTTTTTTCTCGCCATTGCAAACAAGCAAAAGGAACATTTTAATCCATATATGAAGCTGTATTTTTTACCACAAAACACGTGATTCAATCCCTTAGCTCGGTTCAAAAATACATCACCTGCTCAATGCAAATGTCTTGAAAAAGACATGTGCATTGTGCAGGTGATGTATAAAGAAGCATTTAATTCTACTCACACAGATTGAAGTAAAAAGTAAGCAAAACCTACTGTCAATATTGTAGTAAAAACGAGGCTGAAAACTAGCCGAAACATTGTGCAAGTCAAAACGTACGTGCATGTGATTTTACTGGGAGAGGGCTAGGCCAACGGGTGTGTGACAGGCGTTGTTTACATTCGTAAACGTCTGTTTAAATGTGTTTATAGTTTTCAAACCTATACAAGTTATACATTTTTGGAATCGTCTTAATTCCCGCTATTTTTTAAGCCCAAAATTAAAAAATCGAAAATTTGAGCCTAATTATGTTTTCTGTGCCCTTAACAATTACAGTTCCCCTTCGGCCCGTGGTTCCTCACGCCGTCTTTTGTTAGCTCTCTGATATTTTGCCCCCATCGCTTGCCTTGACCTCATCTCTCGGCCCAACTGCCAGTGAGCGACCTATTCGATTAAAACGAAAGAGCTGGTCATAACATTAATAGAACTATTTAGAGAGAGGTCTGTACCCTCTGGGACCCAACTACACCCGACTACAAAGACAAAAACAAAAAGAACAATGTGTGTAGGGAAATGGGTGAGGAACTCGACATCTTGACGAAAAGTGATCACTCTTCTGTTCAAAGGGGTGAGAAGAGTGCGCTCGGAGGGTTGCCGATAAAGTCCACAAAGCGTTCACACCGGAGTCGGTCGAAAAAAGGGACGTCAAGGGGTGAGCATAGGGGAACGTTAAACGTCCTCGCCACAAAAAGGGAGCGAAATGAATTTGCAAATCCAGTGTAAACGCGGCTGAAGTTTGTGATTGAGAATTGTGAAACTGGAAAATTATTTCCAAGAAAGTAGTTTGCGTGTCTATCGTAATAAGTTATTAAGTATTACTGCAGTTGCTTATCCCCCTGGTCTAGACTATACTAGACCAGGCCACATAGCTTTTGTCCTGATCAGACCAAAATATCCTACCTCCTCTTGGTCTTCCACCTCTAAATCCAAAGAGGCATTGAGGTTCGTTGTTTTCAATTTTTACGGCTCAAGGGTCTTTATGGCCATATATGCTAGGACATACACAAGACAGCGCCGAGTAAAAAATATCGTGAAAGAAGGGGAAAGGAGCGATTAAGGACTAGAATAGTATGATGAAAGCATAAAAGAATTGCTGGTATCCTTGGAACGCGACGCCCGTGTTTATGGGGAAACCCTCATCCAAATCTTATCCCATTTTTACGGGTGTTCTGCACCTAAAAATTCGAGTGAGAAAAAAAATCTTTTTTGAGATTTTTACTGTTTATGAAAGTTTGAATTGTCCTTCTAATAACGACACCTCATTTGTGGGAATTCGTTAATTGGAAGTAGTTTTAAATAGATGCAGTAATACCGCGACGTACGTCCTCACAAATTTTAAAGCCTTATTTCTCAGAATATACTTTTTTCATGTTTGGGGGTACATTACTCAAAAACTACTTGAGATACACTCTTGAAACTTTTTAAGATTGTTTATGAAGCACTTTTAAGCACTTGACCACAAGGAATGTGTTATAAAATCCATACTTTTTTTTAAATATTTAATTTTTTTTTTGTCCTTTTTTTTCAATTATAATTTTGAGAATTAAAAAAAATTAAAAACACCGTGTTAAAGTCTATAAAAGTATTCGAATATTAGACTGTACAAATTCCAGATTGATACAGTAATTTATGAATAAATAAGATGCCCCCAAAGTTTGTGAATTTAACTTGGGTGTCTATGGAGGGGCATTTGGGGTCACAACAAATTGAACGTGCACTAGCTCCTTTCTACACCACGGTTGAGGTGTAGGGCTAGGGGGCTTGACGTAATTGAGAGTTGCGGAAAACAGTATTTTAATGGCATTGGTAATTTTTAATTAACGTATTAAAGCAACACTACATCATTTAACCACGGTCAAATGAAGAAACAATAGCTGAGCTGGCACCCCACTCTCCAAACTTCCACACCAGCCCAACGTGAGGACTTTCGGTAACGGCAGATTTAAGGTGCACCAGCCGCCTCTACACTATACGCTTCCAAACATCCATGCACTGACCCGGATTCGAGCCAGGAACCTTCCGATTTAATGACACTGGTGCAATATATTTCTTTCTTATTCTTGCGGACCACGGTAGCCCGTTATATCCGTCGTGACCTTATATGTTCTCACTTTGGCTTGGTGTGGAAGTTTGGAGAGTTGTGTGCCAGCTCAGGTGTGACCTCATTATCTCATCGTGGTTCAAAATAACCTGGTGTTCTCGGTTCTTTCGCTTCGGGTTCGATCCCGGACCATCGTCTATAGCCCGCTGTGCTGCTTCAGTGTATGATTTCAGTTATTTGAAGAGCAATCTGAAAATACAGGGAGGGAACAAAATCAAGATAAACGGTCAAAGAAAGGTTTGAGAATCTTACTTTGATCAACAAATGGTACTAGTTTGGCTACACTTTTGAGATCCAGATCGCCATTGATTACGTAACATGCTCCATTTGCGAGGTAACAATCACTGCAACGCATCCTATTTTTCCATAAATGTCCACATGTCTAAAACAAATACACAAGTTATATAGATAACAGGTATATCTTAACAGGTACACTAGAAACCGATACACAATTTATTCAAAAATAAAAAAACAGCTGAGTTTTAAAAAATAGTTATTTTTAAAGTATAATAAATAAAAAATAGGAATATATTACTGAACTATTATCAGGATTCTCATTCTATTTCAGAAATAAAATTCCCTGACTTTTCCAGATCCATTTTTATAAAATTCCAGGTCATACTTTAGCAATGCACGATATTTTTAAGGTAAAAAACCAAGAAATAAGTATTTCATGTCTACAATAAACGTAATGATTTTAAATTTCCAGTACTTAATTAATATTTTGGGACCCCAATATTTCTAAAAGAATCTACTGCAATATACGATAGCTGGTCAGTTGGTCCGTTTCAGAAAAATTTGTAACTCTGACTCTAACTTTCTATTACAATGTAAATATCTAAAAAACACACTTCTCAATAATAAATACCCTTTTTCATTCTTTAATACTATTCTTGAAAGATTTAATATCAACAGCTACACAACAGATGACTAATTCTATTTCGTAATTTCCTCAGATTCATGTGAGTTGCCTATCATTTTTATTTTACTGTTTCTGAATTTCTTTTCTTTACAAATTACCAACTGTTTACGTGTTTAAAGCTGCTTGAGGGTACCATTTTCATTTGCAAGTTTATAGAAGTCGGAGTCTTCTATTCCAACATCAACCGCTAACACATTTCGGTTATCTATACGACCACGGTCGACATCAGGGACTTGTATTCATACAGTATCACCAATTTGAGCAAGAGAAAATTGTTTTTGTGAGGTTCGTAACATTTTTGTTGCTTGCAGTAGAAGATTCTCTTTCGTGGCCGCTCTTTTTATAGAAATTAACTCGTGTTTTTCAGTCAGAACTTGATGTGAATACGTGCAAGTCCTCTTCAATATTTTTCTTTGGAATATGGTTTTAGGTATGACCACCGCTCAAATTGTTTCCAGAAGTATCACCAGTTTCTTCAAGCTGTTCTTCGGTTTCAAAATTATTGGCAATTTCTTCAAGTTGTTCTTCGGTTTCGATATTTGCGATATGTTCGCTAGGCAAAAAGACGATGCTATGCCTCTTTTCGCTTTAATGCCAAACATGGCTTCATAAGGACTTTGGCGTATTCCTTCGTGGTATGTAGTGTTCTTGGCAAATTGAACAAAGGGTAAACCTTCTGACCATTTATTTGTATCGTTATCGTTCATCCATGCAGTTAGCATATTCTGTATATCCTGATTGGCCCTTTCAACTGAGCCTTGTGTTTGGTTGTAACGAGGCTTTCCATGAACTATCTTAACATCTTTCCACATAGCGCATATTTCGGATATGACTTGATTACTGAATTCTCTACCATTATCTGATTGCAATATTGCTGGAGCACCAAATGTTAAAAATATTGGAAGAACGTGATACGCTACTTCTTCCGCCCACTTAGTTTTCAAAGGTCGTAGCTGGACAAACTTAGTTAAATGATCTTGATACACCATTATGAACTTATATTCGCCATCTCTGTTTGACTGCAGATCTATCAGATCAACTTGACATCTTGAGTTTAACTCAGAACTGATCATTGGTTTCACAACAATACCTTTCTTAGGTGCACTGCGTTTCATTTGACACTGTTTGCATAAATTTAAATACAACATTACAACTTCATATGTGATATTTTTGTATTTATTTTGCAACTCTTTAAGCATACGTGTTCTTCCTCCGTGGCCTATTCTGGTGTGAGTTTCATATAGTATACTGAACAATTCCTCATTGCTAACATAATACTGTATATTCGTTTCTCCTGGTTTTAATGGTACAATTAACTTCTCTTCATCATTAATTTTTAAAACGTCAAAACGTTTTAATCGTCTGTAATCTAAAGGTGTGTTGCACTTAGTTTTAGCAGAAACCACTTCAGAAAGTATTTTAGAGTACTTTTCTTGAGAAAAATAAAAACAATTGTCTTCTCGTTTACCCGCAATTAATGCATTTAACTTTTCAAGAAAAAGATCAAGATTCACTGCAGTATCCATTCTGTATAAATTAGGGTATTGGGAAAAAAAATTAAGAAAATGTTGCTCTCACCATCAAACCTTGCATTAGACTGACAAAGCTGACTGACTCCAAGCAGAACAAAGGATTTGGCGGGAAACAGCCAGTCGCCTCTTTGTCGGCTCCTCTCTTTTCGACCTCCACTAGAGCATATCTGGGATTGTCGACATACACCAGTGAGGGTCCGAATGTACAAGAATGTAATGAAATATTCGATCTTTCACCGACGTATTTGGTGTTTGTTGACATTCTCCGATGAAAGTCGACATTCTACCCATTTCGGATATATACGCATACGGGTCCAAGGTAGGTGGGGAGTTTTTGAACGCACTGGAGCAACACAACGGGGTATTGTTCGCGTCCTCGAAATTTTTAACTGCGGTCACATGAAGAAGTCAACACCTGAGAAAACATTTTGCTCTTCAAATTTCCACGCAAAACCAATGTGAGGATATTTGAGCCCACGGCATATTTAACGTGTACCACTTCCCGTGTACAAGATGGTCTTTGGTTCCCCCCCCCCCCCCCCATTACGAAAACTAAACTTTTGTGGCTTACAAAGTTCACGGTCTACGCGCAGTTAAGGGAAATGATCATACAAAGCTATAAACCTCAAATCTATAAATATTTGACATCGCAACTGACTTTCTGACCAAGGTTTAGATATTTAAGTAACGTCACACTGGAGCAACACAACGGGCTTATGGCGACGGTCCGGGAACAGAAGGAAAGATCCGAGGACAACACGACGTAATATTGATCCACGGACAGATGACGAGGCAACACCTGAGCAGGCACCCCACCCTCCAAACTTCCACACCACATCATTGTGAGGACATTTGGGGGCCACGATAGATAGACACCATCCTCCTTTAACATGACGGTCTTTGTTTGGATTTTATGTGGCAACCTTCGGGCGATTGACTTTACCGACAAGGTTACCGCGGCCCTTCTGAAAAAATGATAAAGAATACTTGCAACAATATTGTTCCGAATGGAATCTTGTTGGACATCCAAGCTCACTCCAAGCCACATATCGTCCTTTTTATCGTGATAGGAGAATTGGCGGCTGCTGCTTCGTGTTACGGTATTTCCTGGAGAAAAACAATCTGGCTTGAGGAAGTTGAAATATTAGTTATACACATCTATAAATATAAGAAAATGATGCGTGTGTACATTCTCTATACAAATCTACGCCGTTTGAATACACAAAATACTGTGGCAATTGCCTCAGATCGTTATTTGTTTCGCCAGCTCATGCTCATTGCAATCACTTTCGGCACAAAATTCGAAATCAGCAACACCCATTATGAGTCTGGCATTATAATATCTCTAACCAGTCCTTAAGCATCTCCACGCATTCTCATAAAATCAACTCAAATAACACAACTTTACATAGCCAGACTACAAAATCTGAATTTTAAAAACAAACAAGCAAGCTTCTGAAATAAGCAGAAATCTGTATATATATATATATATATATATATATATATATATATATATATATATATATATATATATATATATATATATATATATATATATATATGTGGATGTGTGTGTATTTTCTCTATACAAATCTACACCTTTCACCCTTCCAAGCCAAATTTGGTACACATACTTTATAACACTGTCGATAAACATAGGCTATTTCTTTCCTGTCTTCAGACCAATCTGTAACCATGAAAATTAGCACACAGGTAGTTCTAAAAGTACCCTCGAAGACCCAATTTTAAAATCTAAAGTTTGTTTTTCTGCAATAAATGGACGTGGACAAGGAAACACGTTCTACAGTGTTTGTGCATTTGAGTTAACACAGGGAAATGTTATGGTCATATTTGAAACCCGAGCACAACGCCGTGTTATTCAACTAGTATATCATAAAACACACGATTAATTTAACGTGCATCAGACCCCATATGCGGTCTTTGGTTGGATAGAGTATCGGACTGTCACCCCTCCGGTTGTTTATCCGCTTCTGTTCCATGAGGGTTACCCCGGCGAAGAAATAGAGTGAATTTTAGAATGAAATAAACGTTAAATTAGGCAAAGATAATTAAAATTTATAAATGAATAAAATTTCATGAAGCTCTAAAACGCTTTCAAATTGTTGAAGGAAAGATATCATTGGCTGGAAAAAATTGTATACATAAATATGAAACACTATTTATCATAGATTAGTCCCTTATCGGTTCAGGAAAACTCTTAATAATAGTCTTGGGTTATTACTAGTCATCTGGTTCATGTCCCCAATGTAAGCTTTCCTTTTGCACCTTGCAAACAATGATTTCAAACAACCCCCTCACACAAGTTGTTTAGTTCTTCTTTCCCTATGCCCAACCATTCACGTATTATAAAAGTAGTGTGAGCAATGGTAATCCTTTTATGTGCTTAGGAGAATGGGACTAAAACTAGTAGTCACGTGATCCTTAGACTACTTTCATCTGCCGGGTGGAAACAAACATTTATCATCTGATTGGTCCATGGGACTGGAGAAGACACTTATCCATCGATTCATCATATAATGGCAAAAATGAAGGCTTATCTAGAACAAACTTATTGAAAAGTTTAAAAGACGTTACCTGTTTCGTCCAAAACAATTTCCCGACACAAGGAATTCCTTTTTATTTCACATTGAAATAGTGCACCAGGTTGATAAACTTGATCGATTAAAGCAGACGAATTTGCTCGAGGCGCGCCAATAAGAGCCCTACAGTAAATATAAGATTATAAACACAAAAATACAGTCATATCTATGAATTTGGATACATAAAATATAAAAAAACCAAGTTAATGATCCAGTGTTTTACAGTAGCTTCAATTACCTTTAATTAAAGTCGCCAATAGCCCGTTGTGTTGCTCTAGGGTGACGTCTATTATGTACACCCGTCAAAAAAAACCGACTCACCTGATCGCAATTGCACAATTTACATCGCAGAACAAAACGGAAGGTAGCAATCGATAGGGATTAATGTTTTCTACAAATATCAATATTTAAAATTTGTCTAAGGGGCAGTGTTCATATTAAATTGGGTGCTTGCTCCGATAATTTCAATACGAAACCCCATCCTTTATCACAAATTTGGATTTTACTCACTATTTCAGGCGGAAATAAAAAAAGTTTATCAATTTTATTAGACTTTTCACCGATTTGCAAGTGTTTGAAAAGTAGATCTCCGAATGTTAAGTTGGCGATTAACTTTTTTTTGTTACACTAGGGGGCTTCGCCCTCTGCTCGCTTGCGCTCGCCAACCTCGGGGATTGCTACGCAAACCAACATTCCTTTCTCAGAGTCAATCTCCTGTGACGGCGAAACTATCTTAATAATTCGTATTGTCCTGATTTCACTTTCCGGTCCATGGCGTCACAGCAAGGGCTTCACCCCCTGCTCGCTTAAGCTCGCCGAACCCAGAGGATTACTACGTAATCCCGTTTGGTTTGCTTCGCAAACCAATACTCCTTTCGCAAGTGATTTCACTTTGTTTTTACTTTAACACTTAATGTACCCCAAACTAATAACCGCATCAGTAAAAATCCTTCTGCATCCTGTTCCCTGTACAATTTTAAGTAAACCGTGTTAATCTCCTAACTCTGCGATCAGTACTTCCTACTTTCTCCGTAAACCGTATGACAACAGAGTGAAAAAAGCGAGCCTTTTTCTTCGCCAAATAAAAAGAAATCGTTTTTATGGCAATTGTTGCTACGATAAATTTTTTTAGTTTTGTGTCGTAAATTACGATCTGAATAAGTCAGAAATATACAGTCTGAATAATACAGTCAAAAATACAATTCACAACTGCGAGCGGAACTTGCTCCGCGAAATAAAAAATCGACTTTATTTATTAACCAATTTAAAAAATAATTGTACCATAAGAAAGAGTGTAATGTAATGTATTCAATGATGTTCTCAAATTTGAAAAATAATAGAATTAAGCTTTAGATATGAAAGTTTTAACAAAAAGTAGTGAAAATATCCATAGATTCCGAATTTTTAATGACCAACTTTTGATCGCATCGAATTTATTTATTAACCAATTTCAAAAATAATTGTACTGTAAGAAAGAGTACATTCTGAGGTATACTGCGATATTTTAAAAATTAAAAACTAATAGTAAAAAGATATAGATACGACAGTTTTTTTTTTAAAAATAACAAAAATGTCCCGATTTTTCCCGAATTTCAAAAACATATTATCAAGAACCAAATTGAAATTTCTAAAAAAACTCGACAAGGTGCAAAAATTTACGTTGAGAGGTACTCTTTAAAAAAAACTCACGGCTTAAGTCTGAAAATTTGTATGTGTTTTGCTCACTCTCGGAAGAAATTTCGCCTTTTCAATTTTAACACTTAATAAACCCTAAACTAATATCCGCATTGGAAAAAGATCTTTACAATTGTACAGGGAACACGATGAACAACAAACTATGTTAATTACATATTTTTGTGATCCGAACTTTCTAAGTAAACCGTCTAAGAATCAAGCTATACAACACAGATTTCATTCCTGCGGCGGAGGCGGCGGTAACTTTTTTTTAATATAGAGAGATTTGCTACAAACATCAATTTTTTTTAATTGTTTTTTTTATCCATTGCTACCCCAAAACCCAAACACAATCTATACAGTTTAATTATCTAACTAAATTTACTATTTTTTATCAATTATGAAATTAATATTTATAAAAATTAAGAATAGAAACATCGGAATTCCAAATTCTCCAACTCATTATGTGCATAATTAGTAGCTGATACTGTTTGCAAAATTCAATGATTATTATCGTTATTGGGGATTGTTCACAAAGTAAAAACTGAAATTTCTGCCAACAGATCCTGGGATTCAATCAGAATGGATTCTGACTTTGTCACCATCTTAAAAAACTCCATACCAAGGCGTCAGCAACAGGTCATTGACTACGACTGCCACTACACGTCTTTATTAAAATTTATAATGTGATACATTTACACGCTCACTCAATAGTTTTTATGAATTTTCTCGGTCAAATTTACGCCGTTTAGTAATTTTTTCATCAAATCCGTCTGCAATTTTGTGTAGAATCCAAATAAGTGATAAAATATGGGGGATCGCATTGAAATTATTGGAACAAGCACCCAATTTAATATGAAGACGGCCCCTTAGACAAATTTTAAACATTGATATTTGTAGAAAACATTAATTAATATATATATATATATATATATATATATATATATATATATATATATATATATATACCAACTTTTTATTAAAATTGATTATTTGCTGATCCTCAGCCCGTTGTGTTGCTCGAGTACGACGTTGATTAAAAAATTACCAAATTGTAATGTAGAATAACATAGCACAAAGTAAAAAAATCAATAAATAGCCCTTTGCTCGATTTTTTTTTTATTTTCCTTATTGTTTTGAGCCTTGCAGGTAGTTTTTTCAGAAGATGAATATTGAGTTGATTGAATATTGTAAAGAGAGCATTTGGTAAAATTATTTTTTTTAAAAATAGGACAAAAAAGGACACGAAAAGCACGCATTATTAGTGTACTAGGATAAATGGCCCGTCATACGACGGCTGCATAGCAAAATGTTTTTTTCTTGGTCTTGTATATTTTTTGAAACCTGACGGTACGTGATTAATGTATGGTTTTAGAAATCTAATTTTGCTTACGTAACAAACTTTTTTTCACCATCAGTTTAATTTTGTTGATCACTGGCTATGCATAAACCATTACCCACCACTATCTGTCGACTGTTTTTGTCTGTTGTTTTTAGAGAAATACTGGAAAACAATATTATTGGAAAACTTAATTTTTTACCAACACTGCTAAAACAATGAGCTGCGTACGGCAATCGTTTTATACTCAATGTTATTTCTATAGCAATTTAGAATGTAATGATTTTTGATATTTCGTATCTCGTTCCGCTCGTAACATCACACAGCCAATCAAAACAATTCAAAACTCCATCTACACGTGACGTCACCCAACCAATCAAAACTTTAATAGCCACAGAAACACAGGAGAATCTAGAAATTTATGTAAGACTAGTACAAATTGCCCTTCATACGACGGGTGCATAGCAAAATTTATTTATTTTGTTTAAACTTCATTTATTTATTTTAAACCTGACGGTACGTGATTACTGGCTGTGTATAGACCTTTTGTCACCACCATCTCTCAACTTGCCTCACTTTCAAACGGAGTTTTTGAGCAATAGTGGTTAAACGAAACTATTGGTAAACCTAATTTGGTACAGCTACAATCTACGCTTATGAGCGGTGGCAACGGCCTTGGCTATTATTTTTGGCTTATTTCTAGTAGCGAGTTACGGTAGGTTACGCCAACACATCTGTTTTTACGGTTATTGTGGTTTTCATGGTAACCTCGGCAAACGGTAACTTTTAATTTTAATTTTGAATATTCTAGAAAGTTCTTCCAAAATCCGTTAAAGTCGTATTCATTGGTTCGTTTGAAATTTTTTCTTTGCTTCCATTGGTTATTTTGATTTTTAAAATATCCTTTGATTACATTGGTCCTTTAAAAAAGATTTTCTGTGATACCATTGGTTCTTTTATTTGTACTTCTACAGTTGTGGAATTTTTATTTTATTGGTAATATTTTTCACAAAACGTTTAAGAATTTTGTTTTTTTGGCAATTTGTGGAATTTTCGTAGTTTATTATTTTTTTCCGGAACAGTTCTGACGAATCAAGTTGTATTATTTCTTGCTTTTTTTTCTTTTAAAAATATTTTTCTTTTCAAACAGCCTACTGTATTTGGTGTAATTGATAAGTTTCAGGGTATATTCTTACCTAACATTCGCAGCTTAGTTTTTCTGCTGATTCACAAATGTGTTTAAGCTTACTAACTTTTTGCGATAGGTTTTTTTTTTTAATATACTTTCAAAACGTTCTCAGATGTGTTTTCAAGCTTTCATTTTCCGTTGCAAAAAGAAAAATAGTTTTGAAAGAAAAATAGCTTTGAAATAATTATTTCCTTGGCGACTTTAGAAGTTCGCAAAAAAAAAATCGCCGAGACCGTTGCCACCGCTCATAAACGTAGAGTGTAGCTGTTCCCTTAATTTTTTATCAATACTGGTAGAACAATGAGCTGCGTACAGCAATCGTTTAATACTCAATGTTATTTCCATGGCGATTGCGAATATGATTTTCGAAAATTCGTATCTCGTTTCGCTCGAAACATCACACAGCCAAACAAAACAATTAGAAACTCCGCCCAGTCGTGACGTAACACAACCAATCAAAACTCGAATAGACCCGGAAACGCAGGAGAATCCAGCATTCTTGATAATTGTTAGGTATTTAATACAAATGATCATCTGTTTGACGAATCTTGTAATATATTCACCACTAACTGGAAGAAAATCTGCTGAACATAATTACTTAAGTATATTCAAACAATGGTTGTAATAATGTAATGTAATATACTGTCTCCATGTAAATATTTATGAAATCGAAAAGATGTTTATAACTAGATTGTTCACTTTTTATATTTTCAAATATTAGAAAGGGATTTAGGTACGAAGTAAAACCAGATAAACAATATGAATGACGTTTTAACATGGAGCTCAATATACACTGGAGGATGAACTTCCTATTATACGATGATGCATTTTAATAATACGTACGATTTTCATACAATGTACAAGATCTAGTACGTATTTGAATAGCTGTGATTTACTTATCGATATAGTAGGTAAAGTGATAGATTATCGCGTAAAGTTTGAATTATGAAATATATTTTTAACGCAATCCGAAATGATGAACAAAGACAAAAAGTGAAGGACAATAAAAGATTTGACTTAAAAATGAAAGTGAAAAACAGATCCAAGCGGGGAAAAAGGACATGTTCTCTTTAAAAGAGATGTTCTGGCAACCTTACCTCCAGATAATTTTTATAAATAAAAATTATCTGGAGTTAAGGATATTTAATAAATTTAAATATTGCACATCTAACCAATTATTAGAATACTAGGAGTATCATGCACGGAAATAAATAAATATAAAGCATAACAATATCTATCTTTATTGCATAGTATATTTTGAAATACCGTCTTTTTAACTATTGATAGTATTGATTTCAGTTATTACAGTACAAAGTCCGAAATCCGGAATTGTCTAAAATCCGGGCGTTTTGCTAACCGGCGTTTTTATGTTTTTCTCACTTTTTTTTTCATAATTTCTATAATTTTTAAAAAACAAGAAGTTAAACTGAGTCCTAATTGATGAAATAACGCAAAATAACGGACATATTCAGAGTAACTACCACAGAAAAATTAGACTTTTCAAGTAAAATTTGCTGCATTGATTAAAAAGCTTTTTTTCCTTTTTAAAAAATTATTCCTGTTTATCCATCTACTATTTTACTATTCCAAACGCAAAATTCGCACAAGGGGGAGGGAAGAGATTAAAGTTTTTTTTAATTGAATAATCCAAAATTCGGAAAGTTCAAAAACCAGAATGGCCGAGGTCCGGAGGTTTCCGGATTTGGGCCTTTTACTGTACTTCTGATTCATAAATTTAAAGAAAATATCTTCCTAACATTCAAAATAGTGATATATTCTTGAGAAGTTAAAAATGAGTCTTAATTAAGCTTAGCAGAACGCTGTGAAAGTTTTCGGAACTGGAGTCCCATTTCCTTTCCGGGGCATCCTTTTCCTGTGTTTTACTTGGGAACCCGCTGAGATTTCCTCAACTTATCATTCACCAAAGGATGCACAAAATGACTCTTCTTTCATTCCACTACAGCACGAACATTCGTGATTCGTATTGATTTTCGCGATTACGCGGAACACCCATATTCAGTACAAATTTCTCCTCTAGAAGTTTCTTCAAACTTCCCCTCTTTATCCGTGTATCGTTTCTGGATTGTGGAAATTCAAGGTTACCATTCTATAAATTGTTATTCAAAAAATGTGTTTGAAGTTTCGTTTTCATATTAAACTGCTCACATACGTTGTTATTTTCAGAGACAATCAGTTTCGACATCCAATTTCGAATTTATATCGCAATTAAACCTCGGATATAAAGGTTAAAATAATTAGATCCCGCCATTTCTGGATTATGAGAATGGAACAATTGGCTTCCATCATTTCACATTCAATTCTCAGACTTTTAGGGCTGGAGAGTTAACGGCTTTGCCACCGGATGGTTGCGAGTAAGGTGATGGTTCCGGAAATGGTAGTATGACACCGAGGATTTCTGGCATACTTGAAACAAGCTATAATGTATTATGTGTACATTGTGTCACTCATTGACAACATATAGTCGCCAAAAATCTGAGTGAACGCTTTCATGACTCACTAGATTATGTCATTAGAGGAGTTAATAAAATCAAAAGGTATGCCTTGAATGAGAAATTATTTGCTGAACTTTGCTTGGAAAATGATGAAGATTATAACAATTTACTTCTTAGCATGGAAGTTCGTTGGTGATCTAAAAATGCATGTTTGGATCGATTTTATGCACTCTTTGAATCAGTGTTGGAATTCCTGGAAAGTAAAGACAATGATTTGCGGCTCAATTTAATTAATTCAAAAAATGACATTGATCATATTACTCACTTATTTGACAAATTTAACGAAACCAATTGGAAGCTACAAGGGTATCAATTAAATTGAATCAAAATTAAAAGTATAATATCTGCGTTTGGTAAAAAACTTTTTCTATACAACTTCGGAAGAGAAGAATGCCTCTCAGTTTCCAAATCTTTCAAAATTGCAAACACGAGATATCAACACTTAACGGTTCTTTATTCTGGCCTCAGCCAGAGATTTGAAGACATTTTTCACATGGTTATCCCCGATTGGGTATTGGACCATTTTGCAAGTAGACCCACAAACTCAGATGAATCCATACTAATCAGGAGCAATATAATGAATTATTCACAAATGAGGAGCCAAAACCAATGTTTGAACAAGAATGCCACAAATTCTGGTTACAAAACAGATACCAATTTTATATCTTGTGTTATGGGTTAATGTACAGAAGCTGTTAATTGCTTTCCTGTCTTCCTATTGAGTAGAACGTGGATTTAGTGCAGCTACTCTTATGAGGTTTCATCATGAAAAAAGAATGAAATTGGTGCTCACAAACAAAGAGCCTAACATAAATAATCTCATATTATCCCCTCAGGATCACCCATCTCAATTAAAAAAATTGTGTTCTTTTATTTTAAAACAAAAGTTATAATTTCAATAAAAAATACTACTTACTCGTATTTAGTTAAATATATAGTGTAGTAGTAGTATATACTCACTAAAATTTTCTACTACTATTTATTTACACACACACTACTACTACTACAGTATATTATAGTAGTAGTAGTATTTTAGTAAATACTACTACGTTCAATAAATACTAATTTTAATAAATACAACAATAAATATGCAAAATTTATAATTCAACAAATAAATACCATTCAAGACATGAGAGTTAAATTTGTAATTTTTTTAAATTATGCAGTTATGTAGAGTTATTTTACTTGGGGGTTCATGGTCAGGTTTTTGCTATAAGAAGGGGTCCATGGACATACAAAATTTGGGAACCACTGCTATAAAGGAACACAAACAGAATAGGCGCATTTTTTTCTTTTTACGTTCATTTTCAATATTCATTCACAATTTTTATTAGGAAATGAATGCAAAAAATAATTCTGATAACCTACATGTATTTTGATGGAAATCCATTCAGTTTGAAACGTTAACACACATTACCGAAACAATGTAGTCTACCCAAAGGGGTCCTTGTGGCTCGGTGGGTATGACCTACACTGGAAACAGACAAGCTTTAAGCGGCGCAGGTTTGTTTCTTCCCTGTTTGTATTTTTCTCTTCTGTGCCAGCAAGATTTTCCTTCCGTATTTGTTAATACATTACTGTTCATTATTAAATTTTAGTTTCAATTTTTTATTGCATTCAAAGAGGCCGATCTTTATTAAAAGGAGCCAGTAATAAAGGGGCATCAATCTAAATATATAATTCTCTTACACGGCACACAAAAAAGACGTTATTTTTAATCGCGTTTTGGCAACACTACGATTTTTGGGTTACCACGAACTTCGTGCTTCAATTGAATTTATAGCGTTATCGGATGAAATTTTATAGAAAAAATAATATTAGTCGAACTGTTGCAGCTTACAAACAACATGCTGGGTTTTCGATTTCCAAAGCAGTGCTCACATTTCGAGTCAAAATTTTCTCAATGTTTTCATTCGAATTCTAAATTGTTCGAGTTCTGATCCCAGAAGTACTGTATAACTTTTCTGTAGCGCAACAAACTTATATTTGAAAAATATTTTTTTTGAATATGATATTTTGTAAATAATACCTTCTGCTAGGACACACGTCCTTATTGATTCGAGCGAACCAATGAGGATTAAAAAGCAGTCCTCCGGGGGTTGTTGAGCATCAGCTTGAAAGGGGCGGTCCCCCTGGTTAGTTAATAAAGGGATCAATCGGAAGTAAGACGAGGCATCCCTGTCTGATCTCTCCAGGCATATTTTTGTGTGGACAGAATTCCATTGCTTTGTTCTCTTCTAAACAGCAATTATTTCAGGGGGAGGAAAAAGAAATTGACGCTTTGAGTGGTTAGTACTAATTCCATCACTCTTCCTGATTTCGAATCAATTCTGACCTTCAACATCAATAAAATCTTTTCCAAGGATTCTACTCTAAGAAAATAAACACAAGAATCTCTCCAAACGGTTCCATTCCTAGGAAAAGTTCAGTAAAACCTTTCCAGAGGATTCTGTTTGAAGGAAAAGAACACAATATAACTTTTCCAGAGGATTCTATTCCAAAGAAAGATCCAAAAGAATCTTTCCAGAGGAAATTGTTACAAGGGAAGGACCCATAGAATCGCTACAATGCATTCGATTATAAGGTAAAGAACAAACAAATCTTTCACAAAAAAAAATATTATGGTACAAGGGAAGGACCAATAGAATCGTCCCAATGGATTCGATTCCAAGGTAAAGGACAAAAAATTCGGTTTCAACGGAAGGAACCAATATAATCGTTCCAATGCATCCGATTCTAAGGAAAGGAACGAAGGAATCTTTCTCAACAATTAAGTTTCTATTCCAACTAAAGAAACAAAGAAATTTTTTTAAAGGAAACGGGTAATAGAACCTCCCTGAACATTGGAAAACCTCGTAGACTATCTCAACAAATAAATGTAGTTATTTCGTCATGGATGTGTGTTGTAGAGAAAAAGCAATATTACACTACTCGGAAATCTCGCCACTCTAAAGGGGTCTCTAACCTTCTAAGCAGTTTCGATGCTCCCTCTCGTCCATCAAGATTGGACCCATTTTATTAATGACGAGATCATCAAGATTATAGCCGGGGTTTTTTTCATAACAAGATCTGGTCAATTTTCTTAAAATGATCGAGATCTGATTCATTTCGCTTATGACCTCGACAAGTCAACCACCAGAGATCGAGGACTGTCCGGGATCAATCCCCTAAGGGTAAGATCCGAGGACAACACCACGTCTTTTTGAACCACAGTCAGATGACGAAGTAACTACTGAGCTGGCACCCCACTCTCCAAACTTTCACACCCACCCAACGTGAGGACTTTCGACCACGAGCGATTTAAGGTGCACCTGCAGCCTCTACACCATATGCTTACAAACATCCAGGCACTGACACGGATTCGAACTAGGTACCTTCCGATCTAGAGGCTAACATCTTAACCACCAGACCGGTGGGTCGGCGTTGTGTCAAGGGGACAGTAGTGTTTGAAATTACAAAACCATTTTTTCTAAAAAAAAGTTACACTGTCAAAAAAACATTTGTGAAATGCTGCCCCTTAACGCCACCGCCTCTTGTGAAAATAAATGAAAGCAGGTAGGTAGTTAATTAACGTCACACTGAAGTAGCGCGATGGCTATCTATTTACGACGGAACGGGATCAATTCCCAAGAACACGCCTCGTAATTTTGAACCACTTTCAGACGATCAAGAGATTCAGAGTTCAACATCTAAACTGGCACCCCACTCACCAAACTTCCACACGGCGATAGAGGCCACGACGGATTTAACTTGCACTAGCCTCTTTGTAAATGATGGCCTTGGGTTGGATTCGAACTCTCAACCCTCCGGTTGTTAATGCATACTTCTTCAAATTGGGCTTCCGCGTCCCTAGAAAGGATCGTCATCTGACAGTGGTTCAAAATTACCTGGTGGTGCCTTCGGATCTTTCCCTTGGTGTATTGATCCCGGATCGCTGTCGATAGCCCGTTGCTTTGCTACAGTACGAAGTTAATTAAAGAACTTACCTACCTAAGAAAGGAATCGGAAGGTTCCAGGTTCGAATCCGGGTCAGTGCAGGGATGTTTGTAATTAGTAATTTTTTAATTAACGTCGTACTAGAGCATCACAGCGGGATATTGACGACGGTCCGGGATCAATCCCTTAAGAGAAAGATTCGAGGACAACACCTCTTAATTTTGAACCACGGTCAGATGGCGAGGCTACACCCGAGCTGGCACCCCACTCTCCAAACTTCCACACCAACCCAACGTGAGGACTTTCGGCCACGACAGATTTAAGGTGCACCAGCCGCCACTACATCATATGCTTACAAACATCCATGCCCGGACCCGGATTCGAACCAGGAACCTTACGATCTAGAGGCTAACACCTTAACCACTTAGAGGTTAACACCTTAACCACTATACCGGTTGGTCGGCGCATGGATGTTTGTAAGCGTATGGCGTAAAGGCGGCTGATGCACCTTAAATCTGTCGTGGCCAAAGTCCTCACGTTGGGCTGGTGTGGAAGTTCGGAGAGAGTGAAGTGCCAGCTCAGGTGTTGCCTCGTCATCTGACCGTGGTTCAAAATTACGCGGCATTGTCCTCGAATCTTTCCCTTAGAGGATTGTTGCCGGACCGTCGTCAATAGCCCGTCGTGTTGCTTTAGTACGACGTTAAATGAGAATTGCCATTTATCTAAGAAAGGATGTGAAGTAGAGGAATATAGAGCTGACTTACATGGGTCCATTTTTGCTCCGGTGCAGTGCTACGGAAAATCCAAAATAATCCCCGGGTGTGTTGCTACGGAAAACGAACGGAAATTTCGCGTCCAAATTAAAACCTTCAACGAAGGAAACACTCAGAGCTGAAAACCCAACTATCCACATGCTGAATAGGAATTCGCCCATTTCCAAACAGTGCACACTTTCAACAAACCTTTCGACTGAAGGAGAAGCAGAGATCTAATCCAATAGCACAGGAAGTGATGTCACCCCATCCGCGACGCGAGAGATTCGTACAGGTTCCCAATGGTATGGCAATAGGGATGTGAAGAAAGCGTTCAACAGGGAAACCGACTTTTCCTATCAGAATAAGGGATGGGAGAGAAAACACCGTCGTGTACAAAGAGAGCACGTTAAATCTGTCGTGGCCTCAAATGTTCTCGGATCCTTGCCTTCGGGGGTTGATCCCGGACCGTCGCCAATAGCTCGTTGTGTTGCTCCAAAGTGACGTCAATTAAATACCTACCTACGTGCGATCAGAATAATTTCGGACGAAATCCACAGAAAAAAAAGGCCTTGGTAGCCCAGAGAGTTGCGAGTTCAAAACTAGTAAAAGACCGTCGAGTACACGGAGGCTGGTACACGTTAAATATATCGTTGGCGTGGAATGGAAGTTTGGATTGGATATAATTTTGTGACACTGAGTCCTATTGGGACATATTGGTCCAAACGCATGAAATCGAAATCAAATACACTAGCCTACAATAATGGACCGGACAGCCAGATGTGATAGTATAAGGGAAAGAATACATGTAAGGGGATGGTACACAACACATAAGGGGATGGTCCCCCACGTGTTGCAATGACACTAGCGACCCTTCTGGGCATACGTTTAACAAGGTTTTGGTTCACAACTATGGGTATTTGTGTACATTCCTACTGCAAGAATGTCGCCAGCTCAGCTGTAGATTTCGGACGTTGTTCCTTGGTCAGTAAGCGTCGCTCTAACGCAGGGGTGGCCAACCTGTGGCACATGCGCCAAACGTGGCCTCGTAGTTCAATTCATAGAGATTTCTTAATCATCAGTTCGTCGCAATTTTTTGACAGTTTACAATTGATATTATGTGTGATACGAACGTATTTTTGTGATCTGTGTTTTCTATTTCAACATTTAGACTTTTATAGTTATGTAGTTTTCTAATTTTTTTTTTAACATTCCTGTTATCCATCACCATGCAAAAGAAAATAAGCGCAGAAAGTGGAAGTAAGCATGGATTTGAATTTAATGAACAGTGGTAAAATCAATTGTTATTTATAGCAGGAAAACGTATTCCATTGTTTGTGAAAGTACTCATCACATAATGGAAGACATGATCTTAATAGACACTATAAAACACCACAGACTAACATAGAAGGAAAAATGAAGTTCGTTCTTGGGTCTTAGTTACGAAAAGAATATGTGACTATAAAAAAGGAAGAAATCAGAAGATAAAATATTTTTGATAAAGTAAGTTGTGAAGACGTGGCGATGACAGAAGCGTCCTATGAAACTGCTTTAGCATTGTCTCCAAATATTTGAACATTTGCACGCCATATTGGTAATAAAAGTATTGAAAGGTAAGCAGGCCAAATTGTTATACCAAGACGGACAGTTACATCCAGAGAGAATTCCTCGATACGTCTCGTATCTCAGCAGTTGATAGACGTTGTCCATTCTTGTACTTTCTTTCTCTAGATTTGGATGAATCCACGGACATATGTTATGTAGCCCAGTTAAACAATTTTATAAGAGGCATTGATGATCATTTTAATGTCTTTGAAGAACTTGCCAGATTGGAGTCATTGCATGGTTAAACAAGAGGATCATACATATTTGAAAAAGTAGAATCATGTCTAGAAAATCTAAAATTATATTTTAGTAAATTTATCAGTGCGTGTACGGACGGAGCGCCGTCAATGATAGGATCAATGCCACTACAACTTTGCTTGGAAAGTTTTTAAATCGTCCTGTACTAAAATATCACTGCATTATACACCAAAAGGCACTGTGTGGGAAAACTTTAAAAAGGCAGGATGTTAAGTAACCGGTTGTGAAATGTGTGAATAAAATTAGAGCAAGAGCATTAAACAGACAAGAATTCAGAGAATATTGTGATTTTTAGATTTGGAATATATGGTGAACTTGTCCTGCATTGTGAGGTACGCTGGCTTTCTAGAAGACAGGTTCTGAGTAGATTTTATAAAGTGAAAAATGTTAATAACTTTTTAGAACAGGAAAATGAACAAGTACCTGATGAATGAAAACTATTATTTGATAATAGCTGGCTATTTAATTTGAATTTTTAGTTGATGTTACTCGGCATCTCAATGATCTAAATTCGAAACTACAAAGCAAGAATAAATTATTTCCTAACTTAGTAAATAGCATCAATTCATTTTAAATTAAATTAAATCTGTTTGAGTCAATTTGCACACTTGAAAGAGCAGAGTGAATGTGCTGCCAATAATATAAATCTGCACAAATCCATTGAAAAAAAAATCAAGTTATTGCAAGAGCATCTTGAAAGTCATTTTCATGATTTGGTTATAGAATAAAACTGCATGATTGCATTTATAAACCCATTTTTACTTAGTCAACAAAACGTAAAGAAGTTGGCTAGTAAGATACAAATATACCTTATTGATTTTAAATAAATTCGTTTTTAAAAATGAAATTTGACGAGGTTTGTTCGCTAATGACTGATGGAAAATTGAAAAATTCTCTAATACTCTCAGTAAAAAATTAAACACGAAACATTGAAAGACTAATGAAATACAAACATGCTCAAAAGGTATCATTAATAGTAATTAATGTTTATGTGCTGCGAAAGATATTTTTTGGGCCACGCCTGGCGTAAGTAGACTATTTGGTCAAGCTACGCCAAACACAAGATAACGTCAAGTAAAAATTGTCGCAAAAGGGGGTGTCCATGGTGCAAGAGCCTTAAGCCGCGTTTACACCGAGTCGCAAATAGTTTTCTCCCACTTTTTGTGGCGAGGATGTTTAACGTTCCCATGTGCTCAACCCATTTTGACTCGTTTTTCGACCCACTCCGGTGTAAGCATAGTCTATGGGTGTAAGCGCTTTGTCGACAACACTAAGGGGTGAGCACCAGGGGTGCGACATCGATGTTTTATAAAAAAACATCGATTTATTTAACATTGATGTATTGGAGCCGATGTTTTTTTAGCATCGATGTTTACACTAGTAGATGTTTTATTTTTTAATTAAAAATGTACCATTTAAAAAATTAAAAAAAAAAATAACCAAGTAGCATAATTTTAATAATCAGTAAATTGAACATACTTTTAGACCTAAGTGGCCACAAGGGTAAAGAGTGTGAATAATAGGGATGAGACATCGATGTCAATGTTTTCAAAACATCGATGTTTTATAAAAACATTCATGTATTTAACCATCGATTTATTGGAGCCGATGTTTGTTTAACATCGATGTTTTAACAGTGTCGATGTTTTTACGTTGTCGATGTTTTATTTTTGAATGAAAAAGCACTACAGTAAAAATTACGAAATATAACCGTTCAACTAAGTATTTGCCTGTGATGGCGACATCTGTCCCATCAGAAAGAGCTTTTCCCTTAACTGGTGAAAAAAGAAGTCGGCTTAAGGTGGAGAAAGTTAACATTCTTATTTTTTTACAAACTGTAAATAAGAAATATTGGGTCCTATAATAATTAAAGGCCCCAACATATTTTATTTACAGCAAATAAAAAAATAATTTTATAGTGTTTCCCCCTCCCAATATGTTAATAAATAATTAATAATAACTAACAATAATTATGGTTATGTACCTACCTAATTATGCTTATACAGTATCCTCTCTATTCTGAACATTCATGGGGAGCGACCAAAATGTTCATATTATGGGGGTGTTCATTATAGAGGGAGATTGGGGAATGCATGTACATAGTGAGTTTATGACTGTATAGAATACCTTGACTGATTAGCCATGTCAGTTACCGAGATGGAGGTGCTGAGTTTAGAATTGGCAGCTAGTGCAATGTTTAGCAGGGCTAGTGCTAAATTCGGTCGGTCCTGTATTCTACCATCTCATTTTTTTTTCATTAAAAAAGTTTTACAAACATACTACAGTACAATTAAATAACATAATTACAGTATACACTATTACAGTAGTATACTAGTACTACATAGTATACTATAGGTAATTAATTATTTCATGAAAAAAGGAGTAATTTCAGTCTGTTTTTACATTGTCTCTGATCTATACGTGGGGGCGGGGCATTTCTCCTATTGCAAACACACCGTGTAGTTTACAGAGAGGTAAAGGGGGAATCTGGAGGAACTAAGTAGCGTTCGTAATACTGGGCTGTTCAGATTAGAGTGTGTTTAGAATACAGGGAGGTCATCCTATGCCAAGTCTATGGAGTTCCGCTGGGACAGTCGTAATGTGTTCATAATATCGGGGTGTTCACATTACAGAGAGTTTACTGTAGTTAGTAGTACTTATGTCAAATTGTCGTAAATACACTCTATAACAAAAAAAATCGACGCACCAAGAAGGAGTTGTCCAATGGAGACAAAAATTGATGGATAGGAAAATTATGTACAGAATAGAAAATGATAAAAATTTCAGAACAATTGAATGATTTATTTCAGAGTTACAGTAACGAGCTCAATAAGGTGTTGACCCGCCTCTAGTCACGATGCAAGCTGCCACACGGCGTGGCATAGACTTATAAAGATCCCGGATGGTCTCCTGCGGTATTTCTAGCCAAATTTGCTCCAATTGTCGGACTACGTCATCAACATTCCCTACCGGATGCAGTCGCCTTCCCATCATATCCTATACATGCTCAATGGGGGAGAGATATGGTGATCTGGCTGGCCAAGGAAGTGTTTGACAAGCTTGAAGACAGTTCATATCAACACGTGCCATATGTGGTCTGGCATTGTCTTGCTGAAAAATAAGCCCAGGGAACTGCGAAAGGAACGGTAGCAAAACAGGTCTCAGAATGTCGTCAACGTACCGCTGTGCAGTAAGTGTACCTCTAATGACGACCAAAGGGGTTCGGCTATCAAGGTAAATGGCACCCCAGACCATAACTCCTTGTTGAGGGCCCGTGTGGCGTGCAATAGTGAAAGCAGGATCGGCACGCTGCCCTGGGCGTCTCCAGACACGTCTTCGATGATCGTCAGGACACAGTTGGAAGCGGGATTCGTCGCTAAAGACTATACGTCCCCAGTCAGCAATATTCCAGCCTGATCGAGCCAAGCACCACTGTAATCTGCCTCGACAATGTGCAGGCGTGAGTGGCAGGTGGCGTAACGGTCGGCACGAGCGTAGATTTCGCTCTCCCAGCCGTCTGTGAATGGTCATGGTGGACACTCGTGTATGGGTCGCACGACTGATGGTTGATAGCGATGAATCAGGCGCTGTGACAACTGATCTGACAATCACTCTGTCCTCGCGATCTGTTGTGACCCTACGTCGACCGCTACCATCATGACGCTGAAATCTGCCATTGCCTACCCACTCTTGCCAGCATCTTCTAATCGACGCATCGCTTCGACTCACATGACGAGCGATTCTCCGATTTGCCCAACCTGCCTCTTTCAATCCAATGATACGACCTCTTTCAAACTCTGAAAGTTGCTCGTAATGAGCTCGAATCCTGTGGCGAGGCATTTTTTCAGTCGTTGAAAGGTATCCTAAATCGCAATGCAACAGAAATTTTTAACAACAGTTTAAGAACAACTCCTTTGATACATCTACTGGATGCGCAGTTCCGATGCGCTGGAGATCGCACTATTCATTCATTGGACACCGAATTTTAACCATTTGCATATTTGGTCAAAACATTTTTGCATACGAAATTTCAAAGCAATCGGATGATTCCTTCTTGGTGCGTCGATTTTTTTGTTATAGAGTGTATTACTTTCTTTTATATTATTCAATTTAAAAATAAAATATTTGTTAATTGTTCTTATTAATTTTGTTGACTTTGTGTTTTGACAGTTAAAAAAAGTCTTACTTATAAATTAATAAACACAGCAAATGACAAATTGAATCTACCCCTACCCCGGCGAACATTAATGTTTGAGGTTAGCAAACCAGTTTTAAGAAATGTGGGTAAAAGTTTAAATACACTGATGTTGAAAAACATCGATGTTTTTTGGGCGATGTATTATCAACATCGATGTTTTTGGGCGATTTATTATCAACATCGATGTTTTAATTTTTAACATCGATGTTTTGACACATCCTTAGTGAGCACTCTTCTCATTCCTTTGTAGACAAGAGTGATCACCATTCATCACCCCATTTGAATCGAATAGGTCACTTTGCAGACAGTTTGGCGTTGGATATGGTCAAGGCAAGCGATGAGGTTAAAATGTCACAATGAGTGAACAAAATACGGCGTGTGTGACCACGGGGTGCCGAAGGGCAGAAGGAAGCGGTGATTGTCAAGCAATATCGAAAGGGGATGACACAGGAGAGCATTTTCATCCCAAATTTCATCTCGGAGAAATGTCTCCAAAAACTTGCAATCATTCGATCTTTACCGACTCCTGGTGGAAAACAAAATTGGAATTGCAAACTCGCCAACTAGCCAGCCCTACACGAGATCTTGACGATACAATGAGTGCGGTTTCTCGGAATAGCTTCGATCACAAAAGAGAGAAATACACCCAAGAAGGAATGTACCTGAGAGGAGTCGAACCTGCGCCGCCTACCAACTCGAAGGTTGCTAACGCAGTAGATACACCATTGAGCCACGGCGGTCCATGGAAATGTAGGGAACTGAGTCAAAAATTATTATGGGTGCCTTCATAATTAATTCGGTTAATTTTTTTTATTAACATTGTACTAAAACAAAACAACGGACTATTGACGACGGTCCGGGATCAATCCCCTGGGAAAGATCCCAGGATAACGTCATTTTGAACCAAGGTCAGATGATGAGGCAATACCTCGGCTGACACCCCACTCTCCCACTCCAACCCAACGTGAGAACTTTTAGCAATGACATATTTCAGGTGCACCGGCCGCTTCTACACCCTACATTTGCAAATATCCATGCACTGACCCGGATAAGAACCAGGAACCTACTGATCTAGAGGATAACACCTTAACCACAGACCGGTTGGATCGGCTGGTTGCTGATGGACGAGGTATCTTATGCAACCCCCTTGGATGGTCAGTGAATTATACAATTTTGTAAGCGTCAGAATGTGCAAACTGAAATCCGAGTTTCAAAAGTTTTATTGTGTGGAGGATATATCACGGACAGAAAAATCTGAGAACAAGTATATTTGGAAGGCAATGTTTTCCCCCAAGCGTTAATTGATATTTCGATACTAATTTTTTCAACAATGCAACTTCCTTTTATAAATTTGCTGTTAAACCAGGCCTCGAACTAGAATTTTTAATACAGGTGCACCTTGTGCACCTAAGTTTTTAAATTAAGTGCACAGGTTATATTTTAGGAGCACATTAAAGAAAACGTAATATAAGAGCATTAATGCAACGTAAATTACTTTATTAGTTGGCTATTTTGAGCTAGGTTAGTAGTAGATAGTAAATAAAAATATTTAAACATCCAAATTCTTCCTTCTCCGGCGCACGGCTGTCGCGACAGTCGCTTCAACAGAGCCATCTGGAAAATGCTTCGATCATCGGAAAGTTCTGGTGGCAGTGGTACAAGTAATCCTTCCTCCGGTATAAACCCGTTACGGCCCAGTAATTTTGTTTTCATATAGTGTGTATTTAGGAATTTTAATTATGTTCCTTTAGAGAGACAGAGGTCGATACTAATATTTTGTTCAAACATCAAAATAACATAAAACACGTTCCTCCTCTTTTTTTAACGTTAGGTCAACTGCGTGCACCTAGCGAGAAAAAATTAGGTGCACAATTGTATTTTCAGGTGCACAGTGCACCTGTGCACCCGGGTATTTCGAGCCCTGTGTTAAACAATTAGACACGTACAGCATATATCCATTGTTTACACAAAAGTATACTGTTGAGATTTTTGCATTGTTTTATGGCATTGTTTTTATTTCAACACACCACATATAATTTAAAAAATCATAACTTGTATTTTTTCTTTGCAAGAGCGAATTCAAATTTCTTCCTGCGATTTTAGACGTTTTGCGAATTTCGATAATTTAATAAACAAAAAGCGACTAAAGACGTTCTAAATTTGATAATGGCAAAGAAAGACAACTTCTTGAAGCCTTTAAAGACGAAAATCGTCAAGATGGGACATTGGCTCAGAGTTAGAATGTAAGTACCAAAACTCTTACAATAAATACTGAGCGTTTCCATCTTCAATACGCGTTTAAAATAGAATTATTTTTTCAATATACGTCTGGTCCACTACCTTTTATGCTCAGACTGAATAGAAATATGTTTTTAGAAAAAATTAAAAATACTTTCAATTTTTTAATCAGATTGTATGTAATTACAGAAATTCAAATAAAGCGACAAATGTGAGAATAATTATAAAAATTAGAGACATTTGCCATTCATCCAGTTCAAATGCTTCAAATCATAGATTTGTGCTGTAAAAGTGAATCTGGAGTTATAAAAAATAATCTTAAGCAATCTGTGGCGCTCAGTTGCATTGTAATTTTCCTTTCAATATTCTATGTATGTCAACATTCAAAAATAAAATTTTTCCTCCATAAGCTACAATGACACCTAAATATAGCTGTAATAGTGAACACTTCTGAAATTTAGGGTCAAGAACTATAAGTGGAATGTAACTCATAGTGGTAAAAAGCGTGTTTCTTTACGAACACTGATTTGTCTTTTTCGTTTAGATGCAAACCAGGGAAACCCGGAGACCCAGAGAGACAGGGTTTGTTGAATGATTTCAACGATGATATTTCTACATTTGAGCCTTACTTAAATGTTGCCACCGAGCCCGAGCTTCCTTTGACTCGACCCAATAGGGAAGACTATGGGCAAGAATGTGACTTCATCAACACAAGAACGATGGTGGACTTTATAAATGGATGGCTGGAGAACAACATCCGGCGATCGTGCATCGAGCCACACTACGATGTAGACGAGGTATTAGAGCCAACCATCGTGGCCGATACCTTTAATGACATCGAATTAAAACGATCGGAATCCTGGGGCTCTCTCTAGATCCACTAGTCATTTGAAGAGAGTATCCAGTATTGAACTGTGGACACTTGAACACTACTCCAGATTACGTCTCACAAATATGACTCACGAGTATGACTCACGAATATGATTCACGAATATGACTCCCGAATATGACTCACGAATTTGGCCATACACGAATATGATAACTATTTGAGACTGATCGTTGATTCAATAGTTTCTACCCATAAGGCTTTAGAAAGGAGCTTTAGCTGAGGAAGCTCCTGACTAAAGTCTTATGGGTCTCTTTTTTTTTTTAGACTGACCGTTAAATCCATAGTTTCTACCCATAAGGCTTTAGAAAGGAACTTTAGCTGAGGAAGCTCCTGACTAAAGTCTTATGGGTCTCTTTTTTTTTTTGGCTACAGTTCTAAAACCAAGATTGAAATAACCACATCTGAATCACTCTACCATAGAACATAAACATTCAATAGATTTATATTTGATTTTGTTATTCACTACAATAAATTTCTGGCTTACTCACCATCATCTCGTTTGTTTCGATTTATGTAATGAGCTACGTTTTCTAACATTTGAGAGTTAATATTAAGGTTTGAAAAGTGGTATCTGTTAGTTTTATTTAAATACTAGCCACTGCGTGGTCAGCACGGCGTTGTCAGTGACAGTTGTTTATGTGGGGGTTAAGTGTGACAATTCTTAAAGATCGCCATCCACCGGTGTTTCCGACGTATTCCATTTGGTTTGCTTCGCAAACCAAAACCACAGGCATGGGTATTGCCTCATTGAGCACAGTGAATTAAAAGATACTTATATTATAGATTATGATAATGCAAACTAAAAGTTATTTTGCTTTAAAAAAAAGCAATACATTTTTATAAAGGATATACAGTGGCCGGGAGCACAGTAAATACCAATTCATTAAATTCAACAGTAAGACTGATTCAAGACTGTTGCTATTCGGAGGAAAACAATAATAATTAAACATCTCATTAAATTCCTCTTAGATTATGAGTTCAAGATTAAATTTTAAAATTCGAGCTGGACTACAAAATTGCAAAACATTCGGAATACCTGTATGCCAAATTTCCTTATTGCAAGTGAAATAGATTCGTCAGGACATGCCTAACAGAGAAACACACGCTTTCTTTTATAATGCTTGAGACTAGCCACTGCGTGGTCAGCACGGCGTTGCCCTTGACAGTTCTTTCTGTGGGGTCATGTATGACCACTGACGCTCGCCAACCCTCTGTTATTGCTACGTATTTCCATTTGGTTTGCTTCGTAAACGAACTCCACAGGTAAGGCCGTGATGGCCTCGAAGCGGCTATTATCAACAACGTAAATCAAAACAGAATGGAAAAAGATGGTATAGTTCCAAAGGCATTAGGACAAAAAACGCTTGTGACGTCAGCGGTCAAAAATCGCAAAATCCCTTCCTTCATTCGAGGTAGTATGACGTCACATTCCAGAAAAAAGGACGAAAGGTGAAAAAATTAATAAATTAATTTTAAAAATGTTCTAGATTTAATTTTAAATTTCGGGCTGGACACAACTATCGCAAAAAATTAGGCCTACCTGTGGGCCAAATTTCATTATTGTAAGTGCCATAGATTCGTCATGACACTGATTGAAACAGACAGAGGAATACTTCCAGTAGAGATCTATTGGAAATGTTGTGGTTGGAAAGCCTACCAAATTTGGCTTTAACATGGGTGCCGAAGGTCAGAGTGAAGTGGTGATTGCCAAGCAATACCGAAAGGGGACGAAACAGGGGAGCATTTTCATTTCAAATTTCATCTCGTAGAAATGTCCACCAAAAAAGTTGCAATCCTTTGATCTTTACCGACTCCTGGTGGAAAACAAAATTGGAGTTGCAAAATCGCCAAATAGCCTGACCGACACGAGATCTTGATGATACAATGAGTGCGGTTTCTCGGAATAGCTTCGATGTTTGGAGGGGTGAAGTTGCAACTCCGGTTTTAACGCGGCTTACCATTCATACAACATCAAATAATATACACACAGTGAAAGTTTAACTGACACAGAAAAGAGAAATATACCAAAGAAGGAATGCACCTGAGGAGTTGAACCTGCGCCGCCTCCAACTCGAATTTTGCTAATGCAGTGGGCATACCACTGAGCCACGGCGGTCCCTGGAAACGTAGGGAACTAAATCAAAAATTATTATGAGTGCCTTCACAATTATAGCAAGTGATTTTTTTTTTAATTAACGTCGTACTAGAGCAACACAACGGAGTATTGACGACGGTCCAGGATCAATACCCTGGGAAAGATCCGAGGATAACATCACGTCATTTTGAACCACGGTCAGATGACAAGGCAACACCTGAGCTAGCACTCTCCATACTTCCACTCCAACCCAACGTGAAGACTTTCGGCCACGACAGATTGAAGGTGCACCGGCCGCCTCTACACCCTACGTTTACAAATATCCAAGCACAGACCTTCTTATCTAGAAGCTAACACCTTAACCACCAGACCCTCGAAGAGTTGATTGTGTCGCATTTGGCGAAGCTGTGCCGAACACAAGACGAGGGGGTAATGTCTTGAAAAGGGTTGGTTGGTTTGGGTTTCAGGGCGCAAATTCCAATTGTGGACAAGAAGCGGAAAAATGAATTGGGGACTTTTTTATATCATACAATTTCCCCCTTCTTCGAGTATATTCAGTTCAATTTTCTGGTCATTCTGAGGCTCTTTTTTAACAGCTTTTTGAAAGTTCAACTTTAATTATAATCACCCTTTATGTATAATACTTCAGTATAAGTGTGGAAGCATACAATTCTCCTTTTAAGACTCAAAGGTATCATCGCCAGAGAAGCTCGGTAAGAAAGATCAATGGAATCAATATCCTACCGAGCAAAATATCTATCCATACAACCTCCACAAGCCACATAACATAAATAGGTATCTCAACGATAATAGAATCAAAATCATTAAAATGTCAAGTCTTAATTAATGTCAATAATACTTTCTCAATGGACATAAGTTGTAAGAATTGGCGATTTGTGGTGTTTGTACTTTTTCCTGTTACCTTCAACGAATTCGTATCCTAAACATGCATCTTTTCCTTTGAATAGCTACCAAATAGATGCCTCCGCCAAAGCTCGGTAGGAAAGGCCATTACAACTAATATCCTACCGAGCAAAATATCCATTCATATAACCTCCACTTTCATTTACTTCAATAAATGCACATTTCTCTGTTCACATTTTATTAAAGCCCGTATTCTCCAGTCATATTTTTTTTCTAAACTCGTTGTTTTATCACGAATTTGAAGTACTTTAATATAACTGTGTAGGCATAAAAAATTCTAACTATACCCGCTATTAATACAAATTAAACTGTGCGTAACATATTCTGGCACTATATTGACACAATCTGAACTAACCATTCTGGTGCGGGTAGTATCGATGCCGTGCGATTCTTTCGCGCACGGCCTCGGTCGTATACAAGCATCTCTTGCAAGGCTAGCTTTCTAGACCGACGCGCATGCGCTGATAAACATTTCACCACTTGTGTTTTCTATATATATATATATATATATATATATATATATATATATATATATATATATATATATATATATATACATGCCTTACATTTGATTATTTGGAGGGGGTGACGGTTCTGTGGTAGCCACAGCAAATTTTTACTAAACATTTAAGAGCCGCAGGTTCCCGAGCCCTGTGCTAGAGCTTTGGAACAATATGTGCATTAGGGTGAGCCAAAAAAAGGATTTTGCTGTCACATTCTAATAGTACGGAAAAGTTGGCTCATGCAGTTAAACTAATGTGTAAAAAATTTCATCACGATTTATTGACATCTTTTGCCTTTCCAAAGGGTTCGAACCCTTAATCACCAGTTTTTACCGTAATTGCAAAAGTCGATATTTCACAAAAATGTCCTTTTTTTCATTTTTTACTGCTATTTGGCCCCCATTGGGCCGGCAGAACATATGTACTGATCTAAACAATTTTTTTACCGTTAATATTGAATGTATTAGCTTACTTTTGCGCACTATTAGAACGCAATTTTAAACTTTTTTTTTTAATAAAAATGTCCGAATTTTGATCTTTTTAAACCCCTTGGAAAGGCGAAATTTATCAATAAATTGGGAATGATATTTTTTAAAACATTAGTTCTACTGCATGAGCCAACTTTTCCGCACTATTAGAAGGGGATAGCAAAAATAAAAACTTTTTCGGCCCACCCTAGTGTGCACGGACTGAATTCTTATCGAGCCAATGTTTTACCTATTGTGTGGGAAAATAAACATTTTGTCTCGAAATGTTCAGAGTTTCAATTGAATTTCAATGAATTGGATCTTTTTTACCGTCTTAAGTTTAGAATTCTCGCTTCTTAAAGTTGTCAACCTTGCTGGTGTTCGCCTGGACGAGATGCATTCGCAGAAAGGTTGGTTGGGGTTTGATGGCGCAAGGTCCAATGGTGGACAAGCTGCGCCAGACACATCAGCAGAAAGATGATCACACTGATCACGTCGTGATAAAAAAAAAATATCTAAGATTTATCTAGCATTAATTGGTCTGACGGACGAGGTATCGCGTTGAAACCACTTGGAGGGTTCGTGTTCAAAGTCCACCAGGGTGAGTGCCATTTACGAAAAAATTATGAATGGCGATAGCTGTGGATTTTTGTCCTCCGCCAACGCTTTTGACACCGAGAAACCACTAAAATCGCCAGTTTCAAAAGCCATTTGTTTTCGCTACCACCATTCCCCTTATTTAGCTAATAGACTCGTTCAAACTAAGCGATTCAACTGCCAACTCACGAGAGCCGTACGACCCGTCCGAGATCTTACGTAGATTGCTAACTTATGCAAATATACTAGAAAGTCGATTATCCAAGCTCCAATGAAGTCTGATTTCAATGCCTCCCTGAGCCTTCGACGCTATACATCCATCAAATTCAGACCAATTATGTTCAAGACCAGATATTTCGTCTAAGGTATTTGTGATGAATTTTGGGAGTTGATTCTTTGGGAGTTGATTCTCTCTCTCTCTTTTCGAGATTTTGGCTCTTTCGAAGAATCATTTCCGCATTCGATCGTTTGCGCTCACTGATTCTTTTGGGAGTTGATTCTTTTAAGGAGTTAACTCTTTAGCTCTTTTCGATAACTATCGCTCTCGAAGAGTCAATTCCACATTCGTTCTTTTGCGCTCCCTAGCTTTTTGTTACTTTTTTGAAGTTTCAAATTTTTAAATATCTATGTATTATCATAAATGTTATTTTTTTAAATTTAATTCAATTTTAGATTGAAAGGGTGTTTTTACGGCTTAAGTCATATCACGCCTTTTAGCACTAATTAAAACTAGTCTTAAGGTTGTTATTAAAACATATTCTAACAGTTATTATGTTATTCACTTAACATTAATATAATAATTATAATAAAACCTTGATTTCTCGGGAGTGATATCATTTTAATAAAGCTACACAAAATTAAATTAAACGTAACTCGTTTTTATTGCATTGCCTTCACAAAACAAGGCATTTTGAAAAAATTTTATTAAAAGACAGGGAGGGGACTTGGATTTTGAAAATCTTTGGGACAACGAGTATTCGAGGGTATTATATACCTATATCTTTAAAAAAAATAGTTAAAAATCTTAAGTACTTCAATAAATTATTAATATTTTTATTATATGATTTTAAAATATCATTTAAATTATTAGGAAGTCTCATTTGGTAACTAAGTGGTTTTAGAAAGAAATCTTAATGTATCCAAACACGTCCAAGACACTTTTTTTAAATGTGGTATAGAAACATTTTAATGATATTTTTATGTTTTGTGTTTTAAACAATAGCAATAGGCTATAAATATTAAAAGTATATATTAATAATTTTGTAAAAATATGATAATTATGTATGAAATTTTAAAGAAATGTGTCAAAAACTTCAAATGTGCTACATGAAAATCTATTCAACCAATTTGAAAAATGATGCTACCAAAATAAACTACATGCATATTTCTAGGGAATGAACTAGAATAAAAGGATATTTAAATAAACAACAATTTTACAAGTGATTGAAAAATGAATAGAAGATTTTTTATAGTTTTACAGTCCCACTTCTTAAATAAATAGTAATAATTTAGAAACTTTTGAACTCAGCATAATTATTCTAGTTCATTCACTTGACAACATTATAAATAACAAACTCTCAAAAGTTTACTAGAACCCAGAAAAGTTTTTGTATTATAACATTTGAAGTGAGGAAATAATGCAAAAATATTAATTTAGAGTTAAAGGTAGTTTCAAGTGCATCGCTTGCTCCCTTGCGTTTGCTCTTTGTGTAAACAATTTTGTTCTTCCTTCTCTTTAAAAAAGTTCACTACATTTCCAAGAGAAACCATTTAAATATTTGAAAAAACTTTCTAAATTTATATTTGCAAAAAAAAGTAAGGTTTAAATTTAGATTTTGCCATGTTTTTGGCCTTTTAATGACCATTTCCAGTGTTTTCCATTCTTACTTCTTGTTTTCCCGCCTTGATTAAAATCTTAATACTTCTTCAAGTAATTAACAGAGAAAAAATTAAATATGTTTTGGAAAGTCAAATAAATACTCTATCCAATAAATTCGAAAACTTTTTTAGAATTCTTGGTCAAAAATGAGATTTTTAACGTGTTTGGATATTTTAATTGCTACTTCTGTAATCTCAACGGGTTCATGACGGGAATTACAAAAGTAGAAGTGTCCTCAAAGTAATTTATTCTTTATGGACAATTTCAAAGTTATATGAATTGACATGGTTTTGGGCCATCTTATGCCTTAGCAATTAAATTTTACAGCTTAGCAGCCCTATGTTGCAATGCCTATCGTCCTCGGGCCCCGTCTCCCTCCTTTTGTTGATTTTAGAGGTAAACTGCGCAATTGCTGGATGAGTGAGTGTTTCAAGTGTTGTGTGCGTGGGTGTTTCAAGCACGCTTGGCGCCTCTTCGTCTGGACACATGCGCTCACGTGACAACGAGGGATGTTCGATGGCCCAAACATATTGTATACATTTCGATATGTTATATACATTATTATATATCTCAAAGGAGCGGTGAGTCATCAAAAAGAGCCAGCTCTTTTTAGTGAGTGAGCGGTTCCGATCCGATCCCTGAAAAGAGTCATTTTCCCCATCACTAGTCAAATGATTTATTTTTTCTGCACTCATGGGGATTTCAGCACTAATGGTTACACCCAGCTCAGAGGGAACTGGGTCAATGACTGCATATGATAAAAGATTGCAACAGCCAGTTGTAACTAATTAGAATATACTATATACTGGAAACAGTAATGTAAACACACATAACAAATCTAAATGCAAGGAAGAGTAATGTATAAACATTCCTGATTAACAGCACTCGTAATATAAACACTTAAAGGAAGTATGCAACAGCTTGATTCAAAATTATAAACTAAAGGAGTGACTGATTTTATTAGCTAAAAAAACAAGTGGGAAGTAAAGTTTTTGAGGCATTTGTTAGTTAGCTCCCAAAGTTTGTGCCGCATAGAGAGACGAGAGGTGCTGCGAAGCGCCCGTAACCTCCAATCTAAGCTATTTCTAAGCAACAGAAAAAAGGGGTTAAGGTCACTTATCAAAAATCGATTCACTCCCCAACCAAGAGCATGATGAGGTAATTTTATTTGTTTTATTTATATTTTCACCAACCTATGTTTTCTTATTTATTAAGTAAAATTAAAGTGTTTGTGTGTGAATTTTAAGTACTAGTTGTATTAATTATGTTTATGTTCTTAATTCTCTAATTTCTTTTTCAAAGTGCTACAAATATGAACTGTGTATATATATGTAATAATATACCACAGATAAATATTACATGATGACGAGGAGATACTGTGAGAAAATTATAATTCTCTTAAGGGTGCCACCACTTGGATAAGTTTGGGAACCTCTGTGTTTGCTTATCCTTGTAGTTAGCAATAGATTAAAAGAGTAGAAATATACATTTTCACACACAGCCATTAAAATCTCAGCAGGAAAAAAGAAAGATCCAATATGAATTAGAACTTAGTGAAAATCCAATTATTATTGCTGTTCTGCAGTTTATTATCAGAATTTACTATAGTCTGATTATTTCTGTCCTCTATTCTACTTCTCAGACTATAGTTTAGGTCTGTCACTTACACTTGCTGATAAATTTGTTAACATGATGATGATGTAATTTTCTCAAGAAAAACTATGTAGGATGTCAACTTGTTTTGAAGTTAAATAAATGTTAAGCAAATATTGATTTACCATGTCACAAATTCCGATTGTTTACTTTAAATAAATATTGGTTTACATGTCCCCATGTCACAAACTCAATTTTTTATTTAACAGATTTATATATATTTATTATATAAAGTGTTTAGGGCCTGCAGAAATTTAAATAGAAAAATCTTATTTAAATCAAAGTAATCCGATTTAAATCAAAAAAATCCGATTAATTTTTTTTTTTACACCCTGCTAAACACAAAATGGTGTTATTCTGATCTGGTATTCCACTTCGTACAGCAGCAACCAATTTTCAATCGTTTCTAAATCTTAATTCGTATCAAACTTAGCCATGACCTGAAAATTGAGTGCATGTTATCAGTATCAACTGCATAAAATTAGATTTTACTTTTAAAATAACTTCATTTTTGAACTAAAAATCATAAAAATATTTTGGAAACTTATAAAATTTGAAGAAAAAGAATCAATAGGAACAAAAAAATAATAATATATTTTTATTTACAATTAAGAATCACAGTAGGCTAATCAGCACAGGTATGAAATATCACGAAGAGAGAAACAATTGTTAGTTACTCAAATTGCACATCAAAAGCACCAACTAGTAATAAATTAACCAAATCACTAAGCGCTAACACATGGTAGTTGGCAAAACAGAAATCACACAATCAAATTCAGTTTACAGATACACACTGGCCAATGAATTAGAATCCTGGGACCCATATTTTATTAAACCTCCTGTTGCACTTTGGACTTTATGGGGCCATTAGACCAAACTGCTGCAACTTTTAGCACGGATAAAAGCACATACATGATTGCCATTTAAATTAACACAACAACACAAACCCATCTGCAGGTACTGTCCCCAATCGCAACTAACTCCAGATCATGTTTTCGACTGTCAGGCCATTATTGGTTCCCTCTTTCAACTTGGAGCACCCCCAATCGAAATCCTTCATAGCCATCGAGCTCCAGAACTTGCAGATCTTGTCACCAAGGCTTTTGGAGGACTCTAAACTTTTGCACTAGTACTGTATGCATAGACACGACAACAACAGTTACAAAACATCTTAACAAACATACTCTAACACATATCCTAAGAAAATCGGTCTCAAGCATTCTAGTAGAAATTCTATTAACAAGTGATTTTTAAGGTTAGGAACCATGAACACACAACTGGGCAACAAGTGATAACATGACAACAAGCTCTCAAGAGAATAAAGTTTGTGCGTAGGAAGTAATAAATAAAACCAAAATATGTGCAGACTGACATTTGGTGACGAGAGGTTTACAACACAAATTGTCATGCACTGTAGACAGTCAAGATAAAAATAGGAACTTACCAGTTTTATTTCTACATCGAGCAATATGCACATTACACAAAAATAACTTTCAATCTTAACAAACAGTACATCTATTGCTTGCACAGAAATGTCCTCTGGTTGCAATAGCGACAGAATGAAAACATGCGAATCACAAGAACATGAATTTCTTTACAAGGGTAACAAGCTTTCGAACTAAAATAGGAAAGTCAAAAGTGAATTGCACTCTCGCCATAACACACCCTTAGGTTGGTCACTCTGCCAACTGCTGTTATCGAATTTCGACCTCAATGGCGTCATTTTTCTTGCTTGTTTTCAGAGTAAGCATAGCCACTCACTTACGAAGGATGAACAAAGAGGAGTGATCCGATTTCTCTGGTTGGAAGGCGAGATAGGGCCAAGAGATCTCGCCAGAGCAAACATGTCAAGATTTGCCAACACTTACTTGACCACTACAACAAGCCAAAGAATTTTCGAGCAGAATATTCAAAAATTCTGTTGATGGTTAGTGTTATACATAAAATATATGTTGGTATTTACAGATAATTACAAGATTGTTGGTATTTACAGTGATTTATACAAAATTAGTTAGTATTTACAGTAATATATACAAAATTAACTGGTATTTACAATGAAATATATACAGGCATTTCTAATCTTTTTTAGATTAGGTCCCACGTTGAGATGGGACTAGATGAGCAGGGACTAGACGATGTTCTTGCCTGAAACAAACGAAAACCGGTAAGTTCTCACAAACCAGAAGGGCCTTTTCTAAATGCAATACTACATTTGGAAAAGGGAATTCAATAGGATACTGCATGAGAAAGGCATGCCTCGTGATACACAACTTTGGTTAAGAAAAACTATTTTGGGATAAAGAGCGTTTAGTTAATGACTCAAATTTTAATCTTCATTGCATTTATTAAAAATCTGAAAAGGTTCTTCGCTCGGTCCCAAAAAATTAGTCGAAAGCATTACAGCTATTTCAGACCATAGAAGTCACATGATGAGCAGATCGCTTACCAGAGTTCCATTAAATACAGGCTATCATTCTAAAATGAGAAGTGACAATTTGATTCATATAATGAGTGAAAAGTGAAAGTGCAGTTTCTTATGCGAAGAAAGTTGGCAACCTTTCACCCATGTTGGTTCCTACCCTTAACCATTGAACTTTTTGGTAGGTCAGATCTTGATAGACGTCTCATCAAAACCACTTGGAGGGTTAAATCCCTAGAAATAGACCTCTGCCACCTGCAAATTTGTACCACACTCCCTAAGTCAGGGCCCTGACATAGCTACCATTCTACTGGAAGTTATTCCATCCATTCATTCATTCATTGCTACTGGAAAGTTCCACCTATTGCTACTGAAAACTTAGCAAGGGATGTGGACAGCTAATACTTCCATTTCTTTTCCTTGACTTGGATTTTTTGCCTGCCATTGCAAAAGAAATCTGATGCTCAGTATTCTAACAGAATATTCTGCCTTTCGATATCAAAAACATTTACTTAGGTCCACTAGCTAGTGAATATGTGAGTTAACAGTGTAGGCTAGTCACCTGTTGCAATGAAAACGTTGCTTCCGTCACTTCCATCGGATGGTCCATCTGGATGGTTGGCTGTTCCAGAGGGGTGGAGCCATACACCGGATAGACAGATCTGGGCTCACTGTGCTGAAGGCTGCTAAGACAGGATGGCCTGTATTGAAATAGAGTTTAAATGTTTAGAATGGTGTTAACAAGCACCAAAAATAATTAAATGGACAACTCATCTGATGATTGAATATTAACTACCAATATATATAAATAAGTCAACAATCAGTCATTAAAACCATTAAGGTAGGTCTGTGGTTAATTAATGTCACACTGGAGCAACACAACGAACTATTACAATAAGTAAAATAAGGCATCGAACAGTGACATCTTCAGAGTGAGTGGGGAAGTGTGGGTGTGCTAGCTCATGGAATTGCCCAATGGCACAATTAATTCAAAAGAAATCTAGGACATTTTTGGAAAAATGTTATTTGATTTATTGATTTTTAGTATTGATATCTGTAGATTCATCTTACTACTTTTTTTACACAAGAAAAATCTAGCTTTAAAGATTATGAGATTGATTAAAAAGGTTGGTTGGTTTTTTGGTTTTATGGCGCAAAGGGTCATCGTTGGCCACAATGACACACAACATCCGAATAATACACACAATGAAAGTTTTACCCACACAGAAGAGAAATACACCCAATGAAGGCATTGAAAAGGAAAACTCGCTTAAGTTTTATATGGGGAGAGAGATTTAAGCCCATACCTTACGTTAACCATAAGATAAAAGCATTTACAGAACATCATTTTTTAGTCTGTATACCTTTTCAGAAAGGCGAATTACAGAAGTTTTCACAACAAAAAAAACGAAAATGAATCGAAATGAAATAATTTCCTTGAAGTTTCAGCATCAACACAAAAAAAAACAGGTACTGGCTTTCTTGTTTCTCACCAAATTATTAATATAAAAAAGCAAACTCTAAACTTTGAATAAAAAGGAAGGAATGCTTTTGCCACCTTCACTTCTTCATAGTTACAGCACGAAAATCGGATTCTCGATTTCCATAGCGTTCGAAAACCATTACAGTCATTCACTTTTCCCAATGGCAGAATGTTTCATCCTGTAACACTGATTTTCATGGAACCATCTTCAATTAAGGCATTAAATGCCTTAATTGAAGATACCACCAGAAACACAAAAACAAAAATGGGTGCTGAATCAATAATTAAAAATCTTGAAACATTTAAATTTTTGTGTTCAATTTTAATTTGGCATGATTTATTATTAAGAATTGATGTATTAAGTAAAATGCTTCAAAATTCTAAGTTAAAAATAGAGGAATGCATTGAAGGCTTAGATAATTTTAAAAAATATGTAGTTTCCCAAAGATCAGACGATAATTTTAAAATATTTGTCGATTCAGCAAGAACACTTGCTAGAGATTTAAGTATTGATCCCGAATTTGATCTCGAAGCTCAGGAAAAAGGTCTGTTTATTTGATTGCGAGGGCAGTGATGAGCCTGTTTCAAATCCCTTCCAGCAATTCAAGACTGCTTTCTATTTTGAAATTCTTGATCACGCGATCTCTTCGGTAAATGAAAGATTTACCTTATTATCTGAGTGCCATTCAATATTCAGCTTTCTGTATCATTTTCATAACTTTTCTAATGCTGATCTCATGAAAGCCTGTATGGACTTAGATATTAAGTTACAGGTACAGGAGGAAGGAAGTATTGTGAAAGATATAGACAGTATATATCTCTTTAATGAAATAATTTCATTCAAAGATATTTTTCCAGGTAAAAAACAGCCAATTGAGATATTATAAATTATAGTAAAAAATAATCTCATGCCCTGTTTTCCAAATTTTGCTCTAGCAATAAGAGATTTTTTAACCTTACCTGTTTCTGTGGCTTAAGGTGAAAGAAGTTTCAGTAAATTAAAAATTACTTGAGAAATAATATGACAAAAGAAAGGCTTTCAGATTTGGCCATCATCTCTATTGAATCCGAAATCTCTGAAAAAATTGATTTCAACGAAATTATTGACAAATTTGCTTCTCAGAAAGCCAGAAAAGTTATTTTATAGTTAGGTAGTCTTTGTAGAAGGACTGATTTATACTTTTCCTTTCATGAGATTTATGCTTTAGTACTCTTTTTTATTAGATTATATTTTCTGAGTAAATACTGTTGTTTTGCATTTCTAATTATAAAATGTCTATTTTTATTTCATAGGTAATGTTTTTGTTTGTTTGTTATTTTTTAAAGTATTTTGTCGCTATTATAACCTATTAACTGGCCAAAAAATAAAGTTTTGCATTTCAAATTTTTATTTGCATTTTTATTAATGTTTTACTTTTTACTTTTACACAGGTAGATGAGTTTATAACGTCAACGTTAAGTATTAGTCAAAATATGAAAAATTCTCTAGAAGGGGCGGCCGACACCCTAGGATCGGCCCTGCATGCACGGTATACTTTTACCACGGCGGAACGCGAACAGTTCACAAAATTAGCCGTTTCCGAAATGCTTCCACTCTTGGCCCGAAAGCCAATAATCATGCCCTTTAGGACGTCGGATAAATCGCTACGTTGCTGCATTACGCCAATGATTGAAATGCTTTCCGATGTCCTAGGACATCCTTTATATATACTTCACTGCAATGTGCTGCCACCTGCCTTTTGTGATTGGTTAATTCACGTTGACGTCGAAAGTAGGTGGTGGTCACATTAATGTGACTGGACTGTGTATCTATAAATAATTGATATTTTGGAAGCTGTTAGGGTTAGGTGGGGTAATTAAAATAAGGGGTAACTGTAAATAATTTATACATGTGCGAGATATTTATACATATCTGAGAATCTAAAAAGTTGTAAAATGTGAAAGCTGGCAACCCTAAATGTAATATGGTGATTTCGTATTTCTTTGAACCACAGCTGATAGCAATCTGTTTAGTTGAAAAATTTGATTGAAACGTTTGGGTTTTAAAGTTGTTGTGTGCTGTATTTCTTGCTGCCCTCCATAATATATTGAAAGGTATGTTGTTTTCTTTACTATGATCAGTTATGTTTCTATCGAACAGAAAATCCTCGAGATTTCCTTCTGGGAACTTAAGTGCACCTACAGTTGAATGTTGAAAAATACCCCAAATTTTTCAAGGGACGGGGTAATTGTAAACATAATTTTGCCAATAGTTTCGTTCAATTTGGATGGAGAACCAATATGTTTTCCCTTGTAATTTTGTACGTTTGAATTGCTTTTTTCGTGTTCTTGGGGAGCAGGATGACTGATTTACTAAAACTTAACACATATGGTGAAGTTCTTACAACTGACCAAGTACTGTCACACTTGAAGGAGGCAGAAGAGAAAAAGAACAAAAGGAAGTCGAGTGAGAAGAAGCCAGGAGTAAGCAAGAAACCAAGAAAGAAGCAAATGGAAAAGAAAGGATAAGGAACTATTGAAAGAATCGACTACATTCACGATGAAGAGTTTGACATTCTCCAAACATTCAAGCAAAAGATAGAAGACTAGCTTGTAGAGGAAGTTAAATTTTTTGGATCCATTCATGGAAGATATTGAATATTGAAACAACTACGTTTCAGCTTGTAGATGTTGAGGGGGGAAATAGAAAGAAACCCCATTTTTTCATATGTATGAAGAGTGGATGTCATTTCAGAAGAGAAGTTTGAGATCACCGGACTCAAATGCATCGATAATGCAGACTATATTCGCTGTGGTTGAAAAAGACCAATTCTGTGTTACGGAAGACCATGTTAAAGCAATTTTACCCACTCCATCCTGTACCAAAGAAGGCCGTAAAGAAATTTTCCAATTTGAGGGCACTGTTAATGTGCAAGAAATGTAATGTATGTTTGTTTGTTTTTTATACCTATAAGTTCGTACTTTTCAATTTTTAGTTTGTTTTTTACACTAAATACATTCTTTGTTCAGTAAATGTTTGAATTATTTATTCTAATGTATTTCTGGAACTTCACCTCATGATCACTGCAACTTTTAAGTGGCACTATATTTTGCTGGGGTAAGATGTGGGAGTATTTGGTAAATGTAAAGATCAAAACGGGAATATTGTAAACATGGTATTAGTAAGGGTAAAAATACCATTGGAGTTTCTTCTACTGCCATGACTACTGCTCATGCTGTCATTTGATCAATATTCAATGTCAGGAGGAAAATCGTTGTTTACAACTACCCCTACTTTCAGGGGTAATTGTAAACAGTTGAATACAGTGTTAAATTTCTTTTCTAGAATCTTCATACTAATTAAATATCAAAGTAGAATAGTGACAAGTTAGTTTAGTAGGGTGAACAATGTTTAATTACTTTATCAAGAGTTTGAAAATAGGGACTGAAAGTGGACATACAAATTTTGTTTACAATTACCCTACTTTACCCTATACTATTTGTATATTATGTTGGAACAATAAGCTCAACATAATTTATTAGACTTTAAATTCTTTAAATGTAATTCAATCTGAATCGGATTCTGCAATTTATAATACACCAAGTTTTTCCTATAGGGATTTCAAATTATTTCTAGCCACCTCTGTACACTTAGAATAAAAAGAATCAGGCTAATATATAAGGTACATATTAGCCTAGTAAGTACAGGGTTCTAAAGAACAAGTGTTCAGTGTGTGTGTTTTCAGAATTTAAACATTGCTTCAAGTGAAACCCAATACATACCTCTTTAATTCGACCAGATGGAGAGGAATTCTCACTCGAACTCCTGGTGCTCTAGGGGTCCCCTGGGATATGGATACCTCCTAGAAAAGAAGAAAAAGAGCAATTGTTCAGATAGAGTAAAATATAGAGAATTCGACTATATTACAATCACAATTTACAGACATTGACATAAAAGTCAGGGGTGAAAACAGTCAAAATGTAAAAAAGAGGAAAATATATGCAGTGTTATTTTGAAGTACAAAAATAGCTGAATAAGATTACTATATTTGTGTACTAATGTGTGTACAGAACAGTGGTGCAGCCAGAAATTTTTTTCTGAGGGGGTAGGCAAATTTTTATTCTGATAAAAACCCTATAAAGTCCACTATAAACAATGAAATTTGTCTTTGGAAAAGTAGGAGTGGGCACCTTACGTGCAAACTCAAATTTTGTAAAAGAGAAAAAATATCTAGGCAACTATAAACAGTATAAATAAGTTGGATGAAGTTGAAAATGTTATTTTTATTTTATGAATATTTTTGAACACCTCACCAATGGTAAGATTTTCTTAAGAGTTGCAATTTTTCAAAAACCTTGATACCAAAAATGAAATTAACAGGAAATCAAAATGATGTTACAAAAGAACAAATCAAATATATACTATTTTTATTAAATAGCATAAATTTTATATTAAAAAAAATAATTGGACACCAAAAATAAAAATGGTACAGCTTCAGTCTTGGTTTATAGAAATGGCAACGGACTTGGCGCTTTTTGGCGCACTTCTAGTAGCAAGTAATTACAGGTTAAGGTAACCCATATGTATAACGGTTATTGGGGATTTTAATACAACCAGGTCAAGTGGAAAATTTTTAAAATTTCATTTCGAATATTCCAGAAAAATCTTTCAAATTCCGTTAAACTGTCGTTTGATTTCATTGGTTCGTTCGAAATAATTCTTTCCTTGGCGACTTAAGGCCCGGTACACATCCGTTTTTTCAACGTGCGGCGCCACTGCGGCACCGAAGCCCAACTATGCACACATAACCGTGAAATGACACACGAACTCATTTCGCGCCATTTGCGATAAATATTCTATCGAAGAAAACGTGTTTATTTCGCTTACTTGGCGTTAAAAAAAGTATATTTTGAAACAAAATAGACGTTACTGGATACAACCATTTATTAATTAATATTTTTTAATCTATTTGTTTATGAAAACAAGGTACTTCCGAACGGCGCCGCGGGGAACTGCGGTACAAATTGCACGCAAGTTGGACGTGCGTTGCCCCAGCGGCGCTGGAGGCATGTACGCACTGCTGCATTGGATTTAATGTATCTCAGACCGCACTTGCGTTGCCGCAGCGGCGCCGCACGTTGAAAAACCGGATGTGTGCACAGGGCCTAAGTGCGCAAAGGGCAGGTCGTTGGCAGAGCTATAAACGTAGACTGAAGCTGAAACCACGTGGTAGGAAAAATATTTCTTAGTTCAGTTTAAATTTACAACCTATTTTCGAATATAAAATAACTTTTTTTTTTCAAAATCTCTATATTTTTCCGTAAATATTCTTATTTTCTATTTGAATCAAATAAACTTAAAATTAATAACTCTTATTATCCAAGAAACAAAATTTAACTTATTAAAACAATCATAAATATTGCCCTTAAAAGAAGCATCATTTTGAAAATAGTTGCAGGCCACCGCCTTGGCGTACTTCTAAAGATCGCCAAAGAAAGAAGTTTTAACGGATTTTGAAAGTAATTTCTAGAATATTCGAAATGAAAATTTAAACTTTTTGATTGCCAAGGTTGCCATGAAAGACGAAATAACAAAGCATCTTATTTTCTAGTTGAAAGAAAAATCACATTAAAAGCTGATCAACTTAAAATATTTCATTTATATCTTTTCCGCCGCATCATGACGTTTCACGGCCTTTAGATAACAGCTCCGCTTTTTTAGGAAACCGTAGCTTTACCTACGAAACATGCAACAACGTACGCTAACTAGTTCAAAATCCAAGTTCTCCAGGTTTACCATTAAACTAATAAGCTTCTCACAAAGGATTCTTTTCAAAAAGGAATTAAGCAAGACTTATTTGTCTTCTATAAACGTAAAAAAAGCTGATAAGGGCAAAAATAGGAATTTTTTTGTAAAACATGATAAAAATCTGTCATTTTTTCAAAATTTACAAAAAGTCGGAAGAATCTACTACCTGAAGTAAGGACACAATTTCCTTGTTTTTTTTTTTTTTTAACATTTATTCTTTGGCTGTAATTCCATGACATAATTTAATTCAAAGAAAAAAGCGGAAATTTTCGGAAGGAAAAAAAAGGAAATTCTCAAAAGGGGGAAAAAAAGTGGAAATTCTCGAAAGAAAAAAAAAAGCGGAAATCCGCGTAAACGCGGAAGATTTTCACCCCTGAAAAGTTGAGCTTATTTCTAAACTGCTCATATCTACTGGTTACTCGTCACTCACATTTCATTGCCATTCAAATAACTTACAATGAATATCACAATTTCGTGCGATATTCCCGATTTCTTCTTTTTAAAGATACATCTTTAATCCTTTTGTATGTAATTTTTAATGCTTGGAAACAGTTTAACCTTTTATCTGGTTTCGACTTGTGATTTTTCTTTTCGATCAGTTTTATTTTATGTAATTTTTTGTGTTTAGGTGATGTAGTTCATGTTGCGTTAATATACCATTTTCTTTTGTCCTTTATGTTCTGTACTTTTCATCTTATTTTGAGGACATTTAATTGGACCCTGACTGTATGTTTATATAAATATAAGCATCGATATATGCTTATTTCATATACTTCCAAACAAAATATTATTAATCAAAAATATTTCTTGTACTATTTACTGGTGTTATCATTTCTAGCAAAATGCAGTGTAGAATCCTTTTTTTCATAAAAAGTTCTTCCAAGTAATCCCTGCTGTGTTCCTGTTAAATCAGTATTAACTCACTATGCAAGCACTGCCTTTCACTCAGAATGTTCGTTTGGGAAGGGGTGCACTGAAGACTACTAACATGACTAAATTTGTTTTACAACTGGCTACAATAATCCATACAAGCAACTTTCACAGAAAGTTCAACCAGATAATTAAAAGCTGTTAATGATTAAACACACATTTTTTATGTTTTTAAACACACATATAAACACTTGTTTAAGATTTAGGGTTTGAAAGAGTTGCACACGTACAGTAAAACCTTGATAAGCACACACTCAAGTGACCAAAAAATTTTGATGACAAGCAGAATAACCACAGAATGTTTTAACTTTGCACTGATGCAATGATCGTGTGAATATTAAATTTAACAGAAATCATAACAATACGAATTCATGGCATAACTAAAATATAAAGTAATGGTTAAAAAGGGTAACTTTACCTGTGCCAATGCTTTATATGAACATTCTTTAACATTTCGCTTTACAACAAGTACTGATTTAACTTTGACTGAAACCAAACAGTATATGCAATAAATTTCCTCTAAAATATTCAGTGCTAATTCATCCTGATGTACACTGCACTGATGTAGAGTAGAGCAAGATTGTTTCCAAGACTTCATGATTATGCAAAATATTCCCATTTTCAACTTTATTTGCTCAAATTGGCAAGCTTTTCTTTTAAACATTTTGTGGTTAAATCTTTTATGGTCGCCTGAGAACATACTGTAATATTTTTACCAATATCAATGTAGTTATTTATGTTAGTAATGGCATATCCACTGTCTTCTATAATTTTAATAAATTCAATAGTTCGCATTTTTCAACTTCATTTTGTTTGCCAAACACTAAGTTTTCATGGTTAAAAACCTTTCCACTCACTTGTTTATGTGTGATACCTATATCAGGAAGATGTGTATGAGGATTTGTTATGTGCGCTATCTTTGCCAACCAACACCACAGGAGCAGAACTGTTCAAGTCACTGGATGGTTGTATCAGGACAACTAAAATGCTCCTTTTATGTCAGCATATGCACAGATGGAGCTGCTGCCATGAACGAACGACTGTCTGGTTTAACTGCTCAGATTAAGGAGGTTGCACTTGAGAGTGAATCTACGCACTGTCTCATTCTTAGGGAAATGCTGGCAAGCCGAAAAATCTCACTGAAATTTAACAGCGCATTGAGTGATGTCGTTAAAGTTATTACCCACATCAAAGCACATTTTTTTCCAACCTTGTCTTTATTTCGCACCACAAAAATGGAATAAACTGGACATAAGCAACACACTTCGGGTGTCATTGTCTCCTATAACCCCCAGATGGAACCGTCTTGTTGCAAATAAACAAGCTCATGATTCTCATTGATTTAGCATTCTACTGAGTTAAAATGTTAAATCACTTTATATTCATTTTTTGGTGTAACTGTATTTTATTTCGAAGGCATGCTTAAATACAATTAAATTAAAATTATTAAATCAAAACAATCTAAGATATAAACAATCAATGCACAAGTTCCCCTCAAAATGAATGAGTTCCTCTGAAGAAATGAAAAAAGTAGGATGCTTACAGATTCCATTTTCAATCCGTGATCTCCCAAGTAATCCATAAATACCTTGCTCAGGTCTAAAAAAGATAGACAGCATTTTAGAATACATATTACCATTTTGTTATAGAACACCATATACAAGTTTAAAAAAAAATAGAAACCAAATCCACAAATGCAGTCGATCTACTGTTAGTGTGAAACATTTACAGGGACAAAACAAAATTTGCTCATGTTAGAAATAGTACAGAAAAGCTTATTTCATGCTACTTAAGCTAAATAAAACCCAACATTTTTAAAATTTATGGATAAATTACTTATTATATATGAGCAACGGAGACATCAATAAAAAAATTTCCATGTTGGAAAAATGAAATTTTAGATTTTACTCAAGAATCCAGACTAAATTCGTCAGAAAAGCAGACTAATCTCGACTGCTGAACGTCCTTCACTTTCTTTCAAAAGCTGCTCTGGGATCTGAAAGTTTCATGAGACCAAACACAGTGGAGTGCAAAGTGAGTAGGTCAGATTGAGTTCACCCAGCTATTCAATGTTTTCTCTAGACTGACACTTTACCTTTTTCTACCAAGTTATTAGTATATATATTACCAAACATAAACCATCTAGTATTTATAGAAATATAATTATAATTTTATAGAAACACAAATTATGTTCCAAATTTGAAGAAATAAGTTTTAGTCTGCATTATGGGTACAACAAATAAATTCATACAATATGGAAACAAGTCTTTTTAATAAGTACTTTTTCGAAACTAGGTCACTCAAAAATCGAACAAATAAAAACTTACTTTTTAGGATTTCTTTTGTCCCTAAGGGATCCATCCCATAGAGCTTGCTAATTCTGTCTTGTGCTCCCTGATTAAGAGAAATTATGGAATTTGAAATCACTCGTTAAATAATAAAATGTAGGTGGAAAATCATAGTTTACAAGAATGGTTTACTATAGGAGAAAAACCCAAAACCTATCCACTTCAATGGAAAAATCATATACCAACATAAAACTTCAAATCTATGTCAAAATTTAAAATTCAGATACTCATTCATGTCAGTCAGAATTGGACATAAAAGAAGTTTGTAGCTTCTAATGTTAAATCGGTCCCCCAGACTTTTATTCAAGTCTTCTGAACTCATGTTCCTACTGTCCTGATGTTTTACCTTTTGTTTAAAAGAATCCAAACAAAAATCTATCTAGTGTTTTATTTTTAATAATTCTTAACATGTGATATCAATTATTTAAGTAATACTCTATCGATTCAGGACTCTTGATGCCCCATGCAAACTGTTTCAGCTTTCTGCAGACAATTCCATTGTTATGCTTGAATTTCTGTCAATTCCTGCGATTTTAGATGACATCATAAAAAGTTGATATCATTTATACAATCCATGAAACATTGCCTTCTACCCTTTATATGTGGTATAGATGAGCTTAGAAACGAATGATCCATCTAATAATAGGTGGCCAAATGTACTGTATGTTTCCAGTATATAGTATATTCTAATAAGTTACAGCTGGCTGTTGCAGTTTTTTATAATATGCAGTAATTGACCCGGTTCCCTCTGAGCTTGGTGTAGTCATTAGTGCTGAAATCACCATGACTGCAGAAAGATTAAAGCATTTGACTATTTCTGTGATTTTTCTAATGGTGTATTAAAAATGTAAGATTAGTTGTGACTTAAATCAGTGATTTTTTTTTTAAATCATTTTATTAAAATTGTGATTTTAATCATTGATTTAAATCAAGTGATTTAAATCTTGACACCCTGCATGAAAATATTGCTAATATCAAAACAAGGAAATAAAAATAATTCGCCTGGGCTAATTTCAACATCGCCTACTTACAAAAAATAATAAATTATTTTGATGCATTACTGAAATCGAAAAACAGCACTTTTATGTGGCATATGTCACATACCAGGCAGGGATTTCAATCTTTTTAAGGGGCCACATCTGATCCGATAAAATATTTCAAGGGCTGTATCAGGTCCCCAGGCCTATTTATTCACTACATGCATATTTACTGTTTTACACTGTTTATTTTTTGTAACTACCTAGTTAAACCTCATGCAACACCTATTTGTGAAAAGCTAACAACTCACCGTCAGCCAGGTCCAGGCAAGGTGAATACACATACAAGCCAACAAACGAGCCGTGTACTCCAAACACATTGGTGTCATGGACATGCTGAAAGGAAATTCATATTTTTTTAAATAAGTATTTTTAATACACTTTCAGCTACTACGATATATCTAGTCAAACTTCGTTGAGACAAATTTCACGGGACCATAAAAATTAATTTTATCATTAGTTTTCCAAATTAAGAAAAAAATTCCACAACAAAATATTAACACATTTACATTACCTACTGTACAATTCCTGGTTCTCAGATAACTGGTATTCTTCATCACAAAGGTTGTACAGATGACTCTTGATTCTTCTTAGATGGAAGTAAACTCCCCTCCGTGCCACCCCGTTTCAGAGTGTATCAGATTCGCAACAAGTGCAGGGGGAGGACCTCGAGTGGGAAAAAAAGAAGAGCTGACCTCTGACGCTCTGCTCGAAAAATCCATTGCCGCCTTGATAGGCTAAGCCAGGACGTGAACGTAGTCGATCCATCGGACAAAAGTCCATGGAGATGATCTCCGAACCATTCGGTTCCTTCTTCAACTGCATCCCTTAGGACAGTCAATACTCGTAAGTGATTCTGAGTATTAACCTGCGCTTGCTTCCACCAGGGTTGCAGCGCAAACATCTTAAAGCTGAGATATGTTTGCCTAATTCGGCAATGAATCAGTACCTAAATACTGAGAAGATTGTCCTTAGGACGGTCGGTGCTCCTTCAGATGCACTTAAGTCTTTCAGAATCATCGACCTGCGTCTGCCTCCACCCACTGAACTGCAGCGCATCCATCTTCGAGACAAGACGGTTTTTGCCTTTCCGGCATGGTGCAAGTATCGCACGTTATACAGTATGTTTCTTCTGCAGGCCTCTGGCAAGTGCCCCTTCTCAAACCAACAGTCAACATTCTCTTCACTACTTTCGAACAAAAAAAACTTACCGTCTTAACTGGTGCTGAGAGGGAGGTACGAGTCTGGAGAATTAGGGCAAGTGAGACGCAAGCTTCCAAGCCACAAAGTTTCTAACCAGCACAGTATCCACAGGGTCCCGTGACACTGGGGGTGCTGTGAGTACGTCTCTTGTCTGTATCAAAGACATTCAGTTTTAATCCAAATTGATTTCTTACTTCACGAGCCTCTAAATGGAAATTTCTGAAAAATTAATTTTGTCATCCTTCTTTTAAAGATGAAGTTTGAAAATGCTGCATACCTGATCCAAAAATGCCCCAGAACTACGAGTGCTAGATTACTTGCCTTATTTTTACTTTTGATTCTTCATTTTTACAATTTGAGTTGTGGTTGCTGTGGGGTTTTGTGGCACAAAGACCATACCTGGCCAAGCTGTAAAAAATGTCATCAACCGATGAAAAAATAGCGACTGGGAAGAAAACAGAAGAACATCGCTTGGGTATCCTGGGAGCACAATAACTGTTGTTACTAAAGACCATTCAGTACAATAGACTATTAGTCCCAGTGCTGGCACTCTTCGGAGTCACCCCTTTACAAGTCATAAGTCATTACTAAAGACCATTCTACCCATGGGAAAAGAGAACTAGTGTGCCTCTGAGCCTTGAAGACCCAAAGATACGCCCCTGAGGGCTGCTTTGAGTTGTGGAAATTCTACAGAAGGGGCATTCATAAGTGCCAAACTTAAAATCGCCTTTTGTACTTGTCACAGTATCCACTACAGTATGCAACACCTTTTTTTATCACCTTACAACAGGTAAGCAATGTATTTAGAATGGATATGTATAAATTATGAAAATTATGAAAAGGGTTAAACATTATTTTCATGTCACTTATATGTTGTCATTTTTCTTTTCCATAGAGAAATGACAATTTTCCTGTTTATCAAACCCGCCCCAAGAAGGGCAGTCAATTCTTAAAGTAATAAATATAAGTTCATACCTTGTTGATGCCAACTTATATGCGAGTCTGCTGAGGTCTTTTGAAGCTAAAAATATATAAAGGAATAAAATATTAAAAATGCATACTTGTATTTTGTAGTTAGCGATTTCTTTTTATTACATTCTGACCACAATTAAAGCTAGGATTCTTTGACACAATTGATAGAAAATTATATATAAAACTGCAATTATAACTCAAAAAGCTACAAAAGATATTTTTAAAACCCCTAATAGCTACATGTATTGTTGCAAAACTCCCAATAAAAAAAAGTATACATCAAAAAATTATTTCTCAACGTTTCCAATACGACAAAATATCCTTAAAATATAATTTACTGTTACTTTTTCAATTAAACTGAAGTTCCTATTTTGTTGATTAAAACAGGGCTATAAAAAGAAATAATATACCGATATTTTGTTTTTCCTATCAAACAAAACACTTGAATCAGCTTAGAATTTCATGAAGCACATTTGACAACCATTTCAGTCTTTAATTTTAAAAGATCCAAACACCATCAAAATCTAAATTGGGACCAAAGGTAGGTCATACCTTTTTTGAACAGCAGGAGAGAACCTTCAATCACTTTTAAGCACATGCAAATTGCATAAAAATAAATATTAAGTTAAAAAAATTTCCCCTTCAAAATATCTTATGTTTCAATAACTTGACATATTGTATATTGTTCTCAAAAAGTTAGAAAATACAATTTTGTTTTTTTACAGTTTTGGACGGAATGTTTTATATTAAAAACTAGAAGACCCGAGTAAGGCCTATCTGAGCCAAAATTCCTAAACATATACAGGGTTGCCATCATAACTATACATGTAAAATAGTTGTCAAAATACACTGCTGGCCACCGTAAATGCAACACCCTGAAGAAAGCATGTAAATAATATGAAATTCACAACATGCATTAGCGGAGGTGAGATATGCAAATGATTATAATTTCAGCGCAGACGCACATCACACGCGCCTGAGGTGCCACGTCAAAGCGCTATTTAAGGCTTGGAGATTTCGACGATTTCAAGTACGGCAATTGTGTTTTTCTTGTGGTTTTTTCAAAAAAAACGATCAATTATGCCTCGTAGAAAACGGCGATCATCTTTTGATCAAGTATCCGAGTTCGACAGAGGAAATATAGTGGCCTACCAAGATTGTGGATTATCTTTCAGGGAAATTGGTAGTCGTGTTGGACGAAACCAAACAACTATAATGCAGATATGTGATCGTTGGATGCAGAAGGGTACGACGGACCGACGTGTTAGATCGCATCCACTTCAGTGCACCACTTCACGTGATGACAGGCATATTGTGCGTATGGCAGTGCACCACGATGGTCGGATTTGAGTCTGGAGACACCGTGGAGAGAGGATGCTGAACAGCTGCGTTATGCACCACCACACTGGTCCTGCACCGATTATTATGGTATGGGGCGGTATTGGATATCACTCTCGCACTCCTCTAGTACTCATTGCCAGTACTTTAAACAGCCAGCGCTACATTTCCGAGGTGTTGGAGCCAGTTGTCCTTCCTTACCTTCAGGGCTTGCCCACAGCCATATTTCAACAGGATAATGCGCGACCACACGTGGCACGCATTGTCCAAGGGTTCTTCGTCAATCGCCAGATTGCATTGCTTCCCTGACCAGCTCGCTCTCTGGATCTTTCGCCGATAGAAAACATGTGATCCATGGTTGCTCAATGATTGACCCAGATTACATCCCCAGCTGCCACACCAGATCAACTTTGGCAACGTGTGGAAGCTGCTTGGTCTGCTGTACCCCAAGAACACATCCAAAGTCTCTTTGAATCAATGCCGAGGCCTGTGGCAGCGGTGATCTCTAACAATGGCAGCTACTCTGGCTACTGATTTTGGCAGGAACCACACTTCACAGAAGTCTATAAATCAGCAGTGTAGTCTCCTCCTAGCGATAATTTAGTAGTCTTTTCCGTTACCCTTATATGCTGACTCGGATAAAAAGATTAGGACTTGCATATGGCCGTACAGAAAATTTTAAAACATTGCTAGACAATGCTTAGTATGACTTTATAATTTATAAGCTAACAGAACTTTGATTTATTAAGCCAATCTTTGTTACCTTCAATAAAATTGAACTTATTTCTTTAGTTCATTAAACTTAAGAAATAAACCGTTATAACCTTATAGTAAAAAAAAAATTCCTACCTTTTAAAATAAATGTTGTGAATAAAAAGTACAATTAAAACAAAGACGTGATGAATGCTGTTAGCTTGCATAAATATATGGCTGAGAAAATGTATGATGAAATCTTTTCTTGATATTGGATTGGACATAGCGCAAGTGACCCTCGAAATCGATGTTGCCCTTTTTGTTACCAAAGTTATTTAAAAATGGATACATTGCAAAAAAATAAAGTTTAAAAAGTAGTCACTTTAGGGCCTGTTTTAGACGAAAAAGTCGCCAGTCGCCCAAGGTTAAAAATAGTCTGATATAGTCACATTTTAGTCGCCACTGGCAACCCTGTATATATCAATTGGTATAAGATAATCAGCCATTTCTTAAGAGATTCTACTTACCTCATATCCATTTCTCTTATTTATATAAATCATACTTATGGCAGTGGCGTTTACTCACTTTTTATGCTTGTCAAGTCTAATTGATAATCGTAGCCAATTGGATACCAGCCATTACAGCATTGCCCGTGGTGTTGAAACGGAAATTCGTAGCCTATTGGAATGAATTCCAATTTATTAATATTATAATTTGCTTAGAAAACCAACACCACAGGCAATGCCATAATGGCCTCGTCATTGTCAAATGCGGACAAATTCGAATTGTGAAATTCCAATCAGTGCGACATCACAATCTGTTACGCAAATATAAATATTTAATTAAAAAATTATTTGTTAAAAGAAAATGAAATGTAAAGTATATCTGGTGTAAAATTTTCCACAGATTTCAAATCTGTTGAAATTTTTAATCTATCTTTAACGATCCTTATTTTACAAAATAGAACTTAACAATGCCAGTCAAAATGTTCACTGTGGAATCATTTGAGCAAAGACTACGTATTCAAATTTAATTGAGAAGAGATGGAAGGTGAACAAAACTGGCTTGGTTCCAAAGGCTGACATCAATAGTGAAGTTAGATGGGAGTGTGAAAAAAACTAATTAATTTAAAAACATTCTAGATTGAATTTTAAAATTTGGGCACGATAGAAAATTCGCAAAAAACATGGACTACCTGTGTACCAAATCTCATTGTAAGTGCCATCGATTTGTCAAGATGGTCCACACAGACACTACTTTTATAATAGTAGAGATTAAATGAGGCAAATACATTTTTGCGTTTTTTGTAATCATTTTCACTTATTTTCATTTGTTTTTATAATAAATTTTGGAAATTGTAGACTTTATGGACACCCTGTACATTTCATACCTTCAAATGGAAAAAATTAAACAAAAAATATAAAACTGCATTCGTGTGCTTACTGACATTAATTTTTATTTTCAATACAGTGAGGAGCATAAAGTTTACACCTCAGTCATGTTATCACATTTAGTTTCCAGACTTTCACTTTGATTGCATCCAATTGAATTGAAAGGCAATTTGGTTTATTTTAACAGGTAAACATGTATTTCAAATTTGTCCTTTTCTCTTCTGCTCTGATTTCTATCTTCCAGATTCCTTATTGATTTGGTCTGAAGTTGCATGATACAACTAAACTTTCATTTGTCAGCAGTCTGAATGTAACAAGAAATCCGAGATATAAATCAATGCAGAAAAGAAAATTGGGCAAACGCGAGAATCTCTGTACATCATCAAAACAACTCAAATCGTCTTTCAACAAAGGAACAAGATACAACTGAAGAGGAAAAATGCTACCGAAACTAACTGTGGTAACACAACTGATATGGACCATGCATTTTATTAGAAGTACTAACACCATTTAGAGCAAACAAAATACAGCTATGTATTTTTTATGCATTTAATTTCATTGAGGTATGAAGTGTGAAAAAAAAATTCTTATAATAATATATTGTCGATTTAAATGAGGCAGGAAATGTGAATGAATAACAACACGACCATCCATAGATATAAACAATAAAGAAACCAAAAAATATACCAGTACATACCTCCCAGCTCTTGGCATATTAGTGCCACATGCAAGTGTGGCAGCTCGAATTGTACAGTGAAATCTGAAAAATAATTTAGATTATATGGGACCAAATAATCACATTCTTTACTTCATTTTCAGGTAATATTAGTTAACAAGATAAGGCAAGTCAAGTACAAGTGGCTGTCATCTATTGCATTAATTGATTTAATAGAAAAGAGTTCAAAATTTCAGCTAAATAAGCAACAGCTTAAATAATTTACACATCTACTGAAACTTGAAATAGGTTAGGCGAAATTTAAAAAATCATCTCTCCATTGTACCGTCATGTGAGAATTAGACGGACAGCTGGTTTAAAATTAAACTATTTATTTAGATAAATTAAATATTTACAGGTAAATTTACAAGATTAATTAAGGGCACAGCCATCGACAATCGAGATCCTGCCTGGAGCCAAAGTAACAATGGCAAACAGAGACGTCTGTCTCTCGTCGAATCTAGAATCAGTCTCATGCTCAAGTCCCCGTTCTCTTGGGTCCACAGAAGCGCAGCTGCGAACGAGAGGGGGGGGGGTGAATTCCGAGCCCTCGAGAGATGTTTGTGTCCTCCACAGAACTCATGACACCCCCACACAGATGCAAAAACCGTTTGTAACCGACTTGGGTTCCCAACAGCGAATTTTTATCCCAGACATGAGATTAGGGAACCGACGGAAACTCCAGCTGTATCGATGGATCAAACGGAAAGCTGGGCCGCCGATGAGAAAATACTCTCTTTCGGTATTTTGTCAAAACCCGCACGTGCAAAGTCTGAAGTTGTTTTTTGTCACCGTCTGGCTGTTGAGCACATTCCAGCGTCCACGTGTTGGAGAAAAGGGGTCGGCTAGTACCATTGGTACACCATGCTTTAAATATATACGAATTTTTAACAAAATTCAATGAAGACATTTAGAAAAACTTATAGGATACTAAATTGCCTATCACATTAGAAAAGACAAAATCAAAGGCAATTATGTATCACAAGATAGAAAAATTTTTTAACACTTACTGAAAGCTGAAAGCATTGCATTTTCGCAAGAAATGATGTAAAATCTTCTTGCGTCACAGACCTTGAAAATTGAATAAATAGACACACAAAAATAAGTAACAGTACACACACACACACACACAATCATGCAAAACTTCTAAAAACAAACTACAAAACTTGTTAATATGCTTCTTTATATTTCCATGCAGTTTCTAAATCCAGATAAGTATTACATTAACTAATAAAGTTACAAATCAGATGTCCACTTTCTTCAAACTTAAAAATTCTTCACTTGCTTACAACCCTTCATTGGTTGGAGAAAAAATCTTTCATGATTTATGTGGATGTATCAGTTTGTGACAATTATGAATTTTTTTTAACCCTCTGTATGTCAAAAGATTTGGGAGTAGTGTAGTGTTGCCCTCATAAGACAAAAGAACTACATCTTCCTAAAGAATCCAAGGATTCTTCCTAAGCTTACAAAAATTATTTTGGTCATTTTCCTTGGAATAGAATCTATTGGAACAATTCTATGGTCCCAATCTAAACAATAATTGATTGGCTTTTCGATTTATGGCACGAGAGCCATATTTGGCCAATCTGCCCAAACTCACTCCACAACAAGCAACTGTGGGAAGAAGGGGTGGAAGAGAAAGATCGCTTGGACATACTGGAGTTGCAACTCCCATGCTTACCAGAGTCTAGCCCCACGGAAGAAGAATATATACATATTAATGGGGTACTCCGGGTTCATGAAGCCAATACACACCCCAAGAAATTTCTGTACATAACACCCTTATGAAAAATTTCTAGAGAATGGACAAGAATCCTACAGAATTATGGCCCGTTTTTTTATACGTTCAATGGGCTATTGACCATGGCCTCGTAGGTTTGAACCACGGTCGGATGACGAGGTCAAACACACAAGCTAGCACCCCACTCTACAAACTTTTAAGCTAATGTGAGAACATTTGAAACTGTAGCATATTTACCAACCCCATGCTCAGTCTTTTGTTGAACATTTTTTTAAACTCCCAGCCCTCCGGTTGCTAATCTGTAACTCTTCCAACCAGGCTAACACGGCCACATATTTCATAATGGAATGCCAGCAATCCAAGATTCTGATATATTATCGATGCAAGATCCGATATACTAGCAAGTTAAGCTACACTGCAAACCAAGATACAATATACTAGCAAGCCAAGAAACGATATAGTCCAAAGTCAGGACATTTTGCTAACCAGTTTTTTTTTTATCTTCCGACAATTTTTAAAGAACAAGGCGTTCAATCTAGGCCAAATTGATGAAACACAAAATAACGGACATGTTTAGAGTAAATACCATACAGAAAAATGAGATTTGCAAATAAAATTTGTTCCATTATATTAAAATGGTTCTTTCCTTTTTTTTTTAATTATTCCTATTTATACATTTGCTATTTTAGTATTGAAAATGTATTCCATACGTAAATAACATGCAGGGGTTAGATTTGGGTACTTTGACAAAAAAAACTGCAAATAATCTGAAATTTGGAAGATTTCAGACTTTGTATTGTACGTACAAGCCAAGATACAATACCCTAGCAGCCAAGATACGATACACTAGCAAGCCACAATACAATAGCAAGCCACAATACGATACAATACAATAGCAAGCCACAATACGATACAATACAATAGCAGGCCACAATACGATACAATACAATAGCAGGCCACAATACGATACAATAGCAAGCCACGATACAATACAATAGCAAGCCACGATGCGATACACTAGCAAGCCACGATGCGATACACTAGCAAGCCACGATGCGATACACTAGCAAGCCACGATGCGATACACTAGCAAGCCACGATGCGATACACTAGCAAGCCACGATAAGATAAACCAGCATGCCACGATAAGATAAACCAGCATGCCACGATAAGATAAACCAGCATGCCACGATAAGATAAACCAGCATGCCACGATAAGATAAACCAGCATGCCACGATAAGATAAACCAGCATGCCACGATAAGATAAACCAGCATGCCACGATAAGATAAACCAGCATGCCACGATAAGATAAACCAGCATGCCACGATAAGATAAACCAGCATGCCACGATAAGATAAACCAGAATGCCACGATAAGATAAACCAGCATGCCACGATAAGATAAACCAGAATGCTACGATAAGATAAACCAGAATGCCACGATAAGATAAACCAGAATGCCACAATAAGATAAACCAGAATGCCACGATAAGATAAACCAGAATGAAATGATAAGATACACCAGCATGCCACGATAAGATATACTATTTTATCCCTGCTGATTTTTTAAAAAAAGACTAGGTAATTCAAACCTTTTGTCGAGTCTCACTGTAAACACTCCACAAATATTGACCACTGAGGTTGAGGTTACATATGGTGTCCTTTCTCTTTCATGTCTAGTCATGAAATGGATTGTCTCTAATTGAAAAATAAGAATTGCAATTACTTAAGATGAACCTTTCAGGAGTCCATTGACTACTTACTTCTTAAATCAATGTTGGCCTATTTCAATTGATTTTCTGCTGAAAATAGAGTCAGAATTCAGACAAAAACTTTGAGCAAATTTTGACTCAAAATGCGAGTGCTGCTTTGGAAATACCCAGCATGTTGCTTGCGTGCACATTTCCACAGCACTCGAGTCACCCATACACTTTTTCATTCAGTTTGTTGTCGAAAATTGTAGTGCAAGTAACGAGCGAGATGGATTAGTTTTAATTTTAAAACATCCATTGCCTCTTTCACATATAAGTTTTAAACAAGGTTCTCTGGATATTATATATCTGGATAGGGAAGTGAGGTAAGTACCAACAGATAAACAGATACTTTTATGTATAGTATCCAAAGCTTTGAGAACTGACTTGGCAGCAGAACCATACGAACACATCTATAAGCCAATTTGGAGTGAAACCAAGGTTCGGTAAATTCTCAACAGAGATAGAATCAGCTCCTCAAGATGTGGTTGATAATACTTATTAGATATTCAGAGTTTTGTAACATTTCGGTTTCAAGTTTCGCATGATGTCAAAATGTTAACTTTGTATCAAAAATTATTCCCAAAAAATTAATTTTTCTATTAATAGGGATGACCAATCTGCTGAGGCATTCAGGATTGTGATAAATTCCTCGACTTCTGCAAAAATGCAAGCAAACGGTTTTTGGAGTACAGAAAACAAAGCCATTTTTTCTGCCCAAGTAGTGATATTTTTAACTGCTATTTGAAGCTGTCAATTTACCTGTTTGATGATGAACGCAATATTTGGAAGTCATCGACAAAAAGACTTCCATGAACACTGGGAGGCTGTTGCTTTAAATGAAGATTGATTTCCACAAAAATCAATACCAAATAAGTTCAAAAGAAAACCATATCTGCTTGTTCAGTCATAAGCTTTCTCCAAGTCAAAAAAGATTGAAACAAGATGGTGGATTTTGACAAAAGCTTCACAGTTGGAGGTTTCCATTAGAATTAGGTTATCTATGGTGTTTCTTCCAAGACGAAATCCACTTTGGAAAGGTGAGAAGAACTGGTTTGTTTTTAAGTAATATACAAGATGTACTTCGATCATACGTTCCATTATTTTACTTAGACAGCTGGTAAGGGCTATTGGTCTGTAATTACTAGGATTTTGAGGATCTTTACCTGGTTTTTGCAATAGTGAGTATAATGGCCTTATGCCACGTTGTTGGAAATGTATGTTCATGCCATATTCTGTTAAAAAGTTTTAAAACGAATGATAAAGATGATTCATGGAGATGTTTCAGCATATCATTATGAATGAGGTCTGGTTCCACTGAGGTTGAATGAGATTTATGCAAATCAGTATTATAATGTTCCAGAGTAAGAGATCTAAAGTTAATTTTCTTTCGTTCTTCACATATTGTGTATATAGTAAAGTTGAAGGGATACGGTTTTCCACTATAGACAACTGAAACCATCTTTCTCAAAGCATTGGTAATGTCTCTAAGATTAGAGATAATTTGTGCATCATTTTTAATACTGCGATATGTGGAGCCTGTTTGTAGTATCCCTGTCATGTTTTTTATTTTTGTCCACATAAATTTTGATGAGACAACTGAATATTATTTAAGTCGCCGAACCGACATGTTGAGATTTTAATTTTTCTATAAACTCTTGTTCAGATACATTGAAGAGATCAGATTCAGATATAGCTGCAGGAATGGAATTTAGAGTTCTGTGTGGAGTTAAGTGGTTGCCAGCTTTGGAACATTCAAGCCTCAGTACACAATTCCGGTTACCACCATGACATAGTGCTACAGTATCGGGATATGGATCTGCCAGTTCACCCAGGGCACATCCCTAGCTACAGTACTAACTTAAATGACTCGAGGCCAGTGAAGACCAGCACCATAGAGGGGCCAAGCATTCTTGAAGTGGTGAAATCCAGAGAACTGAAGCAAGCCGACTGACTAGAGCGGGCTCACTTCAGTCACCCGTCTTACGTTGAAGCATGGGCCAAAGGGCACGCATCAGGTAAACCAGGATTCCATTTTCCCACGATACGGGAGGCCACACACTGCTGACATGCGGGTCAGTAAAAGTACTGACATTAAATGCAGTAAAAATAAAACTCATGGTGATAGGTAGGCCTGGACGATGTATCGATACATTATGGAAAACCGGTTTGAGGTCAACATCGGCACATCGGTTTCCACAATGATGATGTATCGTGATATATTGGTTTTTCCTGATGTCACACAGCCAATCCCAGAACACAAATAACACGATGTCAATATTTTCAAAGCACATGCGCGATATTGCGGCTTTTCTCGATGTCACACAGCCAATCCCAGAGCACTAATATCACGATTTTGATCCCTTTCGAGATTGCAGGCCAACATCTAGTCGGATAGCTTTGAGCATTACAAGTCTGTTCGCTTGCCACACTTGCGAAATCGATCAAGATGCATGATAGACTGCATATTAGTTATAATAATTCTGAGCTCAGATGGCAAAAATGTTATAAGTCACTTTTCCCAAAAAAATTGAGTAAGTCTAATCCTGGAGTCTGGTTTGTTAATGTTTAGATGGTCTTCCTTTCAGTTTATGAGAAAACAAAGGTGGGAAAATTGTAATAAGTAAAAAACCACAAAACCACATGTTGAACCTTGAATCTTAAAATTGCTGTCACAAAAAATTTAAAAAAGTGACTTATAACATTTTGCCATCCAAGCACAGAATTAGTCTAGTGAGCACATTGCTTAGTAGTCAATCTCAAAAGTTTGAGGCCAAGAGAAAGTTATGGCCAAGACCCTTCAGTATCGAACAATAGAAATTACATTATTAAATTATGTCAAGAGGTTTAAACAAATTTTTTTAATTTTGAAAAGGTTATTTTATTTTTTTAAAGGTACTTACATTTGCAACGATTTACAGAATTGACTGGGGTTAGGAAATTTAACTAAAAGTTCTGACATTACAGGAAAGTCATGTTATTGATCAATTTAAAAAGGCATGTCCAAAAAGTAGGTATTTAATTAACGTACACTGGAGCACTACAATGGGAAACTATTGACAACGGTCTGGGATCAACCCCCGAAGGGAAAGATTGAGGTTAGTAGCACAATGTTGAAGTTAGAAAAGTTTTGAACGATATCCATTGGTCTGTATCCATTGATGAACTATGTGCTTTTCTTGCGATATTCTATGCTCTCGGAGTAAGTGGTGCCAAGAACATTGAACTGCAGTCCCTATGTTCTGACTCTTGGGGGCCTAAGCTTATGTACCATCTTATCAGATAATAGTACAGTGAAACCCTGATTTAATGCATTTCAAGGGACCGGAAAGAAATTACATTTTATATGAAGGAAAACATGAAATAAAGACCAAATTAAGTAACATACCTTTTATTTCTTCCTATACACTAGTTTATTGTTTAAAGAAATCTGTTATTTTGGTTTCTGCATAGCTTTTACTAGCTAAGTCATTAAGATCATTCTTCACAGACATGAGTTTTTGTAAGGTTTTTAGTACATCTAATTTATTGGGTTGTTCGGAAAGTAATTTCGTTTGTTTTGGTGAAAATGAAAGATTATTTTCTTATAGTGTATTAATATTTTATTGAGTTATATATGCTCCATTTTAGTCCAATACAGTTTTCCATCTTTCTGGCAATAGCATGATTCCTTGCTCATAAAACTTCCGATCTTTGTTGACATGTCGAGTTTTGAAATTAAACCAAAGCGTTTTCACACCTTCATCTGGCCTTCCAGAACGTGGTGAATCTTCAACATCAAAATTGCCGGAACGAAATTTCGCAAATCAGTTTTGGCACTGCTGTTCTGTCAATATATCTTCACCATACACATTGAATTTTTTTTTTTCTTGCTTGAATAGCATTTTTACTTTTTTAATACTCAAAAAGAAAATATATGCCGAAAATGCTGCTTTCGACTTTCCATATTCGATAGGACACCAAACAAAAACTATAGCGCAGAATCAAACAAACTTTTTCACAAACAAGTCTTGATAGCTGTCAAAATATATAATGACAATGCGACTCAAGTGTGAAGTTGGCTGTAAAAAATACAACCAAGTCCTGTTGGGGAAAAAACGAAATTACTTTCCGAACAACGCGATACAATTGACGCATTTGACGATGATATTCATTATGAACACGAAAATGATTATTTGAGATTTTCTATCTTTACAATCACAGGGCTCCTAACAGGTTTCAAGGTCCAAAAAGGTGACAAAAGTGACAAATTAAACCAAAAAGGTGACAAAAAGTGACTAATCGAGTAGAAAAAGGTGACAAAAAGTGACTAATCAAGTAGAAAAAGGTGACAAAAAGTGACTAATCGAGCAAAAAAAAATAATAACAATAATGCTAAACATATTCTAGTATAAAGATAAAAAATAAAAAGATCCTCCCAAGCTACCTCTATCTTTTCTTTCTTTGGAAGGATATTTTTATTTTCTTCATTAAAAATTACATCATTTTAAAATATTAACATAATTTTTTTTTAAACAACGGAATTATGATTTTTTAATTTGTTTATTTTTGACACAGCTTGAAGAATTTCTTCCTTTTCTTTGAAAAATTATGTCTTAATTTTTTTTTTGTTGAAAAAGACTAAAATTAATTTTGTCTTTTTCTTCTCAATAGAAGAATGTGCATTTTTTTAAACTCTGTCTTTGCTGACCAGCATCATCTGAGACTTTAGCCGTTCCTTCAATCATTGCCTGAACAAGTGCTGCTTCCTTTAATAATTTTGAAGCACTATCCAACGGCTCATCCTCTTCCTTACGCATAATTTTAAATTATTGTTCTTCTATCACCATTCTTTTCTTTGACAGCTGCTTTAAATTTTTTTCTCTGCTTCCAGTTTATATTTTTCTTTCCAGTCCATCTCTAAATTTTCTTGTGCCTTACGTTTTATATCTCTCTTTATTAAAAAAAAGTTTCCGCCGCCGCAGGATTGAAAACTGTGCTGTTTAGCTCGATTCTTAGACGGTTTCCCTAGAAAGTTCGGATCAGAAAAATATGAAATTAACATTGTTTGTTCTTTATTGCATTCCCTGGACAATTATTAAGATTTTTTTTTTCTGATGCGGCTATTAGTTTAGGGTTTATTAAGTGTCAAAATTGAAGAAGCCAAATTTCTTCCGCGAGTGAGCAAAACACATACAAATTTTCAGTCTTAAGCCGTGAGTTTTTTTTTTTAAGTACATCTCAACGTAAATTTTTGCAGCTAGTTGAGTATTTTTAAAAATTCCAATTTGGTTCTTGATATTTTTTTTGAAATTCGGGAAAAATCGAAACATTTTTGTTACTTTTTTTTTTAACTGTTATCTTATATCTTATTACTATTAGTTTTTAATTTTGAAAATATCGCAGTATACCTCAGAATGTACTCTTTCTTACGGTACAATTATTTCTAAAATTGGTTCATAAATAAGTTTGATGCAGTCAAAAGTTAGTCACAAATTTCATATTTTTTAGTTCGCGGAGAAGGTTTCGCAGTCAGGTGTGGGTTGTATTTTTGACTATCGGGTTTGCCAAATATCAAATTTATCGTAGTAACAATTGCCATAAAACGATTTCTTTTCATTTGGCGAGGAAAATGGCTCGCTTTTTTCACTCTGCTCTCAGACGGTTTACGGACAAAGTACAGATTGTAAAGTTAGGAGATTAACACGGTTTACTTAAAATTGTACAGGAAAAAAGATGTAGAAGGTTTTTTACTGAAGCGGATATTAGTTTAGGGTGCAATAAGTGTAAAGTAAAAAAAAAAGTCAAATCACTTGCGAAAGGAGTATTGGTTTGCGAAGCAAACCAAACGGGACTACGTAGCAATCCCCGAGGGTGGTCAAGCATAACCGAAGAGGGGGCGAAGCCCTCGCTGTGACGTCACGGACCGGAAAGTCAACTCAGGATTATACGAATTTATTAATTACAGGATTATACAAATTATTTCTTTTCCCTGCATCAAAGCGATTTCCGGAGTGAACCAATGATTACGCGGAGTTGCGGATTTTCGATTCTTTAGCGTAGAAACTCTGGAAGTTTCGGAGCACTTGGCAACTCTGCTAATGTCTCGCAGTCTGAAGAAATGGTTCCAGTAAACATCAATATGCTTCATTCTAAATCCTTCTTCCTCAAATTCTCTTGAGTAATTTCCACTCATCCAGTAGTATGTCTGTTGGGACATCCCATAGCATTGCTCTTGCAAATTCTAATACTTGTCGAACACTCTCGCTACCGAGTCTCTTAAGAGGACCAAGACAGGATAAACTTTTAAGGAGAGATGAACTGAAGTAGGACTTCTTCAAAAGATATTTAACACTGGCACTGTAATGATTCTGAGCCCTTAGAAAAAATAAATTACTTTCCTTCTCTTCTCTTTCACATTCTGTAGCGCTCTAGAAATTTGATCTCCAATCACAATATCTGCCAAAGGCAACAGTTTCTGAGGACATTATCTTCCAATTTAGCCATTTTCAAACCTCAAATAAATTCCTCTTTGTAGATCCTACCCAAAATTGTTCTTGTCAACAATTCAAGTTGAGAATGCAGGGTTTAAGTTTTAGAGGTTCCTTTTTCTGAAGAAATTCGGTCACACGATTAAATATACTTGTACTTGATACGACAAATATCACTTCAGCCTTCATAGTTTCTCTTCTAAGTAAATGAACAATATTTTTATTGCCTGATCTTTGTATCATGTTTGGCTTCTTTATTGGAATATAGTCAAGGAAATACTTTCACACTGCAATCCACTGTTCAAGTAACCTTTCAGCAGCTGGCTTTAGGCTTAGCCACTTGCTTGAACAATGCTTTATGAAATGGTGAGTGGGAAGTTTCAAGTCTTGAATTTGTTTGTATGTTGACCAACGCTTAGGCCACTGATTAAAAAATCTGTGAATAGTTAAAACTAGTTCAGACACATCTTCCCCAAACTCTTTTAGACCTTTAAGAAAAGCATTATGTATTATGTGAATATTACATGTCCCAATGTTAATTAGTTCTTTTTTTCGGGTAGAAAGTAATGAGTCATTAATAGTTTCTGACTTTTACTAAAAAAACTCAAGAATTTGTAATAATCAACTTCCGATGATAACAGAGAATAATTTTCAATATGTTTGCAACGCTCTTTTAATATTTAACCCTCTGGATACAGAGACGGACGAAATTTTTGCAATCTCTGGTTACGGAGGGGTTTGGAATCTTTCAGATCTCAAGCTCCTGAAGAAACGACTGAAGTCCATTAAGATTTCCATGCCCTCATTTCTGTGCCACAAAGAGAGCAGCGTGTGAATAGCCTCCGTTCCGTAGACAGGAACGTCGGGGTTCTCGATGGGGAACTTTGAGCGTTTAGAATGTGTGAGAGGTTGATGATGTATCCAATTAAAAACTTGGCCGAGGATACCTTCGAGTGTAAATTATCATACATATTGAAGCTTCCACCGTCCTTTCAGAGTTTACCCTAACGTATCTATACCTTCTAGACCATAATCAGACCCACAGTATACCTGGGATCCTCCTGGATTAATGTTGCGTTAATATCAGCTTGATCCATCCGGTCTCTTGACCTCTCAATTCTCGTCTTATTCCAGAATCCGAAAAAAAAAATGGGTCTGTTGCGCTCTCAGATTTGTGTATGGAGAATGTTATCCCCCCTTTTAAGTGTCCACTGGCATTGAACACCATTTACGAACTGTCAGCGTCTGACCTCCTGGAGGGTTACTCCTATTGTTCGACCCTGTCGAACGGTGATATATATCTTGCGCCAAATGATACGCCACATAATTCTATGAAAGGAAAACGTTAGTCGTAAATGCCACTTAAGTTCTATCACTCAAGTTAGGTAATTTGGTAAGAAGGGTCGGACATGCAGATGGCCCTGCTTCCCTTAAACTTCGCCCCTTCGTTTTACTGATAGCCTTTTTCTGTGGGAAAATTTCCAGAACTAGCTGCTAATACACCGCGAGCAACATGAAGTATCCTTTTACAATTGAAACGGTACGCTTTTGAATTGATTCTTAAGGTGGAATGTAGCGCGCATTTCGAAATTGAATTCGTACGAACCCTGTTTTTTTTTAGAGGAAATGAATTTTTTTAACTGTGCACCAAAAATGTTTCTTCTCTAAATAAGATTTAAGAACTTAAAACCCCTGAAAAGGTGACAAAATGTCAAAAAGGTGACAAAAAGTGACAAAAAATAAAAAGGTGACAAAAGGTGACGTGTTAGGAGCCCTGCAATCATTCAAAATAGAATAAAATTTTCAATGGATTTGAAAATCTGCTAAAACATTTTACACCAGATCAATACTTCAGGAAGAATGAATTTTATGTGAATTTGTGACATGCTCGTGTCATGTCGGGGACTCATTCTTAATAAAAAAAATTTTTAATGTTTTAGAATCAGTAAGGACACAAAAAGAACTGTCACGGGCAACACCGTGCTGTCCTGCTAGTATCTGACTATTTGAAGAAAATCCCTTCAAGTTCTCCCTGCTGAAAAAAACATTACATGCAGGAAATTTTATGAAGTGATAACGTTAAATACAGGATTTTTTTTAACATTGAAAGTGCAGGAAATAATTTGGGACCAATGAAAAAAGACAGTATATACGGGAAATCGCTAAATGTTGGTTACATTGAAACAGGGTTTCACTGTCCATGCTTATTGTGTTCGAGTTTTTAGTTTAACAAACATGTGATTAAACTCAAATAGGCACTCATTTGCAAAGCATATTTAAGAACTTGATGCAATGTTTTACAATGTTTGGAAAAAACTCAATTAAAAACATAACACTCCTCACCTCAATGCTGGTATTAACCTGTGTAATTTTGAAGGCTTCGGAGAGGAGATTATCCAAATTAATGTCGATGTTGGCCCCTTTGGTTGCAAAAAGCAGGGCAGCAATGGGCACGTCCTGAAAAATAAATAAAATGCTTGACAAATAATTATATAAACTTTAATTTCTATTATAAAACACTCATTACATTATTTGTATACCTAATTTTATTTCAATTTTCAATTAGAGCAGTTGTCAAAAAGTGATTTAATAGGGTACTCATTTTATTAGTTTAAATCATTTAAAGAAAAATATTTCATAAAACACAATTTCAAAGCTTAAGTTCCTATTGATTGATCCTACACGAAGATCAACTGCTCATATATGAGCAGCAATATAAGTTGTATAGAATGGCAACCATGGGTAAGTATTTTAATTAACATCACACTGGAACACAATGCTCTATTGGGGACGCTCCAGGTAATTTGGAACCAAGGTCAGATGACAAGGACACACTTGAGCTGGTACCCTACTCTCCAAACTCCCACACCATGCCAACATGAGGATGTTTGAGGCCACGATAGATTTAACTTGCACCAGCACCCTCTGTACAAGTCTTTGGTTTGATTCGAACTAGCAACCCTTGATTTGTTAATCCGCTCTTCCAATTCCCATAATTGCTATAGGCAGCTATAGCAACTATGGTAATCAGGGATAGGAGAAAAGTTTGGTCTTACGGATATGGCCTCGAGCTTTAAGATAGCATTTGAATCATCCTGAGTCGACAAGATTGTGCACAGGTGGAACTACTTCAACTCCTTTTCAATTAAGGTCGATTAGTTTGGGTTTCATGTTTAAGGTCCAAAAACAGACAAGCTGTGTGAAATAGATGAGCAGTAAAAATAAATAAAAGGTTCAAATAGTCCGTGATCAACGCACACAAAAGTGGGTACATACTTCTAGTTATACATTTTATTGGTATAGATATGCAGTTTTGTTTCAAATAAGGAATAAAATGCATCGTGCCGTCTTTGCGTAAATGGGAAACAATGGCAAGTGGAGTTGACAGGTTTCCTAAAGCAAAGCATAAGATTTTGTCTTATTTTATAATCTCTGTATTCCCAGTTATGAACCTTTAGTGGAATCAGGCTTTAAAATTCTATCAGATCAGTGGATGGGTGGCAACATTCCCTTTATCCTTGAAGAAAGAGAATTGGGACAGGTATTTTTAATGTCACACTGGAGCAACACAATGGGCTATTGGTGATGACCCAGGATCAACCAAAAATCACTCCATCCAAAACCACTTCATATTATAACATGCATGGAATTTTGTGTGTGTCAAAGGTAAAACAGAATACAACAAGGAGTAGCATACCCTTCAACATTAATACGAACATAAAAAGATACTTACGTCCCAGGAGATCGAGCAGATGGTATGGAACATCATGAACTTCCGGAAAACCATGATGCCCGTATAGATGCAAAATCTAGAACTAATTCATAGTTAAGGTGTTTAAGTTTCAAGACTGATCACTAATGTAACAGTCACAAAAGATTTAATGAACCAAATCTGATCCACAATTCTGAAGTTGCCATAAAGTATACTAGAAAACTGATGAAACCAGGATCAAAAACCTCGTAACTAAATGCTTGAACTGCAAATCTTTTGTAACGAGCTTCTTACAATTCTCATGAATGCCATAATTTATTATTATATGTGTTTTACTCCCCTTTGAAGTTGATTTTATGGAACTGGGTTTGCCCACTGCGTTAGTAACCTGTGAATCATAGGAAGCGTAAGTTCCATTCCTCCCTGAGTGTATTTCTCTCTAACATGTCAGTAAAAGTTTTCCTAATTTGATGTCTTGAGCTTGGTCAAATATCGTCTTTGCACCATAAAATCCAATGAAAGATTTTACTTCTACTGTCCAAATCCTGTTATATGATGCATATCCAAAGTTAGAAGTGACCATATAAAATATAGGATTTTTACAAAAAATATAGAATAATAAATTTAATAAATAACATATTAACAACAACACATTTTTTAGACTCTATTCTGTGCAATGCACATCCAGACCCCATTTTCACCTTGATATGCTCCATCCTGAGAATAATACATCTATGATTTCATGTAATGACGGCAGGTCTCTCGCCAAAATGTACAGTTTACAACTAATTATTTAACATTTTATGTCAAAAATGTATTGATCACTGTATGGATACCTTAAAATGCAGTTGATCAACATTTGGTATTTAATCTAATTAGTGTGGACCAATCGACTTTCATATAGCAATTTGAAATGGCCAGTAAAAGTATTCCCTCAGAAATACTATTAATCTATATTTAGCTACACAGAAAATATCTCAGATCGATTGTTATTGCAATAACATTTTAAATAGCACTCTTTGTGTTGCACAATTTCATGAGGAGCTATTACATTTAAAGCACTGTGGTATTTTCTAGAATGGTTCTCAAGTTCTGGGACTTTCTTTAAGGCAAAACTATTCAGGACACTTAGTGACTAATTTCCAACCACCAGATGAGAACGGCAAAGTCTACAAATCATGGACTGGTGGTTGTCTCAAAAAGGTGCCGGACAAACCATAACATAATGCAGTGGCAGTATTTTGTCTTAGAACTAGTCTTGGATTATCTTACCACCTATCTGCATAAAATTAACATGCCTTTTTGTATGGTATATAATTAATTGGCCCTATGGGGACAAATCGCATCAGTTTTGCTGCAAACCAATTCATGGAGACTCAGATTTCCTGGTACCGGAGAGCAAGATAATTTTTTGAGCAATAACTCAGGTTATTTATCTATAAGTTCTGTTTTCTTTTATGTCATGGTGCAGAACTTGTCTGTGTTGTATTGTAGTAGTCTATTCTATTCTATTTTTGAATCTTGCCCTGGCAATTGAAAATTAAAAATAGTGTTACTGCAAAATAGCAGTCAGCAACCGTTATCCAAAAATATTAATAGTTACTGAAAGATGTTATTAGGATAGCAGTGAAGCGATTTAAATATTAAATTGTGCTAATTCTTTATTTCGCTTATATCAAGGGCACGACAAATCACGGTATTAAGACTTACCTTTGATGTAAAATTTGTTAAATCTTCTATTGTTTTCTGTTTTCTAAAATGATCACTAGACATTAGGCCTAAAATTTAAAACATGACTATCTGTGGCAATCTTTTTGAAAGTGCTGCAATGCCACTTCAGTAAAGAGAAATTTTGATTATTTTAAAGAAAAAGACAATTTAAACTATTAGCTATCAATAAATAATAAAAAAATAGTTTGAACTAATTTTGAAATTTTGTACTCTGGTTGAACTTTTTGTGGAATGGCCCGATATAGGGTTACGAAATGATGGAAACAATTTATGATTAATTGCTTAAATTTAGTAATTTCAACATTTATTTTAACAAAATGTGTAATCCACATCCGAGTTTTTTTTTACTTAATGTTTATAACAGTTTAGAAAAGTTAATTTTATCAATTAGAGATAACTTATTATTTTCGATAGCTGTTGCCAACTCTTAATTTGTAATAAAACTCCCGTTTTCACTGCTATTGGTATAACAGCCCATCTCTAGAGAAAACTAAAATAAATCATTTGGTTAGTAGTTAATGCTGCACTGTAGCAAAGCAGACTATAGGAGATGGTCCAGGATCAAACCCGTAGGGAAAGCTCCAGGACAGTACCTCATCATTTTGAACCACATAAATCATTTCGAAAGGATACAGTTTGCATCTTTCTCCCACAGCCTCAATAAGTTGGGCTCCTCTCCTCAGTTCCAGCTCTTTCATTGATGAAGAATCCATTTTTAATCTAGACAAGAAAACAATTCCAAAATGTACTTAATTTTAACTTGTAGACCAGCATATGCAAAAATCGAATAAAAAGCAATTGAGAAGTTTAGCACCTGCCCTCACCTCCTGAATTGTTTTTATCTATTGTACGTAAAGTATCATTACCCACATTTTCTCATACCTTATTTCAATTCATTTATAATGAATACAGCACCCATATTTAAATAGACTTCATCCATCTTGGATCAAATAAAGTTATCTAAAAATATATAACAGCATTTCGCTTACCTTTTCTGGTGTCAATACTTATTTCTTATAAACTGCAAGGCAAAAAGCACGACAATCAAGACCAATTAGATTCAGAACCTCAATTTGATTTTTTTTTCTATGTTCAAAAGAGATTCGTCATTTTCAGAAGCTAAGCCTATTTTTGGTCATTTTATTTTCTATCTTCCACATTCCATTGCTCTTTTTAATCAGACTACTGTAGAATTTCGTTACAGTAGAGCTCTTCGGTCTACTTTTAGCCACATTATACAGCTCCATAGCTCAAATCAAATACATTTACACTAGGGATGGGTAAACAACTGCTATTCAATCACCGATATTTTGTAATCACACTTCTACCCATTACTGGACTATCAAAACAAGTGATTTTATATAGGCGGTTGAGAATATACAATTTGGTAGACATGATTGAGCACCGGCATCAGCCAATAGTGTTTAACCCGATGCTGTGACTGCAGGCTAAAGGATGTCGGATCATTCCACTTAACCTTGAATGTTGATTGAAAAGAGTGAAAGTGAATGAGTATCAGTGATTTTTGGTAGCAGTGAAAGCCGTTTTTTTTAAAAGAGTGGTACATACTTACAGGGCTGGTCAGAGGCCCATGCGACAGATGCTCAAGGTTCATACAGAATTTTGAATATAAAATTTAAGGAGTATTTAACAAGATCTTTCAAAAAATTTTAGGAGTCACGTTTATGCACATATTTTTAAGTGTGAAAAATAAAAATGTTTCAACACTTTTAAGAACTTGTTCCACTTAATACTATATTACTAATAACTCAAAAGAATAAAATTATACTTTGATATTTCAACTCAACACAAGTTCATTTTCCCCTGCTCGCTGAAGCTGTTTTATCTAGGATGCTACTGTAAACAGTTCTGATACAGTGAAATCTCAGTACAACATTCAAGTACATATTTCTCTTAAATCCCAGTTAAAATTCATAGTAATAGAAATCCAAGCATATTGTTTTCAATAAAGTATTTTTCAAAATAAAATATCCATTAAATATTTTTAGGATGCAAGTTATTCTGAGATTTCAATGTATTCTACAAGTAAATACAACTGACAGATTTCAGACACAGAAATGAATGAAATCTGCAATTATTTCTGTTAAATGAATAGATAAATTATATTTTAACTTCAAATATCCAATAATGAAATAATCCACTTCTATTATAACAGACTGTGATATTCAATACATTCTCAACGCTACTCTTTCATCAAGATTTAATGTTGAATTAAATTCAAAATAAATTAAATGTGATAATATTTTGTTTACTTAAGTAAAGTATCGGTTTCACTAAAAAATTCAAGAATTTGTAATAGTCAACTTTGATGATAACAGATTGCGATTTTCAATATGTTCGCAAAGCTTCTTCAATATTTAACGTTGAGTTAATATCAACTGTCCGGTTTCTTGACCTCTCCAAGTAATCTCTCTGCCACTCCGTCTTCTTATTCCAGAATGCGAAAATAAAACAGGCCTGTTGAGACCGCCCTCTTTGATTGATTTGTCACAATCGCCCTCTAGCCATTGGATAGTTCCAATCCGGGTTGTCCATTTTTACGCTACAGCAGATAGACTTTTTTGTTACCAATAAAATTTCATTACACCAGCGGCATTGCATAGGCATTGATCACCATTCACGAGCTGTCAGCGACTGACCTAGAGGGTACTTTCTTTTTTCTATTCGAGCCTGTTGACCGTGATGTGTGAACGCTTTGGGGGAAAGTCAGAAGGTCGTGCATGTGATATCTCTCTTGTGCCAAACGATACACCACACAATACTATGAAAGGAAAGCGTCAATCATAAATGCCACCAAGGCTCAAGTTAGGTAAGAAGGGTCAGACATGCAGATGGCCTTGCTTCCCTTCAACTTCACTTCTTTGTCTTACTGATAACCTTTTATAGAAATTTTTTTTAAATTTTAGAAATTAAAAATTGATAGAAAATTTCCAGAATTTGCTGTCAATAAACCTTTATCTTCCTTTGAACTTCCTAAGACAAGCACAACCCACATGTCTGGTTCAGAACAAACTAGAGGACCACCATGATCTTACATGCTACCATTAAATTTTGTTTGATAGCAAAATTTTTTTAAACGCTGAAACATAATGTTGCGAGTTTTACTTTTAATCGTAATATAGTTCTTAAATAAGAAGGTAGCTTTCTACAGACTACCCACTTTGTACCTTCTGAAACGTTGGAATTAAAAGGATTTCAGTAAGCCAACATATAGTAACAGTTATCCGTCTTAGCATGAAAGTGACCCTACAATGGTTAATCAGTAAATATTTACGAAATAAATTGCACCAACTTATCAAACCTTGTGCCTGCAAGTTTGTCTTTTAGTCCTAAAGCTACTGCTGCGAGTATATACGCAGATGGATAAATGGTTGAGTCAGCAGAACATACATCCATAATTATTGCTACGTAATGAAGATTATCACATACTTCAAGTGACAAAACGAAATTATCTTTGTTAATTCATGTAATCTTTTTCATGAAATTCAATTTTATTATTAATTTTTAAAAATCGCTTACCTTTTCCTTCAGTCTAGCTAACAGCTGATGCACAGTACTAACAATTCGTATTTGCCGGTGCTTGTTCGGGAGCGGAGCAAGTGACAGTAATGTGATTGTTTAAGTTGAGATGTTTTCTTAGTGGCGGTACGGTTACAGTGCATCACACACAGGAAATAATGGCTTGGGAAATAACACGAGGTAATGGTAATTTTAGTTAACGTCTTACTATACAACACAACGGGCTATTGACGACGGTCCGGGATCAGTCCCTTAAGGGAAAGATCCGAGGACAACACCTCGTAATTTTGAACCACGGTCAGATGACGAAGCAACACCTGAGCTGGCACCCCACTCTCCAAACTTCCACACCAACCCAACGTGAGAAATAACACGAGATTTCGCTTCGACAGTTGTTGTTTCTTATCCCTACACTGGCAGACCGGAGGAGTGCCAGGCCCGTCGAAGACGGCGAGGGGGGTGCGCCTTCCATGTTATTGAGCCCCATTGGTAGGAAGTCAGTCTTTGCTCGACATACATGGCACATCCGTTTTACAGGATGGTCCCTTTCATACATTCATTCACTCTCACATATCGCAATTTAGATCCCAATCAGAGGCCGCTAACCCCCTGATCAGGTACCCCCAGAGGTATTTATTTGGTAATCTATCGAACGGGTGCGAAATGCAGCGCCCGAGGCGGGTAATTAGTGTGTGTTCATGGTAATTTTTTTTGGCGAGTTATCGCTATTTGCAACTATTCTATTTCATTAGTTATCGCTTTTTTGGCAAATACTTTGGCGCAATTTTTGGCTTTGGTTTCTTTGAGACGTTTTCTCATGGAAGTCATTAGTGAGTCATATTTTCCCCGTCATTCGAAATACGAAGAATTGCTGGGGAGTGGGGACGCCATCGGGGTAGTGCAACATCATTTTTTTTTTGTAGAATGGTGTGGGTTCATGTGTTAAAAAGGAAAAACTGTACAGATCTCCATTTTTTTTTTTTTATTATTATTATTATTATTTTTTTTTTTCAAATTGTTGAGTGGACAAAATGCTACAACCCACCTGATTGAGCAAAATACAAAACCCACTTTGCTCAGAATAAATGCTGACAAAACTGGCTTAATTTTGATTGTTAGGTGTCCAAAAACTTTCTTGTTTTAAACTTGCAATTCTTTATTTTTTATTTCAAAGATAAATTTACATGAAGGGAAAAACACTAAAACCTTTAATTTTTTGCAAGAAGCAGTGACAGCAGATTTTTTCACGGGTTTGAAAACAGGAATATTTCCAGCCCTCGCAAGATTTTTGACTGATAAGAAAGAAAAATTATCAAGTGTTTTTCGGACAAATAAAACTGTTTGAACTTTTAAAATTCAAACATAGTGTGTGTATCGTTTTCGAAACTATTTTGTATTGCATTGAATTTGAACTATTTAAAATTGTCTTCACATACTTGGAATTACATTATTTACTGAGATAAAATTAATAAATATGTCGAAAATTCATTTACTGGTGTATTCGCGTTTTGTAATTACATTAAGAATTGATGAATTAGTACTGACAATTTCAAATGTCGTGTTTCTCAAATTTTGCATAACATTAGCGTTAGCTGGTCATATAACAAATATTTCAAACGTTATAAACTATAATTATTTATAAGTTTTGAGTTTAAACCAGGGCTCGAAATACCCGGGTGCACAGGTGCACTGTGCACGTGAAAATAAAATTGTGCACCTAATTTTTTCCCGCTAGGTGCACCTGTGCACCTGTATTAAAAAATATATTTCGAGGCCTGGTTTAAACTCAGGAATTTTAGCATAAAATAGGTAAATTTAATGCATCAAAAGTTGGGGTTTTAATATTTCATACACATTTTCCACAAATACAACTAATTACGGAGATAGTCATTTTTCAGACTGAAATGATCAAACCTCCATTGATTGAAAAATGGACTAAGCGGCCGGATAATTAATTTTTATGACGTTTTAAATTTATTCAAATTGTTTTCGCAAATTCCGAGATTTAATGTCCAGTGTAAAATTCCTTTCAATTTCCAATGTATATTTACATAGTATAAATTAATAAATGTATTTTCAGGTGACCTTGAGCGAACAATATTTATTGATAGTTTAAATATTTGCCTTTATCATAAAAATAAGTTATCTAGTCAACATAAAAAGCACCTATTCTTGACCTAGGAGAGGCAATGGAGTCCTGATCAGATACCATCTCTCTAAAATGAGACATAACAAAATAATTAATGAAAAATTAAATAAAAATGCAATGCATAAACTCGAAGTCGAAAATAAAAGTTATGCATAATCAGGAAATTTAAATGTATTAATTGCCGACCAACCGGTATAGTGGTTAAGGTGTTAGCCTCTAGATCGGAAGGTTCCTGGTTCGAATCCGGGTCCGGGCATGGATGTTTGTAAACGTATGGTGTAGAGGCGGCTGGTGCACCTTAAATCTGTCGTGGCCGAAAGTCCTCACGTTGGGTTGGCGTGGAAGTTTGGAGAGTGGGGTGCCAGCTCAGGTGTTGCTTCGTCATCTGACCGTGGTTCAAAATTACGAGGTGTTGTCCTCGGATCTTTCCCTTAAGGGACTGATCCCGGACCGTCGTCAATAGCCCGTTGTGTTGCTCTAGTACGGCGTTAACTATAATTACCATTACCATTAAATGTATTAAACCTGAACCCACATAAATTTAACTTGAATCAAGTTACAAATAATAAAATATCGATAAATTTTTAATAATCTAAACCCACTTCTTAATTGTCTCTATAATCTATATTATGAAACTATTATATATATAAACCAGTTCTCTGTTCTCTATACAAATCTACACCGTTTGACCAATCCACACCAAATTTGCTATACTTGCTCTTTAGACCCCTGCGAATTACATAGGCTACATAATAACCCCCATTATATTTCATTTGGGCGTGCAAAGAGGCTAAAAACAATTCGAAATCCCCATATTAATAATATTGAGTATTTTAAGATGTCGGATCAAATTTGATACATTCATTCTTTAGAATCCTGCGGGAAACCTAGGCTATGTATTAACCCTCGTTCTATTTGTCTTACGACGAGAGGGAGGTAAAAACAATTCGTAATCCAAATAGGTAATGGTAATCTTATGGTAATGGTAATTTTAGTTAACGTCGTATTAGAGCAACACAACGGGCTATTGACGACGGTTCGGAATCAGTCCCTTAAGGGAAAGATTCGAGGACAACACCTCGTAATTTTGAACCACGGTCAGATGACGAAGCAACACCTGAGCTGGCACCCCACTCTCCAAACTTCCATGCCAACCCAACGTGAGGACTTTCGGCCACGACAGATTTAAGGTGCACCAGCCGCCTCTACACCATACGTTTACAAACATCCATGCCCGGACCCTGATTCGAACCAGGAACCTTCCGATCTAGAGGCTAACACCTTAACCATTATACCGTTTGGTCGGCGTAATCCAAATAGGTAAGTAGTTACATATTTAAAGTAAAGTCGAACTGGAGCAATACAACGGGCTATTGGCGACGATCCAGGATCAATACCGTAGAGGAAGATGCGAGATCTAAATATGAATAACGTTCAGTATCTATATATCACAATTTTATAGTGGTTAAGGTGTTAGCCTCTAGATCGGAAGGTTCCTGGTTCGAATCCGGATCCGGGCATGGATGTTTGTAAGCGTATGGTGTAGAGGCGGCTGGTGCACCTTAAATCTGTCGTGGCCGAAAGTCCTCACGTTGGGTTGGCGTGGAAGTTTAGAGAGTGGGGTGCCAGCTCAGGTGTTGCTTCGTCATCTGACCGTGGTTCAAAATTACGAGGTGTTGTCCTCGGATCTTTCCCTTAAAGGACTCGGTTGGGATCCGCGAAAATGCCTTTCACACCTTCACAAGGTCGAACATTTCTCACATTCCAAAACTTGAAAACGGCATATTTCACAGCTGGCGGGCCGATCGATTGTTTTATACATGGTTACCGACAAATAATGACTTCAAATGTTAGCGTAAACAAACAAAATGGCTAGGCTAATCGAGTTGAAGAATGTTATAATGAATGTAATTATGTTATATGAAGAATGATCGAGTGAAGAACGCATGCGCGACCTTCGCGCTGTCAGATTCGCGGGAGATATGAGCAAACGGTTCTTACTTTCTGGACCAGCTCTGTAAAATTAATAAGCTTATTTATTCTCGATAGTTTGAACTTCGATTAATTCGAAAATTTTATTCGATCCTTCAAGTATACCCCATGGGCGCAAGGAGAAGGGGGGGGGGGTTGCCAACATGTATGTGCGTGTTCATGTTTTATGCCACCTCCCATAAAGTAAGTATATGTTTCGCCTCCTCCTGGAAAAAATTCTGCGGGTGCCCGACCCTGTTTTTTAAAGACTGCTGCACTGGTTGTCAATAGCCCGTTGTATTGTTCTAGTACGACGTCAATTAAAATATCTCCCTACCTGGTAATGGTAATTTTTAACTGACGTCGTAATAGAGCAATACAACGGGCTATTGACGACGGTCCGGGATCAATCCCCTAAGGAAAATATACGACGACAACATCACTTAATTTTAAGCCACGATCAGGTAACGAGGCAACACCTGAGCTGGCACTCCACTCTCCAAAATTCCACACCAATCCAAAGTTCCAATGCCGAAAAAGTGTAGTTAGATAGTTGAATTTGGCAACGTTCGAGGATCAATACCGATAGCAAAATTCCGTGGACAACACTCTGAATTACTGAAAAAGTCTCTGCGGATATTATGGTCCCAACCTAACATCATGCAGCCTTATAGTGAATATCCAAAGCACAATCAAAATGGACAATTAACCACACAAACTCATCTTTCAATTCTATTTATTTTTTTGCTTTTTCTTAGATTTGTCTTTGGAGGATTTCGTCTTCTTTCTTTTGATCTCCGCTTCTTCCTCCTCCGCTTCTGCAGGGGACTCTTCTGGAGGAGGTGGCTCCTCCACCAGAGGGCCTTCAATCAACACCTTTGTGGCATCCAGATACGCCAACCGGTCTGAGAGATGCTTTTCGATCTCCTTGAAGATTTTCGACCCTACAAAATGATTTGGCGATAGTGAGGATTCAATTGACATTGTCATTCATTTAGTCAGGGAACGTACACATTTATAAATTTGGTTTCACTGTCATGCTATAGTTCGCTGTTTGTTCCACCGAAAACTGCTCCCGCTGCCAAAATCTGTTGTCACAGAAACAGATTTTATCCACTCGGGGGCTGGTGCACACGAGTCTTGGCCTGGACCGAGTCATGGTCAGATGACGATGACACCTGACCCCACTCTCCTAGCTTCCACACCAACCTAACGTGATGACTTTCGGCCACGACAGATTTAAGGTGCGCCCTACGCTTACAAACATCCATGCACCGACCCGGATTCGAACCAGGAACCTTCCGATTAAGAGGCTGACACCTTAACCAACGTCGACCAACCGATATTGCGGTTAAGGTGTTAGCCTCTGGATCAGAAGGTTCCTGGTTCGATTACAGGTTCCGGGCATTGATGTTTGTAAGCGTATGGTGTAGAGGCGGCTGGTGCAAATTAAATCTGTCGTGGCCGAAAGTCCTCACGTTGGGTTGGTGTTTAAGTTTGGAGAGTGGGGTGCCAGCTCAGGTGTTGGTTCGTCATCTGACCGTGGTTCAAAATTACAAGGTGTTGTCCTCGGATCTTTCCTTTAAGGGAATGATCCCGGACCGTCGTCAATAGCCCGTTGTGTTGCTCTAGTACGACGTTAACTAAAATTACCATTACTATATCACAATTTAACTAATTCACAATAAATTTGGTACACTTTATTTTTGAGGGTTGCGAGTTTGAATCCAACAAAAACCATCTTGTACAAAGTAAGGTGAGGTAATTTTAATTAACGTCGTACTAGAGCAACACAGCAGGCTATTGACGACGGTCCGGGATCAATCCCGACGTAAAAGATCCGAGTACAAAACCACGTAAATCTGAACCACGGTCAGATGATAATGTGGAAATTTCGAAAGTCTGTGGTGTGTCAGCTGAGGTATATGCTCGTCATCTGACCGTGGTTCTAAATAACAAGGTGCTGTCATCAAACCTCTCTTTCCTTCGGAGTTGATACCGGACCATCACCAATAGCCCGTTGTGTTGCTCCAATGTGACGTTAATTAAAAAATACCATCATAATTTTTGTAATTGTAATTGTAATTTTTAGTTAACGTCGTACTAGAGCAACACAGCGGGCTATTGACGACGGTCCGGGATCAGTCCCTTAAGGGAAAGATCCGAGGACAACACCTCGTAATATTGAAACATGGTCAGATGACGAAGCAACACCCGAGCTGGCACCCCACTCTCCAAACTTCCACGCCAACCCAACGTGAGCATTTTCGGTCACGACAGATTTAGGTGCACCAGCCGCCTCTACACAATACGGGAAACAAAAGGGGAAAATGTATTCCACAGTTAAAAGTAGTTTTGTTTGAGGTATAAAAGAAGGGGTTTCGATATATCCCTTTTTTTTTCACGGAAAGAATAGGAACTTCGAAAGTTTTTAACTTGATTCGATATTTGAATTTTTGTAAACGAAAATGAATGCGCTCGGATATTTTCTTTGGGAGTGTTGACAAATTGATCATTAAAATACAAATAAATTTATTTCTAGAGAATAATTTCATGTCAAAAATTTCATAATCGATCTGCTTCAATAGTCACGTTGGGAAATTTAAAACAAAAAATTAAAGCTGCACAAAATTTATTTTAAAAATTAATTTTTGTTGAAAATTCTTAATCTACAGAACGTTTAGTCAACTTCTTTTTTTCTTTTCCTACAAAAACTCGCCAATTTACTCTGATTATTCAAGAGTTCTTTAAATTTATGAGGAGAAATGTTTCAGTATTTCTGTGTTCACTGCTAGGATACATTAACATTTGTGAAAAAAAATCACTAAATTTTTTAATAACCTCATAGCACCCAACAATCTTGGAACTCCATTTTAACATTGCATTTCTTTTGCACACTATGTTTAAATGTAGGAATATTTAATGATAATTGGAACGAACTTAACTTCTATTAATAATTATCTCTACTATATTATACAAGAAAGTAGGTTAAGGTGTTAGCCTCTAGATCGGAAGGTTCCTGGTTCGAATCCGGGTCATGGATGTTTATAAGCGTATAGTGTAGAGGCGGCTGGAGCACCTTAAATCTGTCAAAATAACGAATGGCTTAGGCTGGGACGGTGGTAACTAGTTGAACATCTCTAATATTATTAAAGGAAGTGTTTGTCTGTTTGTTTTCTGCCAGCAAATTCCTGACGAATCTATGCCACTTACAGTAATGTAATTTGGCACACATGAAGTTCAAATTTTTTTTTTTTTTTTTTTTTGCAATTTTTGTGTCTCGGTGAATTTTAAAATTTAATCTAGAACATTTTTAAATGAATTTAACGTAAAATTTAATTATATTGAATGCAACATTAATGAATTCATTTTGATTGAATTTGGTTCCAAATACGACCGAATTTTCCACCTTCATTACAATGGATCACACAATTGGTGGAGAAGAATTCGATGACTTATCTTTAGAAGATATTGATGAATGGTTAGTAGATAAAGCCCTAGGCGAAGATAAAATATTAGAAGTTGTCCTTGAGATTCTTAATCCCGCAGAAAGTAGTGATAATGAAGAAAATAATCCTATTTTAAATGCAGATTTAGTAAAAGAAGGTCTGAAACTGGTCAGAAAATTGGGTAATAATATTGTCAAACATGAACCTTAAAAGGAACGCGATGGGAAGTTTCAAAGTTGTTGTTAGCCTCTTGCAGAGAAGTATATAACGGCTTAACAAAAACACGAACACAACGATTAATAACTGAATTCGTTCGTAAAACCGGTGAAACATGAGCACCAGAGGAGACTCGTGTTGAATTTTCTCAAGAGATCGCAAAAAAAAAAAAATTATTAATAGAGGAAGAAGACGATACCTCAACATTTCTAATGATAGCAATGGCATTCCAGTCCTACGCGAACGTATGCACCGCTTATCAGTAGAAAGTGAAAATGAACGAAATCTTGTTATGTGTAAAACAGAATGTTTTGTTCATGAAGAATTTTTTTTCAATTCAAATGCAAATTTACTTTAATACATTTTCATTACATATTATTACATGTGTATTTTGTTAAAATAAAATAATAACCTTAAAACAAATACTTTCATGCGTTTCTTTTTTAATAATTTTTACCGATTTTTCAGATCTGGAACCTATTTTCTTTTCTTGCATAGATGCAATGTCATTTTTTACATGAATGTCTTTTGCATATATTCTTCGGGAACGTATCTTCCATGTAGAAACAGAATTAGGTGTATTTAATTAGTCAACACCAATTAGATAAAATGTTAAACGTTCGAAAATAGAGATAACCTACATTTTAAAACAAGTCCATTAAGTAGCAATGAGCAAAATCTTCGCAGACCGTTTTGTTTACACTGCAAATCTTTCATAACTTAGAAATGTTTAGCTCAGAAATTCAGAAATCAAATCACATGTTCCTCCTCAAATATGAAACATGATGTACAATGTGTTATCTAGAGCTTTTGAATAAAGCAAGTGTTAAACAAAATAATACAAGAATGAAAATAAACGATAATGAGCGAAAATTTAGAATTTATTTACTATCGAAAAGGTATATAATATTAAACATAAATTTTGCAAATACATAAATTTTAGATGAACTAAATTGATGTTTTTTTAATTGCATAGAATAAATTGAAAAAATTAATAGTTAAACAATTTGGAACTGAAACAGAACAGAGCAACAGCGGAAGTATTTAATATTAAATTGAATAACGAAATATTTTTTTTAAATAATTTTTAAAAATTGTGGTTTAATAGATTAAAATAATTATAAATGTTTAAAAGTAGAAAATCATATTCAGAACAGGTGCAAGCTATTAAACTGGAATATGAAATTTATTTTCAAACAATTTTTAAATTTAAGTTAAACTAGTATTAATATTCCATTAGAATGCGAATGTTTTTTTTGATATAATATTTAAAAATTGAGGTTTAATGGATTGAATTAATTATAAATGTTCAAAAATAGAAATCCGATGGAGCAAGTAGAAGCTATTGAATTGGAATATAGAATTTATTTTAGACAAGATTTTAAAAGTTAAATTAGTATTTAATACTGAATTAGAAAACGAAGTATTTTTTAAGTAATATTTAAAAATTGTGATTTAATAGACTAAAATAATTATAAATGCTGAAAGTTAGACATCGGATAGAGCAGGTACTAACCATTGAATTGAAACATAGAATTAATTTTAAAACAGTTTTTAAAAATTAAGTAAAATTAGTGGATAATAAAAGTTAAACTCAAAAATTAATTAATTAAGTTTGAAATTTGAAAATAGTATAAGGGAACTACTGACTTTTGAATTAGAATAGAATATTTATTATGAATTGGTATTTTAAAAATATGATTTAATGAATCAAAAAGTTAAAAAATAAAATTTAAAAATGTTAAAGCAAGTTGTGTATTTATTAAAATTAAATTATATAAAATTGTTTTGAAGTGTTTTTTTAAATAAGATTCACATTATGTATGTAGAAAATTTAGAATATTAAAATAAATTACTAAAGTTTAAAACTACAACACAGATAATATTATGAAATAGATATTGAAATGTAGTGTATCGTCGGCAAAAGAGTGAAACAACAAAAGTCCAAAAAATTTGACTGTTTATTCTGGCAACGTACGCAGAAAAAAATCATATGCATCTGGATAGTCACTTGTTAGTTTTTTCAACTAGACATTATATTAAGTATAGTATTTAGTTGATAAAACAAAACAAAAAAAAAACTACACAGATGCATATGATTTTTCTGCGTCTGTTTACGGAACAACCCGAAATCACATCTTTTCGACTTGCGTTGTTTCCCACTTGCGACGATATTATGAAATAGCTATTGAAATGTACTATGAAATGTTTAATGAATAGATATTTAAGTTCAAAGAAAGAAAGTTCATTGAGAAATTTTGAATTTATCAATGAAATTCTAGCATAAACTGGTGTATAAGCATATCGGCAATATACTCTGTAATGTTCTCCTCTCAAGATTAGGTTGTGGTAAGCTGTGATGATCCCAACGTGTCCCCTTATCGCATGACAGGCAGATAACACACATGCACAAGGTGCTCTGTGCCTCTTTTAAGAATCTATGTGCGTTGTGTGGGTTCCTGCGTCTGTGTTAGTGTATCTGCTTGTATGTGAGAATGTATTTGCACCGTGTGTGCCAAACAAGCACAAACACACAGTCACACATAAATAAACAAACATACACGGATACACGAGCACACATAAACAGTCACACAGATCCTAAAAGCGGCTTAAAACACTCGTGGTGTCAGGTCTACGTTTTATGTGTCACGGGAACGCGGTTCGACCGGCACAAACTCACCACAACTTTGTCCTGAGCGGATATAAAATGACAGAATATGTTGCCTCCATTTATGCAATCTCAGTAAATGCCTCCTTGAAATCCATCGATGTTGTTGACTATTGTTTTCAGCATGAAAAGGTGTAAGAATCTTATCTCTATCTGTGTTGTAATTAAAAATTCTATGAGTAATAGTTATTGATGAAAGTACCTGCGTGTTTTGATGAGTATTTTAATTTGAAAAAATATTCTTGCAACATCTGAATTAATATTTTTAAACTATTGCCAATGAGATTGAAGTTATGTGAAAATGTAGTATTTCATTGAGTTCTTGATGAAAATTGTAATAGTAAAATTAAATATTTATTTAAAAGTTCTGCATATTTAATTGCAGCAAAGTAAATATGAAATATTGATTTGCAAAGTTTTTTTGCTAGTGAATTATAGTAGTAATGCCAGGATACCGATTATGAAAGTTTTGCTTTGAGATTTAGTAGTAACAATTAAAGTGTTATTTTAAAAACTATGGCTATTGAGATGTAGTTGTAAAGTAGCCATATTTATTTTAAATGTATTGCTACAAAACTATTGATTACTTTTGCTGTAACAAATATCAGAAAATATCCAATTTTACAATTACTTACAATATAGTAGATTCTAAATTTATAGGTTTCAACCATACAATTACTAATTTTGCATGGAATTCTAGTGGTACAGAGAGTCCTAGGCATATGCAATAAAATATAGTGTAATATTTCATTAATCTTGGACTGATCTTTTACCAGCATGCAATTATTACATGAATAAGTTAAACCATGGTTTGATTAGGAGTTCATTATTACAAACTTTGAGTATCACTTGGTTTAAATTGAATAGATTTAAGGTACTGAGGCATCTCTAAATCCTCCGTTATGAACTGGAATGATGGAATTCTAAATCAAGTTTGTATCTTGAATGAAAAAACCGTTTTTGAACACTGAAAAAATGCTTACGATTCATTTGGTTCATAAAAGTATTCGTATCATGATACTCATTCGATTTCTCTAAGTACAGTTGGAATCGTACGTACAAATTACAGCATCGAAGTATGCATGTCTTTTTTTACTTATTTGTTATGATTCAAAGCTTAGGTGGACGAATCCAAATGCGAAAAGTAGCTAAGGGGGTATTTGAATTAACCCTATAATTGTTTCGACGAGATATCTCTACCAAGACCTGGTCATTTTTTTCGAGACAAAATTGACCTATTGCTTCAAGGGAGTAATGAAAATCATAGTAGGAAATACAAAATTTCCATTGGCTAGTAATGAAAATAGTTTTGCACAGGTTTTTGCTCCAAAGACTGGTCACTACATGGCAGTTTTCGACGCGAATATAAACAACTAGGAGTGTTAACGTGACACTGGTGGAACCCATTGGGCTCTTGGTGATCCGAGGACAACACCACCGTCATTTTGAACCCCGGTTAGATGACGAGGTCAATACCTGAGCTATTTGCCCACTCTTCAAAACTTCCACACCACTCTAAAGTAACGTGAGCTTAATAAGAGAGCTTTTTCAAACTTTACCTCGTTTCATACCACTAACAAGGTAGTTGTATTGTTTAATAGTGCACAGATGTAAGAAAATTGAACAACTGAATTAATCAGCTCAGAATAAAATAGGATGTATAGAAGTACACTAATCCCATTAATGGAGTTATTTTTTGTGCAATAAAGTTATAATCGCAGTAATAAAGACTAATCGCAGGGCTGATTACGAACGATTTCTGGTGACTGAGAAGGCGTTGTTCAGAATCGACGCAATGGTTGGATGGTTCACATAGAACAATCCAATTTGTAATTCATTGCATATCCCTCTTTGATAACAAACACTGCTTAAACTATTGACCCAGGTTCACGCTTCGTTACAACACTTCCTCTCTTCAAAACTACGGGCCTACCCTCACACTGGACTGCTATTATCAACAACCAACGGTTATAATCCTCCATAGCACGATCACGCATACGAAACTATACCTGTGACCTTATTACAGTTCTCCTGGTATCACACAATCAGTCAGCTAGTGATATAATTTACCAAATTAAACACTATTCCACTAAATGCTAAGGGAGTATACCGTTGCAATTTAACCACCAAACAAAATTACTATAAAGTAGTACAAACAGCAGTGCAACGAATCCCATCCATGGGAAACAATAAATTTTAGTAGACTGAAATTGGGCATTGTATTTACACTTCTTGTTACTAAACCACATTTTAAAAGAACCCAAACCCCTGATTTGTTTTAATACTTAATATTAACCTTTCCCTGTAGATTTATTGCTTTCATTATTATAATAGTAATAAAGAAATAAATTTCTAAAATATATTAAATAATAGAGTATTTATTTTTTTTGTTTTGCTGTTTACCTGTTCTAAATTTCAATAGCAATTGAAAGTGAAGGCAATTTATGCATTTAGGGCAATTTTAATTTCTAAGGCATTAATGTTATAAAATTTGTTGGTACAGCTACACTCTACGTTTATGAGTGATGGCAACGACTTGGCGATTTTTTTTTGGCGCACTTCTAGTAGCGAGCTAAGATAAATTAAGGCAACCCACCTTTCGTTGCTGTTGTTGGGGTTTTCATGGCAACCTCGACAAACGGAAACTTTTAATTTTCATTTTGAACATTCTAGAAAGCTCTTCCAAAATCCGTTAAAGTCGTTTGATTTCATTGATTCGTTTGAAATTTTTTCTTTCCTCCCATTGGTTAGTTTGTTTTTAAAATATGCTTTGATTGCATTGGTCCTTTTAAATCGTTTTCTGTGATACCATTGGTCCATTTATTTGTATTTTGACAGTTGTGGAGAATTTTTATTTTATTACAATAGTTTTCACAAAAGGATTAAGAGATTGTTTTTTTGACCATTTTCGTTTTCATTATTTTTTTACGAAAGAATTCTGACGTTATCAGGTTGTATTTTTTCTTGCTTTTTTTTTCTTTTGTACATCTTTTTCTTTTTCAACATCCCCACTGTATTTAGTGTAATTGATAAGTTTCAGGGTATTCTTACCCAACATTCGTAGCTTAGTTTCTCTGCTGGTTCACAAATGTGTTTTGATATGTGCTTAAGCTTACTACTTTTTGTGAAAGATTAAAAAATATATACTTTTTGAAGCGTTCTGAAATGTGTTTAAAAAGTGTGATCTAAAAAGAAAAAAATTTTTGACGGAAAAAGAGTTAATAAATATTTTTTTCCTTGGCGACTTTTGAAGTTCGCCAAAAAAAATCGCCAAGGCCGTTGCCATCATTCATAAACGTAGAGTGTAGCTGTACCAATTTGTTTAAATGTTTAAATTAATGTTAGAATTGTAACTTTTTAAACGAAGACCTATATATCTACCGGTAGACTTGAATGAAGGAAGTGTTTCTCTGTGTGTCTCTATGTATTCATGCAGTGTACTGACGAGTCTATGGCACTTACAATAATGAAATCGTCCTAATTTTATGCGATTTTTGTGTCCAGCCCGTTAATCTAGCACATTTTTAATTGATTTTTTAGTTCCCTCCCCATAAACATTTTTAAAATTTTTATTATTTTTTATTTATTTTTATTCCGCCTGTAATTTATTTTTTTAAATACCATTCCCTTTAATAAACGGTAATTTAGATGGTTTTCGCAGATTATATATTTTTTATATTTTTCATATAATTATATTTTATTATTAATCAAACATTAAAACCAAGAAATATGCAATAGAATACTTGATTATTTTACTTCTAATTGAATTCAAATTATGGAATTTTAACTATCAAATAAAAAACTATCATATAAAACTTTTTTTTTCTCTTTAAGTCCGTTTCATTAAATAACTTTTATCTACATTATTTGTTTGTTAAACAAAAAGGATTTCATCGTAGTATGTGTATTCTAAATCTCTTGTAACATCCCAATTCATTCGTATTGTAGTGTTCGTGGTGTGCAGACTCAAGTTTGAAACATAACAATTTTTTTAAGACAAAAAAAAAAAAACACAAGAACAACAGAAAAGTAAAAATTAATAAAAATAAAATTAATAAACCAAATATTTTTGCGATTTCTATGCGTTTTGCATAGCACAAAACTTTTACTGCGAGAGAGGTCATGTATCGTCTGCTCTTAGCAAGGAGCCAAGATTTTCAATGCGTACTATAGTATTTATAGAATTTAGATTTGAAGGAAAATGTTTTATTTTGCCAAATATAATATAGTTTTCAAATATTTTTATAAATTCTTATGCGAAAAATAATTTAGTCTGTATTGCTATTACTTTCACAAAAATAATTTTTTATAAAACCAACAAACCGTTTGCAGCCATAAGTGACACACTAAATCAACCAACTTCATTACCAAATGCATAACAATTCCGAAAATCATAGTGGCAAAAAACCAAACGAACCAAACACAGTTGCACAAAAAAAGCGCCCTCTGTTGAGCGTAGCCACAAATTAGCCAAATATGAGATGTACTCTCAGACAGTAAGTTGTCTTGTTCACAAGTAAATGAAATATATATTTGCAACTAACCATATTTAGTTTTTCGGATGTTATAGTATTGAGCCCCACTCCCAGTGAAATGATATATAGACTCTCATAGTAAGATCTTTATTTAGGAGGTGATATAAAAATTTCTGTAAATATAGAGTCGTTTTAGAGTGTGTTCCCAAGAGACTAGATTTAGAGTATATTACCAACAGAAAAGCTATTTTGAAGTGTATTACGGATTTAGTTATTAGGTTTAGCTTATTTTTTCCATGCATACACATCTAGTGACTAATTTCGGAGTAATACCTAGAGACTTTAATGTACTTCCTTCCAGAGACTTTTGGAGTGTGATTCATTATCTGTTTGTCAACTGATTAATAAGAGTATTCTCACCCACTATAGAAATCAGGACTCACGCAAATTCCCTGTCATTAGATGTTGCATCGTCAAACGATGATATAAAATCGGCCAAACAATCTTTAACCGAACAGTCACGTGACTACTAGTCGACATCTGCGTCACACTTTCTGAAGCTCCCCTCAATAGACGTACTCCGTCTACGTATATTTCACGTCTATGCATAGAACATTCCCTGTTAATTTTGCTGAGTTCCCCAGCACTTGAGCTGAAAACCCACTCCAAGTTCTCTCACCCCGCCTACTTGAGGACATTTGAAACCACGGCAGATTTGACGTGTTCCAATACATATGTGCAACCCTCCGGTTGTTTTTCCGCAACTCTACCAATCGGGCTACCGCAGCCGCACGCTGATTCTAGGCTTAAAGTGTGATTGGAAAAACGATTCAATATGCTCAAAGAAGACGAGTCGGTTTGGAGTTATAGAATATTTTTATTACTTCTCCAATAAATATGTGATGTTCTATTGTCTAGGAGCAATTCCAAATGAACCAGCTGGAGCAGTACGTGTAGACATCCGGCCTTCTAAACTCTACGAATGCTCCCCTCGTGTCCGCAGGAATTTTGACATATTTATAGAAAGGAGGGTGGGCGAACACGAGGAGGGCACCCGCAGAGCTCTTCTGTTCCAGGACGATTATCGTTGCTCAACAGGTCTTGTAGTTCAGTTGTTGGCATGCTCAAAGACGACGAGTCTGTGTTTGGTGTTATAGAATATTTTTATTACTTCTCCAGTAAATATGTGATGTTCTGTTGTCTAGGAGCAATTCCAAATGGACCAGCTGGAGCAGTACGTGTAGACATCCGGCCTTCCAAACTCTACGAATGCTCCCCTCGTGCCGCAGGAATTTTGACGTATTTACAGAAAGGAGGGTGGGCGAACACGAGGAGGGCACCCGCAGAGCTCTTCTGGTCCAGGATGTCTAACGTTGCTCAACAGGTCTTGTAGTTCAGTTGTTGGCTTCCCTAAAAGAAAGGAAACGAACATAAGTTACATCAACGAGGAAAAACAGTTTGTATATAACTTATTATATTCCTTGATTCTTGAAAGTAATTAAAAGTTCTTCAACAATACCAAAATTCCGCTTAGTCTTAGTAGTAGAATTCTTAAATTTTATCTAACTTTATATCTTACAAAGTTTTTCTGGAATCTAAAACTTTTTGTTTCGTCCATTTTTTGTCTTTTTTTTTTTAATTTTAATATTACATGTTACTCTCTCTCTCTCTCTCTCTCTCTCTCTCTCTCTCTCTCATTCATACTAAAATTTCATTTTTTAAACTTATTTACATTACACTGGTAAATATTTTTATCTTTCATTTAATTTACTCGATTTTATTTTTCTTTCTGTAAAATGAAAGCTTGCCGTTAACAAAACAAGGTTCTTTAAAGTTTGGAAGAAGTTCTTTAATGTTGGTGGGTTGCTTTTGAGTAATGATATTGTCGAAAGACCCATATTGGGCTAAGCTACGCTCAACAAACAAACGAAAGTCACCAAATTATGGACATAAACATACATGGAAAGCATTACTGACATCCGATAATACACCAATGGAGGAATTGAACCCGAAAGGAAGTACTTAAACATTCCGTAATGAACAGTATTTACATAATTTATAAAATTATTAAATGTAATGAATAAAATGTAATATTTTACTAATTGTAACAGTGGGAACTCTGTCCTTATTCAGCCTTCTTTTTTAAAGTTTGCTAGCGACTAGATATCTCAGCTATCAATGTCAGGTCAGTGTTAGGAACGACTCGAAACTTCGTGACAATCGCCAGGAGAAATTTAAATATTTAGATGCCCCTACGAAGCTTTGCAAAAATATTCGATCAATGACGCTAACTAAACTGAAGTATTTTTGTAATATATTGTACAGCTTTTTAAGGAGATTGTTCTGTAAGGATAGAGCGGTCTTGGTAGGTATGATTTCCAAGAAGACTATAACAGAGTTGTCCCAACTATAACAAAAATTAACTAAGAGTTCAAATCTTAAGTAATAATGTCAAATAGCCCTACTTTTATGCGAATTTTGTGTCTAGCCCTTTAATATAGAACAATTTAAATTGATTTATTAGTTCCTTCCCCCCTCTGTACTTCTTTTCGAGAATCTGACGTCATAGCTCCTCGATTGAAGAAAGCAAAGGATCGTACGTGTTTTGACCTTTAGAACTGTGGCAAGTTATGACGTCTCTCGCGGAGCTGACGTCACATTGAAGAAATGGACATATTCTGCGTTTTTCGTCCCAATGCCTTTGGAATCATGCCAAGTTAAGGCGAAAAACAGCTTTTGTGTTTTTTACTTCTTTACGGATTTCCGACTCTAGCGTGTTTTGATTTACGTTGTTGATTAGTATTACTTTCTTGCTAGCGATTTCAACTTTGTCCAGGCAAAGACTGTTTCAGGTTTTCTATCTTCGCGATCGTGAAGGACAGAGGAAAAATTTCTACGGATTTGAAATCTGCGTAAAATTTTACACCAGATAGATATTTTTAATGTGATTTTCTTTATGTAAGGAATTTTTCAATTGTAACCCGCGTAATGTCGGGTGAAGGTGAGTCTCATTCTTAAATTTATTGTTTTTCCTTTTTAATGTTTTCAATATCAAAAAGATTTAATGTGTCCAGCCCGACTTATAAATTTTAATTTAAAATATTTTGTAATTAATTTATTAGCATTTATTTATTACTAATCACTTTGAGGCCCTCACGGCGTTGCTTGTGGTGTTGGCACAGGAACCAAACCAAATGGGAATACGCAGCAATCACCGGGAGTTAGCGAGCAGTGGTCACACCTGACCCCACGAAAAGAACTGTCACGGGCAAAGCCGTGCTGGCCACGTAGTGGCTAGTTTCTAACAAAGTTGGCGTTACAATTCAGGGCTTTTGCTTTCCGGCTTATTTTCAGATATTTCACATTTACCCTATAGGGGAGCTCGATACGATACCTCGTCCATTTAAACGAGACCAATTTTGCTAATGACGACCCATCCTGCAAAATCGAGGTATTACCTAATTTTCGTAGGACGGGGAGATTAATAGTTGGTCTACTTTCTTCTAAGGACGACATATCTCCAAACAACCACCAGGAGGGTTAAAAGAACGTTTCGTAGATTAAATATATTGTTACAGAAAGAGTCTGATAATCGGAAGAGACTTGTTTCTCCTTACCGTTTGAATAGTTTGCCGATTTTCGTCTTGGTTAATTGTTTTTTGATTTTTCTTCCAATTCCTTTTTTCTTTACAACCGGTTCAAATGGTTCTTGAAATTCTTCTGACAGATATGGCGGTGATGAGAGTCCAGAATGTCTGTATTTGTTTCCAGATATTTTATCTGATGCGTCATTCCAGTCTCGTATGTACTGAAGCATTTCGGATTCAGACGATATCCAGCGGGGTGGAGGATAGGTAGGTGCAGGTTCGATGTCGTTTCGTGTTGCGCTATTGCAATGATAGTAATTTTCCAATTCAATTTCCATTATGGAAATTTTTTTATTGATCAGTATTTCAAGACTGTCCATAGAAGTTGTAGACAAGGATGGGGCTAGAACTGTTGATTTATCTTGTCCTGGAGTAGATGTTGTTGAGTAAGGTGTTTGCTGTTTGCAATCCGTTTGCGTCACTGCATCATCGGTTGTTGTATCTTGTCCTGGAGTAGCTGTTGTTGAATAAGGTGTTTGCTGTTTGCAATCCGTTTGCGTCTCTGCATCATCGGTTGTTGTATCTTGTCCTGGAGTAGCTGTTGTTGAATAAGGTGTTTGCTGTTTGCAATCCGTTTGCGTCTCTGCATCATAGGTTGTTGTACTGGTTTGGATGATCTTGTCTGCTGTAATTTGTACAGTGGGCCTTTGGTTTGTCTTTCGTTTTTGATCTCCAGTTTGTTTTGCCAAATTTGTAAGAAAATATACTATTACAATTTGAGACAGGAGGCTTGAAATATTTGAATTGAAAAGGATATACCAGCCATTGATCAAAACGGTTATTAAAATAAATGCTGGGATAATCTCCTTTGAACACATTTTGAAGATCTAAAAGAAGGGAAATTTATGTATAAATGCACATGATAATTTTACTATACAACACACATAATTTATTGAAGGTAACACACCTTTGAGCCAAAATTTAAATTCAAACAATTCTCCGAAACAAGATTATTTCATTTGACAAATTGAACGTGGCGAAACAGTTCAACTAAAAATTTCACAATTAAGATACAATACAATCAAGAGTTTCATTGAAAGAAACTTTTTGTGTAAAACTTAAGTAATGGTTCTGGAATTTATACCAAGGTTCAATCCTTGCTTTTAGTGGAAGTTGTATGTTTAAAACATTTTAAAGAATCTTAATCACCTGTATAGCGGAGGAAGAAAATGCATCATTTACTTACCTCACTGTATGCTAGTTACGAAGATTAAAAATTTAAGACTTAATTTTTTTTTTAAAGCTAATGTTTTAAGATTGTACTTACATAATGAGATCCAAAAGATAGCTTAGTAGAGTCTTGTAAATACTTTGATGTTGATGAATTCTATACAATTCGCAGTAGATATATTCCGCAAAAAATTATACGTCTCATCTCGTTCAAAGTTCATAAAGTTGTGACTGTTTCATCTTAAAAAATGTTCTGTTATCGTTAAACAATACGTTTTCAACAGTACATTTAGGTGCAACATTATTTTAACTAAACAAAGGATTTCTTTTTTACATTGTTATTCTTTTAATTAAATTATAAGAATAACAATATAAACTTACAAGAATGAATTATGTACTTCGAAATGTGAAAGTTTTTGTTATGAATTTTTACAAAAAATTTTCTAAATATATGCCACAAAATCGTGAAATAAATTAAAAAACGTAGAAAAAAGTACAATTGTATTTCACACCAGTGCTTTTGTTAATAACCGAAGTAAATTTTATAAAATTTAGTCCTTAAAATTAAAAAATAACGATATTTGGGATAAAATGAATTCTATTGATAAATAAAAAATATTTAAATCAGGTGCATATTTCAGTATATAAAAAAATAGTTTTTGTAAAAAGTTACATAATACATCCTTTCAGTGTTTAAAACTCCTAAACAAATCTGTGATGAGATGACCATTACATATTTGCCTTGCGTTATTTAAAAATATTGGAATATCAGAGCAGCTCCTATCTTATCTGTTTTAAAAATTGATCTTTTATTACTACCGAAAGTTATTTCTGTCTAATGATTGTGGTTTATTTTATGTAGAAAAAATTGATAGAGTAAATATTTTTAGTAGATATTTATTCAAATAGATCAATCCATTATGATTTCAAAGTTGTCTCAAGTTTTTATCATTTTTTTTGGCACTTGGGTATTTATTTACATAAACTGTTAGTTTCAGCACTCATTTATGTACACAATATAGAAAACACTTCATACATCGAGGAGTCACCATTTTCCCCGTTCAGTTTTACCTTTGAACCAAATTTCGAACTTAGAGTTAAGAATGGTATCACAAAACATGATTGGAAATTATAAGAAATTGTCATATACTGTATATAACTCTTGGGAAAAATAACAATATTATTCCTTCTTTGGTATTCGTTACAATGCATTTTAATGCAAGAGATGACAAACGTATTCAAACACACACACACACGTCACCTTTCAACAAAAAGCATTTTTTAAACTTATGAATACTGGAATGTGTGTGAAGTAGACAAAAAACGAGACTTTACATTGCAAATGGAAAATACTGATTTGTACTACGTAACCTCCACAACCAGCTTTCACAATTGTCGTCATTAGCACGGGATTTTGCTTCGTTCGGGGCCGAAAGCGATACATGTCGTAACGCGTTGGTGGAGGGAAAACTTGCACTGCCTTCACCATTCATGTGTGTGTGTGCTTTTGCGTATGGCACTCTTTTCCTAACAAGCTTTATCTTTTTCAAAAAATCGACTGATCCAAGGTCAACTGCCTTCTCGTTGGAGCCGCTCTATACCCACCAGGGTGCCAACACAAAACCAATCTTGTCGCTCAATTGCATTTTCATTTTCTGCTTCCTATTAAAGCGGATGGTCAGGAGAGACGATTTCATCTATGGGTTGTTGCTGAAAGACTTCATTGGCACAACAAACCACTTCGCAGTTCCAGAAAGCTCCTAAAAGAATTCATATAATTAAATCGAAAAAATTTTAATCGATATTTTACACAAATATAACAATTTTAAGTCAAAATTTGCAGTTAAATCGCCTTTAACCCTCGCATTACTTTAAAAATTACCAGTAATTGCTATGAACCACTTTGAAATTCCATAAAGCTGTTATAAGGATCGATGCATGATAATATTATAACAATTTCAGTCGATGCTGTACACAATTATATCATCTTTCAGTCATCATACACAATCAATAGTAGGATAATTCCAAATTTCAGAAAGGTAAATTTTCATAGGATAAAAGAAGAGTCAAAGGAGACATTCAAAGGGGGATTATTAGTACCACCTTATTCTGAATAATGGGAGGAATTCAGGAATAAGTTAGACGGGGTGATAAAAAAAACATGTAACGTTCAGGAAAAAAGGAAAATCTATAAACTTGCGCCCTATGTGGTTTTTAGGGGAAACACACAAAGCTTTAAAATTAAAACAAATAACATACAGGGTATATAAAAGCACTGGCAACGACAGGGACAAGGAAGCATATCTGAAAGCCAGAGAGGAGTTTAAAACTATTAGTCGGGAGCAAAAGGTGTCCTTGGAGGAAATACTAGCAAGGGAAATAAATATAAACCCAAAAGAATTTTTTGCATATGCAAGAGGTAAAAATAAATTTAGTACTACACTGGGCCCGTTCGAGGGGAGGGAAGGTGAATTAATTCAAGACGAGGTGGGATTGGCAAACGTGTTAAATGACTTTTTTCTGGGGGTTTTCAATGGTAACTATAAATTAAAAAAGGACCCAAGAATGGAGCCTTTGCAGGGGTACAATTAAAGAATGCAAATTTAACAGGGAAGAAATAGTACATCAGTTGAAAATAATTAAGCCATCTAAAGCACCAGGGCCAGACGATATATATCCGAGAATACTAGCGGAATGCGCTGAAGAATTGGGGGACGTAATTCACATGATATTTAATTCAACATATAGCACGGGTTGGGTACTGTACCGTCATGTAAGAATTTGACGGACAGCTGGTTTAAAATTAAACTATTTATTTACATAAATTAAATATTTACAAGAAAATTTAAAAAGATAATTATGGGCACAGCCATCGACACCCGAAACCCTTATAACAAAAAGGCAAACAGAGACGTCTGTCTCTCGTCGATTCTCGAGTCCGAAACTCCTAAAATCCATCTTCGCTACGCTCAACAGAACCGCAGCTGCCAACGAGAGGGGGATGAATTCCGAGCCCTCTAGAGATGTTTATGTCCTCTCCAGAACATAAAAACCCCCACACAGATGCGAAAACCGTCTGTCATGCCGACTTGAGTCCCCCACAGCAAAACTTGATCCCAGACATGGGATTAGGGAACCGACGGAAACTCCAGCTGTGTATGGATCAAATGGAACGCCGATGAGCAGCACGTGCAAAGTCTGAAGTTGTTTTTGCATTTCGAAACATTCCAGCGTCCACGTGTTAGGAAAAAGGGTCGGCTAGTACCATATGGTACAACCACCCCCACTACTGAAAAAACTTTTCCCAAAGGTGAAAAGTTTTCAACGTACGCATCCACAGACGCACGGATAATCACCCACTGGCAATTCAGAATAACAGATCACTTACCACCACCATATCCTGAAACCGTGACACAAGAATATGTGTAAGGCAAGTTAAATCCAATCAATTTAAAATTCATATACCGGAGTAACTTTCTACTCCCTTACAGTATGGTCACTCAAGGCTCAAATACCAAATTAAAATAAAACAAAATAAACACTAAACTTTAAGACTTATACCAAATTCGTTAAAACTAAAACCAAATCACATTAACCACATCACATATAAGAATTTCGTTAAGCGAAACCCAAAATTTCAATACACAATACGAACTATACAAATTCCATTAACCAGACAAAAATACAACAAAGCATATTTCTAAATTCAATATTTTCGCTAAGCGAAACCCAGAATAAACAACCCCCCCCCCATACGAACTATAATAATATTTTCATTAAACAAACCAAAATACACCAAAACATATATAAAATATCAAAATTGTTAAGCGAAAACCAAATTCCTAAGTTTCACTCAACACACGTCATAAGTTGCAATTTTAAGACTACAAATCTTTGACAGTGGTTTAGAATGACAGAGTGAAAACATCCTAAACACAAAATTAATTTCCGCTCTACACAAAGCATAATTTAAATTTGCACGTAGCTTTCAGCGAAAAGTACTCGAGTGAAGAACATAGATACAAGAAATCAATTCCACCATACGCAAAACATAGTTTACAACTTTTAACATTTAAAATCCTCAGCAAAAGATACTGAAATCATTGAATGAATATTTCATAATTACAAGGCTACCAATTTCACTCCGAGCAAACATGATTCACAATTTTAGCACTTAAAATCTCCAGCAAGAATAAAGAAACATTTAAGTGAAATGCCCATAACTACAAAAATCTCCATTTCACTCAACTCAAAACATGATTCGCAATAATATTACACTATACAACACAAATCTTCCTCAATTACATTTTATTTAGCTCTTTGAATTTTCGTGAAAAGCGCGACTCAGACTGTCAGCGTTCAAGTGTTTTTTTCTTTCCCAGATCGGTGTTCGATCGCGGAATTTCCAATTTTTTTGGTCGACGTATTGCCAAAATCATCAATACCCTCCCGATTTCACATTCCTGCCAATCTCGTGACAATTTTATTTGTGGTCCTAACCATTTCTCATACCGTAAGGTGTCTGGGGTTTTTATACTCTTCCCGTGCACCAATTCTGCAGGGGCGTAAACGCTGCTCACGTGTACCGTGGAAAACACTAACGGTGTAAGTTGTGGGTCCCAATCTGATCCGGCTCCGGAACCTAACGCTAAAGGTCTTGGCTTCATCCCTTCACTCACTAGCAACTCTTTTCTTTTCCCCTTTTGGCCCACGTGATCTATTTCAAAAGTTTCCTCCTGAACGGAAACGGACACCTCTAATTCTTCTAACCCTGGGCCACCTTCCGTTATCTTTCCCTTACTGCTATTCGGTATTTCCAGGAAAATCATTCCCGTCGTTTCACTTGCTACCCCCACTGGAAGAACTAACGGTTCTTTCGATCGCACCTTTGCGATCGCGGTCTGGATTACCACCCTCGGAGAGTATAACTTGGCTACTTGGGGACTTACTTTCTCCCCCCCCCCCAACAACATCGTCGTCTCTCTGCCCCTTTAGTTCTTTTTTCTGGTCCCGATCTCAACTCCGCGTCGGTCTTATTTATCGCCAACGGGGACGCAACATTTTCTCCACACTTCTGCAAGAGGGTTTCAACTGAACCACTTTGCTCAGATCTCTTTTGTATATACGGCATCAGTAATTCATGTTCGGCCTCCCCTCCGAGTCTATTTACCGATTCAATTGACATTCTTTTCCCCAACCTCGGACAATTTGGCCTTAAATGGTCGCTCGCGTTGCACTCAAAACACCGCGGCGTAAGTCTCCGGTCAGAAGTGTCAAATTTCTCTCCCGGGGAACTAAGCGGGAAAAAATCGTTCCTCTCTCGAGTGGGGGCCGGTGGGTAATTCTCCCTTACCTTCGCTGGGAAAAATGTTCTTCCCTGGGCTTTTGGTCGGGATGCCTCAATCCGTAGTTTTTCAAGCTCAGTTATACCTTCTCTCTCGTTCCTTATACCTTCTCTCTCGTTCCTTATCCGCTATAACCCTTTCTCTATCCTTTCTTTCTTGTATAACCCTTTCTAACGCCACTTTTGTGCATTCCTCATCGTAGGAATCGTGCGAGATGATTAAATCCTTAATTTGGGGAGCAAATAATCCCGGAGTAACCGTTACTCCCAAAAGTTCAGCTAGTTCCTCTAGATCTTGTTTCCTACCTTTGCCCAAGTACGCCATTTCGAAAATTCAAAATTACTTCTATACTTTTCTTGCACAACACCCAATTCAATAATTTTTACGACATACAGTATACAACATACCATACAACATACCATACCATAATTTAGCAATTCTCATCTACACAATACAGATTTAAGATACTTAAGCTAAATCAATTTCCTTTAGAGTGACCACACTAATTGATATTAACAAAATTTTAGCTATTACACAATTCTTGAAACTTAGTCACAGTGACAAAATAGGGAAATGGCACTAACCTGTATCTGCTGACTTGGATCACTTGGCACCACTGTCCACAGGCTGGACCACGGGTGGAAACACTGCACTATCTTCGGCTAAAAAGCCCACAAACACACTCTTCGGCTGAAAGCCCACTGGTGTAGGTCGTCTCGACCTCTTCCACAACGCGCACAAATAACCCTGCGCCACTGACGAAAAAAAAACGGTTCGCGATGAACCTATATTAAACAGTCAAGATGACCTCTGGACGAACCGGTGGGGAATCTATTCCCCTGATCAACTGGACTTGTCGAACTTTCCGTCGATTCCACTCACGCTCCGTTGAAAAGGACCGGCAACTCGAAACCAAAACCAGAACTTCTTGCGACGAGTTTCCGTTTTAGTGATGGATGGGGTCGGTGACTCCGGTACCTCCTTCTCGCTTTCTCTAAGACAAGGGAAACGGTCTCCAGCGAAAATCCAAACTTCTGGTTGCGAAGTTCTATCGGGTTTCAGCGAAAGTGACAATCCGACAGCAGAAATGACAATCCGAACTTCTGGTTACAAAGTTCTATCGGCCTTCTCTTTCAGGCAAAACGGCAGGTTCGATTTACTTGTCGAGGCTGTTTTAATCTATCCCACCGCTGCCACCATATTAATAAGCTGTACCGTCATGTAAGAATTTGACGGATAGCTGGTTTAAAATTAAACTATTTATTTACATAAATTAAATATTTACAAGAAAATTTAAAAAGATAATTATGGGCACAGCCATCGACACCCGAAACCTGCCTGAAGCCAAAGTAACAAAAAGGCAAACAGAGACGTCTGTCTCTCGTCGATTCTCGAGTCCGAAACTCCTAAAATCCATCTCCGCTACGCTCAACAGAACCGCAGCTGCCAACGAGAGGGGGGTGAATTCCGAGCCCTCTAGAGTTTTTTATGTCCTCTCCAGAACAGAAACACCCCCACACAAATGCGAAAACCGTCTGTCATGCCGACTTGAGTCCCCCACAGCAAAACTTGATCCCAGACATGGGATTAGGGAACCGACGGAAACTCCAGCTGTGTATGGATCAAATGGAACGCCGATGAGCCGCACGTGCAAAGTCTGAAGTTGTTTTTGCATTTCGAAACATTCCAGCGTCCACGTGTTAGGAAAAAGGGTCGGCTAGTACCATATGGTACAGTACCAATGGATTGGAAGTTGGCCAACATAACTCCAATTTTTAAAAAGGATTACAAAGTGATTCGGGCAACTATAGACCAGTAAGTCTAACATCAGTAATTTGCAAAATATTTGAATCTCTGTTAAAAAAAAGCATATAATGTTATTTATCAAAAGACTAGTAGATTGAGCTTTTCCTGTGAGGACAGACTTATAAAAAGAAGAGCGAAAAATATAATTCATGGATGCCGCAACACTGATCTTGGAGTACCTCAATTAACAAAAAGCTTCTCCTCTCAGGAATTGATTTTCGCTTTGGCGTTCATGGATTTGATCAAGTCACCTGGTCCGGATAATGTGCATGGTCAAATGGTTGAGAATCTTGGCCCTCGTGGAAAACAACGACTTTTAGACATAATTAATCAATCCTGGACTAAGGGTAACATCCCCTTGGAATGAAAAAGGGAAACTGTCATCCCCATCAGAAAACAAGGTAAAGAAGCTTGTTCCATCGAAGGATACAGACCTATTTCTCTAACTAGCATTTATTGTAAAATAATGGAGAAAATGTTTCTAACAAGACTACAATTCTATCTGGATCTTCACGGTCTGTTGCCATCTGAACAATACGGATTCAGAAAAGGACATTGTACCACCGACCAAGTCCTTTATTTTTCTCAGAAGATCAGGGATGCACATAACTTCAAACCAACTCACCATACTGTGGCAACCCTGCTGGACTTATCTAAGGCATTCGACAAAGTTTGGAAAGATAGGCTTCTCATTAAACTACACGATGTTTTTAATATTAGAGGCAATGCCCTTGTTTGGATAGCCGATTTTCTGAGTCACAGAGTTAAGTTCAATAAGTCCTTCTCTGACCCCTTCCGACTCAGCCAGGGGGTGCCTCAGGGATCAGTCCTCAGTCCCACACTTTTTTCCCTCTTTATTGCCGGTTTGGAAAAAAGCATACCAGAAGATGTGGACATCGGTATCTTTGCCGACGATATTGTTTTATGGAGTTCGGGAACTGAGGTACCCGTTATTGAAGGGATACTTAATGACACTTTGGTGACTCTTGAGAGGTATGAATTTACTCACAAATTATCTTTTAACCCGGGGAAATCGATAGTGTCCTTTTTTACCACCAATAGGCATCTATACAACTACAAACCAAAACTGCTTTTAAATGGACAACCATTAACATATGAAAAACATCCTAAGTATTTAGGGTTTATTCTTGATCCAGAGTTTACCTGCAATCGGCATATTGATCATCTTGTGGCCAAAGACCGAAAACGTCTCATTATTCTTAAATATATAGCGGGAGTTGGACTCGGTACACCAGTCCCCTACTAGGGGTTGTGAATGACCCCATGCACTCCAATCATCATCCTTGCTTTGAAATGTTGTGTAAAGCTAGCAATAAACATTCTAAGCCTGAATATAAAATCTGAATTGTCTCAATAAGACATCTTCACATAGTTTGAGCTGACCAACCGGATCTAGATAGGAAGGTTCCTGGTTCGAATCCGGGTCCGGGCATGGATGTTAGTAAGTGTATGGTGTAGAGGCGGTTGGTGCACCTTAAATCTGTCGTGGCCGAAAGTCCTCACGTTGGGTTGGTGTGGAAGTTTGGAGAGTGGGATGCCAGCTCAGGTGTTGCTTCGTCATCTGACCGTGGTTCAAAATTACGAGGTGTTGTCCTCGGATCTTTCCTTTAAGGGATTGATCCCGGACCGTCGTCAATAGCCCGTTGTGTAGCTCTAGTACGACGTTAACTAAAATTACCATCACATAGTTTGAAAGATGGCAATTTGGTAATTTTAGTTAACGTCGTACTAGAGCAACACAACGGGCTATTGACGACGGTCCGGTATCAGTCCCTTAAGGGAAAGATCCGAGGACAACACCTCGTGACATGTTTGAAAGAACTCCATAGTCTCCATAGTTTGAAAGAACACATGGGACATGTACTCTAAGCTGCAAAGGGTTACGGATGCAGTGAAACTCTAGTTTTCTAAAAGGAATGCTGATGAAAAAGTAGTCAATCTTCTTGTGAAGAACATTATGTTAACCATTTCAATCGCAGAATCTGAACACCGTCTGTAGGATTAATTGGTTGGATCGGAAATTGAATTCGAGGCCACTGGCTTCATCAAAATGGGTCGGTATTTTTCCCATTCAATTGACACCTACAGATTTAACGTGCACCAACCCCGATGGACTCTCTACTTTTGTTTTCCCCCATGTCAAGCGATTGGTGACTCAGATGGTCCGTGCCAGATTCATGTCAAGCTTGGCCTTTTATATCCCGTCGGGAAAAAAATAAAACCTTTTTTGACCTTTGATATCCGATCAGAAAAGACAAAAATTTGTCAAAGAATTTTTCTAACCTTTTTGCCCGACGGGCTATAAAAGGTCCAGAAAAAGTTTTCATACCCTTTTATGATTTTGGCTGGTGGCTATACATTAGTTTTCTATAACTTATGTTTTGCCACAACCCTGTTTCGCGGTTTTACCAGGCATGCGTCTATCCTCAAGGAATTTGCTTCGTGAAAGGCGATTATTCGCTATTCAGCAGTGTAGTATTCGTTTTTTCATGATAAAATTTAATATGATTTGAAAATAAGAATCGTTAGAAAACATAGCATGCCTTTTTTATTTGATTTTATTGCTGTATTTAATAAAAAATAGAACATATTTTGTGCATCATATAAATAGATTGCAATTCCTATGCGCTAAGTTCTTGTGTTTAATTAGCGTAGTACAAAGATGTTATTTAGTTATGTTTACACATATATTTGGTGTGTATTCAATTCATTGAACGCGATTAACACTCTATTAAGGACATCCTATTTTATTTTAAAATAACCGGTTTGCAACTACAGATTACTTAGAGGATTTATTCTTTAAAAAAAATCAGTGTCATCGTAGTTGTTAACCTTTACTCACCATGTGCAGATCCCGTGTGAAATATAACAGGACAACTATACAAAATTGGAAATAATTAACTACAGTATTGTTTGAAAAGTGCATGAGTACGAGTACTAAGGAACATAACTAGAGTTTTTATGAAAAACTGCAAATTAGAGCAACCAAACCGCCGGAAGAGTTCTTAGACGTGAATGGAAATATTCTACAATTAACTTTAAGTTTAAAGGGGCTTATCACAATTTCCACAGAATACCTAATGTGGCGTAGTGGAAAGTATTTTAATTAAAACAAATTTGATAACAATTTGAAGAGAGGAATAGAAATGAAGCACAGGTTGTATCTATTATTTCGAAAGTATCGGCAAGACATATTGCGAGGAGTACTAGAGTTTCGAGAGGTTTTCATTGAAGTGTGTGTGTGTGTGTGTTGAATTCTTCAGTTATTGGAGTCTTGTTTAGCGATTCATAGAAAATATACGCGTCAATAATCCATAAATAAAATTTTTAAACAATCAATATCAAAACTATATTTATTTCCTTTGTGGAGAAGTAGAGATGTAAGCTTCATGCATGAAAAATTGTGACTAAGCAATGGATTGCATGGAAAGTAAAATTTTTCTGATTTCTCTCATTTGAATTAGTATCACTAAGAACTTATTTAACATATATACTGTTCAAAATATATTCTTTAATCATTAGATTCATGTTAAACCATTTGTAGAAAGTATGTGCATTTGTAATAGGCAAATTAAATTTTGAAAAAGAGCTTTATTTTAAACAGCATACAACAATAACTCCAAAATATCCCTCAAGAAGGTACTAATAGAAATAAACAAAAAACATTTGCAAACTATTTTTAGATGAATTCGAACATTACATATATGTCTTATTTTTCAAATCAAAAAGAAATTTTATCATGGTGCAAGAGTTAGTACTTTTTACTATTAACACCAGAAGAAGGGAAGTGATCAGTATGACCTCAAATTAATTTGAAAGATGTATAAATATCTTTTTCTCCCACCAAGGGCCATGGTAGCCTGTTTGCTAGAGGAGCGGATTAGCAATCAAAAGGTTTGGAGTCCGAAACTCGAACCAACCAAAGGCTTCTTCAGAGGCTTTCCCTTTGGTTTGTTTCTGTTGGGGGACATTCAAATAAGAGAACAGTAAGGTGTGTCATAGTTATCGTGCATTCTCTTGAAAAGAACGTGAGAAAGTGTGAAAACAAAACACTACACGAAATATAGCATTGGGACAATCATTTTTTCCAACGAAGAATTTATAAGAAAACTGGCTCCATTTTGTTTTGAAATAATAAAATTCCTGTGTTCACACCCTGTGTTTCAACACTATTCCGAAATATTACGAACATCTCTTCCCAGACCGGAATTCGAACCAAGGACCAAGACGATGTGCGTAATAAGGAATTATTCCAATTTTCGATACAGTTACGCTCCTTCATTACTCGCCGACACTACATCAGTTCTTGGTAACGCAAACTCACAAAGAATTGTGTAATTTTTCCAGACGTAGCGTTTTGTTTTTATTTTGAGTTTTACGTAGAGTTTTGAGTTTTTAAGTTTAGTTTTAAGATTTTATTCCACATTGAGTAGTGCTTAAAGATTATGTACATTTGTTTGAAATCTCACATCCATTAAGTTTAGTTTATTTAAAAAATACTATAAAACGTCATTAATTGTTGTTTGTGATGCCTCTACCCGTTAACTAAAGCAGCTTCAAATAATATAAATGCGATTGAAACTTTACTAACTAATCCTGAGGTTAGGATGGCCATGTTTATACCATCCATAAATTTCTAAGGAAAGGGGACTGAGGGGAGGTGAATTATTAAATTTCTACGCAAAACTCTCCAACCATAATAAAGAAGCTATTTATTCCAAATCCCAGATACGACTACCGTAGAAAAAAGGTCGTTCAAAAAAAGACCTAGATCCACTCTAAATAAATTGATGTTTGTTCATTCCTTTTCTACTCCAAAATTGATTCAGAGTATGTTCTGTCTTTTCATGTTCTGCCCCTCAGTAGACCGGATATACCATTGGAATCTTCACAATGGGGGTACAGAAGATTTCTCAGAAAAGTGTCTACTTATGGGAGACTGCGGTCCAGCCTTTTGTCAAGACAGCAGCGGACATCCAACCCCGTAGGCAATAGCTCACTCTTCTCTCTCGCACAGAAGTTCCAATATTCGGTGTCCTGTAATCAGGTGGAATGACTAGAAACCCCCACTATGTGAGGGGTCCTGATCTTAGAAGAGATAAAGATCCCATCTCTTCAAGTTACTGTATGCGTATGCCTGTGGCGTGTTAGTTGAGAATAAAGATAAAGTAAACGCCAAACGGCATTCCTGTGATTCCTTTGTAAGCTGCACTCTGCCCACTGGAATCGTCTACAGGAAAATCTTTCTCTTCGAAAAAAGGAGTTTAATTGAAAATTTAGAACCATTTTCGAAACTATTATTATTCTTATTCTGCTTTACTTTTTGAAATGAAAACTTTTCAAACTGTTTAATCTGAAGTACAATTAAAATCTTACGAACACACACACAAAAAAAAAAGGCAATTAATAAAATTATGTGACGTAAATTCTAAGAAAAAGATCGGAAATAAAAAATTTAAAGGTATGGTTTTCGTTTTTATCAAAACCACATGACATACGCTTTAAACTACGCATACGCACAAATGATTAGTTTAATATTTCAATACGTACTGAAAACTTAATGAAGTGCGGTAATTGTTGGAGTTCGAATGACTTGGTGAAGCGGATGACCAATGGGCTAGAAATGCGATAAACAATTTGGTTCTTTCTCACAAAAATTTATTATAAATGGATAATTAACCCTTTGAAAATCATACTAAATAAAATAGCTTTTGCAAATAATGAAACTGGATAAAGACGTATATAAATGTAATTTGTATATAACTAAATAAATTTTTTTAAAGGGTGATAAGCACTTGTATAAAATTTATTTTTATTTTAAAAATTAATAAAATTTACCAGTCTTGTACTAAAAACTTATACAAATTACTTATAAGAAGTGACTAAACCAAAAACTGATTCTTTAACACTATGCTGCTAGCAGGTGACTAAATTTTTTAAATCTGAATCCCCCAAATCAAAGTGTATAGCTTTTTTTTTTATTTCTGCGATATACTACCATTTAATTATAAAGATTTCAGATAAGAAACAAAATATGTTTCAAGATAAATATGTCACATAATGCATCAAAGGGATATATGTATATATAGCAGAGTTGACGTCTGTCTGTCCTCTATACAGATCTACACCGTTTGACCAGTCCACTCCAACACTTTCTTCACAACTCTGGGGGTAACGTAGGCAACATATTACCCCAGTTCTATTTGACCTAGGTGTTCAGTGGGATTTAAAAACAATTAGAAATCCTCATGGGAATAACAATTTTAGATTATATTTACGATCACTGAAGAATTCAGACCAACCATATGGTAGGTACACTCATCCTGTAAAAAACATTGGCTATTATATATTAACCCCTATTCTATTTTTCTTAGGTTTGGAGAGGGGTAAAAAACAATTATGTGATCCAAATTGGAATAATATATATATACTAGCCGGTCTGCGCCGGCTAGCGCTCGGCGTTGTGTAATAGTGTTTTTTTTTTAACTTTTTTACACACCGTAATTAAACATGCTTTGATTTGTATATTTTATTTCTTTTTATGTCATTGCGTATTCAATCAAATATTTAAGGAAAGTTGGTCGAAATATACATATACCGCTACAAAATTATCCATGTCTAGTGATGTTTTGCAGGAAATAGACATATCATTAAAATCAACTCAAATACCCAAACACGGAATTCTAAATCAAATTAAAAAAGTAAACATTAATTCTGACGTGGCCAGATACCGGGTAGCAAAATTACGTTTAAATTACTTTTGCATCAAAGGAAGAAATAAAAAGTCAGTTCAAACATAAATATTACAATTTAATTCCTTATTTTGCATAGAAATTGACCTCGGCTATTTGAAAAGAGTAAGAATTCAAAATATCTGGGTTATTTTATTTACGTTGATTGTTGCCATTCGACGATACACAAATAACGTCGATTTCGGGTCCACGTACGTTAGTGTTTTATATATATAGATATATATATATATATATACAGGGTGGTCCCGAATTCATGGTACAAACTTTAATGGTAGGTACAGGACATTGTAACAATGATTTATTGTATAGGAATGTATAGTCGCAAGTGACGCGGTGAGGCGAAAACAGGGGAAATAACGGCCGAAAGGAAAAACAAAGATTTTATTGAAAGCGTTGTTGACAAGTGTCATGTTTACAGTAATTGTTCAAAATTGCGTCCACCAGTATCGATACATGCTTGACAGCGTCGGTGGAGCGATTGGCGTACACGTTCAAAGATGCCTGGTATTTCACGCACACCTGCAGCAGCTACAGATAAGCGAGCGACGAGATCCTCATCTGAGTCAACTGGAGTCTCATAAACAAGATGCTTTAGATGTCCCCATAAAAAGTAATCGAGGCTCGATAAATCGGGAGATCGGGGTGGCCAAGGGACTGGTCCACCACGCCCAATCCATCGAGTACCAAACGTGGCATTCAGGTAATTCCGTACATCAATGCTGAAGTGTGCTGGCGCCCCATCGTGCTGAAACCACATGCGGTTACGAATGGCGATCGGAACATCATGCAGCAGTTGTGGTAACACTTCTTTCAGAAAAATAAGATAGCTTCCGCCAGTGAGCCGCGTGGGTAGTAAGTATGGGCCAATCAAAAAGTCGTTCACAATACCAGCCCACACATTAATACTGAAACGTTGTTGAAACGCATGTCGACGCGTTGCATGTGGATTATCGGTTGCCCACACATGGGAATTGTGCGCATTAAAGACACCCTCGCGTGAAAATGTCGCTTCATCTGTAAATAGCACATAATCTACGAAATCCGGCTGCAACGCACATTGCTGCATCACCCACAGGCAGAAGTTCACGCGGCGAGGATAATCTGCCGGATTCAATGCTTGTACTTTCTGAAAATGGAAGGGGTGTAAGCGATTTTCGTTTAACACTCTGCATACAGTCTGATGACTCACACCTACGTCACGCGCAACAGTTCTTGTTGAGAATAGGAATGTACCACGTGGGTGTTGTTGAGAGTGGAGCTTCTTGCTGACACTCTCGGCGAGACCACGTGATCGTTCGTAAAGTAATGTGATTCAAAACAATTTCAATGACTTCCTGAATGGCACGGCTTCGGGTGTGAGCTTTCTTGATGAGCTCCCTCCTTTTTCTTGAAACTTGAATTTATGTATCTCAGCGTAATATTATCGTTTGTTGTGTTGTGTTGTGTTGTACCGTTTGTACTGTTTGTTTGATGTCCGAAAATAAATCACAAAAAGACATTCTTGGACTCGATGATTCTTGGACTCGATGAATCTTTACAGTTCTTGTGCTTGACTCGGGTCTATCAGCCACAATGTTCAAGATGCTTTCTTCCAGCCTTGGAGTGCGTACAGCTCTTACTCGACCAGCGCCATGTCTGTTGACGTCGAACGCACCTGTTTCACAAAGTTGACGATGTAACCGTTGAAAAATTCTATGATCCGGCATTCGTCGATCAGGATACTCCGCGCGATACATTCGTAACGCAGCTCTGCCGTTACCATTTGCACGGCCGTACATGTAATGCATGTCTGCTTTTTCTGCATACGTAAAGTCACCCATCGTCTACGGCAGCACAATTGTGAATGGCGCTTTTCCCTACTGCGATGCATCATGTTCAACAGCGGCTAGACATCTACTGCCCTCTACCGGCAATGATACCAACCGATCACTCCATTTCTCTTTCCTTTTATTTCCCTGTTTACGCCTCACCGCGTCACTTGCGACTATACATTCCTATACAATAAATCATTGTTACAATGTCCTGTACCTACCATTAAAGTTTGTACCATGAATTCGGGACCACCCTGTATATCTTTAACATCACAATTCGACCAATTCACAACAAATTTGGTACACTCTTTATTTGACAACTGTGCTTAACACATGCTATATACAGTTGCAGATTTAGGGGGCTATAGCTAAAAGCTACACTAAGTTTACTTTCTAAAATAACTTATTCAATTTGAAGCTTCGCACTACTGTGTGATAAACCATTATTGCCTTTGTATTTCTGAAAAGGTGCTACGTGTAAAATATAAAGCCTACTGAATATACCACCTACTAATAATAATCAGTAAGCTGTCTGGTTCCTAAACCAAATAAGTAAATAATATTCTGCCGAGTAGTATGTAATGGGTTAAATGATCAGATGTTCATTAATGTACCACTTCCATTATGATTACCTGAACCAAAAGAAATTCATTATTGATGACATATGAAATGATCACCAAAAACAAACATCATTTAGTTATCAAGAAACATAACAGTTGTTTTGATGAAAAGTTAACAATGTGAATTTATAATCATGGTGCAAGGAAATTCGTTACAGGCTCAGGTGAATTGTTTCTGAATTTGTATAATCTTTTACAAGCCATCTCTTAACTAAAGGAAATTTATTATTCATAAATACAATGATACAAAGCTCTGAATTTTTCTTTTTCAGGATGCAACTCCATTCTGTTTACCCTTCTCCTGAAAGAGAAAAATTAACTATGTTTCCTCTTACATAAAAATACAACGATACAAACTTTTCCAATAGAATCCTAAAAACAAGAATTGTTTCTTTCTATATACTGATCATTTTAATAATTACCCTCAAGTAGTTGCCATGCTTTTCACCTACAGGAATCTCGAATTTCTCACTTAAAATCATAGCAGTAACTAGTCTTATGAATGTTTGAGGTTACTTTAAACTCATTCATATTCATTTGCTACTTCTGTGAAATATTTCTTGACAATTTAATCCAACAATCTTGACCTCATTACATCTTATAATCATCACAATGCAAATGATTTTCATAGCTTAAAATCGCTACATATCGAATTTTCCACTTAAATTCTTAGCAGTAGCTAGACTTAAGAATAGGCAAGGCTACTGTATCCATACTTATTTGAAATATTTCTTGACAAAACAATTTTTTTTATTCAATAAAGTCTTGAAGTTTCATTACATCTCATGATCTTGCAAATGCAAATTATTGAAGTAAATTTTTACAACCAGAAGCTGTCTTGTCTTCTCAACATTTAATGAAACTAATTTATTGCTAGATGGGTAATCAGTAGCTACAGAGTTTAATTCTATCTGTCTGGTTAAAGTGAGTATGGCATGAAATTAATCTTCCAGAAGATTTAAAGCTTTACAGATCTGATTTTTCTGTAATTGAATGGAATTTTTGTAATTTTGAGCAGAAGTTGTACCACGGGGTTCATAGAAATCAAATTTTTTCAACCAATAGAACCCAGATTATTTTCATTTAAGGGTATAAATAAATATTCACTATGGGCAAATTGTTCTCCAGCCAATTGAGATAATATTTCATCAGTCTTATAGATATAATTCGTTTCTAAGCTCGTGGCAGCTGAAGAATTAGTACCACAAAGAATCATTAAAAATCCATCAATAACACTGTCGGGAAAATTAGAAATTCCTCAATCCTGGAATGCTTTGACAAAACAGGGATCCTACCTCCAGGGTTCTTACTGCTGAAAGTTGGAAGGCTATATTGTTATATTGAGCACTCTGAAGTTTAGTGAAAAAAAGTGAACTTTTGATCCAAGCCTCATCGAGAGAATGAATATAGAAACAACATTACATATTTAATAATATTTTATGTACAATATTATGGAGATTAATACCTGCATTGAACAGAACCTTCTGTAACAATTGTAGAATTCAGTTCAACAGCCTTGGGCTCAGGTAGATCAACAGGTTGAATTAAACTCTCAGATGAAGAATTGAGAGATGGAAACTGAGCAGCAGGTAAGTCATGGAAAACCTGTTGCTTTTCGTCATCAAGCTTGCCTGTTTCTTTTAGCACTGCAACAAAGAGTTAAATGCTAGATGAAAGTTTCCTTTCCTGTTAAAAATGAAGTCCCTTCCTTGCCATACTACCTTTCCAAGTGACTGGGATCTACAAAAAGAATTATTTTGCTTCTTTTGGCAGTAGAAAAACAGCCTGTGGTTTAGAAGATAAGTTTTTGTGTTCACTTTCTGCAGAAAAAGTCTCTGCTTGCTTTTCAAGGGAGAGATAGTTATCGCAAGACAATATGACTGAGATCACAATGCACGTCTCTTGGTTACAGTTTATTATGTTTTGCAACAGGTCCTCAAATTTTGAGAAGCATTTCTAAAGGCAATCATAGATGTTATTGGTACCTACATGAACCAGAATCAAGTCACGATTCTTTAAAGATGAAACCTTATTCGTTACACGTTCAATGGCGTTTCCTGGAAAAGCTAGAACATGTATTACATTACCCTGTAATTGTGATGGTAAATACTGATCTACGTATTTGACCATCGAATCCACACCAATAATTAAATCCTTCATAGTTGCACTACAATTTACAGACAGGAAGAGCAATTAAGAGAAGGGCAGAGAAACTAGTCAAAGAAAACAATCAAAAAAGACTGTAGCACAAATGCAATCACTCAATTTTTAAAATGCAAAATGAACTCATAAAATAATTCAACAAAGAGTAAAAATCACGAAAGCGAACAATGGAAACACAACGAGCGAAAAGCAAACAGTAAAAAATATTTGAGAACTGACATACACAAGAAATACAAAAATGAATATCACAAACAAAATAACTTTTAAAATAACAAAATATATTATGTAAGAAAAAGAATAAACGATTCCAGGCAAGCTTCGCGATATCAAGGAGCGTAAGCCGTAATCAAATCCACAGACAGGGACCGAGCCTTCCTAAGCGACTGGCGTGATTTTCCACTATAATCAATGCATTCCAAACTTGGCTTAAACTGAGTTGGCTCCCATGCCAAAAAAGTTTTTGAGCCAAGACGGCGAAATCTATAGCAACCTCCGAAATTCTGTAGCAACCTAGTGTGCCCCTAGGCGCTGCATTTCGCACCCAAAAGAAACTTTCTTTATTTGGTATGGGAACATGGGGGGACTTTGTGACCACGACCTATTTGACGTGCCTCAATCACCATTAGTGAACACGACGGTCTTTAGCCAGGTCGAAGCGCCGATCTCACAATCATCAGAATTGCAGGCTCCGCCGAGGATAGAACCCACAACCCTTCTGTTGCGAGCCCGACGCTCTACTGACCGCGGCTCGCTTCGACTAATCTATCGAGCGGGTGCGAAATGCAGCGCCCGAAGCGGGTAATTAGTGTGTGTTCATGGTAATTTTTTTTGGCGAGTTATCGCTATTTGCAACTATTACATTTCATTAGTTATCGCTTTTTTGGCAAATACTTTGGCGCAATTTTGGCTTTGGCTTCTTTGAGACGTTTTCTCATGGAAGTCATTAGTGAGTCATATTTTCCCCGTCTTTCGAAATACGAAGAATTGCTGGGGAGTGGAGACGCCATCGGGGTGGTGTTTCATCATTTTTTTTTTGTAGAATGGTGTGTGTTCATGTGTTAAAAAGGAGAAACTGTGCATATACCATTTTTTTTAAATTGTTGAGTGGACACCTGATTGAGCAAAATACAAAACCCACTTTGCTCAGAATAAATGCTGACAAAACTGGCTTAATTTTGATTGTTAGGTGTCCAAAAACTTTCTTGTTTTAAACTTGCAATTCCTTTTTTTTTATTTCAAAGATAAATTAAATGAAGCTGCAGGGATGTGCCAACGTTTTGAATAGAGGGGGGGGCGAGCATAGGCGTAAATAGGGTTGTTGAATGGGGAGGGGTTTTCTCCCGAAAAGTACCCCTGTAAAAAGTGGGGAGAATAAATTAATTATATTAATATTGATTAATTATTAATAATAAAAAATAAACAATTAATTAATTTATATAAAAAGATATTTATCAATTAACACTTGATTTTTTTTTAATCATATTTTTTTCTTTATACAATATTTACTAAATGACTTTAAGGGGATTTTTAAAACTTACAATACATTTAAATTAGAAATTAAAACGTCGATTTTTTCCTAAACGTTTCGATTTTTCTGAACTTTTTTTTATTTATATTTGATTTGCTTGAATCACATGGGTAAAAATTATCTCGATTCTGACTACCGCCTATGAGTGCTCAAAATTTTTTTTAACAGAATATATATTTAAAAATTCGGTTTCAATGAAGCACAGTAGGCAATATTTTAAAAAACCAATGAAATAAGATAAACACTAATTTTAAAAAGTTAAAAACTAATAACAATAGTTAAAATATAAAATGTATTTGAAAATTTGGTTTAAAAAAAACACAATTAACAATAATAAAAAATTCCATTTTTAATCGAAACATTTTCCTCTGACCTTTTACTCTGCATAATCTCGTATGAGTTCTTTAAAACACAATTTATTACAAAACTCATTTTCGATAGTTATAGTCAATCTACTTAGTCTATGTAGAGTTATTGTAAAGCTGAAATAATTTTTGATGATTTTTAATTTGGAAAAACTTTTTTCACCACTTGCAACTTACATAGGCAAAGTTTTAAAATTCTGAGTGCAATATTAATATAAATATGATAGATAATAATAAACCCCTGCAGAAAATTATATTACAAATTCCCCGTTTTTTCGAGAATGGGGAAATGAGCAAATTTTCTATTAATTACATTTTAAGGCTCATATGTCGGTATTTGGTATTTATTAGTTAATGTCGTACTTGACCAACACAACGGGCTATTGACGACGGTCCGGGATTAATCCCATTAGAAGAAGATCCTAGGACAACACCTCGTAATTTTGAACCACGGTCAGATGACGAAGCAACACCTGAGCTGGCACCCCACTCTCCAAACTTCCACACCAACTCAACGTGAGGACGACAGATTTAAGGTGCACCAGCCGCCAATACGCCATACGCTTACAAACATCCATGCCCGACCCGGATTCGAACTCGGAACCTTCCGATCTAGAGGCTAACACCTTAACCACTATACAGGTTGGTCGGCGGCTCATATATCGGACGAAAGTTTGGAATATAATGGTTCAGGTAGCCAATTTATTAGATTTATAATTGCCTAATATTTATCAAAAATTAGTCGCGATTTTTACTGCTTAGCGACCGCAAATTTTTGTTCATACTACTTTTATGAAAATAAGAATGTTTTTGTTAACTACAACTTGGAATAGGTATTTTTTTATTGGAAACCCGTTTTTCAATAATTTAGTATTACTGTTGTTTTAAGTTAGAAATATTTAAGAATCTCTTTATATTAAAAAGAGTTACCACCGCCGTTGTCGCAGGATTGAAAACTGGGTTTTTTCACTCGATTCTCAAGATGGTTTGTCGATTGAGTACAGATCAGAATATTACGAGATTAGCATGGTTTATTCAAAATTGTACAGGGAACAAAATGGAGATGTTTTTTTTTTACTGATGCGGCTATCAGTTTAGGGTGCATTAAGTGTTAAAGTAAAAAAAAAAGCGAAATCACTTACGACAGGAGTGTTGGTTTACGAAGCAACAAGTTTCAACAATGCACTGTTCTCACGTTTCCGTCACTTAATTACTTCACAAATTCAAGTGTTCACTTTCAAAACATTAAGCCCGGAACCTTACTCGTCAAGGAAATCCGTAAAACTAAATAATCCATCGGGCAAAAATTCAGAACAGTTCACTTGCAGGCAGTTTCCCGTTTTTACTTCAGACAAAAAAGCCGACAATTTAAAAAAACCAATATTGTAAATTATCAAAATAAACAATGGCAGATTTGTTGCGATTTCCGGAATGCCCTTATCTTCAAACGACATTTCTGTCAGTTGGTCAGGCGCTTCTTGTCCAGTTTGGGACCTAGCGCAATAAAACCCTAACATACAATCCGTCAGTCGGTCATAAAAATAAATCGTTTTTCTCAAGACATGCAATCGGCTGTCCAGAGCAAATGCCAAGTTTGCACTCTCTAGATCTGGGCCTGCATCTATTGACAGGAAATGAAATTAGTCCACATTTTTCAACGGTGCTGTTAAATGTAACTTTTGAAGTTAAAATGTTAATAATGTTCCCCGATAGTGTGTGTGTGTGGAGGGGCGAAATATGGCTTTCGCCCCTTCTCCTCAGTGACAGGAGGAACCAAATACCCCCTGCCCCCCTGTTGGCAAGTGCCTGTTTGCCCTCCTCCTTATCTCGGCCTGCATCTATTGACAGGAAATTAAATTAGTCCACATTTTTTCAACGGTACTATTTAATGTTACTTTTGAAGTTAAAATGTTAATAATGATCCCTGATATTGTGGGTGTGGAGGGGCGAAATATAGCTTTCGCCCCTCCTCCTCCGTGACAGGAGGGGGCCAACCCCCCCCCCTCCCCTGTTGGCATGTGCCTGAATGAAGGGAAAAACACTACTAAAACCTTTTTTTTGCAAGAAGCAGTGACAGCAGATTTTTTCAAGGGTTTGAAAACAGGAATATTTCCAGCCCTCGCAAGATTTTTGACTGATAAGAAAGAAAAATTTTATCAAGTATTTTTCGGACAAATAAAACTGTTTGAACTTTTAAAATTCAAACATTATGGGTGTATCGTTTTCGAAACTATTTTGTATTGCATTGAATTTGAACTATTTAAAATTGTCTTCACATACTTGGAATTGCATTATTTACTGAGATAAAATTAATAAATATGTCGAAAATTCATTTACTGGTGTATTCGCGTTTAGTAGTTACATTTAGAATTAATGAATTAGTACTGACAATTTCAACTGTCGTGTTTCTCATATTTTGCATAACATTAGCGTTAGCTGGTCATATAACAAATATTTCAAACGTTATTAACTATAATGATTTATAAGTTTTGAGTTTAAACTCAGGAATTTTAGCATAAAATAGGTAAATTTAATGTATTAAAAGTTGGGGTTTTAATATTTCATACACATTTTCCACAAATATAACTAATTACGGAGATAGTCATTTTTCAGACTGAAATTATCAAACCTCCATTGATTGAAAAATGGACTAAGCGGTCGGATAATTAATTTTATTCAAATTGTTTTCGCAAATTCCGAGATTTAATGTCCAGTGTAAAATTCATTTAAATTTCCAATGTATATTTACATAGTATAAATAAATAAATATCTTTATTTTCAGGTGACCTTGAGCGAACAATATTTATTGATAATTTAAATATTTGTCTTTATCATAAAAATAAGTTATCTAGTCAACATAAAAAGCACCTATTCTTGACCTAGGAGAGGCAATGGAGTCCTGATCAGATACCAACTCTCTAAAATGAGACATAACAAAATAATTAATGAAAAATTAAATAAAAATGCAATGCATAACCTCGAAGTCGAAAATAAAAGTTATGCATAATCAGGAAATTTAAATGTATTAAACCTGAACCCATAAATTTAACTTGAATCAAGTTACAAATAATAAAATATCGATAACTTTTTAATAATCAAAAACCATTTCTTAATTGTCTCAATAATCTATATTATAAAACTATTATATATATATATATAAACCAGTTCTCTGTTCTCTATACAAATCTACACCGTTTGACCAATCCACACCAAATTTGCTATACTTGCTCTTTAGACCCCTGCGAATTACATAGGCTACATAATAACCCCCATTATATTTCTCTTGGGCGTGCAGAGAGGCTAAAAACAATTCGAAATCCCCATATTAATAATATTGAGTATTTTAAGATGTCGGATCAAATTTGATACATTCATTCTTTAGAATCCTGCGGGAAACATAGGCTATGTATTAACCCTCGTTCTATTTGTCTTACGACGAGAGGGAGGTAAAAACAATTCGTAATCCAAATAGGTAAGTAGTTACATATTTAAAGTAACGTCGAACTGGAGCAATACAACGGGCTATTGGCGACGATCCAGGATTAATACCGTAGAGGAAGGTAATTGGTAATTTTTAGTTAACGTCGTACTAGAGCAACACAACGGGCTATTGACGACGGTCCGGGATCAGTCCCTTAAGGGAAAGATCCGAGGACAACACCTCGTAATTTTGAACCACGGTCGATGACGAAGCAACACCTGAGCTGGCACCCCACTCTCCAAACTTCCACGCCAACCCAACGCCGTAGAGGAAGATGCGAGATCTAAATAGGATTAAAGCTCAGTATCTATATCACAATTTTATAGTGGTTAAGGTGTTAGCCTCTAGATCGGAAGGTTCCTGGTTCGAATCCGGGTCCGGGCATGGATGTTTGTAAGCGTATGGTGTAGAGGCGGCTGGTGCACCTTAAATCTGACGTGGCCGAAAGTCCTCACGTTGGGTTGGCGTGGAAGTTTACAGAGTGGGGTGCCAACCCAGGTGTTGCTTCGTCATCTGACCGTGGTTCAAAATTACGAGGTGTTGTCCTCGGATCTTTCCGTTAAGGGACTGATCCCGGACCGTCGTCAATAGCCTGTTGTGTTGCTTTAGTACGACGTTAACTAAACTTACCATTACTATATCACAATTTAACTAATTCACAATAAATTTGGTACACTTAATTTTTGAGGGTTGCGAGTTTGAATCCAACAAAAACCATCTTGTACAAAGTAAGGGGAGGTAATTTTAATTAACGTCGTACTAGAGCAACACAGCAGGCTATTGACGACGGTCCGGGATTAATCCCGACGGGAAAGATCCGAGTACAACACCACGTAAATCTGAACCACGGTCAGATGACAATGTGAAAATTTAGAAAGTCTGGTGTCAGCTGAGGTATATGCTCGTCATCTGACCGTGGTTCTAAATAACAAGGTGCTGTCATCAAACCTATCTTTCCTTCGGAGTTGATACCGTACCATCACCAATAGCCCATTGTGTTGCTCCAATGTGACGTTAATTAAAAAATACCATCATAATTATTGTAATTGTAATTGTAATTTTTAGTTAACGTCGTACTAGAGCAACACAACGGGCTATTGACGACGGTCCAGGATCAGTCCCTTAAGGGAAAGATCCGAGGACAACGCCTCGTAATTTTGAATCATGGTCAAATGACAAAGCAACACTTGAGCTGGCACCCCACTCTCCAAACTTCCACACGAACCCAACGTGAGGACTTTCGGCAACTACAGATTTTAGGTGCACCAGCCGCCTCTACACCATACGCTTACAAACATCCATGACCGGACCCGGATTCGAACTAGGTAATGGTAATGGTAATTTTTAGTTAACGTCGTACTAGAGCAACACAACGGGCTATTGACGACGGTCCGGGATCAGTCCCTTAAGGGAAAGATCCGAGGACAACACCTCGTAATTTTGAACCACGGTCAGATGACGAAGCAACACCTGAGCTGGCACCCCACTCTCCAAACTTCCACGCCAACCCAACGTGAGGACTTTCGGCCACGACAGATTTAAGGTGCACCAGCCGCCTCTACACCATACGCTTACAAACATCCATGCCCGGACCCGGATTCGAACCAGGAACCTTCCGATCTAGAGGCTAACACCTTAACCACTATACCGGTTGCATAATTTTTTGTGTTGAATGTTTTCGGCCGACCAATCGTAAATGGTCTACTTTCGAAAGGGCATGCCTACCTTTTCAGAGCCTTTGGTATCATGCGATGCCTCAGTAAGCTTGAGGCGTGAGAAAAACGTTTTGTTAAAAATTTCAGGATGTCGATCGAATGAGCCAATTGAAATTTTATTTTCAATCGCAGACCCCTTCATCGGATTATTTAGTGTGTCGAATTCGAGGCCGGTATCTTTTCCATTCCTGTCTGTCAACGCTTTGAACACATTCTGATAGAGCTGAGTTTTCCTCGAGATAGAAGCCACGACAGAATTAAGGTGCGCCCAAGATATGTTTTCTCCCCATGTCAAGCGATTGTTGACTCTATCCAACACGTCCCATATTCCTGTCAAGCGATTCTTGTCAAACGATTGGCATGAAACTAAACATTTCTTCAAAAGTCATTCTACCTTGAAATGATTTCAGTGGGACTCCACCAGGAAGAATGAATCATGTGAATACCATCATGAACAGAACGTAAACGTATGAAGGTGTTTGGCTGTTCACCATTGTGAAACCCTCACCGGATTGATAGGATTCATGCGTCTCTACAGATTTAACGTACACCAGTCCCCTACTAGGGGTTGTGAATGACCCCATGCACTCCAATCATCATCCTTGCTTTGAAATGTTGTGTAAAGCTAGCAATAAACATTCTAAGCCTGAATATAAAATCTGAATTGTCTCAATGAGACATCTTCACATAGTTTGAGCTGACCAACCGGATCTAGATCGGAAGGTTCCTGGTTCGAATCCGGGTCCGGGCATGGATGTTAGTAAGTGTATGGTGTAGAGGCGGTTGGTGCACCTTAAATCTGTCGTGGCCGAAAGTCCTCACGTTGGGTTGGTGTGGAAGTTTGGAGAGTGGGATGCCAGCTCAGGTGTTGCTTCGTCATCTGACCGTGGTTCAAAATTACGAGGTGTTGTCCTCGGATCTTTCCTTTAAGGGATTGATCCCGGACCGTCGTCAATAGCCCGTTGTGTTGCTCTAGTACGACGTTAACTTAAAATTACCATTACCATCACATAGTTTGAAAGATGGTAATTTGGTAATTTTAGTTAACGTCGTACTAGAGCAACACAACGGGCTATTGACGACGGTCCGGGATCAGTCCCTTGAGAGAAAGATTCGAGGACAACACCTCGTAATTTTGAACCATGGTCAGATGACGAAGCAACACCTGAGCTGGCACCCCACTCTCCAAACTTCCACGCCATCCCAACGTGAGGACTTTCGGCCACGACAGATTTAAGGTGCACCAGCCGCCTCTACACCATACGCTTACAAACATACATGCCCGTACCCGGATTCGAACCAGGTACCTTCCGAAGAACATTATGTTAACCACTTCAATCGCAGAATCTGAACACCGTCTGTAGGATTAATTGGTTGGATCGGAAATTGAATTCGAGGCCACTGGCTTCATCAAAATGGGTCGGTATTTTTCCCATTGAATTGACACCTACAGATTTAACGTGCACCAGCCCCGATGCAGTCTCTACTTTTGTTTTCCCCCATGTCAAGCGATTGGTGACTCAGATGGTCCGTGTCCAGATTCATGTCAAGCTTGGCCTTTTATATCCCGTTGGGGAAAAAATAAAACCTTTTTTGACCTTTGATATCCGATCAGAAAAGACAAAAATTTGTCAAAGAATTTTTCTAACTTTTTTGCCCGACGGGCTATAAAAGGTCCAGAAAAAGTTTTCATACCCTTTTATGATTTTGGCTGGTGGCTATACATTAGTTTTCTATAACTTATGTTTTGCCACAACCCTGTTTCGCGGTTTTAGCAGGCATGCGTCTATCCTCAAGGGATTTGCTTCGTGAAAGGCGATTGTTCGCTATTCAGCAGTGTAGTATTCGTTATTTCATGATAAAATTTAATATGATTTGAAAATAAGAATCTTTGGAAAACATAGCATGCCTTTTTTATTTGATTTTATTGCTGTATTTAATAAAAAATAGAACATCTTTTGTGCATCATATAAATAGATTACAATTCCTATGCGCTAAGTTCTTGTGTTTAATTAGCGTAGTACAAAGATTTTATTTAGTTATGTTTACACATATATTTGAGTATGTATTTAATTCATTGAACGCGATTAACACTCTATTAAGGACATCCTATTTTATTTTAAAATAAACGGTTTGCAACTACAGATTACTTAGAGGATTTATTCTTTAAAAAAAAATCAGTGTCATCGTAGTTGTTAACCTTTACTCACCATGTGCAGATCCCGTGTGAAATATAACAGGACAACTATACAAAATTGGAAATAATTAACTACAGTATTGTTTGAAAAGTGCACGAGTACGAGTACTAAGGGGAACATAACTAGAGTTTTTATGAAAAACTGCAAATTAGAGCAACCAAACCGCCGGAAGAGTTCTTAGACGTGAATGGAAATATTCTACAATTAACTTTAAGTTTAAAGGGGCTTATCACAATTTCCACAGAATACCTAATGTGGCGTAGTGGAAAGTATTTTAATTAAAACAAATTTGAAGAGAGGAATAGAAATGAAGCACAGGTTGTATCTATTATTTTGAAAGTATCGCCAAGACATATTGCGAGGAGTACTAGAGTTTCGAGAGGTTTCCATTGAAGTGTGTGTGTGTGTGTGTGTTGAATTCTTCAGTTATTGGAGTCTTGTTTAGCGATTCATAGAAAATATACGCGTCAATAATCCATAAATAAAAATTTTAAACAATCAATATCAAAACTATATTTATTTCCTTTGTGGAGAAGTAGAGATGAAAACTCTATGCATGAAGAATTGTGACTAAGCAATGGATTGCATGGAAAGTAAAATTTTTCTGATTTCTCTCATTTGAATTAGTATTACTAAGAACTTATTTAACATATATATTGTTCAAAATATATTCTTTAATCATTAGATTCATGTTAAACCATTTGTAGAAAGTATGTGCATTTGTAATAGGCAAATTAAATTTTGAAAAAGAGCTTTATTTTAAACAGCATACAACAATAACTCCAAAATATCCCTAAAGAAGGTACTAATAGAAATAAGCAAAAAACATTTGCAAACTATTTTTAGATGAATTCGAACATTACATATATGTCTTATTTTTCAAATCAAAAGGAAATTTTATCAAGGAGCAAGAGTTAGTACTTTTTACTATTAACACCAGAAGAAGGGAAGTGATCAGTATGACCGCAAATTAATTTGAAAGATGTATAAATATTTTATTCTCCCACCAAGGGCCATGGTAGCCTGTTTGCTAGAGGAGCGGATTAGCAATCAAAAGGTTTGGAGTTCGAAACTCGAACCAATCAAAGGCTTCTTCAGAGGCTTTCCCTTTGGTTTGTTTCTGTTGGGAGACATTCAAATAAGAGAACAGTAAGGTGTGTCATAGTTATCGTGCATTCTCTTGAAAAGAACGTGAGAAAGTGTGAAAACTAAACACTACACGAAATATAGCATTGGGACAATCATTTTTTCCAACGAAGAATTTATAAGAAAACTGGCTCCATTTTGTTTTGAAATAATAAAATTCCTGTGTTCACACCCTGTGTTTCAACACTGTTCCGAAATATTACGAACGTCTCTTCCCAGACCGGGATTCGAACCAAGGACCAAGACGATGTGCGTAATAAGGGATTATTCCAATTTTCGATACAGTTACGCTCCTTCATTACTCGCCGACACTACATCAGTTCTTGGTAACACAAACTCACAAAGAATTGTGTAATTTTTCCAGACGTAGAGTTTTGAGTTTTTATTTTGAGTTTTACGTAGAGTTTTGAGTTTTTAAGTTTAGTTTTGAGATTTTATTCCACATTGAGTAGTGCTTAAAGATTCTGTACATTTGTTTGAAATCTCACATCCATTAAGTTTAGTTTATTTAAAAAATACTATAAAACGTCATTAATTGTTGTTTGTGATGCCTCTACCCGTTAACTAAAGCAGCTTCAAATAATAAATGCGATTGAAACTTTACTAACTAATCCTGAGGTTAGGATGACCATGTTTATACCATCCATAAATTTCTAAGGAAAGGGGACTGAGGGGAGGTGAATTATTAAATTTTTACGCAAAACTCTCCAACCATAATAAAGAAGCTATTTATTCCAAATCCCAGATACGACTACCGTAGAAAAAAGGTCGTTCAAAAAACGACCTAGATCCACTCTAAATAAATTGATGTTTGTTCATTCCTTTTCTACTCCAAAATTGATTCAGAGTTTGTCCTGTCTTTCATGTTCTGCCCCTCAGTAGACCGGATATACCATTGGAATCTTCACAATGGGGGTACAGAAGATTTCTCAGAAAAGTGTCTACTTATGGGAGACTGCGGTCTGGCCTTTTATCAAGACAGCAGCGGACATCCAACCCCGTAGGCAATAGCTCACTCTTCTCTCTCGCACAGAAGTTCCAATATTCGGTGTCCTGTAATCAGGTGGAATGACTAGAAACCCCCACTATGTGAGGGGTCCTGATCTTAGAAGAGATAAAGATCCCATCTATTCAAGTTACTGTATGCGTATGCCTGTGGCGTGTTAGTTGAGAATAAAGATAAAGTAAACGCGCCGAACGGCATTCCTGTGATTCCTTTGTAAGCTGCACTGCACTCTGCCCACTGGAATCGTCTACAGGAAAATCTTTCTCTTCGAAAAAAGGAGTTGAATTGAAAATTTAGAACCATTTTCGAAACTATTATTATTCTTATTCTGCTTTACGTTTTGAAATGAAAACTTTTCAAACTGTTTAATCTGAAGTACGATTAAAATCTTACGAAATATACACAAAAAAAAAAAAAAAAGATGAAAGGCAATTAATAAAATTATGTGATGTAAATTCTAAGAAAAAGATAGGAAATAAAAAATTTAAAGGTATGGTTTTCGTTTCTAACAAAACCACATGACATACGCTTTAAACTACGCATACGCACAACTGATTAGTTTAATATTTCAATACGTACTGAAAACTTAATGAAGTGCGGTAATTGTTGGAGTTCGAATGACTTGGTGAAGCGGATGACCAATCGGCTAGAAATGCGATAAAGAATTTGGTTCTTTCTCACAAAAATTTATTATAAATGGATAATTAACCCTTTGAAAATCATACTAAATAAAATAGCTTTTGTAAACAATGAAACTGGATAAAGACGTATATAAATGTAATTTGTATATAACTAAATTAATTTTTTTAAAGAGTGATGAGTACTTGTATAAAATTTATTTTAAAAATTACTAGAATTTACCAGTCTTGTACTAAAAACTTATACAAAATACTTATGAGAAGTGACTAAACCAAAAACTGGTTCTTTAACACTATGCTGCTAGCAGGTGACTAAATTTTTTAAATCTGAATCCCCCAAATCAAAGTGTATAGCTTTTTTTATTTTATTTCTGCGATATACTACCATTTAATTATAAACATTTCAGATAAGAAACAAAATATGTTTCAAGATAAATATGTCACATAATGCATCAAAGGGATATTTGTATATATAGCAGAGTTGACGTCTGTCTGTCCTCTATACAGATCTACACCGTTTGACCAGTCCACTCCAACACTTTCTTCACAACTTTGGGGGTAACGTTGGCAACATATTACCCCAGTTCTATTTGACCTAGGTGTTCAGTGGGATTTAAAAACAATCAGAAATCCTCATGGGAATAACAATTTTATATTATTTTTACGATCACTGAAGAATTCAGACCAACCATATGCAGGGCCCGATTTAGAAAATTTGGTATAGCAGGCACAACACGCAGGAAGGGGCCCCGTGTTTACCCCCCCCCCTCCGTTATTTGTTCATCACAAAAACTAATTTTATAACAATAATTGGTACTTACGTATTTGACTGTTGACCGTTTCACAGATGTCACCAAAAAGTTTGAGAAAATCGTGCCATTACTTATAACTCTTGGCAAAACAAAATAAAGCAGATGAAAATTAAAAACATAATCAAGAATGTGATATTGGGGGAAACGGTCGACGGACATTTACGTAAATACCCAATAATTTATGTAACTACTTAAAAACTTTTAAAATTTTTTAGATACTTTTCAAACTTTGGGGCCCTTTAAATTATGGGGGCCCTAGGCCCGTGCCTCACGGGCCTAATGGTAAATCAGGGCCTGACCATATGGTAGGTACACTCATCCTGTAAAAAACATTGGCTATTATATATTAACCCCTATTCTATTTTTCTTAGGTTTGGAGAGGGGTAAAAAACAATTATGTGATTCAAATTAGAATATATCTATATAAATAAGAATGGAGTGTTTGTTTGTACATTCAATATTTTCGACCCATATCAAGTTTTCTATCCGTTTTGGACCTTACTGATGCCGAATCCGCTTCTTTTACGTTTGGTGTCTGTCTGTCTGTCTGTATGTTGTGCCCTATACACGTCCACGCGGTTTAAGATATTTTCATGAAAATTTGCATACAGTGAGTACTTATCTTCATTTAGTGAGTGGCATTGGTTGCGAAAGTCTGTCTGTCCGTCTTTCTGTTCTATGCTCGATTTTGTGTTTGTGTAGGCATCACATGAATTGTATTCCAGATACTTGATAGCATTGTATTTTATTTTATACATTATCTATTAGTTTAGTGAATGCAATATTAAACATTTCTTTATTGTTATATTTAGTTGTGTTTCATGCTAAAACACCTGAGTAAGTATACTTAAATCAACCATAATTTGGTAGTTTTGGAAAAATTGGAATGTCTATTGAATATTACGATTACTTCGATTGCTTTACCAGTGCTGCTGAAAAACCAATTATTTTTCCAAAAAAAAAATTTTATGATGAAATTTTAGCTTTGATACTTTATTTATTTCGAGTCTAATTTGTGTTCTTTGCGCAATGTAAACGATTTCCGAACATTTGGGACAGACGATATTTTTCAACGAACGGGAATAAAACGGAAACTCGTGTTTCTTTCGCTCTGAATTAATTTCGAATTTCTAAATTTTATACACTTTTTAGTTCTAAGTTGTGGCAACTGCAAGATCAAGAGATAAAAAGGAATCACAAATTAATATCTTTAGAACAACTTTTGCCCGACATCTTTTATTTTGTTTCATTTCGCAGTTTTCTTTTCAAATATTTATTATTTTATTATCAATCTATTTTTATTAGCAGGTAAGTCAGAATAAAGCAAATTGTAAGTGTAAATATGTCATTATTGAAAGAATAATAATGTTTAAAAAATCCGAACTAGAACTTTTCAAACATTAAAATATTCTTTGTTTTAAAGACAGGAGAAAATTGCGAAATTCAACAATGCCATGTTGTCGCATGCCAGATACAAGAGTGACACAAGTAAAAAAATATTGTTTTGTTGACTATGAGTGCGAGAGTACTCGCAGCTAATTGTCGTGTTTATTAATGGAGTTAAACATGAAAAGAACTTAAGAAATGGAATTCCAAATCTCCCTTAAAATCGTCTTTTGTAGTAGAAACCTTAGTGTCAGCTTTCGTCATTTTGTAACATTGTCATACAGCAAGAGTGCGATGTATGTGAAATGTATTAGATGAATAGATATGCATGTGCATGATTTGTGTCCAAAGTAAGTTGTAGAAATTTTAAAGATGGCGAAAGGTTTTAAAATATAATTTTATTCTACGAAAAACGTAAGTCATTATATATTTTCATCATCTCTTCAATCTAGAGTAAAAAAATTCAAACCGAGTAAGGTCGGGTATTTTGCTAGTATATATAAATATCTTTATCACAATTCGACCAATTCACAACAAATTTGGTACACTCTTTATTTGACAACTGTGCTTAACACATGCATATACAGTTGCAGATTTAGGGGGCTATAGCTAAAAGCTACACTGTTTACTATCTAAAATAACTTATTCAATTTGAAGCTTCGCACTACTGTGTGATAAACCATTATTGCCTTTGTATTTCTGAAAAGGTGCTACATGTAAAATATAAAGCTACTGAATATACCACCTACTAATAATAATCAGTAAGCTGTCTGGTTCCTAAACCAAATAATATTCTGCCGAGTAGTATGTAATGGGTTAAATGATCAGATGTTCATTAATGCACCACTTCCATTATGGTTACCTGAACCAAAAGAAATTCATTATTGATGACATATGAAATGATCACCAAAAACAAACATCATTTAGTTATCAAGAAACATAACAGTTGTTTTGATGAAAAGTTAACAATGTGAATTTATAATCATGGTGCAAGGAAATTCTTTACAGGCTCAGGTGAATTGTTTCTGAATTTGTATAAACTTTTACAAGCCATCTTGTAACTAAAGGAAATTTATTATTCATAAATACAATGATACAAAGCTCTGAATTTTTCTTTATCAGGATGCAACTCCATTCTGTTTACCCTTATTCTGAAAGAGAAAAATTAATTATGTATCCTCTTTTGCATAAAAATACAATGATACAAACTTTTCCAACATAATCCTAAAAACAAGAATTGTTTCTTTTTTCACACTGATTTTTTTAATAATTACACTCAAGTAGTTGCCATGCTTTTCACCTACCTTAATTTTAAGGGCATATCTTGAATAGCTACATCTCGAATTTCCCCATTTAAAACGCTGTCTTGTCTTCTCAACATTTAATGAAACTAATTTATTGCTAGATGGGCAATCAGTAGCTACAGAGTTTAGTTCTATCTGTCTGGTTAAAGTGAGGAGGGCATGAAATTAATCAATCTTCCAGAAGATTTAAAGCTTTACAGATATGATTTTTCTATAATTGAATGGAATCTTTGTAATTTTGAGCAGAAGTTGTACCGCAGGGTTCATAAAAATGAAACTTTTCCAACCAATAGAACCCAGATTATTTTCATTTAAAGGTATAAATAAATATTCATTATGAGCAAATTGATCTCCAGCCAATTGAGATAATATTTCATTATTCTTGTAGATATAATATGTTTCAAAGCACCTGGCAGCTGAGGAATTCGTGCCACAAAGAATCATAAAAATCCATCAATAACACTGTCAGGAAAATTTGAGACTCCTCAACCCTGGAATGCTCTGACAAAACAGTGATCCTACCTCCAAGGTTCTTTTTACTGGAAGTTGGAAGGCTATATTGCAAACTAGGAGTTTAGTGAAAAAAAGTGAACTTGATATCCAAGCCTCATCTAAAGAATGAATATGGAAATAACGTTACACATTTAATAATATTTTATGTACAATATTATAGAGATTAATACCTGCATTGAACAGAACCTTCTGTAACAATTGTAGAAATCAGTTCAACAGCCTTCCTTGGGCTTAGGTGGATTACAGGTTGAATTAAACTCTCAGATGAAGAATTGAGATGTTAACTGGGCAGCCTTACCATACTACCTTTCCAAGTGACTGGGATTTGCTATACTACCTTTCCAAATGACTGGGCCTTGCCGTACTACCTTTCCAAATGACTGGGATCTACAAAAAGAAATATTTTGCTTCTTTTGGCAGTAGAAAAACATCCTGTGGTTTAGAAGAAAACTTTTTGTGCCATACTACCTTTTCAAGTGTACCTTTCCAATGACTGGGATCTACAAAAAAAATATTTTGCTTCTTTTGGCAGCAGAAAAACAGCCTGTGGTTTAGAAGATAATTTTTTGTGTTCACTTTCTGAAGAAAAGGTCTCATAGCTTGTTTTTCAAGGGAGAGAGAGGTAGTTATCGGTAGATAATATAGCTGAAATCACAATGCACGTCTCTTGAATACAGTTTATTATGTTTTGCAACAGTTCCTCAAATTTTGAGAAGCATTTCTCAAGGCAATCATAGGTGTTATTGGTACCTACATGACCCATAATCAAGTCACGATTCTTTCTTTTCCGTTACATCCTCAATGGTGATTCCTGGAAAAGCTAGAATATATATTACATTACCATGTCATTGTGATGGTAAATACTGATTTTTCCATAATGATTTCCGATTACTCCGTATTTGACCATCGAATCCACACCAGTAATTAAAACCTTCATAGTTAAGTTACACTATAATTTTTGGACAATTTACAGGTAGGAAGAGCAATTAAGAGAAGGGCAGAAACTAGTCAAAGAAAACAATCAAAAAAGACTGCAGCACAAATGCAATCACTCAATTTTTAAAATGCAAAATGAACTCATAAAATAATTCAATTAAGAGTAAAAATCACGAAAACGAACAATGGAAACACAACAAAGCGAAAAGTAAACAATATTTGAGAACTGACAAATACAAGAAATACAGATTACACAAAAATTAATATCATAAACAAAATAACTTTTAAAATAACGAAATATTTTGTGAAAAAAGGATAAACGATTCCATGCAAGCTTCGCGATATCAAGGAGCGTAATCAAATCCACCGACAGGGACTGAGCGACGAGCATCGTGAGCGACTGGCGTGATTTTCCACTACAATGCATTCCAAAATCGAAATTGGCTTAAATCGAATTGGCTCCCATGCCAAAAAAGTTTTTGAGCCAAGACCGCAAAATCTATAGCAACCTCCGAAATTCTATAGCAACCTAGTGTGCCCCTAGGCGCTGCATTTTCGCACCCAAAAGAAACTTTCGTGGACATCAGCCATATCTGAATAAAGAATTTACCAATTTGTATAAGTGAACAGAAAATAGTGACTTGGTTCAAAGATGCACTAAAAGGATTCAACTTAAAGTAGTTCGGGTGTGTGATTATCCGAGTTTGACCACAAAATGAATCCACTCTAGTTCTGAACGCCTCAAATATTCAAATCTTTACACGAGAATGTTTTCGGAGCCGCGGTAACCCGGATTGAGAAGCAGCGGAACCAAAGTGTTGCGAGTTCAAATCCAACCAAAGACGTCGTGTACAAAAGGTAGAGTGCCGATATAATGAGAGTGGCGACATACGGGAAACTCTTTCTGACTGGCTTAGAGACCTTTTCTACTGCCCGAGGCGGTCTTTTCCTAGCTCCCGTAGACTTAACATGTGAACTTTTTGCGTGTTCGAGAAAAACGTATCTACATTAAATAAAAAAGAAAATATAGCTTATTCATGTCCCATTTCGTGTTCTAGAGTGTTTATTTATTATTGTTTTAGTGTTTTGTCAGTATAAATTTGAAGACTTTTTAAGTAAATAGCTTTTTTAAACAACATATAGTGTTTCCCGCAATCTAAGTTAGCGCGTTGTGTTATCCATCTCATCAATTACGCATGTAATTGTGCGTTTATATGATTCATTTATACTGAATGTATACATATTATATAAAATCATATGTTTTTTGTTCTCCCTGAAATGATATATTAATTCGCCCAGTAACCTTCTTTGTATACAAATACAAATATTGACGACCAGCTACAGGCTCAAGCCCAACAAGGCTGGTCCTTTGTTTATGAATTCCCCAATTCCCACTGACTATCCAATTGTATCTTAAATTCGTACACTCCCTTTGAATTAACTATATTTTCTGGTAACGCGTTCCAACTGTCTATTACCCTATTAAAGTAGTAGTTTTTCCTTAAATCCCGATTAAAATGTGTCTTATTCAATTTATACCCATGGCCCCTTGTTCTGTTATCCCTATTGAAATTTAAGCCCTCTGTGTCCCCTTGTTTTACAAACTTGAAAAGCTGAATCAAATCCCCCCTTCCTTCTTCTTCTTTCCAGTGTATACATGTTTAGCTTACTTAAACGTTCATTATAGTCGAAATTTGCTAGCCCCTTTATTATTTTTGTAGCTCTGTGCTGAACCCTTTCAATTGATTCTATGTCCTTTCTCATATATGGAGCCCAGAATTGTACAGCATATTCTAGATGTGGTCTTACTAAACCCTTATATAATGGCAAGATTATATTCTTATCCCTTGAAGTTACAGTCTTTTTAATATACCCCAATAACCTATTAGCCTTTTTACCCACAGCTGAACATTGGTGACCCATTTTAAAATCCCTGTGAATTATCACCCCGAGATCCTTGACTGTTTCTCCCTCCTTTATCTTTACTCCCTGCAGACAGTACTCGGCTCTACTGATCCTGTAACCCATATGCAGAACTTGACATTTCCCTACATTAAATGACATACCCCATTTTACAGCCCATTTGGATATCTTATCAAAATCCCCTTGTAAATTCTCTATCTGTAACTTGGTATCCACTGTCCCCCATATTTGTAAGTCATCTGCAAATATACTGATTCTATTCTTGATCCCCTGACCTATATCATCTATGAAAATTATAAATAAAAGTGGTTCCAAAACTGATCCCTGAGGCACCCCACTTATAACTTCTGTCCACTGTGAATAATTTCCTTTTACCTGCACTCTCTGCTTTCTACCCAATAACCAATTATTTATCCATATCAATGTTTTTCCCTGAATCCCCAGCCTTTCCAATTTAAACAGTAACGCCTCATGAGGTACTTTATCAAAAGCCTTTTGAAAATCTATGTACATGATATCCACACTGCTCTTATTATCCAGATCCTCAGTAATTTTTTCGTAGAACTTCAAAAGGTTTGTAGAGCAGGATCTGCCCTTTCTAAACCCATACTGATTATCTGATAACAGTTCCCCCTCCTCCAAGTATAACATTCTATGCTTTTTTAACAGATATTCAAATATTTTTCAAATTACTGATGTTAGACTTACTGGTCTATAGTTGCCCGGATCACTTTGTATTCCCTTTTTGAAAATTGGAGTTATGTTGGCCAACTTCCAATCCATTGGTACCCAACCCGTGCTATACGTATGTTGAATTAAATATCGCGTGAATTACTTCGCCCAATTCTTCCGCGCATTCCACTAGTACTCTCGGATAAATATCGTCTGGCCCTGGTGCTTTAGATGGCTTAATTCTTTTCAACTGATGTACTATTTCTTCCCTGTTAAATTTGCATTCTTTAATTATACCCCCTGCAAAGGCTCCATCCTTGGGATCCTTTTTTAAATTATAGTTACCATTGAAAACCCCCAGAAAAAGTCATTTAACACGTTTGCCATTCCCACCTCGTCTTGAATTAATTCACCTCCCCTCCCCTCCAACGGGCCCAGTGTAGTACTAAATTTATTTTTACCACTTGCATATGCAAAAAATTCTTTTGGGTCTATATTTATTTCCCTTGCTAATTTTGAGACGATTCTGGTAGAAAAATGGCTGCCGCGCATGCGTATTAGGCCAAATTTGGTCCCTTGTCGCCACTTATTATATAGGCACTCTAACAAAAGAAAGCTGGTGCACTTTAAATGTCGTGGCTTCAAATGTCCTCTAGTTGGCTTGGTGTGGAAGTTTGAAAAGTAGGGTACCATCTCAGGTGTGACCTTGTCATCTGACCGTGATTCAAAATTACGTGTTGGTATCCACGGATCTCTTCCTTCGGGATAGATCCAAGGACATCTCGTAATTTTGAACCGCGGTCAGATAACGAGAACAACCTGATCTGAATTTATAAAAGGTGTTGAGGGCATGGGAGAACCTGACCCCGAAGGGACCTCAATCTCCAGTATACTGTATAGCACTTGATAAAAGGGCCTACCTTGATATTTGGAAATCTCAATAAATTGGTAGATGAAGAAAAACACTGATTAAATAAATGCACTGACATTTTTTTTCTTTCTTTTTTTGTATTGCGATTTTGTGTTTGCTAATTTTTTTTTTCCTGTCTCTAGGTTAATTCCAGACCAAAGTCAATTTTTTAAAATGAAATCTAGAAAAAATTGAGCTTTGATCTCAAGGAGCACTTGGGAGAGCGCTTTAAGAGTTGATTAAGAGCAACGGTTCACAACCTGTGGTACGAGGTGGATCGGTTCGGGGTACGCAAAAATAATATTGATAATGGCGGGAAACATCAGAAAAAGAACATCTTTTATTCTTGCATTTCAAAATATAGAAATTCGTGATTGTGTATGAATTTTACAACTTCATTTCATGTTCGCAGACACAGATCTGCATAATTCCCTAACATATTGTTTAATTAGAAATGGAACTGCACTATCATGGCTGGTGAAGATTTGGTTGTATGTATTGAGCTTCTTTAAATCTTCGATCAAATACATTTAAGGGGATAAAAAGATTTGATTACCAAAAAATTCCCTCGTTTTTTAAAATTTGTTACATATGAAAAACGAAGGGGTGGTGTAAAGGGTTTAGTAACGTAAAAATTGAAATATGTTGCAAAATTTAAAATAAAAGATTATAAATGTCACTAGGTTAATTTGATATATTTTTTTTTTTTTAGTTAACGTCGTACTAGAGCTACACAACGGGCTATTGACGACGGTCCGGGATCAGTCCCTTACGGGAAAGATCCGAGGACGACACCTCGTAATTTTGAACCACGGTCAGATGACGAAGCAACACCTGAGCTGACACCCCACTCTCCAAACTACCACGCCAACCCAACGTGAGGACTTTCGGCCACGACAGATTTAAGGTGCACCAGCCGCCACTACACCATACGTTTACAAACATCCATGCCCGAACCCGGAACCTTCCGATCTAGAGGCTAACACCTTAACCACTATACCGGTTGGTCGGCACTAGGTTAATTTGATATTTAGCTAAGCTATTATTATATACAGGGTGGTCCCGAATTCATGGTACAAACTTTAATGGTAGGTACAGGACATTGTAACAATGATTTATTGTATAGGAATGTATAGTCGCAAGTGACGCGGTGAGGCGTAAACAGGGGAAATAAAAGGAAAGAGAAATGGAGTGATCGGTTGGTATCATTGCCGGTAGAGGGCAGTAGATGTCTAGCCGCTGTTGAACATGATGCATCGCAGTAGGGAAAAGCGCCATTCACAATTGTGCTGCCGTAGACGATGGGTGACTTTACGTATGCAGAAAAAGCAGACATGCATTACATGTACGGCCGTGCAAATGGTAACGGCAGAGCTGCGTTACGAATGTATCGCGCGGAGTATCCTGATCGACGAATGCCGGATCATAGAATTTTTCAACGGTTACATCGTCAACTTTGTGAAACAGGTGCGTTCGACGTCAACAGACATGGCGCTGGTCGAGTAAGAGCTGTACGCACTCCAAGGCTGGAAGAAAGCATCTTGAACATTGTGGCTGATAGACCCGAGTCAAGCACAAGAACTGTTGCGCGTGACGTAGGTGTGAGTCATCAGACTGTATGCAGAGTGTTAAACGAAAATCGCTTACACCCCTTCCATTTTCAGAAAGTACAAGCATTGAATCCGGCAGATTATCCTCGCCGCGTGAACTTCTGCCTGTGGGTGATGCAGCAATGTGCGTTGCAGCCGGATTTCGTAGATTATGTGCTATTTACAGATGAAGCGACATTTTCACGCGAGGGTGTCTTTAATGCGCACAATTCCCATGTGTGGGCAACCGATAATCCACATGCAACGCGTCGACATACGTTTCAACAACGTTTCAGTATTAATGTGTGGGCTGGTATTGTGAACGACTTTTTGATTGGCCCATACTTACTACCCACGCGGCTCACTGGCGGAAGCTATCTTATTTTTCTGAAAGAAGTGTTACCACAACCAGGGCCCGATTTAGAAAATTTGGTATAGTAGGCACAACACGCAGGAAGGGGCCCCGTGTTTACCCCCCCCCCCGTTATTTGTTCATCACAAAAACTAATTTTATAACAATAATTGGTACTTACGTATTTGACTGTTGACCGTTTCACAGATGTCACCAAAAAGTTTGAGAAAATCGTGCCATTACTTATAACTCTTGGCAAAACAAAATAAAGCAGATGAAAATTAAAAACATAATCAAGAATGTGATATTGGGGGAAACGGTCGACGGACATTTACGTAAATACCCAATAATTTATGTAACTACTTAAAAACTTTTAAAATTTTTTAGATACTTTTGAAACTTTGGGGCCCTTTAAATTATGGGGGCCCTAGGCCCGTGCCTCACGGGCCTAATGGTAAATCAGGGCCTGACCACAACTGCTGCATGATGTTCCGATCGCCATTCGTAACCGCATGTGGTTTCAGCACGATGGGGCGCCAGCACACTTCAGCATTGATGTACGGAATTACCTGAATGCCACGTTTGGTACTCGATGGATTGGGCGTGGTGGACCAGTCCCTTGGCCACCCCGATCTCCCGATTTATCGAGCCTCGATTACTTTTTATGGGGACATCTAAAGCATCTTGTTTATGAGACTCCAGTTGACTCAGATGAGGATCTCGTCGCTCGCTTATCTGTAGCTGCTGCAGGTGTGCGTGAAATACCAGGCATCTTTGAACGTGTACGCCAATCGCTCCACCGACGCTGTCAAGCATGTATCGATACTGGTGGACGCAATTTTGAACAATTACTGTAAACATGACACTTGTCAACAACGCTTTCAATAAAATCTTTGTTTTTCCTTTCGGCCGTTATTTCCCCTGTTTTCGCCTCACCGCGTCACTTGCGACTATACATTCCTATACAATAAATCATTGTTACAATGTCCTGTACCTACCATTAAAGTTTGTACCATGAATTCGGGACCACCCTGTATTTCTTGAGGTGGTTCTTCGAAAGACCCTAGCACCGTGGCTATTGCATATGAAATCCCATACTTTAACATTGCAGACTGTCTAACAGCACCTCGATAACTTCTTTACAAATAAGCCTAATGATTTTTTTTAAAGGAATTTTCCAGCTGCCAGAAAGATGGCAAAAAGTCATAGAAGAAAATGGGGCTTATGAGATTCAATAAAATTTTCTTGTTTTTGTACTGCTTCGTTGGTATATATCTTAAAAAACGCGCAGAACTTCCAGGATGACCCAATATAATCAAGAAGAAAAAAGGCTGGGAACCACTGATCTAGAGCGTTGTAATGGATAAGAACCTCTCAATAGCTGTAGGAAATGAAATGCAGGGTTATCATTGACGGTACGACAAATGGTAGGAAGTTGATCATACAGGAGCAACACAATATTGGCGACGGTCCGGGATCAATCACCGAAGGGAAGATTCGACACCACATAATTTTGAATCACGGTCAGATGACAAGGTCACACATAAGCCGATACCCCACTCTCCACCAACATGAGGACATCCGAGGCCACGACAGATTTGACATGCACCAGCTTCCTTAGCATACGACGGTCTTGTGTTGGATTTAAACTCGCAACCCTCCGGTACTCTACCAACCGGGCTACCAAGGCTAGGCTTTAACTATGAAATCCCAAAATTGGCAAATACTCGATTCCCTTAAATAAAGAAAATGAATCAACCGTTCCTTCGAACACATTAAACTGAGGTTTGACTGGATTTTCAAATATGAAAAAACCTTTTAATTCTTCCTAACTCACACAACGGTAAAACATGTGAGATTTTTGAAATTGTAAAGTATGTTTTTCAAGAAGACTTAAGATATATATTGTAGAAAATAATTTTATTTTTCATCACATTTTACAATATTTAAAATTTCCCACAACCTGATTTCACTTTAATGTACTAAGGAAAGGAAACCAACATAAGAAGCCATGCTTAAAAGTTGGATCTATACATTCATTCAACATGTGTAAATGGTCGTAAACAAGAAATAGCTTTATAAATATAGATATATGCTTTGCCACATAATTGCTAGCAATAATCTGTAAGTACATCAAAAGGAAGAATGAATTAATATATTCATAAATATTAAGATTTTTTTTAAATAATCAAGTGACTCAAAATTTAAGCATATCTTAAAAATTTGTAAGATTAATACACTTTTAAAGAACAAGATGAAATGTAGGCTGTCTAAATAGCAATGTTTTCAGAAAATCAACAAAATATGTCCGATATTACAGTAATAAAAATGGCCAATAATAAATAGTGGTTAAAGTACATAAATGTTCTAGAATTTAATTCAATTCATAAAATAAAAACTGCAAGAGAAACTACTCATGGCATAATGTACATATAAATGATCCAAATTACATAGCAGCTTAAGCATTATTTATAGAGCCTAAGTAGAAGAATGCCTCCTGAAAAAAGTACAAGGCCCTCAATTTCCCTCAGAATGTCCACATGTAATAAAAAAGTTAATTATAAAACTGGTATACTTATCCAGGTATAAAGTACTTTTGAACAAGTATATTAAAATGTACCAATTAATATTTCAATGTTTATAAAAAAATCACTAAAACATACTCATCGAAAATCTCACGAATACTTGACAAGAAACAACAAACTGGGAAAGATAAAAGCGTCCACAAGAATTCTCAGTCACAGCCGCGAGTTAACAAATATTTTGCAGCAGCAATAAATTGGTAGGTTGAATATTGTTAAAGCTGCTACTCTTACGACTATGGCTGAAAATGTTATCAACATATGAAAATTCCCAATTTTCAAGGCTTCACCTGTGGGGGGAAAAAAACATTATACTGGGTTCAGTAAAATCCTAGTTAATGGTGCAGCTTTGGTGTGAGTAGGTTTTGGTCATCATCAAGTCAAGGATAATGGCTAACATTGCCGATAAGACGTCAACTTGGCGACCTCACTAGTAACTAGGACTGAGCCAAGGAATTTTCATGTATAAAAATTACAGCATGAGATTTAGGGATGCAACTATTAGGAAACATGTGAAAGATTTTGAATGTTTCCATATGTTTTAAAAACAAATTGAAGAATTGGACTGCTTTTTCACACGTCAGGCAAACTGGTGCCACCACCCGTTTAATCCATTGGTATATTTCAAACATGTCAGCGTTGCCAGTAGTGTTTTAGGAGGTGATGAGTTCTGCTGTCATGTCATCTCTTTGGGCTATCGTTCCTCAGGTTGGTTGGTTATGAATTTTATGGCGACAAGCAGTGCGAAACACAAGACAGACAGCACAATGAGGAAGGAAGAAAAAGCAGACGGGTAAAAATGAAAGGGAAGAGAAATCACTTGGATACATCAGGGTTGATTGTACCTTAGGAGGAAGTACCGAAGAGGCAAAGATGCGAAGCAATTGAAAACAACCTCTTTCGACTATCCATTACTCAGAGGGCACACGCTATTAGAAAAACTTCCAAGAATGCACATTTCCTTCCATGCATTTTGTTTTCCAATCCTGTCTGTGAAGCTATCGGCTGTCTTATCCCACAAACAAGGTATACTTCCTACATAAGACCAATTTACCCACTTTCGGAACGAATATAAAACAAAAATGGAACGGAAATGAGGGAAAAGCTAAAAGTAAACAAACAAGTAACAGGATAGGATAGGTGAGCAAACTACCAATGAGAAGAGTCAGGTTCAGAGCAATGCTGTCAGACAGGGTTGAGTGCGAAGTCTCTCATTCGATTACAGAGCATCTGGGTCCAGCACTGACACCAGTTTTGCAGGTGTGTGTGAAAAAGGCCTTAAAAACAGTCAGTCGGATGCATCGAAAAATTGCGATTCAGATACGTTACAACTGGTACAGACAGCGACGAGATTCAGGGAGTGTACGATGACATTCAATCAGCCACATGACAGAGCTTTCCAGAGTTGGGTAGCATGGACTGCTTCTGTGATAACTCACAGCAGTCAGAAGGTTACATTTTCATTCAGCATGGTCTGAACAGATGAAAGGGTAAATGTGAAAAGCATATCAACTAAGCACGTTTATAGGGAATATATGCGTCTGAAATCACAACCATTTACATTTATAAAAAAGAATATCATACCTGCCAACGTGACACTTACGGGTATTAGTATTAAGATGATTTTTTTTTCAGTAATGATTACATTTTAGAAGCTGATGTATAAAAGTAATTAATATTTGCAGTCTCAAGAGGACAGATAGATTAAAAAAGTATTGTATTCATTAAAGAAAAACTGTAACTAGTCTTAGTGTGTGTGACATGTTTACATTACAAAAGATTCAGTAAGTACACATGCATAATCTATATTTGAATAGCACACACATTGTGATGAGGCACTGTCTTTAATTTATTTTTACTTAATCCCCACTAGCTTAAGTTTTTCCTTTTAAAGCTTGTGTTTTAAAACAAATCCTAGTTTAAGTTAGTGTTGGAGTGTCTTAAATGTTTTGTTGGCAAACCACTGTCAAACAACACAATAGGCTGATAAAAAATGCCCCATTACAATGCATAAGGATATGAATTTTTGAATTGTATTTGGTAGCAACTTGTCAATCTCTGTTTGGCTGATTAAGCATTTTTAGAAAAAATGACATTTTCAGTTAATTGTTTGAACATTAACTTTGATTTTGTGACAATAACATAACATTGGCAACTTTCCTGTTTCTTGAATTTTTGGCGACTTCTGTGATCAATCTAGTGCAAATGGAGAAAACCTTGAAAATAGAAAATTTATTTTCCCTGATTGACTACATGTATCAATTTCAAAGAATCTGCAATAGTTTGCAACTTTACATATGTATGCATCTCTTCAAAACAAAATTTGAAGACTAATTTGTAAATTCCAAGATAAATCATACAATCTTATCATGCACCCGAATATCCTTACGCTGCAGGCAAAATCCATAAATGTTGGCAGGTTTGTATATATGTATTGTGAGTACAGATTGGGTAGATACAATCAGACAAATTGTGTATTACCATGTGCTCTGATAACAAAACACCCAAATTTTGTAACATTTATAGAAAAGCTTTCAATATATATATTTACTGATTCACTGCTTCATTTATTTAAAAATATTAGTTAAGTGTTGAATTAATCGAAAATTAGCAGACATAAAAAACAATTTATTTGGGATCAAATGTAGATAGCAATTACTTGATATTCAGCTCAGATTGGTTCAAATAATATAACTGAGATTTCATTCAAAATAGCAAAAGTATCTCGAACAAAAGACAATTTAATGCAGTGCTTGCCAAGGTGTACATAACATCAAAAAATAGGTATATCAGTGAACGTAAAATCACTTAATCCTAGAATTAGCACTATATACATTATTTTCAGTCAAATTAGCAATACAAAAAAGTTGAGCATGTCCTGAAACTGAAAAGTACCATGCTCCTGAATAAAATGTACATACAAAAACATCTCATTTAGATGGGGATAAAAAACTTCGTTAAATTTGCATAAATGAACCACTAAAAATAAAAGTCTTAAAATGATTTATTACTAAGTATGTACAATGACAAAGCTGTAGGGTAGGTTATGAGGAATTAGAAATTCTTGTAGTCCAATAAAAATATTTTTTACAATCAGAACTTAACATATATAAACTGTATACAACATTATGAAGACGAGTATTTAGAAAAGGACCAAAACGTAACCACAATTTCATCCAATCACTGATTTCTTGGTCTGCCAGCACACCCAAGTGTTTAAATAGCAGAATGGTAGATTTTTTTTACAAAAGCTTCCAGCGCCCTTTTAACATCCGTTTGAAAATTATCAGTTTTAATCTAATCGTCATCGAGTTCATCATCTGTTGCAAGATCAGAATCTTCAACAGCACTTTCCTCTTCATCCTTCTCTTCTTCGTTTTCGGACACGTCCCACTGCAGTTTCGTCAAATCTATCTCCATGGCTTCCTTCACGTCCAGCTATTGAAAGGAGAGACATTTATTTACATCCTAGTAGTTGATTTGTTCTTCATAATCAGTTTTAAATATTTATCAGTTTGTATCACTAAAATCTATTATTATTATAAATTTTTTTTTTATGGGGGGGGGGGGGTCTTGTACACATGTTGTGCATGCCAACCTCCCAAAAAAAATTTGGAAGACTCTTTCAACATAAAAAACAAGTCTGTCAAGACAGCGAAAAATGTCAAACAATTATTCTTAAAGAAAAACTAAATAAGTGGCAAATTAATGACAATTGTGCCATGTGAAAGTAATTCTAGGCAGAAAAAGTAATCCTGCTCTCTACAACTGACAACAGTTCAAACTCATCTGGTGATGTTTTGTACAAAATGGTTCCAAATATATGCAAAAATGAGCAATTACTTGAAAATTTTCGCCCCCAAAGAAAATCTGGAAAAGAGAGTAGGTATGCTTACATACCACTTTTGCCTTGTAACTTTATTAGTCTTTTTTTTTGTAGATTTTGACTACATTTCTAGAATTTTTATCTAATTTTAAGGATTTTCACATTAATAATGACAAGCTTTCATTTTCAAATGATTAAATGAAATTGACAAAAAATTAGAAAATAAAAATATAATTCTAAAATTTTTTGATGTAGTACAAATATTTGTTTGATTGGCAGTGTCATACAATTCATATAGCTGAACAGAAAATCACAATGGACAGTATCATTCATACAGAAAGTATAATAAAAACGCAACACAAACATCACATGTCAATTAAATATGACAAATTTAAAGTAGAACTTACTTTTATGGTTTTAATGACATCAACATCAAAGTATGAGTCACTTCTTAGAATTACTGAGTAAGTGTGAAGCCCAGGTCTTGATGGGGCTGTAAACTTAAGTTCAACCTGAAATGATATGGCAATGAATGGATCAGTGACACTAACCAACAAGAAAATACATCATTTTAAAACTATAATTACTGCTACTCAAACTTGAAGAGCAGTATATTTTAAAATTCATATAGCTCTGATATTTCAATTGAAAACAGTTTTTTTAAACAAATATAGATTAGGATTCTTTTATCAAAAGCATCCCATCCAGACCAACTTTTACGACATAAAAACCAACATGCAACTGTCAGAAATGAAAAATGCCAAATGAATTAAAATAAATTATGAGCCAAATAAGGTGACAATTGTGCCAGATGTGGAATTCAAAATAGAAAGAGTAACCCTGCCCTCTACTACTGTTACAGGCTTGGCGGCAGTTCAAACTTGACGAAACTCATTTGGCAATATCCTATACAAAATGGTGGTAACAGTAGGCAAAAATATGCAATTAAACTTTTACTTGAGTTTATGTGGTACATTTCAAGCACTTCTTTGAAAATTAGTTCCAAAGAAGTCAATATAGTAGCCAATTATTTTGATGCTTTCTATCATGGTTGCCATGACTTGGCACCAATTTTGGATTTTTCATTCCTAAAAATCTGGATACCATTTCCACTCTGAAAATTGCTCCCTCCTCCCCTGATTGTCATCACTTGGGGCCAAATGAAATTTGAAAATTCCTGATTGATTGAAAAGTTTTGAAGAGTTGGAATATATACAAAAGTCGTAGCAATAACAGGGTGGCTACAAAAATTGATGTAAAAAGTTCCCTGAGTTTTCCCTGATTTCCAGAGTATTTTTCATGAAATTCCCTGAGTTTCTCCATCCGTTCGCAGAACAATTCTTCGGTAATTATGATAAACTTGACACTTGATGAACTAAAAATCTATAGACTGATGGATGAATAAAAATAAGATAAGTAAAAAATATTTTCACTGTATTCCATAATAGACCAAATAATATAAAGTTATAGATAGAATATTTAATTTTACATTTTTAACTATTTTGATGTGTTTGTGTGCAAAAGCAGCCATCAGGCCCGGAATCCGTCAATGGCGCCAGCGCTCGGTACATCTCTACTATTATAAAAGGAAGGGTTTGTCTGTCTGTCCTGTACGCAGTATCCTGACGAATCGATGGTACTTACAATAGTGAAATTTAGCACACATGTGGTCCCAATTTTTTGCAATTTTTCTATACCGCCCGAATTTTAAAATTTAATCTAAAACATTTGAAAATTAATTAATTGAAATTTAATTATTATTATTTTCCTTAGAATGGCATACGGTATAAAGACATGACATTCTAAATTTATTTTTTCTGTTTCCGTTAGATTTTCTCAACAACGATTTTAGCGGACGAACAAAACAAATAAAGTTTTAACTAGAGTTATGTAGTTCTTTTTTCTATCTTCTAGATCATTAAAGATATAAATTATACCTTTTCTATTTTTTCCAATACGAATTTGGCGGCCGGCGCCGTGAAGAATTCTACCTTCGTGGTTAAAAAGATGAGATTAATTAATTTTGATTTCCTGAGCAACTGATTCGAGTTCGTTCGTTCTGGTTCGAACTGGCGTTCTTCGTTGCTTTTTTCTAAATCAGCGATCGTTAAAGATAGAATAAAAGTGTCAACGAAATTTGAAATCTGCGGAAAATTTCACATTAGATCAATACCTAAAAATATGATTTTCTTTAAATAAATAATTTTTAAATTGTAACTTTAATATTTTTTCCAGTATGAATTTCGCCGCTGAGAAGAATGACCTTCGTTTGATTCGAGATTCATTCATTTTGAAAAGTAACCGATTCTGGTGAAGCAAAAGAAATAATTAAAGTTATGACTGGCGTTCGTCAGTGTTTTTTTCTAACTGCGATTGTTTAAAATAAAATGAAAATATCAACGGATTTCAAAGCTGCGGATAATTTTACACCAGATAGATACCTTATACGTTTGATTTTTTCTTTTAATAAATAATTTTTCAATTAAATATTTATATATTCATAGGAGATTGTGACGTCACGCAACGATCTCTCAACACTCTTTGCAAACGATTTTGGCCGCATTTGACAATGACGAAAATCCACCACGAAAAGAACTGTAACGGGCAACAAAATTTTTTCAACAAAAAAAACCTCAGAGTTCGAAAATATCTCTATATTAAAAAAATGTTACCGTCGCCGCAGGATTGAAAACTGTGTTGTTTAGCTCGATTCTTAGACGGTTTCCCGAGAAAGTACTGATCGGGAAAAAACAAAATTAACATGGTTTGTTCTTCATTGTATTCCTTGGACAATTATTAAGATTTTTTTCCGATGCGGCTATTAGTTTATGGTTTATTAAGTGTCAAAATTCAAGAAGCAAAATTTCTTCCGCGAGTGAGCAAAACACATACAAATTTTCAGTCTTCAGCCGTGAGTTTTTTTTTAAAGAGTACCTCTGAACGTAAATTTTTGCAGCTCGTCGAGTTTTTTTTAAATTTCAATTTGGTTCTTGATAATATTTTTTTGAAATTCGGGAAAAATCATGACATTTTTGTTACTTTTTTTAAAACTGCCGTATCTATATTTTAGTACTATTAGGTTTTAATTTTTAAAATATCGCAGTATACCTCAGAATGTACTCTTTCTTACGGTACTATTATTTTTGAAATCGGTTAATAATTAAATTGGATGCGATCAAAAGTTGGTCATACAAAATTCGGAATCTTTGGATATTTTCGCTACTTTTTTTTACAACTGTTAACTAAAACTGTCATATCTATATCGTATTACTATTAGTTTTTTATTTTGAAAATAGCGCAGTATACCTCAGACTGTACTCTTTCTTACGGTACCATTATTTTTAAAATTGGTTCATAAATAAATTCGATGCAATCAAAAGTTGGTGACACAAATTTCGTATTTTTCATTTCACGGAGCATTGTATTCGCGGAGGGTTGTATTTTTGACTATCGGGTTTGCCAGATATCAAATTTATCGTAGCAACAATTGCCATAAAAACGATTTCTTTTTATTTGGCGAGGAAAAGGGCTCGCTTTTTTCCCTCTGTTCTCAGACGGTTTACCGAGAAAGTACAAAGTACAGATCGTAAAGTTTGGAGATTAACAGGGTTTACTTAAAATTGTACAGGGAACAAGATACAGAAGATTTTTTACTCATGCGGCTATTAGTTTAGGGTGCATTAAGTGTTAAAGTAAAAAAGAGTGAAATCATTTGCGTAAGATGTATTTGTTTGTGAAGCAAACCAAACGGGATTGCGTAGCAATCCCCGGGGGTCGGCGAGCGTAAGCGAGCAGGGGGAGAAGCCCTCGCTGTGACGTCATGGACCATAAAGTGAAATCAGGATAATACAAATTATTCAGATAGTTTCACTCTGCGAAAGGAATGTTGGTTTGCGAAGCAAACCAAATGCCATTTGTAAAGGAGTGTTGGTTTGCGAAGCAAATTAATTGGGTAGCAATTAATTGCGTAGCAATCCCCGGGGGTTGGCGAGCGTAAGCCAGCAGGGGGCGGAGCCCCCTAGTTTTTGAAAAAAATAATAACTTCTAACACATGTGTATTGAAAAACATATGCATAATCTAGATGAGTACTTTTCCATTAGCAGAGCGCAATTTTGGACCAAAATCAAAATCCCAAATCTAGGTATTTTAGAATTTTTTTTTTAATGTTGATTAAATTGGAACCGGTTGTTAACTTTTGCAGATTTTTCCGGCCGTTAGTATTTTTTAAAGCCGCAAGGCACTACGTTCCTATTATTGACATTAGGGAACGTGGCACAGCTGTAGACTTCGGTTACAGGATTTCCGGCCGTTACAGGTTTAATAAAACAGTATACAATGTATACAACTTTTTTTTCTGGATGTTTACGTAAAAAATACACTTCTCCTTTTCGGAACGAAAATAAAATTGGCGACATTTTGATTTTGGTTCAAAGTGGCGCCCGCATGGCTAACGGAAAAGTACCAAATGGGTGCCATTTGCAAAACGAAATTCCAACTTTTACCCTGAGTTAAACGAAACTTCCCTAAGTATTCCAGAAAATGATTCTTCCCTGAGAAATCCCTGATTTCCCGGTTCTGTCGCCATCCTGAATAAGTGAAACATCAATCACTGAAAGATTTATTTTCACTAACGTATTTGTTTTGCGTTTTGTCTGTGCCTTTACTGACGGATCGTCAGACGAAACTTTGGAAAATGGAGGAGCGGGTATCAAGTTTATTTTCCCAGACGGTACTGCAAAAACAGTTTAAACTTAATGCTGGTAAAATTGCATCCAACTACACATGTGAACTCCTAGCCATCCAAGAAGCCCTAAATATATATTCCTGTTTCCAGGAATCTGAGAGAACTGGAGGATTAATAATCTTCAGCGATTGTAAAGCAGCCCTCCAGGCGATTTAAAAGGGTTACACCAAGCAAATAATCAACATTCACAGAGTCCTGGACAAACTCCATGCTATGGACAAACAATGTATTCTACAATGGATACCTGCACACGTCGGTGTAGAAGGGAATGAGGCAGTCGATGTACTCGCAAAGGAAGCAAGAGACCTCGATGAAGATAAATTTCACCTCATCACACTTAATGACATAAATGTAGTGGCAAAATCAAAATTCAAGGACAAGACCATCAAGTTGAAACATCAGATCTGTGAACTAACTACAAGCAGATCACTTGCCAAAACCATAGTAAGACTGAGAACCGGACACCTTAGGGGAATGAAAATTCCGCCGGATGGAACAAGAACATATCCCAGCTGTAAAAACTGTGATACAGAATTAAGTCCCGAACACGTCCTCTCTTGCCCGGCCATCTTGGCGAGCATTCAACAAATTAGTGACTCTCCCTTGGAGGACCTGTACTCGGACAATTGCCTTAAAATAGCTGAGATTGTGTGGACCGTGCATGGCCCTATTTGAAGTGTTCTATCCATGGACAAGACGACAACAACAACAACATTTGTTTTGCGTTCTAATTGCGTATTCTTTGGTACTTGCAATTTGAATAACTTTATTATTCTATTTATCAACTTATTATTTATGCAAATTTCACTATAAAAATATAGCAAATAATTAAGAACAGTGTGTGAAAAAGAATCAAAATCTTTCTAAATCCTTAAAATCAGATTATTTTACTATTTAAAACAGATTTTTATTTTAATTAATTTGTTGTTTAGTAATAATTATTAAGAAATAGTAAATTACTTCTGGAAAGGGCATCAGTTTAAAGATAATTTACCTTTCCACAGGATGAGTATGTCAAAACTACCCCAAAAGCATTTCGTACAAGGATCATTTATACCTTTTTCGCCACATGATGATGTATCACGGCCGCTGGATAACAGCTCGCTTTCTTAGGACACCGTAGATTTACCTACGAAATTTACAGCAACAACGTACGCTAACTAATTCAAAATCCAAGTTCTCCAGGTTTGCCATTAAATTAAGCTTATCAGCTTGGCAAAATTTAGGAGTGTAATGTTGGTGAGATATGTCTCATCACTTGGTACATTTTACATTTACAAAAGATAAAAAAAAGGGCAAGTCGGAATTTTTTCTTAAAAAATGATAAAAATCGGTCATTTTTTCAAAACTTTTAAAAAAGTCAGAAGAATCTCATTTCTGATTTTCGGGACACCATTTATAATTTCGAGACAAGTTATCCCGTTTTCGGCATATTTTTGGAACCAGTAGACACACTGTAAATGCATAAATTTTTATTTAACCTAATTTGCCCCTGGTCTCCCAAAAGTAGAGTCCAGTCTGATGAACTAATATCACTACAAAGTTCTGTTTTCTATTTGGGTTGAAAGAAAGGAAACAAACTTTAGACAAGTCTTATTAACGGAGGACTCATACAAATAACTGAAATAAGATATTGCAACTTCTCAGATTTTGAGAAAATGTTCAAGTGTTTTAGAAATATGAATACTATAAGAATTGGAACTATCAAAATTTTCTGCACTCATAAAGAATTTGATAAAAAAAAAATGTGAGTAAAAATTCAACTTGTGTTTACATTTTGCAAATATCTTTAACTCAACGTAAGAAATAAATACATCATACCTCTTCCGTACTCACGAGACTGGTTACGAGGAAAGGTGCAGTTTTCAAAACATGTTTGCGCTTGTCTGCAATGTAGAGCCACCAATACTCATCTTTTAGCTAGAAAGAAAACAGAATTAGAAAATTCTTTAACAAGAACTGCGTCAAACAATACAGTTTTTGCAATGTTCTTAATCTGAATATAAAGTGAGAAACTAACATCTAATTTTAAAAACTACCAATCTGAATTATTCAATAATTAATTTAAAGGCCAAAGACAAATACGAAAATTCATGTGGTAAAATTTTTTATCATGTTTTTAAATTATCCAAGGACTGTTCCGGTAACCAAATCACTAAAACAAACAACCCCCAAAAATACCTCATTACTATTATTTTTTCACTATTACATTACTAACTTTCAATCTGCTTCCTTGTCTTCATGTTTAAAAAAGTAAAGTCCAGTTAAAATAATTTTCATTGTTAACTGGCAATGAATCTGGTACAATGATACTTGCTTTCGAGGTTATCTGTTTTGAACAATCACAGAACTACCAGAGGTTTAATTTAGCTTTTCTGGGGATTCCGAATTTCTTACGGTTTTCCTGAACATCAGATATTTCCCTTTTTACATTACTGGGGTACATGTGACTCGAATGGTTTCCCCGCTAACCACCGAAGGGGTTCTCCGAGTATTGTCACAGCAGCACTAATGGTTCTGCTTAGTTGCAAATAAGCAAATTTAAACATTATTCAAGGAATAGAAAATAGTCATAAGAAAATGTACTTACAGTGGGAAAGAATGGACAATGCACAGTATGAGATTTCTTTGATTTCGTCCCCAAGACCTTGTCCCTCTTCGAGACCTTGGATTGCAACTTTTCCCACTCTGCATCATCCTCGCCATTGTCATCAATGTTCTTGGAGTCGGCGGCAGCTTCGTTTTCATCAGAGCCGCTCTCGCAATCCGAGTTGACTTCGTTTTCAGCTTCACTTTCCCTATCCGAATCTTTGGTCTTTGAAGTCTGATACAAACATAAAAATTGTCAACCACTATGATACATTGAGGAGAGAATATTCATCATAAAAACATTAGGGTAAAGAAGGCGAATTAACGTCGCACAGGAGAAACAGGCTTTTGGAATGTTCTAGGATTAATCCAGAAGGGAAAGATACAAGAACACCCAGAGATGCGAACCTATGATGGAAGTTTTCAGAAGTACCAAAGGAAAAAATCAGTAGTTTTAAGAATTTTTCAGTAGTCAAGTAAAAATTTAAGAAATCGGCTTTAATAACACATAAATATCATATTTAATTACAAATTTGAAACATATATGCAACACATTATATTATTTGTAATTACAGTAAGGTATACCATACATGAAACACATATATACAGAGGCTGTTCACACATTTTTTAGAAAATGTATATTGTATTCACAAAACTAAATTACATAAAATTCTTGTGTTTTAAATGTTCTATTTGATAGCCCTTATTCTGAACCATCTTTCGACACCGTAATTTCCAGGATAATAATGCTTTTTGAAGTGTCAGAAGAGGTATTCTATCCCATTCCTCCTGAACAGCATTCCAGAGTCCTGTAAGGGTTGTGGGACAATGTTTGGGTAATGCAGATTTTAAAAGTCCAAAAGCACAAAAATCCATAGGTGATACATCGGGAGATTTAGTAGGGATATCAGTGAAGGGTATGGCCTTGATACCGGTTTTTGTTCCATTTCTTTTAGGAAATTTACAGTGGATTTTGATGTGTGATTGCTAGCTTTGTCTTGATGGAGCTCCACAGATTGATGGCACTGTGGGTAAAGCGATGGCATTTCATTCAGAAAAATTGGCAATACAATATGTTCCTGATAGTATTTGGAGTTAATATTGACATTTTTTCCCACTCTCTTTATTTTGAACTTGCCATTATATGAAAAACCAGCAACAATCATGAATCCCGTATAAAAAATGTTTTCGATTCTGTGAACCATGTACTTAAATTTTTTCTCCCCTTTTGTGATAATAATGGCTCTTTTTTTGCTGCAATCATTTAAATACACCCATGATTCATCTAGTGTGACAATTTTTTTCCATTTTTCTTTGGATAAGTGTTTCTCATATAGAATTCGGCAGCGTGTCCTGCGTTCAGCAATATGCTTTGGAGAAAGACGATGCACATTGCGTTTTTTCGCTTTCTTAAGATTTAAATCCATGTTTATCCTTTTGTTTACAGTGGACACCGAGCATTTTAATGATTTTGCAACTGTCCTTTGACTAGGGGGATTTTCTTTTAACATTAAACAACGCACTTTCGCAATAGTCGAAGATGTACGTTTCTTCCTTGGTTACTTGTTTGGAATTTTTTTTGTCCCACTTGAAGCTCCAATTTGACGTTGTTTTCCTTTCTTGTTGACGATATTACCTATCGACGCTTTATATATCACAAAACCATGACGCTCACATCATTTTTGGATAACGGAATATGAATATTTCTCTTCGGAAAGAGCATAAATATAGCCTTCGAACCAATGCTCCGTTAAAAACGCCATTTTGAATAAAAACAAACCTCTCAAACCGCAGACAATAATTTTGACTTTTAAAAACATAGTACAACTGCAATTACTTCTTTTGCAGCAAAGAATTTTTTATTACCGCTAACCAAAATCATCTAAAAAATGTGCAAACAGTATCTGTAGAACCAATAATTGTGTATGAAATAATTATATCACAGTACTAAAAATTGAAAATTTAATAATTACATTTAAGCACTCTCTCCCATTTAACAAAACAAAAACATAATAATAAAAAAGAGACTGAAATAAGTAAACTACTTGATGTGTTGTGAAAAATAAATAAAATTGAATTTTTCTGTAGAAAAAAAAATCATTGATTCCGTAATCCATAATACCCGATTCACTTCCGAAGAAACTACTGAGAACCCGTAGTAACTGGCACCCTCTCTCCATATATTTCTAAAACTTTCATATCCCTACAACGCAAGGACATTGGAAGACATGAAATGCACACCAGCCCCCATGTTCACGACAGCCTTTGGTTGGATTCATTTTCGAACTCTCGACCCCTCCAGTTGCTAATCCACTGCTCCTGCAATCAGGTTACCGTGGCCCACTGCAATCTTGAGATAGAATTCGTCCACTTCAATAGGGGTAGGTAGTTAAATCAATGTCTCAGTGGAAGAATGCAATGAGGAATTGGCGACTGTCCAAAATCAATTCCAAAGGGAAAGAACTGAAGACGATACTTTTACAACTTTGAATGGTCAGATGACAAGGTTCATCACAGGAGCTGGCATCGCCACTCTACAAACTTCCACATCATGCCAACATGAGGACATTTGAGGCCACAACAGATTTAATATGCACCAGCCCCCGTGAAAACAAGTTTTTGGTTGGAGCTAGTTTCAAATTCGCAAACCTCAAACTGAAAAAAATGGTGAAAGTTATAGTGCCTATAATAACAATTCAAAAGAAGGTAGTCACAGAAAAAAAAAAAAAACTCTTCATTTGAATTTTAACAGTAGAGAAAATTCAAAGCTGGCGTTTGAAAGGAACATAATGTCTTCTATAAATTCAAATGCATAAAATTTACATAAGGGCGTGACTTCATATGAAATTGAGCACCCACTTGTATTTTTTCCAAAGGAAACCCCAATTTCGAATTTATATCAAAACTTTTACTTTAGATACTAAATTTTATGTCATTAGGTGTTACCCTTTCGAAGTTTTGAGGACAGAAAGATTGGAACTCCTAATGTTGAAGCCGTTTCTTACACTTTTGGATACCTTCTTAAATAATATTTCTATAGCGCTGATATTTTGTACCATGTTACTGTTAAACAAACCAAACAAAATCCCATCCAATATTTTGTTTTAAAAATAGTTTTCAGCATGTAGTAATAATTATTAAATTAATGTTTGAAAAAATTATAAATTGGAACCTTATATTTTGTTGAGAATCAATTCAGAAGGACTTCTAGTATTGCCGTGCAAAACGTCAGCTCATTCCAAAAATTAATTTTTGAGTTACGTTAAATTTTCCTCATTCTTGCGATTTTAGGGGCCGATTAAAAGCTAAAAAAAACGTCTGACTAACCTTGGATATTAATTCTAGGATAGTTTCCACTTGCATAATAAATATAATTCTTAGATCGCTGAAAGATACATTAAAATAGTGTTCAAATTTGATATTCGGGGAAGCAATAACTATTGATCTATGAATAGGTACTTTTTTTTGTGTAGATCCTTGAAGTAGACATGGACTTTAGGTAGTAATATAAAGGTAGAAAAATCATGAAATTTCGTAATTAAGACTAATTTGATGATGCGGAATCAGATCATGACATCAAAACATGCCGTTTCTATTAGAATTTTCGTTGTTTGTGCAAAATATGATATGAAGATGTTCCCTTATGCAATGTTTGGGATTTGACTTTGAAGAGAACTAATGAATGATACCTTTGAATTTGCTCTGGTATGAACAGTGCTCAGAATAAAGGAGGTGGTTTGGTTATCTTTTCCCATGACTGTACATAAACTATTACTCATTTTAACATGGAGAGTAATATGAACGGTTATGAAATCAGTGTTACGTTAACAAGAGATAGTAGGAAACTCAACAAAAACCAGAAGAAAAAAAAAGACAAGAAATCAAGGTCTTATCACTTTTAATATGATTCACCAACTAAAGGGGATAAGAAATAGAAGAAATAATACTTACAGACTCCTTTGCTTCGGGAACCGATTCAGATTTTTTGCTTTCTACTGCTGCTTTGGACACTGGATTTGTAACTTTCTTTTTCTTAAGGATTTGACTTTTGCCGCCTTTAGCCTTTTTCTTTTTACCTTTGACTAGCTTTGGTTGCTTCTTGAGTTTAGGAGATAGGTCACCATTGGGGACCTTTTCTGAATGCTAATAGAAACAGGATTGGTTTATTTTTCAAAGTACAACCAATATACCAAAGATTTCAATTGAAATCTTTGGTATGAAGGAAATTGGTATTGGAAGCTTTTTGGAATTGAGATGTAAAAATTACTTTAAATATAAATCATCCATACAAAAGAGTTGGTTGGTCTTATGGCATAAGTTCCAAATAAGGACAAACAGAGCCAAACACAAGGCTGATTAACACCCGTAAAAATAGATAACATACTTGAAATAAAAGCTTTATCAATAAGATATAATTTAAAAATGTTTTACTCTAAATAGATCAAATATTTTAATGGCCTGGTGACATAAATTGATGCATTATGAAAGATAAAAACACTATATGGAATTTAAAAATTTAATGCTATGTCAAAAGATGAAGAAAAGATTTGGCCTTTTACGACTCAGTTTGTCAGAGATCATCGTTTTGAACGGGTACATTTAGTGGAGATGAGCATTTCTGGTTTCAGCATCTACCAGTTCATTTCTAACAATAAGTCTAATGTTCCTACATAAGCAACGCTACAAGTGTGCCCAGACAACACCTAATACAAAATAACAATCATTTTCCTACTCCCTTAATGGAATTGGTTATGTTCTATTCTCGTCTTCTAAAGGTAACAACATTTTTTAACCAAATGCTAAAAGTAACCAAAACTCTTACTTTTCATTCATCCAGTAGACATGTGCACACTTATAGATAATGGGAACAGTTTAAATTCTGAACAATAAAGAGTAGTGAAATATAAAGAGTGCATTAAATCGAATACAGGTTGTTTAAATATGCATTTTCCATTTGTTTATCATGATCCTGACTATGTTCCACTTCCAGAATGGCCAGAAGTTTCATTTTTATAAACATCTCATACAGTTTTGTATTCAGTTCTACCCATTTACCCCAATACAGGTTCATTAAATAGCACATAAAAATTACCTGCTAAAGTGTTAGGTAGTAATATGGAACAATGCAAATATTATTCATGTTACAATCCCAGTAGTTTGTCTTTTGCATAAAAAATGTAAATACTTTTTAAGACTTTCAATTCAAGGTCTTGAATGCAGATGAGTCAGAGTGGTTGGAGGAATTGAACTTGGAAAGCAAACATGAAATAAAATAAATTATTTTTGAAATTGGATGAGTAAACATCAATTTAACTAAAATTATGTTTACTCATCAAGTTTCAAAAATATTTTCGAAAATAGCCGAACAATGAATTTTATCAATTAGCAAATGTCCTTAGAATTTTAATAATTCTAGCACATTTTAGACCCTTGGTCACATACAATAAAATTAAAATGCATAAAAGGAATCTTTTTAGATAAGAAAATGGAAAGCATACTTGTTTATCTTCAATGTCATCAACAGGAGGCGTGGCTTCATCTTTGTCTTGGTTGTCAAATAACATAGACAAGTTTCGTCTATGAAGCGTAACTGTAACTGTTACCAATGCCCCAGCCGTTATTGTGCATGCATCCTCATCATCTATAACTGGAAAACGAAAAGAAAAACACTGTCCTTTAGCTTTTAATAAAAAAGAGTGCTCAAGCATTTAAGGGAGAATTTTCTCATTTTTGCAAAAAAATATTCAATTTTGCATTTTTTTTAAATTTAAAATCATTCTTTATGGTCTTAAAAACTTGTATACCATGAAGCTGAAATTTGCAGAATTGACCTAATTATAAGCCATCAACAGATTTGGCATGCAGATGTAAAATTGGGAGCATCTATAGCTATCTACAGCATTGGTATAGCAGATTAACAGGGAAATACTATAAATACTATAGATAGTTCCGTAATAGAACTGAAACTATAAATGGGTATTTCTTGAAACAACTTTTTTTTGTGAGTGGTTGGTATCTATACAACTATTGGATTGATCCACTTCATATTCTTATAGCATGAAGACAAAATATCTTTTGATATTTTAATAAACCAGAAAAATGATGTTACTTTTTTATATTCTTAAAGCAAAAACAATCACCACCATTTCCACAAGTATGGAAAACGTTCAAACAATAGCTACATGTGTATGAAGTATTATTTTTTAAGATAAATTATATATTAGGTATCGATTTGATGTAAAATGTTCCGCAGATTTCAAATTCGTTGAAATTTTCAATTATCTTTGACAATCATGATTTTACAAAAAAGAACAAAACAATGCCAGTAAAAAAAATTTTTAAATTTGTTTTGCTTCCCTTTGTTGGAATTGTTTGAGTGCGGGAAATGGGAATCTGTGATTTCTCGATACTGAAGATGAAAATCGTATGGGAAAAAAATATAAAAGTTACAATTTAAAAATTATTCATTTAAAGAAAATCTTATTTTTAAGTATTGATCTAATGTAAAATTTTCCACAGATTTTAAATCCTATCTTTAACAAACTAGGAGATAGAAAAAATAACTTCAGTTAAAACTTTATTTGTTTTGTTTGTCTGCTGAAATCATTCATTGAAAAATGAAACTGAAAAAATAAATTTAGAATCTGTCATCTTTATACTGTTGCCATTCTAAGGAAAGCAACAAGAATTAAATTCCAATAAATTAATTTTAAAATGTTCTAGATTAAATTTTAAAATTCGGGTGATAAAAAAATTGCAAAACATTTGGATAACCTCCGTGCCAAATCTCATTATTGTAAGTGCTATAGATTCGTCAGGAAAGTCCACACATACAGACACTTCCTTTTATAATAGTAGAGAAACATGAGTTTCATCAAAGATCAAATTATAATACCTTCAGATTTGACTTCAATATCAACAACAGGCATTTTCGAGAGAACGGTGGTGACATTGTCGTACTCGTCATCAGTCAAGCTTCGGAGCACTGCCCTTCTTTCGCTTCCTTTCATGGAAGCTAGATTCTTGATGGAACGAATATTCCGCCTACGAGATGTGAAATGCCGCAAAATATCGTCGGTGATGTGTGGCAACTGTAAGAATGCGTTTTTATGCTCCCACAAAGCTTGTACGATGCATTGACTGAGACGCATTGCACTTTCCATGGTATCCAAATGTGGCATACGTGAAACTAAAAATGAAAAAGTACTTAGAATCCATAACTTTTACTCTATCATTCTGACACCACATTTTAATTTTTTTTAAATACGATCACATGTATAGCATAGTTAAAATACAGTACAACTTTTAAGATGGTAATGACATCATTTGAATGCTGACGTGGCTATTTTTCCCAATCCTCTTTATCCCAGTAGATGACACAACACTATAGATACTTTTTGAACTCTCATTGCTAGTGTTTCGTCTGCAGTTTTCTGTTATTGATCTACTTTATTGCATTTCCAACATGCATATTAAGCAGCAGAAAATGTTCTGGTTACTTGTCTTTAATTTAAATATATTTCAGCTAAATAAAAGAGCGAAATTTTATGGGATGTGTTTTCATTTAGGGTAAGCTTCTGTGAATTGATTTAAGAATAACTTTTAATAAAAGAAAGAATAAGCATGTGAAAAAACAAGGGCATCAATGAATTGAATGTGTCCAGCCCTAAGAGGTTTAGAGGATAAGTTAACAACACCTTTTTGACCCCCCCCCCCTTTACAGAAAAAAAAACACCATCTCCCGTTCTTGAAATCAAGAATATAACGCATGGTTTTCCAACTTTTTTGAGTCATTGCCCACTTTTCCAAACAGTGATTTGATGGCACTCCTCTTAGATGAAGTGTACTATATTTTATATTTTGAAAAACAAGGGCAAATTTTTAATTACTTTTTATAAAGATATTAACAATATTGGTGTTTTCCTCAAAGTTTGATTAACAAATATGTATTAATAAAAAAATTAATATTATATTATTAGTGACAGGGTTGAGGTTGGTTCATGGACACTAATTTTTTTATAATTGGTGCCATATTTGTCATCAGCAATCTTAAACCACACCATTCCACTACTGATAACCAGTTTTTTTTGTTAGTAAATTGTCAACTACGCTAAATATGATGGGAATGCACTGAAAAACTTCTTTGATGCAGCCCATAAAGCCGGATCGAATACTGGAATTTGCCTTTGAAGCCAAAATTCTTGTTATCCATTTTTTAATTTCAACTTTAACTCTTAATTTTTGTTGACAATGCTATCAACTCCTCCATCGGTAATAATTCTGCTGTTTGTAGGCTTGAGAAAGGTTCTAGGACTCAATCTGGGATGATCATATTAAGGAAATCCTGCAATCTATTTGTAAAATCTTCTTTAAGTGCTTGCAAATGCTGGCAAAATACCAGAATGTCATAATTTGTTGCCAGAAGTAAAATCAAAAATGTTTACCAGATGAGAATTAAATGTTAAAACCTTGATATTGCTCTATTCATTAGATTGATTCGGACCATTATATTACCATTAGTTAATTTTTTAGAATCAGAACTCAGAAAATAGTAAAGAAAAAGCTCAGGCTTCTATTCGTATGCTTTACTAATTAATTCCAGGAATTTCCCTCGATTAGACAAATATAGGTTATTTGGTGGGAAAACGTAAAACATTCAGAAAACAAAAAAAAAAGCAGCTGTAAGAGAAAAAAATTAAGAGAAACCTTACTTCTTCCAGACAAGGCAAGCATCGTGAGTTGCGAAGAACACTGAACAAATTCATGAATTAGATTCGGCAGCTTTTTTACTATATACAGTCTATCTGTTAAAAATTAAAAAATCATAAGATGAAATACTTCAATTATTTTTATTAATGATTTAACTAATATAAATATTTAAATCATCTTTACAAAAAAAAAAACTAATTTAGTAATTCTGAGGATACCTTCATCAAGAGTCCTAGCAGGCAGCTTTAGTCTCGACAGATGGGCATGAATAAGAGCACGGGCCTTTAGACTGTATGAAAAGCACAGTGGCTTTTCAATGTTTTTGTAGTCGATATTAGGAAGTTGTTTTATAAGCTGAAACAGTAACAATAGCTAATTAACGCATGAATTTATTTACTAGAAAATAAGCATTTCATTTTTGAAAACAAAATTTTGTTTTGCATCCAACACAAGGCTATTGATTTAAAAGTACACAAAATAACGAAATCAAATCTTCAAAATTATTTCATTTTAAGACATTTCCAGTTTACACCATAGCAAAGTGGGTAAAAAAAATCTAAAATTGCAATCAAAATTGTGAAATGTATTAATATTATACTGAAAATCATGAGTAACTTACTGAAATATGACTAAGATATTTTATATCTTACGGTGCTGGAGTTGTCACCTGATATTACGTTCATCTTTGGATAAAAAGTGAACTCTGACAAAAATGGTTTGATGACTATGATTCTGAATGGGGAGTTGCCTAGTTTGGTAAGGCATTTTATTTTTAAAGGATCAAGAAATGGCTATGAATAACAAGTGGCTCTCACTAAAAGTCAATGTAGCAAACCATCCTGCATTTAAAATCATTATTTTGTGATTTCATCCCACTGTGCTTAGGTTTGGTTTGATGCTTTAAGGCAGTGTTTCTCAACTTTTGTGAGACAGTGGCACAATGAATTATTTTTTAAAAGGCAAGAGCCTGATGCTACACACAATAAGGTATTTACTTGTAAATACCACTTTCCATTTATTTTAAATTCATACATTAAGCTAAAATAAGTCTTAATTATGACATAATTAGAGTAAATTTAATGTATACAGTATAGAATCAAGACAAGTATAAACAGGGTGTCTACTAAATTTCTGTTGGTCCTTTTAGGGACTTTCTATAGATGCATGATCTGATTTTACATGATTATGTGGGTCAGTTAAATGCAATTATACTTTAAAATCATACTTTTTATTGCTTACAGTCTAATCTCGACAGAAGGACACTAGAGTCAAATTTCAGCTTTAATATAAGCAGTTTTCTAAAGAAAATTTAAAAAATAAGGACAAACCATCAATCATGTCAAAGTAGATGAACATTGAACACATACTCTATTTATATTATATCATTATTTTTGTTTTCTGAATACTTGCAATTTTAATAAAAATTGAAGAAAAAAATCAACAATTACTTTAAAAACATTTTGTGTAAATTTTTTATTTATCTCTTTTATACATCAAATGTGAAGGGGATAAAAAAATTATTTTTCAATTTGTGTATTTTAAAAAACTGTCTCCGAATGTGGTTGGATTGGGGAAGTTGCACCATTTTCATTTTCTATGCAGTTTGTATTATTTGCATTTTTCTTTTTTTCATTTGTTCAAGTTCAGCTGCAGACACCTCTTGTTTTCGCCTTAAACGAATTTGATAAATTTTTTGGGACGAAATTTATGATTTAGGGATTTTTCGGGATCAGTTTTCCCGCTTTCGGGACCAGTAGACACCCTGATAAAACGACATTTGAATTAGTAATCAATCACTGGGGACTAATGAAATTTTGTAGTTTCCTCAGGTTAACATCAATCAATTAATTTGCACAGGTTTTTATTCACATAAAGCTCACTTTGATCACAGAAAATGTACATTCGATGGCCACAAACACCTTCAATGAGATTAATCAAAATTAAACGAAGTCAGGAGTCTCTCATACCAAAAAATTATATGGTTTTGTAATCATGTCGCTCGGGTTTTGCAAAAAGCACTCCCACGCAGCAATGCAAACATAAGGTTGGTTTTGTGGTTTTATGGTGCAAAGGAGCCATATTTGACCAAGATGAACAAAGGAGAAACAGTATTCAGAAGAAAATTGAGAATCAATTAGAGGGAGGGGGTAGCTTGATCTACAATTTCAGTGGGAAAAAATAAAAAAATTTCTTTGCTGATTATCACTGTTCCTCCGAGTTTTTTCGACACATATTTAAATATCATTCTCCTCTGAATATATAAAATACTAATTCATTAAAACACTTCAAAAAATGAAAACGACAAATCAAAGGGGATCGCTGTGGTTGGAAAACACTGATATGGTGTAATTTTTTGCTATGCAAGGGATAATTAGACCAATTTCATATCTTGTAGGATTGAAAACTATTAGCTCTGGCCCAGGGCTGATCGAGCAGTTCGGAAATGGTTTCTTGCATGTGATTCCAGACCTTGCTTTTAGCTATGAAGTTATGAAACAACTGCAATTTTCTCTAGCCTAATTATAGACTGATGAACTTGAACTTTGTGATAATAAGGAAATAAACGAACGTCTATTATATATTATTTGAGTGTTTGTTTTTGTCTTGGATGTATTTTAGGGTTTTATATGAAATTGCAGAAAGCTTACAAGAAAAGTCAGGGGTGAAAACATTCAAAATGTAAAAAAAGAGGAAAACATACACAGCGTTATTTTGAACTACAAAAATAGCTGAATAAGAATATATATTTGTGTACTAATGTGTGTACAGAACAATGGTGCAGCCAGATATTTTTTTCTGAGGGGGAGGCAGATTTAGTCTGATAAAGCCCTATAAAGACCACTAAAACAATAAAATTTGTCTTTGGAAGTAAGGAGGTTAACCCATAACCATATGTGTTTATGATAATCATGTATTTTTGCCTTTTATTTAGCTTTATAAGATCTATAAAGTCCACAATAAACAATGAAATTTGTCTCTGGAGGGGGGGGGGGGCTTTAACTCCTAATCCCCTCATCATGGCAGCACCACTGGTACAGAATATGTATTTATGACAAGCATGTATTTTTATAATTCAAAAACACTTTATTCAATTTTTCTTTTGCATCTTTTCAAACATACTCTTTATATTAGGATAGTCACACTTTCATCATTATTTTTTTTTACACTTATCATTTGGCTGTAATACTATGATATTATTTAACTTTAAAGAAAAATTGTAGAAAAAGCAAAACTTCTCAGAAAGGAAAAAAAAAGCGGAAATCCACGTAAAGGTGAAAGATTTTCACACCTGAGAAAGTGAAGAATTTTTTTCCTCCCAATTATTTTAAAGTTTAATGAAAAATTTTCAACTGCAATTTCCTATCATTGCTAAAATTTTAGGTTTTGAGATGAGCTGAATAGTTTTAGCTGCCAGCTTATAAAAGCTACAGCAATATTTGCTGCCAGCTACAAAATCTTATTTCGGGCCCTGGGTGCAATACGATGGGTCATCGCTGACGGTTCGAGATCGATCCCCTGAGTGAAAGAACCGAGGACAAGAATACGTCATTATAAACCACGGTCAAATGAAGAGGCAACACCTGAGTTCACATCCCACTCTCCAACACTATGGCAACATGAAAACATCGGAGGCCATGACGGATTTAATGTGCATCAACCTTCTTTGTACACAGCGGTCTTTAGTCGGATTCGAACTCGAAACCCTCCGGCTGATAATTTGTTGCTCTTCCGAGCGGGCAACCTCAATTAAAATGGAAAATGGGAGTAAAAAAAGAAATTTAGGTTTTCATGGAATCATTAGCACAATTTATTTTTTTGAAACGAATTAGCTTGAAAGCATTTGAATAGGTCACAGAATTCTTACTTTCAAGCAACTTTTCAAAAGTTCTGAAAAAAGTAATACTACATTGATAATCCAAACTATATATTTGCTTGTAACAGCACAGAACAGATGGACAAATCTAGTAAACTTTGCTTAGTGAAATTGGGTTGAAGCACCTCATGATGAAACAGAACAAATGTGATAATAGTGAAAGGTTCTTAGTTTAAAATATGAATTTATTAAAGCTGCCTAGTTAGTCTCAGTCAAAATAAAAGATTAGCAGTGGGAGAATACAGTACATGCAAGTCACAAAGCAAATAAAAACGCGGCAGACTGTTTTATTATGAATCAATATCAAACAACTCACACATTTAATGCAACTTTCACATTTATGATAGTACAGTAATCCCTTGTATTACCAGTTTCAAAATATCGTGCATTTGAGTACATCATTCTTGCACTAGTCTCCCGATAAATTAAAAGTTGGAAAACAGTAGAGGGAATGGGTCACATTTAAATTGGGAATTTACTAGTTTCAAGGGTTAACCTGTTTCAAAAGTGTGGATGAGAAAGCTTTTCTGCTATCATCAATTTGTTGGCTAACATGTAGTTTTTAAACAATTTTAAAAATCAATTAATTTAATACATATGTGCCTTTTAATTTCTAAAAAGCAAGCCTTTCTCGATTGCCACTATACTGCTATCTTTGATAGATAGTACTTTTTCTTGTTCCTCAAAAAATGCAATGTATCAAAGAGTTACTGTACACACATGACCACTTAGGATGTGTCCACCACAAATGGAACAGTTCAAATGCAGAAGGGAGAGTAGGACAATGCTATTGGCAACTTAAACAAATTTCTTCAAGAGAGTGGCCTAACTGTTTAAGCATACAGCTTTTAATACAAAGCATTCATTGGCTGATGAAGCTACTGCTTTTGTTAGATTGCGAAACCATCTATAACTCTAAAAAAAATATGGCATCCCTATTTTGCCACCGAACTTGTTTCTTAAGTGTACATGCACTCGTGACTTAGGACTATAAAATATCTCCTGCAAGAAAATATAAAAATAAAACTGAATTGAATTGCAAATAAGTATTTTTTCTTCGTGAAAGCTTTTTTTGATGGAAGATAATTTATATTGCAAACTTACTTGCGGGACTTCAATGTTATCACTAGCACGTTCATTAATTTTTGCATTATAAGATTTTCTGAATTCCATGGAAGCAGCTATAACCATTATGATTCCTAAAAGAAATGTTTTACAAATTACAATTCAAAATATCTGCTATAGAAAGAAAATGTAAACTACAGAATTGAGAGAACTAACGTCGAAATATCATGCGTGGTGACTTGTAGAGGAAATATAAATATAATTGCGTTGTATCCAGCAAAACTGCATCGGTGCCAAATTTAACAGATCGATGCCACCATATACCCTGTAAAAAAAATATACATGAAAACGTAATTTCAAAATTTTATAAAAACATGAAAAAATTATCAATATTTTTATAATTTAATGAAATGTAATAGTTATTAAATACCTCTTTTAAAAATTACTGTACTTTACCTATTAAATTCTTTTTAAATAAAATATTTTTTGTTAATTTCTAGAAAAATAGAATTACAACTCACCACTGCAACTGGCATAGCCACCATAAACACCAAAGCATATAACCCTAGTACCTGTGAATTGATTACAAAATGTTATAATAAACCATGTATCTCAATTTTTTTTTGGACACTTAACAAAATTTAATTTATTTCCCAACATTATTTCCAAAATTAAAAAATCCAGGCAAATGAACATGTATGTCAATAAAATGAACATGTATGTCAATATAATTTTTGTACAAAAAAATTATACTTATGCAAGACTATTTTGCATAGCTCTATCAAGTATCTATCTATTACAGGGTTCCCACTCTTTTTTTTTTCTAACTAAAAATAAGGACTTAAATAAAACATTGAAGAAACTGTATTATACAATGTAATACCCGACTTTCAAACAAATGGGGATGCTCTTACAGATTAGTTAATCTTATAAGAACAGTAGTATGTAAAACAATTAATATTCAAGTCTATTTTCTAAAAATTATGCACAAATAATGCTACACAAAAATGGGATTTTTCAAATAAGCCGTCTGATTTTTACAAAATTCAGCAGTTAATATTTGGGCATTTAAGTGCACACGTTGTAAGTTACTTACTTACACTTAGTAATATGTGTAAGTAAATAAACACATTACAGAATGGAGACCACAAGATAAAAAACTTTGGATGTTTTTCTTTTATCTCTTCGCAATGCATTTGCTTTTATAAAAGAGGAAAGAAAGAGTTAAGTTTGATGAGGACCGGACTTGGTGTTGTTGGTCTCAAAGCTGCTGTTGCAAGTTTGAATTTTTTTTCGTATTTTTTCCATATTGTTTTGTTTTTACTTTTTAATGGTCTTTAGGGGAGTTTATGAGCAATTTTTTAGCATATTGCTGCTCATGGGTAGGAAACACCATTTAGTGTTGTCTGGGTCAGGTTCCACCCTGATCCACCAACACTTTCATTTTCAAAAATTTCCTAATTTTTTTAATTTTGAATTTCTTTTTGTTTTTGAAATTACAGTGCATACCTTGTTGTGTCTGCAGCTTCAGCCTGCTTACGAAATGGAAATTACTCACCCTAGTAATTATTTTATAATACAATTAATATAATTTAATCCATAATGAAAATAAGTAAATTCATTTATTGGCACATCTGAGATTTCGATAAAATAAAATTAGTGGCAAACTATTAATTTACTAAAAGGATGTAAAAGGATTTCAAGTTGTATACATCAGAGTCAAATTTGACTGGATCGGAGACCGAACGAGTTTCAAAGAAAATATTTCCCCATGAACCAAAACAAATCGCAAGACTTATGCAAAAACTTTGAAAAATTTATAAAAAGATTAAAAAAATATAATGCGATTTTATTGAATAGATATTCAACTAGTTGCCACTGTCTCAGCATTAGCCATTCGGTATTGCCACATAATTTTTTAACCACGGTCAGATGACGAGATATCTAAGCTGGTGCCCCGCTTTCCAAACTTCTACACCAACCCAACGCGAGGACTTTCGGCCATGACAGATTTAAGGTGTACCAGCGGCCTCTACACCATACGCTTACAAACATCATTTTACTGAAACAAAATTAATTTGAAAACAATCATCTAAGCGGACAATGGAAGCAGATTGCGCATGGAATAACAAAAGCAAAGCGAAATTTAAGCACAGTCGGCCATTGAGTATTTGTCATCCGGATACAAAGAGAAAGAAATTATAAAGCATAGAAAAATTATTTTCGCTTTCGGTCAGCAGCCAAATACAATGAGTCCGAAATTTCCAGTTTTCAAACGACTTTTCCCGATTTATAAATTCTCTGACTATTCTCGGTTTTTCAGCACTCTGGTTTACGTTTTTGCAATCTCTTCCTCTAATGTTTTATCAAATCGAGCGGGTTTTTTTTTCGGAACTGACAACCGATTGCTTCAAATTTTTGGAGCAAAATCACCCCCGAAAATCTTCACATTTTTTTTCTGGGATAGTTTTTACAAAGAAATAAAAGCATAAAAAGAAACTAAACTTCAAAAAAAAAATTGCAACGCATCGGGTTGCCACTCAGAGATAGCAGTATTAATTAAAATAATTTATCTTTATATCATTTTCGATTCACCTACAAACTTAAAAACACACTTCCCCATAATTATAATCAATTTTTAAAACACTGCACTCGCAGGTAACCGAATAAAACAAAATTAATTAACATTTGATGATTGTATTCTAGTTTCCTCTATCAGGGCAACTATTTTGTGCATTGCAAGAGCCACTCACAAGTCAAAAACAGACGGATTTTCAAGTTTTTAAAGTGTATTATGTGCTCATCAAGAGTCGATCAATGATTTGTATATCGCGTATCAAGGGTTGCCATTCAAGCAAGCCAGTTCCCGAATCATCACCAAAACCATACTTGTAAGCAGTTTTATCGCCGATCAGCCGCTAAAAAGAGGTAGGAAATATTGTGAAAAAATAACGTCATTTGAAAAATGAATTTTGTTTTCAAAGGAAAATAAGCACTTTCTAAGGACTATTGATACAAAATAAGCACTTCTAAGGGCCCTTGGAAATGTAAGGTAAAAATAAGCACTTTCTAAGTACCCGTGGGAACCCTGTATTTATCAAATAATGGGATTCATAAAAAAAGCACAATTTGACCACAAACTTGAAAAGGTTTTAATTACTTAATTCTAATTTAATACAAACTGAAATACACACCCAAACTGAATTTTCCTTCTCAATTATCCAGCTTGGTAATGCAATGCCAAAAGACATAGCTAAAAGGGAGAGACATGTCATATATTAAGCATAGCATTAGGATTACTGTTGTTAGCATTTATTGAATACTGTCGTAAATAATTAAATTATAGACCAAAAACTATAAAAGAAACATTACACTTCCTGTAAATTTTATATTGAGATAAAATAAGTTTACTGTCCACAAGTGTGAATCCAAATCTTCATAATGAACCAATTTCCATTCTGTCACTAATTTTTTTTTAATGTGTATTTTTTATCTTATTTTCAGACCTTGTACCAACACATTTATTTGCTTAAACTTAGCATTGATACATTTAAAAACACTTTCCAATGTTACTTTATGTGCTCTCACTTGCTCCACCTGATGCGACAAGTGTATAGGGTGCAGCTCCGAAAAGGAGGTAGTTGATTTTTGAATAGGTGCAGTCTACGCATGTCACAGCAATATCCCCAGCTGACACCAAAGCCACTTTCAAACATTCAATCTATTGATAACCTGTGTGTAGAGTTGGAAGTGGTCCCTCGGCTACCCTCTTAGTCCACTCTTTACAGCCCAAAGCAACAGCTCAGGATCAGAGGTCATCACCACTGTCCCACAGCCAAAAGTCCAGAAACTGTTGGGGGTGGTCTTCTTACCCTCCAAATGGTCTTTAGGGGTGCACTACGCCCCATGATTAACTGTCTCCCAGTGCAACTGGTTGGACAAAGAACTGTTGCAGAGCTCGAGCTGGTTTATTGGTGCTCGTTCGAATAGATCCTGTTTTTCTCATTTTGTATAGTCCCCAACCTAGTGATACAAATCCCCAATTCTACATACTGTAAAATACCATGTTGTGAAATAAACGTAAAATAATTGCAATTTTAAATGTTTATTAGCCAACTGCATTACAGTTCCTAGCATCGCTTGATGTGTGTGCCTGATTGTCTATGCCAATTATCTTGTAAAATAAATTGCTTTGTTTAAACTTGCAAAAATACTTGTATGATTCTACAGGATCTCAATCTTTCACGGGCGTGAAAGCTCATTCGAAGGGCTATCGTACCAAAAGCATGAACGACGATTGCTGTGGACTGTTTCCTCTGCAACAACTTGTTATTGTTGCTATTGCTTCCAGAGTAAGGTATTTAACATAACTAACTCAATTTATTCTTTACTTAAGAATATACAAAAGAAGTAACATAAAAATGCATTTGAAAATTAAGTTCGAACATGAATCGATACAAGTGTACGAAAAGAAAGCAAGTCCTGTTCACCAGGTTTAGAGTACCAACTGACTTTTCAATCTAGCATTGCTGGTATCTCGACAGCTTGGTCGCAGTGCCATGGTCTCGCAAGGAGTTGAGTAGGCACCTCACAGAGGATAAACTTAAAAGTCAGAAACCCCATAAAAGACAGACTTTGTTTATGTTTCAGCCTATAACCAAATTTATAAAACAGACTTGTTCAAAACCACATGACTTGACTGCCTTCTCACTGGATTATGAATTCCTTTCTTGCTTGCAATTTGACTGTAATGGTAGTGGAGCTAGAACATATTATTTCATTCATGCTCTTCGGTCTGTGGAGCTTCTTAGTTGAAATTCGAAGCACTTCAGTGGTGAAACTAATCTACAGGACTCCAAGCATTAACAGCAGGTGCCCCCCCCTTCTTTAATTACAGGCACATTTTATTTCAGTAGACGCATTTAACCACACCCTATTGTATAATTTCACACTTCTCATTTTGACACACATTTGAACAATTACACTATAACACAGTGCACTGGATGTAAAATTTACATTTGCTAATTACCTTCAACACCATTTTAATAGCAAATACTAAACATAATTCTTTAAAATTTGGCATACTGGATTCAGTTTTTGCACAGCACTCTGCAAACGTTAAATAAATCTAATATTTGTTTCATTTAAATGAAATGATTATTTTTAGAGTACCTATGTATGTTCTTAAGCCATGGTCAAATAGGGGAGCTCGAGGTGGAAAGCAATATGCGCAGATCAATCAGTGCTTTCAACGCTTGCGCAGGAATATTCGATTGGTTCGAGCGTGTCGCTTTGCATTTCCAAATTTGATCACAGCTTTAGCAACCAGTACATATGTTTTGAAACTTTGTAATTTTACATTTAAATTAAGCTATTCAAAAATTTCACTCAGCTACCAACATAACCCAAAAATATTATACTGACCTCCTGGACCATCTGGATTTCCATACATCTCCCAGTTCTTTCTCGCTTCATCATCAGTAAGTCTAAAAAAAGGGGACTTAAAATCAGCACTAATGCATAGTTTCAAATAGCAAATTGCATTTTAGGGCAATGGAAAGAAACCTATCCAAATTTTGAAAAAAGCTACTCACGCAGCATAAGCTTTTGTAAGCATCATGAATTTCATTTCATTACCGGACGACTTATCGGGATGGTAAACCAAACTGAGCCGACGGTAGGCCTTTTTTATTTCAGACATGGAAGCTTCCTAGACAAAGAGAAAAGTAAAGGTGCAATCAACTTTCATTGAAGTCTATAAACACAGTTAACTAGATTTCCCATCTATTTCTATTGGAGAGATGCTCGTTTAAAGACATTCGGTGGCCTCTGCAAGGGATTCGTTTAGGTCCTGACATTGATACCGTATGATTGAAAGTAAAATATGTTTTATCGGCCAGACGTCTGTCTCCATTGATCTTGATGTATCTCGAAATGTTATAAAATGGACTTGATCCACTCAAGTACTGAATGCCTCGTATATTATAAATAGAATGGCAAAACTTTAGAAGTGAGTACTAGGTACACTCTCCAAATCAGAGCTTAGATTTTATTCACATGGTTATTACTTTCAATACCTTATACTATGGACCGAAATTCTGCTTGTCATGTATTTTAGCATAATGCAAATAGTTTTGTCTCTGGTTTTAACTACATTTTTGTTGAAACATTCCCAAGTTACAAACTTTCATTTTACTACAAATATCTCCTAGCTTCTAGCACTAAAAAAAATCCCTAGACTACCCTTTAGCATAAAGCAAATACTTATGATTTTAAACTGGTGGGTAACGAACAAGAGAGGGCTGTAAGGTTTCTCTGTCTTAAAAGAAGGAAAGGTTAAACAAAATATCACAATATACTCTTGGATCCGCAAGTTGTTAATCAAAACATTTATAATGCTAAAATTGGGGCCATCTAATGCACTTTCCTAAAATGTGATCTGCTGACTTATATCAGTTTCCAAGAGAAAATAGTCATGATTAGAAAATTGTACGATAATGTCTCTTACAAAATGTACAACCAAGATTGATTGCAGTAATACTGCACTTATGAAGAATTTACCTGTTTATAAGTTCTATTCTGGTCAGTAAATGGATTATGTTGTATTTATATCATAGATACAGTACAAAGTACAAAAACCAATATCCTATGGACAACCTCAAAAATTCCAGATTTCGGATAATTTTCTGTTTTTTTTTTGTCACAAAAACCTTAATCTAACGCCCCTTCCTGTGCATGAATTTTTCCGCTCGTTACTAAAGTTTGGAACATGTTTGTACTACTGAAATATCAGATATATATAAATAGGAGTAATTTTAAAAAAAGAAAAAACCTAATACAATGCAACAAATTTTTTCTTACAAATCTTCTAATTTTTCTGTGTGTTATTTACTCTAAACATGTCCATTATTTTACATTGTTTCACCAATTTGGTCCAGGTTGAATGTCTTGTTCTTTAAAAATTGTTCTTAAAAGAGGAGCTAAGATAGATAATAGTGAGAGAAAAAAAACCACTGGTTAGCAAAATGTCCGGATTTTGGACAATTCCGGATTTGGGACTTTGTACAGTGTATGCAAAAACATTTTATTTTGTCGAGCAATTTGAAAAGGAACTATTTTGTAACTTGAAAGCTCAGTAAAATTTTTACGCTATTTATTCACATTTTGAAGGTCAATAAAATCCAAGCCTTGGTCATTATAAGTGAACTAGCCGGGCTGCGCCGGCTAGCGCTCGGCGGTTTGTAATGTCTTATCAAAACTGAATAAAACACGAATATTGAAGTCATTTGTGAATGAAAAGGCTAAATCTATGTTTTACTCTATGTATAGGTAAGCCATTAGTAGCTGGCTACAGATAAATATTTTCATGGTAAATCTTTGATTTAATGCACAGTTTTTGATAGAAATGGTAGGAAATGTTTCAGACCTTAGAAACATTTTATATTTACCAATACACTACAACTCAAAACTTGAAAAATCAGTAGTCTCTCAAATGTTCAATTGGTCAGAGACATATCAAGTGCTACATTTAGATTCTTTGCCCTTCTCTCTTGAGACATGTAGAGTTTCACATTTGCCCTGAATAGATTGGATTAGATATGCTTTTGTGGCATTGAGTCCTCTTGGGACATATTATGTCAAACTCAAGATAAAAAAAATTATATATAATCTAATAATAAAATGAATAACTATATAAAATTATATGTGATGAATGAACCCAATGTCATGTAAAAAGTTAAAAATATTTGGATGAGGATTCTCTCCAACCGTGTCCTCTAAAGCCAAAGTATACGAATTAAAAATTTTAAGTCGTTGACTATTAAAATGAGAACATTCTAGTAAATGTGTTTTTCCGTTAGTGGGCAAATGCAGTAATTGCAAATACGGTGATCTCCAAGGAGGAGGTGTCTATGGATTATCTGCACATGTATGGAGGCGTGTTATTACTACCTGCTGCTTTCTTAAAGGTAGTGATTTCCATCCAGATATATTTGGTTTAATAGCGTGAAGTTTGTTTTCTGTTTGTTCATTCCATTCTTTCTGTATAGATTTTTAAGTCACAATAAGGAATGGTATGATTAATATTATTTAAGGCCGATTTGGTGGCTTTATCAACTATTTATTTTTCTAATATCCCAACGTGAGATGTGATCCAACAAAATACCAAGTTAAAAAGTTTTTTGAAGAAAGATGATAAATTTTTTCAGTGACTCCAAAACAATGAGATGACTGGCATGATCAGGATGTTTCAATGACTGTAAAACACTTAATGAATCTGTGAAAATGATACATTTTTTATGACAATGATAAGATATATTTCTAATGTTTTATAAATAGCCATTATTTCAGTGGTAAAAACAGAACATGAAGAATGAAGTTTAAAATTGTGAAGGGAATCATTAATAGTTTGCCTTTTTAGATCCATCTGTGTAAATTTGTACAAAATTAAGAGAATTTTTCAATAATACTTTTGAAAGAGTTTTTTGTAGATAATATTAGAGGTATCGGTTAACGATTAAACCAAGGAAAGAAAGCATAGTTTTTTCTGGGTGGCGTCAAGTGAAGAAATTTTGGATCCGTTCATCAAATCCACCATTCTTATGTGGAATATTTTTGCTTGATAAAGGAGTTTTAAATATGAACTGTGATGAATGGTATGACATGGGTGATGATGGGTTGAGGTATTTCTAAAATAATATTCTAGGGACAACGACTGTCGCCTTAAGTCCAGGGATGGTTCTACATATAAGTTCACGTCAACATATAAGCTGGATAGACCAATATATAATTGTCCATGACTAAACACTGGTTTGGTCAGATCCAGACCATATTCATATTTCTTCATAAAACTTCTCTATATACACAATTGTAAATACGAGAAGTTGGTGACACAACAGTCAAAGAATTAAAAGATTTTACCCTGGATAGACCAACATATAACTGTCCATGACTAAACACTGGTTTGGTCAGATCCAGACATATTTTTTCAAAGGTTTGTCCTTGCGATTTGTTAATTGTCATAGAAAAGGCTAAACGAATCGGGAACTGTTTGCGTTTAAATTTAAAGGGAATATTTGCATCAGAAGGTATGAGATATATGCGAGGTATCAGAAAAATTTCTGTATCGTTATCATCTATATGTTTTGCTTCAACAATATTTTGTTGTAGATTGGTAACAATAAGTCTTGTGCCATTGCACAATCCTTTGGAAGGGGCTAAATTTCTGAGGAGCATAATCATGGCTCCACATTTAATTTTAAGTTTATGGGGTGGCATGCCAGTTGGTGTTAAGCTATTTAAAAATTCTTCTGGGTATGCTAGCTGATCTTGAGGATCTTCACTAACAATGCTATCGACACTTTCATAAATAACTTCTGAACCAGGCATACAACTTAACACACGATGATTGATTTCAATAGATGAATCATTCGTGACTGTCAGAATTGCTCGTCCTTTAAGTTGCTGAGGTGTCACAGTAGAAAAATCAATATCATTATATAGTTGCTGAACTGGATCTTGTATTGGTGGGTAGCATATGGAAGGTAACTGTACCTGATCCCCATTTTTGCTTTCTCCTACATCCAGAAGCCAACTTGAAAACTCTCTTTCAGTATCCAAAGCACGCATGTTTTTCGTTAGTTTCAAAACTTCAAATTGAGACCACAGTCTGTGTTTTTTCAGGCAGCTTGCAACTGTTAGCGACCGTGAACCTCTTAGGATTACAGGCAGTACCTGTCGGAAATCTCCACCCAGTAAAATAACTTTTCCTCCAAATGGCTCAGTAGATTTTGTAAGATCTTGAAGTAGACGATCTACTGCTAAAAATGCATGTACATGAGTCATTGGAGCTTCGTCCCATAATATAAGTTTTGACTCCAATAATAATTTGGCTTCTGGTGAATTTATTTTTAAATTGCATGTTGAAGTTGAATTCAAATTGAGCGGGATTTTAAATATTGAATGGGCAGTTCGTCCACCAGGTAATAATGTAGCTGCTATTCCAGTTGATGCGACAGGAGTAACATTATCACCTCTTCCTCTGATTGCATGTAGTAAAGTGATATAAATAAAAGTCTTCCCAGTTCCTGCAGGTCCATCTAGGAAGAAATGCTTTTTAACATTTTTGTTATTACTATATATGGCATCTAGTATAGTTTGAACAACAAATCGCTGTTCAGCGTTCAATTTATCTATGTTTATCTGAGCTTTACTTTGTTCCTCTACACTATCATATGTGGATGCAGATACATAAAAAGGTAAATTTATATCTGGCAGTTTAAGTTTTGTTAAATTCAAACCATATGCCTTTAAAAGCTCATTAATTTCGGCAAGTGCATATTGAGATCCAGTCTCTTCAGAGTATCTATGAACAAAATCTTCGCAGAGAGAAGTTTTATGTTGTACCCAAAGTTCAGGAACATTTTCTACTTCCCCAAATCCACAAATAATAGCAAATAACACTCGTAAGAAACTTGGCATTTGTATCATTGCAGCATCAGCTAATGTTTTATGCCAATGTTCATCTCCTTGAAGAAACCCAAGCTCTTTGCACGCTTGTTGAAAAGTGGTGTAAACTATCCCATTAACTGTTTTTAAATCTTCAAAATTCACTGCACCAGATTTATGTAGCAACAACATTCGAAGGTAGTATCTTTCACTATCCTGTACATTAACTACAGCCATTCTACCAATTATCTTCTGACCTCCTCTTTGCCTTTTTTTCCATTTTGTTTCATTTTTATCAAATACATAATAATGTGGAATATCGGTGTACATAAAACTATGTGCATCTTCATCAACACTATTAAGATGAAACCAAGCAGTTAAAGTTGTTTGTCTTACAGATGCCCGGGCAACAGCTTCATCCTCTTGACCTTCTCGATAAAAAATTTGTTGTTGTTCTGGTAAATGAACAGCTAATCATAGCACAACATGAGATTTGTCAGACATGCAATACTCATTCAAGCGCCACATCGCTTCAGGTGCACTGACGTATCTTCCATCAAGGAAAGTTAAAATTTCATCATGGTGAATTACACCATCTTTTTGTAGATTAATGGATGCAGCATCATGTCCCTTATATACATATTTATATAGATACTTGACACTCTTTACTGATGCACACACTTCAACATTTATATGAGCGTTAAATTTTTTTAACAAAAAAGGATTGTATGGCACAACCCAACGGTTATCGATGTCGTATTTACCAATTTTTACAGGTTCCATAGAACGCCTTCTGCAAATAGGGTATCCATTGATATTTTCAGCAGTGGTTTCTCTAATTTCTTTTGGAAATTTTTTGCAGCATACATTTGAGTCCTTCATACATGGGAATGGGGGTTTAAAATACCACATGGGCCATGAATCATGCATTTCGTAACAATCTCGAATAATCTTCGATTGAGAGTAACGTCAGGCAATTCTGCACTGACATATTTGTCAATATCGTCGTTGGTACGGATCTTGGAGTTTGAATCGAGTGTCAGTAGAATATGTGCATGAGGAAAGCCACGCTTTTGAAATTCAATTACGTAAATATAAGCAATGACAACACCAAATATATTACGCTTTAGTATATCATCTAATAGCTCAGATAGTTTCATTTTGAAAACTCGAGCGACAATATCTGGCCTATGTTCAGGTTTATGAAAATTTGGCATTGCTTTTAAAATTTCAGGCCATGTAGGATTGCAAGTGAATGTCACAAACAAATCTGGTCGTCCGAATTTTCTTACCATGGCCATTGCATCCTGGTAATTTTGCTGCATGGAACGTGGACTTCCTTGAAAAGTAGAAGGCAGTATTAATAATTTGCCTGTTCTCAAATTTTCTTTTTCAGCTCGAGAAGCTAAGGCATCTAAAAGCCCACTATAAAGTTCCACTCTTAAATCCTTCTGATTCATTCTAATGTAATTTAGACGGGAACCTTCAGTTTTTACATACGCGTCCACGATATATTGTTGGAATAATTTCCCACTGCTGTGCAGAAGGCTAAATTCTGAGCGTATAGAAAGCCTATAAGCATAATATTGAAGCTGTGTTACCCTCAATCGTTTTGCTGACCTTCTCGATTCAATGTGCTCCATCCCATTAAACCAACCACAATCCCCTCTGGGAAATAGTAACGGATAGACCATGGGATCACTGCATTGGTTCATCGGTGAAATACTTTTGCAATTATCTGCTTTCGGATATATGCAAATATCTCGATTTGCAGGTGGCTCACCATCGTCTCCAACAAATATTGCAGCAACTTCTGTTCTAGATGTAGGTGCATTATATCTTCGCATATCTATACTTGGATGCTCCATAAAAACCATTTTCACACTCATAGTAGGGTTGCACTGTATTAAATGATGCATCTGTAAGTAGGATTGAGCGAATGGATTTATAGTTCGTATTAGTGCATCCAACTTTTCCATAACCATTTGCAAGCAGCCCTCATTGTTTTCCATACGACAATTGCTTGCTTCATCGGAATCAAATATATATAACTGGCCATATCCAGGTTTATTTCTCTCAGTTGTATATAGAGGTGAAACCATGTGATATATCTGACCATGAATGCGGAAGCAATATGGCCCATTCCCTGGAGGTGAGCTGATTTCAGCTCCCATTGAAGCAAAAGCTAAAGCTGCATTATATTGGCGTATATGCTGTCGATAATTTTTACCTTCAGATGAATTGTCACAAAGCAAGTCTTTTAATACATCTGGAGTTTCGGACAGGGATGGTAGGGAAACTTTCCCATCGTGACAACATTTCGTAAATTTTTTACTTGAATTGAGTTCATTTTTCCAATAAAGGGCATGACAAAAAGTGCACAATTCTACCAAATTCCCGCAGTTGTGTTCTTGAACGTCAGAAATATTTTCGCTTTGTTGATAACTAAGCCTTCGTCGAGCTCTCCGTTCAAACGACTGATCAACCGTTTCATTCGTACGGCGATCTCTATCTGCAGTATTTCTTTTAGTTCTCCGTTCATATGACTGTTCAACTGTTTCATTCGAGCGTGAAGTTCTTTTTCGTGCATTTTTTAACTGAAATTCCATTTTGCATTGGAGATTCGGAGCGTTTTCTGATTTTTCAGCCGTTTACATTCGTCTAGCTGTTTGCTGTTGCCATTCGACGGTACACAAATAACGTCGATTTCGGGTCCACGCACGTTAGCGTTTTATATATATAGATACTTGTTTTAAAGATTGATTAAAAATTAAATTTCATCATTAAATTACTCTACAGTTTCCATTTCTAATGACTATTCTCATTTAACACAAAAGTTTAAAAGAAAAGTAAAAAAAGTTACCGGTTCAATTTCCAGAATTTCAAAAGGATCATAAGCAACATAATCATGCTGCAAATTACAACACTTGTAAGCAGTAAGGAACAAAGCCAGCCAGGCTATAATTAGCAGAAATTTTCTGGAAAAAATATAGAAACAGTGAAATTAAGTGCCTCATTATGGAATAATATCAAATTAATAGGATACATGATCTAATATACTGTATGTATGTGTTTATTTTACAAACCTCCAGACTAAAAAAAACCCTGAAAAAAAATAGAATATTTACTAAAAAATTTTTTTAATTTTTCATAATTTTTAATTTTTTAAAGAATTTGCGAGTTTATAAATGTGAGAGTTTGCTAAAAAGAGCATCAACTGCATAATCAAATAAGAAAACAAAATCAGTAACTAATATAAAATAGTATTCATCAATAAATTAAATTATTTAGCAGTCTGCAAGATTATTTAATGACTTCCAAGGTTACAATTATATAAACAAATGTAAGAACACTATATAAATAATTTTTCCCTTTGAAATTTTCTAAGTAAGCAGTCAGTATACAAACTCTCACACCTTTCAATTTTATATCATAATTTAACAGTAAACAAAAGATTTCAAAATTTCAAATTTATGAATAAAAAGCAATAAAGATATAAGCCAGATAATTTAATGGATGAAATTAAAGAGAAAATGCATAAAAGAGACGTACATTAATCTTTCCTTTGTGTTTTTCCATGGTTTGGTTGCACTCAAAGTGCTGTGCTTGATGCGACAATTCTCACAATGACATAGATTTTTATCATTAAGCAGCTTTTGTCCATCTGAAAGTATTAGATTCAGTTATTTTTAAATTAAAATAGTAAAAAGAACACAATAAGAGAAAATTTAAAAATGGACTGAGTTTTTTGCAAATCCCCTCATTCTTCCATGATTGACTTGGAACTGTACCAATTTATTCATCAAAATGTGTTGTGATTAACTGAAAAAAACTCACTTGACACAAATGTTGATCTGTATATTCCCCACTCTCTACTTCAATAAAGTAGATGAAAACTTTAGTCAAATTGATAGAAAAAACTTCAAGACAACAGCAAATAGAAAGAAAAGATTGTCAATATCCAGTTCAGTGGAGCAAGACGTTCCCATTAATGATTTTTTTGAAATTTTCACCTCTATTACTCGTTGCGTGTTTTGATGGTTTTTCAATTTGTACTAAACTCACAAGGTATAAGTAAAAAAAATAAAGTAGTTTTCTTACAATTATAACAAATCAGCCATTCACATGTGGAATGATTACATAAATCCAGCAGGTAGGTAACTAAATGGGGTTGATAAGCATTTTGGACAATTGTGATACATATATGGAATATAAAAATTAATTTATGCATGTTTTTGGGTTTATTCCATACTATACATATTATTAACCTTTAAATTTGAGTAAAATTTCAAATAGTTAAAGAAGGTGGAAACTAAACAAGATATGAAGAGAAAAGTGTGTCTACATTCACTATCTCAGACAAATAAATTACAATCCAGAGAATTTATTTCTACATATCGGGAATTGACTAGCATATCTACTGTTTTATACATCTTTGATATATGCTACCAGATAGACCACTCACTAAAGTAACAAGTTTTCCCACTAGTTTTTTACAGCTATCCTTGCAAACAATGTTATTAAGAATAATTTAAAATCTTGCTCTATGCTTCCATTCAAAAACTTAGTGGCTGGAATGCTCATTCATGGAATTTATTTTCCTCATTATTTCAGTGGGTGTTAACTCACATTGACAGAAATTTGGGTTATCCTTCACTTTCATAAGGTTGCCATGGCTTGGTGAGTGCTATTAATTTTTGTGAATCATTATCTTTTTAAATTTATACCATGCCTAAACAATCATAGTTTGTTAGAATCATATAATGCAACTTTTTAAAAGAAACTTGAATGCTGCAGTTTAAATGATGATCATCAGGGAATTTATCATCTTAAATCATTCATGAATATAGAATATTAAATAGCCCCTGTTCTGTTTTTACCATCTTCTAATGTCCTGTTTAAGTAAAGAGGGTCCGCTTCATCTATTTATTAGGGTAATGTGTACAAAATAATGGCTCTGCTTAAACACATCTTAATTTAAATTAAAAGCTATGTAATACACAAGGGTTTTTCCATGTTTTTATACATTTTATATTTGATCATAGACATGTCAGTATCTAAATTGATTGATGTAATAACTCACATGTTATAATTGCTTACTAATAGGAGTTAAGAGATATATGGTTATAGCAGTATAGTACTTTAGCCTTCATTACAATTTAATTCTTCGTGAATATAACAATGTTAAAAACCAACATGGCCACTGGCATAACAAAATATTTGTACACAAGCCAATTAATGTTTACTGACAGGTAAAATATTGATTGACTTGTATTATTGGAAATTAAACAAGTTTAATAAAAACCTTTGAATTGAAAAATGATTTGCCTATTTTCAATTTCTCTAGGAAAAGAAAATTGACAGTATCTTAGTGACAAAACAATTTGCAATATTCGAATCATGTTCATCAAATCAAATGTCCCAAGTTGTTCCATATGCTTCATTATAGAATATATGTAAAATCTACTATAAAATGAAACCAGCTAGTTTTAATAAATAACACAAAGAAATTGAAAAATACGTGTTCTAACCAAATCTTTTAACAGGAAAATCTGAAATGTAAGCATGTCATGTTTGGTTACACACAAAAACAATCATTTAAGCACAACAAACACGTTAATACTCTTCACTAGTCAATTATTTCTCTTTAACTGGTTTGTGTTATGCTAAAATTGCTCTGGATGGTTATTGCAGCAAGCACATTTTTTTTAAGTAGCTATATAAATCTTACAATGTTATTATTTTGACTATACCTTTGGCATTTCTCAAACAAGCAACACTTCAGCAGTCGTTTTTTTTTGTCTTAGATATCGCTGGAATCGTTAAAGCGAAATTTCGAGAATCAAAGGTCAATCAATCAGTTACTTCAAATATTTGATAAGGGTTCAAATCTGATAACATTAATAAAACGATTTTCATATTCTAAAATCTTCCGTCGATAAATCGACAAATGAAGCTTATCGACATATGCTTAACAGTTGAAGCAACAACAAATCAATGTGTTTCAAACATGAGAATATTATGTTAAGTATTATAGTAATTGATTTAATTAATATTAATTTAGCCGATCAATGTTCAAAAACGTGGTATCCTGAAAATTATGTATTATAAGCGGTAAAATTGTTTTATTTTGTAAACAAAAACATGAAAAGAATGAAATTCCTTAGAATGATTCACCATAAAATGAATTTTAACACGTCGGCATTACATTGCACATACTTCCCTATGTAATAATTGAAATGTAATCTTGAAAATGGCGATTGAAACTTACGTTTGTCTCCATTTCGAGGATACAGATAGTAAGTACAAGGAATTACAACGAGAGCTTCAAATGATAGCAGGAAATAAAAGAAGGTTGAGCCGGACTCATCGTATTGAAACTTTGATCCCGCCATGATTTTACACTGAGCTGCTGAACTCAGACGTATTATTTACTATTTATTGTATGCTGGTCTGTGCTCTGTCCATGCAACAGTAGTTTTCACCAGTCTTGTTCCCAATGTCGTAACTAGGTATACTTTTGCACATCTCTGTCCTTAAAACCACAGCAGAAAGTTTTATTTTTTTAAATTCCTAAATTTTCTAGAAATATAAAAGAGTATTTTTGAAGCTAAGTAGTTATTTTATTCACGTTCTTGGATTTCCTTTCATAAAATACCTTACATCACCATTATTCAACCAAAATTTTAGAGAAGATAGGACTGTTAATTTTTTTTCAACAGCAGTCTAAAATTGCTCTATGTTATTAAATCGGACGAGTTTCGAAGTATCCTGATTCTTGAAATGATTGAATAGTTATAAAGATGTCCTGATTTTTTTAATAGCAGTTAAAATAACACTGTTATCACGAAATAACAACAAGCAATTGTTATTGATAACAGTTGCTAACTGCTATGTTAAATCATTTATCTTAAATCATTTATTTCATTTGCTTTTCACATCAATTTGGTTTCTCTTTTTTTTTTTTGCACTGTACATCAATTTGCTTGGTTCTTTTATGGATTACTGGGTTTTTAATAAGCTTAATGGCACTTTGATTATCAACCAAGAGAGGAATTCCATCTTTTATCATTGTGGTCTCACCAATGTGCTGTAGTACCCAGATAGCACATATATGTCGGCCAATATCGAGAAAAAACATGGCCAATATCGCCGTCGATATTGGCCAACGTAAAAATGTACCCCCCCTGGCGACGTCGCCCCAATATCGTTTTACGACATTGGCCAACGTAAAAATGCCATCGCCCCAATGTCGTTTTCCGACATTGCTCAATATCGTTTTCCGACATTGATAGATATTGTTTTCCGACATTGCTCAATATCGTTTTCCGACATTGATAGATATTGTTTTCCGACATTGGCCAACGTAAAAATGACCCCCCTCTGGCGACATTGAATGTCAAGAAAACAATATCTATCAATGTTCGTTTTTTATCATTGCTCAATATTAGCTTTTAAGATACTTTTCGATGTTTTTTTTCCAACATTATTCAATATCTGCTACATAATATTGGGATATTTTAATTAAATTTTCTTCTTGACACGTGATGGTTTTAATCTTGTGTACCCTCTAAAAAAACAATCTTAAATTTTGTAAAATTTAAAAAATATTAATCATTAAAAAAATATTTATATAATACAATATTTTAGAACATTAAAGAGAACATACAATATTAAATTGTTAAAAATATGTTTTTATTACAATTTGTGTAACTGTTGTATTGTATAGTACATGAAAGAAAATTGTGGGCAACTTGGCCTTTTAAAACCTAAACAGGCATCCATTATCAAATCAGACATTCTAAAATCCATTTTCCCCTTTAATTTTACTCCTTGGTAGCTTGAAAAAAAATTTCAAACATAAAACACGTACAGGTATCATTTTTGTGATTTCAATTCAGAAAATTGTTTTAGAAAAATATTCCAGTCAAAAATGTTAGCTAAGCTGCTGATATAGCAGCTAATATTTTAATTTATTTTATTAAGTGCATATTTTAAATTATTGTTCCATTTCTTTTGTAGAAATCTAAGGCTATTAAAACTCATTATTGCCAATTGTATAAACTATATCTCAAACCAGTAAAATAAATACAAACATCAAGCTGATGCTTGTATTACAATACAACTTGATAAACAGTTGCATGGTATGTAATTCTAAGAAATGATTCAGATTTATATAATTTTGATTTAATCTCAAAATGGAATACTTCCCGAAACTTCTGTTAAAAAATCAATATTGTTAGAAATGTTAAATAAGAAAAAAAAGGGCACATTGCATACACTATTTCCACTATTTCACACTATTTCTTTTACAGTAGTTGCTGCTGCAATATACTCTGCCTAGGTGGTTGAGGTAGACATCGTTGCTTCCTTTTGGCTATACCAGGTCACAGGCCCTTTACTTAGCACAAACAAATATTCAGAGGTTTACTTTCTGGTATCCACGTCGTTGGCAAAGTCAGCATCAGAGTATCCAACTTGTTGTAAAACATCCCTAGAATTACTGGAATACTCGATGCCATATCTTTTTGTGACCTTCAGGTATCTAAAGATACGCTTAACAGCATTCCAGTGTACCTGACCAGGATTCGATTAGAATCTGCTGACCAAGTTGACAGCAAAAGCTATGTCTGGTCTCGTGGTACTGGAGAGAAACATCAGTGATCCTATGGCCTGTCGATAAGGAGTCCCTTCTGGAATTGGAATAGACTCCGAAGACATAACAATACCAGGATCTGCAGGTATGCTATATGGATGGGCATCATCTAGATGGAATCTCTTTAAAATCCGTTCAATGTATCCTTCATAATGTAAGAAGATTGAACTATTAGAATTGTGTTCTATTTGAATCCCTACAAAGATTCCATTATTGCAGACAGTGGCCTCCAATTTTCTTCTTAGGTCAGAGACTACTTCATGGAGTATTCCTTCCTCTTCAGATAGCAGCAAAACATCATCCACATACAGCACCAGAAGAACTCTTGTTCCACGAAAGTTTCCACTAAAGTCACATGAGTCTACTGCACTCTGCTGAAAGCCAAAACTGGTGAGGAACTCTGAGAAAGTCCTGTTCCAACATCTGGAAGCCTGCTTCAGTCCATATAAAGACTTGTTCAGGCGACACACTAAATTGTCCTTGACATCAAGGCCCAGAAGAGGTTGCATGAAGATCTCCTCCTCAACTTCTCCATAAAGGCTGTTTTGATGTCTATCTGTACAATGGACCATTTTCTTGGTACAACCAGGACAAGCACCACTCTGATGGTGTCAAATCTTGTAGTAGGTGAGAAGGTTTCAGAGAAATCCACTCCCTCCACTTGGGAGAATCCTTTGGCACAAAGCCTTGCATTGAACCTTTCAATTTTGTCATTTGGACGGCATTTGACTTTAAACACCCACTTCGATCCTATGATATTGCCTCACTCAGGTGGAGGCACAAGTTCCCACGTCTCGTTGTTCTTCAAGGAGTGGAGCTCATCATCTATAGCAGCCTTCCATTGCCCTGCCTCAGGAGATGAAATGGCTTCCTCATATGTGTCAGGAGTCAAGATGTCTGCAATATTCACCTCGTATCGGGCTGGTCTTCTAAGTGTATCTCTTGGGCGAAGACCATAGTCTTCATCTGCTGGGGGTGTTGGTTGACAACCAGGTGTCTCGTGATTAGAGACATTTTCATCAGCAGAAGTCTCAACTCGAAACATAGATGATGGGGTGACTGAGGGACAAGAGGATCTGGAGATGTCTTCGTTGAAGACTACGTCTCTTCATACCTTCACAGTCCTTTTGTTGGGGTCATACAGACGATAATTTTTAGAATCCTTCTAGTAGTCCACGAGGATCATTTTCTTGCTCTTAGGAGTCAGCTTTCTTCGAAGAGCATCAGATACATGCATATATGCATTTAAGCCAAAGATTCTGAGATGATTGAGCACTGCCTCTTTTCCAGTCCATAGTTGAAACGGAGTGGAGTCTGGAGCTTGGATGGTGGACGTCCTGTTTAGGATGTAGGTAGCTGTGTTTACAGCTTCAGCCCAAAGAAATAAGGGCCGGTCCCTGGAGTGTAGCATGGACCTCGCACTTTCTACTATTGTACGCGGGTCCCTTTCAGACCTCCCATTTTGCTGCGGAGTGTAGGGAGCAGTTGTTTCAGACTTTATCCCCTTGCTTTTCAGATAGTCACTGAAGTTCAAGTTCGTGTACTTTGTTCCATTGTCCACCCTTAACCCTTTAACTTGGTGACCAAATTTGTTTTCATACAGTTGAACAAATTCTTTGAACATTTAAAGAGTGTCGTATGTTTCAGGAATTATACCACTCGATAACCACTGAAGTCATCTTTGAGTAGTTCGAAGTACCTTGCTCCACCCAATGATTGAGTGTACATGGGTCCACAAACATCACTGTGAATCAGTTCACCTGGTTTGGTTGCTTTAGAGTCGCTATGGTGAAAAGGAAATCTATGTTGCTTGCCATATTGATATCCTTCACAAAAGAAAGTATCTTTGGAAGCACTGATTTTTTCAATAAGGTCCCTCTCACTTAGTTCACAGAGAGACTTGATATTGAGGTGGCCAGTTCTCTCATGCCACAGTCTTAGAATGTCTTTTGAAGCTGTGTTTGCTTCAAAATATTTTACAGTTCTGAACAACATCCGATATAGATTGTTGTTCGAGCGTACAGCTGCTCCAACCAACTGACCATTCGCGCTGTCCAGGGTTTAAGTAATTTTCATACCTTTTCCCGCAATGACACCTTCAGAGAGAAGGTTCTTCTTCAGGCCTGGTACATACAAAACATTGTGTATTGCACTTTCATGCTAAACACCATTAATGAGCATCTCTATTTTCACATTTCCCTTTCCTTTGATAGGCAACTCTAAATTGTTCCCAAGGCGAATGCTGTCCTGTTCACTAGTGTTTGTAAAGCCTTCGAAGATGTTTATATTGAAAGTGATGCGTGCAGAAGCACCAATGTCCAGAATCCACTGGTCTTCATTACTCTCCAATCATCCCAGTTCAGTATGGAAAGCACTATGGTTCCACGAGTTTTTGCTTTTGAAGGAACCGTTGTTCCCTCCGTATTTGGAGTGGCATTCCTTGACGTAATGTCCTTTCTTGCAGCATGTATTGCAAGTTACTTTGGATTTATCCACTTTCTTTGGTAGATTACTATATCCCGATGGTCGTCTCTGATTAGCAACGAATGCAGACTCTTCTCTTTCCCCCGCATGCAAATTGGTTTCCTCGTCAATCAGTCTTGCTAATAGGTTGGACAAATTCTGCTTACTTTCGTCCATAGATAGCCATGCTTGTCGAAAGTTGCGGTACTTGGATGACACCGTACAAAGGACTTTCGTAATGAGGGTCATATCGGTTAGTCTTTCACCAGAGTTCTTGATCTGGATAGCCAAGTTTTCCATTCTGGCAATGTACTCCTCCACATTCTCGTTTGTGTCCATTTTCATTTGATGAAACTTGTCAAGAAGAAGCATCTTGTTGAAGTCTTATTTCTGTTGAAACACAGAGTCTAACTTTGTCAGCACCTCAAATGATGTAGAGCAGCTTTCGATCAGGGTAATTTGCTTCGTTTCCATCGCAGCGGTGACTGTAAACATCGCAATGGCATCGCTCTTCTCCCATTTCTCAATGTCAGCCTCAGCAGCAGCACTATCCTCCGGCCTTGTTTTTGTTCCATTTGCCATGCTGAACACACCTTTTTCTTTTAAGGCACAGTTAATTTGAAACGGCCACTGGGAGTAGTTTTTCCCACCGAATTTATACATCGCTGACATGTCCAGGTACTTGGATGACACCGTCCCGCCATGGCACAGTCCCGCCATGGCACTAAGCCTAACGGTGTCTCGTGGCCTGCAGAGTTAGCCCCGAAAAACAAGCAACTAATGCTTTCTAGCAACGAATGCTTCAGCGAGCGGGATTACTTACGCATGGGCCCATAACCTATAAAGTTTTAAGTTAGATTTATTTAAGTTAACTTAGATAAAGGATGAGGAGAGATTATAGTACAGTAACTTTTTTTCTTCAGAATCAGGAATAGAAGAAAATTTGACGGGTTTCTATTCTACGAAAAAAGGTTGGCAGCACCATAATCCTGAAGGATAAGATCCGAGGACACCATTTCATTATGAATCACGATCAGATGACAGGTCAAAACTTGAGCTGGTACCCTACTCTTCAAACTTCGCCACCACGACAACGCAAATTAACATTGAACAAAGGGCTAGATAACAGTGGCCTCATTCGAATTTCAACATTGAGACAACCGCTGATTCCCTGTGTCAATGAAAGCCAAACAACGTTTTGCCACCAAAATTTCAACGTTAAAAAACACCATTATATCAACAAAATTTTAACGTCGTAAAAAAGAGTTTGTAAACGTTGAAAAATAGTTGCAATAAAAATTGACCCCAAACAAATAGCGCAGCGTCCACGATATGAAATCTGTCACCAAAACAAAAAATGGAATAAAATATTTTGATCCTTTTTTTTAATTGCTTCATAAGAAACAGGACATGAGTTGCATTACAAGGGGTCCTCCGAAAGTGACAGATTTGTGTCCTGAAGAAATTTAGGTAAAAAATTGCAATCAACCATAGCAAAGAAAATGCTTACATGACCTTTCCTTCATTCGGTGGAAACGAGTAATCGAATTCTGTTGCTCAAAAGTAATAAAAGTAGGTAGGATATGTAAAAAATTGGGAGTGTAGGTCTAAGCCACCTACCAGATAGAAAGCAATCATTCTATTGGAAAATCGGGCGGTTGTGTACCTGGTAGACATCGGACCACACAATTCTACACCATTGTTCTTATATATTTATACATTGCTATTTTGTTATATCTTTTGTAGTGGTGACTATAGAAATTTGGGTTGTTAAGTTATTTGAATCTTTCAAATAGCTGTTATATCTGTTACAGAAATACGGTAGTCAAGTGGTTAGGCTCTTTGTTCTCGATTTAATAGGTACTATGCTCTAATCATCGGTTGAAATGTATTCTGAAGCTGGAAAATGTAAACTATTTTCAGAATGTGATTCAAATCTTATACTGATTGAAAGGTAAAAAGAAAAGTTCAACTATTAAAATGTCTATCCAAACAACATATGTATATAAACAGCAAGTCTATGATAATGCTCATTACTGATGTTTGCTTAAGAATTTTCATAGCGCTATCTGTCCGCAAGTCAAGTGATGAGGGTTGCTTATGAAAAGGCGGAAGTAGCGCCATCTAGCGACTAGCTGAATTTCTTTTTATGATTATCCAGTCAATTTCTTTCATTTTGCTTTAAATTTTATCAATAAAATTATGCAATCTATTTTTATGTGCACACCAGTACCAGTTCTATTGAAAAATAAATTTAATTACGTTGACTTCACACTGAAGATTGTTCTACAGACGAGAAAAAGAATCTTGCAAGAGACAGGCTATGTAAGGCTCTGGATACTAATAGGTGATAGAAATGTATTGTTTGTTGCAATCTACTACTTGGGAAACAAGGGATTTATAATCCACCAAATTTTCAAAATTAGTATCTGGGTATTCTACAAACCTGCATGAATTTATGACGATTCAAAATGGTTTGGAGGACCGTAGGACCGTGGTTCATGTAAGACGGTGTCCGGCCTCATCGAAAGGCTGAAGTGTTCGATTTCCTTAGCGAACATTTCGATGATTGTGTCATTGCCCTTGAATACAGCATGCGGATAGTGAATACGGCCTCCCTGTTCATCAGATTTTACGCCATATGACTTTTCTCAGGGGGCACCTGAAAGACCAGTCGTATCTCCAAAATTCATATACGATTGCGTAACTGGAACACATCTCTGCTGCATGTGAGACCATTCCGGCTGAAATGTTTGCATGGGAGTCTGCGAATTACAATATTGTTCTCAGACTGCGCCATATTGTTACTGCAAATGGTGTTTTTTTTTAGTAAACATCATTTTGTAGATTTTGCAACAGTCATTGCAACGAATTTTTTTTTGTGCTATGCATATTTGCATGAATATGTTTTTCTATTCGGCAGCGTTATCTGTTGGTGAACTTCGTAACTAATCTTGAAAATTGGTGGTTATTAAATTCCCTGGTTTTCTAAGTAGAATGCAACAAACGGTACTTTTCTATAGCCTTCCGGTTTTTTTTTTAAATTCATTTTTCAAGTGTGTTAGACATTTTTGGGACACCCTGCATACTTACCTTCTAATAGTAAGTGAATACAAGATTACACACACGTGCACTGAAACTGGAGTTCTGTTATTTTCAAAATCATATGTTGGTATTTAAATCTTGTAGAAAGAAATATTTTATCCAGAAACAATAGTGAAAATTCGCCAATTGAAGCTGTTAATACGAATATGAGTAAGTAATTTGGCCCAAATGTCCTTTGACATTTTTATAGATGTCTATTGAAAAGTTGTAAAACATTAATTAATTTTCAACACATTTTTCCAAGCGTCATATTTGATAAACAGATCCTGGTTTAGGATACAAAAAGGACAGGTGATTTTTTATGGGCCATATCTACAACAAGCGGATGGACCATAGATGAGGGATGGACAGAGCAACCGCTTGTTTATGTATGTGCTATAACTACAAAAGTGCGTTGCATTCATAGCGTCATCGACATTCATTAGTGATTTACAAATTTATGATGAGTTGAAAGTCGTGTGCTTCGATGTTGAAAAACTGTATGTCTTCATAATGATTCCTAGATGATTGACTAGTGGAAATTAGGTTTCAAAATGATCGTAAAAAGTCGATTTACATCGACAAGCAAGCTCCATTTCACTGCATCTGAGATGTTTTTTCACCAATGAATTTTAAGCATATGATTTCTGAAAACCATACAAAAAATTGCAATCTACCTCAAATTTTTCATCAAAATATGACATCGTAGGGATAACATTAAAATTTGATAAATTAAACAAAAATAGTGGAATTAATAACTGCGTAATGAGTAGTTGAAAGCGAAAATATAAAACTCTATCTTGCTGAAATCGCCATTTGGATACATACCTTCTATTATATTAATATCTTTTAAATTTTTAATTGTAGTTCGGAAAAGAAGAGTAAGACTGAAATGTTCCATATATGAGAGCTTTTCTTCAAAATTTGATGTAAGAGGCACTAGTATTTCAATCGTAGAAAATGCTTCAAATATTCCGGATTTGCTACATGAAAATAAATTTATATTTTCCTCGGTAACATGTTTACATTGAAAATCCTCTTAGTGTAGGAGAAGAAAGAATAAAGTTCTACACCATTGAAGTAGCAGAATCGTGGATATTTTATTCTGATATACAGTGGCGTTCTCTAGCGGACACTAACTTCGCTTCAAATTCGCAAGGTTGAATGAAATTCGATGCAGCAATATGAAAAAAAATGTGATCAATATAAAATTTTATTTTTAAAATTATTATAAAGGAATACAACAATTTCTTACTTTAGTTTACATTTTTGTTATTTAAACTATTTTTTAGCTACCAGTAAAATAATCTAATGTATAGCACGTACTATAAATAGAAACTGTTTACCTTAAGCTCGTGGATGGTCCGAATTCCAGACAACACAATCTAAACCTGTCAATTCCAATAGTATGATTACTTTCTGTTAACTGGCTGAAATTGACCGTCCTACCTTTTTTTGGAGAAGTAAAAGCAAAAATATCATGATTTTTAAGTGTTATCAACAGCTTTTGGTTTTCTTTCTGTTTCAATTTTTGAATATATTTGAAAAGTTTTGTGTATTTTACAATTTGTTCAATAATTTATTATTTTCTTTAAAAAATCTGGAAATAGTTTACAATTCTTTATTGTAATTAGTGTCATTATTTTTAACGACCGATTTAGTCATACAAAAATGTTGTTTGTTTGTTATTTTTCAATAATTTATTTCAAATTTTGCTCTTCAAAGCAAATTTTACAAACAATTTCCCACACAATTCTTACATTAAATCTGAATTGAAGAAGGGAAATTCAGCAAGTTTCACATTATTTAATTGGCAGATCCGTTTTTTTCTCCAGAAAGCTCAGTTTTACACACCCTACTACAGATTAGAAAATTTTATATAGAAGTTACTTCAAACACAAACTATCGCAAGGATAAGATAATTATCTGTAAATGATTTTTTTCGCTCCACACACTTCTTTTTAACAAACTCATAATCTTTTAGATTATGAGCGCCTACTTTGTAACTCATGGTCATGTTTTGCTAAACGAAGAAAATTAGACCGGAAGATAAGGTTTAAAGTGGATTCCGAACCACTTACGAATAATCATGTATATAATAGAATTCGAACTCAGAACCTTTACAGTGTCTTTTCATCATATTTACCAGATTCATTTTCCTTATTGACGATAGTGACGATCATTTTATCTGTAATCTCTTGTTGTTCGTCAGCGTTTATCCATTCACGGATATCGTTTTACAGAGTGTTTGGGAGATCAAGTTCGGAGTTTTTTTTTTCGGTAGTTTTAAAAATGAAAAATGTAGAACCCCCCAAAAAAAATCCTAGAAATATTTGGCAGCTTTGTTAAGGCGGAAACTCGGATAATCGGGGTCTTACTGTTTGTTAATTACTTGATTGAGAAAAGCAGATTGTGTGAAAATACCTGTAAGCTAGAAAAATCAAGATAAGTAAATACAAACAAAATTTTTAATTTACGGCTTAGAAACATTGAAGAAAGGTAGTAACTAAATACTGAAAGAAATTTGTTACCTCACTACTTGATGTATGTATACCGTAACAAAAAAATTAAATTTTTAAGTGACTCGTTAAATTTTTCAAATCTTAGATGCATAATGCATTTCTTGAATTTCAAGTTCTATAAATAGGTGGAGTCAGTTGTTTTATTTCATTGAAATGCTTCAAGTAATTAACATACGTCTGTAAAATATATTTACTTTTAATTTTGCAACTTTAGAATTATTTTCTAAAATGGTTCAGTAACTCCATTTTTGCAATAAAAATCATTACACCAGCTAGTCAATTCAATAAACTTTATAACTATATAGATATATTTAAAACTTTTTTATAAAATTATTCACAGCGCTATCTTAATCGCTAAAACCTACAAAAACGTTAAACGATTTCACTTTACAGAATAAGACGAAACGTGCAAAAAAAAAATTAAAACAGTTTGTAAGTAATAAAATATATTTAAGTTTTATTAATTTTTTTCTGAATATGACATATATATAAGGACACACAATAAAAACTAAATACTTTGCACATTAACCCCAAACCTATATAAAATAATGGAAGAAAAATTCAATCTTCATATAAATGCGCTAAATTTACTTGTGCTTCCGATCAATACTAGAACTTAACTCTTTGGTTTATTCTCATGTAGCTAAAATAAAAAATATCAAACTACATGATGAAGAAAAAACTATATTGCACATGCTCGCGACTATAATTACTGTATATATATATATATATATATATTATAATTTCAAGAACACAAGAATTTCTAAAAAAATGTAACAAAAGTCTTAAAAAATAATAAAAAATGAAGAAATGTTGGTGGATCAGGGCGTCATCAGGGAGGAGCCTGACCCAAACAACATAAAATGGTGTTTTCTACATATGAGCAGCATTAGGCTGAAAAAATTGCTCATACACTCCCCCAAACACCACCAAAAATCAAGTAAAACAAAAACAAAACAAAATACCAAAACAGAGCACTAACAGAACGAAATGAAACCCGAAGCCGCAGCCGGGATATCAACAACAACATGCCTAAAAATTACCACCAAATGCCATCAATTACACAATCTAACTTATATGCTAACATCATACCTCCGATGCAACAAATCAAAAAAATATATAAATAAAATAAAAAAATAATATGAAAATCCCCAGCCCCTATTCAAAAATATATTCATAAATAGTAAAAAATAAAATTGAAAAGCAATTCCCATGGCTCTGAAGAAATAAGAAAAATAATTATTCATGGGTTGTGTAGGTGTTGATATTAATAAATCTTTCAAAAATATTATTAAAGAATGAATACGGGTATTTGTTATTGAGAAGTGTGTTTTTTAGATATTCACATTGTAATAAAAAGTTAGAATCAGAATTAAAAATTTTTTTGAAACGTACCAATTGACCAGCTATTGTGTTGTAGTATATTCTCTTAGAGATATTGGAGTCCCAAAATATTAATTTAATGACTGTAAATTTAAAATCGCTGCGTTTATCATATACATTAATGTCAACTTTGCCGGATGAAACAGAAATTTTTATGTCTAGAAAATCAGTATTATTGTTATCCAGATTGGTTTTAATTAAAGAAAGTTCGTCTGGATTGATGGATTTCCAAATATTAGAGAAGTTGCTATTATTAAAAACAATTAAATCTATATAAATAAGAATGGAGTGTTTGTTTGTACATTCAATATTTTCGACCCATTTCAAGTTTTCTATCCGTTTTGGACCCTTCTGATGCCGAATCCGCCTTTTTCTCGTTTGGTGTCTGTCTGTCTGTCCGTCCGTCTGTCTGTCTGTCTGTATGTATGTTGCGCCCTATACACGTCCACGCGGTTTAAGATATTTTCATGGAAATTTGCATACAGTGAGTACTTATCTTGATTTAGTGAGTGGAATTGGTTGCGAAAGTCTGTCTGTCCGTCTTTCTGTTCTATGCTCGATTTTGTGTTTGTGTGTTTGTGTAGGCATCACACGAATTGTATTCAAGATATTTGATTGCAGTGTATTTTATGTTATACATCATCTATTAATTTAGTGAATGCAATATTAAACATTTCTTTATTGTTATATTTAGACGAGTTTCATGCTAAAACACCTGAGTAAGTATACTTAAATCAACCATAATTTGGTAGTTTTGGAAAAATTGGAATGTCTATTGAATATTACGAATAATTCGATTGCTTTACCAGTACTGCTAAAAAAGTAATTATTCTTCAAATTTTTTTTTTTTTAATGGAATTTTATCTCTGATACGTCATTTATTTGAGTCTTATTTTTATTCTTTGCGCAATGAAAACGATTTAAGAATATTTGGGACAGACGATATTTTTCAATGAAACGAGAATGAACAAGATCGCGCGAGCAGTGATATTTTTTCTGGTTCTTTCGCTCTAAATTAATTTTACATTTCTAAATTTTGTACACTTTTAGTTGTAAGTTGTGGCAACTGTGCGAGATCAAGAGATAAAATTGAATCACAAATTAATATCTTTAGAACAATTTTTTGCGACATCTTTTATTTTGTTTTACTTTGATGTTTTCTGTTTTAAATATTTATTATTTTAATAAATGTGTTTTCCTTCTCATCACACCCAACAGCACCACAAAGTATTAGACTTGAAAATGTTAGGTAAGTCAGTATAAATTTTCAGTAAATTTTAAGTGTAGTTATGCCGTTATTTAAAGAATAATGCCGTTATTTAAAGAATAATGCCGTTATTTAAAGAATAATGCCGTTATTTAAAGAATAATGCCGTTATTTAAAGAATAATGCCGTTGTTTAAACAATAATGCCGTTATTTAAAGAATAATGTCGTTATTGAAATAATAATAATGTTTAAAAATCCAAATTAGAACTTTTTCCAACATTAAAAAATTCGTTGTAGTAATGACAGGAGAAGATTGCAAAATTTCACAATGTCGCATACCGGAGGCAAGAGTGCCACAAGTAAAAAAATATTGTTTTGTTGACTATGAGTGCGAGAGCACTCGCCGTAAATCGTAATTTTAATTAATTGAGTTGCACATGGAAAGAACTTAAGAAAGGGAATTCCAAATCTTCCTATAAATCGTCTTTTATAGTAGTAACCTTAGTATCACCTTTCGTCTTTTTGTAGCTTTGTCATACAGCAATTGTGCGATGTATGTGAAATGTATTACATGAATGGATATGCATGTGTAGGATTTGTGTCCAAAGTAAGTTTTAGAAAATATAAAGATGGCGAAAGGTGTTAAAATAAATTTTTATTCTACAAAAAACGTAAGTCATTATATATTTTGATTATCTCTTCAATCTAGAGTAAACGAATTCAAACCGAGTGAGGTCGGGTATTTTGCTAGTCATCAATAAATCTAAAAGCAGTATTTATCTGAAGGCAAAAGTTTTTTTCAAAATAATGAAGAAATAAATTAGCAAGAATGGAAGAAAAATTAGAACCTTGGGGTATACCCTTAACTTGAGTGTAAATATGCTCACCATTAAATATAAAATTATTAAAAATACAATAATTAACCAAAAATTCCCATTCCTCAAAATCCAGATCAATTAAGTTATTAAAATCATGATAGTAATAGTTCAAAACATCTCTCAATTTGTCCAGGGGTATGCTGGTAAAAAGGTCTTTAAAATCATAGTTCTATAGCAATCTATTACTATCATGATTTTAATAACTTAATTGATCTGGATTTTGAGGAATGGGAATTTTTGGTTAATTATTGTATTTTTAATAATTTTATATTTAATGGTGAGCATATTTACACTCAAGTTAAGGGTATACCCCAAGGTTCTAATTTTTCTTCCATTCTTGCTAATTTATTTCTTCATTATTTTTAAAAAAACCTTTTGCCTTCAGATAAATACTGCTTTTAGATTTATTGATGATTTAATTGTTTTTAATAATAGCAACTTCTCTAATATTTGGAAATCCATCTATCCAGACGAACTTTCTTTAATTAAAACCAATCTGGATAACAATAATACTGATTTTCTAGACATAAAAATTTCTGTTTCATCCGGCAAAGTTGACATTAATGTATATGATAAACGCAGCGATTTTAAATTTACAGTCATTAAATTAATATTTTGGGACTCCAATATCTCTAAGAGAATATACTACAACACAATAGCTGGTCAATTGGTACGTTTCAAAAAAATTTTTAATTCTGATTCTAACTTTTTATTACAATGTGAATATCTAAAAAACACACTTCTCAATAACAAATACCCGTATTCATTCTTTAATAATATTTTTGAAAGATTTATTAATATCAACACCTACACAACCCATGAATAATTATTTTTCTTATTTCTTCAGAGCCATGGGAATTGCTTTTCAATTTTATTTTTTACTATTTATGAATATATTTTTGAATAGGGGCTGGGGATTTTCATATTATTTTTTTATTTTATTTATATTTTTTTTTGGATTTGTTGCATCGGAGGTATGATGTTAGCATATAAGTTAGATTGTGTAATTGATGGCATTTATAAGGGGGATTATTAGCACTGCATCATTCTGAACAATGGGAGGAATTCAAGAATAAGTTAGACATGGTGTTAAAAAAACATGTAACGTTCAGGAAAAAAGGAAAATCTAGAAAATTGCTCCCTATGTGGTTTTCAGGGGAAACACACAAAGCTTTAAAATTAAAACAAAGAACATACAGGGTATATAAAAGCACTGGTAACGACAGGGACATGGAGGCATATCAGAAAGCCAGAAAGGAGTTTAAAACTATTAGTCGGAAGCAAAAGGTGTCCTTGGAGGAAAAATTAGCAAGGGAAATAAATATAAAACCAAAAGAATTTTTTGCATATGCAAGTGGTAAAAATAAATTTAGCACTACACTGGGACCGTTAGAGGGGAAGGGAGGTGAATTAATTCAAGACGAGGAGGGAATGGCAAACGTGTTAAATGACTTTTTTCTGGGGGTTTTCAATGGTAACTATAGTTTAAAAAAGGACCCCAAGGATGGAGCCTTTGCAGGGGGTATAATTAAAGAATGCAAATTCAACAGGGAAGAAATAGTACATCAGTTGAAAAGAATTAAGCCATCTAAAGCACCAGGGCCAGACGATATTTATCCGAGAGTACTAGTGGAATGCGCGGAAGAACTGGGGGAAGTAATTCACACGATATTTAATTCAACATATAGCACAGGTTGGGTGCCAATGGATTGGAAGTTGGCCAACATAACTCCAATTTTCAAAAAGGGAATACAAAGTGATCCGGGCAACTATAGACCAGTAAGTCTAACATCAGTAATTTGCAAAATATTTGAATCTCTGTTAAAAAAGCATATAATGTTATACTTGGAGGAGGGGGGACTGTTATCAGAGAATCAGTATGGGTTTAGGAAGGGCAGATCCTGCTCTACAAACCTTTTGAAGTTCTACGAAAAAATTACTGAGGAGCTGGATAATAAGAGCAGTGTGGATATCATGTACATAGATTTTCAAAAGGCTTTTGATAAAGTACCTCATGAGGCATTACTGTTTAAATTGGAAAGGCTGGGGATTCAGGGAAAAACATTAATATGGATAAAGAATTGGTTATTGGGTAGAAAGCAGAGAGTGCAGGTAAAAGGAAATTATTCACAGTGGACAGAAGTTATAAGTGGGGTGCCTCAGGGATCAGTTTTGGGACCAATTTTATTTATAATTTTCATAGATGATATAGGTCAGGGGATCAAGAATAGAATCAGTATATTTGCAGATGACTTAAAAATATGGGGGACAGTGGATACCAAGTTACAGATAGAAAATTTACAAGGGGATTTTGATAAGATATCCGAATGGGCTGTAAAATGGGGTATGTCATTTAATGTAGGGAAATGTCAAGTTCTGCATATGGGTTACAGGAATAGTGGAGCCGAGTACTGTCTGCAGGGAGTAAAGGTAAAGGAGGGAGAAACAGTCAAGGATCTTGGGGTGATAATTCACAGGGATTTTAAAATGGGTCACCAATGTTCAGCTGCGGGTAAAAAGGCTAATAGGTTATTGGGGTATATTAAAAAGACTGTAACTTCAAGGGATAAGAATATAATCTTGCCATTATATAAGGGTTTAGTAAGACCACATCTAGAATATGCTGTACAATTCTGGGCTCCATATATGAGAAAGGACATAGAATCAATTGAAAGGGTTCAGCACAGAGCTACAAAAATAATAAAGGGGCTAGCAAATTTCGACTATAATGAACGTTTAAGTAAGCTAAACATGTATACACTGGAAAGAAGAAGAAGGAGGGGGATTTGATTTAGCTTTTCAAGTTTGTAAAACAAGGGGACACAGAGGGCTTAAATTTCAATAGAGATAACAGAACAAGGGGCCATGGGTATAAATTGAATAAGACACATTTTAATCGGGATTTAAGGAAAAACTACTACTTTAATAGGGTAATAGACAGTTGGAACGCGTTGCCAGAAAATATAGTTAATTCAAAGGGAGTGTATGAATTTAAGACACAATTGGATAGTCAGTGGGAATTGGAGAATTCATAAACAAAGGACCAGCCTTGTTGGGCTTGAGCCTGTAGCTGGTCGTCAATATTTGTATTTGTATTTGTATTTGTATTTGGTGGTAATTTTTAGGCATGTTGTTGTTGATATCCCGGCTGCGGCTTCGGGTTTCATTTCGTTCTGTTCCTGCTCTGTTTTGGTATTTTGTTTTACTTGATTTTTGGTGGTGTTTGGGGGAGTGTATGAGCAATTTTTTTCAGCCTAATGCTGCTCATATGTAGAAAACACCATTTTATGTTGTTTGGGTCAGGCTCCTCCCTGATGACGCCCTGATCCACCAACATTTATTCATTTTTTATTATTTTTTAAGACTTTTGTTACATTTTTTAGAAATTCTTGTGTTCTTGAAATTATATTGCTTACCATGCTATGTCTGCAGCTTCAGCGCGCTTGCATGGGTAGTTTCGAGTTTCGGTTTCTGGTTAATGCACCCCGGCTGTTTGGTTATTTTTTGTTATTTTGTGTGTGTATGTTATATATATATATATATATATATATATATATATATACAGTAGAATACCGCTTATCCGAGTTGACAGGTTTACACGCTACGATAAATCGTAACGATTTCTTGTCAAATATTCGTTGTCGACCGCTAAATAATCTCTTTTACCATGGATAAATGTGTTGTTATATATCAGTTGTTTAGCTAGAAAAGTGAAAAAGTCGCAAAGACCAAGAACAAAGTGGAGCCGCCTGTGGTTGCTAAAGAAAAGGGAATTCTCTCATATAAAATTATTGAAAGAATTGAAGAATGGACCAAATGACTGACGAATTTATTTGAGAATGGACGAAGAGACTAATTTTGAGCTGTTAAGGTTAGTTTATCTGTTTATTGCGAAAACTGATACCGTTATGAGAAGAGCGATATCTGCGCACGAAAGACTCTCAGCTACCTTACGATTCCTTGCCACCGGAAGAAGCTTGAAGCTTTTGCTCTCAGCAAAATAATCCCGGAAACCTGTGAAGCTATCTACAAAGTATAAAAACAATTCATACAGGTATGTTAAGAAGAGTTTTGTATTTCTTTTAAACCATATATATATACATTACAAACATTATAACGAGTAATTATACAAACATAACTCTCGAGGAGTTTGTTTAGCTGCCATAATTACCTATTCGAATAAAAACAACAGTCAACCAAAGAACGAACTATTCGACACAACCTTTCTGATGCAGCTGCAAATGCAAACGGAGTCAAGTCGTAGCGAGAAATGGCTGCCACTTGTTTACAATTTCCAACATATCGTTACGATTCACAGAAATTGATGCCGGCCGGCATCAACCATCCAATCCAATTCCAATTCCAATTAATCGCTACAATGTCCTGTTTACACCCAACGATAAATCGAAACAATTCGATCGTTACGATAAATTGCTAGCATTTATCGTAGCGTGTAAACCGGCCTTAATGTGGACCTAGACTAACTCGGATTACCGAAAAACACGGTTAAAGCGAAAATTATAAATAAAATAAATCGTGTATTTAAATGTATATTTTAACAATTACAAATAAAATTGCATCCAACTACACATGTGAACTCCTAGCCATCCAAGAAGCCCTAAATATATATTCCTGTTTCCAGGAATCTGAGAGAACTGGAGGATTAATAATCTTCAGCGATTGTAAAGCTGCCCTCCAGGCGATTCAAAAGGGTTACACCAAGCAAATAATCAACATTCACAGAGTCCTGGACAAACTCCATGCTATGGACAAACAATGTATTCTACAATGGATACCTGCACACGTCGGTATAGAAGGGAATGAGGCAGCCTATGTACTGGCAAAGGAAGCGAGAGACCTCAATGAAAATAAATTTCCCCTCGTCACACTTAATGACATAAATGCAGTGGCAAAATCAAAATTCTAGGACAAGACCATCAAGTTGAAACATCAGATCTGTGAACTAACTACAAGCAGATCACTTGCCAAAACCATAGTAACACTGAGAACTGGACACCTTAGGGCAGGGGTGGCCAACCTGTGGCGCATTGGATGATTACAAGTGGCGCATTGCATTATTGTGCCTCCTTACTCTTTTGAAGTAGGCGCCATAACTGAAAATATCTTCATATATTCAACACCATAGTACTCTCAGTTCAATTCATAGAGCTTTCTAACTCCTCATTTAGTCGCAATTTTTTGAGTTTGCAATTTATATTCTGTGTGATACGACGTACTTGTGATCTCTTTGTTCTTTTTCAAGATTTTTTGTACTTTTTAATGTTTTTTTTTACATTCCTGTTGTTGGAGCCTCACGTCGCAACTTCGAGCGAGAACGCGCCAATTGTGGCGCTATGTGGGAGTTGTGTGAATTTTGTATTTTGTTCCATTTTCAGAAAAAGATTGTTTCTCAAGGGTGAAGGTGGTCTGGTCCATTTCTCCCCTTATACGAGCTCTTGCGCTCATGCATTTATATTTGATGGTATTGTCCATCTCTTGTCTTCAGAGCTATGGTGCTCAACTACTTAAATTTGTAAATATGTACATATATCAAGTAATTAACTAAATAAAACTACAGTCCACTTTTCTCGAACTATTTCATATCTTGAATCGCCAAGACAGTGGTCATCGTCGAGCCTCAGTACGGCTACATCGCTATTAAATTAGGACTGATTGCAAGTTCTCGCTACTCTTTCGATCCATCGAAAAGTGCTCAAGAAGAACTGTTGACTGTGTTCCATTGGAAATTCCGCATTTGTCCTGGCTTCGCTGAAAATTCTTGAGCGGAAACGCGAATCGCTAAAAACGAAACTCTCCAAATTATTGGACTACTCAAGAAGCGAAGGTGTCCAAGCTGCTGATCTTATTGAAATCAATGCCAAAATGAAAGTTTTGTCAGCTTCAAGCAACACCTTAAAGAATATTCGAGATGAATATTTCGCCCTATTAGATGATGAGGATGTTCAACCAAACGAGGAAATTCTGGATGAAATGGAGACGAACATCGAAGATATGCAGGTAAGATTCCTCAGAATTAAATCTGCATTATCTTTAAATGATGTACCTCCTAAATCCTCTATGGTGAATGTGAAACTTCCTGACATTCCTCTTCCTAAATTTTCTGGCCAGCTTGAAGACTGGAATCTTTTTAAATTACAGTTTAACTCCATCATTGATGCTAATGATAATTTGAATGAATCGCAGAAATTGTATTATTTACAATCATCATTGAGCGGTTCAGCGAAGGAAATTCAAACTATGGAGGACTCTTATGCTTCATTATTCAGGGCATTAGAAGAACGATATGACAATAAGCGTTTAATTGTAAACAGTCATATCAATGAGCTGATATGTCTGGAACAGATGTATCATGAATCTGCTTTCGATTTACGGGGTCTACTCGATAAATTGTTAAAGCATATTAGAGCTTTAAAATCATTGGATTTAGAATTAAATCAACTAAGTGAGGGTATTCTCATTAATATTGTTCTTCAAAAGGTTGACAAAGAAACCCGTAAACAATTCGAAATGTCATGGAAGTCAAAAAATTTACCCAAATGGGATGACTTAATTGACTTTCTAAAAACGCGCTGTCAATTGCTAGAAAATATGCAATGGCAATCGGCTCAGGTAAAACCAAAGTTGGTTAATAAGTCGAAAAGTCTTCTACTAGACTCTAATGTTAATTCATATACATGTGTTATTTGCAAATTAAAATCTCATCCTAATTATAAATGCCCAGAATTGATAAAATTAAATGTCAAACAAAGATTTGATTTAGTTAAAAGGCATAGCTTGTGTTTAAATTGTTTAAGTAGTTCCTCGCACAGAGTTATGAACTGCAAATCAAGGAATAGCTGCTTTATCTGTCACAAACGACACAATACCATTCTCCACGATTCGGAAAAGGCGCAGAAAAATAAAGATCTTGTTGCAGTAGAAACAGGGAATTTCGAACCGAAAGGTAACCCTGGACCTTCGAGTGGGGACAACGACCCCTCTAGGGCCATCTGTGCCAGCAATTCGTGTTTACAGATAAGCAACGAATCAGCTGTTCTAGCCACTGCCGTTATTTATGTGAAGAACGCGTCAGGGAAACGGGAACCCTTACGCGCTGTTTTGGATTCGGGCAGTATGGTCAATTGCCTTTCAAAGGAAAGTGCAAATCTCTTGTCAATAAAACAAGAAAAAGCAAATATACCAGTGTCAGGTTTAAGTGGTGCAACTATTTCAATTAAATCAAAATTAAGAGTTGAATTGTCTAATTATGCTGGTGATTTCATAAGAACTTCGGAATTTTTAGTAGTCCCTAAAATTACAAACATTACACCAGTAAGACGAATAGAGTTTAACATAAGGAAACTCCCAAAAAACATTCCACTAGCGGACCCGACATTTTTCAAACCGGGAAAAATTGATGTTCTGTTAGGAGCTGAATTATTTTTTGATCTTTTAAAATCGGAGAAGATACATATCGCAGACAGCAGGTTAATATTTCAACAAACCGCATTTGGCTATGTTGCTAGTGGTTCTAGTCCAATTACCTTTCAAAATTTAGGGGGTGAAAAGTATTGCGGCCTTTTGAAGGAATTTGACAATATTGAGAAAACTCTCCGGGATTTTTGGGAATTAGAATCAGTAGAACCAAGCGGAAGAATTCTAAGCAAGGAAGAAAAGGATTGTGAGATTCATTACGAGAAAGCTCATTCCAGGGCACCGGATGGTCGGTATATTGTACAAATGCCGTTGAAAACAGAGAAAGTATTGGGCTAATCAAAAAGGATGGCATCTAGAAGGTTAGACGCACTGTGGAGACGATTATCGCAAAATCCAAACATGCAATCTCTGTACACAGATTTCATGCACGAGTATGAGCAGTTGGGACACATGATCGAGGTTTTTGAGGATCAGGAGCCTGATGTTTGCTACTATCTACCGCATCACGGAGTCTATAGACCCGAGAAAAATACAACCAAATTGCGAGTTGTATTTAATGGATCTGCATCAACCACCAACGGCATCTCTTTAAATGCACTTCAACAAAATGGAGGAATAGCACAGCAGGATCTATTTTCAATCATGCTTCGTTTTCGAAAACATCGCTTTGTGTTTACTGCGGACATTGAGAAAATGTACCGACAAATTTTAATTCATCCCTCACAAAGAGACTTACAACGAATTTTGTGGAAAGAAAGTCCAGAACAACCAGTCAAGGTCTACAAACTTTGTACTGTCACATATGGAACAACAAGTGCTCCCTATTTGGCAACCAGAACTTTAAAGCAACTCGCAGATGATGAAGAGAAGTACTTTCCAGAGGCAGCGGCGATCGCTAGGGAAGATTTCTACATGGACGATATTTTGACTGGATCACACGATCTAGAAGGTACTAGGAAATTGCAGTCACAATTAGTGCAATTATTAGATAGAGGTGGAATGACTCTCCACAAATGGTATGTGAATGATGCTAGACTAGATATAAACTTTAGCAACGAGCATTACTCTTTTGATGATTCAAAAGATACAAAACCTGTCAAAGCCTTGGGTGTATTGTGGCAGCCCAATACAGATTGTTTCTCATTCAAAGTGAGCTTCCAGTCGCAACCTATTTACACCAAAAGAGCAATTTTTTCGGAAATTGCTAGAATTTTCGACCCTTTGGGACTGATAGCACCAGTCATAACAAGAGCGAAAGTGTTCATTCAAAATCTTTGGCTTCTAAAATTGGACTGGGATGCCCCCCTTCCTGAAGAGGTGGTTAAGAAGTGGCAAGAATTCGTATCGGAACTACCTGCTCTAGAAAGGCTGACCATTCCAAGACACTTTCCCAATGATGGTAATATAACGATTCACGGGTTTGCAGATGCATCTACATCAGCATATGGTGCAGCGATTTATGCAAAATGGAGCCCATCCAGTGGAACTAAATCTGTTCACTTATTGTGCAGCAAGTCCAGAGTTGCCCCAATCAAAACAGTATCAATTCCTTGCTTGGAGCTTTGTGCAGCGGTGCTGTTATCACAGCTTACGGTAAGGGTTGTGAAAACCCTCAAGATGTCGATTGAAGAAGTTGTGCTATGGTCCGACTCGGCCATTGCTCTCGCGTGGATAAAAAAGCCTCCCCATTTGCTGAAAACTTTTGTCAGTCATCGAGTGGCAAAGATTCAAGAACTAACAAGGGACTTTCAGTGGAAACATGTGACTTCGGAGAACAACCCCGCCGACTTTGTGTCCAGAGGTGTATCTCCAAATCAACTTCAAGTTCTTGACTTGTGGTGGTATGGACCACAATTTCTTTTGAATGAACTGAACAACCACGTAGGTTGTTCTTTGGACCCAGTGACAAATAATTGTGACTTCACATGTGAATTGAAACAGCGAGTTGAAGTGGCTTTGACTTCATGGGTCGATAGTAACTCTGTACTATCAGACATTATTTCTGTCTCCAATAACTATGGTAAAATAATTCGAATTAATAGTTATCTTTTCAGGTTTCGATATAATTCCTTGAACAAAGGTGACCAAAGGAATGGACCTATTTGTAAGGAGGAATTTCTGCAAGCTGAAATTGTAGTTTTGCAATGGATTCAGCAAACAGAATTGTCTGAAGAGTTTGTGTGTATAAAGAAGGGTAAACCCCTTCCTGGTAAAAGCAGTTTAAAATCTTTAAATGTATTTTGTGACAACAATGATTTGTTAAGAGTTGGTGGAAGGCTTGCTAACTCAAATGTATGTTTCGAACAAAAACACCAAATTGTACTGCCAGCTAAGAATAAGATTACTCGTTTAATTATGGAATATTATCATTTAAAATTTCATCATCTTGGTCCACAAGCATTATTGTATTACATGAGACAGAGATTTTGGCCTCTAAATGGCAGGAATTTAGCTAGGAAAGTAGTTCATGAATGTGTTGTATGTGTAAGAAATAAGCCAGTAATAGTTCAACAACTTATGGGTAATCCACCTGCTGAAAGGGTTAATGTTAGTTCTCCATTTACTAACACAGGCGTGGACTTTTGTGGCCCATTTTTTGTCAAATATAAAGGTCAGAGAAAAGGCACCCTTCATAAAATATATGTAGCAATTTTTGTGTGCATGGCCACCAAGGCTATACATTTAGAAGTAGTTAGTGATTTAACTTCAGAATCCTTTATTGCAACTCTTAAAAGATTCTTTGCTAGGCGAGGTAAATGCGCCACATTATTCACTGACAATGCCACAAATTTTGTAGGAGCCCAATCCGAACTCCAGAAACTGCATAATTTAGTAAAACATCCAGATGAAGTTCTAGGTAATTATTTGGTCTCGGATGGTATTAATTGGAAATTTATTCCTCCTGGAGCTCCAAATTTCGGCGGACTCTGGGAAGCTGGAGTAAAATCTTTCAAACATCATTTAAAAAGGGCAGTGGGTAAGGCAAATTTAAATATAGAAGAATTTAGCACTTTAACTACGGAAATTGAGGGAATTCTCAATTCCAGACCACTTACCCCAATGTCATCGGATGTAAATGATTATCAGGTATTAACTCCAGGCCATTTTCTCATAGGTCGACCTATTAATGCAATAGCTGAGCCTGAACTTATAGATACCCCTGACAACAGATTATCAAGGTGGCAAAGAACAGAAAAATTATCTCAGTTAATTTGGAAAAAATGGAAATTGGATTATTTAAGTAATTTACAACAAAGGCAAAAATGGCAAGTTGTAAAAAATGATGTAAAACCAGGAATGATGGTCATTATAAAAGAAGATAACCTTCCCAGTTGTAAATGGGCATTGGGAAGAATTGCTGAAGTTATTCCTGGAAGTGATGGACATATAAGAGTTGTGAATGTACGTACGGCTCATGGGTTATTAAAAAGACCAATTTCCAAAATATGCATTTTGCCAGTTAAAACTAGTAACACTGATAATTAATTCAGTGTTGGAAACTTATTGCATTTTTATGATTCCTGTATACTCTATTACTATTTAATCTATTGAAAATTGTGTATATAATTGTATTATTTTGAATTAGTTATGCAAGATTTTAAAATTGCGTAATTGTGTGTTTTGTCAATTCTAATAACTGTGCAAGTAATTTGTGCTTTGTAAGGTATTCTGAGTGTTTAATTGAAAGATTATAACCATATATTATAATTGATTAGAAAATTGTAGAAATTGTTGAATGCAAACATTCAACGTGGGGCGGGATGTTGGAGCCTCACGTCGCAACTTCGAGCGAGAACGCGCCAATTGTGGCGCTATGTGGGAGTTGTGTGAATTTTGTATTTTGTTCCATTTTCAGAAAAAGATTGTTTCTCAAGGGTGAAGGTGGTCTGGTCCATTTCTCCCCTTATACGAGCTCTTGCGCTCATGCATTTATATTTGATGGTATTGTCCATCTCTTGTCTTCAGAGCTATGGTGCTCAACTACTTAAATTTGTAAATATGTACATATATCAAGTAATTAACTAAATAAAACTACAGTCCACTTTTCTCGAACTATTTCATATCTTGAATCGCCAAGACACCTGTTATTTATCACTGTGCAAAAGAAAATGAGCAAAAGAAGCGCAAAAAGTATGAGAGAAAAGTGAATTTAACGAACAGTAAGAAAATGATTAATTTACAGCAAGTCCATCAGGAAAATCGTTTTTTGCATTGTTTGTGAAACTAATCTTTCACATAATAGAAGATATTATCTTAATAAACACAATAAAATACAGCATCAGGTTAACATAGAAGGAAAACTTAAACTTGTTCTCAGGTCGGAGTTACGTAAAGAATATGTGACTAAAAAAAGGAAGAAATCAGAAGACAAAATACATTAATGGCCACCGTAAATGCAACACCCTGAAGGAAGCATGCAAATAATATGAAATTTACAACATGTATTAGCGGAGGTGAGATATGCAAATGATTAGAATTTCAGCGCAGACGCACATCACGCGTGCCTGAGGTGCCACTTCAAAGCGCTATTTAAGGTTTGGAGATTTTGACGATTTCAAGTACGGCAATTGTGTTTTTCTTGTGGTTTTTACAAAAAAAAAAAAAAAAAACCGATCAATTATGCCTTGTAGAAAACAGCGATCATCTTTTGATCAAGTATCCGAGTTCGACAGAGGAAGGATAGTGGCCTACCGAGATTGTGGATTATCTTTCAGGGAAATCGGTAGTCGTGTTGGACGAAACCAAACAACTGTAATGCGGATATGTGATCGTTGGATGCAGGAGGGTACGACGGACCAACGTGTTCGATCGCATCCACCTCAGTGCGCCACTTCACGTGATGACAGCATATTGTGCGTATGGCAGTGACGGATCGCTCAGCCACATCACGAACCATAGCACAGCACGTTCGGTCTGTAACGCATCATCCAGTGTCTGCGAGTACCATTCGACGCCGTTTACATTACGTCCATTGCTTCGTCTACCCTTGACGCAGAACCACAGAAGTCTCCGCCGCCAATGGTGTGATGAAAGAAGGATGTGGACGGCCGAATGGAATGAAATTGTCTTTACTGACGAGTCACGCTTCTGTCTGCAACACCACGATGGTCGGATTCGAGTCTGGAGACACCGTAGAGAGAGGATGCTGAACAGCTGAGTTATGCACCGCCACACTGGTCCTGCACCGGGTATTATGGTATGGGGCGGTATTGGATATCACTCTCGCACTCCTCTAGTTTGCCGCATTGCCGGCTTACTTTAAACAGCCAGCGCTACATCTCCGAGAGGTTGGAGCCAGTTGTCCTTCCTTACCTTCAGGGCTTGCCCACAGCCATATTTCTACAGGATAATGCGCGACCACACGTGGCACGCATTGTCCAAGGGTTCTTTGTCAATCGCCAGATTGAATTTCTTCCCTGGCCAGCTCGTTCTTCGGATCTTTCGTCGATAGAAAACATGTGGTTCATGGTTGCTCAACTATTGACCCAGATTACATCCCCAGCTGCCACACCAGATCAACTTTGGCAACGTGTGGAAGCTGCTTGGTCTGCTGTACCCCAAGAACACATCCAAAGTCTCTTTGAATCAATGCCGAGGCGTGTGGCAGCTGTGATCTCCAACAATGGCGGCTACTCTGGCTACTGATTTTGGCAGGAACCGCACTTCACAGAAGTCTATGAATTTAATCATTTGATACTTGGTCAACATGTTATCTACAAAATAAATTTTGTTGTGATATCTCTTGTCTTTCTTGGTGTTGCAGTTTGGGTGGCCAGCAGTGTATTTTTGCTAATGTAAGTTGTGAAGACGAGGCGATGACAGAAGCGTCCTATGAAATTGTTTTAGCATTGGCGAAAAAAAAACCTACTCTGACGGAGAAGCCTTGTTTCCAAATATTTGCACGCCATCTTGGTTATAAAGGTATTGAAAAGAAATCAGACGAAATTGCTATACCAAGGCAGACTAATGCGAGATGCATCGTGAAACTCTCTCTTGATGTATTTCAACAACTGAAAGACTTTTCTCTAGCTTTGGATGAATCAATGGACATATTTGATGTAGTCCAGTTATAAGCATTTTTGTAAGAGGAATTTATTATAATTTTTATGTCTTTGAAGAACTTGCCAGTCTGGAGTTATTGCATGATGAAAAAAGAGGATCAGAAATATTTAAAATGTAAAATCATGCCAAGAAAATCTAAATTAGATTATTGTACTAATCAGTATGTGTACTGACGGTACGCCGTAAATGGCACTACAACTTTGCTTGGAAATTTTTTTTTAATCGTACTGCACTAAAATATAAATGTATTATACACCAAGACGCACTGTGTGTAAAAATTAAAAAAAAAATGCAGCATGTTTTGTTACCGGTTGTGAAATGTGTGACTAAAATTAGAACAAGAGCATTAAACAGCCGATAATTCAGAGAATATTGAATTATTAGATGTGGAATATGGTGAACCCTTTCTTTATTGTGAGGTGGGCTGAATTTCTAGAGGACAGGTTCTGAGTAGATTTTAGAAATTAAAAAATGCTATTTTTAATTTTTGAGAACAGGAAATTGAACTTTCCTGATGAAAGAACCCTATTATTTGATAACTGGCTATTTGAATTGCCATTTTTAGTTGATGTACTAACCATAGCAATTATCTAAATTCGAAGCTACAAGGCAAGAAGAAATTATTTTCTAGCTTAGTAAATAGCCTTAATTCAGTTAAAATGACATTAAATCTGTTAATCTCAGTTAGAAAATCAGGATTTGAGTCAATTTCCACAGTTGAAAGAGCAGAGTAAAATTGCTACGGATAATAACAATTTGACCAAATATATTAAAATTAGTTATTACAAGGGTCATTTAAAAGTCGTTTTCTTGATTTGGCCACAAAAGAAAACTACATACTCGCATTAATAAAGCATTTTCAATTAGTGAACAAAACGTAATGAAGATGCCTAGTAACCATACAAATGGTACTTATTGATTTCAAAACAAATTCATTATTGAAATTGAAGTTTCATGAGCTTTATTATTCAGATCAAAATGCTTCTGACATGATTAATTTCTGGCGTTTATTACACTGTAAACACTTTACTAAGAACTAAGAAAATTTGCAAAAAGTTATATATGTAGTGTTGGAACGACATACAGATGTGATCAAGCATTTTCATCCATGAAATTTATTAAATGGAAAACGAGGTCGCGAATGACTGATTCAAATTTGAAGAATTATGTGAGACATTGTAATAGACATTGTTTTACATACAATATAGCTAAATCATTTTAAAATGTTACTTATGTCGATTAACATACTTTTATTAAAAAAGTTACTAATGATATGGCAGGACCATGAACGTAAGGTAGAAAAGGTTCTTGTATTGTATGGCGCATCTGAACTCGTATGTGAAAAAAATTGGCGCATGGTATGTAAAAGGTTGGCCACCACTGCCTTAGTGGAATGAAAATTCAGCCGGATGGAACAAGAACATATCCCAACTGTAAAAACTGTGATACAGAATTAAGTCCCGAACACGTCCTCTCTTGCCCGGTCATCTTGGAGAGCATTCAACAAATTAGTGACTCTCCCTTGGAGGACCTGTACTCGGACAATTGCCTTAAAATAGCTGAGATTGTGTGGACCGTGCATGGCCCTATTTGAAGTGTTCTATCCATGAACAAGACAACAACAACAATTAAAAAAGTTATACAGATACACTACATGCAATTCATATTGTTACGATAATTAGAGTTCTTACTTAAAAAAGTCCTTAATTGTTTTTCTGTTTTATGTTACTTTGACGTTTTTCTGCAGCCATGTTTCGCCAGTTTTTTAAGTATAACAGGATTGTTGGTGTCGCTTCTTGTTCTATTTATTCAATAGCACTTTCGATAGCTTTTAGTCCATCTGTAGGGATATTTTCATACGTCGATTTCCATCGTCACTGCCTTTTTTTCATCATGGCTAAATTCATTTTCCTTATTGACGATTATTTTATCTATAATCTGTTGTTCGTCAGCGTTTATCCAGTCACGGATTTAGTTTTCCTGAGTGTTTGTGAGATCAAGTTCAGAATTTTTTTCGGTAGTTTTCAAAACAAAATAGTAGAACCAAAAAAAAAAAAAAATTCAAGAAATATTTTATAAAAAGATAAAAAAAAATTCGTCTATAAGATATATAATATTCGGTTGAAGCGGAACCTCGAATAATCGGGGATCGAATTTATTTATTAACCAATTTCAAAAATAATTGTACAGTAAGAAAGAGTACATTCTGAGGTATACTGCGATACATTTCAAAATTAAAAACTAACAGTAATAAGATATAGATATGAAAGTTAAAAAAAAAAATGACGAAAATGACCCGATTTTTCCCGAATATCAAAAAAATATGATCAAGAACCAAATTGAAATTCCTAAAAAACCTCGACGAGGTGCAAAAATTTACGTTGAGAGGTACTCTTTAAAAAAGAACTCACGGCTGAAGACTGAAAATTTGTACGTGTTTTGCTCAGTCGCGGAAGAAATTTCGCTTTTTCAACTTTGACACTTAATAAACCCCAAACTAATAACCGCATCGGAAAAAGATCTTTACAATTGTCCAGGGAACACGATGAAGAACAAACCATGTTAATTTCATATTTTTCTGATTTGGACTTTCTCGGGAAACCGTCTAAGAATCGAGCTTAACAACACAGTTTTCAATCGTGCGGCTGTAACTTTTTTTAAATAGGGGGAGATAAGTCTTCATTGGAAGATTCTCCCACTCTTTCTTTAAACTTCTCAATGAAATTTGTTGCTGTGTGTAGAGTTCGTCAAATGTATCTTTAACATCTTTGAGTCTTGAGACAGCCGGCTCAACTGACCTCCGCTTGAGCATAATCCAGATTTTTTGTTAGTAGGTAATCCGACAAGGGAGTTGTAACTTTAAAAACTGCAAGAAAATCATAGCTATTATAGTAATTTCAAATGAAGTAAATTTATGAAAAAGGGCTTCCGCATTCGCTTCTAATTTTGGCAACTATGTTGATAAATATATCTTATGCAATGCAACAGTAAGTTTGTAAAAAACATTGTTTTGGGGTTGCTGTGATGAAGTTCTCGACTTTGGTCATACCCAGTCATCAATCCTTCCAAACAATTTTATGTAGGCATTACTTTTGAATGCACCAACGAGTATCCCCAATAGCTTTCAACTTATGTGATGGATTTTCCTCCTGCTAATTTTGCTGCCTTTTCAGAGACTTCAAGAAAACTTGAGTTTCCTGTGGCAGACCAAAAAAACTAATCTTTAGGGGCAGAAACTGTAATGTGTCCGAAAAAACTAAATTCCAAACATGAGCATAGCACCACGTATGTATATGATTTAATATTATATCCGATAGTTTGGCAGTGAGACTATTATATGGTCCACTAGAGTGGTCACAAAAAATCAATTTTCGAATTTTTACCGTGGTATCCCCTAAAAGTTGCCAATAGGCTAGAAAATGTGATTGGCTACGTTTCAGCTCAACCTGATAATAACCCGTGCCTCATTGAGATTAAAGTTAAGAAAAACAGCGATTTTTAATAAAAAAATCGTAGTTTTTCCTCTTTCAAATCGAAACTATTCGTCCTAGAAACCTGATTCTTGTCTCATTTCATAGAAAATTGTATTGAATTGAAAGATGATCTCATACACTTTTTTTCTAAAACTGATAGAGTGGTATTTAGTATTTTTCAGGTTAAGTCGTAGTGGATATCTTCAAAAGTGAATTTTCATGCAAAGATCTAAAAACATTACAATATTCAATTACATTTGCTTTCCAGATTTTGCTTTTTGTATTCTTCATTTTGTGCATTAAAAAGGCTTTAGTTTAGAGGTATTTTCAAAAGTAAATTCGACAACATTCAAATTTTAAATGAAGGAATTATTTGTAAAGTTGAGGAAGAGAGGAGTAAAAATGACAACAAATAGCGTTCAAATGTGTTTTATTAATTATATTGTTGAATTATACATCATTAAATTATTATTATTTAAATATACAAATTAAGTGGTAAGTACAAATTAAGGTGGTAATGTCTTAGACATTGTAGTTTTTGAAGAGTCTGGAAAAATTTGCCTTCATTTAGATACAACTTGTAAAAGGAACTGCCGTTGTTCTTCGTCTTTCACCATAGAGGAATTAAAGTCTTTAATTAATTTTAATCCTCTCTCAGCAGTGTTATTAACAACCCTTAAACCGTTCACTGTTTTTTTAGCTTTTAAATAATGTTGATTTTTACATCATATATCGGGATCAGTATTTAAAAAATCTGTATCGATTTCAAATCTCTTTAAAAAATTTAAGAGTTCAAAGAGAAACAAAATATCTTCTTTGTCCAATAAATGAATAACTTGTTGGAGATTGAATTTTAGTTTTACATCCCTATCGCACTTCATCGTGACATTTTCCTCCGAAGTATCATCGAAAAATAAAAATGCAACTTGCTCCGAGTTGAGATACCACAGATGGTTTATTATTTTTAAATAGGGCATTGTCTGCAACCACTTTGTCAATTTTCATGCATTGAACAAAAGAATTTAATAATTGTAGGTCGAGGTTGAGGGCCAAAGTGCGTGTGTGGGCTTTGAACCATGCTTTTACATAAATATTGTTAGTAAATAAACAAATATCTTCAATACCTTTTCTCTAAATCAGTTAACGAAAATTGATCCCTGAGAATATACATTTTGAGAGAATAAATGGCCTTTGCCATCTATCTGGCGGGATGAATAGCACCAGTTACTCTTTAAAAGAAATGTCTTTTTGAGGAAGACGCCCCAAATGAATCAAGCAAAGTTGGACGAATTCTTTATAATCATCCCTGGGCTGTCGGTTTTTTAATTGTTCAAAAAGATAACTTGAAATTTGGTCTGGATTACTTATTTTATTTCTTAAAATTTCAACTTTTATACCTGTTTTGTATTTCTTGTCTAGCTTAGACCACTCAGTCTGGAATTTTCGAAAAATATCTGGCAGAGGACGAGTGGATGTACCCATTTTGCAATTAAAAACTGCTTTTAAAACAACTTCTAAAATATCACGGCGAATACTGTACACACCATACTTTAGAAGTTGTTTTAAAAGAGTAAGAGAGTGAAATGCTAAATTCAGAAGGTTTTTCTTTAATAACAATGCTTTGCATGAAAATCAGACCTGACACCATTCCTGGTGATTCCTATGTAAAATGACCTGAATCCGAATATGACCCCCGTTTTCCCCCCATCACCCACTGTTTTCTGGGTACACATCCCTCCCCCCTATGTTTATCAATTTACGATATAATTTTATGGACATAAATTTGATTTTGAGTGTGGAAAAGGATTATTTTAACCATTAAATTTCTTCTGAAGGGCTAGTGAAGTGAAAAGCTCTAAAAGATGAACATTTGTAGTAAGGAGGGAGATTTGGGGGATTTGTCCCCTTAAATGGTAAAAAAAAAAAAAAAAAAAATCAATACAAATTATCGTTTTTTCGCAATTTTTTCATTTGTTTTCTGCAAATTCCAGCCTCCCCCTTTCCTCACCCAAACACCACCATCTAATAAAAATATACAGCAACAATTTTGGGTAAAAGTGAGAAAGGTAAATGAAAAACCAAACTCTGCTGTTGAAGTGCAATGAAACCTTTTTTCCAAACATTTGTAAACTCCTTCAAATTTTATCAACATTGCAAGTTTCAACATCAACACCAGAGAGAACTTTCTCCACTCTAAGGAGGTTGAAAACTTATTTAAGGAATTCAACAGGCAAAACTCGACTAATGTGCATTTATAGAGAGATAAATTTGAACACTGATGATGTCATTGATCGATCTTCAAAATCAAAAGGAAAACATCGCTTTGCATTGTAAAACAAAAACAAATTTGTAGTAAAAATGATTTCACTTTAGATTGTATTTGTGTAACATTTTAGCAACTTTATGAAGTACACCTGTAAATGTTCGGGAGAGTATTTTCGATTCGACACTGCTGAATTTATTTGCATATTTATCATAAAATTTTATTTTTCAAAAAATGCATCAATAGCAATTTTTGGAGGATAAATTTCGGGGGGGGGGGGGGTTGAACCCTATAACCCCCCCCCCCCCCCGTGCAAACGGCCCTGCACGTCACCATAGTTACTGATTGTCAAACACTTGTGTACTTGAATGCAAACAAATATTCAAATCCACAAATTGGTGGAGCAATCTGATTTAGGAGTATGATTTTGAAGTTAGACATTGAGCAGGAAAGAAGATGGCACATACAGAAGCCCTCAGTAGAGCTCCTGTGGACGATTCAGAAGACATGCTGACGACAATTGTTTAAAACAATTTAGATGTATGCTTAAGCTGGACCGAAGATGAAGAAATTTTGCTGATACAGCATGCAGACGCTGAGCTGATGAAGTTAATTGGAATCTTCAAGACAAAAAAATGTGACAGATCAAAGTTTGGGCAGCAGATGATAGAAAATTATATACACTACAACAAAAAAATCGACGCACCAAGAAGGAGTTGTCCGATGGTTATTGAACTAAATATATTAATAACTAAGATATTATAAAAAGATAATGGAAGTGCCTTTATTTTATACTGTTGAAGCCAAAACCATAACCGTGCCGCCATCTTGGAGCTTTAAAAACATCGTGCTCGTGCATGTTGATCAACGTGGTTTTACCGTTTTTGAACTTCCGTGGTTTTTTATTGACGATTTTAACCAAATAATTAGCACCATTTTCTTAGTTGTGATTTGACTATGACGTCTTGTGTCGCCTACGGGAGTACAAACCGAAAGACAAAGAAGATCCCTGGAATATCGTTTCATAGGTAAGTTTAATTTGATGTATCTTTAGGCTGATAGCTTTTTGACCTGTAACTTCTAAATGTCCAAGCAGCATTATATTAAAAATTAGACGTATTTATAAACATTTAAAGAATTATTCTGAAAAGTTGACTGATTTATCCAAAGAGATTATTAACTTATATTATTAATCAACAGAATTGTACGATTTTGATATTTTAACCAACCAGTTGTAACAAGAGTTAAAACTGCTTTTTAGGAAAGTTTAATTTTATTTAATGAAAAAGTATTACAGTCAAATAAACAGTAGCGGTATTTTTAGTACATGGGTGAAAATATTGCTTCATGTTACATGGTTTAGAATAAAACAAATTAAGCTAACAATTATAGCATTCGAATTATAAACATTACTTTTGGTTTCCTAAAATGCATTTTTTTGTTAGTTAAGTTCTTTTGCGTTGAGCAGTTAAGGGGACATAGTACCTTTCGGACCAAAAATTGATCATTTTTCTGTACCATTTTCGACTCATCATAAATCAACAACCTATACTCATTTTTGAATGGAATTTTTATAGGTTCCATAATAAAGTACTAACTTTAAAAAAATGGTAAAATATTTGTAATTCGGATAAAATATTTTTTAGTCAGTATCATTCCAGCCTGATCGAGCCAAGCACCACTGTAATCTGACTCGACAGTGTGCAGGCGTGAGTGGCAGGTGGCGTAACGGTCCGTACGAGCGTAGATTTTGCTCTATCAGCCGTCTGTGAATGGTCATGGTGGACACTCGTGTGTGGGTCGCACGACTGATGGTTGATAGCGATGAATCAGGCGCTGTGACAGCTGATCTGACAATCACTCTGTCCTCGCGATCTGTTGTGGCCCTACGTCGACCGCTACCATCATGACGCTGAAATCTGCCATTGTCCACCCACTCTTGCCAGCATCTTCTAATCGCCGCATCGCTTCGACTCACATGACGAGCGATTCTCCGATTTGCCCAACCTGCCTCTTTCAATCCAATGATACGACCTCTTTCAAACTCTGAAAGTTGCTCGTAATGAGCTTGAATCCTGCGGCGAGGCAGGAAATTTTTACAGGAAAAAAATCAGGAAGATCAGTTTCGATGCGCTGGAGATCGCACTATTCATTCATTGGACACCAAATTTTAATCATTTGCATATTTGGTCAAAACATTTTTGCATACGAAATTTCAAAGCAATCGGATGATTCGTTCTTGGTGCGTCTATTTTTTTTGTTTTAGAGTGTATATAAACGCAACAGACTGCACCGAAAAGTGAAAGATGGAGGCAAGGAGAAGCTTCTATATCTCATTCCTAAACAACAAGGAAAAGTACTGTTGTTAAATTCCCTGATATGATGGGCCATTTTGCCGTAGATAGAACTGTTGCTAAAATCAAAGAATCGTACTGGTTTTCAGGAATGAAAAGATACTTAAGAAGGCACATTTCAAGATGTTTTGAGTGCGTAGTTAATAAAGTCCCTGGAGGTAAACAGCAAGGACTTTTGCATCCTATAGATTCCCGGAAGAGACCGTTTTCTATTGTACATATAGATCATATAGGACCATTTGTAAAGAGTACAAAGCGTAACTAGGACTTATTCGTCATCGTCGACAATTTCACGAAATTCACTAGATTAACTCCAGTGAAAAATACAAAGGTACAGCATGTACTGAAGGCCATGAAAGATTTTGGGCTGCCAGACAGAGTCATCAGTGACCGAGGGTCATGCTTTACATCTCATAAATTTCAAGACTACTGTAGAGATTATGGAATCCACTATACGCTAAATTCAACAAAACATCCACAAGCAAACGGAGTAGTTGAAAGGACCAACCGTACCATAATTTATGCAATTACGACAACCATGAAAGATTATAGACACAAGGATTGGGACCTTAATATCAAAGAAGTTGAAAGAAATCTCAACATTATGGTAAATAAAACAACCAACAAAACCCCCTTTCATATGTTACATGGATATACACCGAGAATTTCGGATGGGATTCTAAGAAGAGAAATAGACGAAAGTTGCGATGCTTGGGAATATCCCAAAACAATCCAAGGAGAAACTAGAAGTCGCATTGAGAAGAAGTAAATGCAGATGAAGAACTATTACGATAAGAAAAAGTGCAGTTTCATGAAATTTGAAGTTGGTGAAATCGTAGTGATGAGAAGATCTCCCAAACCAACTGGAGAGCCAAAGAAGACTTAGCCGAAGTTCAAAGGTCCGCTAACAATCATTGCTGTCCTTCCGAATGACACCTACAAAGTTGTGCAATTGGAAGAAAAGAAGGGTAATTTCTACACCACAACAACACATGTCAGCCAATTGAAGTCATGGACATGTTTTACACATTCCGATGACGAAGATTCACAGAACGATGATGAGGAAAGCCATAGTGACGATGAAGATCAGATTTTCGAACCACGAAGAAATCCACGACGTGCTGCTGTTCCAAAGCCAATGCATTATGGAAAGTGACAAATAACGGTAAATTTTAAATACTTTTTTTTTTACAATTTTCGAACTTTTAAGAGAATTTTTGAACAATTCCTGAAATTTTTGAATCTTAACAGAATTTACGAACCTTAACAGAAGTTAATAAAAGGAAATATGAACTCTAACTTCTAGTGAACATTGACTGAACATAGTATTAAGATTGATTGGACTCTATGATTTTATTTTATATTGTTTGAGCACATTAAAAATACTTCATTAGAGACTATAACAGGAATAATATCTTTAAATTACTATGTAAAACGTTTAAGTTTGAAAATTCAATTTCTAATTGGAATTGAATTCATATTTAGTATATCTATTAGAGTGGAGCTTAAAAGCCATAATTCTTTTATTTTTTAGTTTTTTCAAGTCTCATTCTCTAATTTTGTTCTTTTTAATATAAAAACGCTACATAAAAAGTTTGAACAGTAAATTTTAATATTTAGGGGTAGCTCAATTGACTCAAAGTTTATAAAAATTAGAAAAAATTAAGATTATTAGCTATACCTTAACATGTATTTACAAAGTATTTAAAATATTAATTTTTAATAATTTATGCAATTTATTGTAAAGATTATCAGCTTTTTATTTTACAATAAAATTTTATTGGCTTTGAAAAGGCTGATACAGGGCAATTTTCATGCTGTCAGGGTACATTTTGCGATAATCAACAACTTGTAGCAAGAATTGTAGCTGCATTTCATCATGAGTCATCAATCCACTGTATTCCTGAATAAGTACAACTTCACGTTCGGCATGGTCATTTACTACTTGTAAAGATTTTATCATCTCTGTAGCGCCTGTTTGTAGTCCTCTCTCAACTCGCACAAGTCTGGATCAAATGCAAGATATACAACTGGAAGTTCCAACAATTGAAACAATATCAATAACTTGGCTGTTACTAAATCTTCCAATTTTTTATTCTTGAATGAATGAAGAGCAATGCTGATTCGCTTAGAGTAATTTTGATCTTGTTTTTCAGAATGAACTTCAGTCTGCATAACATTCATCATCTGTCTTTTAGTTGATATTCTGACACGACTATCAAACAAAGCTAAACCAACAAGTTCGTGTGACAAATACCACAAGTGATTAGCAAATTTACGTGAGGTTGAATTAGAAATGGCTGAATGGTATTGATGAGTATTCAAGTAGTGACATCTGCAACAATAATTCATTGTAAGGAGCACATGAAGCTTGAGGTGCAGAGATCCAAGCTTTCAAGTAACGACCATCTCACGGGTGTAAGAATCATAGCAATTGCGCATGCGTATGGAGTTGGAAATTTTTAACTCCATGTTTGGTTCTGGGGAAAGGTATGCCAAATTTGGCAATTTATCGCTTACAATACGAGGATTTTTTGAGTTTGCTGTCAGATGTTAAAGTAATAAGTACGGCCAGTTTAGAATCATATTTTTATAGTTTAGTATAAGTAAGGCTTATTTACGATCAGTAAATAAGTATTAAATACTATCTATTCTATACTATCTTTCTACGAAAAAAGTTAATTTGTGTAAGTTCATAATTTAAAAGTTTATTTAAATGTCAAACACACACATTATGAGTTTCTGAAAAATAAATTATTTTATAACTTGTAATTGTGCTCTATATCCATTTGCTCTACATCCAATACTACATTATGAGCACTCGTCACATGTTCCCTCAGCTTTGTTCGTGTTGAAAATGTTTGTTCACACGATACTGCAAGGCAGTTTATGTTAAATTTTCTTTTATTGCTGACATTAGTCACAATGTGCAGTAGTCATGAGAATTCTTCTGTTGGCGATTTATCACTTCCTTTGTGCTTTCTTCTTTTCTTTTCAGACTCATGGCTATGGGTGGGTAGAGGTGGGAGCCGAAAATTGTATCCTTTTATTATATAAGTTAATAATTATATAAGTTAGTGTTTTATGTATGCTTTTTGTTACATCAGAATGGTCCTAAGCCAGCGGTGGATACGACACCATCATCCTAAAGCAAAGGGGACGGCAGAGGGGCGGAAAAATATCAGTTGGTTGTGAGTTCAGGAGTGGTTCTTAGATTATTTATGTAAAATCAACGGAAGCTTGGAAAAATATAAAAAGGGTATTAAAAATTGGGAAAAGTAAATTAGAATGAAAAGGAATTAAATTTGAATTTTTTTTAAATAATTTGGAGGATCTAAAAAGTTTTCCGCCAGCTGAGTTCGAACTGGGGTAGTCATCCTCCGCTGCCAACGCTAATCTGAATGTGGGTGACTTTAGCCGTTAGGCCATCGTTGCTTCACGAAAAGAAGCTCTTTAAAGTATAAGTACCCTTTAATATAAGTTTGCAAGAAATACTAACAACCACCATACAACATATATATGAAAATGAGGAGCAAATCAGAGTCAACTTGTCGGACACTTACGCTGTACGCTGAGGCGCTTGTGTATGTATTGTATTTCTACGAAACAACGCGCATATTCAAAATCAAATGGTTACTGCAACAATCAGATTAGCGAGATATCCAAGTGAAGCCAAGCCCGTGAAACTAGCCAATCAAATTGGACTTGCGTAAAGTACTATCATAGGATTGAGACGCTTCTATTTATACTGTTCATCCATTCGAGAATGTCAACGACAGCGGACAGATGCTTGGTTTGGCGCGGGGTGAAAATATCCTCGTCGTCGCCAAACAAACCACTCGTAAAGAAAGGGTTGCAACAGAAGTCCGGACCGGAATAAATTGACGCATGCGCAATTGCTATGATTCTTACACCCGTGAGATGGTCGTTTCAAGTATACACGGACTGTGAAAACACACACATCACGTAGTCCTTCTTTTGACGTCAGTTTAAATTTAGCCTTGAACATCCAGATCTTGAGAGAATATATAGCTTTGGACATCCAGCGGGTATGGTGCATAGCACCCGGTGACACAAATCGGACTTCCTTTGCTGAGACAGCACCAATAAAGATAATTACGAGTTCAAATAATTCTTTATAATCCCCTCTTAGCCTTGGTTCTCTTTGTTCCAGGTACTTCTTTGCCTAGTCGATCGTCACTTGCTATCTATATATATTCTACTAAATCTGTGACAACATCAAATGAAATTACTGGTTCATACTTGTCTGTATCAATGAATCCCCAATATTCTTGAAAGCATTTAACTAGTCCAACTTCAGGAGAAGATCTGACTCCCATACATACTTTAAACACTGTACCAATTATCAGCTCCATAATGTGATGTCTGCAAGCAAGTGATAAGAGCTTTCTTCAGCTTTTTTCTAGAAGGACACAGGCACCAGAATTAGGACTAGTGTTTGAGCTGGTAGTGTCAAAGCACATTGCGCGAATATTGTCTACTATACCCCAGTCTTCAACGGCCTTCAAAGACATTTGTAGCCAGAGCCTGTTGCAGATGGAATCTTGGCAACTGCTAGCAGTTGAGAAGCTCCTTTCCAAGAAACTAATAATGGCAAGCGATCAACTTTCTCTTTTCCAGCCAGATCATGCATCAATTTTCGATCCCAATGAATGACAAAAGGATTCTTGCCTTGAAACTTGATCTTTATTTCTTCATATTTTTTAGCTCTCTCTTCCATTTTTTTGTCGACGAATTGAGAGTCTTTGTTTAGAGAGAGAGCAAATTCATCAATGTTCTGTCCTAAACTTTTGGCAGCTTCTGATATAATAAAGACAGCTTTTCGGTCTGACACCTTTGTACGATCTAGTGCTGCTGCAAGTTCTGGAGTAATTATGGTTTTTCGTCCCCGTTTACTTTTTCTTCTTCTTCAACATGAACTGTATTGTCCTCTATGAGTAAAAATATAAAGCTGAAGGAATTTTAAATATATTTAAAGGTGGTGGTATTTAATTTAATTTTTCATGATATTGCGTATATGTATCATGTACATTAAAAACTTTTCCATCATTGAGCTAACTCTAAATATTGCTTAATTGTGCTAACATTTTACCTGATTTTTTTTTTGTAAAAAGAACAAAATTAGAAGGTGAGAAGACCATATTTTACTAGTTAAAAAATTAAGCTCCACCCTAATATCTGTATATAGAGTTGTACTTTATATTTCTTTCATTATTTAAGTTTTAAGGAAATTTAATTGATTGTGTCTACGACACCTTTACATCTTTTTCATTCAGAAGATAATTGTTCTTGTATGTGTGGTTCTACAAAATGTAAGTACGTTTGAATTTTTAAATTCATGATGATGTCAATGATCAGAGTTGTGTGTCTGATTGAACTCATTGGCAAAATTTGCTTTATGTAAATATTAGTAATGAACAAGTTATGTAGTATCAATGATGGTAATCGAGGACGATTATAGGTCAGGAAAGCCGATAGTGAAAGTAATTTTCAGCGCTTTGGCCAGATGGGACAGCAACCTGTGGTTTGGGAACCTTATCTTGGATTCAGAAATCTTAATGTATATTTTGATTGATATTCAATTTAAAATTTCAATATTTTTTTATAATACAGTGTGTGAAGGTTGACTGATACCATAGACTGAAAGTTCTTTTAAAGCAATACATATACAATCTAATGTACAGTAACACTATGACAGAACAAAAAGGGGAGGTCATGATTTCTTTTATGTTTTATCTTATGACTTTGTTTACATTTTGATGCCATTGTAAACAACACAATAGTTATATTAAAATTTGAGGTACAGAAATTTATATTTTTTTATCAATGTATTTACTTCTGGCAGTTATAGATAAATATTTTAGTGAGTTATTAGTAAATTTTAGTCAAAGTAATAACAAGTTTGTATCCAATAGTATTTTTATTTAAAGCCATTTGAACATTTTTTCAACAGCAAGTTTTCATCGCAAGGTTCTTTCAAATCAATGAGCCAACATGAACAGCCCTAATCTTAATGGGCGCTAACCTAGAGCTGGCGTACAGCAACTCAGAATCCAAACGCATGCGCAGTTGATTAAATTTGGCCACGCTCAGCTCAAACGGTTGGGATACGCGAAAATGCCTTTCACACCTTCACAAGGTCGAACATTTCTCGCATTCCAAAACTTGAAAAAGGCTTATTTCACAGCTGGCGGGCCGATCGATTGTTTTAAACATGGTTACCGACAAATAATGACTTCAAATGTTAACGTAAACAAACAAAATGGCTAGGCTAATTCGTTCTCGAGTTGAAGAATGTTATAATGAATGTAATTATGTTACATGAAGAATGATCGAGTGAAGAACGCATGCGCGACCTTCGCGCTGTCAGATTCGCGGGAGATATGAGCAAACGGTACTTACTTTCTGGACCAGCTCTGTAAAATTAATATGCTTTTTTATTCTCAATAGTTTGAACTTCGATTAATTCGAAAATTTTATTCGATCCTTCAAGTATACCCCAGGGCGCAAGGAGAAGGGGGGGGGGGTTTGCCAACATGTATGTGCGTGTTCATGTTTTTTGCCCCCTCCCATAAAGTAAGTACATGTTATCGCCTCCTCCTGGAAAAAATTATGCGGGTGCCCGTGGTACACCCTGTTTTTTAAAGACTGCAGCACTGGTTGTCAATAGCCCGTTGTATTGGTCTAGTACGACGTCAATTAAAATACCTCCCTACCTGGTAATGGTAATTTTTAACTAACGTCGTAATAGAGCAATACAACGGGCTATTGACGACGGTCCGGGATCAATCCCCTAAGGAAAATATACGACGACAACATCACTTAATTTTAAGCCACGATCAGGTAACGAGGCAACACCTGAGCTGGCACTCCACTCTCCAAAATTCCACACCAATCCAAAGTTGCAATGCCGAAAAAGTGTAGTTAGATAGTTGAATTTGGCAACGTTCGAGGATCAATACCGATAGCAAAATTCCGTGGACAACACTCTGAATTAATGAAAAAGTCTCTGCGGATATTATGGTCCCAACCTAACATCATGCAGCCTTATAGTGAACATGCAAAGCACAATCAAAATGGACAATTAACCACACAAACTCATCTTTCAATTCTATTTATTTTTTTGCTTTTTCTTAGATTTGTCTTTGGAGGATTTAGTCTTCTTTCTTTTGATCTCCGCTTCTTCCTCCTCCGCTTCTGCAGGGGACTCTTCTGGAGGAGGTGGCTCCTCCACCAGAGGGCCCTCAATCAACACCTTTGTGGCATCCAGATACGCCAACCGGTCTGAGAGATGCTTTTCGATCTCCTTGAAGATTTTCGACCCTACAAAATGATTTGGCGACAGTGAGGATTCAATTGACATTGTCATTCATTTAGTCAGGGAACGTACACATTTATAAATTTGGTTTCACTGTCATGCTATAGTTCGCTGTTTGTTCCACCGAAAACTGCTCCCGCTACCAAAATCTGTTGACACAGAAACAGATTTTATCCACTCGGGGGCTGGTGCACACGAGTCTTGGCCTGGACCGAGTCATGGTCAGATGACGATGACACCTGACCCCACTCTCCTAGCTTCCACACCAACCTAACGTGATGACTTTCGGCCACGACAGATTTAAGGTGCGCCCTACGCTTACAAACATCCATGCACCGACCCGGATTCGAACCAGGAACCTTCCGATTAAGAGGCTAACACCTTAACCACCGTCGACCAACCGATATAGTGGTTAAGGTGTTAGCCTTTGGATCAGAAGGTTCCTGGTTCGATTACAGGTTCCGGGCATTGATGTTTGTAAGCGTATGGTGTAGAGGCGGCTGGTGCAAATTAAATCTGTCGTGGCCAAAAGTCCTCACGTTGGGTTGGTGTGGAAGTTTGGAGAGTGGGGTGCCAGCTCAGGTGTTGGTTCGTCATCTGACCGTGGTTCAAAATTACAAGGTGTTGTCCACGGATCTTTCCTTTAAGGGACTGATCCCGGACCGTCGTCAATAGCCCATTGTGTTGCTCTAGTACGACGTTAACTAAAATTACCATTACCATTACCATTACCTTAACCACCAGGCCGTTTGGTCGGCAGATGATGCTGGAAGAAATGCATTCAACTGGGTCACTAGATAGGTAGTTAATTAACATCGCACCGAAGCAGCATAACGGGGTATAGACGAAGGTCCTGGATCAAACCAGAAGGGAAAGATTCGAGGACAATACCGCGTTCTCTTGAACCATGGTCAGATGACGAGGTAACACCTGAGCTGCCAAACCACTTTCCAAAACTGCTTGCCAACGTGGGGACATTTGAGGACACCACAGATTTAAAGTGCACCAGCCCCACTGAACATTACTATGGAGCTTCAAAAAGAGCGACTAGTAGACGCTTGACTGCTCTGTGAAAAAATAACTTAGTTTGCCGATGCGGCGTCTTATTGCCCGTTTGGCGACATGGCATCCTAGGGTTGATGTGTAAATGCGCATTTCTGAACTTTTCACAGTATTAGTGAAATCGACAGTCTACTATGTCGCACGAGCCAATCAGATATTGAATCAATGGATGTGCGTCTTTTCTCGACCCGTGGACCCATCAGTTGGCGAATGTTCGTTTCCACTTGTCGAACGAAAGTAGTCAAAGGGTCACGTGACTGCTAGCTTTGGTCGCATGAAAAAGTTACCTTTGTACACGCTACGTTTATATTTTTTCCTCTATGGTTCAAAAGCGATTCGTTATTTTCCTTGTCTAAACCTATTTTCGGTTTCACTCACGTCATTTGACCGTGTTCGAAATGACGTGCGGTGTTGTGCTCAGATCTTTCTTGTCGGAGGTTGATCCCGGACCGTCGCCAATAGTCCGATGTGTTGCTCCAGTGCAACGTTCATTAAAATACCTACCTCGGGTTCAACCTCATTCATTCTGCGCTGATTCCTATCTTTCAAATTAACCATTTTGCTCTGCCTTCCATAATCATACTACATTCACTCTACAGGGTGTCCCCAAAAGATCAGTACAACTTCAAAAATTAATATAAAAAAAGAATAGACCTACAGCAAAACTAGTTACAACACTAGATAGAATAACTCAAAAGTTTTTTGTTACAGTATATTTCTGATCATTCCCACGTCCCGGCCTCCTGACATTACTCCACCAGATTTTTCCCTTTTGGGATTATGCAAAAAAGATGATGTGTACCGAACAAAAGTTAACAGTATCGTGGAATTGAAACAAAAATTTCAAACAGCTGTAACTACTGTTGATGTTAGCATGCTGAAACGTTCGTGGATTGAATTGGAATATCGTCTTGATATTCTTCGTGCTACGAAAGGATCTCGTGTGGAACTTTACCAAGGTAGTAGAAAAAAACTTTTTGAGTTATTCTATCTTGTAACTAGTTTTGCTGTAGGTCTATTCTTTTTTTCAAATAAATTTTTGAAGTTGTACTGATTTTTTGGGGACACCCTGTATTTTTATATTTTTTCTACGGACAGTACGCGACTTCGAAAACAAACGTACCTCTCGCTCCTCCTGCCGTGGACATCGCCCGCACGTCGTACATCCACGATTCCTGCGTACTCTTCATGCCCTCCACAGCATTCTGCAGTTCTTCCTTGAAGCGACAGTCCTCCGGAAACTCGACCGCTTCGTTTTCCTTCGGAAGTCCGCTCTTTTCCGGTTCGCTTCGCGACGAGTCCAGCATGTTCTGCATTTCCTTCTGCTTCGTCAGGATGCTGCTGACGCGCGATTCGAGGTCCCTCAGTCTGTTCGAAGCGAAGTTCAAGGCAGACATCAAGTCGTCGGACGTGCTGCTGCTACAAGACAAGCTCATGGCGTTTCCGAGACAAGGTTCTCGGGTTCGGATGTGAATTTGGATGTGCTGTGTTAGAGGAAACAAGTATGGTATTGCAATGGTTTCGAGGGACATGTCCCCTAATTGAAGGATGTTAGTGAAATAATTAAATAACTAAAACAGTGAGGTAGTAATTTGGTAATTTTTTAGTTAACGTCGTACTAGAGCAACACAACGGGCTATTGACGACGGTCCGGGATCAGTCCCTTAAGGGAAATATCCGAGGACAACACCTCGTAATTTTGAACCACGGTCAGATGACGAAGCAACACCTGAGCTGGCACCCCACTCTCCAAACTTCCACGCCAACCCAACGTGAGGACTTTCGGCCACGACAGATTTAAGGTGCACCAGCCGCCTCTACACCATACATTTACAAACATCCATGCCCGGGCCCGGATTTGAACCTTCCGATCTAGAGGCTAACACCTTAACCACTATACCGGTTGGTCGGCCAGGTCAGTGAGGTAGTAGAAACACCCTTTGGGGCATATGACACCTACCTAAAACCGCGTTTATAACGGGTTTGCACCTCTTCCTCCAAACATCGAAGCTATTCCGAGAAACGGCATTCATTTTATCGTCAACATCCCGAGTCGGGGTGACGATTTGGAGTTTGCAGAGCCAAATTTGTTTTCCACCATGAGTCGGTAAAGATCAAAGGGTCGCAACGGAGTCGGTCGACAAAAAGGGGTCAGCATAGGGGAACGTAAAACGTCCTCGCCACAAAAAGAGAGAGAAATGTACTTGCAAATCCGGTGTAGATGCGGCTTAAGAAACAAGTTGACGAGGTGCCGTGAATTGTACATTGAAGCTGTCGTAGAGGGTCGACGATTTGGTGAACATCCCTCCCCTCCAAATCGCTTCGTCTGTTCCGGCTATACGCCCAAATTTGAGAGTAACAGTTTTGTGCCTAATTGATAAGAAGGGTTACCAAATTTCAAAATTATTGCTTACTGACGGTGATTTATTATCGCCAATTGGCGATGGCACCGTGTTCTGAGTTAATTCAAGAGGTGCAATGATTGTAAATCATTCAACATATTTGATTGAAAACAAAATTTGGATGGTATGTAGTATCCGATACGTTACAACTTTCGAGCGATGTATTGCCAATTGTGGTAACCTTCCCGTTTTCACGCTTTTCTTAGTTTTAAGGCAACCCTAGATATTTTCTCCTGACGATAATAAACGGGTCTCATGATTGGTTAAGGAAGAAAATACGCTTTTCCACTTTTATTTTTAATGTAGAACGGAATTAAAATTTAGACAGTCTTTGAAATTGTTGGGTGCATATGAATTTTGCTCTTGATTTATAAAATCGACTTGTTTTATTAATTTTCAAAATTTTTAGGATAAGTTTGGAAAGCAGATTGTAAGTTACAATTTTTTAAATTTGTCACTTTATTTAAATTTCAATTAAAATTTCGAAAAAAAATGTGGATTAAATTTGATTTTTGAAATTGCAGATTGGAATTTAGAATTTTTTTTCCCTTTTGGTTGCTCATTTCCCCTTAGTTGATTTGATATAGCAGTGGATAGTGTTATTGAACGTTAGAAAATGTTTTTTATTTTTATTTTTTGCAAACATGTAGTAGCTTGATTGGGAAGAAGGTGAAATGTCTTTCATGTGAGAATGATATGATTTTAACATTGAGAAAGGATGCTGGTGATAGGTAGGAGTGGAAACGTAGAAAGATAGGACAAAAGTTTGGCAAAAGAAAGTATAACAGGAGTAAGAAATTGGAGAGTAAATGGGTGTTTGGAGGACTTGAACGAGGGACGGATAAATGTTTTATGGTTGAGGTGAAAAATAGGAACCAGAAAGTTTTGGCTGAGGTAATTCAGAGCTGAATTTTGCAAGGAACTACAAAAATTTCTGACTATTGGAAGTCATATGCTGGTATCAATACCCGAAGGACAAAGAGTTCAAGGGTTATCGATTCGAGCATATGACTGTTAACCATTGTCAGAATTTCAAGGACCCGGCTATGAGGGTAAGTTTGATTTTTGTTTAGCTTTTGGTTATATTACAAACACTGGACTATGCTTGGGTGGGCACCCAATACGGTGACTTATACGCATGGAAGCCAACGGTGAAAGGTCCTCGTCGGCCCCGGAGGGGCGGCGAGGTAGCCGGCAGGCGGGGATCGAACGTTATACGCTGTGACTTATCTACAAACAAATTTCTCCCGGTATACTGGTTTAAACGCATTGAAACCTTAAGCGCAATACGCTTTGACTTCTCTAAAAAACAATTTCCTCTTGTAAAGTCGTTACAATAAAAATATTTGTCTTGCTTTTCCATATATGGCTCTATAACCTGGAATATCCCAATTGAGTTGCTCACATAATGCTAATTGCTAGAAAAATTGTGAAAAAATATTTTTTCACACTTATAGATAGCAGAAGAATTTTTAGATATTTTTTTTCTCATCAAAAACCCCTTTGTGTGGATTATGATCACAGAAAAGAACTACCTTATTAAAAAAAGATTTCTTGTTTTGAATTTTCTATGCATTGCAAAGTTTCTAATTCAAAATTGATGAAAATCCGGACGTTTTAAAAAAATCACGTTTTTTTTTTTTTTTATAATTTTTTTTTTTAAGTGACAAAACTAGGATGAAATTGACGCAAAATTGCGTACATGTTCGGAGAAAACCAGACTGAAATATTAGAAAATTTTCAAGTGAAATTTATATTGCTTTTTTCTTAATTTTTAAACAAATTATTATTATTATTTATGCACTGTATGCAAAGGTTCACGTTGTATATGGCGGCCATCTTGGAATTGCTTACATCGGCCGCCATCTTGATTTGGCGTAAACAATCGCTTTGGCGGCCTAACGTATCGGATGCTACCACTCCACCCAAAATTTAAATTATAATACTATAAAGGTGAATCGTGTGCGAAATTTGATAAACAATTTTGAAAAAATAGATTGACATAGTTGAATCCTACGATATCATAAGTAACAAAATTAGAATTTAAGAGATAATGAAAACTCATTACTTTGATCAATTGCAATTTTCAGTGATACAAGTTCAGGTAAAAGAAATTTCATTTATTTACTTGGATGCTACATGTAGTTTTGTACGCTAGTTTACAGAATTGGCTATCACCACTCATGTTCCATTCTATATCCATGAAAAATTCACGATTCATTTTCTCCTCACAGGCCAAGCTCGCGTCACACGGTTTTCAAACATTTTAAAGCAGATTGAGAAAAGTCCAAGCTTTTGCAAACTAGACTTGATAAAAAAGCAAGACAGCAAAATCAAGAACTCTAAATTATTTGTTCGAAGTGTAACAAAAATACTCCCACTATAAATTATGAGGCCACGAGAGGCCCAGCTGGCAGGGTTGCGAGTTCGAAACTCAATCGGGAGCTGGTGAACCTTAAATCTGTCGTGGCCTCAAATGTCTTCACATTGGTGCGGTGCGGAAGTTTTAAGATTCGGATGCCAGCTCAGGTGTCGACTCCGTCATCCGACCGTAGTTCAAAATGACCATGCTGTTTTCAGATCAACCTTCGGGAAGGATCCTGGATCGTCGCCTATAGCCCGTTGTGTTGATAATTCAACTACCTATCATCAGAAAGTTATTTTCCTACTTTCATTTCATCTTCTCACATTCTCTTAAATACAACTGTCGCAGCGATAATTATCACTTCATTGCAAATAGACTTCATTAATCCGTAGCCATATTGTGTAAAATGTTCTTTCTGGCCAATAACCACCAATATTTGAGAAACTATTGATAAGCTGTTAACTGCAACGGTGAGTAGACTCTACTGCAACCTGCAAAAACTAATTTCCTTTATAAAAGGATACATTTTATCATCCTCATCCGTATTTTATCACGTCTTGGAAGTACGATATGCATACTGAAGTGACATAAGCGACAAATTTAACTCTAACGGAAAACTTCAGAACTATTTTTTTGTTTGTTTGAGCATTCGAATATCCATGGCGAGGAAAGTATCACACCATACTCGGTGGACTTTGTTCTAATAGTTTTCTTACTCAGAGTCTAAACAGCCCCTGTAAATTACGATCAAACCACTAGAAAGTTAAATAGAAAAAAAGAAATAATTGAGTTTAATAGGGTTCCACGTTACAATGCCGAATATTTTGTAAACCCATAATCATTCGAATAATTCAAGTAAAATATAAAAGAAACAACAAAACGAATAAACAGTTAAATGATTTTTTATTTAACAATTTTTTATCCATCAAAATACAATGCCTTATATGTGTACGCTTGTTCACATCTGCAACAATACTTCTCTTTACCCTTTATGTATAAATATCTTTTCTTTTTGTACAAACAGTGGAAAGACAATTGGGATTGTAATGCAAGCGGAGTAGTCGTTAAAAATGAGATCCAACAAGCTTTGAAACAAGACACCTGACACAATGGACTCAGTTTCTAATTGATTCGAACTAGTTTTCAACCAGAAATAACAATCTGGATAGTGTAAAATAAGTAACTGTTTTTGATGATTGTTCAGAATCCATTGCTCCAGTAGATTGCCTTGATTCAATACTTTCTGTTCTCTGGGCATTAATTTATATATATATATATATAATCAACTATATTTCCCATTTATAATATCTACACACATAAGAATCCTTCGACAATATCTAGAATTTTAGGAGAAATGTCATTTTTTTCTGCATGGAAGAACTATTACATAAAGTGTTGCAATAACTGCGGGAATTCAGATATCCAAACACGTTCTTCACAAAAGTTAAATTTGCATTCAAACATGATTTGATCACATATGCACAGGTATCCAAGTAAGTTTAGGGAAAGTAAAGTCAGTCTGTACAAAAATGCTATGGGAAGGTATAAATGTGAAGTTTTTAGATTGTTCTAAATTTAGTTATAAAAGACGAACTCAATTTTCTAAATAAATATATAATAGAACGAGTAAAAGGAGAGATTAAAAACGCTTTATAAGTCAACAGAAAAAGAATAAACATTGAATTACATTGTCAAATTGTCTAAAAAACTTCATCAAAAGGATCACATTCCATTTGTTTCATCCGATATGTTTTGGCAAATTGATTAGATATCATTAAAAGTTTCCAAAAAAGTAAATAATTTTGAGAGAAACTTTAATAAAAACACATCTCTTTTCAAATCCATATAGAGATACCTTTTACAAGACATATATTATTTTTCTATTCGTAACTTGAAATAATTCAGAATATATTCTGATCTTACATAACTATTAGTAATATTACGATTTCTATATTATTCTAACCGTAAATTTAATAAAAAACAATGGAACAAGATACACAATTCTGATACCAGAAAACGTATCTTTATTTTTACACAATGAGGGGATGCAACTTAAGCAGCAAAACAAGTGGTCGCTTATTTTAAACTAAACTAGAAAAGTATTGCTATGTTACATGAATTAAACCATCATTATTGTTAGCAAGGAACGAGAAACCTGCATCTGCAAAAATCAAACTTCGTGGGAGGCACACACATGTTTCAATTAGGTTTGACCTATCACCTAAAGGTAGTTTATTAATGTCGTACTAGAACAACACAATGGCTATTGGCGACGGTATTGGATCAATACCAAGGGTAAGACAATTGTTAAGTTTCGGTTATTGGTGGAGTTTTGGATTAATGAGGGTTGGCTGAACCCTCATTGGTTGAATGGATTAAAATTGGAAGAAATTTGTTTTTGAGTGATGCTTTGTTCTTTTAAAAAAGTTAATCTGACACTATTTCTAGATTTCGTAATAATTATCTTGTGATGTAAGACTATCAAAAAGAAAATTAATTATATGAAACAAAAAATGACCAAACTATTAAGAAAGCAAAATAATTGTCAGAAAAGGGGTTCTCATTCCTTCGCCACACAATGTTACCCCTCTATTATTCTAGCAACATCATTGGCATGCTACCTATGACAGCATGTACACAGCCTAATAGGGAGTATTGAAACACTTCATTTGGTCACCTTTATTTTAAAAAGTCACAAGCATTTGTTCAGATGGGCTTGTGCAACAAGTAAGACATTTTCTAATTTCACATTTAAATCTACTGTATGTCACATTTAAATCCAATCACCAAATCTAAATATTGAAGGAACTGCATGAAAGTCAAAACAAAAAAATTAGTGCATGACCACAATAATATTACATTTAAAACTAATACACCATTTGCAGGTAAAGATCAAGCAAACCAGTTTGTATTTCTTAAAAACCAAAAATAAAAATTGGTGGAGAGTCATGCTCACACGTAAAGATTGAAATAATACTAAAGCTAAGATTAATTTGCAATTGAATTTTCACGTAAAATTCTAGTTTTTGATTTAGTCTACGAAGTATATCAAATTCATGAAGAATAAATATACAAGATGGCTCACATACGTCCAGTTATCTCTAACCTTACTTTTGGTATTGCATTATACCTGTAGCATTTTTATTTTACAATAGATTAAGGAAGATGTTGTAAAGTCAAATTGCTAAGGGTTAGGTGTCCTTGAAGGGTTCCTTTCAATGGGGACTTTATGAGTAGAACGAGATGGTAAAGCTCCAAGAGGTATCTTGTCCATCAAGACACATTTTGCTAATGACAAGATATCTTGTCATCCATATATTGCTGATTTTTTTAATGATAAAATCTGATCAGTTTTCATCTAATGACAAGATACATCGTTCAACAAGATCTGAGCTGATGACTCGATATCTTGTCCAACGAGACATGTGCTAATGATGAGATACCTTGTCGAGACGACCACCAGGAGCATTAAAGTGGACCCAAATTACATTTTGATTCAATGTGTTAAACCTAAAAACAATTCCATTCACGGAAGGTGTAAAATGCACAGTTTAAAATAAGTAAATACAAACTGCTATTATACCTGGAAATAGTTAATTGCTCAAAAAATTATATGCCCACATTACGACTCGAAAGAGCGGAGTCAGAAATCGCATGGAAACTCAGTTCAGCGAATAACGCTATTTTTAAAATAACAGTAACAATCACATTAAAAACTGCAACTGAACATTCAGTTTTCAATACTGAATAAAAATATCTGTTTTAAGGCTATCAAATATAATTCCATTTGAAAAATGCACCTGATACATTTTAAATAAAGCCAGCAGCTAGATGCAAAAAGAAAAAAAAAATTATATTCAACAAAAAAGTATTTTGAATACTTTTTAATTAGGTAGCTAACAATTTCAAACCTATTCTAATTGGTCAAGTGTTTGTCAACTGTTTCTTTCCAGCGGTATCACAAGAAGGAATTGAGTTTTTAAAGCAGCTCGAGTTTTCTGAAATTTGTCTCGTAAGGACATAAAAATAAACAGATATAATCATTGCCATAACCTCTGGTGCTGAACACTTAATGATGCTCATTATTTTGTATTAAGCCTAATTCAATGAGCAGACTCATTCAAAATCATGCGACTCAATTGCAAACTTGACTACATCAAACTTGGAAAAAAAAAATCATACCCAAGCTAAGCAAAATATAGGATTTATGAAATACAAAATGCATCCTCCGTTCATTTTTAAATACATTCTTGTTACTGAATACACTTCCATTGTAGCTTTTAATCTTCCCGTTTTGCCACAGTGGCAAAAACGGAGTCTGTCCAGTGTACGATGTAATCAAACGGAGGATTTCACACATAACATCAGAAAATGCAGTCGATGTATTGAAGTCTAGAAATCGGATGACAGACTGCTTTCATTGGTGATTGGTGCCACCTGTTTTCTATGCACCTATCCCACTTATTTGGAGTTGCCCGAGCTCTGGATACTCCCATACAACACACTCGTTTCAACACCATTTCCTTTAAATTTTTGCTTTGTTCAGAAACAATTAAGCTCCTCACTCATCAATTTGCTTAATGACTTAGTCTTAGAAAAGGGCCGTTAAGTGAGCAGTAACAATAATACCTGTATCTTTACCAAATTAAATACCTCAGGCATTCTTCAAGTCCGAATTACATTTCACGAGGAGGTAGAGACGAAACAAACACCACCCACATTGAGGTTTGGCCAAAATTGTCGGACGACATTTTGGGAGATATTAGAAGGCAAGAGCGCGAGGGCTGATCACTGTTTATTTACGTTTTGCTTCGTGTCTCTGCACTTTTGTGCCAAGTGTTCACTCTAGTAAATAAATGTATTGCAAGTGCCACCAGTAAAAAAAAATTTAGAAGTTGCATCCCTATCTGAAACACAAAAGCATGCCAACATTTAACTCACAAGATCAATTTGGTTCATTATCACATCACATGTTTGCATACTTGCCAACTTTGAAAACTGTGCTTCAGTAAAATTTTAACGCCAAATGTTTCTTGTCATAAAACACAACATAAATGCATGAATTAATGCAGGCCTTGAAATAGATTTTTTAAAACAGGTGCACCTTGTTCACCTAAGTTTTTAAATTAGGTGCACAGGTTATATTTTATGTGCACATTTAAAGCAACGTAAAATAAGAGCATTCATGTAATGCAAACTACTTTATTAGTTGGGTACGTTAGCACCTAGCGGGAAGAAATTAGGTGCACACTTTTATTTTCATGTGCACAGTGCACCCGGGTATTTCGAGCCCTGAATTAATGTGTATTAGAAATATCTGTATATGTTACAATAACTAGTTAATTACTTGTATTTAAAAGTGCATAATTAAAAATTCACATTTTTATCAACTGAAGAAACCTTGCAAAGTAGTAGTGTTTTAATACCAAACTGAACACACCCGCTGTAAAAAAACACGCACTTTATGAGTACCTACACATTGCATCTGAAAATATGTTGCATACCATTTAAACTTGTGTCAGGATTACAGATCATTCGTGTTCATAAAGCTTATTTACAAGTAGATGAAAGAAAAAAAATCAATGTTCTATTTACAAAGTTCTTTTATTTAGTGTTTTATCCAGAAGAGGAGTTTGCAGAAAAATTCAATGAAGCTGTAGTAACTTCTTTGGTCTTTACTAAGTCTAAAATTTGCTAGATTAGCAGAAATTTAATGTAAAAGTCCATCAGACCCTCTTATTTTACCTACTTCAACCTACTGTACATCAATACTGTCATGTCCTTCTATTAATCACAGATAAATATTCCAGCTAAAGACAACTAAACTCCTTTTCCAACTCATCCGTTGTTTCGTCTTTGCACTCATCGAGTCCGATAGGAAATTTTAATGGATGGTTGCAGAGAATGAAATATTTCGATTGCTCGATCGAAATATTAAAAATCTGTAAAAAATTCACACCAATTCGTAAATCAGTAAAATTAAATGGAAATCCATAAAAATTACAGATGATCCGTAGAAATTACGAATAATACGCAAAAGTTGGCAAGTATGTGTTTGAGGTAAGTCACAAGGTATTTTTCTGAAAATGCACCAGGATACAATGTGCGCCATGCAAACAAAAACCCAACACCGATCGGTTTCTTGGTGCAAGGATCCCATCTGACCGAGTTACGGCAGACCCACTGGGACAACGTCGAGTTGATTAATGTCATTAATTTCACCACGAACCAGATGTAAGAACCAATAGCATCACACCAGATGAAATAAAAATGAAATAAAAGGCAGCTCCTTTGAGCAAACAGGAACAATTTGGCTCACAAACTATTAAATACATCATACTCATGCAAGGATAAAAAAATCCAGAATCACAAAATTTGCAGTTGCACATCATAAAAAATAAACACCAGGTGCGAGAAACAACATTCAATTTGCACTGTACAATTTAGAAGTTGAGCACAAGAGTCGTTTTACTTGAACTGTTCGTTGGGATCCACCAGAATGTCAGATATCACAGTATCTCTGCATAGATTGGTATCTTATTGCATTGGAGTTGTCGCATTCACCTTCCCAGAAACCCCTCCTTCATCACATTGCACCCCGCGAGTAGGGATCTTGCAGTCGAGGACTACGACGCGCAAGATCGGATTGTTTCGACTCTTAAAAATAGTTCAAGTAAAACATTTTTTTTTACATACACAAGAAAATCCACACAAATAAGGCATACATAGTTTGGAAGATTTTGCAGGATATACAAAACAGTTTCACATTTATTGCATTTTAAATCAACATGTATCTTTTAAACCCTTTCTCCAGAAGCTACTCCTTTTTTCCGCTAACAGGTGGAATGTATCACTTTTAAAGCCATCACACATCACGAAAAGTACAATTAGCGATCGCACACTTTGTACAAAATGCAGTCAAAAGCTTTAAAAAATGGGGGGAATTTTCAACTCACATTCACCACACAAATAAATAAGTGTTTAACATGGTTTTTAAGTAAAAACACAGAATAGACATGCTTTCAATCAATCATACAGCGATTCACGTAAATTACAAATTTGTGTACCGACACACTTTGGGTTATAACTCCACGCATCTTCACTTCACACGATGGAGATTTATCGACCAAGTCACGAAACAACTGGGCCATGAAATTGTAAAAAACAACCAACTCACACAAAAGTGAGATTGTATTCACACATTTATAATAGATATTAATAGACACATGAAAACTATTGTCCTACAAACTGTATAAGTGCTATATAAGGATTCCATATAGTGTAGAAAGACACCAAGTGAAGCTGGTATTCCATCAAAATCTTTTGCAGTGCAGATGATTGCTATGGCACTCAATCAAAATGGAAATTTAGCATTGACTTTCCAAAAAATGAAAAAGAAACGACTGCTAATGTTGCTCAAAACTTGAAGTGGATTACCTTTAGTTACCCTGTAGCAGAATAGCCAAAACCACGATGATCCTGATAAATTTAAGATAGAAACCCAGACACTGAGCTAAACTAAACATCAGAATAAGATGATATCAGTTACAATAAACTCTAATTGGAAACAGTACAGTCAATTTCTATTTAATCAGCCATTTGAAAGTTGGGTTTGTACACTTTTTAGAGAAGCAAATCCCAGAAGGTATCGCAATTAACAATCTACCACAAGTAGTGCCAAAGCCAGAGAAATAGCTCAGAAAAATTGTCACTGGCCTGAGTAAATAAAGGTAGAAGCTAAATTAAGAACACAAAAATGGATTTTACTTTATTCAACGTTTTTCTTTTCCAATCCTCTCTACAGAAGCATCAAAATCAGCACTTGTCTTTCTCTTTCCAGTTAAAGTAATGCTTTCTGCAGTAGTTGGCAGGTATTATAATCTTTAGCATTAATTATTTAGATTGATAAGTATATTTCATTTTAGATATTCAAGAATAAATTTTATTTCCAAGAGGTACACATTTCAAATTACTTTTCTTCTCCAATTTGGTTCCCTTCAATAGGTTCCAAAGCTCCTATCAGAAACTCTTTTATTGCAATTAATCAGATTTCAAATACATTTTTTTAGGAGTAGATAGTTTTTCAAGAACCTCGAGTGAATTTAGAGGTTTTCCAGGGCAAATTTAAATGAAAATTCTTTCCCACAAGTCTTCCAAGGATCAGCAGGATGTGTGTACAAACCCAGACACGCTACTAGTAGACGACCATCCGACAATACTGTGGAGTCAAAGAATAATTTATCTAAACTACAACATTGGACTGCCAAGCAGGGAATGCGAGTTGGTTACTTTCTACTGGGACCCAGTTTCCTTGGCAACAACAACCCCCGTCACGAGTTCCTTTCCCCCACAGAAGGTGGTCAGGGAGGGGAAGTCAAGACTTGGGCTTCCTGTGGCGCAGCGTCTGGAAAAACTTCTTCTTCTTCACCTTCTCCTCGGAGACCACACTGGACGAAGACTCTGAGGATGCGCCGTCCGTGCTGTCCACGATGTTGGAGGAGCTGGCGCTTTTCTTCAGGGCCTCGACGATGTTGCTGCCAGGCTTCTTCTTTTTGTCGAGGATGCTGGCGCTGATCTTGCGCACGAAGTCGCCCATCTTTCCGTTGGATTGCTCGGCACAGAGCTGGATGGGGGAGGAGGGATGCTCCACCTCCTTGCTCTTCGGAAGAGGCGCATCGCCACCGACTCTGAAACGCAGGACAAGAGCCATCAATTGAAAGCAACCCGGAGAACAAAGCAATTAAAAAAAATTAATATTGAGATCGTGCAACTAGAGTTTTTGATCTTTAAAGTGATGTATTTTTCTTTAAGAAATCCCTAGACGGTCAATAATATTGTCAATGATGATTGAACGTGTAAAACACGCAATTGCCGATGGTTCGGGCAGTTTTGCTCGAGACAGCAAACATGACGAATGCATCGAGCCCCACGAAAAGCAATTATGTCATAGGGGAATTTTAGTTGTGACGCTTTTAATTACCTTGTATCGTGATTATCCTGGAAAGTTAAGTCAAATGAATATTTAAATAAAAACAAAGAAGTATTGCTTTGCAAAAAATGGTAAAGGTGTTGAAGCAATGTAGACAACCTAGGTCAAGGCAAGAAAGCCCAAATTTGAATTTGAATCCATTTCGAAACTGAAAATTAAACACGTCACGCCCCTTTGATAAACACTGACCAAATGACTTTGACGGATTGATTGAAGCTATATTGAAAAACCTATCAATCGAAACTGTCAATCCCATTGAAAATAATATTGACCGCCTAGGGCACCCCTCTGCAGCTGCTGAAAAACATTTCTAACCTTCCAAGCAACCCGGTCAAAAAATTCATGTCGAATAGGACCCAGAAAAATTCCTACACGACAATAACCAGACCTAAAATATTCCGACATAACGCACTGACCCCTAGATACCTTGCTCCTTGAAAAATATTTCAGGTGAGTCGCTCACTGCAATGAAATCCCACCCAACTGTACTTGGACATGAAGTTAGCAGGGTCAGAGGAGCATACATTCCTATCTGAAGCCTTTTACATTAGAACGGCTGGCACTCCTGTCAACCTAAAAAGACAGTTGGTGTCATTTCGACACCAGTATATAAACTGCATAAAATAGTGAGATCTAAATGACATCCGTACTATTTTTATTTAAGCTAACTTTAAGCTTATTTTACATTATTTTCATCTGCCTATGCTTATTTATGCCACGAAAAATTAAAGCAAATCAATTATAAAATTCCACGTGTAGTACACACATAAAGCAATAAAATTTTGAAAACAAAAGGAAATATTACTTTTCTCGGCAACAAAATATTCATGCAGATTTTACCAGTAACATTAATGCAAACTTTATTTACAATTGATACAGTATAATAAGTACTTTTTTGGCAGTATCCATTTTTATTTATTTACTGAATCGGTTATGTGTGCATTTATTGCATAGAAATAACACTTTTTAAACTCACTATCAGAAAAGTTTCACACAGTGATTAAGTTTTATATTTTTTGTGCTGTTAAGCATATATTCTTCAACTCAGGACACTCATTGGAGAAATTAGAGGACTTAATTTTCCTGTAAATTTTTTTCTAGCTGCAAAGCAATCATTGGCCTATTATTTATTTTCCATACTGTGTCATCCAGAGTGATATCAAATCAAATTATAAGCATAACCAGTTATTACTGTAATTGCAACTGACTAATGAAAGTGTGAAAGTTACCCATCAGTGAGGGTAAACACCGCCTGACTGTTTTCAGGACAAGAAGCTAGGGAGGTGGGCGTGACGCTTCTCTCCGTGCAGTCGTCCTCCACTTCGGTGAGATGGAAGTCTTCGTTGTCCGTCTCGAAGGATGACACGTTGTCCAGTGGCCTGTAGCATTCTTTGGGATAGACCACTCTCGAGACGGCGGCGCTCGGTCTAGAAGAGACCTCTGGGCTTTTTCTGATGAAGACAGGACTGGATTTGGTGTAACTAGGAGGAGGAATGTTAGATCCAGTGCCTGAAAATTAAAATGCATAACCATTATACACACCACAGGGTAACTAACACAGGAGTTAGATAGCACTACTCAACAGAAAACCAAATCCTGGCGTCATTTTTATAACAATTAAATGAATTAAAATCATTTAAGGGAAGCATTAAAACAGTGTTCAGTAACTGACACATAAATTATTTACATGCATTGTAGTTATTAGCATGCAACAATGTTGGTGTTATGAACTCAAACAATTGATAATAGACCTCAAAATAAGGAGTTTTATAGCGTTTAGAATGATCTATATGTGCGTAGTTTTGAATGGAAGGCGATGAATCTGTAGATCGCTGAATTTGCCTAGAACTGCTGTTTTGATCATGCTTGTAACAAAAATATTTAAATAGATTTCAAAAGACTCTTAAAGATGGTGAAACAAATTGTCTAGAGTTATTTTGGAAGGATTGCAACTCCACTACCATTGGACCCAAAACCCAGAGTTGATAATCATCTACAGTAATACGCATTTCTGTTTCTGAAGGCAGTAGTTGGTTCAGCCAATGTCTCGAGGCTGGGACCTTAGCTGTCCAGATTTGAAATAGTTAGGTTTCTAATCGTCTTTCTAAACATCCTTTAATTGTCTTTCTTTAACAATTTCCTTCCGGTCAATTTATTTCAATAATTGCTTCACCGCTATTGCTAAGAGGATTCTTTCGAAGGACAAAAGTAAGTTGACACAGGAAGGGAAACACACATGCACATGCAGTGATTAGTCGCACAGAACCGCTCACCCGTTTTTGACGTAGTCGCAGAGTAAATTGCAGGACTCTGAGCTGCAGAAGTGAGGGAAATGCCACTGTCGCGGTGGACCAAAAACCTTTTACCTTTAAAGCTATGCCTATCGGTGGTTTTAGTAGAGCTAATGCAAGCTGTTAAAATAAGCATGAGAAAAAGCAAGCACAGCATTAGGAGAAGAGAATTAAAAAACAATCAAAAGTCAAGATTACATTGCATACAGGTTTATCATACAACTACAATCAAATTGCAATTAAATAGTGTTCAGAGTCTGTCAACAGGTGGTTCTGTCATGATAAAAGAAATTTTTTGAGGATGTGTTCTTGTAGATGTCTTGCCAGTGATTGTTTCCTCGATGGGAGAATATTTGCCGTTTTAATACGAAGACCAATCCTTTGGATGAAATATAAAATTGCAGAAATTTTCCACGATTGAAAGTGGAACGCAAAACTAACTCCATGATGATTTATTTTTCTGTCAGAAGTGATAACTGCCACAGCCAGTTCGGTCTCCGAGCGCTATACGGAACTTCAATCCTTACAGTAATTTGGTTCATAGCTCTGCTACATGAAGGTATTAGATTGTGTTTGGTTTTGGGTTGCATTTCGGATGGGCCACATCTGTGCCAAACACAAGACAGACAATGTCATGCTACTGTGAAAAGAAAGGACGGAGACTGGAAAGAGAAAAATCACTTGGTCGTACTGGGGTCATGACCCCTGTGTTTAACAGAGGCAGTAAACCTGTGGGAAAAGAATAGATCACTCTGGTTTGTGAAGCCCATACACCCCTTCCCCCCCAGGTAATTCAGTGTTTTGCAACACAATTCCTAACAATTGCAATTGTTCTGTAGGCATTTAATCCGAATTTTGAAAACTGCAGTCAAATCAAAAACAGACGTAAAACACAATTATCAGCTAAATATGTATTACATATTTATAATAAAACATCAAAATGAATTAACTTACTTTATTTAAAACTAAGGCATACTTTCAGAATTTGTAATTCGGGCGATAACTTTTGAAGTTAAATATTTTGTCATCAACATAGAAGATGTGTTATTTATTAAGTGTTCGTGGTAATTTGGGCGGTGTAGGGAGGTTGTTAAGTAGCTAGGGAAGAAAAAAAGGTGTGGCAAGGAACACTTAGCACTGCAGAACATTGTAACTTATGATTGAAACTTATGAATATCAGTCAAAATTTTGATAAAATTAAGGAAAAATTGTTCTGCGAGGTATGTTGCAGTTTTGAGCACTTTCTGCTCCCAGGCACACACATAAAGGAAATGCTCCCCTGAGGGACATGAGATTGTGATCTACATCTTCAAGCAGATACTATACCACTGATCAGACTACTGTGTGTGGTAAGTGTCAATTTCGAGATGTCCAGTCTTGTTAAAAAATAAGATGCCAACCCCACGTTTAGGATAATTAGTTTTACCCATTGACTTTACATAGCCAATATTATACGGCAATCACTCGCAATCCTTCAGAAATGGTGTCATATGCCAAAGCCCTCTCCAAAATGAAATGACTTACAAAAAAACAGACAAGTTTTGTTGGTATTTTAGGTTAATTATTAATAAGAAAATTATATTAAACTCTCTCATAAAATTTCAGATGTTTGTTTAACATTTTAAACAATCTATTACAGTTGGATGCATTTATAAATATTAGATGACGAAAGAAATATATTCTACGCCAAGGAAGAGCATCAATCAGAAGTAAGTTGAAAGTCACTGTGAAGAGGGTTAGAAACATAGTTAAGACTTTTTAACAGTGAAGAGTTTCTCTTGAGTACAAGAGGTTGTGTAACAGTGATTTAATTATAAATGGATTTAAAGGAAGTTTGAAATATAAGTAACAACACTGGGGCATCAATAGATATTAGCAATTGAGAAAGTTTAGTGCCAATACTATGCGCAGGTCTGGTAGTAAGCACAACGCGTTGACTACATCGAGATATCGTATGAGCACAATGTTGAAAGAATCCCCAATTATCGATTATTTTTCTAAGACTATTCAAAGAACCAAAAGACAGAAGTTACAGTGTCTTAATAAAAAGCTCCCAAATAGAAGTTTCCTATAGAAGATAAAGATTAACGATGTATACTTTTTTTTTATCAAATAGTTATATTCAGTGCAACATGCAAGAATATTATTCTATGCTGGTTAGAGAAAATACTAAGCACAACAAGTCATAAAACAAACACATTTTGAGATTAAATTAATTTTAATAAAGTCCTAAAATCAAAAACTAAAACATGCTCAAAATTTAAAAAAATATTTCAGATTTGAGGAAAATAAAGCGGTCAGATTTAAACAAAATAAAATTTAAAAAATAAATTCTTTGATAAAACACAGAAAAATATAATAACAGGTTTAAGGAAAGTCTTGAAAACCATAAAATATATCAACGATCAACTGAATATTTAAGGAGAAATTTAAAAAAAAATCACAAATTTGTTGCCATCTTTCAGTAAATTTAACATGGAATTAAACATGAAGATAAACCTTTCTTTGTAATACATATATATTTTTTTTTTACAAAAGTTGCAAGTAAAAATTTTCAAATAATTAGATGAATAAGATTTTTTATCTTTTCCCTGCATCATAAACAAAAGTTATCAACAACAAAGCACCACAGATAAATTAACTATCAAAGTTGCAATCATCGCAAAAAACGTACTGCTGAAAAGGCATTTTAAGTGAAAGTAAGTCCAGTGAAATAAACAAGTAACAAAAAATAAGATACTTGATTTTGAACACAACTTACTGGGGACGACCCCTGCATAAGGAGGTGGGCTTTCTTCACGGAGAGTGGCATCACTGCTGCTTTTACTCAAAGTATTGAGACCTAAACAAGAAGGTTGCATTAACTGAAATACTAAAAATTGTATCGCAAGTCAACATGTATAATTAAATTTATATAAATTCCAAATGCACAGCTTCTTTTTACAAAACAATAGGACACATAAAACAAAATTGTACACATAATTTGCTAACAAAACACATACACTGGATGCATTTGAAATTTCAAGTACATCCACACACACATTTTTAACATAAAAATATTCACTCTTCTGCTATATCCATAACACGAGTTCATAATTTTCTTTGATCATTATACATATATATAAATGTTACAACAATTTTAAAATGATTTATTTGAAGAAAATCTTAGTTTTAGGTATCGATCTAATATGAAATTTTCCGCAGATTTCAAATCCTTTGAAATGTTATATCTTTAACAATCTAGGAGAATGTTCTTTCTGTCGCACCCTGTATATATAGGTTTATTTAAAAAATGCACTCAACTTGCTGTTGGAAATACCTGAATGCGTGCTGCCTGTAGTTGTTCCATTGACCTTGTTTGGCTTCAGGATGCCTTCTAAGAGGGTGAGCCCAGGATTGACAATGATTGGCACTCCACATAGCATTTCAATCTGCTTCCATCTGTGCATTCTTTCTTGGAGATCTGTGGTCACTTCGTAAAGTGCTGATCTAATTCACATGGAAAAAAAGAAAGCAATTAACGAAAAATCACAAATTATAATATTGAAATACATGTAATCAGACTTTGTTTCAACACTCTAATAGGTAACGTTTGGAGAAAATTACTAGAACTTGAACTGAGCAGAGGTGGTTTTCTTAAGTGCTTATTTGAATATCTGTACCTATTTCCCTTTTAATCAGTTTACTATCTAAACATCAGCATGTGGAAATTTGATAGCTTTGAAAAAACGATTTTTTCTAAGTCAATAGACTAACATGGCATTGATAATAAACTACATTAGGGCTCTACATATAACATACATAAAAACATGTAATGTTCTCATAATGAAGCATTAATTAGTGAGCTAAAAATGAATGAAGTTCTCATGGACTAAAATTAAATTATGACAGAAGAAAATATCCTGGTTGGTAAACAAGTCTCTAATATAATGAAAATCAGAGAGTAGACGAGGGATTTTTAACCTTTTTCATCTCATGGCACACAAACTAATTACTAACATTCAGTGGCATACTGAAAAATGTATATTCTTTGACTGATAAAAAAATTGGTAATTATTTTGACTGATTTACAGAAAAAATAAGGTAATTGCCACCATTTTTGCTCTTTTTAATATGGCTTTAATAAAAAATCCTTTTGAAACCATTTATTTATACTTCTCAACAAGAAGGTAGCACTCAAAATTATTTATGAATTAATTGTGAAAACACATTTGTTCCAAAGTGAACCATTGAAACAAAATAGCACTCTTAAAACGCTCCACGATCTGTTCACCATTCTCTCATCCAATCAAAGATAACATAATTAAACTTTTGTTTCTCCCCTCATTGTATACTTTGGTCTGCATGATGGCGGACGTTTCTTTTCACTGGGAAATCAGTAGATAGCATCTTGTTTTCATCTTTCTTAGTCATTTTTTGAAGCTTTTAATGTTTGACTACTTTCATAGGTCTTTAAGCATTCCCACCAAACCCGACCTCTCGGTCTTCCATACCACAAGGAGCAAACTGACAGGTAGGTAGTTAATTAACGGCGCATTGGAGCAACACAACTAGCTATTTGCGACGGTCGGGTATCAATCCCCAAGGGTAAGATCCAAGGACGATGCTTCTTTATTTCGAACCAGGGTCAGACAACGAGGTTGCCTCCCAACCCTACAAAATTCCACACCACACCAATAAAAGGACATTTGAGGCCACGACAGATATAACGTACACCATCCCTTGCGTACACGATGGTCTTTGCTGGACTGTGTTTAGAACTCTCAACCCTCCCATTTGCAAATCTGTTGTTGCTCTTGCAACTGGGCTACTATAGCCCGAATAAACTGGCAGCTATTTGTGAAGGAGCATTAAATGGGTAAGTCGCCACTACTCTTAACAAGGACAGTCACAAACAACCATGCGCTTAAAAACCGGGAATCGAACAAGTGACATACTGGTAAACCAGACAAGCATTATGATCACTTGTAGCATCATGAAAAAGTACAAAATTAATTTCTTGGAGGGTCTCCCTTAATTCAACCAGAAGTATAGTTCAGATCACACATATACATTACCTTACAACAATTGACCGGATGCCAGCGGATTTGCATAAAATCCGATTGCTTGTTTGGGGGTGTTTGTCGTGGTATAGCCTGGGACCTTTGCGTGTTGTTCCTGGTCAATAGAACGCCGACGTCTACGCGAACATTTTGGACCATCAGGTTCTTCCTACGCTCTGGGACAATTTTATGGAATGGACGAATGTTACTTCCAGGACGACAACGTTCCATGTCATGCTGCAGCCTCTGTCAAGCAATGGTATCAAGATATGGATGTTGTAGCAACCCCTTAACCAGAATCGCAAGAGCTCTCGACAGGGGTCGTTTACCCGGTCCACACCCTCGTCTAGCTGCGGAAGTGAAGACTGGAGGAGATGCTTTAGGAGACAGAGGCTTTTACTAGTGGCAGACGATTGCGAGGACTCTAAGCTTGAGGCTGCTGTATTATATTGGTGATGGATATCATCCTTGATTTTAAAACTGTAACTGTACAAATCCTGTAAATACTAATTCCCAATATAACTATTTTAACCTGGAAAGTGGTTTTACTTTTTCATCGATAGGGTACAATGTAAAACAACTTCTCTGGCCTGCTCAGAGTCCCGACCTAAACCCCATAGAACATATGTGGGAAGGGTTAGAGCGACGCTTACGGACCAAGGAAAAGTGTCCGAAATCTACAGCTCAGTTGCCGACATTCTTGCAGCAGGAATGGACACAAATACCCATAGTTGTGTATCAAAATCTTATTGAAAGTACACCCAGAAGGGTTGCTAGTGTAATTGCAGCACATCTTGCTGTCCAGTCCATTATTGTAGGGTAGTGTATATATACACAGGAAAGGAAAAAATGTATGTGCCTACATTTGATAGTTTCTCAACTGCTTGTGAAATCAAAGAACTTTTACCATTTAATCGTCATTACAGTTACACTTTGCAAACTGCAACAGGAAGTAAACGTTGATACTTATACTAATCAAATAAAGCAAGGAACCTACTTGGCTTTCACAATACGATCGTCTACGTCATCTATGGAGTTGCCGTGAGCGATTCTAAAAGCCCCCATAAAAGTTGCTCTCTTTTTGCTGAGCTTTTCACACTAGATGGAGAAAAAACTATTTCATAAACAAGCAAATCACAATTGAACACTTCTTACAGAAACAAAAACACTTTCTTTCAAGCAAGAGGAAAATTAATGGCCATTATAGGATACTTTTTGATTTTTTAAGGTTACATTTAACATGGATCATTGTGAAATAACCCTTAAGGGCATGGATAACAAAACTTTCAGTGGTTGGGTTTCATGGAACTGCTTCTTGAAATTGATTTTTACTCAACCTACATATATTATGCAGTCAAATTTTGTTTAGTTTACAAGAAATGAATTAGGTCTTTATTAAAGGCTTTAACTCACCAAAAAATAACAATAAATGTAAGAAAATTCCATTCAATCCATCTTTCCTTGCACCCACAAAAAAAGATTAATGAAATTTTACCTTGGCAGTGATCAGGGTTTTAAATACTGGTGAAACATATTATTATAAGAAATATTATTGAGCAAATATTACAGTTTAAGGGCTCTTAAAATTAAAAATCAAGTATTTAAAATTTCTTTAAAGGCGACAGTGAACCAAGTTTTTTATGAAATAAACCTGTAGCAAATATATACTTTTAAGTATGGAATTTCAAAAAGAAAATTAAAATATTTCTAGGAAACAATAAAATATCTCTGCTTACTCTTAATATTTTCATAAATTAATTTTTTTAATATATGAAGGATCCATCCTCCACACTGCCAACATAGCAAAACTGTAAACTCACTTTATTCATTCAAAAATCAGTCGAGATTTTAACGGATTGACACGCTCAAACGTGCAAGTGAACCATAGTCCAAAACAACTCACAAAAACGTGAGTTAGCATGTAAACTGCACCATTAGGGTGGTCACACTAAAAAAAATTTCGAATTTCTAACGAGGCACCCCCTAAAAGTTGCCAATAGGCTAGAAAATGTGATTGGCAAAGTTTCAGCTCAACCTGATAATATTGACTGGTGCCTCATTGATGTTAAAGTTAAGAAAACCATTCGTCCTAGAAACCGGTTTCTTGTCTCTATAGGAAATTATACTGAATTTAAAGTTGATGTCATCCACTTTTTTTCTAAAACTGATAGAGTGGTATTTAGCAGGCTGTAGTGGATATCTTCAAAAGTGAATTTTCATGCAAAGGCCTAAAAGCATTACAATATTCAATTACATCTGCTTTCCAGATTTTGCTTTTTGTATTTTTCATTTTGTGCATTAAAAAGGCTTTAGTTAGAGGTATCTTCAAAAGTAAATTCAACAACATTCAAGTTTAAAATGAAGGAATTAGGGGTAAAGAAGAGGAGGAGAGGAGTAAAAATGACAACAAATAGTATTACAATGTATGTTATCAATTCTACTGTTGAATTATACATCATTACATTATTATTATTTAAATATACAAATTAAGTGGTAATTACAAATTAAAGTGGTAATGTGTTAGAAATTGTAGCTTTTGAAGAGTCTTGAAAAATGTGCATACATTCAGATACAACTTGTAAAAGTACTTCAGATATTACTTGTGAATGGTATTTAGCATTTTTCAGGCATTAGGTCATGACCCACAGAATTTAATACTAGGTTGAAGCGTCATACGACTCCGCAGACAGCATTTCTGACAACAAGCAACTGATCTCATCAAAAATAGATTCAGAAATTCTGATTTAGATTGAGCTGTTGTGCACTGGGATGGTAAATTACTTCCAGATTTGTTGAGTAAAGAAAATGTGGAGTCAATAGCGATTTTGATTACTTGTGGCAATGAAGAACAGTTGATAGGTGTTCCAATACTGAAAAATTGTACAGGGATAATTCAGACAAAAGTTGTATTATTAGCAGTTGAGCAGTGGGAGGCAGTTGGGAAAATCCAGGCAATGTATTTTGATACCACGACAGTAAATACTGGACACCTAAGGGGAACCTGCATTTTGCTAGAGCAATTACACTGATCTGCAAAAAACTATTTTTTTTTCGAGCCCTGACACCATTTCTGCTGATTCTTATATAAAATGGCCTCCTGAATTTCAATATGACTCCCGTTTTCCTCACCTCACCCACCGTTTTCTGGGGACGCATCCACCTACGTTTATCACTTTTCGACATAATTTTATGGACATACATTTGATTTGGAGTGGGGAAAAGGATTATTTCAACCATTAAATTTCTTATGAGGGGCTAGAGAGGTGAAAAGCACTAAAGCATGAGCATTTGTAGCAAGGAGGGAGATTTAGAGGGGTTTTGCTCCCTTAAATTGTAAAAAAAAAATCTTAAAAAATTATTGTTTTTTTAACCTATTTTCTACATATTCCAACTTCTAGTTTTAAAAAGCGGATAAAGTTTTTTTTTGTGCTTTTAAAGTCAATTTACTGCAAACATAGCAGAAGCTATCGGGATGATTTTTACACTCGAGTGGCATAATTAAACAGTGAATTAATGCTCGGTATTAATCAGAATTTCCACTCCCGTACTGTAATTCACTTTGAAAAAGCTGGAGCAAAACAATTTGGACCGTTTTACACAATCTAAACAACTTGGAAACACAGAATCCCCACCTAGAATACCAAAAAGTTGACCAAAAAGTAATGAGGGAAGATAACGATTACATTTCACAACTATAGTGATAAAAGCAATGTAAGTTTAAACTTGTCAAAACATGCAAATTCCTATGCAAACCACAAAGCGCGCTAGTTATTGAGAGCGCCACCGTCGTACAGTGAATTTTCCAAACTTTCTTGCGAGGGATTCAGTGATCTCTCCCCCCTCACCCACTTTTACCCAAAATTGTTGCTGTATATTTTTATTAGATGGTGGTGTTTGGGTAAGGAAAGGGGGAGGCTGGAATTTGTAGAAAATAAATGAAAAAATTGCGAAAAAACGATAATTTGTATTGATTTTTTTTTTTTTACAATTTAAGGGGACAAATCCCCCAAATCTCCCTCCTTACAACAAATGTTCATCTTTTAGAGCTTTTCACTTCACTAGCCCTTCAGAAGAAATTTAATGGTTAAAATAATCCTTTTCCACACTCAAAATCAAATTTATGTCCATAAAATTATATCCTAAATTGATAAACATAGGGGGGAGGGATGTGTACCCAGAAAACAGTGGGTGATGGGGGAAAACGGGGGTCATATTCGGATTCAGGTCATTTTACATAGGAATCACCAGGAATGGTGTCAGGGCTGATTTTCATGCAAAGCATTGTTATTAAAGAAAAACCTTCTGAATTTAGCATTTCACTCTCTTACTCTTTTAAAACAACTTCTAAAGTATGGTGTGTACAGTATTCGCCGTGATATTTTAGAAGTTGTTTTAAAAGCAGTTTTTAATTGCAAAATGGGTACATCCACTCGTCCTCTGCCAGATATTTTTCGAAAATTCCAGATTGAGTGGTCTAAGCTAGACAAGAAATACAAAACAGGTATAAAAGTTGAAATTTTAAGAAATAAAATAAGTAATCAAGACCAAATTTCAAGTTATCTTTTTGAACAATTAAAAAACCGACAGCCCAGGGATGATTATAAAGAATTCGTCCAACTTTGCTTGATTCATTTGGGGCGTCTTCCTCAAAAAGACATTTCTTTTAAAGAGTAACTGGTGCTATTCCATCCCGCCAGATAGATGGCAAAGGCCATTTATTCTCTCAAAATGTATATTCTCAGGGATCAATTTTCGTTAACTGATTTAGAGAAAAGGTATTGAAGATATTTGTTTATTTACTAACAATATTTATGTAAAAGCATGGTTCAAAGCCCACACACGCACTTTGGCCCTCAACCTCGACCTACAATTATTAAATTCTTTTGTTCAATACATGAAAATTGACAAATTGGTTGCAGACAATGCCCTATTTAAAAATAATAAACCATCTGTGGTATCTCAACTCGAAGCAAGTTGCATTTTTATTTTTCGATGATACTTCGGAGGAAAATGTCAAGATGAAGTGCGATAGGGATGTAAAACTAAAATTCAATCTCCAACAAGTTGTTCATTTATTGGACAAAGAAAATATTTTGTTTCTCTTTGAACTCTTAAATTTTTTAAAGAGATTTGAAATCAATACAGATTTTTTAAATACTGATCCCGATGTATGATGTAAAAATCAACATTATTTAAAAGCTAAAAAAACAGTGAACGGTTTAAGGGTTGTTAATAACACTGCTGAGAGAGGATTAAAATTAATTAAAGACTTTAATTCCTCTATGATGAAAGACGAAGAACAACAGCAGTTCCTTTTACAAATTGTATCTGAATGTAGGCAAATTTTTCCAGATTCTTCAAAAACTACAATGTCTAAGACATTACCACCTTAATTTGTACTTACCACTTAATTTGTATATTTAAATAATAATAATAATATAATGATGAATAATTCAGCTATATAATTAATAAAATACATTAGAACACTATTTGTTGTCATTTTTACTCCTGGCTTCCTCTTCTTTACCCCTAATTACTGCATTTTGAATTTGAATGTTGTTGCATTTACTTTTGAAAATACCTCTAACAAAAGCCTTTTTAATGTACAAAATGAAAAATATAAAAGCAAAATCTGGAAAGCAGATGTAATTGAATATTGCAATGTTTTTAGGACTTTCAATGAAAATTCACTTTGGAGGATATTCACTACGACCTTACCTGAAAAATGTTAAATACTACTCTATCAGTTTTAGCAAAAAAAGTGGATGAGTTTAAACTTCAAGTCAATAAAATTTCCTATGAAATAAGACAAGAACCAGGTTTCTAGGACAAATGGTTTCGATTTTAAGGAGTAAAAACTACGATTTTTGCTAAAAATCGCTGTTTTACTTAACTTTAACCTCAATGAGGCATGGGTTAATATTAGGTTGAGCTGAAACTTTGCCAATCACAGTTTCTAGCCTATTGGCAACTTTTAAGGGGGGTGCTTTGGAAGATTGGGCGAAATTTTTTTTCACCCATATACCTTGTGACCACCCTATTGCACCATGCATGTAACCCCCTCTGTATTTTATTTATTTTAGTATTTATTTAAATGTTGTATAAGTCCTCATCTCTGTGTAATCCAGGCACTGTGCTGCACATATACCACAAGTTTTTATGTTGCAAACTTGGAAGCCACCTCATTTTATTTTATTCCACACAAACATTAACACTGTCCAATGCCAATCAAGTTATTAAGAACATTCAAGTGAATTTAATCTTCTACAATGTTTATAGCCCTCAGTGTCACAGGACACCACAGTAACTTCACAATCCTGGAAACAATTCACCTGGGAACATTGCAAGGCTCTCAAGACAGTTAGAAGCCTTTGCTTCTATCTTTGATATTTATCAACTTGGTTATGGATAGGTCTCATTTACTTCCATCTCGAATGCTTGTTTTGTTTTGGGGTTTTTATCATGCAAGTGACATATTTGGCCATGCTGCACAGCCACAAGACATACAACATCACGTAAACGACACACACACAATGAAAGTTTTACTAACACAGAAGAGAAATACACCAGGGAGGGAAATGCAACAGGAATCGAGCCTCCACCTCTAACGTTGTCAGCGCAGTGGATACCTGCATCGAGTCACGATGGTCTCATACAGTGGTATGAATTGTACATCACCCAATTTTATTTCTGAAACGTTATTGGTCGAAAAGAGTCGGGCGGTGTGCTCGAAAAAAGGAACGGTCGGTCGTGAGGTGAAAAGATGACTTATTGTGAATAGCAAATAAAGCAATACCAAAGGTCTTGTTTTCAACATGGTTCTCTGCAGCTTGTTAACTTTCTGTCAGAATGCTACATGCATTTGAGTAAAGCTTTACAGGCTTACTGATCAGGCAACATACTTACACCTTCCTTAGCAGCTTGGAGTTGCTGCTCTGCAATTGTCTTCTTGGCATTGTAATTGCGAAGCTCCAGTTCGTGGGTCAGCTGTAGCCAGTGCTGCAGGGAAGTGGGGGCCACCCAGTGCCTGGCCTCCAGCTTCTTCTCAGCCTCGCGCAGGTCGTTCCGGGCGAGCTGCAGCTCCCGTTCCATCTCGATCAGACGCCCCTGGTCGCCGGCATCCGTTCCGTCGCTCACGGAATGCTCCAGGCATTTCTTGAAAGGAAACGAGAACTTTGAAAACACACCACAGTCATGCACAAGACAAAAATGATTTCATCAATGAGTAAAAAAATCCAGATTACTATCTGTCTACTAAGAGAACTGTCCTCTCAAAGGGACTGTCTGATGCCATAGAAACTGACCTTATTCTATTTCTACAGGTTGGTTGTACTGGGGTTTTGTGGCATATGGGCATATTTAGACAAGCAGCACCAAACACAAGACATGCAATTGACGTTGTACAAGAGCAACACAATGGGCTATTGACGACAGTCTGGGATCTATCCCCCGAGGGAAAGATCTGAGGACAACACCACGTCATTTTGAACCAGTCAGATGATGAGGGAACACATGAGTTGGCACCCCACTCTCTAAACTTCCACACCAACCCAATGTGAGGTCTTTCGGCCACGGCAGATTTAAGGTACACCAGCTGTCTCTACACCTTCACCTACTAATAACCATGCACTGACCAGGAACCTTCTGATCTAGAGCCTGACGCCTTAACCACCAGACCGGTGGGTCGGTCGGCAAAAAAAAAAAAAAAAAAAGGACTGTGTATAATAAAGGGGATCAAAGCAGAAAAATATTGAACCTATTCCACCTTGGGTCCATGAAGCCCGTACACACCCAAGATGTGCCCCTGAAGATTATTTTCCATGGGAAAGGCTTGAAGATACACATTCATTTTGTCACCTTGGCGCACTTGATTACAAATATATTTGCTATGATTTCAACTTGTCCCCAAGTAGATCTATATAAGTAAATTACTCGCCAAGAAGATCTATCCTAGTAAATTACTCACCAAGATCTATACAAGTAAATTACTTGCCAAGATCTATACTAGTGTGTGTACTTTCCTATACCAACATTACTCAAAATCGAAATCAAATTAAGGCATCCACCAGTCCCTATATTCAAAATGAAAACACGATTCCAGTAGTATCTATCACTACCCAGACTTCGTGGCAGGAGCAATTTTTACTGTAGAAATGCACTCAACAACCTAAAAAGATAGGCAAACATCAGCTAAGTGACATAATCCCAATGGTAGAAGAAAACTTCTCTCATTTCATTTTCCCAGTTAAAAATGCTATTAAGTTGCTAACAAAATTTAATATAAAATTTGTTGTAAAAGGATGTGTTTGCATTAACAGTTACCTAAAACAAGCAACTATTCAGTGGCATTTAAGAAGTATTTGTTAAAAGGTTTTGTTGTTGGCACAGTTGTATTTTCCCAGTTTTATGCGAGTTAAGTAAATGCTTTCATGCAGTCTTTAAAATGAAAAGCTTAAAAATCGATTATATATATCATGTACTATCATACTACTATTACAGTCACTCCAAACATACTCTAATTCAAAAAAAAAAAAAAAAGACAAAACAATAAAATTTTCTTTTTGCAATGTTTGAAAAATCATTAAAGCTTTAAAAAAAATTTCATCTTAACTAAATCTTGAATTTATCAATGTCTTATTCAATTGATATAGCTCAAAACTTCATCTACGCGATTCATTAGTTACTTAAAATGCAAAGGAACTGCTAAACATCACTAAATATTTTAATCTTTGTGGCATGGGTCAGTACAAAACTTCCTTACTTTTGCTGTAATGATCTCATCTTGCAGTCTACGTTCAAGATCTTGCTTTTCAATGCTGACTATTTCTTGCTCATGCTTGGCTTTATTTAACCTATTTAACAAAAATTCGATAATTTTTATTCAATTTAATAGAAATAATCAATATATAAAACCTAACACACAGTAAAAAAAAATATTTAAAAAACACTTATTAACAAGTTTTAAGTTTTGGACAAAACAGTGAAATTCATTTGATCTACAAGTTTAAAAATCATACCATACACATTTAAAAAAACTTAAATTGCAACTGTATAACCAGATTTTAAATTCTAAACTGATGCCATTTCATAATTCTTCTTGACATAACACATTTACAATTTCACAACATTTTATTTTTTAATCTAATCATTTTAAGATCACGGATACATTTATTTTGATGTTGCACAGATTAAAATCTCAATTTTAGAATCAAATGGGATGCAATGGCACCAAATTAAGGAATTTTTTGCGATGGGGGGGGGGGGGTAAGCCCCACTTTTCTTTACTATGTTTGGAGAACTTTTTTGTACTTTATCATGTTATTTGTATTAATATTTATCATGTTGAAATGGAGGCCTGGTAGCTGAGAGTGGGAGGATGCCCTGCAACTGGTTTTGGGTTGAAATTCTGATCTGGGCATAGATGCTCGTAGTGCTCCAGACACTACTTTAAGCTGTAGGTTTTGGCTTAATTATCTCTAGTTTAACAAAATCTGATCATAGTGCATCAAATCCAACCAAAACCATGTTGAAGGGGAACCCTACCATGAAAATATAGGGGTAAAAGCAGTCGGTCGGGGAGTCTAGGTTGGTTGGGTTTAACAGACCTTTAGAGATGGCCATAGGAAATGGACATACACACAAGAAAAGTTTTAATGCCACAGAAGTGTGAGAAATACGCCATGGGAGGAATCAAACCTGACATGAATCAAATTTGCACCACCTATACCTCATAGGTTGCTAGGGCAGGAACTGTCTAGGAAAATGGCATCAGTTTCCTAACAAAACAGTCATGTTATTTGTATAATTGTAATATTTTCCCTTCATTGTGGAGCCCCAATATAGGGGCCTGGGGGGGGGAGCAGGTTTCCAGGACTTGGCATCCCAGTTTTAGGTGATAAAATACCATATATTCTCTGGTTAACAATATTTTTTAAATTTACTAGTCCCTTTTGGAGGGAGGCTTGGAGTTCGTGCTCAGGACAGAACATTTTGCTTTATAGTTGGTTTGTGCAGGTTTTATGGTGCATTTGGCAAAGCTGCACTAAACAATCCAACAGACACACACAAAGTTTTACTGACGCAAAGAGGAATACATTCAGGGGGGAATCGAACCTGCACCGACCCCAATTTGCAGTGGGCAAGTCTACTGGTTCACTGCGACCCCTTTTGTTTCATGGAGTCAAATTAACAAAGGTCCATTACTCTTTCTGAAGATCGGAGAGGGAGTCTTCGGCTTTTTGTAAAGCTTCCATGTCCTTCATCATCTTTATCATGTGCGTCTGAGAATGCTTGTGCTGAACGAATGCAAACCAGCAGCCTACCACAGCAATCAATAATGACAGGGCAAGTAGAACATCTTTCAGGTAGTTGTGGTCTAGAGGACAGAAAATAAGAGACATCACCATTATTCAACATAATTGCAGCATGCACATCATACAGTTTATGGTATTGTTAGCTTGGTGACATATTGTTACCATTTTATCAGAGCATGTATTCCAGAAACTGGTACGAACTTGGTCAGGGTTCTCACTCTTTTTTAAAATTAAAAATAAGGACTTTCTAAGCACTTTGTAAGACAAAATAAGGACTTTAAAAGGACGTAAATAACACAAATAACGACAAATGGGGATGCTCTTACAGATTAGTTGATCTTATAAGAACAGTAGTATGTAAAACATTTAATATTTAAGTCTATTTTCTAAAAATTATACACAAATAATGGTGCACAAAAATGAGATTTTTCAAAATAAGCCGTCTGATTTTTACAAAATTCAGCAGTTAATATATGGGCATTTACGTGTTCACGTATTAGTAATATGTGTAAGTACATAAACAAATTATAGAATGGAGACCGCAAGAAAAAAACTTTGGATGTTTATCTTTAATCTCTTTGCAGTGTATTTACTTTTATAAAAAGGGAAAGAAAGAGTTATGTTTGATGAGGACCGGACTTGGTGTGTTGGGTCTCAAAGCTGCTGCTGCGAGTTTGATTTCGTTTTCTTATTCTTTTCATATTGTTTTGTTTTTACTTTTTAATGGTCTTAAGGAGAGTTTATGAGCAATTTTTTAGCATTTTACTGCTCATGGGTAGGAAACACCATTTTGCGTTGACTTGGTCAGGCTCCTCCCTGATCCACCAACACTTTCATTTTAAAATATTTCCTAATTTTTTTTTTTTGAAATTACAGTATTTATCTTGTGCCTGCAGCTTCAGCCTGCTTATGAAATAGAAATTACTCACCCCAGTAACTATTTTATAATACACTTTTATAAATTCATAATGAAAATAAGAAGTAAATTCATTTATTGGCACATCGGAGGTTTCAATAAAATAAAATTAGTGGCAAACTCTTAAATACTATTAATTTACTAAAAGGATTGCAAGTTGCATACGTCAGAGTCAAATTTGACTGGATCGGAGACCGAACGAGTTTCGAAGAAAATATTTTCCTGTGAACCAAAACGGATCATAAGAGTCATGCAAAAACTTTGATAAATTTATAAAAAGGTTAAAAAAATATAATGTAATTTTATTGAATAGATATTCAACTAGTTGCCACCGTCCCAGCCTAAGCTATCCGTGTATTGCCACATAATTTTGAACCACAGTCAGATGACGAGACATTTGAGCTGGCGCTCCCACTCTCCAAACTTCCACACCAACCCAATGTGAGGACCTTTGGCCACTACAGATTTAAAGTGCACCAGCCACCTCTACACCTTACGCTTACAAACATCATTTTAATGAAACAAAATTAATTTGAAAATAATCATCTAAGCTGAAAATGGAAACAGATTGCGCATGGCATAACAAAAGCAAAGTGAAAATCAAGCACAGTCCGCCATTGAGTATTTGTGACTCGGATACAAAGGATGCAAAGAAATAAAATTATATAGCATAGAAAAATTACTTTCGTTTTCGGTCAGTGGCCAAATACGATGAGAGTCCGAAATTTCCAGTTTTCAAACGACTTTTCCAGATTCATGAAATTTTCCGACTATTCTCGGTTCTCCAGCACTCTGGTTTAGGTTTTTACAATTGCGATCTTTTCCTACAATGTTCATTTTAATCGAGCAGGTTTTTTTTTTCGGAACTGATAACTGATTGCTTCAAATTTGCAAAGCAGAATCACCTTGAAAATCTTCAAATTTTTTCTTTTGGGATAGTTTTTACAAAGAAACAGAAACATAAAAAAAAAAAGCTAGTTAAAAAATAATAATAATAAAATAAAAATAATATTGCAACACATCAGGTTTACACCTCAGATAGCATCATTAATTAAAATAAATTATCTTTATATTGTTTTCGATTCACCTACTAACTTAAAAATACACTTCCCCATAATTATAACACATTTTTAAAACATTGCACTCGCGGGTAACTGAATAAAACAAAATTGATTAAGATTTGATGATTGTATTCTAGTTTCCTCTATCAGGGCAACTATTTTGTGAATTGTGAGAGCCACTCACAAGTCGAAAACAGACCGATTTTCATGGATTTTAAGGTGTATTATGTGGTCATCAAAATACTTGCTCATCAAGAGTTGATTGACGATTTGTATATCGGGTATCAAGGGTTACCATTGAAGCAAGCCGGTTCCTGAATTATCACCAAAACCGTACTTGTAAGCAGTTTTATTGCCGATTAGCTGCTAAAAAGAGGTCGCACACAAGATATAAATTTTGTGAGAAGAACTAACTTTCTGATTTTTTTACGTTCCACTACCTGCGTCGATCCACCGGCAGTTGACACTTAGAACTTGGAATGCTGCTGTGCATGCTGCAAGTATAAACAGTGGTGCATCAAGTCAAGTGGGGCCCCAAGCCGTAAAAATTCCGGGGCCCTCAAACTCAAGATAAAAATAAAGAAGCTTCCAGAAAACTCTCATTGAGTTATTAACAAAAAGGAAGAGTAATACAAACAAAAGCACGGCCACCACAGCTGCAGGACTCACTTTTTTCGCTCGAATCTTAGACGGTTACCCGAAACAGTAAGGATCAAAAAGTTATGAAATTAACATGGTTTGTTCAAAATTTTACAGGGAACAAGATGGAGAAGATTTTTTCCTATGGGGCTATTAGTTTAGGGTGCATTAAGTGTCAAAGTTGAAAAAAGCGAAATTTCTAACAGGAGTGAGCAAAACACGTACATATTTTTAGTCATGAGCTTGTTTTAAAGAGAACCTCTAAATGTGAATTTTTGCACCTTGCTGAGTTTTGTTTAGAAATTTTAATTTGGTTCCCGATAATATATATTTTTAATTCGGGAAAAATCAGGACATTTTTATTAATTTTTTGTTAAAACTGGCATACTTATAGCTTCTTACTATTAGTTTTAAAATTTGAAAACGTCACTGGAAACCATAGAATGTACTCTTTCTTATGGTATAATTATTTTTGAAATTGGTTACTAAATAAAGTTGATGCAATTAAAAGTATAATTTTTAATTTAAACAATTTGCAATAGCGTACATTTTTCTACACGGAAATGAAAGTTTACATTTCTAACTAAAGGGTTTGCCAGATATAAAACTTATCAAAACAACAATCACCACAGCAATGATTTTTTTATTTGGCCGTTGAAAGTCGCTGTGAAATCATGGCCCGAAACAACACACTTTTTTCGCTTGATTCTCAGATGGTTTCACGAGAAAGTACACATAAAAAAAATTACGAGATTAACATGGTTTATTCAAAATTGTACAGAGAACAAGATGGAGAAGGTTTTTTACTGATGCGGCTATTAGTTCAGGGTGTATTAAGTGTAAACGTTAAAAAAAAAAGCGAAATCACTTGTGAAAGAAGTGTTGGTTTGCATAACAATCTCCGGGGGATGGCGAGCGAAAGTGAGCATGGGGAGGACCCCCCCCCCTAGTTTATTAAAAGAACATTTTTTACAAGAATTTTTGACTTAATATATTTTTTGTAATTTTGTGAATTATTTTTTGGCAGCGTCTATTTGGTTTGAAATTTCTTGCTCTATACACAGAATGGTCATATTATTTAATCTTTCTTCTCCCTAAGTACTCTTCAAATTATTTTTTACATGCTTCAAAACAGAAAACGATCTTCTCACTCATTAGATAGGTTATTGGTTTAAAAAATTTCAATATTATTTCACCATTCAGAAATGTGCAAGGCATTTCTTTGGCAGCTGGATAGATGTTTGGTGTGTTTTTTATGGTGTCCTCGTTTTATTTAAGAAATATTAAAAAATGGCCAAATTCATCTTCAGAAATACAAGCATCGATGTCATTTTTGTAAAAATTCTTCAACTTTTTGTGTTTTTTTTTTCTTTGTTTAATCCCAATAAAAAAATCCTTGAAAAAAGCTGCACAATAACTTCATACATCTGAGTTCTTTGAGATAATTCTGCCTTGGTGTTATCACATATGACACAAAGAATTGACTGTGAAATTTTCTCTAATTATAAATTCATGTCCGACTTCTTAGTTTTCATCTAAACACATTTTTTCTCTTTTGTTTTCTGCGAGTTTGTCCATCTTCCACATTAAATAATAGCCCTGATAAATCAGTTGCCTCTTTTTTAACCTTTTCAAATAAAATACTTAATTGCAGAGCTACAACTTTCTGCAGAGAAATTTTCAATTAAATTTAAGGAATGATTACCACACTTAATAAAAACCACACTTGTTCTTTAAAACGCTCTGCAAACCTGAGTACTTCTGACATATTAGAAGCATTATCAAATGATAGATTGTCCTCGATAGCTTTCCATATCCAGTTGAGTATCAATTCTATTGAAATTTATTGATCTTTTATACATGGTACACATGGGCTGATGTGTTCTTTTGAAACTTTGTGGTCCAATAAAATAGCAGTAATTGATCTCCCATGTAGCAAACCAGTTATTAATTTAGACTTTGATGTTGAGTAAAGTTTGCAAGGGTAGCAGTAAACACTTTTGCTTGTTTCTGAAAATATCAGCCAATTTCTCTTTTCCATAATTCCATTTAATCTTTTTCTGTAAAAATGATCATAAGAAAGCACTTTTTAATACACTTCATCTCTGCCCCTTTACACACTGATTTCAAATTCTCTATAATACCGATATTTTTTGGTTTGTTAATAAGAATAGTGTCAATTAATATCTCATCTGTTAACATTGTTGGTCCTCTGTTAATATTGTTGGCCATGAAGGTATATAATTTATTACTTAGATGTCTATATCGAGGGATCTTTCTATCTCCATCTTCTGCATTTTCGCAATCCATTTTTTCAAGTCACAACTTTCCTCGAACCCTAATGAAAAAACATTTTAAGACCTTGGGGTCCCTTTGATATTCCGGGACCCTAAGCAGCCGCTTAGTCCGCCCCTGCGTGGAAACAGGTGTGCTGGCGAACATCAGTGCTGATTTCTTGCTAACCATGCAACGATCATAATACCTGAACAGCGACAAAGCTTTCGGACTACCCTGACATCCTGGTAAAGGATGGACTATTCTGTTTGTTCGTAGGTTTTACAGTACTAAGTCCCAAATCCGGATGTTTTACTAAACAGCGTTTTTTTTTTTTTTTTTTTCCACACTTTTTTCCAGCTTTCCAAAAATTTTTAAAGAACAGAGTTAAACCTGGACCTAGTTGATGAAAGAACGCAAAAATAACGAACATTCTTCAGAGTAAATACCACACAGAAAAATTGGATTTACAAGTAAAATTGTTGCATTGTATTAAAAAGTTTTTTTCTTTTTAAAAATGTTTTCTATTTGTATTTATATATCTGCTATTTTACTATTGCAAATGTAAAATTTGTGAAGGGGAAGGTTAGAGTAAGTTTTTTTTTTTTTTTTTTTTTGACAAAAAATGCAAATAATCCGAAATCCGGAATGGCCGAGGTCCGGAGGATTCCGGATTTTGTACTGTATTATTTTAAAAGTACATTATGTCCAGTACTGTTCCATCTGACAGACCGGCATTCCTAAACCTGCTTTAAAATTAATTTTGAATTTTCGTCTTTTCTCCTTGCCACACTACTACGAATTTTGGAGAGTATCACTCTCACATCAAATAAATAAACACATACACACAATGAAAGCTTTTACTGACTCAGAATATTTGTCTAAGGTCATGTCATTGATGATGGTTTTCAAATACACGTGAAACGACATATGTTTGGGTTTTTCAAGATACAAAGCTTGTAAGAATATTTTTAGGTTGTTTTGTTGCAAAAGACAAAGGTTTTCAAATTTTTTGTAGGTTGGTTTTTTAAGATGCAAGGGCCTTATTTGGACAAAGTACATCCAACAAGTTAATACACACTTCATAGAAGGCTTATACTGACACATAATAGAGAAAAACACCACAAAATGTTTATACGACTTTGAGCAATTGTAAAAGTTTCTTAAGTGCCCTTAAAAGCTACAATGAAAATCCAGGTTACCAAAATTACCCTGAATGTGGTAATCTCTTAGAGTTTGTAAATAACGTTAATAAGAAAAGCGCATCAAAATTGCACAGGATATAGGCAGTCAATGAATGGGTGATTCAAAGAGTAGTGAAATTAAGAGAGCGAACTTTCACAGAAAGTACATTACTTCTGAGTAACTGCTTTAAGACAGGAATTGAATTTAGTAATCAAAGTAAATACAACAGTAACATATTAGCACACAAAATCACAAAACTGTAAGATACTTACACTTAGGTGGTCCAAAAAGTACCACATCCATAGCTTTCAAAGCAATCTTCTGCTTGTTAATGGAATCCTTAATGCCAAGGCTCTGAGAAATGAAGTTGTGAGTATTCTGAGCCAAACTAAAAAACGAAGTTCAAGTTTAAAAAAAAAAAAAGATTTATAAGATTCTGAAGGCAGTGAAATATTGAACAATAGTAGAGTAGAAAACATTTTGTTTCTCGTGAATATTTTTATGCGAGATTTTTATAATTTTGAAAATCATTTGAGATCCTTTCAAAGGCACACAAGAGAAGAACTGATATACAATTATTGTGAATTTCAGTTTTAAGTCATTTTACCCTCCAAGTGGTTTCGACTCAATCTGACCCATCGAGATCTGACCCATTTTGCTAATGACAAGATACCCCATCCTAAAGATGTTGCCGATATTTTTCACGACAATGAGATCAAGATCTGGTCAGTTTTTTAGGTCTTTCCATTACAACCATACCAATAAACTTTGACGCCAATTTGAAGCTTGCATTTAGCATAGCAAAGAACATTTCCACTTTGGAATCGCCACATAATTTCAATTCGATAAGTCTACATGTTGGCGTTTATAGTGCCATTTTGCACTAACCCATAAACGCTCAACAGTTTAGGTGGGACCTTTTTCTTCCCGGCATGAACGAAGGCCGTTTCAGCTTGGAGTCACATTTTAATTTTCATCAGGTGGTTATTCGAACACACGTTCTTTGTGAAGGGTATTTCTTTACTGAAGAAATATCTTGGTCAAATCCCAGATCATGAAATCCATTGCAAGGAATAGGCTAAAATGGCGGCACAAAATAAAAAGCTGGTATGGAACTAAATGGCGCCAAGAAATAAAGCAAAATTGTGCCAAATAAACGCCGACGTTTATTGGTATGGCTAGTAAGGGGAAAAGTACCGTTTTTTCTAATGTCCAAATCCCGATCTGGTCAGTTCTGCTACTGAGGAGACATCGAGACAACCACTAGAAGGGTTGAAAAATAAAACACAAAGAAACCTCTAAGGCGAGATGCAACCTACAGTGGAAGAGAAGCTCCGTTGACGCCATTGTTGCGAAAATTGTGCTCATATTGGGGTAAATCAACCTGGTTAATCAACCATTCGACCGTTTGATCCACAGTCCAATTGTGCACTAGAAAGAGAGTACAATTTCAAATGTTACATTTTTATTCAGAATATGACAAGTCATGTAATAGGCGTTTTAAAGCCACGGAAACAGTGAGTAAAATTGCATTTTCAGTAAGTCATCATAGTTAGAAGTCTAATTGCTTTTATCTATTGCTAACATTTCACACCTAACTTAAACATAATGAGAATCTAAGCATCAATAAGTACATTTCATACCAGTGAAATGAAATAAAAATGGGGAAAAAAAAAAAAAAAAAAACCAGTTCTTGTGCTCTATGTGTTGTTAATTCTTGTTTTAAAAACGCATGGCAAAAACTGTACACCTCAGCCATGTTTCCATCATTGGTTTCCCAAAGTCTACTTCAGTTGCATCCCAATCACTTGTTTAGAGGCGTGTACCACGATCGCTCTCCCACTCCCACAATTCAGATCAACACCGACGCGATACTTGAAAGCACTTTGGGTCTCCGTGAGAAAACGGAAGACGAGCCCAAGATCACGACAATACAGTCGGAACACAGAGAAACTTAGACGTATCCTCCAGACTATGATTTTGTAGCCACGCACACGGGTCCTAGGCGGTTCGGTGTCAATTGCTGTTGTACCCACGATTTTTCAATATTTCTAAATAATTAACTCTGTAAATATTATTCCAATTACTTTGAACAAATGTTTAACTTTAATCAGTTATACGTCTAATTGTTAGATAACGTCACAGGCTATTCGATAACTGACGTTTAAACACATTTTCTGTTGTACTGGTTGCTACCGCTTATATTTCTCATTTCTTCTGTAACCATCGGGTCATTCCACACCAAATCAACCAATGGTCAAAACATGATGTCTTCAGATCTTTATGATTTTTTTACATGATATAGTAATAGCTTAGTAGATAAAAAATACCAAGTTTTAATTTTTTTGGACCTTTTGTTTTTGAGTTATACATTTTAAAAAAATTCAAAAACTCCAGTTTTTAGGAACGTTTTGATATATTTAAAAGTACGTAACTCAAAAACCGTCTGTCCTATAAAGCTCAAATTTGTACCATTCTCTTTAGATTTACAAGGGCTTTAATTTAACATATAGCTTGGGTGTACCATATCAGTTTTTATATATTTTTTGTAACTAAAAAATTTTTTTTTTGTAAAAAAACAAAAATCGGAATTTTTAATTTTAATGAAAGAAATATATTTTATACTAAACCTCAATAGTAAGGTGTGTACAAAGTTTCATGATAGTATTCCGATGGTATCATATTAAAATAATTTTTTATCTGAATCAAGACATGTGAAAATTCTGTTAATTTGTGACTTGTTACCCTAGATAAAAATTAATCTCTTAACCAACACTATTGTATTTAAATTTCATTTACCCTATTTTATTTAAACAACAAATTCAACTTACTTTACATTCAAGGAACAGATTTTTTCTTCTTTTAGCACTTGAAATTAGTAAATGCGAGTTCTCTTCTTTACCAAAACTTGTGCTGCTTCGGCCATCTCATCTGCTGGAACTCGGTAGGTTCTACCTGTTGCAATGGTTGGATGTCATGTGCACAAAATATTGCTCATCGGCAGTGCTAAGGTATCTGCTCTCCTAGGATTTGTGTATGATATCAATGGCCGTTTTGGGTGAAGAAAGGACATAAGAATTTCCTTTCCAACATCGTCTTTTGAGTCAACATGCGCCAACCATCACTCTTTATTGTAAGCACGAGGGACCAAACCCACAATTTCTTCAAATAGAATGTCATCATTACCAGGGATAATTTGTACCCTATGTGCTTCCGAGTCATCAAAAAATGAGTAGATTTTGGTTTTGACACTATTTAGATCTAGAAGAATGAAGGCATGAAATTTATGGGTTTCTGAGACTGCCATGGCTTTTTCAAATCATGGTTTTAGAATCTTTTCTTCATTTATATACTCTTCATAGGTTACATAAAAAAATGTGATGGATAACAAACTTTTCACATCCTGCTGAAAAAGTGTTAGAATTTGGTTATCTAATGGTTTTTGGATGCTGGCTTTGGCGGCAAGCCTTTTTGCTGTACTCCTTACTTCATCACAAACTCCCTTCTCATTTTCAAATTTGGTGTCAACACACATACTGTCGTAGTTCATGCTTTTCAGAAAAGTCATAGTCCAGAAAGTTAATCCTGTCTGAGAAATTATAAGCCAAATTATTAGTTAGATATTTGAAAAAGCTGTACTATTTTCCAGATGGTTCAGCTGTGCAGTGCATAATTCATAAGAATTTTCTGAACCTTTGCTATCACAAAGAGGACTTTGATGGACTTGAGGCTGTGGCACTTTTATGCCACATCATATGGGAAGCGAATTTGTGATGGAGTAGGGGATATGGTAAAAAGGCTTGCTGCTAAAGCCAGTCTCCAGAATTTATTACAAAACCAAATTCTAACACTTTTTCAATGTGAATATTTGCCATCCATCACATTTTGTTATGTAACCGATGAAGAGTATATAAATAAAGACAAGATTCTAAAACCATTCTTTGAAAATGCTGTGGCAGTCTCAGAGACCCATAAATTTCATGTCTTCATTCCTCTAGATCTAAATAGGGCCAAAACCAAAATCTACTCATTTTCTGATGACTCAGAAACACATAGGGCCTGGTGAGGATGATATTCCATTTGAAGAAATTGTGGGTTTTGTCGCTTGTGCTTACGATAAAGAGTGATGGTTGGCGCATGTTGACTCAAAAGACGATGTTGAAAAGGAAATTCTTGTATCCTTTCTTCACCCAAAACGGCCATTGCTATCATACACAAATCCTAGGGGAGCAGATACCTTAGCACTGCTGATGTGCAATATTTTGTGCACATGACATCCAACCACTGCAACAGGTAGAACCTACCGAGTTCCAGCAGATGAGATGACCAAAGCAGCACAAGTTCTGGCAAAGAAGAGAACTCACATTACTAATTTCAAGTGCTAAAAGAAGAAAAAAATCTGTTCCTTGAATGTAAAGTAAGTTGAATTTGTTGTTTAAATAAAATAGGGTAAATGAAATTTAAATACAATAGTGTTGGTTAAGAGGTTAATTTTTATCTAGGGTAACAAGTCACGAATTAACAAAATTTTCACACGTCTTGATTCAGATAAAAAATTATTTTAATATGATACCATCGGAATACCATCATGAAACTTTGTACACACCTTACTATTGAGGTTTAGTATAAAATATATTTCTTTCATCAAAATTAAAAATTCCGATTTTTGTTTTTTTACAAAATTTTTTTTTTTTTTAGTTAAAAAAATCTATAAAAACTAATGTGGTACACCCAAGCTATATGTTAAATTAAAGTCCTTGTAAATCTAAAGAGAATGGTACAAATTTGAGCTTTCTAGGACAAACGGTTTTTGAGTTACGTGCTTTTAAATATATCAAAACGTTACTAAAAACTGGTGTTTTTGAATTTTTCAAAAATGTATAACTCAAAAACGAAAGGTCCAAAAAAATTAAAACTTTGTATTTTTCGTCATATTGATGAGTAGAACGCAATCACTAAATATGATACATTTTGAAAACCTCAAGGTTTAAAATAATTTTTTTATTGGTTGATTTGATGTGGAATGACCCCATCCTGAATTAGCAGTGCACTGGATCATCAGGTAATTAGCGCTGCACGATTGAAACCTGTTACACCAAGGCCCAGAGGATTAAACACTCGGCTACTAGGCTTGTTAGATTTTAGAGCAAAAATAAAAGTTTACAAATAAGCTTTTGTAATTTAGACTACAAATTAGAAATCATAACTTTTCTATGAAAAAAAAAATGGGACAATATTACAGAAGAAGCATAAAGGTGAAAAAAAACACTAAAAACAGCAGATTTTGTGATTTGACGTAGTGCTGAGATGTAGTCATGGAAAGAAATAAACGAACCACTTCTCTTCATTCGAGCAATTTTAACAGTAGAGAAAATTCAAAGAAGGCCTCGGACAGGAACTAACGTGTTTTATAAATTCAAATTTATAAAATTTGCATAAAAGGGGCCGTCTTCATATTAAATTGAGCACCAACTTCATAATTTCCAATAGGAACCCCTATTTCGACACACAATTTCAAATCTATATCAAAATTTAATTTCAGATACCAAATATCCTGTCTTACCGTTTCGAAGTTATAATAAGACTGAAATTCCTAATGTTTAATCAGTTTCCTAGACTTTTATGCATATCTTACTAAATAATATTTCTATAGCACTGATGTTACTGTTAAGCAACCATATTCCAACAAAAATTTTACTGTAAAAATAATTTTTAGCATGAAATAATAATTATTAAAATGTTTGAAAAAATTATGAATTGGAACCGCATTATATTTTGATGGGAATCGATTCAGGACTTCGGGTAAGGACATGCAAAATTATAGCTCATTCATAAAATTAGTTTTTGAGCTACATCAAATTTTTTTCATTGTCTGCACTCTTACATATATAAATATATAATAATTTGAAATAAGATACAATTAATCTCGATCTACGAATAGCGACTTTCAATGTCGAAATGATTCCTGAAATTGACACGAATTTAAGAATGGAATATCTCTGGATATAAAGGTACTAATACATGAAACTTCATATCTAGACATTAAGAGGACGCAGTACCATTCATAGAATTTTCTTCGTTTTTTACAATAGAATTAAAAGATTTATGTTTTTCTATTGTTTTGTAAACGATAAGTTGATTCCAGTGAAAAATACTTGTCAAACAAGCAATTAAAAAAAATAAATTATTAAAAATGCTACTATTTTTCAATTTTTAGTATTTTGCTTAAAATTTTTTCTCAACTTTATTTGAAAAAAACTTAACAAAACTGTGTATGGATTTTTAAATGAAGAACATAGTTAATTTTATAAAATTTTTTAAAAACTAAAATGACTAAAAAAACATTGAAAAATAAAAATTTTGATATTTAACTTAAAAAAAAAAATATATATATATATAGTACTTAGATGTAAATTCATACACAGTTTTATTTTAAAGACATATAAGAACAAGTGGAAAAAGGGTGGAAGCTTTTTCTTTGATACATAAAATGCCTTAGCATTTTGAATACCTTATAGTACCTAAAAAATCAAAGCTGAGAAAAATGCTTTTAAAGTTTTAAAACCCGTATTAAATAATATTTACAAAACTCAGAGCTATTTTTAATTAATATGTTGAATTCCAAACCAATTAAAGCATTTTCCACTAAAATTTAAATCAATTTAACCAAAATATAACCGTAAGAATAAGTTAATTTAGTTGATGTTTAAAAACATTTAATTTTCGACACGAACTCTAAAATTCATCAATACTTAATATACCAGTTTTGAATGTTAACGTTTTTAGTATCCTGTTCATAATAACTTTACACAAATTAAAAAAAGCATTAACCAGTGTGTACATTTAAAAGTAGCCAGATTTATACAAAATTCCCTCTGTTTTTAAGATCAATTTTTTGTCTACGTAGCCGTGCAGTTATAATTTGTTTCTGAGCTAGTAAAAACTGCTGTCTTCTTTCTATTTCTTAAATATGTTCTGCTATAGTGTTTATAGATAGCAAGATGTTTAGAATGCACACTCGATGAAAGATAGTTTTCTTTTTGAAAATCTTCTACAGCTATCAGAGTACCCATATTGAATTCTGTGATAGCATCACAAACAGCAATCGTAACACGTTGCAGTGATGAGCACATACTCCAGATAACACTGTACATTCTTTCATTAGAGTTTTGTTCGGTACACCTAACAGAACGTTGTAACATTTCAGTTGAAGCAAGCCGTTGGTAAATGGGCAATATTTTTTGCCAAATGTGATTCGTTAATTGGTGTTTTAATATGCTTCATATGAGAACCAGGAGTTATACCATGAGCCAATGCAGCTGGATAAAAGCACCAGGAATCTTCATTATATTCTCGCCAACACACTTTGAATTCAAAACGAAAACGTTCGTCTCTGAAGGTCGTACACCTACTTCGAAGCGTGTAATTTTTATTGTCTTGGATCAAAAAAATTGTCTTTAACTTTTTAACTAATGCAGTTACGGGTTTAAAATTTTGCTCACATATTTAGAAAAGTTGTAGCTCTAATTAAAAGCAATAAAAAATTCGATATTTTGAGTTATTTTTAGGTACGGCATCACCTTAACGACGCAGAATTTGATTATGGCATCAAAACGTGGTGTTTCCATTAGAAATTTCGTTGGTTGTGCAAAATTTAAGATGACTTCCCCTTGTGCAACGTTTTTGGATTTGAATTTCTAGAGGACGGTATTCCTTATTGAATGATACCTATGAATTTGCTCTAGTATGAAGAGTGCACGAAATAAAGGAGGTGGTTTGGATTTTTTTTCCGTGTATGACTTGTACATACGAAATTTATTATTACCTAAACATTTTTTTAAAATGAATCACTTTTACAGACAATAAGTCTCAAGTGTTTTAATAATGAGATATCAAACTCAACAAATTTAAATACTTGATGTTTGTGGTGTGGTTTATCTATTTTATGGATCACCTTGAAGTGAGATATTTTTAGACCAATAAAAGTTCCTCGATTAAGAGTTACGCTATTCCATTATTTGACAACACATGCAACTAAATTGGAATATCAAATCATATTTTATGTTGCAAAGCCGGTGCTTAAGAACCCGAATTAAAACATGGGGATAGCCGTTTAGAAGCCTTGGGAGTCTTCCAGCACAGCCTATTTGGCAAACAATTGTGCTGAATCAACTGAAGCTTATCTATCTCAGTAGGACCCGAGTTAATTCAACAGTGTAACAAGAACATGAAGTTTTATTTTAGAAAAGCTACAATTTTTAAACAGGAAAGGAAGTTATTTCAGCATTTATGGAAACAAATTTACTTTAAATCTTTGAATTCAAATAAACCCTGTAACTAGATTTTTTGGTTTAAATTTACATAAATTATTCAATGTCATAATTGGGCGATGCAGATACGGCTATGAAAAAAAATGTCTAAAATATGTATTTACACCACAAACGTACTCACTGTTTTATAGAAAAAGTTTCTAAATATTTATAGCAAATCATAAAAGCAGTAACGCATTACTGGAAAAACATGATAATTAGCAAATTCTTTTTTCAACTGCGTTTTCAGAAAAATAAAAAATTACAATACTTGAAAAATGTTCCGACATTTACGAAGAACTACAAATTTAAACATTTTTTCTCTTCAACATAAGTGCCACACAAATTTTGAGTATAGAACCATGATAAGCAACTTTTTAATTTCTAATGACCTTCCTTATGAAAAAATTTTAGAACTCTATAGCATTCCATAGAGAAACGAAATTTAATTCCAATAGAAAAAAAATTCTACAGAATTCTAGAGAAAAGTAAATACGCAACACAAAAGCAATGCGTTATAAAATTCTAGAGGTTTCTACAGACATTCTCTACATAGATTTCTACACTTTGTAGAGCTTATACAAAAACGGGCCATAATTCTATGGAACACATTCTACGAAAATCTTTATAGAAATCTTCGGAAGAATTCCGATTTACCATCGGTCTTTTGCATTTGGATTGGTGGCTATTTGTAAAGGAGCACCCGCTCCTGACAGCTACAATCTCCGACATATGTGCGCTTGCAAACCGGGATTCGAACCAGGATCCTATTGGGTGGCAGACTTATGCTATGACCACTATACCAGTTAGGCGGCAGGTTCCGTTAAACCATTTTTTAAATAATGCATCAGGTTTTCCATCTTATGAAGAAGGATGGGCGTTTCTATGGGCATAACCCTTACCTGCGGATGTCTTCCACGCTTGCCATAGTTCGTCGACATTGATGTACTTGTCATTCCCGTGAAATTCCTTGTGGCGTTCTTTGTGGCGTCCGTTCTCATACTGGAGCTCATCCCGCAAGAACTGCAAGAGAAAGGACACAAATTAAGCATGCGTTCGGGAAATAACCGTACTTGGATTATAGGTTTCGAACCAAATTGGGTTCGTTTTGGGTTGTAAAGCGAAAGGGCACAATATAAGGCCAAGCTGCAACAGACAGACATGTAGCGAGGATTATGGAATAGAGTAGTAGTTTCTTTAAAGAACATTAATTTGTTCACCACGATTGCGACAGCTGAATTTGCATAACATCGCAAATCCTTTAAAATGTCTCTACGAATACATTTTACTAACAAAATAAATATTTATGTTCACGGACTTGGGCCACAAGTATAATAAATCCAGAACGAACTTAAGAATAGTGATTGTGTAGAAGTTGATACACTCTTGGACTATTACAATGCATGTTGGGATTTTCAATATTTTCAAAAATAAATTATAATTTCGTGGTAATATCCATGCCCTATCACCCTGGCATTTTCTTCGCTAGAGACGGATTTTCCCGATTCGTTATTCCAAATGACATTGAAGTCATGGTTGAGGAAGCATTTAATGAAACAATTTATTTAGAAGTAAATATTTAATTAAGTACAAAAAGAAAAGCACGTTCGTACAGCATCGCATCATTAGTCAGAACATAGAGCAAAAACAAAACTTATTAATTTCCATGTGAAGTAACATCACAAGTTGAGTTGTAAGTATGCTGGGTAAAAACTTCAACACCCCCCCCCCTATATTTTTAGCATTTACAGTCCTTATTTACGTTATGGTTTTTCTTTATTTGGCCACAGTTCAATCTCAGTCAGACCGTAAATTATGGCAGGTGCCATCAGCCCAAATCCTAATCCAGCATATATCGTTTTAATATATCACTAGGAATGTGTTTTGTCATATCGTATCTGCATCTAACTCCTTCATATTTTGATATGGGAATAGAAAGTTCTATTCTAATTCCTGGAGTAACTATTTTAGCCATTTCACTGCACAAACACTATCACATGCTGTTATTAATCGTAGATGATATCGTTGATAATGCAACTAGCTTCTGTTTTCCACTATTCCATTCAACGAGCGCGACTTCCCAATTTTCAACAAATATCCACTGTAGAATTTTCTATTTGCTTTTGTGCACTAGCTTGCATCAATAGTTTCATTAAGTTAGGCAAAAATACATAGTATCGTTCATGTATCGAAAAACTCGCTTGACTGCAGTTCAATGTATTTGTCTAGGATCTTGATTGTATTGAGACAATTTACTTACAATACAAGCTATATCAGGTCGAGTTCCAGTAGCTAAACACAGAATGAAGCCTTTCGCATCTTGATATTTCTATGGTGAAAGACGTTCATATTCATTAAAATCATCCAATTCCTTATCCCCTGCTATACTTGGAGTTTTTGTTAGATTACAATCCAGCATTTAAAACTTTTCTAGAATTTTGATTAGGTAATTTTTTTGGGATAAGGTACTTGGTTATTTGTACTCTAACATATTCAATTAATCCAACATATTTGACTTACATTAATTTGTTATTTAATGTATCATATAAAGAAATAAATTCTTCAATTTCATTTTTTTTATTTTTACAATTAAGCTAAGAAACCAATTTCTTTACCTGTTAAATTTTAACTTTTTTTTTTTTTTTTTCAAAATAGGTTGAAAAATTCTATTCATAAAATAAAGTGATACTATACTGCATACAAATGAAGTCATGATCAATCTTTTTCCAGGTCATTGAGACGATTTTCCAGGTTTTAGACGGAAATGCGTAATTTTCCCTGACCTTTCCCTAATTTTTTCGAAAAATTAAATTCCCTGACAATTCCAGGTTTTTCATGACCCATGGGAATCCTGCCATGCTACGTTTGATCAAATATACTTTATCGTTTGGTAATTGATAAATTTTTGGAGGTTCCATGTATATTTCTTCATCTAATATTCCATTTAAATAGGCTGTTTTTACATCATAGAACTTTACAATTGCATTATATGTAGCTGCAAGTGTCAGGAGTGTTCTCAATGAGTCTCATTTCATCACAGGACTAAAACTTTCTTCAAAATTTACACCTTGTCCACAATCAACTGTTACTCATCTTCCTTTAAAATGTTTCCCATCATCACAATTCTTGATACTGTATACCCAAAGACTTTTGATAACTTTCTTCTTCTTATGTCTTTCCACTGGTTCCCATACTTCGTGCATTTCTAGAGTATTAATTTTTTCATCTATTGCCCATGTCCATACATCTTTGTCGTTAGCTGTTGTTGCACTTTCATAAGTTTCTGATGTGAAGAGTCTCCCGTAGAATATACTTGATAATCATTGTACCTTGTAGGCATTCTGATGGTGATTCTAGGTGAACTCCTTACTTCATTACTTCTATCAACTCTTAAATTATTGCTACCTTGTGTTCATCCTCATCCAAGTAGTCTTCTGAGTTAGTCTCGGGTCTTATATTTTCTTCAACGTCATCTTGGTAATCCACAGTGTAGCTTATTTCCATGCAGTTTCTTTCTTTTTGCATTTGGTATATATCCATTATTTCATTCGTTGAATATTACATCTGATGATTCCCGAACCTTTCTTTCTTCAACATCAAATATTCTATAAGCTTTCCTTTCTCTTGAATATCCTATGAAAATATCTTTCTTTGCTTTTGCCTCTGATTTATATCTTTTGTTGTCTTGAATTTTGTAATATGCTACACATCCAAACGGTTTGACATGGTGTACTGGAGGTTTTCTAGATCTCCAAAGCTCCAGAGGGGTTTTATAACCTTCGTTCTTTGTGGGTGTTATATTGTGTATATACACCGCAGTAGCTACAGCTTCAGCCCAAAATTCAAGGGGTAACTGACTATCTATTAGTAAAATTCGTGCTTTATCAAGTAGTGTTCTATTTGCTCTTTCAGCCACTCCATTACTTCTCGGTGAATAGAATGTAGTATTTTCATGCTTTATGCCTTTTTGATCCAAATACTGTCACATTTCTTCATTGATGAATTCTGTTCCATTATCTGTTCGTATACTTCAGGGGTGTAAACAGTCAAAATGTAAAAAAGAGGAAAATATACGCAGCGTTATTTTGAACTACAAAAATAGCTGAATAAGAATACTATATTTGTGTACTAATGTGTGTACAGAACAGTGGTGCAACTAGAAATTTTTTATGAGGGGGGTAAGCAAATTTTAGTCCAATAAAACCCTATAAAGTATACTAAACACAATAACATTTGTCTTTGGAAATAGGGAAGTTAACCCATAACCTCTCATGGCTGCGCCACTAGTACAGAATATGTGTTTATGATAAGCATGTATTTTTTGTATTATTTAGCTTAAAAGCTCTATAAAGTCCACTATAAACAATGAAATTTGTCTTTGGAAAAGGAAGAGGGGGGCACCTTACGCGTAAACTCAAATTTTGTAATAGATAAAAAATATCTTGCCAACTCTGTAAACAGTATAAATAAGTTGCATGAAGTTGAAAATGTTTATATTTATGAATATTTTTGAACATCTCACCAATGGTGAGATTTTTATTAAGAGTTGCAATTTTTCCAAAACCTTGATAAAATTAACAGGAAATAAAAATGCTGTTACAAAAGAATAAATCAAATAAATACTATTTTTATTAAATAGCATAAATGTTTTTGAAAAAAAAAAAATAAGTAGACACCAAAAACAAAAAGTACAGCTTCAGTCTACGTTTATAGCAGTGGCTACGGACTTGGCGCTATTTTGGAGCACTTCTAGTAGCGAGTAATGACAGGTTAAGGTAACCCATCTGCATAACGGTTATTGCGGATTTTAATACAACCTGGACAAGTGGAAATTTTAAAAATTTCATCTCGAATATTCTAGAAAGTTCTTTCAAATTCCGTTAAACTGTTGTTTGATTTCATTGGTTCATTTGAAATAATTCTTTCCTTGGCGACTTAAGGCCCGATGCACACATCCGGTTTTTCAACGTGCGGCGCCGCTGCGGCAACAAAGCCCAACTATGCACACATAACCATGAAATGACACACGAACTCATTTCGCGCCATTTGCGATAAATAATATGTGGAAGAAAACGTGTTTATTTCGCTTACTTGGTGTAAAAAAGTATATTTTGAAACAAAATAGACGTTACTGGATACAACCATTTATAAATTATTATTTATATTCCATTTGTTTATGAGGTACTTCAGGACGGAGACTCATGTGCGGCGCCGTAAGGGAACTGCGGTACAAATTGGACGTTTGTCGCCCCAGCGGCTCAGGAGGCATGTGTGTACTGCATAATTGGATCTAATGTATTTCAGACCGCACTTGCGTTGCGGCAGGGGCGCCGCACGTTAAAAAACCGGGTGTGTGCACCGGGCCTAAGTGAGCAAAGTGCAGGCCGTTGCCAGCGCTATAAACGTAGACTGAAGCTGTACCACTGTGGTAAAAAAAAATATAACCTAATTCAGTTTAAATTTACAACTTATTTTCGAAAAAAAATAACTTTTTTTTTTTTTTTCAATATCTCTATATTTTCCCGTAAATATTCTTATTTTCTAATTAAATTCATTTAAATTAAATAAAACTCAAAATAAATAACTTGTATTATCCTAGAAACAATTTAACTAATAAAAACAATCATAAATATTGTCCTTCAAAGAAGCATCATTTTGAAAATTTCTGGTGCAAAATATAGCTGCAGTCTATGTTTAAAACGGTGGCCATAGCCTTGGCGCACTTTTGAAGTCGCCAAAGAAAGAAGTCTAAACGGATTTTATTGAGTACTTTCTAGAATATTCAAAATGAAAATTTAAACTTTCCGCTTGCAGAGGTTACCATAAAAGACAAAATAACCGATCATCTTATTTTCTAGTTGAAAGAAAAATCACATTAAAAGCTGATCAACTTAAAATATTTCATTTATGCCTTTTCCGCCGCATAATGACGTATCACGGCCGCTAGCTAACAGCTCCGCTTTTTTAGGAAACCGTAGCTTTACCTAAGAAATATACAACAATGTACGCTAACTAGTTGAAAATCCAAGTTCTCCAGGTTTGCAATTAAACTAATAATCTTCTCACAAAGGATTCTTTTCAAAAAGGAATTTCAAAACTTATCAGCTTGCGAAATTTAGGAGTGCAACATTGGCGATATAAGTCTAATTTGGCGCATTTTACGTTTATAAAAAAACAAGAAAAAAGAGCAAAAGTCGGAATTATTTCGTAAAAAATGATAAAAATCACTAATTTTTTAAAAAGTTTACGAAAAGTCGTTAATGCCTACAAAAGTGGGAAGAATCTCATCCCTGAAGTAAGGACATAATCACATTTTCCTTATTATTTTTTTTACATTTATTCTTCGCCTGTAGTTTCAAAATATAATTTAACTCTGAAGAAAAAAGAAAAATTCTCAGAAGAAAAAAAAAAAAAAAAAAAAAAGCGGAAATCCGCGTAAACGCGGAAGATTTTCACCCCTGATACTTTTAAACTTTTGCGTTCAGTTCACTTTCTTATCAAGACTTGCATGACTTCTTTTGCTTCATCTTTTGATTTCAAAAACTCAACAAAGAATCTTGAAAACCGATCCACCATTTCTTTCCACTTAAAGTTGCCACTCTGAATGGACCAAACGGATCTATATGTAAGGCTTCAAGGGACGCTTTTGATATTTCTGAATAAGTGGTGGCGTAGGAACAACGTGTCATTTTCCTCTTACACACGAATCACAAAGTTTTGATTTCATCCCCCTTCCAGTTTTTCTAATCCTCGTATCATTTTATTTGCCAACACTATTTTAAGATATTCATGATTTTAATTCTTCTTAATTTACCTTCACACAATTGCAATTGGCCATTTTATCAAATATATACTCTTTTGCATTAAGCACTACTTAATTTCCCTGCTTAGCAATATTCGGAACATACATTAAATTACCTCTGAGTTTTGGAACACACAAAACATTCTTTAAACTGATAGCTCTTGTATATCATACAGTAGTAGTTGCTCTAATTTCTCCTCGATAGGTCGATTCAATGTTTCATCCTTCTTCTGCAATACTGACAATTTTGTTCTCTTAAATTTTTCATCCAAGTATCATTTGGGGTTATGTGTGATGTACAGGCAGAGACCAAATGCCATTTGGTCAGTTCTTTATTAACATTCGATTTTCACTGATTGTCATAGCTAATTCTTTACCACAAAGTTTAGGCTCCTACTCAGAAACTTGTGCACGCTCATTTGGGTAGTTGAAAGTGTTCTTCGCACGTTTTGTACTATCAAAATTTATTTTTTAATATTTTGGCTAGATTTTCCCAATTAAGAATTTTATAGTAAGTGGTAAGCGTCCAAGTTGTTTTACAGATGTAGCACAACTTATTGTTGTGTTTTGGCTTGTTATAAGTTCTGTGAGCTGTACAGAACTTGTCTTCTCACTCTTACTATTTTTACTTTCAAAATTCATCAAGGTTTGCCTCAAGTCTGTGAAGTTGATGCCTCTATTAACAGATAATACCATTGCAACTGTTCCATCACTTTCTGGCAGACCTTCCATGATATACCGAACTTATTCTCGTTCATTAACCGATTTACTCAGTTCATTTATTTGCTGTGAAAGTCCTTGTGACCTAGTAGGGTATTCATTTATGCTTTCCCTTAGCAATTTTTTCAATCTTGTCAGATCCAGCAATAGCCCTATCTTCAACAGCTCCTTCAAAACGAAACTTGATTGCTTCCCAAATTTTCCTTGCCTTCTTGATGCCTTTATAAATGATCGCTTGTTCCGCTGTCAGGCCAAAAACTTTGGACTATTACAAGGCATGTAGGGATTTTTAATATTTCAAAAACAAATAACAATTTTTCAATAATATCCATGCTCTATCACCCTAGCATTTTCTTCACTGGAGACGAATTTTTCTGATTCGTTATTTTAAACGACATAAATTACGAATCTTTTTAAAGGGGTAAAGAAAATACCAGAGATAGACCATGGATATGGAAACAGCTGGGATACATTTACATAAGTTAATTTTAACCGATTCATGGTTTGAAAAGAGTAAAAGAACCTTTCCTAAATCAAAGTTTGTGTCATAAACTTAACATTCAAAATTAATACAATTTTTACAAAAGAACAATGTTCGAAACAAGAACGATGTATTAAGAAAATAAAATGGCGGTCAATTAAATTTAAGAAGGGAACAATACACGAACAAAAATTTAATTTTGGAAAACTCAATCCTTATGGCAGTTCTAAAACTTTCAGTCATTGAATAGTAGTGATACAGAGTAATCAAGAACTTACAAAAATTAATTTCAATAGTTGAATAGTTTTGGGGGATGATGAGTGATAAAATTTTCATGGCAAACATAAATTAGAATTGTATTGCTCAGATTTGAAACATTTATAAACAGCTATGGATAAAAGAAAACAGGCATATCGGTAAAGAAAAGGGTACTTTTTTTTAAATACTGATTGCACATTAATGATAATTTATAAAACACCAATTTAGAATGCTTAGTACAGATAAAATATTTCTCTCATATTGAGTAGTTCATGCAATTAGAGAAATTTTACATTACATACTAAGAGCGCGTAATTATTTTTAACGAAGTATCGAAACATAATAGTTTAAAAGAGAAAATGGTCAAAAGCAATCTAGGAAATGAATTTCAGCTGTTTCAATTTGCATATTTTCCCAAAATTTTAATGATTTTTCTCCCTTTATTTTACAATCGTTTACAATAACAAAAAAAAAATAATAATAATTTCTTGATTTAAAGAATGTGTGTAGAAAAAGAATTCTTTTTTTGACCTTCTTACTTAACAAGCCACCTTTGCGTTTTTAGCTATTCGACGAAAGAATTTTAGAAACCCAATAAAAAGCTCATATAAGTACAATATTATATAGTCAGTTAGTTCATCATCCATTTATAAAATGAATTAGAAAAACAAAAAACTCGCAATGAAATAGCAGGAAATAGAGAAGAGAATGACAACTTGAGTAACAATTTCACTTTAATCGTTGCCCACGCTGGCGTTTTTCTTGCATAACGTCACTTGAAAACGAAGCTTGTTTGAAAAACTAGAGAGCTGTGGCCGATAGCCAAAAGGGAAGACAACATTCGAAAAAAAGATCAAAGTTGGTTATTTTCAGTCCCGATGCAAGTGGTAGTAGCGAATTTCAAATGTCGGCATGTAGAAGCAATTTCAAATCAACAAGTGGGAAGTAAATAAAAGTTCGAATACTGGATGCGGAAAACGTTCTCTCCTCATCTAGGTTGGTTGGTTTGGGTTTTATGGCGCAGGATCCAATAGTGGACAAACTGCGCCAGCCACAAGATGCTCCTCACCTGGGAAAAGAGGGTATAAAAATTTTTTGAATCACATAAACATAGCAGGGATGAATACATTTTAGTCTAATAGATCGGTGAAAATGTATACCTCAAAAAGTTATTTTTTCCCCTCTAAGTGCATAGGAAAAAATGCATAGGAAAAAAAAAAAAATCTAAAGACAAATTTAAATTACCACTTAGAATTTCTTTGAAACTGAAGTACAATGTGTGTGTGGCCCCAGTAAAAATGACCTAAAAATGCCCCAAAATATTTATTATGACCCAAAATAAATTTATTTAAAAAAAAAAAAAAAAAAAAAAAAAAAAAAAACCCGTGAATGAACAAAATACTTTTTTTTGTGCAAAACTTTTTTTTTTTGGGGGGGGGAGAGAGAGAGAACCGAATCTCAACACTCTTATAAAGGAAAAATATATTCTTTTTTACATAACTTGTTGCAATTTCTCTACCAAATTAGTTTCTTAATGACAAAAAAAAAAAAAAAAAAAAAAAAAAAAAAACGCAACAAATATTTTTTAACAATTCCTGTGTAAATTAAAAAAAAGTTTGAATTATAATTTTTTCGTGTGTCATAGTTGTATTACATCAGTACATAAAAGTAAAACGAGACCACGAGCAGATTTTCAAACGAAAATGATTTTTACGATGTACAAAAGCTTTTAAACATTAAAAAGCTCCTTTCCACTTCTACCGAACTCACGGCGAGCTGTTGTAAGTTCGCCTCTTCAATCAGAGGGGAAAATTTTCCCCTTTCGGGTGAAAAATGAGGTTTCAAAGAAACTATCCAAAAATGGCGTCTTTCAGGATCACCAAAATTTGTTCCGAGCCTTAAAATGGATCAAAGAACAGGAAAATGTCATTCTGAGTAAAAATTATGATTAATACCCTAACAAAGACCCTTAAAACAGCAGTTTTTAATGAAACACATTTCTGTCCACTCGACTAACGTTTTTGTCAAGCCACGAAAAACACACAAAATACATAACATTTTAGCTCCAGTCATAATGAAGTCCTTCTTTGTGGTCTTCAGTAAAATTACTTAAATGCGCACAAAATTACTTATCTATGTCACTATTACACAAACTCTTTCTCAAATGAATTTTTATGTGACTGAATTCTTTCCCAGACTGAAGGGGATGGAATAGAATTTCATGATCTTTTTTTATTTTCAGTAAAATTAGCGAAACTTAAAATCACCGACGTTCGCGCAGTGGGCATATCCATTGACGGTCCAAAATGTTTTTGTCAAGTCGGAGGGGTTTTGGGTCACGTGTATGTGTGTGTGCAACATAAAAACCACTTCAAATTGCATTCGAACAAAAATGCCTAACAACGAAAGAGGTTCCAAAGTATTCGCATCCTCTGCATTTAGCTTCGCAGAAAAATCCTCTCTTACACAAATACATTAGTTCCTGACCGAGGATAATTGAGTAGCAAAAACCTCCAGTTTTTTTCACTGGCGACTGAAACATGCAGGGGGGAGATTTTTAAATGTAAACCACTTATCGCGAAGGGCGACAATGGAGGGCGCAAAAAGGTTCTGAAAAACGAGTAGCGCCGATAATAAGGCCTTCATTAGAGAACACGACTTTTTGTTGTGGGGGAAGAAGACGGAAGAAAACAAATGAACGAGGCTATTTTCCACGAGCACAAAGATGGCTATAAAAACGGAGTGCGTGGCGACAGCTTTCCGCACGCATTAATTCCAAACTCGGAATATGAGCACGAGAGTTATCGTGGGGTGACTCACTTTCGGTATTCGACGGAGACGCCAATGAAACGAGCCTATTGAGGTTCAAACGTTGCCCCGAGAGAACTGTTAAAAGAGCTTTTAATTCGGCCTCCCCACTCGAATTAAAAAGCTGTTGTGAGACGAAAATAGCTCACTGGAAAGATGAGATTCATTGGGATTCGGTGGTCATGACAGCTCAAATAACCGCCGGTTTAGAAGTCGCAGTCAGTCAATCAGTGCCGTCTCGATTCATTTTCCCACTCGCAAAACGAAAGAAAAATATAGGAAAGAACCTTTTAAACCCATCTTTCATTTTTTTAAGGTTACATTTGAAGAGCATGGAAAAAGGATGAGCTAAGGCCACTCTCGTTTTTTAAATATACCTGAATTTTTTTTATTAAAAAGCGCAGAATGGGATGTAGGGTAGGTGTTCCAAATATCGCCTACCCTAATTATTCCTCTGTATCTCAGCCTAATGGGATGGGAAATGAAACTGGAAACTAAATGAATATCACTGGGAACAACTCTTCTTTGGTTTCCAGAGATCCTATACCTTCTTTACTTACGTCAGTTGAAGTTAACTAGTAAAACTTCAAAAAGTTTCCCAAGAAAAATTTCAAGAGTGGGTTCCTAATATCGCCTACCTCTGTTTCTATTACCACCCACCAGGCGAAATGAGGAGCTACTCTTAAAAACGAGTTGCTAGTAGAGCATACATACCTATCTTTAGTATTGAATGTACTTTCGAGTCATATAAACGAAATTATGATTTGGAAACACTTACTTGAATATTCCCTAAATTGGAGACAAAAAATACGTTGATCATAGCCTCAAATGCTTCAGGAATCTTGCGGGTGGCAAAACTCTAGACCGTCAAGGTAACTACATAAACTCACAGATATCGCGCATAGTAGCTTGCAAACACGAGTAGGCGATACTAAGAACAGGGGCGATATTTGGAACACCCCCTAGCAAAAACAAAATGCAAAACACAACGATGAATAAAAATTAAAAACGTGTCGTCGATGGAGCGACATGTTCACCATCACCAAGACAGTGGAAAGTCGCAAGAGAAAACGCGAGTTTAAATATGTGGTGCCGCATGTCCCCTTTTCAACAAAACCTTGTAAAGGCGGAGGTGGTGGGATGGTTTAGGTATTTACGGCACCAGGGCCATATATGGCCAAGCTACACCAAACACAAGACAGTGCCAAATGATTGTCGAAAGAAAGGACGGAGGATTGCTTGGGCATCCGGGGATCGTGACCCCCCATGTTACCAGAGACAGTAAACCCCATGGGAACGTAACCCCTTTGCCAGTAAACACCGTAGATTTAACGTGCATCAGCCCCCGTCAAAACGACGGTATTTGGTTGGATCGAGTTACGAACTCGCAACCCTCCGGTTTCTAATCTCTTCCAAACAGGATACCGAGGCCCTGCTGATTTCAAACAGAATCAGGGTGTGCTCAAAAATCGAAATTGCAAAAATTTCACAAAGAACTCCGAAATGATGATTAGAAAATAGCAGTGCGACAAAAAAAAAGTCATCCGTCACTGACAGAGCCAGAGGTATAACACAAAGAAACTTTGACGTGCGAGAAAGTTGGCCCATTCCGACAACACGGGTATAACAGTTTTGAAAGTTCCTAACATAGCTCTCCGAGTTGGATTGTATAATTTGGGTTCACTAACATCGCACGACACAATCAGCGTTCTTTGAAAAATAAAGAATAAGAGACGACACTTCGAGTGATTTATTTTTTCGGCGATGTAGTGGAGATGCCTACGCGTGGTGTGTGTGTGATAAAGGAGCACGTAACACACACACACACACACACACACACACACACACACACACACACACACACACACACACACACACACACACACACACACACACACACACACACACACACACTCTTCTCTGTGGGGTTTGGTAGATTGGGGTTTTATGGCGCAAAAGGTCCGACAGCTGCACCAAACACGAGATTAAATATTTAATAGCAACCAAGGCAACAATAAAAAGTCTAAAAATATGCGCATGCACTAACAAGGGACATTAAAAAGCTTGTTCGCGACTACAGCTTAAGGAGTTTAATTACAAAACAGAATTAAAGCATGGCACATAGCGATAAAAAGCAGAGAGTGATGTAAAAAGGTAAATAGTGACGAATGCGGAGGGTGATTCAAGTCAGATAAAACAGGTGATGTGTTAAAAAAATTGATAAAACTGTCTAAACTAGTACAAGATGTTAAAACAGGAGTAATGAAAAAAGGTTGTTAACAATCCGGGCACGATGGTACGTTTTCACCAACCCATAAAAATCTAAGCGTGACTTCTCTGTGTGAGCATGTGTATACATATATATATATACACGCTCAGAGAGGTCACGCGTAGATTTATATACATACACGAGGGTACAGCTTCAGTATACGTTTATAGCGATGGCAACGGTCTTGGCGCACTTCTAAAGTCGCCAAGGAAAGAGATATTTCAAATGAATCAATTAAATTAAACAAAAGTTTCGGATTTTAAAAGAACTTTCTGGAATATTCAAAATAAAAAATTTTAATTTCCGCTTGCCGAGGTTGTCATAAAAATTGCAATAACTGAAATACAGATGGGTTACTTTAACCTGCCATAACTCGCCACTAGAAGTGTGCACAAATAAAAGCGCTAAGGCCGTTGTAATCGCTATAAACAAAGACTGAAGCTGTACCCACTCGAGATTGTTTCGCTAATTATAAATTATGTCGCTTGATTTAAATATTCATTTCAGCTAATGAGCCCAAGAAGCTGCATAATGTTGCTAAAACAACACGGGGGATCTTTCCCTCTCATGAAATTCTTCAGCAGCCTATTGGCAGAAGGCAATGAGAAAAATCTGAGATAGAAATCAGTGCAGAAAAGAAATTGTGATAAAACCCGAAAGTAGGCTTAGCTTCAAAGAATGGCCAAAGAACAAGGGAATGAAATGAAATTTAAGTGGACGTTCAGAAGATAATGGGGGTAACCTGACCGAGGTTTACTTTTTGCTATCCATTTTATTTGAAATAAGAATTAAGAGCAAAGTAAATGAAATGCTGTTGTACATTTTGGAATAATTCTATACTATTTAAAGGAATGAAATGTGAATATGGATGCATAAAAATTAAATAAATTGAAATAAGGTGTGAAATGCGAGTAACGACTCTGCCATTAACACATAGATAGGTAACACTTGAAAAGGTTTAGAGCAGATGCTGTGCCCGGATCTACCCCCTAGTACAGTGAAACTTCTCTTTTGAATCAATAATCGCCATTTTTAGGCTGTATTTATTATTTCATCCACGAATAAAATGCAAAATTAGATTTTACATAGTATCATCAGGGTCAGAATTTTCATCTCTTCTACACATTAAAACAAAAGCCAGAATTCGCTTGAATGCAAGCGATGTAGGAATAAACAACGTAACCATTAAAAATTGAAATTGCTTAATATGTATATGCAAATATATGTATTTATTTTTTTAGGCAATAAATACGGCAATAGATGTAATTTCCTAAATAAAGAAACAAACTAATTTTTCAAGGGGCTACAGATCACTAAAAAGGTTAAGAACCACCAAAGATGTAAAATTCTTAGTAATAATATTTTGGAGAATATTCTCCAAAAGAGTCTCCTCTTCGTTAAGTCTAACATTAAAAATAAAGAAAGTATTTACTGTTTAAGCCTACAGTCTATTAGAATGATATGGGAAGATAAACAAACCCATGTGATAAAAATAAACCACACGACCATTTTAGTAATATAACCATTTGGAAAAAATTGATAATTATAGGCAAGAAGTCAAACACTATGTGTTAAATAACAATAAACATAGTGAAAAAGTAGATACTATATTTACTTATATTATGTGATGTAGAAGCTAAGATTCCATATCATTAACTGCAGGATTATCAAACATGTTCTTTACTAGAGCTGGAGATTTTAGGCATTTTTTAAGGGTTCTGCATTCGTGATGCATGAGTACAAAGTTTTTTCATCTCTTGTTTTTAACAACAAATGATCCCAAACTAAACTTTTAGGTTTAGTAAGTTTTCGCTAACAACATCTATATATATTCTGATAAATTTTAAATTCACTCATTTTTTTTAACTAACGTACTTCTCTGTGAAAAGAATCCAGAAAATGGTGGACTTTAATGGTGGGAAGCAAGGCATTGGAGCAGTATTACTAAGCTCCAAACACACACCCCCCCACCTCAAAAAAAAAAAAATAATTAGAACCAAAACTACAAGATTTTTTATTTTTGTAAAACAAATGTAGAAACAAATTATAATTTTTGATTTTTGATTTTTTTTTTCACAGAATTTTTAAATCTTAATATTGTATTTAATGGTTATTGGATAGAAAGCCCATATTTTTTAAGTAAACAAATTGCTAGATTTTTACTTTTGCAATAAACTGCTATAAATTAATACTGAATATACTTTTACTGTGGATGAAAAATCTCCAAAATTTTAAAAATATTTAATAATAATCAAAATTAATGCTTTTAGTTTTATGTAATATCAGTAACTCAGTTCATAAGGAAGAATTATTATATATAATAAGTGAAATAAAACATAAAAAATTACGTTAGGTATGATAAATGAGCGTTATAATGTTCCATAGCATGATAACTTTTTCTTTATTTTTATGTGACATAAATTGCAGATTTTCATTTTGTGATGATAAATATAGAAAAATCTTGCATGTTTTTCAGTAAAAAACATAACAGCTATAACTAATTTCTATAACACAGTGTTTATATGTCTGGATATATTGTGAATGATACCTAAAATAGGCTTCATGTCCATTTATGCAGTCAATGAAATGAAACAGATTACAACTTTCTGAAAATTAGGTTTTAAATAAAAAAAATTATCTGCTTCCTTCTCTAAGAACCACTGTCCTAGTCTATTCATTGTATTATCTGTTGTGCAAGTAGTCTTGATTCAAGATAGTCTGTATGTCTTCTTCCCTCCCGCAATTTTTAGTAATCAAGGCCATCTCGACAAAAGTTAAGTTTATTGCACCCTCCCGTACCTGTAGAGAGAGAAAAACCTTCCGACAAGACGCAAGTGAAGCCCTGAGCACCTGCATAGACGAAAAGAAAAACCTGCACATACAAATCTCGCCTGCCACTTTCGTTTGGCTTCGGTTAGGACAAACGAACATTTAAGGCCTCTTACGACTCGGTAATAAAACTCTTTTGTATACAGGACAGGGTGCAAAGACTCGTCTTCCTCCTGCCAGGGAACTAAATGTTTTTAATTCATCATCTTCACGTTGGAGACCCAAATCATTAACGCTTTCCAATGCCATGTTGCAAGGCCAAACGCAGTCACTGACATAAACGTGAGGGGTGCGCAGCACAGAATGTAACATAAGGCAGTGACAGTTCATGATAAATGCCCAATTACCAGAGTATTTTTCATAAAAATGCCAACATATTAATAAAAGAGCCAAAACCAGCGCTCCTAATTTATGTTACCGGATTAATTTAATTAAATTATTAAATTAATTATTAATTTGATTAATTATTAATTTAATTAACCGGAACACTAGTGTTCCGGTTGTCATAGTTCAGGAGATCTGGTGCATGTTCCGGGAAAAATTCCAGCATCAGCAAATCGGAAACGCGTTTTCCGCTAAACACGAATTGCATAGCTTCTGCAACTAAGCAGCCGACAATTCTTGCATATGCAAATCCAAAACAAATTTTCTAAAATCGCTACACAATAAACTTAATAGACATGGGCAACGAAAAGATTGGCTGGTCACTGCAGGTGATCCCCTCACCTCCCGACTTTTGCCAGGTTTAAGGGTTTACTAGTCACCCACGGAGAAGTGGAATGAACCCATCAAAGGAGTTGACCGAGGTCAACCCCGTGTGAACATTAAAATAGCAATCAAAATTCGATCCAATGGATCCATGTTGCCAACTCTCAAGGCTCATTTACAATCTAAAAGACACAGTATACGTAGTTATGAGTTTAACCACAGCTCTTTGTCTCCACCGGTAAAGTAGAAGTAAAGCATCGATTGTTACAACACAAGCAAAAGCCGGTCCGATTCGTCCGACCGGGAAGTACATGATATAATTGTTAGGAAGGAAAAACAAAATGGCATCCATGCCTATCTCTATCGGAAGGTTACTGAAAGAACGCTCGAAATTATCAACGGAGGAAAAAATAGCGACATTGGGAGAAAGTTCTGGAGAGAAGGCATGGAACGAGTCAAGCTGAACTAATAGCTTCCCATAAAAAGCACACTGCACGTGACGCATAAAAGTGGTCACCTTACTGACCGACACTGATGGAGGGTGGGGGATGCAGAACGATTTGACGCAATTTCACCTGGTAGAAAATCCTGTGCCTAAGCTCTTCTATTGTTTTTATTTCCGAAGCAGCAGGTCATTACAGACATAAACCCTTTCTGTTAAAAGTAAACCGCAAATAAAAAGAATTGATAAAAATGAAAACCAAAAGAACCCAAGAACTAGAGAAATGGCATAAAAATGGGACATTGGTTGTAGCATGGGACTTTGTTTCGATACTCCATCGGTTGATTATGTAATAATGTGGCTCCGAGGAGAAAGCTGTCGTCCTTGAGTCAGTGAACTTATGAAAAGATGTGAAAGCTCATCACATGGTTACAACAAGCATAAAGCATGATTGGCGATCGCAGTGGATGGTTTTCCTCCTGCAAGTCGTTATGACTACTGTTGCTTTCGGCACCGAACGGTAAACTTGAATCAGAATCCGCGCAAAGGGCGCAGTTGTGAAAGTGCTCTGTTTACGATTCAACTTTACCTATTGCCCATTGAATAGACTCGTTCATAATCACGTGACTGAGCTGTCAACTAGCTGAATAATAAGGTTCGTTACGCTGTGGTCATTTTTGTGATACGGTGTGGCTCTGAGAAGGCAAGTGACATTCGGGGAGTTCATTTTCAAACAGGTAGTAGGGCTAGACGGGGTAAAAGGTTGTGCAATGCAAAACCGCGTGTGGTGATCGCTATGTGATTATTTGTTCCGTAAACTCGCGAATATTGTTATCGCTTACTGCACCGAACGATACATTTGGCACCAGAATCTGCTCTGTAGATGCCGAATGTGGGAGCACAATGTTCACGTTTAACCTGCCATCTCAAGAAGCCAACTCGTTTAAAAAACTGACTCAAAATGACAAAGAGAGGGAATTCAGTGTAAATAAACCAGACGGTCTGCGAAGATTTTGTTCATCTTCAGCTGTCATGCTTCGCCATGACACATATCGCCTTAAAATGTAGTTGATCGCCAATTTGGCTACATTCAGCGTTAAATCTTGGCAAAGTGCTGAAATGGTCTTCGAAAACCAAGCCAAATGACGTCACCTTTTCAGAACAAGGAAGTGAAAGATGTAGGGTAGCGGAAATACTACCGTCACCCATACTTAGCTTGACGGAAAATGCCTTATACGCAAAGGGCAGTGATTACAGGATAGCGAAACAAATAATAAGTTAATGGCGGTTAATCCTTTTCAGTCAGAAGGCACCGCTTTTCCCAGCTGACCTTTCTGGATGTGGACTTCCCCAAAGTCATCTGCCTTCTCCCACTAGAGGTATCTATCTACATGCGCACAACTCACCTCGTCCGTTTCCGACACGTCAATGCTGCCGTTCGCATCGTCGTCCAATTGCCGATGGAGACCTCGGATCGCCTCGTAACCAATCGGATCCTCGCACGCTCCGACAGTGGAACAGTCCCAATCTGCAACAGAACGGTACGTTAGTTTGATTGGGTTTTATGACACAACGGCCATATTTGGCCACGCCTGCGCCAGACACACTACAGACATCATCAGGCAATGGACATGCACACAAGAGGAAAGTTTTACAGATACAGAAGAAAGAAATACACCAAGGGAGAAATCAAACCTGCATACAGTATGTTTGGTAAGTACGTTCGCACTGGAGTAGCAGAACGGGCTATTGGAGACAATCCCGAAGGGAAAGTTCAAGGACAGCGCCTCGTCAATTTGAAATATGGTTAGAAGACGAGGTTAACACCTGGGGTGGCACCCCACCCACCAAACTTACACACTACGCCAACGTGATAACCGTTTGAGGCCTCGACAGATTTAACGTGCACCAACCCCCGTGCACGCGATAGTCTTTGGCTGAACCCAGTTTTGAACTCGCAACTCTTCGGTCGCTAATCCGTTGTTCTTCCAACAGGGTATCCAGTATCTTGGGAAGTTCTCAATACAAACAAGCACTGAACAATGAGATGATGACAAGGAATCCACAGGGAACAAATTGTAGAATGCACTGTTTTTTTTTTAGAACATAAATCATGATTCGAAGGTGCATACGAATTGGGTACTTACCCCAATTTTACACGTTTATCTTAAAAGGTTAGAATACCAATCTAAAGGCTGGTATTGCGGGATTATTCGAACCATATCTGACTTATCTTCCAACTACAAGCTCGGTTGGGTTTCAATATTCGGTAAATCTTCGCCAAACACAAGATAAACAACATCAAGTCAAAGGACACACACAAGAAAAGTTTCACTGACACAGAAGAGAACAATACGTAACATTCAATGTCGAAGGTTGCTAGCGCAGTAGGCTAATCCACTCAACCATAAGGAAATATCAATTCCATTCCATACGTTTGATAAACAATACGAATTCGGGGGTAGGTATGTAATTAACATAGAACTGGAGCAAAACAACACGCTATTGGCGACGGTCCGGGATCCATCACCAACGGAAAGACCGAGGACAACACCACGTCATTTTGGACAACGGTCAGATAATGGTGATTTTAGTTAACGTCGTACTAGAGCATTACAACGGGCTATTGACGACTGTCCGGGATCAGCCCCTTAAGGGAAATATCCGAGGACAACACCTCGTAATTTTAAACCACGGTCAGATGACGAAGCAACACCTGAGCTGGCACCCCACTCTCCAAACGCCTCGCCACTCTCTCACGCCAACTCAACGTGAGGACTTTCGACCACGACCAATTTAAGGTGCACCTGCAGCCTCTACACCATACGTTTACAAACATCCATGCGCGGACCTGGATTCGATCCAGGAACCAACCGATCTAGAGGCTAACACCTTAACCACTATACCGGTTGGTCGGCCCACGGTCAGATGAAGAGGCAACGCCTCAGCTGGTACCCCCTTCTACAAACTTCCACATCACGCCAACGTGAGGAATTTTGAGGCCACGACACATTTAACGTGCACCAGCCCCCAGTGTACACGAGTCTTTGGCTGGATCAAGTTTCGAACTCCATGCACTCTTTCGGTTGCAAATCCGTTATACTTCCAACTGGGCTACTCCGTACAAATTTTGGGAAGTTTGACAAAATCCCATTACGTCTGTTTCAAATGAGATACATCTCCCTCGAAAGTTCTAGAGAGAATGACCCAGTAAATCGTCATTCTGCCCAAAGACTTACCGAGGGGGGGGGGAGATTTAGATTCGGGGTCGGAAGGTTTCGTTTAGCTCGTTATATCGCAGAAAAGCGCGTTCGCAATTCGAATTCTCGCAAAGTAGCTCGTTGTCGGAAAAATTGCACCACTCCACAGCCCAACACTGCTCTTCCAAAACAACGCACAAAATGAATCATTGTGTAACCAGAAATAACACCAGCAAACGTAAACAATGCGCTTCCACGATTGTCACATACGGGCTCCGAATTCGGTGTCAGAAGCAAAAAACAAATAAACCTTTGGCGATCGCCCCACATAATTTTGTAGATACTTGCTCTCGTACTGCAAGTACAGGGGAAATTACTGTAGTGCGGCATCCGTAACACAGTTGACCTTGGATAAGTGAATGAAACAAATGTCAAGCGCTTGACTACGTCATTCGCCATCTGGCTTCGTAATATTTCTGTAGATTATTACTAAAATTATTGAGCGCGATGCACCTGTCAATTTTTTTTGAGCCGTCATAGGTTGTCTACTATTACATTTAAGGAATAGAATATACATGTACTTGACACACACATTTGTGTTATAATTAAAATATTGATTCCACACACACACAAAATGTTTAGGGTGTATACTCCTCTCCCTGAGGGTATTCCTGTCCTGTGGTAGAAAAATTTCAATGTGAGTATATGAGCCGTTATTTTTTAAAGTAGTTTAGGTCCACTTTAGGGGGGGAGTTTATAAAAAAAATAAAAACTATTTTAATAACTGTTATTGCATTATAAAATTTAACAGGTTTACAGTGTTAAAAACATCAACCAAATTGAGCAACGTTTGCCAATATTTTAAAATTAATTTAAACTCAAACCCTTAAATATATCGATGCAGGAAAAAATAAACTTGTACCACTTTTAAAAATAACGGCTCATATGTCTAATAATTGATATTGTAAGTCTCGTGTTTGTCGCAGCATGGCCAAAATATGGCACTTGCACTATAAAACCCTCAAAAGAACCAACCATGACTTTTAATTCCTATTTACCATCTCTATGTTTACCATTCAACAGTCCATTTGACCTCTCGATGACACCATCAACCTACTGTGAGGTCACAGCACTTGTCTTTGTTTACAAAACGCACCACTCTTGAAAATGATTGTAATTGGTAATTTTTTCAATTTACGTCGTAACTATTGACGACGTTCCGGGATCAATCCCCTAAGGGAACGAGGGTTGCTAAACCCCCGAGGACGACACCACGTCATTTTGAACTAAGGTCAGATTACGAGGCAAAACCTGAGCTGGCACCCCCACTTTCCAAACCTTCACACCAACCAACCCAACCTGAGCACTTTCAGCTATGACCAGATTTAAGGTGCACCAGCCGTCTCTACACCATACGCTTACAAACATCCATGCCCTGACCAGGATTCGAACCAGGAACCTTCCTATCTAGAGGCTAACACCTTAACCGCCAGACCGGTGGGTCGTTCTTGAAAATGATGAGTCGCAGTTTGGATGACACAGGTACGGATTGACGTAATTTTGGGCAGCAAAATGGACAACAGAAATAGTAAATTGCTGATATATAATTGACAAAGATCAGCGTAGTTGCGATAGGGTACGTTTGATGGCTGATCCTATTGGTTAGTTTGTATTGAACAGTTCGTAACTTTCGCGTTGTTAAAGTTAGCAGCTCACCAGTATACCTACAGAAACATAGGCACGATGTAATACTGCTTTTGGAAGGAATTGACCAACAGTACCCTCATTTGGGTATTTCCATCTGAGGCTATAATTGAATACAATCGGAAAGTAGAATTAAATGAATTTTTTCCCCGACGTGATGCAAGAGGGAAGAACGCCACAAAGGGAATGCAAAACAAATGGCTTTGTAATGCTTCTTAATTACATTTGTGCATTATTGAAAAGAGCGATTGTGCAAGCGACAAAAAAAAAAGAAATTAGAACAAGTCATTGATGTTAAGTAAACGGCGTTGCCAACAAAGAAACACTACCTTTCACACAGAACGACTCAAGAGAGCCAAACATTCCACAATTCTAGTCTCGCACACTGCTCTTACAGTATATCGAATCCATGCAACAATCCAGTATTTATGCCATCTTAGTTTAACTATCTTAGGCCCGGTACACACATCCGGTTTTTCAACATGCGGCACCGCTGCTGCAACCCAGTGCGGTCTGACATACATTAGATCCAATGGAGTAGTGCACACATGCCTCAGGCGACGCACGTTAAACTTGCGTGCCATTTGTACAGCAGTTCCCCACGGCGCCGCAGCTCACCGCACACGCTTCTCCGGTCTCAAGTACCTTGTCTTCATATAAATAATTAATAAATCGTTGTATCCAATGACGTCTATTTTGTTTCAAAATATACTTTTTTTTACACCAAGTAAGCGAAATAAATACGTTTTCCTCGATAGAATATTTATCGCAAATGGCGCGAAATGAGTACTTGCGTCATTTCACGGTTATGTGTGGAGAGTTGTGCTTAGGTGCCTCACGTTGAAAAACCGGATGTGTGCACCGGGCCTTAGTTCTGCTATCTACGTTATTAGTCTTTAAGAGGGAAAAAAATGCAATTTATAACAACTCTTTCGAATATCCTAAGCTCACAATATCTAAACAAATCTCGTCTCTTTTAAATTAGGCTGATGTACGTTAAATCTGTCGTGACCTCGATAATACACACGTTAGCGTGGTGATTTGGAGAGTGAGGTGCCAGCTCAGAACCTCGTCATCTGACCGTGGTGTTTTCTTCGGATATCTCATTCTCTTATGATTTTGTTCCCGGACCATCGCATCCGACCAACAGGTATAGTGATTAAGGTGTTAGCCTCTAGATCGGAAGGTTCCTGGTTCGAATCCGGGTCCGGATGTTTGTAAGCGCATGGTGTAGAGGCCGCTGGTGCACCTTTAATCTATCGTGGCCGAAGGTCCTCACGTTGGGTTGGTGTGGAAGTTTGGAGAGTGGGGTGCCAGCTCAGGTGTTGCCTCGTCATCTGACCGTGGTTCAAAATTACGAAGCGTTGTCTTCGGATCTTTCCCTTAAGGCAGTGTTCCCCAACCTTTTTATCGCCGCGGACCGGATCAACGTTTGATAATTTTAACGCGGCCCGCTGAGGGGGGGGGTGTACGTTGATTGTTTATATTTTAGATTGTTTTGATTTAATAATTTTAATTTAACTGTATTTAAACATGTCTTCAAAATAAAATACAGTTACACCCCAAAGAATGAATATAAAGTGATTTAACATTTTAACTCACTAGAACTTTAAATCAATGAGAACACTGAGTTTGTTTCTTTGCTACGAAATGGTTTCATTTGGGGGTAATAGGAGACAATGACACCCGAAGTGTGTTGCTGAGGTTCAGTTTATTCCGTTGTTTTGTTTTGGTTGCTGTCACTGCAGAAAACTCCGCTTCACACAGATAGGTTGTCGGAAATGGCAATAGGAATTTAAGTGCTGTGGTTGCAATCTCAGGGACTTTAATCCATAACACCGGCAAAGTTGTTGTCTCGAACGTAGTTTTAAAGCCGCCTTCAATTGTAATCTCCAGCAGTTGATCTTCTTCTTGCACAGATATGCTAGATTCGCCTGATTTGTTGACAAATGGGTCGCGGATCCATTCCTTACTGGTTGATGGGTCTTTTGTGGTTGGGAAGTAGCTCTCGAACTCTTTTAAAAGCAAAGACAGGTGATCGTGCACCAACTGGGAGAATGAATGTTTAGGCTCAGTCTCGCCTAAAATACCCACTAATATCTGAAACATGTCCAAAATGTTCACGCGCCGTCCCCACAACTTCAGTTTGGCTTTAAATGCAGCTACTTTGTCTGCCAACTTGAAAACAGTTGTCACATTTGTAAAAATTGGAAAATAGAGACATACTGAATTCAGAAATCATAATTGAAGCTCTAGTAACAGAACAAATTTCAAGTTCTGATTTACCGCCACCTAATTTGAGTGGTCATTTCATAGATAAGAACCGCACAAACCCGAGAGAAATACACCATAGTAAATAAAATGGAAATAATTTAATGTTCCTTTGGAGGCCCGGTACCATTTGATCCACGGACCGGTACCGGTCCGCGGCCTGGGGACCACTGCCTTAAGGGACTGATAACTGTCGTCAATAGCCCGTTGTGTTGCTCTAATACGACGTTAATTAAAATTACCATTGCATGGACCATCGTCAATAGCCCATTGTGATGCTCCAGTGAGACGTAAATTAAATACCAACCTAGCTTTTGCATTAAAATTAAACTAAACGTAAAAACTTGTTACATTCTAACTATTTTTTCTTATGGCGAGATCCCTGTCTGCAATGTGTGGTTAGATGGGTTGGTTTTATAACGCAATGGGCCATAAACGGCCAAGCTACGCAAAATATAAGACACCGTCAAATCAATGAACATACACTACCCTACTATAATGGATCGGACAGCAAGATGTGATGGGAAAGGATATATGTTTAATAGGGGTGGTGGTCCCCCACGTACTGCAATGACACTAGCAACCCTTCTGGGCATGTTTTCGATACAAGGCTATGGGTATTTGTAACTATTTGTACCGCAAGAATGTCGCCAACTCAGCTGTAGATTTCGAACATGGTTCCCTGTTCCACAAGCGTCGCTCTAGCGCGTCCCACAAATGTTCTATAATGTTTAGATCGGGACTCCGAGCAGGCCGGGGAAGACGTTTTACATCCATATCTTGATACCACTGCTTGACAGAGGCTGCAACGTGTCACGGAGCGTTGTCGTCCTGGAAGTAACATACGTCCATTCCACAAAATTGCCAGAGCGTAGGAAGAACCTGATGGTCCAAAATGTTCATGTGGAAGTGGCGTTCCTTTGACCAAGTAATTGGTAATTTTGGAAATAACGTCGTACTAGAGCAACACAACGAGCTATTAACGACGGTCCGTGATGAATCCCTTAAAGAAAAGATCCGGGGACAAAACCTCGTAATTTTGAGCCACGGTCAGATGACGAAGCAACATCTGAGCTGGGACACCACTCTGAAAACTTCCACACCAACCCAACGTGAGGACTTTCGGCCACGGCAGATTTAAGGTACACCAGCCGTCTCTACACCATACGCTTACAAACATCCATGCCCGGACCTCGATTCGAACCAGGAACCTTCTGATCTAGAGAATAACACCTTAACCACTATACCGGCTGGTCAGCTCCTTTGACCAGGAACAAAATGCAAAGGTCACAGGCCAAACCACGAAAAACACCTCCAAACAAGTAGTCGGATTATGCAAATCCGCTGGCGTCCGGTCCATTATTGTAGGGTAGTGTACATACACAGGGAAAGTTTTACTAAGACAGTACTGAAGCAACACAACGGGCTATTGACGACGGACCGGGATCGACCCCCGAAGGAAAGAACCGAGGATACCACGTAATTTTGAACCACTTTCATTTTTGTGCAAGGAGTCTATTTCTTCAAGGGTTTCTTTCAATCGGAAGGAGTTAAGTTACAGCCCGTCATACCAAGTTCGTCCGACATCACATCCCCCTGTATCCCAAAATGAGAAATTTCAGTGAGGGCGTTTCCTGCAAAGCTAAATGTAGATGGCGCCAGTGTTTTTGTGTTAAAACGTGTTTCCTGTACGTATTCCGGATTCAATTGGCCCCCCAACACATAAAATAAACTCCATTATGTACCAGTTGAATTTACGTCTTACTGGAGCAAAACATCATGATATTGGCGACGGTCCGAGATCAATCCCGAAGGCAAAGATCCAAGGACAACACTTCGTAATATTGAACCACGGTCAGATGATGAGGTTAACACCTGAGCTCACACCATGCCAACATGAGGACATTCCAGGCCACAGCAGATTTAAAGTGCACCAGCCCCACGATTTTTGTAATGGATTTTCGAACCCGTGACTCTCCCGTTGATAATCCGCGACTCTAACGATTGAGCCACCGTGGTCCTGTGTACGGAACGAGAACCTTTTATAACCGGAACTAAAAAGCCTGTCCACACTGAAAATCCCTAATTCGTGCTGCCACAAATCCAGACTAACATCAACAAATACATAAATTTAATTCTGATTGTTTTGAAATTAAACACTAATGAAAATCGTATGCGCCAAATAACAAGAAATTGGACGAACAAATAATTATACTTTGCAAACCATGTAAGAGAATTTTAATTTCGAGCACATAAATATTTTCCAGCGAAATGCACCCCAATCTGATTTCTTTTCTTTTAAATAAATACTAGATTTGAGTTTTTCCTTAAATGCAGAGGACTACTAGTGATTTGGGAACCTTTTTTGTAACTCGGCATGTTATTCAAATGCAATTGACGCATGTCAGTTATTTTAAAAACTTCCGCCAAGCAGCGTCAAAAGGGTGATGAATCAAATTATGTCTCAACCCGAAGTGCTTTTTCTCCCCTAGTACTTTTGTTAGCACTCAGTCTTAACATGCTCTCAACAGATAAAGATTTATGATTTGTGCTTGATTGGATTTCCAGGAACATGTAGCCTGTCGCGGAGCACTCAAGTTATCAGAGTGCAGTCCGCGGTGACCCCTGATGGAAGAAAACGTCCACTTGGGGGCCAAGACAAAATGTAAACCTTTGAACTACTTCATAGAACCAAAACAACTTTCGACCCTTGTTTCAACGAAATCGAATTGATAAGAACTTTCACTAAATCCCACTTACGCAACAAATGTTGTTCCACACTTGTAAGAATGTTCCCTGGTCCCTTGAGGTTAGTCCGTATAGGGGAGCGTCGACAAAACAATAAAAACATTAAAACTAGGCCTTAACTGGAAATCTGAACATTTGAGTTGATGGCTGTAGAAAAGTCCTAGTCGCAAATTAGCAACCAGAAGGTTGCGAGTTCGAAACTCGATCTAGCCAAAGACAGCCATGAACGTGGGGGTAGGTAGCTAATAAATTGTAGCTGTGCACTTAAGCAACTAAACGGACTATGGACCGGATAATTGGTCATTTTTATTTTTCATCATACTAGAGCAACACAATGGGCTATTGACGACTGTCCGGGATCAATCCTCTAAGGGATAGATCCGAACACAACACCACGTGATGTTGAACCACGGTCAGACGACGAGGCAACACCTGAGCCACCCCACTCTCCAATTTTCCACACCAACCCAACGCGAAGATTTTCGGCCACGACAGATTTAAGGTGCTACCTCTACACCATACGCTTACAAACATCCATGGACTGACCCGGATTCGAACCAGGAACCTTCCGATCTAGAGGCTAACACCTTAACCACAGACCGATTGGCCGGCGGCGACGATGGTGCGGGATCAATCCAAAAGGGAAAAATCCAAGGACAACGTCTCGTAATTCTGAACCAAGGTCAGATAACGAGAACATATTATGACAATATTATATGTGCTTGAATTGTGTGTGTGTGTGTGTGTGATGCAGTGGTTTTTAATATCATCGCATCGATTTCATTTGTATGATGTTTTACATCCGAGGGCCGTATTTTAGAGGGTTTCTTTTCACAAATTCAAACCATTGAAAATATTAATGCGGAAATTTAAAACGATTCAAATCCGCCATTCCCACCACTCCCCAATTATTATATTGATGCCATTCCATGCCGTCAATTCCTCTTAATTGAAGTGCCACTTCCTGCAGTTAATTGAAGTCAAAATGCAACTGAATTGCGTTTCAAATTAAAGCTAAAGAAATAAAACGTATGCCGCATCCAACAGGTAGCAATATTTGCGCAATTCTTCGAGCAATCTGAATGACATCAAACCATTGCAGAAGAGGTTGAATTGTGCAAAAGTAAAATAGAACGAGGCTTAATTTTCAATCCTGGTATGGAGAACATTCGATGAATTCGCGTGTGAAATTCATTGACAACAGCAATTAAAGGATTAACGGAATTTTACGTCATCATTCTGTTTACAATTGAACGATTATTTCACTATGGAGGTGACTATTGCAGCAATTTTCTCTACTTCCAGCGGTCAAACCAGTCGTCGTGTACAAAAAAATAACCACAGTCACACAAAAACCAAACTCTATTTCTATGTTTGCAACCAAATAAACTATAACTATCGCTCTTGTGAAAGGACAAGATGGCATTCCAGGTAGGTAGGTATTTTAATTACCGTCGCAGTGGAGCAACACAACGTGCTATTACCGACGATCCGGGATCAACTCTCAGCTTGGTTTGTTTTGGGTAAGGTAATTTATTTTAACATTGTACTAGAGCAACACAACGGGCTATTGACGACGGTCCGGGATCAATCCACTAAGGGTAAGATCCGAGGACAACACCACGTCATTTTGAACCACGGTTAGATGACGAGGCAACACCTGAGATGGTACCCCATTCGCTAAACTTCCACGACAACCCAGCATGAGTACTTTCGGCCACGGCAGATTTAAGGTGCACCAGTCGCCTCTACACCCTACGCTTACAAACATCCATGCCCTGACACGGATTCGAACCAGGAACCTTCCGATCTAGAGGCTGACACCTTATCACCGGTTGGTCGGCGACTCTTACGAAGGTATAGCAGGGAATAACACTTCAGGGAAATCGATCAACTTCTGTGACAAGGAAGTCGAGAACAGAAACTCCTTCTACCAAGACGAGGCCAAAAGGTTCACTAATTATTAAGTGGTACTGCAATATTTTCCTCGGTGACGGTGGGAATTTTTCATCTCATTCGCACCTTTCGCCAGCGAGGGTCGAGACGGGAATTCCAGCCCAAATAGAAGAGGGGCCGCGCGCGTGGCAGAGGGCCAGCAGTCTCCAATCAAATGCCGTCGTGGAAGTTCATTAAAAGGATGTCGGGGAAATAAGTAAATATACACCAGAGAGAGACACACTCGAGTTACAAGTATCAACGAGCTAAAGCTCTTTGCGCAAACAATGGCCTTATCTGAGGCACGTTGATAAGGAGGGGTGGATGATGGCCTTTCACAAGTGCCATTTTTTGCCCCTCTCGTTTCTTTTGAGTGGGACGAAATTAACAATGCATGTTGAAAGGACGTGTGAAGTTTAGCGCGCCGGATGCTAAGATTAGGTTAGATGAATCGACGGCAGTTTTTGAGAGAGTTTGGGATTAACTGCTCGAGGTACTACAGCAATCAATGGACAAACCGCTTTATACTAAAAGTCAAAAACCTATTTTGTCCTTCTAGGTGGTTTCGACGATATATCTCGTCCAACGGCCGACCAATCGGTATAGTGGTTAAGGTGTTAACCTCTAGATCGGAAGGTTCCTGGTTGGAATCCGGGCATGGATATTTGTAAGCGTATGGTGTAGAGGTGGCTGGTGCCCCTTAAATCAGTCGGGGAAGAAGGTCCTCACGTTGGGTTAAATTGGAAGCTTGGAGAATGGGGTGCCAGCTCAGATGTTGCCTCGACATCTGACCGTGATTCAAAGTGACGCGGTGATACACCGAATGGCTTAGGATGGGACGGTAAAAACGAGTCGTCCAACGAAATCTGATTAATTTTCTAATGACGATTACATCTCATCATCACTATCAGCTAACGGTTTTGCTAATGGCAAGATTCCTCACCAAGACAACCCCTAGGAGGGTTGAAATATCGAATTACCAAACTGACATTCAAAAATAAGACACAGATCATGCAAGTGCGAAACATGGAAAACAAAATGAGACGGTAATCAAACGCTACAAGAAAAATGTCAACAGTACGAGGAGACTGGTTGGTTTTGGGTTTGATGACAGCTTGGCCAAATACGGCGCAAGGACCCCCGCGCCAAACACAAGACGATGTCAAGCAACTGTGAAAAGGAAGGAGGGACATTGTCAGCAGAGTTATGATTTGTTAATGGTTCGTATTATTATTTTTTACTTTGTTGACAGCTAAAAAAAAAATCTTATCCATCAATTAATAACCCCCAGCGAACATAATGTTCGAGGTTACTAAACCAGATTTAAGAAATGGGGGAAAAAGTTTAAATACACTGATGTTTAAACACATCGATGGTTTTGGGGCGATGTATTATTAGCATCGATGTTTTTATTTTGAACATCGATGCTTCAAAACATCGACGTTTGTTGTCGATGTCGCATCCCTACACCTGGGCTGGCACCCCTCTCTCCAAACTTCCACACCAACCCAACGCAGGACTTTCGGCAACGACATATTTAAGGTGCACCATCTGCCTTTACACCTTATAAAAAGGTAGATTGTGCAACAGATCCAATGCTGTAGTTTGGAAGATAAACAATGCAAGCAAAAGATTAAATATTTAAAATAATGGGAAACAAATTATGTACGCTTGGAAGGGCAAGGCGACATTAAGATAGGATATCCCCATCTTAAATGAGAATTAAATATTCCATTATGTAATTGAAACTGTTTATGAAATAATGAGTCGGAAGTTATCCTGTCTGAGAAATAGGGAGGGGAGCACCAGAGGAAGTCGTACAATTAACGGTACATCCAGCAAATCTCGCTAAATGGACAATTTTTGGATGCCCGTAGGCTGATTTGACCAGACCAACTACTAACAAGCAGGATAAGTTACAATATACAAACCTGCGTCGCCTTCAACACTCAGGTTGCTAGGAAAAGTGGGTAAACCCACTGCAGCCACGACCAACACAATTTTCCCTAAATATTGGGTGAACGCAAAAGTTCATCCCGGTTTTTTTTGTAAAGGGGAGGGGGGGGGGCGAAAATTGATCATTGAATTTTTATATCAGGGGATGACAAAAAAAAAAAATTAGGAGCCAGCTCAATTTTTTAGGAGCTAGAACCTTTGCAATACATAAAACAATTTTTTTTTTCGAGCGCTGAGTATATATCAGAACTTATTACACGCACAGTAAGTAATTGTGCTATTTATAGAGACTGAGATAATAAAAAATAACATTTTAATACCTATATTAGACATTTTGCTCCATTTTGACCTTTTATGGCCTAAAAAATCAAATTTTCGCCCATGAAAAATAAACGTTTTTTATGGAAACTGAAAATCTAGGCGCCAGACCAAATTTTTTAGGTGACCGGGAATTGTCGTGCCCTGTTTTATATTTACTAAAAAATAACATTGAATCAAAAATCTACGAGCCGCTTTGTTCGATTACCTTTCTCCATCTCTCCGGTGTCCCGACAAAAATTAAAGAAAACTTTTATTTCCTAAAAATTGCATTGAATCCTTTCTCCCCGGTAGCTGCGTCATCCCGCGCTCATACAAGTTCTGAGAGAACTGATCCAGGTGACGAAACTTTCTGAACCACTTGTGGCACGTGGAATCGTCAACGGCCTCCTCACCCTACCGCTACACCTATCTTCTTTCGTGTTTGCGAAGCATTCTGGTCTTTTCGGAAATAAAAAAGCATGATGGGTCGAAAATGCTCCCAAATACATCCAGCTCAAAACTCTAAAATCGGAAATTATCAAACTTTAATTTCAACTTTGTTAGTTTTTCCGAATTCATTCAACATTCTGATCACATACACTCTATAACAAAAAAATCGACGCACCAAGAAGGAGTTGTCCGATGGAGACAAAAATTGGTGGATAGGAAAATTATGTACAGAATAGAAAATTATTAACATTTCAGAACAATTGAATGATTTATTTCAGAGTTACAGTAACGAGCTCAATAAGGTGTTGACCCGCCTTTAGCCTGGATGCAAGCTGCCACACGGCGTGGCATAGACCGATAAAGCTCCCGGATGGTCTCCTGCGGTATTTCTTCCCAAATTTGCTCCAATTGTCGGACTACGTCATCAACATTCTCTACCGGATGCAGTCGCCTTCCCATCATATCCCAGACATGCTCGATGGGAGAGAGATCTGGTGATGTGGCTGGCCAAGGAAGTGTTTGACAAGCTTGAAGACAGTTCATAGCAACACGTGCCGTATGTAGTCTGGCATTGTCTTGTTGAAAAATAAGCCCAGGGTACTGCGAAAGGAACGGTAGCAAAACAGGTCTCAGAATGTCGTCAACGTACCGCTGTGCAGTAAGTGTACCTCTAATGACGACCAAAGGGGTCCGGCTATCAAGGGAAATGGCACCCCAGACCATAACTCCTTGTTGAGGGCCCGTGTGGCGTGCAATATGAAAGCACGATCGGCACGCTGCCCTGGGCGTCTCCAGACGAGTCTTCGATGATCGTCAGGACACAGTTGAAAGCGGGATTCGTCGCTACAGACTATACGTCCCCAGTCAGCATCATTCCAGCCTGATCGAGCCAAGCACCACTGTAATCTGGCTCGACAGTGTGCAGGCGTGAGTGGCAGGTGGCGTAACGGTCGGTACGAGCGTAGATTTCGCTCTCTCAACCATCTGTGAATGGTCATGGTGGACACTCGTGTGTGGGTCGCACGACTGATGGTTGATAGCGATGAATCAGGCGCTGTGACAGCTGATCTGACAATCACTCTGTCCTCGGGATCTGTTGTGGCCCTACGTCGACCGCTACCATCATGACGCTGAAATCTGCCACTGTCCACCCACTCTTGCCAGCATATTCTAATCGCCGCATCGCTTCGACTCACATGACGAGCGATTCTCCGATTTGCCCAACCTGCCTCTTTCAATCCAATGATACGGCCTCTTTCAAACTCTGAAAGTTGCTCGTAATGAGCTCGAATCCTGCGGCGAGGCATTTTTTTCAGTCGTTGAAAGATATCCTAAATCGCAATGCAACAGAAAATTTTAACAACAGTTTAAGAACAATTTCTTATATACATATGCTGTATGCGCAGTTCCGATGCGCTGGAGATGGCACTATTCATTCATTGGACACCAAATTTTAATCATTTGCATATTTGGTCAAAACATTTTTGCATACGAAATTTCAAAGCAATAGGATGATTCCTTCTTGGTGCGTCGATTATTTTGTTATGGAGTGTATTTCCTCACCAATACTTAAAAGCAACGTAAGTGAGTCATTAATTAATGAGGAAATAGTATTTCCAGAAGAATGAGTTGTTGCATTAACGATTACACGGAAATCAAGGTCGTTTCATCGTATTCATGAACACCGCAAGAATTATTTTTTAAAGTTTCCTTTAGAAAAGAAGATAGGTAGTTGAATTCGCGACAGTCCTTGATCCATTACGTAGGGAAAGATCCCAGGACAATAAATACCTCACAGTTTTGAACCACGGTCAGAAGACGTGGTCAAATCTGAGCTAGCACACCCTTTCCAAAGATTCACGCCACGGCAATGTGAGGGCATTTGAGGCATTGATCGTGCACTAGCCCCTTTTGTTGGATTCGAACCCGCAACCCTCTGGTTGCTAATCCTTTACCTTCCGACTGGGCCACCGCGTCCCCGCTGGAGGAGTAATACCCGTTATAATGTTATAATACTTTCCGCAAAAAAAAGACGCGGAGGTTGGCTGTTTGTGTAAGGGTTTTATGACGCAAGGGTCAGATTTGGCCAAGCTGCGCCAAACACAGCACACACAACACATTGAGCAATGAATAAAAAGCAAAGGGGTAGAAAAAGGAAGAGAGGAAAGATCACTCGGGATTGTAATGCCCGTACACACCTAAAGCGGAGGGCACAAGTATAGAGGTTCTGTACAAAAGAATTACGAATGTGTCGGAATCTATTGAGTGAAAACTCTGCTTAATAAAAGACCTACCTTTTATTTATTATTTTTCCTCTTCCACTAGACAAGTCGCAGAGGAAAAATAAAATTGACGAAGAACAATGGGTATTGAATGCCTGGTATCCATCCATCATTGTCGGGTTATGGAAACAAGAGTCATAAAAGTTTGAAATTGAAAAAGTTCCCCAAAAATTACACGTTTTTTTTTAATGAAATGTATGTGTGTGATGAAAAGGGAATCGTGCGCGGTGATTCGAAATTCCAAGGCCGAACTTTAAAGGGTGCATCAAACTAAAGCATTTTTGTCAATCGAAATATGTGTTCGCAACGTCGTGCGTCGGGGTGCCAAGGCTGTTGTTTCCAAATCGTTCTCTTCTTTATCATTCGCAACGCAGATTTCGCATGTGATGGTGGGTTGTTTGGGGGTTTTGTAGCGCAGGGGTTTGGCTGCATCAAACACAGGACATCACATAAAAACTTTCGTGCACAAATTCTTTCTCTGCTGACATGAATCTATTCGGTTTCACACAGCTACTGATGCAACCATCCAATGTTTGACAATTCGGCACTCGCCTATTGGTAGATAGGAGGGTATTTTAATGAAAGTCGCACGGTAGCAACACAACATACTATTGACGACGCTCCGGGATCAATCCCGAAGGGGAAAGATTCCCGGGCCACGACAGATTTAAAATGCACCAGTCCCCCACGTAGACGACGGTCTTTGGTCGAATCGAGTTTCGAACTCCCAACCTTCCGCTTGCTTTTCATTTACTCTTCCTACCCGGCTACCGCGGTCACGTTAAGGCCCGGTGCACACATCCGGTTTTTCAACGTACGGCGCCGCTGCGGCACCGAAGCCCAACTACCCACACATAACCGTGAAATGACGCAAGTACTCATTTTGCGCCATTTGCGATAAATATTCTATCGAAGAAAACATGTTTATTTCGCTTACTTGGTGTACAAAAAGTATATTTTGAAACAAAATAGACGTTACTGGATACAACCATTTATTAATTATTATTTATGAAAACAAGGTACTTCAGACAGGAGAAGCGTGTGCGGCGAGTTGCGACGCCGCGGGGAACTGCGGTACAAATTGCACGCAAGTTGGACGTACGGCGCCGGAGGCATGTGTGCACTACTCCATTGGATTTAATGTACCTCAGACCGCACTTGCGGCAGCGGTGCTGCACGTTGAAAAACCGGATGTATGTACCGGCCTAAATCGGAGCAAAACCTCACGGCCAAGTAAGAAAAAGCTGTTGAATCTGATGAATTTAAAAGAGCGGGTTCGGCGAGCTCTAAGGCACTGAGGTAAGAACTGAGTGTACCGTAATCAACTGAGTGCCGCACCTGTGCTCTACCCAGGCAAGAGCAATAAAGCTCTAAAAGGCTCATGCATTTCAATGGTGCCCAGGTAAACAACCAACACAATTCCAAGCAGCAGAATCCCAAATGCAATTGATCCTCACGATCAATAATCTCGACACAGCTCGTGGACTTCTTTCCCTTAGGATTTGCAAGCAAAGCGTCTGAGCTACGACGAAGAATTCTCCTCCATCATCGATGGTCAATGGCTCATCAACGTCTCTTTCATCAGCTAATCTCTTTCACAAGGCCGAAATCAGTGGACTAGACATTCATGACGCTCCAGTCGTGGGCCGGAACAGTAGCCGAGAACACTAAAGCCGTGTTTACACCGGATTTGCAAGTACATTTCTCTTCCTTTTTGTGGCGAGGACGTGTTACGTCAATCAATTCAGCAAATGAACACCGAACCCAGTTTTCTAAAATTATAGTGGTTCAAAATGACGTGGTGTTGTTCTCGGATCTATCCCTTCCGGGGTCGATCCCGGACCGTCGCCGAAAGCCCATTGCGTTGCTCCAGTTAATTAAATACGTACCTACCTAAAATTATACAAGGCGATTTCGAGGGACGAAGCAAAAGCAACAAGCATTTGGGAAAATAAGTGATGCGTTTTGAGGAAGAGTCGCATTTAAGCACCAATATAACCAGCACTTCCCCTCGAGAATCGCTTCACGATCAAGGCCAGTGTCACTACTAAAGACAAGGACGGACACCCAACGCCTGTGACAGTGCCACGTAACATTAAAGCGAGAGATGAATTGTTATTTTAAATATGCACTTTCCGGCACAGCCACAACTCATCTGCAATGGCCTTGTTGACAAAATAATTTTTTTCTCTCGGAACTTTCGCAAAGACAGACGTTTGGCCTTGTCAGGGGAGAAGGTCAAACACCTGTCGCGCGGAAGTGGCACACAATGATGGCGTTTCAGGTAGCGATGTTATGTTACTTACGGGTTCTTTGCAAAACTTGCGTTGACACAAGAGAATGGGGAAATTGACCAACTTGCAGCAATTGCGATAGAGGATACTAAGAGGTCGGTCGGGTTTTATGGCGCAGCGGCCATGTGTGACCACGTCCCGACACATACCAGACAATGTCAAGCAACAGACACACCCAACATGTTTTACTGACACGGTGGAGAGGAAATACAAACAGGAAGGAATCGTACCTGCGCCACCTACAACTCGCAGATTGTTAGCGCAGTAGGCGAACTCGCTGGAGCCGCGGGTCGAAAGAGTAACGGACAAGCGACCGGAGGGTTACTAGTGTTACTCCAACCAAAGCCCGTCGTGTACAAAGGAGGCTGGTGCACGTTCAAGCTGTCGTAGCCTCAAATGATCTCACGTTGGCGTGATGTGGAAGTATGTAGAGTAAGGTGCCAGCTCAGATGTTGCTTTGACATCTGACCGTGGTTCAAAATGACGCGTTGTCGTCATCTCTTTCCCTTCGGGGTTTGATACATCGCCAATAGCCTGTCGTGTTCCTCTAGTGGGACGTTCATTAAATGCCTACCAACGAACTCGCTGAGCCAGACTACTGGTACTAAATACCGGTAAACTGTTATGTATCATGTAAATAGAATCTGGCAACGCTCTCATGAAGAAGAGGAAGCCTGCGCATGCGCTGTAAGCATTACTTCGTATGAGTTCGAGAATGCGCGCCATGTAGAGATGGACTGCGCACTTGTAGATATCGTCAACTAGATCGAACCTAATAAAGGTGTTACTTCTAAGCTGCTTCGCTCTTATCCAGAGCCACTCGGTAATGGTAATTTTTGTTAACGTCGTATTGGAACAACACAACGCGCTATTGAAAACGGTCCGGGATCAATCTCTTAAGGGAAAAATCCGAGGACAACAGCTCGTAATTTTGAACCACGCCAAGACCACTCGGTGTACAATATAAATAATACTCAATACTGGCTGCGGGGACGAATGAAAACTATTTCAAGAACTCGAACTGGACAAAGGTACTTTTTTTGGCGGTTTCCAAGGATTGGTTTCCATTTTTATTTTTACAGCGCCCACGACGTAGATACACAAAACCCTACAATGTGTGGATCGCACACATTCCTGTTAAATAAACAACAATTTTATTTGTATTTCGGATGTGTCGTATTTTTTGGCGCACCACTTGCTCTACTACGTTATAGTGTTTGCCGCTGTATTCGAAAAGGAACTTGATAAAAAAAGTATTCAAGCAGATAAACAAAGGATAACCTTAGTCCCAAATTGGTAATAAAAAATGCAAAACTTCAAAACAACGACTCGTAAAGATTGAGTCGCCTTATCTATTTTTACATTGTCGAACCCAGACGTTGGCGTTTCCTCGACTTGGAAAAGTGAGTGATGACCTATTCTAGAATAATGTTTATTGAAACTCGCGTTTTCCTCGTGCATTGCGTCTATCCTGATGATGCACGTCTAGCAGCACCGAAATGGCCATCGACATTTTCCAAGTGCAATCTGTAGAAGTCGTCTCTCGGAAGTTTTGCGTTTTTTTACTACGTTTTAAACAGTTTAAAAATAATCTGATCCTGGGTGTTTTATTTTACAGCCTGTTTATTACGTTTTTGTGAAAAGGAAACTCATTTGCAAAAGAAACTTGATCTTCAATTGAACGAGATCGAAATAGCCCAGTTAGAAGAGTAAAGCTACGCCTCCACTTACGATTTCTAGACGCGGCGACCCTCGCAGAATATCTGCAAGGTGCAAACACTGCGATAGATAAATCGCTGAATTAGAACAGTTATCCAATGGATATCATTGAAACTACTTGTGGGATCGCTCTTTTGCTTCAGGAGAGAAGTAAACGGAGGAAGCATCGCTATTGTGTACATCCAATTACAAGTCAAAGATTATTGAAAGGGCAGTTTTTACAAGCTATATGAATGATTCGGTGGGTGAAAATCCTCATCTAAACCTTTTTCCGTCTTTAAATGCCATTGGTTTTTCATACACATGCCATATAATACTATTTTATCACCATAGCATTTAAACACGTAACTCATACACTTATTATTTTACATTATATCTTTATTAATTTTTCTCTTCCATATGTTTTTCAACCAGTTTGTCAATTTCTGGGTAATTTGTAATTAACGTCGTATTAGATTAACACAACGGGCAACACAGTATTGACGACGGTCCGGGATCAATCCCTTAAGGAAAAGATCCGTGGACAACACCTCGTAATTTTGAACCACGGTCAGATGACGATGCAACACCTGAGCTGGCACCCCACCCTCCAAACTTCCACACCAACCCAAAGTGAGGACTTTCGGCCACGACCGATTTAAGGTGCACCAGCCGCCTCTACACCATACACTTACAAAAATCCATGCCCGGACCAGGATTCGAACCAGGGACCTTTTTATCTAGAGGCTAACAACCACTATACCGATTGGTCGGTAGGTGTCAATTTCTGGACCTTGCGCCAAAAAACCTAAATCAACCAACCAGTATTACCGAATGACAAAAAGTAGTTTTGACGAATTGTTGGGTAAAAGGTAAGATAATTTTAATTAACGCCGTACTAGAGCAACACAACGGACTATTGACGACGGTCCGGGATCAGTCCGCTAAGGAAATGATACGAGGACAACACCGCGTAATTTTGAACCACGATGAATTGCTGGGATTAATGGGTCCATCCATAAGAATCTTTAATTTCTTTGAATTCTTCTGTTCAATTTCTTTAATGAGTAATTCAGTATCAATTACAGTTAATATTCGTCCATCATCACCTCCGGTAGATTCATTATCAGACATTATAAACAAGTATTTGCAGTGTTTTAAACAGAGACCAGGACAAGACTGGTTCAGAACTGCGGTTCAACTATCGCAAGTTCGTGACTGTCTGTGTGTGTGTGATTCATTGGGACCGAAAATAGTACCGGTTGCAACTTTTTAATCCCTGCGATTGTTTTGCCGCAAGTTTGTGTACTTGTATTTGAAACAAGGAGTTTTATTTTAGCGACTGAAAAATCATGCAACTAGAAATCGCAAATGAAGGCCTAGCCTAACGAATTAGCAGCCGGACGGTTGCAAGTTCGAATCCAACCGAAGACCGTCAAGTAAAAAGGGGGGGATGGTGCATTTGAAATCTGCTGTGACCTCAAATGTCCTCACGTTGGCGAGGTGTAAAGTTTGGAGATTAGGTTGACAGCTCAGGTGTGGCCTCGTCATCTGACCGTGGTTCAAAATGACGTGGTGTTAACCTCGAATCTTTCCCTTCGGGTTTGATACCGAATTGTCGTCAATAGCCCGTTGTGTTGCTCCGGTGCGACCTTAATCAAAATACCTACCATTCCACGCGCAGATCACTTTCCCAGAGTTTACGGATTGAGTTAGACGGTCCAGAGCCAAGTACGAGCTGAAGATAGGTATTTAATTAACGTCGCACTCGAGCAAACACAACGGGCTATTGACGACGATTCGGGATCAAACCCGAAGGGAAAGATTCCACGAGCTTAAGACAAAGGCAAACCGAATTTATAAGACGCCGTCATTTTAACACTGGTTTGTGATTGGACACAGTTGAAGAATTGCAAAGTTGAGTACAACTTCGACTGTCCACAACATCCCCCTTTACAGCCTGCTGGTTTGTCAGCGTCCCTTCAGCAATTGCATTGCCTCGCATCGTGTGTGCATTTTAAGCATTCGCGAGCAACAGAATGTGGGATTCAATTGCAGCCGTGACATCCGTTCACGATGGCATGTTCTGACGACGCATCTTTCCCATAAATCAACGCACAAATGGGAGAAAAACACAACAGTCTGTGCTGACCAGACGCCGAAAAGCCACCGCTTGAACAGCTGCTTCAAACACAATTCATGCCGCACTCTTTTGAGCGGACAATGCGGAGAGAGCACTGAAAGTTGAACCCTTTTGTGCATCAAGGCGGAATTAAATTCAAAGTTTAGCGGTATTCTGAAAAGTTTGCAATCTTCACACAGCAACCTTCATACTTAAACAGGGTGGCAACAAAATGCTTGAAAAAAAGTTCCCCGATATTTCCATGATAGCCTCACAAAAATTTCCCTGATTTAACAATTCCCGTAAGAAATGTAGTGATCCGTGATTGGTATCAATATACAGTAACCACACAACACTATTTTTAAATATTTAGGGTCAGAGGGTGTAAAAGGATCCACAGATATTTTGTATTTTTTTCTCTACAGATATTTTAATTGTTATTGTAAGGGTTGGAACCCTTAATGGAACTCTTATAATTGCAATTGAAAAAAAATGGAGAAAAAATGCAAAATATTTTGATTATGAACTTTTTACACCTGACCCTACATTATCATACTATTCATCAAAACCAACTGCAAATATACATAAAAAATTCTACAAAAATGTAACTGCAAACAAAAATAACTCATCTAATACACAAAAAACATAATTAGCTACACAAATTTCAAATTGTATACCACCAGTTGTATCGCTAGCCTCACGGCGACCAAGACGCTGCGGCCGCGAAAAAAACGGCGAAGGCGGTTTTAGCGGTGTTTAAAAATTACGAAGCCATGGTTCTTTATTCAAATTACAATTTCGGTGAATACGATTTATTCGATTCTCAAAAGCACTCGTAACAGTGCATCTCTAAATAGGCGATAATGGTAGCCGTTTAAGTTGTCAAAATTTCCCTGATTTTTTGTAAAGTTTGGACATTATCCCTGAGATTTCCAGAATTAAAAAGTTCCCTGAGAATTCCCTGATTTCCCGGTTCTGTCACCACCCTGTTAAAGTGGGCCTCGGCAGCCTGGTTGGAAGAGTAGCGGACTAGCAACCGGATGGTTGTGAGTTCGAATCCCACCGAAAACCGTCGTGCACAAATCTGCCATCACCTCCAATGTGTGGAAGTTTGGAGAGTGGGGTGCCAGCTCAAGTGTTGACCCAATAGGAAATATAATAGTGAGAAATGGTAACCGTTTCATATGCTCAGGATCATGCGATCGGAACTGGAAGCACCGTGACTTTTAAGCTGCGTTTACACCGGATATGCCCAACTTCTCTCCCTCCAAACACAACAGTCTGTGACAAACACTGACAACAACAGACACAACACTGATCTGGAACTTCTCTCCCTCCAAACATGGAAGCTATTCCGAGAAACGGCACTCATTGTATTGTCAAGATCTCGTGTCGGGGTGGCGAGTTTTCAACAATAATTTTGTTTTCCATCAGAAGTCGGTAAGCTTTAAGGTGCACCAGCCGCCTCTACAAAATACGCTTACAAATATTCACGCACTGATCTGGATTCGAACCAGGAACCTTCCGATCTGGAGGCTAACACCTTAACCACCAAACCGGTTGGTCGGCAAGTAATTGTGAAACGAAAGGATGAAGACCAGAGAAAGTTTTTTTTTTTGGTTGTATCCGGGGTTCGCGACTAAGACGGTAAACGCTGTGGGAAAAGAATAGATCGCTAGGGTACCTCGAAATCGTGAAGCGCGTACACGACCCAAGAGATGTGCCACCGAGGGGAACTGATAAAATTAAGGCAGAGTTGAAGACAAATTGAGTTGTTTATCAGGGCCAGTTTAAAAAAAAGATAAGATGTCTAAAATTGACTTTTTTTGGTGAGGTTGGCACGTGGAAAGAAAATGTTGATTCCATGTCCAATAGTGCTGGCACCTGCGAGTTGTAGACGGTGCAGTTTCGATTCCTCTCTGGGCGCATTTCTCTTTTCTGTGAGTAAACCTTGCTTGACAGATATCAGCATTTTGTTTTATGCGTCTATCTTATGTTGGGCGCAGCATGACCCAATGCAGCCCTTGCGCATAAAAATCAAACCAGTAGTATTAATTTTTAGTCTCCAAGGAAAAGGGCACCCTAGGGCGCATACTTAGGTGTGTATGGGCATGCAAAGCCCGAGGTACTCGAATGATCTGTCACCCCTTCTGTTTTACAGTCGCGTAGCCTTAAGCTTTATTAAAGGCCACGTCAAACACAAAAGAGACAAGGTCAAGTCATGGATATACACACGAGGAAAGTGTTACTGCCACAGAAGTAGAGTTCCCACTCCATTTCAGAAATAAAATTCCTCGACTGTTTCAGGTTTTCCAGAGAAATTTTTGCAATATCCGAGTTTATACTGAAGCAATTCACGACATTTTAAAACTGAAAAAAAACTAAAAAATAATTTAGCATTCCAATAGCCAATAAATAAAAACCCATTTGAAAACTATCCACTGTAAAAATTAAAACACAAAGCCCAAGTAATTTTGCATTAAAATAACTTATCCGAAAATGTAACATATTTGACAAAAAATCAATTTGTGATTTAGTATGTATCATAAGCATTAAACTCTTCAATTAAAGCCAGTGGAAAATTGTTCACCTGTTTCTTTTAAAATCGGTTTTCAATTCGTAAAATAAAGTGATAAGAAACGGTGTACGTATCTTACTTTTCTCCAAAGCGTCTGTGAAATCACGATCAATCCTTTTCCAGGTCATTAAGGAGATTTTTCAGGTTTTAGACAAAAATTCGTAATTTCCCCCTTCCCTGAATATTTTGGACAAAATAAAATTCCCTGACAATTCCAGGTTTTCCCTGACCCGTGGAAACCATGGCTTTTTTTTCTCCCTCGTCGACATGTCGCACCGCGGTAAGAAAAATGACACAACTCAAAATTGCAGAAACATTAGCTTCTTTTAAATTTTAGGTAAGTATTTATGGTGGTAACTTCTATTGTATTCTATAGAATAGTGATATAACACGCTGGGGCACCTCATATATATTTTACAATGACATACCATCAAAATATTTATTTTTTGACTTTGTGTCACTTTTCTTGCCGGTGTGGCTGCTTTGCCAAATACCCCCAAACGACCCACGGTCAAATTTAATTCGACATTTTTTGATTGTGGGAACAGGGGATTAGACGGGTGCAAAATATTTCGGTTTGCAACACTGCGCGCGAGTTTTTAAATCCACGGGGCAGTTAGCACCTCGTCAGGTGTGCGTCGACAATACAGACGTAGAAGAAGAAGGTGATCCAGATGTAGAGCATTTCTGCCCGCATCACACACGCAGCGTAGAAGAAAGCCCGAAAAGTGCAACACACGGCGGTGGAAGACGGAAGAGAAGTGTGTCGAGGACTCTCTGTGTGAGCGATTTGTTTTGGCATCCGGCCGTGAACTGAGCACGAGAGGCAGCTCTCCAAATACGGGCCTTTCAAGGTCAGGAAATTCCGGAGAGTAATCAACGAGGAGGGAAATCGAAAAGAACGCCATCCACCGATTGCAACTCCGAAATCTCCGGACGTCCAGGTTTAAATAGGGCTTGGGAAACTACAGAATTGAGAAGAGTCCGTCCCCACGGTGTGTCGCAATGGCACGTGGGAAAGAATCCCCGGCACATCTAATCAACGTGGCGAATCCCAACAGGTCATGACTGGTCAGCCGGACCAAAAATTCCAGGTCTGCACTCGTTTAGCAAAGGGGAGGGTTGGCTGCTGTGGGATTCATGACGGCAATTCTTGGCTAAACACGAGACAGACAATGTCATGTAACTGAAAAGGATGGAAAAATAGGAATTTTAAATAGCGTCGCACTGGAGCAACACAACGCGTTATTCGCGACGGTCCGGGATCAAACCTGAAAGGAAAGACCCCACGACAACGTTACTTTGAGCCACGGTCAGATGACATGGCAACACCCGAGCTGGCACTAGTGATGCGACCTCGACAGCAAAACATCGATGTTGATAATATATCGCCCCAAAAACATTGATGTTTTTAAAATTCAGTGTATTTAAACTTTTTTTCCCCCAATTTCTTAAAACTGTTTAGCAACTAGTGATGCGACATCGGCTCCAATACATCGATGTTGTTTTTTATAAAACATCAATGTTTAGAAAACAACGACATCGCATCCCTACTTTTCAGACCCTTCACCCTTGGACACTTTGGTCTAAAAGTATGTTCAATTAGCTGATTATAAAAAATATGCTACTTGGTTATTTTTTAAATTTTTATAACGGTATTTTTTTCATTTAAAAATAAAACATCGACAACGTAAAAACATTGACAAGTATAAACATCGATGTTACAAAAACATCGACATCGCATCCATAGCTGGCACCCCACTCCCCAAACTTCCACACCAACCTAATGCGAGGACTTTCGGTCACGACAGATTTAAGGTACAACAGCCGCTACTACACCCTACGCTTACAAACATGCATGTCCTGACCCGTATTCGAAGCAGGAACCTTCCGATCTAGAGACTAACACCTTAACCACCACATCAGTTTGTGGGCAAGGAGGTTTTACAAAGGGAAAGGACTCGAACGGCTTGATCTAGGTTTTGGAGTGGGCACCTTAGGAACATGGAATTCCTGAAAGGGCAAAAATATTTTCCAATGGGTCCGAAGTGCAAGGGGTACAAGCCTCTAGTCATCACTTTGCATAGAAACGAGCCCTCCAGAATCGAGATGACATCACTTCTTGGAGGATGTATCACTAGCATAACATGGTCAAGGCACAAAGATAAACCAAGAGGAATGAGCATCACTATGGTACCTCTTCAGGTTAAGGTATTCTGCAGAGGCATTGAGTAACTCCACTCCAGCTTGGTAGGAAGTTCTTCTCGTTCTGGGGCGCGCAACGACCCTCTTTTCCAAGGGTTCCGCAATGGCCTGGGTGGTTGCGATTTTTGGCGCAAAGCAACGTCACGTAAATGACCAGACACGCAAAAGGAAAGTTTTATTGGCCCAAAAGAGAGAAATACAGCCACAGGGAAGATGGTATTTACATTCAGATGCCGGAGGAATCGAACTTTCGACACATACAACTACTAGCGCAGTGGGCAAACCACTGAGCCCGTCGTTTGGAGCAGTAAAGGAATTCAGTGCATTTGACGCATCCACTGTTCGGGGAGTCAACGGAAACGTCTTCCATTACAGGGGTGCTCGAACTCAGCTAATCCGCCTGCTGACATGGTTGGCTTTTGTGGCGCAATGGCACTATTTTGCCAAGCTGCGCCAAACACAAGACAGAAGCAAAAAGTGTCGCGAAAGGGAAAAAAGGAGAATTGGAGAAAAAAATGGGATGAGAGCAGACAAAGATAGCTAGAGTATTCCGGGAGCGCAACCCTCGGGTTTTTCTAAAGACAGTCAACCTCATGGAAAAGGACCACCCAAGTACCTCGAGTTCGTGAAGTCCGTACACACCTGAAGATGCGCCCCTGAGGGCTAGCCAGGGAGGAATAGAACCCGCCATGGTTAGGGCAATTTGGTAATTTTTAATTAACGTCGTACTAAGCAACACAACGGTCAATTACAAACATGCATGCACTGGCCTGAATTCGAATCAGGAATCTTCCGATCAGGACCGGCTTGGGTTGGTATCCACTGGTACAAAATATTCCAGCCTGCTTCCACGAGGTTATTTAACAAAGAAAAAGTGTCTGTAAAGGAGCCGTCGACGGCTGCATTTTCTACTCCTGATTTCTGTCGTACGCTTTTAATCCTCAAGTCAAGACTTGGAGATAACCTCGACTAACACGGCAGTGTTCAGGGCTGGACTTGGCCTTTTGCCGCATCCGGGCGAGCCCGAATTCTGCCGCTCCCATTTCCGATCTGATCCAAATAAGAGACCTGTCCTGATTTTCCACTAAGCACTGATATGGTGTTGAGTCTTCTGGTTTTATTACATGGCAGTGCAGTGGACTATTTCTTTTATCTGGTTGGATGGTTGGCGTCGACTTGTACATGAGATAAAACCAACTTACCCACATTAAAATCAACTAGGGTCATCCATGTCAGGGCAGATTTCTAAGAAGGGGGCGAGTATTGGAGGTTTCGCTAAGACGTCCAAAAAGGAAGTATCAGCCTCCAGGTTCATACACTACCCTGCAATAATGGAGCGGACGCCAGCGGATTTGCATAAAATCCGACTACTTGATTGGGGGTGTTTTTCGTGGTATGGCTTGGGACCTTTGCACGTGGTTCCTGGTCAATTGAACGCCTACATGAACATTTTGGACCATCAGGTTCTTCCTACGCTCTGGCAATTTTATGGAATGGACGAATGATTTCCAGGACGACAACGCTCCATGTCACGTTGTAGCCTCTGTCAAGCAGTGGTATCGAGATATGGATGTAAAACGTCTTCCCTGGCCTGCTCAGAGTCCCGACCTAAACCCCATAGAACATTTGTGGGACGCGTTAGAACGACGCTCACGGACCAGGGAACCACGTCCGAAATCTACAGCTGAGTTGGAGACATTCTTGCGACAGGAATGAACACAAATACCTATAGCTGTGTATCGAAACTTTGTTGAAAGTATGCCCAGAAGGGTTGCTAGTGTTATTGCAGCAAATGGGGGACCCTATTAAAGCATGTATTCTTACCAACCATCACATCTTGCTGTCCGGTCTATTATTATAGGGTAGTGTATATGAAAGTTGGTTCGGTTGGGGATTTATGCCGCATATTTGGCCCTTGCGCCATAACGAGACAGACTACGTCAAGAGACTGAAAAGAAAGACTGGTTGTTTGGTAGTTGAATTGACGTCGCTCTGGTGCAACACACGGCCAATCGGCAACGGTCTGGAATCAATCCCAGAACAACACCATTAGTTTGAACCATGATCAAAAAGAAGGGCGGAGAAAAGAAAGATCGATGGTGCATTCATCCCCGTACTTACCAGAGACCCATGGGAAAAGAATAGACCACTAAGGAAAACACACGCTTAAAGATGTGTTCCCCGGGGATTGTGATGAGTTTTAACAAAATATGTTTAAAATTATCTCAATACACAAAATCCCGTCCTTAAATTTGCAGCTATAAGCAGAGTTTAAAAATACGGCACGGGTTGAATCAAGAAATATTTAGTCTCTCGTCGGTCTTCTCGAGTTATACAAACATCTAAAAATTAAGCTCCATTACTAGGTTGGTTGGCTTTGGGGTTTTATGGCGCAAGGGCCATAATTGGCCATGCTGCGCCAGACACAAGGCATAGAACATCCAGCAATAGACACATATAATGACCGTTTTACTGACACAGCAGAGAGAAATACACCCAGGAACAACTCGAACGTTGCTAGCGCAGTGGACAGACCCACTGAGAAACGACGGTACCGGACAAATCTAGGATATAGAGTAGGTACAAATGACGCTGAAAAAACCAAATCAGAGATTTAACGCTTCTTATCAATGCCACTTACAAAGTGTTGATGGATTTGGTTCTTTAGTCGATGCAAGTGGCGTAACAAGAGAGTGGAAGTTTAATTATTTGTTTCGTTGGTGATAAAGTCCTGAAGTCGTATTCGGAAAACGAACCGAGTTGACGATACGCGCTCGGCAGAAGTACAGGAATCAAGCTTCGTGGGAGAAACACTTACAGCCACCTGCATTTAGCTTGACAGGAAAGGCCTCTCTTCGGGTTGAAGTGCAATAATACGTTCCGATCTGATTCCACACGCACACACGTGTTGCTATTCCCACCACTCTTTACCACAAATCTTCATCCGATAAAAATACAAGCTAGGTTTTCGGGCGACAGAAGGCGAGAATATCCTTTTCTCCAACGAGACTTAGATGTTGAAAAGGGGAGAGTATCAGTGAGGTTATAACTAATGTGACCATACGTCCAGTTTTGAACGGGACCCTACCGTTTTCAGGTAGGTTGTCCCGTTGTCCCCAAGCCCAGCTTCGGGACGCCGAAATGTCCCGTTTTCGGAAAGTAATCAACCCACGGTAACAATTTCAAAAAGAGGTGCGAAAAATAAAATAAATCCGACGGTGCATTTATTCAAATGCAATTGACTGAATACTTAAATTTAGTACTAGTAATCACTTTAAGCGTCTAGTATTTTGGAATTCCCATTGTAAAAGAACAAGTTGTAATTTTCCCCCCATCCCTAGTCAGAAGTCTGCTAACTCGCTTGTCAATTGAGAGTACGCGTAGACAGCTCGTGCATCTGTCTTGACAATTGATAATTTTTTTTATCGACGTGTGTTATTACAGTCACTTTAAATTTCTTGTACGTGAAACCTTCAGTTCAACAATGCCTAAACGCAAGTGTACTTTTAAGGTCACCTTATAAACTAAGTACCCATTTATAAAACACAAAAGTAAATTTTAAGAAATCCTACCAAGAAAATTTTACTCTTATTTAAAAATCAATATCAAATATTCTTAAGCCAATTGGTTCTTCAGAAAAGTTAAGACCACAAAATTATTTATTTTCACGTGTTCATTCCTGTTTTTCCCTTTAATAAATAAAAACTATAAATTTTTTTTTTTTTTTTTTAATACTTATACTATTACCTAAAGCTTAGCAAATGTCTTGTTTTGAGAGGGAAAAATTGATGGTCATGTTAGGTATAACGGGACCCTGTAAGGTCCCTATTGAGCAACGATAAAAACGAGACCCTTTTCAAGTGCAAAACACGGGGGGGGGAAAGGATTGGGGAACAGTGGGATGGAAGCAGAAAAAGATCGCTTGGGTAACCAAGAACCTCTCGTGTGTACTAAAGACAATAAGCCACCTTGCGTTCGTAAAGCCCATACAACCACACATAAAGGAGATGTGGCCTTGAGGGCCCCTCATGGTTAGAATAGCAGTGAAACAGAACGATCGCCTTTATTCAACTTTGTGAAAGAAGCAATCCACGACGAAGTCAAAACGGTCCATTAAATCTTCTCGGAAGTCAACGGTTCCAATTGAAGGAAGGAAGAATCGGTTGGTTTTTAGGGTTTTATAGCGCAAAGACTATGCTGCGTCAGATACAAGACATACAATATCCACTAATTTGGTAATTTTAACTAAGGTCGTACTAGAGTAACACAACGGGCTATTGATATCCGGTCTATCTAGTATCTGATCTAGGTCCGGGATTTATCGCTGAGGGAAAGATCAGAGAGGACAACACCACGTCATTTAGAACCACGGTCAGATGACGAGGCAACACCTGAGCTGGCACCCCACTCTCCAAACGTCCACGCCAACCCAACCTGAGGACTTTCGGCCACGGCCGATTTAAGGTGCACCAGCCGCATCTACACCATACGCTTACAAACATCCATGTACTGACCCGGATTCGAACCGGGAACCTTTGTATCTTGAGGCTAACACCTTAACCAAAAGACCGGTGGGTAATAGACAACACACAATGAAAGTTTAAAGACCCGTTTACGATTATCCGTATGCGTAGGCTCCGCCTTAACGCATAGGAAGCTACAGAGAGGGTCTGCGTAATCCCGCCCATTTGTCAATCAGGTGATTATCATCTATCATTGGTTAGACGCATACGGACATCGGAGAATCGTAAACGGTCCATTACTGACACAGAAATGGGAAATACACTCCGGAAGGAATGCACCTGCCAGAAATCGAAATTGCGCCCCCTACAACTTGAAGGTTGCTAGCGCAGTGGGTATACCCACCGAGCCAAAACGGCCCCGAAGGAAGAATTGGATACTAACACAAAAATTAGCCTGCACATCAGTGTAACCTATCACCACTATGAAATATTTTTGGGTAGCTGAAATTTCGGTCGCACTGGAGCAACCTAACGGGCTATTCGATCTATCCCGAAGAGGATGAACCGAAGGAAACACATCGTCACCGGAGCACGCTGAAAACCAGAGCTACTACTCCACCTCCTACAAACTTCCATACTGTGAGGACATTTGAGGCCACGAGATTTAACGCACACCAGCCCTCGCGCACACGACACTCTTTGGCTGGATCAAGTTTCGAACTCGCAACCCACCCGTTACTAATCCGCGACTCTACCCCATCGGGTTACCGTGGAACACTTTTTGGAGGCAATGTAGGCACGCGTCTTGACGGTGGATGGGTCAGAATTTTCGCCAAACATTGAAACGTTTTAGAAAAGTTTGTCGCCAAATGGACGATTAAGCGCTATCTAAACGAAATGTATCGGTTCAAAATACAACTTGGCTACTATCATTAACACGTTCACTTTTTCCCAGTAGCCGACTTACTTTTTATAACAAAATATGATTGAAAAGTGCGCCAATACCAGAATAGATTGGCGAGGTATTGAAGGTACATTTAGTTATTGTCCGGCCGTAGAAATGTTTTTTTTTACTAATAAAGGTACTTATAAATTGGAAACCACACACACACACACACTTTTACAACTAGCTTCTAACATTTACTCCACGCCAACATCTAACATATAATGCCAATTGAAGCGGAAAAGGATCACGCTGGCGAACGTGTTAACCTTTAGACAACGGTCGGTACAGCGGTTGTACCATGATTGCGCCAAGAAAGAATTTCGACAACGGCCAGCAAATCAGTTGTACCTTGAAAATAATAAGAACCACGTCAAGAAAAAATTTACACTACGGCCGTTGCAGCAGTTGTACCTTGAAAGTTATAAGAATCGCGCCAAGAAAGAACTTTTTTCGCTTGTTATATCTATAGCCGTATTGAAAAGGTTAAGGTCGAACCCTGGGTACGAATTATCTGACTACAAAGTCACAAGCCTTTGACCGATTAAATGTGGATTGAAGTTCAGAAATGGCTTCAAAACTGTTCCATGTGCTGCGATTCTCACACTGTCACAAATCTTCACCAGATAAGAAACATAAGCGGGATTTCCAGCCAGACAAAATCTTTCTATTCCCACAAGTAATTCTGGGGCAATGTAAACGTGTTTCTAAGAGGCAGCAAGGAAAGATGAAAAAAAAGTTAGGATAAAATATGATTTCTAATCTCCAAAAACACCAGACCTCCGTTCGCTATCTGCCCCGATTTGGAAGTTGACAGCTGTCTTAGTAAGGTGATATACGCCAAAAACAGAAAACCTCTTTTGACCTCGGATTTCTAAGGAAAGAGCGACGGCACTAACACAGAAGACGAATCGTAATAAAAGGGTTTGTGCGATTCTTCTCGGAAAGCGAAGCATTTCAACTAATAGAATAAAAAACGGTGTTGGGGGAAGTGTGGGAAAACAATCGATTCCACACTCAGGAAAAAGAGAGAAGGGACGACTTTTGACAGTTGCCACAAATTATTGGGCAATTATTCGCAGAAAGAATCGCATTCCGATGTTTCAGATCGCAAAAGAGTAACAAAGACTCGAGATTTATGGTTCTGTTTGCAAAGCACTCTCAAAGGAAAAACAGCACGGAAACGGGAAAAGGTTGGAAATCGAAGAAAGGGAATGTTCTCTCCATTGGGACACCTAAAATATTACTGTAAAAGAAAATTTTCCATCCACACTGTAAAAGAAATTTTCACCATTTCATAGAATGCGTGTGGTCGGTATTTTAATTAACGTAGAACAGGAGCAACACAACGGGCTATTCACGACTGTGCAGGCTCATTCCCATAAGGGAAAGATCCGAAGGTAACACAACGTCATTTTGAACTACGGTCAGATAACGAGGTAACACCTGAGCTGGCATCCCACTAACCAAACTTCCACGCCAACAAAACGTGAGGACATTTGAGGCCACGACAGGTTTAAAGTTCAACCGCCTTCTTTGTACACAACGGTCTTTGGTTGGATTCGAACTCGCAACACTCCGTTACTCTTATAACCGGGCCAACGCGGTGCGAAATAAAATCGAAAGTAGTACAACATACAATTCGTATCCATCAAAAATTTTGCACTTTTTTTGGCGTAAGGGCCAATCTGAACCAAACAACAAAACAGACAACTTTAAATGAAAAAAATGTCGTGAAAGGGGGAAAAGAGGGATGTGCAGTGGGAGCACAGCAGAAGAGCGCTTGGGCATTAGAAGTCAGGAAAAGTTACATTATCCTAGGAAGATCTTATACAACTGTGGACAATCGTCATTTGGAATATACACTACCCTACAATAATGGACCGGACATAAAGATGTGATAGTATAAGGGAAATAATACAAGCGGTGATAGAGGGATGGTCCCCCACGTGCTGCAATGACACTTGCAATCCTTCTGGGCATACCTTCACCAAGGTTTTGATACACAGCACAGCTGTGGGTATTGGTGTCCATTCCCACTGCAAGAATATCGCCAGCTCAGCTGGAGATTTCGGACGAGGTTCCTTGGTCTTAAGCGTCGCTCTAACGCGCCCCCACAAATGTTCTACGGGGTTTAGGTCGGGACTCTGAGCAGGCCAGGGAAGACGTTTTACATCCCCATCTCAATACCACTGCTTGACAGAGGCTGCAACGTGACATGGAGCGTTGTCCTCCTGGAAGTAACATTCGTTCATTCCATAAAATTGCCAGAGCGTAGGAAGAACCTGATGGTCCAAAATGTTCCTGTATGCGTCGGCGTTCAGTTGACCAGGAACAACATGCGAAGGTCCCAGGCCATACCACGAAAAACACTCCCAAACAAGAAGTTGGATATTGTGCAGATCCGTGCTGGACTTTATTGTAGTGTAGTGTATTGGACGGAAGAGTACCGAAGAGTTTCAATTTGTCAACAATTCGATTCGGGCGTACCTACGGAGGGGCTATGGGACTTAAGCCCCTCCCAGATCGTATAAAAGCAAAAAATATCCTTACTTAATTCAGTTACTGCTTCTTTAAAAATCCTAAAGTAAAGGTGTTTTGATGTTTCCTCCTTGGAGACAACTAATTGTATTGATTGCTTTTAGCCAATTTACAGAAGTGTATCCCTTTCACATTTAATGGAGTTGGATAAAATTGGAGGCGTAAAATTCTTGGTAAATTTTTTTTGGAGAATATTCTCCAGCAGGAGAATAATTGAGAATTTTCTTTTCTAAATGCATAAGATATAACCACATGTCAGATATTTTTTTTAGTCTAAAAATGAATACACGAGATGAAAAAATTATAATTTAAAAATGCAATGATGGGAGATAAGGCATTGGAGCCAATTACCAATTCAGAAGACTAAAAAACCTCCGAATTCCCCTCAAAATAAACACAATTTAGAACCAATACTATATTTCTTATTTTTGTAAAATAAAAATTGCAGAAACAAATTATAATTTGTGATTTTTTTCAGAATTTTTAAATTTTATATTATGTTTATTGATAAAAAAAACATTCAACAGAAAACAAATTGCTGGATTTTTACTTTTGCTATAGGTTTATAAACCGTTACAAAACTAATACTAAATATACTTTTACTGCGGATGAAAAATCTCCAAAATTTTTTAAATATTCAATAATAATCAAAATTAATACTTTTAGTTTTAAGTAATATTAGGAACATAGTTCATAGGGAAGAATTATTATATGTAATAAGTGAAATAAAAAACAAAAATTATGTTAGGCATGATAAATTAGTGTTATAATGTTGCAGAGCATGCTAACTTTTCCTTTATTTTCATGTGATATAAATTACAGATTTTCATTTTATGATAGAAACAGAAAAATCTTACATGTTTTTCAATAAAAAATAACATTTATAAACTAATATTTATAAGTGTTTATATGCCTACGAAAATTGTGAATGATACACAAAATAAGCTTTTTGTTCATTTCTGTAGTCAATAAAAGGAAACAGATAACAAATTTCTGAAAAATTAGAGGTTTTAAATAGAAAATTCTCAATTATTCTCCAAATTTCAATCTTTGGAAAATATTCTCTACTCACATTCTCTGAAAAATAATTTGAAACTTAATGTTTCATTAAAACATCGATGCCTTTTCCCTTGAATACAGCTTCTATTCGTCTTGGAATAGTCACTTCAAAACTGGTCTCTATGTAACGAACTCTAAAAGTAGTCTTCAGAAGCACTTTCAGGGAAATTTTTAAATTTTAAAAGCACGCCCTTAAAAAAAGAGCTTACGATTAAAATATAGCCTCCTCTAAATTGATACGATTAATATAAATTGTTTTCAATAATTTTACTCATTTCTTAATTAATTCAATTTCAGACATCCGGTTTGGAAAGTTGGTTTCGCTCGACCTATGGGCACATTCAAGTTATATAGTTGAATGCCCGAATTTTCATGACCCTCCCAGACCCAAATGTGGAGACATCCTAACAAAGCCCAGAACCCACCGACGGCTTTCGAAATTCTCTCAGCAGGTCAGCGGAAGACCGTGAATCCAAGGTTGGATTCCAAAGAAGTCCATCGAAAGGAATGGAGATCACAATAGCAAATTGAAGAAAGCAACTGCATGAAGCCGAATCACGGCTATAAAGAGTATACAACAATGAAATCGATTACGACCAAGGGAATGGATTCAATAAATTGCTGCTTGGACGTCGAGAATCTCATTCGAACGGTGCGAGTGACTTCCTCTACAGTTAAGAGATGAGTTAAGGGCGAGAAAAGCAAGACCACGGAGGTGGCCTTCGGGTCCAATTAGCGAAAAGAGAAAGGAGAGTTTTGACATTCGATAACGAACGACTCCTGAAAGAGACCGAAAATACACATAGCTTTTAAATGATGCAGAAGTAGAGCCCGAAAATACCCAATTATGAGCAGTTATCCTGAACATTCATTGAAACTGAGCGTGAAGAATAACTGCGCGCTACACTTGTTGGATGGTTATTTTGGGTTTTATGGCGCTTCATTATGTACACTGTATAACAAAAAACATCGAAGCACCAAGAAGAAGAGGTGCCGGGCTGGATCCACTTGGAACGGCGCTGACTGAAGACGTTTTATCTTTAGTGACGAGTCCCGTTTCCAATTGCGTTCTGACGACAACCGCCGACGTTTCGGGAGACGTCCAGGCCGCATATTACCAACCTTTACCCGGAATAGAAGACATGGGGAAATTTTAAGCCCGCTGATTCGTTGCTATCTCTCTCCGAGATCTATGACGTCACTCAAATATAGTGCGCACTCCGCATGTGTGAAAAGTATCACTGTTTACTTGCAACGTTTGCGAAAAAAAAAAGTTGAAACTGCTTCGACCGAAAATAGAATACTAATAAACTAGAAAGCGATAGCTTTTAGATGATTACCAAGCGACAGTTCAACGGCTGGTGCCATGTACTCGTAATTTGAGCGTAAATGTTTTGTGTTTAGTATTAATTCCAGTATAGATTCTACACGCATGATTAAAAAATAATCCATTTTCGAACTTTAAAGGACACTTGGGACCTTGAATAGAATAGAAGGCGTAAACAACGGAGTTTTTCGTAAAAACTGGGGATCTGTTGTATAGATTCGTTATTTATGTTGCAGAGGTTTTGCCACCAGCTTTCAGTTCAAGTAGAAACTACCAAGTAATGACAGAGTCCACGTGAAGCATCGCCATTAATGATGATGTCATGTAGTGACGTCATAGTCGACAGTTTGAAACTAATGAATCAGCGGGCTTAAAATTTCCCCATGTCTTCTATTCCAGGTAAAGGTTGGTAATATGCGTCCAGGCCAGCGTCGGGATCCCGCCACACATGCCCACAACAGTGCGTTATGATCTGGGGTCCTTTGATAGCCCTTTGGTAGACATTTTTGGCACACAAACAGCACAACGGTACGTAGACGACATTCTACGACCGGATGTGTTACCGTTCCTATTGCGACACCCCGGACTTACTTTTCAACAAGGTAATGGCCCATTGGGGCGTAGGTGACCGGCTTCAAAAAGGATTGATACCTTACGGTAACTGAAAAGACCATTACCTATAGAGCCGGCAGATGGCTCACCTTAGAACAAGTAGCCAAACTAAGATCTATTCAGAGACCGTTTTAATTAAAAATTTCCGGTGCCTACAAAATCTCCCCAACCGATTCCCTCAACACCCTATGTGGTATTGCACCGCCAAACGTGACACTTCGGTCCATCTTCTTAAAATTCAATGTTGTTGAAAGGCCCTAGCTGTCGCAGGGTAACTTGGATTATAATAGCAATACAATAAATTATCCATCCTCCACTATTATTCTAAATTTCCATCCAAATAATCAAAATACAGTCCATGTGTACACCGATGGCTCGGGTATTGGTGGCAATATCGGGGCCTCGGTGTGCACATTCACTGGTCAAACCTTGATCGAAGCCCATCAATATAAATTTAATAATAATAATAGTGTTTTTCAGGTCGTACTTACGGCTATTCATCAATCGGTTAAATGGGCGATCAAAAACAATAAGAGGGTTAATATTTAGTGACAGCTAGAGCTCAATTCAGGCCTTGAAATATAATTCTTCAAAATCAACCTATCTTCTAACAGTAAAACAAATTCTAGCTAACTACTGCGATAATTTTGGTCAGAGTTGGGTACGTGCACATGTGGGGACGGCCGGGAATGAGCTCGCAGAGGGCTTTGCGAAGCTCGCTTCGTCGTGTGGCGAATCTATAGATGTTCCTACACCAATCTCCTACGTAAAACGCCAGATCACTCTCTTAAAGAATAGAGATTGGCAGGACGATCATGGCCATGCCAAGAGTGGTCTCCGGTTGAGGGAGTTCATGCCGGGGACCAGCTCAAAAGATGTAGTTGCAGACCGCTCTCTGACGTGGTTTCTTGCAGGTCATGGCCCGTTCATGTCTTACTTACATCGCTTTCAAATTAAAGGCAGTGAGTTCTGCAGCTGTGGGGCCGCGGGTGATCCAGATCACTACATTTTTGACTGTGCACTCACTTCACGATATCACCTGGGCAGGCCCACAGATGACGATAAACCGAAATGGCTTATCTCAATCATGAAGAATAAGATCTCTAAATTCCGAATTAAAAAATGCATCTCCATTTCGGCTGAGGTGGCTAATGGGACCACTGTGGCCTGAGCACTGACGACCTCCCGAGTCTTTCTCTTAATCTTTTAAAATGTCATTACTATTTTTATTCTTATTGCTTCAACACATCCTCATAGTTTATTTATGTATAATTACCAATGTTTTATTTTCATGTTATATTACGTCACAGTCCATAATGTTTCCAGACCTTTTATTGGGGCCTTTTGCCCAATGTTCTACTCCTGTCCTTTTATATTCATGTGCCGGGCCTTCTGCCCAAAGTAAATTTTAGGGACACAATAAATGCTCGTCGGGTTGGCCTCACGGGTCTACTTCATGAGCTGGAAGTCTTTACCCCAGCCAAAGACTCCAAACCCTAACGGGTAAGGATCTGGAACAAGAAAATGCCGCACACTTTTCTTTCACATGGGGTGTATTGTCTTTAGTAAGCACAAGGGTCACGCTCCCGGGGTACCTAAACGATCCTTTTCTACTTTCATCCCACTATTCTATTCCCCGAATCCTTTTTCTTCACCTTTCACGAAATCTTTTGACACGACGTTGTCTTGCATTGAGCACAACTTGGACAAATGTGGCTTTATACACCATAAAACCTACAAAACACATAGCGGGGCCATGTCTTGACAAGGCCGCTAGGTTTAAGGCGTAGAACACGTCATTGAGGACATCTGGTGAATTTGAGTGAAAGATATTAGTACTAGACTGTTTTAACTTCAGACATCAAATGTTCATCAATCCGCACATATATTACAATCGATAAACCGGCTGTTGTTGTTGGAAGGTCTCAACTTCCTTCGAACGATGCCTCAACTTTGACGCGCTCTCGCTGAGCCCGTTGACACTCAGCATCCGATGTCCGGATTTTCTTGGATTACCCATATCTCGATCTTTCCTCCAGTGGACATTTTCTATAATCTTTCTGGTGTTTATTATTGATATTTTGATAAGGATTCAATAATTTGTTTTACATTTAAATATTTTGAAATTTTTGCGATTGTCCTTACTTTGAATTTCAATATCTAAACAAGTATTAAATATTTAAGTTTTATTTTCTATTGTTATTTACGTGCAAAAAGATGAAACAAATGACACCTCAAACGTCCTGTTCATTCAAAGAAGGCCGGAGCAAGACTAAATAATTGTGAGCGTCAGTGAGCATTTTCTTGACTCAACTTAGCGCTGTGATTGCATCAGCCTATGATGTCATCGCAAGATCAATGAGCAGTTATAACATTATTTGTTTAATGCTCTACTGTACGCGATACCGTTCATTTATGTTTTTAAAGTTATTAAATTTTTCATGATTCCCTTTATTTGAGACACTCAAAAATTAAGCGAGGTGCACCGGTTTCGAAAAGTAAGAGCAATTCTACGCCTAAAAACAACGAACCACTCAGATTTAGAGGTGGGAGCGAGGTGAACAGATATATATATGGGTATCAAAATGTGTGGAACAAAATGAATCGTTCTGAAACGCACTTCCCCATGAAAGACAACAATAACTCATTGTTTGTGAAATTGTTTCTTAAACATCAATGCTATGCATTTTTCCAATGACGATTTAATCGGGTGGAAATTTTCAATATCTCCCCAGTTTCTCGTTTTAAACATAAACTCGCAATTTACACATATTTCGGGTTCCTAGTCGGGAAAAGTGTGCTTCAGGCGTACACTACCCCACAATAATGGCCCGGACAGCAAAATGTGATGGTATAAGGGAAATAATACATGCTTTAAAAGGGGGATGGTCCCGCACGTACTGCAATTATACTACCAAACCTTCTGGGCATACTTCCAAAAAGGTTTTGATACACAGCTATGGGTATTTGTGTCCATTCCTACTACAAGAATGTCGCCAGCTCAGCTGCAGATTTCGGAAGTGGTTCCCTGGTCCGTAAGCGTCGCTGTAACGTGTCCCACCAATGGTCTATGGGGTTTAGGTCGGGACTCCGAGCAGGCCAGGGAAGACGTTTTACATCCATATCTCGATACCACTTGTTAAATCCTTCCATCCTAAGTAAAAAGGCACTACTAATTTTTAAGGTTCAAACCTTTTATTTTAGGATTAAAATAAGTTATTCACAATAAATACAATGTTTTAAAATAAACGATAGCATTTCGCTCGAGAGTAGCGGCAGCGAACAACCGACAAGAACCGCTTCTACCCTTCTTATGCACTCCTCGCATTCCTTTCAACCCACTTTGGTCTTAGGGAAGGAAGCGTCCTACTCCAAGGTCGATGGCCCTGACGGCGTGACGTCATCTTGTTAGATCCATCGACCTTAAAATGAAATAGACGGAGCATGCGACCACAGTTTCAAGTTATTTTTTCCAGTTGCTTGGTTTGAAGATGTGTCACGTGGTTGTGGGTAAAAGCATGAATCCTAAAGTATTAATTGGTTAATGTGTCTATCCACCGTAATTAAAAACACTAGTCTGCGCTTCCATAGCCAATCGGATAAGTCCATTTGTGATTTACCCTTCAGAGATCTTACGACATCGACTCCGCCCACATGATTCATCTATTTCATTTTAAGGTCGATGGTTAGATCGCCATCTGAACCTTACACCACTGCTCGACATAGGCTGCAACGTGACACGGAGCGTTGTCGTCCTGGAGGAGTGCATAAGATTCGTCCATTCCATAAAATTGCTACAGCGTAGGAAGAACCCGATTGTTCAAAATGTTCGTTTAGGCGTCGGCGTTCAATTGACCAGGAACAACTTGCAAAGGTCCCAGGCCATATACCACGAAACCCCCCCCCCAAACAAGCAGTCGGATTTTATGCAAATCCGCTGGCGTCCGGTTCATTATTGTAGGGTAGTGTACAAATATATATTTTAATGTCAAAAGGGAAGAAATAGATTTTAAAGAGACACGCCCCGAAGAAAGTCGGGTACAGAAACAAAACTGAGCTGGGTCAACCACAATTTCCAGTGACGACCATGACAACGCGATGTCTATTTTAATCGGAGTGATGACAGCCGATTGAAAAACGAAAGCAGATTCTCGAGACACTGGAAGCGGGAGAAAAAGAAAGCCCGGGTTGGGAAAAAGAAATGGAGGCCAAGCTGAACTTGACAGAGAGAGAGAGAGAGAGAGAGAGAGCGCTGCAAGCCGATGGAGACAGATGGAAGGATTCAGTTTCCCACCGAATCTCAGGGACGCTGGTCCGACTTGTTGGCCACGTGCTCCACATACGCGGACGGTCGACGCCTCGTTTGGTCCCGATTCCAACGTCCAGGGCCCACACGCGCGGAAAACACACGTCGAAGAGTTTCTCAAAAAGACACCTTCGTTGATTTTACGCCCTGTTTTTCTATTTTACGAAAATACTGAGGATACATTTCGGTGGGTTGTTTTGGCGTTTTATGGCTCAAGGACTCTATTCGGTCAAGATGCGTCAAGCGCAAGACGACGTCAAGTGAAAAAAATGTCGCACTGGAGCAACACAGCGGGCTATAGGCGGCGGTCCGGGATCAATCCTAAAGGGTTGGTTCAGGGTTTTTGTGGCGAAAGAGCCATACCTGGCCATGCTGTCTCAGACACAAGACCGACAGCATCACATAATGGACATGCACACACAGTGACAGTATTTCTGTAACAGAAGAGAGGAATACGAAGGAATGCCACATACACATCGAACAATCCCATAAGATACGAAGACAACACCCCTCATTATGAACCACAGTCATATAACGAGGCAAAACACGAGCTGGCACCTACCACCCAACACATTCTCCAAACTTCCACGTGAGGACATTTGACCAAGACAGATTGAACGTTTACCAGCCCCCTTGTACACGACGGTCTTTGGTTGTATTCGAACTCGCAACCATACAGTTGTTAATTCGGTAGTCGTATAATCTTTTGACGGGGCTTATATGTTATTACTCAATTCAAGTAATAACTTTGTACGATCTGTCCTGGATAAAAAGTTTCAGTCCCAAATCGTATTCTTGGCACAGAAATGCCACATTCCGATGCAAAACGTATTCCGCAATTTACTTATTTATAGTAGGCAAGAGGGGGAAAGTTGACTTAATCGAAATCTCATCACTCCATTCTATAGAAAACTTCGATGATTATCTACCGCAATTCTAGCAGATACATGATTTCATTCTGCTCGGAGCAGATGCAAATTTCCGCAAAAAGAAACAAGACTATCAAAACCTTCTCGATACCGCACAAGTGAACTTTAAAATCAATGTCACACTCAACAGGTCTTGAAATGACCTCGACGCGTTTAAAAAAATATCAGAGGTTCAAGCCCCATATTTGCCAGTTCTTTAGAAACCGCAAATACACATCGCACAGGTAAAAAAAAAACTGTTACAAAGCCTCTTAAAAATAGAACTTACGCATTCAGCCAAAATAAACTAATTTAAGGGAACGCCAAACAATCAAACCAACAAATAGGACGATGCAAGAGTAACTTTGTAACACTGGTTTTTGGCGACCGAATTCCCCATCTCTCCTCTTCATTCGTAATAGAAAATATTTTTAGAAATTCGCAAGCGAAATATTTTAAAGGATCGACAAAATTCTCTCTATAAGTATTTTTATTGAAGCCAAGAGGGGGATATCCAGTGCAAAAGACCAAATCAGACGGTAAACAGAGATTTTACATCTTGATACCCCAAATGCTTTCGTACGACAGGGTTCGTTTGAAATGTAGTTTATCGCCATTTAATCTAATTGGCGTTGAACAATCTAAAATTATATTAAGTTGGTTGATTTGGGTTTTATCGCAAAAGGTCCACAAATAGACACATTGCGCTAAACGCGAGAGAGAGAGACATAATACAAACCAATACAAATGAGAAAGTTAAAATAGTCTAACCAACAATTAAGAGAGTAAATTTAAAAGATGAGCTAATTATGCTGATAATATGGCTGTAGTAGTTGAAATGGTAGAACAGCTGCAGGGTAAAACATGAAATGTATAAAAATAAAGTCAATCTTGGATAAAACAAATTGAGAGGGATAAAAACATGAGACTTGGAGACTAAGATGGGACAAAAATTGAGACGAAGTATCCCCAATCTGAGTGTTAAAATTCAATATCAAAAGTAATTAAAAGATGTTTTTAAATAATCGAGCGATTCAGAAAGAGTGACGAATGCGAAGGGTGACACAACAAGTCGGATAAAATTAAGCAGTACCGCACTGAGTCCCAAATACGGACTTCGAAATCCAAAAAAATTGTCCAAAATTGATAATCGGCGTTTTTTTTTAATCACTTTTTTCCATCTTTCCTACCATTTTGAAGAGCAAGTAGTTAAATCTTAATTTAATTGATGAAGCAATGCAAAATAATGGACATTTTCAGAGTAAATACCGCAGAAAAATTAGAAGATTTGCAAGTAAAACTAGCTGCATTGTATTAAAACGTTTTTTTCCTTTATAAAAAATTATTACTGTCTATACATCTGCTATTGTACTGTTGCAAACGCAAAATTCGCGCGAGTGGGGTTAGATTACGGTTTTTTTTTGACAAAAAAAAATGGGCAAATAATCCAAAATCCGGAAAAGTCCGAAATTGTCGAGTCCGGATTTGGGACCTTGTACTGCACTAAAAAAAGCATTGGTAGAAATGTCGTAACATTTGTGTAAGAAGTTAAAATAGGATGAATGAAGCGTTCCTGGCAATGCAGGCGCAATGGAGCAGCTTCCACGATCAACAATCACATTCGGTATGGTATTTTTAATAAACGTCGCACTGGAGCTACACAATGGGCTATTGGCGACGGTACGCGAACCACCGAAAGGAAAGATCTGAAGCCATCGCGTCATTTTGAACACCGGTAGACGACGAGGCCACCAGATAAGCCCCACTCTCCAAACCACCCCAACGTGAGGACATTTGAGACCACGACAGATTTGAAGTGCCCCCTTTGAGGACACGACGGTCGTTGGTTGCAAATCGGTTACTCTTGCTTACCCCTTTCACTGCCGCCACCTGCATTTAGCTTGACATACATCCTCTCATAAGGTCGCCTATACGTCAATTTCAAAAATGGTCTGCAGTACCACGGTTCGAAATTAACGGTCGTTAGGTTATTTTTGCATCCTTTTGTTTAGACGACGTCATTTTTGGCATCTTTCTGAACATCATCGCATGTGTTGGAAATTCTCCTGTTCAAATATATGCAAATCAGGCAAGATTTGCATATGAAACGCCCATTTAATTTAGTCAGAGCTATACGAATATAAACGAAATCAGTTTATATTCTGCTCTCTCGGATCCAAATACTGGACGTTTGTATGTTCTCTTATGAGTTGCTATTTTATCTGTAAAGTCTTACATTTTTAATAAACTTTTAAAACTCCCCATGGCTGTCTATTTTTAAACTGTGATATACTATGCATCCTGCACATCTCACCTCTGCTAGATTTTTAGCCCATTAACATAACAGCATGCCTTACGAAAATTCTAACCGATCAATTGTTTGTTCTTCTAACTATCTGAACTCTATCGGTAAGTAGTCTGTTACGTAAATGTAAAACAACGACCCCAAAGTCTATGGGTAATTTTGTTTAGAAAACGTCGTAATAGAGCAACACAACAGGCTATTGACGACGGTCCGGGATCCATCCCCGAAGGGAAAGATCCGAGGACAACACCACTTTCCAAACGTCCACATCAACCCAACGCAAGGACTTTCGGCCACGACAGATATAAGGTGCACCAGCCGCCTCTACACCATACGCTTACAAATATCCATGCATCTGTCAATCATTCCCGTTTTCGGTGCTCATCGGATCCGAAGAACGGATTTGGACAGACGCAGAAGAGTAAAGGACCATTCCGAGAGCCTAATCAGGCCCGCGAGCGGTGGTTTGGGAACTCCTGGAGTACAGGAGAGATGACAGTACATTTTGTGAGCCACATACCAGTAAGTTAATCAAACAGGTAGCTATTTTAATTGACGTCGCAATTGGGCAACACAACGGGCTATTGTTGACGACGGTCCGGGATCAAACCGAAGGGAAAGATAAGAGGACGACAGAACGTAAATAAATCAAACAGACCAACATGAATAAAACTCAATTTATAAGGATAATTTTAAAAAATGGTTTGTTTCCTGCAACCCGACCGACTCAGAATTACAATACAAAAATTCTGACACATGTTTTGCTTATGTTACAGGAAACAAACCTTTTTTTTTCAGGCCTAAGAATGGGCAGGACATGAAACAGATGAATGACAGAAGTACAAACACAAAAAGATGCACCCGTCAACAAAAAGACGACCAGACCCATGCAAGAAGAGGGAGAACGTGAATGTTAATTTTGAACCTGAAAAATTGGGGTATTTTCGACACTGACAGGAGAAATGATGGCAAAAGCCCTCTGAGTAAAGTCATGACCAACAACGTCTGCCCAAGCCAATGACATCGAATTATTCATTATTCTTCCCACGCTTTATCACTGCCTGACACGAAAGCTCTGCTTCCTCGTCCAAGATTTGATTCTCAGCCAACCTTTCCAGAGAAACGAATAAATGCTTCGGAAAAAGATCTGGTAAAGGGTCTCGAAAAAACATGGTTCGTCCTTAGTTGTCAGATAGTTGGGTCTTTAGGGCCCAAGAAGAGAATTAGGCCACGTCAAACACAAAACAGACAAGGTCAAGTTATGGATATACACACACGAGGAAAGTGTTATTGCCACAAAAGACAGAGTTCCCACTCTAATTCAGAAATAAAATTCCCTGACTTTTCCAGATTTTCCAGACAAATTTTTACAAAATTCCAAATTATACTTCCAGTAATTCAAAATTGCTGGAAGCATGATCTGGATCCAGCAATTCACGACATTTTTCAAGTGAAAAACTAAGAAACAATTCAGGCATTCAATAGCCTATAATAAAAACCGAAGTACGAATTATACACAGTAAAAATTAATACACGACGCACAGGTAATTTTGCATTAAAAAAAACTTAAAAGATAATCTAACATATTATACTATATATTATACTTCAATCAATTTGTGATTTTATGTATCAGAAGCATGGAATTCTTCAATTTTATCCAGTGGACGAAACAAAATTCTTTACCTGTTAAATATTAGCTGTTTCTTTTAAAATCGGTTGAAAAATTGTATTCATAAAATAAAGTGATACGAAACTGTATACGAATCTTATTAGCTACTTTTCTCTAAAGCATCTGAAGCTATGATAAATTATTTTTCAGGTCCTTGAGGGAATTTTCTAAGTTTTTCACAAAAATGCGTAATTTTGTCGTGATTTTTCCCCCTGACTTTTTTGGATAAAATTTAATTTCCTGACAATTCCAGGCTTTTTCTGATCCGCGGGAACCCTGGAAGAGAAATACACTCCGAGTGAATTACGAGAATACGACCTGAACTGTCTGAACTCGTATGTTTCTAGCACGCCGGGAAAATTAGAACCACGGCGCTTACTTCTCGTCAAAACATTTTCGAAACACAGTGTGGCAACAAAATCCTCTAAAAGAAGTTCTCTGATATTTCTATGATGTCAAAAAAATTTCCCTGATTTTACAATTCCCTTCATAAATGTTGTGATCCGTGATGGGTATTGATATACAGTATCCACACAATACTATTTTTAAATATTTGGGGTCCCCCAGATGGAGTAAAAGGATAACCTCTAAACTCTTACAATAGCAACTGAAAAAAATGGAGAGAAAAAATACAAAATATTTTTATTATGAACTTGTAGCGCCCATGTTTATGCTAATGACAGTGTCTCCCTCTGACGGTTAGCAATATGAAATAGGCAGTCGAGAGCCAAGTTTCCAATGCGCGGACGCATGGTCTTCTGTATCCCTAACTCTTAACTAAATTTAATATGTGTGTTGTGTGTAACTTAGATCTCATTAAAGATGTTACACTAAATTTTGGCTCACTAGCATTCCATTTTCTTATCCCAACAGAACTCAGTGGCTTTCCCCGGCCACAAACTTATTATGCCTGACCCTACATTATCACACTATACATCTAAATCAAATAGAAATACAAATAAAAAAATTCTACAAAAATGTAATTGTAAGCAAAAAAAAAATATATATATATACAAATATATGTATATATACAAATAAATTAGTTACACAAATTTAAAATTGAAAAGCCAGGAAACGGCGGCGGCGGTTTTTAAAAATCACGATGCCAGTGTTCTTTATTCGAATTACAATTTGGGCGATTCGATTCTCAAACGTACTCGTAGTCGCGCATCTCTAAATAGGACAAAAAATACTAGTTGCCATTTAAGGCCCGGTGCACACATCCGATTTTTCAACGTGCGGCGCCTCTGCGGAACCGAAGCCCAACGATGCACACATAAACGTGAAATGACGCAAGAACTCGTTTTGCGCCATGTGCAATACATATTCTACCGAAGAAAACGGGTTTATTTCGCTTACTTGGTGTAAAAAAAAAGTATACTTTGAAACAAAATAGACGTTACTGGATACAACCATTTATTACTTATTATTTATATTCCATTTATTTATGAAAACAAGGTACTTCAGACTGGAGACGCGTGTGCGGCGAGCTGCGGCGCCGTGGGGAACTGCGGTACAAATTGCACGCAAGGTGGACGTACGTCGTCGCAGCGGCGCCGGAGGCATGTGTGCACTGCCCCATTGTATGTATCTAATGTATCTCAGAACGCACTTGCGTTGCGGTAGCAGCACCGCACGTTGATAAACTGAATGTGTGCACCGTGCCTTAGTAATCAAAATTTCCCTGATTTTTTTTTTTGTGAAATCTGGAAAATTTTCCTGATTTTTCCATAATTAAAAACTTTTCTGCTTTTCCGGTTGTTACCACCCTGTGATACCATTGAGGTGAGATGGTATGTTTGACAATTTAACCTGATGACGTTTGATTGCTCTTCGTTAAACGTAAGAAACCGCGGAGTCTTTATTTGACATACCAGACAGTGTTTGGCATTGGTGTGGTATTTTTTGATTAGCATCGCACTCTGGAGCAGCGCAACGAGCTATTGGTGACGGTCCGGGATCAACCCCCGAGTTGAAAGATTCCAGGACAACACCAAGTGATTTTGAACCGCGGTCAGATGACGAGGCAACACCTGAGCGGGCACTCTCCAAAACTTCCACATCACGCCAACGTGAGGACATTTGAGGCCACGACAGATTTAACGTGCACCAGCTCCCCTTGTACACGACGGTGTTGTGTTGGTTGGGGTTTTATGGCATAAGGTCTAATAGTGGACAAGCTGCGCCAGACACAAAACGAAATTTGACCTAGTAAAATCAATAAAATACTTAAAAATCTAAACAGTCAAATAAAATTTTAATTTCCCGCGTACTTTAAAGTATTTCGCTCCTAAAAATGTATAGGACTTCCCTCGTCATGAACATAAAATGCATTGATGAAAAGATGGAGAATTTGGAAAATGAAGATGACAACTATATATCGCACCTCGGCAAGACAAGTGGCACAGGTCAAAAAATAAAAATTTTGATGTTATGTCATTGAAAAATATGTATAGGGCCCCAGCGTGTTATATTACTATTCTATAGAAGAAAAATTACCGACATAAATACTTACCTAAAATTTAAAAGAAGCTTATACTATTTCAATATAAGTTTTATAGTATCCTGTAACCTCTTCGCTACCAGCCATATAAAAATTGTTTAAAAATCAGTTTTTTTTCTGATAAACATTATGAAATTCTTCAAAGTTCTCACATCAATTCTTCTTTTAAATGCTGTCACCATAGGGGGCGAAAAATTTTAGGTACACATATGTGTACATCGGATCTCAAAGCTGAAAGCCTAATAATTGTCAAACGATAAGATATTGCTTAAGAACGTATTTTTTGTACATTACTGTATATTATTTATCACTTTATGAACAATAACATTATTAGAAGATAAGAACCACAAAATATTTCTTTTAAATATTTTTTCATGTGATATTTTGTCTTGGGAGTGCTTTTTGACTTACATAGTGTACATTTTATTGCTACAAAACATAAATTTTGTACATTCTATATCACTAACACTTTAAAGTAAGACAATATTTGTAAGAAGACACAAAAATAATTTTAGTACAATCTTTATTGTGTACGTAGTATTTCATGAAAGTTATTTTTTTATGATGCACAGGTACATTTGACAATTTGTATACATAACTCTTGTACAGGATTTGCATCCAGCTAACCTAAGCTTAGTTGCATTTTTATCATCCAAAATTTTGGCACATGGCCTACATTATCAAGTGTAACTTCTTTGATTGGTTGATTGACAACCTTTCTCTGAATATGTTTGTTTTCTTATGTTTTTTGTATTGTTCCCTTCATATTTAATGAGGGCTTGAGCCACCTGCATTCGGTAGTCAACGAGGGATAAGGATTTAAATTGATTTGCGTTATAATAGCGCACATACCATACCGGCAGTTAGAAATAACCAGATCCACAAAATGAATAAAAACTCTTACTGGCTATTTCTTTGTTCGCATGGTACACCTATAATAGGTCAAATAGCGGTCACATAAATCGGTTCCACCCATTGAGCTATTATAGACCTGAACAACTGCTGACTGTGGTACAATAATCTTTTTTTTCTCCTCCTTTGACCATCACATGCAGCTTGACATAGGTTCACTGCCCAAATATAACGATAATAATAAAACGCTTTTATTGTCTTCCCATTTTAAAATGCAAAGTTTTCCATCATTATTTGCAAGTTCATCCCACTCTCTTTATTTTAATATTTTGTCCAATTTTAATTTATTTCGGGCATTAGATACTTAGCATATTTCAGGCCAGTGAAGTACCTGTCGCTGTATACTACATGTTGCAAGTTTGACGTGATACTTTCTGACACTATCTTCACAACACTTCCTCCAAGGCCCCCAAACTTTCATGTCCTTAGAGGAAACACAACCCTTTCCAACATATATTAGGTAGTCTTTTTTCCTGAAAATCGAATCAATATTATCAAAATAAAATTGTTAGATAATAGAAAAATGTTATACTTTTAATTTAAAAATGATAAAGGTCTCATAAAATACCGAAAACGGTTAAAAACAGACTGTTCGTTAAATTTGTGAAAGGACGAAACGTACAAGATAACAACACCAATTTTAACCGCCAAGTACTCTTGTCCACTTACGTGGACCTATATAAGAATCGCTCTCAAATGCAGATTTAAATCAGATGATCTATTTCATCACATATTTAAACAAACTGTCAGCTAAAATACATTAACTAAAGGATTTAAAATCCATTCAAAACAAATTATATTTACTTACTGTTACGAAAACGTTGAGTCGACGCCATTTTTTCTAAATCGCTTTTGAATAATAAATATTTTACAGGAACTACCGATTTATACAGCCATCTATTGGTGTCAATCGGACTCGGATTCATAGATACCCGAGTTCTTAACTACCACTTTTATCAGAAGGATTATTTTTAAGGCGAAAGTGTCGAGGTCCACGTGTGTGGACGCAGGGAGCGAAGAGGTTAAGTTGGTGTTTCTCAAATTCTGAGCTGTGTCACTTTTCTTGCCGGGGTGCGATACATTTTAAAAATTTACAACATCGTAAAAAAGGAAGGAGTGCAGAGGATGTTTTGGGTTGGATTCGAACTCGCGACCCTCCGGTTATTAATCCGTAACTCTTCCAACCGGGCTACTTGTCATAACAGACGATCGACAAGAATGAAACAGGGTCATGAAATAGGATCGGTCAGATGAAAATGACAAATAAAATTTCTGTCGTAAGATTGGGTTCCACTTCGAAAGGCATATACATGAATGGTCAGTAAAAACTCTATTGGAAGTTTGAAATCCGTTCGAATTCTTTGGAGGCCCGGTTAGAAGAGTAGCCGATAAGCAACCTTAGGCTTGCAAGTTCGAAACTAGATCCAACGAAAAATATTCGTGTACGTGGTGCATGTCAAATCTGCCGTGGCCTCAAATTTCCTCACGTTGTTTTGGAATGGAAGTTTGGAGACTGCAAAGCCAGCTCACACAGGAGTTGTCCTCATTCAAATGGGCGATGTGCTGTCCTTGGATCTTTCCTTCGAGAAGGACTCCGTACCGACGTTAATTGCCCCACTGTGCTGCTCCAGTACGACGTTAATTCAACTACTTACCCATTCAAATTCTAAATTGGTAATTTTTAATTAACGTCGTACTAGAGCAACACAATGAGCTATTGACGACGGTCAATCCCCTAAGGGAAAAATCCGAGGACAACACCACCTCACTTTTAACAACCGTCAGAGGGCGAGGCAACACCTGAGCTGTAATATCTATAACGAGGCAGTCGTTATGGATAATGGATGGTAAGAATTCCGAATTAGATCCGACATAAACATTAAACAAAATTAAGTAAGCATTGCAAAAAAATCTCGTTTTCCGATGAGTTGGAAGTGGCCCAGACAGTGGTCAGTCTATCCGCAGGTCGATGCCAACTCCACTCGCGGGATTTGAAGAAAAAAGAAGAGGAAAAATCCATCAACCAACAGCTGTGGCAACAACATCAACAAGTGTACGTAGGAAACGATGGGGTTTTTCCACGGGCCACAACGCGTCACCAGAAGGATAAAGGTAACGCAGCAGACTGCCAAGAAGCACGCTCGCCCAAGATATGCCGCGATAGTTGTCGGGGCTTAATTCCAGACTTTTTTTCCCCTCCATCCACGCGGCGGAGGAATTTAGCAAGCTGGCTGGCGGTAGGTAAATTGTCGCGAGTCTTTCAAGAGCAAGGGTGGGGACCGAATCGGGTGACACCGAAAAATGACGGAGCACCAGGATGATTCTCAAATAAAAGAATATCCCAATGACTGGGATTTGGAAAGCGCTGATTAAGTTCTTGGTAAAAACCGGTTTGGGTGAAAACTATACCGTTACCGCAATATCACACACAACCCGTTTTTCTCAATTACAATTTCTTTTGTGTGTTTTAGGACTTTACTACGGGAGTCTACGATCGCGGAAAATGCCATCAGTGAGGAATATAGTGCTACCAGTACCTATGCTAGATAATTTTTTGACGCGAGGTCAAAAGTTAAGTAAACAGTTGTAGTTAAACAACGACGCATTGTGGATCATTACAACGGGCTGATGACATCAGTTAGGAAATGCACACACCGAGAAAAGGCTATTTTTATTTTTTTATTAAATTGTTTTCGTGATTTAAGTCAACAAATGGATTTATATTCCAGAGTTAAAAGATCACTTCAGTTTTCTTTTAGCTGTTTGTGGAAATACTTTTTGAAAAATAAGGTCAAGACCGTCTATCACCCTAAGAATCACCAGACTAGACAGCAACTGCTCCAGATCCCTTATATTCTGGGGATAATTTGCCACAGGATACCATTTGATACCGAGCTCCATCGCACCTCGGTATGTATCACCACAAGAGGGTTGTCTTCAGGTTTTTTTTGCCACCTCTAACATGTCCATGCTACGCCAGACAAAAGACATGAAATATCAAGCATCAGACAAACACACGGAATGAAAGGTTTACTGGCACAGAAGTGAGAAATACACCCGGGGAGGAATCGAACCTGCGAACAACTTGGAGGTTGCTAACGTAGAGGCTAAGCGCAGTAGCCTCGTTACAACTTTCAAATTTATGACCTATCCGATGTTGGTTGTTTTGTGGCGCCATGTTTCGCCATGCTGCGACAGACAAGTTCAAGTGAAAAATGTCGCGAAAGGTGAAAAAGGACGGCAACAAAATTCTCGAAAAAAAGTTCCCGATAGTGTCACAAAAATTTCCCTGATTTCACAATTCCCTTCATAAATGTTGTGATCCGTGATGGGTATCGATATACAGTATCCACACAAAACTATTTTTAAATATTTAAGGTCAGATGGGGCAAAAGGATAATTCTTACAAAACATTTTGCATTTTTTCAATACAGAGATTTTATTTGTTAGTGTACGGGTTGGAGCCCTCAATGGAACTGTTACAATAGCAATTGAAAAAGCTGGAGCAATACAAAAATACTTTGATTATGAACTTACTGCTCCCGTGACATTTGTTTTCGTGGGATCAGGTGTGACCACTGCTCGCTAACCCCCGGTGATTGCTACGAATTGCGATGCAAACCAAACGGGAACTTATTAGACCGGACCTTATATTATCATACTATACATCAAAATCAAATGGAAATATCCATTAAAAAAATTCTATAAAAATGTAATTGCAAGCAAAAAATATTTGATGAATGCACAAAAAAAAACATTATTTTAGTTACACAAATTTCAAGTTGTATCCCATAAGTTGCATCGCTGGCCTCACGGCGACCAGACGCAAAAAAAACGGCGTCAATTTTCGTGGCGTTCCAAAAATTACGGCGCCAGCGTTCTTTATTCGGATTACAATTTCGGCGAATACGATTGATTCGATTCTCAAAACTACTTGTAATCGCGCATCTCTAAATAGGACAAACGATACTAGTTGCCGCTTAAGACATCGAAATTTCCCTGATTTTTTGTGAAAGTTGGAAATTTTGCCCGATTTTCCCAGAATTAAAATTCTTTGACAATTCCATGATTTCCAGGTTCTGTCACCACCCTGAGGTTAAGTAAGTAGGTATTTATAACTAACGTCTCACTGGAGCAACAAAACGGGAAATTACCGACGGGTCAAACAAGAGAAATATCGAAAGAAACAGCAGGGATTAGGAAAGACAGTAAAGGGATGCAAATAGAAAACCCTAGGGTATCCCACGAGCGCAAACCTCGTGTCCCTAATATTATAAAAGGGAATGTTTGTCTGTTTAGTTTCCATTTTGATGTTGCGCTGAGGAATGATTTTCCAGCAGACGATAAAAAACAAATAATCTTTTAACTGCAGTTACTTAGTTCTTTTTTCTATCTCCTAGACCGTTAAAGATAGAGTAAAAATTTCTACAGATTTGAAATCTGCGGAAAATTTCACATCAAAACGATACCTAAAAATATGACTTTCTTTAAATAAATAATTTTTTAATTGAATATATCTTTTATATTTTCGCAAGAGATTGTAATGTCACAACAACTTTCGCTTTCTAAAAATAAAAATTGCATTTCCTGCCCTTCGTGTTCAAAAATAAATAATTACATTTCTTGCCCTCTTCGATGTACGAAGAGGAAAAAAAAACCGTTTTGACTAGCTTTGTTTAGATCTTTTTCGTAAAATCGGAATCGTTAAAAATGGACTGAATATTTCAACGGATTTGAAATCTGCGGAAAATTTTACACCAGATTATTACCATCCAACACGACGCAATCCAACACCACGGGCTACGCCGGGATAGCCATCCAGTGGCTAGTTTACTGTAAAGACATTAAGAGGCCTCTAAATGTGTGAGGCCTGTCTTTCGTGATCCCAGCTCCATAGCAATGCTGAAAATGCATTGGCGAGGCCATAATTTCCAGCTAATTCACTTTTTGAACTTCCTAATGCTTTGCGAGCAGAGCTGTCAAGCGCTGCTTTCGTTGTGGCTGACGGTGATGAATGTCCTGCACAACATTGCGGTAATTAGTATTTCCGAACACGGTGAACCCAATCTCAGCACGCCCCTTTTAGCCGCACGCATTTTAAAAATTTACCAGCACTCCAGATTACTGATATTTTTAATGAAAGGAACAAGGTAATTTTTAATTAACGTCGTACTAGAGCAACACTACGGGCTATTAACGACGATCAATCCCCTAAGGGAGAGATTCGAGGACAAGACCGCGTCAATTTGAACCACGGTCAGATGACGAGGGAACACCTGAGCTGGCACCCTACTCTCTAAACTTCCACACCAACCCAACGTGAGGACTTTTGGCCACGACAGATTGAAGGTGCACCAGCCGCCTCTACACCGTGCACTTACAAACATCCAGGCCCTGACCCGGATTTGAACCAGGAACCTTCCGATCTAGAGGCTAACACCTTAACCACCAGACCGTTTGTTCAGCGGGATTTCCCATGAAAAACGTTAGACTTGTTTCTTTTTCTAATGCTCGGTGAAATGATCCTATTAGCTGCGAAAACTTAAAACCTTGACTTGATAAAGATTAAATTGATAAAGATTGACTTGATAAAGATTTGGTCGGTAGGTGAAGTAATTTCGCACTGGAGCAACACAGCGGGTTATTGGTGAAGGTCTGTGATCCATCTTAAAACAAAAGAGCCGAGGTCAACACCTGATCTGGAATCCCACTCTCCACACTTCCAAACCATGCCAACGTGAGGACATTTATTGTTCCCCAGCTCCTTTGTACACGACGGTCTATGGTTGGACTGAGTTTCGAACTTGCAAATCTCCGGTTGATAATGCACTACTCTTCCAACTGGGCTACATAGGTCGTTGTGTTGCTCTAGTACGACGTTCATTAAAAAATTACCAAATTATCCAACTGGACTACGGCGGCCAGGAAGTAGTGACCATAAAAAGACAAAAACTGGAAATCAGGGTTAAAAATTAGAAGTAGAAAGTGGAACTTGAAACACTTTTTCCCCTCAGTCATGAAAATGCTTTACAAAGGTGCAATTTCAAAGTCTATTTTGTTGACGTGGATGTGTATGAGCCTAATAGTGAAATAATCACGATTTTTACTAAATAAAAAAAATAACGATTTCACTTTATTTAAATCAATTTGTTTACTTGAATAGAATTTTTAAAATATAGATTAATTCATTGAACTAATGAATTTGAACGAAGAGGGGTGTTAACTCAAAGGTGTTACACTTAGGAGGTTCGTTCCAACCTAGAAAATAAGTTTGACCAGACATTCAAAAGTCCAGGGTACCTTCAAGATAGAATTGATTTATGTTAAACATTAATAAATATGAGAGATAATAAATATTGTTAAAATTTATAAAATAATAAAACAATTAAAATCAAATTTGAGCCCCCTGGCGCTTTTATTCTTTCAATATTATTCTCTTTTGATCATGGAACTAGGAAAGATTTCTATCCTACTTCCATGGTTTTGATACAAATCCAGAACAATTGAAATTTTCGATTTTAAAAAATCGATAAACACATTTTGGATTTGATTTAAACTTTGGAATTTTTAATAAAAATCAATTTATTTAGATCGACATGTCCTGGAGTAAAATCAATGTAATTAATGGCAATAACCTCTGGATTAAGACGGTTATTTGCATTTGGAGATCTTTTAGCTTCATTATTTAGCATTCATAGTACAGTGTGTATCGAAATGATAGGTCCACCCGCATTTTTCAAAGTTTCGACTCTTAATTTAGAATAAGAATCACTTTTTTGGTGGAGATAATTATACAATAATCGTTATAACTATTTAGGAAGCAATTTGTTAAAAATAAATAATTCATTTTTATTTTACGCAAATTTTCATTTTGAGATCGTTTCGAAAAGATAGGTCCACTTTTATAAATCTTTGCACCAAAACGTTTATTTCCACAAAATTTGCACAAATATCACAGTTTAATCTTACTGATTGATTACGCTGGCTGCTGTGGAGGTATTTAAACAGATTTGAACATCACATTGCATTCAAATGAAATGGTTCGTCATTGCAGTCTTCCGCTGATCGAGCAGGGGAAAATTGATGCATTTAAGAAGTGTGGAAATCGAAAAGAGACAAAACTAAACTTTTAAACAGATCGCATAATGTTGTAAACAATTTTGTGCGACTTTGAAATACTTATGGCACTAAAAAAACATCTGGGCGGCCATCAAAAGTGACACCTCGACAAAGAAGGAGTATCGTAAAAGATTTAAAATCTGAAAATACGAGCTTATCCACTTTGGCCAGGCAACAAAACCCCTCCAATATCAAAATCTACGGCCCATAGAGTGGTAAAGAAGTTCGGCAATTTAGTTTACTGGAAGAGGAAAGCAGCTCCGAAATTAACTAAAGAGCACAAAAAAAAGTGATTGAAATTTGCACAGGAAGTGATGTCCTGGAAAGAAGACTGACATCGATTGATATTCAGTGATGAAAAAAATTCAACCTGGATGGTCCAGATGGCTGGTAGTATTACTGGCACGATCTACGTCCGATAGAGAGATATTCTCGAAGAGGCAAGCTGTAGGTGGTTCCGTTATGCTATGGGCCGGATTTGGACGTGCAGGAAAAACTGATATAGCATTTGTAGACAATCGTTTGAATGCTGCAGCCTACCAACAGCTGCTTGAACAATATTTTCTTCCACAATCAGAGCACATTGGAGGCCCGTTCTTTATGTTCCAACAGGGCGATGCTCCTGTGCATACTGCAAATTCCACTTTTGAATGGTTTCTGGATAATGATGTACATATTATCGATTGGTCACCTTGCAGCCTCGACCTGAATCCGGTAGAAAACAAAAGGGGCATACTCACAAGAGCAGTGTATGCAGGCGGAAGGCTGTACAACTGTACTACAGACTTTAAAAAAAACGCTATTTCCTCCGATTGGGCAAAAATCGAGACAAACTCTTTACAAAAACTAGTAGAAACTATGCCGAATAGAATTTATGAGCTCATTCTGAAAAACGGTGGGAAAATTTCGTATTAGTTGAACACTAATTCGATGTTTGGTTCAGTGGACCTATCTTTTTGAAACAGCTGTTTCACATAATTTTTATCTTCCGTATAATTCCTATGATTTGTATATTATTTATGCATAATTTTTTCATTGTGAACTAACGTAGTTTATAAAATAGTACTTTGTACACAGTAAAACTTTTTAAACCAACATAACTTCCGATTTTACTAGTAGACCTATCATTTCGATACGCACTGTAGATTGTTGGAAGGAAGAATAAATGGTTGATTCGTCGGAATTTGCAGCATATAAGTGAAAATATTAAAAAAACAAATGTCAAAAATGACGATTGGATCTAAAAATTGGGTCGAAATAACAACTACTGGTCGAAATAACTACTAGTCGAATATCAAATGCCCTAGTTGAGAAGTTTTCATTCCAGATGAGTTCTTTTTAAAAAAATACAATACAATTGTTTAATTTTCTTGGTTTGTAGTAAAAACTTGGAAACAGAAGAAAAAAAATCGAAAAATTACATAAAAAATAGAAAACATATTTTAAATGGTGAAAGAAAAACAAATTGAGCAACTTGGGCTGACACATCGATGTACTAGAGCCGATGTTTTTTTGAACATCGATGTTTTATTTTTAAATGAAAAAAAGTACTATTTTAAAAATTAAAAAAATAACCAAGTAGCATAATTTTCATAATCAGTGAATTGAATATACTTTTAGACCAAAGTGGCTAGGGGTGAAGCGTCTGAATAGTAGGGATGCAAAGCACCATTGTAAAAATAACCGTGCAACTAAGTATTTGTCAGTGATGGCGACATCTGTCCCATCAGAAAGAGTTTTTTTCCTAACTGGTGGGATAGTGAGTGAAAAAAGAAGTCGGCTTAGGGTGGAGAAAGTTGACAAACTTCTTTTTTTACAAACTGTAAATAAAAAATATTGGGGCATATAATTATAGGCCCCAATATTTTTTTTTTGCAGTAAATCAAAATAAGTTTGTTGTTTCCCTCCCCCATAGGTTGATAAATAATTAATAATAACTAACAATAATTATTGTTCTAAAAATATCGATGTTTGAAAACATCGATGCGATAGTTTTTGGGCGATGTATAAACAACATTGATGTTTTAAATTTTGAACATCAATGCTTTGCTATCGATGTAACATCTCTACTACAGAGATGACTCCCTTATGATCTCTCAATAGTTTTAAAATACATAAAATTTTCTTTCTTTACACTGAGATAAGGAATGAAGGGCCGTATTTTACCAAGCCAAATGGACGAAAGGCTTGACTGATACAGAAGGTACATACACCCAGGGTGGAATCGAACATGCGCTGCCCAGAACTCACAGGTAACAATCGCCAACCCACTAGGCCACGGCGAACACAGCCCAGTGTAGAGGAAAAGGTATGGAAATACGAACATATTTTTACGACTAGAATACAAGAACATATCGCTAAGTTTATTTCATAAGACATCCATTTTCTGAGATCAATCCCCAAAAATGTCGAATACCAATCTCTCACGATTTATTTACGGAAGCATCCGGATTGCATCTCATCTACCTACCATCAACAAAAACAGGGTGGGGATTGCATGAAATAAACTTCAAATAAAACACAAGATCTCATAAAAAAAGAACAAGATCGTTGAATTCTGAAGACAGGAAGAACTTCTGAACAAGTGCCAGCAGTCGCGCAGGCGGCGACTTCTGTTTTGCATATGGGATAAAACCAACTTTTCCACATAGAATCTGTTCAGGCATGGATGTTAGTTTCGAAGTTTTATTGAAGGAAACAAGTGGTTTGGAGAGTCACCAAGACGTCTATAAAGTATCAGTCACCAGGTACATGTACGAGAGGTTGGTAGTAGAATTAACGTCGCACTGGAGCAACGCAACACGCTATTGGCGACAGTTCGGTATCCATCCCGAAGGGTTGGTTGGTTTGAGTTTTATGGCGCAAGGTCCAATAGTGGACAAGCAGCGCCAGACTCAAGATGAAATTGGACCCAATAAAATCAATGAAATATTTAAAAATCTATCTAGTCAAATAAAAGTAAATTAGAAATAAGTACGTGGGGAATTTAAAAGTATTTTGGATCTAAAAACGTATATAGATGTTTTGGGAATTGTAACTTCGGCAGCTTTTTTTGAATATGGGTTGTAACTGCTTCTACTGCTGCAAATAATCATTTTTGCCTCGAAAGTTATTAAAATTTTTCCCAATATCTTTCTTTCTTGCCGCCTTATATTAATTTTTTGGCTGAGGATCTTTATACTTTCGTTCCTATGATTCTGTCTTTTTTGAAATCTTTCATTCCTCTTAAAAATTTCGGTAGAATATCATCTTTTGGTATTTTGGAACTAGTACAAGGGATTGAATTATTCGTTCGTTTAGTATTGTATATTCTTTTTTCAGTAGGCGATTGATTAGATGTTTGGTTAATGGTTTGGGGAGATTGCATAGTAATGAGTTGACCAAAAGTTAGAGGGTCTGTTTGTGTAGCCAAAGAATTTTGAAACTTTTTTTAATGCTGCGAGTAAAAAATGCCTGTTTTTGGGTTTCTATCACTAACGATTTTCCTGGCTTCGATAAAAGGAAGGTTTTGAGTAATCTTAATGGTATGAATTTCTTTTTCATCAATCCAACGAGGACAAGCGCGTGAATAGGATGGATGATCATCATTGCAATTAACATAATTTGGTGTAGATTCGAATGTTTTACTATTATGTCCTTCAATTGAACAGCAAGTGCAAGTTTCTTTACCGCGGCAACTTTGAATGGAATGTCCACATCGCTGGCATTTAATTAACAGCGTAAGGGGTTGGGTATGTATGGGCTGATAGGGCATCTAAGGTAAGCAATATTAACAAGTTTAGGCAGAACAGGTACCTTGAAAGTAAGTATTATATGTTGTGTTGGGAAGATTTGACCGTCACGACGAAATGTTATCCTTAGGATTTGGCAAACGTGTTGGTCTTCAAGTGACTCTAAAATATCTTTTTCAGTGTCAAATTGCAAATCCGATTCCGAGATGACGCCTCGGGAGTGATTTAGTGAAAAATGAGGTGAAATGGTGACCTTATATTCTCCTATTTTTTTTCAAATTTATGATGGATTGGATTTGTTTTTGAGATGTAATTTCCACTAATATATCACCATTGTTACATTTCTGACATCTTCAACCATTCCGAGAATCGTCTTGTGGATGCGAATTGCTGAAATCTTCTTCATAGTTCCTTCTGCTTTTCTTATAACAAAGAATCTGTTGCTGTCATCAACTTCATTTATTTGGTACTCCACTGAAGGAGAAAGATTATTATTTTTATTTTCCATGTGAAATTAATTTAAATTCAGGCTTAACCGTACCGCCCACCATGGAGCCCAATGAGGGGATGAAGACATCTACACCAGTACTAGTCAAGCCTATACGTTTTCATTACAGCTCCATCCCGAAAGAAAAGGTCTCTGGGCTCGGTATTGTGAACTACGGTCATATGACGAGAAGATGAGCTGATACCCCACTCTACAAACTTCCCCACAACGCCAACATGAGGATATTCGAGGCTACGAGAGATTTAAAAGTGTTCCACTCCTTACGGTCTTGGGTTGGACCGAACTCGCAACCCTCCGGTTGCAAATCCATAACTCTTCCAACTAGTCTACCGGGGTCCAATATACGAGAGTCAATCATCCACACACAAGGGAAGGTATATATAACCGGTAATGAAACACCGACTGGAAGACTCGAAAATTACCGGTATTCTTAGTTTTGTTTGGCAAAAGGGCCAAGCTGCTCCACACAAAGCTAATCTTAGTATATTATCGTTCTTATGTTCATTATTTGCGAAATGAATCATGCGTCACGGAACAATTTATACAACGACACTAACATCATTATGTAACATAAAGCCACCAAGAATCTAATCTGATCAAGTTGTTCATTCCATACAAATAAAAATTGGAAACTTAACCTGAATGTGACCATTATGTCGGGCGTATTTTTTCAGCTCGAAAGTAACCATTAATAAATCATTGATATTATTTTACATTATCCCCTCTCACACTTGAAAATGTTTTTCAATGAATGCAGCAGCACGGAACTTTTACTCCGTTTAAGTTATGTAATCACGCTCAGTCAGAGCCTTATTAACGTAGCACTGGAGCCAACACAACGAGCTATTGACGACAGTCCGGAATCTATCACGAAAAGAAAGATCCGATGGTGATGGTAATTTTAGTTAACGTCAAACTAGAGCAACACAACGGGCTATTGACGACGGTCCAGGATCAGTCCCTTAAGGGAAAGATCCGAAGAAAACACCATGTAATTGTGAACCACGGTTAGATGACGGGGTAGATAGATGGGCATTTTAATTAACGTTGTACTGGAGCAACGCAACGGGCTATTGACGACGGTCCAAGATCAATCCCAACGGGAAATGTCCGGTCAGACGACGGAGCAACACCTGAGCTAGCGCCCCAATCTTCAAACTTCCACAACGTGAGGACATTTGAGGCCACGACAGATTTAACGTGCACCAGTCCCCCTAAGAAGTTGTTGGGAGGGTACAAGAACAAACTTCTAAATCTACTTTATTCAAAGTAAGAAATCAAAAGTAATCAAAATTTTGCATATTTACCATCGATTTGTGTAAAAAAATACCATACAATTCCGTTTGGAAGCGATAAGTGCATTTAACGTTGTAAAAAATAGATAGTAAACACGATATCAGTCAGAGCTAAAAAAATGAGTGAGTTCAGCAACCACAAAATTTTAATCTTAAGATACTTGAATTTTTTTGCATTTTTTCAATCATGCTTTACATTCTTCAAGATGAATTACAGCGAATGCTTTTTATAAAGTAAAGCATCTGTTTGGTCCCAGTTCGATGCAATGGCGCGCCGCCAAATTGAGGGAATTATTGGGGTTACTGAGCGAGTGTTTGGTTGGTGCTTATCCTAGGGTGGTAGATTCAGAACCAGGGACATGCAAAATAAATTTTTCACCTATTACAGTGGAGTTGGAAACATTTCTTGGCCATCGACATTGTAGGTAGTTGAATTAACGTCGCACTGGAGAAACACAACGGGCTATTGACGGCGGTCCGCATCACTCCTAAGCGAAAGATCCCAGGACAACGCATCAAAATTTCGAACAGTCCGATGATAAGAACAAAACCTGAGCTGGGGCAACCCGCTACAAACTTCCACACCACTACAACCTGAGGACATTTGAAGCCAATGCCAGTAAAGCCCTGATTTGAAGCCACAACACCCAAATGGAAGTAAAGTTTTGAGTTCTGAAAGTAAAAGAAAATTGTACTACTTACAATAATTTAGATATTGTTTCGAATGGTCTAAGGAAATACTATTATTTGTTCGTGAGTTTCAAGTAATTCATGCAAAATGTACACAGCACTAACCCTGTGTACATTGTTATTAACAAGGCAGTGAGTTAGTGATCAGAGTAGGGTAATTGTGACAATTTGAGGAAATTATTGGGGAATGTTGAAATAAGATCTAGTTTATGCACATAGGTTTGATAAATGTTTATTTTGTCCATACATTTTACCATACATATTATCTGTATATTTGTAATATTTATTTCCCGTGATTGGGTAATGGTAATTTTAGTTAACGTCATACTAGAGCAACACAAAGGGCTATTGACGACGGTCCGGGATCAGTCCCTTAAGGGAAAGATCCGAGGACAACACCTCGTAATTTTGAGCAACGGTCAGATGACGAAGCAACACCTGAGCTGGCACCCCACTCTCCAAACTTCCATGCCAACCCAACGTGAGGACTTTCGGCCACGACAGATTTAAGGTGCACCAGCCGCCTCTACACCATACGCTTACAAACATCCATGCCCTGACCCGGATTCCAACCAGGAACCTTCTGATCTAGAAGCTAACACCTTAGCCACTATATCGGTTGGTCGGCTCCCTTGATTGGGAGGCAAGGCATATGGCGAGAAGTTCAGGGCTCAAGGACTGAGGTGAACTTTTCTTGATATCCCGGTCATATTACCAATTAAATGTCCTGATTAGATACCTAGCAGCACATGAGGTATTTTTCTTCACGTGTGATAATTACCCAGTAAGCTAATATTTTTATGCTTGAAAGTTCTCAGCCCTAACCATAAAAATATTAGAGGAAAACAGGCAATGGGGAAAAGGTCACTGTGAGTTTTGGCAACCCTTGTGTAAATTAACTGCAAAATCGGCTAAGTGATAATGTTGTCAGCATTATTTTGCCAATATAAAATTACATCATACATTCTTTGGGACAAAATGCAAATTTTCAATAACTAATGAAGCCCTTCAAAGACATGTTTATTAAGTAAAACACGAAAAAATGGCACCTTCCTGTTGTTAAATTTCCAGGATAAAAAGTAGCCTATATGCTCTTAAACATCCAGAAAGTTTTAAAAGGCCATTCCTTTTTGCTAGGATATTTACCATTGTGAGAATATCTTGACTTGCATGACAACTAAACAAATCCCATTCTTGATTTGATAAGTAAATCCCTGTGTTCTACGTCTTGTGCTCTTACAAGAAAACCAAACACATTATATGTCCCTTTATAATATAATCAACATTGCACCACCAAGACCAATTATTAGAGAATCAATGACACACTCCATGTTCTATGCCAAGGGAAACAGACATACACTTCATGTCCAATGCAAAGAAAAACACCGACTGACACACAAGTCCAATTATCAGAGAACCAGTGACACTCTATGTCCTATGCAAAGGAAAATACAGACATACACTTCATGTACAGTACCAAGAGAACAACCGACATGTTCATTCTCAACACTCAATCTTTGCCCAATCCCAAGAAAATCACTGACACACACTCCATTTCCCTTGATAAGAGAATCGATGACCCACGAAGTGCAGTAACAAAGGATCACCACTGACACATTTTTTGTCCAGTTATAAGAGAACACCAGACACACATTCCAGGATAATCGCTGACATGTTCGATTTAATTCTTTCTCAATATCAATTCTCCATTTTTATAGAATTACAAGAAAAACAAACACACTCCCCTGATAAGAGAATCTCTGACACACCAAGTCTACAAACACGTTCAACACTGACACACTCCATGTTCAATTACAAGAGAGAACATCAGACACTCAATGCCATGTCACATTCCAAGACAATCACTCACATGTTCAATTTAAATCTTTCTAATCAAAAAAGAAATTTCAATCTTGTTGAAAATTGATAAAACAAGATTGAAAGTGGTTATTTGCCATTGATGTCTGACTCTTGCTGCTCCTAATTTTTTACAGAAATCAGTAAGAATCTGGATAGGTCTATTAAAAGGCAAATTTCCTTCATTTTTTAATAGAAGGTGGAAACAGTACCCAACCCTTTGATTTCAGAGATGCCTAGTGGTCATTGCATGCATAAGTTAAAAACATATTTTATCACACGACTCATTGCTTTTGGTATCCACATTACAGCTCTAACATAGTACATTAACACTTTTAGTTACAAACAATAAAGGATGAAAATAAAAACAAATGATCATTTTACAACCATAGCTCTTTTCCAAGACTAAATAAACAATTATTCCAGCAGTTTTGATTAGAATAAAACCATGAGCTGTGCAGTGTACTTTCCTGGTTTCTCTTTGCTATTTGGAAGCAAGAAATTCATGATAAATTTGAAGACGTAAAACTTAACTTTCCGTCTTTCTATCAAATAAACAGAATATTTCAATTTTGACAAAAACTTAATTTATCTGGTAGTGTTCTCAAAGATTTATTTATCCAAATATAAATAGATTAACAGATTGTTAACTAATAAGAAACATCTGTACCATCTCTTAATCTTTACCATTTTAATTGATTAACAGCTACAACAAGATGTCTATTCTATGTATCAGCATTTTAGGTTTATTCTTGTTTCAAAGTTTTTCTTTAAGTCTTGATTACACTCCCATAACAATTTTGCATTTTACTACTACCAAAGTTTTGTGTTTTTCATATTAGTTGATGCTAGGTCACATAGGCATTTTTTTACTTTTACCAAATCAAAGCTCACACACACACACCTAATGTGGGTAAATGGTTGTTTTCTAGTTTTATGCATAAGGGCCATACTTGGTCAAGCTTCACCAAGCACAAGACAAACAAGTGGACAAATGCATACATTTTCCTGGATTAATCAATTAAGCCAGTCTGTGACTTTGAATTGTTCTAAAAAAAATTATTACATGACATATATGGGCACATTTAGTACATCATAACTTTTTTAATTAAAAATGTAAAGATCAAAACATTTCTAGCAAAAGGGCACTTTTCACCCAGGAGAAATCCAGGCTTGAGCAGATATTAAGAATTAAGATTTCAGAATCAAATGTCATCAAAAAACATCAAGACAAAAAGTTATAGCATGGCACCAGAAAGATCGTAGAGGCACCATATTGAGAATTACAGAATTGCTGTAATCTAACTGACACACATAATTCTAACTCGTCTTTTTTTTTACCTACTTATTATCTTGTTTTAATATGTATGGTATTTCGAGATCTTACACAGAACAAACACAAGGGTTTTACAGCAATTGACTAGAATTAATTAGAACTAGAATTAATTAAATTGCAAAATGAAATTGTGTTAAAAATTATTGTACACTGAAAGAATTAAACAGTGGTTGGTTTTAGGTCTTAAGGCACAAGAACCAAACACAAGACGGACAACGTCAAGAAAAGATGTGAAAGGAAAAAGAGGGATTGCGAAGAGTAACGAGATGAAAGCAGAAAAAGTTTGCCTGGGTATTCCGGGAGTACGATGTTTGTCATACAGTAAACCCAGTGGAGAAAAGATCACAAGGGAACCTCAGGTCTGTGATGCTGTACTCATCTAAAGTAGATATGTCCCTGAGGGACTTTAAAAAATGAAAAATTATTTACTGATTGAAAAACCATGCAAACCATATAAAGTGAACACTTTATAACTATGTAGTTTGACTCAAAACATTAGATTCACTAGAAGCAAAAAGATTTTTTCAGAATATCTTAAATGTTTTTGTTTTGAGTTATTCGGTTTACTTACATTCACCAATAAAATAGAAACAGATTTTGCCCTGTGTATGAATTAAAATATCTTATTTTAAAATAAAGGGTTCTTAAACCCATAACATCTGTTACACCTGAGATATATCATTGTTACAGATCACATCTTGAAAACCGACTGTAACAGATAAAATGAAATTACTCGGTTGATACTGCACATGGGAAAATATTCTGCACTGGAAAAAATAGTCGGACCGGCATGGTCCACTGATTAGAGCTATCATTCATGAAGTGCTGAAAATTCTATCATAAAACGTGCAGTAAAAAAGAAAGGAAATTCACTATAGATCTGCACTTGGCAGATATGCTTTTTTCATGACAGAATGAGACTAATTTTATCAAAATATGCATAATTATTAGTTCTTACCATCAGGAAGTCCAAAAGCAGATCGCCGCAAAATATGAGGGTATGCTTCTATAACTTTGTGCTGTTTTATTAAAAATTCCTTATCCAATGGTTCGGGATCATCTGATGCTAGCGTAGAAGACCACAGAAACAACAGTATACACGAAATCGTACAAGAGTTCTTGAAAAAATTTCGACACCTCGCATTTGACACCACAATCCACGGAATGCAGAAAACAAACACAAAATCCATCATTTATAAAACAAAATAAATACAACCACAAGCCAATGGCATAACTACGAAATAAAAAAGAAAACTTTTGGGTCGCACGTTGCACAGATCACATATTGTAGTAGAACGCGATTTCCATATTTTGATTTAAAAACCTACAAACATCAACACGAAACGCATTTTCATTGAAAGTGACATATACACCACATAATTTCAGCGGAGAGCGTAGCGCATACGCTGTACTGACCAATCGCATTCTCGAATACCTTCTCTTCACCGAGAAAGTAGATGCGCGTAAACAAAAATAGAGCTCACATAAGATGAGTACTAAGTGGAGCGCCACTAGCGGAAATATGAAAAACTAAGTGGTTTTCTAGAAGGTTGGTTGATTTTTTTTTTGTACAGCACAAGAGCTACATCTGCGCTAAGTAATGTTTTAAATTACCACACAAACAAAGAAAAAGTTTAATTGACACAGAAAAGAAAACAGCCTAAGTAGTGACGGGAATTGAACCTACTTCGCCTACGGATAGCGCAGTTGGTAAACCTAGAGTAGGTGAGCCACAAATGAGTAACAGATGCAAATATTTCTAATCTGAATGCCATTATTTGTGAAACAAAAGGCGTGTTTGATCATCTAGAAACACGACAAAAGAAAACAAGCGTTCGTATATCGGAAAAAGATTGGTATTTTTGTTAAACTCGACGTTGTGAAAACCCAAGTCCGAATAACTATCAGTTTTGAAGAGTGACAAGAAATGTTGGATTATGGCTTCATAGCCAATCACTTCGACATATTCCGATTTTTTTTTGTAATTCTGCATGATTGTATCAAAAGAAAAACCAGACATTCAAATTAACGCTGAATTTAGCTTGTACATAAACGTGCTGCCATCTATATTATTTATTTGTAACAATATTTTTTTCAACTTTAACAACAAATTTCTTGGAATTAAAAATTAGTCTTCAATAATTTTAGCTTACAAATCATGTCACCCATTTCCTCAAACGAATTTGTGAGATAGGCTTTCCATGCAAGCATAAACTTAAACATTACGCCGTAAGTTAAGAGGTTATTAAAACACAAGAGTTTTTTGTTTTTCTTTTTCCAGCAAAAACTCTATGTTTCCTATTTTGTCTCCGTTGCTCAAAATTACGAGGTGTTGTCCTCGGATCTTTCCCTCAAGGGACTGATCCCGGACCGTCGTCAATAGCCCGTTGTGTTGCTCTAGTACGACGTTAACTGAAATTACCATTACCATTACCATTACCTATTTTGTTTAATTTACATTATAAGATTTTAAAAGCGTGGACAGCACAGAATCAATAAATCTTTTCAAATTGTATTTAACCCCATTTTTTTTCTAATAAACTCTCTTTTCTTGCATAGAACTGCGCCTACTAAAACAAGAATGATTATCATATGCACTCATTTTGCCGATTTTGTGTCAATGAAAAGAGATGTATGTTTGACAATCACAACCACCGAGTGTGTAAAGCAGTGGTCAACGAAAACTGAACACCCTGTTAGCTATAATGGTCATTGATCTAATGTCACATAAACCGAAAAATCTATATTATTTATTATTATTTACGATCACAACCGCCGAGTGTGTAAAGCAGTGGTCATCGAAAACTGAACACCCTGTTAGCTATAATGGTCATTGATCTAATGTCACATAAACCGAAAATAGGTATAGGAAATAGGTATGTGACCGTTTTTTGTTGCATAGAAGAATCTCCAAAATTTTATATTCAACCAAAGTCTCTCAAAAACATGTTCAACTTCAACAAAAAGACTTCATCGAAAGAAGACAAACTTTCGCCGAGAAAAACGAAAAAACCATTTGGAATCGAGGAATTTTGTGAAAAATGACGAACTCTCGGGCATTTTATTATTCTAGCACTAGCAACTGCGTGGCCAGCACGGCGTTACTCGTAACAGTTCTTTTCGTGGGGTCAGTTGTGACCACTGCTTGATAACCCCCGGTGATTGCTACGAATTAATTGTAAGTAAGAAACTCATCATAGTCTTTTCATAAAGATTTATTTGAAATTAGCATTATTATGTATAAATCTTTGCAAAAACTTAACTATGCCAGCAACACATAGTATAGATAAGTATAGTATAGATACATAGCATATAAGTTCCAGAACTTTATATTTGCCTGTCCAGCAGTCATGTTCTGTCAAGAAAGGTACCTGTAAAAATGGCGTATTGAAATTCTCATTTTAGAATTTAAACGTTAACTTTATATGCAATCTTGAAAATTTAACGTAACCAATCTTTAACGAAAAAGCGGTCTTCTATTGTATATTTCTCAATCAGCATCGTTGATCGAATAACTTCAATCTCATCGAGTTACTTTTTCCTATGTCAGACTTTTAGAATCTTTTTCAATCGCTCTTTCAGCAAACTCAGTCGTTCTTCATGAGCTGCAAAATGGCTTAAATCGGTTTTGAAGCCCCTGTGAGCAAAATGGTAAATTCGCGAGTGACTTTTACCGACAAGATCATCATCGGACCGTGCAGTCTTTCCCGTGTGTTCAACATCACCGTCACTGTTTGACGAGACTTTGATTGATTTGGCAGAGGACTCGTCATGCCGTTGTGCTTGTACAGACGAACTCCCTCGGGGATCAATTTTTTCGTGTTGAGTGCCTTCTCGGGCGTCAGGTCCTGAGTGACTGTTGTTGACGCCATGGAAACCACCTTGCCCCAAATTCGCGTGCACCCCTCCGTTTCGGCTGGCGAGAATATAAACCTGCACCATTGACGGCCACCTTTTTTCTGAACCCTGATCCGGTATTACGGTGGTTGCAGACAGACGACCCGATGTTTCGGTTTCGTCTCCAAACACTCTGTGAACGATCCCTTTGTCCTCTATATACCCACTTTTTTTACCTTCTGCACTGTCATCGTTTGCATTTGCACCATTTGCATTCTTTTGATCTTGATTCATTCCTTCGCCTTGACCTTGCTTGGTGAGTGTGCGGTCATCGTTTTCACTTACCATCTCCACACTTTTCTTATGTTGTGGCTGTTGGTTCGGGGTTCCGCTGACGTACATAGCATCGGAGTTATCAAGTTTCTTTGGACCATAATCGCCCCAAGACAGATGAGGTATCATACCGTGGAACCAGTTGTTTTGTGGGAGACACTGGTAACACAAAGAAGGGATGACTTTACTAGGGTGCGTGTTGGATGTTGATCCTTCCAGGAACCAATCACTGTAGCTGTCCAGTACACCATGGAGTAGCTGTGCTCTAGAAATTCCGAAGGTGGTAATGAGAAGTGCCCCAATAACCTGTGGTAAGAAATAACTATATTTAGCTTCGCATTCGATAATTAATTTAAAATAATTCATGAAAATAAATATACTAAAATTTATAAAGTTATATTCACTCAGGTAAGATATAATTTGAAGTCAAACGGCTTAAATTGGTACTAACTTCAAAATCAGAAATCTACATAACATGTTTGATTGCCATTGAACAACTGAGTAAAATGATCCCTGAGTCATCATTTTTTCATTAACACCTTTTCATCATCAAAATTCATGGGCTTTTAGGTTCGCAAAAACCAGACCTGCGAATTATCTTACCTTGGTTTAGGAAGTAAGTCGCTCATGTTAGCTGCCCCAACTACGAGATAACTTATAGTCAGAAAAAATGTCCAGGCTTAAGGATTTGATAGTATGTCTCCATGAAAGGGGGGCTTTAACACTCTTGAGCACCACTAGAATTCCGAGTAGTGTAGTATTGCTTTTCCACTGGGAAAAGACGATAGCATGCGGACCTTTTGTTCAGAAGTTTTTCCTAACGCCATACCGTCTGGAAGTGACATTCCGCAGAAGACTGGTGAATGGACAATCATCACGAGGAGAAATATAAAATGCTGGTCTATCAACTAGAGCGTAGACGCAAATGAAGGTCACGAGATAAATAAGGATACACGTACACGAGATTTTTAAGTTTTCGGAGGACATCGTCTTTAGAACAGAAGCGAGACGGAGAATCCAGGGTGTGAAGTGGGGCCGAAAAAGAGCTATCGTTAGACAGCAATACGCTGAAGTTGAATACCGGTGGGGAAAAAAAATAAACTGACCAGAAAAGCTTGTTGCTTCTTTATGAATATTCGTTCATTGAATGTTCCCTGTACATATTGTGTATATAGTCTTCCTATTGTTAATCGAGACCTTTCAAGTTGCAATAAAAAGCTAGTAACGGTATCCAGCTGAATTCGACTCCAGTTTATTACTGTGTGGTGCATAAAAGCCACAATACAGAAAACTAAATTATATACGAGTATGCGTTGTTCGAAGGAATCCTCGGGAATTTCGTATTGGTAAAGGTCAGTCATGGAGGGAAGACTGCAAGATTCGGAATAGTTAGTTGTTTTGGAGTTTTAATGACGCAAGGGCTATATTGTTGGCCAAGCTGCGCCATAAACAAGACAATGTCGAGTGAAAAATGTCGTGAAAGGCGAAAAAGAGGAATCGGGAAACACAGTAGTGATATGAAAGGAAAAGATGGTTTCGATATCCCGATAGCTAGACTCCCGTGTTTACTAAAGACAATAAACCCCATGGGAAAATAAAAGAAGCTTGTAGGAGATGGGCCTCTGAGGGCAGTTACAGAATGGATATCAGATATAGATACAGAATCTCTACTTGTGTTAAAAGAAGTCTCTGTGTCTCTGTATGCAGTGTCCTGTCGAATCTATGGCACTTACAATAATGAAATCTAACACACAGGAAGTTCGAATTTTTTACGATTTTTGTTTCCTACCCGAATTTTAAAATTTAATCTAGAACATTTTAAAATTAATTTATTAATTTTTTTACCGTTCTTTCTTCACTCTGGAATGCGACGCCACCCGAACCTCGAATGAAGAAGGAATGAATTTTGCAATTTTTGACCGCTGACGTCAGCCTTTGGAACCATGACGTTTCCCGATTCTAGCGTGTTTCGATTTGCGTTGTTGATATTATCCACGTAGAGGCCATCACGGCGTAGCAATCACCGGTGGTTGGCGAGTGTCACACCTCACACTACGAAAAGAACTGTCACGGGCAACGCCGTACTGGCCAAGCAGTGGTTAGTAGATAATATACACAACTTACATGTGCTTACAACAAGCATGCTTGAATCTGGCTTTTACCTTTTTCGGAATATGTATGTTCAGCCACTCCCAAAAACTCATAAATTTCATTAACAAAAAAGAAAGGTAATCAGAAGTTGCATACCATAATACATTAAATAAATTTATTAAACAAAAATATTTTTTACATGAAGAATTCAGTGAGTTATAATTATGTGTTGGTGTAATATGTACTTTTGTTGTTTGTCAGTACTTGTATTAGTTCTGCCCATTGTCAAATTATCATTTTTTATGTTTCTTTATATGATCTTTTTATGATTCAATTTAAAAGAATATATGTTGGTTTCTGTTCATTTATTAATCGAAATTTTCAACAGGCGGTACATAGAATTGTATAGGAGGTAGAGTCTCAACAATGTATTTTGGGGCCAAATCTTGTCAGTCATTTTTTCCGCAAGCAAGTCAAATGATCGAACACTCATTCGGAAGTAATTAAAAAACTTCTTTGGAGTAACGTCTATTTTGTTTAAAAAAATATTCTTTTGTTCACCAAGTAAGCGAAATAAACGATTTCTTCGATGGATATCTATCACAAATAACGCGAAATGTTATTCGTCTTTTCTTTGCATCTTTTCACGGTTATGTGTGCATAGTTTGGTTTGGTTTCGGAATAAATGTGGTTTATATTAGATAAACGACATTAATTCCGTTCTGGCGTGAATGGTTTTAACAAAACGGGGTAGAAACAGCCTTCACCTAGTAAAATAAAAAAATAGTGGGATGGTCCGTTCTGGCGTTCAACGTCTTATTTTAGCTGTCACGATCATATTTTAGCAGTTGCGGTCGTATTTGTAAACCGAGCAAAAAAAAAAAAAAAAAACGCTGAGTTATTTAGCTAGTATATATTTTTTAGGCATATGCAGAGTACTGGTCCAGTTTATATGACAGGTCATCATTAAATTAAAAATGAGCATCTCAAGTACATATAGAAGAAGAGGGAGGGGGGATTTGATTCAGCTTCTCAAGTTGGTAAAACAAGGGGGCACAGAGGGCTTAAATTTCGATAGGGATAACAGAACAAGGGGGCATGGGTAAAAATTGAATAAGACACATTTTAATCGTGATTTAAGGAAAAACTGCTACTTTAATAGGGTAATAGACAGTTGGAACGCGTTGCCAGAAAATATAGTTAATTCAAAGGGAGTGTACGAATTTAAGATACAATTGGATAGTCAGTGGGGATTGGGGAATTCATAAACAAAGGACCAGCCTTGTTGGGCTTGAGCCTGTAGCGGGTTGTCAATATTTGTATTGTATACGCTTGAACACATAGTCTTTCATAATACGACTTAATTGCTGGTCCGCTACTCTACCGTCCAGGACAACGCGGTCCCCAGTCACTACATGAGTGCATGTGTAATAGATTTAGTGAAAAAGATTTAGGTACAGAAAAAGGTCGCACAAAGTTTAACGTATTGATCGGTCGAAAAGAGTCGAAATACTCTTATCTCCTTAGTGTCTAGAAGCACGTATTGAGGAATTAAAATCTGTTCCTTTCTGAAACTTTCCGCACATTATTGAGAAGGTAGGGGGGTGAGGTAAAAGGGCGCTTGGAAATAATTGGCCTTGGAGGGTTGGATTGTCACTCGATTAAATGGAACGAAAGAAGTCTTAAGCATTTTGAGGGAGGATGATCAGGGCAGAGGAATGCAAGGCACGAGCTGCCAAAGGAAAACGCGAGCTTCTTTTAAAGAAATAGGGGGCTCTGCCCTCTGCTTGCCTACGCTTGCCAACGCTTTTTTAATTTTGACACTTATAATAGAACCTAAACTAATAGCCGCATAGGGAAAAAATCTTCACAATTACCCAGGTAACACAAGGAAGAACAAACAACGTTAATTTCGTAATTTTCTGATCCGTACTTTCTCGGGAAACCGTCTAAGAATCGAGCTAAACAACCCAGTTTTCTGTCGTGCGACAGTGGCGGCGGTAACTTTCTTTTAAGATAGAGAGATACGAAGGAACCGTTTTTGAAAAGTTTGTTTCACCTTTTTGACCGTGAAATTACCGAGAGGTCGATGGATCTCGAAGGCCGGTTGGCATCCAGTAAAACATTTTAGACACTCTAATTTAAATGCACTTTTTATTCAAAAGAAATGGTATAAATTTGAATAAATTAGAATCCAAATAATAATACGAAGGTAAATAGAGGGCCGCAGTAAGCTGATTGGAACAGTAATGGTTTAGCAACCGGTGGGCTTTGAGTTCGGTTCGAATTCAACCAAAGACCGTCGTGTTCAAAGGGGGCTGGTACATGTTAAATATATCGTGGCATCAAGTGTCCTCACGTTGGTGTGGTGTGTAGGTTTGGAGAGTGGTGTGCCAGCTCAGGTGTTGACCTCGTCATCTAACTGTGATTCACAATGACGGTGTTGTTCTCGTAACTTTCCATTCGGGATTGATTCCGGATCGTCGCCAAAGTTCCAGTGTGACGTTAATTCAATAACCTCCTTACTAAAGTGAAAAGGTATCTGAATATTCTAATCATGACTGTAGAATAAGTTGGCGAACTATTGATTAATCTTAATCGATTGGTATTTATTAATTAGAGCCCATCGATGAAAATAAATAATAATTCATTATAGTAATTAGAATATTTAAGATATTTGGTTTTTTTCTACCTTAAAAATACTTTTTCAGTCTTATTTCCGTGCTGCTCTATATTAAAATTTTGCTACAATGCTTGTTAATATTAAAAGTCGTTGCATTCTATTAAAAAAGCGTGTTTCCTAAAGCCGCGTGCCGACCAACCGGTATAGTGGTTAAGGTGTTAGCCTCTAGATCGGAAGGTTCCTGGTTCGAATCCGGGTCCGGGCATGGATGTTTGTAAACGTATGGTGTAGAGGCGGCTGGTGCACCTTCAATCTGTCGTGGCCGAAAGTCCTCACGTTGGGTTGGCGTGGAAGTTTGGAGAGTGGGGTGCCAGCTCAGGTGCTGCTTCGTCATCTGACCGTGGTTCAAAATTACGAGGTGTTGTCCTCGAATCTTTCCCTTAAGGGACTGATTCCGGACCGTCGTCAATAGCCCGTTGTGTTGCTCTAGTACGACGTTAAGTAAAATTACCATTACCTAAAGCCGCGTTTACACCGAAGTTCAAACTTCCAAAAATCGAAGCTATTCCGAGAACGGCACTCATTTCATCGTCAAGATCTGGTGGCGATTTGGCGAGTTTGCAACTCCAATTTTGTTTTCCATCAGGAGTCGGTAAAGATAAAAAGATTGCAACTTTTTGGGACATTTCTAAGAGACTGGAGAGAAATTTGGAATGAAAACTCTCCCCTATTTCATCCCATTTCGGTATTGCTTGACAATCACCGCTCCCTTCGGAACTTCGTGTTCGCTCACGCCGTCTTTAGTTCGCTGACTGTGACATTTTGCCCTTATCGCTTGCACGTACCCCATCTCCCGATAAACTGTCACTGAGTGATCTATTCGATTGAAATGGCGTGATGAATGGTGATCACTCTTCTCTACAAAGGGGTGAGAAGAGTGCTCACCTCTTGGTTTTGACGATAAAGTGTTTACACCGGAGTGGGTCGAAAAGGGGTCAGCAAAGGGGAACGTAAAACTTTCTCTCCACAAAAATGGAAGAGAAAAATATTTGCAACTGCGATGTAAACGCGGCTTTAGACTAGTAATTTGCATGGCATAATATTGCTTAACTCTCCATATGATTTCGACGAGATATCATCAAGATCTGGTCCATTTTGCCAAAGAAGAGATACCTCGTCATCAAGAATGACGATTCAATTCCGAGTGATGAAGGTATTTTTCTAATGTACAAATGTCTTGTCCAAGATCTGGTTTGTCTTTCTAATGACGTCTCGTCGGGACAACCATCAGATGGATTAAAGACTATATTTTATTTTTAACAGATTCGTAATCACGTCAAGTTGTTAAATGCCTCCTGCTTACCCCGCAAGCATAGGCGTAACTAGGGTTGTTGATTGGGGGAGGGGGGGGGGGAGAGGTTAGTCTTACCGAAAAGTATGGTCAGTAAAAACGGAAGATTAAATTAATTAAATAAATAAAACTAGGGGGATCCCCACCCACTGATCGCCTACGCTCGCCAATCCCTGGTGATTGCTACGCAATCACAACGCAAACCAACACTCCTTTGCAGAGTCAATCTCCTCCGACGGCGGTAATTATCTTAATAATTCGTTTATCCAGATTTGACTTTCCGGTCCATGATGTCACAGCGAGGGCTCCGCTCGTCAACCCCGGTGATTGCTACGCAAACAAACACTCCTGTCGCAAGTGGATTTCGCCTTTTTTTACTTTAATACTTAATGCACCCTAAACTGATAGCCGCATCAGTAAAAAAACATCTCCATCTTGTTCCCCGTAAAATTTTGAATAAACCATGTTTATATCGTAATTTTCTTATCTGTACTTAATCGGCAAACCGTCTGAGTATAGAGCGAAAAAACGAGCATGACGTCATAGCGAGTTTTAAGGGCATCGACAAAAACCCATTAGTCAGAAAATGTAACCATAATTTCCGTGAATAAGAATGAACGCTATAGCTCCGCGATCTAAGAAGTACGAAATTTGTATGACCAACTTTTGATCGTATGGAATTTATTTGCTAACCAATTTAAAAAAAAAATTGTACCGTAAGAAAGAGTATATTATAAGGTACACTGCGATGTTTTCAAATTTAAAAACTAATAGTAATAAGGTATAAATATGACAGTTTTAACAAAAAACAACAAAAATGTCCCGATTTTTCCCGAATTAAAAAAAAAAAAATATTATCAGGAACCAAATTGAAATTTCTAAAAAAACTCGAAGAGCTGCAAAAAATGTACGTTGACAGGTACTCTAAAAAAAATCACGCTGAAGACTGAAAATTTCTACGTCTTTTGCTCACTTGTGTTTGAAGTTTTGCTTTTTTTTTACACTTAATAAACCCTAAATTAATAGCTGCATCGGAGAAAAATTGTCCAAGGAACACGATGAAGAAGAAACCATGTTAATTTCGTAATTTTCTGATCCGTACTTTCTCGGGAAACCGTCTAAGAATCGATAAAAAAAAATTCAGTTTTCAATCCTGCGACAGTGGCGGCGGTAACTTTTTTTTTAATATAGAGATTACTATTGCATTAAATATTATTAATTAAGTATAATTATATCAATATATCTAATATTATTAAGTGATTATTAATAATTAATCATACTACTGTGATTAATATATATTACTTATTTATAATTAATTATACTGATGTGATTAAAACGGAATTATTAAAAGTAATTATATTATTAATATCTATTAACAATTCATAATTAATCGAATATATTAGTAACTATTCATTAATTAACACTTTATTTAAAAAAAATCAGAATTTTTTTTACTTATACAATATTTACCAGATGAATTTATGGTATATTTTAACAGTTACATTACATTCAAATTAGAAATTAAAACGTCGATTTTTTCTGAACTTTTAGATATAAACTTGCTTGCAGCACATCGGTAAATTTTCTCTCGATTCTGACTGCCGTTCAGTCCCGAAACGAATGGACTGTACACCAATGAAAAGGTAAAGCATCTGGAGACCTCTCATGGAAATTTCTGTATTTTATGTTAAAAATCACATGATCTAGTTACTAATTTACTGTATTTTGTTTTACAAATAAGAAAAACAGATTGTTTGGATTAACCAAACTCTCGGATTAACAAGAGGTTTGAATTAGCAGGGTTTTAGTGTAATTCAAGACTGTCGTTAAATAGTTTGTTGTTAAACCAAACAATGTGTTTTTCATGTATGATACAACTAGCCACTGCTTGGCTGTGTTGCCCGTGTCAGTTCTTTTCGTGGGGTCAGGTGTGACCACTCCTCACCAACCCCCAGTGATTGCTACGAATTCCCATACGAATTCGTAGCCTATTGGATAATAGCTATAATGGCGTTGCCTGTTTGCTTAGCAAACCAAATGGAAATTCGTAGCTTATTGGAAGGAATTCCCTACGAATTTCCGAATTCGAAACGAATTCGTGGCCTGTGTTTATGGGATGCAAATAGTACTTTTTTCATGACTGATTTTTCAAGATTCACAAAGTTTATATCTCTTTTAAACCACTCCCGTGACATAGCTTGTTCTCATTCTCTCAATTTTCATTGTTTAGTCTATGCGGCGATACCATAAAGAAATTACATATTTAAAATTTATTTTTTTCTGCTTTCGTTTTATTCTCCAAGGAACGATAGGTCAGGAGACTAAATAAACAAAATTTTAACTGAGGTTTTTTATTTCTCATAACTCGTTAAAGATAGAGAAAAAATTTCAACGGATTTGAAATTTGCAAAAAATTTCATACTAAAAATATGTACCTATTTCTTAAATTTTAAATTGAAATTTTTATATTTTTTCTAAAACGAACGCCGTTGCGCAGAATGACCTTCGTTTGATTCGAGAAATCAGATTTCATTTAATGCGCTCAGCAAAACAAATAAAAACATTTTGCAGGATGACAAGCAATGTTTCGTTCTTTTTTCGTAAAATCGGGATCGTTAAAGATATATAGAAAATTTCAACGAATTTGAAATCTGCGGAAAATTTTACACCAGAACGATACCTTGCATTTGATTTTCTTTTAATAAATAATTATTCAATAAAATATTTACTTTTGCAAGAGATTTGGACGTCACGCCGATTATATCTCTTCGCAATTGGAATTTGGCCAAATTTGACAGTGCCGAGGCCATCATGACGTTGCCCGTGTTGTTGATTTGTGAAGCAAACCAAATTGGAATTCGAAGGGATTTCATTCCAATAGGCTACGAATTTCCATTTGGTTTGCGAAGCCAACCAACACCTCGGTCAACGCCATGATTTCTGTTATCCAATAGGCTACGAACTTCCATTTGCGCAAACCAAATGGAAATTCGTAGCAATCACCGCGCGCGGGAGTTCGAAAGCAGTGGTGACACCTAACCCCACGAAAAGAACTGTCACGGGCAACGCCGTTCTGGCTACACAGTGGCTTGTTGTATAATAAATTTACATTTGAATTTACACCGTTCTGAACTGTCCATGCATGCGCACCTCACCGGCAGACTTGGGAAAATCAAGTTATGGAATACGACGGTTCAGGTTCAATCCAAAAGTGAAAGATCCAATGACAAGGCCTCGTAATTTTACACGAGGGCTGCCACCCCACCACCATGCCAACGTGAGGACATTTGAGGTTACAACAGATTTAACGCACACCACCCCCGTGCACACGACGGTTCGAAATCGCAACCCTCTGGTTGCTAATCCGTTACTCTTCCAACTGGGCATCCGTGGCCCCTATTAAGGTACCAAAAACTTACCATAGACTGTGGACTGGTGTTGAATTCCATGCCAAGAGCTCGGAGAAGAGGAGGGAAAGGAACGAATTGACTTATGTAAAGTGACTCGATGTTCATTTCTATTCCCATTTATATGTCAGCAAAGGCAAGACTGCTTTCCTGAGAAAATCGATCGCTTTTAACTGTTAACCCAGATCTAGCTTTCCAATGACCTCAATGTCTTCGTTTCTTTTCTAGAATTCAATTTTCGAGATCAAAGGTAATTACAGATGTAGAATCGAATGGTGACAGAAAAGGATTTCGCACGGTATTATAAATCCAACCAAGACTAGGGTTATGACCTAAAAGAGCTTAAGAGACCCCAAAGGAGAATATTCCTAAAATATCTTTATAATGTCTTTTAGCGATATTGAATCAATATATCTTTGACTAACAGAGGCACAGGTTATCAAGTCTCGAGATGGCTACATTTTTTATTCTCCTCAGGAGGTGATTTTAAAATTTCTTTCAAGTATAGAGAATTTAGAGTATGTTGCCTAAAGACTAGTGCAAGAGTATGAGTTTTTGGACTAGAAAAAGAGTGTGTTATCGGAGGCATATTACCAACCTTTACTGGAGTAGAAAACATAGGAAAATTTTAAGCCGGCTGATTCGTTGGTTTGGAACTCTCGTCTATGACGTCACTATGTGACATCATCAAAAGTATGACTCGGTACGACGTTTCTAGTGAAAGCCGGTAACAAACGAAAGCAACTGTGATATTAGGCATCTGTTATTTAATAATTTGTATTACTTTTAAAAAAAATACTATTTTTGGGTTATAATAGGGTTTTTGGTATGACTAAGTATATTTTTGTTAAATAATATTTTAATTAAAGGATCAATCTAGCTCCTACTGCTCACATTTTAAATTACTCCTATGGTTTTATGACGATTTATGACAGCTTAAAAATTACTCAGCACAATAATTTTCGATTTTTGAAATGTTTGCGAAATAAATAATTCATACTGCTCCATTTCAATCGTAAGTACTATTTTTGCAAAACATCGTGAATAAACACATTTTTGCTTGTTCATGTTTTTATACAATATGGGAACCTTAATCATCCAATTTATTCCGTAATACAAGAAAATTCCGTGCTATTTAGAAAACATCCGATTAACAATGAAAAGGTTTTCAAGTTCCGAAAGTTCACACATCCCATACAACTCGGTGCGAAGAAATTCATCGCCTCCGCAACCCAAATGTGGGGATCTACAAATAGTAATAACATCAACACCCTTGAAATCCACCAATCTATTACCCTTAGAACCATCTCCAAAAACAGTTCGTTTCAGCGAAATACCGAAAAAAAATAAGACATGATCTTCAAATTACCTCTCTTAAAACCCACATAGCAAAATATCTACAGCATAAATAACGAATCCATACAACAGATTCCCAGCAGTAACGAAAAACTCACCTGTTTCCGCCTTCTATTCTGTTCAAGCACCCAAGTGTTCTTTAAAGTTCGAAAATGGTCTGTATTTTTAAATTGTGCACGTAAAATCTATACTGGAATTAGAACACAAAACATTTAGTACGATCGCAATTAAAGTACATGGCACCAACCGTTGAACTGACGCTAGGAAATCATCTAAAAGCTATCGCTTTCTTTTTTACTACACTGTTTGACAATTGCTACGGAACAAACACAATTTTTAAAAGAATTAATAATAGTCATTGATTAAAGAAACGAAACTTAGTATATATATATTTAATTAAGATACTGTGCATTAAGTGTAATGCAAAATGTTACAGATTTTGGCACATAGAAAAGCAAGATAATAAAAAGAAAAAAATTCTGCTCCTTAGAGCAATTTCCCAAGTATCGAAACATTTTCTTTCTATCCGGAGTCATGACAGATATAGTCTCTCAGTAAGAAGTGAGGCCTGCGTGCACATTTAGCATCTGCCAGTGCATGCTCTCCACTAAACAGACGAAGAGTGCTTGGGGGATATTGTCCCATTCCTCTCTCAAAGCAATTTTGAGCGCCTGCACAGTTTGAGGTGGATGATTCCTTTGTGAAACACGTCTACAAAGATCATCCCAAGTATGTTCAATAGGATTTAAGTCTGGTGAATACGCAAGCATTCCATGCGCTCAATATCTTCGCTCTCTAGTGTCTCAGAGACATCAACTGTCTTGTGTGGGCATGCATATTGTCACTCTTAAACAGAAAATCAGGACCCTTTGCACCCCGAAATAAACGAACATGACCCAGGAGGATCTCCGTGCAATACTACTGCGATGTAAAGGCACCAGCGTCAAAGATGTGTAGCTGTGTTCTGCCATAATGCATAATACCTACCCACACCATGACCCCTAACACACATGACTAACGAGCAACCTCACGAGAATTCTGTGGTGTGTAACGGTTGTGCAACCACACCCTTGAGGTACCACATCTCTCTACACAGTAGTTGGTGTCCAGAATCCCTCTTCACGGTGAATCGGGATTCGTCGGAGAACATGACTCTGGACTACTGTTGAGGATTCCAACGAATATGTTCTTTACACCAGCACAACTTTCCCTGGCGATGGCGTGGTTGTAACGGAACGCACTTAACCGGCTTCCGTGCACAAAAGCGAGCTTGATTTAATCGCCAAGAAATTGTTTCGGCAAATACACGAGTGCCAGTATCGGTTGCAAGCTCTGAACCAATCTGTCCCGGAGTGAGATGTTTGTTCCTTATTGCTGTTAGGGATATATATTTTAAAATTCAACCTAGAAGATTTTTAAATGAATTTAATAATTTTATTCTCCATCGTTTTTTTCAACACGTTTCTTACGCTAAAGAAGAAAAATCGGAATCTAGACTTTCTACCCACGGGACTTTGACGTAAGCCTTTGGAACTACACTCTACAACAAAAAGAAAATCGACGCACCAAGAAGGAGTTGTCCGATTGAGACAAAAATTGGTGGATAGGAAAATTATGTACAGAATAAAAAATGATTAAAATTTCAGAACAATTGAATAATTTATTTCAGAGTTACAGTAACGAGCTCAATAAGGTGTTGACCCGCCTCTAGCCTGGATGCAAGCTACCACACGGCGTGGTATAGACTGATAAAGCTCCCGGTTGGTCTCCTGCGGTATTTCTTGCCAAATTTGCTCCAATTGTCGGACTACGTCATCAAAATTCCCTACCGGATGCAGTCGCCTTCCCATCATATGCCAGACATGCTCGATGGGAGAGAGATCTGGTGATCTGGCTGGCCAAGGAAGTGTTTGACAAGCTTGAAGACAGTTCATAGCAACACGTGCCGTATGTGGTCTGGCATTGTCATGCTGAAAAATAAGCCCAGGGTACTGCGAAAGGAACGGTAGCAAAACAGGTCTCCGAATGTCGTCAAAGCACCGCTGTGCAATAAGTGTACTTCTAATGACGATCAAAGGGGTCCGGCTATCAAGGGAAATAGCACCCCAGACCAAAACTCTATGTTGAGGGCCCATGTGGCGTGCAATAGTGAAAGTAGGATCAGCACGCTGCCCTGGGCGTCTCCAGACACGTCTTCGACACGTCCAGGACACAGTTGGAAGCGGGATTCGTCGCTACAGACTATACGTCCCCAGTCAGCATCATTCCAGCCTGATCGAGCCAAGCACCACTGTAATCTGGCTCGACAGTGTGCAGGCGTGAGTGGCAGGTGGCGTAACGGTCGGTACGAGCGTAGATTTCGCTCTCTCAGCCGTCTGTGAATGGTCATGGTGGACACTCGTGTGTGGGTCGCACGACTGATGGTTGATAGCGATGAATCAGGCGCTGTGACAGCTGATCTGACAATCACTCTGTCCTCGGGATCTGTTGTGGCCCTACGTCGACCGCTACCATAACGACGCTGAAATCTGCCACTGTCCACCCACTCTTGCCAGCATCTTCTAATCGCCGCATCGCTTCGACTCACATGACGAGCGATTCTTCGATTTGCCCAACCTGCCTCTTTCAATCCAATGATACGACCTCTTTCAAACTCTGAAAGTTGCTCGTAATGAGCTCGAATCCTGCGGCGAGGCATTTTTTCAGTCGTTGAAAGGTATCCTAAATCGTAATGGAGCAGAAATTTTTAACAACAGTTCAAGAACAACTCCTTATATACATCTGCTGGATCCGCAGTTCTGATGCGGTGGAGATCGCACTATTCATTCATTGGACACTAAATTTTAATCATTTGCATATTTGGTCAAAACATTTTTGCATACGAAAATTTCAAAGCAATCGGATGATTCCTTCTTGGTGCGTCGATTTTTTTGTTATAGAGTGTATTTCAAGTTTTTTTCTTCTCGGAGGAACGCGGAGAAAGTTATTGTTTTCGTTTCCGTTTTGATTTTGCGAGGAGGATAGATTTTCCAACAAGGCGATAAAAGGTAATAATTAGGGCCACTTTTTGTTGCATTAAAAATGGGAAAAGTTGCATTTATCATTCCCTAAAGTTGCATTTTTAGAAATAAACTTGCATTTATTTTTGATACACTAAAATCTAAAATAAATTATTAGTAAAAACTGGAAAAATTCAAAATTTATTTGTAAATTTTTAAATACAGAAGAACGTTGATGTCGTTGAATGGCCGATCCTTGGTCAGTAATTTCTTTAACAGTGAAAAACTAACCTAAACGGAGACTGTTGTTGCCTGTCAATGTTGCATTGGACTTTTTCTGCAGTTATGAAACAAGTGTACCACTCAAGTAACTTGGAGCAATCGCGGATAAAGCACCTTGAGTGTGATTCCAGCCGCAGTCATATAATATGCTATATCGGATAGCAGAAGAGCAAAATCTTTTCGCTCAACATTCAGAGATTTTAAAACGTCATGTACAAGGAAACAACATATTGATGATGGAAACTCCCCCAGCAAACTCCGATTACGCAAGTTTGCTCTGTATTATCATGAGTTCCAACCAATGTGTTAAAGTACTTCTTGCCATTTATTTCACTTTCGTCTGTTAGGACGAACACCTTCTTTCCATGAACTTCTTGTTTGATCTGCAATACTCCGGCGTTCGCAAGATCAGACACACGTGATCGAAGGGTTGATTCAGAGGGCAAAAAATGAATAGTAATTTCATATTAATTAATTTTAAGCTACATTTTAAAAAGGTGGTTACATTGATGCAAAAAGTTGCATTTATGTTGCGGTTATAACTCACTTATAATACACCACATGTAGGAGGAATTTTTATTTTAGTACTTTACATGCAGCGTAGAACGTGTGAAAAAAAGTTGCATTTGTTGCAAAAAGTTGCCCTAGTAATAATATAACTAGAGTCACTTAGTTCTATTTTCTATCTCCTAGACCGTTAAAGATAGAGTAAAAATTTCAACGGATTTGAAATCTGCCGAAAATTTCACTTTAGATCGATACCTAAAAATATGATTTTCTTTAAACAAATAATTTTAAAATTGAATATATATTTTATATGCTTGCAAGAGATTGTGACGTCACGTGAAACAGATTGCATCGTCTGCCCTTCGCGTTAATAAAAAAGAAACAGATTACATTTCCTGTCCTATTCCATTTCAGGGATTAATAGCAAAAATAAAAAAAATTGTTAATTCTTTTTCGTTTAAATCGGAATCGCTGAAGAAAGATTGAAAATTTCAACGGATTTGAAATCTGCGGAAAATTTTACACCAGATTACTAACTTACGCTGGCTAGCCATTAATAAAATCTCCTGTGATGAATCATGATCAGGGCTGTAGTGGAGGGTATACGGTGGTATACGCCGTATACCCTCTGGTTTTTCAAGCAAATTCCTTATACCCTCTGCTATTTTTCTTAAAAACTACGTACACGCTTTGCTTTTCCTAGAAAACATCTCGTTACACCACACGGTATGCACTGAGGCGGAGGGGGGGGGGTAGAGTGTCTATATAAACGTATTGTATAGGCACTAAGGCAGGGCTCGAAATACCCGGGTGCACAGGCTAATTTTTTCCCGCTAGGTGCACACAGTGCACCGAACGTTAAAGAAAAAAAAAAGGGGTGGGGGACGTGTGTTATGTTATTTTTATGCTTGAACAAAATATTAGTATCGACATCTCTCGCTCTAAAGGAACTTAATTAAAATTCCTAAATACACACTAAGCGAAAACAAAATCGCTGGGCCGTAACGGGTTTGTACAGGAGGAAGGTTTATTTGTGTCACTGCCACCAGAACTTTCCGATGATCGAAACATTTCCCAGATGGCTCTGTTGAAGAGACTGTCGAGACAGCCGTGCGCCGTAGAATTTCGATATGTTTAAATATTTTTTATTTACTGTCTACTACGAACCTATAAAAACATACCAAGCTAATACAGTAGTTTATATTACATTAATACTCTTATATTACGCCCAAGTTGTCCCAGAAAAATTAAAGCCTCTAAACAATTGAAATTTTACCATGTTACACGGCCGAGTGCGAGCACGGGTTTAGTTTAATCTACAACATAAGTAACAGATTTGAGATAATCTTTATTGATTTCAAACGTCTCCAATCTAATGTTTATTAAGGCAAATGGACCACCTATAGAATACTTTCAACCGGAAAAAAATTTGTAAATTCATTCTTGTTTGACCAACTATCACTCTTCAGTAGACAATAGATCGAGAGTATGCTCTACAAAATGACTAACAGAGACGGATTTCTCTAGTCAAGCAGTTCGGAAAATATTTCAATGAAAATGAGAGGTAGGCCTTAAAATTTGTTAAAATAAAACAAAATTACATCTTACTTTTAGTATTTAAATATTTTTCTCTTAACATTTCCTCTGTTATTATTTTATATCATAGTTAAATATTAATATAGTGAGATTTTCAAGTTTGAATATCACTCGATGCTAGTCTGCATATCTTGCTTTGCATAAATACAGTAAACTCCCAATAACTCGAATCTTGTAAACACAAATTTCTGCTTTAGTCGAAGTTTCTTCAAAATTCCACTATTCCTTTCCTGTATTATAAAATTAATAGGCTCGATAATTTGAACTTCGATTAATTCAAATGGGTGCCCTGATGGGATGGAGCAACGGGGCGTTCGTCCCTCTTGGCTTATGAACTTCCTATATATACAAGTATGTGCGTTTGGTACATGTTTTTTGGCAAATAAATATAAAAACTTCTCACGCATTCACAGTGGCGCATTATGAGGGAGTGACGTCAAAGATCACTGGGTGAGAAACCAACGAATCAGCAAGTTTAAAATTGAAATCAATAGACTAGTTTTCGAATGTATTACCAAGGGGCTAGCTGGAGTGTTGCCTAGAGACTGGCTTTAAGAGTGTATTTCCTAAAGGCTAGATTTATAGTGTGTTTCCTAAAGGTTAGATTTAGAGTATGTTTGTTACCTTCAAACTAGTTTTGGAGCATGTTACCTAGAGACTAGCTTAATAGTGAAACCAAGAGACTAGCTGAAGAGTGTTACTTTAAGACTTGTTTTGAAGTTAGTATGTTAGCTGGATATTGACTTATGAGTGTGTTACCTAAACACTAGATTTAGAGTGCGTTTGTTACCGTGAAACTAGTTTGGAATGTTACCTAGAGACTAAATTTAGAATGTATTACCAAATGACTAGCTGAAGAGTGTTACCTAAATACTTGTTTTGGAGTATGTTAGCTAGAGACAGGCTTAAGAATGTGTTTCCTTAAAAGCTAGATTGAGAGTGCGTTTGTTACCTTGAAACTAGTTTGGGAGCATATTACCTAGAGACTAGCTTAATAGTGTTACCTAGAGACTACATTTAGAATGTATTACCAAGAGACTAGCTGAATAGTGTTACCTAAAGACTTGTTTTGGAGTATGTTACCTAGAGACTAACTTAAAAGAGAGAACCTAGAAACTAAATTTATAATTGTTTTCCGTAAACTATTTTTTTTTGGCAGCATTAAAAGTTTGAATTTTTTTTTTAATCCAGCCCCAGTAAATAAGAAACGGAGCACTTTTGAATATAGGCTGAAAGCAGTGAATAAATATTAGTTGGCCTTGAGGAGAAAATATCAAAACACCTCTATACACGAATTTCAAAGTAGCAATCAATGAATTAAGTTTTGTTATTGTTTTGATTTTTATACGGCGTGGGAGGGGCTAAACCCCCATAGCCCCCTCTCTATTGGCGCTCCTGGACTAAAACAAACCCTTGATTTGATCATCGTCCTATTTATAATGGATCAAATTGTTCGCTGAATGTACTCCAATTGTTGAGTGTTCTTCACTTGAAACCATTCCATTGCTACATTTTCCGACACCACTGGTTGGATAAATAATTTCTTGTTCAATTGAAATTCAATTTTACGTAATGGATATATCCAATGGGTCAGGCATTTAAAAACTTGACGCAGTGGGTAAGCGAAACGCAATGTAATAAATACATGCTTCTGTGCAATTTTTGGTAGGTAGGTATTTAATAAACGTCACACTGGATGAACACAGCGGGTTATCGGCCTCGGATCGGGATCAACCCTCGAATTGAAAGATCCGAGGACACCCCGTAATTTTGAAAAACGGTCAGATGACGAGGTCACACCTGAGCTGTGTAATTTTCGTAATTTATTTCGTTTGTTTCACTGAAGGTGCACCATCCGCCTTTACACCATACGCGTACAAATATCCATGCACTGACCCGGATTCATTGAGGTAAAAAAGAGTCGTATTCAAAAGGTTGTCGTTTAATACAACACCTTAAAAAAAGACCCCGTTCACACCAGTCAAGATCAATGCCCGGGATTTAATTACTATCTATTCCAAAAAGTTGACGGTAGTGCTCAGAAATTTAATTAAAATTCTCATGGTTCGAATGAAAGACGAACTATTTTGCTTTTATATTTCTTACTTTATTCTCACTTACAATGGGGACAGCGAAAAATTATTTTGTAATTTAAGAAACATTGACCTTTCTTGAAAGCTTTGCGACTTTTAGTCTTTAATCTACTTATGCAAAGGGGGTCGTGGGAATTATTCCACTAAATCCAGGTCTAATTTCGATCGTTCTGAGAAATGGAACTTTGAAGATTCTCTGGTTATACTTTATTCAGTGAAAGAGAGAATTCTGCCCTCTCGCTCTTTAATGCCATCGTCATCTGACCGAGGTTCAAAATGACGTGGTGTTGTCCTCGAATCTTACCCTTTGTGTTTGATCCCGCACCGTCGCCAATAGCCCGCTGTGTTGCTTCAGTGCGACGTTAGTAAAAATGCGTACCCCCTTAATTCCATATCAAAATCACCGCCCCGAGAGTTGAAATTAGCTAGTCGAGTCTTGTTTCAAAGAGTTTATTTAATTTGTTATCAACACAGTTCTATGATATGAGAAGTAACTTTCATAATTGTACAAACAAAACTGGATACATTTCAAATATGTCCAAAGCAGATCGTTAACGAATTACTCAAAGTGGTGCTCTGTGTGGGATGTATCGCAGGATTGTCAAAAGTGTTCACCGGTTCACAAGAAAACAACTTTTTAAATGTTCTATTCAATCCACTGACAAATGTTTAGCTTCAAAATTATACCACGAACAGGTTATCTTGCGCTCACGACTGACTAGATTAACCGCAATTTGATCAAAAGTGTTTATCGGTTCATAAGAAAACAATTTTAAATGTTCAGCTCGGAATGCCAAACGGAAATGTTCTTCGAATTGATCTCGTAGGGAGTTTTAAAGTTAATCTGTTCAATCGTGAGCTCACGAACAGTCATGATGCGCTCACGATTGACCAGATTATCAGCAACATTGTCACCGGTTCGCAAGAAGTCAATTCTTGAGATGTCCAGTTCAAACCTCTACAAAATGTTCTTGCACTAGAATACGTTGTGACGTCGCAAACACCGCCACTGATCTTTGATTCCAAATTCCTGAAACATATGCCCTGCTGACGAACAGCTGTCTCGTTTGTTTTGGGGTGCCAGTGATTTGTGGCTGTCGGAATAAGAGATCTGCCGACAAAGGCAGAACTCGAGGGAAGAGGATGTTTTTTGGTTTTGCGGTGCTCGTTGATGAGGCTGTCTTGCGCCTGTTTCGCACCACCCATGTCATAGGGATGCAAATCTCTAGTGTAAATAATTAATTGCAAAATAAAATGCAAATTCTTTTGAAACGAGGCTGTTTTATTTGGTAGAAAGGCACACCACTCGGCCCACTACGTTACAACTTCAAAACTCTCGTCGGGAGCTTTGAAAGAATACAGTGGAACTTCCATTAACCGTCGGGACGGTGATGGTTTATCGAATAGACAGAAAAACCTTAAACCACAGCCTATCCCCATCCATTGCATAAGAACGAATGATAAAAAGAAATGCATGTTTACTAACTGGAAGTGCATACTACGAGGGCTGTTCAGTAAATTTTTGATCATACTTTTTTTAAAGGTGATAAAAATCAAGAAAGATAAAATTCATAATGAATGTGTAGCAGGATAAGTAGAGAATACATAGCGCAAGTTTCACGGCCATGACGTCATTGCCGAGGCCTTGGCAGCCGGCCAAGAACCCTTAGTATTACTTTCGCCTACCTCAAAAATGGATGTGACACGCGAAGTGCAATACACTGAATTTAAATTTTGTTTTCGCCTTAAAAAATCGACAGATCTTTCAAAAACCAATGTCATGTGTGTTCCCCATCCTCCATATAGTCCTGATGTACACCATGCGATTTTTTTCTTTTCCCGAATTTGAAGAAACACCTCCGGGAAAAGCGATTTTCATCATCACAGGCAGTGGCAAAAGTTGCGTAAGCGATTTTGAAGGACCTGTAAAAAAATAAGTGCATTGCATGGAATGGAGAGTATTTTGAGAAAGACCCTAAAAATTTGGAGGATTAGTACAGGAAATTATTATTTATTAATTTATGATCATTCTTTATTGAACAGCACTCGCACATGTATTTTATATTTTACAGAAACAAACAATATACAATTTACACGTTAAGTGAATTTACAATACCACCGCTCAGCAGTAAAGCGAGGAGGATTTTTTGCTGCAAAATCTGGTTACTGTACATAGAGTACAGGATATGTGCACGTACTAATAACGTTTAATAGTTAATTGACTAACTTTTAATAACGGAATGACGGTTAACCGAAGTTTCACTGTATAACGGAACTTAAAAGACGTATCGATTACTTTCTGAAAATCAGCGAACCTACAGACGATATTTAATAAGCATTTTTACTTTTAACTGTCCATCTTAGAGCGTGCGAATACACCCTCACATATATCTCTCTCGCTCTCTTTAAAAGTTGTACTTAACTGTGTTCGCTTGCTTTAGTTTAAAAGATTGTAATTTAACTGTGTTCGCGTGTTTTAGTTAGTTTAAATGTTATAATTTAACTGTGCTCGCGTGCTTTAGTTTAAAGGTAGTAATTTAACAGTGCTCATAACTATATGTATCCGTTATATATATATATATATATATATATATATATATATATATATATATATATATATATATATATATATATATATATATATATATATATATATATATATATATATATATATATATATATATATATATATATATATATATATATATATTATGTTAAATAGATTAATGTTGTTGTTAATGGCTTCGCCTTTTCAATGTGTCATGTACCCAAATAGTTCCTAAGTCCTGGGTTTATTGAAGTTAGTTGAGATTTTAATAGTTAGTGAACTTTTGGTATTTTATTATTATTATGACGCTAACTACATTGATACTAACCACTTGTGACCTTAGTTTCGGTCTTCTAACCTTTGTTTACAAGGAAGTTCAAACATTAAAGTAACAACTTAAACGAAAACTAAACAATCAAGTACCAGTTAAGTAGCAAAAACAAAAGCTACCCCCCAGCACTAGGATCTGTTGGCAGAAATTTCTGTTTTCACTTTGTGAACAATCCCCAATAACGATAGTAATCATCGAATTTTGCGAACAGTCTCACTGCGCTACTAATTAGGCACGTAATGAGATGAAATTTGGAGTTCCGTTGTTTCAGTGACAGTTAAATCACACGTTGTCAAAATATGAATATTAAATTCATGATTGATCAAAAATAGTATATTTAGTATGATATTTAAAATATTTATAGATTGTGCTTGGGTTTTTGGGAAGCAGAGGATAAAAAAAATTCCAAGAAAAATGAATGTTTTCAGCAAATATAGCAAAAAAAGTGAAACACAAATTCAACATTACAAGATCTAATTTTCAAACACCTATAAATCGGTAAAAAATCCAATAAACTTGATGAAATTTTTTTCTTTTTTATTTCCGCCTGAAATTGTTTGTAGAATCCAAATTTGTGATAAAAGTTGGGGGGTTCATATTGAAATTATCGGAGCAAGCAACCAATTTAATATGAAGACGGCCCATTAGACAAATTTTAAATATCGATATTTGTAGAAAACATTCATCCCTATCGATTGTTACCTTCCGTTTTGTTCTGCGATTTTGTTTTTAAAGTTTGTTTTTCTGCAATAATTAGACATGGACAAGGAAACACGTTTTACAAGGTTTTTAAAAAATTAACACAGAGAAATGTCGCAGTCATATTTGAAACCCGAGTAACGCCAGGGGGTTATATTCACAACTAGTTATTTATAAAGCTCAAAGAGACGAAACAAATTCCACTTCAAACGTCGTGCTCGCACAAGGAGGCCTGAGCTAAACTAAATTGATGTGAGCGCCTGTGCGAATTTTCGTGACTCAACTTGCACAGCGGAGTAGCATCAGTCGATGACGTCAGCGCAAGATCAATGAGCATTTATAACATTCTTTGTTTAATGCTCTTTTGAACAAGATATCGTACATTTATGTATCATTTATATTTTTCAAGTTATTACATTTTTCGCACTTACGATGTTTTTTGACACTTAAAAATTAAACGTGGTTCCCCGGTTTCGAAAGGTAAGACGTATTCTACGTCAAAAATAAATGCTATACATTACTTTAAAAAGTTTGGAAAAATTTAAAGTTTTGCTCAAAAAAGATAAAATTTTGAATAGATCTATGTGGGCCCAAAATTTGTTTGAATAAATTGTAATTGTACTTTTCTTGATTTTTCGGGATGAAGTGTTTCGTTTGAAGAAACTCTTGAAAAAAACTATGAAGAACAGATTTAAAACCTGATACATAAGAACAATTTTCAAACAAATTTTAGCATGGTAAGATTTGTTACGATCATTGTACATTATTTGTATGCAAGTTTAATCCCCTGAGATATTCTATCAGAAAATTAGTATGATATGCGAATTATTCTATTAAGAGTAAGTTCGAGAAAGCCATTCTTTGTCTATTTTTGTTTGCGGAAGTAGTTATCGTCACGTGATAGTAAAATTGTTATTTATTTTCAGTTTTTCATTCGTGATGAAATATTTGAATACCAGGTAAATGGCATTAACGTCGCTTTGTTTGCTAAACATCTCAAAAGTGCAATTTTTCCTACAAAGACAAAAACTTTAAAAAAAAAAAAAAATTAAGATGCTTTCAATTGGGAAAATTCTATTAAGTTGGTAATTTATTTTGTTTTGTATCCAATCATTCAATATCCTAAAAAGTGGCTAATTTAGCAAATCCGTCACCCTGTTCAATCATAAATTCTGTATAATTTGTATCGTTCTCTGCCTGTTGACCTGGTAGCCGAGTGGTTAGTGCTGCGACTGTCTACAGCTTCCCATAAACTCCCGAATTTGGTCTGTGGAGGAGAGATCAGGAGACCTAGCTGGCCAAGAAAGTGTTGAGAAATCTTGAGGACAATTCATAGCAACAAGTGGCGGCCGGGCATTTTTTTTTTTGATAAGTAAGTTCGGTGTGCCGCAAAAGGAACGGTAACACAACCGGTCGTAGAATGTTGTCTACGTACCGCTGTGCTGTAAGTGGGGCAGAAATGATTACTAAAGGGGTCCGGCAATAAAAGGAGATGGTACCTTAGACCATAAAACTCTGTTGTGGGCATGTGTGGCGTGCAATAGTAAGGGCAGGATGCCCTCGCTGCCCTGGATGTCTCCAGACAAGTCTACTGTTGTTGTCAAGACACAGTTGAAAACGGGACTCGTCACTGAAGACTATGCGTCCACAGTCAGTTCCGTTCCTAGTTGATCGAACGCGGGACAACTCCTTCTTGGTGCGTCGATTTTTGTTGTTGTTATAGAGTGTATATCACAATCCATTCGTCACCACTGAGGTATGCGTTGCTGTTGCCGATCACATTGAGCATCTGCTGTATAACTGTAACAACAACAACAACAACTATCGAACTGTAACAACAACAACAACAACTATCGAACTGTAACAGCAACAACTATAGAACTGTAATAACAACAACTATCGAACTGTAACAACAACAACTATCGAACTGTAACGACAACTATCGAATTGTTTTCTCACATAGTTGCTGTCGTTCATTTCTGTGCCCCTGTGTTCCTCCTAGCATTTGAGGATGGTTCCTTATGCATATGCATTCTTGTGTGAACAACGGCTGTGTCAACCCGGTTAGAGGAGTAAGTGGTGCATGTTAAATCTGTCATGGCCGCGAATGTCCTCATGTTGCAGTGGTGTGGAAGTTTGGAGAGTGGGGTTCTAGATCAGGAGTTGCCTCGTCATCTGACCGTGGCTCAAAATGAAGTGGCGGTGTCCTCTGATCTTTCCCTCTGGTATTGATCCTGGACCTTCGCCAATGGCCCGTTGTGTTGCTCCAGTGTGCCTACCTACCTTGTGTGAACATGATTTTTGTGTTCCCTTCCTTTCCCTGCAGAAAGTTTTAAAACACCGTGCATATGTTATAGACACCTACTTGGTAATTATTAGTAGGTATGTAAATATGCATAAATGAAAAGTATCCTTTAGATGGAGGGCTGCGATAGCTCGGTTGGATGAGTAGCAGATTACCAACCGGAGAGTTCTGAGTTCGAAACTCGATCCAACCACAGACCGTAGTGTACGTGGGGTTTGGTTAGATCTGTCGTGGCCTCAAATATTTTCATGTTGGTGATGTGTAGAAATTTGAACAGTAGGGTGCCACGTCACACAGTTGTTGACCATGTCATCAGACTGTAGTTCAAAATAACGAGGTGTGGTCCTCGAATATTTCCCTTGGGGTTGATCCGCTATCATCTCCAATAGCCCATTGTGTTGCTCCAGCGTTACATTAATCTTACACATGAGCAAGTGGTTTCCACGAGATATCTCGTCCATCAAGATCCAACTCATTTTCTAATGACGATACCACATCAAGATATTACCGAATTTTTGATGATGAATGTCAAATTTCTTTCAATGACCGTGTTCTTTTGACGAGATATCTCGTTCAACAATATCTTCTTTCAACTTTAATAGTAACGAGGTACCTCGTCGAGACAACCACCACGAAGGTTAAGATACTGAAAAGTTATGAAGGATATTTGGAAAGAATAGTAGCACATCTACTTTCAAATACATTCATCAACGATCAGGTTGAGTTCTTGTTTCTCATTTGTCACAAACCCAGCATGTTTCCAAGTTTTCCAGCTGCTTCGTCATCTGACCGTGGTTCAAAATTACGTGTTGCTGTTCTCGGATCCTTCCCAAAGTGGATTGGTCCCGGACCGTCGGCAATAGCCCGTTGTATTGCTCTAGTACAACGTTAATAAAGAAATTGCAACTATCCCAACTTCCAGTGAGGAATTACCATTTGAATTCGCAAAGTGTAAACGGAGTTTAACTAACATTGTCACTGTGAGACTTGAATGGAGCAGTATTTTGACGACTTATCGGTTTTAATTGAAAATTATGCGAAGGCGCTCTTAGCTTGTGTAAACAAGAGACACATTAATTTCATTTCCATAATCAGGGTTCCCACGGTCCATGAAAAGTCCTTAAAAGTCCTTGAATTTTTTTTATCCTAACTAGGGGCCCTTGAAAGTCCTTGAAAATTACGGAACTTGGTGAAAAGTCCTTGAAAGTACTTGATTTTTTTAACTAGTAGGTACATAATTGTTTAATTTCGTCTTGCATTGGATCTTGTCCAGACAAGTTTCCTCCACAGCAGGTGCGCCATTCTAAATGAAACCGGTGTTAAGCGCTTTGACACTACGTGTTATACTAATAATGCTACGTCAAGATCGTCCATTTTCCACAGTATTCTGTCTGTCTAAGTTGACACCTCTGGTCTCCATTAAGACTACCGCCTTGTTATGCCCGCCGCATCATGACGTATCAAGTCCGCTAGATAACAGCACCGCTTTCTCAGGAAACTAGCATTAGCAGTCAGGACGTTACTAGAAACCTGGCACGCAACCAAAGAAATGATGCCAAATTCGTATTGTAAAAATATAAAAGCTAAAATATATTTTTTTTTTAAATCACATGGTATCTTTTTGTTGAAAAATTTTCTGCAGATTTCAAATCCGCTGAAATTTAACGATCGCAAAGATAAAAACTTAGACTAGAGAATAAAAAAGTCCAACACCAGTCAAAACATTTGCTTTGATTTGTTTCTCAAACAAAATAAACCATGACAGCCATCTGTTGTAGACAGTGGACGACAGCAAAATGGAGATTGTGTCGTGTAAATCGAACCGTGTGCAAGCTGCATACTCTTCTTCGTGCCACCAAAAGAATTTATCGTACAATAAGCCCACTTTACAAGAAAAAATCACAGGTTCTTTGAGAAAAGAAAATTAAAATTATAATCAAAATTGATGATAACCTTTCTTTTTTTGACTATTTGTAGTTTAAAAAAATTATTACTTTTTCTTTTTAATTTACAACTTTTGTGTGTACATTTTTGTTAGGTCATTATAAAAAATTTTAGGTCCTTGAAAAATATTTTTTTGGTTTTGAAAAGTCCTTAAAAGTCCTTGAAATTTTTTTGGATAAAGGTGTGGAAACCATGTTAATTTATAGTGCCATTTAGAAGGTTTATTTTCACTCCGCGCTATTTTCTAATTTAACGAACGTCCTCTGGAAAAACACAACGGGCTTTTGGCGACGTTCTGGAATCAACCCTCGAGTGGAAGAGACTCGTTAATTAAAATACCTACCTACCAAACTTCCACATCACGCCAACGTGCACCATCCTCCTTTGTACACTAGTCTATGGTTGGAATAGTTGCTCTTCAATGATCACACTATTTTTTGCTACAAGTACTCGTAGTAGGAAGGTAGGTATTTTAATTAATACTGGAGAAGGGAACTGGCTATTGGAGACGGTCCGGGATCAAACCCAAAGGAACATCCGAGAACGAGCACTTCATTTTGAACCCCGGTGAGAAGACAAGGCACCCCACGCTACTAAGCAGAGGTAATTGGTAATTTAAAATTGACGTAGTATTAGAGCAACAAAACGGGCTATGAACAGTCCGGGATCAATTCCCTCAAGGGAGAGAACCAAGGTCAGCACCACGTAATTATGAATCGCGGTCAGATGACGAGGCAACACCTGAGCTGGCACTGCACTCTCTAAACCTCCATACCAACCCAACGTGAGGACTTTCGGCCACGACACATTTGAGGTAAACCAGCTACCTCTACACCATACGATTACAACATCCATGCACTTATCGAATTCGAGCCAGGAACCTTTCGATCTGGAGGACAACCCCTTAACCACCAGACTGGTTGGTCGGCTATCAGTTCGGAATTCGCTCTTTGGAACTGGTATTTTTAATTAACGTCGTACTACAGCAAGGGGTTATTGACAACGATCCGGCATCAATTCCAACGGGAAAGATACGAAAACACTACGTAATTTTGAAGCACGGTCAGATGACGAAGCCTAAACTTCTACACCACACCAACGTGAGGACATTCGAGACCACGACGGATTTTACGTGCACCAGCCCCTTTGTACACGATGGTCTTTGTCTGGATCCGAAGTCGCAACCCTCCGGTTGCTGATCCGATGATTTTCGAACTATTCATCACATCCAATTAGTCTAGCCCGAACGACATAGGGACCGCGATAGTAGTGGATTTCAAGCAATAAGCCAACAAGTAGTCTTGATCAAAGGGGTCTGGTGCACGTTAAATCTAGTCGTGGGCTCAAATGCCATCGCGTTGGCGTACCTGCTCAGGTGTGACACGATCTGACGTGTTGTCCTCTGACCTTTCCCTTCGGTTTACCTCGGATTGTCGCCTTAGCCCGTTGTGTTGCTGCTGCAGTGCGACGTTTATTAGAATATCAACACAGCAGCAAGTTCATCAATTTTATCCGTTTTTAGAAACGAGCATTTGCACGTTTATAACTAAACGAAGGAAGACTACTCAATTTTTCAGAACAGTCACATGATTGGTAGGTATTTTAATTAATGTCGCACTGGAAAACACGATGGGCTATAGGTCACTTACCGTGATCAACCCCTGAAATAATCTCGAGTCACGTGGTTGGTAACATTTTTTAAATCTCCTATAGCTGTGTACTATTTCACGTCTATTACGGTAACAAACAAAAGCTGATTTTTTTGAATGAATGTCTGGAACACCCCTGAGCATGTTGAATCAAGAGCTTAGAAATGGGTGAAACTGGCACAATGATAGGAAACCTATTTTAAAGTCAGTTCATTCGAGAATAAGTAACCCAATCATATTTTTTTTGCAATGGACATTTTTATGACTAGCCATATTTCTGTTATACTAACTTGTTGACTGAAAACGAACTCCTCTTATTTAGAAAACTGCCAAGGAGACCATAATGTCCTTTTCTTGGTCAAAACTTATTTTCTTTATAAAAAGCTTTAACTGGAGTTATGCAGTTCTTTTTTCTATCTCCTAGATCGTTAAAGATAGAGTAAAAATTTCAAGGGATTTGAAATCTGGGGAAAATTTTACAATTTTACATTAGATCGATATCAAAAAATATGATTTTCTTTAAATAAATAATTTTTGAATTATAAGTTTTATATTTTTTTCCATTTGATATTCGCGATCGACGAATCAGATTCCATTTCCTGTGCTCAAACGCTTTCAGCGAAGGAAAGCAAAACAAATAAAAAAAAAAATGTTCTGATTGGCATTGTTTAGTTCTTTTTTGTAAAATCGGGATCGTTAAAGATTGAAAATTCAACGGATTTGAAATCTGCGGAAATTTTACTCCATTACCTTATATATTTGATTTTTTTCATAAATAATTTTTTAGTAAAATATTTATACTTTCACAAGATATTGTGACGTCAGATACCTTATATATTTGATTTTCTTTTCACAAATAATTTTTCAATTAAATATTTATAGTTTCGCAAGAGATTGTGACGTCACACCGATTGGATCTCTTCGCAATTCGAATTTGACCGCATTTGACAATAAGCGTTGCCCGTGGAATTGGTTGATGAAACAAATCAACACCACGGGCAACGCCGTGATGGCTGTTATCCAATAGTTTACAAATTCCTATTTGGTTTGCGAAGCAAACCAAATGTGAATTTGAGTCATCTGAGTCACGAAAAGAACTGTCACAGGCAACGTCATTCTGGCCACGCAGTGACGCTAGCTTTTAATAAATTTAAGTTTTGAATACTAAGAATCGCAACAGTAAGATGTACCAAAAATTGAGATTAGTCTCAGCGCACACTCTTTGGTTTTTGGATATTTTGTTCCAGAACCTGTTTTCGAAATTCATTATTTGAACAACCATTTTGTTTTACCTGTTTCAATCCTTCATCTTCTTGCAGCTCCAGTACCTCCAACAGCTGACCGGCGGAGGGGGTATCTATGGAGAAACTTTAAAAATGTGAACTAATTTTTAGTATTTCATTGTCTTGTTATCAAAGGTAAATAAAAATGGTACTTTCAAATATTTCTTCCTTAAATGTGGCTTCCAAAGGTAGTGTAGCTGGCCAGTTCTCATATAGGTTGGGTCATCCGGAAAGTTCTGCGGGTTTTCAAGTCGAAGCGCGCTTTGTTATTACTTTGCTACCACTGATAAAGAGTGACCATGATTGAAGAAGAGGTGTAAATTCGGTCATTTCTGCTTTCACTGCATAATTCTAGCTTGTGTTGTGTCATCATTTTTTTTCACTGTATTGCTAAGAATGGAGAACCAAAAAGTTCAGTTTCTCTCGTCATACAAAGTTTTTATTTTAAGAAAGGCTAAAATGCTATTTAGACTGCTTGTTAAATATGTGCTGTACATGGACTAAGTGCTGTTTCTGATGGCACAGTTCGAAGGTGGTTTGTTAATTTACGTGCAGAAATTTCTGCTTCGAAGATGATGCCCGCTCTGGACGACCATCCTATGTAAACGAGGATCTATTAAATATGCTATCACTGAAAATCCACGTTACACAGCTCAGGAACTATCAAACAGACTAAATATTCCAAAAAGTAAATAGTTCATGATCATCTGAAAAAGATTGGGTGTGTAAGCCGCTATGATGTATGGGTACCCCATGCTTTACCCCACAACAGAATATACTTGCTCGAATTTCGGCGTCTGATTCTTTGCTGAAACAAAATGAACAAGCTCCTTCTTTAAAACGGCTCATTACTGGAGATGAGGATGTTAAACAATAATATTACAAGGAAAATTAGTTACTTTGTTCTCCTGAAAAATATAGATTTTAGACATACGACCTTTTGCACTTTGAGTGACGCTATACTGTTTCCAACTTTTAAAATGCATTCCCATCATTGTTTTCTCGTTTTCTGAAAACTTGAATGTAGTCTAAATAAAATAATAGCAATACAACAGATGTTTAACTTCAAGGGGACGCGCATATTAACAACCGTAAGAGTGGTGAGCTTCTGAACGTTATATCTGTCCTCACCTCAAATGCCCTCACGTTGGCGTAGTGTAGATGTGTGGAGAGTTTGGAGCCATAGAGGAGCTCAGCTCAGGTGCCAAACGTCATCTGGGTTCAATGTGACGAGGCATTGTCCTATTATTTTTCCATTCAAGATTGATCCCAGATCATCACCACTGGTCAGTTGTGTTGCTCCAGTTAATTCAACTACCCAACTACCTTTTAACTTTTAATTCGATATAATTTGTAATTTTTTAATTACCGTCATATTAGAGCAACACAACGGACTATTGACGACGGTCCGGGATCAATCTCTTAAGGGAAAGATCCGAGGACAACCCCTCGTCATTTTGAACCACGGTCAGATGACGCAGCACCACCTTTTGAGCTGGCACCCCACTCTTCAAACTTCTACACCAACCCAGCGTGAGACTTTCGGCCACGACAGTTTTAAGGTTCACCACCCGCCTCTACATCATACATTTACAAACATCCATGCCCGGACCCGGATTCGACCTAGGAACCTTCCGATCTAGAGGCTAACACCTCAACCACTATACCGGTTGGTCGGCACTTTTAATTTGAAAAGACTGTGTTCAGTGTGGACTGTGATATGTGTTATTATCATAGGTGTAACCAGGGGGGGGGGGTCAAACCCCCCCCCCCCATTCAGTTGAGAAATTTCTTTTGCTAATATATATATATATATATATACAACTCTTCCCCCCTTAGAATAACTTTTTACCCTGTAAAAAGTTACCATAACTTTAAAAAAAATCTAAATTCTACAAAATTTCATACATATATTTATAAACATACATAAAACTGCCAAGTTACCCAAAAAACTATAACAATAAACAAAAAGGACATTTTGGCAACTTAGAACAGTCGGCTAAGGCTGTCAGCATTCTGGTGTTTTCTGCCCTGACGATGGATTACCTCATAGTTCCAGGGCTGCAGTGCAAGAGCCCATCTCATGAGACGCGGATTTACCCCTGAGTTCTTTTTTAACCATACTAGAGGATTATGATCAGTTTGGATAAAGAACTTAATAGGTCGATCTAGGTAGCATTGTAGCTTCTTGACAGCAAACACAATAGCGGCACATTCCTTTTCGGTAGTTCCGTATTTTCGCTCTGCGGTTGAGAACTTCTTGCTGAGGAACAGAATAAGATGCTCCTCTCCCTTTTCTGTCTTCTGGGATAACACTATACCCATGCCTAAATCCGAGGCATCCCATTGAACGTAAAACGGGGCATTAAAGTTAGGAGCATACAGAATAGGGTTCTGGGTTAGCCTCCTCTTTAGTTCTTGAAATGACTGTTGACATTCTTTGGTTCACTTAATTTCGGACTTCTTCACTTTTCCCTTTAGGAGTTCGGTCAAAGGAGCAACAACAACAGAAAAGTTTGGGATGTATTGGCGGTAATACCCGGCTAATCCAAGGAATGCTCGAATGTCTGTCTTGGTGGTTGGAATAGAAAATTTTTGGATAGCCTGAATTTTCAACTAATTAAAGGACCTCTCCCCCTGTCCCACATAATGTCCCAAGTACATCACCTTCTCTTGGGCATATTTGCATTTGCTACTTTTCAGACGAAGGCCCGCTTTACTTATTATCTCCAAGACACAATTCAGATGTTTAAGGTGAGAACTCCAACCCAAGGAGAATACGGCCACGTCATCCAGATACATGCGAACATGTCATGCCCTCTCAAGAGCTCAGACATCATTTTGCTGAAGTAATAAGGAGCATTTTTCAGTCCAAACGGCATCCTTAATGGTCGAAACTTGTCACGAAAGTGGCATACCGTTGAGCACCTTTAGTAATGGGAATTTGCCAGTAACCTTTTGACAAATCCAGAACGGTGATGAATTTGGCATTGGAGACGGCTTCCACTCTTTCCTCGAAGTTAGGTATAGGAAAATACTGAGTTTTCGTGATTTTATTCAGCTTCCGATAGTCAATGCAGGGCCTTGGGTCTTTCCCTGGTACCTCAACTAAAATCATAGGCGAAGTGAAATCACTCTCACCCACTTCAATAATTTTCATTTGGAGCATCTTTCCAATTTCGACTTTCAAGATCTGCGATTGTCGGACCGACATTCGATATGGCTTCGCACAGATGGGCTTTATTTTAGAAAGTTCAATATCAAACTGGATACGAGGCCAGGTACGTTTGAGAAACACTTGGAATATTTACATATAACACAACTGAGCTGGTTAATCTGGTCGTCATCCAGTCTTCCTTTCACTTCACGGTTTCTCAATATCTCCTCGAGATAAAAAATATTTGGGTTGTTTTCTACAGGCGGGAATTCTTCTTCCAACTCTGATTCTTCATCCTCGCAAGTAGTAACCAGATTTATGAATTCCGGCCTCTGGTAGTAAGGCTTTAATAGATTTATTTACATGATAGATTTGTGACGAATTTTTCTGGTTAGGCAGGGCAACAAAGTAGTTCGTCTCCGAAATCTTGCTTTCAATGATCCCAGGACCATGCCATTGAACCGCTAACTTATTTACATGTGAGGGTGCCAGTACCAGTACTTTATCTCCAACATTGAATTCACGTTTCACGGTACTTTTGTCGTACCATTGTTTTCTTTCTTGGCCGCTTCCTCAATATTATCAATGGCCAGGCTGTGACATTTTTCCAATCTTTTCAGAAGATTTAGGATATATTCAACAACTGAAGCATTTCCTTCTTCCGGCTTTAACCAGTTTTCATACAGAAGAGTGACGGGAGTCCGCAAGTTTTTTCCATGAACCAATTCAGCTGGACTGAATCCGGTGGATTCATGAGTAACTGTCCTTAAGGCGAACAAGACCGCATAGACATGCTTCTCCCAATCTGGTCCTTCTTCGGTACACAAAACTCTCAAAATCCGTTTCAGGGTACGATGAAACCTTTCTACAGGATTGCTCTGGGGATGATACACAGAGCTAAGTACCACCTTGATGCCGAAACGTTCAAAAAATTCCGATGTGCGTTCGCTCATAAACGAGGTTTCCTGGTCGTGTTGAATCTCCTTAGGAAAACCCATTCGACTAAAAATCTGAAGGAGAGCATTAATCACGGATCTAGATGTTATGTTTGGAACTGCCACAGCATCTGGGTACTTCGACGACATACACATTGCCGTAATCAGGTATCTTTGGCCTGAGTCCGTCTCGGGAAAAGGTTCTACAGCGTCAATATTAATTCGGGAAAAAACTTCAGTAATCACTGGAAAAAGAATCATGGGCGCTTTTTTCTTGTCCCTTGCCTTTCCAGCTCTCTGGCAGGAATCGCAAGCCTTCACAAAGTCCTCTGCTTCTTTGTAACAGTTTTTCCAGAAAAAATACTTGGTCATTCAGTCTTTGGTCTAGGTGGTCCCAAGATGATCTGACGTGCCTTCATGACACAATTTCAGTATCTCCTCTCGATACTCTATGGGCACAACGATGAGCTTCCTTTCGATACCACTTTTGTCCTTCTTGATCTTTACCAAAAGTCGACCTTTCACCAGTTCAAAATCTTTAGGAGGGTTTCAATTTTGGATTTGTTTTACTTGAGAGCTCATCTCTTCATCTTCACCTTGAGCCTTGATTAGCTGCTCCGTATCCACTTTTAACAATTCAGTGATATCTTGATTTTCTGCCACCCGAGTGAACTCGTCACTTACTTCCCCTGATTCCACTTCATTTTTTTCCAAGGTAATGAATTCTTCTGCTGGGATAGGGTTTTTGGATTCTTTAATTAAAGATTCAGAGAGAGAGAGAGAGAGAGAGAGAGAGAGAGAGAGAGAGATTCTTCCCTTTCTTTCACTTTTTCCGATGCCTTGTCAGTACTGCATTTATTTGATCCACAGATTGACAATCTTCCCTTTTTAACAAGGCAGCAGTCCGATTACCTAAAAGATATCGTCCTCCGCGGTCTAGTTCATCTGGAATCACAGCAGCTTTAGTCAGCGTTTTTCCCAATTCACACTTTACCAAAACTTCGGCAAGAGGTAAACAAGTTGAGCTGGAGTCCAAAGGTTGCAGTACCCAAACATGTTCACCCGTCATATCAGCTGAATTCACCAATTTCCGACACACAATGCCAATGGTCGCTCCGGTGTCTCTTAGTAGATTTATATCCTGACCGTTTATTTGTCCTTTCATGATATACGGTTCCAGGTATTTCTAAGGTTCTTTGTCCGAAATGTTATTTACAGTTTCCGAAGGTTTCTTCAACTTTGGACAAGTTGGTCGGATATGACCAGGCTGATTGCAACACCGCATCTGTCTCCTGCGGTCGAATTCCGGATTTGGGTCTTGTTCGGAAAATCTTCGTTCTATCTTAACCCCTATACCAGTGGTCCCCAACCCCCAACCCCCGGGCCACGGACCGGTACCGGTCCGTGGATCAAATGGTACCGGTCCTCCGAAGGAACATTAAATTATTTTTATTTTATTTACTATGGTGTATTTCTCTCGGGATTGTGCGGTTCTTATCTATGAAATGACCACTCAAATTAGGAGGCGGTAAATCAGAACTTGAAATTTGTTCTGTTACTAGAGCTTCAATTATGATTTCTGAATTCTGTATGTCTCCATTTTCCAATTTTGACAAATGTGACAGCTGTTTTTATGTTGGCAGACAAAGTAGCTGCATTCAAAGCCAACCTGAAGTTGCAGGGACGGCGCGTGACAGAGGCATTTTGGACATGTTTCAGACATTAGTAGGTATTTTATGCGAGACTGAGCCTAAACATTCATTCTCCCAATTGGTGCACGATCACCTGTCTTTTCTTTTAAAAGAGTTCGAGCGCTACTTCTCAACCACATAAGACCCACGAACTAGTGAGGAATGTATCCGCAGCCCATTTGTCAACAAATCAGGCGAATCTAGCATGTCTGTGCAAGAAGATCAACTGCTGGATATTGCAAATGAAGGCGGCCTTAAAACTACGTTCGAAGACATCAACTTTGCCGGTGTTCTGGATTAAAGTCATGGCGGAATACCCTGAGATTGCCACCACAGTACTTAAATCCTTATTGCCATTTCCGACTACCTATGTGTGTGAAGCGTGGTTTTCTACAGTGACAGGAACCAAAACAAAACAACGGAATAAACTGGACATAAGCAACACACTTCGGGTGTCATTGTCTCTTATTACCCCCAGATGAAACCATTTCGTAGCAAAGAAACAAGCTCAAGGTTCTCATTGATTTAGCGCTCTATTGAGTTAAAATGTTAAATTACTTTATATTCCTTTTTTCGTGTAACTGTATTTTATTTTGAAGGCATGTTTAAATACGATTAAATTAAAATTATTAAATCAAAACCCCCAATCTAAAATATAAACAATCAACCTCCCCCCCCCTCCCCTCAGCGGGCCGTGTTAAAATTATCAAACGTTGATCCGGTCCGCGGCGTTAAAAAGGTTGGGGAGCACTGCCCTATACCATTTATGGTATCACTTCTCCTTGGTGGATTATCGGTCTTTTCAAACTTGTTTTGAACTCGACCCTCGAACTTGTCTTTCGCAAAGACAGGGTTTCGTTTCACAGTTCGTCTAACGTCTTCAAACTTCCCCAACAGTTCCACCAAATCTGTTGGGAAGTTTATTTCTATCCATTCTCTTTGATACATATCTTTAAATTCGGATGGTGTTTTTCTCTTCATCTAATCTGTGATGATCAAATCTCTCAGTTTTCCAAAAGTAAGGACCTGACAACCTGCAATCCATCCATCGAAATAAGTTGACAATTCATGATAAAAATCCCTCCAGTTCCGATCAGCTGCTTTATGGTGTGAACTAAATAACTGTCGAAATCTTTCTGGTGTTAGTTTAAACCTTTTTAACAGAATATTTTGGATGTGATCATAATTTGTAGCTAGGTCAGCTGGTTCACGGGCTATTTTATGAGCAATCTCTTGGGGGATCAAACTTAATAGGTGAGATACTCACATTTATTTTCCCAGCGACAGCAAAGTTGCCTGTCGTTCGAACAAGATTGAATAAAGACTCATATCACCTTTCATGTCGTATTTCGGAAGGATCTTGGTCAAGTCTCGATTCGATGGTCTAGAATTATCAACTGAACCTTGGTGGGTTTGACTAGTTGCTTCTATTCTCAATTTTTCCTACTCATACTCTCGTTCTTTCTGCTTTTCTTCAAGGGCTTCAATTCTCAGCTTTTCTTCAAGGGCTTCAATTCTCCGCTTTTCTTCAAGGGCTTCATTTCTCCGCTTTTCTTCAAGGGCTTCATTTGTCTTTCGAGTTTCTATAATTCTACCAACAAGTGCTTTGGTCAATTCCTCATCATATACCTCACTTGAAGTAATAAGATTCACTAATTCTTTTATGGATTTTTCTACGGTGATTTCTAAATCTATCTCCGCCACCAATTTGATCAAGTCCTCTTTCTTTCCCTTAACTAAATAAGTCATGATTAAATTCTAAACAGTTTCTCTTTTTTTTTTTTTTTTTTTAAAATTTAAATATACCGTAAGGTACAAAAATAAAATTTTTCGAAACCGAAACTGTCCAGAATTCTGAGTTACCTTATAGCCAAGCCACAAAAAATGTAACTCAAAGACAATAGAACAATAGAAAAGAAATAAATGTACAAAAAACAATTTTGTAAGCCAAAAAAACCTTCAAAGGAAATTTTTTTTTAAATTTAAATCAAAATACCATTTTAAATACAAATTTTTTTTATAATTATTAATTAAGATAATTAATCATCTACAATAACTAAAATCTCTTCAATTTCTACTACACATAAATTCGAAAACAATACTAAATTGTATTAGAAAAGCAAAATTTGCAACTAAGAAGTTTTTTGTTTCGAAAACTGTTACGATAAATGGAAGTTATCATAAAAACAAAAGTAAAATTGTACGTTATATCTAATAATACATAAAATTTTAGATTTAAAATCAAAACCATTTATCTGGAACAGTTGCTTGATGTTGCACCGGAAGTCCTTGAGCTGGAACCCAAAGTTCGAACTGGACTTTGCTGACGATGACAGGACGGGATGCCCAAAAATTTCGGAAAGGATGGCCCTTTTGCTGCTGAACACACACGCGTTTCACACACAGAAACAGGACGGGATGTCTTAATTCTATTGACCGGACTAAGTTTCGTTGCTGGATACACGCAGTTACAGGACACGTTTCATACACAAGGAATAGGACGGGATATCCAAAAACATCGGACCGGATGGCCCTCTTCGTTGCTGCCGGACGCACACAAATATTTCACTCACAAGGACGGGATGTCCAAAAACTTCGGACCGGATGGCCCCTTTCGTTGCTGCCAGACGCACGCAATTCACTGGAACACAGGACGGGATAGTACTTTGCTGTTGGACGCGCGCAATTTTTCACTGAACACAGGACCACGCGTGCCACGTGTGGTCGCGCATTATCCTGTTGAAATATGGCTGTGGGCAAGCCGTGAAGGTAAGGAAGGACAACTGGCTCCAACACCTCGGAAATGTAGCACTGGCTGTTTAAAGTACCGGCAATGCGTACTAGAGGAGTGCGAGAGTGATATCCAATACCGCCCTATACCATAATACCCGGTGCAGGACCAGTGTGGCGGTGCATAACGCAGCTGTTCAGCTTCCTCTCTCCACGGTGTCTCCAGACTCGAATCCGACCCGACCATCGTGGTGTTGCAGACAGAAGAGTGACTCGTCAGTAAAGACAATTTAACTCCATTCTGCCGTCCACATCCTTCTTTCATCGCACCATTGGCGGCGAAGACGTCTGTGGTTCTGCTTCAAGGGTAGACGAAGCAATTGACGTCTTGCGGACAGACCACTCTGCTGTAAACGGCGTCGAATGGTACGCTCAGACACTGGATGATGCGTTATAGACTGAATGTGCTGTTCTATGGTTCGTGATGTGGCTGAGCGATCCGTCACTGCCATACGCACAATATGCCCGTCATCACGTGAAGTGGTGGACTGAGGTAGATGCGATCGAACAAGTCGGTCCGTCGTACCCTCCTGCATCCAACGATCACATATCCGCATTACAGTTGTTTGGTTTCGTCCAACACGACTACCGATTTCCCTGAAACATAATCCACAATCTCGGTAGGCCACTATTCTTCCTCTGTCGAACTCGGATACTTGATCAAAAATTGATCGCCGTTTTCTACGAGGCATAATTGATCCTTTTTTTTGAAAAAACCACAAGAAAAACACAATTGCCGTACTTGAAATCGTCGAAATCTCCAAGCCTTAAATAGCGCTTTGAAATGGCGCCACAGGCGCGCGTGATGTGCGTCTGCGCTGAAATTCTAATCATTTGCACATCTCACCTCCGCAAATGCATGTTGTAAATTGCATATTATTTGCATGCTTCCTTCAGGATGTTGCATTTACGGAGGCCAGCAGTGTAGAATGTTCTCATTTTAATTATCAACGACTTAAATATTTTAATTGTTATACCTTGACTTTAGAAGATATGGTTGGGGAGAATCCCCATCCAAATATTTTTAGCTTTTAACGTGACATTGGGTTCATATATCACATATAATTTTATATAGTATTAATTTTATTATGACATGACTAATTTCATTTTATTATTCTATTATATATCTGATTTTTTTATCTTGAGTTTGGCATAATATGTCCCAAGAGGACTCACTGCCACAAAACCATATCCAATCCCATCTCATCTATGTATGTTTTTCTCATCCACTAATTTGTAAATCTCCATCGGACAACTCCTTGGTGCCTCGATTTTTTTATAGTGTATTTGCCAGATCTTGGCATGGTTTGAAAGTTAAGGAGTTGGAAAATATTTTGAATTAATAAAACAATTATCAATATCCTGGTCAATTTTTAGTGTACACATACAGTTTAGAAACTCTTGAACGACAATGAACAAAATCGTTAGTTATTACTGAACTAAATTCCAATTAAAAATGTTTATTTCAGATGCTGCATTCTAGTTCTTGGACGCTGTAGTGGTGTAAGGTACCTGTGTTGACGTGCCTTTGCCCTATACTAAAAGCCTAGAACCACTCACCATTTCTCAAACCAGTGATGTCGTGATGGTCGTCAAAAAAGTCCCAAATGTGCAATAACCTTTGCAAACTGTACAAATCATGGGAAAAAATTCTCATCTGAATAATTTTTATTTAATTTTGAATATTTTTTATTAGGTGTCCCGATCTTCTGTATTTACCGGTGAAGAATTACTGCCAACTTTAATCGGACACTTTTTTTATGAACCTGTTGCTGTTTGAGTCGAATTTTATTCACGTGTAGAAATATCGATAGGTTAGTTTATCAATTTTGCAATCATATTCATTTACAATCCTCTTTGTGTACATATCTTGCCTTTCAAGCACTAGTATTTTTATTTGATGTTGCCCACTTTTTCAATTTTATAGAATGATTTATAATTTACTTATTGAAGTATGTATATTGCTTTTTTACTCAATTACTTACCCTCACATATCCTCTTTGCTGTTTTTTAACTGGTAATATTTATTGATAGCAGTGTCATTACTCAGATTTCAAACCTGATTTTAATCCATTTATAATGAATATAAGGATCTACAGACATTTCTTGTGTAACACGGAAGTAAAATTGGTCAAAATATAAAACAGCATGTTTATATTTTTCAAATGTACTCTTACTGACGTTAATTTAACCCAGTGAAGTGCATGGCGAAAAGTTCTCATTTATAATACTGCTTTCTCGTTTAATTTGTTTTATTTCATTTGAAATTAAAGTTTCAATACGAAAGATGCCAAGTTTCATGTTACTAGTAGACTAGTGCGACCCTGTGCGATAAAGTTTCTTTATTGCTAATATCTTTTGATGGCAGTGTCGTCAATCACATTTCATTTCTTATCTATATCCATTTACAATGAAAATAAATGTCAATATGCAGATTTTACGCATCCAAATGAAATGAAATTCGTCAAAAATATAAAACGGCATAGTTTGTATTCTTCAAAGGTAGTCTTACTGGTGTTAATTCTCATTTCACACAAAATACATGTAAAATGTTCACACCTCAGACATGTTACCACAGTATATAAGTTTGTGCACGTCCACTTTAATTGCATTTCATTCACTGGTTCAAAAACTATTTCATATTTTTGACCTATAAACTTATTTTCGGTTTTGCTCAGGTTTTTTGTTCCAATTTCTACCTTTAAAATTTCTTACTGACTTCTGTAAACAAACTGCTAAATTTTTTTATTTCGATGCTCTTCTGTGTAGTTTTAACAAATACTATGCAGCTTCTAGCAAAAATTATGCATATTTGAAGTTTATGAATAATCTCTTAGCGTTCAGTTTTAAATGCTTTCTTGTCGTGCTAATATACAAAATAACGCAGATTTCGACGTTGCCTCTCTTCTCTACTATTATAAAAGGAAGTGTTTGTCTGTTATGCGCACGTTCCTGACAAATCTATGGCACTTACAGCAATGGGATTCGGCATACTGGTAGTACAAATTTTTTGTACGAAGCCCAAATTTTAAAATTCAATCTGGAACATTTTAAAATTAATTTAATAACGTATTAAATTATTGTTTTCCTTAGAATGCCAACAGCATAAAAGATCACAGATTCTAAATTAATTTTTTTCGTTAAAAGCTTTCAGCTAAAGAACAAAACAAATAAAAAGTTTTAACTGGAGTTATGTAGCTGCTTTTTCTATCTTCTAGATCGTTTAAGATAGAATTCAAATTTTAACGGATTTGAAATCTGCGGAGAATTTCACATTAGATCGATACCTAAAAATATGATTTTCTTTAAATAAATAATTTTTAAAGTGAAACTTTTATATTTTTTCCAATACGAATGCAAGACAGTGTCATTTTCTCAATCTAGGTGGACAAAATTATTGCTTCAAAAATACACTGATTTTGGGTGATTATAAGAGGCTTTGGGTGATAAAATACTAATTTGGTATATATACTACGTTTTTTAGTTACTATTTGGATGCAGAAATATGCTACATTTAAGTAAATTTATCAATTTTGCTCCATATATTAAATATACTTCGATTAATTATTAACTATATGTGCAATTTTATATTAATATACACCTGAACAATGGTCAGATATACCCATAACAGTTCCATTTAAATATAAAGAATAATAAAAAATCTATAGGGGAAAATATTACAAAATTATGTACTTGGAATCTCAACTAACTAAATAGTCTACTGATGTATTGAAGGGAAAGTTCTAAAAATTTCAACCTTTGGAAACATTTGGCTGCGTTTAGTTTTAGACCTTACTCGTAAACTTACAGTTAGTGGATCCGAGGTAATGACATCTATTCGTATCAGTTCTTGACATTTTTATAGAAAACATATTTATCGCCTAATGTGTTTATTCCTTGTCTTGCGCTTTTAAGAAGCGGACCAATTTACCAATTGGAAGAATACAAGAAGTGAAATAATATTTCCATAGACCAGTATTGTATGTACAGTTTACGGGAATTGGGGAACCAAGGATACTTTCTGAGTCAAGGAATCTTGCACTTGCTTTGTGCTCAGAAAACTTATCAGTTTATCTGGAAATTAGAATTTAAACATTGTAATAACTTGGTAGAGCTAGATAACAATATCAGTTATTTAAGCATTCCTAACAATCTACCAGCGGTGTTTCTATCTTTAGTATTCCCTGTTTGATCACATCTATCAAAACAACAAAGTCCCTTTAAAATGCACGTAAAAAGCACATTAACTCCCTTTGAAGTTAAAATAATTATTTGGCAAAAACAAATTGGATGGAACGACAAAGTCTAGTTGAGATTTCGCCAAATACTTTTTTTACCCTCATTAGTATAAGCAAAGGTATCAAAGAAATACTAAACACACTTTGTTTATAATGATATTTTTCTGAAAAAATTGCTGGAAAATTTTCTGTTCAGTGCCATTACATCCCCTCATTGTATTTCTACTATAACCTTTAACAAAATCAGAATGAAGGATTGTTCATAAATTATACATAACTGTTTAACAGAGCAGTTGATAAGTGACTAGTTGTGAGTTGGGGTATAGCTGAAGTTTCCGTGATAATCATCTCAAACCCAATGGGAATTCGTAGCAATCACTGGGGGTTAGCAACGCCGTGGCAAGTATGGGAAATAATAGTTAGCATTTCAAAAGCCTATGTCCATGCAACTGGTTGTGAGAAAAGGTTTTATAAATCGTTACTTTTTAAATGATTTTATCAAAAAATGTTGTCTATGGTGTATATATAAGATGAGTCTAAACTAACATGACAAACTTCGGGAGGTGATCGCGAACACAACGAAACAAACTTTTCACAATATAATGTCGCAAGTGCAGCGGTTAGCCGCTATAAGAGAGCGCAGTCAAAAGCTTGTAAAAAAGCGGAGGTTTTTGCACTAAACGTCAGTCGGCGAGTGGAAGGGGCTGAATATTCGAATGCAGTGAAAGCAGACATGCATTTTGTTTACTGGCAAAACGTGTGCCGGGAAATCCTCATCCACTCTGATGCAGGAATCAGCTTGCGAACTGAACGCACGCAGGATGATCTGTAGGCTGCTACTTGTACACACTACACAAGGTATGGATGTAAACCTACGTGTAGGATCACTGCCTCCTAGGTGGCTGTGGTAAAACTCGACACACCGTTCTTTGTGATACACATGTGTGACGACCTACAACTCGAGTGCTAATATCATGCTGCTGTTCTACCTGATGCATGATTGTTTCTGAAATGTCCGGCGTTCGAACTCTTCTGGAATGACCTGTGTCGCGCATGTCAGGGTGGCCCCTTTACGATATTTGTCGGTGCAAACGCGCAAAATTCTTGTAATAGGTGCGTGCGCCTGTTAGGAAAGCAATCTGCGCATGCCAGCAATTACCATCGGCAAAACCATAACCAAAATGGATGTGCTTCAAGTGAATGCGAATATTCAGCCATTTCCAGTCGCGACTGACGTTTGGTGCGAAAACCTCCGCTTTTTTTACAAGCGTTTGACTGTGCTCTCTAGTGGATAACCGCTGCACTTGCGAGTATACATTCTATGGTGAAAAGTGTTTGTTTCGTTGTATTCTATCATCCTCTGAAGTTTGTCGTATTATTTTAGACTCACCCTGCATACATGTTCTAATAAAACAAGAGAGTGGGGTGCCAGCTCAGGTGTTGCTTCGTGATCTGACCGTGGTTCAAAATTACGAGGTGTTGTCCTCGGATCTTTCCCTTAAGGGACTGATCCCGGAACGTCGTCAATAGCCCGTTGTGTTGCTCTAGTACGACGTTAAAAATTACCATTACCACTTACCGTCTAATAAAACAAGACATCTTATTTAAATTAAAAAATATTAGCGATGCCGTTTATGTATAAACGGATTGGCCCTATTATTTTAGCAACTGAACAATGCATATTTACAGAATTCGAAACTAGATCCAACTACATGCCGTCGTGTACGCGGGGGCTGATGCACTTTGAATCTGTCGTGCCCGAATGTCTACATTGACGTGGTGTGGAAGTTTAGAGAGTGGGGGTTCCTGCTCACGCTGAAAGGTATTAGAAGCAAATAAAAAAGACCCTAGAGCGACAAATTAAAGTTGTGCCAGGATAAGAGAGCCAAGGGGTTTGTGGTATACCTCTCCTATACTTAGGATTCGGTTCCCTGCCTGTATATTCAAAATTACGCGGAGTTGTCCTCGATCTTTCACACAAGGTTTGATCCCGGACCGTCACCACTAGCCCGTTGGGTTGCTCCAGTGCGGAATCAATCCCCGAAGGTAAAAATTCGAAGACAACACCCCGTAATTTAGAATCATGGACAGATGACGAATTTCACGAGAACCGTCAACACCAGCTCGTGGAACACAGCGAGGTGAAAATAATCTGGCCACGTACACAAAGGTCTTAGTTTGGATCGAGTCGTGAAATTGCAACCCTCCGGTTGCTACGATATGGGTTCAACACCACCATTGCTCTTCAGATCAATAATTCCTGTCTGCATCTCAATGGGCAAAATGTGTTTTTATTATTTTCTCGCTATATCTCGTAAAAATAAACTAATGTTTACTTCAAATTTCGTAATAATTTGGTATTTTTAATTAACTTTTTAACGTCGTACTAGAGCAACACAATGAGATATTGACGACCCAATTTCCAAATCCTCAGATCTCTAAAGCCTCCAATATTCCACATACCAATATCAAAACTTTTGAATTTCTATAATAATTTCAGAGAAAAATTGTAATTGTTATCATTTTGTGGGATTTTTCCCCCAAGAGAAATTTTGTTGATTCGAAACTAGGTTTTTTTTTTAAACAATTAACTTACAACTATGTGCTCTGTTTTTCCGCAACAAAAAAAAATTTGAACAATGACTAAACAATGAACTTGTATTATTGAATCTTTGCACAACTGTGAATTTCTTCAGTTTAAAAACTTTTTCCAAGCTGTTAGCATCGCGTTCGATTTTGTCTGATGAAAATTGAAAATTCGCCTTTCCTATTCAGTTTTAAGATCGACTTAAGTGCTAAAAAACCTCCGAAACCTATCCTGTGTTAGTGGCGAATAAAACTGCTTCAAGTTCAGTGCAAAGCCTCATCTTAGCGATATTTCTTCCCTGACGATTTATTAAGAACTTGGAAGACATTCGGCGGATTGGATATCAGGTTGTGAGTAATAATTTATTTTATTTACTGCAAGTAAGAAATTAACTATCGATACATGCACCGATGATTACGAAAGCAGTCTAAGTCATATAATTTCATTTCGAGGTATTAAATTTTTTAATTTGGATAAATTAAAAAAATATCAACAAAATATTTCAGAAACTATTTGTTTAATCTGAAAAGTTCTTAAATTATTTTTGTTTACTAACAACTTTGGTAAGTGCTATAAGAATTAATCAAAATTGAACTAACTGTTTTTAAATTTCCACTTTCATAATCACCGACCTCATATATAAAATCCAAATATCACTCACTGATCACTATCAAGAACAAGGCATAGGAAGCTGAAATTTTTCAGGGTTATTCTTATACCGGAGGTGTACTAAGAAAAGGAGGCCTAAAATTGACCTTAGGCCTAAGACAAAAACAATTCGAAATCGCCACATAAAAAAAACATCAAGTATAAAACGATTACTGTACGCAGCTGAGATTGTTTTAACCAATATTGATCGAACAACAATAGGTGGAGTGGACGTTCACGGTAAGACGTTTGTCGGCAGCTAATTTTTGTCGCCAAATCAAGATGGCGGCCGAATTCCGTAACAGCAGATAGGGTTGCCATAACAAAAACGGCAGATGTGAAGAAAATCCGCAAAAGTTGAAGGTTACCATATTTGGCGACAAATCGCCTTCTTACCGTGAACGACCACTCCACCCAACAATATTTTAAACAAATTAAATTGTAATATTTATGGTTTGAACTAACTTTTAATTTCTTCCTTTGATGTAAATAATTTATAAATCTTTGATTGACGAAGAAAGAATATTTAAAGCATTTAATTTTGCAAGACATACATTTTGTAATTGAACACGAAAAGTCTAAAAAAGGAAGTCATATATCATAAAAGTGTAATTTTGCTACTTGGTATCTGGCACCATAAGAATAAATGTTTTTAATCTTTTTTATTTGATTTAGTATTATGTGTTTGGGTATTTAAGTTGACTGCGCGAGATGTTGCGGTCACATCTGAGAATTCCCAAGTATTTTGAATGTGTTCTTTTTGTTAATAAATCATTACTGTCTTCATCAATATTGTTCAAAAGTCTTTTGTCGAATTGTTCTATAGATTTCAGAATATATTCAGTTAATCGAAATACAACTCGTTTAAACATATTTTTTTTTTAGAATTATGCATTTTTCAAAGATTGAAATTTTGTTTCTGTTTGTATATTTCCTATTGTATTCCTATTGTTCCGGTATATTACCTATTGCAGAAATGTTAGTTAGGAGTTTGGTTTTAATGATTTATTTATTTCCAACAAAATATCATCCGAAGGTATATGTATATTTCGATCAATTTTCTTTGAATATTTGATTGAATACGTTATGATTTGTAGAATTATGTTAAAAAAAATAAATAATTTATACAAATCAAAACACTTTTAACTAAGATGTGTAATTTCGGGTGGTATGTACATAGTATCCGATACGTTACAACTTATGGCGATTTATAGCCAAATGTGGTAACCTTCCAGTTTTCGCGAGTTTTTGCGCTTTTATTCATTTTAAGGCAACTCTTTGTAGTATTTCTGCCATTTTTTTCTTTATTTTTTTACATTAGTAGTGTCTGGTTGTTCATTCCGTTACTCTCGGAAGTTTTTGTTGATTCTTTCAAGTAAATTGCACTTTTATTTTGCTTTAATAGTGTTAACCCCTCACGAATTTTACGTTTTAAATAGTAAAATATAAGATATATAAATAGGATTAATTTGTAAAAAACAAAAATTTTACAAATACAACAGAACAAATTTTAACTGCAAATCTAATTTTTCTGTGTCGTATTTTCTCTAAACATGTACGTTTTTTTTGCGTTGTTTCATCAATAATGTCCAGGTTCAACTACTTAATTTTTAAAAAAATGTAGAAAGTGAGAAAAAAAAAACGCTGGTTAGCAAAACGTCCGGAAATTTGGAAAACTCCGGATTTCGGACTTTTTATTGTATAACTAATCGTATCAATTCTTATTTTTTTGCACAAATGTTTGATGATAGTATACATTTGGAACCTGTAAGGATGTATTTCAGTAATTTATATTAAAAACTGGATGGTCTTTGTATAGGAAATTCTCAAAATGTACAAAACGTAGTAACCAAAAAGTGGTTACATGCATGGAAGCCAATGGTGATTATGTCTCGCTGGCAGACGGGGGTCTTCCGTTATACGCTGTTACTTATCTACAAAAAATTTCCTCCTGGTTGAGTGTTTTATACGCATACGAAGCCAGCGATGATTGTGTTTCTCAGGCAGGCACGGGTCGTATGTTATACACTGTGATTTATAACGCGAAAAATTCCTCCTGGTACAGTGGTTTATACGCATAGTAGTCAACGGTGAAAGTTCTCGTCGTCTCCGGAGGGGCGGCGAATAACAGTCAGGCGGGAATTGCGTGTTATACGCTGTGACATCTACAAAAAATTCCTCACGGTATGTACGCATGGTAGCCAACAGTGAAAAGTTCTCGCTGGCAGGAAGGGGTCGCACGTTATACGCTCTGACTTAGCTGCAAAAAAATTCCCCCAAGTATAGTGATTTTTACGAAGTGAAACCTTGAAACCTTTTTATTTGAACACCCTTGTATTACTAAAGAAGTAATTCAACATGTTAATTTAATGTTCTAAATGATACAATAATGTATTCACTAAACTGAAATATGGTGTAGTATCAATTATTTTTCAAAACCTATTTTGAATTAATTTCGCTTCCAAGGCATGTCTGTTTTAAACTTATTTTATTTTCAAACTAAAAACTAATACCGAATATTTGTGGGACAAACTAGATTCTGAATCGAAACGGAAACTCGCAAGCGTTGGTCACGTGCAGTGATATTTTGTTTATTTCGCTCGGAATTTCGAGTTTTTTTAACTTTATCCATTACTCAATTGTAAGCAGTTTCAACTGTGCGAGGTCAGAAAATAGAATCACGAATTTATATCTTTATTTTGTATCAATCGTTTTCTGTTTAGAAAAATAATTTTGATAAATTGGTTTTCCTTCTCATCACACGCACCACAGCAGAGTATGTGATCGAAAGTGGCATGTAAATTATGATAAATATATCTGTGAATTTTTTGCCATTATTTGAAAGAACGTTAATATTAAAAATATCCGAACTAGGACTTTTGAAGTGTCACAAATTCTTCTTTGCAGCGACACAAGATTAAGGTGTCTTATTTTACAATTCCGTTTACATTTAAAAAAGTGATACTTCAAAGGAAATTAAAGTGATAGTTGTTTAATTGTTGCACTTGCCGCAATACGGAATTTTCAAGCGAAAAACGCATTCGCTTTTATAAACAAACTTAGTGTTCCTAATCCTCCCTCAAAATTGTCTTTTGTAGTTACTTCCCCTAGTGTGTCACCAAGGCCCCCTTTTGATTCTAAGAAAGGACGGATTGTAATAAACGTAGCACTGGAGCATCACAATGGGCTCTTGGATACGAAAGGAAAAGATCCGACGCCACGTAATTTTGAATCGCGGTCTGATGTGAAATCTATCCAACAGTTCTAGATACACACCCAATACTTGTTTCCTTACCTTGCGATATATCTTGCTTTCCAAACTACTTTTTAATTCTATCCCTCTTTATACACAATGTTTGAACCCTTCGCGCAGAAGCCGGTCAATTATTCAGATTTCAAAATAAAATTGATCCGATAAACAGAAAAGTCAACGCGCAAACAGAAATAAGCATATAAAACAGTTTGTATAAAAACGTTTATATTAATCAAGTTCTCAAAAAGGTCAAATTCAATATCCAGTTCACTTTGTAAAAAGACAAAATGCAACATATGGTGATTTTGGTATGTAAAAAAAAAAATTAATAAACATACTCTGATTTCGATAGTCAGATGGAAGATAACATTTTGAGCTAGCAGTTGTCCTTAAGCAAAGATCAGGTCCATAAAAGTCTATTTTTTCATTGGGTGATAAATGCATCCGAAGTTTTCTCTTCCAACTTCACACAAAAATAGCTACAATTTGTGTTGAACGGTTCAGGGTGAGTAAAGAATTTCAGCAAACCGTATTTAAAGAACGAGATTCAAAAGTTGAGGAAAGTTCATGGAAGGGTATTTTCGAAAATACGTTCGGAGGATATAAAAGTTTGAGAACGGTTCACGCTCGAAACTTTAGCTTACCCTGTTGATCATGGTAGACAAGTAGGTATTTTAGTTAACGTCCAACAGGAGCTACATAATGGGTTATTGACACGGAAGGGTGTTAAAAAGTTTATGGAAGCTGTTTCGAAAATGCGGTCGGCCGAAATAAAAAGTAAAACTAATCCTCTTCCACCAGTCGTCGTTTGGACATTCGTACAAATTCTTCTTGCTGTTTCATTTATACGTTAACCATCCAGGTACCCTAATCCAAGCCTAGTGAAGGATATTTCCCTTAAGTAGCCTTCTCCTAACCTTGCCCTCTCTCGTACGCTTCGTTGGTACCCTCTCAGCATCATGGCAAGGGCGCTTACAATCATTTTAAATCGGGCAATAGAGTGGAACGTTTGGACCACTACTAAGAGAGATTTAATGTAGCCGAAGACCTTGTGGGGTAAAAAGAAACATTCCGAAAAGTGGCGGAGTGAGAAGTCTCTGACGACCTGTTGATGCAGCTGTTTTTCTGCCGAATAGAGATAGAGTTGTAGATTGATTATCTCTTGATTCCGCCTCAACAGGTTTCTTATCAGCCATTCCCGGAAAAAACATCGGAGTTTTGATGTGTATAAGGAAATCTGGAAAAGAAATCAAGGAATTAGACTTTCAGAGCAGTGGTTCAGAATGTCGGGTCCACGGGAAACTTTCAGTACCTCGCTATACAAAATAAAAAAAAAAACTTTCGGTTTATTTTATGTTCCGATTTGTTAAATCACACGTCACTCTAGAGGAACACAACGGGCTATTGGCAACGAAAGGGATCAATCCAGAAGGGTAAGATACGTAGATAACTAATTTTGAACCACGATAAGGAGATGAGGTCAACACCCGAGATGACAAACCACACCACACCAAAGCGAGGACATTCGAGGTAGATTTTACGTGGACTAGCCCCGCGTACACGACGGTCATTGGCCTGAGCTCGATCGCAGTCGTCCTATTGCCAAATCGTTGCACTTCTGAACGGGTCAACGTGGCCCCTAGAGTCTGACGGTAAGGTAATTTTAATCTGCGCCGTACTAGAGCAACACAATGGGCTATTGACGACGGTCTGGGTTTGATTGATTGATAGTTGGGTTTTATGGCGCAAGGTCCAAAAAAGGACAAGCTGCGCCAAACGCAAGCTAAAACAATAAAAACTCCCCGACATGGTTTCTTAAATTAGAGCAAGTCCACGAATCCATAAACCTCCAAAAAGTCCAGGAAAAGTAGAGGTTCCGAAAAAACCTTGTCCATTGTAGAGTCAATACATTTTAAAATATGAGCTGTCGAAGCCTGATCAGCTCCGCATTTGGTACAAGTTCTGAAAACCTTCTGGCCCTCTTCGTAGGAGAGACTCCTCAAGTATCCACAGGCAAATCGTGAAAGACAAGTCTGCTGACTTCTATGGCCCTCAAAGAAAAACACACTTCTCTATAACAAATACCCTTATTCATTCTTTAATAATATTTTTGAAAGATTTTTTAATATCAACAGCTACACAGCCCATGAATAATTATTTTTCATAATTTCCTCATAGCCATGGGAGTTGCTTTTCAATTTTATTTTACTATTTGTGAATATCTTTTGAATTGTGGCTGGAGATTTTAATATTATTTAAATTTTTATTTTTCTGCTTTTTATGGATTCGCTGCATCGGAAATATGGTGTTAGCATATAGTTGGATTGTGTAATTGATGGCATTTGGTGGCAATTTTTAGGCTTACTGTTGTTGATCTCCCGGCTGCGGCTTCGGGTTTGATTTCGTTTTATACCTGCTCTGTTTTGGTATTTTGTTTTGTTTTTGTTTTACTTGCTTTTTGGTGGTGTTTAAAATGTTTGTATAAATATTTACCTGTCAGAGGTAGTTGCTGCTTTTGAGCACTCCTCTTTCAGTGTTTTGTTATTATTATCATTAAAAAAAAATCAATATATTACTTCCATTGAATTCACTTGTCAGGAATAAACCCTTCAAGAAAAGTAATAGAGTAAGAAAAAAAGGGGATTTATTATTATCAACAACTTCGCCACCGATGACTTTCTATTCCGTCATTTCCTCTGAGTCATTGGTGTTGGCGTTTTGTTGAAGTGGGTAGCGGCATTTGATGCGATCTTCTGGCTTGATGTTGCTAGTCTCCCGACTGCTGCTGTTGGTTTGATTTAAATTTTCTTATTTCAATCTTTAGTTTTGTATATTCGATTTAATGGTGTTTGGGGGAGTATATGAGCAATTTCTTAGCATTTTGCGCACGATTCAATATCAATTTTAAAGCCTCAAATCGACCGCCCTCAAAGTTAGCTTTCGTTTGAGACCCATTTCGACGTCCAACCGCTTCGCAGTCACGAATTACTGTTTTGAAATTTGTACAGCGTAGAGGGAAGTCCCCCCCCCCTCCCACTAATAGCGACGCACGAATTCATGGTTGCTAACAAGTCTTTGTTCTCTCAGCTGTCGATAGGCACCAATGTTTGATTCACGTTGACAAAAGTTATAACCATACGAGGGATACCCAAACTGCCCATTTTTTCGTAACGCTAAACTTCTCAATTGTATACAAACTGGTCTGACTTTATGTACTCACATCAAAAGTTATGTCTAATGCAGTTAATGTTCTCTCCCTTTCTACCTATAGTTAAATAAACAGTTCCTTATCGTGTTGTTTCGACTGGTCATTTGGCGAGATGTCATTTCTACTTTTGACCCCCGCTATAATAAGCAAACAACACAGAAAGCCTCCGATTGTGTTGTCACTCACAAGGATACCTAAAACTTAAATGCAACCCCCTGGTTGAGGGTCTTCACGAGGTGGTTGAACGCTTGCTGGAGGAGCCTTCTTTGCTTTACTTTGCTCCGCTCCCGAGCTTTTCACTGGGCTCAACCATTTTTTCGTCTTTGTGACTATCTTCTGATTTCTCCCCGTTTTTCTGATGCGTACATCTCATAAGATGTCCAGAGGCCTGTTGGAACCACCCTTTGAATCAAGAATAAAGCGTTATCTTTTCTATTTCATAAACAGCAGTAGCTGCTATGCTATACTAGGCACAACCACCTACGACCAGACGACCGTTTTGTTCACATTCCGTTCAAAGAAGGTCGACCTGGCGACCGTTCTAGCTACCTTGCTCTGCTCCGACTTTCCCGAGTTCTCCGATCTCCTTGTCTTCTAGCTGCACCCCATCCTTAGAAGGTCAACCGAGAGACCGTACCTTCCTTAACTCATTACACCATGACACTCACGACACCATGAAACAAAACAGTGGATTTGGCTCCCAATTTTCCAAAGCAGCTGCAGAGTGTGAAAAGGCTGAAAAAAAGCAACAAACATTACTTACAAAGCAATCAACACTTCAAAATAGTGGTACAGAAGCAAGTCTTATTGTTGCCTACAACCTTGCTAAACGTAACAAGCCTTTTTCGGTTGGCTGGCGAGTTTATTAAGCAGTGAAATGTTGAGTGTGTGCAAGCGTATAGTGTCATGGATTGGATTTTGCGATTTTATGGCGCAAGGTCCAAAAACGGACAAGCTGCAGACAAAAATGAACAAAGTGAATGTAAATATAAAAGTGTTGTAAAAAAATATAGACGCAAGTCTTGCGCAAGTAATTTAAAATGTCATGATTAAAACATATTGATCAACATGTTAAAAAAATATATAAAATTATAGAAAGGTATGATATAAATATGGGGATGGATAAAAGTATTATATGAGATTTAAGAACCCAATGATACTTAAAAAAAGGAAGAGATTTGGATGAGGGTTTTCCCCAATAAGATCGTGTAAATTTAAAATTAATGTTTAAAAAAATTTTAAACGTTGATGATTAAAATTAGAGCAGTCAATTAAAATGTGTTTGACGGTAAAATCTAATGAGCATGCATGACAAAAAGATTGACTCTCGCCCAAAAAAAGATGACGATGAGTGAATCGTGAGTGCCCAATGCGAAGGCGAGTCAGTTTGACATCCGTCCCTCGTATTCGGTCAAATGGCCACAAATGAATAAATGGTTTGATGGAATGTAATTTGTTCTTGACTTGTAGATTCCATGACTCCTGCCACAAAGAGTGAATGTACTCCTTTGTGGACACATTGATGTCAGTGAAAGGAACGGCTTGCTGCAGTGGAATAGAAGCTGCCTTCGCAGCACTGTCAACAAGTTCGTTACCTTTAATGCCCACGTGACTCGGAACCCAACAAAACAAAATATCATAACTGGTATAGTGTCCTGATATGAAAAACAAATTTGAAAGCATTTCGTTGTCAAGGACTATAGTGCGGCGCATTGTATCAATTAGTGACGAATTCACAGAACAGCCGAGGACTGCAAGCAATTTTGTTTGGTTTTCTTTGGCACTAGATGAGTGCACAGATAACGAAGACCTTCACAATTACTCAGATTTTTACGTGGGATTAATGAAAATTTCGTCATAACAGAGAAATTACTTGGTTTAGAATCAATGAAAGATAGAACCACTGGTCAGGACTTGCTTGAGTGTGCTGTGAATTGTGGAGAAAAGTGGCTTGTCGTGGTATAAAATGGAAAGCATTACAGCAGATGGAGCCAGAGCTTTCATTGGAAAAAATGTAGGTATAGTTAAGCGTTTAAAAAATAATTTACCAGTCACAGACAATGAAATTTTGTATTTTGATTGCATTTTGCATCAGGAAAGCCGTTGTAAAGCTTCACTGGACTTAAAGCATGTGGTAGAGCCTATTGTTAGTGTGGTGAACACAATCAAAGCAAGGGCACTCCACCATCGACAACTGAAATATTTTCTTGTACATGTGGAGGTAGAGTATGAAGACGTAATTAGCCACAACAGAATAAGGTGGTGGTGGAATCTGGGTATTGCAGAATGAAATTCTCATATTTCTGGACAGGAAAGGGACATCTCATGATTTTGTTGCAAAAATGCGAGGAGTGGAGATACGAGATGATTAATTTTGCAACTGATATATTTGAGAAGTTAAATTAACTTGATGTCGCATTACAGGAGAAAGGGTCGTTTGCTCATGACATGTGGGAGCACGTAAAATCTGTCAAGACAAAACTACGCCTATTTGCAAAGCAAGCTGAGGAAGGCAATTTTAGTCATTTCCCCCTATTAAAAAACCCGGAAGTGCATGAGAGTGTTTCTGTCAAAATTAAGGATCACCTGCAGAGTTTGGGGGACAAAATCACGAGATTTCAGGACTTTAAAAAAATTGAGCCTGAATTCAATTTGCTCTCCCATCCGATCATTGCTGATATTATCACAGGATCAGAAGCTGGATGTATGATGATACTTGCAATTAATACACTTTGAGGTAGATTCGTATGTTTTACTATTATGTCCTTCAAGTGAACAGCATGCGCAGGTTTCTTAACCGCGGCAACTTTGCATGGAATGTCCAAATCGCTGGCATTTAAAGCAGCGTAAGGTGTATGGGTTGACAGGGCATCTAAGGTAATCAATATTAACATTTAGGTAGAACAGGTACCTTGAAAGTAAGTATTATATGTTACGACGAAGTGTTATCCTTCGGATGTGGCAAACGTGTTGGTCTTCAAGCGACTCTAAAATATCATTCTCAGTGTAAAATTGCAAATCCGATTCTGAGATGACGACTCTTAATTGATGTAGTGAAAAATGAGGCGAAACTGTGTGACCTCATATTCTACTATTATTACAGATTTATGATGGATTATATTTGTTTTTAAGATGTAATTTCCCCTAATATATCATCGTTGTTACATGTCTTTATTGTTTTGACGTCTCCAACGATTCTGAGAATCGTCTTGTGAATGAGAATTGTTGAAATATTCTTCATAGTTCCTTCTAATTTTCTTATAACAAAGAATCTGTTGCTGTCAACAATTTTATTTATTTGGAACTCCACTGAAGAATAAATGTTATTTTTACTTTCCGTGTTTTATGCATTTAAATTCAGGCTTAACCGTACCGCCCACCATGGAGCCCAACGAGGGGATGAAGATATGTATATACTTATATGTACCAGTGTATATACTTGTCAAGTCTGTGCGTTTTATCTACAGCTCTATATATGCCTTGAGTGAAGCTAGACATTGTAACGATCCCTTGAACTCTAGCAATTGACCGAAGTCAATCCACCTGCCGATTGATACACTGGGAACACAGTGGACCTCCCGTTTGCCTAAAGTAGAGGCCGAAGCAGAGTATTGGATCTGTACATCACTCAACTTCCAGGATCCTTTTTTCCAAGGACACGTGTCTCCATGTACGGTAAACACGTGGGTGATATAATCCCCAAGAGAAGCTGAAGAGCTTCTCAAGGGGAGCCCTCAACTCCGAAGAGGCAACCACAATGATGGAGGAAGAAAAGGAAAAAAGCAGAAGGGTAGAGAGGAAAAATGTGAAAGGGAGGGAAGATCAATCAGGTTGATCCCAGGGTTGTGAAGCCCGTACAAAAATGAAGAAGGAATGCACCCCAGGACACGATGGTCCAGGATCGATCCCCTAAAGGAAAGATTCGAGGATAACACCACGTAATTTTGAACCAAAGTCAAATGACGAGGCCACACTTCAGGGTTCCCACGGTCCTTGAAAAGTCCTTAAAAGTCCTTGAATTTTTTTTCACTAACTAGGGGCCCTTGAAAGTCCTTGAAAATTACAGAAATTGGTGAAAAGTCCTTGAAAGTACTTGATTTTTTTTAAAACTTGTACATAGTTGTGTAATTTCGTCTTGCATTGGAACTTGTCCAGACTAGTTTTCCTCCACAGTAGGTGCGTCATTCTGAATGAAACCGGTGTTTTGCACTTTGACACTATGTGATATACTAATAATGCTTATGTCTAGATCGTCCATTTTCCGCAGTATTCTGTACGTCTAAGTTGACACCTCTGGTCTCCGTTAAGACGGCCGCCTTGTTTTCCTTCCGCATCATGACGTATCTATGGCCGCTAGATAACTATACCGCTTTCTTAGGAAACCTTAGCTTTTGCAGTCATGACGTCATTGGAAACCTGGCACACATCCAAAGAAATAAAGCCAAATTCTCATTGCAAAAATATAAAAATTACAATTGAAAAATAAAATTTTAAAGAAAATCACATTTAAGATATCCTTTTGTTGTAAAATTTTCTGCAGATTTCATATCCTTTGAAATTTTTACTTTATCTTTAACGATCGCAAAGATAGAAACTTAGACTAGGGAATAAAAAAGCCCTTACACCAGTCAAAACTTTTGATTTCTTTTGTTTGTCAAACAAAATAAACTATGACAGCCATCTGTTGTAGGCAGTGGACGACAGCAAAATGGAGATTGTGTCGTGTAGATCAAACCGTGTGCAAGCTCCCATACTCTTCTTCGTGCCACCAAAAGAATTTATCGTACAACATTTTATCGCATGACCGAAATTGATATGTGTGCAAGTAACCTGATAGTTAGCATTGAGACGAGAAGCCCATTTTGCAATAAAAAAAAATCACAGGTTCTGTGAGGAAAGAAAATCCAAATTATAACCAAAATTGATGATAACCTTCCTTTTTTTTTTGAGTAAAAGTAGTCTAAAAAAATTGTCCTTTTTTAAAAAATTTCACATTTTTTTTAACTGACAACTTTTGTGTGCCTTGTTTTAGGTCGTTATAAAAAATTTTAGGTCCTTGAAAAATATTTTTTTGGTTTTGAAAAGTCCTTAAAAGTCCTTGAATTTTTTTTGGATAAAGGTGTGGGAACCATGCACTTGAGCTGCTGGCACCCCACTCTCCAAACATCCACACCAAACCAAAGAGAGGATTTTGGGTCACGAAAGTTATAAGTTGCACCATAAGCTTCAAATATCCATCCACTGACCCGGATTCAAACCAGGAACCTTCCGATATACCTTAACCACCAGACCGGTTGTTCGGCCTATGTTAATAAATAGAATTGGTATGGTAGTTTTCCTTAACGTCACACTGGAGGGTTAAGATGTAGTTTACGAGACACGTTTGTCGCCAAGTAATTTTTCACGGCAAAGCAAGATGGCGGCCAAATCCACTATGTGCTACAGTTCCACGGTGAACCTTTGTACACTGCTGTTTGTAAAAAATGCAACACAATGAAGGAATCATCCGAATGAAATGAAATTTACAGCAAATGTCAATTATAGGATGTTATGCAAAATAGTCAAGTTTCAGAGTGTGGTGTGAGCAGCGCCCTCTGAACTGATGCTAAAAACGTATAAATAGAGGGCTGTAGCGGGACGTTGAAAATAGTGCATGGTTTTCTTTTAGTGGCGAACGTTTAGTGAGACCTATGTATGCCTCCACGACGAAATAGGGTCAAATTTCAACAACTTATGGAGTTTGAACGGGGGAGAAACATCGGCCTTCGTGAAGGAGGAATTTCCTATCACGCAATAGCAGCTCGTGTGCAGCGGAACAGTTCCAAAGTGATGAGAGTTTGGAAGCAGTGGACCGACGAGCACCGGACAACTCGAAAAACTGGGAATGGACGACGGAAGGTGACGTCAGCGTGCGATGATAGACACCTGGTCCACATGGCGGTGAATGACCGTACAGCTTCCTCCAGACAGTTGGCAGCACTTAGGTCTACTGCTACAGGTGTACTAATATCGGCTTCGACAATTCGCCGACGTCTACTGCACCGTGGACTGCGTTCAAGGATTTCTTTATACAGGATCCCCTCACGCCAACCATCGACGGCTGCGTCTGCAATGGGCTCATGAGCACAGAGCCTGGCGGGCTGATTGGCAACAAGTTGTCTTTTCTGACTAATCCCGCTTTAATTTGTGGAACCATGATGGCCGCATTCGTGTTAGACGCTATGCCGGTGAACGCTGCCTTCCAGAGTGCGTTATCGAACGGCATAGTGGCCGAACACCCGGAGTTATAGTCTGGGGTGCAATTTGGTATCATGGACGAGATCTGAGCTGCTACGAATTGAGGGTAATCTGAATAGCAACAGGTACGTCCGTAAAGTGCTAGAGCCCGAAGTCGTTCCCTTCCTTCAAGGCATTCCTGGTGCTATCTTTTAACAGAATAATGCACGCCCACATGTTGCAAGGAATGTTCGAGACTTCTTTTCAGCCCAACACATGCAACTTCTTCCTTGGCCTGCTTATTCGCCGGATATGTCGCAATTTAGCACGTGTGGGGTTTGGTTGATCGACGTCTCGCTCGTGATCCGCGTCCTACAGCTTCAAAAGACGAACTTTGGGTGCGCATACAGACAATATGAAATTATCTTCCACAAGCAGACATTCAACATCTGTTTCACTCCATGCCACGTCGTATAGCAGCACTTATTGCAGCGCGTGGTGGCTCCCCAAATACTGATTTCGGACATTTAATATTGTTTTTTTGCTTTGAAAATTTGTTCATTTATTTGTACTAATACAAGCCATGTGTGTATTAAATTCAATTTAATTATGACTCCTTCATGGTGTTGCATTTCTTACAAAGCAGTATACATGGAATTGAAAATGAGAAATTTTTTACCTTTACGCATATATTTTGATGGAGTGGTAGAATCCGATACGTTAGTCGCCAAAGCAAATTTTTTCGCCAAATCAAAATGGCGGCCAATTTTGGCATTTCCAAGATTGCCGCCATATAGCAAAATCCACACTGTGAACCTTTGCATGCATTACGTAAATAGGAATTAATTTTTATACAATGTAGCAAATTTTACTTGCAAATCTTTTTCTGTAGAATTTTCTCTGAACCTCTATCCGTTATTTTGCGTTGTTTCCTCAAATAGGGCCAAGTTTAACTCATTTTTTTAAAAACTGTCGGAAATATGTAAAAAAAGTGGGGGAAAAACGCCGGTTAGCGAAACGTCTAGATTTTTAACAATTTCGGATTTTAAACTGTATATGGAATTAAAAATGAGAAATTTTTTTGGGGGGAAATTCTCTTCTTTTCTTTTATCATGATATGCACCAATATTTTTCAATGTGAGAAAAATCAATGAAGGTCTGTTATGTCTATAATGAAGATGGAATTTCATTTTAGAATTCTTCTAGCAATTTACTTAACATAATGTTGGTAACTCGATGGGGATATTCTTGGTCAGAGATGAAGATGTGGAACCGAAAATGAGGAATTTTTTGTAACCACGGGACCAGGAGTAATATTTTGGTACATAAGTCACAGCGTATAACGCACAAGGTTCCAATGCGTATAATCCACTATACCGGGAGGAATATTTTTTGTAGATAGGTCACAGCGTATAACACGCTAGCTCCGCCTGCCGGTGAGACACAATCACCGTTGGCTTCCATGCGTATAACCACTTTTTGGTTCCTCCGCGTTGTACATTTTGTGAATTTCTTACACAAAGACCATCCAGTGGTGTGTTTTTAATATAAATTACTGAAATACATCTTTACAGGTTCCAAATGTATACTCGTCATCTGACCGTGGTTCAAAATTACGAGGTGTTGTCCTCATCTCTCTCACTTAAGGGATTGATCCCAGACCGTCGTCAATAGCCCGTTGTGTTGCTCTAGTACGACGTTAACTAAAATTTATACCAAATGTATACTATCAATAAACATTTTTGCGAAAAAGAAATAAGAATTAATACGATTAGTTATACAGTAAGAAGTCCGAAATCCAGACGTTTTGCTAACAGGCGGTTTTTTTTCTTCTCAATTTTTTACATTTTCCCGACAATGTTTAAAAATCAAGGAGTTGAACCTGGACTTAATTGATGAAACAACAAAAAAAAACACCGGACATGTTTAGAATAGATACCAGACAGAAAAATTAGAAGATTTGCAGTTAAAGTTTGTTCCATTGGGTGGAGTGGTAGCATCCGCAACGTTAGGCCGCCAAAGCGATTGTTTACGCCAAATCAAGATGGCGGCCGATGTAAGCAATTCCAAGATGGCCGCCATATACAACGTGAACCTTTGCATACAGTGCATAAATAATAATAATTTGTTTAAAAATAAAGAAAAAAGCAATATAAATTTCACTTGAAAATTTTCTAATATTTCAGTCTGGTTTTCTCCGAACATGTACGCAATTTTGCGTCAATTTCATCCAAGTTTTGTCACTTAAAAAAAATATATTAAATTAAAAAAAAAATTATAATAATAATAATAAAAAAAACGTGATTTTTTTAAAACGTCCGGATTTTCATCAATTTTGAATTAGAAACTTTGCAATGCATAGAAAATTCAAAACAAGAAATCTTTTTTTAATAAGGTAGTTCTTTTCTGTGATCATAAGCCACACAAAGGTTTTTGATGAGAAACCAAAAATCTAAAAATTCTTCTGCTATCCTAAAGTGTGAAAAAATATTTTTTCACAATTTTTCTAGCAATAAGCATTATGTGAGCAACTCAATGGGGATATTCCAGGTTATAGAGCCATATATGGAAAAGCAAGACAAATATTTTTATTGTAACGACTTTACAAGAGAAAATTGTTTTTTAGAGAAGTCAAAGCGTATTGCGCTTAAGGTTTCAATGCGTTTAAACCAGTATACCGGGAGAAATTTGTTTGTAGATAAGTCACAGCGTATAACGCGCGATCCCCGCCTGCCGGCTACCTCGCCGCCCCTCCGGGGCCGACGAGGACCTTTCACCGTTGGCTTCCATGCGTATAAGTCACCGTATTGGGTGCCCACCCAAGCATAGTCCAGTGTTTGTAATATAACCAAAAGCTAAACAAAAATCAAACTTACCCTCATAGCCGGGTCCTTGAAATTCTGACTATGGTTAACAGTCATATGCTCGAATCGATAACCCTTGAACTCTTTGTCCTTCGGGTATTGATACCAGCATATGACTTCCAATAGTCAGAAATTTTTGTAGTTCCTTGCAAAATTCAGCTCTGAATTACCTCAGCCAAAACTTTCTGGTTCCTATTTTTCACCTCAACCATAAAACATTTATCCGTCCCTCGTTCAAGTCCTCCAAACACCCATTTACCCTCCAATTTCTTACTCCTGTTATACTTTCTTTTGCCAAATTTTTGTTCTATCTTTCTACATTTCCACTCCTACCTATCACCAGCATCCTTTCTCAATGTTAAAATCATATCATTCTCACATGAAAGACATTTCACCTTCTTCCCAATCAAGCTACTACATGTTTGCAAAAAAAAAAAAAACATTTTCTAACGTTCAATAACACTATCCACTGCTATATCAAATCAACTAAGGGGAAATGAGCAACCAAAAGGGGAAAAAAATTCTAAATTCCAATCTGCAATTTCAAAAATCAAATTTAATCCAAATTTGTTTTCGAAATTTTAATTGAAATTTAAATAAAGTGACAAATTTAAAAAATTGTAACTTACAATCTGCTTTCCAAACTTATCCTAAAAATTTTGAAAATTTATAAAACAAGTCGATTTTATAAATCAAGAGCAAAATTCATATGCACCCAACAATTTCAAAGACTGTCTAAATTTTAATTCCGTTCTACATTAAAAATAATAGTGGAAAAGCGTATTTTCTTCCTTAACCAATCATGAGACCCTTTTCTTATCGCCAGGAGAAAATATCTAGGGTTGCTTTAAAACTAAGAAAAACGCGAAAACGGGTAGGTTACCACAATTGGCAATACATCGCTCGAAAGTTGTAACGTATCGGATACTACATACCATCCAAAATAATCTCTATATTAAAAAAAGTTACCTTCGCCTCCGACGCAGGATTGAAAACTGTCCTGTTTACTCGGTTCTTAGACGGTTACCCTAGAAAGTTCGGATCAGAAAAATATGAAATTAACATTGTTTTTTCTTCATCGTGTTCCCTGGAGAATTGTAAAGATCTTTTAACGATGCGGTTATTAGTTTAGGGTTTATTAAGTGTCAAAGTTTGAAAAGCGAAATTTCTTCCGCGATTGAGCAAAACACATACACATTTTCAGTCTTAAGCCGTGAGTTTTTTTTAAAGAGTACATCTGAACGTAAATTTTTGCAACTCGTCGAGTTTTTTTAAGAAATTTCAATTTTGGTTCTCGATAATATTTTTTTGGAATTCGGGAAGAATCGGGACATTTTCTTTACTTTTTTTTAAAACTGTCATAACTATATCTTTTTACCATTAGTTTTTAATCTTAAAAATATCACAGTATACCTCAGAATTTACTCTTTTTTACGGTATAGTTATTTTTTAAATTGGTTAATAAATAAGTTCGATGCGATCAAAAGTTGGTCACACAAAATTCGGAATCTTTGGATATTTTCGCTACTTTTTGTTAAAACGATTATATCTACAGCAAATACCATTATTTTTTAAATTTGAAAACATCACTGAATACCTTACATTGTACTCTTTCTTATGGTATCATTATTATTTTTTGTATTGGTCAATAAATAAAGTCGTTGCAATTAAAAGTTGGTCATACAATTTTCGGAACTTTCATATCGTAATTTCCGATACAAAACTAAAATTGTCATGTCTATATTGTATTACTATTAGTTTTTTATTTTGAAAATATCGCAGTATATCTCAGAATGTACCCTTTCTTACGGTACAATTATTTTTAAAATTGGTTCATAAATAAATTCGATGCAGTCAAAAGTGGGTCAAAAAAATTTCGTATTTTTTAATTCGCGGAGAAGGTGACGCAGTCAGGTGTGGGTTCTATTTTTGACTACCGGGTTTGCCAGATATCAAATTTATCGTAGCAACAATTACCATAAAACGATTTCTTTTTATTTGGCGAGGAAAATGGCTCGCTTTTTTCACTTTGTTCTCAGACGGTTTACGGACAAAGTACGAAGTACAGATCGTCAAGTTAGGAAATTAACACGGTTTACCTAAACTTGTACAGGGAAAAAGATGCAGAAGGTTTTTTACTGATGCGGCTATTAGTTCAGGGTGCAATAAGTGTTAAAGTAAAAAAAACTGAAATCACTTGCGAAAGGAGTATTGGTTTGAGAAGCAAACCAAACGGGAGTAAATACCCGAAGGGTCGTCAAGCGTAAGCGAAGAGGGGGGGAGAAGCCCTCGCTGTGACGTCATTGACCGGAAAGTCAACTCAGGATTATAACGGTTGGCGAGCGTAAGCGAGCAGGGAGCGGAGCCCCCTAGTAGAGAAAAAAAATGGCAAAAATACGAAGGGTTGCTTTAAAACTGGATGAAAGTGCGTAAATTCGCGAAAACTGGAAGGTTACCACTTTTTGCTATATATCGCCGTAGGTTGTAACGTATCGGATACTACATACCACCCCAACGCGATATTGGTGACGTGCTGGGATCAACCCCCAAAAGGAAAGATCCTAGGGCAGCACGTCATTTTGTACCACGGTCAGATGACGAGGTCACACCTGAGCTGGCACCGCACTCTCCAAACTTCCACACCACGCCAACGTAAGGACATTTGATACCACGACAGATTTAACGTGCATCCGATTTTTTGATCTCCCACAGATGAGAGAAATACACTCAGGAAGGTATCAAAAATGCTCGGAATGGAGCTCGCAAGAGTCTGCATTGACATAAGGTAAACTTTATATTTTCAGCAAAACAATTGAATGCCAATTTAAAAGTTCTATTGTTACACATTATAATGGTTTCTTACGTCACTCATGAGAAGGATAGATCCCAAGTTTTCCAGAAAGGGTCCGAAAGTTATGGTCATGGCCGAGTGCATTGAATGTTCCAACGCTTCCATATTCGAATACCACCTGTAAATATATTTCAGGACTTCCAACCTATAAAGAAAACAAATCTTTAGGGGACAATGAAATAAAAAATATTTTCTTACTGTAATGCGGGAAAAGTTCGCTTATACATGACAATGGAGAATTTCAAATTTAACACAGAATTAATATAGATGTGCTCAAATAACACAAGGTATGGCCTTTTTTAATTAACGTCGTAAAGGAGCAACAGTGGGCTATTGGTAACGGTAAAGGATCCATTTAAATGGGAATTGATAATTTTTAATTTTCGTCGTACAAGAGCAACACAACAGTCTATCAACGATGGTTCGGGATCAATCCCCTAAGGAAACGATCGGAGGACAACACCACGTGATTTTGAAACAAGGTCAGATGACGAGGAAACGCCTGAACTGGAACCCCACTCTCAAAGCTTCCACATCAACCGAACGTGAGGACGTTCGGCCACGACAGATTTAAATTGCAACAGCCGCCTCTACACCATACGCTTACAAACATCCATGCACTAACCAGGATTAGAACCGGGAACCTTCCTATCCAGAGGATAACTCCTTAACCACCCCACATCCAGGGAGAAAAGTTCCTGCAACTCGCAATTTTGATAGCGCAGTGGGCAAAACTAACCTTCCCATCTCAATGAATTCTGAGTTTTCCAGTTATCCTAACCCGGTCACATTGCTCTTTGATAGTCAAGTGTACTCTAATGGTGACGCATCTTCCCAATCCAACTTCTTTCTTCGGGGTTTTCTTGCGCAAAGGCCAAGAACAATACAAACATACTGAAGGAAGAAAAAGCAAAAGGATAGAGGACGGTAAAACTGAAAGGACAAAAGGATCATTAGGGTCCTTCGAGTTTGCGGTGCCCCTCAAACACCTAAACTTGTGCTCTTCTGCTGGCTCCGACCCAACTAGACCACACTAGAACCAAAGAGTGTAATAGCCCGTCGTGTTACTCCAATGGATTTAAATTCAACTACCTACGAACATCAAACCTGGTAACTTTTATTATTCATGGAAAAAGTACGAAGACAAGCAGCGTCCAAGAAAAACCATATAACTAGATAACAAATATTGACATCGGATATAAGTCTTGCGGTAATGCATTTCTTTGTACACTTAGTCTATGCGAATTTGGGTCCAGAGCTAATGCTTTGCGTTGTTTGAAAATGGGCATTATTTTATGGCGTGCGATAAAATATGGCGTAAAATAAAGAACAAATAAAGATACTACTTACGCGTAATGTTCGATTTTCTTGCCACACCATACTAACAGTTTGTTGAGATAACCCCTTGTATCAGAGAGCAATTTAGTGGGATAAAACCAAAACATCGTCAAAACCATATCCAACAGTGTTTTGTTTTCTTGCGAAACGATTGAGAGTCCAATTTCTTCACTTCAAAACGATCGGAGTCGACTTCACTTCATCGAAATGCAAGGGAAATCCGAGTTTTGCTTTAAATTTAGCTTCGAGATTACGGATTGATTACCATATATCGATTGGTAGCCCGGTTGCAAGAGTAGCGGTTTAGCAACCGGAGAGTTGCGAGACTAAACGTCGTACTACAGCTACACAACAGGCAATAGACGACGGTTCGGGATCAATCCCCCTAGGGGTAATTGGTAATTATTAGTTAACATCGTACTAGAGAAACACAACGGGCTATTGAATACGGTCCGGGATCAGTCCCTTAAGGCAGTGATCCCCAACCCCCGGACCGCGGACCGGTACCGGTCCGTGGATCAAATGGTACCGGGCCGTCCAAGAAATATCAAATTATTTCCATTTTATTTACTTTGGTGTATTTATCTCGGGTTTGTGCGGTTCTTATCTATGAAATGTCCACTCAAATTAGGAGGCAGTAAATCATAACTTGAAATTTGTTCTGTTACTAGAGCTTCAATTCTGAATTCTGTCTGTCTCTATTTTCTAATTTTGACAAATGTGACAATGGTTTTCAAGTTGGCAGACAAAGTAGCTGCATTTAAATTCAAATTGAAGTAGTGGGGACGGCGCGTGAACAGAGGCATTTTGGACATATTTCAGACATTAGCGGGGATTTTAGGCTAGACTGAGCCTAAACATTCATTCTCCTAGTTGGTGCACGATCACCTGTCTTTGCTTTTAAAAGAGTTCGAGCGCTTCGTGGGTTTTTTGTGGTTGGGAAACTTTTATTGATTTAGCCTTTAGTGAGTTAAAATGTTAAATCACATTATATTCATTTTTTGGTGTAACTATTTTATTTTGAAGGCATGTTTAAATCCAGTTAAATTAAAATGATTAAATCAAAACAATCTAAAATATCAACAAAAAACGTATCTCCCCAGCTCCCTCCCCCCCCAGCGGGCCGCGTTAAAATTATCAAACGTTGATCCGGTCCGCGGCTGTAAAAAGGTTGGGGAGCACTGCCTTAAGGGAAAGATTCGAGGACAACACCTCATAATTTTGATCCACGGTCAGATGACGAAGCAACACCTATCCCCCTAGGGGTAAGATCCGAGGATAACATCACGTAATTTTGAAACAAGGTCAGATGACGAGGCAACACCTGAGCTGGCACCCCACTCTCCAAACTTCCACACCACCTCAACATGAGGACTTTCGGCGGCCACGACAGATTTAACCCCTGTGTTGAGTTCGCCCTTAGTAACGCATCAAGAGTCTTACCGAATCGATTTCTGTCAAAATATATCAAGCCCCAATTCAAAATTTGTTTCGAATATTTATTCACTAATTACTATGTCGCCAATATCCCGTTGTGTTACTTCCGAGCGACGTTAATTAAAATACCTGCTTACCCCATCGTTAATTACTATTGCAATTAAAAGTTATTTAAAACCAACAACATATTTGTATATTTGTTTGGGTACTTAAATAACAACATAATACACAATATCAGGTCCATAGGAATATTGCTTAAGGCAGACTTCGAAATAGATTTTTTAATACAGGTGCACCTTGTGCACCTAAGTTTTTAAATTAGGTGTACAACGTGCACTGAGTGCACCTAGTGGGAAAAAATTAGGTGCGCAATTATATTTTCATGTGCACAGTGCACCTGTGCACCCGGGTATTTCGAGCCCTGGCTTAAGGTATCCATAACATTGTGGGAGACGGATTTAACTTTAAGAATTCCAAATTTCCTGTACTCGTTAATCCGAAATGCCTACGCCGAAGGTAATCGCAATGGTCATTTTAGTTAACGTCGTACTAGAGCAACACAACGGGCTATTGACGACGGTCCGGGATCAGTCAATTAAGGGGAAAATCCTAGGACAACACCTCGTAATTTTGAACCACGGTCAGATGACGAAGCAACACCTAAGCTGGTACCCCACTCTCCATACTTCCACTCCAACCCATCGCGAAGACTTTCGGCCACGACAGATTGAAGGTACACCAGCCGCCACTACACCATACGCTTACAAACATCCATGCCCGGTCTCGAATTGGAACCAGGAACCTTCCGATCTAGAGGCTAACACCTTTACCACTATACTGGTTGGTCGGCCCTACGCCGTAGGAAATACAACTTATCATCTGAAGTGAAATTAAGACAGATTTTCGAAACTGTGTCGAAATGTGGGTTGCTATTGGAAATAACAAAGTTGGTGTTCTGTTTAATATGAAGACGGGACTCTTAAGCCAATGTTCTGCATATGATTTTATAGAAGACGTTATTCCCTGTCGAATACGCCGACCAACCGGTATAGTGGTTAAGGTGTTAGCCTCTAGATAGGAAGGTTCCTGGTTCGAATCCGGGTCCGGGCATGGATGTTTGTAAACGTATGGTGTAGAGGCGGCTGGTGCACCTTAAATCTGTCGTTGCCGAAAGTCCTCACGTTGGGTTGGCGTGGAAGTTTGGAGAGTGGGGTGCCAGCTCAGGTGTTGCTTCGTCATCTGACCGTGGTTCAAAATTACGAGGTGTTGTCCTCGAATCTTTCCCTTAAGGGACTGATTCCGGACCGTCGTCAATAGCCCGTTGTGTTGCTCTAGTACGACGTTAACTAAAAAATTACCAATTACCCTGTCGAATACCATATTTCAATTTGCTCTACTGTTGAAATTATTAGATGTAATGGTAATGGTAATTTTTAGTTAACGTCGTACTAGAGCAACACAACGGGCTGTTGACGACGGTCCGGAATCAGTCCCTTAAGGGAAAGAATCGAGGACAACACCTCGTAATTTTGAACCACGGTCAGATGACGAAGCAACACCTGAGCTGGCACCCCACTCTCCAAACTTCCACGCCAACCCAACGTGAGGACTTTCGGCCAGGACAGATTGAAGGTGCACCAGCCGCCTCTACACCATACGCTTACAAACATCCATGCCCGGACCTGGATTCGAACCAGGAACCTTCCGATCTAGAGGCTAACATTAAATTATTAGAATGAAGAGGGGTGGTTCTGTTCTTATTCTGGGACTACAAGTAGTTCTGTGGTGTAGTGGTTATCACGCGTCTTTTTTGCATTCAGAAAGTCTTCGGTTCAATCCCTAACAGAACCTGCTTTTCTTTTAACGTAATGTTCATCTAGTACGACGTTAATTTAAAAAAATACCCGCGACTACATTTGAAGTGAAAGTTATGCACTTTTTAAGTACCTTTTCATATTTTATAGCTCAGGTGTTGCCTCGTCATCTGACCGTGGCTCAATATTACGTGATGTTGTCCTCGAATCTTTTCCTTCGGGGGTTGATCCAGGACCGTCACGATTACCGTTGTGTTGCCCCTAGTGTAACGTTATTAACAAATATCAAAAATATATTTGATTACGTCTGTCGCCAACTGTCATTCTTTGCCACTCGATGGCTAATTGGACGGATAGTAAATTTGGTAATCTGAAAATCTAATCTCCATTGGATATCTGTTTACCCACATTCTCACTCTCAGATTGTCCCCTCGTTCCACGGCAATAAGGTGGTGATCCCACACGATGTCCACGTGAACATAACGACCCTCGGATTTAGCCATTCTCCTTTTGTCTTGTGTGAACAACAGTGTAATAAATTTCAATTCTTCTTTTACCCGAACTTTGAGAAGTAAGTCTCAGCGACGCTAATGCAAAGTAAACTTGGATAAGACATCCGTGGATGTTACGCGACGCTGCCTCTTACGTTTTCTTTGCAGAGGAATTAGCGGATTCTTTTTACGGACCTTGCTCAATAAATTCGCTGAGTCACTTCTTCAAGACAGCTCGGTGCTATCGAAAGCCATTTGTTTTCCATGCCTAAAGACGACCTACCGGTCTGGTGGTTAAGGTGTTAACCTCTTGATCGGAAGGTACCTGGTTCGAATCCGAGTCAGTGCATGGATGTTTGTAAGCGTATGGTGTAGAGGCGGCTGGGGCACCTTAAATCTGTCGTGGCCGAAAGTCCTCACGATGAATTGGCGTGGAAGTTTGGGGAGTGGGGTGTCAACTTAGGTGTTGCCTCGTCATATGACATTGGTTCAAAATGCCGTGATGTAGTATTCGGATCTTTCACTTAGGGCAAGGGTGTCCAACCTTTTACATACCATGCGTCAATTTTTTTCATATACTAATTCCTTACCTTTATGATCCTGGCATATCCTTTATAACCTTTTTAGTAAAAGTATGCTTATATTCATAATTAACATTCTAAAATAATTTAATAATTGTATTTAAAAAACAATATCTATTACAACACATAAACATTACTTACTATTAATGAGACTTTTGAGACTGTTTAGATTTCGCTAGTCTTTCAAAGTTTGGTGTTAAATTTGTTACTGATAGCAGCAGAGAATTTTTCAAATTTGAATCAGTCATTCGCGAACTCGTTTTGCTTTTAATAAATTTTACGTTTTGCGTGCTCACATCTGTATGTCGATCGAACACGATTTATATATATTTTTTTAGTTCAGAGAAATGTTCGCAGGGTAATGAACGCCTGAAATTAATTATGTCAGAGGCATTTTGATCTGAAAAAAGCTAATCAAACTTTATTTTCAAAAATAAATTTGTTTTTTGTTTTTAAATCAATAAGTTCCATCTGTATGTTACAAGGCATCTTCATTATGTTTTGTTCACTAAGTGAAAATGGGTTTATGAATGCGAACCTGCTGTTTTCTTCTTTCCAAATCATGAAAACGACTTTCAAATTACCCTTGCATAATAATAGCATGTGCAATTTTCAATAAATTTGGTCAAATTGATATTATTCGCATTCAATCAATTCTCAATCTGCTTCATAATCTGTACATTCAATCTGCTCTTTCAAGTGTGGAAATTGACTCAAATCCTGATTTTCTAACTGAGATATGAATAATTTAAATTGAATTTTAAATAAATTGATGCTATGTACTAAGCGAGGAAATAATTTATTATTGTCTTGTAGTTTCGAATTGAGATCATTGAGATTGTTAGTAGCATCGACTAAAAAGGCCAAATCAAATTGCCAGTTATCAAAACATAGGGTTCTTTCATATCAGGCAGTTAATTTTCCTGTTCTAAATGAACTATAAACAGCATTTAAAATTTCCAAAATATACCCAGAACCTGTCCACTAGAAACCCATCGCACCTCACAATGAAGGACAATATCACTATATTCCAAATCAAACAATTCACAATTTTCTCTGAATTCTCGTCAATTTAATGCTTTAATTTTATTCACACATTTTAAAACCAGTAACATAACATGCTGCATTTTTAAAGTTTTTCCACATAGTGCCTCTTGGTGTATAATGCAATGATATTTTAGTACAGGACAATTTAAAAATATTTCAAGCAAAGTTGTAGTGCCATTGACTTTTTACACAGTTTTTCAAATATGTCTGATTCTCTTGTTTTACCATGCATTGACTTCAGATTGGCAAGTTCTTTAGATATATTAAAACAATCAACATATAATCAATTCTCTTATAAAAATGCTTAACTGGGCTACATTACATATCGCACCGCAACACAAAAAAGTGACACGAGTCAAAAAATAAAAATTTTGATGTTATGTCATTTAAAAATATGTATGAGGTGCCCCTGCTTGTTATATTACTATTCTATAGAATATAATAAAAGTTTCCATCATAAATACTTACCTGAAATTTAAAAAAAAGCTTATTCTGCACTATTTTAATAAAGTTTTATAGTTTACTTTAAGTTGATGCGCTTTTCTCCAATTCTACAATTTTGAGTTGTGTTTCGTTTCTTGCCTTGATGCGATATGTCCGTTGATTCAATCAAAGCTAGAGAAAAGAACAAGAATGGACAAGGTTTTCCAGTTGCTGAGGTACATGCTGATAGAGTTCATCGATTCGTCTCGTAACTGTCTGCCTTGATATAGCAATCTCGTCTGCTTTCCTTTTAATACCTTTATTACCAAGATGTCATGCACTTATTTGGAGTCAAGGCTTAACAATTTATTCTATGTCAGAAAAAGTTCCAGTTTTTCGTCAATGCTAAAGTAATTTCATTGGACGCTTCTGTCATCGCGAAGTCTTCACAACCTACATTAGCAAAAATATTTTGTCTTCTTTTGATTTCTTCCTTTTTTTTAGTCACTAATTCTTTTCGTAACTCAGACCCACGAATGAGCTTCATTTTCCCTTCTGTGTTAGACTGATGCTGTGTTTTATAGTGCCAAGATCATGTATTCTATTATGTAAAAGATTACTTTCACAAACAATGTAAAACGGTTTTCCGGGTGGACTATCTATAAATATCAACTCATTTCCCCACTGTTCTTTAAATTCTTTTGCATTATGGTGGATAACAGGAATGTTTAAAACATAGAGGAATACAAAACTCTATAAGTCTAAATGTTGAAAGAGAACAAACAGTGTACAAGTACACAAATCATATCACACATAATATCAATTGTAAACTGTAAAAAAAATCACGACGAACCGATGAGTGAGAAGACTGAATTGAACTGAGAGCACTATAGTGTTGAAAACATGAAGATGGATTCAGTTATGGCGCCTACTTCAAACGAATAAGTAGGCGTATGGATGAAATGCGCAACTTGTAATCATCCAATGCGCCAAGTTTAGCGCATGCGCCACTGGTTGGCAAACCCTGACTTGGGGAATTGATCCCGGACCGATGCCAATAGCCCGTTGTGTTGCTCTAGTAGGACGTTAATTGAAAATTACCAATTACTTTCCCTTCGGGGATAATCCTACAGCGTCGCTAATATCCCGTTGTGTTGCTCTAGTACGACGTTAGTTAAAATACCTACCTACCTTGGTTGTTATTTAGGCAGCCATTTAATTAACGTCGAGGGCACTAACAACACAACGGGTTATTTCATTCTTCCTAGGTAAGGTAATTTTAATTAACGTCGCATTAGAGCAACACAATTGGCTGTTGACGACGGTCCGTAATCCATTATGAAGTGAAACATCTGAGGACAGTACCACGTAATTTAGAACCACTGTGAGATGACGAGAACTCCATCTTAATTCGTACCTAACCCTCTCCAAACTTCCACACCACACCAACGTAAGAATTTTTGAGGCCGTAACATTTAGTTTATGAAACTGATCTAATTTTCTTTGAAATTTTTTGTTAGCTTACTCAACGTATTAAAAATGTTTTAAGTCGTCGTTTTTATTTGCCTGGTATCATATTATCTGCAGTCAAATCTTTCGTACAAAACAAACACATTATTTTTCCAAGCCATCTATAACACTTCTGAATCTTTAATTAACGTCGCATTAGAGCAACACAATTGGCTGTTGACGACGGTCCGTAATCCATTATGAAGTGAAACATCTGAGGACAGTACCACGTAATTTAGAACCACTGTGAGATGACGAGAACTCCACCTTAATTCGTACCTAACCCTCTCCAAACTTCCACACCACACCAACGTGAGAATTTTTGAGGTCGTAACATTTAGTTTATGAAACTGATCTAATTTTCTTTGAAATTTTTTGTTAGCTTACTCAACGTATTCAAAATGTTTTAAGTCGTCGTTTTTATTTGCCTGGTATCATATTATCTGCAGTCAAATCTTTCGTACAAAACAAACACATTATTTTTCCAAGCCATCTATAACACTTCTGAATCCTTATGATTAATAGGTTGAATCGTATTTTCTTGTAATGGGAGTTATATCTCCTTGTTCCATGCTGCTTGAATTCCCATTACCTTCTCTTGTATCAGCATAGGTATCTTCGTTATTAGTGATTTTTCTCTTGTTATCAGTTAAAAATTTACCCATTCGTCTGAAAACATTAGGATTAAGTGCATATTTTTGAAAAGTATAACTTTTAAATTACTAATGATTATTATCAAAAAGTAATCACTTCAAAAACAATAAAAAGCACAATCACACACCACTGAAATGCTTCTGTTGACACTTTAGCTACGAGTGGCGTTTGAATTTGAGAGTATTGTTTTGATGACTTTTGCGACTAGCAGTGCTAGCGGCTATTTTAAAAACTATGCACTTGCAAACTGCAAACCAATGGTGCCATCCCATTTCCAAAACAAAGAGGTTTCGGTAAAAAAAAACAATACTTACTATAATTACAAAAACTAAATTTTCAACTATACTGCTAATACTATACTATTCAATCTGTACAAAAGGATATGTGTTAGTGGATGTATGTTTGTGAGTGGGTGTATATATTCTCTATACAAATCTATACCGTTTGACAAATCCACATCAAATTTGGTACACTAGGGTGGAGCGAAAAACACGAATTTCGGAAATTGAAAACGCCTATGGTGGGAATAGTTGGGGACTACCATGCTTATTAATAATACAAAATATGAGCCAAATCAATTAATATCTTCAAGTGCCAAAATCACTTTAAAATTTCGAAATTTTGCCAATTTTTTCACAAAAATAATAATAACGCATTAAAAAAATTTAATACATGTTATTTAAAGCCATAGGTGGTTGAAATGAATTTCCCTGCGTGTAAAAAAAATAGTTTTACATCTTACATACACCCCCAAAATTTTAAAAAAAATCCTTTTTTTAGAGCGCCTCACGAGCGTCTCCACTCCTCTCAATAGACTCATCATTGCGACTGTGGCAATTTAGCCACAGATCTCCAGATAATCCCTATAAAAGGGAAATTGTAACGCGCGTCTTCCCTACCCGATGGGGAATTCGTCAGATTGGCTTGGAACGTGGTATCAGAAAGACCACGTTGGAATAACCTCTCACTTCTCTTTGTGTTTCATCGTCTTAGTGTCAGTGTCCTGTCTTGTAATAAATATATGTTAAAAATTGAAATGGACCCGATATAATAGTTATTATGTCACAGCGACCACACGTTTACACGGGCGCTTCCCCTTGCAGCTCTTCGCTGTTTTTGCATTATGAAAACAACCCTAAACTCAGCACGAGGAGGTGGCTGCATATTGAGTTTCACTCCCCCCCCCCTAAAAATTTCAATTTAAGTTACTAGATTATCCTAAAAAATTAAATTGAAGTTACTGGCAAGTGGTTTAGCTTAAAAGTGGTTGATATTTGCTTTTGGTTTCAAATATGGGTAAAGTAAGTCTAGAAGCAATTCTTGACCGAATAAATCCACCTCGTGCCTCTGTTCTCGAATATTCTTTTCAACTTTATTTTTTTGTCTTAATTTTAAATTCTTTTAAGGCTCAATTGTCTAACGTGTTTTCGATCATCAGCTAATATTGCCAAAATAATAGTTTCTGGATGGGCATAATAAGCATTTCTTAGTAAAGTTAAATCTATTACAATTTTTAAATCCTCATGCAAAAATCTTGATTTATTTAAAATATTGTAAAAATGAAGACTCCCTTACCGACATGACTGACTTTTAATTTTAAACCACACATATGAGTATACCTTCACAACATACTCTGTTAATATTTTCAAGTTATGGATTGGATCTTCTGTTGAAACATATAACCTTAAAATTATATTTGCCGTCGTCAACCATCTGGAATGATTCAATTTTCCTGGATCTTTTTTGTGACAAGCTTAATAGAATATATTTATTTGATAGCCCTGTGCACATTTCGTAAAGGTATCGTTGATTAGTGCTAAGATCCTCCAGGACAATATCTGGCAAAGTTACTTCTATCTTTTCAAAGTTTATTAAAGGCAATTTTTCACAAGATTCTAACATTTTTCCAATTTCTCCGCTGTATGCTTTTGGTCCAGTGGTTTTCCCGTCTAAATGTTGCAACAAATGACGTAAAGGTAGCTCATTTGTATGTAATAAACAAATAAACCAATGCACGAGACGTCCTAAAAATAGCTCGATTTATCGAATGACTCCATTTTTCAAACCTGTATTTACCACTCTACCATCACAACCAACTACTTGCATCTTAGAAAATCGATATTTTTCTCCAAAAAAGTTAAAATACTTGTTTTAATCCAGGCCTCGAAATATATTTTTTAATACAGGTGCACAAGGTGCACCTAAGTTTTTAAATTAGGTACACAGGTGCGCCTAGCGGGAAAAAATTAGATGCACAATTTTATTTTCACGTGCACAGTGCACCTGTGCACCCGGGTATTTCGAGCCCTGTTTTAATCTATATATATAATTCTCTTACGTGGCTTGCAAAAAAGACGTTATTTGTTATCGCGTTTTGGCAACACTGTACGATTGTTTGTTTACCACAAAGTCTCGTGCATCAATTGAATTTATAGCGTTATCGGATGAAATTTTACTGAAGAAAAAAAAGGAATTTAGTTAGGCGTTTGCAGTTAGTTTGTAATAGAAATCAAAGAAAGCGGAGGATCTTTTCAGGGCCATTTAAAAAAACGGTCCTTCTCAGAGCCAACAATTATAGTTCAACAAGACGCTTGCACTACAACTTTCGGCAACAAACGCAATGAAAAAGTGTCGGTCGTTCGAGTTCTGGGGAAATCTACACACAAACAACATGCTGGGTTTTCAATTTCCAAAGCAACGCTCATATTTCGAGTCAAAATTTACTCAAAAGTTTTCATTTTAATTCTGATTTCAGAGGTACTGTATATATTTTCTGTAAAACAGCAAATTTAGATTTGAAAAACATTTTTTTTTGAAAATCATATTTTGTAAACAATCCCTTTGGCTAGGACACGTGTCTTCATTGAGGCGAGCGAAGCGAGCATAGGTTCGCGCAGCGAACCAATGAGGACTGCGAAGCAATCCTCCGGGGGTTGGCAAGCGTCAGCGAGCAGGGGGCGGGCCCCCTAGTATTTTGAGAAGAGCCGATTGTAGGAGTGACATGTTCCATATATTTTGATCCTGGTTATAGTATTAGAACGATATGTTCTTCTGTTACCGTCTTTCTAGCAATCCTTTCTCTTTCTTTAATCATTACTAAAGTTTAATATTTTCGCTCATCAAAGTATATTCCATATTCTGATAAAGACGTAGTTTCCTCATTTTCCCTTTTCAAGTAGCCGCGGGTCTTTGTCCCTTCTCTTCTAATTTAACAACGATCAACTATGTTTGAAGAATCATCCTTGGAAATTTTTCCCATATCCTTCAAAGCAGCATTTATTAGAATTTCTGCCGATCTATCGGAAACACCAGTTCTGTCACAAGTCTGAGCTACATTTGGAAGTTTAGTTCTCGTTTGTGAAGTTGAAGGAGAATTATTATCAATGATTTTGTTTATAGTGTCCTTAGAATTCTTAAGCAAATTAAAACTTAAAGTAGCTCCCGTAATAGAGGGCGAGAGTATTTTGGATTGTTTTCCTTTACAATCTTTGAGCTGAACGTTTTGGCTCTATACTTCTCTTTCTTTGCGCTGCAATCTTTTCTTTAATCATTCTGCTGGTTTTAATGTCAACATTTTCAATGACCATTTTTCCAAATGTCCTTTGATCTCTTAAAAAGGCTCTTTCAGCAATAGGCACTTTCATTTTGAAAGTACAACTGAGAAAGTTCTTACATTTACATATGCTAATATCACATAGATTTTTTTCTGTTGATTCCCTGAAGGGCACAATCTTTTTCGAGAAATCTAGTTTGCCAGTATTTTTTAATAGTTTCGTAATATTTCTATTTGCTTTAAGGTATTTTTTCAGTATATATATTATTTGTTGGTTTGTTACAGTTGGAATCGAACTTTCCCCCCATAATCCTTTAAGCTCTTTAATTAAAATTGAACATACATCAGCCACACACTAGCATCTCTTTGTATGTAAAGATAATACTTCATAACATCTACATATGTTGTAAGCATGTTAGGCTTTATTATTTCAGCCATTCCAAACACGGGACATACATCTATTGATCGTGTCCTAGGCATATCGATTTATTCACAAAACTATCCTTTACAAACAAACCCAAACAAAACTGAACTTAAAGATTAAAATTCTATATAAAAAATGTCTAAAATAAGTAAAAATATACAGCAAAATACGCACCAACAAACGAAAGCGAATCAATTTGAACAAAGGACTTAGATTTCCTCGATAGACTAGATCGGTAGGGCGTTTGCAAAAGCATGCACCTACTAGATATTTACAAAAAAAGTGGGTGGATATTTAAAGAAACCAAGACGCCTCCACGCAATGTGGTGAAATACGAGTTATTTACCCCTTATAAACAAGCGAAAAAAGGAAAGCGTCCGTGCACCCTAGTAGCGAGGAACGCATTGATGAGTCTATTGAGAGGAGTGGAGACGTGCGTGTTATAGTGCTCTAAAAAAGGGGGAAATTTTTAAATTTGTGGGATAATGTTAGGTGTAACACTTTTTTTATAAGCAGGGAAGTTCATTTCAACCACCTATGGCTTTAAATAAGATGTATTAAAAATTTTAAATGCGTTAATAATATTTTTGTGAAGAAATTGGCAAAATTTCGAAATTTCGAAGTGATTTTGGCATTTGAAGATATTAATTGATTTAGCTCATATTTTGTATTATTAATAAGCATGGTTGTCCCCAACTATTCCCACCATATGTATTTTCAATTTCCGAAATTCATGTTTTTCGCTCCACTCTATTGGTACACTTATACTTTAGAACACTGCGGCAAACATATGCTATTACTTTCTTCTCTTCAGACCTATCTATAGCCATGAAAATTGGCACACATGTAGTCCTAAAAGTGCCCCTCAAAGCTCCAATTTTTAAATATAAAGTTTGTTTTCCTGCAATAAATGGACATGCACAAGGAAACACGTTCTACAGGGTTTGTGTATTTGAAAGTTAACGGAGTTTAATGTCGCTGTCATATTTTAGAGGCCGCGGTCTTATTTGAAACCCGGGTTACGCCGGGTTATTCAGCTAGTCCACCTATGTATGTCATACATAGTTATATGTACGTTATATGTAATACATCATACATAAATACGATTCATTAATCCATTTCACTGAAATATAACATTTTCTCAATAACTGTTCATTTCATGTGTATATCGGAATTCGAGTGAGCTAAGTGGCTGTAAATGCTTTAAAAACAGGTTATAAAATGTAATGTTATGTTATGGAAGTTTATTTATAGATGATATGTTATGAAAATTACAGTTCTGTTAAACTTTTCGAGCGTCCCATTTATGAAATCTCTGGTACAGACGGTTAGGGATCAACCCTGAATGGCGAGATCCAAGAACAACGTCTCGAAATTTTGAAAATAGGTCCGACGATGAGGCGACACTTGTACCCCAAACGTCCACACCAATGCCCGACTGTAAATAAGTTATAGACACGTGATTCATCCACTTCAATTAGAGATTCAAAATGAAACACATCTGCGTTTCAGTCAACATTACACATCACTGTTTTACTCAATCCTGTCCAATCCTTTCCAAAGCCAACAGGATGATCTCTCCTTATCGGACCATTCACCTTGAACATCGCAAGTACAATTATACCTTCACCGTCAAAGCCAGAGATAAGAATCCAGAGTTTTTCTAACACAAATCCCTCGATATTTATAGCCTAGAAAAAGCTTTTAAAAGGGGGCGCCCCGTCACGTGGGTTACTGAGAGACCTCTTCCGCCATGTCCACTGTAGCGCAGAAGAAGACACCGGGGCCTGACCAGTGCACGGGATGGCTGATCGCACTGGCTTGCTTCGGAATCAACTTCGTCATGGCCGGACTGGCCAGGACGGCCGGAGTCCTGTACGTGGCCCTCATCGAGCTGTACGGTGTCAGCAGAGAGGCTGCCACCACTCCTTTCAGTATAAGAGTATGCGTCAGGAACATGACAGGTCAGTCGTTGCTTTTGAAACTTATTTCCGTTGTTGCCTTTAGTTCGAGTGTTAGCTCTTCAACTGACCATGGCTCACAATGTCGGATCGTTCACTTTAAGATTGATCCAGGACTGTCGTCAATTGACCGTTGTGTTGCTCTTTACGACGTTAATTAAAAATACCAATACCTTAAGATTGACACGGTAGGTAGTTTATTTGACGTCGCTCTAAGGTAAAGCTAGGAGAGTCTGCGCACAATTGAACACAATAATAAAAACGATCTAACTATCAATTTTTTGCTAAACTATTCATGAATAATTGTGGCTTCATTTTTTTATGCATTTTTATTGCTATTTTGTTGTTATGCTTTAATCTAATACAACAGTTGTAATAAAACCAAGAAAGCTATTTTGCGCAATCTGTCCTTATAGGGTCGGAGAGATTGCACACATGGTTAGGAGAGATTGTTCTTAATAAAAACTATAGTTAAAATGTTAACAATAATAATTACACCTAAAGGACATTATTGTGAGGTTTTTATAAACAAATTTTATTGTATTAGGATTGAATATTTCAACCTAATGATTAAAGGATCAGAAAAATGAACGCATTTTAAGAAGAAAGACATTATAATTAAAGAAAATAATTAAAGAAACAAAAAAAGGAAGCCCAGATAAGATTACAAAATTACATTAAGTTATTTGATAAGACGTTTAACTTAATATTAGTCCATTTTCATTTCCAATTTCAATGTTTTCTTGTTTGCTGACCAAAGTTGTCGTTCACAATCCATGCATTTATTGTTGTAAATTGTGCAGCTTTCGTGCAATCATCTGCCACCAGTAACACATTAAATCCAGTCACTGGTCGAAGTTGTCTTCTTGTACAGTTCGAGACATTCAATGCGCTCATTCTCATTGCTCTTCGTTTTGTTTCCTTCAATTTCTTTGGATCCCACTTTTCTGGCATATAGGCACTCTCTTTTCTCATTTTAATTATAGCTCCTGGTGTTGCATCTCTGGCGTATTGAGATTTTGCGTAGACTCCTTTAAAAATGCAGAAATATGGCAGGAACTGCCCTTCTGCATTGCAGCAAGCCAAAATAGTTACCATCCCACCATTTTCGGCACTAGTGACAACATGATCATCTTTACTGCCTTTTGCAGCAACCACCTTACCAGGGTCATTGCTTAGCGAGATTTTTTTTCTTAGATTTTTTCAATCGTCTTCAAGAACGCCTTTTCTCCTGATTCTCCGAGCCCCCATATCTAATTACCTAACTTGAGCGTTAAGGCCGTGAGTGACATTTACGACTGACGATTTCCTTTTATAGTATCCTTTGGCGTGAGAAGAGATATCACCTGACGATCTTCTGCTTTCCCCAAAGCGTTCACGCCTGACAGTCGGTAGGGTAAGGGATCAACGAACAAAAGAAGGGGTCCTCTAGAAGGTCAGTCGCTGACAGCTCGTAAATGATGATCGATGCTAGGGGTCACTTAAAGGGGATTACATCCACCATGCCGCTGGTGTAAGCGATATTTTAGCGGTAACAAAAGTTAATCTGCCGCATAGTAATAGTTAATAACAACTTTATCGTTTTTTACAAAATTATTTTTCAGCAAATTAATTTACTACCAAAATTATTTCAAAAATTATGTTTTTTTCAAAAATTGTTTCAAAATTAATTCATTCTTGTTTTACGTATAATTTGCAATTTATGCAAAATTTCCAATAAGCTGCGTAATCTCTCCTAGCATGAAATCGAATGGGAACAATGCTCCATCTCTCCTAAGTAGCAGATGCGCAAACTCTCCCATTGAGGTAGGAGCGATTGCGCGGCCATTTATTTAAACATTCTAGAAAGAACCGTTGGGGTTCGCAATGTTTGTCTAGGTTAGTAGCCTCATGAGAAATCGTTTAATTAAAAAATATATTCTACTATTAGCATTCTATAAAATTCAGAGAAAGATATATGAAAATTAAATCGCTTATCTTGGGAAAACAATGCAAAATAGCGATGTTTTATTCTAAACTCTCGGAACAAACAACCTGCATTTTCAAGAAGACACTCCACTACTGCTGTTGTACAACTATATGGAGTCGCTGCGCGCGCACTCAACTCTTCCCCCCCCCGACCCTCTTCGTGCGCAATCTCACTGATCGCACAATCTATTCTCGCTTTACCTTATAGCGACACGACGGGATATTGGCGACGGTCTAGGATTACTCCCGGAAGGAAAGATCATAGGACAACACCATGTAACTTTTAACAACGACCAGTGCCAAAGGAAAGATCTGAGAACACCACCACGTAATTTTGAACCAGGGCCAGATGACGACACCGGCACTAGAGAATGGCATCCCACTCTCCAGACTTCGACACCTCAACAACGTGAGGACATTTGAGGCCACGACACATTTAACGAGCACCAGCCAACGTGTACACGATGGTGTCTGAACGTAGTTTCTAATGTAAGAGCTGACGTGATTAACTTTTAGCCATTGAAAACAAAAGCCTTTTGAAAACAGCGAGACGTCTCGAAGAAGTGATTCAGCGAAATGATTGAGCAAGGTCCGTGTTGTTCCGGTGCGACATTAATTTTTAAAAAATACCAAATACTCGGTACACTACCGATAGTACGGAGTGTTGCTCCAGTGCGACGTTCACTCACCCCCAGGGGCACATAGGTTTTAGGTAGTTTGGAATTTTATTTTCGTTTTACTGGAGCAATACAGTGGGATAGTGACGACAGTCCGGGATGAAACCAGAAGGGAAAGATCCGAGGAAAACCTCACGACATTTTGGACTCTGTCGGGTAAGATAAGGTAAGGTAATTTTAATTAGCGTCGTACTAGAGCAACACAGCGGCCTATTGACGATGGTCCGGGATCAATCCCCTAAGGGAAAGAGCAGAGGACAAAACCTCGTAATTTTGAAACACGGTCGGATGGAGAGGTCAACACCTCAGCAGGGGCCCCACACTTCCACACCATGCCAACGTCAAGACATTGGTGACCACGACAGATTTAACTTGTATCCCCCCCCCTTCTGCATATCGGTCTTTGGTTGGAATCAAGCTCGAAATGCTCACGTTGCTAATCGTTAATCTTCCAACCGGGCTACCCTCGTCTTCTTTAGGTATATTCTGGCATCACAACTCCAAGGGAGTCGAGTGATCTCGGTCCTCTTTTCTATTTTGTCCTTCCGAGAGTTCGAATCCAGCTAAAAACAGTCGTGTACAAAGGGGGCCGAAAGTCCTCACGTTGGGTCGGTGTTGAAGTTTGGAGAGTGTTGTGCCAGCTCAGGTGTTGCCTCGTCATCTGTCCGGGGTTGAAAATGACGTGGTGTTGTCCTTGAATCTTTCCCCTAGGTGATTGTCCCCTAGGATTCCGAACCTCGTCAATAGCCCGTTGTGCTGCTCTAGTACGACGTTAATTACCAATTACCGCCCTCGTTGTAGACTTGTGTGGCGCCAGCTTGGGCAAACAGAGTCCTTCTGCCATAAAAACCTAAAATTACCCAGTCAGGCTATTTTATTTCACCTACCCCCTTAATATAATGAAGCTCACCAACCAAATATCTACAACTATCTGCCTAGCACTTAAGGCTGCTACACACTAGGCCATTAATTTAGTCGTAGCGAGTGATTTAGCAGCACTACTAAATGAGAAAACGGCAAGTAGGGGAGTGGTTGTTCACACACAGTTTAAACTTGGTGTTCGAGTGTCGACTGCTAAAGATGACGCGGAGAGCGAAGCTGAATCACAATGAAGAATATTATATGAAATAGAATATATAGATGGATGTATTAAAACTACATCAGAAATTATTTTCCGTACACTTAAAAGAAGCTAGCATTCTTTTACGAAAGAGAAGTGATTAGTCATATCACTTTTCAATCAACATTTTATTAATTCAACCCGAGCAACACCGAGTAATTATTCTGCTAGTTTAAAAATAAATACAAAATACTCTCCTAATGTTTTTAATTTGTTGTTTGATTACCTTCTCGTGAAACTCCGGTATTCCCATCGCTTTTTCTAACAAAACGATTGCAACTGCAATAGATGCTTTCTTTTTGAACAGGGAAGACTTCACATTCCATAAGCACTCCTGTTCCACATAAGCAATAATAAATTTGACCGTAGTATCATCACTCCAACGAATCATGTTGCCGATGAAAATGTTGTTTTAAGAGAATAAAAAACGTTAAACATTTAAACAGAACAGATTTATTGACTAAAGAAAAAGAATTAATTTAAATGACAGCGATGAAAAGATCCGCGAAACAGACGAACAACAAACTGTTGTCAAAATTTAAAAACTCATATGTAGTTACGTATACACTCTATAACAAAAAAAATCGACGCATCAAGAAGGAATCATCCGATTGCTTTGAAATTTTGTATGCAAACATGTTTGGACCAAATATGCAAATGATTAAAATTTGGTGTCCAATGAATGAATTGTGCGATCTCCAGCGCATCCAGCAGATGTATATAAGGAGTTGTTCTTGAACTGTTGTTAAAAATTTCTGCTGCATTGCGATTTAGGATACCTTTCAACGACTGAAAAAATGCCTCGCCTCAGGATTCGAGCTCATTACGAGCAACTTTCAGAGTTTGAAAGAGGTCGTATCATTGGATTGAAAGAGGCAGGTTGGGCAAATCGGAGAATCGCTCATCAAGTGAGTCGAAGCGATGCGGCGATTAGAAGATGCTGGCAAGAGTGGGTGGACAGTGGCAGATTTCAGCGTCATGATGGTAGCGGTCGACGTAGGACCACAACAGATCGCGAGGACAGAGTGATTGTTAGATCAGCTGTCACAGCGCCTGATTCATCGCTATCAACCATCAGTCGTGCGACGCACACACGATTGTCCACCATGACCATTCACAGACATCTGAGAGAGCGAAATCTATGCTCGTACCGACCGTTACGCCACCTGCCACTCACGCCTGCACACTGTCGAGCCAGATTATAGTGGTGCTTGGCTCGATCAGGCTGGAATGAGGCTGACTGGGGACGTATAGTCTTTAGCGACGTATCCCGCTTCCAACTGTGTCCTGACGATCATCGAAAACGTGTCTGGAGACGCCCAGGACAGAGTGCCAATCCTGCTTTCACTATTGCACGCCACACGGGCCCTCAACAAGGATATATGGTCTGTGGTGCCGTTTCCCTTGATAGCCGGACCCCTTTGTCGTCATTAGAGGTACACTTACTGCACAGTGGTACGTGGACGACATTCGGAGACCTGTTTTGCTACCGTTCCTTTCGCAGTACCCTGGGCTTATTTTTCAGCAAGACAATGCCAGACCACATACGGCACGTGTTGCTATGAAGTGTCTTTAAGCTTGTCAAACACTTTCTTGGCCAGCCAGATCACCAGATATCTCTCCCATCGAGCAAGTCTGGGATATGATGGGAAGGCGACTGCATCTGGTAGGGAATGTTGATGACGTAGTCCGACAATTGGAGCAAATTTGGCAAGAAATACCGCAGGAGACCATCCGGGAGCTTTATCGGTCTATGCCACGCCGTGTGGCAGCTTGCATCCAGGCTATATGCGTATCAACACCTTATTGAGTTAGTTACTGTAACTCTGAAATAAATCATTCAATTGTTCTGAAATGATAATCAATTTCTATTCTGTACATAATTTTCCTATCCACCAATTTTTGTGTCCATCGGACAACTCCTTCTTGGTGCGTCGATTTTTTTTGTTATAGAGTGTATTTTAAACAAAAAAAACCCACACAGGATAGAGACCTCACGGAATGAAAACGAATAACTAATGAACTCTTCTAAACAGACGTGTTCACAAATGTCTAGTGGCACGCTAGTGGTTAGTGGAGTGTGGTTGCAGGCACTACTCCACCGCCTACTATCCATTTGACTGGATCGAGTCCACTAAATCGTTTTACTAAATTACTCGACTCAATAGTTTTGTCGCAACACGTTTAGTTACTAAATTACTCGATACTCGACTAAATTACTGGCCTAGTGTGTAGCAACCTTTAGGTTCTGCGCTAAACATCATTAATTGCTTGTACCTGTATTGAGATGCAAATTTTCTTACACTTCACATCTCATAGCAATCCATTCATAATGAATATAAATTCCGGATTCACATATGGGGAAATCGTATCTTACTGCTCTAGCGACCTGCGAGTTTGGTGGTGGTTTGTATATCTCTAGCGTACTTATTTTGTGTCAATATGATTTAGCGTATATCTGTCGCTTCGCATTGTCATGTGTCTGGCGCAGTATGGCCAAACATGGCTCTTGCGCTCTCAGAAAAACCAAGCCAACATCATATATATTGGGTCATCCGAAAAGTTCTACGGGTTTTCAAATCTAAACGCGCTTTGTTGTTATTAATTTGCAACCACTGATAAGGAGTAACCTTGATTGAATCAGATGTGTAAATTCGGTCTTTTCCGCTTTCACTGCATAATTCCAGCTTGTGTTGTCTCATAATGTACGAGGACCTATTAAAAGACCTACGTTACAAAGTTCAAGAACTATCACACAGACTAAATATTCCAAAAAGTAATGTTCATGATCATCTGAAGAAAATTGGGTATGTAAGCCGCTAAGATGTATGTGTACCCCAAATTTTAAACACAGAATATACTTGTTCGAATTTCGTTGTGTGATTCTTTGCTGAAACGAAATGAAGAAGCTTATTTTTTTAAATGATTCATTACTGGAGATGCGAAGTGGATACTATACAATAATCTTACAAGTAAAAGATTCATGGGTAAGCCAAATGAACATAGAGAGGGGGCTGCATCCCACAAAAGCAATGATTTGTGTATGGTGGGACAACAAAGGAATTGTTCATTATGATTTGTTGCCACAAAATCAGACAATAAATTCAGAAAAAAACAATTCTCAAATGGCAGTATTAAAAGCAGCAATCGAATCAAAGTGGCCAGAACTTACCAATCGTCGAGTTGGTGTCTCTCAGCATGACAATGCGCGGCACTACATTTAGCTGAATGTCAGACAATGCCTTATTGAGTATAGCTGAGATGTTTTGTGTCACTCTCCATATTCACCAGACCTTGCCCCTCAGATTTTTACCTCTTCAGGTTATTTCAAAATTCTCTGAACGGCCTGGAGTTCAATTCTTTGGAGACTATCAAACAGCACCTCGATAACTTCTTTACAAATAAGCCTAATGATTAAAAAAAAAAAAATTTACAGATGCCGGTAAAAGATGTAAAAAGTCATAGAACAAAATGGTGCTTATGTGATTCAATAATATTTTCTTATGCTTTTGTACTGCTTCGTTGGTATTTATCATAAAAAACCGCAGTACGTTCCTGATGCCCGAATATATAAAAATGATGTGTGTGGGGGCATATATGTATGTGGTGCTATAGCAGTCGTTCCAATGAGATTTCCATTCTCTTTAACAAATTAATTTATTCTTTAACAAACATTAACACTATTTACAAGATCATCAGGATGAATATTTGCAATGAAGATCGAGCCAACGCCCAAATAGACAGGAACAGAATCATGCGTTATGTCAGCAAGACAACAGCATTACAAGTGTGTCTTTGGTTTCTGTTGCTAGCCCCAAACACTGACGGGGATTAGGGTCATGTGACACTCCGAAACCAATCGGAATCTTACACGTTAAACTTGACAGATACCAGACACCCCTCGAGGGAAGCACTCGTGATATCTGACAAGTGAAAGAACTTTGTTGTAAACATTCCCACGAAGACGCCTGGCATCTCCCTTTTTCACCCGTTTAGAACATAACATCTCACCGCTTAATCTTTGAAATAGAGATGAGTTCTTTACTGCCTTTAAGTTAAAAATGAATTTTCGTACCCTCACATGTATGTGTGTGTATTCTCAAAACAAATCTACACCGTTTGACTAATCCACACCTAATTTCCTACACTTATATTTTAGAACATTGTGGAAAACATAGACTATTTCTTTCCTTTCTTCAAACCCATCATTAGCCATGAAAATTTGCACACAGGTAGTTTTAAAAGTGTCCCTCGAAGCCCCCATTTTAAAATCTAAAGTTTGTTTTTCTGCAATAAATGGGCATGGACAAGGAAACACGTTCTACAGGGTTTGTTTATGAGTTAACACAGGGAAATGTTTCGCTCATATTTATGCCGTCTCGGTAGGAAACACGTTCTACAGGGTTTGTATATTTGAGTTAACCTAGGGAAATGGTCGCGGTCATATTTGAAACCCGAGCAGCGCCGGGTTATTCAGTTAGTTGAATATAAGAATGTCATAAACCAGGAGATCGTAAGATCTCCATTACAGCGGTAGCAAAAAGGAAGACTTACTCCAGCAAGCAAGTGGGTCACCGAAGGCCAGTTGGAAGAGTAACGGTCTACAGATCAGAGGATTGCGGGTTCGAGTTCAATTAAAGACACCGTGTACAAAGGGACTGGTGCACGTTAAATATGTCGTGGCCTCAAATGTCATCACGGTGGCGTGGTGTGGAAGTTCGGAGAGTGGACTGCCTGGTAAGATGTTGTTCTCGTCATCCGACCGTGGTTCAAAAGTACCAGGTATTGTCCTCAGATCTTTCCGTTCAGGTTTGATCCTGGACCGTCACCAATAGCCCATTGTGTTGATCTAATGCAACAGTAATTAACCTTTTGACTTCGGATAGATTTAACAAGCGCAGTTGTTTATTGGCACAATTCTTGTAATTTTCAAGGTTCAACTGGCAGTAACGTCCGTAGTCGAAACTATTTCTTGGCGTGATTCGTAGAACTTTTAGGTATAACTGATGTAGGCCGTTGTCTAAATCCTTTCTTGACGCGATCACGATACAACTGCTGTAACAGCCGTAGTCTAAATTATTTCTTGACGCGTTTCTTGTAACTTTTAAAATACAACTGTTGTAGTGGCTGTTGTCTAAATTGTTTCTTGGCGCGATCATGGTACAATTGCTGATTCAGCCTAGCCTAAAGGTTAAACACCTCTATAACAACCCTTACTCTTTATATGTGCCGTTTAAAGCTTAAGCGGTATAATTCCATTAAACACTGTTTCGAGTTATAGAGACTTTTAGTAGAATAGTTGTTGAAAATTCCAGAATATTACCAAACAAAACATTTTCCCACCCCATGTGTTCAAAATGGATTGTTTTAGATCATGTATATTGTTTTTGCCCTTATCTGAAGTGCCTAATAATTTATTTATAAACTAAAGTAACTTACACCACTTTGGTTTTACATAAAGTGAGGGTTTTTTGGTTCAAGACAAAACCTTGTATCATTAACAGAATGTTATTTAATTTTGAAAATGAATACGAGTATTATATAAAAAAATAATATAAATCAATGTTATTTAGTTTGAAGTCTCCCGCAAAAGTTTCTGCTACTCAACATCCTTAGTGTCATCAGCACTCAGTGGTCCGTTGTCTACAGCGGAGTATGAAGTATAACGGTTTAGATAATATGCATGTCTGACGGGGGGAATGTAGGTCAAAAGGTCTTACATATATTTCTTCTCTTTTGTCACAGGTCGGCGTTTATTGTTAGAGTCGAGACAAAGTACATTTGCCAGAGATACTAGTCGTCCCCGTTTTCCTTGTGGTTTTATGTTTACATTGTAAAACGGAATGTCATCAGATAAGTTTTCCTTGTAAGAAATTGGAAAAGGGTTGGGTTTCTGGTACCGTATCCATTGCATCTTTAGCCAAGAAAATGGATGCTTTTCTTCATTAAACTTTCTTTTGTAATGTTTTTTTTCCATATTTTCTGTAGATAAAAACTCTTTACCAGACATCACAGTAAGGTGGAAAGATTTTTTTCCCTTCATTTAGTGATTACTTGAAACCAGTCTGATAGGTAAAAGATCTGTTGATTCTTACTGTATAGTTATATTGAGCCAAAGTCCGAGTCGTCCGGACGGTAGGAATTTCGACTTAGCATAAACTTTTAATCAATCGTTTCAATGTTGTCGTCTTCACTCAGAACTAGTCTCATTAAAGTTTAATGCCATCTTCCAGTTCCTGTTTTGTCCTGTACACGGATCGCTGTACAGAACAATGTGTTTTGCGGTTGGTGCTGTACTTTTTATGTCTTTGACTACACATGCACAGATTTCCTGAGAGCCCCGAAATCCTACTGCTTCTTCCCAACAGTACCTGTAGCCTAATCCTGTTGATAACTCATGGCAACCTAAGTTATAAACGTATAAATTACATTTATAATAAGCGATTTGGCATGTTAGTTTCGGGAATGGTAACGACTTATCCAAATCAAACGAGAAAGAATAATAGGAGCTATCAGGAATCGATTTTGCAGTCTTTTTTCATAGTATCTCTTACTTTCTCAGCCTAACGTAGGTGAATCTTGCTTTGTAATGTGAGTTATCTCTTTTCATGTTCATCATAATTTTAAAGGAATCGCATTTCACACAAGTGACCTTATGTGGAGCATGAAAGTGTAGATTGAACTCCGTATTAAATATTCTACGGTAAATATGTTCTCTAACTGGTTGTTTTCCCTGTTCAGCACAGTAGTCCTTGTAGAGGTTAAGTAACAAGCGAATATTTAGATCTCCTGACAAATACTTTCGGATTCGATTATGGGATCTGGTGTAATGAGATTGATAACAGGGAAATGTTGAGATGTGGTTTCTTACCACTGCCATTTGTTCGTCCGGTATTTTGTTTACAGGGACTCTCTTTCCCCGATTGACTGATCCTGATGATTGTTCTGATTTTATTATTTTATTTTCGTAGCGACTCTAGTCATTTGGTCATCGGATCTTTGATAAGATCTTAGAAAATATTGCATACACACATTTACAGACGTTCCATCACTTTGGGTAACATAATAATATTTAGTAGTGGACTTCGCTGGTCTAACGCCATATTTTGGTCGAAGGCGTTTAATCTCTTCCTGTTTTCTCAAACCACATAAAAAGGTGTTTTGAGCAGTGAACGATCATGTCTTCCAGAATGATTCAAATGCACTTTTTCGTGAATCCTCTGTAATATTTTCAAAACACTTTTTCCTACAGTTGCAATTTGGATTACTAAATTTTTTTCTCTAACCAATTTTTCTTTTCCAGTTTTATAAGATTTTCCTAAATTTCTCAGTCTTTTTTCTCTTGTTTGTGGCTTTCTCTTTTTTTCCCCTTCCGACATCGTTTTGGCTCACCTTCTGTTTCTTCACCTTGTTCTGGATGAACCACGTCTTCCTCATCTCCATTTTCATCTGAAAAGTTTTTATGATATGAGGCATTTAAGGGGTCTCAGGACCCTTAAATCTCAAAAATTTTCGATTTTTCTTGAAAAATATATATGTGGAGGCCCCATCGTTTCTGAACATTTCGGTACTAAAAGTTTAACGATACTCTCAAAACTTCCAGAGTTATCGAGAAAGAATAAAACAACTCTGTTGAAAAGTAAACAAAAACTTGTCACTGCCGCTCCCAACTTTTGACAGCTGGGAGAGCACTTCTAAAACATTCTTCTCTAGCTGAATTCTTTTAGCAGAACAGCCACACTTAATATCAAAATAATCTTATGAATGAGTAGTATAATAACAACTCAACTTCTATATTTTTCTTCACTTGCTTGTTTATGTTTATTAATTTGCGATTTTGAATTTCCACGTTATTTCATCTGTTATAAAAAGTGTTCAAATATGGAAAATCGGCCAAAACGATCGTCCGGAAAGAGACCGAAGAAGAAAAGATTTCAAGGAAATAAATTCTTGAAGAAATCAAAGTCTCAAAGTGGCCAAGTTATTTTTAAAAATCTTTCGCCAAACAAAAGTGCAGCTGCTAGAAAGTTGGCGACTGCACACAGTGTTTCACAGTCATTGGAAAACGATGTTTGCGTTGAATTTCATGGCTACAGATTAGTGGATATTGGTTTATTGTTCTCACAACTAGAAAAACATATCTGTTGCTCTGTGTGCCATGGGAATGTTAATATTATTGAGAAATCCTCTGTTGGATTGTCTTCAAAATTTATTTTAGGTGGAGTGGTCGTTCACGGTAAGAAGGCGATTTGTCGCCAAATATGGCAACTTTCACCTTTTGCGGATTTTCTTCACATCTGCCTTTTTTGTTATGGCAACCCTATCTGCTGTTACGGAATTCAGCCGCCATCTTGATTTGGCGACAAAAATTAGTTGGCGACAAACGTCTTACCGTGAACGACCACTCCACCTTATTTTAGTTTGTAGACAGTGCACAGTTTAACAGAATTTAAATTCCTGTGAATTGATTGGACACAAAAAAAATGTACCAGAAGTGAACAGGCGGTCAGTGTTGGCCATGAGATTTATAGGCCAAGGGCCTTCACTTCACTCAAGACATTTTGTTCAATCATGTGTTTGCCCAAGCCCGTGTCTCAGAAGGCGTACGACAAGATTAATTCAAAAATTGCAGACGTGAGTGAGGTGCTCGCAAATGCATCGATGAGGAAAGCTACTGTGGAAGAAAAAATCATTGAAGGCACTGTAAATTCTATTGCAGTTAGTGGTGATGGGACATGGAAAACCCGCGGTTATACATCTCTTGTCGGTGTATGTACTTTGATCGGGGCTGACTGAGTAAAAGTCGTGGAAGTCCTGTCGTGGTATTGCAAAAGTGTGCGACACCTACAAGGGCCCAAAGCTTGGCCCTAAATACAGTGCCTTTCTGGCTAAACACCAGCATAACTGCAAAAAAAACCACAGTGGATCTGCTGGACAAATGGAAGTGAGCAGCATGCAAAGTATTTTCTGTCGAACAGAAAACAAGCATGGTTTAAAATACCAGCATATTCCAAGACGTTTTCAGCAATCGTCCAAAAAAAGCCATATGGTGACAAAATTAGAGTTGAAAAAATAGAATGCGTGGGACATGTCCAAAAGCGAATGGGCTGCCGCTTGCGTAAATTAAAGGCATCACTTGGTAAAAAGAAGTTGTCGGATGCAAAAACGATCGGTGAAAAGGGTCGGCTAACTGATGCTGTCATAAATAGGCTGACGGCTGCATATATGGCTGTATATGGCAAAATAGCTGCATATATGGCTGTATGTGACTTCAATGACGGATGCAAAAGCCGAGTTGAAATTATACGCGCTTTAGGTTTGAAAATCTGCCAGACAAATGTTGTGAAATGTATTACTATGGACAAAGTGCGCATTGCGACTGCAAAGAGGCGAGCAACCGAAGCATCTTTTGAAGCTCGTAAGGCCAAAAAAATTAAAGCAGCAGTAGAAATAGAACAATTTAAGGTTACTGAGGGCTGCACTTATGATCCTGGAGCTTTTTAATTAACCATAGTTTATTTAATTTCATTTTATGTTATTTTTCAACTTTAACTTTATTTTTCTCAAAACGTAACATTTTAGTTTGTGCGTTGGATTTTCCAGAAACTATTTATCATATTAATCTGAAATTTCATACATATACTCAAAATAAGTTCTTTTATAACCTATACATCAATTTTCAGACCAGTTATTAACAAGAATTTTATTTTAACAAATTTTTCAACTTTAATTTTATTTTTCTTAAAACGCAATATTTTAGTTTGCGCGTTGGATTTCTCAGAAACTATTTATCATATTAATCTGAAATTTCATACATATACTCAAAATAAGTTCCTTTATGACCTATACATCAATTTTCAGACCTATTATCAACATAATTTTGTTTTAACAAATTTTTCAACTTTAATTTCATTTTTCTCAAAACACAAAATTTTAGTTTGCGCGCTGGATTTCTCAGAAAGTATTTATCATATTGATCTGAAATTTCATACATATGCTCGCAATAAGTTCCTTTATGACTTATACATAAATTTTCAGACCAATTATTAACAGAATTTTTTTAGGAGTTCTAAATAAAATTTTTCTTAAAATAAAAATATTTTTTGAATAATTTTATTTAAAAAATATTTTTTGTTTTTAAATTTCTTAAAAAGTATGTATAACATCAAAACTGAACAGTGTTCTATTAGATAAAATTAATTTTGTACATTTTGATCAATTTTGTACTTCAGAATCCTGCGCGCAGTAAAATACTGATATTAAAAAGTGTCCAATTTAAATTTCTTAATAACTTTTTAAAACATTTTTTAATTAAATAAAAATTTGAGAAACAATGTAAATATATGTGAATATTATATGGTAAAAGTTTCAAAATTCTGCTTTGTTTCATTAATAAGTTATATTGGTTTGAAAAAGGATGTTTTTTTGCATACACGGATAATTTTTAAGAGTCCTGAGACCCCTTAACATAAATAAGCTTTGGTTTTAGTCAATTCTGAGGTTTAAAAAAAATAATTTAGCAAAAACAAAAATATGGAGCAGTACCTAAATTTTATTTGAATAAGAGCCGCACCACTTGCTTGAGAGAGCCGCACGTGACTCAGAAGCCACGTTATGACCACCCCTGGTATAGAACGTTTTTTGAAAACAGCATAAAACACAGCAATAGCAACGAGAAAAACAATGCTTACCATACATCAACTCTTCTGAAGGCACATATTCGTCGCTATATCCCTAATCAGCTAGTATACTCAGTGCGCTAACACTGTCCCTCTCACTTCTTTTCGGATGTCATAGCTTTCTAGTTGGCTGGATCTTCTGATATCTATATATAATGATCTGATATAATTCCTGGTAAGTGTAATTATCCGAAAAATACGACGCCTTGAAATCCGCTTTTTAGAACAACCATTTATTTTGCATTGTATTTTACAAATTAGAACTTCTAATTAAATTAAGATTTTTTATGTTGCCATTTACAGAAAACTAACAAATGTGAAAACGATCAAGAACATAAAAATCGTCGATAGTAAAAAAAAGGGGAAAATATAAAATAAATATTTTGATACAGGAATTATCTAATATGACATCCCTACAGCTTCACAATTTAAAAGAAACTAAATATAACTTAGAACAAGCAAAGTGATGTGGAATAAATTTAATGTTTGGACCAAACAATTAATTCAATACATAGAATATATAGCTTTACTTAGGACTAACACAAAAACGTAACATACACAATCAAAAAGGACAGATGTAGTAGAAGTGTGGTTCTACCATTCGCTGTTAACAAAAGCTTTAAACAGTAATGTTTTGCATTATATCCATTCGAATAAATAAATCCAAACAGTCACTGGAAATGTTGCGTAACTCCCAGATACACCATTGGACTGTTAGCAGTTAGATACCTTCACTGACTGCATAATCTGGTTCTGCCATATGTGCGGTTATATGGGGAATTAGGAGTTAGACCACCTTTCCTACAAGTAGTTTTCCATATTCAGAATTTGTTACCAGCATTCACTCAGATTTTTCAGAAAGTGGAATTGCACCACTTTGGCTTTAAAAGGCTCATATTATCCCGTTGTGTCACTAAAGTGCGACGTAAATTATTTACCATCAGCCTAGCTCTAAATACTTTTACAGAACCTTCGAAGCAAACAAATCGTCAATACCCCACATTTTCATCACGTTCTTCGCGATACGACTAAGCGCGTGTTCAACCGGATAAGAACGGATTAAGATCGCGAGCTGTTCCAGAACATCGATGTAAACAAACCCTTCCGAAGGTGATAGAACCTGGGAAGGAATGCAGGTGATGGGAAGACCCGAAAAGATAACGATTCTTTCGCAACCTATATATCACCTTCAGATGCCGATGACAGTTTTCCTCATCACAGCTTCATTATCCACGAGAACACGAACCGTCTCTCCGGCGAGTCGAACCCGATCAATGCGCATTGGACTCGATGCTAGTGCGCGATGGATACTGCCTCTGTGGACTACCGTAGTCCTGTTGGTGTCGACACGGGGTACGCGTGGGTCGCGGCCCTGGCCTGCTTCTTCATCAACTTCATCCTGGTGGGGATCGCTAGGAGTGTGGGAGTCATGTATTTGGGGCTTGTGGAAGCGTACGGCGTGTCCAGGCAGGCTGCCACGTTACCCTTCAGCATAAGGGTGAGCCTGAGGAATCTATCAGGTGGGTAAAACCGCATAAAGACACGGGCGCGCTGGGCAGTTGTCCAGGGCCCTGTAATTTAAAGTACCTATATAATTTTTATTATGATGATTATCGACGTATACATTCGTCTGTAAAATAAGCCTTCCCATTTTTAAAGAACGGAGCTGACCGAACGGTCTGGTGTTAGCCTCTAGATCAGAAGGTTCCAGGTGCGACTCCAACTCTTTGTATAGCGTCGTCATCTGACCGTGGTTGAAAATTACGTGGTGTGGTCCTTGGAACTTTCCCTTTGGGGATTGATCCAGGACCGTCGTCAATAGCTCTAGTACGACGTTAATTCAAAATTCCCCATCTAAAGAAAGGAAATTTTAAAAAAAATGATATTTTTGATAATCCCATCGAAGGTTAATTCTGATTGTTTTTTAGGAAACCTGCCGCATAAAATAAGGATATATTATACGCAATGTAACCTAAGTTCTAAACTAACACCATCACACACTACCTTGCCTAGTGCGATATCGATGACTATGTTTTATAAAAAATATCGATGTATTGGAGACAATGTTTTTTAACAACGATGTTTTTATACTGTCTATGTTTTATTTTTGAATGAAAAAAGTTCCATTATAAAAATTAAAAAAAATAACCAAGTAGCAAAATTTTTATAATCAGTAAATTGAACATACTTTTCGACCCATGTGGCCAAGGGTGAAGGTTTGAAAAGTAGGAGTGCGACATCGATGTCGATATTTTCAAAACATCGTATTTCCCATCGATTTATTGGAGCCGATGTTTGTTTAGCATCGATGTTTTTACGTTGTCGATGTATTATTTTTGAATAAGAAAAGCTCAATAGTAAAAATTAACCGTGCAACTAAGTATTTGTCACTGATGGTAACAGCTGTCCCATCAGAAAGAGTTTTATCCCAAAGGCACCGTTCACATGAGGCGCGGCTATCAGGTTCATGGTCGCAAAGATATATACTTGAAATAGAGGAATAACTAAACATAATTTAATGACGGGACCTCGCTAGCCTCGCCATACGCGCGTTGATACGCCTCATGTGAACGTGGCCTTATTGGTGGGATTAGTGAAAAAAAAAGTCGGCTTAAGATGGAGAAAGTTAACAAACTTATTTTTCTACAAACTGTAAATAACAAATATTAGGGCATATAATAATTAAGGGCCCCAATTTTTTTTATTTACAGTAAATAAAAAATAAGTTTGTTTTGTCCCTCCCCCCCCTCATAAGTTGATAAATAATTAATAACTAACAATAATTATTTTGTTATGTACCTACCAATAATTATACTTATAGTAAATAGTTCCTATGTCAAATTGTTGTAAATATAGTATTTTCTTTTATATAATTAAATTTGAAAAAAATTTTGTTAATTGTTCGTTTTAATTTTTTTGACTTTGTATTGACAGTTGAAAAACGTCTTAGTTAAAAATTAATAAACACGGCAGATGATAAATTCTCTCCTCCCCTCTCCGGCGAAAATTAATGTTTGAGGTTGCTAAACCGGTTTTAAGAGATGGGGGGGAAGGTTTAGGGCGATGTATTAACATCGTTGTTTTGCTGTCGATGTTGTATCCCTAGTGTCGTGTGTCACTGAAATAGGTGGTTGGGATGCATAGAGGATGCCACCGAGGTGTCATGTCTATCCATAACGTTAGAGCATAGTACATTATCATACTACACTCTATAACAAAAAAAAAATCGACGCACCAAGAAGGAATCATCCGATTGCTTTGAAATTTCGTATGCAAAAATGTTTTGAACAAATGTGCAAATGATTAAATTTTGGAATCCAATGAATGAATAGTGCGATCTCCAGCGCATTGGAACTGCGCATCCAGCAGATGTATATAAGAAGTTGTTCTTGAACTGTTGTTAAAAATTTCTGCTGCATTGCGATTTAGGATACCTTTCAATACGATTTAGGATACCTAGGAGACCATCCGAGACCTTTATCTGTCTATGCCACGCCGTGTGGCAGCTTGCATCCATGCTTATTGAGCTCGTTACTGTAACTCTGAAATAAATCATTCAATTGTTCTGAAATTTTAATCATTTTCTATTCTGCACATAATTTGCCTATCCACCAATTTTGTCTCCATCGGGCAACTCCTTCTTGGTGCGTCGATTTTTTTTGTTATAGAGTGTAGGTTACACTGCGAAAGGCAGAGATTATCTTGGGGTCATCATGTTCTGATGATTCTTTATGAATCTCACCACGCCAATAATTTTGACTCTCGAGCCCTTGTTACTAACAACGCTCGCGAGGCATGCGATTTTAAGCTGGTCGGCAGGTGTCCTTCTATGCCACGATGCTATAAGGTGGCAGACGGATGGAATGCGGATGTGGGTCGATTTCACCACAGAAGCATTTTTTAACCTTGTTACGTAAAATAAAAAATAGTCCATGTCCTGCGAAGAAGAGTGTCCCTTCCCTGGTCCATCGGGCCACGGTAGCTCGGTTAGCAGAGTAACGGCCTAGCAACCGGAAGGTTGCGAGTTCGAATCCAACGAAAGACCGTCGTGAACAATGGGGGCTGGTCCACGTAAAGTCTTCCGTGGCCACAAATATCCTCACGTTGGCGTGGAATTGAAGTTTTCAAGAGTGGGTTGGCCAGCTCAGGTGTAGCCTCGTCATCTGACTGTGGTTCAAATTGACGCGGTGTTGTCCTCGAATCTTTCCCTCGGGTATTGATCCCGGACCTTCGCCAATAGTCCACTGTTGTTATTTTCTCTTAAAAACAACAGAAAAATATTGCAGTGTCAATTTATACAAGGTAAGAATCACTCACCTTTCATTCCAGGCTGCCGCTGGAAAGGGAGTAATATCCAAAGTGTGGGACATCGATTCAAGAAAGAAGCATATCTTGAAATACAAACTAACGTTTAGTGACGCCACAGCACGTTACACACAAATCACTATACACATTTCCATAGGACCTTTGTCCAGTTCATAAAATTACCTCCCTTGATCTTTATAACATGTGCGAAGGGGGTGTCGCATCGCCTTCAATTGCACAAAGACGCGTGTGACGTGTTGGCGCTGCAGTAGCCGCTACGTCATGAGTTCTTGACAACTGTCTTACTCCAGGTCGACGTTAGTTAAAATACCTACCATCCTTTTCAATCTTGCTGATTTCAGTAACTCTTGGCAACACATCATAAACCGTATTGCAAATTTCAAGATAGAAACAAAAACTTATTTTTTGTATTTCAGGTCCTCTGATCGGACTTCTGGGTCTGAGGTACGGGATTCGAGCGGTTACAGTGACGGGTGCTTTTGTCGCCGCCCTTGGAAGCATCCTCTGTTTCTTTGCACCCAACATCATCTGGATCACAGCCTTCTGGGGCGTCATACACGGTAAGCAGCCTTTATTGTAATCTAGCAGACACAGCATCAGCGCTCAAGTTCCTTAATTGCCTATACCCATTGATGACAATGTCGTTAAGTTTGATACCTTAATCAAATCAATTTACAGTGAATATAATCAGAGGTAGGAGCATTTCATATCTCCAACTAAGGCAACCTTGAGTCATAAAACACCAAAAATCCAAACCAATTGAAAAAAAAAATATCAAAAATATAAGGCAGCATTTTAGCTTCCTGTTTTGGTTTTTATTTCCATTCACTCTTCTTGTGATTGTCTCGACGAGGTATCTCGTCATTAGAAAAAGTGACTAGATTTCGTTTGACGAGATATTTCGTTATCTCGTATTTACAAAGGACGATGCATCTCTTCATTCGAAAACTGATCAGGTCTCGATCTCGTCAACGTCAAAATAGCGTCAATATCTTGTTGATAGACATTTAGTTTTTAGCAAAAATTTTGGAATGCTGCCTCATTGATTTTTCAAGAAATAATTTCGTCTACATGTTTTAAAACTAACATCTCTGCTATTATAAAAGAAAGTGTTACCTGTCTGTGTCTCTGTACGCAGTGTCCTGACGAATCTGTTATTACAATAATGAAATATGGCACACAGGTTGTCCTAATTTTTTACGATTTTGTGTAACGCCCGCGCGTATCTTAAAATTTAATCTAGAACATTTTAAAATTAATTTATTAGTTTTTTCACCCCGTTCATTCTTTTCTCCGGAATGTGACGTCTTTGAAAAAGGAGAGGATTTTGTGATTTTCGACCGTCGACGTCACACGTGTTTATCGTTTTTTCTAAATTATTCTAAATGTTCTTTTGCTTAACGAAAACAGTTGAGTTAGTAATAACACTCCAATAGTTAATTTTTATATTTAATAACATTACACCTCAAATAGATTTTCTCATCTGATTAAATTTTTTTTTCTCCCCAGTATTTCTCTTAATACTCTTATTAATATATGCCCTAAATTCCTACCATACTGAATCACCTTGATATATCTAAACAATAGTTGAATATATTAATCCAATTTTTGTATCTCTATCTATAATTTTCTTACGTGGCACTCAAAAAAGACGTTATTTGTTATTGAGTTTTCGCAACACTGAACTATTGCTTGTTTACCACGAAACCTCAATTTAATTTATAGCGTTATCAGCCATTTTCAGAGCCAACAATTATAGTTCAACAATACGCTTGCACTACAACTTTCTACAAAACAAATGTGTATAGGTTGCTCGAGTACTGGGGAAATGTACACACAAACAACATGCTTAGTATTCGACTTCCAAAGCAGCGTTCATATTTCGAGTTAAACTTTGCTCAGTTTTCGTTTGAATTCCAAATTGTTCGAGTTCTGATTCTAGAGGTACTGTGTAACTTTTCTGTAATACAACAAATTTGTATTTGAAAAATACTTTTTTGGAATATCATATTCTGTAAACAATCCCTTCTGCTTGGATGCATATCTTAATTGATGCGAGCGAAGAGAACCAATGAGGATTGCTAGTATCGAGCAGGGGGCGGGTCCAATCGTTCTAAATATATCTTTAATGATGGGGCCGCGGTAGACCGGATGGAAGAGTAACGGATTACAACCGGAGAGTTGCGAGTTCAATCGAACCAAAGATCATCGTGCAACAGGAGGCTGGCGCACGTTAAATCTGTCGTGCCTCAAGTATCCTCATGTTGGCGTCGTGTGGATGTTTGGGATGCCAACTCAGGTGTTATCTCGTCACACGACCTTGATTCAAAATTACTTGGTGTCCTCGGATCTTTTCTTTTGGGATTGATCCCGGATCGTCACCAATACCCCATTGTGTCGCTCCAGTGTGACGTTAATGTAAATATCTACCTATCTGTAAAGATAAACGTCAATTCCAGCAAATACAGACACCTAATACTTTCCTAGTACTTTAGCTAATCCTTACGTCTATTTTGACGAAAGAAAACTCTTGTTATATTTTGATGACTATCATTTTAAATTCAGATTTTACCGATAGTTGGAAAGAAATTTATCTTACAAAATTAACTCTGATAAAACCAAAGTTTTCCTATACCCATTAACATTCTTGACATTCATATTAATATAAGTACTGAATTAACTCAAATGATATCTGTGACGAAATAAATTATTTTCAATTCAACATCAACATACTTGTCCCCTCCCCCCAATGGTTCAAATGTCTCTATCAGTATTCACAGAAATATTCCCATTCACAGAATAATATATACGGGATATACAGATTACAGATACAGAATATTCTGTATTGTCATTAGAAGAAAACTGACCAGCTCCTGATCTCGTCATCATGAATAAATCAGCAATATCTCTACGACGAGTACAGAATTGTTATTAAATTGATCAGAACTTGATGGACGAGATATCTCGTTATTAAATTGGTCAGAACTTGAGGGGTGAGATATCTCGGTATTAAATTGGTGAGTAACTTGATGGACTAGATATCTCGTTATTAAATTGGTCAGAACTTGAGGGATGAGATATCTCGGTATTAAATTGGTGAGTAACTTGATGACTGATATATCTCGGTATTAAATTGGTAAGTAACTTGATGGACGATATATCTCGTTATTTAATTAGTTAGTCATTAGATGGACGATATATCTCGTTATTAAGTTGGTCAGAATTTGAAGGATGAGATATATTGGTATCAAATTGTTGAGTAACATGATGAACGAGGTATCTCGTTATTAAGTTGGTCAGAATTTGATGGACGATATGTCTCATAGAAACCACTTGGAAATACCTCATGTGTTTCGTTGTTTCAGGTATTGGATTCGGATTAAGTACTGTGATTCACATGATGATAATCAACCAGTATTTCGACAAGTACAAGGCATCTGCCCTGGGCCTGGGCTATTCCGGAGACTGCTTCGGAACATTCGTGTTTCCATTGATCATGGAATACCTGCTCGCCAACTACAACGTCAGAGAGACCTTCCTCATCCTCGGAGGCATCGTCCTCAACGTGGTTCCCATGGCAATGCTGCTGAGGAAGCCCCCCTGGCTGGAGAGCAAGAAGAAGCGAAGTACCATCCCTCCCCCGACCCTCCAGAGCGGGAGTGCCGTCAACAAGAGCAAAGCTCTGGAGTCTGAGGGGTACAAAAACGACGCCTTCTTCAACTTCGACGACGACCCGCCGCCCTCCAAGGACGCGAACGTCGAGAAGGAAGAGGATCTTCCAGCCTACCAGGACGCAGTGTCCAGGCATCGCTTCAGCAGTCTGAAGGACGAGTTGTCGTCGATGAACGGATCGATTCGGTCGCACCGGAAACCGTCCGAAATATCCGAGTTCATGAGAGACACCATGGAGAGACACGGATCGCTTCCGCCGGTGCAAGAGAAAGAGGCGACGCCACCTGCTGGAGACGAGACGGTGCTGGACGACGTCCCCATCGAAGAGAACAAGACGGAAGGCCAACGCGTCCAGTATTCCACCAGCATGAAGAAGAGGCGGACGTCCAGCTTCGTGGGGCAGATGGCGGTGGACATCGTCCACAGGATGCGATCCGCCAGCTTCGCAAGTCAGGTTGCCCAAGACGGCTTCATCACCAGCATGCACCAGGAGCAGAAAGACCCCGACCAGGACGACCAGTCTAGAAAACCATCGCTGGACGAGAACGGCTGCTGCAAGAGATGCGGCCAAGAAGTGGTTCTGTCCGTGAACGACTTGAAGCCCAATGAGCCAACGCCATCTCATGCTTCGTTTCATGTCCAAGAACCGAAAAGCGTGCTGCAGACATTGATCAGCACCAATACCAAACCCATATTCGTCCTGATCAGCACGTCTATGGCCGTCTATGTTTTCCTCTTCGTGGGCGTCCTTACCATCATCATAGACTATGCAGTGGACCTTGGTGTGTCTCACGACCAGGGGAAGTTCCTGATCATCGGGTTTTCGGTGACCGATCTGATCGGTAGACTGAGTTTCGGTCAGGTCATCGACCGGAAACTGGTCAAGATGAAGAATTACTCGGGAGTGACTATGTTGTTGATGGGAACACTCGTCTCCGTTATTCCGCTCAACACGAGTTTCAACTACATGATGGTCTGCATGTGCATGTATGGGCTGGTGCAGGGCGGAACGGCTATCATGTTTCCGATACTCGTCAGCCATTATATGGATAAGAATGAAGAATCAGTTGCGATGGGTTGCCTGAACTTTTATGGTGGTCTCTTGATGCTCTGTATGGCTCCCATGATAGGTAATTATCTTTTTTAATACCCAGTTCTATGAGAACTGTGAAGTACTTACATTAAATTTACTGAAATGGCAGTTGAATCTATGAGGTATCTCGTCATTTTCAAAACTAACCAGATCATGATGGACAATATATATTAGTGTAAGAAATTAAGAGAATTTCCAGACTTGGTCGATTATCTCTAGAACTACTGTACCGTTGCAGAATAAACAAAAAAATGGGTTAATAGATGGGTTAATAGGGGGTATGATCCCCTCTTACAGATATATAGGTCTCGCAGCGTGATTTCATACTTGAAATAAGGCAGTTTATCATTTCCTGTGGCAATTGGTCCCACGCGTTCAGAACCGCTGTTTTCATTCCGTGGATTGTTCTCGGAGGGGGGTTGCGAGTTGCAATTTCCCTCCCCAGAGCGTCCCAGACATGCTCTATAGGGTTAAGGTCTGGAGATCTGGCTGGCCAATCTATCCGGTAAATATCCTCACTCTCTAGAAATTCGTAGACCAGAATATCTCTATGTTGCCTCGCGTTATCGTCTGTTAAAATGAACTCAGGGCCAACTGCACCCCTGAAAAGCCGAACATAGGGCTCCAAGACCTCATACCTATACCTCACACCAGTCGCACTGCCTCTTTCAAAGACATGTAGAGGTGTGCGGCCATCTAACATGATGCCTGCCCAGACCATTAAACCTCCTCCGTCATAATGGTCGATTTCGCGGACATTGGAGGGTAGGTAGCGTGTCCCTGGTTCTCTCCATATCAACGTACCCAGAGAATCGGTCGCCAATGTTCCATACTCCAATCTCTATGCTCTCTGCTCCATGATAAACGGATTCTAGTTTTCGTAGAAGTGAGCGGGATCCAAAAAGCAGGTCTTCTTGCAAACAACCCTCTCTCATGAAGTCTTTTGGAAACAGTCACCCTTGATACACGGGTTCCTGTGGCTGCATACAAGTCACGAGAGAGCTGAGAAGCTGTAGCACTCCTGTTACGCCTCGCTATAATCGACAAATGGAGACCTTGCCCAGGCTTTCTCTCGATGGATCCGGTATCCTGGAACTGTTTCCATAAGTTAAACACGACGCTGGGCGTTAAATTGAACTCTACAAATTTGGACTTGAGATTAGCCTGCTTCTAGCCTCCCCACAATTCGCCACCTCATTCCATCATCTAAACGTTGGTGGTTACTCATTTTTACTGTTACAATTTGAAATTTACCGATTGCTGCAAAATAACACCAAGAAATTCGCCGAGGTGCGCTAGCGAACGAAATGCGTCTTAACTTACGCGCTTATGAAGCCTGTTTCTCTACTGGCTCCGTCTACACACGAGTACGCTTACGGATTTGACGTACGAAATTTGCATTTTTGTCTAGAAGCAGTGGTTTTACATTCAGTTCAGTTCTTTTCATGAAATTTGATAAATATGCAAATTCTCTTAATTTATTTCACTAGTGTAGTTCGTCATGAGATTAAAACGGACCAGGTGTCGTCATCATAAAAAATTGACAATATCTTGATAACGAGATAATACCCCGTTGTATTACTCCAGTGCGATGTTAAATAACTACCTACTTTATGACGATATATCTCGTCATTAGCAAAATTGGTAAGATCTTGATGAACGAGATATCTCGTCGAAACCATATGGTACGTATGTATTTTAATTAACGTCGTACTGGAGCAACACAACGGACTATTGACGACGGTCCGGGATCAATCCCGATGGGAAAGATCCGAAGAAAACACCACGTAATTTTGAGCCACGGTCAAAGAACGATCGAAACCATTTGGAGGGTTAATTTTTTTAATTAAAGAAGACTGACTATATTGTTAGCTAATACTATGAAAAATACAATTTAACACCTGACGCTAGACATAATTTATTTCTTGTGCGCCTTATTAATGTCAACAAATGTTCAAAATAAAACATAGTCATCACCTCTTAAATAGTCAACGACCGGAAAATAAAACATGCAAATCATATTCTAAAATAAATTTTTAAAACAAAAAAAAAGGTGCGAAATAAAGGAACTGAAGTACTTCGGCAACAATGATAACTCAGCATGAAATTCCATAGTGAAAAGAAAAGTAAAATACACATTCAATAGATCAAAGGAAAGTCTGATTCTACCAATGAGAATAATATCATACTTGAAAGTTTTTAAGATGGGACATAACCTCTTAAATCGTGCATAGATCACTTCAATTTTTGAGTTTTTAAATATAAAAATCGTAGCTTGAAAAAATTAAAATATGACACCTAAACCCCTTCAAATGGCAACGCTTTCATTTGAAGAAAAAACTCTTATTGAGAAGGGCCCATGAAAATATTCATAGTGCTAATCCATAAAACTGAAACTAAAAATATTCAATAATATTCAAGCCATCAAAAGAATTTACGTACCTTTGAATGAGTGCGTTATTATTGAATATTTTAGGGTAACATGACCTATTGATTTTTTTTAACTACATTGTTATTTTTGGATATTTTAAAACTTGAAAATTGCAAGTCTGAGAAGTTAAAAAAAGGGTTACTGCGTTGACACTATGTTGTCCGAATCTATTTGGAATGAAAATGCTCCCCTAATTTCGTCTCATTTCGATATTACTTGACAATCACCGCTCCCCCTCTGCCCTTCGGCACCCTGTGGTCACTAACACCGTCTTTTGTGCGCTTATTGTGATATTTTCCCCTTGCCTTGACCACATCTCCCGCCCAGCTGTCGGTGAGTGACCTATTCGATTAAAATGATTTAATGAATGATGATCACTTTTCTCTACAAAGGGGTGAGAAGAGTGCTCACTCCTTGTTGGCGATAAAGTCGACAAAACGTTTATACCGGAGTGGTTCGAAAAAAGGGTCAGCATAGGGCAACATAGAAAGTCCACGACACAGAAAGGGGGGAGAAAACTTCCACACCAAACACGCCAACTTGGAGACGTTTGAGGCTACGACAGATTTAACGTGCACCAATCCTCTTTGTACACGACGGTCTTTGGCTGGATTCGAACTCTCCAGTTGGTTGTTCTAATCCGATGCTTTTCCAACCAGGCTACCGTGGCCCCGTAGTTTCATTGGAGGAGTAACAGATTAGCAATCGTAGGGTTGCGAGGGAATCCAACCAAAGACCATTGTTTGAAAAGATGGACTGGTGTACATTAAATCTGTAGAGGCCTCAATCGTTCTCACGTTGGCATGGTGTGGAAGTTTGGAGAGTGAGGTGCCTGCTCAGGTGTGACCTCGTCATCTGACCGAGGTTCAAAATGACGTGGTATTGTCGTCGCACCTTTCCCTTTGGGATTGGTCCCGGACTGTCGCCGGTAGCCCGTTGTGTTGCTCCAGTGCGACGCTAAGTAAAATACCTACCCATAAGAATTCTCATTCTACTTATATTTCACGTCTATCATGCTGTGTGATTCTATTTGTTATATTCCCTTAAAACTTCACCTCTTAGTACTATCTTTGCTGATATATGTATGACTTCGCAGGCTACTTCCGAGACAATACGGGATCCTACAACTGGGTGTTTCACTTACAGGGTGGCATGGTTGCCCTGGTTGGCATCATCTGGCAACTGGAGCCACTCATCATCAAGTTCCAGCGCAGGCAGCAACTCAAGAGGGCCGCCCACATCGCTGTGTCCAAACTCTGAGTCGTCCACCATCGTTGGGCAGGTCGTGTCTTGTCGCGATGGTCAAAGGCAGTATCTCCAGGGTTATATTAGGACTAGAAGACGCTTGGTACTTTCAGGGGTGGGCTGTCTACTAATACATTTTTTAACTGCCTAATCAAAAAATGTACTTCAATTTTGAATTACATGTTTAATTTCGTTTAACCCTGTGAAGGTTAAATGGAATGACCGTTTAACTCAGCGACCTCCTTGTCTTCCTTGTATCACTTCTAACCACTTCCGACCTTCAGCAATAGAATCTTTCAGAAAGTTTATATTCGAACGAAAGGATTCTATTCTAAGTAAAGATACAAAAGTATCTGCAAAAGATTCTATTCAAAGGAAAAGACAAACATATTTTTTTCAAAGGAATTTATTGTAACGGACCAAAAGAATCTGAAAATGATTCTATTATAAAAAAGGACAAATATAATCTTTTCAAAAGATTTTATTATAAGTAAAGGAACACAATCTCTATTTGCAAATGATTAAATTTTAAGGAAAGGCCAAATATAATTTTTCCAAAGGAATTTGTTCTAAAGGACGAAAATAATCTCCAAATGATTGTATTATAAAAAAAGGACAAATATATAATTGGAAAAAATATATAAAGGACACATATATAATTGGAAAAAATATATAAAGGACACATATATAATTGGAAAAAATATATAAAGGACAAATATATAATAATAACCAAAGAATTTTACTATAAATAAAGGACAAAAAAACCCAGAGGATCTCTCTTTGCAAATAATTATAATCCAAGAAAAGAAAAAAGAAAATATTTCCAAAGGATTTTATTCTTATTAAAGGAGTGAATAAAAAAAGTGGGGACAATTACTATATCCAAAAATTTACAAATACTAGATAACAGTATATTTACAAACTGTTGATTGAGTATGTCGTGTGTTGGTCAGATGGCCTTATGGCACAAGATGGTCTTATGGCACTTATTTGAACATGCATTTGAGTATTATGAGTTGATTTTTTTTACGGTTCAAGGGACAGATCTGGCCAAATTTTGCCAAATAACAAGAATTACAGGGCATTATATAGGTAAGTAGGTAATTGAATTTATGTCGAACTATAGCAACACCAACGGGCTATTCATCAGATTATTTTTACACGTAACGTAACTGTTCATACTAAATGACCTAAACTGGAGATACAGCTTTATTCACTATCACGGTGGTAATAAGTACAACTGTATATAAACGGGTGTTTCTTATATATTCTTGCATTTTAACCTATACTATGTATATATGACAAGGAAAATGTAATTATTTATGAATTTTATTTTCATAAAGGGAAGCTTTCTTAGAGGAGTTATTGAATTGGTTCAGTGTTCATCTTATTCAAGCCACTTCAATTTTACAGTCCACGTTCCACCTTTAGAACATCAGATATTTTTATACGTAACATAACTGTTTATTCGAATTGACCAAATATAGAGACACAGCTTTATTGACTATCACGGTGGTAATAAGGACAACTGTAAATAAACGGGTGTTTCTTATTTATTTTTGCTTTTTAGTCAATACTATGTATATATGACAAGGAAAATGTAATTATGTATGTATTTTATTTTTATTAAAAGGGAAGCTTTCTTAGAGCAGTTATTGAATTGATTCAGTGTTAATTTTATTCTAGATACTTTACTTTTACAGTCCACGTTCCATCTTTAGAACATAAAATTATGGTATAGATATTGGGTAGCTGTGTCAATCATCCTAGATCCTTTTACATATCTTGGTTATTATTTCAAAATTGCGTCACGCTAGACCTCTACTTTATTAAATGTCGAAGAAAAACTCGGCATTTTAACGAGGTCCAGCTGTATAAACCATAGAGGGAATGCACACTACAACAACAAAAATCGACGCACCAATAAGGAGTTGTCCGATTACGATAAAAATTGGTGGATGTGAAGAACATGCATAGAAAAACAAACGATTAAAATATCAGAACAATTGAATGATTTATTTCAGAGTTTGACCGTTACAAAGGGAGGAAGTCCATAGGCGTTGGTCCACCTCTGGCCTGGATGCGTCAACCGACGTGGAATAGACTAAAAAAGTTCCCGGATGGTGCCCTTCGGGATTTCGTTCCGTCTACAACTGTAGGGCTTAATGGTCAACATTCCGGGATGGTTGCAATCGCCCTCCCATAACGTCCCAAATATGCTCTAGGGGAGAGAGATTAGGAGACCTAGTTGGCCACGGAAGTGTTAAGAAACCTAGGAGACAATTCATAGCAACACGTGCGGGGGTGGGACATTATCTGATTGAAAAGTAAGTCCGAGGTGTCACCAAAGAAACGGTAACACAAGCGATGATAGAATGTCGTCTACGAACCGCTGTGCTGTAAGAGTGCCAGAAATGGCTATCAAAGGATATGGCACCCTAGACCATAAGCTCTGTTTTGGGCATGTGTGGCGTTCGATAATAAGGGCAGGAAATCCCACTGCCCTGGACGTCTCCAGATACATTTGCGGTTGTCGTCAGGGCACAGTTAGAAACGGGAGTCGTTACTAAAGACTATACGTCCTCAGTCAGCGCCGTTCCAAATGGATCGAGCCCGGCACAACGCCTGGACAACTCCTTTTTGGTGTGTCGATTTGTTTTGTTATATAGTGTATAAAAGTAGAATCAGCAATGGAAACTTTTTAGATGTCTAGGATTATCCGATCAAAACTAATAGTAATGTTACTCTTAAATACTTTTGTCTTCTGAATGGAACCTAGAATTTTTTCATCGTATAATTGGTCCACGGGAAGGGTTAAGACGCCTATCCATTGATTCCTCACCAGGTAGGTTTTTATTTCACCACTTTTGTCGCCAGTAATTAGAAGCACACATTCACACACCTACTATGTCATAAGTTGAAGCATCGCCAAACGAGGCGATAAGGTACCAAATCTGCCAATGAAATAATTGCTTCAAAGCGGTCACGTGACTACTAGACGACATATTGGTCTCACTTTCTGACGCTTCACTCAACCGCATCAACCTATTTACAATACACTTCTGTAGAATGGACTGTTCGAGTTTGCTTTTCTGGGAAACCGAAATACAGTACTGAAATAAACAATATTGACGAACACTACTTTCGTATGGTAGGTACTTTAACTAACGTTACACTGGAGCAACACAACGGGCTATTTGCGACGATCCGGGACCAATACTGCATTGAAATATCCGAAGACAATTACCACAGAATTTAGAACCACAGTCAGATGACGAGGTCATAGCTGAACTGGCATCCTGCTCCAAACTTCCATGCCACGCCAACGTGAGGAAATTTGATACCACGACAGAGTCAACGAGCACCAGCCTCCTTTGTGCACTGGTTAGATTTGAACTGGCAACCCTCCGGTTGTTAATTCGTTACTCTTCCAAACGGGCTACCTCGTCCCTGCAAAGCCGACCAACCGGTCTGGTGTTTAATGTTTTAACCTCTAGATCGAAGGTTCCTGGTTCGAAACCGTATCAATGCATGGATATTTGTAAGCGTATGCTGTAGAGGCGGCTGGTGCTCCTTAAATCTGTTGTGGCCTAAAGTCGTCCTCGCGTTTGGTTGGAGTGAAAGCATGGAGAATCGGGTACGAGCTAAGGTGTTGACTTCGTCATCTGACCGTGGTTCAATATTACTAGGTGCTGTCCTAGAATCTTTCTCTTAAGGGATTGATCCCGGACTGTCGTCAATAGCCCGTTGTGATGCTCTAGTACGACGTTATTTAATGAATTACCAAAACATTAATATTACGTCCCTGCAAAGAATGAATTCCGAATTTATATAATGTCGCATAGATTTATAGTAGGAAATTTTGAAAAAGGCGTGTATATCTGCAAAAGGCGAGCGAGGATAAAGATTACTGATCTCAACTCGAGACTTTATTATTCACTTGAGCTGAGTGATAGATACATCTGCTTTTATACCTTTTCCGAAAATGATACAAACATTCCAGAATTGGAAAGTTCTAGAAATTAACATAAGTATATTCTTGAAGAAGTGGCCGACCAACCGGTATAGTGGTTAAGGTGTTAGCCTCTAGATCGGAAGGTTCCTGGTTCGAATTCGGATCAGTGTATGGATGTTTGTAAGCGTATGGTGTAGAGGCGGCTGGTTCACCTTAAATCTGTCGTGGCCGAAAGTCCTCACGTCCGGGCATGGATGTTTGTTATTATCTTGAAGAAGTGAGAAACAAACAGGTAATGGTAATTTTAGTTAACGTCGTACTAGAGCAACACATCGGGCTATTGACGACGGTCCGGATCAGTCCTTTAAGGGAAAGAGCCAAGGACAACACCTCGTAATTTTGAACCACGGTCAGATGACGAAGCAACACCTGAGCTGGCACCCCACTCTCTGAACTTCCACACCAACCCAACGTGAGGACTTTCGGCCACGACAGATTTAAAGTGCACCAGTCGCCTCTACACCATACGTTTAGAAACATCCATGCCTGGACTGGGATTCGAACTAGGGATGCGATATCGATGTCGATGTTTTCAAGACATCGATGTATTTGGATCGATGTTTTTGTAACATCGATGTATTGGGGTCGATGTTTTTGTAACATCGATGTTTTATTTTTAAACGAAAAAAGTATCGTTATAAAAATTTTAAAAATAACCAAGTAACATAATTTTTAATCAGCAAACTGAACATACTTTTAGACCAAAGTGACCAAGGGTGAAGGGTCTGAAAAGTAGGGATGCGACATCGATGTCAATGTTTTGAAAACATTGATGTTTTATAAAAAACATCGATGTATTGGAGCCAATGTCGCATCACTAGTTGCCAAACCAGTTTTAAGAAATGGGGAAAAAAGTTTAAATACACTTAATTTTAAAAACATCGATGGTTTGGAGGCGATATATTATCAACATCGATGCACTCTCTTGAACATCGATGTTTTGATGTCAATGTCGCATCAATAGTTGCTAAAGCAATTTTAGGAAATGGGGAAAAAAGTTTAAATACACTGAATTTTAAAAACATCGATGGTTTGGAGGCGATATATTATCAACATTGATGCACTCTCTTGAACATCGATGTTTTGATGTCAATGTCGCATCAATAGTTGCTAAAGCAATTTTAGGAAATGGGGAAAAAAGTTTAAATACACTGAATTTTAAAAACATCGATAGTTTGGGGGCAATGTATTATCAAGATCGATGTTTTAATTTTGAACATTGATGTTTTGCTGTCGATGTCGAATCCTTAATTCGAACCAGGAACCTTCCTATCTAGAGGCTAACACCTTAACCACTATAGAGAAACAAACAGAAAGGAAACTTTAAAATGAAATCTACTTTTGGGCCACTTGGCTATAGTGGGATTGGAACTCTTTACCTTCCGCTTCGCAGTCAGGTGCAATTCGGTAGCGGAAGTAAAATCTCCCTTATTTCTATCGATTTGTTTACACTGAAAATACCTCACAAGAGAATACTTTCAATAAGCATATTTTGTCGCAGTAAATGTCGCAGTAAAGCACTAAATGTTCTGTAGCTGAACGAGATTCCTGTTAGACAGGAATGCAGACTTGTTAAAGACGAGGGTAACTTAGATTTACTGGTTTATGTGAGGGTTGCCAAAAACACGAAATATCTATCATGGTATTTATATTAATAAATAATAATTTATATTTCATGTTGTTACAAAAAATAGAAAGATTATTAAAAGTAAACGAAGAATTTAATTTGATGTATGATACATCGTATTAACCTTTTGAGTACGGCTGTAGATATAACAAAGGGCTATAGATGTAACGATTCTTATAACTTTGAAGGTACAACTTATGTACTGGCCGTTGCCTAAATTCTTTCTTGGCACGATCATGGTACAAATGCTGTACCGGCCGTTGCCAAAAGGTTAATTTAAGGGTTGAATTGAAGGGGTGATTGAAAGAAGCGGTTATGTAGTATTTTTGTAGTTTTGAGATATTCGGCCTGAAACTCTTTATTAGTTATACTAGATGAGTTAAGAGTTTGGTGGTGTCAGTATCCACGTAGGGAGTTTTGCTCTAGTTTTCTGCACGTCATACCTCACCACGAAACTACTTCAAAATGTATTATTCTTGCAACAAAGCTCTGCGACTTGTTAATCTATATACACTGACAAGACAAAACATTATGACCATCCCCACATTTTTCAATGAACTAGTCTGAATGACGTGGAGGGCACGTGATTAAGTGAGAATGGTATGTAACGGCTGCTGGAGAAGGTAATTAACCATTCTTGCACTTATATTTGCGAGTGATGGGAAAGGCTGCTGATCTAAGCGAATTCGATAAGGGCAGATCGTAATGTCCCGAAGACTCGGAACGAGTATCAAGTAAACTACATGACTGGTAGGTTGTTCACGATCTGCCGTTGTTAGTATTCATGGAAAGTGGATAAATAACGGTGAAACCGACAGCAGACGCCAAGGTGTTGGTCGTCCACGCGTCATCAAAGGAAAAGGACGTCGGAGACGGTTCCGCTTAGTAAAACAATATCGGCGCGAGACAGTGGCTCAGCTGACAACCCAATACAATGCAGGTCCAAGCGCAAGTGTTTCGGAACACACAGTTCAGCGGACACTGTTGGATATGGGACTGTGTAGCAGACGTCCCACTCGCGTGCCTCTGTTGACCAAGTGTCATCGTCAACTACGCCTACAGTGGGCACGGGAACATCGAGACTGGACCATGAATAAGTGTAAGCGATTTGCCTGGTCAGATGAATCCTGATTTCTCATTCAACACGTCGATGGTCGTGTCGGGGTACGCCGTCTGCCAGGCGAATAGTTGTTCCCTACTTGTACAGCAGGTCATACACAGGCTGGTGGGCGGGGGGGTATTATGCTTTGGGTGACCCGGAGTTGTGGTAGAACAGACCATGAACTATGCAAACTATCTGAACATCATTGCGGATCAGTTGCATCCTCAAATAGCGGCTGTCTTTCCTACTAGAAATGGAATCTTCCAGCAGCACAACGCTCCATGTCACAAGGCTCGGATTGTGTTGGAGTGGTACGAAGAGCATACTGATGAATTCCACTTAATGTACTAGCCACCTAACTCGCCATAATAGAGCACATTTGGGGTGTCATGGAGCGGCAGCTGAGAGCTCAAACACCACTATGTCCGAATACCTCGACTTTTCGTGACCGCTGCTTAGACATTTGGTACTACCCGTCTCTCCAATCATATACCAAGAACTTGTGGCATCAATTCCCAGGCGAGTTGCAGCTGTTTTTCCGGCCAAAGGTGGCGCAACGCGTTATTGAGTAGGTGGTCATAATGCTTTGGCTCTTCAGTGTATATAAAAAAGGGTGTGTGTATATATTCTCTATGTAAATCTACACCGTTCGACTAATCCACACGAAATTTGGAACACATACTTTAGAAAACTGGTGAAAACATGCTATTTCTTTCCTGTCTTCAGACCCATCTGTAGCCATGAAAATTGCCACACAAGTAGTCCTAAAAGTGCCCCTCGAAGCCACAATTTAAAATCTAAAGTTTGTTTGCCTGCAATAATTGGACATGGATAAGGAAACACGTTCTTCAGGGTCTGTTTATGAGTTAACACAGGGATATGTCGCGGTAGGAAACACGTGCTACAGGGTTTGTGTATTTGAGTTAACACAGGGAAATGTCGCGGTCATAATTTAAAACCGAGCAACGCCAGGGGTTATTCAGCTAGAGTTAAAAATAAAGCATGGTAATGGTGATTTACATCATAGTGGAGCAACACGGCGGTCTATTCAAATAACGCCTTTTGAGTCGGCCCGACAGCAAATCAACGGAAGGACACATGACTTACGTGGTCTGTGCATTGGGGTTGCGACATCGACAGCAAAACCTCGATGTTTCTAAACATCGATGTTTTTAAAATTCAATGTGTTTAAACTTTTTCCCCTGTATCTTTAAACTGGTTTAGCAACTAGTGATGCTACATCGACTGCAAAACATCGACGTTTTGAAACTTTGTTCAAAATTAAAACATCGATGTTGATAAAAAATCGCCTCCAAACCATCTATGTTTTTAAAATTCAGTGTATTTAAAATTTTTCCCCCTTTTCTTAAAACGGGTTTAGCAACTAGCGATGCGACATCGGCTGCAATACATCGATGTTTTTTATAAAACAACAATGTTTTTAAAACATCGACATCGATGTCGCATCCCTACTTTTCAGACCCATTACCCTTGGCCACTTTGGTCTAAAAGTATGTTCAATTTGCTAATTTTAAAAATAATACTACTTGTTTTTTTTTTTTTTTTTTAATTTCTAAAACGGTACTTTTTTAATTTAAAAATAAAACATCGACTACAATATATCGATGTTTTTTAAAAAACACCGATGTTTTGAAAACATCGACGTCGCATCCCTACTGTGCATCACTGCCTTACGTATTTCCCACGAGACGTCATTCGTCTTGTTGCAGTTGATTCCCCAAAGCAAATTAAAGATTTTGCCCAGTAGGCGATAAACTACATTTTTCAAATAACCTCGATATCTGTTTAAGTATTTGAGAAGCGGAAGTAACATCTTCACTTTTCATCTGGTAGGGTAGGTGCTCCAAATATCGTCCATGTGCATAACATCGCCTACTCGTGTTTGCAAGCTACTATGCGCGACATCTGAGTTTATGGTGTTACCTTGATGGTCTAGGGTTTTGCCACACGTAGAGCCACCGGCAAATTTCCTATCAGTTATATCAACACTATTGCATTTGAAATATTGGAGGCTGTGATCAACGTATTTTTTGTCTCCAATCCATTCAGGATATATCCAGGTAAGTGTTTCCAAATCACCATTTCGTCTATATGACTCGAGAAAGTACATTCAATACTAAAGGTAGATAGGTATGTAGAACAGGTAGACCATATTAGGAACCCACTCTTAAAATTCTTTTGGGAAACTTTTTGAAGTTTGACAAGTTAACTTAAAATGACATAAGTAAAGAAGGCATACGATCTCTGGAAGCCAAAGAAGAATAGTTCCTATTGATATTTACTTTCCAGCTTGATTTACCAACCCAGGAGAGGCTGAGATACAGAGAAATAGTTTGGGTAGGCGATATTTGGAACACCTACTCCATGTTGGTTTTCATTGAATATCCCTCTCAAATTAGCAAACGGAGTACGAAGAGTCTGGTTGAATTTGAATGTCACAATCCTCATTGCTGATCCATTACTTTTCCCAACGGGCTACCGCGGCCCGAACTGTAAAATGGAAAAAGCATGACCAACGAATTCGGCAGGGTCGCTGTAGCTCAACGACAGTAAACGACCTGCGAGATGTAGGCATCGCAGGTTTTATTCCTCCCAGCGAGCATTTCTACTGTATCAGTAAATAGCTGTATGTATTCCTATACTACAAGTTTTTAGAGGATCCTTGAAATTACGCACACAAGTCGGATTATGTGTACTCGATTAACAATTATGTGCATCCCGAGAAGTTTCTTTCTTGTGGATAAAGGATATTCTTTCGGCTGCCACAAGCAAACATGGTTTAAATAATTCACCATCGGTTAACCTTAACGCTACTGCAGATAAATTGTTAGCACTAAAATTTCGTTTACACCAGCAGCATGGTATAGATCTGTGTACATTATCCCTTGTAAGCGACAGCTGGTATCGATCACCATTTATGAGCCGTCAGTGACTGACCTTCTAGAGTCACTTTTGTTCGAGGCCTCCTACCTTGATGACCGTGAGGTGTGAACGCTTTGGGAAAAGCAGAACGTCGCCATCTCTTCTCACGCCACTCAAAACTATGAAAGGAAAGTGTCAGTCGTAAATGCCCCTCACGGCCCTATCGGTCATGTTCGGTAATTAGGTAAGGAGGTTCTGCGAGACTGAAAATATCTCAGCGCCGCAGCGTAAATGTTAATGGTTTCCCTTTCGTGGCTAATAAACGAGCTATTCGTAAGCCGACTTTAATTATTGCTTCATTATAATTTAGTATTTTCTATTCGTTGTGATGAATTCAGTTTTAAACACTTTTCAATTTTAGAGGTCGTTTATTTTCTTAGAGTTTTGAATATTGTGTCGCTTGTTTAGATTGGTAATGACGACGTATATTGTACTCTTTTCGTACAGCTATAGCGTGTCATTACATAAACATAATACTTCGTCATTTTATTATACGAGAAAATAATTCACTCCATTCAGCATCGAAAGCACGACTTTCCGAATCCACTTTTCTTATCTGGTCGCGAGTGACATGGCAACGGTGAGTAATAACAAAAATAGAATGAAAACCAGGTATCGCAGAGCGCCGTGACAATACCATGCGAGCCACCAAATTAAAACTAAGAGAACTGGCATCCCTTGTTCTATTGGTGCAATATTCCCTAGTGGAATCAGCACCTAGGGCTCTCCTGACCTCACCACTCACTATGACTGACTATCCCTTGTTTTACGGCAACGGCAGACGTTAGAATGAGACGCCTGTAGCGCCACGTGCGGTCATTATTTACAACTTATCAACTCTGCTATCGGGCGTTGGGTAACAACGCATAATTTCGTTTAGTTTTAATTTTTTTTTTCATGGAGAGTAAAATATTAAACCGGGCCGGATTTGGCCAGCAATTTGATGACCCTTGTTTAGACAACGAAACTAACATTTCAAGAAAATAACGTTTTCTACTAACCGTATTTCTCACCACACACTTAATTTTGAAAGCAGACCCTAATCTTCGGTAGATAGGTATTTAATTAACGTCGCACTTGGGGTTTGCAATCCGGAACGATTTTTAATCCGGCTGGATTGTGGTACTTTGTTAATAAGTATATAACCAACATGTATTTTTCCAAAATTGGCCGAGTGAAAGCACGTAAGAATATCATTCAAAATTAAACGATTTTGGGACTTTAAAAGTTGGGTTTGAACAATATATTATTTAATTTTTAAAAAATTCGGGCTAATCGGATCCGGACCGGATCAGATAGATGTTGCTACATCCGGTAGGTCGCCAAATGATGCCGGATCCTATTGCAATACCTAGTCACATTGGAGCATCACAATAGGCCATTGGAAACTATAGAATCAATCCACAAAGGAAAGGTTTCTAGAGCGGTGTTTCGTAATTTTGAACACGGTCAGATGACGAGATCACACCCGAGCTGCCACCCCCTGTCCAAACTTCAACCTTACGATGGCGTGGGTTGGCTTGCGTTTTATGGCGCAAGGTCCGATAGTGCCATGTGAGGACATCCAAAGCAAGTCATATTTAACGTTCATCTACCTCTTTTGTAAATGGTCTGGTTGGATTGGAACTCGCAATTGTTTGGTTACCAATCCGCTGCTCTTTTAACCGGGATACAACAACCCTTTTATACTTTTAGGACATTTATTCAAGAACATGCAATACTGTCAAATCCAAATGTAACGTATTCAATACTTAGGATCGGTATAAAAATTAAGCTGGAGTATTTTATAAACATGTACATTGTATATTCTCTGTACAAATCTACACCGTTTGACTTAATCCACTCCAAATTTGGTACACTTATACACTGGGCCCGTCGGAGGGGAAGGGAGGTGAATTAATTCAAGACGAGGTGGGAATGGCAAACGTGTTAAATGACTTTTTTCTGGGGTTTTTCAATGGTAACTATAATTTAAAAAAGGATCCCAAGGATGGAGCCTTTGCAAATAATATATATATATATAATATAATATATAAATATAGCATAATAATAATAGCAAATAATATATAATATATAATCAAAGAATGCAAATTCAACAGGGAAGAAATAGTACGTCAGTTGAAAAGAATTAAGCCATCTAAAGCACCAGGGCCAGACGATATTTATCCGAGAGTACTAGTGGAATGCGCGGAAGAACTGGGGAAGTAATTCACACGATATTTAATTCAACATATAGCACAGGTTGGGTACCAATGGATTGGAAGTTGGCCAACATAACTTCAATTTTCAAAAAGGGAATACAAAGCGATCCGGGCAACTATAGACCAGTAAGTCTAACATCAGTAATTTGCAAAATATTTGAATCTCGGTTAAAAAAGCATATGTTATACTTGGAGGAGGGAGGAATGTTATCAGAGAATCGGTATGGATTTAGGAATGGCAGATCCTGCTCTACAAACCTTTTGAAGTTCTACGAAAAAATTACCGAGGAGCTGGATAATAAGAGCAGTGTGGATATCATGTACATAGATTTTCAAAAGGCTTTTGATAAAGTACCTCATGAGGCATTACCGTTTAAATTGGAAAGGCTAGGGATTCAGGGAAAAACATTAATATGGATAAAGAATTGGTTATTGGGTAGAAAGCAGAGAGTGCAGGTAAAAGGAAATTATTCACAATGGACAGAAGTTATAAGTGGGGTGCCTCAGTGATCAGTTTTGGTACCAATTTTATTTATAATTTTCATAGATGATATAGGTCAGGGGATCAAGAATAGAATCAGTATATTTGCAGATGACTAAAAAATATGGGGGGACAGTGGATACCAAGTTACAGATAGAAAATTTACAAGGGGATTTTGATAAGATATCCGAATGGGCTGTAAAATGGGGTATGTCGTTTAATGTAGGGAAATGTCAAGTTCTGCATATGGGTTACAGGAACAGTGGAGCCGAGTACTGTCTGCAGGGAATAAAGGTAAAGGAGGGAGAAACAGTCAAGGATCTTGGGGTGATAATTCACAGTGATTTTAAAATGCGTCATCAATGTTCAGCTGCGGGTAAAAAGGCTAATAGGTTATTGGGGTGTATTAAAAAGACTAACTTCAAGGGATAAGAATATAATCTTGCCGTTGTATAAGGGTTTAGTAAGACCACATCTAGAATATGCTGTACAATTCAGGGCTCCATATATGAGAAAGGACATAGAATCAATTGAAAGGGTTCAGCACAGAGCTACAAAAATAAAGGGGCTAGCAAATTTCGACTATAATGAACGTTTAAGTAAGCTCAACATGTGTACACTGGAAAGAAGGGGGGGATTTGATTTAGCTTTTCAAGTTTGTAAAACAAGGGGACACAGAGGGCTTAAATTTCAATAGGGATAACAGAACAAGGGGCCATGGGTATAAATTGAATAAGACACATTTTAATCGGGATTTAAGGAAAAACTACTGTAATAGGGTAATAGACAGTTGGAACGCGTTGCCAGAAAATATAGTTAATTCAAAGGGAGTGTACGAAATAAGACACAATTGGATAGTCAGTGGGAATTGGAGAATTCATAAACAAAGGACCAGCCTTGTTGGGCTTGAGCTTGTAGCTGGTTGTCAATATTTTTATTTGTATTTTAGAACACTGCGGAAAACACAGGAAGTTTCTTTCCTTTCTTCAGATCCATCTGGTATGGGAACATGGGGGACTTTGTGCCCCAACCACCATTAGCGAACACGACGATCTCTTGCCAGGTCCAAGCGCCGATCTCGCAACCATCAGAATTGCAGGCTCCGCCGAGGACAGAGCCCACAACCCTTCCTATGCGAGCCCGACGTTCTACTGACTGCGCTACCGCGGTTCTAAATCTACCGCTGCTGTAGTCATTCAGCTAGTAAAAAATGAATTTCTATTTAGATTAAATCAATATAAGCCAATACACTCGAGGAGCAAACTATATCTAGGTATAACATACAAATAAAAAAGATTCAAAAGTCAAATGTTAAGCTTTAGTCGCACGTTATTAAAAACTCAAACACAGATAATGTTAAAAGTTTATTCAAGTTAAGAGCTCAGCTCAATATAAGTACATAGTAGATAAAAAGATTGAACCATCTTAATCTGTAGTTGTGTCAGGTATACTTTCAAAGGGATGAAACCAGTCATCCGAAGAAGAGTTCGAACTGCAGCACAGCTGCAAATACGATTGTCATCCATTCCATAGTCGACCAAATGACGAGGTAAAATTAAGTTTTTCCCCAAATAATCCTTAGAAGACTCAAGCTATTCACCATAGCCCGACGATTGTCATAAACAAGTTTATGAATTCGATTCAGACGATTTGATAGAGCGATTTTCTACTTTAAAGCAAAATAAAGTTCTTTAAAATCTTGTCCAAGTGTATCACAAACGCCACGGTTAGTTAAAATGCTATGCTTGATATTGTTTTATGGGATTCGGCGCAATGCAAGATAATCTAGTAGCAAATGATCAAGTTCTCAGACTATATAATGTATTAAATACTCGGTATCCAATATACCCAAACCTGTCTGGAATCTCATTAATCAGCCCAGCCGTTTCAACGCATAAACGTACCAAGTTCAATTAATCATAGCTTTCTTGCAAAGTTCAACAAAAAATGGCGTTTACTTGATCCCAGCTCAAGAAAATCCTCCGGCGCTTCTGTGTTCAATCAACATTTGTCGATTCTAATGTAGAATCGGTTGTAGAGTTTCTTTAGCAGAGTTTAAACCGGTGTCTTTGAATCGTGCCCTGTAGTATGTTTAGCAGCCATAACCCTGAGGAAGTATGGCTCTAGAGACCACAGCAGTCCAACCAGTGCTCCCACGACGGCATTAATGTAGAATATATAGTCATAGGAGCCTAAAGTGTCACGGAAGTAACCTGAAAAGACGGTAAACCGAAGTTAGACACTTGGATAAGCAGATTACAAGATACAAAATGTATAAATTGCATTCACTACACACAATTATCAGAGTGAAGTGTAGAGCTAGAAGTTAGTCTTGCTTTACGTTTTTAGTCATCTAATTTGGAATTTTTCGGCCTTCAAATGGTAAAAGGCTCATTAATTTGTATACATTTCGAATATCCTCTTGTTTCTAAAAGTATAAGGTAGGTAGTTGAATTTGCGTCGCTCTGTAGAAACACGACTGGCTATTGGCGACGGGATCAGTCCCGAAAGGGAAGAACAGAGGACTAAACCTTGTCGCTTTGAATCATGATCCGATGACGAGGACAACACCAGATTCGGTCCCATTCTCCAAGCTTCCGTATCACGACAACGCAAGGACTTTAGAGGGCACGAACGCGCACGAGTTCCTACGTACACGACTGTATTTGGTTGGATTGAGTTTGGAACTCAACCCAATGAATATGTAATCGTACTCTTTCTCAAGTGATCACCGATGCTTCCGAAAAGAATACAAGGGGAAAACTGCCATATTTTCCTATTCTGTTTCAGTAAAACATTCTTAGTGCATTTCCATTGCTGGATGATTTATTCTTTCAAGTTTAACACACCCTGGCAACCAATAATGCATAAAGATTTTTTTAAAGCGTTTTCCATAAGACGTTACGTTTTTCATAAAGATTGCAATGTTTAACCTTGGATCCCTTCGAAATAAAAATCCTCTGCACTAACAAGACAGTTGTTTGAAGAGTGTTCAGTTTGAATTTGGACTATTTACATTTAATACCTTTAAAGTACACAATAGCGATTGTAAAGTAAATTGATACAAAGCAACTATCTAAATGGCAATACCATTCCAAAGTAGTATTATAAACCCAATAGCTTTAAATTCGATTATATACACATTTAAAACTTTATTAAGCTGTCATCGATCGTTCATATAACTCATACATCTTCCTTTAAAATTATTAACAAGCAGTTTCTCAAATTACCGTAGAATCTAGTGAAAAGCAGTTGTGGAAAAAGTTTTGGCTTCTAAAATGTTTGCATTCAACAGGGTAATGTTAAGTGCTATTTAATCTCTCATATGAAGATTAATGTAAAAAATTAGTGATTTTGATTTTAAACAGGGTAATGTTATAAGCCACAAAAACTTCTCACGCAAAACAGCTTCTATTCACTCTATTCTACTCTACCCATGATAAAACATCACATCAAGAGCATTTTGGGAATTTTAAGAGGTATTGGAAGTTAACGAGAAGCGAAGTGCTTACCTATATAGACAGGCAATCCGAAACCCAGGATACCAGAAATGAAACTTATGCAGCCCATTGCAATCGACTGCTCATGACTCTTCATGTGTTTCGAAACCAGGACAGGATGGCGGACGAAGAGAGATCCCTCCAGCATTCCAAACACAGCCAGAGTTAGAAAGATGGACACCCTGCTGTGCATCAGCGGCAGGGAAGCAGTGCTGGCGCCCTGGAGGACCATCACCACCATCATGTACTTGCCCAGGCTCATGTAGCCGCGGTCGGTCACCCAGCCGAAGCACAAGCGGCCCAGCAGGTCGCCCACGGACAAGGCCGCGATGGCGTACTTGCCGTCGTAGTCCCGCAGTCCTTTGTCTTTGACGAAGTCCACCACGGTGGTCATGACCGGCAAGAAGGTAAGAAAGTGAACAGCCCGGCAGAGGCATATTAGCAGAAACACGGGGTTCGTGTGGAGCCTGAAAGCAGTCTTCAAGTGATCCAGAAAACCGTTACGGCCGGGTTCTACACTCGGTTCGGTGTGGGAAGGAACATCCAGATCCGGAACCTCTTTCGGTTCCGGGTTTCCGAAGTTGTGGCTGGCGTTGTAGAGCTTCCGAACCTCTTTGACGATCCTGAAGATCTTCCGCTTGTTCTCGTCGGGAAAGCAGGTCCAGACACGAACGCCGTCCATGGCGAGGAGGTCCCTCATCTTCTGCAGGACGAAGTTGTTGGATATCTCCTTCGATACCTTGGAGACGTCCGGGGCGGAGCTGATCTTGAACAGCCCCCCGAACCCGTACTTGAACCTCGTGTCGGTATGGAAGCCCCGCTCGCGAACAGGGTAGACCGACTTGACGTCGTTCTTCCTAGCCATGTCGCAGAAGAGGCGGTCTTCTCCCAGCCTCAAGTTCCTGTAGAACTGCACCTTCTCTCCAGAGTACTGAAGGCACCGGAACATGTCCTCCAGCTCCTCCAGGATGCAGATCTCGATGGCAGACACCGGTCTTGTGTGGTACACGTCCAGCGACGCGCTCAGGGTTTCCTCACCGTCCGATTTCAACATCAGCATCTTGACGATCAGGTTGCTGTGCTGCCGCAAATAGCGGATGTCTGGCCAGTTCTTTCGGTCTTGCTTGCTCTTCTTGAAACCTCTGCTCGGGTCAGGTGGGCTGGTGGGCGTATTCACAACGTTGCCTTCTTCCTGTCCAGCCAATTCGTCGATGGTGAGCGGGACCGGGTCTTGGGGCTCGGGACGATGACGTCCGTCGTTCAAGAGCCACGGGGGTCTTCTGAGCATCATGGCGGCGGGGATGGTGTTCATGATGATCCCTGCCATAACCAGGAACGTCCCTTCTATTCCGCTGTTGAGGATGAAGTGCTCCAGCAAGAGGGGAAAGACGAAAGAGCCGACGCAGCCGCCAGAGAAGGCTATGCCGGATGCCGTTGTCCTGTGCTTTACGAAGTACTGCCCGATCACGACTTGGGGTAGAATAACGGTAAGGGCAGATCCCACACCTAGAAATAGAAAGGTTTGGGTTTTGTAGCACAAGGTCTGTTATCGGTCAAGCTGCGGCAAACTTAAGATTAAATATACCCAATAAAAGCTGCTAAAACAGTCAGGCAAATTAGTAAGAAAGTCGTCTAAAAGTTACTTTCAAATGATATAAAAAGCAAGTTAAAATATTAAAGTTGAAAAATACATACAGAACGAATCTTTGTATTCAAACGAAGAATGGTAGAAACGAAATGAATAGCGCGCTCATTAAAAAATTCAACTACCTATTTGCAGACTTTGCGTCGACTGGACTATTGACGATAGCTTGACATGCTAGCAGTACGCATTTAATAAACGTCATATTGAAGATACATGACTGGCTATTAGCGATGATTCGAGATCCATATCTGAATAAAAAATACGAGGACATAGCCACGTCATTTCGAACCTCTAGCTGGCACTCCTCTCCAAACTTCCACACCACTACAAGGCGAAGAAATTCTAGGCCATGACAAATTTAACATGCACCAGTCCTCTTTGTACACGACGGTCGTTGACTGGATTCGAGCTTCGCAACGCTACCGTGGCCCTATAAGCTAGACACTCAGATATAAAAGGAGATAGGCATTTTAATTAATGTCTCGCTTGAGCAACACAACGGGCTATTAGCGACGGACCGGGATCAATCCCAAAGGGAAATATCCGACGAGCTACCACGTAATTTTGAACCACGGTCAGATGACGATTCTCCACGCCAACGTGAGGACGCGACAGATGCAACGCGCACCAGGTATCTTTTTACACCATCTTTGGTTGTATTCGAACTCGCAACCGTTACTAGTCAGGTAATCATCCAACCGGATTACCGCGGGCTGACAAGATGGGAACTCTGACAGGAAATGGAAAATCAATCTACTTCACTAACGCACGTGGTAACAAATCCAAGTTGTTTGTGCGTTGACAAATGACAACAGATGTCAAATTGTTGACACTCAAATCGCGAGAATAGTGATATAACGTTCAAGTCACTGTACGCACCATGCGTTGTATGCGATACGTTTCCGAGTATGCAATTAAACGGCGAAATTAAAACCGAATGTTTAGATGTCCCAAATTATTTTGTACGCGCTTATTACAGTTTTTGTATTGTAACATATCCATTCATTTTTCTTCAAGACCATTTACTTTCGACAACCTTCGTTACCTCTACGGGTTGCTTAATTTAGAATATTCGCGATTTTATCTAAATCTGCACGACGCTGCCAAAACTACGAAATTAAGTGGTATAGAAATTCATTCGCTATAAGCTTTTTTTGAGCAATGGAGATGCATGAAATTGGTAAAACTTCACGAAAGCGCTAGTCGATCTAATAAGAAATATTTAAAATTTAAAATCAGTTTGGGATATGAAATGGAAGTGAACGTAAAAACGGATAAAGATGTCAAGAAAGCTTAGCATTCTGAATACCACAGGCAGTTTCCTTTGGAGGCAAATGAGAATACTCAATTTTTTTCCAGCAAGGCACAAAGGAATTTTCAATAGTGGAATTACCATCAAACTCTAACATGAATGAGTCAATAACAAGAGAAATATAGATCACTTGTTCTTCACTCTGAACTTGGAGCCATTGATGAAACTCTAGGACGCAATGAAATATCTCGCATTAAAAAAGGCATTTGGATCCTAATGGATAGGCGAAGCTCCATGCAACTTCTCCGCAATTGATGCAAAGTTAACGATTGTACCAGCAGAAACTTCAGCAAAATGGGATGTCCGTGTGAGATTAACATTGAACTTCTTGAATAGATGCCTTCACATGTTGGTCTGCAAGGAAACGAAAACGCCGTCCTTTGGACCAGGGGGAGAAAACAAAATGCTTTATTATCTCATGGTTTTACTACTGTTGTGCAAAAAAAAAAATCAAGGCTACGACTCGTGACGTCTGCAGTATTGCATTAAGTATCGGTAAAATGGGCACCAGAGACAAGTTACAAATTAATTTAGACTGTATGCAGCAAGTCGTTTTGTAACTTATAATTAATGTCGTACTAGAGCAACACAGCGGGCTATTGACGACGATCTGGGATCAGTTCTTTAAGGGGAAAGATTCGAGGACAACACCACGCAAGGTTTAAACAACGGTCAGATGACGATGCAACCCGAGCTGGCAGCCCACTCTCCAAACTTCCACATCAACCGAACGCGAGAACTTTCGGCCCCGACAGATATAAGGTTTAAGCGCCTTTACACCCTACGCTTACAAACATAAATGCCCTGACGCGGATTCGAACCAGGAACCTTCCTATCTAGAGGCTAACACCTTAACCACCAGACCGTACATTGGTTTGGATTTCATGGCACAAAGTTCGTTAACCGACAAGCCTCACCAACTGCAAAACTAAACGTATCAAATAAAAACAGGTAAAACAGTCGGTTAAATTAGTAAAATATAAAGTTAAGTTTTCAAGTATTATTAAAATACGTTGATGGTTATTAAACTCTTAACAGATTGTCTAATCTCAGCTCACCGTTCAAACCACCCCAGAGTACGGATATCCAAGTAATATCGGATGCAAAAAAGCACGAAGCGGCACTCAGCGATCCTATGATTCCTCCAGTGACTGTCACGGCTCGGACTCCATACTTCTGACCAAGGATGCCAACAATCGGACCTGAAAGACACTAGTTACATTATCGGTAATATTGTTCAAGTACTCGATGGTTTATAGGAGTCTATTAAACCTCTAAACGAGGGATATATATATAGAGAGACAAACTAGCCACTGCGTGGTCAACACGGCGTTGCCCGAGACAGTTTTCGTGGGGTCAGGTGTGATCACTGCTCGCTGACGCTCGAAAACCCCCGGTGAATGCTACGTATTCCCATTTGGCTTGCTTCGCAAACGAACACTACAGGTAAAGCCCTAATGGACTCAAAGTGGCTATTATCAACGCAACGTAAATCAAAACACGCTAGAATCTGAAAATTTTGTTTGGTTCTAAATGAATTTGGGGGAAAACGCTTTTGACGTCAGCGGACGAAAATAAGACGCAAAATCAGTTTATTCGAGGTAGAAAACATTCCGGATAAAACAAAAGACGAAAAAATTATAAATTTTAGAATGCGTTAGATTAAATTTTAAAATTAGGATGCTACACAAAATTCAGACTGCCCGTGTGCAAAAATTTCATTATTGCAAGTGCCATAGATTCGTCAAGACACTGCGTAGAGAAAAACGAGTCCTTTTATAATAGATATTCACGATCCAAAAACAATTCAGCTATAAAGAAAACTATTTCCATCATAAAACACTTCCAACGAGTCCGTTAACTCCATTGATTTGAAATCATAAAAATATCAACCACCAAGAACTGTACAGTTTGACCAGTAAGAAGTTTGAAAAGGTGGCGTTGAGCCCCAAAAGTTTGGGAAACTGATTAGCAGTACTGTAAAGCGACAAGACACATTGAATCTTAAACCTTCCAATCGGCTTCTACGAGATCTTGTCCATCAGGAATCTAACAATTTTGCTACGAGACATAAAAAATCGGCAGTGTCTGACTAGGATTGGGTACTGGGTTTTATGGCGCAAGGTCCAAAATCGGACTATCTGCGCCAATGCATCAAGATATATGCCAATGGTATTGCTAGCTCGTGCGATACCTCGTCAAAACCACAAAGAGGGTTAAAAATATGTACATCGATATCCCACTTTCAAAGGGAAAGTGAAATAATTTGGGATTTGAGTAAAGGCGTTTGTATACACTTACGTGACACTTTTAATTTTGACTTTAACTATCTAATATTTCTAGAATAGGTCATTGGTTTATATTAAAAACTCATTTCAGCGGAGAAAAATTAAGATTAAACTAATTAATTATCTAATTTATATAGTTATAATTTGATAACACTGTTGAAAATGTAATTTGTTCAGAAAGAATTCCTGTTGGAAATTATTCCGTCAAGTTGATAAAATATAATTTGTTTTTACCAAGGAAGTCTTAAAAACAATTTTTTTTTTACACGATTCCAACACTAATAAGTCATCTACAAATTCCTTAACCAATAACTGATTGAAGTTCAAACATCCTCTGTATTATAGATTGAATGATACAAAACTAATAGATAAATTCACTTTTGAGTTACCACTAAAAAACCTTTTAACTAGAAAACCATTTAGAATATTTACAAGATCTTGACATGGTTTGAAACTAAGATGGAAAGAATTTTGAATTAATAAGAAATTGATATTCTGGTCGATTTGCTATTTCTAGTGTATAGATACACTTCAAATATGCGAAACAACAAAAACGACAAGTTACCAGTTCCGAAGAGAAACTATATTTTAATGCTATGCAGTCGTTTCTCTACCGATCTGGTTGCTAATCGTTTCCTACACTTAACTCAAATCTCGACTCGTTACACTTTGGAACTGTGGTATCTATAGCCTTCAATGAAATTTATCATTAATCTAGACTAATAAGGAGTGGAGACACTTCCAATCGTAAACGATTCAACACAATTGCATTTGTGAATAATTAAAAACGAAACGGATCAATCTCAGATTAGGGAATCAATGGACCACTATTGCACAAACTGTTAAAAACAATCATTATTGTCCATTCCTTATGGTAAGTATTTTAAATAACATCGCCCTGGAACACCACAACGGGGCAATTGGCGAAGGTCCGGGTTCAACCGAGGAGACAAAGATCCGAGGACAACACTTCATTTCGAATCGAGGTCAAATGACGAGGACACCCGAGCTGGCACCCCACTCTCCAAACTCCCAAGTCAACGCGAGGACATTAGAGGCCCCGACCGATTGAACGCGCACGAGCTGCCTTTGTACACGGTCTTTGGTTGGACTCCGACACTCAACAATCCGGTCTCTAATCCGTTGCTTTTCCAACCGGTCATTACTTGATTAGTATGATGCAAATAATACCCAGCAGGTTCCTTATCGATGATCTCAGACTGAAGGGTGTCGAGGCTTCTTTTCTGCCCACTTGGAACTCGTCGATGAATGCCACGTAAAGTATGCCGGACATCCTGCCCAGTCCGGCCATGATGAAATTGATCATGCAGGCGGCCAATGCCACGATCCACGCCAGACCACCGTCCGGCCCGTCCATCCGTTTCACCGTCCGTTCCTTCGAATCCGCGGCTCCGGATGCACTCCGACTAGAAGGGAAATAAAAATAATCAAAATCTCCATATCATGGCGACCAGCAATACAATTCCACTACCAATAGAATCTACTTTGTTTTCTTCTCAAATTTACATCATGGAGCGGTTCCGACGAGGGTCAGTCTATTTGCGAGTAGGTGTGACTGGTTGTTTTAAGACGCAAGAACCAGATGTAGTCTACAAGACAACGTCGAGTAAAAAAAAATGTCGTAAAAAGTATGTGTAGGCATTTTTAACTAACATCGTACTGGAGAAACAACTAGTCATTGGCGACGTTCCTGGATGAGACCCGAAGGCAAAGATCCGAGGAAGACACCACGCAATTTTGAACCACGGTCAGAGGAAGCAAGATGTCTCAACAGACTTAACGTGCTACAGCCCCCTTTTTTGCACTGTTGGGAAAAGGGAGGCATTGGGACATGGTAATAAGGAAATCTGATGGTTTTTTTGGAGTTTTATAGCGTAAAGGCCATATTTGGCCAAGCGCAGAAGACCAAGTAATTTTGTAAAAATAAAGGATGGAGAAATATATAGTTTAGGCATCTAGGGTCCGCATTTACAAACGGTTCAGTCGTTCCCCCACGGTAATTTTAATTAACTTCGTACCAGAGCAACACAACGGACTATTGACGATACGGGATCAATCCCCTAGGGAACTATACGACACCACCACGTCAGTTGTAACCACGGTCAGAGGACGAGGCAACACCCGAGCTGGCACCCCCACTCTCCAAAATTCCACACCAACCAAACGCGAGGACTTTCGGCCATGACAGATTTCAGGTGCACCAGCCACCTCTACACCACATACGCTTACAAACATCCATGCACCGACCTTGATTCGAACCAGGAACCTTCCGACCTAGAGGCCAACACCTTAACCACCAGACCGGTTGTGGCGTTACCCACGAATATTTTAATATCTTTAGAAAAAATTTCGGCAATAATTAGTTTGCTTATTCTAAAAAAAATCTTACTTGTAAAACTGCATTTTGGGCATATGTGTCGTTTCACAAGTTAAGAAATTTGAATTCCAAACCTACCATTTCTCAGATAGTAAACATACGTTTTTCATACCCAAGCATCAAATATTTAAAAATTAACTTTCAGACAAAATTTAGGAGTTTTAACGTACAAGCAGCTTTTAGTTCGACTAGTTAGAAAATGAAAGCTACTCTTGAAGTTTTAATGCCCAATTTTAAGACAACACTGTTGCGATATAGAGACTGATTGAGATATTAAGCAGATGAAATACAGGTGCCAACTTAGCTTTACAACTTTCAAAGTTTGACAAATTCAAGGCAACTCAATAGTTGGACGAATGCATGTGTGGGCCAGTCCAATCCTTTCCTCGTAATAAACATTAAAGTTCAGAGCATAATTCGAACCAAACTTCTTATTCTAGAGTGTAAAGAATTAATTAGTGTTATACAGAACAATTGCAAAGGAAATATACATTTGAAGCATTAAACAGTCAAGATTCAAGGCCTTAAATATAACATGCCAAACCAAGTTGGTTGAAGTAGAGTCCTCCCCCTTCATTTCAACACAAATTATGAAGTCTCTAAATAAAAAAAAAATTCAAACGAGAAAACCATTAGGTAATTAAAAATTTAATATTTAAAACCAACTAGCAAAAAAAAAAAAACCACTTACATGACAAGTCCTTTTGACGTATTTTCCATGTTTCACTAGTGCTCAGACTAATCCTAAACTGAAAATTTTATATGAAATCGCGTTATTTTTCCAAACACGTCATTTATTGCACTCAGTACAGTAAGTCGTGCGAGCATAAAGAGTTGCAGAACACAGAGCGGCTTTGCTTTAAGGCACGTAATATCTCAGACACTATTCACTGGTTGACTGCAAGATTCAGACGCGAAGATTATCCTTATATGAAGGAACTTGTGAAAGCTTTCAATTGTAACAGCCAATCACCAAGCAATATCTATCAACTCATAAATTTAAATAATGGCGTCTTATTCGGTAGGCTGGTGTTGTTTGGTAGTTGAATTCACGTAGTGCTGGAGCATCACAACGAGCTATTGGCGTTGGTCTAAGATCAATTCCGAAGGGAATGGTCGGAAGACATCACCTAGTCATTTTATTCCCTTCGCGATTCGAGGTTCAATATTACATGGTATTCATTGTCTTTGGATCTTTTCCTTCGGGGATTGATCCTGGACCCATACCCCGTTGTGTAGCTCCAATGTTCGTTAATTTAAAAATAGTGACTAAATACCCCTCGGGATTGATTCGACTGAGACCGGTGGCGTGGTCTTGTAATCCAGCTGGTTTGGATGTCGAGGTTGTTGGACGATTCGGCGGTTCTGTCCTATGTGTTGATGCGATTCTCTTCTGTGTAAACGGCGAGGACCCTATTCTTCCTAAAGGTCGTGCATCCAGAAAGATCCTTTTGAAAAAAAAATCACGTTGAGTTGGAGTGTAAGTTTGAAGAATGGGGTGCCAACTCAGGGGTTGCCTCGTCATCTGACTGTGGTTCAAAATTGCATAGTGTTGTCTTCAGATCTTTCCCTTAGGGGATTGATCCCGGAACTTCCCCAATACCCCGTTATGTAGCTCCAGTGGGACGCCAATTAAAACATACAAAATACAATTGAAGATTGCGTGGTAATGGTAATGGTAATTTTAGTTAACGTCGTACTAGAGCAACACAACGGGCTATTGACGACGGTCCGGGATCCCTTAAGGGAAAGATCCGAGGACAACACCTCGTAATTTTGAACCACGGTCAGATGACGAAGCAACACCTGAGCTGGCACCCCACTCTCCAAACTTCCACGCCAGCCCAACGTGAGGACTTTCGGCCACGACAGATTTAAGGTGCACCAGCCGCCTCTACACCATACGTTTACAAACATCCATGCCCGGACCCGGATTCGAACCAGGAACCTTCCGATCTAGAGGCTAACACCTTAACCACTATACCGGTTGGTCGGCGAAGATTGCGTGGAAGTTTGGAGAGTGGGGTGCCAGCTCAGGTGTTGCTTCGTCATCTGACCGTGGTTCAAAATTACGAGGTGTTGTCCTCGAATCTTTCCCTTAAGGGACTGATCCCGGACCGTCGTCAATAGCCCGTTGTGTTGCTCTAGTACGACGTTAACTAAAATTACCATTACCAACAATTGAAGATTGATTCCGGACCGTCGCCAAAAACTCGTTGTGTTTCCAAAGTGCGACGGCCGACCAACCGGTATAGTGGTTAAGGTGTTAGTCTCTAGACAGGAAGTTTCCTGTTTCGAATCCGGGTCCGGGCATGTGTGTTTGTAAGCGTATGGTGTACACACGGTTGGTGCACCCAAAATATGCCGTGACCGAAAGTCCGAACGTTGGGTCAGTGTGGAAGTTGGGAGAGTAGGGTGCGAGGTCAGGTGTTGCTTCGTCATCTGACCGTGGTTCACAATTACGAGATGCTGTCCTCGGATCTTTCCCTTAAGGGATCGATCCCGGACCGTCGTCAATAGCCCGCTGTGTTGCTCTAGTACGACGTTAACTAATAATTACCAAAGTGAGACGTTAATTAAATCCCTGCTTCGTCATTTTGAACCACGGTCAGATGAACGCAATCCAATGAAATGGCACTTCACTCTCCTAGCTTCCGCACTACGACAACGCCAGGATATTTTTGGCCACGACAGTTTTAAGGTCCCCAGCTTACGTGTTCAGGATGGTCTTTGTTTGATCCTAGTTTCGAACTCGCAACCCTCCATCCCGGACTGCCGTGAATAGCCCGTCGCATTGCTCTAGTACGACGTTAACTAAAAATTACCTTACCTTATCTAGGTGAGTGGGGCGGTAACTCAAGTATGACCGCGTTATCTGATGTGGTTCAAAATCCCGATGCGTTGTCGTTGGATACTTACCTTTGGGATTGATCTCAAACTGTCGCCAATATCCTGTTATTTTAAAGTCCCATTGATTTCCTCTAATTTCACCAGCGAACTCGTGGCTATCAAAGAAGCATTAACCTTTTACCTGACTAATTCTAAAGCTATGGATCTTGCTGAGGGACTGGTTGTCTTCTCAGACTCTAAATCAGCCCTAGAGGCCATCAGAAACGGATAGACAAACATCGCCTCCACTATAAGCAACTTGCTCGATCGGATGCATTGCAAAGGGAAATCTTGTGTGTTGCAGTGGATACTCGCACATGTAGACATCGAGGGGAATGAGTGTGCGGACGCCCTGGCCAAAGAGGCACGAAATCTTGATCAACCTCTTTCCACCATCACACTTGCAGATGCGAATGCAGTGGCCAGATGCAGACTTTTAAACCAACCCTCAAAGAAACCTTTGATAACCGACTTCCCTAGAGACATAACGACCACACTTGCTCGACTAAGAACGGATCATTATAAGGGAATGAAAATACTTCCTGACAGGACAAGGACCTATCCTTACTGCAAGAACTGCCCAGAGATCCAACTCACACCAAAACACATCTTTGAAGGTCCAAAAATTACTGCAGAAATCTTGAAACTCGGCTTGTTACCAGATAGAGATCTGCTGTGGGAGACCCTCTACAGTTCTGAGGCACCGAAGCTGGCAGCTGCAGTCTTTCGGACCTTTGACAATATTTAAGACTTCTTTGGCAATCCATAGACACGACATCATCATCACTGGAGCAACACAACGGCTATTGGCGACGTCGGATAAGGTTTAGTTTATCGCCTCTTGCCGACGTTAAGATTGTGTTCATAAGCCGCTGTAAAGGACCGCTGTATATTAGAAGGATCTCTCTCTTCAGAGTAAAAAAAAAAACAGTCTGCAAATATTTTATTTCTAATATCCAATTTGCAATTGGTATTTTTAATAAATAAATGTTGTACTCGAGCACCACAACGGCCTATTGATGGCGGTCTGGGATCAATCCCCTAACAGAAAGATCCGAGGACAACACCACGTCATTTTGAACCACGGTCACATGACGAGGCAACATCTGGACTGGCACCTCACTCTCCAAACATCCACACCAACCCAAAGTGAGGACTTTCGGCCATGACAGATTTAAGGTGCACCAGCCGCATTTACACCATACGCTTACAAACATCCATGCGTTGACCTGAATTCGAACTAGGAACCTTCCGATCTGGAGGCTAATATCTTAACCACAAGACCAGTTGGTCGGCTAGTACCGCGGCCAGAAACATTTTGTTTGCCTCCACTTGAGTAATACAATTTGGGACTCAAGAAATGCAACATCGTGTAGGCGGAGGTAATGGGAACTTACTCAGCACAGTATTGTAAACTGGTGTGTGAGTTTCCAAGGAGGGGCTCTTTCTCTGTGAGATGCGTGTCTACCTCTTCCTGCGTCTGTGCGGAGGACTTCCCTTCGCTGAGAGTCAGCTTCTCTGCCATATCTGCAATGTAATCATCAGAATAAGTCAAGTCTTTGAATTGTATTGAATAAAATGTAAAACTGAAATCTGACTACCCTTGGATCCTATCCCCTACATATCAATACTATCCAGCTATGCACGCTGGACTTAGCCTTCAGTTAAGTTGGTAGTTTTAAATTTGCGTTGGGGCACTGAGAAACACAACGGGATGTTGTGTATTAACGTGTGAATTAACACACTTTTCAATCTGATTGAGTCTAATTCATATGAATGACAACCGCGAAAACAGTGCGATGGCTTTTTCTCCCTCATTTCTGTTTTATTTTATTTTCTCGTTCCAGCGATCAGTGACTCTCATTATAAATTCAAGGAATGTTCTTGAAAGTTCTATCACGTGCTTTACTGCTGACTAACTACAGAAAGACTTTCGTTGGTGTTCTTATGCTCGAACCAACGTGATGTATCAAGAAGGATCGAACACCGCTATTGGCAGGCACGTGCCAACAGGGAAGGCCGGGAGGTTTTTGGCCCCTCCTGTCACTGAGGAGGAGGGGCGAAAGCTATATTTCGCCCCTCCACACCCACAATATCAGGGAACATTAATAAAATTTTAACTTCAAAAGTAACATTAAACAGTACCGTTGAAAAATGTGGACTAATTTCATTTCCTGTCAATTGATGCAGGCCCAGATCAAGGGGAGGGCAAACAGGCACTTGCCAACAGGGGGGCAGGGGGTATTTGGTCCCTCCTGTCACTGAGGAGAAGGGGCGAAAGCCATAGTTCGCCCCTCCACACACACACACACTATCGGGGAACATTATTAACATTTTAACTTCAAAAGTAACATTAAACAGTACCGTTGAAAAAATGTGGACTAATTTCATTTCCTGTCAATTGATGCAGGCCCAGATCAGGAGGAGGGCAAACAGGCACTTGCCAACAGAGGGGCAGGGGGTATTTGGTCCCTCCTGTCACTGAGGAGAAGGGGCGAAAGCCATAGTTCGCCCCTCCACACACACACACACTATCGGGGAACATTATTAACATTTTAACTTCAAAACTAACATTAAACAGTACCGTTGAAAAAATTTGGACTAATTTTATTTCCTGTCAATAGATGCAGGCCCAGATCAGGATGAATGAAAAACAGCAACGTGCCAACAGGGGGGCAGGGGGTATTTGGTCCCTCCTGTCACTGAGGAGAAGGGGCGAAAGCCATAGTTCGCCCCTCCACACACACACACACACTATCGGGGAACATTATTAACATTTTTACTTCAAAAGTAACATTAAACAGTACCGTTGAAAAAATGTGGACTAATTTCATTTCCTGTCAATAGATGCAGGCCCAGATCAGGAGGAGGGCAAACAGGCACGTGCCAACAGGGGGGAAGTGGGTATTTGGTCCCTCCTGTCACGGAGAAGAAGGGGCGAAAGCCATATTTAGCCCCCTACACACATTATCAAGGAACATTATTAACATTTTAACATCAAAAGTAACATTAAAAAGTACCGTTAAAGCAAATTTTGACTCTAATTTCATTTCCTGTCAATAGATGCAGGCTCAGATCTAGAGGAGTGCAAACTTGGCATTTGCTCTGGGCAGCCGATTTTGTGGGTGGGGCTCAAAAATTAGTGTAAAGAAAAAATATAATGTATGAGAACAAATAAAAAATTATCGACATGAAGGTTTTCGTACATTGTCAACACTCTGCATGTACTCAAGAAAGTTGGTCGACCCTTCGACGACATTGATAAATTACTGCAGATCATTTAATTAAAATAAAACAATTACCGCAGTCATTTCCGTCGTACATCTCCACACATACATGCCTCAATATCCACAAACATAAAAAACTTCTTACAAAGGTTTTATTAGAAAGTTTTATGACTTTTCACCAGCGCGTTGTTGAATGGATGTATTTAAAATTGTTTAAATGATAGTTTTTGACATTTTTTTTTGTAAAAAAATGCACGGGGTGGGCGCTTTTTTTATGAAGTACGCAGTTGGCAGCCCGCCCTTAAATTAATATATATATCCGGAGGGGGCGCATTCTGAGAGCTTCGATATATTCCCCAAAAAGCGTATTAAATGAAGGGTCAAGGGGCAAAAAAAACACAAAATTAGATTTTGAAAATAACGAATTTGAAAGTTTCCTAACACGTAAATGTATGAAAATTTTATCAAGAAACTTCGAACAAATTTTATTTGTGTAGTAAAAGTGAAAAAAAAATTGTTTCAAAGATCCAAAGTACCAAAAAATAAATTCTTCCTCTGAATATGTGGAGAAAGGTGGCCCAGCATACCGATACTTTATCACTTTTTTTTACGGCTTTAAAGTGGTTCTACCCCAAAAATGAATACACGTGGTGCTCGAACTTGAATGCTACGAGATGATTATCTCATTTTCAAAGAAATTGCTGTATAGTGCAAACTTCTTTGACGGCATGTCTTGAGAAAAACGTTTTTTTTTATGACCGACTGACGGATTGTATGTTAGGATTTTATTGCGCTAGAGGTCCCAAACTGGACAAGAAGCGCCTGACCAACTGACGGAAATATCGTTTGAAGATAAGGGCATTCCGGAAATCGCAACAAATCTGCCATTGCTTATTTTGATGATTTACAATATAGGGTCTTTTAAATCGTCGGCTTTTTTATTTGAAGTAAAAACGTGAAACTGCCTGCAAGTGAACTGTTCTGAATTTTTGCCCGATGGATTATTTAGTTTTACGGATTTCCTTGACGAGTAAGGTTCCGAGCTTAATGTTTTGAAAGTGAACACTTGCATTTTTGAAGTAATTAAGTGACGGAAACGTGAGAACAGTGCATTGTTAAAACGTGTTGCTTCGCAAACGAACACTCCTGTCGTAAGTGATTTCGCTTTTTTTTTATATTTTAACACTTAATACACCCTAAACTGATAGCCGCATCAGTAAAAAAAACATCTCCATTTTGTTCTCTGTACAATTTTGAATAAACCATGTTAATCTCGTAATATTCTGATCTGTACTCAATCGACAAACCATCTTGAGAATCGAGTGAAAAAACCCAGTTTTCAATCCTGCGATAACGGCGGTGGTAACTCTTTTTAATATAGAAGAGATTCTTAAATATTTCTAACTTAAAACAACAGTAATATTCAATTATTGAAAAACGGGTTTCCAATAAAAATACCTATTCCAAGTAGTAGTTAACAAAAACATTCTTATTTTCATATAAGTAGTATGAACAAAATTTGAGGTCGCTAAGCAGTAAAAATCGCGAATAATTTTTGATAAATATTAGGCAATTATAAATCTAATAAATTGGCTACCTGAACCATTATATTCCAAACTTTCGCCTGATATATGAAACGCCGACCAACCTGTATAGTGGTTAAGGTGTTAGCCTCTAGATCGGAAGGTTCCTAGTTCGAATCCGGGTCGGGCATGGATGTTGGTAAGCGTATGGCGTATTGGCGGCTGGTGCACCTTAAATCTGTCGTCCTCACGTTGAGTTGGTGTGGAAGTTTGGAGAGTGGGGTGCCAGCTCAGGTGTTGCTTCGTCATCTGACCGTGGTTCAAAATTACGAGGTGTTGTCCACAGATCTTTTCCTTAAGATATTAATTCCGGACAGTAGTCAATAGCCCGTTGTGTTGCTCAAGTACGACATTAACTAATAATTTCCAAATACCGACATATGAGCCTTAAAATTTAATTAATAGAAAATTTACTAATTTCCCCATTCTCGAAAAAACGGGGAATTTGTAATATAATTTTCTGCAGGGTTTTTTTTATTAGTATCTATCATATTTATATTAATATTGCACTCAGAATTTAAAAACTTTGCCTGTGTAAGTTGCAAGTGGTGAAAAAAGTTTTCCCAATTTAAAAATCATCAAAAATTATTTCAGATCCACAATAACTCTACATAGACTAAGTAGATTCACTATAACTATCGAAAATGAGTTTTGTAATAAATTGTGTTTTAAAGAGAACTCATACGAGATTATGCAGAGTAAAAGGTCAGAGGAGAATGTTTCGATTAAAAATGGAATTTTTTATTATTGTTAATTGTGCTTTTTGAAAACCAAATTTTCAAATACATTTTATATTTTAACTATTGTTATTAGTTTTTAACTTTTTAAAATTAATGTTTATCTTATTTCATTGGTTTTTTAAAATATTGCTTACTGTGCTTCATTGAAACCGAATTTTTAAATATATATTCTGTTTAAAAAATTTTTGAGCACTCATAGGCGGTAGAGTAAGAATCGTGATAATTTTTTACCCATGTGATTCAAGCAAATCAAATATAAAAAAAAAAGTTCAGAAAAGTTTAGGAAAAAAATCGACGTTTTAATTTCTAATTTAAATGTATGGTAAGTTTTAAAAATCACCATAAAGTCATTTAGTAAATATTTTTAAAGAAAAAAATATGATTTAAAAAAAAATCAAGTGTTAATTGATGAATATCTTTTTCTTTTAATTAATTAATTGTTTATAATTTATTATTAATAATTAATCAATATTAATATAATTAATTTATTCTTCCCACTTTTTACAGGGGTACTTTTCGGGAGAAACCCCCTCCCCATTCAACAACCCTAGTTACGCCTATGCTCGCCCCCCCCCTCTATTCAAAACGTTGGCACGTCCCTGGCTATTGGTCTCTTTTTATACCCAGGCACCTTTCCCCCCCCCAGGCCATCAACAAGGACTTAAGCTCGGACAAGGTTGTGGCCAAGGTTCTGACCACAACCTTGTAAACTTTATACCTGGTCCTTCGCAGGAGCCAATGTAATATGTACAGATTTGAGGGATGTATGTACAGAATGAAATATATATTTCCTAAACATACTTCTGACTCCGCCTGAGAGCACATAGGCAACTAGGCCTTTGCGGAAAGGTATGGAACTGTCTGTGCGATATAAGCTCGTGGTCTTTTTTGAGAGCTGATATCAGTGGCGTCATAAGGTAGTATACTGTAATTCTTCGTTCGGCAACTGAGAAATTTGGAGGAAAAATTTAGAAGAAATCTGCTGTAGATATCCAGCAAGTGGTTTAGATTCAGGATCCGAGTGAATGATTCGTTCCGGACAAAATATGGAGTGCTTGTGGTCGTACGTAATGTACAGTTTTTAAAGGTCTGCGGTCTTTTGATATTTTAGGCACTTGTAGATCCTTTAATTTGGGAACCACAAGTAAGGGTGGGCCTAGTGATGTCTTTGTAGAAGAGTAATTTAGAGAGTGAGAGCCTACTCTTGTTACAACGTTGGAAAAGAAAAAGAAAAGTGACTGGTCCCAAGGATCAGTGTATACGAGAATATACTGGTCCGTTACCATCATAGCTGGTCCGCTCGTCAAATAATAAATTAATTTAGTATATGGTGTGTTAATTCAGAACACACAGTTTTCACTTGTTGGCGAGAAATTTTTTATTTTGGCGAATAATAATACTGTTAAATTGCAGATACATTTTTTATTAAATAAAGTTATGAATCTGGACTTCTTTGTGTTTGAAAGGAGTTAGAAGTGTTCTTGGTAATCTTATAATTTTAATCTTAAAAATTGACAAAATGTGTAAAATGTAGAATGCCCTATCTTGTTGCGAGTAAAAGTTTTGGCGATCGCATTCTGAGCTAAAATTTTGGTACAACAAGTAGTAATCTATATATAAAACACTAATGTAAGCACGTGGACCTGAAATCGACGTTACTTGTGTATCGTCGAATGGCAACGACGGAGAGCTACAAGAAATGCTGAAGATAGAGATCGGCACGCTAATGAACCGGCTGAGCAAACACTAACGTACGTACGTGGACCCGAAATCGACGTTATTTGTGTATCGTCGAATAACACACCATATACTAAATTAATTTATTATTTGACGAGCGGACCAGCTATGATGGTAACGGACCAGTATATTCTCGTATACACTGATCCTTGGGACCAGTCACTTTTCTTTTTCTTTTCCAACGTTGTAACAAGAGTAGGCTCTCACTCTCTAAATTACTCTTCTACAAAGACATCACTAGGCCCACCCTTACTTGTGGTTCCCAAATTAAAGGATCTACAAGTGCCTAAAATATCAAAAGACCGCAGACCTTTAAAAACTGTACATTACGTACGACCACAAGCACTCCATATTTTGTCCGGAACGAATCATTCACTCGGATCCTGAATCTAAACCACTTGCTGGATATCTACAGCAGATTTCTTCTAAATTTTTCCTCCAAATTTCTCAGTTGCCGAACGAAGAATTACAGTATACTACCTTATGACGCCACTGATATCAGCTCTCAAAAAAGACCACGAGCTTATATCGCACAGACAGTTCCACCGCGTGAATAAAACAATTGAGCAGTCGTTTGAACGGAGAGCTACAAGAAATGCTGAAGATAGAGATCGGCGCGCTAATGAACCGGCTGAGCAAACACTAACGTACGTACGTGGACCCGAAATCGACGTTATTTGTGTATCGTCGAATGGCAACTATCAGCGTAAACAAAATAACCCAGATTTTTTTAAATTCTTGCTGTTCTCAAATAGCCGAGGTCAATTTCTATGCAAAATGGAATTTCAGTTTTAAAATGTACGAAAAAGAATTCACCGCGTGAATAAAACAATTGAGCAGTCGTTTGAACGGAGAGCTACAAGAAATGCTGAAGAGAGAGAACGAATGAAACGGCTGAGCAATGTCATGAACGGACAGCTCGACGAAGGCTTAGTTATCATCATGCTTCAAGCGAAAATCTTTCTGACGTTCAAGAACACAACAGCGAGAATTTGACAGAATTGTGCATTTTTTCGGATGAAATGTTGTCACGATGGGATTAGTATGAAATTGCAATTAACCGTTTCAAATGCATAAAAGAGAGCTATCAAATGCTACATCTATCAAGTGATGAAAATGTGAAACTCTTCACATGTCTCAAGAGAGAAGGGCAAAGACTCTAAATGTAGCACTTGATATGTCTCTTATGACCATTTCAACAATTGAACATCTGAGAGACTGGGCTGATTTTCGCAGTCTTGAGCTGTAGTGTATTGGTAAATATAAAATGTTTCTAAGGTCTGAAACCTTTCCTACCATTTTTATCAAAAACTGTGCATTAATTGAAAGATTTACCATGGAAATATTTATTCTGTAGCCAGATACTAATAGCTTACTTTTACATAGAGTAAAACATAGATTTAGCCTTTTTTCATTCACGAATGAGCAAATGTCGTGGATATTCGTGTTTTATTCAGTTTTGATAGCTATTACAAACCGCCGAGCGCCACCTTAGTTCGTGGAAGTGTCCGCAAGGATCGCGTTCTTTTGCAGTTCTAACGCGGTTTTTCACTGTAAACAATGATGCTCTCGTGTGTGTTTGGAGAACGTGTCTGTTTCTGACAAAGCTTTTTTTATAATTTTATATTTGTTATTATTTATTGTATTATACTGATTTTTAAACCAATGTTTTAACAATATTGTGCACAAATAATTAGTAAAAAGGGTACATTGTTGTGTACCATACTACAGTTCGAATTCCTCTCTGAAAGAAAAGGTTGGTTTTCACAGTTTTCCTAATGATCCCATTTTTTTTAAGAGATAAGTGTCGAGTTTCTATGTTTTAAAAATTGATATTTATAAAAATATGATTTTCTTTTGAAAAGTGTTAAAAATTTTAATGCCCCAAAAATCTACTACAGTAATTTGCAACTTCGAACTGCGACTGTACTAGCTCGCAGCTTTAATTTAAAAGCTTTTGAATTTCTTCATATTATTTTCTTTTTTCAAGACCTTGTTTTCTCGTGTAGCGGCAAATGTGATTTGGACCAGAGAAAAGAACGAAATTTTGATTGATTTTGTGAGAAATCGTGAAGTCTTGTATAATGTGAGGAGCAAGGACTATAGAAAAGTCCAATTAAAACAAAATCTATGAGTAATACCTGGAGTATACACTTGAAAAATCAGGTATGCATATGTAAATCTCTACTATTATAAAAGGAAGTGTTTGTATGTGTGTCTGTTTGTTTGTTTCGCGGCCACAAAATCCTGACGATCTATGGCACTTACAACAATGAGATTACAGCACATTTAATTAATTATTGAAGATATACATATAAGTTAAGGCTATTTCGAGGCTAATAGATATTGTATACAAATAGGGTTTCAGTCCCGCGGTCCTCACGTTCCTGCTTTCCACGATTCTCTCTTTTTCTCGAGAGAAGACCTCCCCACGTGTTTCCGAAACCGCTACAGTCCAAAGAGAAGGGGATACCCCCATCCGGTCATAAATTCAAAGACCACCATGAAAGCTGTGGTCAGAGAGACCCCCTACGACGACGCTACAAATGCATTTAATAGTTTTATTCTCAACCTGCTTCTTCAAACGCGTTTCGTCCGAACGAAAGAAGAAACCCCCAAAATGAACTTTTTCTACCCACGTGACCTTTTTTTATATTTTCGCAAGAGATTGTAATGTCACGTAAACTTTCTTTTTCCAAAATAGAAATAAACAGATTGCATATTCTGCCCTTTGCGTTAAAAAATAAAAAATAAAAAAATAAAAACAGATTACATTTCCTGTTCCCTTTTCGGCGAATGAAATCAAGAAATAAGAAACATATTGACTGGGATTGTTAATTTTTTTTTTCGTAAAACCGGAATTGTTAAAGATAGATTGAAAATTTCAACGGATTTGAAATCTGTGGAAAATTAAACTTTAGATTTGCATAACCTAAAAACATGATTTTCTTTAAATAAATAATTTTTAAATTGAATATATCTTCAACGGATTTGAAATCTGCAGAAAATTTTACACCAGATTAATACCTTGCACCACGGGCACGGGAAACGCCGGGCTAGCCACGAAGTGGCTTGTACTATATAATTTATAATATTTTATTCCATATTATGTTTATCATAAAAATATATTATGTAAACCTAATTCTCTTTTTGCACGAACCTTTTTCACTCGAATTAAAAATAAATATTTCCTTCTCTTTTTACGTGAGTCATTTTAATTGAACACAAGCAGGCCACAAGCCAATTTCTAAGATTTTTTTTGCCTACAGTCTAAGAAATATTTTTTTATTTGTGGCATAGTAGTATCACGCACGAATAGATTGCATAACAGCTAGTGTATGCTTTTTGAAACGCGTGCTTTCATTTACCAATGCGTCCGTCTAGGTATCTATGTATATACTATCAACGTGTTTATTGAATTTGGTACGCATCTACGTCACACGGTGTCATCGGTTTAAGCCCATTAAATTATTTATTTTATTTTACACCCCAAAGAAAGATGTTATTTTTTATAAATAACGACGCTTTACAGGATGTGCAAACGAGGCTTTACAGGCCAATGGTAATTCTAGAGGGCTTTATGTTTTAACTATTTTTTATTACAGAAAATATCAACGAATCATAAAGTTAAAATGAATAAAATCGTGTGTGTAAAATAGATTATATTTTGTTCCTGAAAAATTGTTTTCATTTCCATTACAAATTTACTTTTATAAATTTTCATTACATATAGTTACATGTGTATTTTATTGAAATAATTAATAAGCTTAATTGAATTGAATATTTCCATGTGCTTTTTTTTTTAATTATTTGTACTGCTTGACCGTAAAAGTAATAACTGCAAGTAAATGTTGCACTGCAAAATTATGTTGCAACTTGACAGCCCCTTGGGAATGAAGTAATTTTTAAATATTTCTCGAATTTGAGTGGGAAATTTAATGAAATAAAGAACTGAATATCTGCTAAAAAAACTCTGTAATAAAATAAATAGAGTAATTTTATCATGTTATATTAAATTGCTAAACTCATTACACAAACATAAACATTGCTTAAAAACCCTACCTCAAAATTGACCAATTTTAAAGCATTTTGTGAAAAACATAATTTTTTTTTTTTTTTTTTTATAAAATGGGGATACAATTTTCTTGTGCCGACGAAAATTTTGCCATGTCAGTGGAACTTTCCCTGAAACCATCAATACAGTACTTCACATTGCTTGCATAAACCAGATTGTCACCTGCTGATTGTATAGCATTGCATTCAAAATAAGTAATTTAAAAAAAATATATTTTTAACAAATTTGATTTTAAAGGTATGCTATATATTTCTTACAATTTGATTTTAAAGGTATGTTATATATTTCTTACAAAATTTAGTGGTACAGTGTTTATATGATATTTTTTGGGTGGGTTTTTAAGAAATGGGTAAATACCTATTTTTATGTTTACCGTACCCACCGGGTACTAACCCGATTCACATCACTGGACACAAGTTTTTCGAACGGGTCGAATCAAAACAACGAGTCATCATCAAGACAGAGCACTTGCTTTAGTGATGGTTCCGAAATTTTACTTTCCCAGTCAACAAATATGAAATGCGTGTTTTTTACCTTAAATGACAAAATTTTTTCAATGTGGAACGTTAGGTTTTCAAAACACCTACTTTACAAATTGAATATATATATTATTATGAAACATTACTTTGCTTGTGATTCAGTGTACTTACCTCACAAGAATACGGTTTTTTGTGTCTATTGTATGGTCTTGAAGTTAAAACATCTCTTAAATGATTCAGTACATAATTAAACAATAATGGTGTCAAGCGAAAGAATTATCTGAATTTTTCCTCATTACAATACAGATGGCGACTCACTAAAATTTAAAATGCACACCTTCGGTAGCACGATTTTTAAATATCCCACTCTCCTCCAAACGCTAGTTTTTTTTTTCCGATGACTTCTCCTCGTCTTCCAAATATACTAATAGTGCTACGTTTAGATCGTCCATTCTCCACCATATTTCGTTCGCCTAAGTTAACACTTCTGGTCTCCGTTACAACGACCGCCGCATCATGACGTACCACGGCCACTAAATAACAGCACCGCTTTCTAAGCAAACCATAGCTTTAGGCACTCACTTTCAAAACAAAAATCAAACAAGAACTATCAAAAAAAAATTAAAACAATCAAAGAAATGAAAGAAAAAATTAAAGAAACAGTGAAATGAAAAGGAAAATAAAAGAACCGAAATCAAAGCAAAATTTAGAAGCTGAGATCTCTCTCACACTGTTGCAATTCTTAAGAAACTAAATAATAAAAATTTGCCAATAAATTAGTTAAAAGTGTTCTGGATTAAATTTTAAATTTCGGGCTTCGAGATCCATGCAGTCACCTTTAGGACTACCTCTGTGTCAAATTTCATGACTATAAGTGGTATAGATTCGTCTAGACACCTCAGATACACAAACACTTCTTTATATATATATATATATATATATATATATATATATATATATATATATATATATATATATATATATATATATATATATATATATATATATATATATATATATATATATATTTAAAACTTCAAGTGGGGTGTGTGTTAAAACAAAAATTAGAAGTACTTTTGAAAGGTGAACATAATAAAATCTCTAATATCTAAATATATCGAAACCGATATCTTTGAAACGTTTAAGTTCCAGCTCCCCTTAAATCATAAAGGGATCCTCTTTCACTTACTTGATCATCAAAAAATCCAAAAGAATTCCCAAAAAATCTGAAAATAAAAGTTTAAACTTTCGATTTTTTTTGAGGACCCCAAAAAAATTCAGCATATGCGCCGAATCCCAGAGAGCGACTGGGTGAAAATAGAACGAAACGCAAACGATCGGAATTGTCAAACGATTTAATCAATCGTTTAAACAGTCATTTCCTTTCCCCTAGGTCAGAGGTCCACTATAAGGTCCAAATATCACCCTGATAAGGAGTTCGGCGGTTTTTAGAATGTTAAGTAGTAATCACTAATGAATTCAGAGGGAAGGCTGAAAGTCATACCCCGAAATAGTCTTGAGATTATACAAATAAATTGAGGTTATAAAATCGATTTAAAAAATTGAAGATTTTTTAAGGCCCATATATAAGTAGAAATAACGCGAATACGTCTGAAAGTAGTGAAGTAGGGTGACAGCTCAGGTGTGACTTCGTAATCTATGAAGAAAACTTTTCCGGCTCAAAACGGACCTAAGGTTGACTGATATCATTGAGCCGGACCACATATCTTCAGCGCACACATTCCGGGGTCGACCACGTCCACGCCCTATCGTGCTCATCCTGGGCAGATAAGGGTTTTTCGGACGGCGCGTCACTAGGCCCACTTCTAAAATTTCTCATTAGAGGCTTTCCCTAGCATCCGCTAATCCGCTGTGGGTTTTCAGTAACTCGGTACGGAGGGGTCTGCTTCCATTCGAAGGAAGGAAGGTGTGACTTCGTCATCTGACCGTGGTTCAAAATTACGTGGTTTTGATCTCGGATCTTTACCTTCGGGTTTGATCACGGATCGTCGTCTGTAACCCGTTGTGTTGCTCCAGTGTGACGTTAATTAAAATACCTACCTACCTGAAAATAGTGATGCAAAAGTGGAAAAAACAGGGTTTATTTCCGGGAATTTTGAAAATTTCCATGTGTCAAGAGGTAATTTTTTAATTAACGTCATGCTAGAGCAACATAACGGGCAATTGGTGACGTTGTCGAATTCGAACCAGGAATCTCCCGAGATAGAGGCTAACATCTTAACCGCCAGACCGGTTGGTAAGCGTTTTAAGAATGGTAAGGTAAGGTAATTTTAATTAACGTCGTACTAGAGCAACACAACTTCAAGAATAGAAAAATGGCTTATTATAAGTGTCTCATATCGCATGTATATGGAAACTACTGTTTGCAATGATGAAATTTCTAAACATTTACCAATCTAATGCTTTAATTTCTTTGTACTTTAACACTTTTTTTGTTATAAGAGTACAATTACGACTACTTGTTTGGGGGTGTTTTTCGTGGTATGACTTGGGACCTTAGCATGTTGTTCCTGATCAATTGAACGCCTACATGAACATTTTTGACAATCAGGTTCTTCCTACGCTCTGGCAATTTGATGGAATGGACGAGTGTTACTTCCAGGACGACAACGCTCCCTGCCATGTTGGAGCCTAGGTCAAAAAGTGGTATCGTAGATATGGACGTAAAACGTCTTTCCCTGGCTTTCTCATAGTCCCGACCTAAACCCCATAGAACATTTGTGTAACGCGATAGAGCGTCCGAAATCTACAGCTGGGCTGGCGACATTCTGACAACAGGAATGGACGCAAATACCCATAGCTGTGTATCAAAACTTTGTTGATAGTATGCCCGGAAGGGTTACTAGTGTAATTGCAGCACGTGGGGAACCATTCCCCTATTAAAGCATGTATTATTTCACTTATATCATTATACAGATAAAGGACAAAATTATACGAACACCTGCGAAAAAGTTTGACGTATTTCACACCTACAGTACAGCCGCGCCATCTGCAACAAAAGTCTGCCACCTAGTGGGCGTGAAGAGGAAGGTATCAGTCTCTCAACAGCAGTCACCTGCGTTGCATGCGTCTATCGAACTGTCTGTGATAAGTTGAAATGTCAGACCTGTCAGAGTTCCAAAGAGGAATGATTGTTGGGGCGCGTTTAGGTGGAGCACCGTTTACGGAAACAGCTTTTGGGGTTTGCAAGGAGTACGGTATCAGCCGTTATGGCAGCGTACACGAAAAAGGGTAAGACGACGTCTTCAAAGCACAACAGTGGCCTAAAGTCAAAGATTGCTGATAGGGATAGAAGGGTCTTGAAGCCCATAGTAGCCCGAAAGCACAAGCAATCGTTATCCGAGATAACATCCGAAATGTACAGACATCTCCAGGACCCCGTTTCTACAAAAACTGTCAAAAGGGAACTTCATGCTGCGAACATTTATGGCAGAGTGGCAATTCGTAAACCCTTGTTGACATCAACTAATCCTTTCAAGCGACGCCAATGGTGCAGAGATCACAAAAACTGGTCCCCACAGCAGTGGCAACAAGTAATATGGTCAGATGAATCGTCATTCGCCCTATTTCAGACGACCGGACGCGTTTATGTCTGGAGAACGCCCAGAGTAGCGTTTAATCCTGAATGCCTCTTGCCGACTTTGAAGCATGGGTGGCTCCATTATGGTATGGGGTGCGATATCTTGTGGCGGTCTTGGTCCACTTGTTATTCTGTATGGGAGGATCACATCAAATCACTATCTAAGCATTCTAGTGGATCATGTCCATCATTTTGTCCAGACTGTATTTCCTGGAGAACGGCCGCTTTTTCAAGACGACAACGCCCCTATCCACACTGCTAGGTGTGTTCAAGAGTGGTTCGAATAGCATGACGATGAAGTTGAACATCTCGCCTGGCCCCCTCAGTCTCCGGACTTGAATATTTATAGGAATATTTGGAGTACAAACTTCATTCCCGATTTCCACCTCCATCCAGACTTTCGGAATTAGAGACCGTTCTGCAGGAGGAATGGCTTAATATTCCTTTAAATATTGTCCATGACCTTTATGCATCTATCCCACGTTTCATTAAATCTGTACTTCAGTCAAAGGGTGGTCCAACCCCCTATTGATAAAGATTTTCCATTATTTCACAGGTGTTCGTATTATTTTGTCCTCCACTATATTGCTGTCCGGTCCATTATTGTAGAGTAGTGTTCACGTATGCACTTTACTGATTAAAAACTGATGTTATTAAAATAGTTTGTTTTTAACTTTCTCTCTTACTATTCCCAATGTTCTCTAAAGTTCATGTTTATTCCCCCAAATTCCCATGCTTATTCGAATTCCCGTTGCTTCCGAAATGCTTCCGAAATTCCCGTTTTTTTTATCACTTCCTGAAAGTAGTCAAATATAGATGTTTCAAAATGGTGGTTGTCAAAATGGCGTTGCACTTGATCAACACAGCGCATTAGACGGTACAAGATCAATCTCGAAGGAAAAGAATCGAGGACACCTCGTAATTTTAAACCACGGTAAGATGACGAGGTCAAAACCATTCTAGAGTCTACAACGCCAAACTAACAAGAGAACATTTGTGGTCACTACAGATTTAACGTGCTCCAGACCCCGTGTACACGACCGTCTTTGGCAGGATCGAGTTTCGAACTCATAACCCTCTGGTTGCCTTTCCTCTTCGAAAAGGGCTATGTTCTGTTGCTCCCTTGTGACGTTAATTAAAATACCTACCATTCTAAAGGTCTACGGGTATTTTTTAATTAACGTAACACTGGAGCAACATAACGGGCTAACAGGACGAGTTAGCAAAGTTGGTTTGTAGTTGTTAGGGATGGGAAATACTGTTCTTTCAAGACGGCGGTTCCAAGCCTTTTTGCTCTCCCGTATCCCTTGATTAGACTTTGAATTTACCGATTACCCTTACCTATCCTTCTCTTCATTGCTCACACAGTGCCGTGGATAATTGGTAATTTTAAATTAACGTCGTACTAGAACAACACAACGGGCTATTGACGACGGTCCGGGATCAATCTCATAAAGGAAAGATCCGAGGACAACATCACGTAATTTTGAACAACGGTCAGATGACGAGGCGACACCTAAGCTGGCACCCCACTCTCCAAACTTCCACACCAACCCAGAGTCGTGAGTACTAAACGCTCTTGTGCAATAATGTTTTGGTACCACCCTCCAATCTCCAACACAATCAAATCCACGGGTACTAGGGGCCTTCGAAGAACCATCTGGAGTAAAATACAGGGTGTATTTCAATAATTTCTTACCCTCCGTTCGTTTCGAAAAGAGCTATACACCTGAAGTTCAAAGGGTACTTATTCCCTTCTCTGATCACGTGGTCTCAAGCGAGAAAATACCTTCGTTTTTTCAAAACACCGCCCCACTGAAGCATATTTATTAAGGACTCGCATCTAATTACTTTTTCCAATTTGTTTCTCCCAAACGACAGATGTCAATGTGTTTCAATGCGTCAGCGAAATCCACTTTCCACTTTTCCAAACAACCGAACATCGCACACGTTAACGATATGTTTTGACTCCATGATTCGAATGTCATCTGCTCTCCTTTGGACCCTAACACCTGCAAACGGGAATAGTGGAAACTTTTGTGATTGAGTGGCCATTTGGTTTTGTAGTTATTCAAAGTGGGAGTATTGGAAAAGTAATGAAATTTTTATTTAGTCCACGTTTACACATGGGGCGTTTCATCGCGCGTTTAGCGAGGTCCCGCTTTCCGTAAGCATTAAATTATTTATTGTTTTATTCCTCTAATTCAAGTTTCTATCGTTGCGATCGTTGAAGAGCGGGACCTTGAAAGCCTCGCCAAACGCGCGTTAGACCTCCCATGTGGTGAGATCGCCCCGTGGAAAAAGAAGCTTATTTATTTTGCTTCGGAATTCGGTAATTTTTCTTTTTCCATTTTCGGTCGAAAGAAAAATCTTTTTTATGTTTAAAAAAGAACCGATCCCATGACTTTTATTCAGTAAAATTGAACGTATCTCATTCAAATGAAATTAAACCATTCGCTGAAATGGCATGTATAATCGTGTCACATTTTAAATTAGATGACTTCTGATTGGAGGTGTCCCGGCAGCGTCACGACTCTGTTGGTACACGTGTGTACCCTGTGGATATAATTTGCCTCTGGTCTTGGGAACAGAATCATTTTAATTCACATTCGTGAGCGGAATTCCGTTTCATGTTGAAAAATGAAAAGGTTACCTATATATAAGAATCATTTTACTATTAAGAAGGAATTTAGATGTATTCTACAGGATCTTACTCTCGACATCGCATTTTCGGATAATGTCGGGCTATTTTGCTGTAGACCCGGTTCGTGGTTACAGAAATTTACTAGATTCATGACTAAAGAACTAACGGATTACCCTTTTCAAATTCGAAAAACCTGAAAGCGTCAAGTGTTGATTATATCAAGTGATTTTCTTTCTCGTGTTATATTAAAGCTCAGCTCAAGTACAGAATTTGCATTGAAAAGACACAATTGGTAAGTTTTCGAAAATATACACTCTATGACAAAAAAATTGACACACCATGAAGGAATCATCCGATTGCTTTGAAATTTCATATGCAAAAATGTTTTGACCAAATATGCAAATGATGAAAATTTGGTATCCAATGAATGAATAGTGCGATCTCCAGCGCATACAGCAGATGTATATAAGGAATTGTTCTTGAACTGTTGTTAAAAATTTCTACTGCATTGTGATTTAGGATACCTTTCAACGACTGAAAAAATGCCTCGCCTCAAGATTCAAGCTCGTTACGAGCAACATTCAGAGTTTGAAAGAGGTCGTATCATTGGATTTAAAGATGCAGGTTGGGCAAATCGGAGAATCGCTCGTCATGTGAGTCGAAGCGATGCGGCGATTAGAAGATGCTGGCAAGAGTGGGTGGACAATGGCAGATTTCAGCGTCATGATGGTAGCGGTCGACGTAAGGCCACAACAGATCGCGAGGACAGAGTGATTGTGAGATCAGCTGTCACAGCGCCTGATTCATCGCTATCAATCATCAGTCGTGCGACCCACACACGAGTGTCCACCATGACTATTCACAGACGGCTTAGAGAGCGAAATCTACGCTCGTACCGACCGTTACGCCACTTGCCACTCACGCCTGCACACTGTCGAGCCAGATTACAGTGGTGCTTGGCTCGATCAGGCTGGAATGATGCTGACTTGGGACGTAGAATCTTTAGCGTCGAATCCCGCTTCCAACTGTGTCCTGACGATCATCGAAGACATGTGTGGAGACGCCCAGGGCAGCGTGCCGATCCTGCTTTCACTATTGCACGCCCCACGGGCACTCAACAAGGAGTTATGGTCTGGGGTGCCATTTTCCTTGATAGCCGGGCCCCTTTGGTCGTCATTAGAGGTACACTTAAGCTTTGGTTTCCTAAGAAAGTGGTGCCGTTATCTAACAGCCGTGATACGTCATCATGCCGCGGGCATAACTAGACGGCCGTCTAAACAAAAATACAGATGTGTCAACTTAGACGGACAGAATACGTTGGAGAATGGGCAACACAGACGGCTGTCGTGGTTTATTTCATTCGAGAAACAAAACAAAGTGGTTTTTTATTCTCTAGTTTAAAGTTCCTAACTTCGGGATCGTTGAAGGCAGAGTGAAAATTTCAACAGATTTCAAATCAGCGTAAATTTTTACACCAGATCGATATCAAAAACAGTTTTATTATTCAATTATTTACCATTTGATTATTTAATTATTTATTAAATAATTAATTATTTATTTAAAGAAAATCACATTTTAGGTATCGATCTGGTGTCAAATTTTCCACAGATTTCAAATCCGTTGAAATTTTCATTCTGTGTTTAACGATCCCGATTTTACAAAAACGAATAAATCAATGGCAGTCAGAAATGTTTATTTATTTCGCTCCTCTTCGGTTGGAGCAGGAAATTAAATCTGGCCGCTACAAGAGAAAAAACGTTCCCCAACTGTTTCAGACCGCTATGACGACAGTCATGGAAATGGCGGCTCCGATAATTTTCGTTACGCTCACCAACACCGCTCTCTAGGAAACCAACACCATGTGTTAGTATAAACAACGTTTTAGTGACGTCCCCCGGCGGTACATCACGGCCGCTAGATCACGGCTACGCTTTCTTAGGAAACCGGAGCATTACTGCACAGCGGTACGTTGACGACAATCTGAGACCTGTTTTGCTACCGTTCCTTTCGCAGTACCCTGAGCCTATTTTTCAGCAAGACAATGCCAGACCACATACGGCACGTGTTGCTATGAACTGTCTTCAAGCTTGTCAAACACTTCCTTGGCCAGCCAGATCACCAGATCTCTCTCCCATCGAGCATGTCTGGGATATGATGATGGGAAGGCGACTGCATCCGGTAGGGAATGTTGATGACGTAATCCGACAATTGGAGCAAATTTGGCAAGAAACACCGCAAGAGACCATCCGGGAGCTTTATCGGTCTATGCCACGCCATGTGGCAGCTTGCATCCAAGCTTGAGGCGGGTCAACACATTATTGAGCTCGTTGCTGTAACTCTGAAATTAATCATTCAATTGTTCTGAAATTTTAATCATTTTCTATTCTGTACAGAGACAACATTCAGATATTTTAAAACGTCATCTACCAGTCGAACCTGCAGTCGATTACGCAAGTTTCTTCTGGGTTATCAAGAGTGCCACCAATGTGTTAAAAGTACTTCTTGCCATTAATTTCACTTTTGTCTGTTAGGACGAACACCTTCTTTCCATGAACTTCTTGTTTGCTCCGCAATACTTCGGCGTTCGCAAGATCAGACACACGTGATAGAAGGGTTGATTCAAAGGGGAAAAAATAAAATAGTAATTTCAAATAATTAATTTTAAGATAAATTTTAAAAAGTTGCAAGTGGTTGCATTTATACAAAAAGTTGCATTTATGTTGCGGTTATAACTCACTTGTAATACACCCCATGCTGGAGAAATTTTGGTTTTAGTACTTAACATGCAGCGTAGAACTTGTTGCAAAAAGTTGCCCTAATTATAATACTGTTGTACACGACTAAAATTGTCAAAATATCTTTAACTTTTTCATTTTTTACGAATAATTTAATTTAGATTTTACTGTATGAAAAATAAATGCAACTTTATTTCCATAAATGCAACTTTAGAGAATGATAAATTCAACTTTTCCCATTTTTACTGCAACAAAAAAGTTGCCCTACTAATCATGATTCGATTTGCAAAAGAGGCAACTTTCGTTACTAGCGCCCTTTTTGTTTATACATATTATTGGAGAAGCGGCTCAATCCCATGATAGTACTTTACGCAAGTCCAATTTGATTGGCTAGTTTCACGGGCTTGGCTTCACTTGGATATCTCGCCAATCTGATTGTTGCAGTAACCATTTGATTTTGAATATGCGCGTTGTTTCGTAGAAATACAATACACACACTAGCGTACAGCGTAAGTGTCCGACAAGTTGACTCTGATTTGCCCCTCATATATATGTTGTATGGTTGTTGTTAGTAGTATTTCTTGCAAACTTATATTAAAGGGTACTTATACTTTAAAGAGCTTCTTTAGCAAAGATGGCCTAACGGCTAAAGTCACCCACATTCAGATTAGCGTCGGCTGCGGAGGATGACTACCCCAGTTCGAACCCAGCTGGCGAAAAACTTTTTAGATCCTCCAAATTATTTAAAAAAAATTCAAATTTAATTCCTTTTCATTCTAATTTACTTTTCCCAATTTTTAATACCCTTTTTATATTTTTCCAAGCTTCCGTTGATTTTACATAAATAATCTAAGAACCACTCTTGAACTCACTACCAACTGATATTTTTCCGCCCCTCTGCCGTCCCCTTTGCTTTAGGATGATTGTACCGCTGGCTTAGGACCATTCTGATGTAACAAAAAGCATACATAAAACACTAACTTATATAATTATTAACTTTTTTATAAAAGGATACAATTTTCGGCTCCCACCTCTACCCACCCATAGCCCTGGATCTGAAAAGAAAAGAAGAAAGCACAAAGGTAGAGATAAATCGCCAACAGAAGAATTCTCATGACTACGTATCGAGGTCATGTGATCCAATTAGCCAATCAAGTTGGACTTGCGTAAAGTACTATCATAGGATTGAGGCGCCTGTATTATTGGCGTGAGAGTTCACTGACGCCAAAAGCTCAACAGCAGTCGCAACATTTTTTCTTTGCCACTTCGGCGGGAATGCTGGTGAATAGTTTCAGATCGCAAACCAGCTAAGAAATAATTTTTCTCCCTGTAGTTGATCTCCTTTCGAATGAAGTCTAATAATTTATTGATATCAAAAAATTATGTTTCATTCGTTTCACGTTTAAAGTCTAAACTTATATGGGGAGGTGTTTTTTTGCATAAAAAGTTGCTTTATACTGTTTAAAAGGTTGCCCTAGAAAATCAGACTTATTCTTGTATATTTTTTAAGTTATAAAAGGATTTTTGTGAGTAGGATACGTGCGATCAATCTTTCGAAACTAAAACTAACTGAAAAACTCGATCTGACTGAACTAACCGCATATGTGCGTCTGCAATATCCTAGATATTAATTTTCGATTAATTAAATGAAATAGCTTAGAAGATGAAATTTTTCTTTGCAACTGATATCAACCACATTAGTAAACGTTTGGGGACACAATTGAGAGAGGCAGTGAAATCGTGTAAAGCTCATGGTATCACATTGGGTGGAAAATCTTATGGCAGTTTATCTGAAAAACTATAAAAAAATTTATTTGTTATTATTAAATGCTATATTGGCAAGTAAAGCTGATAATAATGCCATGAAAACTGCCATATATGCTACTATTTATTAAAGCATATCAACAGACAAGGAACCTCATCACTTCAAGTGTCCTAAGAATTCCATTTCATGGTGCTAAAACCAGTCTGCGAAAGCCAGACATTTGAAAACTGTTAGAAAGATGTTCAATGTGCATGACACAAAACTCAAATGAAGGTCTACACAGCATGATTGGGTCCAAGTGTCCAAAGGAGAATTTTGTGTCAAAAAAACGTGTTGAAATGGCCACATCATAAGCAGTTTGCGAGTATACTATAGGGGTGCTTTCAACTATTCAACGTATTCAAAAAGCTGTTGGGATTAGGTTAGGATATGATACCTAAAAACTTGGACAGGTAATTGATGCTCGGAAGAATTATCAGCGAAAGAACTTATCAGCGAAAGAACCGTTTAATTGCCAAATTTCAACGCGTTCAAAAATTAGTGAAAAAAAATTAGAACAAAGGAATTGGCTCAAAAAAAAAAAAAAAAAAGGGATCAGTTTTAAATTTCTCACATGTACAAAGAAGCTGTAGTAAAAATTTTAATCATTTTTATTTATAATTTTGTAGCATAATTTTATTTTTAAAACTTTTGACTCCTTTTTCTCGCATTTCATTTTTTGTATACATCTTAAAATTGAAAATGCAAAGGCTTTTTTAATTTTCAATCAATTGACTTCAAAGTTTTTGTACATGATATATGAAATCTTATTATGAAATATAGGTCTGGGCAATTTTAATTATTGTGAGTCGAATTGTTTTAAAATAAATAACTGTGCAGTAAAGTGGCTTTATTCGTGAGATTTTACTTAGCGTTTCAGATTTTATTTTTTATCTCAAGTTTATTCAATGTATCTTCAATTTCATACCTGCAAATTTAGATTATAGTTAAGGAATATTAATAAAGAAAATCAAGCTGACATAATAATTAATAAAAGATACACTTTAAAAATTCTTGAATTTTTCAATGTTTTTTAGTTAAAAATTAAAAAAAAAAAACATTTTGAAGAAAATTGTTACTTTAAATTTTTATGTACAATTTTATGGCTTATGAAACTGCAAAAAGTTTGTGTAATAGTGTTGTCAGTAAAAAAATAATTTTTAATGTGCCGGGTCCCCTTAAGATAGGAATTAACATGTGACTGTATGCTTCCGGTTTGACATCTAATGACCGCAAGCAACGTACTTGAATTTATATGGTATCGCACAATTTGCAAAACTTTAATATGTCACTAGATTTAGTTACTGGAGTAAGGTTAATAAGTTTTTGCATATGTGAATTTAAAATAAGGTCCTATTTTCCGGACCGATTTTCAAGAATTTCAACTACTTGATCATAGTTTGCTTCCGAAATACAAAACCCTTTTATTGGGTTCGCCGCGTTGCCGCTCAGGTATGATTTCAAATAATTACATTTTTCGATCTTGAACAAAGATTCATTGTCATGAATTGCAACTTAAAAGAGTTCCAAAAACTTGTCCATTGAGTATAAACGTCATAATATTTATTGATGGTCAATTTAGGAAGACAAGCTAGTTTCGTATCGATCTTAAAGTCAATGGATTCGTTAAGAAAAACATAGCTTACATTATCCAAATTTGTGTTTTTATTCAATTTTTTCAATTTTCTCTTTGTTTTAAATTGCCAAAGTTGAATTTTCTCTTCATACACGTGTGCGGATGCGAATTCAGTTTCGTCCGAATCAACATTTAAATTTCAGTCGATATTTTAGTCTAATTCTTTTAGTACGTTTGCTTTTGCGAGTAATAAATCCAAACTTTCTTCAACAAGCTTATATTAATTTCTTCTTTCTATAAATCTGTTTCTATCTTTTTCAATACTTTTGAAACCGCGGTTCAAGTAACTTTTAGTTTCGATTTCAATTTGGTAATAATCTCTTCAAAATGTGTAACTTCAAGCATTTTACATATTCCCGGCCGATGCACCATGACGCAGAATGGCGGTATTTCGAATATAAATTGGTTCAGTTGTATTTTTAGATCAAGACATAAAAGTACAGAGAATAAATTCAAACCCATACTCCAGTCATTCTACACATGTATTTCAACTCAGACAATTATCTAGCGATATCCGTATATGCAATGACACTTGTTATTGGTCAGTTTTATAAATGACAAAGTGTTCGGATTGAGGGGAGAACGATTTTATGTAACTTTAATTTATCGTCCGAGTTAAAAACAAGTTAGTCAATATGAATACGGGTGATCCGACTTTGCCATTAGTATCAGACAGTGCAAATATCGTGGTCAATGTTGGGGAAATGATTTGCAAGCAGGATAATGCATTCAAGGAGATGCTTTTTCTGCAGTGTAGTGTTGAAGTTAAAGAGATGTGTATGGGAGACATCTGAAGCACGCTTTTCCAACAGCCTAACTTTTTTGTACTGGCTAGAAAGGGCTCTCACGGAGTGGAATAATTCCAAGGATTACGTTAAGTGCCTCAGTTGGAGAGGCAAAATTTATAAATTTTCAATAAACAATTTCTTAGGAAGGGTTTAAATTATATGTATACAGGTAACCCTCGTATGGATTGTGTGGGGTGCCGTACAATAGAGAATCCGTGTTGTACAAAACTTACAAGTACCACAAATTTTGATATTGCGTTCTGTGCTATATGGGATTCGTGTTATACACTGCTTGACAATTGTTAAGGAACAAACACAATTTTTAAAATAATTAATAATATTCATTGATTAAAGAAACAAAACTTAGTATATATTTAATTAAGATACTATGGCATTAAGTATAATGCAAAATGTTACAGATTTTGGCACTTGTAAAAGCAAGATAATAAAAGAAAACAAAATCAGCTCTTGGAGCAATTTAGAAAAGTCTCGAAAAATGTTCTTTTTATCCGGAGTCATGACAGATATAGTCTCTCAGTAGGAAGTGAGGCCTGTTTGCACAGTAATGCACATTTAGCATCTGCTATGCATGCTCTCCAATAAACAGTCTAGGAGTGCTTGTGGGATATTGTCCCATTCCTCTCTCAAAGCAATTTTGAGCGCCTGCACAGTTTGGGGTGGGGGGTATTTCTTTGTGAAACAAGTCTACAAAGATCATCCCAAGCATGTTCAATAGGATTTAAGTCCGATTAATACCGCAAGCCATTCCATCTACTCAATATCTTCGCTCTCTAGTGTCTCAGAGACATCAACTGTTCTGTGTGGGCATGCATTGTCATCCATGAACAGAAAGTCTGGACCCACTCCACCCCGAAATAAACGAACATGACCCAGGTGAATATTCGTGCAATACCGCTGTGATGTAAAGGCACCTGCGTCAAAGATGTGTAGCTGTGTTCTGCCATTATGCATAATGTCTGCCCACATCATGACCCCTCGGCCATAACGATCAACCTCACGAGCATTCTGTGGTGTGTAATGGGTTCCCCTCTCTCTCTACAGTAGTTGGTGTCCAGAATCCCTCTTCGGTGTGAACCGGGATTCGTCGAAGAATATTACTCTGGACCACTGTTGACGATTCCAACGAATGTGCTCTTTACACCAGCGTAACTTTTTCCGACGATGGCATGATTGTAACGGAACGCACTTAACAGGCTTCCGTGCATACAAGCGAGCTTGATTTAATCGCCGAGAAATTGTTTTGGCAGATACACGAGTGCCGGTAGCAGTTGCAAGCTCTGGACCAATCTGTCCCGGAGTGAGATGTTTGTTCCTTATTGCTGTTAGGGATATATGTGCATCATCTCTGGGTGTGGTGCTCCTATCACGACCACCAACATGCTTTCTGAAAGTATTTCCACCATCCGCGGAGCTTTATTACCGCGAAATGACGCTTTGTGACACGCATTGCTGCGACAACTTGGATGACACTTTGCCCAGCTTCGAGCCGCCCCAACTGTTCGCCCACGGCCAAATTCACTCAAATGATGCCTTACGGACATTCTCCACTTGATACTTGCATCACAAGACGGAATTTTTTTTTTTTTATCTGAACAGTTTTCAAAACCTTAAATCGTGATTTTCTATAGATACTTCACTGTTTGAAATTTCAGTTAATAAACAGCTCATGTGCGCTGTCTTCTATACAGATAAGAGACCTTGCTCTACAGCACCTTCTGCACTTACATTTTCTACGATTGAGCGGCTTTCCGAATCGCAGTTTTTGCATAAATCGGTTGTTCCTTAGCAATTGTCAAGCAGTGTAGTATACTCGTGCTATATAGAAACCGTGTTAACCAAAACTCAGAGGTCATATATATTTGATAATGCGTGCCGTATCATATGGTTACCAATACCGTGTTATATACCTGTGCTAAGATGGCAAAATGTTATAGGCCCCCTTTTTTTTTTATGACAGCAATTTTAAGATTCAACATGTGGTTCTGTGGTTTTTGACTTATTACAATTTTCACCTTTGTTTTCTCATAAACTGAAAGAAAAAGACTTGCGAGATTTTACCATCGTCTAAACAGAAACAAATCAGACTCCAGGATGGGACTTACGCAATTTTTTGGGAAAAGTGACTTATAACAATTTGCCATCTGAGCACAGATACAATAGAATACAAAAAAAATTATGCAGAAGTGAACATACGGCGGTTTTAGAAAAAATTTCTTTATTCAAATTTAAATAACTCAGAAAAAGTAAATTCATTTTCATTATGTGCATACATCCATACAACATTTACATTCAATTTTTTTTTTAATTCAGAAGGCTCTTTTTTATTTTTTGTCATTGTAATCGAAGCATGTTACGGGTCGTGTGCCTTTTCTTCCTTGGGTGGCTGGAACTCTTCATCGCTTGATATTTCTTCACATCTTCAGATATTTGATTGCTCTAATTGGACTTTTTGGGTAGGATGCGCACGGGTTCATTTGTAGCTCCTTTAAAACTTCTCGATATGGAGCAACACAACTTTGAAGGTCTCGTTGAAATTTTCCACAGATCTTGAATGAACGATCTCTTTCTTTAAAATGAAGTTCCAACTTTTGCGCCAAATCTAATCCTGCAGTCACATTATTTATGATAAAATTTGGAATCGTATAACAATCACTGTCTTCGTCATTTGTGGGCGCGTTCGGATACATATTGATGTTCCATCAAATCTTCTTCTCGTGCAGAGTATATTCTTCAAATATTTACCGTGTGATATAGAGAACTTCAAATATATACCGTGTAATATTTAGAACTTCAAAAATATAACGTATAACATGGAGAACCTAGGTGTGTTATAAGAGGAACTTCGTTTGAACTATTAGCTCCCGCGAAATTCAAGTTATTTTTGCGTTATTCTTCATTTATTTAGTACTAAGCACTGTATTACTTCTATTTCTACCAGTTCAAACATTTCTAATTGTTTTTAAAGTGTTTTTATAGTCCTTGTACTTAGTTTTTGACCTGTCAAGTAGTCCTAAGTCAAGTCTCGTTAGGCCTAATTCACGTATGTCTCGTTGGGCCTAAATATTTTGTGTCTTGTTTGTTTTCATTCAGATAGTTGACTACTATAAGGTTATAGGATATTTAATTCCAGCTTTTTCTGTATATTTTTTTAAGTGCAGTGCTTTTTCTGTGTATTTGACTTAGTCCTTTTTCTGTATGTTTGATTTTGTTTAGTGCTTTTTCTGTGCATTGATTGTTACTTTGGATAAGCATGGGTATAGTTAGAATGTTCAAGGAGATGAGGACAGAGGGAGCCAGTGGGGAGTTCTATGTGGAATGTGACTTGTGTGGGAATATGGTTGAGGCAAGAAAGGGGGGGAGGTGAGTGGGGTTAAAATGTCAGAGAAGGTTGAATTTACATGCAAGAGTTGCTTAGAGGTGGGTGATTTGAGGAAGGAGCTGGAGGCTTTGAAGGGGAGGGCTGCAGAGGGAGTGGAAAAGGGTGTCCAATGTGTAGACTTGGGACATGTTGATCAGGGGGATAAGGTAACTAGAGGGGTAGTGGTTGGTGATTCAAAGGTTAGGGTTTTGGGAGAAATGGTAGGGCGTAAAAAGCGCAATTTTGCAAGGTGTTGCTTGCCAGGTGCCAGGGTAAAACATGTAGTTGAGGCAGTTAAGGCAGGTGTGGTTAAAGGAGAGGAAAAGGCAGTAGTGTGGGTGGGAACAAATGACGTAGAGAGGACTACTAATGTTGAGTTTAAGAGGGAAGCAGAAACACTTTTAAGAGGCATTAAGTCTCATGGGGCAGAAGTAACAGTATCAGGATTACTACCTAGGTATGGGTTAGGTAATGGGTGGTTAAATCAAAGGGCCAATAAGATGAACGGGTTGTTAAGGGATTTGTGTGAGAGGGAGGAGGTTAGATTTTTAGATGTTTGGAAGGAGTGTAGGAGGGATTGGATAAGCAGGGACAATTTGCATTTAAGCTTGATAGGTAATAGGGAGGTTGGCAAGCGGGTTTTGAATATTCTGGAGTCAAAAAACTAGTATACAAGCAGGGATGGGAAGGACATAGAGGGTTGACAGTACACAGTAATTGCTTAGGAAAACTAACAGGGTCTAAATTGCAGGAGACAAACAATACAAAGGGAAAGTGCAATGTAAGGGAGAAAAACAATACCAAGACAAATAATAAAAGAGGAAAGTGCAATATAAGGGAAAACAAGGAGGCATATCAGAAAGCCAGAAAGGAGTTTAAAGCTATTAGTCGGAAGCAAAAGGTGTCCTTGGAGGAAAAATTAGCAAGGGAAATAAATATAAACCCAAAAGAATTTTTTGCATATGCAAGTGGTAAAAATGAATTTAGTACTACACTGGGCCCGTTGGAGGGGAAGGGAGGTGAATTAATTCAAGACGAGGTGGGAATGGCAAACGTGTTAAATGACTTTTTTCTGGGGGTTTTCAATGGTAACTATAATTTAAAAAAGGATCCCAAGGATGAAGCCTTTGCAGGGGGTATAATTAAAGAATGCAAATTCAACAGGGAAGAAATAGTACATCAGTTGAAAATATTTAAGCCATCTAAAGCACCAGGACCAGACGATATTTATCCGAGAGTACTAGTGGAATGCGCGGAAGAACTGGGGGAAGTAATTCACACGATATTTAATTCAACATATAGCACAGGTTGGGTACCAATTGATTGGAAGTTGGCCAACATAACTCCAATTTTCAAAAAGGGAATACAAAGTGATCCGGGCAACTATAGACCAGTAAGTCTAACATCAGTAATTTGCAAAATATTTGAATCTCTGTTAAAAAAGCGTATAATGTTATACTTGGAGGAGGGAGGACTGTTATCAGAGAATCTGTATGGGTTTAGGAATGGCAGATCCTGCTCTACAAACCTTTTGAAGTTCTACGAAAAAATTACTGAGGAGCTGGATAATAAGAGCAGTGTGGATATCATGTACATAGATTTTCAAAAGGCTTTTGATAAAGTACCTCATGGGGCATTACTGTTTAAATTGGAAAGGCTGGGGATTCAGGGAAAAACATTAATATGGATAAATAATTGGTTATTGGGTAGAAAGCAGAGAGTGCAGGTAAAAGGAAATTATTCACAATGGACAGAAGTTATAAGTGGTGTGCCTCAGGGATCAGTTTTGGGACCAATTTTATTTATAATTTTCATAGATGATATAGGTCAGGGGATCAAGAATAGAATCAGTATATTTGCAGATGACTTAAATATATGGGGGACAGTGGATACCAAGTTACAGATAGAAAATTTACAAGGGGATTTTGATAAGATATCCGAATGGTCTGTAAAATGGGGTATGTCATTTAATGTAGGGAAATGTCAAGTTCTGCATATGGGTTACAGGAACAGTGGAGCCGAGTACAGGCTGCAGGGAGTAAAGGTAAAGGAGGGAGAAACAATCAAGGATCTTGGGGTGATAATTCACAGGGATTTTAAAATGGGTCATCAATGTTCAGCTGCGGGTAAAAAGGCTAATAGGTTATTGGGGTATATTAAAAAGACTGTAACTTCAAGGGATAAGAATATAATCTTGCCGTTATATAAGGGTTTAGTAAGACCACATCTAGAATATGCTGTACAATTCTGGGCTCCATATATGAGAAAGGACATAGAATCAATTGAAAGGGTTCAGCACAGAGCTACAAAAATAATAAAGGGGCTAGGAAATTTCGACTATAATGAACGTTTAAGTAAGCTAAACATGTATACACTGGAAAGAAGTAGAAGGAGGGGGGATTTGATTCAGCTTTTCAGTTTGTAAAACAAGGGGACACAGAGGGCTTAAATTTCAATAGGGATAACAGAACAAGGGGCTATGGGTATAAATTGAATAAGACACATTTTAATCGGGATTTAAGGAAAAACTACTACTTTAATAGGGTAATAGACAGTTGGAACGCGTTGCCAGAAAATATAGTTAATTCAAAGGGAGTGTACGAAATAAGACACAATTGGATAGTCAGTGGGAATTGGAGAATTCATAAACATAGGACCAGCCTTGTTGGGCTTGAGCCTGTAGCTGGTCGTCAATATTTGTATTTGAATTAGAATGTTACGAGTCGAAAAATATAGTTTCACAAACCTTAAATATCGACTTTTAAACAACTCAGTGAATATAATAAAAAATAGTTTCGGCAGAATACTTTATTTTTCAATACAGATGGAAAAATTTAAAAATTCTGAAATTTTGCAGTTTTTTAATATTATAGAGAAAATTAAATAAGGGGCCCGCCCCCTGCTTGCTAACGCTCGAAAACCCCCGGAGGATTGCTTCGCAATCTTCATTAGTTCACTGTGCGAACCTTACTCGCTCTGCTCACATCAATGCAGACATGTCCTAGCAGAAGGGATTGTTTACAAAATATGATATTCCAAAAAAAATATTTTTCTATTATGAATGTGTTGTATTATAGATAAGTTATACATTACCTCTGAAATCAGAACTCGGACAATTTGGAATTAACTTTGTGCAAATTTTGACTCGAAAAGTGAGCGCAGCTTTGGAAATCGAATACCAAGCATGCTTGCGTGCACATTTCCTTAGCACTCTAGCCACCCATACACATTTTTACTGAGTTTGTTGTCGAAAGTTATAGTGCAAGCGTTTTGGAATATAATTGCTGGCCCTGAAAACTGGCAATAACGCTATAAATTGAATTGAGGCGCGAGGCTTCGTGGTAAACAAACAATTGTACAATGTTACCAAAAGGCTATGACAAATAACGTCTCTTTTGTGTGCCACGTCAGAGAATTTATATATAGATTTACAAGTGTTAAAATATATATATATATATATATATATATAAAACCGTTGACGACCGCCACGATTCTCCTCCTTCGTACGAGGGCTTGAACGACGGATTAGCAGACCCCGAAAGCAGTGACGATTGAACCGGCCGGCGGAATGTTTTGACTCCCTATGGAAACCTGGACTTGTGTTTTAATCATCTGCAAGAACAGTTTCATGACTTCTCCTGACGTGGTGCTGATGATAGACTGAAACGACAAAAAAGAAAACGCGTAGACGAAAAAACGCGTAGACGAAAAAACGCGTAGACGAAAAAACGCGTAGACGAAAAAACGCGTAGACGGAAAAGACGAGTTGACGGAAAAGACGGATAGAAGGAACTTTCGAAACTGTGTGAAAATGCGAAACAAAGAAGATCTCAAGATAGTCCAGCTTTTAGAAGAAGAATATACTGAAGTTTTTCTAGAGAAGAGGAAGAAATTAAGAGACGATGCCAAAGAGAATATCCTAAAAATTCAGGAAGAGAATAAAAGAACGTATGATAAGAAGAGGAAGAAACCTCATCAATAGAAAGAGGGCGATCTTATTGCTATTCAGCGGACTCAATTTGGTGTCGGAATGAAATTACGACCGAAATTCTTAGGACCATATCGAGTGAAGAAAGTGAAACCCCATGATCGCTATGACGTTGAGAAAGTTGGAAACCATGAAGGACCGAACTTGACGTCGACAGCAGCTGACCATATGAAGTCGTGGTTCAATAACTAATACTGAATCAATGTATTCCCAGATACTGTTTTGTGTTTGTTTTTTTAGGTTTGTCGTGTTCCTTTCGAGGACGAAAGATCATCAGGATGGCCGGTTGTAGGAATACTAAACAACGGTAGTTGTCTACTAGTCTGGAAAGAACTCATTATAAGAGCAACGAGACTGGTAGGAGTCAGTTGCATTGTAGTAGGAATGCAAGGCAAGACTGTCACGAGCCATTCACATTCTGGTATTCAGTTACGAGAAAATTAATAGAACAGACACTTTTTCCCCTGGACGCCATTGAGAGCTGACGTATTTTTTCCGAGCAGAGACGACTGCTGCCGATAATGACGGAGCTCTTTTGAAATATAACTCAACTGTACATAATAATTGTATATATTTATTCATTAAATGTCAATGTGCTGTAAGATTCGAAGTCTTTAATATAGACCTTACCAAACAGAACAACACGAATCTTACATATATATATATATATATATATATATATATATATATATATATATATATATATATATATATATATATATATATATATATATATATATATATATATGTATAGTAATTTTTTTAAACTCTGAATATAGAGTTGTTGTTGACGTGTGTCTCCTGAACTGTGAAACCCGAGATGAGGCCCAGTGATCTGAAGTAGGACATACACAGAAGAAGAATACAGGTTTTATTTTACAAACACACGAATTGATCACTGGTAAAGTGATAGGGGGTGCAGCTATCCACTTTTTGGTGAGGAACCACTTGGGCGGGAGTCCGACTTCTTCCTCGGACATCACATACAACCAGCTCTAGGGCAGTAGCCCTAGTCGGGAATCGAACCACGAACCCAAAGCGTGGGAGCAGAGTGCCTTATCCACTATACCGCTTGGGCGGCGAATATAGAGTTTCTGGGTACATAAAATTTGATTTATTATTTAGTTACAGGTATTTTACACAGTCTGGCACACACAGAGTATTATCACATTTCTGGCATGATTCCTTATGATTTTAAGCTAGCTTGGATGAAAGCATTATTCCTTCTCCTCTAATAATAAATATTTATGCCTCTGACACCTGTGTGACATGGGTACCGAAGTAACTGAAAAGTTTATGTAACTGAGAAATTTATCCAAGTCTTTAGTCTCCTATGAATTCCATTTGAAACGCTTGACAAAATAGTGGTGACCTAATAATTCACTGTCTTGCTAATCATTCACTTGGTGAATCATTCACTTGGCTAATCATTTCACTTGGGTGAAATCGATGACATCGAAGTTTATTTTTGGAATTTAAAAGCTATTTTTGTTGTTGTCCTCCATCCTCTCTCCAACACACATAACTTCTCCTTGGTCCCTTCAAAGGCCCCATCTAAGGATTGATATTAATTGCTTCAGAATCAATTCATTGGTATATATTCATTGGCAAGTTCTGTCTGAAGTACAATATTGATCATACACCCTTGTAAAGCGTTTAAAGGTTTAACCTATTTCTATCATTTATAACTTCATTTCCAGTTATCTATACAAGTTACTACTTTATTTACAACTAGCTGAATAACCCGGCGTTGCTAGGGTACCAAATATAAACACGACAGCTAAAATGTGACAGCGATATTTCCCTGTGTCAACTCATATACAAACCTAAAACAACGTGTTTTCCGGACCATGTCTTTTTATTGCAGAAAAACTAACTTTAGATTTTAAAATTGAGGCTTTGAGGGCACTTTTAGGACTACCTATGTGCTAATTTTCCTGTCAACAAATTGGTCTGAAGACAAGAAATAAATAGTAATATAGTATGTATAAAATAAAATGTATGTAAAAAGAAAAAGTAAAATGTACGTAGGTTACTTTTACAGATCGTCGCATTACTTTCTTTGATTATTACGAATTGTAAAGTGAGATACCATAGTTTAGTGTTATGTTTAATTCCATTATAAGTAAAATGTTAAATAAGTAAAAGCTGACTTGATAAATGTATACATATGCAATCGCATATTTTAACTACTTTGATGGATGACAAGATATTCTATAAGAAAACGTCTTTTTTACTGAGACACAAACAGCAATGTTATTACTTGGTAGAACCTAAAAATGTTTAATTCTTAATACAGATTTTGTATTGCACTGAAATATTAAAACCTATTTTGTAGTTAGATAGCTAGTTTTTCAACGTATACTAAAATATGAATTCGAATTTATTGCGAACACTGATGCAAAATTTCATAATAGGATGCATGCAAAAATGTAACCATAAAATATACACAGTCCAGTTACATTAATGTGACCACCACCTACTTTTGACGTCAACGTGAAATAACCAATCACAAAAGGCAGGTGGCAGCACATTGCAGTGGAGTGTATATAAAGGATGTCCTAGGGCATCGGAAAGCATTTCAATCGTTGGCGTAATGCAGAAACGTAGCGATTTATCCGACGTCCAAAAGGGCATGATTATTGGTTTTCGGGCCAAGGGTGGAAGCATTTCGGAAACGGCTAATTTTGTGAACTGTTCGCATGCCGCCGTGGTAAAAGTATACAGTACATGGCAAAATGAAACTATCCAAAATCAGCGGCGTGGCACATGTGGTGCACCACGGGTTATAGATGACAGAGGCAAACGAAGGGTACGGAGATGCGTTCGGGCGAATAGACGTGCAACTGTTGAGCAGCTGACCGCCCAGATGAACCAAGGGGCTACCAAGAATGTATCCTCAACAACGGTTCAGCGAACGTTGCTGCGCATTGCCTCCGCAGCAGACGTCTGGTTAATGCACCTATGCTGACTGCTGTTCATCGGCGACGAAGGCTAGAATTTGCACGCTAGTACCGCAACTGGACGTCCACAGAGTGGCGACAGGTGGCTTTTTTCGATGAATCACGTTTTATGCTCCATCGGACAGATGGACATTGGCGTATACGGTGTGAAACGTCTGAAAGCAAACACCCTGCAACAATTGTCGGAAGGATCCAGGCTGGAGGAGGGAGCATTATGGTTTGGGGGAATGTTTTCCTGGCATTCACTGGGTGCACTCATCATCAGAAACCTAATTGACTATCTTCATGCACGTCTCGCAGCGGTCCGCTCTGCCAAAGGTGGTTATTCTGGCTTTTGACAGGTAGACACATTAATGTGACTAGACTGTGTAGCTCGAGAAATTATTTATAGGCTTAACTAATAACCTCTTCACAGAATTCTTCAAACTAATTTCCTTCTTTAATAAAAGTTTAAAATACCAAACAGTTGAAGGTTGTTACGTAATGACTACTTTCATAAAACCAGTATTCATATGTACAAATCAACCCAAATATGCAATGAAAACTTTGTTCTTTTTACTTCCTTTGCATTTAAGAAAAAATACAAAAAATTGACGTGGCGTAAAACAAACATTTGGAGTAAAAAATGTGTCAAAGAGACCGTCATCAGAGTGTATTACTTTGATTGAGCTATTTAGCTATTGGGAAATTTTTTTATCTCCTTGAATTCCTTCCCAAGAGAAAGCTCAACATCGAACATTCAGCAGAGATATTTCCTACATTTAATTAGATGATGAATGATGGTTTTTTTTCGATATTTGCGTGAACAGTCAAAACAAACGGAGTTTTTTCAATCGACAATAAAAAGGAAGCTTCGTAAAGTAACAAATAAAAAAAACTCCAAATTTTTCGCCTTCTCTGTGGGTAGAAGTATCTCCAAAGCAAGATTTTCAAAACATCTGTATGCATAAACTAATTTCTAAATAGAATTATACAATTAATTCACAAGGAAAGTACTCATTACATACTTACAAGTTTCAGCTTTAGTATAAAGATACATAATACAAAGAAGTGGTTTTAAAAAGCACTCCAATGCACTAAAGCAAGGGTGGTTAAAAGTTTCTTATTTTTTACAATACATTCCACTGAAAGGGTTGTCGAAATTGTTTTTGTTTCTGATTATCGTTATTACTGATTGATTATGCTTTTAAATTCCAAAGGTTACGATACATTTAAAAACTACTGAGACCATTATTATGATAAAACTTCATGGTCCCCATTAATTTTTATTCTTTTTCATCCGTAATTCCTCCCCAATTAAAAAGCCAATTTTTTTACTTATTTCATTAGCATGACGAACCAAAATTTTATTCTGTTTAGAATGAAACATTGAAGGGCGCATCAAAATTGACTTAACAGAAAGAACTTGAAAAAAAAAAAAAAAAGAAAGAAAGATCTAACAATTAAAAAAAAGTATTTTCATTCGTTTTTAATTATATTATTTATTAAAATTAATCTTTTTTAAAAAATAAACACTTTTATGACGCTGTACCTCCGTTTTATTTTATTTCTTCTAAATCATCCCATTGCCTAAACACCTTTAACTGACTCTTCGAGCGGCACGACAGATCATTTAATGACAAATACAAATGAGTACGTTAATCACTATTCAAAAGTTTGTCAACAGAAACATTTTCCAATCTCTCCGAAATACGTAGACAGGAAAAGTCGCGAATTTCTTTTCAGAACCATTGGAAGTTCAGGTGAGTGGTGGAAGTGTCCGGTCCAGATTGATATCTCTTCCTGATGCAATTTAAGGGTACCAAGTCAAACAGGTGAACTTTTACATTTTTACTTTTAACTTTCAATAATAGTAGTAGTAAGAAGCCAAATGGGATTATAAACACTTATTTCCCTGCTCTTCATAGTTCAACATTAGTAGCATTTCAAGGTTTTCTGACTCTAGAATGTAAAATGGGTAATTTTCGTCTTGCTCATTGTCTTCAAATAGTACAGAAAAAACTAGCTACGCAACTGTAGTTTTTCCCATATGAGATAAATCGCTCATCGGATTTTTAATTTTTATTCGTACTAACAGTCGCGATGTATTGCGTATATTATTTTTGTTTTAAAAATATCTGTAATCACAAACTGTCTTATGTAGACGGTGGACTTTCAAAATCACGAAATTCAATCGAAATATCGATTTTTTAATTTTATCAAGTTCTATCGATAATATAAAAACTGTCGATAGCAAAAGGAGTTTTTAATTACGATTTTAGGAGTTACACATAAACACAAAACAACCTTTAGTTGTAATTATAAAGTCTACTCTCTAAAAATACGTTTTTCTGAGAATTTTTGACATTTTTCTGATCTCAAAAAATGTTTCCTGCGCATTGTTTTTAATTGATTTCCTTAAAAATTGTTTGGATTATCCTTGAAATCTGTTGTATGCATCCAAGTGCAAATAAAAATTTATCATGCTTCAAGATTTTGAAATTTGGAAATTAAAATTCTTAATCTGCTAATTAATTAATATAATTAATTTTTGAAAAATTGTCGATGTTTTAGTACAAATTTGTTTGTTTACGATTGAGCTTTTATATCTATATATACAAACTATTATGTAAATAAAAATTTAGACAACGCATGAACATGGGACCTAATTTATCTAAACTTTTTATCCCGTTTTATGTAACTTCCGAAATCCTTATTATTTTTTAATCGCATACTGTATAAAAAATTTTCGTAGAAAAAAAAAATTGATAGAATTTAAAAACAATCAAATAATTACTGCCAAAGTTTAATATGAAAGTCCACTGTCACCTGAAAGGATGGAAGGAAATTACACCATTTACTAAAATAATGTGGTTTAGACAATTTTTACTACTCGCATTTTTTTTAACTGTATATTAAAAATTCTCAATATCAAGATTATCCAAGTCTATAATTCTTTAAAATAGCTTTGTGGAATTTTCTTACGACTAGGCGTTTATCGACCCAAACTTACACGACACTAAAAAGCAAGTACTTTCTCTGTGGAGAAATCCCAGTTCGCAATAGATAGTAATTGGTAATTTTTTTTTTTGTTATCGTCGTACTAGAGCAACACAACGGGCTATTAACGACGGTCCTGGATCAGTCCCTTACGGGAAAGATCCGAGGACAACACCTCGTAATTTTGAACCACGGTCAGATGACGAAGCAACACCTGAACTGGCACCCCACTCTCCAAATTTCCACACCAACCCAACGTGAGGACTTTCGTCCACGACCGATTGAAGGTGCATCAGCTGCCTCTACGCCATACACTTACAGACATTAATGCACCTGTACCGCAACCACCAGAGAGCTGTTGGTCGGGGCAAAACGAACGGGGAACAGGTTTCTGTGAAATACGGGAACCAAGCTGTTCTCGGTTCTTTTTGAAGAACAGGTTGTTCTTTGTCCCCATCCCTCGTATCAAGGGCCGCGGTAGCCCCATTAAAAGGGTAACGGATTAGGTAATAGAAGCGTTGCGAGTTCGAAACTATGTTGTCAAAGACCTTTATGTACACGGGAGCTGCAGCACGTTCAATCTGTCGTGGCCTCTGTCCTCGCGTTGGTGTGATATGGAAGTTTTGCGAGTGCTGTACCAGCTCATGTGTTTACCTATTCATCTGGCCATCGCTGAAAATTTCGTGGTCGTCGGATCATTTCCCTTGGGGATTGATCCCGGACCGTCGGAAATACCCCATTAAGGGAACTGAGACGTTCTCGACAACGCAAAACATGAAAATGTGTGGTGTACAAGACCTTCTTATTTTTCAATAAAAAAGAAATCCCTCAACTAAAAGACTATATTTATAAAAACTACATGCTTCATTCATTATATTACAGTAAAAGTATATTCATTCTTTGCATTATTTTTTTAAATATGAGGAATCGAATAAGTACTTACAATAAACAGCCTTCTAATACAAGGTGATGAATAGGTACGCTTAAAATTTTTTCTACTGCTTGGAAAATCCTAATGCATGCTTTAATATTGACACAAATGTATATGAATTGAAGTAAACTAATTTTTATTACAGTATGTTAAATGTAAAAATTATAAAAAAAAAGGTGAATCGAAAAAATTTGAAATTCTGAAAAAAAAGGCTGATTTTTCTCATAAAATTGGTGAATAAAAAAATACTATCAATAAGAAATGAAATAAATTATGTTCATTAGATGAGTTATTACCATAGAAAGGTTCATAAAAAATTACACCTCTTTAATATGAATATAATTTTTTACGAGCGTACCTATTCATCACCATGTATTTGAAGGCTGTTTATTGTAAGTACTTATTCGATTCCTCATATTTTAAAAAATAATGCAAAGAATGAATATACTTTTACTGTAATATAATGAATGAAGCATGTACTTTTTATAAATATAGTCTTTTAGTTGAGGGATTTCTTTTTTATTGAAAAATAAGGAGGTCTTGTACACCACAAATTTTCATGTTTTGCGTTGTCGAGAACGTCTCAGTTCCCTTAAATTATTACCAACCTATTGCCACTCCCGGTATCCTCGACTGGCTACTCCTCACCTAAGCATGTGGTACAATTACGAAATAACATCTAAAATGGATTTTGAAAAATAACACTCATGAATCCATGTGTGGTCAAAGGTATAAATATTGGTTTCTTTAATAAAAATTATTTTACATAAACAACAAATGTTGAAAAGCAATGCGAGGTAGACATGCATTATTCAAACTTGTACGTGTAAGACTGATTATATACACGTGTTCTTAATATGTTAAATGGATCTGCTAAAACATCCAACATGCTGATGCCTATTTTTTACATGATATACATTATCCTAAGGAACCATACAAATGTCTTCCAAAATCTAGGTGGAATAAAAACTTTAATAAAAAACAACTTGCAACTTTTTAATCATTCTGACATCGAGATTTTTAAAAAAATTTAAAGTAAGTCAGCCGAGTCCTTAATGAACTCCTGAGCTTTCGATCGAATATTCGTCGAATCTTAAGGAATTCAAGAGTTCAGAAAACATAGTTGGTGTCTCTAAAGGATAACATTTGCAGAGGCATCAGTTCTTAGTCAAACAATAAAATCGCACTGAATTTTCATCTCTTCAATTGTTAATGGTAATTCTTCAGCTATTCAACAGCGCCAGAGGACATCTTGTGCAATAATTCTTTATTGCAGACCCCTTTGCTCGTATGACTTGTCAAGCATTTCCGCGAAGTCCAATTGGCCCCTAGAATAGTACGGCATTGCAGTTTCATTATTGATTTTAAGACAATCAAAAATAGCAGAAGGAATAATTGTACTCAACAGATCGGAACGTCTCCGTTCGCAGCCCTCGTCCTCAGTCCAATCGAGACGTCGCAATTCGTATGATTCGTTACTTCCAATTGGTGACACATTCGGACTGGGAGTTGGATGTCGTACGAGGTCAACATCGATCGTGATAGTTAGTTTCGCAGCAATTTCTTTTAAAATGTTGGTTGTATTTCTGTTGCAGTCCGTCGGCAGTTCTCTTGCGACAGACAGTTGGTTCATAATCAGTTGCCTCTGCCGCCTGCTTGCGCGACTTTCGACAGGCAGTGCGAGGTAGAACGAAAACTCGTTCACGGTGGTGCTGATGAGATACATGAAGGGCAAGGGCGGCCGCCAGATCATGTTGTACAACACCCACACCAGGGTGTAGAGTAGATACGAATGATGCAACCGGATCTGGACGACGCGAATCCGAATGGTGTCAATGAAGACTCTGATGAGGGTCCTCATCAAGACCAGAAGACCTCTCAGACCCAATTCACAAAAGCATTTTTGGATTACTTGAATGTCCTCGTCTATGTCCTTCGTTTTGCGGCAGACGTCGTCGTGCGTCGCTGACCACCTGTCCACCTGCTGGCTGGAGGTCATCAGGCAGTGAAAAAGAGTAGAGTCCAGCCACAATAGTAGAAATTTCTTCGTATTAGTCCCCAAGTTTAAGCAGTTTTGGAGGTCGGTCAAGTGAGCCTGCAAGAAACGAGTTTCAGATTGGAATTGATTGGGTTTAATTTAGTCATGTTTGGCCAAGCTGCTACAGACGTCAATAATGAACATACACACAAAAGGTTATGTGTTATGACGCATGGGTGAAACTGTGACAAACACAAGATAGACAAAATCAAGTATGACACAAGATTGGTTGGTTTATATGGTGTTTTATTTGTCCAAGCTGCGACAAGCACAAGACATACACACCAGGTTGGTTGAGGTTTTAGGCGAAAGGAGGGCCAAACACAAGTACGACGTCAAGTAATGGCTAATTTGAGTAGTTGAATTAACGCCGCACTGGAACAACATTGTGGACGGTCCGGAATAAAACCCAAAGTGAAAAATCTGAGTACAACTACGCGTGAATTTGAATCTCGGTCCAATGACGAACACCCTGACATACCACTCTCCAAGCGTATACACCACGGCATAATGCGAGGTCATTTGAAGCCACAATAGATTTCACGTGCATCAGCGTCAAGTAATGGACATTCAACCGTACTGGCATAGGTTGTTTTGATGTTTTATGGCCCATATATGACCAAGCTATGATACACAAAACTTACAATTTCAAATAACTCTGGGGAAAAAGATGGAGATAAGTAGAAAGATCACGTTTGAGCATCCTGGGGTCACGACCCAATGTTTACCAAAGACAGAAACCCCAGAATAGATCAGCAATGTCAGTAGGTTGGTTTGGGTGCTATGGCGCAAAGTCCAAAAACGGACAAGCTGCGCCATACACAAAACACGATTCAAGCCGATAAAAACATATAGGTATTTAATGGACATCCCACTGGAGCAACACAACGGGTTATTTGCGATGGTCCTGGATCGATCCGGAGGAACAAACACTACGGTCAAATGACGAGGTCACACCCGAGCTGTCACCCCACTTTCCAAACTTATACACCACCCCAACGCTAGGATATGTGAGGCTAGTTAGCGTGCACCATCCCCCTAAACATGTATAACAAAAAAACTCAAAAGAAATATTCCTAAAAATGAGCACTATAAACTTTTTGGATCAACATCGCGATTTTAAATCTTCAAAGACAAGACACTATGGCCAAGGACAGTTTCACGGGTAGAACATTACATCAGTCAAAAAAGGGCGAAACAAGTCACAAGTCCGATTCCAACAATTACTAAAGAAATACGAAAGTTCGATCTCACTTATGAAGGAAATTACTCTAAGCAATTCTGAACAGAAAAATCAATAATCAATAATTCAAATACATATAAGCAGAGATTACAACCTGCGATGAAAGGTTTCAGTAGTACCAAAGGAAAAAAAATCCGTAGTTTTGCGAATTTTTCAGTAGTCGAGCAAAAATTTAAGAAATCGGCTTTAATAATATGCCTACATCATTAGTTCAAATATTTAGCTACAAATTTGAAACATATATGCAACACTTATTATTTACAGTTAGTAAGGTATATCATTATTTAAAAACACATTTATAGAACTAATAATTGTGCATGAAAGAATTATGTATAAAAAACATTTAATAATTAAATTTAAGCATACTTCTCCCATTTACCAAAAAAATATTGTAATTAAAAATATAGAAATAAGTAAGCTAATTGATGTACTGTGAAAATTAAGTAAAATTGAATTTTTCCGTAGAAAAAAAATAATTGATTCACTTCCGTAGAAACTTCGGAGAATCCGCAGTAGTTGGCATCTCTGTATAAGAAAGTTGGATTTCATGGTGCAAGGGTCATATTTGACCAGTCTGCCCCAAGACATGCACACAAAGTTTTACTAACAGAGTCCACCAAGCGAGGATTCGATGGTTTGTTTGGGGGTTTTATGGCGCACGGGCCACAGTCGGCCATGTTGCGCAAAACACAAGATATCAAGTAATGCACACACACACTGAAAGTTTCACTGACACACAACAGAGATGCACCCAGGGAGGAATCGAACATGCGCTGCCTACATCTCGAAAGGGAGGATTCGAACCAGACACTATTAAGAGAGAAACACGCGCTTTGAATTATTAAGTATCGCCAACACTACCCAAGATGAGCGCAAGATTGCCTTCCACAGAGACGGGAGGAGCGTGAAAGCGAGGAAAGTAGTTGTTCGTGCGACACAATCTGCTAGTCTCATACATTTCTCAACAGCTGTCCGCAGCATGCCGGTTGATGTTACGTTACACATCCGCACATTACATTCAGGAACTGACTGAAAGATAGCTGCAGAACGGCAGTACCGACCATTGCAGTGTATTGCCACTCTTGCCAATTAAAAGAATCATCGGGCGATCGTAATGCTTTGGGTAGGTAATTGGTAATTTTTTAGTTAACGTCGTACTAGAGCAACACAACGGGCTATTGACGACGGTCCGGGATCAGTCCCTTAAGGGAAAGATCCGAGAACAACACCTCGTAATTTTGAACCACGGTCAGATGACGAAGCAACACCTGAGCTGGCACCCCACTCTCCAAACTTCCACGCCAACCCAACGTGAAATAATAAAATTACCGGATCTTTCCTTTAAGGGATTGATCTCGGACCGTCGTCAATAGCCCATTGTTTTGCTATAGTACGACGTTAACTAATAATTACCAATGTTTTTACCTTAACCACTACACCGGACGGTCGGCACTCGGTGATCGTAACACAATCGTTAGGTTCTTTCCTTCTTCCGTTCTGTCGCTCTTTTGTGACGTTAATTAAAAATACCGTTACACAATCATAGGTAAGGTAATGGTAATTTTAGTTAACGTCGTATCTAACACTATACCGGCAATCATAGGTAAGAGATTAGCGGTAAGTTGTTGAATTTACGTCACACTGAGGGCAACATTTTTTTTTCTCTAATGGCGGGCACATTTGACCTAAGTCATTGACCACTACAAGGCCGGAAGTGATGGCCACTTGTGAAGGAGCACCCAGTGGGAGGACCATCATTGCCCCTAACAATTTATATTTCGTAATTTTGAACCATGTTCAGATGACGAAGCAACACCTGAGCTGGTATACGCTTACAGACATCCATGCCCGAACCCGGATTCGAACCGGGGACCTTCCGGTAATTGGTAGCAACACCTGAGCTGGCACCCCACTCTCCAAACTTCCACGCCAACCCAACGTGAGGACTTTCGGGCACGACAGATTTAAGGTGCAACAGCCGCCTCTACACCATACGCTTACAAACATCCATGCCCGGACCCGGATTCGAACCAGGAACCTTTCGATCTAGAGGCTAACACCTTAACCACTATACCGGTTGGTCGGCTAAACGCGTAGAGAAAGACCAACATTTAGAACCACGGTCAAATGACGAGGCCACATCTGAGGCTCGAACCCCACGTCAATCGCTTCGAATGTGATGGCGTACCCCGTCGCCAATAGCCCGTTGTGTCGCATCCCAGTGCGACATAAATTGCCTACCTAACCTAAAAATCAGCGGGCCAGAGTAGCTGATTAGCCGTCATGCACGTGGGGGCTGGTGCACTTTAAATTTGCTTGTGTACTCAAATGTCCTCACGTTGACGTGGTGTGGAAGTTTGATAGACAGTTAACTAACGTCACACTGGTGCAAATCTACGTGCTATTGACGACGGTCCGCTATCCATCCCCTAAGGGAAAGATTCGAGGACACCACCACGTCATTTCAAACCTCGGTCAGCCCACCACACCCACCCAACGCGAGGACTTTCGGCCACGACAGATTTAAGGTGCACCAGCCGCATCTACACCGTACGCGTACAAACATCCATGCCTGAACATTAGCCTTCCGATCTAGAGAGTGACACCTTAACCTTTTAAACGCCGCAATTCATTTTTAAAGTTTTTTATTTTAATTTTTCGCTTAAATGGTTTATTTTACAGATAGTATAACTGTTCTAGACCTTTTTTGGCGGAAAAAAAATCCTAAGTATGATTTTGAGGATGTTCCCATTTGGGAACATTGGCGTTTGGGATGAAGTAAATAGGGGCATTTTTCCGAAAGGTAATTTTTTTGCAATAGACTCAAAAGGAGGACTAAGTTTGATTTCTATTTCATACTTTTATATATTTCTCTTAGGAAGGATACATTTTTCTCTTATTGCCAGTGCTGCGGGGGAGGCAAGATAAATGTATCTGCTTTTTACATGCAAGCCACTGCTTTCTAACATTCTTCTTGCACAATTTTGCAACGTCCTGGGGTGCAAGCGACAAGATAGTGTTCGTCCGTCTTTCTAAGGTGAATTGGTAGATGAGATCGTGGTCCTGGTCTTGCTGAGATGACTCGATCCTATTGGAGCCTCTTCTTTGGCACCATCCTATTTCCCTGAGTAAATTTCCATCCTATATAGATATCCATTAGATGAGCATATCATCCAAATTTGGTATCCAAATCTGATGGGGTTTCCGCGAATAAGAATCTTACAATAATGATGTTCGTAATACGGCACCATTGATCAGTCAATGCTGAGTTTATCGTGAAAAATTCGAAACTGAAACAAGTTTCTACAGATATTATCGTATATTGGCGCAATTTTTTTAAGTTTATTACCCGGTTGAACATCCTTATTGTTGTCAACAAGATGGAAGTACTTTTTAAGCTGACGAAAGCGTGCTCTAGCCATTATCTTAGCAAAGATTGTAACACATGTGTCTCCAGAATAACTCTAATATGTCCTCTGTAGGCACCATGTGGTAACCGCTCAAAAGAAGTAGACCTAGGAACTGAAGAATATCTTCACAGCTACCTGCTATTATCTGTCCCTTTGCAGTGTATACAACGCTGTCATCTCAACTAAATGTTGCACATAATTCATAGGGAGTTTTTTGTGGAATAACTCTAGAGGATCCATTGTCTCAAGATCGGGAAATTTTTCAGCCAGCTTTTCGAGGCATTTTTCTGAAATATCATTATCTAATGTTGCATCCCTTTTCCATCTAGGATTAGGTTCTTGTCTTCGCTTCTTTGCACTTGGAGCAAAACATGAGGGTGTGCTTCTCCTTTGATCTATGCCCGAATCGGGAATTCGGTCATCTGAAATAGTCGAATCACCATCTTCATTGTTAATCATCAGGTCAATCTGGCCACAAACATCTTGAGAACGAACCTCATTCAACGCTTCATCGTTGATGTGTTCTTCAACACTCAAATCAGCGTCTTCTTCAGATGGCAATATGTAAAGATCCGGATCGTCTACGTCCTCGAGCTCGTCATCAGATAGGCTGTTGAAAAATTCCTGCGCGGCTTGCAGGAACTTGCGATGTATCTCTGAAAGATGTAGTTGACACGGAGTGATACCTGAGAAGCACTTGAATAGTCAATTCATATTAGGAATGGCGTATTAAGTAAAAAAAATGATTAAAACTACATCGTCCAGCGTATACTATAGAGTAGTACTCTCTGAGATAGGCGAGAAAAAAAAATATTTGGTCAGAATGAAACACATTGGTTGAAACAGTAACGACTACAGGTCACACCTTCGTCGAGTCTTGAAAAAGGAATGTTGTTGGAATGTGATCTTTGCAAAGGTCATTCAAAACGCGCACCTCTCTTTTTCTACCCGTAAATCACGTGATACATTTCAACCAACCATTTCACCAAAGGGGATTGTGATTACTATTCTTGTAAGGTGATTAGAGTGAAAGAAATCATCCCAATCGTAAACATTTATAACTGTAATAATGCGATTACCTTACAATAGAGTATCACGGTTTGCAGAGAAAACGGGTGTTAGGCTCATGCAAATACAAAAGTGCCAGCTGGAAGTATGAAAGAATCGGCCACCACATTTATTAAGTTACCCATAGCAGAAGAATTGCGATAATTAAGAAAAAGAAGAGTATTGACTCAAATTTTGCGAGTTGAAAAAATCCACTCAAACACTATACCCCAATGTTCCCAATTGGGAACATCAAAATTGTTGTTAGAACTACTTCTTACAAATGACACTTGAAAATATTTTGTTAATTTGTACGAGAATATATGTCCCTTGACTACCATTTCACGTCAATAAAATGTTTTTAAAATTTAATTTAAAAACAGCAGAAATTAAAATGTGCATGACACTTTGAAGTTCACAAATTCAGTAAATTTGACCTTAATTATGTAAAAAAGCAGAATTTATTTTTTGAAAAACGGTGGAACCTAAAATAAATTCATATTGGTATGTGACATTTCGGCCGTTGCCAATTCGTTACTCTTCCAACCGGGAGCAACCCTTTCTCCATTTTTTTTTCAGTGAAATGATAACTAAATGTGTCTTTTATAATAAATTAATCTTTCCTCAATATCATTCATTCCCTTTGGGTAATCGGCTTAGGGCCTCAGACGGACGTACTTGATGGGCGAATACATTTCTGCCGCTCCTGTCTCACGCGGTGGCGCTGCATGCACGTCACGAACGACAGTCCACGACTAAATCACGCCCGAGATATACAGAATTTTAAATACACTTGCCACTGCGTGGCTAGCCCGGCGCAACGTCGTGATGTAAGTTATTACTCTAGCGTAAAATTTTCTACAGATTTCAAATCCGTTGAAACTTTTACTCTATCCTTAACGGTCTAGGAGATAGAAAAAATAATTAAGTGAGTCCAGTTAAAAGATTTATCGTCTGGCTGGAAAATCATTTCTCCACGCAAAATCAAAGCGGAAACGAAAACTTTCTTCGAGTTCCCCGCGATGAAATAAACTTGGCATGCTTCCAAAGGCTGACGGCAAGGTCACGTGGGTAGAAAAAGTCCAGATTCGGGTGTTTCTTTTTTCGCGGAAGAAAGGCGCTGAAAAACCCGATGGAGAATAAAACTAGTAAATTCATTTGAAAATCTTCCAGATTAAATTTTAGAATTGGCCGCAACCCCAAAAATTGCAAAACATTCGGACTACTTGTGTGTCAAATCTCATTGCTGTATTTGCCATAGAATAGTCAGGATTTTGCGGTAACAAACAAACAAACACTTCCTTTTATAATAGTAAAGATTTCACAATTCATAGGCATATTGGTTGAGCAACACACCGGTTTTTCAAGGTTCGAATAAAACAATTTTTTGACATTAATATATTTATTTATTTCTAACTTAGCTGGAGATCATAAAGCAGGCCTCGAAATAGATTTTTTACTACAGGTGCACCTAAGTTCTTAAATTAGGTGCACTGTGTGCACCTAGTGGGAAAAAATTAGGTGCACAATTATATTTTCATGTGCACAGTGCACCTGTGCACCCGGGTATTTCGAGCCCTGTCATAAAGTATGAGCATCCAAGTCCATTGCACTACATATTGCATACTACTCGTATTACAGTTCTAAGGATTACACAAGAGAAAGCAATCTACCGGGAGCGGAGGAACCGTGGAGTAAAGTATTAGAGCCAGCTGTCTCTGGTGGTCAGCTGCATCGTAAGTAGGTCTTTGAGGTTCCCGACCGCTTAATCGCCTAGTTGACGATGCCGCCCGCGCATGGAAAACAAAGGTAGTTTGCCTTCGGACTCCGTCTTGATCAGACTTCACTGTAGAAACTGGATAATTTTCCTATTTTCAGCATTCATAATGCTTTTCTCGTTTTCCTAAATTTTAACCCGTGTGTTGTAATGTCTGTGTCGTAAAAAATGTTAATTTAAGTGTCCAAAAAAATGTGGAGTATTTAATTGGGTACAGTGGCGCCTCGCGTCAGAAAGGAAATTGTTTCTTACTTTTTCTCTGCAAACGATTATTCAACAGGCATTTAAATATTTTTGTTTACGGCAAATGGTTCATTCGAGATTAATTCATTTCTAGTGACACATTTTTCAGAATTATTATTATCGACATTGTTTTGGTTAGGAATATCATCAACGTTCGAAATCACTGTCTCTAATATTATAAAAGAAAGTGTTTGTTTTCTGCATGCAAAGTCCTGACGAATCTATGGCACTTACATTCATTGCATTTGGCACACAGGTAGTCCAAATGTTTTGCAATTTTTGGGTCGGTGCTAATTTTAAAATTTAATCTAGAACATTTTAAAATGAATTCAATATTTTTTCCCTCCGTTCTTTCTTTTTTCGGAATGTGACGTCACACGAAGTAGGGATGCGACATCGATAACAAAACATCGATGTTCAAAATTAAAACATCGATGTTTTTCTGTCGATGTAACATCACAAGGTTTGGGGGCGATGTATTATCAAAATCGATGTTCAAAATAAAACATCGATTTTGAAAATACATCGCCCCCAAACCACTGATGTTTTTAAATTCAGTGTATTTAAACTTGTTTCCCCATTTCTTAAAACTGGTTTAGCAACTAGTGAATCGGCTCCAATACATCGATGTTTTTTTCTAAAACTTCAATGTTTAGAAGACATCGATGTCGCATCCCTACTTTTCAGACCCTTCATCCTTGGTAATTTTGGTCTAAAAGCATGTTCAATTTGCTGATAATAAAAATTATGCTACTTGGTTTGTTTGTTACTATGTTTTTTAAAAAAACATCGACGTTGCATCCCTAACACGAAGACCCTTATGCATATTGACTTTTTCTCCCTATGTGATTTTGCCTTTGGAAACATGCCAAATTTTTTTTCACCTTTCGTGTATTCGCAATAAATGGGAATGTTAGCAAACAGATTCGAATGACCTTCTTTTGATTCGAGATGAATTCATTTTGATTTCCTGAGAAACGCATTCGAGGGAAGCAAAAGAAATTATTAAATTTATTACTGGTGTTCTTCAGTTTTGGTGCTTCACTGGTGCTTTTTTCTATCTCAGCTATCGTTAAGAAAGAATGAAAATTTTAACGGATTTGAAATCTGCGGAAAATTGTACACTATATAGATATCTTATACATTTGATTTTCTTTTAATAAATAATTTTTCAAGTATATATTTTTATTTTTTGGTTTGCACTACGGGCCACTTCGTTATGGCTGTTATCCAATAGACTACGAATTCCCATTTGTTTTGCGAAGCAAACCAATAACCCCACAAAAGCAACTGGCATGGGCAACGCCAGGCTAACCACGCCAATGGCTAGTATTCAATAAAATTGCCAAGATTTTTTTTGCAAGATGTCTTTGCTCTTTTTAAGGGGGTCCGGGACAAAAAATCGTCAAATTTATGAATTTTTTTATTTACTAGGGGGCTCCGCCCCCTGCTCGCTTACGCTCGCCAACCCCCGGGGATTGCTGCGCAATCCCATTTGGTTTGCTTCGCAAACCAACACTCCTGTCACAGATACCATTTGGTTTGCTTCGCAAACCAACATTACTTTCACAGAGTGAAACTATCTGAATAATTCGTATTATGCTGATTTCACTTTCCGGTTCATGACGTCACAGCGAGGGCTTCGCTGCGTCTCGCTTACGCTCGCCGACCCCGGGGATTGCTACGCAATCCGTTTGGTTTGCTTTCTCAAACCAATACTTCTTTCGCAAGTGATTTAACTTTTTTTGCTTTAACACTTAATGCACCCTAAACTAATAGCCGCATCAGTAAAAAATCTTCTGCATCTTGTTCCCTGTACAATTTTAACTAAACATTGTTAATATCCAAACTTTACGATCTGTACTTTGTCGGTAAACTGTCTTGAAAACAGAGGGAAAAAGCGAGCCTTTTTCCTCGCCAAATAAAAAGAAATCGTTTTTATGGCAATTGTTGCTACGATAAATTTGATATCTGGCAAACCCGATAGTCAAAAGTGTAACCCACTACTGCTTTCGGAAACAGCTATGCGAACTGAAAAATACGAAATTTGTGTCACCAACTTTTGATTGCATCGAATTTATTTATGAACCAATTTTAAAAATAATTGTACCGTAAGAAAGAGTATATTCTGAGGTATACTGCAATGTTTTTAAAATTAAAAATTAACAGTAATACTATACAGATATGACCATTTTAGTTTTGTATCGGAAGTTACGATCTGAAAGTTCCGAAAATTGTATGACCCACTTTTATTTGCATCGATTTTATTTATTAACCAATTTGAAAAATAATTGTACCATAAGAAAGAGTGTAATGTAATGTATTCAGTGATGTTTTCAAATTTAAAAAATAATGGCTTTTGCCGTAGACAAAACGGTTTTAACAATAAGTAGCGAAAATATCCAAAGATTCCGAATTTTGTATGACGAACTTTTGATCGCATCCAATTTAATTATTAACCGATTTCAAAAATAATAGTACCGTAAGAAAGAGTATATTCTGAGGTATACTGCTATATTTTAAAAATTAAAAACTAATAGTAATTAGATATAGATACGGCAGTTTTAAAAAAAAGTAACAAAAATGTCCCGATTTTTCCCGAATTTCAAAAAAATATTATCAAGAACCACATTTAAATTTCAAAAAAAACTCGACGAGCTGCAAAAATTTACGTTGAGAGGTACTCTTAAAAAAAAACTCACGACTAAAGACTGAAATTTTGAATGTGTTTTGCTCACTCGCGGAAGAAATTTCACTTCTTCAACTTTAACACTTAATAAAACCTAAACTAATAGCTGCATCGGAAAAAAATCTTAATAATTATCCAGGGAATACGATGAAGAACAAAGCATGTTAATTTCATATTTTTCCGATCAGTACTTTCTCGGGAAACCGTCTAAGAATGGAGCTAAACAACAAAAATTTCAATTCTTCGGCGGCGGCGGCGGCGGTAACTTTTTTTTAATATAGAGAGATTATTTTAAGAAATTCTCTGGGTTTTTCTGCTTAAAATGACGTTTAAATCATGTCTCTTATATTTTAATTAGAATTAAGAGATATAATAATTTTTGTGGTGCGTTGTTTTGAAAATCTGACTCTCTTGACAGTTGTCATGGCAACGACATCTGTCCTTAAAACTTTAAATGCATTTTTCTCCATGATACTTTTTTTTAAGATTTCCTGTATTCAAATTGCTATAAGTCGAAAGCCGATAAAGTTTAAGGGTTGAAATTTGGAATATATCTTTTTCAAACATTATACTTTAATTTTGATTCATCAAATTTAAAACAAATATTTACTTTTAAAAATATGACTTTTTAAAAAAAAGTACCAAAAAATTTTTAAAACTTTTCATTCAAATATTTTTTATTAAATTAATATTTTTTAAATTGCTGAATCGAAATTAAAGTTTATAAGTTTGTGAATAATTTACTGCAAGAATTTTGAAAATGGATCAAGAATATTTTGAGTTTTAGCAATTTAAAATTACCTCTTTTTTTCAAAAAATTTTAATTTAAAATTAAAAAAAAAATTTTGTGTTGTAATTTTGTTTCATAGTTAGATGGGTAATCAGTACAAAAAAATTCAAAATTAATTAATAAAAAAAAATTTCAATGTGTCCCGGACCCCCTTAAAAAATATTTTTCCATGTTGATTTTTAAAAATGTATGAGCGAGTTTCAACTTTGAGATATTATTTGAGCAAGTTCCCAAGTTGTGTTTTTGCACTGAATCACATGGGCTCAATTTACTCAGATTTCGAAACGAAAGCTATCGCGTTGATTGTCAGAAACTGATAGCGAATAAAGCAATTTCTTTAAAGAATCCTTAGCAAACAACTGAAAAGAATAGACAAGTTCTCAAGTCTTAGTTCTCATGTTTTGCATTTGCACTGAATCGCCCAGGCTCAATACGGGGAAAAAACTGAAAGAAAGGAGTTTTACGGAGATCGATGTAATATTGATATTTCTCAGGCATGCGCACGATGAGTGAGTGACATCATAGATCACGGTGAGAAACCAACGCATCAGCGGGCTTAAAATAAAACCGTCGCTTCTACTCGAGTAAAGGTAGGTTCGTGTGTTTCACCTATAACTGCAATAGAGACAAATACGAGGCTGCGGAGTAGTAGAGAAAAGGTCTTTATTTCAGTGGCAGAGCACTTTGATGCAGTAGGTCTCCTCGTTCTTGTCCGCGACGGCGTCGTTGAGGTAGAGGAAGACGGTCTCCGTGAAGGCGAAGTCCTGAGGCAGGAAGTAGAGGCCCAGGCAGTGGCTGAGGCCGGACGCTGCACAGAAGCGGGTCTCGCGCAGCCGAAGGAGCTGCGGGTGGCTGGTGCGCAGGACGAAGCGACGCTCCTGGGGGTACGGGTTGGTGTACGTGATGCGCTGGAAAGACAACACAACATCAGGACATTTAAAATACACTCTATGACAAATAAAATCGACGCACCCAGAAGGAGTTGTACGATTGCGATAAAAATGCGTGGATGTGAAGAACATGCATAGAAAAACAAGCGATTACAATTTCAGAACAATTGAATGATATATTTCGCAGATTGACACAGGGAGAAGCTTTTGTTCCACCTCTGACCTGGATGCGTCACCTAGCGTGGCATACACTAAAAAAAGTTTCCGGATGGTGTCTTTCGAAATTTCTTGCTAAATGGTCAATATTCCGTGATTATTGCCCTCTCATGACGTCCCAAATGTGCTCTGAGAGAGAGAGAGAGAGATCAGAAGACATAGCTGGCCAATGAAGTGTCGGGAAAGCTTGAAGATAATTCATAACACGTACCATGTGCGGCCGGGCATTATCTTGTTGAAAAGTAAGTCCGGTGTGTCGCTAAATGAACGGTAACGCAACCGGTCGTAGAATGTCGTCTACGTACCGCTGTGCTGTTAGTGTGCCAGAAATGACGACCAAAGTGCTATCAAAGGAGATGGCACCCTAGACCCTAACGAACCGTTGTGGTCATGTGTGGCGTGATATAGTAAGGGCGGGATCCCCACGCTGCCTTGGACGTTTCCAGAAACGTCTGCGGTTGTCGTCAGGACACCGTTGGAAACGGGACTCGTCACTAAAGACAATGTCCCCAGTCAGCGCCGTTCCAAGTGGATCGAGCCTGGCACCATTGCAATTCTGCACCTCCTTGGTGCGTCAATTTTTGTGTTATAAAGTGTAGTACTTCGAAGAGCCTGGACGCACCCCTTATTTGTGATCTAGGGAGCCGGGGTAATCCAGTTGGAAGAGAAACCGACAAGCAACCGGAGGATTTTGAAATCGAAACGAACCAAAGAAAGGTATGTACAAAGGGTCGCAATTCCTCCGTGGCTTCATCACGTTGGCTTGTATGTTGCTCCAGTGTAACGTTCATTCAATTAACTACCTACCAAGCTTCTACGCCTCTTCAACGTAGGGCCATTTGCAGCAACGGCAGATTTAACGCGTACCTTTTGTACAAAACGGTTTTTGGCTGGACCGAGTTTTGAACTCGTGCCCCTCTCGTTGTTAATCAGATACTCTTCCAACCGGGCAATCACGGCTCCTGAATAGCTACCACAGCCAAAGTACTTGTGAAATAGTAGCATAAATTTCTAAAAATAGCAATCAAAAAGTCTCCTCTTTAACCCCATTTTAGTTGGTCTCGGATACAAAGATCTCGCTAAGGAATTTACATTTTAAAATTGAGTACTTTTAGTAATTATTTTTAATTAACGTCGTACAAGAGCAACACAACGGGCTATTGAGGACCGTCCGGGATCAATCCCCTAAAGGAAAGACCCGAGAACACCACAACGTCATTTTGATCTACGGTAAGATGAAAAGGAAAAAAACCTGAGCTGGCACCCCACTCTCCAAACTTCCACACCAACCCAACGTGAGGACTTTCGACCACGATAAATTTAAGGTGCACCAGTCACTTCTACACTATACGCTTACAAACATCCATGCACTGACCTGGAAACGAACCAGTAACCTACCGATCTAGAGGCTAACACCTTCACCACCAGAACGGCTGGTCAACTTTCAAATTGAGACACTAAATATTTTTTTATAAGATTTCCATGACAATCTAACAACTATATTCCGATGTTTTTCTTTTATGGTGACAAACTTTTAAGTGATAAGTTTTTTTAACATTTTATTGGCCACTCTTGCTGCTTAAAGCCGCCCTATTTACCCTAGGGACAATTCTGTCCCCCAAGATTCTTTCAGGTCCACATTTGAGAAACAATGACGTAGAGTAATTCTTCATTTACTTTAGGAGGCTATTAAACTGCTAAAATACTACACGAGAATTTCGTTTACGAATTTTTCACAGTTTTGTTTTCAGACCTGCCCATGATTTCTACTGCTTTCAAGTACAATAAAACCAGCAACAGATATTTTACTCCTCACTCATAGATGGCAGCACAAGCAACTTAATATTGACTTTAAAAAACAACAGAAACTAACGAAGATCGCTAGCGTGAGGATGAGTGTAGCGACGCTTTGTTCAAAGTTTGCGTTTTTTTTTTTTTTTTGTATTTCTGAATGGATAAACATTGTGTTGTGTCCAGGTTGTTTTCTAGATTCCCTCACTAAAGTGCTTCTGAGTCCTGAGAGTCAGTCGCTTGTTCTAACAAACACAAGACATTTTCTACAACGTCACAAATTTCGCTTTACATCGAGTAAGCATTTGGTTTTATCATAAACATTTCGGAGGATGCCCCACGATAACTCCCTCTGAATAAGCACCTGTTTCTAATTCCACACGTACCTTAGCAGCCTCTTTCCCAACCGACAGGTGAACCTGAAAGGCTTTGGAGACTGATGGCTTTTGGCAAGAAAGGACGAGGAGCCACGACTGAAGCGTCAGCTCAAGAGCTTCATTCACCATGGAAATCTGGAAATGTCTGGAATCGAAACAAAGTCACAAAAATTAGCAACATGGCGATTCAATATTCGATATACAATAATGAATTGAAGTATATACACGGGTGTTACCAAAATATCGGGCCCAATTCTAGAAGATGATAGAGGCGCCCAAAATAAACATATTTTATCAGATTATATTTCTGGAAATGCCGCGTTTAGGTGGAAGAGGGTGTTATTTAGGCCACTCGATAGCATCGTTTCTGTGGAAACGATTTAGCAATAAGAGGGCTGAGAATTTGAATCCAACCAAAGAACGTCGTGTACAAAGAGGGCAGATGCATGTTAAATATTTAATGGCCTAAAATGTCCTCACATTGGCGTGTGTGGAAGTTTGGAGCGGGATGCCAGCTCAGGTGTTACCTCGTCATCTGACCATGGTTCAAAATTACGAGGTGTTGTCCTCGGATCTTTCCCTTAAGGGACTGATCCCGGACCGTCGTCAATAGCCCGTTGTGTTGCTCTAGTACGACATTAACTAAAATTACCATTACCATCCACGCAATCTTCAAAAACATATAAAACCGTCAAAACAAAGGGTAGGTAGATATAGGTAAGGTAATTTTTAACTAATGCCGTAGAAGAGCAACACAACTGACAACTGACGGCGGTCCGGGATGAATCCCCTAAAGGAAAGATCCGATTACAACACCACATAATTTTGAACTACGATTAGATGACGAGGCAACACCTGAGCTGGCAACCCCACTCCCCAAATTTCCACACTAACCAAGATGAGTACTTTCGACAACGACAGATTTAAGGTTCACCAGCCGCCTCTACTTTACACACTCACAGACATCCATGCACTGACCCGGATTCGAACCAGGAACCTTCCGATATAGAGGCTAACACCTTAACCACCAGACCGGTTATAGGTAGGTAGGAATTTTAATAAACATCGAACTGGAGTTTAACACAACGGGCTATTGACAACGGTTCAGGATCAAACACCCAAGGGAAAGATCCAAGGACAACCCCGTGTTATTTTCAACCACGGTCAGATGAGGAGGCAACACCTGAGCTGTCATCCCATTCTCCAAACATCCACACCAAGCCAACATGAGAACATTTGAGGGCCACAACAGATTTCTCGTTCACCAGCCCCCTTTGTACGCGAATGTCATTGGAAGGATTCGCACTCACAACCCTCCGGTTGTTAATCCGTTGCTCTTCCGATCGGGATACCATGACCGTCAAAACAAATGGATAATCTTCATACTTGAACATTTCGTGGTGAATAATTAATTTAATAAGCTGTCGATTCATTCAACTAGTTTTATTTCGTTCCAAAGGCAAGAGCCTTGGTCACAGTAAACCACATGCTATTTGTGCTCTTTGACATGCTAAATGCTGAGAAACGTGCGCGTCCAATGCAAAAGGGCACCTACTTGATTCCAGGCATCAGTGCTCTGATGTTCATGGAGAGCTCTTGCACAGCAAAAGGCGACAGCACGAACGGATCGGAAGGATGCAGCTGCAGTTCTTTGGAGCTGGAGGAGCAGCGGACGAGATTGGTGGCATGAGTCCCTCTATTGACGAGGACAGAAATGAGTTTCAACACAACATAATGAAGTTAAAGTTTCTTTAAACGGGTGGTGAACGTAGCCACTGCTACGAATATTGCACTAGTACACATCTACCAACAAATAATTGGACACCTGTGATAGCAAAGGATAACGAAGTTTATTCACCTTCAATAGTTGATGGAACCACCACGAGCGGCTATTATAGCTGCGACCCTCCGGGGCATACTCTCAACCAGTCGTTGTACGACGACTCGCAGTATGTTCCGCCACTCGGCTTGGAGAAGACAGGTCAGTTCCGTCACCGATGTCAGACGGTGGGGCACGTCTTCAGTCGCCGCCCCAACTCGTCCTAGAGTTAAGGTCCTAGAGTTAGTTTCGATCGGGTTAAGGTCCGGGCTCTGCGCGGGCCAGTCCAATTGGATGGACTCCATTGTCATCATACCAAGTCATGGTGGACCTAGCGACATGACAGGTGGCATTGTCATCCTGACAGTAACATGGGTCCACCCCGTAATAATGCCACAACGTAGAAAGCGCATAGTCATACAAAATGGTGCAGTAGATCTCGGAATTGAGTCTACTTGGGACTACGGCCAAGGGTCAAGTGTCATACCAGGAAAAAAAAAATCGTCGATTGCAGGGGTGTCCAATAATTTGTTGTTAGATAGTGTATAAAAAGCAGTGTAACCAACTCCACCGTAAAGTACTTTTTGGTAGAAAAAGTTGCACTGTTTCACACCAGCTCGCCAAATGGGTGACAGACGGACGTGATTTGAACACGCAACCTTTAAAACTACGATGGATGGTTCACGATGAGTAGTTGAATTGCCAATGCGATACTAATCCCTTTCAACAACCGTCTGAGGCTTTGTGATAGCAGACACTCTTCATTTTCCTATCACGGCTTCACTCCTTTCGTTGCTGCTCAGCTTTCTCATCACAAGACAGTTGACAAAGACAATTGACTTAAAATTACTATCGCAATTTTAAAAATTGCTTCACCACTGATGCGAAAGTACACCCATGTCCTTAGTAACAGCTCTCACGGTATCACGCAAATGGCAATAACACAACCAGTGGTGGCATCTATCGAATACGATTACCGCTAAATTCTAGAGGGGAAGTATTGCGGTAAACTTAGCTACCACTACTAATATTAACTTACGATACCTTAATATATAACACTTTAATCCAACTCTACCATGAAATACGTTTTGGAAGACAAAATTGCAGTTTCACACCAGCTTGCCAAAAGATTACGCTAATGAACTTATCAACACATAAAACTCTGCATTCTGAAGGGGTTTCCATTCAACCCTCCTTGTGGTTGTCTCGACAGGGTATCGCGTCATTCGCGAGACTTAACACATCTAGATGGTCGAGATATCTCGTTATTGGAAGAAAAATGACCACATCTTTATCTCGTTATCATTAAAAGATCTGCAATATCTCGATGACGAGATACCTAGACATCAAACAAAATGGTTCAGATCTGGACGGAAGAGATATCTCATCGAAACCACTTGGACGGTGGTTAAATATGGCTCCGACTGTTAATTTAAATGGTACTGAATCCTACCTGATGAGAAGAGACGATCTCATAAGTTGTCCAGCTATGCAGGATAGATCGATTCTTTGAAGAGGATAGATCGATATTCTCCATGTCTGTAGTGGGACTATTTGATACATATCCTTGTAAATGAAGACACAGAACTCTATACATTTCCCCGCTGATTTAGTAGGTGCCTAAGAAAAGTATATGAACACACATTTAAATAAGACTTAAAAAGAACACAGTATAACTCTGCAATTGGAAAACACAAGGGCAAATTTTTGCTGACTGAGGTAAATACATATAACCCACACTGTTTTCTATACTATATTATAACACAAACATGTTCAATTACATAATGTTTTGAGTCAGGCTTATTCTTTCTAACTATCGATGTTCTGCTTTGATAAGTTATCTCACAGTAAAAATTACTAAACTTATATATATATAACCAATCCAACTAAGTTATATTTTTTCCAACAAAGTCAATGTTGACAAGACTTGACAAGACAGAAAAAATTAAAAAAGACTTTGTAATGCTAACATAATTTTCTTACGTAACGTTCATGCTAGATCAGAACAGGAATAGGGTTCTATAATTTGGTATCCCCTTATTATGCTTGCCATATCAAAATACAGAATACATTTTTTAGATATGCTATTTGTTTTAAGAATTATGAATTTTTACGTGTGGCAGTAGATTGTTCTAAATTGAGAATTCATTTAAGATTGATAACTTTAAAGTCTCCAAGACAGTATTTTAACAAATTATTTTTACAACCTACTTAACAAAATTGATTCAACCTTTTCTAGTTGCTAGTTCTGATTTTAAAGTTAACAGGTATGATACATAATTAAACCTGTAAAAGATAATGTATGAAACAATTTTGCTATAAATAGGTTGTTTAAATTATAATTATTTCTCAGGAGTTGATATTTAAATGTTATCAATTAAATATGCAATCTATTGCAATGAAGTTTCTTGCATCCTTTATCAAACAGTATTTGTGTAAATAATTTTTTGGATGTCTTTTTGCTCTCTGTAATTTGACACTTTATTCTGCAGATACAACAGTTAAAAAATAACTGAAATTAAAAAGTGTTCAATCTACTTTCAACATAAGCACAAAATAAATATTGTGTGAAAAGGCTCATTTATGAAATAGGAAGTGTAAAAATAGAAAGTTAATGTTTTATACAAAGTAAACTTTTAACTAATCGAAGAGTACAAGATTTGATGATATAAGCACTTTGTTCGCATTTTTAATAGTTCATAATTTTAGATAAACTTTCACAAATAGGATTCATACCTTTACATGAACATTCATATGTTCCTCCAAGTCTTGTGGTTCTGGGATTGTACAAACAATTTCTGAATTAGAGCATGCTACAGTGACTTTGTCAATAGCAGTACCATCTGTTGAACAAAAATTGACAATTAAAAAATATTCACCTTGAAAAAGGCAAAGCTACAGTATAAATTGAAGTATGTTTCAAAAACCAGACAAATTAACTTGTAGTTGCCACCAACAAATATGATTTCAATTAATAAAATTTCACGAATTATTAAAAATTATTTCATGAAATTTTGAACTTTAACTAGTTATTTTATTTGAGCTGTTTTCAAGTGTGAAAGGTTCCCATTTCAAATCCGAGATTGTCTGCCTACAATTAATGTGTGAAATCTTTATAAAAGGAGAATGGTGGCAACAAAATCCTCAAATAAAAGTTCCCTGATATTTTTTCTGTTAGTGTGACCAAAATTTCCCTGATTTTACAATTCCCTTCATAAATGTTGTGATCCGTGATTGGTATCGATATACAGTAGCCAAACAATATTTTAAAATATTTAGGGTCAGATGGGGTGAAAGGATCATTCTCCACCAATATTTTGTATTTTTTCTCTTGATATTTTAACTGTAATTGTAAGGGTTGGAACCCTTTATGAAACTTTTACAATAGCAAATGAAAAAACTGGAGAGAAAAAATTCAAAATATATTTTGAGTATGAACATATACATCTGACCCTACATTATCATACTATGCATTGAAATCAAATGCATATATACCTAAAAAATTCTACAAAAATGTAATTGCAAGCAAAAAATATTAATTTAATGCACAAAAAAAACATCATTAGTTACACCAATTTTAAATTGTATACCACAAGTTGTAGGCAACACGGTGACAAGACGCTGAGGCCGCGAAAAAAACGGTGGCGGTTTTTGCGGTGTTCAAAAATTACGACGCCACTGTTCTTTATTCAAATTACAATTTCGGCGAAAATGATTTTTTTTAACTCTCAAAAGTACTCGTAATCACACATTTCTAAATAGGACAAACGACAATAGATGCCGTTTAAGTTATCAAAATTTCCCTGATATTTTGAGAAATTTGGAAATTTTTCCTGAGATTTCCAGATCTGTGCGGATTTCAGGTTCTGTTACCACTCTGTGGATGTATCTGAGGTGCGCACCTGTGGAGCAAAGTAGTTCGCAAATCCATGCTGAACAATGTTCAGTTGGCTGGGCAATAGGAAACAAATTACATCCTCCACTATGAAGTTCGACCATCATTGATCTTCATTTTTGAATGCAAGTGAAATAAATTGTTCTAAAAATTAAGCCTTTAAAATTTGTTGAACAATTAATTAAATATTAAGGTTTCTGAGTGTTCTTGAAAATAAAAGAAGTCAGGCTTTAAAGTTTGAGGAAACTCTGGTATAATTACTCATGGAATTTTTAGAACATATGAGATGTTCACCAAATGACAAAGAATAAAAAGTACCTCTGCTGATCTGGATACTTTTCTTGAACATGGAGTGTTCCATAGAGAGGAACTTGAAGGTATGGGTAAAGGAAGGTGGAAGGGGTTGTATCTTTAAGTTCAAAACAGCGAGAAGTGTTTGGTCTTCAGTCATGAACTTGACCTTGAGGAAAAATAAAGCACACAAAGAGATGAATGCTATAATTTACTACTAAATCTTAAATCAATATAAGACTTCGGTACCTGAGATGAGGTACATGAGATAATTGTAAATACTGTTAAGGAATGCAAGACAAAACAAACAATTCGATGTTATACTTGAAAGAAAAAAACTTAACATCATAGTGCTTAAATTGAGCATGTAAAGTGCATTACAAAATTAATATGTGAGAACAGTGAATCAAAAATACAAGAGTTGTTCAAATGAAAAGGTACGAAACGACACTGTGGGTATAAATGAAGACTTTATTCAAAGTATACACCATAGTTCAGAGCACAACTATCCCATTGATGGACTGAAGGATTCCTTGTTTCCAGAATTCCTTTGGGCGTGATGAGACACAGTCCTTCACAACGTCCTTGAGTTCGTCATCCGAGTTGAAGCGCTTCCCTTTCAGATGTTTTTTTCAGGGGACCAAACACATGGAAATCGCAGGGCGACATGTCCGGGCTGTAAGTCGGATGGTCAAGCTACTCCCACTTGAACTTCGGCAGTTCCACGTGTGTGCCCCTGGAGGCGTGTGGACGCGCATTATCATGGAGCAGAACCAAACCCTCCGTGAGCATCCCCGGTCTTTTGTTCTTGATGGACGTGCGTAGGCTTCAGAGTGTCTCACAGTACACATCGGAGTTAATGGTTCTTCTGTGCTCGAGGAATTCAACAAGTAGCGTGCGGACCTTGGACATCGTAAAAGACGGTGAGCGACACCTTCCCTGCTGATGCCACGGCTTTGAACTTTTTAGGGGGAGCTGACGACGCATGCTGTCCCGCTTTGTCTCTGGCTCGTAGAGATGGCACCAGCTCTCATCACCTGTGACGATCCGCTCCAGGAAAGCGGGGTCTTCATGATACCGAAACAGATGTTGAAGTGGTATCCCCATACGCAGTTCCTTTAGCTGGTCGGTGATCTGCTGGTGATATTGAAGAGATATCACGTCTATCAAGATCTTTACAATTTTTAAAATGTTGAGATATCCCTATTACGATAGACACGAGGTAAGTAATACCCGTTTGAGCATGAGCATCACTGTGACAGTGGCATGTGCACCGGTCATGGTCAACCAGTTTGAGGGACTCGTGTTCCAGCTGTTTATTGAATTACATCGCATTATTATCAACAAAATTTTTGCATTTGTAAAATTTAAAGTTGTTTTTTAAAAATAATCAAAAGTGCATAATTTCTGTATTTTATATGTATAATCATGCTTACATACACGTAAGAGAGACAGAGAATTACCTTAACACATGAATCTAAACTGTTCAAAACAGGAACAGAGGACAGTATTTCAACGCTAAAATGATGCCCTGAAACAGCCTGAAAACATAAAAAATTAGATGAAATAAGGAAATGTAAAAGAATAATTTATAAAAAATCTAGCCATGTTTTAGTTTTTCCCCTACTAGATGGTATGTTTAATATAATATATAGTTTTAAAAAAAACTAAAAATTGATTAGACAGATATGCAGATGATTTTACTGTGCATGTTTATGTAACCCGAAATAAAATTCTGTGGTTTCACACTTTTCACGACTATGTGTTCTTCACCTTTTGACTACGGCCGTAACAACAGTTGTACCTTGAAAGCTATTAGAATCGAGCCAAGAAAGAATTGTCTCAGTTACATCTATAGCCATTATCAAGAGGTTAATAAGGTTTTGATAACAACCTAGCAAAGACAAATTCTGATGTTTTTCTTTCATGATTAACACGCCTTGTCGCCAAAACTTCGAAATTGGCATTGCTTGGAAAGTTTTCTACTTAAAGACTTTTTTTGCCTAGTTGAAAAAGGGGACTAGTCGCCAAAATTTTGAAAATAGTACAAATGAGGTCTCGGCGGATTTGTTAGGAGGTTGAGATATTTCGCTAAACAATCATGACCAATCAAAAGTCATGTTATTGTAACAGCTTTTGCCCACAGGGCATCTGGGATGTTTAACCCGAATGACGGTTTAAGCCATGGAGGATTCTTGTTAAATCCTAGACTCTTTTGCTGTTTAAACCATGAAATATCATTTAATCCAAATGGAACCTAAGAGGGTACAACCATGCTATCAAACCGGAACACAAGATCAAGATATGCAGATACATTCCTGTTCAAATATACTGAATAATTAAACCTTAAACTATGAATCCACACTAACTGTGAGATGTTAAAATATAACCTAGCAAAATTTAGGAAACAGAGCAATAATATATATTTTAGGTATCTACATTATTCTAAAAAAGACTTGACTTTATGTTTTGTTAATTGTTTTCTTATGTTGAAAAAAAAATTTTGAGGTTAGATTAAAAATTAGAAGAATTCTTTTGTGACAATGAAAATTTGGATAGGTGATATTGAAAGGTGGAATAGGTATTAATCTGAGCAGTGATTTAAAACTTAATTCTTCAATGTCATATATACCAAACTTCTTTGCTAGCTTAGTAAAAGAACAATTTAATGTAATATGACTGGTAAAAATAATAGACAGAACCTAGCCATGCATAATGCTTGAATGCAACCTTTATAATTAGTCTTTAAAGAAATGCTTAGTAATTATTTAAAAGGCTGGAACTCTCATTAGTCTGGAATTTTGAGTATCTGATTCAACTCAAATGGAACTAAAAATACATGAAATATTCAATACCTGCAGATATGCAGTAAAGTCCAAATGTTTACGACCAAAAGGTATTAGTGTGATAATAGAATACACAATAACTTTTACTTTTAACTAAAAACACAATTTGTTTCTAGTTTTAGTTTACCCCCTTGGTTTTGTGTTTTAGATAGGCTGCTTAACTTTCCATACAACAAACAAATAGCCTGAATTCTAATCCTTAATGTGATATAAATCAGCAAAAATTATTTCTTTGTCTCACTTCTACATTTTTATCCCACATATGTGCAACTTCAATTTTGAAAACACAACAATTTTAAATTTGGAAATTCAAGGACCATGTAATACTTAAATTGAAACACTTTGAAATATTGTCCAGCACTTCGATCTGCAACACTAGCTGGAGTGTTACTGATATTAGAGCTGCAAAACATTAACTGCATCATATCAAAATATAGAATGGGTTTGGAACAATAATATATCTATCTATAATAGGTCAAGTAGAATAGATCTATCTCTTCTTGGTCTAACATTTTTGGATTGGAAACATTTGGACCTTAAAACGCATGATTAAAGAAACAATATCAATTTGATGTTTACCTTAAATAGATCCAATTGACTAGTATGATTGGTTAAACATTGGTAAATAAATGGCACATGAACTTTCTCTTTGGGTTGAAGCAGAATGGTAGGCGTTTCTTGACCAGTATCACTATATACGAGAGGCCTCACTTTTTGCGACATACTGTGTAGGTTTCTGAAGATTTGCCAGACCTTATTTTCAGTGATCAAACTAAAATAAGAAAATATTTTCAATTATAAGACAGTCTGAATTTAAAAAAATTCTTATTCTATAAACGCCTTTTTTAATTTTGATTTCTAATAATGTAAACAATTAACAATATATTATATATTCTTTAAAAATATGTTAAGCAACTAAAATATATATACTATGTAAATTAATAGTCACGCTATAACGCACCTTTCATTGGAACGAGCCCCGATAACTTTTAGGCCAGGTGCACACATCTGGTTTTTCAATATGTGGCACTGAAGCCCAACAATTCTCACATAACCGTTAAAAATAACACAAGTACTCCTTTCGCGCCATTTGCAATAAATATTCTATCGAAGAAAACATGTTTATTTTGCTTACTTGTTGAAAAAAAGTATATCTTGAAACAAAATAGACGTTACTGGATACAACCATTTATTAATGAAAATTTGGAACTTCAGACCGGAGAAGCGTGTGCGGCGCCGTGGGGAACTGCAGTACAAATTGCACGAAGATGGACGTGTGTCACCGGAGAATGTGTACACTACTCCGTTGGATCTAATGTATCTCAGACAGCACTTGTGTTGCCGTAGCGACGCCGCACGTTGAAAAACCAGATGTGTGCACTGGGCCTTACAAATACTAGAGTTCGAGTGGAATTCAAACTCACATATCACATAACATTTTTTCAACAAAACAATAATTTTGGAGAAATTAAAACTGATAGAAAAACCACCACACCATTCAGACTGAGAACAGGACATTAGAAAGGATGAAAATGATTAGTCTTCTATTATAAAAGGAAGTGTTTGTCTGTCTGTTTGTCGCAAAATCCTGACGATTCTATGGCACTTACAGCAATGAGATTTGGCACACAGGTAGTCCAAATTGTTTGCAATTTTTGGGTCGCGGCAAATTTAAAAATTTAATCTAGAAGATTTTTAAATGAATTTAATAAAACGTAATCATTATTGAATGCTACAGCATGGAAGAGATCACATATTCTTAATTTTATTGCTTTCATTTCCGTTTTGATTTTGATCGGAAGAATAATTTTTCAGCCAGACAATAAAAACAAACAATCTCTTAACTGGAGTCAATTAGTTCTTTTTCTATTTTTTCGGATTTGAAATCTGCGGAAAATTTTACATTAGATCCATACCTAAAAATATGATTTTTTTATATAAATAACTTTTAAATGGAATATATCTTTTATATTTTCGTACGAGATTGTGACGTCAAGGTAACTTTCCCTTTCCAAAAATAAACAAATTACATTTCCTGCTGTTCACGTTAAAAATAAAACGATTACATTTCCTGTCTCATTTCCTCAAATGAGAGCAATAAATAAAAAAATAAATAATTTTAAAATTGAATACATGAATAATATTGAATAATATTCACCGGATTTGAAATCTGCGGAAAATTTTACACCAAATAATACCTTACATCACGGCGTTGCCTGTTGTGTTGGTTTGAGAAGCACGTCAAGCACGGGCACGGGCAATGCCGGGCTGGCCACGCAGTATTAAATAAAACAACAAATTTGATAAATTAATAGCAATAGCACACACGCAAAATCACCACCACACTATTCAGACCGAGAACAGGAGGTTTTAAAGGCATGAGAATGAATAGTGAAGGGACCAGAGCGTATAGACCTTGTAGCAACTGTCTGGGCGCCACACCTCATCAAACATTCATCTGCCCTGCAATGGTAGTTGCTTTTGAAACCAGCGATTACTATCCTAAAGAACAGCAGCAAGAAAAATAACGTCTTCAAAGCTGTGCAAGGAGCACACAATATTTGATTCAAAAATGAACACAACAGCTTCATGTGCACTACACTTATTATTCGCATTACTTAGGATAGAAGAATTATGAGTACCACAAACCTTCATTCCACAATATTATGCATGACGTACTAACTAAGTCACATAATTTGGTAGGTAGGTATTTTGATTAACATCGCACTGGAGCAACACAAGGTGTTACTGGGGACGGTCAGGGATCAAACCCCAAGGAAAAGATCAGAGGACGTAATTTTAAACCACTGTCAGATAACGGTCACACCTGAACTGGCACTCCACTCTCCGAACTTCCCCATAAGTGAAGACATTTGAGACCATGATAGATTTAACGTACATCAGCTCATTTGTACACGACGGTCGAGTTGGATTCGAACTCGCATCCCTGCGGTTGTTAATCCGTTGCGCATTCAACTGGTCTACAGAGGCCTTTACATAATTTAGAGTACTAAGAAAATGTGAGACACATGAATATTAAGTGCACTTTAGGAATAGATGTAACACATTACTTTAGAGTGAACAGATTTAAACCCATTCAGTTACAGGGGTTGGACAAAAATATGGAAACACCTCGTGAAATACAGGCTTGAAAAGAAGTGTTTATTCCAGTGTAAGGTGTAGGTGGCGCTGCTGTTTTCGCCTACTGACGACACCTATACAACGTCGTAAATACGCTGCGCAGGTCAGTCGTTGTCGGGGCAATGTTCTGTGAAGTTGACGGACTTCGAACGTGGACAAATTGTTAGAGCTCGTCAGGTGGGTGCTTACGTAAGCAAGGTAGCCGAAGTGTTTAGTGTTTCAAGAGGCACTGTATCAAAGATTTATTCTGCATATTTGAAAAGCAGAAAACATCATCCATTAAATCACAACGTGGACATAAGTGTGTTGAGTGATCGTGACAGACGAATCATTAAGAAGGATCATAACTAAAATTAAGAAGACCACAGCTGCAAAAGATACTGCTGAAATGAATGTCATGCTCACGAACCCTGTGAGTACCAAAACAAAAAAGATGGGAACTCCATAAGCAGGGTATTTCTGGTCATGCTGCAATTCAAAAACCTTTTATCAATGATGCTAATATGCCAATGCCTGTGACAGGAAAAAATGGTGTTTAAGTCAGGGCACAACAAATTCCTTGCACCAGGTAGCCTAAAAATTTTGGTCTGGCGCCTAGATTTTCTGTTTCTGTAAAAACGGTTTTCTTTTTCATGAAAAAAAAATTATATTTTAGGTCACAAAAGGTCAAAAATGGAAGGTCAAAATTGTCTCAGTTATGGTGGCTCCACACCAACGGCGACAGCAACAGAGACAGGCAACATTTTGTCGCTTGTCTCTGTTGCTGCTAAAAGAGCCTTCACACCAGCAGCGACAGCTATTTCTTTGCGCATTCGCATAACTTTCATTTTCGAAAGCAAAACATTTATTTCTGATTCTGCAAGATGTGTGGCAGACAGATCACGTATCTCCGCCTTTAATAAAACTCCTTTTATTCTTGTTAGACGAGCTTAGCGGCCTTTATCTCCGGTAGAACAATTTTGGTGGAGTTACTTAATTCTAAAATAGAATGCCCAAAATTAAAAAAAATAGTAGAAATAAAATAAGTTGTTTGGAATTAAATAAGTAGCTATGAAGTGGTAATAAAAGTTTAAAAAGTAGTATTGCATCAGTAAACAGATTGCCGGTCGCGGGAGCTTGTGTGGTCACCCTCCCAAGTACTGACCGCGACCGGAGGTGCTTAAAAATAACGACCCATATTTGGGACGTTGCTGTGTTGACTGCTCAAGCTTATTGCTAATACAAATTGAATAGTTAAAAACTACTTTTTTTGCAAAGAAAAAATAGTGCTGAGAGCGACTTTATAATGTCTCTTCAAAGAGGGGTTAGATTGTAATCAGCTATCTGCATTAAATATCGTGGTTTATTTTTTTCAAAAGTTTAACGATAGGGGTTTTAAGGGAGGTAATTTTAAGAATGTGTCTTATAATTTCTGTTTTTTGTTGGAACCATCTTGCTTTGGAGATGGTTCGGTGTGTATAAGTTTGAAGGATTTCAAGTGAATTTATATTTTTGTTATTAGTAGATCCCCAAATTTGGCATGCGTGTGTGATTACTGGTTTGAGATAGCTTAGGTACACGAGTATTTTGTTTTCAATAGTCATTGGCGAATTCCGAGCAATTAGGTTGAAAAGGTAACGTTTTACGTCTCGGAATTTATGGATAACGTTTTTTGTGTTCTGATTCCATGTGAGTCTTCTGTCTAGGATAATATCTAGGTATTTAGCTTCCTGAGCACATGGGATTTCGATATTATTAATTTTTAACTTGCTGGGTGAAAAACATCAACCGAAACCGGATTAGGCTTTATTCTGATTGGCTGTCAGCACGGCGACAGAGACAAAAGTTGAACTTCCTCCAAGACTTGAAAGTGCAGCGACAGCGACAGAGACGAACCGGGAGAAACAAAATTTGTTTGTAATACGCATGCGCAAAGCGAAGCGACAGCTGTTTTTGTCGCTGTCGCCGTTGGTGTGAAGCCACCATTACACTACAAGTAGCATATTATTTACTGCGCGTGCATGTAATGAATTCTGCAATATAATCAGCATTCAAAAAAATATTAGTATATGTATTGCAAGGGTCCTGGCTCCTAATTTTTTTTATATTTTTGTCATCCCCTGATCTAAGCCATCAAGTCTGGACTATGGAGCAATGGAAGACAATTGGGTCGGATGAGTCTTGTTTCATACTTCTGGCTGAGTTTACGTCTGGCGAACGCCATCCCATCCCAAGCCTATAATACAGACTGCTTGTTGATAAGAGTGAAACATAGCGGGGGTTCTGTGATGGTTTGGGCAGCCATATCGTGGTTTACTGTGGGCCCCATGATCACTCTTCAAGGGCGCACTAAGGCCAAGGATTATGTGAACATTTTGGACAATCAACTCCATCCCATGGTACAAACTTTGTACTCCAATGGTGACGGTGTCTTCCAAGACAACAAAGCCGTTCACAAAGCTCTCTTCGTCGAGGAGTGGTTTTCTGAGCACGAGGATGATTTGTCAAATCTCCCCTGGCCACCACACCTCAATATTATTGAATCTTTATGGTCTACATTGGAGAGGAAAGTGCGTGATCGCTATCCACCGCCATCATCGTTATCTGAATTGTCAGCGTTTTGCAGGAAGAATGGTACAAGATTCCCTTGGCAAGCATACAGGAACCGTATTTATCCGCTCCGAGAAGACTGCAAGCTGCTTTGAATGCCAACAGTTTTCCTACGCCATATTAGGCAAGTTTACGTGTCTTTTTTAGGTGTTTTCATATTTTTGTCCAACCTCTGCAATCATATCAATAATCATATGAACTAAACTTGAGAATTAAAATGTGCTATTCATTTAAAGCGTAATCAATAAATCATACCGCAACTCGGGACACTTCCAGATTATTTCCACTTTCTTGGCCTCCTGGTATGGATTTTCAACAACAAACTCAAAAAATTCCGTTCTTCCAGCAACAGGATAAAGCATTCTCTCGGAAGTGACAGATGTATGGAGAAAGGATTGAATGAGTTCAGACTTGTTCTTGGCAATGTAGGACTCGATACTCAACCAGTCACGCTGCTTCTCTTTGAAGAAATGCATTTCCTATGGCACAGGAAAATTATATAAATACACTACGCTACAATAATGGACCGGACAACAAGATGTGATGGTACAAGGGAAAGAATACACGCTTTAATAGGGGGTATGGTCCCCCATGACACTAGCAACCCTTCCGGGCATACTTTCAACAAGGTTTTGATACACAGCTATGTGCCATTCTACAGCTATGTGTGCACAGCTATGTGTGTCCATTCCTGCTGCGAGAATGTCGCCAGCTCAGCTGTAGATTTTGGACGTGGTTCCTTGATTCGTAAGCGTCGCTCTAACTCGTCTCACAAATGTTCTATGTGGACGTTTTACATCCATATCTTGATATCACTGCTTGACAGACAGAGCTGCAACATGACATGGAGTGTTGTCGTCCTGGAAGCGTCCATTCCATAAAATGGCCAGAGCATAGGAAGAACCTGAGGGTCCAAAATGTTCACGTACGCGTCAGCATTCAATTGACCAGGAACAACATGCAAAGGTCTCAGGCCATACCACGAAAAACACCTCCAAACAAGTATGTGGACTTTATGCAAATCCGCTGGCGGCCGGTCCATTATTGTAAAATAGTATAATTTCAATTTCACAAGATTAAAAAAAAAAATTTATAAATTACAAAAACCTAAAAATCGAAAAGAACTAACAAAATGAAGACGTGTTGTGGATCAAGGCGTCATCAGGGAGGAGCCAGACCCAGACAACAATTCCATTAGACATTTCGTTGTTTGTGCCATATTTGATAAGAAGACGTCCCATTGAGCAATTGTTTTTCAATTTGAATTTGTAGAGGACGTTATTCCCTATTGAATGATACCTGTGAATTTGCTCAGGTATGAATAGTGCTAGAAATAAAGGAGGTAATTCGTTTTTTCTTCCATGACTGTACATACAGGTTGGTTGAAAAGAAAGGATAGAGATGAAAAAGTAGAGAAAGATCGCTTGGGCAACCAAGGCCATGATCCCCATGGTTACCAGGGACAGTAAACCCCATGGGAAAAGAATAGATCATTATGGTACCTTGGTTTCATGATGCCACTGAAAGAACTAAATTTGTCATCAAATGCTGAAATAAAGATTTTTTAAAGTCTAACCAAATGTCCATTAAATTGTGGAAGATCAATTTTGGGTAAATTTACGTTTCCCGAAATTGCATACGAATTTCAAATGCGTCAACTGACAATCGGTATGAAAAAACCTGATTCAAATCACAATCTTTCAGCAAAGTCGGAGTTTTCAAATTTGGTGCTAAATTGAAAGCTTGCTTCTTCAAATGCTTTTGAATACATCAGTTTTAGTTTTTGCAAAACAGTGGTGTAGTGTACACATTAATTTTTTGATAAAACCTTATATTGGCATCACAACACTTCTACCGTCCCATAAAAGGTTATAAAACAAAATTTGCAGTCTTGAAAATACATATGAATACTTACATTCCCCGAATTGTAAGTATTAGAATTCGTATTGTTTTCCAGGTTTCTTACGGCTTCCATGCGGGCTAGTTTGCGCCTTCTTTCTTCAGTCAAATGTGGATCGGGCGACATGCTTTCAGAGTTGTCCCTAACGCATCTTGTGGAAAGAAGTTTGGATAGCTCTCGATCCGTTTCAGCAATCCGTCTGGCTTTGGATATGGACAAAGCTGGATTTTAAAAATATATATTTATTTCAACTGTTATACAATTATAAACAAAACGAAAATAAAAAACATTTCTTTTTCCATATTGAAGTGCTGATGACGAAGTAATTTTTATTTGACTGACGTGCTGTGGCATTTTATAGCACTGTCTCCTCTCTCTTGTGTTCCTATTTCATTAATTATTTTTCAAAACAACTTTTATACTATAACTTCTGGGTATTTATCACGATTGCTGCACAATTACATTTCACAAAAGACGGACAACTTACTGTTCATAGATTTGATTAAATAAATACGAAAACAAGAACCATACCAGCAACCATTCTTTTTTCAAAGCAAAGTTTTTTGTTTTAAAAAGCTGTTTCTCTGCAAAGTGTACTGGAATTGATTGCATTAAAATAATGCTTTGTACACAAAAGGTTTGAAAATTTGCTTTTTTTTTTTAGATTCATACTATTTAAGGAAAATGGTATATTTTCAAATATAAATTATATCAATGGTATACAAAAATAGTAAATATAGATATTATGGATGCATAAATTACTATAAATCTGATCCATCCTTAGCTAGTTTATGACAATGCACACATTAAGTTTGGGTTATAAAAGACAATGGTCTTTAATACCCAGTTTAAGATTTTTAAATGATACTTTTTAAGGGTTTGAAAATTTTGGTCACGTGTAGGTTTTGTGCCTTACAACTCTACATTTGACAGCATACCTAATTTTAAATATTAAAAACCAAAGTAATGTAACGTTTCAATTATTTTCATCATATGTACTGCATTGCAATTGATACAGATTTTAATACAAGCACACTATTAATAGCATACAGGTTGGAATTAAAAATTAATTATATAAATAAAACCTTTAACCCATTAACAACCACACTACTTTTCGCTTGAAGGAAATGAACAAAAATCATTTTTTAGACGTATTAGAGTCTAATTAAGACGAAAAAAAATAACATTAAAAAAAACATTTATTTATATAAAAGATACAAAATGTTACGAAAACGCAATGTCAGTCAAAACAGACTACTTTTGGGAAAAATGAAAATCTTGCACTTGCTATGTAATGGCACATTACATTTTTTACATACAGTTATTGTTTGGCTACTACAGTTTCTGCATCATTTTCTTTTGTTTGTTGGATATTTCTCGATAATATGACTTGTGAGATCCTAGGCCACCACCATTTCTTTCCCTTTACTTGCACTCTATACATTGTAGCGAAATTATCAAGCAGGTCCAACCCACCCATACGTTTGTTACAATCCCCGATGAGTTTTGGTTGCTTTACAGATGTGGATTTCTATATTTTCTTGAGTATCTCTTGGCCATTGAAGATGTATTGATTGTATCAAAGTTGGTGGCCATAGAGTAACAACAGAATTTTCCTTCCAACAAACTACTGCGATACTATGCTCCTTATCAAAGACGAAGTCATATGTTCCGCGTTGTTCCTTTTTAATTTTGATTACAGGTGTAATAGGACATTTTCCTAATATGTTGTCACATATCATTCCAGTGGCTTGAAACCACGAGTTTTTCAATTTCGACAACAACATATGTGTTGTAAAAAGTTGTTAAAGTATACATAGTGGTTTGAAGGAACTTTGACTACACTTAAAAGACGTTTCCACTTAACCCAGATCTGTCGTTTTAACTGCGTATTTACCTGAGTATGTATCAAAATGATATAAGTACCCTTCAGAAGAACGCAAACGCCAAACTTTATACCCAAAATGAACGGGTTTTCCTTTCAAAAACATTTTGCACGAATGTCTACCGAAATCAGGTATCATTTGATGGGGGAAAAAACACGCCACTGTATGAAATTGGCATTTAAAATGTTTACACACGAACAAACTTTAGCCATTTTATCTGTTTTATCCAATACATTGTTATCCACTAAATGCAAATTCTGTTTGATAGTAGTATTCATAGAACGTGTTAGTGCTGTACGTACTAATGGACAACTGACATCTGCAAATTAACAGTAAAGTCACTCTTGAGGAAGACATATATAGCCAATGTAAAGCAGCAATCCTATAAAACGCATCAATATAGGAACAGAAAGAGGAAAAATTTTGAAGATTTTCTGTTGATAGTAGTTGTGCATATTTGATACTTTCTTAAGTAATATGTACCAAAAGATTTTGATTGTATAATTGTAAAAATACATCTACTGGCTCTAGATCATACAATTTTTGTATAATTACTTCCTTTTTTGCTTTTTATACGGTTTCTTTATCAGTAGACATTAGTGTGTATACAGGAGGCCAATTTCCTCAAGCAATATTTTTTTAGGTAACTAGGGGGCTCCGCCCCCTGCTCGCTTACGCTCGCCAACCAACACTCCTTTCACAGTTGCCATTTGGTTTGCTTCGCAAACCAACATTCCTTTCGCAGAGTGAAACTATCTGAATAATTCGTATTATACTGATTTCACTTTCCAGTCCATGACGTCACATCGAGGACTTCCATAGAGTAATTTAACAATTAATTTGTATATCAAATTTTATGAATGCGTACAGCAATCTTTTTTTTATATCTTGCCTCGATATATCACCCATTTGTCCATATTTATTCGCACTCATCCGACAAATTTTTTATTTGCTAGCTGTTTGTGTTTAGATATTACAAATGGAAAAAATTTAAAATAGAAATCAAATTTATTACAAACACAACATAATAATTTAACAACCTGATCAGCTTAGCAAATACACAAGAGACTAGAACTTCAACTGAGAAACAACTCCCGGAATAGCAATTCTCAATCCAAAGTTCATGCCTACAAATAAAACGGAATGCAATACCAATTGATCTACTCGTCCAATAATAAGGTCAGTCAAAGAATTTATACGAATAGTTCTGAATAAGAACACAAATTCTGAAAATCCATCACGAAACCATATTTCAAAATCTATGTAGTTTTGGTTTATTTGCTTCAAATTAAGAAAGTTTTGATCTTTATCTTCAGGGGTTCAAAACTTCCAGGCACTTCTCCTCAACTGAAGTGGTAAAAAAGATGTCTCAAAAGCAGGAATGGGGAGTAATTTCTGTTTCCAAACATATTGTAATATATTTAGTATTATTAAAACAGGTTTTACCATTAGTTTATGGTCTAACTTGTAGTTTTACACAATTTTAAATTAAAAAAAAGTGTAATTTAACATGATTCATTAGTGTTTATTTCTAATAACCGAGTCTTTTTTGAGTCTCACTTTATCAAGCTTTTTCTTGACCCTAAAAGCATGAGGGAACGTGAACTGCATGATATATAGAGTAATTGAAAATTATATCCACTTAGTAAGAGTATTAAGCAGAAAATATATGAACTTCCTTAAGTTGTAATAAAAGCACAATATGAGAAATATGTGTGTAACCAGTATTTAACCAACACTCTTGATGTATACTCAGGCATTGTAACTTACATGAAGCATCTGCTGAAGGGTTTTCTTTTTTAGAGCTTATGACAACAGAATCTATTGTTGTTTCTTCATCTACAAGAGTACCAAAAGCATAATCATTTCAAAACAGTAAGGAACACAGATAAATATTTTTTATCATATGTTTATATTTTCTATTATAGCATTTGTAATAACATTTGTGTAATGATTGTTTTACAATTAAAACAAAAGACCTTGCAAATAAACACTAAATTATGTGTTAAAAAGTTAAAAACTCAATATAAGCAAAGACTGATGCATACATGGTGGCTGATACATGTTAAATCAGTCATGGCTTCAAATTTCCTTAAATTGGAGTGATATGGAAGCCAGGTTAGGTATTGACCTCACCATCAGAATGTGGTTCGAAATTATGAGGTACTGTTTCCCTTTGGGATAGATCCTGGACTGTTGCCAATGTCCCATTGTGTTGATACAATGTGGCGTTAATTCAACTACCTACATAAGTCATCAAATACATCTAATGAAGTAAAATTATGTAAAAACAGTAGTTGAATCAAGAAATTTTACACACACCAAAATATAAACATACCACATGAGCAAGTATAGATTATCTTAACATTGTTGACTACAACTCTGCAAACAATCATATTTTTCAGGGCTTATTCATTAGCTTAAGCAAAGAAAGAGTTCATTTGATATTCAATGGTTCATATTCTTCTCGCAAAAGGAAAGCGACCTTAAGGCTACATTTAAAATAGTTTTAAAAAATTAATGCGAAACAAAGAGTACAGAAAACTACTAGGGTTGGGTTTTAACGAACCAGTTTTTATGACCTCAATTTTGTTTATTTTACAAGAAACAAATTAGGTCCTTCTTCAAGCTTTTAGCCTATCAAAAGAGAACAATAAGTTCTACATTCTTCCACCTTCTCCAAAGGCTCAAGGAAATGTAGAACTTGTCATCCACTAAAACCATGATAGCAACACATGGTCTTGGTCAGATATTGATTTTGGATTTTGAATGCAGTGAGTGAACTTTTAAGTGTTGCTCGAACATGACACTACTTGCCAGAGAAGTGGATTAAAAAAGCAGTGTAAATACATCCACGAATTGATTGAAAAAAAAAATTTAATCCATTCTTCATTTGTTTATATTAATTTTGATATTTTTAATGAAGAAGGTTTAAAATTCAGCATAAAAAAGATTTTAAAGTTCATTTAAAAAAAAAAAATTGATAGACAGCAAGAGACGGTATGAGCTGCTGGACTCCTTCTTCCAAACACCACTGACACTCTTATCCAGGGTGTCCAAAATACATCATATGAACAAGACAACATGACATAAATTTTACTCTGTTTCAGACTAAATACGTCAACAATATCGAGTTTGGAAGGAAGATTGCATCTTGGATGGCAATCTTTTAGGATATCAGTCGCGAGGAATAAATTTCACTAATGGACAAGAATCTTCCAATTCTTTTAACCTAGTCGAATTCATGAGAAATCTGTATACACTAATGCAACTCTTTTTAATGAATAAACAATTGAAATGATTAACTGAATAAATAATGCAGGAATATACGGCTGGATAATGACTGAGCCTGTAAAGGGTCATGTGCAAGACTTCTTACCTTGAGAACACTTATATTCTCATATATATATATATATATATATATATATATATATATATATATATATATATATATATATATATATATATTATATGTGAGACTTCTTGTTAGTCACACATGTGGATGAAGAGAGGGGGATTATATGAGGGAGTCTGAGGAAGACTGCGATTATTCAGCCATCCACTTATGATATGCATAATTCCTTATTCATAATCCAATGTAAATAGTTATCCATCTCATGTTCTTTCCGTTTAAATCACCAAAATAGCATTGGTTTAACGTTGGTTATTTAAACTGGTGTGCTTCTCTGTGTATTCTCCTCATACCAGGGCTTGAACTAAGTAACGGCAAACACAATAAAGGCGTGAGCACAGCTTAAATCTGAGCAGCAATCAACGGTTCTCACAGCAAGTTTTGCTGCGACAATTTGAAACCTAATGTTTCGTTACTCCTCTTTCAAATACCAGCTATTTAAAAAAAAAAATTAAGAAAATACTACGTGACTCACTGAGGATAAGTGCAGATGGTCCTTGGTTTTTATATTTTAAGGCTGATCGAGCAGTTAAGAAATGATTTCATGCATGTGATAGCAGACCTTGCTTTTAGCTAGGTAGTTATGAAACAACTGCAATTTTCTCTAGCCTGATTATTGACTGATACCTTTGTAAACTTGATAATAAGGAAATAAACGTGTCTCCAATCTATTAATTAAGTTTGTGTTTTTATTTTTATATCAGATGTATTTTAGGATTTCATATAAAATTGCAGAAAGCTGAAGAAAAGTGAAGTTTTTCTTTTTTTAATTCTTCTCACTGGATTATTTATTTAATTGTTTTGCAACTTCCATTTACCGTTATTATGGAAACTTTAGGTTTTGCCATGAGCTGAATAGTTTTTGCTGCCAGCTTATGAAAACTCACATCAATATTTGCTGCCAGCTTCAAAATCTTATTTCGAGCCCTACCTCATACCCATAGTACTACCAGTCCCAAATAAGTGATAACATTGTTTTGACATCCAATATAATGATAGCAATTACCAACTATGCAATTAGAAAAAATTATTTCTACAGTCTAGTGTTCACATCATTCTGAATTACCTTCCATTCTTTCCAGTGCTTTGGAGGACAACGGGTGACGAATGCTGGCTAAACGCAGGTGTAACTTTCCCAGTGGTGTCCTCGTGGGTGTATTTCCTTGGCCAAGGCTTTCATCCAGAAATTCACAGTTGATAATGTCAAGCTCCAAGTTTGAGGAAAACAGCTTCCTTTCCTTGTCTACAAAAATACTTAAAATGAAAGAATACATAAGTACAGATTTTATGACAAAAATCTTATTCAGAATGAAATACGGCATAGTAAAAATCAGACACATTGGATGAACATGTTTCACTAGAAAGTAAAGTTTTATTTTGAAAAGTAAAATGTAAGTCCAAATGAAAGAAATTGTCCATGCAACTATTTATGAAGTTTTCTAACTGATAAATACTTTACCAGAATCTCAAACATCCTAGTAGTTAACCCTTCAAGTGCTTTTGATGAGATATTTTGTCCATAAAAATACATATTACCTATTTTTTTGATGATTAGATCAAGATCTGGTCAGTTTTCTTCCAATGAACAGATATCTTGTCACCAAAGAATCCCTTCACTTACACTAATGACGAGATACCTCATTGGAACAACCAACAGGTGAGTTAATATAAAATCTAATAAATGAAGTTATTTTATGTGTTGAAACTTTCCTACACTTGATCGCATTGAGTCTTTGTGATGGTATAGCTTAGAAAATCCTTTCCAACCCTTATTTTATCACACAAATTACCTAGCCTCAGATCATGGGATATAAGAACAGAAGAGGTGAAATATTGTCCCAAACAAAATGTGTTTTGTAAGTTCAAAAATTTGGTACACAAAGTCCCTTTTTAAAATATCGGGAAATAACATTGGAAATAAATCACTGGAAAAAGTATAAAAACTAACATCTTACTTTCAATGGCAATGCAACTGTACCAAAATACAACAGAGATGTCCCATTCCATAAATCAATGTGGAGAGTTTGCTTCACTAAATACTTCAAGAAACACCTGTATTCTCCTTTGTTCAATTCAGATGGATCAACATTATAAGTTACCTGTAAAGAAATAGCAAAGCACAAATCAATGCTGGAATGAACGAACGTGAATGAAAACTAGTGAATAGAAATAGTAAAAGAACAAGCTTTTGATATTGAGAGAGAAAACTGTTAGAATCACTAACGATACAGTTACTGATCGTTTGGTTATGGATGTGAAATTTAAGTGAGTGATTGCAATGGCTGAATGCTTTTGTTACCCTCTAAAGATTTCAAACTTACATCAGATACTACAATTTCTTTAATTATTCTTAAACACAATGCATAGAAAATTAAATTTTTGTCAAATGTTCTGAGGAATTAATATTAATTAGGCTGGTTTATATGCAACTGATATAAATTCATAATGTACAGTGCAAAAAGTAAATTTGCATTGAAAAATAATTTATTTAAGTTTCCTATCATTTTAGTTTTCCTAACTATCTGAAACCACTTTTTCTGTCTTTATAGCTCATTCATAAAAGTGCACTACAGTAAAAATAAGTAAATTTTATTTATGTAAAAACTTATATTACTTCAATATCAAAAACGTGAAAAAAGTAATCAAACACCAAAAACATCTTTTATAACAGAACTACATAAATATTATTAAAAGGTTGATATGGCTTCCTATGACTGTGTACATAAATTTATATTCTGTCTTTACGTTTTTATTTTCATATGGAAGGGTATGTGTGGATATAAAATAAATGAATAATCCATCCTTTCTTTTCAAATGATTACTTGAGTTCAGGATCTGAAAGATCACAATAAATATTGATTGAAATAAAAAAATAATAAAAATATTACCTGAAATCCGGGTAATTTGTCTTTCCCCCTCGTTTTATGCAGGGCATAGACAAGAGATGACTTTGGAAATACATCGTCAGAATTTTCAGAGAGTGGTTTCAGCAGTAAACTATAAGTTTTAAAAAATACATGCATTTTTAAAAGATAATGTTAAGAGAGAAATTTTTAAAATTTCTACCAAGGGAAAACACCATTTAATGAAAGAATACAGAAAATAATGTATCATTTTGCAAAACGTTTTCTTTTTTAAAGAACCATTTCTGATTCGATATCGGTCACCAGATATCAGGTAGTATTTTTCTCCTTTCAAATAATAAATTAAGTGTTATTGCTGGCCAATAAAAACACAACACTAAGAAATCCAAGACAAATCGCGAATTCATGGTTATAGAACATACAGTTTAATGTACACAAAAGGAATGATCAAAACATAGCATGATTTGACTTTTCAAAGACTACACAATCATTATTTCATGGAGTTACAATGGGCTATACAAACAACAATTACATGGTCTGGCATTGAGAATATATCATTACCACCACGCCAAAGGCACCCACCAGCAAAATGGACGTTTCCATGGAAATGCATTCAAAGTTTTGATGCTATGGGGAAAATTGAATGACGACTCAAAGGTTATTTTTTCTATGAAAATCAGTATTTCCACCAAGAATCAAGACGATTTGTGGCTTTGTCAAAACATGAAATGCCGACTCCAAAATGCATTTTGGTGCCTTCGGGCATGAAGGTAACAATACGTTGGTTGTGTTTGGGAAAGTTAGCTCATGAAGTTTTGATATGTTATGGAAGCTGGTGGTGGTGCCTGATGTACTATCTGTTGGGAGATCATTAACCAGATGTTCCCAAATCCAGCGAATGCTCAGGCCGAGGGAGTTTTGGAACAGGATGACTGTCCAGGACCTGTTGGCCACTGCACAATCACCATTTTCGTGCTTATAAATGACACCAGATACCCTGATGATAAGGTAACACAACACCTCAGTTATGTAACACTATCAGGTCCTAGTACCAGTATTGCATATAAGACAAAAGTGGGATTGGAATCTAATGGCACCCTGTTCCAGAATATTAAGTGCAGCATTATGCAGGCCTCATTTAGTGTCTATCTTCACACATGTATTCTTTCACCATGGCTTATTGAACATACTGCCCACTGAAGCGAAATATGTCTGAAAGAATGACCTAATTTCATCCAATTGTGACGTAACAATTGCAATTGTATTTGTCTGAGACAGCGCTAGCCAAAGAAATGGATTCTTAACAGATGTCTCAATGCTGCAGACGATGTCTAACCATACGTATGGGCACTAGTTGATGTGAAATTTAACGTAATTATTGAGTAAGATATTCTATGTAGTTGTATGTTGAGAAGTGAACATTAAAATTGTAATACATTACCACCTGCTAACATAATGAAAATATCAATAATATTAGTTATGAGCTTGAGACTCTATCCGAGTCTCAAGGGGGGGGGGGGGATGTTGAGAAATGAAGCAATCTTGAAAATGTAACTGACCGATGAGCAGCGCTTCCAAAGTGATGTCATCTTTCGAATTGACTTGTATAAATACTTAAAGCGAAAATCTCGATTTCAGATTGTTGCGTGGTATACGAGTTTCTGCAGACTGATCTTGCATCAGTAAATTGATGTTTGTTGCACAAAGGCGTTTCGTTTGATTGTGATAAGCACCCAGCAGCAGGTAGATGCAGCCCTGCAGACTTTCAGTGATTTATTTTCTGACATTGTACAATCAATGCCATGTTCACAAGATGTCTGTCTTCCTATTTGCAAAACAGGGCTATCTCAGGGCGGTAAGATCGTAGTTCCTCTTCTCACTGACGCCATATTCTCATCTTTGTGGCCATATTCCCCAAAAAATAACCGATTTCTCGATAGGATTACTGTCCCCATAATCCCACAATCTACTGATCAAAAACCGAAAAATGCTCATATGGATTAATATTTTACCATCCTATAATGAGCAAAATTTCCAAGTGCTTTACACCAGTTTTTTGTGAATTCACCATTAAAAACAACTTAAACAGGGTGCTACCATAACTTACCAATAATAAAAAAGTAGCTATTTTTTCAAATTAGGTATTAAATATTTTTTTACAAGTATATTCTGTTTTTTAAAGCCATTCAATAACATTTGATGCACCACATCTCAAACACACAAATAATGATATGTATTCAATATTCTTACTTTTGAATATTCTGGAGTTGAAAGGTATAAAAGAACCCTAAACTCTACTTTAACCATTGCACTTATTGACCTTCTATCATTAGTTAAACTTATTAATGATCTAAAATTGCTCAATCTGGCAAAAGCCCAGATCAAAATTAAACAATGCACTTAATATTAGAGAGTGGATATGATTAGTGTGAAATAAATATTTGATGCTTTAACTTGCCTTTCACTCCTAATGGGCAGGAAACGGTAGAATTGAAAGGTACAAAAGATATCATTGGGAGTTTCCACAAATTCTTCTAAGCTGCACAAATGAAAAGCAAAAATGAAAAGTTTAATGTACGAACAAATAAACTGTCATTCGAACAAAAAGTACACATACAGTTGAAAAGTTGATTACCACAGGTGGAAGTTGCTGGGAGCAAGATCTGGACTGTAGGGTGGACAGTCAAATGGCTCCCAGCGAAAATTCTGCAGCAGATTTTTTTGTGGCTCCATTTCCAGGCGGCAGATTTCTATGACACTGGACTACAAAAACTTATCCCATGGTATGACAAGTGTTGAAATTCTGGTGGTTATTATGTAGAGAAGTAACTGAAATATTGCTGTATCTTTCGCAATAAATATTTCCAGATAATTATGTTTTGTTTCTTACAGATAGTGGGGAACTTACTTTCTAGATGACCTTTGTACATACTCAAAAGTTAAATTGCTTAAAAATATTTTGATATTTCCTCAGATTTTTAACAGAAATTTAAAAAAAGAATTCAGGGTAATATGCAAGACACAGTTACATCAGAGCTCAATGCATATTTGAATAGGATTTAATAGTATTGGTTCATAATTTTTAACTCAGTATGCTATACAAAGTACATTTTAAAACATAGCTACAAGACTCTAAGATCCCATTTTGTTTTATAATCACCAAAAGTACATTTTTTATTTTTGTACCACTAAAATCTAAATATTAAGAATGCATACAATACTTTTGAGTAGTTTTAAATATCAGTAATTAAATTTTTCATTCACCATGAAAAATAAAAACATGAAAACGTTTTTAAAAACCATTTCAAATAATTTGCATACCTATAAATCAATCCAACGGTTCAAAAAAAAGTTCAAAATTGAATGGAAACAAATTTGGATATTTGCTTAGTGCTATGCATATCATTACAAACATTTGGCGAACGCAAATGTGATTCCTCATAACCAAAGTTCAGTCCCTCATCATACAGCCATTTATATTTATTCATAATACCTCTTATTTAGAAAATTTCTCTACTTAATAAGTAAAATGTTTAATGAAATTTCTAAATTTAAATAAGATTCAGAACTTTATTTGGCCTGAAAAACTGCATTTCCAACTTCTTGCCCCTCAGCAAAATGAAATTACAGCTATTCTAATGTAATAAGCATAGTACACTACAAATAGTGTGTTTTTAAAACATACAGAAGTTCCTCCTACAGGTATATGTTTAAGTACTATTCAGTTCCTTACTACTTAGCAATATACACACACTTCCAACAGCAAAAGCAACAGTGATTCAGATATACATTTTTGTGTTAAGTTATATTTGTTAAATACATAAGTTGATTCACTTTTGTAAACAGAAACATTAAATGCTGTTATTTAATTTTTCAATAAATTAGTAGAGAAATAGGAGTTTCTATGGAGTTATTTAGTTCTACATAATAGTTGGTTGCTTCAAGTTTTATGGCGTTTTATCCACATTGGACTAACCTGCTCCACATAAGAGAATGTCCAATAAAAATGTTGTGAATGAGAATAAAAAGTGGGATTGTGGAATAGAGTAGAGGTATGAAAGCAAAAGATTGCTTGGCTATTCCGGGAGTGTGACTTGGTTTGCTAACTTTTGTGAAACAATTCCAGGACATACAGACCAAAACTGAAATTCATCATACACGTAATTTCACAATATTCTCCACAGAGAAATCACTCAACATAACATACATAGTTTTCCAAGAAAAATTTTCTTCATGTGTAAAAAATATGTGAAAAATAATTTTTATGTTTCTTGAAATTTTAATTATTATATGAGCCTGATGGTCCTCTCATATACATAGCAATAATAATAAACCTAAACCAAACCTCTTGTTGCATTGAAACTATTAAAAAATAAAAATGGTAGTGTTCGTATACAAAATAGAGATATTGTTCGTGTTTGTTATACAGAAAGGAAAGTGTTCTGAATTCTATTTTAAGACATTCGAATATGAAAATTCGTTTTCTTCTCCAGCCCAAAATTTATAAATAAAATTCAAATACAGTAAAATAGAATTGAAAGGCAATGTATACCATTTCTTCACAATGGTTCCGCTCTGAACAGAGACTGACATACATATATAGTACTAGTCATTACGTGGCCAGCACAGTGTTACCAGTGACAGTTCTTTTCATGGGGTCAGGTGTGACCACTGCTTGCTAAACCCCAGTGAAAGCTACGAATTACCATTTGGTTTTCTTCGTAAACCAACACTACAGGCAACGCCGTAATGGCCTCGTCATTGTCAAATGCGGCCAAATTAAAATAAAAAAAAAAAAAAGAACTAAACAATGCCAGTCAAAAAAAAGTATTATTTGTTTTGCTTTCCTTTGCTCGATTCGTTTGAGTGCAGGAAATGGAATCTGTGAATTCTCAATAGCAAAGGTCAAATTCGTATGGGAAAAAATATAAAAGTTCCAATTTAAAATTTATTTATTTAAAGAAAATCATATTTTTAGGTTTCGATCTAATGCAAAATTTTTCGCAGATTTCAAATCTGTTAAAATTTGTATTCTATCTTAAACGATCTAGAAGATAGAAAAAGCAACTACATAACTCCAGCTAAAACTTTATTTGTTTTGTTCGTCTGCTGAAATCGTTGCTCGGAAAATCAAATGGAAACGGAAAAAATAAATTTATAATCGGTTATTTATTTATACTGTTGCCATTCTAAGGAAAACAACAATAAATAAATTCCAATAAATTAATTTTTAAGTGTTCTACATTAAATTTTAAAATTCGGGCTGGACCCAAAAATCGAAAAAAATTTCGGACCAACTGTGTGCCAAAGTTCATTATTGTAAGTGCCAGAGATTCGTCAGGGCACTACATAGAGACACACAGACACACTTGCTCTTATAATAGTAGAGATTAGCTTTGGATAGCAGTTAAAGAACGGATGTTCAATGGATGGGCACAAAGTCATGTGCACTTGAAATAACTATTTTGGAACGTAGGTGATGCTGGGATCGATAGCTTTCTCAGAAATTCAGGCGCAATTTGATTCCTGTGTCGGGATTCTTGACATCAACATAAATTCTGGGACAATCCCAGACGGTTGGCAACCCTAAGTGTGACTTGTGTTTACAAAAAATAGTAAGCCCCATGGAAAAAGAAAAGATCACTTGGGTCTGTGAAACCCACACACACACCTAAGAGACCCATGGGACTACATAATAGTGCCCTGTTAAAGTTAGAAAAATGCAAACTTAAGTAATCACATGTGTGAATAACATACCCAGATATCGCCAACAGTTGCAGCATACATTCGTTTATCTGGGGAGGGCAGCGAAGTTCCAAGTCCATGTTTATCTTGTAAGGCACTGCACTGTCAATAGAAATGGCAAGTTTCCCATGGTGGTCAAGGACAGGATGAAGTTTGTCCCAATACAACTTGGTGAAAGTGTTAAAGGATTCTCCTGGTTCCCTGTAAGAAATGCTTTTCAATGAGTTCTGTAACCTAACTGAGAACAACCCCATACTTAAAAAAATACCATGATATAACATGACAAAATTTTGTTTACTGACTGACTATTTTGGTTGGTGACTACTGACATTAATTTGGGTTTCTACTGACAATAAAGCAGCATAATTACTGAGAAAGGGTGATCCTTCTTGCATAACATATACAGTGCACAGGTATCACTGGTTATAGCAAACACCAATACTCCTGCCACAAAGCCAATATCTGTCTGTTGTGGTAGAATAGCATCTTATCCTATTTTCTCTAGGGGATACACAAAGAAACGTAATCATGTTTGCCACAATGGCATGCTTCATACCAGGTTAGATAGATATTTGTCATGATTTTTACTTGTTTGCAAGAAGATTTATACAAGTAAACAACATTTTTCCGTCACCATCATTCTCTAAGAGTACAACCACCCAGTCACCCCTAATCAAAATGGACAAACCTTGTTCCTATAACGGCTGACACCATCCAGAATTAGTAATGAGAGCCGTTTTCATGTGGTATACAGTCAGTATACATGCAGCAACTACCTGAATCTAGAAAAATAGAGCTTGTGGTTGGTTGAATTTTAATGGCACAGGGGCTAGATATTGTGGCCCAGATGCACCAAACACATGACAAAGAAACCAATGTTCAAAGTTTTTGCACTATGTAATGAAAGATCAAGTAAAATTTGTAAAATGTATGAATTAAAAATGTGTAGGAAAAGAAACAATCAATAAAACCAAGTGATTAATACAAATTTAAAATATGAAGACTAAAATTTTAATCACAAAATTGAAAAACTTAACACTGTAAAGATGGGAAGTTGCCTTATACCTAGATAGACGAAAGGGACAAATTTAGCCCCTGGCTTTCAATGGCATTATATTATATTATACAACTTATTTTCTGTTTCAAATGACAGATAATAAGTATTTATATATAATAGAATATACACTACTCTACAATAATGGACCGGACGCCAGCGGATTAGCACAAAATGCAACTACTTGTTTCTGGTGGTATGGCCTGGGATCTTTGCCTGCTGTTCCTGGTCAATTAAACACCAACACCTACATGAACATTTTGGACCATCAGGTTCTTCCTACGCTCTGGCAATTTTATGGAATGGACGCATGCTACTTCCAGGACGACAACGTTGCATGTCATGTTGCAGCCTTTGTCAAGTAGTGGTATAAAGACATGGATGTAAAACGTCTTCCTTGGCCTCCTCAGAGTCCCAACCTAAACCTAGTAGAACATTTGTGGGATGTGTTAGAGCGACGCTTATGGACCAAGGAACAACGTCCGAAATCGACAGCTGAACAGACGACATTCTCTGAGCAGGAATGGACACAAATACCGGTGTCTGTGTATCAAAATTTTGTTGAAACTATGCCCAAAAGGGTTGCTAGTGTAACTGCAGCACATGGGGGGACAATCCCCCTATTAAAGCATGCATTCTTTCCCTTATGCTATCATATCTTGCTGTCCGGTCCATTATTGTAGGGTAGTGTATACTAGTATTCAAATTGTGAAGATTTATGGCACTGACTTGCTTTTTACAGAGGCTGTTCACACATTTTTTAGACAATGTATATTGTATTCACAAAACTAAATGACATAAAATTCTTCTGTTTTAAATGTTCTATTGGATAGCCCTTATTCTGAACTATCTTTCGACACCGTAATTTCCAGGATAATCATGCCTTTTGAAGTGTCAGAAGAGGTATTCTATCCCATTCCTCCTGAACAGCTTTCCAGAGTCCTGTAAGGGTTGTGGGACGACGTTTGGATAATGCAGATTTTAAAAGTCCGAAAGCACAAAAATCCATAGGTGATACATCGGGAGATTTAGTAGGGATATTAGTGAAGGGTATGGCCTTGATACCACTTTTTTGTTCCATTTCTTTTAGAAAATTTACAGTGGATTTTGAAGTGTGACTGCTAGCTTTGTCTTGATGGAGTTCCACAGATTGATGGCACTGTGGATAAAGCGGTGGTATTTCATTCAGAAAAATTGGTGATAAAGTATGTTCCTGATAGTATTTGGAGTTAATCTTGACATTTGTTTCCACTCTCTTTATTTTTAATTTGCCATAATATGAAAAACCAGCAACAATCATGAATCCCTTAGAAAAACTTTCTTTTTATTCTGTGAACCATGTACTTAAATTTTTTTCTCCCCTTTTATGATAATAAATGGCTCTTTTTTTGCTGCAATCATTTAAATACACCCATGATTCATCTATTGTGACAATTTTTTTCCATTTTTCTTGGGATAAGTGTTTTTCATATAGAATTCGGCAGCGTGTCCTGCGTTCAGCGATATGCTTTGGAGAAAGACGATGCACATTGCGTTTTTTCGCTTCCTTAAGATTTAAATCAACATATATCATTTTGCTTACAGTGGATACCGAGCATTTTAATGATTTTGCAACTGTCCTTTGACTAGGGGGATTTTCTTTTAACATTAAACAACGTACCTTTGCAATAGTCGAAGATGTCCGTTTCTTCCTTGGATACTTGTTTGGAATTTTTGTCCCACTTGAGACTCTAATTTGACGTTTTTTTCTTTTCTTGTTGATGATATTACTATCGACGCTTTAGAAATCACAAAACCATGAATCTCGCATCGTTTTTGGACAACGGAATGTGAATATTTCTCTTCGGAAAGAGCATAAATATAGCCTTCGAACCACTGCTTCGTTAAAAACGCCATTTTGAATAAAAACAAACCTCTCAAGCCGCAGATGATAATTTTGACTTTTAAAAACATAGTACAACTGCAATTATTTCTTTTGCAGCAAACGATTTTTTATTACCGCTAACCAAAATCGTCTAAAAAATGTGCAAACAGCCTCTGTATAACATTTTATTTTGTTCTTTGAACTCCTTCCATCTTTCTAGTGCTAATATGAAATTAGAACTAACATGGAATATACCCATTTTAGTTGATAAAACTTAATAAAATGTAATTCACAAAGATGAATTACAAGTAGGGTCAGGAATTAAAAACATCTTGAATAACGAAGGAAGGTAAAAAGGGATGGATGCAGTTGCCCAATATAAATACGATAATATAACATATAATTAGTGATGAGGTAATAAAAAATTGACAGCAAACATGTAAACCAAAATTTAAAATATGGCCTGTGGTAGAAGGTTGTTGATAATGCTGGCCTGATGGAGTGGATTCACACATTCATAAATGTCTGTGCATGCCTCTTGAAATGTGATGCAAAGATGAGTAATTATAACATTGAGACGACTCAATGTTCATGACATTTCGATTTTGGTTGTCACCCTCGGACAGTAGGTGTGGCACTGTTCTGGATGACAACTGTGCATGACTACCTTGGTGCCCATCTTCACAGGATTTACTTGTTGCCCTCCCCACAATACCATCTGCACACCTGAATCAGTGCCCAGCAGAACCAGGCACAAAGGAGGACGAATCGAGGAATTTTCTGTCTCTGCATGTCAGCGTGCCACCAAATGACCCAACAGCCAAGGGTAGGGGTTGGCTAGCAAGCAAGCAAACAGAGTGAGATTGTTGGATGTATATTGCAAAGTTTGTCTCTCTTCTCTTTGCCATTCATTCCATAAAATGTCCCATAAAAACTGACATAGATCATTGTATGGACCTTGTATCGTTAGAGATATCAGACTTTTTGATATACAGTATGAGCCAGATTACTGCCAACCATTTGGACATACCTTCAGAAATATCGTTGATGTCTGCGAAGATAAGAGTTTGGTAATTGATAATTTTTAATTAACATCATACTAGATTAACACAAAGGGGTATTGACGACAGTCCAGGATCAATTCCCTAAGGGAAAGATCGAAGGACAACACCAGGTCTTTTTGAACCACGGTTAGATGATGAGGCAACACCTGAGCTAGTACCCCACTCTCCAAACTTCCATACCAACCCAATGTGAGGACTTTTGGCCACGACAGATTTAAGGTGTACCAGACACCACCATACGCTTACAAACATCCATACACTGACCTGGATTCGAACCAAGAACCTTCTGATCTGTAGGCTAACACCTTCACCACCGGACCGGTTAGTCGGAACAAAGATAAGAGATGGAATTTGCAATTTATGGGTGGTTCAAAATAAAATTCACACAAAATATATCATTATTTAGTCAACTGACTTTCTTGTTTCGTAGAATGAGACGTTCTGGATCTAGAAAGAAAAACCTTTGAGGGAAATATTAGAAGAGATTACTCTCGTACAGTCCACCAAATAACCAAGCAAAGTATAGTTAAATAAAATAGCTCTCTTAAAAACAAAGCAAAGTGTTAAGTCTTTCAAGAGAGAAATAGCAATAGACTACTCACAAGGGAAATGAATGTAATAAGGGAGGAACCAAAGGCAATGAGGATGGAACTAAAGTAACTTCTTGTAAAGCCAAGCTCTAGAAACAGAAAATGAAATTAAATGAAAAGCAGTTAAGAAAAAAGCTACCAAGAAAAAATAACAATGGAAATATTTACCTGTTCGTTTTTCTGAAAACCAACAGCAGAGCTCTCTGTTCTAGAGGACCCTGCTTCATTTTGCTGTACAGTCCTGTGAACAAAATAAAAGTAATTGGACATTTAATTTCAGTACACACAAAAGTATGGTATCATGTAAACTGTATAAACATTGGAGGGTGGTCTCTAAGCTTCACTTTCTGTGGTTATGACATATGACTTATTGTGGGGGTGACTATAAAGTGTGCCAGCGCAGCGAGCAGTAGTCTATTGTACTGAAACCCCCTACTGATCCACTGAAGACTGATTGCCGAAATAAATCTCAGCATGTACGTGATTGGAATGTTCGACACTTCCCTGGGTTCGATACAATGGTATCCCAGATACTCAAATCGTTGAGCATAATAATCACAATCACAAAAAACGTGTACAGGACACTCCTCTACCATCCGACAGCCTCTACATAATGTGTCATCTTTTACACCCATAAGGTTGAAGTCTATTTGGGGCACAGTGGCCAGTTAGATAGCCAATAGCTACCCCGATTTCACTCTGCTCAATTTCAGAAGTTCCCTCAATCTGTTCCAGGGAGATTGCTGATTGAGCTCTTAGGCTTGTCTTTGATCATTAGATTGAAGCCATGTATGGAAAGACTCGGCCAGGAGTAAACCTTTGATAGTCTTTCTAACCACATTGTAAAGTAGACCCAAAACAGTCTCTGGTCCAATAAATGGCCTTCAGATCAATGTTTTGCTAGTTGGTCTGCCATTTCATTACCCACAATGACCAGGGACCCAGTTAAGAGACACTTTGTTTCTCTCAGCCAGACCCACGAGTACATTGTGACATTCCCACACTTCTGTGGTTAAACATCTACAGAAACCACTAGCCACTGAAAATAATGTAGTGTTGCTTAAATTAACTTTGTCTAAGGATTCAGAATTTTTTAGAAAATGCTCTTGATGAAAATTGATGCTTTTAAATAGAGGGAAATGTAATAAATCTAATTTTTCTGATTGAACAGTGGCTGAAGTTCTTCCATCACCACCTGGATAGCACCAATTGTAATCAACCATTATAAAATAGCTATTGCATTGTCCCACCCTCTTTTCCCTTTTCTTCTTATAGTTTCCGAGATACTGACAGCCTACCATGGGAACTGCTCCAGCCACAAGTTCTGCGCCTATCTGTTCCCTTAGAAATGGATGATGTCCAATTTTTCATAATGGGTGATTGTATTCCATTTTGTCGCATTTCCACTTAATGACAAGTTGGAAATGTATCGGTTACGATTTTAATTTGTTGTCAAGATCTTTTACACAACTTCTTTCCACTCCCAGTATTCGCTAAACACAAAATAAAATTGAGATACCCACCAAGAGTCAATTTTACACAAAATGAACAAACACTAATGTCACCATCCGGATTCGGTAACAGAAGCAGATTGCTAGTAGGATTCACCATTTAAATGCTCACTTTTCATACATTACTTCCGCCTTGTGTTTGAATATATATTCTACAGTAACATTCAAAAAACGAATCACGGAAGTGAGAAAATAGGTTTGGAATGTTACTTGTGCAAAAATTACTTTGGTTAGACTAGGGTAGGATGAGGAAATGTGACCTTCATGGATCTATTTAAAGCAATTAAGTGCAGATGGTTGCCATAAGAAATGAAAGGATGAATCACGATTTCTTAGTAGAAATAAAATTGCGGACTTTATGCACTACTTCTGACAGTATTCAATACCTTTCTTTTCAACCCAAATAGGGTAGGCAGTTAATTAACGTCGTAATCGAGCAACATAATGGGCTATTCATGACAGTCCTGGATCAATCCTGAAGGGAAAGATTCAAGAGCAACATATCATTTTGAACCATGGTCAGATGACGATGGCAAAACATGAGCTGGTGAGCCCACTCACCAAACTTCAACACCAATATGAGGACACTGGAGGCCCTAATGGATTTAACATGCACCATCCCTGAATTGGGTCGGACCGAGTTTCAAACTCTCAACCCTCCTGTTGCTCTTCCAACTGCGCTACTGCGCCTCTTCTAGACAGTATTATGACTACTTACCTCCTTATTTAGAGATCATTACACAGTCAAAATGACTCTCTTTAAAGAGCAGATCTTTTTTGGATTTGGACCGAGTTTCAAACTCTCAACTCTCCTGTTGCTCTTCCAACTGCGCTACTGCGCCTCTTCTAGACAGGATTATGACTACTTACCGCCTTATTTAGAGATCATTACACAATCAAAATGACTCTCTTTAAAGAGCAGATCTTTTTTGGATTTAAACCGAGGACCGAGTTTCAAACTCTCAACCCTCCTGTTGCTCTTCCAACTGCGCTACTGCGCCTCTTCTAGACAGTATTATGACTACTTACCTCCTTATTTAGAGATCATTACACAGTCAAAATGACTCTCTTTAAAGAGCAGATCTTTTTTGGATTTGGACCGAGTTTCAAACTCTCAACTCTCCTGTTGCTCTTCCAACTGCGCTACTGCGCCTCTTCTAGACAGGATTATGACTACTTACCTCCTTATTTAGAGATCATTACACAATCAAAATGACTCTCTTTAAAGAGCAGATCTTTTTTGGATTTAAACCGAGGACCGAGTTTCAAACTCTCAACCCTCCTGTTGCTCTTCCAACTGCGCTACTGCGCCTCTTCTAGACAGGATTATGACTACTTACCTCCTTATTTAGAGATCATTACACAGTCAAAATGACTCTCTTTAAAGAGCAGATCTTTTTTGGATTTAAACCGAGGACAGAGTTTCAAACTCTCAACCCTCCTGTTGCTCTTCCAACTGCGCTACTGCGCCTCTTCTAGACAGGATTATGACTACTTACCTCCTTATTTAGAGATCATTACACAATCAAAATGACTCTCTTTAAAGAGCAGATCTTTTTTGGATTTAAACCAAGGACCGAGTTTCAAACTCTCAACCCTCCTGTTGCTCTTCCAACTGCGCTACTGCGCCTCTTCTAGACAGGATTATGACTACTTACCTCCTTATTTAGAGATCTTTACACAATCAAAATGACTCTCTTTAAAGAGCAGATCTTTTTTGGATTTAAAATATTTTATAATTTTTACATAACCATATTAATTGCTTAAGACTTCTTAATAACATACATATTCATGTGACATTGTATAATACGCATTTTTAAAAAAACACTTTGTACGCAACAAAAAAGAAGAGTAACTTAAAGCATGAACCAATTGTCTAGTTTATGTAGCTTACTACCAAGCAGGGACATTTTCTGGCATACTTCTGAAGTTTCTAAAAATTTTATCATTGACTTTCAAAAACTAAATTTTAATTTTGCATGAACTGTATTGACTATGCTTCCTTCTATCATGAAGTTTGTGTTTCTGTGAGTTTTGCAATATGCCTCATGAATTATGTTTTATATTGTTATGTTTTGCACATTTTCCCAGTTTCCTGTAGATGGATTTGTTCAGTACAACAGTTTGAATAAATAAATATTGATTCCCCAGAAAGATAATCAAGAAAGAGAAGTTTAATAAAGCATGTGTGTAAAAATTTGACATGGTAAAATGTGTATGTATAAATACAATATGACAAACTGAAACGCAAAGGTAAAAAGGCAATTCTCTTACATAGGGATATCAGCAATAGACTTGTGTTTCAGTGCTGAGTGGCTCAAAATAGAATGTAAATGTGGAGCTTTGGCAGAGGTTTCTGAGCCATTGGAAGTACTGATGACTGAAGTGTGAGGTTCAGATAAGAATGAAGCAGACAGATCTTTATTCTGTAAATAAAAAAGTAAGCTTTTTTTACAAATTGTTTGGAAAATTTTAAATTCCTATACTGGGTACTCAATTTTCAGATACAATTCACGGACATTCAGACACTTTTCTCGAGAAAGTAATAGAAAAGTTATTTTAATATAGAATAACCTAAAAGCATCCAGCGAAAACAAAGTGTGAAATAAATCTTTACAATAAAACAATTTATCACAACAAAATTAAATAGGAAAGGTCAAATGTAAAAAAAAATAAAATAAAATTCAATAAAACAGATAAAATTTTCAAAATAATAGCAAGACCAACAATAAAAGCCAGATTTAAAATCAAGTAGGTACACGACATAAAAGAAAGGTACAGAAATTTCCCATAGAAGGGAAACACCCATTTCCTTGGTTAATATTTGTCCACATGATCTCTTAGTTAAAGTTTCCTTACTTACTTACAAAACAAACATTAATAAAATTTAAAAACATTAAAGAAACTTGTTCATCCTATCCATAAACATATTTTTATAACACCTGTTTTAAATACTATATCAGGTCATGGGATGGCTTACAACCCTAATAACTCCCCCTTATCCATGTCGCTGGAAATGTATACAGTGTATTAGAGCCACGCTGGACAAAAAAAGCAGCAGCTTGAAGTTCGGCAATTGCGACTCGACAGTTGTGACATGCTGCTTAAATAAGTAACTGGTACTTGACAACAAAAGTAACTGTGTAGGTTTCAAACAACTCTGGATAGAATGAGCTCAGCTTCGTAGCACTGTGTGGCATTATATATTTTATACGCAGCATTTTAATAGCTGTTAATCCTCAAATCCAACCACATAGTACACTCGGCAAGAAAAAGCACAACATGATGAGCGATGCTGCAAAGGTAAAAAATAACTTGCTTGTTAGAGATAAAACTGCACAAATTAGACATAAAATGGCACAGTTTATTTTTAACTAGAAGACAGCTGTCTTGAAGTTTCTTCTTACTTGTATCAATTTATATCAGTCTTGTTTACTCACTTTTTATGTCTCATTTAAATTTAACTATAATCAATAGGAGGCACTGTATAATACACAACACATTTAATACCTCTAAATGGAGCAAAATTTACACAAACAATAAGAAACAGTAGTATGGATATATTTTATTGGGGTTAATACTTGTTTTCAACATAGTGAGTGGCAAAATATTCAAGCCTCAGTTACACTACCAGTTAGTTTCTAGTATCCCCCTTCAATTGCACCTCATTTACTTGAAAGGCGATTCAGTATGCTTCATTATATAATAACATCATATGTTCAATATTTATATCCTCACATTTTCAACCCACTGATTTCTATCTTCCAGATTCCTCATTGCTTTCTGTCATGATGGCTGAAGAATTTCATTAGAGTGGCGAGCTCTTTCCGGTATTTTTCAACAGTATTTTATACTCCATAGCTCACAAAAATAAAGCTCATTAAAGCAAATTAGCAAAATGGTTTGTAAGCATTCGTTGTCAATCGCCAATAAACAAAAAATGCTGACAAACATAAAGGAAAGATTTGAAACTGCAACTCAATACCAAATACGGTGACGCCTTTCAAAATAATACTAAATACAGCGGAATACTGTGATCTTTAATGTACATACATTCCTGTGTAATAGGCAAGAAATGATTACATAAACGTACAGTACTAGGGGGCCTCGCCCCCAGCTCGCCAACCCCTGGTGATTGCAACGCAATCCCATTTGGTTTCCTTCTCAAGCATCTCTCTGGGAGATGACGTCACAGCAAATTTCCAAATGTCTTTATTTTTCCCGAATTAAAAAATATATATTGTAAGGAACCAAATTCAAATTTCTAAAAAAACTCAGTGAGGTGCAAAAATTTACGTTTAGAAGTACTCTAAAAAAAAACCACGGCTGAAGACTGAAAATTTGTACATGTTTTGCTCACTCGCGTTAGAAATTTCGCTTTTTTCGAATTTGACATGTAATGCACCTTAAACTTATAGCCGCATCAGAAAAAAATCTACTCCATCTTGTTCCCTGTACAATTTTGTACAAAACAATGTTAATTTCGCAATTTTCTGATCCATACTTTCTTGGGAAACCGTCTGAGAATTGAGTGAAAAAAGCGAGTTTTCAATCCTGCGGGGGCCGTAACTTCTTTTTAATATAGAGAGAAATATGTGTATGCAGCAGCCTCACTTTTGCTGGTAGATGATACAAATACAACCAAACGAACAGATTGGTAATGATGTTGTTGCACTTTCCATGGGAGTAAAGTAAAATAGCAAGAAAGATTGCAAAATACTCACTTGCTTCAGGAGGGAAATCGCGGAAAACGTCATTACAAAGTCTTCCTCGGTTTTAAGAAAGAAAATGGTGTGAGGCGAAAACTTAGAATCACACGTCAGAACCGCGTGGTGGTACGGATTTTCCTTCAGGTCCTTGAGGTAACAGAAGCCCCATGCAATGGAAATGTTGGCCGTGGGACTCTTGCTCCAGGAAGATGAAATGGGTTGCTTTAACAAAACAAAAAAAATCTACTTAAAACATTTTTTTTTTTTTGCACCAAACCACAGCAGGGCTATTACAGACATAAATCATTCAGTTGAAGAACACCCAAATAAAAAAAAAAGATTTCAAATTGAAGGGTAAAATACAGCAAATAAAAATAGCTAGGGAAGTTGCCGAGTAGCCAAGAGGTCCCGCCCCTGCCAGTAATGTCCACTGAGAGTTGTTTCCATAAGAGCTGCACATGTTAGCGGCTGGCTTTTGAAGTTTTATGGCACAAGCGCCAAATTTGGCCATGCTGTGCCAGACACAAGACATATAATATCAAGTAATAAACACACACGCAATGACAGTTTTGCAGATATAGAAGAGAGAAATACACGAGGGAGGAGTGCACCTGACAGGAATCAAACCTACGCTGCATACAATTCGAAGGTTGCAATGGGAAGTGGACATAACCACTGCTCATGTTAGAAAAGTGTGCTGATCTATTAGTGCACCATCAAATAGGAAAGGACATAAGAGGCTATTAGCAGTAACAAGCTAATACAGATGGGTTGAATCTGGGTTAATACGGCGCAAGGGCCATGATTGGACAAGCTGTGCCAAACACAAGTAAAACATACTGTGAAAGAGAAGAGATATTGAGGAATGAGTAGATTGCTTGGCCAAGCTTTGCCAAGTAAAAAATATCGCGAAAGAGAAGAAAGATTGGGGAATAGAGTAGATTGCTTGGTTATCCCAGGAGTGTGACTCCTGTGTTTACTAAAGACAATAAATCAAATAGGAAAGGAAAAGATTCAAAGAGTCCATAAAACTCTCACATCTGCCCTTCAGAACCAACCATGTAGAGGGGAATAAAGGCAATCATGGTTGGTGGCTCTTTAGAATTCTGGCACATTTCCTGGATAATCTGGGAGGGAGAGTATACATGAACCATATTCTGACGATACTGTGCACTGAAATCATTGGATCTAAAAGTACACAAACTCTCAAATTCTAAGTTTTTTCTAGAATACTAGATCATGTATGGTATTCTGATATTCAAGAGGAGAGATTCTTTTTTTATAAATGAACATATACAGGGTGGCAAGAAAATCCTTGAAAAAACAGTTCCCTGATTTCCCTAATACACTCTCAAAAATTTCCTTGATTTTACTTTAGAAATGTTGTGATCCGTGATTAGTATCGATAAACAGTATCCACACAATATTTTTAAATGTTTTTGGGTCAGATGGGGTAAAAGGATAGTTCTCCACAAATATTTTGTATTGTTCTCTACAGATATTTTAGTTGTTATTGTAAGGGTTGTGGAACCCTTAATGAAACTCTTACAACAGCAATTGAAAAACTGAAGAAAAATACAGTATATTTTGATAATGAACTTTTCACACCTGACCTTACATTATCATACTATTCATCAAAGTCAAATGCAAGTACGCATAAAAATTCTTTGCAAACAAAATATATAAATTTAATACACAAAAAAAACATCATTAGTTACGCAAATTTCAAATTGTATACCACAAGTTGTATCGCTAGCCTTACGGCGACAAGACGCTGCAGCCACGACAAAAACGACCCCCTAAAAATTACGACACTAGGGTTCTTTATGCGAATAACAGTTCTGCCGAATACATTTTATTTGATTCTCAAAAGCACTCATAATCGCATATCCAGGGCTAGGCTAGTTTCTACCTGGGGCAAGAACTCAACTTGCCCACCCCCCCATTTCACTGTTCCTAATTCCGTAATTCTATTGTTCCAAATTTTTTTTATTCAACTTAGATGGTAAATGCTTAATTTTAAAAGTAAATAGATTAATTTGTAGTAATTTCACTTTTAGTACAAGATAAAATACCAAATTAACTCTAAGATATTTCCTTGACTAAAAGAGTAGCATGTTTGGTATATTCTTTCACACTTATCATAATTGCTGTAAATGAAATGAAAAGATTCATCAAATGATATCGGGATGTGTGATATGTATCAAAATCAGCAGACTGTTGCTTTAGAATAGGATATTTAATTATATTAAATAGTACAAAAATTAGGAACAACAGAGTTTACTCAAGTTATTATCTTGAGTATTATTCTCAGACATTTTACACAATCTCTAACTCTATAGACAAAATGGGATAAAAATTAATCTAATCACAGAACACTTGAACTAAAACTTAACTTCAAAGTCTTTTTTGGCTGCAAATTTTTTTATAATGTCCTCAAAAGATAGCTTTGAAGCTAACTTATGCTCTATTTCAGGCCTCGAAATAGATTTTTTAATACAGGTGCACCTTGTGCACCTAAGTTTTTTAATTAGGTGCACAAGGTGCACTGCGTGCACCTAGTGGGAAAAAATTAGGTGCACAATTATATTTTCATGTGCACAGTGCACCCGGGTATTTCGAGCCCTGCTCTATTTATATGATGCTCAGGTTGGTAAGTCGCTGGTGTCCTGCTAAGTTTCTGAGATAATATTATATGATCTTTAGTTTGCTAAACCTCCTTTCATTTGAGGCGAATGAGACTGGTATTGTGAGGAAAAATTTCAAAGATATTACGTTGGTGAACACGTCTTCAAGTATGTTCAAATACACTCTACAACAAAAAAATCGACGCACCAAGAAGGAATCATCCGATTGCTTTGAAATTTCGTATGCAAAAATGTTTTGACCAAATATGCAAATGATTAAAATTTGGTATCCAATGAATGAATAGTGCGATCTCCAGCGTATCGGAACTGCGTATTCAGCAGATGTATATAAGGAGTTGTTCTAGAACTTTTGTTAAAATTTTTTGCAGCATTGCGATTTAGGATACTTTTTAACAATTGAAAAAATGCCTCGCCGCAGGATTCGAGCTCATTACGAGCAACTTTCAGAGTTTGAAAGTGGTCATATCATTGGATTGAAAGAGGCAGGTTAGGCAAATCGGAGAATCGCTCGTCATGTGAGTCAAAGCGATGCGGCGATTAGAAGATGCTAGCAAGAGTGGGTGGACAATGGCAGATTTCAACGTCATGATAGTAGCGGTCGACGTAGGGCCACAACAGATCGCAAGGACAGAGTGATTGTCACATCAGCTGTCACAGCGCCTGATTCATCGCTATCAACCATCAGTCGTGCGACCCACACACGAGTGTCCACCATGACCATTCACAGATGGCTGAGAGAGCGAAATCTACGCTCGTACCGACCGTTACGCCACTCACGCCTGCACATTGTCGAGCCAGATTACAGTGGTGCTTGGCTCGATCAGGCTGGAATGATGCTGACTGGGGATGTATAGTCTTTAGCGACGAATCCCGCTTCCAACTGTGTCCTGACGATCATCGAAGATGTGTCTGGAGACGCCCAGGGCAGCGTGCCGATCCTGCTTTCCCTATTGAACGCCACACGGACCCTCAACAAGGAGTTATGGTCTGGGGTGCCATTTCCCTTGATAGCCGGACCCTTTTGGTCGTCATTAGAGGTACACTCACTGCACAGCAGTACGTTGATGACATTCTGAGACCTGTTTTGCTACCGTTCCTTTCCGTGACAAACTAGCAGCATTCGCACCAACTAAGTTTAGCGAATGTGCAGCACATGACACAAAATATGCTAAACTATGCTCTTGAATTCGAGATTGAACTCCTTTGTACTAGCCGGCCATGTTTGATCCATTATAACAAGACTACCCTCTGCAGTTCTAATGATAACGGATATGTAATCCATCTTTTTTGAGTTTTTCTAAAATTCTTCCGAAAGAGCCAATCCAGTTTTCTCACTAACTATTACAAAATCTATGAAACTTTTCCCTATCTTAGGGCCATTTTCGGTGATCTACACAAAACAAAGAACTTCAGACATCTATTCTGCATGTCTAATATTGGGTGTGCAGTCAAACATGATGGAAAAGTATTTTGAAGCTTTGATGTCATTAACTTTATGTGTGTGTGTGTTCTCTTATTTTTCCAGATGATTTCTAAAAATTCATTCTGAATATTTGAAGAAAAGTAGCTGACTTGTCCCTTCTTATGGCGAAGAATGTGCTCTCTTAGTTGAGGATGATAATGAGTTATCAGATACTGTTGTGTTTAAAAACTTACCACATCTAGGGCCACCAAAGTCTATGCATTCATTATAACCTCATAAAGGACTATCTTGTTTTGCTAACGGTATAATAACATCAATTATTACATACAATACTCTTCACTAGTGTGTTTCCTCCTGTTCTATCTGGTGTTGCAGCTCTTTATCGATACCACAAACTTTATTTAAGGACAATTCTAAAGTTTTCCATGAGCAAAAACACTTTTGTGATTAAGTGAATTTTCATGCTCAGGAATCCTTTCATTCTACTTTTTCCTCTGAGTGAAATTTTCCTTCTCGGCCAAAACTGAAATCTTTGACCTTAAGCCATGATAATTAGGATGATGAGCTTCTTTTTCTCGAACTTTAGCTCTTCTGATTTCTGCACCAGACGATTCTCAGACAGGTTTCATGCTTGAAAACGAATATCAAACACAATTTTAAAACAGCACAAGATGGGAATAACCGCAAACAACTAAACTGAGAGAACAGAAACGCTAGAAATTTGAAATTATATAGTTGAGGGATTCTACTGAAGATAGTCGATGATCAGGTGAAGATAGTTTGGACTCATGTAGTGGGGAGTACATTCATGCACAGTTTGCTACCCTATGCACTCTCCCCTTCTTTACTCACACCAAACTCATGCTCATGCAACACATCATGCATTCTACATTTGAAGATTTTAGTTTCTGTAGTCTAACAACATTTTCCTTTTCATTTTTTATCACATGCAAAAATCTACAGTAAAAAAAAATATACTCGGCCAATTTAGCACCCTGCGCTCCACACACACACTAGTTACGTCCCAGTGCGCACTTATCTAAACAGAACAAACAATAATAGTAACCATTAAAATTATCAAAATTTCCCTGATTTTTTTGTGAAATTTGGAAATTTTCCTAGATATTTCCCTGATTTTTCCAGAATTAAAAAGTTTCCTAAGACCGGTTTCCAGGTTTTTCCCCAGTTTTCCAGGTTGTGTTACCACTCTGTTATAGTTCTACAAATTTCATAATGAAACTTTTGGGTTGCGGGAAGGGTTATAACCCTGTAACTGGCATTGCCACTGTAGGAAGGAAACAGAGAAACAAACAGCTATAACCTACTTCTCCAGCATTTGGAAGAGTCATGATGTACTCTAAGAGAAACACAATTGCAATGTTTGGGTCATCTGGGATTTTAAGTTTTATGTCGCTTTGCATGATGAGGCCATTTTTTTTATTGGAGCTGGAAAGAAATGGAGAGAAAGTTCAATCAGGGTTCCTATGCATTTCACATGAAGAAAGAATTGAATACTTATTAAGGATTTTTAGGAACTGTGAAAATGTTTCATGCATCCCGTTTTGTGAAATGATCATTCTTCACTTTTAGTGGTAAAGCAAAAAATAAAATTCAAATTTTTTTTTAATTTTTAAAAATACATAAATGATTTTAAAACTTTGCTTTTCAAGGCTGTAAGATGGAGGCAAACCTGTCAGCAGCTACGAACATAAAAAATCCAGAATACAAATAAATTTCAGTTTTCATTAATAAATAAAACAAATAAATTTAGTTAAATAAATTATGAAACCAATTAGCATTGTGTAACATGAAGAGAAAAGAATCAGAGGGGAAAAAATGCATGAATTAGAAGTTTATATGCAAATTTTACTCAAAACAAAGGTCAGGAAAAATTTTAAAACTTTTCAATGACTACCCAATATTTTGATGTCTTTCAAAAATCCTGTAAACGTAAAATAAAATTCCTGTACTTTTTTCAATGACTATATGAAAATTCGATGTTATGCAACAATTTTTCAGGGTCCTGGATATTCAAATAAAATTCAAGTACTTTTCAAGGACTATGGGCGTCAGTCAATGATTAAAACATAACAAAGATTAAGAAATAAATTGATTTTATAAAAAAAAAATTGAATCGTCAGAAGACAATACGTTTTTTTAAAAGTGCTTGTTTTTCAAAGCTAAAAATTTGTTAGGTTGAAGGAAAATGGAAAATTTTCAGAAAGTTACACACTGTAAAGTTCCTGTACTAACAGATCTTCTCAGTGTTTCTGGATGTGCAGGTGTTGATGAAGGCTGAGCATGCAAATGATAGATACCAGGTTCTTGAATAAAGCAATAACCATTGTGAATAGCAACCTGTAATTATCCAAGATCATATAAACATACAACAAATATCTTTATTTTCCACACTTACATAGGGAATCCGAAGATTACAGCACACTTATCCTAATGCCTATTTATCAGAAACATACATTCAATCAGAAGTATAGTTCTAAATCCTCTCAAAGGGGCAAAAGGTTAAAAGTAGTACTCAAGTCAAGTACTTAAGTCAAATGAAGATTTGAGTTTCATTGAATTTTCAAAGCTTCACTACAGTCACTTTCTTACATTTAGTTTAAAGTAAAGGGCTATTGAAAAACATAAAAGAAACACATTTCGATAGATCTCAGTGTAGACATACATTACAATGGTTGTATTCGAGAAAAGTTTATGATTACAGCAAATAGCATTAAGCAAACATTTGAATCTTGTTTCCCAAAATTCAGTTATTATTTTTTGTCACTTCTGAAGAGTTGATGTGGGTATGCAAAATCTTGAAGTGGTTAGATCAATAAGGAAACAAATTTATAATTTTTATACTTTCATACTGAATGTGTGTATGCTAATTTCTTAACTTTTAATTAATTTGTTGTCATGTATTTAAGGTAAATAAATAAAAATGTATATTAAATGTATAAACACGTTACAAAATTAGTCTTATGCATTTATATAGTTTATATTAGATTTCTGGTGACACGTCCCATATCGACAACATTTGCTGCTACTGTTGTCATATAAATCGACTTAGGCAGTATGATCTTAAAAGCATACAATTTGACTAAGAAAATATGTTTTGATGGCAGCAAACCACAACAATCTGTCAAACTGGTTTTATCTATTTTTTAATAGCTTTTTAAGAGCTCTCATGTACACTTTGCCAATAGAAATTTGAAAATAATAATGTCAGTGAGCTTTAATACAGTTTATCTTCATTTTCTATTTGAACTTTCATGATTAAGTGTTTGCCATTTATTTTTATACTTGGATAGTACGAAATATTTCATTTGCACAAACACAAAGGGAATTATTTGTATCAATGCAAACTAGAATTTTAGCATTTTAAATGTTATTTCATACTCTCTTTTTATGTATGCATTACTTTTAATGAAATACAAGTCTAAATTATTCCCACATAATAAACATCTCTCCACAAAAGAAACAATCTCAATATATACTTTTTAATGTACGTGGCACACAAATCGACATCCTTCATTTATTATTGAATCGATACATGTGCATAAACCATATAAAACCGACCATTACAGGATTTGTTCGCCAATTTTGCAAATGAAATTCTTCAGAAATCTGATTGCAGAAAACAATGAGAAATCTGGAAGATCAGCTGAGAAAAAAGGAGCAGAATAGGTTCATCAACAAAAGATGCTGAATTTCCTTTTAACAAGAGAAAGGGATGAAACTGAAGACATTCAGAATCTTTCTGTGGCAACATGACTGAAGAGTGTACTTTGTCATGTGTTGCATTGCATTGGAAATAAGAATTGGCACCAGCAAAAAGTAAACAAAATGCTGTTACATATTTGTGGACAACTTTATTCATTCAGGTGTATGAAATCCGTTCATGAAATGGATGAATGGCATTTTGAGATTAATAGCTAAAAACAATTAAGTTTAGCACTAATGTATTTGCTTGTTTACTAGTTGAAATGAATGGCACATATAAAAAAAGGTACCTGAAGTCTTCTCTGAACAATGCTAATGTTTGGTAGTCCAGTTTTAGGACTGGCAGATATTGAATTTGAGGATTCAGCTATGTAATCCAAATAGCTAAGGAATTTCTCCACAATTTCACTTTCTACTGCATCAAGGGAGAGAGATGTCCTTATACAAAGATTCTCCAGTAAAAAAGTTGTGCTTGGCTGAAGTTGCGGCTTGGAAACTGGCATCTTACCTGTTAATAAAACACCTATAAGTATGCATGTCAAATGCAACCAATTTTATCTTCAAGTAAAAATTTTCATATACCATGTTGAAACATTTGGTTCACTCACTGTTTTCTAAAAGTTATTTACCTCATTGGTCATGAAAAACACAATACTGAGATCAATGGAATATATATATTATTTAAATGCAGTAAAACAAAATACGTAGATCACTTGATTAGTGTGATTAGAGCAGGGGTTTCCAAACTTATCCAAGTCGTGGCACCCTTAAGAGAATTATAATTTTCTCACAGACTAAAAGTTATGTACGTTTGACTATGTGTGTCAGGAAAGGCTTTTTTGAATCTTGCAATTATATCCATTGAATATTACATAACTTTTAGTCCAGGCCCTAGCTTATATATTTAAGAGACTTCACACAAATGTATTCATAAGTTTTTCAGCTATGATATTTTTAGCTAACGTCATTTTTTACTTAGATTTTCATATTTTTGAATAAATTTCCATTTTAGTGGGGTTTTTTTGTTTTGTGCTTTTATAAGTCGTTTTACCTTAAAAAAATAGTATATTTTGAACATTTTTTTCAAAAAGGATAGTGATCTACCTTAAAATTACAATATTATAAAAAGATCATTTATGATTTTTCTTCCATCTTTTTATGAGGGTCTGACCAATAAAGAAGCTCAACCCCTTATGATTTCTGTCTATACCTTTACATAATTTCCCATTCTGGATAAAGGACACCAAAAGAAAAACAGCTTGAAACTGGTAACCTTCTGAATCAGAAGAAACAGATTGGGATTTCCTCTGCCTTTCATAAACTTCAAATTTATAAGGGGACAAATAAAAATAAGAAATGCAGCCAAAGAAGTGATATGTTGAGCTACAGTATGTATCCAGGGTTTACTGTATCTCTAAATTTGAGTTACTTTACAGCTAGAATCTTGGCTACTCTATTGCCTCTTAGCAACACAAGAGGACATTATACAGCACGTTTGCAGGTAGTCGGAAGTGGACTATACAACACTACAATTTAAAAATGTTTTAAATTAATGGAGATAGTTAAAATGAATCAATACTGTTGGAAACTTGAAAGGAGTGAGAAACCAATCCAGGAACTTGGAAAGTAGAATCCAGTAAAAAATTTTCAGGTACAAAGTTTGCCATTTGAAGCAGTTGAGGGCAGGAGGAACGAGACAGAGAAATTTCCATTCCAGTCATTTTTTCCACAAGTTCAGCTTCTTTCTTCTTTTTGGCTGAGTGTGAAATAAGATTTTACATTTCATTCTAATTGTTATAATAAAAAACAAACATTAAGGTAAAAAAATATACCCAACCTTTTCTTCTTGTTTCTTCAAAAGTGGGAATCAAAGAAATTGGACTTCCATAGATCAAAGGCACCCTTTTTAGACAAAGAAAGAATTGGTACATTGTAATTTCCAACTACTGTTATATGACAACACAAAACGACATGTAAAAATGAGAGTACAAAATGAGGACTGTTGAGCCTGAATAAAAAATGAATAAACAAATAAAATAACTTGCAATTCAGCTGAAGAAACAATTTTATCCAGCAGAAATATGATGGTTTAAAAACTTTTAAAATACACCTTGTTCTAAAAATGGTGATTGTAGTCTATCCGCCACAAGAACTGTTGCTTTAGGGTTGCTGTAGAAACCTCATTCATGCTAAGCAGGGGTGAAGTAATTTTATTTTATGTTTCACAAATGTTGGAGGTGTAAAGAAGTAGTTTACTAGTCTAGGTCTTGGCAATAAGTAAAAATTTTAATAAACATGTTTAAAAAACTGTTATAATTACACCAATGTGTCAACTTGAATGCATCAAGCATCAACGTTGGAAAATAGGATAATGTTCATTCAACAGACGGATTCAGACTATGTATCTGGAGCAGTTCTCATGTTGGATGCAAAAAAAAAGTGCATAGCTTCATAAACTCCTTAATTTCTGCACTGGCCTAATTCTTAAAACTCAGAAGATAAAATATGTCACTAAAGTCATTAAGATTAGGTAGGTGACAGATGGGCGATTTGGTGGGTGCATAAATTTTTGTTTCCATTTCATTCATCATAAGTTGTGTCACAGAAGATAAAATATGCCTCTAAGGTTGTTATGACTACACTTTAAGGTAGATGGCAGATGGGATGATGTAGAGAATATAAAATTTCAATTTTCATACATTTCTATTACCAAATCACACACATCACTCGACCATATAAGATTCAGTCGCAAATTATAATCTTAACCACCTTACCAACCAATAACTTCTTAGACTGGTCGCACATGGGGTTACCTGAGTAGTGTTCCCAAGTACATTTTTGCTTCTTAAATAGGATTGCTCCACCCGAGTTGCAATGAGAGGAAGTAGTAAGACCAGGGTTGCACTTCCCAGGTTGCCCATCTGACACCAGCCTAACACTGAAATACGTAAAGAGAGAAGAGCAACATCTCACTTGTAATACGCTGTGTTTTTTTCATCTGTTTTTTCCTCATCTTCTTCAGCAAGAGGAATGCCCATCCACCCACAAGTTTTGAAGCGGTTTGGCACTTTGGAAGGCGCAATAAGCTCAATGATCAGAAGTAGGTCATTTACAGGTATGGATGTATAAAAATAAAAGTTCTGTAAAAAAAATAATAATAATAAATGTTTAGAAAAACAGAAAAATAAAATAATTAATGAGCAGCACTTTCACTACACATGAGATTGAAGAGATGGGGTTAGATTATAACTACAGGATCATTCCATAGCAAATCAACCAATAAAAATATTATTTTAACCTTGAGGTTTTCAAAATGTATCATATTTAGTGATTGTGTTCTACTCATCAGTATGACCAAAAACACAAAGTTTTAATTTTTTTGGACCTTTCGTTTTTGAGTTATAAATTTTTGAAAAATTCAAAAACACCAATTTTTAGGAACGTTTTGATATATATAAAAGCAAGTAACTCAAAAATCGTTTGTCCTAGAAAGCTCAAATTTGTACCATTCACTTTAGAATTAAAAGGGCTTTAATTTGACACATAGCTTGAGTGTACCACATCACTATATATTTTTTTAAACTAAAAAAAGTTTTTTTTTTTTAATAAAGACAAAATTTTAAATTTGATGAAAAAAAAAACATATTTTACACTAAATCTCAATAGTAAGTGGTGTACAAAGTTTCATGATGGTATTCCAATGGTGTTATATGGAAATAATTTTGATCTGAATCAAAACATGTAGAAATTCTAAAAAAGTTCAAACTTTTTATTTTTTATATACTAAGCTAATACTATCTCATAAAAAATCATAAAGATATGATAATATCATGTTATGACTATTGGTTGATTTGGTGTGGAATGACCTTATACTAATCTGCAATTAAGTTTATAACAAAAAACAAAATTGCATTATACTAGCAGACTCGTGCACAGCATTCTTTTTCCGTGCATTCAGAAATTGGAATGCCGAAGGATATCGTTAAAGTGGTGAGATCTCCAGTGTGCCATGATTTATTGTGGGGGTAACACTAATGAGTGCCAGCACTTCAACCAGTAGTCTATGGTACTCAATCCCCCTACTAAACAATTTAAGACTAATTACCAAAATAAATTTCATCTTGTACCTGATTGGAATGTTTGACAGTTGTCAGGGTTCGATACAATTGGTATCCCAGACACTCGAATCATTGGGCAGAGTAATAATCACACTCACACAAAACAAATATAGGACTCTCTTCTGCCATCTGACAGCCTCTACATAATGGGTCATCTATGACACCCATAAGGTTGGTAGGGTACAGAAACCAGTTAGAAGGCCAATATACTACCCTTATCAGTACCAACTTTAGCAATACTATGCAGCTCCATGGCTGAAATCAAGAAAATTTAATTAGAGTAGCAAAATCAACAAATGAATCCTGTAATGGTTGATTTTAAATTGTTTAGATCTGGCATTGTAATTTGGCAACAAGTAAATAATGTTGGTTTCTGTGTCATGTACATCAGTGAAATACATAGAAATAGTAAATCATATAATAAATATTCCTACCATATGTGAATACACAGTACTTTCTCAATACAGCAGTCTTGGCAAAATTTAAAGTGGCCTTGGTGTAATCACTTTTGTAATACAATTGAGTATGGTGTATATAGTAATATGCCTGTACCTAACAGGTACCTTTCTTTTCTTGCAGCTTTTCACACTATATACAAATACAAATATTGACGACCAGCTACAGGCTCAAGCCCAACAAGGCTGGTTATTTGTTTATGAATTCCCCAATTCCCACTGACTATCCAATTGTGTCTTAAATTCGTACACTCCCTTTGAATTAACTATATTTTCTGGCAACGCGTTCCAACTGTCTATTACCCTATTAAAGTAGTAGTTTTTCCTTAAATCCCGATTAAAATGTGTCTTATTCAATTTATACCCATGGCCCCTTGTTCTGTCATCCCTATTGAAATTTAAGCCCTCTGTGTCCCCTTGTTTTACAAATTTGAAAAGCTGAATCAAATCCCCCCTCCTTCTTCTTCTTTCCAGTGTATACATGTTTAGCTTACTTAAACGTTCATTATAGTCGAGATTTGCTAGCCCCTTTACTATTTTTGTAGCTCTGTGCTGAACCCTTTCAATTGATTCTATGTCCTTTCTCATATATGGAGCCCAGAATTGTACAGCATATTCTAGATGTGGTCTTACTAAACCCTTATATAACGGCAAGATTATATTCTTATCCCTTGAAGTTACAGTCTTTTTAATATACCCCAATAACCTATTAGCCTTTTTACCCGCAGCTGAACATTGGTGACCCATTTTAAAATCCCTGTGAATTATCACCCCAAGATCCTTGACTGTTTCTCCCTCCTTTACCTTTACTCTCTGCAGCCTGTACTCGGCTCCACTGTTCCTGTAACCCATATGCAGAACTTGACATTTCCCTACATTAAATGACATACCCCATTTTACAGCCCATTCGGATATCTTATCAAAATCCCCTTGTAAATTTATCTGTAACTTGGTATCCACTGTCCCCCATATTTTTAAGTCATCTGCAAATATACTGATTCTATTCTTTATCCCCTGACCTATATCATCTGTGGAAAATTAATATGTAGATTGGCCAATTAGAGCCGAGCTAGGTGGCGCTGCCACTATACGACGCCCTCCTGGACTGGCGGGAATGTCACTCAGATTTGTAGACATGTAGACAATAGTTGTAGATGTTACTGAAGAAGATCTTTGTGTCGGTTGTAAAACCTCACATCTCTGTACATTTGTATATAATATGCTTAATTATCAATAAATAGTGAGTAGAATAATTACTCGTGTAAATTAATGGAAAGAAGGTGAAAGGAAATAGACCATAAAGTGATGACATCGTAAGAACGAACCACCGAAGACAAAACGATACGGTGTTGTGACAATGGTGCAATCGGCAGTGGAACCTACTGATTCGAATTTGCCTTCTTAAATAACGGTTTGGATTACACGTTAGATAATTGTTGAAGAAAGCATCAGAAAGTGGTAAGTGGAAAATTTTTGTTTCCTTGAATTTGAAAATATCTTACCACAATGAGTAATACAGAGGAAGATCTTAAAATGAACAAAATCAAAAGAAGAATTATTCGCACTTCAGTAACTAAACTTATTAAAAAGATTGATGATGAACTTAATAAGGATATTGACGGTAACCCAGATCTAATAATAGATTCTCTAGCGGTTCTTATGGAACACAAAGCAACATTGGAAGATTTAGATAAATCTATTGCAGCTCTAACTAATATGGATGATTTAGAGGCTGAGATGGAAAGTTCATTGGAATATAATGAATCGATTGTGCTCTGTAAGTCGCGAGTAAGTAGATATTTGGGAAACTTAAATAAAAATCCGACTGAAGTCTTGTCTAGTCCAGTTGGAAATCGATCCAGTACGGATACTGTATCAGATGTTAAAGAAAAAACCAACACAAAATTACCACGTATTTCTTTAAATACATTTTCAGGTGACATTTGTCAATTTCAAGAGTTTTGGCCTCAGTATGAAGCCGCGATTCATGAAAATGAAACTCTTCAAGATATAGAAAAGTTTAATTATCTTAAAACATTGCTTAGGGATTCGGCAGCAACTGCCATAAGTGGTCTTCCCTTGACATCCGAAAATTATAGGAAAGCAATTGAAATTCTAAAAGATCGATTTGGGAAAAAGGAAATTTTAATTGCCGCGCATACCAACCGTTTGTTAAATTTAGAACCAGTTCGCAGATCAAATGATATGTCCGCATTAAGAAAGTTAAATGATGAAATATCTGTGCAAATAAGAAGTCTTGAGTCTCTCGAAATTAATTCTGATTCATATGGTTGTTTATTATTACCCATTTTGTATAAATGTATTCCAAATGACCTTGTTTTGCAATTCCACAGGGAACAAAATAACAAAAAGGAATCAAATGTTACAGACTTGTTAACTTTTCTAAAGAATGAAGTAGAAGCACGTGAAAAATCCCTAAACGTAACTTCTACAAATGTCGAAAGTACAAAACCCTATGAAAACAGAACTATATATAAGCAAAACTTCCCCAAATATTTTAATCCTCATAAAACCAAACCTTCTTCAGCGTGCGCATTAAATACTCTGACTGAAAATTACTGTGCTTTTTGTAATGAAAAACATAAATCTGATAGTTGTAATTTGGATTTGGAGCAACGTAAAACTTCTTTACGTAAACAAGCTAAATGTTTCCGCTGTTATAAAAAATTCCATAGAAAGAATCAGTGCAGATCAGTTAACATTAAATGCACAATTTGTAGCTCCAAAGGCCATCAAAAATCCTTGTGCGAACGCGCAGTTCAAACAGAACCTTCGGTTATGGCACAAACAAAAGAGGAAAAGGCTATACTTTCTTCGTTAATTTATGAGCCGAAAATTGCCGAGTCATCTCAATCGCATGTTTATTTCCAGACCATCCGCTGTAAGTTGATCGGTTCGCATCAGAGTGTGAATGTTCGAATTTGTTTAGATTCCGCAGCTGCAAGAACTTTCATAAACAAAGATCTGGCTCGAAGGTTAGATTTGGAAGTGAAAGGTCAGGAAGAACTTAAAATCATTACGTTTGCGGGTAGTGAAAATACTCCCGTTACCTTTCAGAATAGAGTGTGTGTTTTGTTGATGGATAGTAAGGGCGAATTTACAGTGAGCTTAGAAGCATTAGAAACGGAAAGCATTTGTCCAGACATTATCAGCGTTCCTAGTTCTGAATTGCGCGATGAAATTAAAAAATTGGGAATAATTTTATCTGACTCTCCCGATGATTTGGATAAAAAGGAAAATCTGATAGATATACTAGTGGGCGCCGATTATTATTGGTCGATTATGACAGGTAAATTTAAACGTCTTTCATCAACTGTTGTTTTAAGTGAAACTAAATTTGGATGGACTCTACATGGACGATTTTCTAATGGATATAATTCAACAAATAATTTAGTAAGCACAATGTATGTTTCTTCCATTTGGGAGGAAAATACAGATGATAAAGCATCAATTGAGCTTCAAAAATTTTGGGATCTTGAAGCTTTAGGAATAAGAGATGAACCAATAGATAAAAATTTGTGCGACAAACAAATTTTGGAACAATTTGAGGAATCTATTAAATTTAAGAATAACAGATACGAAGTTAAACTTCCTATGAAATTTGACGATGTTGAAATTCCGAACAATTATGATGTAGCAAAAAAGAGACTCTTGAATTTTTAATTAAGAAATTTCAGAAAAATCCTACGTTGTTTGATGATTACAAAGCTGTAATAGAAGAATATTTGTCATTGGGAATTATAGAGAAGGTTGAACCTCAGGAGATAAATTCAGATAATGGGGCTCTGACATATTATTTACCCCACCATCCGGTAATTCGAAATGATAAATTAACTACTAAACTTCGCATTGTTTTTGACGCATCTGCTCATGCTCCTTCTAAACCATCGTTAAATGATGTACTATTACCAGGTCCTAACTTAAATTCAGACTTATTTGATTTAATATTGCAATTTCGAATTAATAATATTGCAGTAGTAGCAGACATAGAAAAGGCATTTCTACAAATAAGCCTTACAGAAAGTGATAGGGATCTAACGCGATTTTTGTGGATTGATCCAATTCGCCAAGATCTGGATTCTGCAATAGAACCTGTGATTATGAGAATGACTCGTGTATTATTTGGCGTAACTTCTAGTCCGTTTCTACTAGGAGCCGTTATTAAACATCATGTTAAAAAATTTGAAACTCAATATCCCGAAACTTGTGCTATGATAAATAAGTCAATGTACGTGGATGATTTGTTGATAGGCGGATTCACAATAGAAGAAGCTTTAAAATTATCAAAGGAGTCTTCAGAAATCTTTCAAAAAGCTAACATGTGCCTACGCAAATGGCAAAGTAATTCTCCTCTTTTAAAGGAGCATTTACGAGATTTAAATTTCGACACATGCTTTGAAACTTCACAAAACGCAATGCCTTTTAAAATTTTGGGATTAATATGGGATATAGATAGGGATGCTCTTAGATCAGATAATAATAACCTTTCTGAATTTGTAAAATGTCAGGAGAAAACCAAGAGAACTGTAATTAAAGTGGCAGGAAGAATTTTTGATCCGATTGGATTTTTATCTCCATTTACAATCATTGTAAAAATTATTTTCCAGGCATTGTGGGAACAGGGCATTGATTGGGACGAAAATTTACCAGAACACTTAGAGAAAAAGTGGGATAGTTGGTGTGATCAGCTACAGTATCTCAGTAAAATAGAGGTTCCCAGATGTTACTTCCGTGACTTTCAGGGCACTTACGATCAAGTAGAGATTCACTGTTTTTGTGATGCCAGTGAGAGAGCCTTTGGTGCAGTTATTTATTTGAGATACATCAAGGATGAGAAAGTAAAGACAGCGTTTGTTACGTCTAAAAGTAGATTGGCTCCCATTAAACGTTTAACATTACCCAGATTAGAGCTTATGGGCGCCGTGATTGGAGCTAGATTAATTAACCGTGTGACGGCAGTTCTGAAATTTGATTCTAAGAAACATCTATGGACAGATTCTAGTATTGTGCTACATTGGGTTAAAAGTTCTTCTCGAACATGGAAACCCTTCGTGAGCAACAGGATAGCAGAAATTCAGTCCTTGACCAATCCCATAGACTGGAGACATTGCCCTGGACGGGACAATCCTGCTGATCTACTTACAAGGGGACTTTCACTTATAGATCTCGAAAGAGATAACTTATGGTGGTCAGGACCCTACTGGTTGACCGAACATATTGATACGTGGCCTAAAGGAACCAAAGAGGTTGAGAAAACCATATTAGAAAAAGAATCGAAAGGAAACATAGTTTCTCAGAATTTCTGTGCTTTAGATTCAAAGGAGGCACTTATAGAGATAGACCGATTTAGTTCTTTACTAAAGGTAACTCGAATAATATCCTGGATAAGGAGATTTCTTTTCAATACAAGAAACTCAATTAAACGTAGTGGTAATTTAACGGCAGAAGAATTAGAAGAATCTGAAAAATTCTTGATAAGGGAAATACAATCAAGAAATTACGAAGAAGAGATAGAATCTTTGAAAGGAAAAGGGTATGTGAAGAAAACTTCGAAGATTTACAGTTTATGTCCCTATTTAGATGACTCTAATTTATTACGCATAGGAAGTAGACTGAGCCAAGGTGATTTTAGCCTAAATGAGATTAATCCAATCCTACTACCCAAAAATGAGAAGTTTACAGAGCTGTTAATTATGCGAGAACACCAAATATTGATGCATGGTGGAGTTTCTTTGACACTCTCACAGCTCCGGAAACATTTCTGGATTCCTCAAGGACGACAGCAAGTCAAAAAAGTCATTGGTAAATGTCTAGTTTGCAAGAAATATCATGCAAAACCAGCTGACCAATTAACAGGCCAACTTCCAAGGGACAGAATCTCAGAATCACCTCCATTTTGCGTCATCGGGTTAGATTTTGCTGGTCCAATCATAACTAGAATTGACAAGAATAACACAGCAAAATCATATATTGTGTTATTTACGTGTGCAACAACTAGAGCTGTACATTTGGAGTTAACAATGGACATGACAACGAAATCTTTCCTTTTTGCTCTACGTCGATTTCTATCAAGACGTGGTGCTTGTAAGGTAATTTACTCCGACAATGCAAAAAGTTTCAAGGCTGCTGAAAGGGAATTACAGCATTTTGCGAAAATGATAAGAGACCAAAAATTGCAGGACTTTATCTCAAATAGAGGTGTCACATGGAAATTTATTGTGGAACGTGCCCCATGGTGGGGAGGGTTCTATGAACGCCTGGTGAAATGTGTTAAGGATCCTCTGAGAAAGATCCTAGGTCGAGCTCTCATCACATTTGAGGAGTTATCAACCATTCTCACTGAAATTGAAGCTGTTGTCAACATGAGACCTCTGACTTACGTAACTAGTGATTTAGGAGATCCAGAACCGCTGACACCTACTCACTTCCTCCAATTCGGAAGAACAGAATTTAGTTTTCCTTTACATTTTGCTGAAATAGAAAACAAACTTTCTACTAAAGAGACTCTCACCAGAAGAAAACTTTACCAAACCAAGTTAGTGAAACAACTGTGGACTAAATGGAAAGAACAGTATCTGTTCAACTTGAACTCTGCTCATCATTTTAAAACTCCAGAAAAATACAAGAACTTAAAGGTTGGAGATATTGTACTGGTTGAAGGAACTCATAAATCGAAACTTTTGTGGGACTTGGGAATAATTAAGGAAGTAATTCAAGGCAGAGACAATCTCACTCGTGCCTGTTTGGTAAAAACTGCAAAGGGACTTTTCAGAAAACCTGTGCAGCTGTTGTATCCTTTTGAATTAGAAATTTCTTAAATTATGTTACGAAATTAGATGCTGAAGTTATATATAATAGTCTTTTTTATTATTATTATTTTCAGAATAATTTTTACATTTTTCAATGTGCAAATACTAAATAGTAACCTTGTGTATGAATATTTGTTTGTGAATGATATTATAATTCGTTTTATTAATTATACTTACTAATATGACTATTGTATGCATATCCTTGTTTTCTAGAATTATTGAAATACAGCTATTTTAAATCTTATTTAAAATTTTCAATAATAATTTTTATTTGGAAGTTTGAATAATAACATTTTAATATTGTTGTATAATGGTAATTGATTTATATTACTTGTTACTGTTCATTTTTGATTGTAATAGTATGTACTCTTAAAGGAGTCCAGGTGGGGAGGATGTGGAAAATTAATATGTAGATTGGCCAATTAGAGCCGAGCTAGGTGGCGCTGCCACTATACGACGCCCTCCTGGACTGGCGGGAATGTCACTCAGATTTGTAGACATGTAGACAATAGTTGTAGATGTTACTGAAGAAGATCTTTGTGTCGGTTGTAAAACCTCACATCTCTGTACATTTGTATATAATATGCTTAATTATCAATAAATAGTGAGTAGAATAATTACTCGTGTAAATTAATGGAAAGAAGGTGAAAGGAAATAGACCATAAAGTGATGACATCGTAAGAACGAACCACCGAAGACAAAACGATACGGTGTTGTGACATCATCTATGAAAATTTTAAATAAAATTGGTCCCAAAACTGATCCCTGAGGCACCCCACTTATAACTTCTGTCCACTGATCTCTCCAAATATACATCACAAGAACATGTAACTGCATATTGAAGTCATTTTGTGTACTCCATGAGAAAAATTACTAATTTCTTAAAACATGCCACCACATATTTCTCACTTGTTTAGTAAACTAAATATTGTTAACATAACTCACTAACACATTTTTTCATGACAACCATGAAAGAGCTAGTAAATTTGAACATCCAGTATGAACATGTTCTATCATGATAATCTCAACAGAGAAGTAAATCTAAAGTCTACTACCAGGAGTCAATGGGGGTTTGGCTTGGCCACTAAATGTGGTGATTAATCGTTCTGTGTACTATTTATGTAACCATATCACCAAGGCAAGTATCATAGAGTACTGAATAAACTATCTCGAATATATGCATCATAATAAAAGTTTGTGGCTCTAGGAAAAGTTTCAGAACTGAATAAGTGAAGTGAATTTTGATTAGAAACAGATAACCTAAATTGATACCTGAACCTTCAATGTAACCTACTTTTTCAAACACATCAATAAGGTAAACATGTTTTTCTCAAAACAGTGATTTTGTACATTTGTGTCAAAGCATATGTCTTGTGTATTTACGTGTGGTGCTTACAAATTGATACCGAAAAGGAGTCACACAAAACGTACCCTCCAAATAACTAATTTTAAAAAAATTAGTCCATGTGGCACAATAAACTTTTCATTTTTATTTGAAAGCAAAAGAAACTTGAAATGATAGAACTAATTTTGAACTTTTAGTACCTTAATATATTTGCATAAACAAAGGATGTCTGTAAAATGTTTTAGCGATTGCATGAACTGTACTTACCTGATTAAAAGTTATTTGAGAGGCTTCGTTTTGAACAGGTTTTCCTTTCCAGCTATTCCCCACAAAGCTTCCATATTTTTCATCGAATAAAATTGCTTGTAGGTGATATGCTGCAGGAACATCATTTTCCTACATATTTTAAAACACATCAGGAAAGTGATAGATTAAAGAGGCATTAAGAATTTAGAAACATTTTGTCATCTATTTTTTACACTTCAAGCCAACAAGTAATAATTCAGGTAACAAGAATTGGGGCCAAATTGCTCTCAGAATTAAGCATCCTGAAAATGCGCTTTTAGCACAGTAACAAATCAATGAATTTCAAATTTCTTCAAAAACTAAGAATTACTCTTTAAAGTTTAACAACAAACTATTTGAATTGCAAGAAAACAGAAAAATTATTTTCATTCATAAAGATTTTAATCGAATCCCGCACATTTTCAATTTCACTTCAAGACAACTGTTGACTGTTAAATAAAGCAATATCACAAATCGATTAATTGTCCTGAAACAGAACAGAAAATGTATGAATAAAACATTTATTTCAAAGTAACAACCTGTTTTACATCAGAAATACTTTCAATTTTCACGTAAAACGTTCGTAGAGATGTCGAGACTTCAGACTTTCTACTCAAGTGAGGTGCCAAATATTCTATTTTCAGAAGTTTATCTTCTTCGTTATCAGACGCCATTGAGGTTACTTTTTGTAAATTACATCGCACATAAAACACAAATCTATTTCCATTTTCCCCTGTCAAATTTCCAACAAAAAGCAGAAATCATTTCAAAACACACAAAGTCCAAACTGTTAAGGCCGTTGCCTAGAAACGGTACATTGCCAATTTAATCTGCAGTAATAATTCAATTTTTGACAAAAACATTTTATTCCTGCTAAATTCGTTCATCTGACCGTGGTTATAAATTACGTTGTGGTGTCCTCGAATCTTTCCCTTAGGGATTCATCCAGAACCGTCGTTAATATCCCGTTGTGTTTCTCTAGTACGACGTAAATTAAAATTACCGTTACCATTATCTGCTAAATTCGTTTTAAAGTCGATTTAATTATCACCAAATGTGTTCAATAAATTAGTTAAAAAAATATATTGAAATTTTCATTCATTCAATTGAAATAAATACCAACAATTTGTCTGTCTTTTAATACATTCAGTTCGTGACGAACGCATACATGAATCTGGCGACATTTAATTTTTCAGCTTTCTCTTCCAAGCTGTGGGAGGTAATTTATGTTTGTTTATATTTTGAACGGTTTGTTTCAGATCATGTGATTTCAATTTGCCAATTTTGGTAAAAAGCCTTATGTACTCGTCTTTAATTGACAATTCTAGCGTAAAAAATTTCGTTCTTGTTAATATTTGCTCATGCCTTATGAAGAATCGTTTTCTCCTGTTTAGATTTGGATACTAGATAGCTAAAAACCGATTTTAATCTAAGAGATTACTATCGACGAAAATTCTGTACCTTTTTTATTCACAAAATTGTAGCACTTTTGAACAAAAAAAAAGCGACAACTGTCATTTGTCATATTTGCTCCAAAAGTAAACAATTAATGTCGAGTCGATTGGATTGGAAACAGGAAATAGCGCGATAAATAATGTCTACCGCCACTAAACTTTTCGAAAGTATCATTTCAAGATTTCCTCAAAAGTTTTCATTAGCTTTTGCATATGGCTCGTCCGTCTTCCCCCAAAGTGAAAAATCAGTTAATCAGGGAGGTATGATTGATTTCATTTTCTGTGTCGACGATCCTCTAATTTGGCATCAGGAAAATCTACTTGAGAATCGCAAACATTATTCTTGGATTAAATATGTTGGTGCTGCATTTGTCAAAAATCTACAGGAGCATGCTGGTGCAAAAGTGTATTTCAATACCCTTGTTGAAATCGAAAACAGACGTATAAAATATGGTGTAATGAGCACTAATCATTTGATTGAAGACTTGCTAGACTGGCAGACCTTATACGTAAGTGGAAGATTACATAAACCAGTGAAGATATTGAAGAAAGTAGAAAATACAGATGTGCAGACAGCCTTGCATACTAACTTGCAAAGTGCACTACATGCTTCTCTCTTGTGCTTACCAGAAACGTTTTCAGAAGAGCAGCTGTTTCTCAAAATTGCAGAACTGTCATACTCAGGTGATTTCAGAATGTACTTTGGTGAAGACAAGCAGAAAGTCAGGAACATTGTGAAGAATCAGGTGTCGTATTTTCGAGATTTATATTCGGATCACGTTAAGGTGATGCCGCTACTATACTGGAATCCCACTCAAAGCACCATTGAGCAAGATGGAAGCTCTGCAGCAGCTTTGCATCATCTCACGCTCTTGCCCAAAACAGTGCAGCATAATTTGTTGGTTGCATGGAACAGAGATGGGAGATACAGGGACTTGGAAGATGTTCTCCAATCTCTTGCCCATGATCCAGAATGCAGTGACATGGTAGCCAGAGCGATCAGGGATATCACCTGGTGGCCAAGTATAACCCAAAGCTCTAAGGGTATCTTGACAGCTGGAATAACGAAATCTGTCAAATATAGCTCAAGAAAAGTGAAGAAAATGATGAAATCCTTGTGAGATATTTTCCATATCCCAGAATAACTTCTGTGTGGAACTTCTGAAATTGCTCTGTGAGGTGAACATTGTTAGGTATTTTTTTAAATGCTGGTTTTCTACAAAATCTGTTAAGTGTGGCTGTAGAAAATTATGTAATCCTTGTAATGTTGTTTTCAAGTTTCAAAATATATTTTACTCTATAAGACGTAAGTGATTGTTCCAAGATAAATATCAGTAGCTAATTAGAATTGTGCTTTGATTTTCTGAATATGATTCCCTTCAAATGGTATTGATAATGAGTGTCAGATTTTAACATGTACTAAATTGTTTGACAAAATTAAATGCACCTTGAAATTTGTATATTGTAATCATGTCCAAAGGACAAAATTCAAAGGTAACTTGTTTTGTTTGAGCAAACTTGATTTGCTTGAAGACCATTACCACTATTTTATTGAACTTCAAATATAATATTGCATACATATCAGTGTTTGTTTACAAGATTTTTTTTTTTTTTGCTCCACCACTGACCTCTGGCACCACAGTAGGAGAACTTGCAGTTATTTGTGAAGGAGCACTTAATGTAATCTGCTATTAGGATTCGAAATTGGACCTATTGTGTGGCAGACAAAAGCTATGACAACTGTTCCAGGAATATACGATTGTAAAGAAAAGGAGGAAACTGATGAACTTAAGAGTATAGCAGAGTGAAATTATTCAGAGGATCTTTGAATATACCTGCACATCAGTTTGCTCATCTTTATGCAAACTAACTGGAGTTAAATTGTAATTTTTTGCTGAGCTGAGTTATGATGCGCAGTCTAGTTCAAAAATTATAAATTGTATCTACAAGAAATACCCTTATATGTTTCAAAAAACAAAATATGTATTGAAAATAGAGCTTAACTTATGAAATCCAACCTGCAAAGCTAAAGCATACCAACTAAGAACAACCTATAAATGAATAATAAACCAAAATTCATGCACAAATTTGATGATGAAAGCTACATGCATGTAATTTCGATTACATCCAATGAAAACTCTTCTGAGGTAAAAAGCACCTAACTTCATTTGTTTAATTTAAGCTGAAATTTTTAAATGCTACTAGATTTAAGAGAGTAAAATTTCCAAAAACACATGTGTTGGATTTATTTCCTTAAAAATTTTATTGGTAATATTTTTTAAGCATTTTGTGTAGTTTCAATAAATACTTGTTTTCCATGGGACTAATGCATTTATTTTATTTGTGTTATGTGTTTATGTTTTATTTGGTTGAAGTGTTACAATTGCATTTATGGGACAAGTGAATGAAAACATATCTGGTTTTGAAGTAAGGTCTGATATATATATATATACCTGCTAAACATGCATAATATCAATAGATTGGTTTCGTTATTAAAGTGCTTCGAATTTCATCACGAAAATTGCTTCGACCAAAGACATGATATTCTGGTGTCCCACTCATAATACTTGTTTGCACTGTGTGTATCTCTATGACAGTTGTCAGTGCTACTCTTTAATTGGCATAAATTTTCGTGTACCTGATAAGCACCAAGAATGTTGACAACTTCTCAGTTCCTGATCTCTTGACGTGATAAGTTGATATCACCAGCTTTCTGTTCCAGGAACCATTCTTTGGATACATAGGATAGTACAGCTCTTTGTGTACTTAGGGTAGCACACTCTTTGTACTTAGATGTAAAATGTCTCCACAAAATTTTGTATTTTTATGTGACCATCAACAATACTATCACATTGCAAACAAGAAAACAGTATATGTTATGCACTTGTGGGACAAGTAGAACCCCATGAAATAGCACAGTAAAGTATTTTTCATAATTGTAGCAATGGTAAGTTTTAAGAAATAAGAGTGTAAACATAAAAGTAAATAAAGAGTCTGGGAATACATGGTAAAAATATGAAAGATTAAAAAAAATTCTATGACTTTAATTGGTTCTATATGAATTTCTAAGATTTTGATTTGCACTTGCCTCCTCTCGCCTTATACAAATTTATCTTCCACATTTTATAATTGTTCTACATTCAGTGTTTATTATTTGTCTTTATAGATTGTTCCAGAGAAAGGTTGTAAGAAATGGATACAGTCAAACTTTCCAAGTCTCTGTCTTGGTTGCTAAGACATGGAGCTGAAAAAGAGGGCTTATCCTTTGAGGAGGGTGGATACATTGATGTGCAGAATATTCTGAAGCTCAAGCAGTTTCGTCATTATACAGTAGAAGACATCTCAAGAGTGGTTGATAACAACGACAAGAAGCGCTTTTCAACACGACTCAAAGGTGAAGGTAACAGTCTACAGATACGAGCCAATCAAGGGCATTCACTTCCTGTTGCTGAAAGTGGGTTGATGTCCTTGCTGTCCGAGGACAATGTGCCAAGTATTGTTTACCATGGAACCTATTTCTCCAAGCTTGAGATTATAAGAAGTGGAGGTCTGAGCCGAATGAAGCGAAATCACATACATTTTTCTCCAAAACCACCAGGAGATGGTACCATCATTAGCGGTATGCGTAGTGACTCTGAAGTTTTCATTGTTATTGACACCATCAAAGCTATAAAAGATGGTTTTAAATTCTATGTTTCCGAAAATGGTGTTATCTTGTGTCCTGGAAATGAATGCGGTGTAATACCACCTGTATATTTTAAAGAAATATGGCAGTTGAAGCCATTGAAAAGACTTGATATAATTTCTTGAAATATTTCTGTAGAGTTAAGTCAGCTCTGGCATGCCTGAAAATTGTGAAGCTTTAGTTTTTATTTGCATATTGAAAAATATGGATTTGTAATTTATAACTTTTATTTTTTTGTGTTCTGAGAAAAAATATTAAAATTTATTTCAAACCTACATTATATTTCAAAGCAGGTTTAAAAATATGTTCATGCTTACATGGTGTGGAAGTTAAGAGTGGGGGGCCAACTCATATGTTGATCTCATCGCCTATCTGTCATTCAAAAATATATATGATGTGCTTAAAAAATTCCCTTTGGGTTTAAAAATGAAATCGACAGACTATTGGGAGGTTTAGAATTGATCCCATACCATCATGAATAGCCTGTTGTGTTGCTCCAGTACTATATAAGTCCTATTATCGTAGATGCCTGAGTTTTGGGAATATATTTGCTAGTATGACAGTAATTTCAACCTAGCAACCCTGTATTCTTCCATCAAACAATTTACCTGTAGGTTTGTTGTTTTGTTGCTCTATTGTCATTGTTTTACTGTGTTAGTGCTAATTAGATTGGAACCTATGGCTAAAGTGGATTTAAAACCACTTGGAACATGGATTTTAACCAACAGCCACTGAACTTCTTCCAGTCTCTAATCTATATGTTAATCAATCAACAATCTATACTCTAAATGTAAAACACAATTTGAAAAAAAGCTCAAGGTCATAGTCATTAATTCACGAAAGACCTTGAACGTAGGACATCTTTAGAAATCTAATTTGAAATTGTGTCCAAGAAGAGCATTTTAGCAACTGAGAAAACAAGTCATTGTGTCGATGACATTGTGTTTCAGACCACATGTTGTGGGTGGTAGTGTTTTGCAGTGACTCTTCTTGACTGACACCAGAATGCATCCCTGGTGTTGGGTACACCTTCCTGTTACCGATTTCTCAGGAGTGTAAACTGGATGGTATTTTGAAGGCTGAGGTGTTTAGTCTTATATTTGGAAGCTGACAATACCCAGATTCAATTTGCATATATTACACAAATAGATAAACCCATTTAAATAAATATATTTATAAATGTATTTAATTTCTCTGGGTTTTTTTTATCATGGAGATTACTTTGTTTGAAATCGAAGATATATTTTTGTATCTTTATACAAACTGTCTTTCTGCTCCTAATTTTCTAACTGTTTTGAAGGAATGGCAACTAATGTCTTTAAAGAATACTGACAGTCTAATGTAATTCTCTTCTCTCTCTCTATCATTGATATTTATAACTACAGTAGAAAGTCCCAAATCCGGTGTTAACGTCGCATTCCGAATTGTAAAATATTTGTAATTGTTTAATTCATGCACTTTTCTGTAATCGCACCCAATATTTCATGCTCTTAATCGTATCAGAATTCATGCATTGTCGTCTATCGATGTTCATTTACTAGAATATGTAGCAACTAGAATATATTAACAACTGTATTTGTAACTTTCGCACTCGGAGAATGGATATTCTCTGTATGCAATAAAGTTGCGTTTGTAACTACATCCCATTTCCTTTCTCAAAATATTATCGCATCGTATTCATCACTATAAAATCCGGACGTTTTGCTAAGTAGCGTTTTTCTCACTTTTTCTATCTTCCGACAATTTTAAAACGTTCAGCCTGGACCAAATTGATGAAGCAACGCAAAATAACGGACATGTTCAGAGTAAAATGGATTTCACACTGAATACTACACAGAAAAATTAGAAGATTTGTAAATAAAATTTGATGCATTGTATTAATTAAAAAGGTTTTTTTTTTCCTTTTAAAAAAATTATTCCTATTTATATATTTGCTATTTTAGTATTGCAAACGTCTTTCGGACGTAAATAACGCGTGGAGAAATTCGCGTACGGTGTGTGTGTGGGGGGGGGGGGGGGTTAGATTAGGGTTTCTTCGACAAAAAAAAACTGCAAAAAATCCGGAATGGCCGAGGTTGGGAGGACTTTGTACTGTACTATAATTTCAAACCATATTAAATCTGCAATGCAATAAGGAAGTTAAGCTTTATTTTTTATTGGTTCCAAAAATTGTATGATTTTGATAATTATGTTATCTTATTTGCAAGAAAATGTAGCCTAATATAGTATGTGATCTTGTATATTGCCATGAAATATCTGATTCAGTATGGCATTGTCATATCCTGAAGATTAAAGTCTTCATTTATTATTAGTTCTTAAGATAATAAGGTTGCTTCAGAAACTTAACTGGATATATCAGTTTTTATCCTGATGCAAAGACAAGAAATTCCTTTTGGTATTGTATGGGATAGTAGTGTATTCTGAAATGATTAATTCTGTTGTATTGCCCACGTACAAGTCTTCAGCTAATGTGATAACAGAAAAAACTGATTTTAATGTAATTAATGTCTAGTCATAATAAAAAAAAATGTTCCAAGCCTTAATTTGTTTGATGTTCTCTTCTGATATATATTTTGTATTAATTATATGAAATTCCCATTTTCTTTAAAAGAACTTACGATACTTGAAAAAGGATATAAAACTTGAAATACAAATTTTTAATATTCAGAATAAGAAATAGTACACATCATTGATTTTCTTAGACTTTTTCAAATATTGGCCCATGTCTCCTTTTACCTATAGGTAGGGTTGTCAGAAGATGCATATTGGGTAAAATTATTTTTAAAAAAAAGGAGACACGGAAAAGAACGCATTATTAGGGTATAATTGTTAGGTATCTAATTAAAAAGAATACTCTTTGACGAGAATCTTGAATATATAAACCACTAACTGAAAGAAAATCTGCTGAACATATTACTAATGTATTTTCATAAAAATTAGTAAATAAGAGAACGAATTTATAAATGACAACACTGACCATTTATTTAAGATAATCCGAACACGTTAAAATTGTCCTTTTTGACCAAAAGTTCCAAAAAAACGTTTTTGATCTTATTTGATAGAGTATTTGACTTTCCAAAATACATTTGATTTTTTCTCTTCGTTAATTATTGCAAAGATTTTAATTAAGGCGGGAAAACCGAATGTAGGTATGAAAAACACCGGAAATGACTGTTTAAAGACCAAAGACCTTTCCACATTTAAATTTAAAACTTTCACTTTCTGTTACAAATATTATTTTAGAACGGTTTCTCAAATGCTTAAATGTTTCCTCTATTGGAAATAGTGTGAACATTTTCAAAGAGAAGTGAAGAAGAAAATTGTTCAAACAAACAGTAAAAGCAAGAGAGCAAACGATACACAAATTATTTTTTACTCTAAATTCATTTTTATGCATTATTTCCTCACTTAAAATGTTGTATACCAAAAAGTGATGGATGGATTCTCGTAAAACTTTGAGAGAACTTGTTTATTTTGTTGTCTAAGAGAATGAACTAGAATAATGCCGAGTTGAAAAGTGTTTACATGATGGCCATGCATTTAAGAAATAGGACTAAAACTATCAAAAATCGTGTATTTCTTTTTCGATCGCTTGTAAAATTTTTGTTGATTTAAATATCCTTTTAATTCTAGTTCATTCACTAAAAACATGCAAGCAGTTTATTTTGGTAGCATCATTTTTTTAAATGGGTTGAATACATTTACATGTAGCACATTTGAAGTTTTTGACAAGTTTCTTTAAAATTTCATACAGGAATCATCATTTTTACGAAATTATCAATACATATTTTAAATATGTATAGCCTAATGCTATTGTGTAATAACACTAAATATTAAAATATTTCTATACATATTAAAAAAAAGTGTCTCGAACGTGTCCGGATACTTTAAGCCCAACTATGCACACAACGATGAAATGACGCAAGTACTCATTTCGCACCATTTGCGATGGATATTTATCAAAGACGTTTATTTTGTTTACTTGGTGTGCAAAAAAATATATATAGGACGACAATAACAAAAGGTTCGGACACTGTTATTTTCTCTTCAAAAACAACAGAAAAAGATGTCAGTGTCAATTTACGTAAGGTAAGAATCACTCACCTTTCATTCCAGGCTGTAGCTAAACAATAATAATGTCCGAAATGTAACACCAAATCAAAAACGAGGCAGATCTTGATGCACAAATGAATAACATTTAATGACGATGACATGACACAACAAATTACATAGTGATTATCATACGCATTTCACGGACTTTATCCAGTTCATAACAAATTACCGAAGACCTTTGTTGTATCTGTGGAACATAACCAAAAAGGTCTCTTAACTGCTTTGCACTAAAAGCGCGGTGGAAGGCGAGTGTGACTTAATGGCGCTGGAGTTGCCCCAACGTCATAGAAGTTCTTGATAATCTCCCACCTTTGGATTCCAAGGTCACGAGGAATTCAAACACCAGTTACAGAAGTCATAGGACAAGTTAAGAATGTCCCAACGCTCCTCTGAAAAAACTAACAAATCACATTAAAATACAAAAAATGTCACTGAAGTAGTACAGCTATACATCATTTAGTCTCTTAGTTGGTTTCAAAGTTCGTCCATAACGAGAATAACGAATTTCTTGTTTTACAGGAATTTGATCCTGGACAGGGCAAGTATTGGCTTACTCTTTTCTCATTGGATTGTTCAGTGATGGAAGTTCGTTCGCTGTCATTTCCAATGGATATAGCTTCTGCATTGGTCTCAGATGACTTCTAAATTGGGTTTTTAATTCAACCACACGGATTCTTCGATCTTTTCCAGGATGGGTCTTTTCGACTTTCGCTAATGGTTAGTTGGTTCTTTTAGTGTTTGTGCCTCCCATAAGTACTAGATCTCCTTTTTTGATTAAAGATAATCTTTTAACTTTAGAATAATCTTTCACCAACCCTAGATATTCATTTCTGAATCGGTTTCGTAGATCTTATCGCCTTTTTAATCGGTAAGCATACTTGCTTTTCAATTTTTTCGAATCAATTAGATCGAAATCCGGAACACCAACTTCTCTAATTTCCTGGAGGAACATAGAATGTGAATGAGCTAACAGATCTTCAGGATCTTCTGAGAGGTAAGTCAAGGGTTGAGAATTAATCAAACTTTCTGCGTCGCATAAGACTGTAGATAACTCTTCGTTATTCAAACAAGCTCTTCTCAGAATACTCTTCAACATTTCCACCAATCTTTCCCCAAAACAACCCCACCAAGGGGCAGATGGAGGGCTAAATTTCCATGCAATTCTTTTCTCTGATTCAAAATTTTCAATCTTCTCCTTTTAAAAGATTAGCTGTTCCTACAAGGTTTTATACCATTGTCAGAGTACACGGTGCACGGGCGTTCTCTTGCAATAAAACGATGAAAAGCCAGAATAAAACAAACGATTGATAGAGAAGGCACTAACTCAAAATGCACCTAACGGTAGATGGCACACGTGAATAGTACCACCCAACATTTTATGTCTTCTTTTAGGAACAAAGGACCACATAAATCAGTACTACTATTTCGAAGATAGCCGCTTCTCCTACGCGGTCCTATGGAAGAGGGATGCTTATGGCTTCTAATGGATGAAACAGAAAATCTTTTGCACTTAATCCAATTTTTCGTAACATTTCTCGTCCTGTCTTTCTGTTCTTAACGATCCAATAGTATTCCCCGAGATATGACATCAATGTTTTCTTACCTGCACGTTCTAGTTCGATTTGTTTGCTCACTATCAATTTTTCAACCACTTTATGCTTATTAGGCAATGATATGGGAAATCTAAAAGTCTTTCCTCGATGCAATTCTAGTTTTAATTCGCAGCAGACCATCACTGTCTTTCACAGTTTGCAAGTTTAACTTTTCCTCTCTAGGGAAAAATTATCTTTGTATTTCCTTTAAAATTACTTTCTCGGATGCTTCAATTTCTTTTATCTCCAGTTTTCCTTTTTTCTGTCGGGGTTTCACTTTATATTCTAATAAAACCGAATTATATAAGTCATGATTCTTACAATTTTGTTAAAAGAAGATAACTTGTGAAAGAATTCAAATCTGTTTGCAACCAAGTTTGTAGCTGAAATTATAGTCTTTTTCCGCTCAGAGTTGACTACTTCGATGTCAGGAGCAATTTCACTAGTGGGTTATTCTTCGCGTGGTAACTTCAACCACTCGGGTCCCTCCCACCAACAGGATTTCAGGGCAAATCCGCGCCATTTAATTACCCTTGAATATGTTGCCAAGTCTCTGGATCGATCAATTTTCGAATTTCACTAACTCTTACAGCTATTAACGTGAACCAGTTATCTTATTTTTAATCCAGTATAAAGCGTTCATTGAGTCAGTATAATTGAAAGTGCGCATGTTTTTCATATTGAGATCTTTTACGGTGTAAGCGAGTCTGGTTCATATGATACATGCAAGAATTTCTAATATGGAAATTGTAATTGGTTTTAAGGGTGCTACTTTTGGCCTAGCCAGAAAAATTGACAGGTAACAACACCCTCATAATCAGTGCACATAAAAATTGCATAAAGATTTCTTAGTGTCAACGAAGATGTGTATCGTAGCATTATCATCTAGTCCAGGGAGTTTCCTAGGGATTTCTATATCTCAGATATTTTAGTTCATTGACCCTTTTTAGAAATTCTTTCCCCAAAATATATCCGGGAGCTCTGTATCCCAATTAATTTCCTCCCTCCAACATTCCTGTAGGATTAATTTAGGAACAAGAGCGACAGGGCTCCTGAATCCAATAGAGGGTCAAAATCTTGGCTCAATACTGACAATATGTTTCGTTTACTTAATACATAATGGGTTTCCTCCTTTATCTCACAGGATAAAGAGTATCATTGTATAAATTTGCATTTAAGGCCCAACAATGAAACGATTTCCTTAAATTCATCACCAGATGGGTTCAATTTTGAACTTTCATCATCCATACCTGATCGGTTGTGTTTCCACCACCTTAAATCAAATTGCGCAGAAGTCATCAATTCCCTAGATACCGCTATAAAGGAGTTTAACTCCTTTATTACACCTTTCTCGAAATCAGATTACTCTGCACTTCGTGGCATCTTGCATGCGACTAATGCCAATGTTGTTTCCTACACGATATTTAACGGCGGAGGGCGTGACGTATATCAGGACCGCAGATATCGTCATTTGTATGGGTATCCAAATACTTATTGGTAGATAGTGTGTCTTTATTTCCAAATTTTTTAGTAAGTAACTCCACAGAAATTTCATAATTTTCTTCCGTGAGATCAAAACTTCTGTAGTGTTATAGGCTGTTCTGCCCAAAAAGGATTTGAGATAGTTAAATTTACTTATAGCATCGAGATTTTTAATTTTTTGTATGACTGATGTAAAATATTTCAGAAAGTCAGCCAGTCACAGCTTTAGCCGTAGAATTCCTCAATTGTGAGCTTTGGTAATTTAATGATTTTATTTTCACTTTTACGGTTTTTTATCGGGGTTTCATTTAATTGTTCAGAGTTTTTAGATATATATAGTTGTTATAGTTCGCTATTAATTTCTTTCATCTTTTTGTTTACACGTTCTTCGTCTAGCACATCAACGCTCGTTAATTTTTCGATATCAACATCTACGTATTTTAATTCACCCGATTTTTTTTTTCAAATGTTCTAAGGAAAGTTCCAGTGCCTCTACTTTGAGGTCTGGATTCACCAGTTCTGTTTTCATTTTGTTAATCATTTTTGTAACATCAGCCCTTATATGACCAGTTTCTTTTAGAATTTACTGATTTCGTCCGTCATTCTGTTTCGCGATTCACCAGTTAATTTCTAAAATAACATATAGCTTGTAACTTCGTACTTTGAGGATGTGTATCGAAATGTCCAAACTTGCTACCGTTATCGTGACAGTCCCTGTTCGGGCGTCAGCTTGTTATTTTCTCTTCAAAACCAACGAACTTTACTCTTCAAAACAAACTTCAAAAAAGATGTCAGTGTCAATTTACATAAGATAAGAATCACTCACCTTTCATTCCAGGCTGCCGCTAAACAGGAATAATGTCTTAAGTGTAACACCGACTCTAAAACGAGGCAGATATTGATGCAGAAACAGATAACATTTAATGACGATGACACAACAGATTACATAGAGATTATCATACATATTTAAACGGACCTTATCAAGTTCATCATCTGTGGAACATAACCAAAGGGGTATAGTCTCGCTTTTAACTGCTTCACACCAAAAGCGCGGAGGTAGGCGAGTGTGACTTAATGTCGCTGGAGTTGCCGCTACGTCATGGGAGTCGTGACACATTCCTTAAAACCCTAAATTTGCCTGATTTGACTTTCCGGTCCATGACGTCACAGCGAGGGATCCGCCCCCTGCTCGCTAACGCTCGCCAGCCCCCGGTGATTGCTACGCAATCCTATTTGGTTTGCTTCGCAAACCAACACTTCTTTCGCAAGTGATTGCGCTTTTTTTTTTACTTTGACACATAATGCACCCTAAACTAACAGCTGCATGAGTAAAAAAACATCTCCATCTTGTTCCCTGTACAATTTTGAACAGACCATGTTAATCTCGTAATATTCTGATTTGTAATTAAACGGCAAACCGTTCAAGAATCGAGCGAAAAACCGAGCATGACGTCACAGCAAGTTTTAAGGGCATCTGGCATACCCGTTAGACACAAAATGTAACCTTAATTCCATCTTGTTCCCTGAATAATTTTGAATAAACCATGTTAATCTCGTAATATTCTGATGTGTAATTAATCGGCAAACCGTCCAAGAATTGAGCGATAAATCGAGCATGACGTCACAGCAAGTTTCAAGGGCATCTGGTAAACTCGTTAGTCACAAAATGTAACTTTAATTTCCGTGAATAAGAATGAACACGTATCGCTCCGCGATCTAAAAAGTACGAAATTTATATGACCAACTTTTGATAGCATCAAATTTATTTATTAACCAATTTCAAAAATAATTGTACCGAAAGAAAGAGTACATTATAAGGTATAATACGATGTTTTCGAATTTAAAAAACTAATAGTAATAAGATATAGATATGACAGTTTTAACAAAAAAAGCAACTTAAATGTCCCGATTTTTCCCGAATTGCAAAAAAAAAAATATTACCAGGAACCAAATTGAAATTTCTAAAAAACTTGACGAGCTGCAAAAGTTTACGTTGAGAGGTACTCTAAAAAATTCGCGGCTGAAGACTGAAAATTTGTACGTCTTTTGCTCACTCGCGTTAGAAATTTCGCTTTTTCAATTTTGACACTTAATAGACCATAAACTGACAGCCGCATCGGAAAAAGTCTTCAAAATTGTCTAGGGAACACGATGAAGGACAAACTATGTGAATTTCGTAATTTTCTGATCCGTACTTTCTCGGTGAAACGTCTAAGAATCGAGCCAAACAACCCAGTTTTCAATCCTGCTACAGCGGCGGTGGCGGTAACTTTTTTTTTAATATAGAGAGATTATCATCGTACAAATGGTAATTTGAAAATCTAATTTTATTGATTTTATTTTTAAACATGCAAGTTATTCTTCAGAATACACTATTTTGTCAATTGTCAAGATTCCAACTAATTTACAATGTCAATTGCAGTCATACTCTGCTTATAGTTGATTAGATTAATTTAAACAAACCGCTAAAATTTCGAATCCATTTGATGCTAAAGGCTTTTCTTTCTGTGTTTAGTCTATGAGAAGGTATTCATCGTTGTTCCGATTGGTTGCGATGGCCTTGTCCAGCGATCCCATTGGCAGGCACTCAGTCACATGGCGATCAACGAGTCTCTGATTGGTCCCGCGGTTAATGGACTGGTTGAGGTAGTTGGAAGTGGTGGTTGTGTTCATGGGAGCCAGCCACGCGATGTCCGTCTGGTAGGGGGATTTGGAAGGGCTCTCGTGGAGTTCTATACTGGTCGTCTCTATGGCAAGGGAGCGCTCCTTCCTCTGAAGGTCATCCTCGACTTCGTGCAGATGTTGCTGGGCTCTGTTCATCATGTTCCTGAAATAAGGACACAAATGAATGCAGCCATTTTTCTTGTGCAGAACAGCTGCTCTATCAATTTAAAGGGTGGTCAATCTACTATTTCAGCTCGCGTTCTTGAATTCACCCGTTTGAATAGACGCGGAACTGGAACATGCCCTACCAAACAGTTGAACCCAATCAATACAAGTATTTCTCAGTTAACAACCTACCTGTTTAGCGACCGTTCGGATTAAACAGCGGGGAATCTCCTACACTGTAAAAAAAATCCCGTAAAATTTACGGTTTTAAACTGGCAGCTGGGTTGGTTGTGCTTAACCGTAAAAATTACGAAGTTAATCCGTAGAAATAACGGTTTTTTACCATACGAGAACAAGTTTTTCCCGTAAAAGTTACGAATTAAAACCGTATTCACAACGGTTTTTTCCCATAAGAGATCCAGTTTTTCCCGTAAAAGTTACGAAGTAAAACCGTATTCTCGACGGTTTTCCCCATATAAGACCAAGTTTCCCCCGTAAAAGTTACTAAGTAAAACCGTATTCACAACGGTATTTTGCCATATGATATCACATTTTTTCCGTAAAAGTTATGAAGTAAATTTGTAGTCGCAACTGTGTTTTACCATGATATCTAGTTTTCTCTGTATGTTTCAGTTTTCACTTGTTTACATAAAAGTATTTAATCGGTGAAAGTTACAACCAGTTACCATAAAAAATACAGTATAATTTCGCAATCAGAACTATTTTTAACTAGTCAAGAACAAATTTGCTGTAGTTTTTAGTTTATAACTGTTTACAAAACCATATGGAATTGAAGTTACAACCAGTTACCATAAAAAATATGCTGCAATTATGCAGTGAATATGGTTTTACCACAAAATAATGCAATTACACTAAATACTATAAGGTTTACAAATTGTGTAAAAATGTAAATATCAGCTATACAGTTGAAACAGTTTTGCGCACAAAATAATGAGTTTTCTCTGAAATTTAGTTTTGAAGTGTGGATAAAATGATAAAGTCATCTTTTAAAATAGTATAGAACTATTGCAGAGCAAATAAATTAAAGAAAAATACTGTGCCGTACACAGTACCTTTTATTCATAATACTGTCAATATACAGTGAAATCTGTGTGTAACAATACTGTCTATAACAATATTTTATTTAGGTCCCTACAGAATGGTTATAGACAGGTTTCACTGTATAATATTTATTACTTTTGTTATTTCAATAATGTTCAAACATTTAAATTAAATAATCTAACTAAATTATGCTAGAATATTATTCAATTATACAGAATAATAAAAATTAAAGTAAATCATTTTTCAATATGCATGTTGAGAATACTTATTAAATAACAAACTATATAAGCATGTAGAAAAAAGTCTGTATAAATGAAAAAATAAATATTGTTGTCTTCTTATAATGTCAACAGTGATAAATTTTCAAAATATAGAACTCTGGAGCTTTTCATTTAAGAAACCTTGATAACTTTTATTAAATAGCAAAACACCTTTAAATATGGTTACATTATACACTGTGCTGAACACGATAATTACATAATGTTTTGTGAGGTACATTTGTTTGTTGCATATAATTTAAGTAATACAAAATGAGCAGGCAAAAATATACAATAAACAGAAATACAAATATAATCAGGGTTCATTGATTGTAATTTTTAAAAATCAAACTACGATTACAATAGAATAACTTTGATGCAATTAACAGAATCAAGATACCTAATATTTTCATATCTATTCAATGAAATGTTCAACACCATTCAAAGTCCATAAGTTTATTTTATAAGGTCAAACCTTTTTGATTCATGGATTTCTTTTTTTGGAGGCTTTGGATCCTTTATCAGGATTCATCCTTAGAAAACACCTGTAAAATACAAATAGGACAGAGAAAAATTCTTTAGTGATTTTGCTTTATTTAAAGTTTAACAAGTTTATTTAAGCTTTAACTGCTGTCATGGGTCTCACAGACCCCGAGTGACAGGTCGTTTCCACCTCTCAAAGTGAATATTGGTCAATGTCCTATTCAGTACCTTCCTACTACGTCCAAGAGAAGCCACATTCCAACACTGGTTTGGATGTCCCAACTATTTCGTATTTCACACTATTTGCATTTCCCCCACGGTCTCTTAGACCCTTCACAGCATTTGCGTTAGTGTTCTTGCTGAATGAAATAGTCTGTTTGAGTATGGAATTTCAGCTGAGTCTAAAATGGTAACAAACTTTACTAAGAAACTACCTCTGTATCTAGCACAAAAAGAAGTTCAGGACATTGTTGATAATTGGTCGGAAATAGAGTACTGGGACAGTGAAATTTCGGATACTATTGAAAGCAAACATGAAACTGATTCGGAAATTTATGCAGATGAAGACATTTCAAGTGCGTCTTCACAAGAATATTTCTACGGAAAAAAAACTTCAAATGGGATGCTGGGAGGGGGGAACCTAATCGTGCCATTAGAACACCAAACCACAACATAGTTTTAGTTTCCAGGGTTGAAATGTCCTGCAAAATTAGTTCCGAAAGCTGAGCCTGGACATGGAATCTACTTTACTTGTATAGTAATATAAAATATATTCATGTTAAGAATTGAATTATCTAAATTTAAAATGTATAAACAATAATTATCTAAAGAATCTTTCATTAATATATATTAATTAACTTTATACACACTTTAGTGAGCGAGGTCTGAGAGACCCCTCCACACTAGTCACGAGACGGTTTGTAACACAGCAGTTAAGGGTTAAAGCTAATTTAAAAAATACAATCAAACACTATAGCACCCAACCCTTTTTTTTAATAAATGTCATGTGAGAAATTAACTGCGACAAATCAGTTAAAGTAATGTTCTCGCTTGTACTTAAACTGCAATTTACAATTGTGCCTTCAATTCTTCACATTTCTTTGACAAATTTATGATCTTGAAAAACATGAATTGTACAGGGTGTCCTAAAAGTTCCTTTACTGACGATTCGTGAATTTACTATACAAAATCAACAAACTTTAAAACAAATATTTTTATGTTAATGGTGAAAAGCACTTATAAACGAAAAAAATTTGGACTTACATTTATAGTAAATGTTTAAAATTTCTGCAATTTTCTTGGGAGGCAAAGCTGAAGTAGTTTACACATATTTTTAGAAACACCTTTCAAAATGCTGGGAATGACTTCTTGTATCTTTTGAGTAATGGCACTTTTCAGATCACCTATTGTTTGGTGATTATCTTCATAAACTTTGTTCTTTAAATATCCCCACAGAAAAAAGTCAGGAATGTGTAGATGACGGAACGAGGTGGCCAATGGTTTCTTGAGATGAGTCGATCGCCAAAAAAATCTTGAAGCATGCCCGTGGTGTCATAACTTGTATGGCAGGTTACAACGTCTTGTTGGAACCAAGAGTCTTGTTCATGCACTTCTAATATTCCAAAAAATTGTTGATTAAGTTGATATACTGTATCTGGGTCATTCTGAAATTAAGTGGAAATTTGAGTCACATGTATTTTTTTTTTTTATGAATTTCATGTGTCAATTGATTTTTATACAATAGTAATAGATCTTAATTGAGGTATATTTTCATCAGATATCTTCAAGTGAATAAATATTTGCATATTTATACTTAAAAAAGTGAATTAAACATGGAAAATATCACCTCCGTGGCTGTTCTTAACCCTGTTTCTAGGTTAAGAAATATAGTTGAAACTTAAAAAGTATAAAAATTCCTTTATTTAATATTAATAGTTTCATTGTTAACAGTTTTCATTTCATTGCACCAGAAATTATTATATTTTTCATTAAATTTAATGTTGAAAAATCAGTAAATTATTTTGTCCCTACTATTTTTGTCAGCTCTGCATAAAAAGTAAATAACCTTTAAAAAAGTCTACTAGAAGGCAGTACATGTCTGAAAGTGTAATTAAAAGAAGCTCTAATGAGCCATCTTTACTGTAAGATATCTTTGACTCAATAGCAAGTATGATTTTGTCTGTTTCTTATATTTGCACTCAGAAAATTCTTGAGTTCTTTTAACAATGTCACTGCCATGGCATTTTTTAACTTAATATATTTTCATTTATTGCTGAACTTTTTTCAACAACATATAGTTAGAAAATGTACAAAACAATCTGGAAATCAAAGCACATGGCTGGGATTGTTTTAGGTTAGGCATAAATGTGGTCTAACCATTGAAATTTCACCTCCATGGAGGTTAGCAAATATTTCTTATCAGGAATTTGTACAATGATATGGTAAAATAGTGATTATAAATGGTTATTTATTAAAGTAAGAACAATCTTGGGTAAACAAATAAGCAGTCCAATTGTTTTTTCTCTAACCAGTACCGATTTAACTTGCCAATTGGTTCTGATTTGAACCTGTAGAATAAAGCCTAACAGCTTTATTTGATTTACAATGTTTGAACACTTGTAACTTTGGGTCTGATTGTGTACACTGATAAAATCTTTTAATTTTTCCTTAAAAATATGCCATTGAGTTGGGAGATAATTTAAGTATCCTCATGACTGAAATTCTCTTTGTTGTTTCTGACATAGTACCAGTTGGTATCATGTCAATCTGGCCTAGTTGGTACCATGTCTAAGAAATCTGATATAATCAAATTTAGGAAAGTCTGGAAGGAGTCTTAGCAAAAAAGAAATAGAATTAAAAATGATCCAGAACTTTACGACATAAAAGAGGGCTCAGCAAAAAAAATAGGTTGAAAAGACAAGAAAATTTTGTTTGAAGGAAAAAAAAAATTAATATTCCACCAAACAGAGTGGAGTAGTTAACCCAGATGAAGCTGTTGGGTATTGCAACCTGATGTAAGAAATATGTGCATGTGAAAAGCATGAAAATGTTTTGTTAACTTTTGAAAAATTAAAAAGCCTTAAAGTTCTTAATTACAATGATTTAGATTAGATGGTTAAATCTCTGCTGTCAGGATGTAGTAAAAAGTGAAGAAGAATGTCTGGAAAGAAGTGCATTAACAAACACGTTGAGACAAATGATTACATGTGTTAAGCAATGGAAGAGGAAAGAACTTTACAGTGAAATAAATAAAAAAAAGTCAGCTAAGAAAGTGGTTAAATCAAAAGTTGAAATAGAAGTCAAAGCGCTAGTTAATAAATTTAATGATATGCTTCGTTACTTCATGAAGCATGTTTGCAACATAGTCCCATCAATACAGGTCAATTTTCAACCTAAAGATAACATTGGAACAGATGAGATACTGATACATGTTGATTTTGGGAGATACAACATGTGCATTTCAGAGATTCACATGACCAAATCACATTACATAGATAAATTGAAAATAGTGAAAAACTTAATGTTCTGTCATTGTCTGAATCTCTGCGACCCGACTCAAATGCATTTAATGAATATGTAATTGTCAAAGTATTTGGTAGAAAGAGTGTTTGCTATTATGTGGCAAATGTCATTGAATGTTTTGAAGCTTCTTACCAGATCCGCTTCATGTCGAGATGACATGACACTAAAAACAAATTTGTTTCCTATGAAGAATGTGAAGCAACAGTTCAAGATGAGGTTATGGCCATTTTAAAACAACTGACAATGAATACTCATGAATAGTACATTTTTGATTAAATACCTGAAGACTATTTACATTGTGTTATGTGAATCTGAAACATCTCGTCACCTCCACGTTTTAAGGAAATAAAAAATTGGCTTTAATTTGCTTAAAATATTGTCTTGACCTGTTTCAGTTGCACAACTTCATTGCCCTAACATGACATAAATACATAAAATAAATTCTAAAACTTTAATTTTATTTTTCAAAAAGTTTTGACTGTCAAATTTCTATTTAATTTCAAAATGATCCATATTTACTAGGTATTGCATCACTTGGATATTTATGTCGCTAAAATTATTTGCATTCAAAATAAGTTTAAAACAGCGCAATTCTCTGAATGCGTGAAATTCATCTTGCAATGAAGAACAAAATGACGTGGAACTATATTATCGAACAACTTGAGTGCAAAGAAAATGAAACGATAAAAATTAAAGAGCCGATAAAATTCAATAATTAAAAAAAAAAAACACGGGCAATAATTATTTTTAAAGTTGGAGTACGGGAACTTTTAGGACAACCTGTAGTTTTTAAAACAGAGATGGCAAGATTGAGCACCATAAGGGAATGTTACTTCGTGAACATTTCGATGCAAACTCCAGAGGACAACATAGGGTTTGATTAATTTTGTTTTGAAATTACAGAGTTCACATTTAAACACAGACATTATGGTAAGAATCTAATTTCTAAAAATTAACAAAAGGAGCATGAAAAGTAAGTAAAAGCTCACCTGATAATTAGAGTTGAAACTATTTGAGCACTCGTCGATCAAACATGGCGCCCAAACAACAAACGACATGGTTGCCAACTGATGAATAACGAAAAGCTTAAATAAAAGTCGAATCGCACTTTTATTTACATGATGTTCAAAACCATAAAATAATTGCTGAAAAATAAGAGCAAGTGTAGAAAATAATCTTAAAATGATTTAAGAAAAGGGAAAGTTATCGTACGCAAAGCAATACCGTAATGACGAGAACTCGAATTTGAACTGACGGTTTTAAACTGTATATGGCTAGAGTGAAAAACGGTAAAAAACCGTTTTGTCAACAAAACAGCTTTAAACCGTCAAATATACGGGAAAAGTCCGTAAAAACAACGGATAATTTTTGCAGTGTACATTAGGTCGTTTTGACACACGCCGACGAAGACGGTCCCGAATACAATGTAATAAGACCTAGTGGTACAGCTACACTCTACGTTTATGACTGATGGCAACGGCTTGGCGATTTTTTTTTGGCGCACTTCTAAAGTCGCCAAGGAAAGAGTTATTTCTTAACTCTTTTCCTGTCACAATTTTTTTTTCTTTTTACAACACACCTTTTAAGCACATTTCAGAACGTTTTAAAAAGTATATTTTAAAAAAAATTTCACAAAAAGTAGTAAGCTTAATCACATATCAAAACACATTTGTGAACCAGCAGAGAAACTAAGCTACGAATGGTAAGAATACCTTGAAACTTATCAATTACACTAAATACAGTGAGCATGTTGAAAAAGAAAAAGATTTACAAAAGAAAAAAAGCAAGAAATAATACCTGATAACGTCAGAATTCTCTCGTAAAAAAATAATGAAAACGAAAATGGTCAAAAAAACAAAACTCTTAATCTTGTCGTGAAAAAACTATTATAATAAAATAAAAATTCCACAACTGTCAAAATACAAATAAATGGACCAATGGTATCACAGAAAACGATTTAAAAGGACCAATACAATTAAAGAATAATTTAAAAACAAACTAACCAATGGGAGGAAAGAAAAAATTTCAAACGAATCAATGAAATCAAACGACCTTAACGGATTTTGGAAGAACTTTCTAGAATATTCAAAATGAAAATTTCCGTTTGCCGAGGTTGCCATGAAAGCCACAACAACTGTAAAGAAAGATGGGTTGCCTTAATTTATCGTAACTCGCTACTAGAAGTGCGCCAAAAAAAATCGCCAAGCCGTTGCCATCACTCATAAACGTAGAGTGTAGCTGTACCGACCTAGTATTTAGCACAGGTCCATCGACAAATGCAGCTGGTATTGAGCTCTATAAATCGGATTTGCAGGTACATCTCATTAAAGTCATAACAAAAAATAGTGTCCTGCCCACTCTGCGACACCAATGCGATTCAACAGATCATTTTACACTCTGAGGGCTTCACACGCATGATTCCACCTTGAAACTCGTGGTTTTCTCTGCATGACTTCAAATCAATTTTGACCATATTTGACCAAAAGAATCATTCCAAACTATTCCATTGTATAGAATTGCCGCATAAAATCGCACTATATAATTTTATTCCAAGAAACGACCAGCCGACCAACCGGTATAGTGGTTAAGGAGTTAGCCTCTGGATAGGAAGGTTCCTGGATCGAATCCGGGTCCGGGCATGGATGTTTGTAAGCGTATGGCGTCTTTGTCCAGCCCCTGTATGAATAACGGGAATCCTCATCATGAGGAGCTCCTACAATGAACACAGATAAATGGTGATTACACCTGCCCCCGTTAGATAATAGGTGGTATCACTCCTCACGACAATTCACTAAATCTCAATTTGACATTCAAACTGCAGCAAAATCAATACGTCCAAAAAACCAGCGTCGCAGTTGCTCCTAGAGCAGAAACGCACAGCCAAGGGTTCGCCTAAAGCTGCCACGTTCCGTTATGGTGGGCTCAAACTACTCTTTCCGAAGCGTGTCCATCCCAAAGCACTTTTACCTGTTCTATTGAACGTGGGGTAAGGGGGACACCTGCGGTGTCCAAGTCCAAGCGTATGGTGTAGAGGCGGCTGGTGCACCTTAAATCTGACGTGGCCGAAAGTCCTCACGTTGGGTTGGTGTGGAAATTTGGAGAGAGGGATACGAGCTCAGGTGTTGCCTCGTCATCTGACCGTGGTTCAAAATGACGTTATTCTGTCCTCGGTTCTTGGTAATTTTTATTTAACGTCGTCTAACGTTGGACTACCTATGGGCCAAGTCTCATTATTGCAAGTGCCATATATTCGTCAGAAAAGTCCACACACAGAGACAAACGCTTCCTCTTCTAATAGTAAATTTTGTTTCCTTAAGGAGATTGATCCTGGACCGTCGTCAATAGCCCGTTGTGTTGTTGCTCTAGTATGACGTTAATTAAAAATTACCAATTATTACCTAATGACGAGAGATATCGTGCATCAAGAAATCTTATCAGTTTTGCTAATGAAGCGATACCTTGTAGTGAGAATGTTTAGATTTGAGAAGTCATATTCTATTGCTGAGTTCACCTTTCCTATCAAATGCTCTGTGTAAACTCGCATCTCTATTAGACTTCAAGAACAGATGAGGTACTCTTTCGTTATAGTCATACCAATAAACTTCGATGCCAATTTGGCTCATTTTTGCTTATTTCTTGGCGCAATTTGTTTCAACACCAGCTTTTTGTTTTTGAAGTGCCATTTTAGCTTATTCCTTTGTGATTGGAATGGATTTCTTGATTTTGGATATGGCAAGAGATAACCAAGCGACAATGCTATTTTTTCAAGGAAGAAATATTTTTCACAAAGAAAAATTGTGTTCAAATGACCTATTGAAATCAAAATAGAACTTGAAGACGAAATAGTTACTCAGCCTTCGTTGATGCCGCGAAAAAAAAGGCGTCCGAACAAAAATTTGGTTTATTGGATTACGCATTTCTTTCGTTAGTGCCGTAGAATTAATTTATTTATCGTGTCAAGTGTGTTAACGTCTATTGAATTACATGAATTAGAGCTTCAAACAAATCACAACACAACGGTAGATTGGAATAATTATATGCGAGAAGAGAACGTGCCAATTCTTTGTTATGTCGTCCTAACGTTGCAATCAGTGGAAGTCATAAAATTATTAAAATTGACAAACCATTATTTACGAAAATATTAAAAAAAAATCACGCAGGGATTATTCTCTCCCAAATAGCTCTAAGAAATGAGCAATAATGCCATCAAATTGACACCGAAGTTTATGGCTCTAACGGAAAAATACCAGAGATGAATTATCTCTCTCTCTCTCATCTCTCATCTCTCTCTCTCTCTCTCTCTATATATATATATATATATATATATATATATATATATATATATATATATCATTCATCTCTGGTACTTTTCCGTTAGAGCCATAAGCTTCGGATAAAAAAAATACTTGATTTCCAACAAGTAGTGATCACTCACTTGACGTCCCTGAGCTTCTGTGCCAGGTATTCCCTGGACTCCACGACATGCCTGAGTTCCTCCTCCAGGCCCACGGCGGGGTCGTCTCTGCAGAGCTCCATTCGTGGCCTGGACTTCCTGTTCTCCATGCGAGTCTGCACCAGCTTCAGGTTGCCGCGCGAGGTGTTTACCTGTTGCTCGATGGTCAGCATCTCCCTGTCCAACCTCTCGATCTCGTGCTTCAAGTCCTTCCTCTGAGCGGCAAGGGCGTCTCGAGCCTTCAAACACAAACACAGTTTGGTAAGTAATGGTTGCAATAAAATGATTTGCTAGTAGTGCTTTGGTAGCCCAGGATTTTTAGCTCAAGATTTCAAGAGTGTTCGGTGCTTTGAGGTTCATGGATGGTATGTCTTTAACTATGTTCCACAGAAAATAAATAAATTATTTAAGGGGTATTGTTAGATGAGTTGTTTTTTCCATAAGAATAAAGTCAAGTCAGTTGTATTCAGTCCCAAGATATTTTATTATATGAAAAAGGGGCATAATACCAAAACATATGAAAATAACATCACCATAAATCATTGTCTGGTAGGTAGAGTAGATTAGCTAAACACAAAGAAAACCAATTGGTTTCTTCCCGCCCTCTTTGTTACCCCCTTTCATCCTGACAACCTTCCTCTGGGTTGTCGAACTTGTCACTAGCCAGCCTCTCCAGTTGGGGACAGCTTCCTCTGACAGGTATCTTACAAATAAGCTGACAAACCAAAATAAAATTGCATTACACGATACAAAACGAGTGTCTCTCTCTCTTAGTTGGTAGGTAGATAGTTAATTAACGTCACACTGGATCAACAGAAGGTGCTAATGGCGACGGAACGGGTATTTTAACGTCACACTGGAGCAACACAATGGGATGTTGGCGACTATTCGGGATCAACCCCTAAACGGAAAGATCCAAGAACAAACACGTAATTTTGATCCACGGTCAGATGGCAAAGGAACGGGATCAATCATAAAGAGAAATATTCGAGTATAACGCTTCGTAATTTTGAACCACGGTCAGATGATTAGGTCAGCACCTGAGCTGGTACCCCACTTTCCAAACTTCCACAACATGCCAACGTGAGGACATTTGAGGTCACAACATTTTAACAACCACCTCGTCCCGGACACGATGGTCTTTTGGGTGGTTCAAGTTTTGAACTCGAAACCCTTCTGTTGCTTGCTAATTCTGCTTCTGTTCTGTCTACTCTATCAGCTGGGCTACCGCGGTCCTATTACTATATGCAGCGTTAGAAAAGAAAAATACAAGTGACTGGTCTCAAGGACCAGTGTATACGAAAATATACTGGTCCGCTGCCTTCATAGCTGGTCCGCTCCTCAAATAATAACTGAAATTAGTTAAAAGTGTGTTAATTCAGAGCACAAAACTTTCCCTCGTCCATAGTTACTAGATAAAAATTCGTCAAAATTATGTCAAATTGTAGATATATTTTAATTAGCTTCAAGTATCTAAGGAATTCTAATTGCCCCACTCTCGGAAATAGAATGAGCCGGCCATCGCAAGGGAACAGTGTGATAAACCATGTGGTTAAGTAAGCACTTACTTTTAGAACCTGCTCGTCATCTGACCGTGGTTCAAAATTACGTTGTGTTGTACTTGGATTTTTCCTTTAGGGGATTGCTCCCGGACTGTCGTCAACAGTCCATTGTGTTGCTCTAGTACGACGTTAATTAATAATTACCAAGATTACAAAATTACCTTTTAGGACCTGCCAATGATTCGACAGGAGTCGATTATTATGTTTGCAATTTGGAGGCAGACACCAGAAACGACTCTAGTATCCGCTGGTACTAACTTCTTAATTCTCGGTCACGTAACTGAAATAAATTTTGACAGCTTGCCAAAATTGAGGTTTCGAGTTTCAAACTTATTTTAAAAGCTTAAGATTTCTCCCGGTCCGATCGTACTTTTATTGGTCTCGGACCACCCATGATTTCGAACGCTGTAAACTATATGTGACAAATTTAGTTCTTGATTCCATTCAAGAAGAGATTTAGAACCGACTTTCCATAGAAATTAGCAAATTTCCACTGGATTAACCAAAATTAGATCTAGTTCCTGGTGACTATTCTTGAAGTATGGGTAGAAGAATAAACCTTTTTGTCTTAGAATAGAGACACCTAGAAGACTAGCTTGGCCTCAAACTAAAAAAATCCTGCACGATGGATGCTTTTTTGTTGGTACAAGGACTAAAGAGGTGCTTTACGATATATTTCTAATGTAACAGGATAACCATCAATCAATATATTCGCGCAATGAAGGTTATGCTCTGTTGGTTCTAGAACTAGAGGAACCTGATGGTATGAGTAAGCTTAGCCTCACAAGTTAACAAATTCGTGCAAGATAAGCAGGTTCTGTTCGTTCCAGGATCAGGGGCTCCTGTAGGTAAATGTAGCGAAAACTAACAAATTCCAATTGGAAGGATAGATTCTGTTTATCCTAGGATGTAGGAATAGAAGGTAGACAGCATCATACTAATGAGTTCATGTAGTGATGGTTAAGTTCTGTTACTGAGTACTAGGACAGAAGGTACCTGAACCTTGGATGAAGTGTAAAAGTAGAGTGAACAATGGTAATCCTTTTATGTGGCCAGGATCGTTACCACTAGCAGTTATGTGACCTTTAGACTACTTTCGTCTGCTGGGTGGAAACGAACATTCGTCTGTTGACAGGTCCACGAAATGTGAGAAGACGCCGATCCGTTCCTTCAAGGTATGATCTTCTCAACATAGTAGAAGACTGGCGATTTCATCAATTTTGTCGCCACTCTGTAGAAACGCTCATTCACACATCTGTCTTGTCATTGGGTGTAAATAGATGCCAAATCAGTCAATTTTTAACATATAAGTCACGTTACTACTAGTCGACCTGTCGGTCGCACTTTCTGAAGCTCCTCTCAAAACCAATCGGTCTACTTCAGTTGCTTTCTTGCCCTAGCATTCCAACAGAACTTATCTTATGAACTTCTCGACCCTCCACGAATCCAAACGATTTTCAACTTGTTGCACACTGACAGGAAGTCTATTTCAGTTGTTTCCTGCTCTAGTAGTACAACAGAACTTACCTTATGAACCTCTCGACCATTCACGAATTGAGACGATTATCAACTTGCTGCAATCCTATAGGAAGTCAGTCTACTTCAGTTGTTTCCTGTCCTAGCATTCCAACAGAACCAATCTAATAAACTTCTGGACCATTCACGAATCCAGACGATTTTCACCTTGCCGCACTCCTACAGGAAGTCAGTCTACTTCAGTCGTTTCCTACCCTAGCATTCCAACATAACCTATCTAATGAAAGTGTCGACCATTCAATAATCCAGACGATTATCCCCTTGCTGCACTCCTATAGGAAGTCAGTCTTCATCAGTTGCTTCCTACCCTAGTATTCCAAAGGACGTATCTTCTGAACTCGATCCTCCACGAATTCAAACGAATTTCACCTTATTGCACTCCAACACGAAATCCGTCTTCTTCAGTTGTTTCTTGTCCTAGTATTACAACAGAACTTACCTTATGGTTCATAAAGTAACGATTCACGACATGATAATCGTCTCGACCGTTCATGATTTGAGACGTTTATCACCTTACTGCGCCTTCCACGATCTAATGAAAAGCACTCACCTGTAGCGTCTCGTGTCGTCTCTTCCTCATGGCGAACTGCGTCGCGTCCCTCTGGTGCTGGATGTCGTTGTCGGCCTTCCGCATCAGGTTCCAGGTGTCGTTGGTGGCCCGGGTAGCCTTGGCAACGGCGTCTTCGGCCCTCCGCCGCTTGTCCAGGCAGTTCTGCAGCCAGGTCTCCAGGCTGACCGGGCACTCGCCGGCCGAGCAGGCGTCCGCAGCCCACGGCTTCAGGCTGATGTAGTTGGTGGCGGTGGGGGTGAGCGACAGTTGAAATCGGTCGATCTTCAGGGCGAGGTCCTTGTCCCGGAGGTCCGCCTCCAGTTGGTCACGCTGGTCCTTCAAGTCGACGAGGTGGTCCCAGTCGTGTCCTGCAGCCTCGCGTTGGGATTCGTTGATTTTGTGGATCAGATCGACCTCCTGTCAGGAAGAAAACCAAGAAAACTGATCATTTAACTTCCAAGTGGTTTGGACGAGATACCTGGTTCATCCAGATCCGATAGATTTTGTCAATGACGAGATATCTCGTCATTGATTGATTTTGTTTGATCACAAGACCAAAATGTGGCCAGATTTCTTCTAATCACTAGATTACTCGTTCATCAAAACTCGATAGATTTTTCTAATTATGGGACAACCACCAGGAGGTATTTAAAGTAAGAGTAATGTACAGTGCAATCGGGGTGGCTTTCGATGAGATTGTGTAAATTTCTTTACTCAATCGATGACCTCTCATTAAAATTCAACAGGTCCCCGCCCCAAACGACACAATACCAGGATCCAACAGCTATAGAAGGCAGACAAGATTTTCGTTCTGTAATGTATAGTCATAAAAAAATGTTACCGATGGCTGTAGGTTTGTTTTGGGTCGTATGGCGCATTGGGCCATATTTGACCATGCTGTGCCAAACACGATACATACAATGTTAAGTAATTGTGAAAAGAACGGACGGAGTAGAAAGATGAGATATATTGCTTGGGTAACCTGGGATCGTGACCCCCATGCATAGCAGAGACCCATTGGAAATGTACACATCATTAGTGTACCTGTGATTCGCATAGAGCTATAGGATTCCCTTGTTTTCGGGTTCTAATTGCACACGGTTACCTTTAATACCATCTCTTACCGATTGGCTTATCATATTCTCCATTGATTGGCTTTTATAAGGTGCAAATGACAGGTAGAAACAAGCTACGCCAACTCATCAGCAATTAAATAAATTATATCAGGATTTATATGAAAATTGAAAGCAAATTATGATACTTTAACAATGAGGAAAAATGGTACACCACATATTATAAATTCAAACAAAATTATAAAAATGTATATATGATGTAAATAAAAACAGATTTGCAGGAGAGGATCACTCAGTAAATCAGTAACAGTAGGACTAGCACCCAAGTAATTGATTCTAATAGAATTTAAATGAGGGCATTCACTTAAAATGTGTGATAGATAAGATAGTATCATCCGTCCCGTCAGACATGTCAGAGCTGTTTCTGAACGCTAGTGGGGTAAATATGTGTGACCCATACTAAGTTAGACAAATTTCACATCAAGTCATTTGTTAAAATTATTGAATTTAAAGCCTTTTGCAGATGAATGTACGAAATGTAACTTAGTTTGAATTTGTGTAGGTACCTGATTTATTGTGCCCTGCATTTTTGATAAATGCTTTAATGATATGATTCATGTCTTGGAAGGGGACAGATGGGGTCTTGAGTTACCAGCCGTTTGGGGGCTGATCCGCTGCTTTATTTCCCTCCCCCACAGACTCTGAAATCAAGTAATATGAAATATTCAACCGGAGTGGTCAGCCAAATTAAGATATACAGGGTTTTTCAAAAATACCTGCCTCAATTGTAAAGGGTGGTTGAAATGCCAAGATAAAAATATTTGTCAAAGAATGTGTGTACGGAAGTCGATTCATACGTAGCAAAGTTATGCAAAGTGGATAAATGACGATGACACCAGCAGTAGACGCCAAGGTGGTAGTCGTCCACGCGTCATCAAAGAAAAAGGATGTCGGAGAGTGTCCCGCTTGGTAAAGCAAAATCGGCGCGAGACAGTGGCTCAGTTGACAGCCCAGTACAATGCAGGTCCAAGCGCAAGTGTTTCGGAACACACAGTTCAGCGGACACTGTAGGATATGGGACTGTGCAGCAGACGTCCCACTCGTGTGCCTCTGTGCACCAAGCATCATCGTCAAGTACGCCTACAGTGGGCCCGGGAACATTGAGACTGGACCTTGGATGAGTGGAAGAGAGTTGTCTGGTCTGATGAATCTCGATTTCTCATTCATCACGTCGATGGTCGTGTCAGGGTACGCCGTCTGCCAGGCGAACAGTTACTCCCCTCTTGTACAGCAGGTCATACACAGGCTGGTGGTGGCAGTATTATGCTTTGGGGGGGGGGGGCGTTCTCTGGGACCCATAGTTATGGTAGAACAGACCATGAACGCTGCGAACTATCTGAACATCATTGCGGATCAGTTGCACCCTTACATGGCGTCTGTCTTCCCAACTGGAAATAGAATCTTCGAGCAGGACAACGTCCCATGTCACAAAGCTCGGATTGTGTTGGAGTGGTTCGAGGAGCATACTGATGAATTCCACTTAATGTTCTGGGCACCTAACTCGCCATAATAGAGCACATTTGGTGTGTCATTGAGCGGTAGCTGAGAGCTCAAACACCACAATGGCCGAATATCTCGGCTTTGCGTGACCTCTGTTTAGACATTTGGTACAAGCTGTTTCCAGTCATGTACCAAGAACTTGTGGCATCTATGCCCAGGCGAGCTGCAGCTGTTTTGCAGGCCAAAGGAGGCGCAACGCGTTATTGAGTAGGTGGTCAGAATGTTTTGGCTCTTCAGTGTATAACACACTTATTTACTACTCATTAAATTTAACGCTTTATTCAACGAAGTTTTTTTACTTATTTCGTTTAGCTTTCTAACGGGGTTGGAATACATGCTGTCCTGTAATTCTGTTCTCCCCAGGATTACTGGACAGTGTGACCCTTTTATCGAAAGCGTAATCAAAACACTTTTAGTAAAGAAAAATATAGTACTGTACATCAAACAGCATTAGGGCTCTCTCTGTCTAGTTAAATGTAGGTAGCGGTAATGTTTCTGCGACGGAACGTGCTTCCTGTAGGTATTCCGAACGTGACGCCACTTGTTTTCCCAGCTCTATTTCAACACTGCCATTGAAAATTCCGAATTGAATAATTCCAACTCAGATGGTTGATCAATGTCAAACGTCACCAACACGGTGATAAACTTCATTTTAGGCCCGGTGTACACATCCGGTTTTTCAACGTGCGGCGCCGCTGCCGCAACGCAAGTGCGGTCTGAGATACATTAGATACAATGGAATAGTGCACACATGCCTCCGGCGCCGCTGCTGCGACGCACGTCCAACTTGCGTGCAATTTGTACCGCAGTTCCCCACGGCGCCGCAAACGCTTCTCCGTTCTGAAGTACTTTGTTTTCATATATAAATGGAATACAAATACTAATTAATAAATGGTTGTATCTAGTAAAGTCTATTTTGTGTTACAAAATATACTTTTTTTGCACCAAGTAAGCTTAATAAACACCTTTTCTTCGATAGAATATTTATCACAAATGGTGAGAAATGAGAACTTCCGTCGTTTTACGGTTATATGTGCATACTTGGGCTTCGATGCCGCAGCGGCGCCGCACGTTGAAAAACCGGATGTGTGCACCGGGCCATAAGGTAACCCCGATATGCGTCATGCTAGAGCATTTCTGTGACAGGAAGTTAAATATCAGTCTTTCTTATGGGTTATTTGTTTAAACATGAAACTTCCTCTCATATGGAGGACTCCTCTGCTGTAGTAAGCCGAAAATTGATCGGGAAATTATTTAATCCTCCTGGTGGTTATCTCGAAGAGGTTTCTCGTCATTAATAAAACTGATCCTGATCTCGATGGATGAGATATCTCTTTATTAGAAGAAAACTGACCAAATAGTGATCTCGTCATCATACGAAAATCTGCAATATCTTGATGACGAGGCCATTAGCAAAATTAGTCAGATCTTGATGAACGAGATACAGGGTGGTCCCGAATTCATGGTACAAACTTTAATGGTAGGTACAGGACATTGTAACAATGATTTATTGTATAGGAATGTATAGTCGCAAGTGACGCGGTGAGGCGAAAACAGGGGAAATAACGGCCGAAAGGAAAAATATAGATTTTATTGAAAGCGTTGTTGACAAGTGTCATGTTTACAGTAATTGTTCAAAATTGCGTCCACCAGTATCGATACATGCTTGACAGCGTCGGTGGAGCGATTGGCGTACACGTTCAAAGATGCCTGGTATTTCACGCACACCTGCAGCAGCTACAGATAAGCGAGCGACGAGATCCTCATCTGAGTCAACTGGAGTCTCATAAACAAGATGCTTTAGATGTCCCCATAAAAAGTAATCGAGGCTCGATAAATCGGGAGATCGGGGTGGCCAAGGGACTGGTCCACCACGCCCAATCCATCGAGTACCAAACGTGGCATTCAGGTAATTCCGTACATCAACGCTTTTCCCTACTGCGATGCATCATGTTCAACAGCGGCTAGACATCTACTGCCCTCTACCGGCAATGATACCAACCGATCACTCCATTTCTCTTTCCTTTTATTTCCCCTGTTTACGCCTCACCGCGTCACTTGCGACTATACATTCCTATACAATAAATCATTGTTACAATGTCCTGTACCTACCATTAAAGTTTGTACCATGAATTCGGGACCACCATGTATATCAAAACCTTTGAAGGGTTAAAGAGAGGGTTATAGCTGAATGCGCGATATATCGATGCTCAATATAACGAGGGATTACCGTGAATTGCTATTTCATATAGAATCCTATTTAAAAACTTGTTCGCTATTCCCTTTGACAAAACTGTCATGGTTCTTTGTTATCTTTTCACAAGGGGTATTAGTGACAGCCAAATATGTTTCATGTGATGGCATAATTGTTTTCACGGCTTTTCATTTCGCTTCAAAAGTGAAGTGAACGAAACACATTTTTCGATCTAACGTGCTGCGAGACAAAACAAGTCGTTTCAGACATCACCAAAAGTATGCTGGATAAAAATATTTATTTTGCTTAGTTTAACATTTTGACCACAGATATAGATATAACAAGCGCGATTTGTTCTTACGCGAGTCTTATAACTTTCAAGGTACAACTGCTGTAACTGCCATTGTCTACATTATTTCTTGGCGCGATCATGGTACAACTGCTGTACCGGCCGTAGTCTAAAGGTTAATGGTATACACATAAAGACAAAGTAGGATTAAATTGCAAAAACCAATCCAGTCATCACCAAGGTTACCTTTTTATGCATTGCAAAATAAGCTTGAGTATGATTCTACAACTTATCTCTCTATATTAAAAAAATGTTACCGCCGCCGCAGGATTGAAAACTGTGTTCTTAGACGGTTTCCCGAGAAAGTACTGATCGGAAAAAAACAAAATTAACATGGTTTGTTCTTCATCGTATTCCCTGGACAATTATTAAGATTTTTTTCCGATGCGGCTATTAGTTTAGGTTTTATTAAGTGTTAAAATTGAAGAAGCGAAATTTCTTCCGCGAGTGAGCAAAACACATACAAATTTTCAGTCTTCAGCCGTGAGTTTTTTTTAAAGAGTACCTCTCAACGTAAATTTTTGCAGCTCGTCGAGTTTTTTTTTTTTTTTTTTGAAATTTCAATTTGGTTCTTGATAATATTTTTTTGAAATTCGGGAAAAATCAGGACATTTTTGTTACTTTTTTTTAAAACTGCCGTATCTATATTTTATTACTATTATTTTTTAATTTTTAAAATATAGCAGTATACCTCAGAATGTAGTACTCTTTCTTACGAAATTTCTTCCGCGAGTGAGCAAAACACATACAAATTTTCAGTCTTCAGCCATGAGTTTTTTTTAAAGAGTACCTCTCAACGTAAATTTTTGCAGCTCGTCGAGTTTTTTTTTTTTTTTTTCAATTTGGTTCTTGATAACATTGGCGAGCGTAAGCGAGCAGGGGGCGGAGCCCCCTAGTTGAATATATAATTATATACACAACAAAATAAATTTTATAATTTAGATATTATCACAGTTCATTTCTTATTCCTTATGAAATTTACTAGTGACCCGGTTCACGTAAGGTTGGTTGGCTTTGTGTTTTATGACACAAATAGCCATGTTTGGACAAGCTCCTCCAAACACAAGTCAACAAGGAGGAAAAAAACAAAAGGGCAGGTGAGGGTAAAACAGAAGGAAGGAGAGATCACTCGGGTACCTCGGGGTTGTGATGCCATACACACGCGAAGAAGATGGCATAATTGTATTCATGGCATATGACATAATTGGAAGATGGCATAATTGTCCTTGAGAACCCGATAAATATAAGGAGGACGGGTACTTTGATCATAGTACAGGGGCCAATATATAGAGGAGTCCGGGAAATGCGAACGAATTCTAACACGTCGTCGTTGGAGAAACTTCACACACTCGTGTTTGAAAATTTATTTAAAGTTTAGAAAACCTTGATATCAAATTTAACTTGGATAACACGAACATTTGGTTAACCTGAGCTCGGACAATCCAAGTCATCTGTAGAATATGTACTAAGTATGTAATTTCACTCAATGGGTCATTAAGCTACTTTTTCAAAGTCGCGAAATGTAATATAGTATATTTTTGAGTCTGAACCCATTACCCCAAATATGATGATTATAAATCACAAATACATCGATAAATTAGTAACCTGTTTAAATACAATAGACTTCCGAAAACACTCTTATATATGGAACAATGTGATTGTACTTATGCTCCCCATATATAATTTCTCCCAGTCTTCAGTCAAGCGATAAATTCAACTTAAACCTCCTAGTGGTTTTAACCAGATATCTCGTCCATTAAAATCTGATCAATTTTGCCAGTGACAAGGTATCTCGTCGAGACAAAACTGTCCTATTACTCCATCGCAGAATATTTAAGTAGCAATTACAAATTGTCTCTTACCTAGAACTAGTGGCAATTTGAAACATACTTCTGTATCTGACTAACCACTACAGGGTAGTTTTTGACTCGATAAACCTACAGGAGGATTAAATGTAGAGTGATCAGCAGACTAGCCAACACACGGTTTTTGGCGTTAAGATATACAAGTAGGAGGGTAAAATGCAGTGATCAGAGGCTAGCCAATACAGGGACGTTTTGGTGTTAAGATATACATCCAGGAGGGTAAAATGCAGAGAGTGATTAGTAGGCTGGCCACTACAGGGTAGTTTTTGACGCGAAGATAATCCACCAGGATGTTTAAATGCAGTGTTATCAGCAGGCTGGCCACAACAAAACAGTTTTTGGCGTTTAGATAAACCACCAGGATGGTTAAATGTAGAGTGGGATCAGCAGGTTGACCACTACATGGCAGTTTTTTGACGCCTGGACAAACAGGAGTTTAAAATGCAGTGGCGAGCCAGCTTTCCAATACAGGGTAGTTTTCGGCGTTAAGATAAACCACACCAGGAGTGTTAAATGCAGTTATACCACTACCGGGCAGTTTTTGACGCGAAGATAAACCAACAGGAGAATTAAATGAGGAGGTTGGTCACAGCCTATGGGTACCAACCTTCTTGACCTCGTAGTAGGCCTCGTCCTCAACCAGGTCAACCCCTCGCCGCCTGTCCCTGAGGTTGAGGCACTCCTTGGAGGCTTCCAGGAGGGGGAGGTTGGCGGCCGTGCTCCGCTCGGCCTCCTGCTTGGCTTCCGACAGCCGGTCCACCGCATCGGTCACCTCCCGCAGCGTGCGGTCCAGGTTGCGGAACCACTGCTCCACCTCGTGGATGCGGTCGCCCAGCTTCTGGTTCGTGTCCTGCAACACGAAGGCAATACACTAGTAATAAATATACAGCGAAATGTGTTGCGATTTATATTTTATCAGTGCAATATATTCCTATTTTCTAATATAACCTGCTGAATGTATTTTATTTATTATTCACCTGAGTTACTCGTTTTGTACATATTCCTGTGTGATCCATCTAGATCATTCCATTCAGAACATTCCATCTGGACTATTCCATCTAGAACATTTCATGGAGAACATTCCATCTGGAATATTCCATGCAGAACATTCCATTTGTAATTTTCCATCTAGAACATTCCATCTATATATATAAAACACTAACGTACGTGGACCCGAAATCGACGTTATTTGTGTATCGTCGAATGGCAACAATCAACGTAAATAAAATAACCCAGATATTTTGAATTCTTGCTGTTTTTAAATAGCCGAGGTCAATTTCTATGCAAAGTAAGGAATTAAATTGTAAAAATTTATGTTTGAACTGACTTCTTATTTTTTCCTTTGATGTAAAAGTAATTTAAACGTAATTTTGCTACCCGGTATCTGGCCACTTCAGAATTAATGTTTGCTTTTTTAATTTGATTTAGAATTCCGTGTTTGCGTATTTGAGTTGACTGCGAGATGTTGCGGACATATTTGAGGATTCCCAAGTATTATAAATATGTATTTTTTTTTTGTTAATAAATCATTATTGTATTTGTCAATATCGTTGAAAAGTCTTTTGTCGCATTATTCTATTTCACAATATATTCAGGAAATCGAAATTCAACACGTTTGAATAGATACGTACGTATTTTTTTTCTTCGGAATTTTGCATTTTTTCAAGGATTGGAATTTTATTTTTGTTTGCATTATGTGTTCTGGTATATTACCTATTGTAGAAATATTATTTAGGAGTTAGATTTTAATGATATGTCCATTTCCTGCAAACTATCACTAGACATGTATAATTTTGTAGCGGTATATGTATATTTCGACCAACTTTCCTTAAATATTTGATTGAATACGCTCGCAATGATTTGAAGAATTGTTTCATAAAAATAAATAAAATATACAAATCAAAACATGCTTGATTACGGTGCGTAAAAAAGTTTAAAAAAAGCACTATTACACACCGCCGAGCGCTAGCCGGCGCAGCCCGGCTAGTTTTGAATATTCCATGTAAACAAACTACAAGACTATTTTATACTTCTACCGTTCATCCATGTCATAGTTACAGAAATCAAAGTCACAAGGGATTATGTTGGTTCAGTAGGTAGAATCACGGATTAGAAAACGGAAGGTTGCTAGTTCGAAACTCGATCCAACCAAAGATCGTTATGTACGGGGGTTTGATACATATTAAATATGTTGTGGCTTCAAATGTCCTCACGTTCGTTAGGGGTGTAGGTTTAGAGAGTGGAGTACCAGATCAGGTGTTGACCTCATTACCTGAATGTAGTTCAAAATGACAAGTGTTGTCCTGGGATCCTTCCTTTCGGGATTGATCTCTGACCGCCGCAAATAGCCTGGTGTGTTGCTACAGAGATGGCAAGTTAACTCTGTCTAACTTCGAGCTGCGAACCCATGAAAACTAATTGCCAATATTCGGTAGGTAGGTTGATATTTTCATTAAAGTGCACTGGAGCTAATGGACTATTGACGACGGTGTGGGGTCAATCCCCAAGGGCCGATCTTCGGAAGATGGCGACCAAGAATAAGCGTGAGTTAACACCACAGTCTACAAACTGACTTAAATGAAGTCATTGCATGTAGGTAGACCTTACCTTAAGTTTCCAAGACATGGTGTTGCTGACAGAATTTCTAAGCTGGGCTGCTTCTTGGCGAACATTGTTTCCCGTTATATTGGTCGTGTCCGTAATAGAGTTCAAACTTTTGTTGTAGGAGTGCCAGTCACCCCACGTAAAGTGGGGCATGGGCTTCTCTTGGTAGCTATTGTACATCTTGTTTCTGAGTTCTCGATACAGTACTTGAATCCTGAAACAGGGAACAAAAAATATCATGCATGATAACTGCTTTCCAAATGACATCAAGGAAAACATTGAATGCGATTGCATAGGAAAATACTTCTTTCTCGCAAATCTGTAAAATATGTTTTTCAAAGTATATGTTTGGGCAAAAATGTGTAATACAATCTATGTATATATGTAATTTCTAAAACAAGAGGAAATTCAAAAAATAAAAACCAAAAGGAATTTATTGAAAATGAAAGTGTTGGTGGATCAGGGCGTCATCAGGGAGACCTTACCCATACAACACAATATGGTGTTTTCTACGAATACGAGTCGCAAAACGCTGAGAAATTGTTCATATACTCCCCCAAAATATACAAAACAGAACATTAAAATAAGAAAATTAAATCAAACCAGCAACAGCAGTCGGGAGACCGGCAACACCAAGCCAGAAGATCGCATCAAATGCAGCTACCTACTTCGTTCAACAAAACGCCAACACCAATGACTCAAAGGAAATTACGAAATAGAATTAGTCATCGGTTGCGTAACTGTTGATAATAATAAATCCCCTTTGGTTCTTTATTCTTACACGTTCTACAGAGTTTGCGTATTTGAGTTCAAACAGGGAAATGTCGCGGTCATATTTGAAACCCGAGTAACGCTGTTATTCAGCTAGTGTTACGGATAAAGTTGTCCAGAGAAACAATCGTTCCAGCACCATCCATCTATGGTATTTTGATTTTTCAAGGAAATTCTTCAAAGAATTTGGACTGACACGTAAATGTGAAAATCAAAACGACAAGGTATATTCTAAAGATTTTTACCAACTTATATATGAGCCGTTTAAAGCCAAAGCTGTGTAAGTCTAGTAAACATTGTTGCGAGATAAACAGACTTTTAGTTGAATAGTAGCCATAGAGCTTCATTGACTGCATAATCGTGTGCTGCCATCTATGCGGTTTTTTTGGGAATTAGGAGTTACACCACACTTCCTATAAGTAGTTTTCTATATTCAGAATTTGTTACCAGCATTAACTCAGATTTTTCAGAAAGTGGAATTACACCACCTTGGCTTTAATAGGCTCATACAATACTAAAATGAAGAAAGATATTAAATATATATAATCGTATGTAGGGTAATGCTTATTTCGGTACTTTCCCGTAATAGCCAAACTGATAAACTTCAGCGCCAGTTTGGTACATTTTCTCTTATTTCTTGGCACTATTTGTTTCCGTAGCAACTTTTTATTTTTTGGAGCAATTTTAACTTGTTTCTTTGTTAGTTGCAACTGGCACATAGTTCTCTCTTCTCGCATATAATTATTCCAATCTACCTTTGTGTTGTGAATCATTCGAAGCTGTAATTCACAGAATTTAATTGGCGTTAACTCGTGTCACCACAAATCAATGAAACGTTCGACAGTAACGAAAAGAATGAGTGATACACACAGTAGGCCACGGTTCTGTTCGGATACCTTTTTATTCCTTGCATGTACAAAGGCTACATTACCATTTCGACTTCAAGTCACATTTTAATTTCATCAGGTGGTTATTCGAACACAATCTTTCTTTGTGGAGAATATTTCTTTCTTGAAGAAATAGAATTGCCTCTTGTTCATCTCTTGGCAAATCCAATACACGAAATCCATTGCACTAACAAAGGAATAACATAAAATGGCACTGAAAAATAATAAGTTGGTATGGAATCAAATCGTGCCAAGAAATAAACAAAAATGTGCTAAATTGGCGCCGAAGTTCACTTGTATGGGAGAGGATAACGGAAAAGTACCCTTATTTCATCTGAATAATATCTGAGTGAAAAGAAAAATTCGCAAAAGGCATCCCTAAATCTGCATAAAATCTAAATTGCTAAAAGAAAGGTTACGAATAAAATACCTCTTTTTCAATAACCCTCCTGTTGTTGTCTCGTCATTAAGGAAACTAACCAGATCTTGATGGACGAGATAACACGTCATTAGCAAAATTAGTCTGATCTTGATGAACGAGATATTTCGTCGAAATTGTATTTTCAATCTTTGTACTATATTTGGTGTTTTGCTAATAGAAATTCAGTTAAGGGATTGAACTGTTCTACGTAGAAACGTATTTCACAACTTAAATTTGGTCTAACCCAAGGAGATTATGGTAATTTTAATACGCGTTTTCCTTAAAATTTGCATTACAAACTAAAACTTTTGCTGAACACCAATTTTTCAATAAGCCTAAGCATCTCTTTAAAAATTTGTCAGACTTTTCAAAAAACCAAAATGGGTACAGCTACGCTCTACGTTAATACCAGTGGCACACAATCGTCACAACCCGTCTGTCTTTCACGGTTAAGGTGGTTTTCATAGCAACTTCGGCAAACAGTAACTTTCAATTTTCCTTTTGAATATGCAAGAAATTTCTTCCAAAAACCGTTAAAGTCGTTTGATTTCATTGGTTCGTTTGAAATTTTTGTCTTTGCTTCCATTGGTTATTTTATTTTAAAATATCCTTTGATTGCATTGGTCCTTTTAAATTTTTTTCTATGATATCATTGGTTCATTTATTTGTATTTCTACAGTTGTGGAATTTTATTTTATTATATTTTTCACGAAACGTTTTGAGTTTTGTTTTTTAGCCATTTGTGCAATTTTTCTTTTATAATTTTTTCCCGGAACAGTTCTGACGTATCAGGTTGTATTATTTCTTGCTTTTTTTTTCCTTTAAAATATCGTTTTTTTTTTCAAACAGGCTTACTGTATTTAGTGTAATTGATAAGTTTCAGGGTATGTATTCTTACACAACATTCGCAGCTTAGTTTTTCTGCTGGTTCATAAATGTGTTTTGAAATGTGTTTAAGCTTACTACTTTTTGTGAAAGTATTTTAAAAATATACTTTTCAAAACGTTCTCAAATGTGTTTTCAAGCTTTCCTTTGCCGTTGTAAAAAGAAAAATATTTTTGAAATAATTCTTGCCTTGGTAACTTTAAAAATGTGCCAAAAAATCGCCAAGACCGTTGCCACCGCTATAAACGTAGACTGTAGCAGTACCATTGATTTCTATAGGTTCTGGTTTAAACAGTACCATTGCATAGCAAACTGGAGATAACTTTTGGTACATGGTAACCCGTCTTAGGTCTAGCCAAATAGACGTTTGGTATCAAAAAGTTTAGTCGCCAATTTGGCGAGGGAGTGGTACTGCGTTCTTGAGTTTTACCTAGCCTATTTTCAATATATTCCAGAAATAGCGTTAGCTTCACCTTTATCAGAGATTACGCATCTATTTTAAGATAAAGATGAAATATTTTCACTTGGTTTGTGTGTGTGTGTGTGTGTGGATGAACAAGACTTAGACTTAACAAACCCAAAGGCTGGAAAATGCAAATATATTTTACGAAACCTTCACTTACCTTTAAAGAAAGTTCACGCTATTCTTGAAAGAGAAAGACGACCACAGCTGAAGAAGATAGAAAATTTGTGCATGTGAAAGAAACCAAGTCTGTGTGTCGCGTGCTTCGGAGTTACGGTTACGGCTCAAACAGTCCGTATCCATGGAAACAGGACATGCTGGACATGTATTTCCCGATTGTTATAAAACCTAATTCCTCCAATGATCATTTGTCAATGAAATAATTGCGATACGCTTTTATTCCTCTAATCAGCACAAGAAATAGCAAATTCTAAAACAGTAATGTTTCTATGAAAATGTACAGAAAAATATTAATATTATTAACCTTTAAAATTACATTAAAATCTGTAAAACGGTCATATTGTAGGTAGTTGATAAAGACTAAGCCCGGAGGGTCACGGTAGCCCAAGTTGGAAGAGTAACGGATTAGCAACCGGACGCTTGCGAGTACATTCTTGGTTTACCATCGTGCATACGAGGTTAGACCATCGTGTATACGAGGGCTGGTGCACGTCAAATCTGTCGTGGCCTCAAATATCCTCATGTCGGCGGAGTATGGAAGTCTGGAGAACTGGTTTCCAGCTGTGGTGTTGAACTCATCATTTGATCTTGATTTTAAATGAGGAGATGTTTTCCTCGAATCTTTAGCCCGTTCTGTTGCTGCAATGCAATCATTACACTACCTACCTACTGTGCACGAATTTCGCTGTCAATTGGTGTTGTGTAACGGGATGTAGTTGAAAATGAACTAGTAAACGTAAAAGTCGTTTAATTATACTTCGATAAATCCATGTTACACACAGTTAACAGCATTGACAAAACATTCTGGAAGCTGTTGTCCAGAATTCCTTGTTACAACCCGAGTTTCACTTTCAAGGCACAAGACCTTATCTATAGGAGGTGTTGACAAGACTCTATGTTGTGAAACATGAGTAACCAATCAAAAACGCGCAGATGACGCTGCTTGTTGTCTCCTCTTATCTGAAATCTTCAGAACGGTTTCGTTTGATTGTATGATTGATTTGATAACGATCAGCTTCGTGCTGAATTTAGAGGATGTCTCTTACCTATCATTTTCGACTGTAAATATTGTAATTATTGTCATTAAACCTGCTCAAATTATTTATTGCCCATGCATTTTAAAATTACTGAACCACCTCGATAAACCAAAACCCTATCTGCCTTCGTATTTTGCTGTTTCCACTCAGAGAAGGTAGGTAGGTATTTTAATTAACGTCGCACTGGAGTAACACAAAGGGCTATTGTCGACGGTCCGGGATCAAACTTGGAGGACAAGATCCGAGGACAACACCATGTAATTTTGAACCACTATCACATGACGAGGTCACACATGCACAAGATCATTTTGTACACGACGGTCTTTAGTTGGATTTGAACTCGCAACCCTCCGGTTGATTATCTGTTACTCTACCAACCGGGTTACCGCGGCCCCATTTCCACTTAGGAAAAAGTTGAACGTAAGCAAATTGCCATCATATAAATGCTTTGTGCAATAATTTTTGTAATCTTCAAATTTCTAAAATATTTTTTTATATTTCGAATCAAGTGATAACATTAAATTTGTTTTTTTTAATGAGATAAAGAAGACTAGTTTACTCTCTCATTCATCGAAATGTTGCAAACACAAAGGAATTTAGGGAAAGATGATCGAAATGCACAAGTTTTAAAAGTCATTTTCATGTCAACAGGATATGGAATTTTCTAAATCGACTTCTCATACATCTCCTAGTTAGTTTTCAACATGGGTCGACGTACAGTGCACCAAGCAGCTATTTTAGAAACTATAGCCCGTAACACAACGCCCATAGACATCGAAAATCCGGATAGCCACTGCTAGAAGTTTTTCGTCTATCCTATAAACCGTGTAAAGACTGGCAAAACGAAGAAATTGAAACGAAATAAGTTCCGATTAGTTGTTTGGTTTGAACTCAGTGAAAGAATATTATACAGTTTGTGATGCACAAATGGGTACCAATTTTTCCCAAATGATCCGATTGATTCATTTGCTACACATACTCCATCTTAAATGCTAACCCATCATTTATGCAAGTCTCACACGAATGATTCTTGAAGCTTCTATCAAGCGCTTCTTTCATACAGTGTGATTCAGAAATGAAGGGACAAACTTCAAAGGGTGTCAGAGCACACTATAAGAATCATTTCTTGTATTGCAATGTATGGGCACAAGTGACGTGTGTTTTGGCGCCAAAGGTTAGCTAAAAGCATCTATTGATTTTTATACATGAGCCTATTAGCTCTTTCGTGTTACGTGGAGGTAAAGCAATTTAGGTGCGTAACTGTGCTACTGCTTTAGCTAATTGGGGAACAGCTACACTCTACGTTTATGAGCGATGGCAACGGCCTTGGCGATTTTTTTTGGCGCATTTCTAAAGTCGCCAAGAAATAATTATTTCTGAACTCTTATTCTGTCGCAAATTTTTTTCTTTTTACAACATACTTTTTAAATACATTTCAGAACGTTTTAAAAAGTATATTTTTAAAAAACTTTTACAAAAAGTAGTAAGTTTAAGCACATATCAAAACATATTTGTGAACCAGCAGAGAAACTAAGCTACAAATGTTGGGTAAGAATACCGTGAAAATTATCAATTACACTAAATACAGTGGGCATGTTGAAAAAGAAAAAGATTTACAAAAGAAAACAAAAGCAAGAAATAAAACAACCTGATAACGTCAGAATTCTTTCGTAAAAAAATAATGAATACGAAAATGGTAAAAATAAAAAATAAAACTCCTAATCCTTTCAAGAAAACTATTATAATAAAATAAAAATTCCACAACTGTCAAAATACAAATAAATGGACCAATGGTATCACCGAAAACGATTTAAAAGGACCAATGCAATCAAAGGAAATTTTTAAAAACAAAATAACCAATGGGAGGAAAGAAAAAATTTCAAACGAATCAATGAAATCAAACGACTTTAACGGATTTTGGAAGAACTTTCTAGAATATTCAAAATGAAAATTGAAAGTTTCCGTTTGCCGAGGTTGCCATGAAAACCACAACAAACGTAACGAAAGATGGGTTTCCTTAATTTATCGTAACTCGCTACTAGAAGCGCGCCAAAAAAAAATCGCCAAGCCGTTGCCATCACTCATAAACGTAGAGTGTAGCTGTACCGCTAATTGGTTCACCTGTTCATTGCCATGAGCATTGAGAAGGAAATGAAACAAAATGTTTGTTTACTTCACTATTTTACAAATAAGAATTAAGAATTTCCATCACTATTTTGCAAGTACTTATTTTCATTACTGTGTGTGTTTTTCAAATATTTATTTCCATCGCTATCTTATAAATACATTTATAACGAGTTTTTAAAATAACTATTCAAAGGTGACATCACAAACATTAATGTGAGCTTGTCGAAATTAAGAGACTGTTCCAATTCTGGGTAAGGATCCTGGGATATTAGCTTTATTACTCAATAAAGCATCCCAGTTTATTTCTATAGGCATCGCTTTGTAGACTACACTATATGAACAAATGTATTTGGGCACTGCATATTTTTCAGAAAGAAGTGCTTTATTATACTACTAGGGGGCCCGCCCCCTGCTCGCAACCGCTCGCCAACCCCCGGAGGATTTCTTCGCAATCCTCATTGGTTCGCTGCGCGAACCTATGCTCGCTTCGCTCGCATCAATGAAGACATGTGTCCTAGCAGAAGGGATTGTTTACAAAATATGATATTCCAAAAAAGTATTTTTCAAACCTAAATTTTTTTGCTATTTTTCAGAAAAGATATATACAGTACTGAAAGAATGTGAATTCAAATGAAAACTTTGAGAAAATTTTGACTCGAAATGTGACGGCTGATTTGGAAATTGAATACCCAGCATGTTGTTTGAGTGTATATTTACCCCTGCACTCGAGCCACCCACGCATTTTCATTGAGTTTGTTGCCGAAAGTTGTAGTGCAAGCGTCTTGTTGAACTATAATTGTTGGCCCTGAAAAGGACCTTTTTTAAAATGGCCCTGAAAAGATCCTCCGCTTTCTTTGATTTCTATTATTAACTGCAACAGCTCGATTAAAATTCATTTTTTTTTTCAATAAAATTTCATCCGATAACGCTATAAATTCAATTCAAGCGCGAGGCTTCGTGAAAAACAAATAATCGTACAATGTTGCCAAAACGCGATAACAAATAACGTCTTTTTTGCGTGCCACGTAAGAGAAATATATATATAGATTTAGTAACGGGTAGCACACTTTTACTTGTATTACAGATGCAACACGTCGAAGCCTACTTTCCACAATTTATTTGTAAGTCTGGGCAGGAATAGCTCGCCGTGACACTTGTAAGGCTGTGTGAAGAGATTGTTCTAAAGATGGACGTGTGTGTCGGTGTCGTACTCTTCGCTCCAGTATGTCCCACAAGTTCTCGATCTGAGCTCTGAACAGGCCAGTCAAGCAAATTCACGTCATTTTCAGGAATCTAGTCCAGCACACTTTTTGCAGCATGACTCAATCCTGTTGTAAGAAACAACCATCATCGCCGTAGTATTGCCATAGTGTAGGCAAGGCCGATTGATCCAGAGCGTCGAGGTCAGCGTTCATGGTACCAGGTATTTTAAGGCAATGGGCCGAGTCCTAACCAGGAAAAATAACCTCACACTAAGATGGATCCTCCTCCGAATTTCTGCAGCGTCCAAATGATTCTGTCCACAATGTGTATTAGTCCTTATAGACGAGCAAATAAGCCTATTGGTGTTACATAGATATAAAGGGGGGATTGGAGCAACTATGCTCCTACTTTAGCCAATTGGTCCGAATTTTCATCGTCATGCAGGATTATTTGTAGCTCATGGGACAAACATCAAAGGTTGTTAGAGCACCCTAAACGAATAATTTTTGTACAACAATCTATGGGCTCAAACACAATAATTATACAGGTATGAAATAAAATGTATTTTGCATCGTTCTTTTCTTTCATATAAAAAATGGAAACCTCATTTAAGTTGCATATAAACATACTTTGCATCGTCTTCACCTTTGAATAGTTTCTACAATTTACTTCTTACGCAAATAACACATATGTATCCATACAGTTCGAATTGTTTTTAGCTTCGTCTGCCTACCTAGGTTAAAGAGAACGGGGATTAATATGAAGCCTAAGTTACCCGTAGGCTTCATATTAACTCCCTTTCCAAAGTGTATATGTATAGGTTCCGTTTTATTATATCCCGTATAGGTTCCAAAGTGTAAATGTACCAAATTAGGTGTGTATTGGTCAAACGGTGTAGATTTGAATAGAGAACAGACAGACGGCAACTCTGTATATAGATAACATCACTGTGCCTATACTTTCTTCCACTGTATCTCCTCAACTGGATTTTATTTTAAGCTTGGACCAAAATCAATCGCAACAGACGATTTACGCGTCTGCGCTTTTCATAATCTTTTTACCCGATAATTCCAAATAGAAATTCAAACACAAATTCTTCTCTACGACTCCGAATCGAATGGTATCGTAGGACCATCGCATTTCATTTCATTGCAATTCGAAAGTTTTCCGAGTTTCACGAAAAACCGAAAAGCAAACACACATTCGAACAGTCACCCACATACGCGCAGGATCCCGAACAAGAAATGGTAATCGAAAGAAGAACAAAAACTCTCACGAATGCCACCACTGTTGCCATTCCCAAAATAACGTCCGTGAAAGTAGTCGGTAATATTCCAATTAGGGAAGAATACGCGCAATTTTATTGTCTCCGAGCGATAACATCGGCCGCCGACTTACGCTAATCTGGGTCACTGTGATGATTTCGGGTTGTTGGAGCGAGACTGGGGCACTCTGCATCCGCCCAAGGACGACGAAATTGAATACCCGAAGAGGCAGGGGTTGTATTCAGGAGTCACGGAGGTCGAACGAAGGATTGTGGATGAAATCGTCCCTGTCCACTCATCCGCCAAAGGACATCTGGTCAATGACAACTCTTTCTTCGGCAAATGCATGTCTGTTCGTTTTAAGATCAGTGATATTGTGGGTGGGTGTTATACGTCTTTCACCGGGTTTTTGTGTTGTGACTAGAATCGTAGTCCAATCTCTATATATTCAAATACAGTAGACATTTTGAAAATTGAGATAAAGAGAGATTGTTCCATGGGTTACAGTGAGTGCTTCCATTCAAATTAAGAAACTACCTTGAAAAGCAAGGGTTTGTTTATACAGGATATAGATAGTAAAACTTAAACAAATATTACAGTTTCTGTATTTCCATATTTTCAACTGACATAATATCAAGTATTTCATTCTGATGTTTCATGTAAGGGAAAGGAAACCTTTTTGATTTTTTCCGCTCCAAATCGTATTTATGTGTTCCACTTCGAACGGTAGGTAGGAAGGCATTTAATTAATGTGACAGATAAGTACAGATGTAATGCCAAGAACCTTTTCGTACGGACATTTAATGTGAAACATCAATTTCCCACACCACGCCAACGTGAAAAAATTCGAGACCACGACAGACTGAAAATACACCAGTCCCCTTTGCACACTGCAGTCTTGGGTTGGATTCGCAACCCTAGGAGAGCCGTTACTCTTCCAACCAGGCTACCGCGGCACTCCTAAGTCAATAAGAAGTGAAGGTTCTTGCTAACGTATATGGACTACAAGAACAAAGGTTTTTGGAATTCCGCAGAAATTCGGAGAAGGATCCATCTTAGTGTGGGTTTGTTTTTCTGGTTGGGACGACTCGTCCCATTGCTTTATGTACCTGGCACCATGAACGCTGACGTGTACCTCGACGTTCTGGCATAATTCGGCATTGCCTACACAATGGCAATACTACGGCGATGATGACTGTTTCTTCCAACAGGATCGAGCTCCATATCACCGCAAAACATGTGCTGGACTGGTTTCCTGAAAATGAAATTAATTTGTTTGACTGGCCTGTTCAGAGTCCCGATCTTAATCCGATCGAGCACTTGTAGGACAAACTGGAGCTACGTGTACGACACCGCAACGCACGCCCATCTTCACAATAATATCTTCTCACAGCCTTGCAAGAGGCTATCCCTGCCCAGACTTACAAAGAACTCGTGGAAAGTATGCTTCGACGTGTTGCAGCTGTAATATAAGCAAAAGTAAAGCCTACCCGTTACTAAATCGAACAATGAAGCACTTTTTCTGAAAAACATGCAGTATTCAAATACTTTTGTCCATATGGTGTATATTTTTGCAATATTAAGTACAGATAAACGTGATAAAAGTAAATATTTTTTATTCAAATATTATTATATCTCGATCGGAAATTCCAAGAAGCTTTTCGTACCGACATTTAGAGTGAAACATCTATTGATCATTGTTTTAAACTATTTTTTGTTTACACATTGCTGAAGAATCTCTCTATATTAAAAAAATGTTACCGCCGACGACGCCGCCGCCGCAGGATTGAAAACTGTGTTGTTTAGCTCGATTCTTAGACGGTTTCCCGAGAAAGTACTGATCGGAAAAAAATGAAATTAACATGCTTTGTTCTTCATCGTATTCCCTGGATAATTATTAAGATTTTTTTCCGATGCGGCTATTAGTTTAGGTTTTATTAAGTGTTAAAGTTGAAGAAGTGAAATTTCTTCCGCGAGTGAGCAAAACACATTCAAATTTTCAGTCTTCAGTCGTGAGTTTTTTTTTAAGAGTACCTCTCAACGTAAATTTTTGCAGCTCGTCAAGTTTTTTTTAAAATTTAAATTTGGTTCTTGATAATATTTTTTTGAAATTCAGGAAAAATCGGGACATTTTTGTTACTTTTTTTTAAAACTGCCGTATCTATATCTAATTACTATTAGTTTTTAATTTTTAAAATATCGCAGTATACCTCAGAATATACTCTTTCTTACAGTACTATTATTTTTGAAATCGGTTAATAATTAAATTGGATGCGATCAAAAGTTCGTCATACAAAATTCGGAATCTTTGGATATTTTCGCTACTTATTGTTAAAACCGTTTTGTCTACGGCAAAAGCCATTATTTTTTAAATTTGAAAACATCACTGAATACATTACATTACACTCTTTCTTATGGTACAGTTATTTTTCAAATTGGTTAATAAATAAAATCGATGCAATTAAAAGTTGGTCATAAAATTTTCGGAACTTTCAGATCGTAACTTCCGATACAAAACTAAAATGGTCATATCTGTATAGTATTACTGTTAGTTTTTAATTTTAAAAATATTGCAGTATACATCAGAATATACTCTTTCTTACGGTACAATTATTTTTAAAATTGGTTCATAAATAAATTCGATGCAATCAAAAGTTGGTGTCACAAATTTCGTATTTTTCAGTTCGCAAAGCTGCTTCCGAAAGCAGTAGTGGGTTGCACTTTTGACTATCGGGTTTGCCAGATATCAAATTTATCGTAGCAACAATTGCCATAAAAACGATTTCTTTTTATTTGGCGAGGAAAAAGGCTCGCTTTTTTCCCTCTGTTCTCAAGACAGTTTAACAACAAAGTACAGATCGTAAAGTTTGGATATTAACAATGTTTACTTAAAATTGTACAGGGAACAAGATGCAGAAGATTTTTTACTGATGCGGCTATTAGTTTAGGGTGCATTAAGTGTTAAAGCAAAGAAAAAGTGAAATCACTTGCGAAAGAACTATTGGTTTGAGAAAGCAAACTAAACGGATTGCGTAGCAATCCCCGGGGTCGGCGAGCGTAAGCGAGACGCAGCGAAGCCCTCGCTGTGACGTCATGAACCGGAAAGTGAAATCAGCATAATACGAATTATTCAGATAGTTTCACTCTGTGAAAGTAATGTTGGTTTGCGAAGCAAACCAAATGGCATCTGTGACAGGAGTGTTGGTTTGCGTAGCAAACCAAATGGGATTGCGCAGCAATCCCCGGGGGTTGGCGAGCGTAAGCGAGCAGGGGGCGGAGCCTCCTAGTATCAGTAAAGAACATAATTACATTCACAAAAATGCTTGCAAAATATTTGTACATTAAAATTAATAAAGATAAAAATAAAGTCATTTCTATAATATGAAGAAATATAAAACATAATTTTTATGTTTGAATAAATATGGGAGCTGGTGCACGTTAAATCCGCCATGGCCTCAAACGTCCTCACGTTGGTGTGGTGTGGAAGTTTGGAGAGTGGGGTGCCAGATCAGGTGCGACCTCGTCATCTGACCTGGTTGAAAATTACGTGTTGTCCTCGGATCGTTCCCTTCGGGAACCGTCGTTAATTGCCCGTGGTGCTGTTCCAATGTGACGTAAATTAAATACTTTCTTTTGAATAAGTTTAATTTTGTAAAACGTTTTTCTGATATGTTGCTTATTGCAGAAGACGTCGGAAAATATTCTGCGATGTTACATTTCTGATGGTGTTCCATGGCAGCCCATCAAAATAATCTTTATTATTTACAAATTGCAGGATTACGATTGACATGTATGTCCTTCATTTTATGCTCCTCCATCAAGACTTATTTTTATCCTCAAAACAACACTTCTGTCCTTTCTATTTCGTCAATGCGTTTTTGAATAGCCATATTTGATGCGGTCCACAGAAGCGAGAAAGTTCTTTGCGAGAGAAGGTTGGTGGAAGAGTTGTGCATTCCAAGTCACCAAAAATTGAGTAAGATGAGTCATTTATATTTTATGTTTGTATAAAAGATATGTTTTTACCACTGAAAATCTTGAGTGGTGACGAACAGAATATTTCGGTGTTGAAATTGTTGAATGTTTCATAAACACACATTGATTAAAAATAGTATTTCCTTGAATAACTGCTTTGGATGCCTTCTACTGAGAAAAATGTATTCATTAATTAATTATAATATGTCGATGAATGGAAAACTGAAGTAAAAATTTAAATACCTTTATACATGTACACACTCACTGCCTAAAGTTAAGCACGAAGAGGAAAATGTTAATTTCCAATCTGAATTTGAGAGGCTGCAATTTGCTGCAGAGGTAGATGGAAGTATATAAATGTTTTATGTAACAGCGAATCACGGTTTCTTGTAGAGAAATAGGCAGTCGTATAAGAAGCCTGTATTGTGAAGGGTTAGAGGAGTTGCATGTAAGTGCTACAAAAATTGTTTAGAACTTTCGTAAGATTAGTTTTCAAGGCAGACGTATTTCTATGGCTTCCAGAAGACGAATGGCATATAGTGAGCTCTAGCGTTATGTGGGACGGCTTGTTGAAGGGCAATCTATCACTGATGTTGCTCTTTTCTTCGGCGTTCATCATTCCGTCGTTTCACGATTATGGAAGTAATTCCAAACAAGCCAAACAGTTGTCCGAAGACCTGCGACCAGCCACCCAAGGGTAAGGACCCCGCGAAAGATCGCTATATTTCTGTTGTAGCGAAGCGGAATCGAAGAGCAACCTCCACACGTGTGAGATCTACGGTTGCAGAGTTTATTAGTAAGACGATATCTGTCACTACTGTGCGCCGAAGGCTACTCAGAAATGGACAGTACACCCGGGTACCACGAGTTTATGTTCCTCTATCCGTTCAATCCAGAGGGGCACGATTAAAGTGGTGTTGGCAACATGTGAATTGGACTGTGTCTGATGATTGGTCAAACGTTATGCTCACGAAGGAATCGAGATTTGCTCTGGAGCCAGATAACAAATGTGTAAGGGTCTGGAGAGAACAAGGCACACGCAATCGGCTCCTGAACATCATCGAGCATCACGCATTCCGATATGGAAGCATCATAGTGTGGGCCGGGAATTCGTTGGGATATCGTACTGACCTGCACATCTATAGACGGGGTTCTGTTACGCCTGTCCGGTATCGGGATGAAGTCTTAGAACCTACTGTGAGATTGTTCGCTGCAGCAGTTGGTCCTTTCGATTTAATGGATAATAATGTGCCTCCCCATAGAGCTGGCATCGTCGAAGACTACCTGGAGAGTGAGGGGATTGCGCGTATGGCTTGGCCGGCGTACTCGCCCGTCCTTAATCCGATTGAAAATCTTTGGGATGCCCTCGGCCGTGCTGTGTCTGCACGTTTCAAACCCCCAGCTACTCTCACAAAGTTGCAAACTGCTCTACAGGAGGAATGGCGATTATTTGACTCTGGGGTGGTTGATCACCTCATGGAAAGCATGGTCAAACGCTGCAAACTTTGTATGATGATGTGGTCACATACCCTCTTAATGTGCAGCAAATCGCAGCCTCTTAAATTCAGATTGGCTTCTGGTAATTAAAATTTACCTCACCTTGTTTAACTTTTGGCATAAACCTGAAAAAGTTTATGAGGCAAGATATGAAAATTAAAGAACACGGACAGACACAGACAGGAACAGAACAAAATACATTTTCTGAACTATTAAGTATCACGATTTTGTAGTATGTTTTAATGTTACATTTAGATATATAATTTAATACTCCTTTGAAGATTGTTTTTCAGCGTGAAACAAAACTACAGGTTGGTGGTATATTAATTAACGTCGTATTGTTCCAACACAGCGGGTTTTGGGCGACGGTTTGGGATCAAACCCGAAGGGAAATATTCGAGGACCGCGCCACGTATATTTGAATAATGGTGTGATGACGAGGTCACATAAGAGTTGGCGTCCCACTACCCAAACGTCCACACCACGCCAACGTGAGGACATTTGTGGCCATGACAGATTTAACGTGCACCAGCCTCTTTTTTGCACGACAGTTTTGGGTTGGATTCGAACTCGCAAACCTCCACTTTCAAATCCATTACACTCTGGCAACCGCTGCCCGAGATAATTTCAGATACGTTTTAGGATATTTGGTGACACTTATCCTCACTGTTGTTTTGTTGTGTTAAGCGCTAATTCCATAATTCCGATATTTATTTTATTCATTATATCGCACTTTACGAACTTTCTCTGTTCCATAATACAAGAGAACAAAGACTTAAAAAGACATTAACTCTACACGTGATATGGTAATAGTTCGTTACTGCAGAAAATGGTTTCGGCTATGGTGAAAACCCCTCTGGCTTAATTGCGTGGCTTTGAATGAGTATTACTTTGAAAGTGATCGAGTTTCCAATTCCGTAAGGGAACGCGTTAGGGAAGAGTAACGGATTAGCAACAGGTGAGTGGCGAGTTCGAAATCAACCAAAGACCGTCGTGTACAAATTTTTGTGATTTGGTAATTTTTAATTAACGACGTACTAGAGCAACGTAACGGGTTATTGACGACGGTCCGGGATCCGTCCCCTAAAGGAAAGATCAGAGAACTACACCACGTCATTTTAAACCACGGTCAGATGACGAGTCAACACCTGAGCTGGCACCCTACTCTCCCACGTCAGATTCAAAGTCCACTAGCTGCTTCTACACCATACGCTTACAAACATCCATGCAATGACCCGGATTGGAACCAGGACTCTTTCGATCTAGATGATAACACCTTAACCACCAGACCCGATGGTCGGCTCGTGTACAGACGGGACAAGTGGACGTAAAATCCGTCGTGGATTCAAACGTCTTTCCGTTGACTTGATGTGTAAGTTTGGAGAGTGGGGTGACAGCTCAGATGCGACCTTGACGTCCAACCGTGGTTCAAAATGACTTGGTGTCGTCCTCGAATCTGTCCTTTCGGTTTTGATACCCGGACCGTCGCCGTCGTCAATAGCCTATTCCTCCAATTAAAATATACCAAATACCTGGACCGTTGCCAATAGCCCATTGTGCTGCTGCAGTGCAACGGTAATTAAAATACCTACCTATATCACGCTGACGTGAGACCGTTTGAGCGAACGACAGATCTCTAAAAAAAAGTTACAGAATGCCCGTCTCTTTTACAGAGCCCCTTCCTCGAACGATCCAGTGCTGAAGGTAGGAAAGTAGGTATTTTAATTAACTTCGCATTGGAGTCACACAACAGGCTATTGGCGACGGTCCGGGTCCAGTGCTCAAGAAAGCACGATTCAAGTGGCTGATTTTACATACCTTTCGCCCCTCGTGCGTCCAATTTCAGAGATACTTCTCCGTCCCGTTTGTCCCTTTTGTCCCGTTGGAGCATTTTGTAATTGTTTCAAAACACCACAAGTTAATGGATAGCCTTTGTCTCCCTCCTCGGAATGGAATCGTCCGGACATGTGAGCATTTCCATTCTTCCCTGCGTTGTTCCAGAACCGTTCGCTCGATTGTCCCGAGCATTGTGAACAAGCTGCGCGTTGCTAATGAGCGATCTTTCATCCAAAAAATCCATGTTGCCTCTTTCCGCGTTCCCCTGGAACAATGGATGGAAATAAAGAGAGCAAGCCAGCTTGGATACCTCGATGATAATATATATTGTATGCGCCTTTCCTTTTTTTGTTTTTACGTTCGGCAGTCGCACATTTGGAAGTCCTGTTCGTGGATACCGCGAAATGAGTTCTGTGCGAATGATCCTTTTGAATGGAATTCAATTTCATGATGTCTCAAAGCGAGGGAATCCGTTTCCGTGTATTGCTCTTCTGTTGCTTTTGCTGTAGTCAATTCCAAGATCGTCTTTACGAACCCCTTGGGACTGAGGAAAAAAGTTCGTTAACGAGAAATAAAGAAAAGAGAAACAGTTTCGCTAAACGGTCTACTACTTCTGTCTTGTTGATTACAAACAAAGACATTTCATCTTTCTTTATACGAGACTAGCTGAATAACCCGGCGTTGTTCGGTTTTAAATTATGCCGCGACTTTTACCTGTGTTAACTATATATATATATATATATATATATATATATATATATATATATATATATATATATATATAAGAGAAATTACAAGCCTGCAGTCGTGACACGGAGTGGCGAGCGTGGTCTAGGCAACCGGATGAGTATGATCCATTGGAGGAGAGTGTCATTCTGGTTCCATAAAAAGAGACATAAATTCTCTAGCCCAAATCTTTATTTCTTCAATAGCATATTAGTAGCATTATCAGGCGTGGAGGTTGTTAATGGGACAGAGACTTGAACGGATCTGAACTTTTCTATTCTAAGGGGCTCATGGAAAAAAGTGTTTATTCACAATGAATTTGCCAGAGTGACAAGAACTAAAAGAAAGACTATTGGAAGGGAATCTAGCAAGAAATTTCATTGGTAGAGGTCGGGAGTTAAGCGAAGAGGTAATTTTATCTTACAGGAGATTCGAGAGGAAAAGTGGTCGTGGGAGGTCAGTCATACTGGGAGGTCCGGTGGTCAAAGGTGAAAGGGGGATGGCAAGATATATGACCTATTGGACAAAAAAGACGAATGACTGAAAGGAAAGTGGGGTGATTAAGGGACTGGTCTCTGGTGATAATTATATTAGGGGGTTATTTTTAGGTATCACTTCATATATATATATCGAAATTGCTTTGACATTGGCCGGCGCCTTCTAGTATTATTTTCACGTGCCTTTTACAGTTTCGCAGCCCATTGAATCAGAAATAATTAATTTTTGCAAGCTAAGCTAAATTCGTCTTTTCACGCAGTGATCCATCTGTTCTCATCTATTTACTATAAGATGCCCCATCAAATGCTACCATATAAGTCAATGAAATCTGTTTGAATATTGCTTATCAAGGAATAATTAATTTGTTGATACGCAACTTGTAACTTGCTGCGCCATCTCTTGTAGCACTCGAATCATGACTGTGGACTAATAACGACGTCTTTTTCATTGCTCTCTGTCCTGCTCGTATTTTATGAGTACTGATACTTTTATAGTGAGACTGTAAGAAAGTCGTTATATATATATATATATATATATATATATATATATATATATATATATATATATGAATTTGAATGATATATAATTTATATATTTTTTTCTGGTCTAGTTAAATGTAAGTGACGTCAGTGCTTTGGGGCCGGTATTTGTTTCCTGTACATATAACGGACGTGTCGTCGACTTTGATTGTTTTACGAATAAAATTTCAGTTAAGAGAGACCAGGAAGAATTTAAAAGAATGGATTTAGAATTGATGATAGCTGATTGGTCCAGACCAAATAAATCAAACACTAAACGTCGAATAAATGTCTTTACAATTCATTTTAAGGTACCTGAAAAAGTGAATTTTTTAAAAAAAATACCAAATTGCCTCTATGAATGGGGTGCAATAGTAGATCATGTTGAGAGGTCAGTTGTTAACATGGATAAGGAAGAGAGTTTTAGCCATACATTTAATAGAAGTAAGGTAGGTATTTCTTAAACGTTGCACTGCAACAACACAAGGGAGGGGGTAGTAAGCCATGGATGTTTATCCGTTATGAATGAATGTGGGGCCATATATACCAAGAACACATATGTAACCTCAACCCAAACAATGGTGCTTCAGGGAAGTAAACGTGGTTCTCATTTCCGTTCTTGTAGTGTCGATATGGAATTATTCAATTATAGAATTGGCCAGGCAGGAGAAATGTGGTACTTCTCTCGGTTGGTTTGCTTTGGGTTTCATACCATGTAAAGCCTTATTGGCCAAGCTGCGCCAATCACAAGACATACAATGTCACGTTATTGTGAATAAAGAGGATGAAGATAAGAAAGAGAAAAATATCTTACGCATCGTGGTATCACGACCCCCATGTTTACCTCAGGCAGTAAGTAAGCACCACGTGAAAAGAATAGATCACCATGGTAACTCGTGATCGTGAAGTCCGTACCACGATGGCCTTAAGACGTGCTCCTGAGGGTAGGTTTTTGATGGCACAACAGCTACATTTGACCAAAATGTGCTCAACACAAGATGAAATATCTGCGAGATTGGCTGGGAAAATCCCCAAAGACCGTCGTATACAAAGGGCGATGTCTTACGTTAAATCTGTCGTGATCTCGAATGTCCTCACGTTGCCATGGTGTGCAGTGGAGTGCCAGCCCAGGTGGGAATTCGTCATCAAAACGTGGTTCGAGAAACGAGGTGTTTTCTTCATTTCTTTCCCTTCTGGGTTGATCCCGTGCCGCCGCCAATAGCTCGTTGTGTTGCTCCAGTGTGACGTTAACTAAAAAAGTACCATATTGTTCCCGAAACGACGACAGTAACCCGTTGTTTTACTCCAGTTGAGACGTTATTTATAAATATCAAATACCAAAAAGAAATCAAACCTTTTCGCATTTTTACTCTCAAGTACGTTTCGGAATTTTATGAAATCGGGAAACTGCTATTTACTTCTTTTCACTACTTAAATTCCCTTTTTACTGTTCAATAACAACTGTTTCTAATACAATACGCCGGCGTTTTTTTATAAAAGTGTTATAACCAGTCATGTCTCTTTTTTTAAAAGGAAATGTTTGTTTGTTTGTCTGTTTGGGGCCGCAAATTCCTGACGATTCTATGGCACTTTCATACAGCAATGAGATTTGGCACACATGCAGTCCAAATTTTTTGAAATTTTTGTGACGCGGCGAATTTTAAAATTCAATCTAGAAGATTTTTAAATGAATTGAATAGTTTTATTCTCTACCTGGTATTTTAAAGCGTTTTTTCCGGAGAAAAGAAGAAACACCCGAATCTAGACTTTTCTACTCACGGGACCTTGCCGTCAGCCTTTGGAACCATCATATATTTTTTCCACCGGACAGAACGCGGAGAAATTTTTTTTTTATTTTCCGCTTTGATTTTGCCCGGAGGAATGATTTTCCAGCCAGACGATAAATCTTTTAACTGGAGTCACTTTGTTATTTTTTTCTATCTCCTAGACCGTTAAGGATAGAGTAAAAATTTCTACGGATTTGAAATTTGCGAAAATTTCAGTGACGATTAATACCTAAAAATATGATTTTCTTTAAATAAATAAGTTTTAAATTGAATATATCTTCAACGGATTTGAAATCTGCGGAAATATTTACACCACATTAATACCTTACATCATGGCGTTTTCGCAAACCAACCAAGAATGAGTCCCACATCCACCCGACATGACACGGGTATTTCGCAAATTCTCATAAAATTCTGACTACCTGAGGTATTGAGCTGGTGTAAACTTTTCGCAGGTTTCAAATCCGTTGAAATTTTTACTATCTTTAAGGATCGCGATGATAGAACTTCAAACAGTCCTTTTTGTGTTCGTATGAATATCTTTGTCAAATGCGTCAATGAAATTAGATATACAGTACGAAGTCCCAAATACGGACGTCCGCAATCCGGACGTTTTGATAACGAGCGTTTTTTTTGTTTTTCTCACTTTTTTTACATCTTTCCGACAATTTTTAAAAAACAAGGAGTTAAACCTGGACTTAATTGATGAAACAACGAAAAAGTAACACGCGGGAAATGTTGAGAGCAAAACCACGCAGAAAAATTAGAAGATTTGTAAGTAACATTTGTTGCGTTGTATTAAAAAGGTTTCTTTTATTTTTAAAGAAATTATTCCTATTGATATATATCTACACACACACACACACACATATATATATATATATATATATATATATATATATATATATATATATATATATATATATATATATATATATATATATATATATATATATATATATATGTGCTATTTTACTATTGCAATCGCGGGATGGGGTAAGATTTAGGTTTTTTCGACAAAAAAAAGCATTTAATACGGAATGGTCGAGGTCGGATTTAGGACTTTGTACTGCATTAGAAAACTTGCGAAGAATCATATTTGTGGCGAATGATGTTGATGATTTAGTTAGTAAAAGCAAAACGAAAACTAACATAACATATTTCTGTAACATAATAAACTATTGTGATGCCCGTCCACACGAGGCACGTAAAACGCGCGTTTGGAGAGACAAGCGACGAAACTTCAATTCGAGGAATAAAAAATAACTAGGGGGCCCGCCCCCTGCTCGCTAACGCTCGCCAACCCCCAGAGGATTTCTTCGCAATCCTCATTGGTTCGCTGAACGAACCTATGCTCGCTTCGCTCGCATCAATGAAGACATGTGTCCTAGCAGAAGGAATTGTTAACAAAATATGATATTCCAAAAAAATATTTTTAAAATCTAAATTTTATGCTGTTTATCAGAAAAAGATATTTACAGTACCTCTGGAATCAGAATTCAAATGGAAACTTTGAGCAAATTTTGACTCGAAATGTGAGCGTTGATTTGGAAATTGAAAACCCAGCATTTTGGTTGTGTGCACATTTACCCAGCACTCGAGCCACCCAAGCTTTTTCATTGAGTTTGTTGTCGAAAGTTGTAATGCTAGCGTCTTGTTGAACTATAATAGTTTGCCCCGAAACGGACTTTTTTTTAAATGACCCTGAAAAGATCCTCCGTTTTCTTTGATTTCTATTATTTCTGCAACAGCTCGACTAAAATTCATTTTTTTTTTCAATAAAATTTCATCCGATAACGCAACAAATTCAATTGAAGCGCGAGGCTTTGGGATAAACAAAGAATCGTACAATGTTGCCAAAACGCGAAAACAAATAACGTCTTTTTTGCGTGCCACGTAAGAGAATTATATATATAGATTCAAGGCGGGACCTTGCTAGCCTCGCCATACTCGCGTTGAAACGCCTCATGTGGACGTGGCCTTAAGGATGTAATAAAAGGTATGCCACTTCAATTAGTCTTTATTTCATGTACTATGATTTTTTTTTCTTTTTTCTAACTTTCTCCCGCATATAAAGTTATTTCTTTCCGGTCATTTGAAATACGTTAAATCGGGGTTTCATTGCATATCATTGTACGCGTGAGAAAATGATAATAAAAAGGAAACCACCCGACGTCGGATAAAGTGGTTAACAACAGGGCAGAGAGGAAACCGATGCATGTTTCCGAAGAGGTAATGCGTAATATTGTGTAGCTGAGAGGGAATAGAGTTTACCCAAATGGGGAGACCTATAACAAAACAATGGAGCGTAACTGACAAGTCTACCGGTCTTTCAAAAACGTATTCAATCTTATCCAAGTCTCAATTGAGTTTTGCGGCCGATAGATGGCGCTGCTTCGAGTACACGTGCGATAGTGTCGAGAGTGGAATTCGTAGGTTCTTTTTTTCAACTTCAAAAGGGGAGGTTCAACATCTCCCAAATCAGAATGAACCAGCTTTTTTTGTGTGACAAATGGGTTTTGTGGAAAATATCAACTTGTGAAATTGACTTAAGTGTGTGCCAAAACAGGTTTTTAAAATTTCGTTCCATTTAGGGGAACGGTAACCGACTAGCAATAGGACGAATGCGAGTTCAAATCCAACCCAAAATCGTCGTGTATAAAGGGGGCTGGTGTACGTTCAATATGTTGTGACCTCCAATGTCCTCTTGTTGGCTTGGTGTGGTAGTTTGAGGGCGTTGTCCTTGGGTCTTTTAACACATTGATCCCGGTTGTCCCTAATAACCCGTTGTGTTGTTCCAGTGTGACGTTAATTAAAACACATTCGTACCCTTTTATTAGATTATTTCTAAAATAGTTCAACATTTTACCAAATTGCAAGGTATTGGTAATGGTAATTTTTAATTAACTTCGTAATAGAGCAACTCAACGGGCTATTGACGACGGTCCGAGATCAATCCCCTAAGGGAGAGATTCGAGGACAACACCACGTCATTTTGAACCACGGTCAGATGACGAGGCAATCCTTGAGCTGGTACCCCACTCTCCAAACTTCCACATCAACGTGAGGACATTTGAGACCACGACAGATTTAACGTGTACCAGGAACCTTTGTATACGGTTGTGGTAATGGTAATGTAAATGGTTTTAAGCCCGTTTACATCCTTCCGTTCTTAATTTCATAAATATTCAGGGAATTTTTGTCCAGAACAATTTTTGATTGATTAATTTTGAATTAGATTGATAAAAATTTAAATTAATGTCGTACATGACTAACACAATGGGGTATTGATGGCGGTCTGGGATCAATCCCAAAGAGATAGATTAGAAGACACCGTGTAATTTTGAACCACGGTCAGATGACGAGGCAACACCTGAGCTTTGTAACGGTTTGAAACATTTAGGGAAAAGAAATAAAGATTTAAAATCCTCCGTTCTCGACCAGTTCTAAAACTGATTTATCTACTGAATTTGTGAAGCTTTTTCCTTATGTGTGTTTCCCTTATTTGCAAAAATAAATAGTTTTATCCACTGTTTGAAACTCGACCACACCAAAGAACATCGAGTACAAAGGGGGGGGGGGGGTTAAATTTATGTGGCCATATTATATGGCCTTCAGTCATAAAATCCAATCCTACCAACCAAATCGAAAACCCTTGTTACAGCGAGAGGGGCCCGCAATAGCCCGGTTGGATTAGCAATCCTAGAGTGTCGATGTCGGATCCAACTCTAGTGTTCGAAGGGAAGGGGTAGGTGCTCGTTAAATCTATCGTGGCCTTAAATGTTATCACGTTGGCGTGGTATATCTTTCGCTTGGGGATTGATTCCTGACGGTCTTCAATAGTTCGTTGTGTTTCTGCCAGTGCGACGTTATAATATATATACACTACCCAACAATAATGGACCGGACCGCAAGATATGACGGTATAAACGAAATAATACATGCTTTAATAGGTGGGTGGGGGGTCGCAAACGTGCTGCAATGACACTAGCAACCCTTCCGCGCATACTTTCAACAAGGTTTTGACACACAGCTATGGGTATTGTGTCCATTCATTCTACAAGAATGTCGCCAGCTCAGCTGTAGATTTCGGTCGTGGCTCCCTGGTCCGTAAGCGTCGCTCTAACGCGTCCCTCAAATATTGTGTGGGGTTTAGGTCGGGACTCTGAGCAGGCCAGGGAGACGTTTAACATAGATATCTTGATACCACTGTTTGACAGAGGCTGCAACATAACATGGAGCGTTGTCGTGCTGGAAGTAACATTCGTCCATTCCATACAATTGCCGGAGCGTAGGAAGAACCTGATTGTCCAAAATGATCATGTAGGCGTCGGCGATCAATTTATTAGGAACAGCATGCACAGTCCCATACCACGAAAAACACTCCCAAACAAGTATACCACTATCACCAGACTGGATAATTCGATGCACTCGGGTAACAGACGTTCGCCTGGAATTCGCCAAACACAAGCATGCCCATTCGACTGGAAGAGCATGTAGCGTGACTCGTCGCTCCATAAAACAATTTTCCAGTGGTCCACAGTGCAGTTACGGCGTTGCAAACACCAAGCAAATCTGCCGGCTTTGTTGGATGGGGTGACGTTTGGTTTGTGTGCGGAAACACATCCAGTCAAATCCGTGGATATTGAGGGCGTGCAGTTCTTTCCGCAAAGTATCGGGGTGCACCGTAACCCCTGCTCCTTGTTGAAACTCGCTGTTGATGATTTGGGGTGGTTTCCAGCGGTTCTTACGAACCTCACGCTTCAGGACACGGTGATCCCGTTCGGTCAGTTTACGGGTATGACCAACGTGTGCAGTTTGTGTTCCAACTCCCGTAGTCTTCCACTTCTTGACATCACCAACAGTTGACCTCCCCTCGTACCATGATAAACGCTATAAGCCAAACTTGGTTAGCGGGTCCGAGGTGTGTCTCGAACAGTTGACCGCGGCTCTGATAATTCTACCACTCTACCGCAATTGCGCGAATTCACTTGCCACGTGTGACTACCAAATATAACACCTCTTTCAAAGGCACTAAGTTCCCTTCGTTTCGACATAGTGTCACAAATTCACACAGAACTAACGAAGTTATCACTTCGCGTATCGTATTTAACATTAACGGGTCACATGTGAGCAATGTATTTGCTCAAAATCCGACATACAGTATAATATATATATATATATATATATATATATATATATATATATATATATATATATATAAATATATATATAAAACATAAAACACACAAAATAACAAAAAAGAAACAAACGGCCGGGGTGCATTAAACCAGAAACTCGAAACTACCCATGCAAGAGCGCATTCCTGCTCTTTTTTGGTGTTTTGTTTTTGTTTTTCTTGCTTTTTGGTGGTGTTTGGGGAGTGTATGAGCAATTGTTTCAGCCTAACGCTGCTCATATGTAGTGTTTTATGTTGTCTGGGTCAGGCCCCTCCCTGATGACGTCCTGATCCACCAACATTTCTTTATTTTTTATCATTTTTTTAAGACTTTTGTTGTAATGTTTTTGGAAAATCCTGTGTTAGGGAAATTATATATATTAACTATATACCATCCAAAGTTAAAGTATCACACAAATATTAAGATTACAATTTTGACCTCCCTGGAATAAAAGCTTTCTTAACAGAAGTAAATAAAAAACACTAATTTTCTTTACTACGAAGGGGAAGAGGTTGTTAAACAAACAACCGATTGTGTTTATCTTCTTCATAAACAGTTTTTGTTTAGGTGAAAACTTCACTGAGATAAGACAGTCTCACTTTTTTCAGTTGTGAAAGTATTTTTTCATGCTTGACCCGACGATACAGTGCCATGAAAAAACACTTTGAAAAATGAAAAAGTTCGATGTGTCTTATCTGTTACTTACTACTCTCTGTTCCAAGCACTTTTTAATTAAAAATTTGTTTTAGTCTCAAAGTTGATTATTTTTTGTTCTAATCATGGCAGTTTTACTCTCAGCACCAAGGCCCTCTTTAAATCACTCAATTTGCATAACAATTATTCCAAAAACTTTTCTAATGATTTTCCAATAGGTTCATTGTTGGAAGTACTTACTCTTAGAGACATTCCTTTAAATCCATTAGAGAGTTTCTCACATTTTACACAAATATTACTTTGATATTTTGATCATCGAATTATGTTTTCAAGCTGGATATATATTACCGTTTAGTCTTCGGACAGCAGTAGCCCAGTTGGAAGTGTAACAAATTAGCAACCGGAGGATTGCGAGTTCGAATGCAACCAAACACCTTCGTGTACAAAGGGGCCTGGTGCATATTAAATCTGTCGTGACCTCAAATGTACTCACGTTGACATGGAAGTTTGGAGAGTGGCGTGCCAGCTCGGGTGTGACCTCGTCATTTAACCGTAGTTTAAAGCTTCGTGTTGTTCTCGGATCTTTAACTTCGGGTTTGGTTTCCGACCGTCTACAATAGACCGTTACATTGCTGCAGTATGACTTTAATTAAAATACCTACCTGCCTATCTAATAATATTGTTGAAATTCCGGTCGTTTGACTGTTAGGCCATTCGACCGACCAATTGTTTGTCATGTTTAGTTTATTCACGCACTGATATAACCACCACTACGACCGCTGTAAACCAATACTTGTATTTGTTTTGACTTAGAACCGTTGAAAAAGTAATTTAAGTAAGTAATGGTAATTTGGTAATTTTAATCAACGTCGTACTAGAGCAACACAACGAGCTATTGCCGACGGTCCGACGGATCAATCCCCTAAGGCAAAGATCCGAGGACACCACTGTCGACCAACCGGTATAGTGGTTAAGGTGTTAGCCTCTAGATCGGAAGGTTCCTGGTTCGAATCCGGGTCAGGGCATGAATGTTTGTAAGTGTATGGTGTAGAGGCGGCGGATGCACCTTGAATCTTCTGTCGTCGCCGAAAGTCCTCACGTTGGGTGGGTGTGGAAGTTTGGAGAGTGAGGGACCAGCTCAGATGTTGCCTCGTCATCTGACCGTGGTTCAAAATGACGTAGTGTTGTCCTAGGTTCTTTCCCTTAAGGGATTGATCCCGGACCGTCGTCAATAGACCGCTGTGTTGCTCTAGTACGACGTTAACTAAAATTACCTACATTACCGAGGACACCACCATGTAATATGGAACCACGGTCAGATGACGAAATTGAAGTAAGTAATTTTCGGTCAGTAGATGGTGATTAGCGGGCCGAAGAACGCCCGATGCTCGAAAAAGTCGTTGCCAAGTAACACGCATAAATAAAGATTTCACGCCACGTAAGAGAAAGATATCGACAGATTGTAATTGTAAAATCAACTGCCTAGATTTGCTTGTGTGCCATCTTCGCGCGATGACTCACCGCATCAGATGATGAATCGAAATCGCCGATCCGAAAACGATGGGGTGACATCCGAGTGACAGCTGATGCCACACACCGATAATGCAAAGTGTCCCTTTGCATAACCTTGTGCTTCCGAATCCGAACTGGGAAGTATTTCGAGCACCGTGGACACGACGAAGCGAAAGGAAGATAAACACAGAACACGGTTTGTTGAACGTCGCTAAAATTACTTCATGCCCTCGAAGCTGAAATTCGAAAATACTCTCCGGATAGTTTTTTAACGTCACACTGGGGCAACACAAAGGGCTATAGCTGACTGTCCGGGACCAATCTCCGAAGGGGAAGATTCGAAGACAAAACCACGTATTTTTGAACCATGGTCAGATGACGAGATCACAACTGACCTGGTAATTCACACTCTCGCTCCTTAATTAAATTCGGTACTGAGCTCGACATTTAACCTTTACGCAGCGGCAGGTAGACAATTGTTACCACTACAATTTCGTTTAAACCAGCGGCATGATATTGATCTGTGTTCGGTGGATGTTATCCCCTTTTAAGGGACTTTTTGGCATTGATCAATATTTACGAACTGTCAGCGACTGACCTTCTAGAGGATCTATACTTTTGTTCGGTACCCTACCCTTTCGACCGTGAGATGTGAACGTTTTTTGGGAAAAGCAGAAGGTTGCTCCGATGATATCTCTCTAGCGTCAAACGATACGCCACAGAATACTATGAAAGGAAAGCGTCAGTCGTAAATGCCCCACTCAAGGCTCTATCGCTCAAGTTGGGTAATTAGGTAAGGGTGTCGGACATGCAGGCCAAAGAGCCGTTCCTGGAGACGATTGAAAAAATCTAAGCGCCGCAGCGCAAAGGTGAAAGTGGTATATGTGGTACCGACACCCGTCATTAAATTCGGTACTGGGTACCATTGTTGATGTTTGAGTCCTGAGTGGTAAAAGAGCTACTATAAGCAATCTATGAAAGGTAGGTATTTCAATTAACGTCAAACTTGAGCAACACAAGGGGCTGTTGATGACGGTCCGGGATTAATCCCAAAGTGAAGGATTCCGAGACACGTTAAAAGCCCGTTGTGCTAATCCAGTGGGACTTTCATTAAAATAGCTACCTACCGAGGACACGTTCTTTTAAACCATTGTGAGATGAAGAGGTAACACCTGAGCTGGCATCTCAGTCTACAAACTTCCACACTACGGCAACATGAGGATATTCGATGCCACGACGGATTTAACTGAACACCAGCCCAACTTTGTAGTGTTAGACTCCAGATCGGAAGGTTCCTGGTTCGAAACCGGGACAGCGTATGGATGCTTGAAAGCGCATGGTGTAGAGGCGGCTGTTGAACCTTAAATCTGTCGTGGCAGAAAGTTCACACGTTGGGTTGGTGTGGAAGTTTGGAGAGTGGGATGCCAGGTCAGGTGTTGCCTCGTCAATTGACTGTGGTTCAAAATGACGTGGTGTTGTCCTCGGTTCCTTCCCTCAGGGGATTGATCCAGGACCGTAGTCGATAGCCCGTTGTGTTGCTCTAGTACGACGTTGATTAAAATTTACCAAAAATTACCCGGACAGTTGCCGATAGCCTGTTGTATTGCTCTAGTACGACGTTAAATAAAAATTATCATTACTTAACCTCATCTGACCGTGGTTCAAAATTACGAAGTATTGTCCTCGGATTTTTCACTTAAGGGACTGATCCCGGACGGTCGTCAATAGCCCGTTGTGTTGCTCTAGTACGACGTTAACTAAAAATTACCATTACCATCCAACCGGGCAACCGCTACTATGCAATAATTGGTAATTGTTAGTTAACGTCGTACTAGAGCAACACAACGGGCTATTGACGACGGTCCGGGATCAGTCCCTTAAGAGAAAAATCCGAGGACAACACCTCGTAATTTTGAACCACGGTGAGATGACGAAGCAACACCTGAGCTGGCACCCCACTCTCCAAACTTCCACGCCAACCCAACGTGAGGACTTTCTGCACCGACAGAAGATTTAAGGTGCACCAGCCGCCTATACACCATACGCTTACATCCATGCCCGGACCCGGATCCGAACCAGGAACCTTCCGATCTGTTACCATGGAATCTATGGACATTTCAATTTTTTATGTGAGCATACTACACTCGCTTGTTCGCTTTCGGGGCCATATTAAGAACCCCCATGCACGAAGCATTGAATTAACACTCAAACCTTTCGCGCCTCTTCGGTCTCAAACAATCACATCTTATCGCACCATTGTTCAATCGAAAGAGAGACCTCCACAAAGGGTTACGTTTTTATAATGACAAAATACGGTGCCGGGAATTTTTTTTCAATAAACCAATGTGAGGCTGCTATAGTAAATTTATTGCTGTAAAAAACAAGGGAAAAGAATGAGAAGAAATATGAGTAATTGATGAGAGTGCCAATTTTGTTTCAAGGCCGACACTTCAAGGTAAACATCGATTAAAAATACTGATAAGGAGTATGACTCATAAGGGCTTAAAGCTGACCTGGCGGCCTCAAGATCTGGGGGACAGATTTTTTTGTCTACCAGACATCGAGGGTAAAATCGTGGGAGGGGGTGAGAAAGCGGCACGTGCTTGAAACGTCCTGGCACGCATAAACCTCGAACAATGAGATGAAAGTGCCGCTGTAGCCTGATTGGGTAAATGGTAATTGTTAGTTAACGTCGTACTAGAGCAACACAACGGGCTATTGACGACGGTCCGGGATCAGTCCCTTAAGGGAAAGATCCGAGGACAACACCTCGTCATTTTAAACCACGGTCAGATGACGAAGCAACACCCGAGCAGGCACCCCACTCTCCAAACTTCCACGCCAACCCAACGTGAGCCCGATTGGGTGTTCGGTATTTTAAATTAACGTCACTCTGGAGCATCACAAAGGGTTGGTAAGGTAAGGTAGGCCCGGTTGTGTAAGGTAAGATAAGGTATTTTTTTAAATTAACTTCGCATTAGAGCAACACAACAGGCTATTGACGACGGTCCGGGATCAATCCCCAGAGGGAAAGATCCGAGGACAATCCCACGTTTCAATTAATGAGGATAAAAAAGAGCGCCTATCTTTCGAATCCTGGTCCGGGTATAGATGTTTGTAAACGTATGGTGTAGAGGCTGCTGGTGCACCTTAAATCTGTCGTGACCGAAAGTCCTCACGTTGGATTGGTGTGGAAGTTTGGAGAGTAGGGTGCCAGCTCATGTGTTTCTTCGTCTTCTGACCATGGTTCAAAATGACGAGGTATTGTCCTCGGATCTTTCCCTTAAGGCAGTGCTCCCCAACCTTTTTATTGCCGCGGACCGGATCAACGTTTGATAATTTTAACGCGGCCCGCTGAGGGGTGGGGGGGGGAGGGACATTGATTGTTTATATTTTAGATTGTTTTGATTTAAGAATTTTAATTAAATAGTATTTAATCATGCCTTCAAAATAAAATACAGTTACACCAAAAAAATGAATATAAAGTGATTTAACAGTTTAACTCACTAGAACGCCAAATCAATGAGAACCCTGAGCTTGTTTCTTTGCAACGAAAAGGTTTCATCTGGAGGTAATTTTAGACAATGACACCCGAAGTGTGTTGCTTACGTCCAGTTTATTCCTTTGTTTTGTTTTGGTTGCTGTCACTGCAGAAAACCCCGCTTGACACAAATAGGTTGTCGGAAATGGCAATAGGAATTTAAATGCTGTTATGGCAATCTCAAGGTATTCCCCCATGACTTTAATCCAGAACACCGGCAGAGTTTTTGTCTCGAACGTAGTTTTAAGGCCACCTTCATTTGCAATCTCCAGCAGTTGATTTTCTTGCACAGACATGCTAGATTCGCCTGATTTGTTAACAAATGGGTCGCTGATCCATTCCTTACTAGTTCGTGGATCTTTTGTGGTTGGGAAGTAGCGCTCGAACTCTTTTAAAAGCAAAGACAGGTGATCGTGCACCAATTGGGAGAATGAATGTTTAGTCTCAGTCTCGCCTAAAATCCCCGCTATGTCTGAAACCTGTCCAAAATACCTCTGTCCACGCGTCGTCCCCACAACCTCAGTTTGGCTTTAAATGCTGCTACTTTGTCTGCCAACTTGAAAACAGTTGTCACATTTGTCAAAATTGGAAAATAGAAACATACAGAATTTAGAAATCATAATTGAAGCTCTAGTAACAGAACAAATTTGAAGTTCTGATTTACCGCCTCCTAATTTGAGTGGACATTTCATAGATATAAACCGCACAAACCCGAGATAAATACATCACAGTAAATAAAATGGAAATAATTTAATGTTCCTTGGGCGGCCCGGTACCATTTGATCCACGGACCGGTACCGGACCGGGGGTTGGGGACCACTGCCTTAAGGGACTGATCCTGTACCGTCGTCAATAGCCCGTTGTGCTGCTCTAGTGCGACGTTAACTGAAATTACCATTATCATTACCTCGGAGCTTTCCCTTAAGGGATTGATCTCGGACCGTCGTCAAAAGTCCGTTGTTTTGCTCTAGTACGACGTTAATTAAAATTATCTTATCTTACCTTATCAAAAAGATTGAGAAACAATTCCGAGATTACCAGTTATTGGTAAATGCAATTGCATTTTTCGACATTACTCGCGACCGATTTTCTCTTCTCGACTCACTGCATTTCATTATAATCAAACCGAAGACAAATTGAGTCGTCTGCAATCAATCAAACAGCGAAACTGCAAATTATGTCTCGAGAGAAACACAAAGGAAAATTTGGCAATGAATCATGCCACCGAACAACAGCAAGATTGTAAATAATAATGTCGCCATTCGAAATTGTTTTTTCTACCAATCGTTATGTCGATTAGTTAGATTCTGATTCATTTATTGATTATTTGCAATTTCATCATCAATTCTGATTCATTTTCATGTTTATTAGTATCAAATCGGCTTCAGTTTTTGATGATGACGTGATCAAGGAACCTTTTTCTTCTAATGAAGAGATATCTCGTCCATCAGATATGATTAATGTCACTAATGATGAGGTACTTAGTGTTGGCAGCCATCGGGAGGTTTAAATGATCCACTGCTAAAAGACATCGGGGTTTGGAAGGTTAACAAATATTGACTAATACATTACTTAAATATAACATTTAATGTTAGGGACGGCAGTGTTGCACAACTGAAGCGATGGGATTTCTTCATTCGTAAATTCTTCCTTTAACAAAGCGAAATGTTTGCAACTAACTGTCTTCGAACCTTCATAAACCATGAGAGTCCACAAACGTAACCACCGACTCGTAATGGACATTGGCTCACTGCCATCTCTTAGCAAACTCTCAGGAATGAACTGCGACAGTAATATTGACATTTCTTCGCATTTCATCTTTTAATGTATCACAGTTATAACATTCCAAGCCAATAATCATTTGGTTCAGGCGACGCACATTGTGTCATTTTAACAATCGAGGCGGGCAAAATTATTCCATCAAAAATACACCGATACTCTGATTTTGAGTGGTTTAAGAGGCCGTAAATGGCAAAATACTGGTTTGGTAATAATGTATTTAACAATTTTTAATTACTATTCGAATGAAAAAATATAAATTTAAAGAAATTTTTCAACTTGATTTATTATGATACACTTGGATCAATTATTAACCGTACTTACTTTACAATGTTAAATAATATACACGAGAATAATGGACACATATCACCAACCAATGTCACTAAAAAAAATTAAATGCATGTAATAGAAAAACAAAAACGGGAAGAATACTAAAAAGTATTTACAAAAATATTTAATATGAATCTTAATTGCTTAAATTAGTCTACTGAGGAATTTCAATCTAGGGAAGATTCTCTTCAAACAAATTCAACCTTTATGGAAACATTTGGGTGCGTTTAATTTTAGATCTTGCTCGTAACCTTGCAGTTAGTGGATCTCACAAGCTGACAATGATTCAACTTAAGCAAGATATTCACGAAGGAAATGAACAGATCACCCCTTAAAATTTATGATCAACCGCTATGGTAAGTAGGTAGTTAATAAAGTCGCAATGGAATAACACCACGCGCTACTGGCTACGGTCTGGGAAATTGGAAATGGTAATTTTTAGTAACGTCGTTCTCGAGCAACACAACGGACTATCGACGACGGTCCGGGATCAATCCCTTAAGGAAAAGATCCGAGGACAACACCTCGTAATTTTGAACCACGGTGAGATGACGAAGCAACACCTGAGCTAGGCTCCGGTCTGGGAGCAAAACGGAAGGAAAAGATCCGAGCACAGCACGTTGCGAGTACAAATCCAACCAAAGACCGTCATCAATGGAGGCCGGTGAACGTTAAATCTGACGTGGCTTGAAATGTCTGCACATTGGCCTGGTGTGGACGTTTGAGGAGTGGGGTACCAGCTCAGGCATATGACCGTGGTTCTAAATTACGTGGTATTGTCCCTTCGTGTCGACGGGTCGGGATCAATCCCCAAGGCGCCAAGGACAACGCCTAGCAATTGGGAACCACAGATGACGAGAACACCTGAACTGGCACCCCACTCTCCAAACTTCCACACCACGCTAAGGTGACGACGTCTGAGGTTACGACACATTTAACGTGCACCAACCTCAGTGTACACGACGGTTTTTAGCTAGACCGAGATGGAAATGTGGTCGAAAGTTCTCGTATTTGTAGCGTGGCCAGATTCTATCATTTGGACGATATTACATTCCCTCATTCATTAAGCCGACCAACCGGTATAGTGGTTAAGGTGTTAGCCTCTAGATCGGAAGGTTCCTGGTTCGAATCCGGGCCCGGGCATGGATGTTTGTAAACGTATGGTGTAGAGGCGGCTGGTGCACCTTAAATCTGTCGTGGCCGAAAGTCCTCACGTTGGGTTGGCGTGGAAGTTTGGAGAGTGGGGTGCCAGCTCAGGTGTTGCTTCGTCATCTCACCGTGGTTCAAAATTACGAGGTGTTGTCCTCGGATCTTTCCCTTAAGGGACTGATCCCGGACCGTCGTCAATAGCCCGTTGTGTTGCTCTAGTACGACGTTAACTAAAAATTACCAAATTACCCACATTCATTAAATAAACATGTAAAAAAATTGAATGAAAGATGTTTCTTTCAAATGGAATATTCCAAAGCTAAAAAGTCCGTTCATAAAAACGTCTCTATATATATCGTATTTAAAACAGTGAGAAATACTTTTCGATCAGTCATAAATTAAAGTAATACACCATTGGTACCTACTCAAGTAGAAAAATAAAAGTATCAAAATTGATTTTTGACGATTTTAATCTGCGGGTTAACCTAACATAGACGCCGAATAAAAATGTAGAATAATTTTTTTTATTACAGTTCCAAAGTGAGAAAAACTTGGAGTAACAAGAAAAAACACGAATTTCGAAAATAAAAGTTTTTGAGAAAAAGATCTGAGAAAATCGTATCTTATAATTACACGGTAAGATGAAAATGAAATTCGCACAAGCCAAGATCCGAAAACGAAACCGCTTCCAGCTGATTGCGCTTCAAACAAAACCAGATTCGAAATCAAATAAATCATGGAAACGAAACGCGCAATATTGGAGTGAAGGGCGGGAGAAGCTAAGCTTTCCCATCTTCATTGTAAACAGAAGGTTACGACATCAACACACCCACCTGATTTCAGTGAGCCCAGCCGGCCCGCGACGCCAGCGCCCTCAGACGGCAACACGCGCAACCCGACCGAGCGGAATACACCGACCGCTCTCAAAATGGCTCGGACGCTTTAGCCGGGCTGAGTGCGCTGACGGCTGTCAGAGGAAATTCGTGCTCTCTTCTCAGATCAACTCGATTGTTTTATTTGGGTGCGTTCCGGAATACCGACCGCCCCCACTGGGATTTGACCCAGGTGTTCCGATCAGTCTTGGATATTCGACGGTTTCATCAGTGAGTGGAATTAATTATTTTTATTTTCACGGTGGAATAATTGGTGTTAGAACAGATAATAGATTCGATCTTAGCGAATTTTGGAATAATTCTGTGTTGGAACAACTGATAGATTCGATCTTGTGCATTTTGGAATATTCAAACAGTGCATCATTGTGGTTGAAGTTGAAGTGATTGTGCTTAGCTTGCAAAATCTGTGAAATAAACATTTCGAGATTTCAGAAAGTAAATGTTGTTGCCAATTTGAGGAATAATTCTTTCGAAAATAATTATTACGAGCATTTCTAAGCATTAATCGTCTGCAAGGAAATAATTATTTTCGGGTTGTGAAAATATTGTTGAATTGTGGAGAGCAAAATATTGCTGGCCATTACTTCAAAATCAACTGTCGTTTTCGTGACAATTCTTGAAAAGAAACATTTTATGACTACGTGAAAACTGTTTGTGCCATAGGATATAAACTAGTGCTTATTTCAGAATAAATTAAGTGTTTTGGATAAACATTATTCTGAATGTAACGCTTAAACATAGTGTTTTCTTTTTTATATCAACCATGTGAAGAACAAAGTATTCCTTTTTTTAACCTCATGTGACAAGACATTTTTGGATATTTCAATCAGGAGAAATACTATTTTCCTCCCAACTATCGCAGACGAAAAACCGAGCAACGCACGTGTTCTAACTCTAATCGCGTTTACCGAAGGAATGCTGTTACGGTCTTTTAAACCTGGTTGTCAACAAACGCCACGACCTTGACTTAACTGTCAAGCCACAGTGCGACGTCAGAAAATAAAATTTAGAAAAGGCAGTCAAATTATAGCTTGCACGTATAACAGTAGATTTTCAAATTCTAGTCTGTAACAACTTGTATTATAGTTTTTTAGAGAATCGCTGTTAGTGGTTTTAAATCGTTTGATTTATTTCTGTGTGCGAAACACAAATATCGCTTAATCGCAACTTATTCTCTTTACTTTTTAAATTCAAATAACCAACATCGAAATCATTTTTAACTAGAATTATTTGCTGTTTTTATATCGTATTACTTCAGAAATTCTTTTCGAAGGACGATATAGCGACATAACTTTAAAATTTATCAGTTAATAAAAACAAAACATTTTGTTCGCATATGAACAGTTTTATAAAACTAATCAGTTCTAAAAATCTCACGATAGCGAATTGGTTGGGACAGATTATACTGGAATATTTTTCTGACTACTTGTATTGATTAACATTTCTGGTTAAACGATTTACGCCGTATTATTGAGGATATATTTACTGGATTACTACTGTTCTAGGAATTATTCCGGACGAACTTTGTGCATTTTGGAATATTCGACATCGAACACGTCGGACGCCGTTTAGCATTTGAAATTAGAATACCTGATTGCTTGAGCGCATCAGATGTGCATTGTAGAATATTAGACATCAGACGAAGCTTAACATTTTAATTTGCAATATTCCATATCGGAACACTCCAATTCGATATCGGAATATTCGACATCGGAAGACTCCGAATCGATATCTGAATATTCGAAATTGGAATACTCGTCGAGCGAACTAGTGCATTTCGATTTTTCAGTTTTCTACATCGTCTGCAGCAGTTTTTTACGGCATCCATTTTCATTCCAAAAGGGGCTTTAAAATTTTTGCCATGACGCCGTACGTGGTGCACGAGGAGGACAACGAGGGCCGCCCCGTCCAGCCCCAGAAGCCCAAGTCGATCATGGTGGGCACATCGAACGGGCTGAGCAACGGCACGGCGAACGGTGCCATCAAGCAGCAGCCTCAGGCGAATGGCACGGCCGTGCACATGGCACAGCCGAGGGAGGACGAGGCGGTGGAGACGCCCGACAGCCTGCCCTCCCGCTCTTCCGTTTCTGGCCGAAGCATCATCGGAAACGGAAAGAACGGGCGAAGCGGAGCACTCAAAAGGTAGGCGCTCTTTTTGTCCACGAATCTTTCCCTTCGGGGGTTGATCTCAAACCGTCACTAATATCCCGTTCTGTTGCTCTAGTGAAACGTTAATTAAAAATACCAATACCATGATAGATGGTAATTTTTAATTAACGTCGTACTAGAGCGCCGGCCAACCAGTATAGAGGTTAAGGTGTTAGCCTCTAGATCGGAAGGTTACTGATTCGAATCCTGGTTGTAAGCGTATAGTGTAAAGGCGGCTGGTGCACCTTAAATCGGTCGTGGCCGAAAGTCCTCACGTTGGGTATATGTGGAAGTTTGAAGAGTGTGGTGCCAGCTCAGGTGTTGCTACGTCATCTAACCGTGGCTCAAAATTACGAGTTGTTGTCCTCAAATCTTTCCCTTAAGGGATTGATGCCGAACCGTCATCAGTAGCTCGTTGTGTTGCGCTAACACGACGTTAAAAAAAATTGTCAATTATCGTACTAGAGCAACACAAATGGCTATTGACAACGGTCAGGGATTAATCCCCTAAGAGAGATATCCGAGGACAACGCATCGTAATTTTGAGATGACGAGGGTACACCTGAGCTGGCACCCCACTCTCCAAATTTCGACACCAATCTAACGTGAGGACCTTTGGCCACGGCAGATTTAAGGTGCACCAGCCGCCTCTACACCATACGCTTACAAACATCCGTGCACTGACCCGGATTCAAACCAGGAACGTTCCGATCCAGAGGCTAACACCGCCAATCTCATGAACCAAAGCGTGACCTTGAATGCCGAAGGTAAACATTACCACGTGGAAATTAATGAAATCGGCGGTCAGTGATTGCGCCCGGTTGGAAGAGGTAGCGGATTAGCAACAGGAGGGTTGCGAGTTCTTATCTAACCAAAGACCGTCGAGGACAAAAAGGGCTAGTGCAAGTTAAATCTGTAGTGGCCCCAAATCTCCTCCCCTTGGCGTGGTGTGGAAGTTTGGAGTGGGGTTTTCAGCTTAGGTGTTGCCTCGTGATCCAATCGTGGCTCAAAATGACGTGTGTTGTCCTCGAATCTTTTTCCTTGAGGATTGATCCCGGACCGTCGTAATAAGACCTCTGTGTTGCTCCAGTACGACGGTAGTTAAAATATTTACCTACCCATCACTAGACTCTTGCATTGGAGCTGATCAACCGGTATAGTGGTTAAGGTGTTAGCCTCTAGATCGGTAGGTTCCTGGTTTGAATCCGTATCAGAGTGCATAGATGTTTGTAAGTGTATGGTATAGAGGCGATTGATGCACTTTAATCTGTCTTGGTCGAAAGTCCTAACGTTGGGTAGGTGTGGCAGTTTGGAGAGTGTGGTGCCAGCTCAGGTGTTGCCTCGTCATCTGACCGTGGTTCAAAATCACGAGGTGTTGTCATCGGATCTTTCCTTTAAGGGATTGATCCCGGACCGTCGTCAATAGCACGTTGTATTGCTCTGGTACGACGTTAACTAAAAATTACCTATTGCCTTAATACCCTTGTTTGTAGTCTTTGTGGTTCTGGTCGTAAAATATTATTTACAAAAATGATTGGTAATTTTAGTTAACATCGTACTAGAGCAACACAACGGGCTATTGACGACGGTCCGCGATCAGTCCCTTAAGTGAAAGATCCGAGGACAACACCTCGTAGTTTTGAACCACGATCAGATGACGAAGCAACACCTGAACTGGAACCCCACTCTCCATACTTCCACACCCACCCAACGTGGACTTTCGGCCACAACAGATTTATAGTGTACCAGCCGCATCTACACCATACGCTTACAAATATCCATGCCCGGACCCGGATTCGAACCAGGAATTTTCCGATCTAGAGGTTAACACCGTAACCACTATACCGGTTGATCGGCTTACAGAAATGAAAGATTGTCAAAAGGAATAGAGAAGAGCAAGAGCCAGATGTGGCGTTGCAGCGCTATCTCCATAGCAACCGTACAACTATTGTTTACAACTGAAAAAGTTTTATTTGATCTACAGATTCTATGGTAGCGGATTAGCTACCGGAGGGTCGCAATCCTATCAAAGACCGCCGTGTTCGTGGTGGATGGTGAACGTTGCATATGTCCTGGCTTCAAATGTCCACACGGTGTCATGGTGTGGACGTTTGGAGAGTGGGGTGTCAGTATCGGTGCTGTCCTCATCTGACATTGCCACAAAATAACGAGGTGTCCTCGGATCTTTCCCTTCGCCATTGAACTCGGACAGTCGCCGATAGTCCTGTGTTTTCAGTGCCATTTTAATTAACTACCTACTATGTTCTCACGTTTAAGTGGTGTGGAAGTTAGGAAAGTGCAGTAAGGTACCGCTCAGGTTTTGACATCGTCATTTGACCGTAGTTCAAAATCTCATGATGCTATATTTTGATTTTTCCCCTCTGTATTGATTCCTGACCGTGGCCATCGTTATATGACAGTGGTTCAAAATGACGTGGTGTTGTTCTCGTATCTTTTCCTTTGGGGACTGATCCCGGACCATCGTCAATAGCCCGTTGGGTTGCTCTAGTACGTCGTTAATTATATAAATTACCCCGTTCGTGGCCAATAACCCATTGTGTCGCTGCATTGCGAATTAAATTCAACTACCATCTACCTATTTTCAAAAATCTATGACTTCACTTCCGTTCTCTTCTACCGGGGAAGAGTTTTTGTTTTGCTGTGCCACGAATTCGTGCCTGCGCCTCCGATGGCCAGATTCGGCTCAAAAGGGTTGGGGCGAGCGATGCACAGACGATTGTGCGAAGGAGAGGCCCTCCATTGATTGGAATCGTTTGCAGCTGTCCCAATCCGTGCGTTCATTCAAAAGAAGTTTTTTAAAAGTATCAGATGCTGTCAGATAGCATCTCAAGTATGGAAAATTCAAAAAAGTTTTTCTACATTTAAATTAGGGTTGCATGCGAGAACTTTTAAAGGGCGACCCCCGGGTGCATTGACTGCAATACATATCTTTGTGTGCTTTGGAGTTGAGTTAACTTCGCACTGGAGCAATACAATGAGTTACTGGCGTTCGTCCGAGAAACTTCCCGATGGGAAAGATCCGACGTTCAGATGACGAGGTAACCCCACTCTTAAGTTTCAGACCACGTCAACGGGAGGACGATTGGGGCCACGACAGATTTAGCGTGATCCTGCCTCCTCATACAGATCGATGCCGACCAACCTATCTGGTGGTTAAGGTGTTAGCCTCTAGATCGGAAGGTTCCCGGTTAGAATCCTGGTTAGTTGTTTTTGTGTGGAAATTTGGAGAGTGGGGTGCCTGCTTCAGGTGTTGCCTCGTCAACTGACCGTGAAAAATTACTTGGTGTTGTCCTAGGATGTTTACCTTAGGGGAATGCTCCCGGACCGTCGTCATTAACCCAGTGTTGCTCTAGTACGACGTGAATTAAAAAAATACCAAATTATTCAATGCAAACAAACAAACCAGACGGAATATGAATATTTTATTTACGCTATCCAAATGTTCTGTTATACATTTATGGGCGTAGTTTATTGCCGCTTTGGTGATGTTAAGCGTTTAATCTAATTAGTATTGCTCAATCAGCTATGATGTGTCAATTCGAAATTTATTATTTGGAACTTCTTTTGACTGAATCATACTGTACTTTGGTACCGATGGTGTATTCGATTCTAAGGTTGCGTACAAAATCCACACCGGAAAAGCGTTCCGCCGGAGAAACACTACGGCTACCCATATTTAGCTTGACACAAAATGTCTAGTAAAAAAGGGAGTTTTATAGCCAGGGAAAAAAATATATTTGGGAAAAAAAAGCGCAAATTATAAATTATATTGTAAGTTTTGACTATTAGAAATAAAATGCACAAATAATAAATACGAATGAATAGTGTCGCTTTAAAAATAGCTTAAAAGACTAAGTTCAAGAAGAAACCTCCTTTTAAAGTACTTGGGTGTACCACCTACGTTAGTCAAATGTAGAGATTACTACGGCCGGTAGAGCAGTTGTACATTTTATTGTCAAGAAAGAATTTAGACAACGGCCAATACATCAGTCGTACCTTAAAAGTCATAAGAATCGCGCCAAGGAAAGAATTTAGACTACTGCAGTTGTACCTGGAAAGTTATAAGAATCGCGCCAAGAAAGAATCTCGCTTTTTATATCTATAGCCGTAGTCAAAGGTTATAAATGGCGCATAGAATTTGTGTTAAACTTTACTAATTGGTTATCTGTACTAAACTAATTGGTATATGTTGAAAAAGTGTTATTACTCGCATTTCATAGATTATTTCAATTTTTGTAATTTCTATACAGCATCCATATTCTCATGGATTCCATATATTAAGTGTGAATAATGTGATAAAGGGGTTTAGTACCTTCAAAAACATTGTATCCTAACTTATATTCCAGAATTTCGTTTTCCTTTTACTTTTTAATTCAGTTTAATTATATTTAATTGTCTAGTAAATTATAAGATTTGAAGCTGAACTTATTTTTGCTCATATTTTGTTTTCTGCGCTGATTTCTCTTCAGGCTGCTGAAGAACTTCATTATGGGCGAACTCTTCCGTGTAGTTTTAGCAATAGTATTATGTTCCACAGCTCATAATCAATCATTTGAACTTAGTGGCGAAAGTTTGTGAATGAATACCGTAACGGTCAACTTCATGTTTATATCAGTTGTTGCCATTCGACCACAAACAAATAACGTTCATTTTTGTGCCACGTATTTTAACGAAATACTGTATCGTTTACTTTTATCTTCCACTCATTAAATTTTTAAAGAAAATGTGTCATAAAATCTTTGTTCATTCGATTCCAAAAATACAGTTTTGAATCGATAAAAAAACGATATTTTACAATGGGTTTTCCCGGCGAAAGGGTCAAGAACCACCATCACCACAAATCACTGGCCCCAGGTGATAAATAGTGCAAACGAAACGATTCCCACTGCAAAGCCGAAGATAGCGCACGAAAGTATCGTTTGGCAAAGGAAGCCGAAAAAAAGATTTATTTCCTCCATTAAAAAGAAATGAAGCGAGTAGACGAGAGAGTAAAATAAGAACTAACAAAAAAAAAATCCGAAATGGCCGTTCTATTACGAATCGCCACTGCGAAAAAGACATTTCGATTTGTTCTGTTCCACTCGAAGGGTCGGCGAAATTGACTGGGAGGGGGGTTCCTCTTTGTTTTCGGCATCGTCTGCCGAGGGTGGCTCACGCGAGAGGAAGACGCAATTAAAAGGTGCCAACAACAATGGACCTTTTCAGTGGAAGTCGGTTTCAGTGATGAGCAGTGATTTTTGCTTCTGTTTTACGGTGGGATCTTTCATCACAGGTTGCTGACCGCCCGAGTCACCTCTTCCTCGTTCCGGACGCCCTGCATTCGATTCGGGAATCCATTCTATCCTAGTTGCGAACGCTCTGCATTCGATTTGAAAATCGATTCTATCCTTGTTGCGGATGCCCTGCACTCTTTGGGAATCTATTCTATCCTAGTTGCGGACGCTCTGTATTCGATGTGGGAATCGATTCTGTCCTCGCGAATGAATAAGGAATTAATCTACATGGGGTCACGTTCCGGACGCTCTGCATTCGATTTGAGAATCGATTCTATCCTTGTTGCGGATGCCCTGCACTCTTTGGGAATCTATTCTATCCTAGTTGCGGACGCTCTGTATTCGATGTGGGAATCGATTCTGTCCTCGGGAATGAATAAGGAATTAATCTATATGGGGCCGCCGTGTTCCGGACGCTCTGCATTCGATTTGAGAATCGATTCTATCCTTGTTGCGGATGCCCTGCACTCTTTGGGAATCTATTCTATCCTAGTTGCGGACGCTCTGTATTCGATGTGGGAATCCATTCTGTCCTCGCGAATGAATAAGGAATTAATCTACATGGGGCCGTGTTCCGGACGCTCTGCATTCGATTTGAGAATCGATTCTATCCTTGTTGCGGATGCCCTGCACTCTTTGGGAATCTATTCTATCCTAGTTGCGGACGCTCTGTATTCGATGTGGGAATCGATTCTGTCCTCGCGAATGAATAAGGAATTAATCTACATGGGGTCACGTTCCGGACGCTCTGCATTCGATTTGAGAATCGATTCTATCCTTGTTGCGGATGCCCTGCACTCTTTGGGAATCTATTCTATCCTAGTTGCGGACGCTCTGTATTCGATGTGGGAATCGATTCTGTCCTCGGGAATGAATAAGGAATTAATCTATATGGGGCCGTGTTCCGGACGCTCTGCATTCGATTTGAGAATCGATTCTATCCCTGTTGCGGATGTCCTGCACTCTTTGGGAATCTATTCTATCCTAGTTGCGGACGCACTGTATTCGATGTGGGAATCGATTCTGTCCTCGCGAATGAATAAGGAATTAATCTACATGGGGCCGTGTTCCGGACGCTCTGCATTCGATTTGAGAATCGATTCTATCCTTGTTGCGGATGCCCTGCACTCTTTGGGAATCTATTCTATCCTAGTTGCGGACGCTCTGTATTCGATGTGGGAATCGATTCTGTCCTCGCGAATGAATAAGGAATTAATCTACATGGGGCCGTGTTCCGGACGCTCTGCATTCGATTTGAGAATCGATTCTATCCTTGTTGCGGATGCCCTGCACTCTTTGGGAATCTATTCTATCCTAGTTGCGGACGCACTGTATTCGATGTGGGAATCGATTCTGTCCTCGCGAATGAATAAGGAATTAATCTACATGGGGCCGTGTTCCGGACGCTCTGCATTCGATTTGAGAATCGATTCTATCCTTGTTGCGGATGCCCTGCACTCTTTGGGAATCTATTCTATCCTAGTTACGGACGCTCTGTATTCGATTTGGGAATCGATACTGTCCCAGCGAATATATGAGAAATTAATCTGCACGGAGCCTGAGAGTAGGGTGCGCCAGAGTTCAGTTGTTGCCTCATCATCTGACCGTGGTTCAAAATGACTTGGTGTTGTTCTCAGATCTTTCCCTATGGAATTGATCCCAGGCCGTCGTTAATAGCCCGTTCTGTTCCTCTAGTACGACGTTAATTAAAAAATTACAAAATGAACTCGGTGTCTCGCTTTAAGTCGAAGATGATCTAGGCACTGTTGCAAGAAACAGCACGTGGTCATGAAATTCTTTGGACCCTTTTGGTGGTTATCTCGACGAGGTATATCGTCATTATCAAAACTGAGTAGATCTTGATGGAAAGCCATTTATCTCGTCGTTAGAAAAATACCTAACCAGATCTTGATCTCGTCATCATAAAAAAAAATCACCAATATCTTGATGATGAGATACCTGGTCAGATCTTGATGGACATCGTCCAAACCATTTAGAGGGTCGCACTAGACTCTAGTGCGACGTTAATTGACTCTAGTAACTAAAGCAACTCAATGGATTATTAGCGACGGTGCGGGATAAAACCCGAAGGCAAAGATCCGAGGACAACGCCACGTCATTTTGAACCACGGTCAGATGACGAGGTAACACCTGCACTGGCACTCCACTCTCCAAACATCCACACCAGACCAGCATGAGGACATTTAGACAACAGATTTAATGTGCACCACTCACCTTTGCACACGACGGTCGCTAATCCGTCGGATGCTAATCCGTTACTCTACCAACCGGGAACCTCGACGCTTATTGATCCCAGGATCGTCGCCCAAAACCCGTTGCTTTGCTCCAGTACGATGTTAATCAACAATCCACTTTCTCGATGTAAGCAATTGGTTTAATAGGTTCGACATTCAGTATAAATGTAACATAGTTTAATAAATAAATAAAATTGCATTTTCAATATCTCCAGCTCCACCCAAACAATAAACCGAATTCGATCGTCTCCGTACCGCTTGGTTTTACGACCCACATAACTCTTTCTCCACTCAACTGTGAAATCTGCGACTCGTCTGGAAACTCCGCGTCCTCACTGCCATTCCAAAATGAGGAAAACAATCGACGAATCCATCACGGTACAATCTATTTGTTTCACTTTTAACCCCCGCACGGATAATCCTCGAAATCGGATGCGCCTATCTGCTCTTTCTCTCTCTTCGAGGTCGTCTGTTGCTCACCAGACCTCGGCAAGACGACACAGCTGTCGCGACGCATCAATATTTACCGCTCGTCTTTGGACAAATGTGCAGACGACAACGGTCTCGACGAGCGAGCGCGCCATGCTGGGAATTTTACTTTGGAGCGTGAAATCGAGTTGCATGCTTTCGACAGTTATCGATGCAGAAGCAAACTGTCATCTTCTGTCTGGAACGCTCACGCCTCCTCTTTCTACCATGATGGGGGGGGGGGGCGACCAACAGGTTTTGTAATTAAGGTGTTAGCCTCTAGATCGGAAGGTTCCTGGTTCGAATCCGGGTCCGGGCATGCATGTTTGTAATCGTATGGTGTAGAGGCGGCTGGTGCACCTTCAATCTGTCGTGGCCGACAGTCCTCACGTTGGGTGGGTGTGGATGTCTGGAGAGTGAGGTGCCAGCTCAGGTGTTGCTTCGTCATCTGACCGTGGTTCAAAATTACGAGGCGTTGTCCTCGGATCTTTCACTTAAGGGATTGATCCCAGACCGTCGTCAATAGCCCGTTGTGTTGGTCTAGTACGACGTTAATTAAAATTACCTTACACGAACCGTCCCCAATAGCAAATAAATGTTTCATTCAGTGTGACGTTCGGCAACTACCTACCACTCTCCAAACTTCCACACCACGACAACGTGATGACATTTGAAGTCAAGACAGGTTTAACGTGCAACAGCCCCTTTTTCACACTACGTTCTTAGGTGGGATTTGAACTCGCAACCCTCCCGCTGCTCGTCCGTTACTCTTCCGACCGAGCTACCGATGCCCACACAGCTTTGGGAAAACGAAGGGGACGAAATTATTCTTTAGATTATTTTCTCAAGAAGAATCTAACCTACACGACCCTACAGTAATGGACCGGACAGCAAGATGTGACGGTATAAGTGAAAGAATACATGCTTTAGTAGGGGAATGATCTCCCACGTACTGCAATAACATAGCAACCCTTCTGGGCATACTTTCAACAAGGTTTTGATACACAACTATGGGAGTTGGTGTCCATTCCTGCAGCAAGAATGTTGCCAGCTCGACTACAGATATCAAACGGGGTTCTCTGGTCTGTAAGCGCGCTCTAACTCGTCCCACACATGTTCTACCGGTTTTAGGTCGGGACTCTGAGTGGTCCAGGGAAGACGTTTTACATCCATATCTCCATATCACTGCTTGACAGAGGCTGAAAATTGACATGGAGCGTTGTCCTGGAAGTAACATTCGTCCATTCCATGAAATTGCCAGAGCGTAGGAAGAACCCGATTGTTCAAAATGTTCGTGTGGTCTATTTTCACCTGACTGCATTTTGGCGATTTTCATCTAACTGCATTTTTGAGTCACCATTTCATATTCTATACTATGGGGCCTCGGTAACCTGGTTGGAAGAGTAACGTATTAGCAACCGGAAGGCTGAGAGTTCGAATCCAACCTAAGACCGTTGTAGAAACGGCTGTTGCACGTTAAAATGGTCGTGACTTCAAATGTCCTGACGTTGCCGAGGTGGGGAAGTTAGAAGAAGTGGGGTACCAGCTCAGGTTTTGCCTCGTCATCTGACAGTGGTTCAAAATTACACGGTGTTGTCCTCAGATCTTTCCCTTGGTGATAATCCACCAAGGGAAAGATCCGGGACTGTCAGCCATAGCCCGCTGTGTACGACGTTATTACCAACCTGCCATATTGTATACTAAAAATATTATTAATAAATAATAATAATCCACGAATAATTTATTGGTGAAAAAGTCGATTTTCATGAAAAACAACCTATTTATCATATTTCGTTTTTTCCCCCGAAGCATCGAAACTCTAAACGAGTTTTTGTAGAAAACAATTAATTTTTCAAATTGGTAGTGGTAGTGGTATCATTCTTCAACGCTTGCAAAGGAAATATTTCCAGTTTTTATGCAATTTTACCAATGATATCACTCGAATGAAATGTAATTAAACTCGATCGAGTCCTACTGATGATCTTGTTTGTTGCGTCACCGTTGTAGTTGACACTGCGTCTATTGACGATACAATCCTTGCTTAGTTGACGTACGAATACTTCCATCTACTCCTTTAACCCAAACCAGTGCGAGATGACACAACCAGCGTCATAAATTAGTAGCTTTCGTAAATGAATAGTTGGTGAGACGTGCTTTGCATTCCATTGCATTGCATTCTGCCTACGTTCTTCGAGGCTTCTGGTGATTTGTTCATCAACCGAAGACGGTATTCGAGTGGCATTAGCGTCGTTCGTGTGTGTTTACCAGGATTGATTGTCAGGTGGCAGACGGTTCTAAGCGAGTACTGTTAAATTGAGTTCATAAAATGTTGAGTTAATAGTTTATAATTCCATACTACAGCACACGCATATTTTCATTTTCATACATTTCTGATTCCGCATATCATCTATTTTATGAAATTTAAGCAATAAAATCGAAAAGTGAAAAAGTACTACTCGCTGTAAATGATTTTTTGCCGTCGGTGAAACTTAATTTAAGAAATATTAACTATTAAAAATATATTAACTAAAAATATGTTACTACTCTATTAATGAAATATTAAGGTATATTTTACTGACAGAAAAAATAACCAGCAGACAGAGAATCCTTTTATTATTTTTTGATGATTGTTTACATAAATGTGATTACAGTAATGATATTTGGAGAAAAAAAAATTTTAATATAGCGTAAAAGATTATATTCACATGTGCACTAACTGGAATACCAGCGATGTTGCACTTACTGCAATGTTGAAATACTATTTAATAATTTCAATATAAATCCTTGCATTTAGAATTTTAAGTATCAGTGTTAATAAGATCATAATTAGAACGTTGGAAGTAGCACTTCATGGCAAAGGGTTATAATTAGGGGTACCCATAAGTAATGTCGTTTAATGGGACATATACGTTTGGCGTGTATAGTATTGATCTCATTCCAGTTTGGGTTGTTCAAGTGTATGCACGTTGTGCATTGAGCTGAGATTTTTAAAAAGAGTATCGAAAAACCTTTGAGAAATGAATAACGGTAAACATGGAGAAGCTCGTCTATATATATATTATATAATAATATAATTTAATTAATATTATAATATATATCAAAATGGATGTGTGTATATATTCTCTATACAGATCTACACCGTTTGACCCATCCACACTGATACTTTAGTACACTTTAGAGCACTGCGGAAAACATATGTTATTTTTTTTTTCCTGTCTTCAGATATATCTGCAGCCATGAAAATTGGCACACAGGTAGACATAAAAGTGCCCTCGAAGCACCAATTTTTAAATTTGAAGTTTTTTTTTGTGCAATAAATGTGGACATGAACAAGGAAACACGTTCGACAGGGTGTATGAGTTAACACAGGGAAACGGTCATATATCAGTTGCATTGATAGTGATAATTACGAGACTGTAAAATTATTCTAACGCACAGAACAAATGCAAATGCTCAGGTTGTATTCGTTACTCAACTCTGCATGAGTTTTATTATACACTTAAAGGCTAGCGCTTCATTTCCCGTGACAGTTCTTCTTGTGTCCTTACTAATACTGAAAACATTACAAAAAGAAAGAAAAAAATTTTAAGAATGAGTCCCACTTCCATCTGACATGACACGTGCATGTTATCACCCGAGGTATCGTTGTAGTGTAAAATTTTCCGTAGAGTTCAAATCCGTTGAAATTTTCACTCTATCTTAAACGATCAGGAAGATAGAAAATTGGACTAAATAATAAAAAATAGAAATAAACGCCAAATTTTTTTTTTATTTCTTTTGTTTCGCTTCGCTGGAATTTTTTGTGTTTAGGAAATGAAAGGAAAAAATAAATTTAGAATATGTGATCTCTTTTTACACTGTTGCCATATAAGGAAAGCAAATAAATAAATTCCAATAAATTTAGTAAAATGTGTTTTAAATTAAATTTTAAGCTTCGGACTTTGCACAAAATTCGCATAAAATTAGGACTATTTGTGTGCCAAATTTAAGTACAGTAAGTCCTATAGATTCGTCTGGACACCGCATACACGCACGCAGACAGACAGACGCTTTTTTATAGTAGTTGACATGTTCTCCAAAACAATATAGGCTCCATGTGTCTGAGTCACCGTCCCACTATTTTTCCATCCGATGCAAAGTCACAATAAACCTGAAGAAACATTTACAGCAATCATTCTATTTGAGTCCAATACACTCTAGGTTAAGATATTCCAAATCCTCGAAGAGGAACCTGCATCTCATTCAACAATGAAATTACTATCATATGTTCTGTTAATAACCTCAGGGAAACCTTTTCTGCTTGAATAAGCAACAAAGCATTTCGGTATTTAGAACATTGAAAGTGGTAATTTTGCATTGCTATAAAGCATAAAACACTAGTATTCCAAGTTACCTGGTACTCGCAATGTCCTTATTCGTGTATTGAACTTTACGTGGGTTTTATTACACTAGAAGTGTCATCCCAAACCATATAATCTTCTATCAAACCAAAGCACAGGCAAAACGTTTTCAACAATGACGCTCAGAATCCGATGAGACGTCTCACAGGCAACCATCATGTCATTGAGAACGATAAGCACCGGGTTAAGAGATCCCAAACCCCTCTAGACTAACCCACCTCTTCCACAGGTGTCCCGATACATCACCCCACGGGCTTTTGTCTCCTGTGTAACCAGGAACAAACCATTTCTCGTCTCCATTCAAGCGGAAATAAGCAGCCGCAAAAGATCTGCTAATAACAGACCTTCCCTTGAACCCCTTGTTGGAACAAATCGCAGCATCCTCCCACTTCTCATCTCGAACACGTCTCCCCAATCATCCCGAGACCAGATAGTCATCGACTCAACCCTTTCGGTATTTCCATTGTAATACAAAACCAGGATGTTTTTTGCTTAAGGTCAGGCCTCGTTATCAATGAACGTCTTCTGTTGCTAACTTCGACATGACTGATAAGACGGAGGAGAAATGGATTTCTTTTTATCTGTCGGGGGAAGTGTAACGTTTCGATGTGTGGTTGGGAATCGAGATCTTCTGCTTAAGTTGTTGCCTGACCTCGTCTTTGGTGTGGAAGAGGTTTCCGTTTCGCGAATTTGAGAGGTTTCGATGGGTTGAGCCTTTTTGAAGCTGGACTTGGGGTTACGCTTTTTTCTGAGTTCGCGCGTTTTGCTTTGCGGTCAATTGAGTGCAGTGGCGTATTCGAGGTTGTTGGTTTAACTTTCCCCAGAGATTCGGAGTTCTATTTGTGTAGCTTTATAATCAGGAAACATAATATGGGGGCGGCAAAGAATTATTTTACAGACCTCTATGCATTTTCTTCCTTTTCCCGTAATACGTCATCTGACCGTGGTTCAAAATTACATGGTATTATCCTGGGAACTTTCCCTTGTGGAGCCGACCAACCGGTATAGTGGTTAAGGTGTTAGCCTCTAGATCGAAAGGTTCCTGGTTCGAATCCGGGTCCGGGCATGGATGTTTGTAAGCGTATGGTGTAGGGGCGGCTGGTGCACCTTAAATCTGTCGTGGCCGAAAGTCCTCACGTTGGGTTGGCGTGGAAGTTTGGAGAGTGGGGTGCCAGCTCAGGTGTTGCTTCGTCATCTGACCGTGGTTCAAAATTACGAGGTGTTGTCCTCGGATCTTTCCCTCAAGGGACTGATCCCGGACCGTCGTCAATAGCCCGTTGTGTTGCTCTAGTACGACGTTAACTAAAAATTACCATTCCCTTGTGGAATTGATCACGGACTATCATAAATAGCTCATTCTGTTTGTCCAGTTCGAAATTAATTAAAAATACATACATACTTTTTCCTGTAAATACCCGTTGCTATTCAAAATTATCAACTGTGGTCAGTGACTGGTCGCTGTAATTGTAATGTGTCTTTTCCAGCCTCCCCTTTGAGCCGCGTTACACCGTTTGGAGGAATAGCGGATTAGGAACCAGAATTGCGAGTTCGAAACTCGATCCTAACAAAGACCATCGTGTTCATGCGGACTGGTGCACGTTAAATCTCCCGTGGCCTCAAAACTCCTCACGTTAACGTAGTGTGGAAGTTTGGAGAGTCAACTCGGGTTTCAACCTCTCCGCCAAATCGTGGTTCAACATGACGAGATGTCCTCCGATCTTTCCCTTCGGGATTGATTCAAACCATCACCAATTGTGTGTTACTCTAGTGCGAAGTTAATACTCTGGCCATTAGCCGAAGTTCAGAGAAAGGTCCCCAAAGTACAGTTTAATTACCTGGAGCTATAAATGGCTAATTAAAGTTTTTACTGGATACCATCAGCAACCAGAAATAATATAAATGGAGAGTATTTTTATTGAGATTTGGAGACAAACATTCGATTTTAAAATTGGGGCTTCGAATGACGAGATATCTCGTCCATCTAAATCTCGTCTCTTGTAATTAGAAGAAAATTGACCAGATATTGATCTCGTGCTAGTAAAAAAAATTACCAATGCCTTAAAGACGAGATGACTCGCCATTGGTCAAAATTGGTCAGATTTTGATGGACGAGATCCTTTGTCGAAGCTACTTGGAGGGTTAATGAAATGTGACCTATCCATTACAGGGGGTCTAATTTTATTTCCTGGTTTGAGAAAATTAAAAGCCCTTTAAAATGAGCGCAACGAATATACGTCCAGAGTACACGACAAGGCATTCTTACGCCCAAAGGACGAATCCATTTCGGTCCGAATCGGGGGTTTTCATCACGATAAACAAACTCTGCTACACCGTACGTTCTCTAAATACGACATCCTCGTTTTGCGTTAATGGGTGCGAGATCGCTTCCGACCTAAACCCCATTGTATCGCCTAGGAGTGCCCGGAGGCTCATCAACTTCATCCACGGTCCATCGACGACCGTGCTGTCCCGAAGGATCCCGCACGCGAGCACGGAAGGCAGGTGGTTGCGCTCGTTATCACGATGACTAGGAATTCGGAAGCTTGACCGCTCTTGGGGGAACCAGAAGCGGGTCTAAAAGATTGCTAACTTTCCTGTAAGAAAGCGGCGCCGCGGTGGCCCGGTTGGAACCAACCAAAGACCGTCGTGTACAAAGGGGGCTGGTGCACTTTAAATCTGTCGTGGATTCAAATGTCACCACGTTGGCTTATTGGAAGTTTGAAGCTCATGTATGATCTCGTCGTCCGACCGTGGTTCAAAATTATGTGATGCTGTCCTCAAATCCTTCACTTCGGGTATGATCCCAAGACGTTGTGTTGCTCCAGTACGACCTTAATTAAATACCTACCTACCCGAACATAGATCTATTTATTAGATATGTAAAAAAAAGGATGCGAGTGTGAATATTCTTCATGGTAGAGTTGGGTTACACTGGTATTTATACTACCCCTTTGTAAGTTAAGTTTTGGAGTGGTAGCTAAGCTCGCTACAGTACTCCCCCTCCAGAATTTTAGCAGTTGCCGAAATTCGATAGTTGACGTCACTTGTAGAATGATTGCCATTTTTGCTTTTGACTGTAAGAGCTGTATTAAGATTACAGTTGCCGTGCTGCCTTTTACATGTTATTTTATCCATGCGGTAATTGCACGAATGGAGGATGTGATATAACATTAGCAGTTTCTGCTATCACAGCGCCCCCTAGTGGTAGAAAGGTAATTAGTATCAACCATGGCGAATTCTACTGGACATTGTGTGCCATCCATTGAATTTTTTTGTAAATTTTTAAGCATGTTTAAATCACGTCCGGGTCACCAATTTAGCAAGCGCGAATGAACCAGCGTAACTTAGTGTCTACCAAAAAGTACTTCATGGTAGAGTTGGGTTACACTGGTATTTATACTACCCCTTTGTAAGTTAACTTTTGGAGTGGTAGCTAAGCTCGCTACAATTCTCTATGCAAATTTACACCGTTTGACCCATTCACATCCAATTTGATACACGTATACTCAAAGCGGAAAACATAAGATATTTCTTTCCAGACCCATCTGTAGCCATGAAAATTGGCACACAGGTAATCCTAAAATACCCCTCGAAGCCCCAATTTTAAAATCTAATGTTTGTTTTCCTGCAACAATTGGACATGGATAAGGAAACACGTTCTACAGGGTTTGTGTATGAGTTAACGCAGGGAAATGTCGTGGTCCTATTTTAGATGTCGCGGTAGGAAACACGTTCTACAGAGTGTGTATTTGAGTTAACTCAGGGAAATGTCGCGGTCCTATTTGAAACCCGAAAAACGTCGGGGGTTATTCAGCTAGTAAGTTTTTTAACTTTACTGATTCGATTGACTTAAGTCTCCAATAATAGCGAGCGATCTAGTGTTTTTGTGCAATTTTGTTTTGTAATTTAGTAAGTAACTTTATGATTTAAGTTCCAAATTGTTTTATTTCCTAACAATAAATTTTTAAAACTACACACGGTTACGTAAATACCTGTCAACATCAAGTTGAAACACATCCGTTTCATTGGTTGAGTTTACTTATCTATTTTTGCAAAAATACGCGTCCCGTGGGCACTTATTCTGTTTTGTTTATTTATTCAATCTCAAGACGAATTTATCCGTGATACAGGAATGTTTTGTTGATATCCTCTACTTAGAGATTACACCATTCTTTTATCTCACCGCAGTTGAGTTTTTGAACAGAAGGAAGTTTAAAAAAAATGATAAAAATTGTTTATCTTATGAAGGAAGCAAGTTATCGCTAAAGGCTCGATTCGTTAGATAACAATTCGTCATTGCTTGCGATTCAATTTCAGTGTTAATTTGAAGCGATAGGGTCTGATTTTACCGAGCTTTTTTGACTGCAATGTGGATAGTTTCCTATCATGAGTCATCCACGAACGATTTGTGGTAAGAAAAATCGAGCTCCAGCGAACTTACCTTTGTCAGTTAATTTGGTTATAGTTACTGAGTGGTTAGTGCGGTCCTGAATGTGGTTATATATACCGATCTGAGTAATTGTTTTTTTATTTTATACCCGGTATCATGGCACTATAAGGGCGGATTTGGAAACCACCTTGCGTTGTTGCCCTATTGCACGATAGACAAATGAAATATAAGTCGACTGAGCACTGCTATTGAGAGGAGCTTTAAAAGGTGTAACCAACATGTTGATGTCAACATAGTAGTCACGTGACTGTGGGAAGTATTTGGTTGGCGAAAGTAAACTGTTCACTTCTCGTCTGAAGTCGGCGGATTTTTGCAGTCGCGTGAGGTCCTGATCAGATGCTCTCTATTTTCCGTTGAATCCAATGGCTCAACTGAATGATGTTTCAGAAGGAGACGAGAGTATGGACGACGTTGGAAGGTAGTGGCCCTTCAGGAGCGCAGAAAGAATCACGTGACGAACTAATTAGCATTTGATTCGAGGAAAGATGCTGCCATGTAGATGAGAGGTACTAGGATCAACATTGAACAGGGTAATAAATATGAGGCGGAGTTAAATGTAGAATATACCAGTAACAGTAAGAAGTCTGGAAAGTTTGAAGGAATTAAAATAAAAGAAAGAGTAATTTACAGTTAGAGGGGAAGACTCGGACCGGTATCGTTCATTTTGCGGCAGTTATATTCATATTTTCTACTACTGTTTGTTAGCTTACTCTGGGAATCCCCTCATCATTCAGCTCAGATGTACATCTAACCGTGCTTCAAAACGACGAGGCGTTGTCCTCGGGTCTTTCCCATCGGGATTGATCCTGGATCATCCCCAAAAGTCTGCTGCTTCAGTGTGACTCTAATTCAATTCCCTACCCCCTCATCACCACCAAAGTATAAAGTATCGAAAGTTAAGGTAGGTTGTTGAATTTACGTCTTGCTGGAACTACTCAAAAGGTTATTGGTTGGGTCCGGAATCCGTCCCGAAGGGGAAGATTCAAGGACAACATCTCGTCCTTTTGAACCACGGTCAGATGACGATGCCACATCTGAGCTGGAACTCCAAACTTCCACACCACTCCAACGTGAGGATATTTGATGCCACGACAGATACCATACTCCTTTGTACACGGCGGCCTTTGGTTGGATTCGAACTCATAACCATTCGGTTGTTAATCTTCCAACCGGACTAGAGCGGCCCGAATGGTAAGGGGAAAAGACAGGTTTTCGATATACCTACTTTGTATTTAGAACGCCTTTCATTCAATATACTATAAATAAACTACTGGAAATCATCTGTAGCTCGATCTAACAACCGAAATGGCTCCAAATTTTGTGGTAAGGTGCATCTTGTACCCGACAGTCTGGTCAGATCAAGTTTCACCCTTCCGATTAGTAGGTCGCTTCTCATACTATTGTGGCCCGTTAATCATTTTGACTGACCTCATAATACCTGAGAAAGTATAGGGTAGGTGTTACAAATATCACCTATCCTAACTATTTCTCTGTATCTCAGCCTCCTGGGTTGGGAAATCAAGCTGGAAACTAATTGAATATTACTACGAACTATTCTCCTTTGGTTTCCATATACCTTCTTTACTTATGTCCGTTTGAGTTAACTAGTAAAACTTCAAAAAGTTTCCCAAGAGAATTTTCAAGAGTGGGTTCCCAATATCGTCTACCCCTGTTCCTATTATCACCCACCAGGCGAAATGAGGAGCTACTATTCAAAACGAGTTGCTAGTAGAGCATACCTACCTTTAGTATTGAATGTACTTTCTCGAGTCATAAACGAAATTATGATTTGGAAACACCTGGATATTTCCTGAATGGATTGGAGACAAAAAATACGTTGACCACAGCCTCCAGTACTTCAGATGAAATAGTGTTGTTGATATAAGTGATGGGAAACTTGTCGGTGGCGCTACGTGTGGCAAAACCCTTGACCGTCAAGGTAACTCCATAAACTCATAGATGTCGCGCAAAGTAGCTTGCAAACACGAGTAGGCGATATTAAGTACATGGGCGATATTTGGAACACCTAACCCTAACCTTTTTAAGGACCTATTCACAAAGAAGGACGGTACTTGTTCAAAAAGGTACCATCAAGTGAATCTGATAACGGTACAGAATGGATTAATAGGAAGCGACGGAATCGATGATACGTTACAATCGGGACCAAATCAATGTCAGTCTCTTTGTGCATTGTGTCCTTGCGATTCAATTTAATCATGCTTTGTCCTGTTAGGAACCAGTCGTTAGCGACAGACCCGCCATTACAAACCACCGTGATCGGGCACCAATTAATCATTCAATACTTTAATGAGTAGTTTGGAAGATTAATGGTACGTTCTTTAATGGGAGGTTAGTTGGGGAAGAGGAAAATTTGGTGATGGTTATCGACTGACTAATCGGGATGCGATTTCTCTTAATAAAAGGCAAAATGGAACATCTCTTGATATTACCATAATTTATGACAAAACAAGCCGCTCACAACAGTGCCGACGATTTATTTTTTTAATGATTTATAAGAATTTTGATCGATTACTGAATTTAAAATGCAGCATGGATTATTACAATATTTTAAAATTTTGAACTCTGCACTTCCGTATTCATAAGTGTCTCATGATTTCGGATGATTTGAGTTATGTACATCCTGACGAGTTGAGAGCACATCCTGGAGCATTGGTTCCCAAACACTTTCGGTCGGGTACCGCGGAAGTCCGGTTGGTGATGTAACGGATTAGCAACAGGTAGGTTGAAAGTTCAAAACTCTATATAACCAAAGACCTCCCTGTACGTGGGGGCTTGTGCGCGATGAATACGTCGGGACCTGAAATGTCCTCACGTTGGCATGGTGTGGAATTTTGGAGAGTAGGGAGACAGATGAGGACCTCGTCATCTGACCGTGATTCATAATAACGAGATGTTGTCCTCGCTTTCCCTTCGAGATCTATCCAAGACCGTCGCGCACCGACCAACCGGTGAGGTGGTTGAGTTGAGATGTTAGCTTCTAGATCGGAAGATTCCTGGTACGGCATCCGGGTCAGTGCATGGGTATTTGTAAGCGTATGGTGTAGAGGCGGCTGATGCATCTTAAATCGGTCGTGGCCGAAACTCTTTATGTTGGGTTGGTGTGGAAGTTTGGAGAGTGGGGTGCCAGCTCACAGGTTTTGCATCGTCATCTGACCGTGGTTCAAAATGAAGTGGTGTTGTCCTCGGATCTTTCCTATTAGGAGATTGATCCCAGACCGTCGTCAATACCACGTGGTGTTGCTCTAGTACGGCATAATTAAACATACCTTACTAAAACCGTCGCTAATATTATGTTGTGTTGCTTTAATGCATGTTACGTCAATTACTTACCTGAAAATACTTTTATCGGCGATTTGGTAATGTTTGACGTTTTATCAAAGTGGCGCTGGCACAGAAAATCTATCAATGATATCTACTCAGCAACTTATTCTAATACTCTAGAAAAATTTCGCCAAATGTAAGGTTGGTAGATCTTTATGTAATCATATTGCAATCCCAGAGGCACGATATAAGGGCCATATTGTATAAAGCTACCAAACATAAGACAAGACAACTTCAAGTAATAAAAATACACAAACGAGGAAGGTTTTTGACACAATAGAAAATGCATCCAAGGTACGTTACAGGAATGAAATATCCATCAAGTGCAAACCACTGGTTGCTAGCGCAGTGAGCAAACCCACAAAGCCACTGCGGTCCCACAAAATAGTATGAAGCCGAATTTAGAAATAGGAGATCTTAGAATACATAGATCCAATGATTTATTTTAGTATGTATTATTCAGATGAATTTTTTTAGAAAAATCCGAATTTTCTTATGAATTCGAAAATTTTCTTCAGTGTTTTTATCCTTTTATATTTGATCCTTCAAATGGTCTGATGGTTTATACGATGGCGTATACTCATACAACTTCAGAGCTGTTTACGTGGTGGCATGCTTGGACTTAAAAACTGTTCAAAAACCAAATTTCAGACAATAGAACGAAACGATTTGTCTCAAAAGTTATAGCTGCGATTGCGTTGCGAAGTGCAATAGCGGGAAACGCTATGAATTCTGTCATTTTACGACACGAACAGGACCTTAAACGTGTAAAATATGAAGTGTTGTTTCCTGGAAGAATATTTCCGAAAATGCTCGTGTTTACGGAGAAAATTTAAAACGGTTAAATTTTTTTTTAAAGCATCTATTTGTTCTTTATGGGAGGTGGACTGATTAAGCGCAAATCATATTGCAGTGGCTATACAGATTTAAATTTGTGTGGCCATATTATATGGCCTTCAGTCATAAAATCCAATCCTACCAACCAAATCGAAAACCCTTGTTACAGCGAGAGGGGCCCGCAATAACCCGGCTGGATTAACAACCCGAGAGTGTCGATGTCGAATCCAATCGCAGTGTACGAAAGGAAGGGGCAGGTGCGCGTTAAATATGTCGTGGCCTCAAATGTCTTCACGTTGGAGTGGTGTTGAAGTTTGGAGAGTGGGATGCCCGCTCAGGTGTGACCTCGTCAACTGACCGGGGCTAAAAGTTTCGTGGTGTTTTCCTCGGATCTTCCTTCGCGTTTGAGCCAACCAACTGGTATAGTGGTTAAGGTGTTAGCCACTAGATCGGAAGGTTCCTGGTTCGAATCTTGGATGTTTGTATGCGTATGGTGTAGAAGCGGCTGGTGTACCTTCAATCTGTCGTGGGCGAAGTCCTCACGTTGGGTGGGTGTAGAAGTTTGGAGTGCCAGCTCAGGTGTTGCCTCGTCATCTGACGTGGTTAAAAATTACGAGGTGTTGTCCTCGGATCTTTCCCTTAAGGGATTGATTCCGGATCGTTGTCAATAGCCCGTTGTGTTGTTCTAGTACGACGTAAATAATAAAAAGGCAACATTTGGCAACGCATCATTTGTAAAAGAGCATCATCCTCAAGCGCGATTGGATTCGCCAAAAGAAGCGCGTTAGGTTCATGGAAAAGCGTGCGTTCGAGTACCTACGGAGGGTGGAAAGGGATCGTCACCGGTGGTTACCGGATGCTCATCACGTCGCAATCTGTTTTTTTTTTCTCTTTCTCTGCGTCAAGCGCATTTCATTAACTCCGCTCTCCAGCACGGAACAGCTGGACGTCCCGTTCATTGACGCACGCACCCCAAGGTCACGCTCTTCCCTCCTTCGAAATCGTCTTCGATTTCGACACTTGCAGACGACCCTGCGACTTCATTCATGGAAGTTTCGGGCGAAATGGTCCGGAATTGCAATTGGTACCTCCACACGCATTACGAGAAAACGCGAGAGTTTGGAGTCTACACTCAGTTTCGGCAATCCCATTCGGTCTCTGCAACGAATCGCTCTTAGCCAGAAACAGCTACTTAATCCCTACGGGCTGACGACGAGATATTTCGTCATTAGCAAAACTGATGAGGTCATGAGGGACGAGATATCTCGTCATTGAAAAACTGACCCTGTCTCGGTTTGGTCATCATGAAAAAATATCGGAGTATCTTGACGAGATATATCGTTAATAACAAAATTGGTTCCATCTTGTTGGACGAGATATCTCGTTGAAACCACTTGGAGGGCCTTCATTAGTTTCTGGCATTTCGGTCATCGACTTTGGGGCTACCGAGTTTTATTTCAAATGCAAAATAGTATCGCTGCTTTGAATCTTGTATTTTAACTAATTTTTCGTCGCTCCCATGTAAAATTCAATGCATTTGGGGCAATGAACTTATGTATCGTATGTCATACCTTCCTGGTAGTTGTTTCGACGTATCTCGTCATTAGTAAAACTGATCAGAACTTGACGGACGAGATATAGAGTCAGTAGAAGACAAAACGACCACGATTATCAGAAAACTGACCCGATTTTGATCTCATCATCACAAACAGGTGATATCTTGATGAAGAGGTGTCGTATGTAAAAGTGATCTTGACGGACGAGATATAGAGTCAGTAGAAGACAAAACGACCACGATTATCAGAAAACTGACCCGATTTTGATCTCATCATCACAAACAGGTGATATCTTGATGAAGAGGTGTCGTATGTAAAAGTGATCTTGACGGACGAGATATAGAGTCAGTAGAAGACAAAACGACCACGATTATCAGAAAACTGACCCGATTTTGATCTCATCATCACAAACAGGTGATATCTTGATGAAGAGGTGTCGTATGTAAAAGTGATCTTGACGGACGAGATATAGAGTCAGTAGAAGACAAAACGACCACGATTATCAGAAAACTGACCCGATTTTGATCTCATCATCACAAACAGGTGATATCTTGATGAAGAGGTGTCGTATGTAAAAGTGATCTTGACGGACGAGATATAGAGTCAGTAGAAGACAAAACGACCACGATTATCAGAAAACTGACCCGATTTTGATCTCATCATCACAAACAGGTGATATCTTGATGAAGAGGTGTCGTATGTAAAAGTGATCTTGACGGACGAGATATAGAGTCAGTAGAAGACAAAACGACCACGATTATCAGAAAACTGACCCGATTTTGATCTCATCATCACAAACAGGTGATATCTTGATGAAGAGGTGTCGTATGTAAAAGTGATCTTGACGGACGAGATATAGAGTCAGTAGAAGACAAAACGACCACGATTATCAGAAAACTGACCCGATTTTGATCTCATCATCACAAACAGGTGATATCTTGATGAAGAGGTGTCGTATGTAAAAGTGATCTTGACGGACGAGATATAGAGTCAGTAGAAGACAAAACGACCACGATTATCAGAAAACTGACCCGATTTTGATCTCATCATCACAAACAGGTGATATCTTGATGAAGAGGTGTCGTATGTAAAAGTGATCTTGACGGACGAGATATAGAGTCAGTAGAAGACAAAACGACCACGATTATCAGAAAACTGACCCGATTTTGATCTCATCATCACAAACAGGTGATATCTTGATGAAGAGGTGTCGTATGTAAAAGTGATCTTGACGGACGAGATATAGAGTCAGTAGAAGACAAAACGACCACGATTATCAGAAAACTGACCCGATTTTGATCTCATCATCACAAACAGGTGATATCTTGATGAAGAGGTGTCGTATGTAAAAGTGATCTTGACGGACGAGATATAGAGTCAGTAGAAGACAAAACGACCACGATTATCAGAAAACTGACCCGATTTTGATCTCATCATCACAAACAGGTGATATCTTGATGAAGAGGTGTCGTATGTAAAAGTGATCTTGACGGACGAGATATAGAGTCAGTAGAAGACAAAACGACCACGATTATCAGAAAACTGACCCGATTTTGATCTCATCATCACAAACAGGTGATATCTTGATGAAGAGGTGTCGTATGTAAAAGTGATCTTGACGGACGAGATATAGAGTCAGTAGAAGACAAAACGACCACGATTATCAGAAAACTGACCCGATTTTGATCTCATCATCACAAACAGGTGATATCTTGATGAAGAGGTGTCGTATGTAAAAGTGATCTTGACGGACGAGATATAGAGTCAGTAGAAGACAAAACGACCACGATTATCAGAAAACTGACCCGATTTTGATCTCATCATCACAAACAGGTGATATCTTGATGAAGAGGTGTCGTATGTAAAAGTGATCTTGACGGACGAGATATAGAGTCAGTAGAAGACAAAACGACCACGATTATCAGAAAACTGACCCGATTTTGATCTCATCATCACAAACAGGTGATATCTTGATGAAGAGGTGTCGTATGTAAAAGTGATCTTGACGGACGAGATATAGAGTCAGTAGAAGACAAAACGACCACGATTATCAGAAAACTGACCCGATTTTGATCTCATCATCACAAACAGGTGATATCTTGATGAAGAGGTGTCGTATGTAAAAGTGATCTTGACGGACGAGATATAGAGTCAGTAGAAGACAAAACGACCACGATTATCAGAAAACTGACCCGATTTTGATCTCATCATCACAAACAGGTGATATCTTGATGAAGAGGTGTCGTATGTAAAAGTGATCTTGACGGACGAGATATAGAGTCAGTAGAAGACAAAACGACCACGATTATCAGAAAACTGACCCGATTTTGATCTCATCATCACAAACAGGTGATATCTTGATGAAGAGGTGTCGTATGTAAAAGTGATCTTGACGGACGAGATATAGAGTCAGTAGAAGACAAAACGACCACGATTATCAGAAAACTGACCCGATTTTGATCTCATCATCACAAACAGGTGATATCTTGATGAAGAGGTGTCGTATGTAAAAGTGATCTTGACGGACGAGATATAGAGTCAGTAGAAGACAAAACGACCACGATTATCAGAAAACTGACCCGATTTTGATCTCATCATCACAAACAGGTGATATCTTGATGAAGAGGTGTCGTATGTAAAAGTGATCTTGACGGACGAGATATAGAGTCAGTAGAAGACAAAACGACCACGATTATCAGAAAACTGACCCGATTTTGATCTCATCATCACAAACAGGTGATATCTTGATGAAGAGGTGTCGTATGTAAAAGTGATCTTGACGGACGAGATATAGAGTCAGTAGAAGACAAAACGACCACGATTATCAGAAAACTGACCCGATTTTGATCTCATCATCACAAACAGGTGATATCTTGATGAAGAGGTGTCGTATGTAAAAGTGATCTTGACGGACGAGATATAGAGTCAGTAGAAGACAAAACGACCACGATTATCAGAAAACTGACCCGATTTTGATCTCATCATCACAAACAGGTGATATCTTGATGAAGAGGTGTCGTATGTAAAAGTGATCTTGACGGACGAGATATCTCGTCGAAATCACTGGAGGGTAAACTAAATAGTGGAATTTCAATTTTGAAGGATTCTTTTAAACTATTCAGTTTTATTCGCCCGAGCTGTTTTCTCTGCTTCAGATAAACCAAGCCGTGTCTCTACTTACTCGACAGTTTCTTTGCTTCGTCGAACAGCTTTTTGAGCTTTGTCACCCTTCTGCGTTTGATTTCTCTGTAGCCTGCGAAGTGCGATTCAACCCACTGCTACCAATTTAGTAGTAAAAGTGCTCAATCTTTACAATTAGAATCCTAATTTCAATGTTCTCCTCAGTCACCATTGTGAGGAGGTTCTCTGTGTGCTCCCAAAAAGAGTTTCTCCGGATCACAGAGACGACGATAGTTCTCAAGGAGACAGGTAGGAACCTATTTAGGTTCACCAACCACAAATATCCTGATCGATCATAGCATGTCGCATATGTCTTGAAATTATACCAAACAGCAACCTAAATCCAATGCATCATTTCACAATTGATATTATTTGTCTTGTGTTTGGCGCAGCTTGACTAAACATGGCCCTTGTGCCATAAAACCTCAATCCAAACCAAGAATCCATATACTCTACTTTTATTACAAATTTCTCTTTGCCCATGCCTTTAGGGGAACATCTTTACGTGTATACGGGCATCACAACCCCGAGGAACCCGATTGATCTTTACTGCCTTCCTTCTGTTTTACCCTCGTCTGCCCCTTGGCTACCTTTGCTTTTTTTCGTCACTCGTTGATCCTATATTTGACGCAGCTTAGCCAAATATGGCGAGGTCGTTGTGGCTTTAGTGGTTAGCAACCTTCGAGTTGTAGGTGGCGCAGGTTCGATTCCTGTCCGGTGCATTCCTCCATGGGTGTAATTCTCTCTTCTGTGTCAGTAAAAACTTTCATGTGTGTGTACGTCTATTACTTGATATGGTGTATGGTCAAATATGGCCCTTGCACCATAAAACCCCAGAATAACGAACCATCGTGGTTCACGCATACATTCGAAGGACCTTATTTGGTGTTGTCCGCTGCCTCGATTTGGATGAATTTTCTGACCATAGTTTCCCACGTCATTACAACAACAGTCACCTTTAATGGCGGGACAAGTCTAATGTACGTAATGTTGATTTGTACTGAACGCTGAAAGGATTGTGAGGTTCGAAATTACGTGGTATTGTTCCTCGGATCTTTCTCTTGGGGAATTGATATCGGACCGTTGTCGATAGCCCGTTATGTTGCTCGAGTACGACGTTAATTAAAACTACCTACCTACCATACCTGAAGGGATTGTAGGCAGGTGGGAATCGATGTGTCTGAATTCCATAACATGAAATGTCTCACAATTATGGAGGCTTTTCCGAGAGCCCCTGAGCACTGATGAGTCCATGTAAGGGTTTGGTACATCGTCGAGGCAACCACCACGAGGGTTGATGATCGACTTGTGAAGAATTCCAATCTCCGACAGCCTTAAAATCTGATATATTCGTGAACATCACCTGGGCTATTTTCGATACCATCTAAACATTCCTCCTTCCTATGAGTAAATCCCCCGTGAGCTTTTTATAGAAGGAATATTTTACACAGGAATTCGTTTTCCCCATTTCTCCCTCAAAATTTTCCTCGTATTCGGGAAGGATTGGAAAGTCCAGAGAGCAGAACCCATTTCGGCAGGTGGACGGCTCATTAAGCAGTGGATCTGTATCTGTAACGAGATAAAAGCCCCCTCCTAATGAAGCGAAGTGAAAGTATGCGTATCCGAGAAAGCGATCTCTGCTTTTGTGTGCTTTGCTCGTAAGGAAATGAGGAGTCGCGCGTTGTTCGGTGGCGTGGAACTAACGCACGACTCGCTTCTGCAGTGACAGTAATGAAAGTGACGTCGCCGGTGACAAGCGGAAATTGCTATCACGTGACTCGGAAGTCGTTCCTGAGCAAAGGCTGATCTCATTATCAATGCAGGAAGAGCTCGTGATCATTCCAAGACCATTGGTCCTTTTTAGGACCTAGGGAGATTATTTTATCCTTATACTAGCTGAATACCCCGGCGTTGCTCGGGTTTCAAATATAACTGCTGCAGCTAAAATAGGACCGCGACATTTCACTGTGTTAACCCAAATACACAAACCCTGTAGAAAGTGTTTCCAACCGCTACAGCTAACATATCGCACCCCGCCAAGACAAGTGACACAAGTCAAAAAATAAAAATTTTGATGGTATGTCATTGGAAAATATAATTGAGGTGACCCACAGTGTTACATTACTATTCTATAGAAAACAATAGAAGTTACCACCATAAATACTTACCTAAAATTTCAAAGAAGCTTATGCTATTTCAATATAAGTTTTATAGTATCCTTTATGTTCATGTTTTTCTTAAATTCTGTAATTTTGAGTTGTGTCACTTTTCTTGCCGGGGTGCAATATGACTGCGACATTTCTCTGTTTTAAATCAAATACACACACCCTGTAGAACATGTTTCCTTTTCCATGTCCAATTATTGCAGAAGAAAAAACTTTAGAGCTTAAAATTGGGGCTTCGAGGGCACTTTTAGGACTACCTGTGTGCCAATTTAACAATAACATACTTTAGAACACTGGAAAACATAGGCTATTTCTTTCCTGTCTTCAGACCTATGTTTTCCAGTGTTCTAAAGTATGTGTACCAAATTGGGTGTGGATCGGTCAAACGGTGTACATTTGTATAGAGAATATTCACACATCCTTTTATATATATATACAGAAGATAGACTACTTAATAAGTTGCTGTACGTTTTAAGTAATTTTTGAAATGATCAAGAGCTTTCGAGGCACCTGTTACATTTCATTGATCCTGTATTCACTATTTCTTCGAAATGAAAAACACACAGAATGATACCTACTACATAATAATGAATCTAACCAGCCTTTTCGCAAGGTAGTGGAATTTTAGGAAAAAGGCATTATCGAGATAATACAATAAGATATAGAATCATAAAAGTCGTTTAGTATCAAATACCAGGAAACAAATAAAGGTACCACGTAAAAGTTGCGCCATCAACCTGTTGGAAATCGGAGAAAAACGTGCCATGTCTAAAAATCATACGTACATTTCTAAGAAAGAAATGCTCAAATCAAAACTAAGCTATCTATTTTTTAACTTCCTTGTTGTACAACCATGGTCCAAGGACGAAGAAACAATATTTATATGTAAAACAACAATAATAGAGAGCTGGAAACACGTTTTGTAACTATGTTTCGGACAGCTTTAATAAATGAAACGTGATATTAGAATTTATCGTAGTCTTTTTTTTTTCTGCTGCAAGTTCAGCAGAAAAAAAGATTGTTATAAATGTCGGGATATTTGTTTTCTTTAATTTTAAAAGGAATTGAAAAGGAAGTTCCCGGAGAAGGGTTGACAATTCAGCGAATATTGAAGACCTATAAACCTCAGTGACCACAGAGAAAAGCGAAAATATTTCTACGCATTGAAGCGTTTAAATGAAACGAATTTATAGTATATTATTCATAAAATTTTATTATTACTTAATGGGGGGCATTAAATTTTTCTATTAGCTATTTGTGAAACAGCTATTATTCTTCTCTTCGGGGTCAGGTTTGGCTTCCACAAAACTATTAGTATCTCCTCTAAAAGCAGTAAGCCTAAATTAAAGGTACTTTACATGTAAGATAAATACGTTGTAGCGAATACATTGATCTCAGTCCCGAAGACCAGATAGGCCCGCCGTATTTTTTTATAAAGCCCGCAGAGCAAAAATGGCTTTCAGAATAGGTTTAACCGGCCCGCAGATTAGATACGACACTCCAACTATTTATATCAGACCCCCTCACAGATTCCGATTTCTGAAAACTTTATTCCGACCTGACGGGCCGACCAACCGGTATAGTGGTAAAGGTGTTAGCCTCTAGATCGAAGGTTCCTGGTTTGAATCCGGGTCCGGGCATAGATATTTGTAAGCGTATGGTGTAGAGGCGGCTGGTGCACCTTAAATCTGTCGTGGCCGAAAGTCCTCACGTTGGGTTGGTGTGGACGTTTGGAGAGTGGGGTGCCAGCTCAGGTGTTGCCTCGTCATCTGACCGAGGTTCAGAATTACGAGGTGTTGTCCTCGGATCTTTCCCTTAAGGGACTGATCCCGGACCGTCGTCAATAGCCTGTTGTGTTGCTCTAGTACAACGTTAACTAAACAATTACCAATTATCGACATGACGTAGAAATACGGACCTCGGAATAGGTTTAGTGACCCGCAAAGCAGATACCTCTGAATATTTTGATCCCCCAGTTAGATATGACCCTCCGAAAAGGCTTACTTGGCCCGCAAACAAGATCCCTCTAAATTTTCTTATCAGGCCCCCGGCAAATTCCAAATACAGCTCTCCAAAAACGTTCGCGTGACCCGCAAACCAAACACGGCCGTGCAAATGTTTTCATCAGGCCCCCTGCGGAATACGGCACTCCACAAAGGTTAACTTGGCCTGCAGACTTTATGCCCCTCAAACTTTTTGATCACGCCCTCTGGCCAGGTGTAGCTCTTCAAAAACAATCACGTGGCCCGCAAACCAAGTAAGATCCTCAAAATATTTTTACCAAGTCCCCGGCCACATACGGCACTCCGAGAGGTTTTTCCGACCCTACGGCGAGATTCGGCTCTCCAAATAGGTCTATGCGGCATGTATACCTGGATACGGATACTAGATATTTCTAGAGAGGATACTCATTCATAAAAAAATGTTTAAAATAGTAGTAAATTGGAGTCTAACGCTATTTCACAACTATCCACATTTCCAATTGCGCCAAACACGTACATATAGATCATAGGAATATTTCGCCTTCTATCGGTAGCTCGTACAGTAATTTAAATTGGATCAGGGCCTCTACATTTCGATAAAAAAAGTATCCCGTTGATATTGCAAAGCGCCACCTGGTGCTTAGAACATGCACTTCAGTTTTCTCGACAGTCTCTTGATCCAGTTTGCCATGTTGTGTGCGCTTGTCAAGGGTGTTTGTTCGGGTTTTTCCTGCGTGCGATCAGAGCTGCGTTCTTTTGGGGTCAGGTGCGCTTCACGATGTTTGTTGTTCGCACCTCCGCACAGAACCACCTGCCGCGTTGCCAGTTGCGCAACGAGCGAATTCCCCGCTTGATTATCGAGTCACGAAAACGAGATTTGTAAACCAAATATTTTTCTGTTAAAAGCTGATGGTAAATGTTTTTTTGAGGGTTACTGGGTTATTCCGTGTTATGCATCTGTATTTTTTTTGTTACGAACGCAGATTACCCACAAAACATGATTCTAAATCAGTGGTGTTTAATCCATACCACATACCCCCATCTGTTTCGGCCGTCCCAAAAATCGATGATCCCGTTATAATAAAAACAGACACGGTGTGGAAAGTATGTTATATGTTTTGCAGAAAACACTATTTCATATCAAAAAGATAATAGGTGGAAATGTGAATTTTTTAAAATAATTTTTCTCATAAAACCTTTTTTAAAAGTGCCCAAAATTTGGATTTTAGTCAAATATTAGATACCTAATGTGAGGACATTTGAGGTCACAACAAATTGACAGCCCCATGTCGAGTTTCGAACTCGCAACCTTTCGGTTGTTAATACGCTACTCTTTCAACCAGGCTAAAGCGGCCCTTTTCATATTTAGGAGTCTCTGTCAATGGTACTTCACTGAATTTAGTTTCCTTTCCTACTATAAAAATCGTTTGTATTCAGTACGTGTTGCCTAATCGCTCTTCCTAATAATACCCAATGAGCTGATGGAAAACAATTCGCAGCATGCTATTTGAATTAATGTATTCTGATCGCAGAAAAACATTTTATTTCTTAAGTTCCTAACACAGTTACGTTCGTAAAGAGTTGCAATGCATGAAATTCTACCTTTATTCTGTTTCTTCCACAATACTTTAAAAAATAGTTTACACCGAGAACATGTTGCCAAACTCGCTCTTGCTAATGATACCGTAAGTATAAACACGAAGAAAACAATTCCTATTCATTTTAATCAAGATATTGTAGTTGCTAAAAACGCTTTCTATTATTTTTAAGTTCGTATTCTCATGTAAGACGAACTGCTTTATAGCGAAATAGGCGAAATGACCTCATCTCCAGCGCTCTCAAATGTCCTGACGATATATAATTGAATGGGAAAACGATCGACCTAAATAATTACAAAGGCTAAATTAAATTAACTGCATCCGTACACTTTTCCACCGGCAGGAACAAAGGGCGATTACGATTGTTTGGATTCGATATCCCACAGTATTGGAAAGCGGTCATTATATCTATTCTGACCCTACGGCTTTATTTGTTTAACTAAGTGGGATTTTTTTCAGGTTTTAATTCATGAACAGGTAACCTCTTATCTGACGAAGAGACGTTTTAAGTTTTTAAAACATTCTCGCGTTCAATAATGATTTGCCATTTTATGGTTTTGTTCTACGGATGGGGTTCGTCGACCCGGCCATAGTCACGGTTATGGGTCTCTTTTTTTTTGTAGTTCAAACAGCAGTTTGTGATTTGCTTTGTTGCAGGATTAGTTTTAATTACTCTCCGTACAAATGATTAAGCTTTTTCAAATGCAATGTATGTGTAGTTGTAGCTAACGTGAATCGTTATTTAAGGCCTGGAATAAAAGGTATATAAAATGAATGGGGGATAAACAAACGGAACTTCCGTCTCAAGAGATATTACAATCCTCCGTTGTTGATTGCAAGCTTAAGTGCTTTTAATCAAGCAAATGCGTTAAACGAAATCTGTACTGGGAGCTTTGAGACTAATACGGGTCAAGACAAAAGTGATCTTTGCGCTTAAGACATTGTTTTTAGATGTCTGTTTGGATTGGATAGTTAAATAATGATGTAAGGGCCTAACTCAACCAAAGCTGTGTCCAACACGAGCATATTTAATATATTATCTCACATAAAATATTAAACTATCTAAAAATTAGTAGGTTTTTCAAAAGTTGAAAGAGTAATGGATTGGCAACCAAAAGGTTACGATGTTCCACACTTGGTCTAACCAAAGACCGTAGCGTACATGGCGGGTAGTGTGCGTTAAATCTGTCGTCGCGTCAAATGTTCTCATGTGGTGTGGAAGTTTGGAGAATGGGGTGCCACCTCGTGTGTTAACCTCGTCATCCGACCTTTTTTCAAAATTACTAGGCGTTGTCTTCGGATCTCTCTCTTTGGGATGTATCTCGAATCGTCACCGATAGATCATTGTGTTGCTCCAATGCGACGTTAATTCAACTAACTATCTACCTTTAGAATATTATATAATCTAGTACTTGGTTCCGAGTTTGAATCTCGTATGTGCAGGAATTGGATTGGGAACTTGTTTCGGGATGACTTAAACAAATGAATTTGTGGTATCTACTCGAAAGTCGTCCATAAAGGCATGCACCCCCAGTTCGCGATGGGTGCGGTGCGACAGCACCTTCCAATGGTGCTCCAGAGTAACGCCGATGCTGCTACATTCTCGCCGGTGTTAACCTCTAGATCGGAAGATTCCTGGTTCGAATTCGAGTCAGTGTTTGGTATGTTTGAAGTATATGGGGCCATTCTCAAAATGTGGGAACACTAAATGTTAACTATGAATAATTTTTTAAATTTTCAAATGTAGCATCAATACTTTTTTGCTGTATTGTTTATAGGCCTAGAATACACTATACAATCATTCAAAGACAGGAACTATTCTTCAAAATTACTAATTAAAACATTTAAGTACAAGATCTGTAGGTTACAGATTTTTGACATTGCTTTCCTGTAGGTAACAGATTTTGGACATTGCTGGCCTGTACGCTACACAACTGGCATTTTCCAAGTCTAATGACTAATAATGAATTAGTTACAAATTGTCAATGCTTTAAAATTAGAGTAGTAAGGACCTAGCAAAGGTATTAATATTGTATCTGCTAAATTCACTTTATTTTTCGATAAAAATTATTACTCTGATGAAAGGAGATTGTAATTAATATTTTTTTTATGTTTTGGGACAATGGCAACTTTGTGACATAAATTAAATCGGCAAAAAAATTGGCAATTCGATCGCTACTTGATTTAGATATCGCATTTAAAAAAATAAGAAATGTACATTTACGACAAAGAAAATTAACAAAAACACATAAAAATGCCTTAGAAAGTTTAAAAAGTTATTTTGAAGACAAATAAATGCAGTTTAAAGTACTTACCAATATATTTTTTGCTTCAGGTATACAGCTATTTCTATCGTTACTTTTGGACATCGCGAAACATACTGGATGACTTTAGTAGTGTTTCTTTGTTAATTCTTCAAAATTTTAAACGAATGACGCCATCTCTACTGATCCAAATAGTAAACAAACTATCCTTATACTCGATTCATTTTTTTTTTCTGAAATTCTGGAAAACACATTAGAATTTATTTTCTTGGTGATGTAATGTGTATCAGTTAACATTATGTCCAATATCCGACATTTGTAACTAAATAATTTAATTTTAAGTATATTTACACCAAAGTATTGTAATAAGTAATACTAATTCTTCTCTCTAAACAGAACTAAAAACCCATTGTGAAAAAGAAATTAATTTTAAGAATTAAATTTATTTGCTGTCAAAGCTTAAAGTTGTGAAATGTGTCTTGTTCCCACCTTTTGAGAACTAGCCTAAGGTGTGGAGGCGGCTGGTTCACCTTAAATCTGTCGTGGTCGAAAGCCCTCACGTTGAGATAATGTGGGAGTTTGGAGAGTGGGGTGTCAGCTCAGGTGTTGCCTCGTCATCTGACAGTGGTCCAAAATGACGATGTGTTGGCCTTGGTTCTTTCCCTTAGGGGATTCATCACGGACTGTTGTCAATACACCGCAGTGTTGCTCTTGTACGACGTTAATTAAAATTACCTTACCTAAAGGAAATATGCATCCAACGCTTTGACTAGGCTGGAGGTAGGAAGTTAATTGACTTCGCCATGAAGCAACACTTCGGTCTAATGACAACGGTGTGGGATCAATCCCATGTTGAAACGAAATACTTCGTGTTATGTTAATATCTGGTTAATAGAAGAATTAAATAAAAATTAAGCCTTATCTACATTTCGAAAGAAACCTTTACATACTGGCGTTCTCGTTTCTGCGTCAAAATTAAAAGACCTCGACGAACCCCTCTCGCGAAGGGCGGATTTCGCAAACCGAACACAAAAAAGTACGTCACGCACCCCTTTGTGTTCGATACCCACGCACCAGAATACCAATGTCTACCGCGACCTCAACCCTTTTCTAATACCCCACCCCCATCTGACGCGTCCTGCGATAATCGTGGCCAATCAAGTGGATGCAAACGAGGATCAGGCGTGCGGCCGACAGGTGGTTCTCTGCCAGGTGCTTTTTCCACGATGCCGGACCTCTCGCGGGAAGGCCGCGGTGACGTCAGGGGAATGCGTTCATTAGGCGATGCGTTCGATGAGGAATCGTCTCCAATTAGAGGGACAGTTTCGTGCTCTGGCATCGCGCTGGTGATTGGTGGATGTGAGAAATCTTATTGGCTCGTTTACTTGAAAGATGTTTTTAACCCTCCTGATGACCTATCTGTCGAAAACTGATTTGTAGTGGTCAATCTGTGATACTAAACCTTTTCCTGCCTAGATCGTCATTCTCCCTTCGAATGGAAAGGGCAGTTTTGTCGCGTCGATGTATGTCGTCTCATTACAGAAAACCACCTGATCGTGATCCAGGCGATATATTTCGTGTGACACGACAGGACGTGTATGCAAGTTCTGATATCGAGTCGGACTCCTGAGGGTGTTCGGACTCATGGGCTTCTATTAACCCTTCTAGTGGTTGTCTTGATGCGTTATCTCGTCATAAGCAAAACCATCAGCCTTTTTGGATGGGCGAGAATTTTCGTCTGTCCCAACGCCTTTTTACACGTGCGTGATTGGTTCTTTTTGTATTATATGCCAGCGAAGACTCTCATTCACGATTTATTGGTTAATAGGCTTTATTTACAGCATAAAATTATCTAGGCTATGTATAACAATATATTGCACTATAACAGGGAAAGCTCCCTCGCATGACCGTACTCTTCTGTATCCGCTAGACAAGACCCCTTTAACTATCAATTCCCGATGGGAAATATCCAAGGACAGTATTTCTCTATTAAGATCCCTATCGTCCTACAGAAGCACTAACCCGTCGTGAAATCACCTGTGAACCCTTTTGCCTTTGTTGGAGCACCTATTCCCCCACCGATCGAGATATTTCGAATTCCCGGCAAGTAAAGTGACGCATCTCAAATTTGCAGAATTTGGGAAACATCAACTTAAAGGATATTATAAAACTTATACTGAAATACAGAGGCTGTTCACACATTTTTTAGACAATGTATATTGTATTCACAAAACTAAATTACATAAAATTCTTGTGTTTTAAATGTTCTATTGGATAGCCGTTATTCTGAACTATCTTTCGACACCGTAATTTCCAGGATAATAATGCCTTTTGAAGTGTCAGAAGAGGTATTCTATCCCATTCCTCCTGAACAGCTTTCCAGAGCCCTGTAAGGGTTGTGGGACGACGTTTGGATAATGCAGATTTTAAAAGTCCGAAAGCACAAAAATCCATAGGTGATACATCGGGAGATTTAATAGGGATATCAGTGAAGGGTATGGCCTTGATACCGGTTTTTTGTTCCATTTGTTTTAGGAAATTTACAGTGGATTTTGATGTGTGACTGCTAGCTTTGTCTTGATGGAGTTCCACAGATTGATGGCACTGTGGGTAAAACGATGGTATTTTATTCAGAAAAATTGGCGATAAAATATGTTCCTTATAGTATTTGGAGTTAATCTTGACATTTTCCCAATCTCTTTATTTTTAACTTGCCATTATATGAAAAGCCAGCGACAATCATGAATCCCTTAGAAAAACTTTCTTTCTGTGAACCAAAACTGTGAACCATGAACTTAAATTTTTTTCTCCCCTTTTATGATAATAAATGGCTCTTTTTTTTGCTTTAATCATTTAAATACACCCATGATTCATCTATTGTGACAATTTTTTCCATTTTTCTTTGGATAAGTGTTTCTCATATAGAATTCGGCAGCGTTGTCCAGCGTTCAGCGATATGCTTTGGAGAAAGACGATGCACATTGCGTTTTTTCGCTTTCTTAAGATTTAAATCAACGTTTATCATTTTGTTTACAGTGGACACCGAGCATTTTAATGATTTTGCAATTGTCCTTTGACTAGGGGGATTTTCTTTTAACATTAAACAACGTACCTTTGTAATAGTCGAAGATGTCCGTTTCATCCTTGTATACTTGTTTGGAATTTTTGTCCCACTTAAGGCTCCAATTTGACGTATTTTTTCCTTTTTTGTTGACGATATTACCTATCGACGCTTTAGATATCACAAAACCATGACTCTCACATCGTTTTTGGAAAACGGAATATGAATATTTCTCTTCGGAAAGAGCATAAATATATCCTTCGAACCACTGCTTCGGTAAAAACGCCATTTTGAATAAAAACCAACCTCTCAAGCCGCAGACGATAAATTTGACTTTTAAAAACATTGTGCAACTGCAATTATTTCTTTTGCAGCAAACGATTTTTTATCACCGCTAACCAAAAACGTCTAAAAATGTGCGAACAGCCTCTGTAGTATCAGCTTCTTTTAAATTTTAGGTACGTATTTATGGTGGTAACTTCTATTGTATTCCATAGAATAGTAATATAACACGCGAGAGCACCTCAAATATATTTTTCAATGACACTTCAAAAATTTTTTTTTTTTTTTTTTTGACTTACATCGCTTTTCTTACCGGGGTGCGATTTGTTTCACGCGAAAACAAGTTATTGCTTTGTGGGAAACAGAACATTTAAAAAATATTATTCTGTAAAAATAATATTCCACAAAACCATCCTATACAGGAAAAATACAATTCCAACAACCACCGAAATCACGTATTCAGTCTTCAGCAAAATGTAAAGTAATTATCCGAACATCCAATGATCCATCGAGTCCGGATAATCGGAATTCTATTGTATTTTTAAACCGGAAAAGTGAAGACAAATCGAATTTCAGGTTTTGGGGTAATGGGAATTTGACATTATGCTGTGTATATTCAAGAATTTATCACCGAAGGAATTTGTTTTGAGAAAATAATCATGGGGATCCGTGGATTTGGTGTTCATTCATGACAAGGGAATGTTATTTAATGTGTACCGTATAATTTAGTTTTTTTTAATGTTGCATTCCGATGGGCACTGGAAAGAAAGACAGAGTACCTGTTTCCAAAGCAACTCAACTGATTACAAAGGGCATGGGAAAAACAATTTTTTATTACTAGGAGCTGAATAAAAGCAAAATTCAATTTGAAATGAGCTACAGGAATGTGGTCAATGCACTGGGAGAGTCCATATTCTCGAAATACTAGTAGACTGAGCATTGCTATTGAGAGAAGCTTCGAAAAGTGACCTATGTTTCGACTTGCAGTCACGTGATTGCCCTGTAAAAGTTGACTTGATTAGCTGATATGGTTTTTTATCGCCTCGTATGGAGATACGACAGAGTTAGATGTGTGAATGTTCATTTCTGGAATGCGACAAAAATGATGAAATCACCAAAGTTTACTGCTACACCAAGCGGACCCTTCAGATGATGAATCAATAGAAAGGAGTCTTACCGTCCCCTGAACAAACTAGATGATTATTCGGTTCCACCCGGCAGACGAAAATAGTCTAAAAATCCCGTTTCAACTAGGTTTAGTCACATGATCCTGGGCACATAAACATGATACCCCTTCTTGTGAAGAAAATAAAAGACGTGAAAATTGGTCACTCAGATTTACGTTAGAGAATTGAGCTTGAAGATTGCTTGAGAATTGAGTAGCATGCTGATTAACACACACATTTAAAATTTTATTGATTTAAAAGTCATAAAATTCTTGTAAAAAATAATTATGTTCATAAAAAATTGGTCAGTTCAGGATCTTTGAGAGTGTCAGAGGGGCCCATTTCTTCTGATCCGGTTAAAATAATATGGTAGAAAATGGTCATTTTGAGATAATAAAGCTCGAAAAGCAAAGAGTTCGAGTTTATTTAATTGAGCTCATTATTTGTTCATTTGTCACACGTTAATGAAAAAGGCAAAACATGAAATGAAGTTTCATTCAAAAGAGCAAAAAATTAAACTTATTAAGAGTTTTGAAAATGTTCGGTTCCAACTTTATTTCATCTATCAGACGAAATTCCAAGCAAAGCGAAGGGATATCGAACCTGAAACCGATATACTAATCTTTTACCAGCCAGGGGAAGTCAAAACACCCTCGTCAACATCCTTGTCACAACACGAAGATTCAGCAATTGCTACACGATACAGCTCAATTCCTCGGGGGATGTACGACGCCTCGAAAAGAACATAAATACAATCGCAACAAGAGGGATCGAGATCAGATGAATGATACAGGTCCATTTGTCTGTTGCCGGAGCTGATTCTAAAATTATGAGGCAGGACATTTTTTTCCCTGAAGCAGACGATTCCCTTCGCAGAAGCGTTCCCTTCGCTGAAGCAGACGATTATTTAAGGGGGAGGAGGCATGGAAATGAAAAGAATGATCAATAGCGAGAGAATTCTTTCCCGTCTTGGTTGGATCTTGAAGATCAGAACTGGTTTTTTTTTAATGATAAAAATTACTTCTTAAGGGGGAGATGTCCTTTGATAAGAGACGTGAAAAACGGAGGTGTCATTTATGGAGGATGATTGATCCATAAAATGAAACTCCGATCAGCGATTTCTTTAGTCAATGAAATCTCTCATATTTAATCTTCCATTTGAAAACCTTAAGAGGATGAATCCCCGTCAAATTTATCATCTTCTCAGAACGAATGTTTTTCAGAGTCGGAAATAAGATCGGATTTTGTTGACATGTCATACTTAAGTGATTTGTAGGCGATACCTGAATGAGCAGAAATTCCGTTTGCCTTCCTCAATCTAGATAGTTAGCTCGGTTGGAGGAGTAACGAATTTGCAACCGGGTGGTAACGAGTTCCAATTTAACATAAGAAGGCAACGCACAAAAAGGCCTGGTGCACGTTAAATCTATCGTGGCCTAAAAGTCCATCACGTTGGTGTGGTGTGGAAGTGAGGAGAATGGGATGCCAGCTCAGGTGTTGCCTCGTCATCTGACTGTAGCTGAAAACTACTTGTTGCCTTCTTATCTTTCCCTTCGGGGTTGATCCCGTACCGTCGCCAATAGCTCGTTGTGTTGCTCCTGTGCAACGTTGATCTTTATGCTGCGTCAGGTAGACAATTGTTACCACTAAAATGTCGTTCACACCAGCGGCATGGTATAGATCTGTTTACTGTGGATGTTATACCCTTTAAAGTGACCGCTGGTATCGATCACCGTCGACCCCGCGACCGACCTTCCAGAGGATTACTCTTTTTGTTCGGTACCCTACCTTGTCGACCGTGAGGTGTGAACGCTTTGGGGGATTTGCAAAAAGTCGCTCCGGTGATATCTATATCACGCCAAACGATACGCTACACAATACTATGAAAGGAAAGTGTCAGTCGTAAATGCCACTCAAGGCTCTATAGCTCAAGTTAGGTAATTAGGTAAAGCCGATCGGACATGCAGACGAAAAAGCCGCTCTGTGAGATGATTGAAAAAATCCAAGCGCCTCAGTGTAAGGGTTAATTAAACAACCTCTATTTACCTTCGGAGTTGATCCAGGTTCGTCGTCAATAGCCCGTTGTGTTCCGGTGTGTCGTAAATTCAACTGCCATCTCATAGCTATGTCTCAATTTCATGAAATTTTAGGACGTTACTATTTTTTATCCTTGCACAATGAAGACCTTGAAATTGTCCAGTCAAAGACCGACGTATACACAAGGGCTGGTTTACGTTAAATATGTCGTGGCCTCAAATGTCCTCACTCTGGCATGGCATGGCATGGCAGTGTGAAGAGTGGGGTTCCAGTTCAGGTGTTGTCCTCGCCATCTGTCCTTGAGAATGAAAACTTGAAAATGACAAGGTGTCGGCCATACCCCCGGACCATTATAAAACAACTTGGTTAGTGTGCCCTTGGCGGGTCTCGAAGATGTCGTCCACTGTCCTTTCCTTCCGTGATCGATCCTGGACTGTAGCCAATAGCCCGTTGTGTTTATCCAGTGCGACGCGAATTCAACTAACTACCTACCTACCATCAGATGATCAAAGAAGAAAGGATTCTGTGCGTTTGAGAAACTCGCATCAATTCCCAATGAAGACATAAGCAGTTGCACCGAAGGCCATCAACACCACTGCTGGAATTATTTTGCAAATTACACCCTGCAATTTGGACCACTCTGATAAATAACAGATTCTTTTGTCTTCACTGTTCTTTTTCTTCGGACACCAGTAAGTCCACGAAGGCCTTCTAATTTTCCGCTCGCGTATCTGGATACCGCTTTACGGGGTACAGATTACCGCATGGTTGAGCTAATCAAGAACCTTCAAGGGAACCCACGCGTGGCTTCTTCCACGATTGTTGCCATCATGAGAAGCGAAATTAATGAAGACGAGGAGGATAGGGAAAAAAAACACGAGGAATCACAAACGATGCGAGTTATAAAAACCAGCCGAAAGAAAAACAGATGTAATTAAATTGTCAAACGAGATACGGTTTCAGCCAGGCAGATGAAGTATTAAGAGCAGTTGGTGTGGGAAATAGAGGAGAAAATGTGTTTTTTTTTTCCGCTCTTTTATTTTAAATGCGAAAGAGGAGGTCAAGGCGATTCTCATTTGGCTACGGGTAGATCCACTTTCTGGGTCACCTCTGCTCAATGCACGATAGATACTTGTCTTAGCTCGGAATATACACATTGTAATGTCAGAATGCATTTAACTGCCTTTTTAATGAAACTTGTTTGATTTGGAGATAAGGAAACTGGATGTCCTTTTTATCTTTAGGAATAATATTTGAAAAACACACCGAGAGAGATTAAAGTTCCGGTGATTAAGTCTTCAAAATAATCTCGATTAGGATCTTTGTTTTGTGCGCATTTTATAGTTAATTTTTTGGATGAACTGAGGCTTATTTTAATCGGGCATTTGAAGTACTCCAAACTTGATGTTAAAAGTACATTCGGTGTGCTTGTTTAGAATCTGATTGGTTAGTTGCTCTGCGTTGAACACGAGAGCTGATTAGATCGGGACCTAAGGTTTATAGTGGATAGTTCATTTAACGTCACACTGGAGCAACACAACGGGCTATCTGCAATGTTCCGGGATCAATTCCGAAAGGAAAGATGCTAAAACAACACATTGTTTTTTTCAAAGACTATCAGATGACATGGTAAGCACCTGATCTGGCCCACAACTCTCCATACCTCCAGACTACGCTCACAAACTTCCACACGCTAAATTTAGCTCTCAAGATGTGAATTCATATTTTGAATAATCAATTGGAAAAGTAGAAATATTGTTTTCATTTGTGCTATTTTATGTTTTTATGGAGATTCTGGTATTTTTATAGTACCTATACAATGTAATGCATTAACCACAAGCCGACCAGCCGGTATAGTGGTTAAGGTGTTAGCCTCTAGATCGGAAAGTTCCTGGTTCGAATCCGTGACCGGGCATGGAAGCTTGTAAGCGTATGGTTTAGAGGCGGCTGGTGCACCTTAAATCTGTCGTGGCCGAAAGTCCTCACGTTGGGTTGGTGTGGACGTTTGGAGAGTGGGGTGCCAGCTCAGGTGTTGCCTCGTCATCTGACCGTGGTATGGAGCGAGTAACGTTCTAAATTACGAGGCGTTGTCCTCGGATCTTTCCCTTAAGGGACTGATCCCGGACCGTCGTCAATAGCCCGTTGTGTTGCTCTAGTACGACCTTAACAAAATTACCATTAGCCACAATTTAAACCATGCATTATCCTTAAGTCATTGACGGTGCAGGTTTCATCCGTCCTTTACTGTATTTCAATCTTCGTTGTCAGTTAGGATTTCCTTTGTGTGCGTACCCAGTACTTGATGTTTGTCTTGTGTTTGGCGCATCTATGTCCAATGTTGTCATTGCAGCATAAACCTCCAACTATCCAAGCAACATTAAATTACTTATAAACATTATAACAATTAAAATAGCCTCCAGAACGGAAGGTTCGAATCCTAGTCAGTGCATGGATATTTGTACGCGAATGGTGCACTTTAAATCTGTCGTGACCGATAGTCCTCACTTTGGGTTAGTGTGGACGTTTGGAGTGTGGGGTGCCAGCTCATGTGTTGCCTCATCTGGTCGTGGTTCAAAATTACGAGGTGCTGTCCTCTGATCTTAGGGTATTGATTCCGGACCGTAGTCAATAGCCTGTTGTGTTGCTCTAGTACGACGTTGATAAAAAAATTACCAATTATAACATTTAAAGCTGTTTCTACAAACCATCTGAAACAGTAGGTATTGTTTTATTATGCTATTTTTGGCATCTATGCCAGAAATTTCAATTTCATGATCTGACATAGAATTTTTACTAACCAATGTGTCACAGATGGAATATTTATGCATTGGGAATCGGGTTATTTTTCGTGCAGTCTACCGTTTTGCAAGTAGGCCGAAGGTCGCTCCATAATTCTTCGTTAAACTAGGTAAATCTTCACTCATCCCGATTGAAGAGCGTGGTCGTTGCTTTAAAAATCTTGTTTTCGCCTGCCGGAACTAACGCTTTCGCAGAGTGAAATACGGATACGACACCGCTCATCGTTGAACGTGTTGTACATTGGGAATGATTTCGGCCGAGTCCTGTTTGAATCTGTTGCTCTTTCTGTAACAATTACGTTGGTTATTGCAATACGTGTTATGGAATGGTTTTCTGTTGTTTCTGATAACAGCGAGTGAAACGTGGCTAATGTTTTCTATCTTTTACTCTAATACGAACAGGCAAGTGATAGCCTGGTTAGGACATACAAACCGGAGGGTTACGAGTTCGAATACTACTAAAGATAATCATGTACAAAGGGGGACTGGTGCACGTTCCATTTGCCGTGGACTCCAATGTCCCTCATGTTGGCGGGGTGTGGACGTTTGGAGAGTGGGGAGTAAGCTCAGGTGTCGCCTCGTCATCTGACCGTGATTCAAAATGACGTGGTGTTGTCATCGGATCTTTCCTTTCGGTTTCTTCCAGTGTGACGTTCATCAACTACCTGCCATTCTCCAAAAACAGCGGAATGACTTTCTAGGCGTTTTGTTAGTACTAGCCACTAGTTTTGCGTAAATATTAAAGTCTTAGACTTAACATCAGGTGAATAGATTAAACTTGCTTTACTGAATAGATAGATATTTGTAAGCGTATGTAGTGGAGGCTGGTGCACCGTCAATCTCTCGCGGTTGAAAGTCCTCAACTTGTGTTGGTCTGGAAGTTTGGCGAGTGAGGTGCCAGCTCAGGTGTTTCCTTGTCATCTGAACGTGGTTCAAAATTACGAGGTGTTGTCTATGAATCTTTCCCTTAAGAGATTGATCCCGGACCTTCGTCAATAGCCCGTTGTGTTGCTCTAGTAAGACGTTAATTAAAAATTACCAAATTACCATAGGGAAGAAAATACATGAGCATATATAGGTTCACCTTCAAACGCAGAATTGTCTTTTAACAATGGAGTAGAATGGAATTTAAGTTTTCGTTCAGAATCTAAGTAGGTGGGCCACCGTATCGACCGGAGGGTTGCGAGTTTGAATCCAATCCAAGACCGTCGTGCACAAAGGTGGCTGGTCCAAGATATATCTGTCATGGCCTTCAATGTCTCAAGGTGGCGTGGTGTGGAAGTTTGAATAGTTGGGTACCAGCTCGGATTTGACCTCGTCCTCTGACCGTGCTTCTAAATTACTTGGTGGTGTTTTTCAGCTGTAGACTTCGGACGTGGTTCCCTGGTCCGTAAGCGTCGCTCTAACGCGTCCCACAAATGTTCTATGGAGTTTAGGTCGGGACTCTGAGCAGGCCAGGGAAAACGTTTTGCATCCATTTCTTAATACCACTGCTTGACAGAGGCGGCAACGTGACATGGACCGTTGTCGTCCTGGAAGTAACATTCGTCCGTTCCATAATATTACCAAAGCGTAGGAAGAACATGATTGTCCAAAATGTCCATGTATTCGTCGGAAGTTCAATTGACTACGAACAACATGCAAAGGTTCCCGGCCATACCACGAAAGACACCCCCAAACGAGCAGTCGGATTTTATGCAAATCCGCTGTCACCCGGTCCATTGTTGTAGGTTAATGTATATTTAAGAAATTAAGAGAGTTTAGCTAGATGTCATGCACGGATCTGCTAATTGTATATGAATCAATATAGAGATAGTTTGTATCATCATTTCATACATTTCTTATCTTGAACTTACAAATTTGGGCTTGTAACGTTCCTATAGCGACTTTTCCATGGGTCATATTTGCAGGACGCAGCGTCCACATTCCACTAATGCAGCTCATTCCAAAGCTTTGAAAACGGTTTGAAGAAAATAGCATATCACGACAACCACTGCTGCCATGTGCTCATCCCCCTGCCCATAAAGCACGCTTCGCCTCTTCTCATTCCATCTTGACCCCGACGTATGATTGTTCGCTCTCGGAGTACTTTTCCAAGTGACAGGTCAATGGACCTGACATTAATACCTTTTTCCCCGTGTCCTTGCGGAATCTCTCACCTCAGACAATGGCAGAATCGCTGCTTGAGCTTGACCTCCGCGCACCCCTGTTCCTGGGTGGTCACTGGTCGCTTGGCTCTTGAGAGGATTTAGGCAAACAAGAGATGAAGGAGTGAAGCGCGTGGGCTTTTGAAGATTCTGAATACACTAGCGGCGGTCAAGTGTTCGCACTTTTTCTTGGCAGTGAGCAAATACACGTTTGTGGGAATCGTAACTAGTTAACTGGTGATTTTTTTTTCTATTGGAATGATTGGTTTACTATTTTAAAGAATGAAGTTAAAAACGAGGATCGCAAGTTACCGGTTAATTTTCAACAGCGATTCCAAGTTATAGGTTTTTCTTTAGCATCCCTTCACATCAATACGAATCAAACCAAAGACAAAGAGGGCTGGTGCAAGCTAAATATGTAGTGGTCTCAAACGTCCTCAAGTTAGAATGGTGTGGACGTTTGGAGAGTAGGGTGCCAGCTCAAGTGTCACTTCCTCATATGAGCGTGGTTCTAAATTACGTGGGCCGACCAACCGATATAGTGGTTAAGGTGTTAGCCTCTAGATCGGAAGGTTCCTGGTTCGAATCCGGGTTCGGTGCATGGATGTTTGTAAGCGTATGGTGTAGAGGCGGCTGGTGCACCTTAAATCTGTCGTGGCCGAAAGTCCTCACGTTGGGTTGGCGTGGAAGTTTGGAGAGTGGGGTGCTAGCTCAGGTGTTGCTTCGTCATCTGACCGTGGTTCAAAATGACGAGGTGTTGTCCTCGGATCTTTCCCTTAAGGGACTGATCCCGGACCGTCGTCAATAGCCCGTTGTGTTGCTCTAGTACGACGTTAACTAAAATTACCTACTTGTCTTACCTACCTAAATTACGTGGCGTTGTCTTCAGATCTTGCTTTCGGGTGCTGATCACGCACCGGCGCCAATAGTCCGTTGTGTTGGCTCCATGCTACGTTAATTAAATACTTACCTACCTCTACTGGAAAGATTGGTTTATTATTTTGTAGAATAAAGTTAAAACAAATTAGCAGTAAACTCTCAGCACCGATTATAAGTAATGGCTTTTTCTTTAGCCTCCCTTCACACCATTACAATTATTCGGGTCGCGTTAGCCCAGTTGAAAGAGGAGCAACGAAATAGCAACCGGAGGGTTGTAAGTTCGAAACTCGGTTTAACCGTAGACCGTCGTGTACACGGAGACTGGTGTAGGTTGAATAGGGTTTGGTCTCAAATGTCCCTCACGTTGACATTATGTGGACGTTTGGGGAGTGGGGTACCATCTCATATGTTAAACCCCGTCATCTGGCTGTGGCTCAAAATTTCATTTTGAAGCGTTGTGCTTGGATCTTTTCCATCGGGACGGATCTCGGACTGTCGCAAATATACTCCATTCTGTTGCTTGCGATTTTAATTTGTTACCAATAGAATTAGTGTTAATCGTAACCATCTTGGTGGTTGCCTCTACGAGGTATCTCTTCTCATTAACAAAACTGAAAGGATCTTGATGGACGAGATATCTTTTCATTAGAAAAACAAATGTTCACGTATTGATATCATTATCGTAAAAAATTCGGTAGTATCTGGATGACGAGATATCACGTCATCAGCAAAATGTGCCGGATTTGATGGACGAGATATCTTGCCGAATCCACTTGGAGTTCACAAGATACATTTAGTAGACGCACATTTAGTTTAAACTGACTGACGACAATTTAAGAGAGCTGTTTCCACAGACACGAAATATACACTACCCTACAATAAAGGACCGGACTCCAGTGGATTTGCATAAAATCTGACTATATTGTCGACTGAGCTTTCGTGGTATGGCCTTTGCATGTTGTTTCTGGGCAGTTGAACGCCGAAGCCTACATGAACATTTGGGACAATCAGGTTCTTCCTACGCTCTCAGTGGCGGATCAAGTCAAGTGGGGGCCCCAAGCGGTAACATTTTCGGGGCCCTTAAAAACTCAAGTTAGAAAAAAAAGTTTCAAGAAAACTCACATTAAGTTATTAACAAAAAAGAAAAGTAATCAAAAATTTCATACCATAGCACATAAAGGCCCGATGCACACATCCTGTTTTTCAACGTGCGGCGCCACTGCGGCACCGAAGCCCACCTCTGCACACATTACCGTGAAATGACGCACGAACTCATTTCGCGCCATTTGAGATAAATATTCTATCGAAGAAAACGCGTTTATTTCGTTTTCTTGGTGTAAAAAAAGTATATTTTGAAACAAAATGGACGTTACTGGATACAACCATTTATTAATTATTATTTATATTCCATTTGTTTATGAAAACAAGGTACTTCAGACTCATGTGCGGCGCCGTGGGGAACTGCGGTACAAATTGTAAGCAAGTTGGACTATCCAAACTTCGTACAGCTGAATTCTCTTTTTTATTTCCAGCCAATTTTATTCATTTATCTTTGTAATTTTCTCACTTAAATCATGCAAATTAGCTTTATGTATACACACCTAATGACGGGAAGTTAAGCTGCTTTACAGTAGACACTCCGGAAGTGATTGCCCAGTCCAGTTCGTGCGTCGGCCCAGCGGCGCTCAAGGCATGTGTGCACTGCGCCACATGTTTCAACATTCGTTAATGTGCAAGACATTTCTTTGGCGGCTCGATAGATGTCTGATGTGATTTTTATGCTGTCCTCGATTTCTTTTAGAAATATTAAACAATTGTCAAATTCGTCTTCAAAAGTACAAACACTAATGTCATTTTTTCGTAAATATCCTTCAACTTTTTATATCGTGTTTTCTTTTTTTCTATTGATAAATCACGTAATTTTGAACCACGGTCAGATGACAAGCCAACACTTGAGCTGGCACCCCACTCTCCAAACTTCCACTATACGCCAACAGGGGAACATTAGACGTCACGACAGATATAACGTACACAAGCCCCTCTTTTACACGACGATTCGAACTCGCAACCTTCCGTTTGCAAATCCATGCTCTTCCAACAGGGCTACCGCAGATCTTGTATCAAATCAAAGGCACCGATTGTGAATGCTTAAAGTAAAACTCGAGTCAGGCTTCGCACTTTTGCTGAGCTGCTAGCAGATGAGAGCATAGAATCTGCGCTACAATTTATTGTGGTTCGTGGTGTGACCTCGTCATCTGACCGTGGTTCAATCGATCGACCTTTCCCTTCGGAATCGATCAAGGATAGGTGCCATTAGTATGATGGGAGGGCCGCGATTGCCCGGTTGGAAGAGTTACGGATTAACAATTGGAGGGGGCTGGTGCACGTTATATCTGCCGTGGCCTCAAATGTCCTCACGTTGTCGTGGTGTGAATGTTTGGAAAGGATTGTGCCTGTTCAGGTGGGGGACCTCGTTATCAGACTGGTTCAAAATGAGTGGTGTTCACCTGAGATCTTTCCCTTCGGGTTTGAACCCGGATCATCGCCAATAGCCCGCTGTGTTGCTCTAGTGCCAAGTTAATTAAAATGCCTACTAATATCTTCTTGGGGTCGTCCAGTCCCCTTCAATTCCGTTCCACCATCAGGGCGATTCGGTACTTTTAACATCTAAAATAACAACTTTAATGCTTAACTTTCATGCGACTGATTTACTTTTATTCGTTATATCTTTCTTTTCAATGTTGGTCCAGTTTCAATGTGATGTCTTAAAAATCTATTTTCCTCATTTTATTGTGTTTGATGCCCCTTAAGGATCTCAACCGCCAAACCCAAATCAACCGTGCAGTCTTTATCCTTCACTCAGAATTTTAACTCTTTTGTGAACTGCAGAAAAAACTTTTTCCCCGGGAAGTAAAAATTTTCAAACCACTTAAACTGATTACTTAGCTAAGCCACTTTCTCGCCTACAATAGAATCTTCTGAACCTACGGATAAGTAGAATGGATTATTACCTTACACTTCACACGAGGATAGAGGTGTTTTGTAGGTTTTCGGGAAGAACAACGTTATACCTGAACTTTTCTTCTGCCGCAATTGCTCTGCTAACGATACTCTTGGGAACTGGCGTCAACATTTATCTCTTATCTTTTACCTGAATTAGACTCCTTTGTGTGGATGGATAGGGCCATTAGTGCAATGAATCTTGTTGAGGAGGAAAAGTTCAAATGAGACCGAAGATGTTTTATATTTGTAATCATTTATCTGAGAGAAGTTGTAGGTAGGTAGTTAAAACACGTCGCAATGGAGCAATGAATCGGGCTTTTGATGACTGTCCAAGAAATCCCAAAGGGAAAGATCCACGCTATACCACCGCATAATTCTGAGCCACGGTCAGATGACGAGGTCACACCTCAGCTGGCACCCCACTCTTTAAACTTCCACACCATGCCAACATGAGGACATTTAGGGTCACGATATATTAAACATGCGCCAGCCCTTTTTGTATACGGTCTTCGGTTGGATTCAAACTAACAACCCTCTGGTTGCTAATCCGTTACTCATAAAACCGGGCTACCGTGCCCCCTTAGAGGAGATATAACAACCGTGATATAATGACATGTTAGTAGCCAAGTGCAACCTAAGTGGTTTTTGATAGACTTGTACACTATAACAAAAAAATCGACGTGCCAAGAATGTGCAGAATTACAGTGGTGCCGGGCTCGATCAACTTGGGAACGGCCGCTCACGGCACGTGTTGCTATGAATTGTCATCAAGCTTTCACGACACTTCCTTGACCAGCAAGGTCTCCCGATCTATCTCCCATAGTTCTTTCTATCTCCTATATTCTCTATCTCCCACAGTTCTTTATTTCGATCTTTCATTTGGGACGTTATGGGAAGGCGACTACAACCACCCCGGAATATTGATCATTTAGGCCGACAGTTGGAAACAATTTGGCAAGACATTCCGCAGTACACCATCCCGGAACTTTTTCAGTCTATGCCACGCCGGGTGACGCATTAGGCCAGAGGTGGGCCAACGCCTTATTGACTTCCATCCTTTATAACGGTTAAACTCTGAAATAAATCATTCAATTGTTCTGAAATTTTAATCGTTTGTTTTCTATGTATGTTCTTCACACCCACCAATTTTTAAGGGAGAATGTTTGAGATTTTTACTGTTTATGGAAAACTTGAACTGTTCTTTTTATAACGATACCTTATTTGTAGAAATAGGTTAATTGGAAGTATTTTTAAATATAGTATAGTAGATGCACTGTTACCGCGACGTACGTCCTTCCGAAGTTTAAAGCCTTATTTCTCAAAACATACTTTTTTTCATGTTTGGGGGCACATTACACAAAAACTACTTGAGATACATTCTTGAAACTTTTTATGATTGTTTATGAAGCAATTTTTAAGACTGTAACTCGAGGAATAAGAAATGAAATAATACTTTTTTTAAATAAATATTTTATCTAAAATTTTTTTTTTATTCTTATTTAAAAAAATTATAAATTTGTGAATTTTTTAAATTAAAAAAAAAAAACTAACGTTAAAGTCTTTAGAAGTATTCAAATATTACACTAAATATTTCAGATTAATACAGTAATTTATAAATAAATGTGATGCCCCCAAAGTGTGTGAATTTCACACGGGTGCCTATGGAGATGCCGGACCCCCTTAACGCAATGGGACAGCTCCTTCTTGTTGCGTCGATTTTTTTTTTCATAGATTGTATTATGAGTTGTACTAACTACACCCGGCTGTAAGTGGATGTGGCAGAAACTGGCTCAAAAGACACTGAGTCATGAGACAGCAGTTTAGAAGGTGTCAGTGTCGCATGATGCATGCAAATAGGACATATTGCACACCCATTATCGTCTACTTTGCTTATTTGGCACCCTCTTGCAACCGGTTCCACACATCCCAAAGAACATCCTCCATAAAAGGAACTGAGTGAGAGAAGTGGTCGCAAAATATTAGTTCTTCTAATTGCAGGCTCACGCGCTCCCTTCAGACGCACAGAGCCCGAATAACTTCCTGTTTTCAAATCTGTCACGTTTCAGTGAAAAAGCATTCGAAGAAACGCACAAACGCCACTCGGCAGATGAATAGAGGATGTTTTATTTAAGGCTATTATCGCACTTCATTTAAGCACGCTATCCAACTTTTAAGGTCAAATGATAGGTAAGGTGATTTTGATTAACGTCGTACTAGAGCAACACGACGGTCTATAGACGACGGCCCGGGATCAATCCCCCAAGAGAAAGATCCGAGGACAACACCACGTCATTTTGAACCACGGTCAGATGACGAGGCAACACGTGAGCTGGCACCCCACTCTCCAAACTTCCACACCAACGCAACGCGAGGACTTTCGGCCACGACAGATTTAAAGGGCACCAGCCGCTTCTACACCATACGCTTACAAACATCCATGCATTGACCCGGATTCGAACCTTACGATCTAGAGGCTAACACCTTGACCACAAGACCGGTTGTCAGCAGCTAGCTTTTGAATCAAGGGGTTTTGAACAGGTTGATTACAGAATTTTCAGTAAACTAGATGGCTTGCGAACAATTTATATCTTTGGTCTGAACGCTCGCACGATATGTATAGGGGATACCTTAAAATATTACCTTTTCTTGATATTGTTTCACTGACTATCAGCGTCATATGCTGCTTTCAACAAATAAAATTTTTCACACCTGTGTGACGCATTTATTGCGTCATTTAATTCAGCAAATCAGAGCGTCCCACTCTCACTAGACTTTTAACCTATCAGTAAGGATTCCGTACAATCAGGTCAACTTAAACCGAGTGTGGGAGCGATTTGACATCAGTGTATTTAAACTTTTCCCCCCTACCTCTTAAAACTGTTAATAGCCTCAAACATTATTGTTCGCCGGGAGGGGAGGGGGAGATTTAATTTGTCAGTTGCCGTGTTTATTAATTTAAACTAAGATTTTTTTATGCGTCAAAATAAAGTAAAAAAAGTCAAAAGGAACAATTAACAAATCTTTTATTTTCAAATTGAATAATATCAAAGAAAGTAATATTCACAACAATTTGATATAAGAACTACTAACTATAAGTATAAGTTGGTAGGTACATAACAATAATTATTGTTAGTTATTATTAATTATTTATCAATTTATGCGTGGGAAACAAAACTTATTTTTTATTTACTGCAAATGAAAAATATTGTAGCCTCTAATTATTACATGCCCCAATATTTATTTACAGTGTGTAAAAAAAGAAGTTTGTTAACCTTCTCCCCCTTAAACCGACTTCTTTTTTCACTATCACACCAGTTAGAGAAAAACCTCTTTCTAATGAGACGGATGTCGCCATCACTGACAAATAGTTGCACGGTTATTTTTTCTTAATCTGTTCTTTGGTACTGTTTTCATTCAAAAAAATAAAACATCGACAACGTAGAAACCATCGATTATGTAAAAACATCGATGTCGAACAAACATCGGCTCCAATAAATCGATGGTAAATACATCAATGTTTTTATAAAACATCGACATCAATGTCGCATCCCTAACTCAGACGAGATATCTAGTCCATCAAGAGTCTGCTTTGTTAACGATAAGACGCCTCGTCATAAGAAAACTGCTATTTTACTCCAATAGGCATGAAGATTAAAATAGAAAGATTCAGACTGACCACTACAATGCAGTTTTCGCGACGCGAAGATAAACCATCAATAGGGTTAATGTACCCTATAGTACAACCCGGGGGTGTATATATGAATACTATTTAACTTCGTGAACCCTCCCCTCCCCCCCCCCCTTCTGAAAGCTTGTACAGGAAGCTTTTAAGACACCATGTTATGTGGAAAAAAGAAACAATACTCATCATAGCAATTCGATCGGAATAAGGAATCGGAAAAGTGACCCCGACCACCCTTGAAATTCTTTTCTGAATATCATACTGAAAAACCAATTTAGTACTGACATCTATCGCTCTAATTGGCAAGTATTTGCTCTGCAATCCGCGTTACAAACCTGACTCGAAAGTGTAGTATCACATTGAAGAGTAGCAACGCAAACTCCATTTAGACCGGAAACTCATCGCACGCAAGCGATGGCACTGATCCGAAACATCTCAACTCCTTTTTTATAATACTTTCCACGAGGAATGTTTTTTTTATCGTCCCTTGCCCCTTTAACTTTCCTTTTCATCTCGCCCTCGTGGAAGCCCGCTTCTTTCCGAAGACGCAGACGATTCATTAGCCACCTTGTTTTGACACGCAGCTTGGCAAATGAATCAAATAATGAAGACTTCCGAAGCGAAACGAAAAAAAATGTAAAGTAAACCAAACCAGTTATGTTCATTCTTATTTTTTCATTTTTTTTATATCACAGTACACAATGAATGGCTGAAGGGAGCTGAAATGCCATCACTGTTTTTTATATGTATTTTGTTTGGCAAAAGTGGCATCAAGTCAAATTTTTAATAGTAGATCGTGTCCAAGGGGAGTTGATACGTCCAAGTTTATATTTTCCTCAAACCTATGGAGAGCTACGGGAAACATTTGACACATCCGTATTTACTTCTCGATAGGGAATACCTTTTTATGAGCTGTTCATTTGAATATGCTTCTCTCAAGAATTGTTACTAGCTCCAATTTTATCGTAAGGTGTCGGAAGCCCTAGCAAAGATTGCGTGTTAGGAAAACAAAAAAAAATCATGTTTGGCTGTCTCCATATATTTTGTAGGCTTCTACAGATATTTTCAAGTTAGGGGGTGAGCTTCTTCGTTGTATTAAGAAAGGTCAGAAATCGTTTATTAGCCCTACCGTGTATGCGAAAATATTCTACTTTATTGTTCTTTTACATTATTTTAAATTAAAAAGGTGGTATAATGAATAACTTGAACTTTTGTCGCAGGAAACCAGGAGTTAAGTCTGGGTTTTGTTGGGTTCAAAGGAGTCAAGTGCATCAGTAATTTAGGAAATAGGCTTACAATCTAAACAAAATGTGAATCTACGAATCTAAACTACAATTATTTTTATCATGTCAAGCTTCTTTTTTTTCCTGAATATTTGTGAGAAAGAGCGAAATATTCAACTTGAGATTCTGAAAAGTAGCCGTTTCGGCTTAACCTTTTTCGTTTTGGTATGGAAGATATATGGCAACCCTGACGCTCCAAACCACCTTAGTAGAAACGGACTTCTCCAGAGATATCTACCTTCACACTGTAACATCCCAACTCTGAATGCCAGCGATAAACATGGACTGAACCTTCCCCACATACTTAAATGAAACAAAGATTCTTCCTGAGCTGATTAGCTCTATCCGAGTTCTCTCTCTCTCCATAATAAGGAAAATCCCATCTCCCCCTAATCTTCTATCCCCCTCTCCATAATTTCAATCTCTGTACAAGAGACTCGATAAGATTATCCATGTAAATGCTAATTGCGCGCGAGAGTCTTTGTTAAGAGGTACGCGGGCAGTTTTCGATAACAAAAGGATTCGGGAGGGAGGAGATATACCCTCGACCGATTGGAGAGATTGCTCTCCCCTTTGGGGACCGTCATCATTACCGTCCTCCCTCCCAATGTTCGGGTCGATTAATTCAACGCACTACCTCCACGTTCCCTTCGGAAATACACAAATAGTCGTTACAAACACCGAAAATGATATACAGAACTGCACATACTTAGTTGGTTTGGGTTAACCATGGTCCAAAACAGACTGACCCTAGATGTACTGTCTTCTCGTACACAGTATACATCTCAAAGCGAGATGTCGGTCGTATCTTCCCTGTCGAGATTTGAAGTTTTCAATAGTTCCTGCCGCAGCATCCCTGAATGTGTATCTCTCTTAAGCCGCGTTTACATCGGGGAGTTGCAAATATTTTTCTCCTACCTTTTTGTGGCGAGGACGTTTTACGTTCACCTATGCTGACCCCTTTTTGACCCTTTTTTCGATGTCCGGTGTGAACGCTTTGTCGACTTTATCCGCAACACCAAGGGGTGAGCTCTTCTCACCCCTTTGTAGTAGGGATGTCAACTCTCAGAAAAAAACCAGTTTTCGGTAAACCGGGTTTTTTTTTCGTCCTGTTATAACTGCCCCGGTTTAACCGAGTAAAAAAATTATTTTTAAAATAACTTGGAAAAAAACAATTTTTAAAAACTTCAAAGTGTTTCTATTTAGCTGTATATAAAAAATGCTAAATGTCTTAACTGTTTTTATCTATCACATCACAACTGTTACAAAAATTCACACTAATTCTAAAATAAACCAAAACTTAAGTGTTTCAAAATGAAGGTACACAAACTAATGAAATAATTAAAACATTTGTTACCTTTTATCTATACAACCCAATACTTTTTATTTACTCTGCTCATAAATACTCGCTCAGTTATATGCTGGTTAGTTAATCGACTTCTGTCATCCGAAACCATAGAATTCAGAGCAGATACTAACCTTTTAGATAGCACTGAACTTCCAACAACTATCAAATACTTAAAAAGCTAGCAATGCTAATGCAGGCGAACATGTATTTCTTTAACCCCAAAATTCAAATGGACTGCTATCCTTTAACAACAGAGGCTGCTGCAAATATAGTTTGAGCTCATTGGGAAAGTAAGCATATGCACCCTACGATTTTGGAAAAATGGATTTTGTCAAATTTTTGTCATGTGTTGCCAGAGAAGGCTTGGGTTTGTTGAATCGGAACTCGCTGGTATTGCTGAAGGAGGCGATTTTTTCCCTAATTGATTCAGGCAGTGCGTTAACTCTTTGCTGACTTGGGAAACTGCTTGACTTGGCGTAATTAAACGTTGTTTGGTATTACTTTAGATCATCGCTCACCTCTTTATTTATACCACAACCCGCATAGACTAAAGAATGCAGTCAGAATGAAAACAATATATGTCACGGGAGTGGTTGTAAAGGGATTTAAACTATGTGGATCTTGAAAAATCAGTTATGAAAATAGAACCCTTTGCATCCCATAAACACAAGCCACGAATATAGTTTTCTTGAATTTTCGGGGCCGGTTTTTTTTCCGGTTATTAGTTTTTTAAATAACAACCGCGGTTATAACCGTGTCAAGAAAACACCAAAAAAAACCGACTTATCGGTTTAACCTGACGGTTATTGCCACCATACTTTGTAGAGAAGAGTGATCACCATCCATCACGCCATTTGAATCGAATAGGTCAATCACTGACAGTTTACAGGGAGATGTGGTCAAGGCAAGAGATGAGGGTTAAATGTTACAATCTGCGAACAAAAGACGATGTGAGCGACAACGGGGTGCCGAAGGGCAGATGGGAGCGATTGTCAAGCAATACCGAAAGGGGAAGAAATAGGGGAGGATTTTCATCCCGAATTTCGTCTCAGAAAAATGTCCCCCTCTAGTTGCAATCATTTGATCTTTACCCACTCATGGTGGAAAACAAAATTTGAGTTGCAAACTCTCCAAATCGCCACCCCGACACGAGATCTTGACGATAAAATGAGTGTCGTTTCTCGGAATAGCTTCGATGTTTGGAGGGGAGAAGTTTGCAACTCCGGTGAAAACGCGTCTTCATGTGTCAGTGAAACTTTCATTGTATGTTGTATGTTTGTTACTCGATGTTGTATGTCTTGTGTCTGGCGCAGCAGGGCCCTTGCGTCATAAACCCCCCAAAAAACCAACCCTGCCGTAGCGTTGGCCGTGGCCACGTCGCTTTTCGTTTACGCCAAGGACAGGCGTTCAGTGATCCGATTTGTTGTGGTCTAAATGCGTACCAGGGACCGAAATCCATCAAGACTTCCAGATCGATTCGGGATCAGAGTTTCACCGCTTCGGAGTGTCAAATCGTGTCGACAATTTCAAAACTTGTCACACAAGTGTTACGCATGGAAGAACTGGACTCGTGTCCAATCACACGACTAACGGCTTCGTTGACAGCGCATTTGACGGGGTTCTGGTAAAATAAACAAGTGTGACGAATCCAAGTGACGAACCACCTGTAAATTAGTCATTCACCTTGGATTTTAGGGGGTTTTGTTTGGCGTTTTATGGCGCAAAGTGCCATATTTGGTCCATCTACGCCAAACACAAGACAGCGTCGAAGAGAAAAAGAAGGACTGGAGGACAGACTAGAGGGATGGAAGCAGGGAAGAATCACTTGGGAATATACCGAGAGCACGACCCCTGTGGTTACTGTAAGTGGCAATCAGAAGGTTGTTAACTAAGTCAAATCTGATTAGAAGTCATTCAGGGAAGACTGCAGTTTGAAGGTGGAATCATGCGTGAGATTCCTTAAAGGATCATTGTGTACCGTTTCTGTTGGGCGTTACACTGAAATTCAGTTTGGTAGGATTTATCTATGTTCTCAGGCAAGACTTGATCCAATGAGCACCTTTTACTATTCAAGTTGCAACTGTTTCCACCACGCCCTGACGTAAACCCTCAGAGGGTCTGCTCCATTAGGTGGTTATTCTATTGTTTTGTCATGTTCTGGGCGTAATTTATACAATACTAGCTGTATAACCCGGAGTTGCTAGGTTTTCAAATATGACTGCTGCAGCAAAATTATGACAGCGACATTTCCCTGTGTTAAATCTTACACAAACCCTGTATAACGTGTTTCCTTGTCCATGTCCATTTATTGCAGAAAAACAAACTTCAGATTTTAAAATTGGGACTTCGAGGGGCACTTTTAGGACTACAAGAGTGCCAATTTTCATTGCTACCGATGGGTCTGAAGATAGGAAAGAAATAACCTGTTTTCCGCAGTATTCTAAAGTGTATGTGTACCAAATTTGGTGTAGATGGGGTCAACCAGTATAGATTTGTATAATCCGTATCAGTGCGGATCACGTCTGGAAAACAAAGACGATTTCAAAGACAGTAAGAAAAAAGACGGTATCTCGTCGAAACCACTCGGAGTGTTAACCAGGGCCTAAAATCGACTGACCCAAAGTCGATCGCCTTCTCGTTGGTGCCGCTCCATACATCTTTCCAAGACCGTGCTGCAACAGCGATAGATTCACCCACAGGTCTAATTACGACGATATGTCCATCATACATTGTCCTGCTGCACAATCTGAGGGAATCCAGAGAGCGAGAGTTTCCCAATCGTCCACTTCCAGCCCCGAGGGTTCCCCAGAGCCTCATCCGTAATTTCGCAACGCGCGTGCACTCGTCAAAAGGGAGGGGCCCCGACCTACGCTTGAGCGGTCAGCTCCCGTAACACGCTGTAACGACAGACGTCGTAATGGGCTGTGGAACACGAAACGTCGGCTTACTGAAAGAGCGAAAGCTATATATAAAGTATTCATGCACGCCATTGGGAAGGTGGATCGCAGGACTACCTCTGGCATTTTTGCCTCAGTTGCTTAATCGCGGGGATTCAATGAAATGCGTAAAGGAAAAGGAGTGTTCAATCTCTTAATGGGTTGGTTGGATTTTTCATACCCCGAGGCTTCTTGCCATATTTGGACAAACTGTACCTCAAAATACTGTCGAGAAATGTATTTACACACGCTAGGTAAGCACGTAGTTAATTTAACGTCACAACAAAATAGTTGCGACGGTCCGAGATCAGTCCCGAAGGGAAGGACAGCACCACGTCATTTTGTACAACGGTCCGATGACAAGGCCACACCTCAGCTGGCAGCCCACTCTCCAAACTTCCACTCCACGCCAACGTGAGGACATTCGAGGGCACGGCACTTTTAACGTACACCAACCCCCTTTTGCACACGGACCTCAAACCTGAGCGGAAAAATCATATAAAAACCCAGCGGAACCTTTTCTGATCACACAAAGAAAACCCCAACTGCGTAGCACCAAGTTACACCACCACCTACGGAAGAGGTCTCGAGTAACGTCATCCGAGTTTCATTGAGATGACGAGGTTTACACCTTAGAAGGCAACCCCCTCCCCCCCCCCAAACCTCCCCACTACATCAACGGGGAATATTTAACACCACGACCGTCACTTACAGGATGGGCCGACCAACCGGTATAGTGGTTAAGGTGTTAGCCTCTAGATCGAAAGGTTCCGGGTTCGAATTCGGGTTCGGGCATGGATGTTTGTAAACATATGGTGTCGAGTCGGCTGGTGCACCTTAAATCTGTTGTGGCCGAAAGTCCTCACGTTGGGTTGGCGTGGAAGTTTGGAGAGTGGGGTGCCAGCTCAGGTGTTGCTTCGTCATCTGACCGTGGTTCAAAATTACGAGGTGTTGTCCTCGGATCTTTCGCTTAAGGGACTGATCCCGGACTGTCGTCAATAGCCCGTTGTGTTGCTCTAGTACGACCTTAACTAAAAATTACCAATTACCACTACAGGATGGTCTTTGTACCTACACGAGGAAGAGCCGCAGTAGCCCGGTTGGAAGAGTAACAGATTGACAATCGGTCGAATGAATGCACAAAACAGTCATATACAAAGGAGGCTAATGCAGGTTAAATCTGTCGTGGCCTCAAATGTCCTCACGTTGGCGTGGTGTGTATGTACAAGAGAGTAGGTTGCTAGCTCAGGTATTGCCTCGTCATCTAACAATAGTTCAAAATTACGTATTATCTTCCGATCTTTCCTCTGGGGAGTCATCCCGAACAGTCACCAATGGCCCGTTGTGTTGCTCCAGTACGACGTTAATTAAAAATACATACAAAATACAAATACACTCAAACCTGTTTTTGTGCAGTGGATAGGGACCGCTTAAAAGAAAACGCATAAAAAAAATCTTTCAAAACTTCACGGGTAGCTATAAAAAATATTTTTCGCGACACATTTAAAAAAGTTTTTTTTTTTATGCGGTGATTAGGGACCGCATAAAAAAAGTCTCACGTAGAAAATAACTCAAAACCTTAAAGTGCAAAAAATTTAGAAATGCGAAATTAATGCAGAGCGAAAGAAACACGAGTTTTCGTTTTATTCCCGTTCTTTAAAAAATTATCGTCTTTCCCAAATATTCGGAAATCGTTTACATTGCGCAAAGAACAAAAATAAGACTCGAAATAAATGAAGTATCAAAGCTGAAATTCCATTAAAAAAATAATTTTAGGAAACAAAATTGCTTTTTCAGCAGTACTGGTAAAGCAATCAAAGTACGTATTAAATTTTTTTATATTTAAGCAATTTTTATTGATAACTTCATCAATTATGTTCTAATTTGATTGAAATTTTGAAAGGATGGTAAGTAGAGTGTACTGAATAAATTTGTTTCATATATCGCACAATAAAAAAAGATCGCACAAAAACAGGTTTGAGTGTACATACCTATACGAGGAATAAACGCTAATGTCTATTACTTGTTGCTTGTCTTGCGTTCGGTAGTTACAAATATGTCTATTGCGCCATGAAACCCAACCCACCAAAAGAGACGCGCAGCGAATGGAGTCACTTTAGAAACAGAGACGATTCCGTAATAGAGATTTGTTTCCGAGTCTTCAACGTTTACGATGAATTTCAACTAGAGTGGACACGACTCGCCACATAAACAATCCCAGCAGAGAGAAGAGCACCGTTAATGCCATTTAAGTAGCGCCATCTACATCCGATTGTCAGGAAGGGAACGTTGGAATCTCTGCAAGATCGCAATCCCTTTTCTAGAACTAACCAGTTGATGGATCGAGGGTTTGTTTTCTATCGCTCCACTGTCTCCACGTCCGTTTTCGATTCCTGAAAATAATTGAATGGCCGAAGCCATCCATCAAAAGACCGGAAAAAGAGACGAAATAAAAAAAAATAACCCGAGAGAAAGGAACACGAGTGTCCCGATCGTGCGACTGTTTTGTGGGAGATTCTTCCGCGAATCGATTCCACTGCAATTGGATGGACGTGGTTAGGACAGGAATTCCGGTTCTCTGACAGCAGTCGATTCATCTGGACGATGTTCCTTCTCCGGCCGATGCTTGTCAGGAAGATGCGTCGAAATGCATTACGCGTCCGCGGGTCACCCATCTGGTGTAAGTCGTGTTCTCCTTTTTAGGGCGGAATCGCGGGGATGTCTGATTGGATAGGTTTCAAAAGTCAGAAACAACACAAGCCTCGCCAAATGCAAGACCCAATAAAATTCTATAAAACAATTTTCAAGAAATGTAGCAAAAAAGAGCATAATTGTAGATATGAAATTGGATGGGGCTTTATAGCGTAAAATCCAAAAACAGACAAGGAGTCAAACGCAAAACAAAATAAAATTCACTGAAAGCAGATTCAAAAAATATAGCAAATAAGAACGGAATTGCATAGGTCTTGGTTGGGTTTTATGGCAGAAAATCCTAAAACAGCCAGCCAAACAACTAAATAAAATTCAATAAAAGCATATTGAAATAGGTTCGTTGGGTTTATATACCTCAAAATCGAAAAACAGGCAGGGCGAGCCAAGCGTAAGACCAAATTAAATTAAATTAAAGCAGATTTTAAATAATTTTAGCAATAAACAGCGATCGTATACAGATTTAATTTAACGACACTGAAAATCACTCTTCAACTACAGTTAAAAGTATTTTTAAAACAGTAAATAAACACGAAAACAACAATTAAATTAACGTACTTTTGTCGAAAGTATGAAAAAAGTGGATTCAAGATTAAGGTATGTCGTTCAACGACATAAAAGATAAAACTAATGGCACGATAAAAAGATGCTGATTTGAACGTTGGTTTCACACAAATTCAAATTGACTGACAATAGAAAAGGCTAAAACACTTTAAATAATTTTAAAATGTAATGCTATGTAATGAATGGGGATTCCTTTCTATCCCACACCAAATCTTGCAAGCTATAAATCTAAATTTATTAAAAATATTTTGGCCGATGATGGTTAAAAATTGAAAAATCGATTAAAACATTCCTTACAACGAGATGTTGGCTAACAAATTGATTACCAAAACGGAGTCAAAATGAATTGACTATCAAAACAGAATAATAAATTGACCAACGAAACAGACTTTATAATAAATGGACTACAAAAACGGAGTAAGAATAAATTGGCTAACGAAACAGATTAATAAATTGATCACTGAAAGAGAATAATAAAAACTTAGCTATCGGAATAGAGCATGGTGATAAATTGGTTTCTAAATCCGAGAAAGAATAGTAATAAATTGACTACTGAAACAGACAAAAAAATAAATTGACGACTGAAACAGAAATAATAAATTGACCACCAATACAGAACAAAAACAAATTGATTACCAAAATGGAGTAAGAGTAAACTGACTATTGATCAAAAACTGAACACCGAAAACGAATAATAAATTGACTATCGAAATAGAGTACGAATAACTTAACTACTGAAATGGAGAAAGAATAAATTGTTATCGAAGCAGAGCAATAAATTGACAGCACAAAATCGGAACAATTCCTTTAGTTTAACGACCAGACCTAAACTCCCCTAAAAACACGCTTTCTAGTTATAAATTTGATCTGAAAATATCAAAATATTTTTTGTCGTTTCATACCATTAATACTTCAATATTTTAATTTGCATAAAAATTTAAATTTGGGAAATCAGATCGAGAGCAGTGTCCATGACTCTTGCCTATGCTATGATCTTCTTCCTCTGGGATGGCACAGCCTTGTTATTTTACTTTTTCTCTTCGTATAATATACAATGGCAGTTTTTTAGCTGTGTGGACAGTTATCTATCCTTGAAAACAGCATGTAGTGTTGTCATAAGATCGAATGAAAAAAATACAAGGCTAAAAAGCCTCATATTTCTTTTTATGTTTTCATCACCAAGAGAAGGTCTAACATCGTGGACTCACTAGTAAATGTAACGCATCATTGTAATGTAACTGCCAGTCCTAAACTGGTGTCGAACATGTCTCTCAAATAGCCTTGCAACTCTCGAGGACATCCGGCGAGTTTTGGGGTTTTAGATCATAATGTTTACGCTGGTCGCATTAGTCAAAAATTATATTCAATTTCTATTTGTTGTTTTGTATTCCACTTGGTGCAGGCAAATTAGATAAAGTTCGTGAGTTAATATACTTCTTAAAAAAGGCTTAAACGAAACAAACATACGGGCCGCGGATTGGCAACCGGAGGGTTGCGAATTCGAAACTTTAATCCAAGCTAAGATAATCTTGTCTGGTACGTTATAGGCATTACTTGGGAAGGGAGAAATTTTCCAACACTGTTTCTAAGTTTTATTCTTCAAAGCGTCTTACAAGGGTACTGTTCGGTTATGTTCTTCGATGGCCCTTGCTTCATTTTGTATACGTATGAGCAGAACTTGGGGATTTCCACTGAATGGGCGAGAGTCGAGCAAAAAGGGGGGTTCTTGTAACGAAAAGGGGTGCTTTGCCGCCTGTCTGCCTTCTTGCATAAAGAGGCAGAAGAGGCGAGACGGGGAGCGGGTGAAGACCAAACTGGGCTGTTCTTAACAGGCACGAGTGACCCGAACGTTGACACCAGACTCTAGCCAGCGTCTTTGACGAGTTCCATCCTCTGATGAGATGACAGCAGAATCCAGGCGTGTCTATCTACTCCTCATGGGAAGCCCCGGCCTCTTGTCATAGTTCAGCGGGGATCCCCAAGCTGATTAACCTATAAACTGGACACCATCAACACTTAAAGAGTGTTTTGAAATAACTGTGTAGTAAAACTAATCGCAACCCTACAACCGCCTATACAAATAAAAACCTAGGTAGGTAGGTATTTTAATTAACGTCGCACTGGAGCAACACAACGGGCTATTAACGACAGTCCGGGATCAAAACTGAATGGTATCTACGGATCCTAAATAACGCCCTACTACAGCAACACAGCGGGTTATTGACGACGGCCCGGGATCAAACCCTCAAGAGAAAAATTCGAGGACAACACCACATCAATTTGAACCACGGTCAGATGACGAGGCCACACCTCAGCTGGGGGCCCACTCTCCAAACTTCACACCACTCCAACGTGAGGACATTTGAGGCCATGACATGATTTATCGTACACCATTGGGATGATTTCGAACTCGCAACCCACCGGTTGATAATCCGTAACACTTCCAACCAGGCCCCCGCGGCCCTGGAACCTGAATTGTAAAATCATATAAAAGCATAGCGGAACCTTTTCTGATCCCACAAAGAAAACCTCAACTGCGTTGCACCAAGTTACACCATCACCTACGGAAGAGGTCTCGAGTAACGTCATCCGAGTTTCATATTTACGGTCGCATTGAATGCGCATCACACGGGAATGAACGATCCCAGCCACGAGTGACCGGCTGTTAGCATACAAAAGGAGCATCGCGTAACGAAGACGGGGCAACAGGAGAAGCAAAACAAACCCCATTCAATTTCCAACAGGAAAGGATCGGAACACGGGAATGGGACAGTTCCTCGTTCGGATGACTCACCGTTATTCTTCTGCTAAGGACAGGACTGGTGGGGGAGGGGATGTCGAATAAAGAATCGATCACACACCCTGTCCAATATTTCGAAAATAAAGAATCAACTAATCAATTCGACATCGTGGTTTCGAATCACGTTCCATGAGGAGAGTTGCCGTTGCCAACAACCATTTTTTTCCATACGTCATATTTTAATCTCTTGTTTTCATATCAAACGACTTTATACAGTCAATTCCTTAACACTTCGTCGCTTATTTTATCAGATGACTCGGGTCGCCTTCGGAATGTATTGTTTTTTTATCTTTTTACTCTTTTTTTTTTTTTTTAATGGCGCAAAAGCTAAATTTGGCATTGCTGCACCAGACACGACATACGATATCAAGTAATAGACGAGCACATTAAAACTTTCAACTGATAGAGTGGGGTGCTAGCTCAGATGTGACCTCGTCAACTGAACGAGGTTTGATAGTATGTGGGGATGTCTTTGATCTGCGAGTTCGAATCCAACCAAAAGACTCGAGAACAAGGGGCGCTGGTACACGTTGAATCCGTCGTGGCTCCACATGCACTCACTTTGGTGTGGTGGGGAAGTATGAAGAGTGGTGTGCCAGCTCAGGTGTTGCCTCGTCATATGACTGTGGTTCAAAATGACGTGGTGTTGTTCTCAATCTTTCCCTTTTGGGATTTATCCCGGACCGTCGTTAATAGACCGTTGTGTTAATCTAGCACGACGTTAATTAAAAATACAAATACCAATTTGTTCGTGTCCCAACACACCTTGTGCACAAAGGTGTAAGGGTTGCATTTGCAAACTTCCGTTTGGTATTCTCTTACTGGCCTTACTCATACAACAGGGATACCGCGACCCTTAATTCTATAAGCAAAAGTTTCTCAAGGTTCACACAAATCATGTATCGCTTTCAACATTATCGTCCTGTGATGCAGAGTTTGCCTTCTAATATGTATAGGTAATATGCATACACTAGCCTACAATAATCGACCGGACGCCAACGGATTTGCATAAAATCTGACTACTTGTTTGGGGGTGTTTTTCGTGGCATGACCTGGGAGCTTTGCATGTTGTTCCTGGTCAATTGAACGCCGACGCCTACATGAACATTTTGGATCATCGGGTTCTTCCTACGCTCTGGCAATTGTATGGAAAGGACGAATGTTACTTCCACGAAGACAACGCTCCATGGCATGTTGCAGTCTCTGTCAAGCAGTAGTATCAAGGTATGGATGTAAAACGTTTTCGATGGCATACTCAGAGTCCCAACCTAAACCCCATAGAACATGTTGGGGACGAGTTAGAGCGACGCTTACGCACTAGTGAACCACATTCAAAATCTACAGCTGAGCTGGCGGCATGTAAAGCAGAAATGGACACCAATACCAATAGACGTGTATCAAAACCTTGTCGAAAGTACGCCCGAAAGGGCTGCTAGTGTAATTGAAGCACTTGGGGGACCATCCCCTATTAAAGCGTGTATTCTTTCCCTTATAGCATCATATCTTGCTGTGCGGTCGATTATTGTAGGATAGTGTATATTACCTTTTATACAATAGTGTGTGCTTTTACGTCCTTTATAGACCCGTTCATGTTGGAATGGGGGTTGCCGATATTTCAGCTGCTCATAGATGGGGACGAAATCAGCTGTATTATTGAAATTTGAAAAAAAAAATGGCTTGGATGTCTCGTTACTGTGTAGTAAAAGCAACCAAGCTGTATGATGATCCAACGGGAGCACGTATGTGTTTCATACAACCCCCTTGCGTATGCGTCGGAGCATGTCATCCACCCCTTCCTAAAAATCAATTACCCTCACACAGGGGGAGGGTACATGACACTCAATCGCAATCCGGGGGTGAGTGTGCGGCCATTAGTGGCTGATTCACCCAGGGAGCGTCGGATGACGTTGATTCATTTCATTCCAGTGGACTGTGGGCTCAGAATGAAATTCCATCTGAGGTGCACCGCAATCGAATGAACCGCCACTGTGGGGATCGCCCCAGCATTCTCTGTACAAGAGATCGCATTTGCTTCATTACCACTTTCCCCTCAAGTTATCCTTGGCGATAGATTACTCCTCGGTTTACTTTCCCAAGTCCCCGGTTTTGTTTCTTCATCTTCTAGACCATCTTTACGTGTAAACGGACTTCACGAACCAGAGTACCCTAGTGGTCTATTCTTTTTTCATGCGCGTTACTGCCTCTGGTGAACCGGGGGGTCAAGACCCCAGGATGCCCAAGCGAGCTTTCTCTTTCTTCTCTCCATGCTTTGTTTTTTTCTAACCAAACATTTGATTGGTCCACGGGTAAGGGGTAGACGGCCCTCTATCGATACGTGGTGTGATTGGTCCGTGCGACGTAGTAGACTTTGGCGATTTCACCATTTTTGACGCCATCGTATAGAAACGAGCCTAACATTTCTTATCTGATTGGTCGTCCACGGTTAGAGGGTAGACGACCATCTATTGATATATCATCTTATTAGTCCGCGCGACATGGTACTAGACTGTCGATTTCACACTCTTTTAACCACCTCTTTTTATCACGTCGTGTAGGAAGTTGTGGATGCACGTTAAATCTGTAGTGACCTCGAATGTCCTCGCGTTGTTGTGGTGTAGAATTTTGGAGTGGGATACCTGCTCAACTGTTGTCATCTGACCGTGGTTCAAAATTACGTGGGATTGTCCTTGGATCTTCCCTTTGAGGATTTATTCCGGACCATCGTCAATACCCCGTTGTGTTGCTCAAGTACAACGTTTATTAAAATAACTGCCAATCCTTTGGGTTTGATCCCGAACCGTCGCCAATATCCCTTTGTGTTTCTCCAGTGTGACATTTATCGGACTACCTATCTATCTTCGTTGCAATTTTAAACTTTTAACGTTGATTTTTTGAGGGGAAATGTGGCAACTAGTACTCACGTGACTGTTCTGTAAAAATTTGAATTGTTTGGTATCGCCTCGTTTGGTGAAATGACATCGTATGGAGGAGTGAATGCGCATTCCGATTTAATGGCGAAAAGAGTGGTGAAATCGACAGTCTAGAACCATGTCGCACGCACCAATCAGATGATGTATCAATAGATGGTCCTCTAACCCCGACCCGTGGACCAATCAGATAGGGAATGTTAGGCTCATTTCTATAGAGTGGCATCAAAAATGGTTAAATCGCCAAAGTCAACTATGTCCAGCGGACTAATCAGTTGACGTATCAATAGTAATGTATCGATATCCTGCCCGCGGACCAATCAGATGATAAGTGTTTGTTTCCAACTTGCAGACAAGAGCAGTCAAAGGATGACATTCTTGCTCGCTTTTGGTCACATGGTCATTGGCTACCTCTAAAGGTCACCATTGCTTTCTCTACTAATTTTATATTTCCTCTTCGGTTGTAGTGAGAAACGCGATGCGTAATGAGACGCAGATTTCCGGGCGAACTCCTTTCCTCCCAGACTCTATTTTCAGGTGCAAGTGGAGTTGAGAGGAGGAAAGTCGAATCTTTCCGGGAACACGTTTCTAATTTGACACTTCCCTACCTGAGCCTCTGTCACCGTAACCCGAACCCTCTGCAGGGGTGTTCGCTTGTTTTCCTGCCAGGCGGAAATTCGAGTTTTCTGTTTACGGACGGAGTGCGGGTGATATTCCATCTCTCTCTTGGCAGGCGACGAAGGTCGGAGGTAAACGACTTCCGCACTTACTTCCTCTGGGACATTAATAATGATAACTAGAATCGAAAGTTTTCAACAATCGAATTCGTCCCGACTTACTTCGGCGACCAACTTGTCTGGTGGTTAAGGTGTTAGCCTCTAGATAGGAAGGTTCCAGGTTCAAATCCGAGTCAGTGCATGGATGTTGGTTCGCGTATGGTGTAGGAGGCGGATGGTGCCTCTTAAATTGGTCGTGGCAGACAGTCCTCACGTTGGGTTGCTGTGGAAGTTTGGAGAGTGGGGTGCCAGCACAAGTGTAGCCTCTTCATCTGACCGTGGTTCGAAATGACGTGGTGTTGTCCTCGGATCATACCTTTAGAGGATTGATCCTGGACCGTCGTCAATACCGGCTCTCGTGCGACGTTAGTTAAAAATTACCAAATTACCTACGCATCAGTTTAGGGCAGGGGTTCCCAACCTTTTAGTAAATGCGTACCACTTGAAATTTTTAGAAATTTTTGACATACCACCAGTCTTATATATTTTTTTAGAAACGTATATCTAATGTCAGAAAAGTGCCCAATGGCTTGTTTTATTTAATTAAAATACTAAGAAAGCTTCATATTTTATGATTAATGCACTTGTATGTCGTATTAATGATGTTTTAATAAAGGGAAAAAATTAAACGATTATTGAAAATTACCGTTTTAATTTTTTTACTCACAGTTGTAAAAACAAATTATTTTAAATTATTAGTACAAACTAAGCATACAAAGATTAACATAAACAAAAATCCATTTTTAGTGCGAAACTTGTTGTTGTTTGTCTTTTATTAAAATATCAATATCAGGAGCAATGGAGCTTAAATTCACACCTAAGTCCTCTTCAACACTTACTCTGTTTCTATATTTATTTTTTATGTATAAAAGTTCAGAAAAACCACTGTCACACAAGTAACTAGAAACAAATGGCATAAGAAATAGCATAACGTGGTTGTACATACTAAAAAATCGAACAAACTTGGGTCGCTCGTATCAACCTTGCGTACCACCTGAAAAGTTGCCGCGTACCACCGGTTGGGAATCCGTGCAAACGATTGGTACATTCCACAATATCCCGTTGTGTTTCTCGCCAGTGCGACGTTATTACAACTACCTACCAGAAGCATGACTGTGAGCTCTTTCCCGACCCCTCTCAAATAACGATTCCGAGTCCCCACCTGATCTCAACCCATTTGTCTTCAATTCCAAAATGCAGACGAGCGGGTTCTGACCGAGGACGTTCCTGTTCCTCCCTCGGTCTCGTCGCCATGGCAAAAGATGACACTGCTCCATAAACTGAAGACGGCGTCGCGTGATGGTTTCGTTTTACGACGCCACTTGCCAGAGTTAACGACCTCCCGCCTCCAGGGGTCATTTCCGACTCTCTTTCGCGTCATTTAGGCCGACCCCTGTGAACTTCTGGAATTACCTGCAGTGACTCCGCTTGATTGCTTAATCGTTTGTGGGAAATCGATCCCGACGATCTGTTTCCGAATCATATGTGGAATTGTTAATGGGGGAATGGAATGTGTTCTTTTTTTGGCGTGAGGTCCCGAATACGCACAACCTTCGCCAAACCCACGACAATGAAAGAAAACATACACTACCCTACAATAATGGACCGGACGCCAGCGGAATAGCATAAAATCCGACTTTCGTGGTAGGGCCTGGGACTTTAGCACATTGTTCCTGGTCAAATGAACGCCGACGCCTACATGAACATTTTGAACAATCGGGTTCTTGATACGCTCTGACAATTTTATGGAATGGACGAATGTTACTTCCACGACGACAACGCTCTATGTCACTGTCAAGCAGTGATATCGAGACATGGATGTAAAACGTCTTCCCTGGCCTGCTCAGAGTCCCGACCTAAACCCCTTAGAACATTTGTGTGACGAGTTAGAATGACGCTTATGGACCAGGGAACCCCGTCCGAAATATACAGTTGAGCTAGCGACATTCCTGCGGCAGGAGTGGACACAAATACCCTCAGCTGTGTATCAAAACATTGTTGAAAGTATGCCCAGAAGAGTTGCTAGTGTCATTGCAGCACGTAGGGGACCATCCCTATATTATATATTTCCCTTATACCATCACATCTTGCTGTCAGCTATATCATTGTAAGGTACCCACTTAAGAATATATAAATCTGCATGGGCGAAAATTTCAAAGTGATGTTTATTTTTTCATGAATGTGTATCCTTGAGGAATTTTCGGTATTTGTGTCCACTGGAGCAACGCAACGAGCTATTGGTGACGGTCCTGGATCAATCCCCTAAGGAAAGATACGAGGACACCACCGCGTAATTTTCAACCACGGTCAGATGACGAAGCAATATCTAATCTAGCACCCCACTCTTTAAACTTCCACACAAACCCAAACTGAGAACTTTCGGCCACGACAACTTGAAGTGCACCAGCCGCCTCTATACCATACGCTTACAAACATCCATACGCTGACCCGGATTCGAACCAGGAACCTTCCGATTTAGACGATTACAACTTAACCACCAGATCGGTTGCTCGGCACCTGAGGAATAAAAGTAAGTCTGACCAGATCTTGATGATTGAGATATCTCGGCATTAGAAAAGAGAGGATCTTGTGATGCCCGTTCTCATAAAAAAAACTGCCAATTTCTGGATGACAATGCATCTTGTCGATAGCACAGTTGGAGAGGTCTTGATAGACGAGATATCTCGTCGAAACCACTTGTAGGGTTGATAATCTACCTATCTCTCGTAATATTTGGGATCATCATCGGATCTGTGGGCCGGGTAAATCTATTCCGAGGGCCGTATGTCGTGGGATGATGGGGTGGATAAAAACTTTCAGAGGGCTGTATCAAATTGCGAATCAGGAAAACGTTTTCGGAGAGCCGGGCCGGGACAATCATTTCGGAGGGCCGTATCTGAGGGTAGGGGAAAAATATCTGAAGCTGGACGTGCCGCGAAAAACCTTTTAGGAAGTCCACATCTGGCCGGTGGGCTGTATCTGACCGGCAGGCAGGAAACCCGTTTCTCGTTGGCGGGTGAGGAAAAATCATTGAGAGGGCCTTATCTGGTTTGCAGGCCGGGTAAACTTATCCAGAGTGTCGTATCTGTTCTGAACCTGATGAAAATATTCGAATAGCCGTATCTGGTCAAATAAAAATCCCAAAAAATGAATTATTTATCCAAGGTATTCGAATACCAATTACATCGCTGTTGTCTGATTTTTCTTTCGACCGTTTCCATAAAAAAGGATTTGAATACATACTTGAAACTTGAAAGTTCTCGAATACCAAGTATTCTATTCTTAAAAGTACTCGAATATCAAGTATTCAATTCTTAAAATTACTCGAAAACAAAGTATTCGATTCTTAAAAGTAGTCAATACTGTCCATCTCTGTTCAAGAAAAAAAAAATGATTGTCGATTGGTCAGCGTCAGTTGGATTAAACACCAAACTTTGACAAAACTGCGCTGAAGTGCATTTTAAGTCAACTCCGATGCGTATTGTGCTAGAGTATATGTACAACTTAAGCAAATTCTTTGCATCTGTTTAGTTTACACTGAAAATCCCTCGTAGAATCCCGTAAACAGATGAAATTACTTCATTCCTGTATACAAAAAGTAGTACTTTGTTGAGCACGAAACGTCCCCAATACTATTTTTACTCTTTCACGACGAGTCTTGGTAAAACCGTCGTGAGGAGCAGACATTTAAAAACCAGACTAAAACGCATAAATAAAAATAGATATGGTATATCGAGCAGCTATTTGTGTCAGGAGAATAAGTTCAACGTATCTTTTTCAACTGCAAAGCCATACGATATGGAATATACGCGACTCACGATTTCAGCCGTGTGAAACGAACATTTTTTACGGTGATTTTTTACGTCATTATTCTGCATAGTATGTCGGCGTAATTGACGTCTGAGTTGTCACGATGCATTACCACGAAAGAAAAGTAATTTAAAATGAGAATATATTTCTTATTTTTTTAGTCTGTGTTGAACGCGTGTGTGTGTGATGAAAAATCATTTTTACAAAATATCGTTGAAAGAAAGGTCTAATTTTAAATTATTTCTTTTCCCCAAGTGCTTGTTTTCCTTCATTTTTAATGGCTTTTAAGATGAATGTTTCTTTTATTGCGTTTATGAAAAAAAAATCGTCCCGTTTTGGGCGCTCGATAGCATTGCATCGTTTTAATGTTTGAAAGAAGGAATTTTAGCGAGTACTTGGGAAGAAAATGATGTTGGGTTGTGTTTTTTAAATTTTGTAAGGCATTAAAAATGGCGGAGAATTAGGAGCCTTATCGATCTATTATGTTTTTTTAAATTTCCGAAAAGGGCGAAAATGCTTCGCAGACGTAAAAGTAGAAAGATGTAGGGTTGATGATTCCACGTGCCTTGTATAAACGCGCGATGGTGCAGCTACCTGAGGTATGGAGAAGGGTCATCGAACAGAACGGCACGCACTATATCGGTTCAATGTAATTTTTAGTAAATAAAATAATTTGTATTCAATATTTTTGTTTAAATTCATAGTCAAAAATGGGGACGAACTTTTTCATCAGCACAATATAACATCTCGTTGGTAGATATTTAATTGACGTCGCACTGGAGCATCACAACGGGTTATTATCGACGGTCCGGGATCTAACCTCGTAGGGAAAGATCCGAATAACAACTGGTATATGTCCGGTATATTTTAATGGGTTTTAATACGTTGGATATATCGCAATGCGATTTAAATCTACTTTACAGTGTTGTAACTGAGCCGTCTCATCACCCTATTCCGCACTCTAGAAGCTGTGTGTCCTTTAGGGCCCATTTACGATTATCCGTATGTCCGTATGCGTCGAACCAATGATAGAGGAGAACCACGTGATTGACAGATGGGCGGGATTACGCAGATTCGGTTGTATTCTCTACGGGATTACTCTACAGATTCTCTACGGGATTACTCTCTGTAGCTTCGTATGCGTTACGGCGGAGCCTACGCATGCGGATATTCGGAGAATCGTAAACGAGCCTGGCATGTACGGATTTCAAGGACGCGTGGTACTCTAGCGATATTTTCATTTTCCATGGGATTTTTTATATTTGGTAAAAATGAGGGTCGCGCTCCAAGGATACCCAAGCTATCTTTTTTTTTATTTCATCTCACTACTCGACACCCCAATCAATATTTTCCCTTTGGCAACATTTTTCACTTGACGTTAGTTTGTGTTTGACGCAGCTTGGTCAAATATAGCCAAGCTGGTTGAAAGCGTGACGGATTAGCTACCGGAGGGTTGCGAGTTCGAATCTAACCAAAGACTATAGTGTACAAAGGGTGGACTTTAAATCTGTCCTGGCCTCGTATATCCTGACGTTGGCGTGTTGTGGACGCTTGGAGACTGAGGTTCCAACTAAGGTGCTGCCCTCGTCATCTGACCGTGGTTCAAAATGACGGTGTTGTCCTCGGATATTTCCTTTGGGGATCTTGCACTGTCGACATTACCCCTTTATTTTGCTCCAGGCGTTAGTTAAAATACCTACCTTGACTTCATCGGTACCTTTTGGGATGTATTGGTGTAAGACCAAGCGGAGGAAAGGTTATCTGTCTCAAGGACCTGGTCAAGCATTTTCTAATCGAAGGAGATTAGCAACGACAACGATAATTGAAATAAATTGGTAGATGCTTATGCACTGCTTGATTTGGAATTATTCCACCCGATCAGGAGTTCCTGATTGCTCCAAGTACACAAATTACAGTATAATGGTTGCTTGGGAAACTTAACAGCTACAAAATAAGCTGCATTAAATAAGAAAAGCAATAATTTAAACCCTTTATGGAAATGTACCTTTTTTCTTTCGTATAACTACAAGATTGATACAATACGTAGGTTTGGAACAGGTTTTAGCACCAGACGCTGGTCACTTACAAAAGTTTTTGACCCGAAGATAAGCTATCAGAAGGGTTAGAGGCAAACTGTTGTAATCATCTAATGCACGACGAAAAGTAATTTAATACTATTTCACGCAATTGGTAGTCATCTACTAGCATTTATTGAATTCAGTCACTGCTAAATTCCAGAGGACAGTACTGTTATACTCTGGACTGGATTTATGGACTTTAGCAAAAAAAGACATTTATTTTGAATGATCTGGTTGTCGAAATCTACAAGTACACAGTCTGGAAACATACACAAGCTATGCCTGCGCAATCTTCCGCTGCTTCTCAAACTTGTTGACAGATTCTAGTTACATATATATCAAGTACATTGGTGAACTTAATCACTAATACAAAAAATGAGCTTACAATATAGCAGTCCATAGAATCTTAAACATGAGATAATTTGCGATTGACTCAAGTTGTGTAGTCTACCCATTCTGCTACAAATAACAGTCTAAGTAGGTATTTTAAAGTTGCACTGGAACAACACAACGGGCTGTTGACGACGCAGAGATACAAATAAAAATCATTTTCTCGTATTTTGGGGTGAAAGTCTGGAACCCCCATGGTCCCCTGGATACATCACTGAGCCTCCAAGTTTTGATAAGCATTCCATCCTTTCACGTTCAGGTACGGATTGAAAAGTGACCAGAGCTACGCCACGCATGGGTTACGTTCGCCAGTTAACGATGAGAATGTGATTTAGTCCGTGACGGCCAAAAGAAGTAAAGTAAAATCGCACGAAAAAAGTTCTTTCAATCACTTTGTAACTAAAATCGGACTTCCAGCAGAACCTCAAAACTCCCGCTGTTGCCCGACCTTTTTTTTTCCTTCTCATTCCCATTTCACACCCCATGCGCTTTTTAACAATTATTTATGATCCAGGAATTTCGAAACAAATTAGAAGAATCCAACCTTGTTAGACCTAACGGATGTGCCGTTTCCGCCCATTTTGTTTTGCGAACCACCGCGGTTTTCTCCATATTTCGCATAGAATTGCTTCATAACGATCATAGGGCTTGTTTGGGTGAAGAAATACTCGCGGGGAAAACGCAGCCATGCGAAGTAGTCGTACACAACTCTACTCTTCCTTCCTTTTATATATTCTAAACGTATTACCATTTTTTTCTGTATTCGTCGACCTGAAGCTAAATGGGTTTCAGATTCACGAACTCTATAATAACGGTTCGGCTTAATGTCAGCAAAGAACTGTAATTACGGATGTGTTGTGTGTAAACTAGTTTATGCTAGAACTTCGACGGAAAATTCAGAATGAGTGGTCCATTCAGTTTATTTACATTTAACCCGAATTTTCCTCTATAATCGTGTTTATGTTATTGTTCTACGACATTCCTCAGTATGGTGGAAAACAGACAAGTTGTGAGAGTCAACAATCATGAAACGGTTTTTTAGTTTTCAATACATTTCGGTTGAAAAGTTATACAAAGTCAACATTTTGTTTTCTTAGTTGGATTGTATTCTTCACCTGTTTGACCGTATCTCATTCCCTTGCTTGCTCTCCGAAAAATCATACCATTTTAAAACACCATTTCTCTCTCCTGTGTCAGTAAAGCTTCCCTTGTGTATTTCTGTTCATTAACTTGAAATTGTTTGGCTCAACATGGCCAAATGTAGCCACTTGGTCCATGAAACCAAACCAACCAACCTTTAAACACTGGTACAAATCTTTCAGAAACGAGAAATTACAACACATTATCTCCCATATGAAAGATTCCTAGCTGAATGAAAATGTCGATAATAAAGTCAAAAATCCAAGGTACTAATAAAAAAAATGTAAGTATTTTTTGGATGAATGGGTGCAAGTTGGACAAACTACAAAGGGAAGGGGCATTTCAAATTTTTTCCAGCTGTCAATGAAGATAGAACATTAGCTTTTTTTTGTAAACTAGATGTGAACACAACTCGGAGTATTTCGTCAATACCACAATAGATTTTACCCGTACACCAAGTGTTTTCAAGAAATATCTCGCTCATAAGGATCCAACCAATTTTGCTAGTGATGAGTTATTTCGTCATAAAGATATTGCCGATTTTTTTAGGATGACTAGAACAAGACTTGGACGAAATACCTAGCCATTAAAAGAAAACTGACCATCAAGATCTGGCCAACTTTCTTCCAGTGACGAGGAGTATCCTCCATCAATATCTATCAATTTTGCTAATGACAGGATACTTCGTCGAGCTCATAAATAGCTTTCTACAGACGGATTTACTTTTCTTATCCAGCCCTTCCAACAAAAATTACATAGAACAATACTAACAAACAAAATAATAAATCACAATCGAAACAACCATAGTGAAAAAGGTTGGAAACTCAATTTCTAAGCGTTAAAGTTATAAAATTTCTAAAATGTATCACAGAGTGAAAACAAATGTCAAGGGTTGGGAGTATGTAATATTGGATAGCATAATTTTTTTCTCTCACAGTAGTTTTATATTTTCTTCATTAATATCAATAAATTTACTACTGTGATTAATTTTTTACATTATAGATACTCAATCTATTTTCTTTTCCTTTGTTTTAGGTATGTAATCCCATTGCTTGACTTGATCTCTGACTTACAAAATCGGTGAGTGAAATAAGCATTTTTTACATTTTTTTTTATCGTTATGCGATTTGTTTGACCGTTAGCGAGGGAAAAGTTGTTCTACCGAATCGAATAGGAGGATTATGGTTATCGAAACATTGCAGGCAGATGGACAGAATCGAGTAATTTTAAGAATCGAATACTTTATATTCGAGTACTTTAAAGAATCGAATACTTGGTATTCAAGTACTTTCAAGTATCAAGTATGTATTCAAATCCTTTTTCAGGAAACGATTTATATCAATAATAAAACCGGACAACAGCGATCTAATTGGTATTCGAATACCTTGGATGGATAATTCAGTATTCAAATACTTTGGATGAATATTTTAGAATTCGAATACAATAAGAACGAATCGAGTACAATATATACTTTTAAGTATCAATAATACAAGTACTTTATATTCGAATGCTACAATGTCAACTCACAGGTTTTCTCATCTATGATATTTTATTGCTTATTTGAATGAATAGTTTTGTATTTGAATACTTTGGTATTCGAGTACCTAGATCGAATACTTTAGTATTCGAAGACTTTGAATGAATATTCTAGTATTCGAATACAATTAGAAAGAATCGAGAACAATTAATACTTCTAAGTATCGAGTACATAAGCACTTTTGTATTCGAATTCTCCCATTTCAAATCATAGGATATCTTAGTTAAGATATTCTGTAAATACTTAAACAGTATTTCCTTGCTTTTACCTCCTAACGTGCTAGATTAACAATTCATTCGTCCTCATAGAGATTAACGTTACCCGAAGTATGGAATAAATCCGAAAGACTCATTACTATACCGGAAGGAATATGATTACAGACTTGTTTCCTCTTCTTGCACTTTGGACTAACTAGAAAAGTTTTTGACCATTTCATACATTTCCACTTTGCAATCTAGATAAAATCCGCTCGTGTCTTTTACCTTTTTCCGCAAGGGATGGGAAAGGATGGACCCGTAATTTTTCCGTAATACCAGTCATGATTGGGTGGAATTTTCCACATTGCATTTGTTTAGATTTTAATTTGTGAGAACTCGTGAAGTTAGAGAATCGGGCAGCATATTGAAAGAGTCTTCTTGACCACTGTCGGCCATCTCATTTTCTCAATAGTTAATCCTCCAAGTGGTTGTCTCGACTAGTTGTCTCGTGATTCGAGAAAAATTGTTCAGATCTTTATGGATGATATATTTCGTGATTAGAAGAAAACATTGATCAGATCTTGATCTTGTCATAAAAAGAATCGGTAGTATTTTAATGACGAGATATCTCATGGTTAGCAATATTAACCGGATCGTGATGGACGAGATATCTCGTCGAAACCATTTGAAGGGTTAGTACTTTACCTTTATTCTTAAGATCAAACTTCTATCTCTCTCTCAGAAATCAATTTATACGACGGTAAAAAGCTGTAGTATAAATACCATGGTATGCTTTTAGGTAAAGATCAATTGCCCTCCTAGCAACTTTTGCGGAAGTCTTGCTCAGAAACACTTAGTTTTATTGTCTTCCGGAAGGAAGAAATATTTTCTGGAATTTTTTTTCGAAAGAAAATTTTTAAGTGACGCCCATTTCGCAGTTCTGGCTCGAAGTCGTATGATTTTGTTGATGATTTCCTTTTCTGCAAAACCTACCCTTCCAAGTTGTTTTGACGAAATATCTCGTCCATCTCGATATTACCAATTCTTCTAATGACGAGATACCTCGCCATCAAGATATATATTGCCGATTTTTTTTAATGAAAAAATTAAGATAGGGTCAGTTTTCTTCTAATGACAAGATATCTCGTCTATCAAGATCAGGTGACTTTTGCTAATGACGAGATACCTCGTCGAAGCAACAACCAAGAATAAAATCTGCTTTATAGATGTATTACATGCCATCTTTTATGTCAGCAAAATTGTTTAGTTAACTTTTGAACATAAAAAATAGCACATTCATCTATGGAAGTCGTTTGCAAATAGTAAAATGCGAAAAGTATGCGATTTTTCTTTAGTTTCAGTTGGTTGGTTTTGAAATAAATGTGATTAAAAATACGACTATTCCAAAACGTGTCCTTTTTTTTGTTAAAAGATGGTTGACCTTTATTGTTACTGTCGACTAAAGGTTTTAATCATTTAACATCATCATATAACATTTAAAAGGAGCACAAAAATGTTCCGAAGCCGCCATTTTTAATAACCGCCATTACTGCCATAGGCGAAATCTGAGATGGCCTCATATCCAAAATTAAATCTTCATATGTGTAGTATATGTGCCCCAAGTTGTATGCTTCTATCATTAAAGGCACAATTCTAACAATTTTTGCACGTATCAGCCGTACTACTAAAGACTATACGTCCTCAGTCATCGCCCTTCCAAGTTGATCGATCTCGGCATCACTAATTCTGCACCTTCTTCTTGGTGCTTCGATTTTTTTTGTTATAGAGTGTATTTTGTACATAAATTGAATATGTATGTTACTCTAGATCGTAATTCTATGTAACAATATGTACTAAACTGAACTTAATTTTAATTATTTATAGTTTGCGTGTAAAATAAAAATACATGCATGTACAGTGTATTACGCTCATATGCAGCGAATGGGGGTGGATTGTTGTTTAAGGTTTTTGTTATCCGTCTATTCGATTAACCGTCACGGTTTTAGTCAAGACAACCTTTATTTTGTTCTATTCCGCTGTTTTTCATTTTACATATTTATTATTTAAATAAATTGAATATTTCTTTTTCATCACACGCAGTAATATCTCAAAATATTAGCGGTACGTAAGTTAAAAAACGCTAATTTTAAGTGGAATTTTGCCATCTTTGAAAAAAGTTAATGCTAAAAAGGCCGAGCTAGGACTTTAGGAATATTAAAAATACATTGGCATAGTGACAGATCAATGTGGTTTATTTTACGGATTGAAGCTATATTTCAAGTAAGTTTGTTTAAAACAATGATTTTCTTTAGAAAAAAAACTCTCTCTCTCTATATATATAATCGTTTTACCATTTAAAACAAATTAGGAAAGGTTACATTTGCTTTATTTTTCTCTCGGTATTAAAGACATTCAATTTTACTTCATTAAATAGTACTTTTATTATTGCACGTACCAAAAAATAGAATTTTCAAAAAAGAAAAATAACAATGTATTAGTTTTTAATAAAAATTTGTATGAAAAAATATTCTTCACAAAATATTTTATCAAATTATTTGTCATCTTTCTCTTAACGTTAGCGAAATTTGAAAGAGTGCCCCAAATAAAAGAAAAATATTGGCAGGTAAATTATGAGTGCGAGAGTATTCGCCGCAGTCGTCATTTTTAAGAACTGAGTAGCAAGTTTCACAGGAAAACAACGTAATAAAAGGAAATTTCTAATCCTCCCTCAAAACAGTCTTTTATAGTAGTTACTTTAGTGTCTGTCTACTTTCGTCAGTTTGTATAGCAGAGGTGCAATACATGTGAAACTAGCCACTGCTTGGCCAGCACAACACGTTTCTCGTGACAGTTATTTTCGTGGGGTCAGGTGTGACCACTGCTCGCTGACGTTCGCCAACCCCCGGTGATTGCTACGTATTCCCATATGGTTTGCTTCGCAAACGAACTCCACAGTCAACGTCTTGATGGCGTCAAAGTGGCTATTACAAACAAAACACGCTACAGTCGGGAACACTTGGCATGGTTCAAATGGAATTTGAACCAAAAACGCTTGTGACGTCAGAGGTTGAAAATCGCAAAATCGGCTCGTTTCATTCGAGGTATGGGTGACAACGCATTCCAGAAATAAGTAAGAAAAGTGAAAAAAAAAACTAATAAATTAATTTCAAAATGTTCTAGATTAAATTTTAAAATTTGTGCTGGACACAAAAATTTCAAAAAATTAGTACTACCTGTGTGCCAAATTTCACTAGTGTAAGTGCCATAGATTCTTTCAGGACACTGCGTACAGACACAGACAAATACTTCCTTTTATAATAGTAGAGATGTACTACCCGGATGGATATGCATGAAAAGTCTGTGTCTAAAGTAGGTTGTAGAAATTATAAAAATGTCGAAAAGGTGTTACAAATTATTTTACTCACACTCGTCAAAGATTTGGCATTTTCTACGTAAGAGGAAATTTCAATCTGGTTAAACAATTCAACCCGTTTGAGGACTTGTAATTTTGTTATTTATAAAATTTCAATACTTAAAAATCCAAGATTGTACTTCTTTTATTTCAATAGCATAAATCGGAAACGTTTAATTGATAACAGTTGCCTACAGTTATTTTGGAAAAACATAATTATTTAAACTGCTATGGTCGTAACAGTCCATCACTCTTTAGAAACGCCTTTTACCACAGTGTTGACAACCAGTGTTAACCTGTGTGATTAGTTGGTTTGTACTAACGAGCCTTATTTGCTGTAGTTACTAAGATGGTTGTTTTGGACTCGTGCGCAAGCCCTCGTTGAAAACGAACTTGAAGGTGTAAAAAATGTATTACACTTTGAGGTTGGTAAATTGTTGAATTTACGTCGTTCTAGAGCAACTCAACGCACTATTGACGACGGTCCGGAATCGATCACGAATGAAAATTCCGAGCGGTCATCCCGCTCACTAAGCTTCCACTCCATGCCAATGCGAGGACGTTTGTTGTAACGACTGATTTAACGTGCAACAAGTCCCCTGCGTACTCGATGATCTAGTGTAGGATCAAGTTTCGAACTCCACCTTGCGATTTCCAACCCGCATCTCTACCAACTGTTTTACCATTTGTACCAAATAATTTGAAAATTCCATGTCCTGTTGACACGATAATGGGGATTCAAAACACGTCAATTACGAAAATTTCCCCCCAAAAGTCTCTTGTGTTTAAAACATTTCATTTTATGAGAGGAAACTAGTCTTTTGTTTCATATTTTGAAAACTGATTTTTAAAAAAAATCAAAGTGAAAAGTAATATTTTACGGATTTTGAGATTGCAAAACCAATTGTACGAGACTTTTATGGGATACAAATGTTTTCACAGTCAATTTTCTGAGTGGCATGATCAAAATAGGGTAGTGTTGTGGCAAAAAAAAGTGAAACATGCTTTAACAAGGAATTTCAAAATCGAGACAGCCGTTACTGCACGTTTTTCATCCATAAAGTTAGCAATGGATCAGAGGTTGTATAAAAGTAGAGTATTCAATGTAACTTTTTTATGTGCCTAGGATAATCAGACCAAAACTTACAACGCAACCCTTATACTACTTTCGTCTGCCGGGAGGAAACTCACGTTCTTCACTCGATTGGTCTATACGAAATAGTAATCTTTGTTGATTTCATCATTTTAATCGCCAGTCTATAGAAATGCGCATTTACTCCCAGTCATAACATGCTATATCGTCAAACGAGGCAATAAAATGCCAAGTGGGCCAACCAAGTCAATTTTTTACAGATCAGTCACGTGAATACTAGTTGACATGTTGTTCACATGTTTTTGAATCTAATCTCAATAGCAATGCTCAATTTACTTATGTACCTTCATGTGTGATTTTTTACTTATATCAGCTCTACATTTTATGTGCCCAGGATCATGTGATTCTAAACCTAGTTTTACGTGACTTTTGTCTACTTTCGTCTCCCGGGTGGAATCGAACATTATTCATCTAATTGGTTCACGGTACGGTAAAGACCCCCTTCCATTGATTCATTATCTGATTGGTTCATTTGTCATAGCAGTAAATTTTGGGTTCATTTTCTAGAAATGGGCATTCACAGACCTAACTCTGTCATATCGCCAAACGAGGCGATAAAATGCCAAGTTTGGCCAACCAAGTCAATTTTTCACACAGCAGTCGCGCGACCACTAGCCAACATGTTGGTCACACTGTTTGAGACTCCTCTCAACGGCAACGTTCAGTCTATATATTTTTCAAGTCTATGGTGGATCAGGACAAGAGACTTGGCATCTTTGTATCGCGCTCTTTGCAAAGAGAGGAAAGGTAAGGTCAAACATTTTTTTTCGTTCAGTCCTCGTCAATTCGAATAAATTTTTCACATCGCGTGAATGTGTTGCACCTGACCTTGAATGTCGCCCCTCGATCCATTCAGACAATCAACATGCGCATACTAACCACGCCTCGCATAAAACAACGCGTTTCGAAAACCAAAAACAACGGAGTTCCACCTGTCAAGAGAATCACGAAATTACCGTCTCCTTCCACTTCACTACTCTGTCCTCACCCTGTTCCGAAACAGCGGGCTCCGTTCGTGAGCATCGAAATCATTCAAAATAGAGACAATTCGAGGTGGATTCGCCAATTTGCGTGGTTACGCCCGTCTTCGATTTTTGCATTGATTTAGCGCGAGGCAGGTGGCGATTCCTTTACGCTTTTGCTTACCATTCGGATGATTTCTCCTTCTAGAACAATGGTGGCCTGGGGTCGTTTCTTCGTTCTTGCGGTCTTGTTCGTTTAACCTTTACGCTGCGGCATATAGCCAATTGTTACCACTAAAATTTCGTTTACACCAGCATCATGGAAAAGATCTGTACGGTGGATGTTATCCCCCTTTTAAGTGACCGCTGGCATCGATCACCCTTTACCATCTGTTCGCGACTGGCCCCTGCTAAAGGGTTCCTCATTTTGTTAGGTGGTCTACCCTGTCAACCGTGAGGTGTGAACACTTCGGGGGTAAAGCATAAGGTGGCTCCGTTTATATCTATCTCACGCCAAACGATACGCCACACAATACTATGAAAGGAAAGCGTCACTCGTAAATGCCTCTCAAGGCTCTGTAGCTCAAGTTAGGTAATTAAGTGAGGGCGAAAGAGCCGTTCTGTGAGACGATTGAAACAAATCTAAGCGCCGCAGAGTAAAAGTTAATCAAGTGCAATCGTTGGTCCTCAGTCCATCAAACATTTTGATTTTTAAATTTCGAACAAGGAAGATTGCTCCCGCGTGTACCACAGAGTATAACGCGAAGGGTAGAATACTTGCGAAATGAAATTACAATGTAGAAAAGACAACGAATAATGATGATGCAAATCTCCTTTGGTGTTTCTAACTCCATAATGAGCCTTTCCTCGGGTCCCATATTTTTGAACTTCAGTTTCGAAACGTCCTGTGCACGGGTAATGTGAGTAATGTAACAAAATATAAACCAATAATTGCCAGAAATTTTGTTTCCCAAATACACACCTGTTTGAGGCAACGGGAATCGTGCTTACCTCCTCCCGATAGTTACACCACTGAATACACCCATTTCAACTAACAGGGGAACTTGAGGTCGGTGCGTGAAACGCAAACTTGGAGATTATATCGAGATATTCTAATAACGAGATATCTCATCCATCAAGATGTTGCCATTTTCACTGATGGGGTACCTCGTTGATGCAACCACCGAGAGGTCTTACGTCCCTGACGGTTGTCTCGACGAGATATTTTGTCATTAACAAAACTGGCCTGATCTATGATGACGAGATATCTCGTCCATCGAGTCATTTGGATACTGAACAAACCTTGATTTCGTCATAGTAAAGTCGGCAGTATCTTTATGACGAGGTATCTCGTCAGTAGAACAGTTGGACATACCATGATGGACGGAATATCTCGTCGTGACTTCTAAGAGAGTTGAATAAAGGAATCAGTCTACGAATGTCTACTCAAGCATATATTATGGCTGCATGAGCAAAAATTGTAAGTGCAGATTCGAGTCTAAAAGTTTAAAGGTTTTGTTGTTGCTTAAATAAAACCTGGCTTAACACACGAAATGGTTTGGGGGAGATACCTCATCCATCAAGATCCGACCAATTTTCATAATGACGTGATAAATCGTTGTCAAGTTCTTGACCAATTTTTAATGATAATGAGATCAAGATCTGGTCATTTTTCTTCTAATGACGAGATATCTAATCCATCAAGCAATGCTAATGGTTTTGTATAATGACGAGGAAACTCGTCAATACAACCTACAGAAGGGTTTGAACATCCCTCAAAAGTCCAACTCTAGATCAGGACTTCCAATGTCTTTGGTTAGACCACAACATAGGACTTGTTCAGTGTTGCACTTTAAACAAGTTGGAAATGCCTAATGACCCTGAACGAAGGATAGAGATGGGATGTATCAGATCACAAGCTTACTTAGGGCAATCTCATATCTTTGCCACCTGTATATTTGTGTTGCCCAGAATATGTGACATTTTGGACCAGGTTTCGACACCAAAGTCTGGACACTACACGGCAGCTTTCGAACCTTAGATAAACCACCAAGAGGGTTAAGGGGAGTAACTCTTGATAGGTTTGTGGGCAAAGCGGGTTAAAAAGACCAATAATGGCCTCCTTGGCTAGTCAATTCATTATATTTGAGGTCTACATGAGATTGAATATCTCTGGAAGTGTCCTTATTTATAATGTGTGCTCCAGTTTTGTATGTAATTTCCCTCCAACGATTTAGGTATTAGATAGAGCTACGATTATCTGAAAAGATCTCAATTCTACCACATTCTAGGGAAGCAATGTAACTTAATGCTTCATCGCTGTCCATTAGTTCTGAATGGAAGACTGAACAAAAGTTAGGATTTCTCTCTTTCGGGTTTTCAATTACTAAGTAAACACATTAGTATTTGATGTCCTACTTTTCTAAAGAGAATGCAAATAAAAGCTACGGTGCCGGATATTTTCAGTGCAAATTTACATAAACAAACTTCTAAATGTGTAAAAACAGCCCACGATAATACTCCTCAAATTCATTATTCGCACATTAGACTGTCAGGCCTCGGAAAACTCATTTCAAATTCGTTCCGAAAATAAATGAACCGAAACCTGCCTCCACCGAACAATAAAAAAAAAACTGGTGCTATAAACTATTAGTCGATTGTCTAAAAGCCTCTCCTGTCTTGATCCACCCCAGACAACTTTATCTCGCAGTATCTCGAACAATATATCTCACTCTCCATTGAGTATTCTAAAACAATGACAGGCAAAATGGCGCACATAACTCAGTTGGCCGTCAAAGAAAGATTGAACTGGTTGATCATTAGCATGCCTCGCAGCGGCTTCTTCGCTCTTCCACGCCTCATAAAGCCTCGTTTTATGGACTCGTTTCGGAGGGAAGCGATGTATCGCGTGTGAGTGAAGTTTAGATGTTCGCATATCAGTACTGAAATAACGGTAAATTACTTTTTTTAATGTCGGAATGTTCTGTAGCATTTTTCAAATTGTTTTTTATTCTTACGCTCCTGAACGCAGAAAATGAGGGTTGGAAAAAATATGAACTCGATGTGAAGAACAATATTTATACCCAGCCAAGTAATATAAACAAGATACACTGTACTCAGGACTTTTTGCGTCTAATCTCCTTCAAAGTAGGCACTTAGCACATTTCTCTGTAGGGGGTATGAGCCAGCTGAATGATGACAGTTTTGCCAAACACCCTACAAAAGACGTGATGGATAGAGGGGGAGAGTTGTGGTGAATCTGCCACTCACCAATTGCCCACAGCTGCGACCGTTTTGTTCGTACTGCATCGCTGAGGTGACGAAAAACATAGGTATTATAAATTCTGGACTTTTTTACTTCGTACTGGTACTACTTATCAATTATTTGACCTGTAGTAGCGTACTCTTGACAGACAATACCTACGAAACAAAACACAACCAGGGTTTTAACGTTACTGTGACTTCGTCGTGCCTTCTTCGTGCGGGAACAACAAGGCCTCTTCCATTGGGAAAGAATTTTAACCCTCCAAGTGGTTTCAACAAGATACCTCCTCTACCAAAATCAGTCTAAATTTGCTAATGATGAGCTTTCTCGTCATTAAGATACCCATCTCACCCTTTAGAGCATGACTCTTTGTTCAGATTTCAATCATTTCCATGATGCTACACCATCTAATATTCGACCCTGTATAGAAAGAGGCAAACGCATCATCAGCGATTTATCCTTATGCGGAATTTTGACTGAAACTAATGAAGTGTTTAAGTTCCCACCTTGGAACACCCCTTCCAATAGATTCGTCAATCCCTTTGTAACATACTCTGACACGTCCCCAGCTGTTTTCCAACAAATTTTGTATCACCATCGCAGACAACTCGCCTTCTTACTCGCCTCATGCCAGTTTTTACGGATGGGTCGAAAACAGTAAGTCATGTAGGCCTCTGTGGTTTTGGAACAGTACACTACATTCAGTTAATGTCTCCACATCCTTCCTCTTCTGCTTACACTGCTGATGCAGTCTCCACGTGTCGTGCTCTTCAATAAATATCCATCGTTCACTCATCGTAATTACTTTATATAGAATGATAGCATGAGCATACAGCAACAGCTGGAGCATTTTAATCATAATTATCATCCTTTGGGTCTGACATATTTACCTTCTAACAAACATTAAAGAATAAGGGATTCGGTATTGCATTTTGTTGGGTACTCAGCCATGTGGGTATGGAGGGTAATTAATTTGCCGATAATGCTGCTAAAACCTCCTCAGCTCCATTGTCCGTAACTGTACCCTTTTCGCACGTCAAGAGGTCCATCAAGGATTCATAGTTATGGCAAGAGTCCTGGAACATGCAAGTCAATAACAAACTTCATCTCGTTAAACCTTTCATTAACCATTCCAGTGTGGATTGATATCAAATTGACTCGCCTCCGCATTGTACCTATCATATTTACTTTCATCCTTTACTCTATCGTCGTCACTCTTTGATAAAGTGCTCCGTGACATTCTTGCTTTACACATTTTAACGTTCATTGGAGCGTTAATTTAATAGTTTGCCCCGATTTTAATCTTTATAGTCGCAGATATTTTAATACCATACTATGCAGGAATAGGGGAAAAGCCCATACCTAACCTTTTCCCTTATCGACAACACAATTATACAATTCGTATTATTCACAATTATACACAACAAGAGTATTCACAATTATAGTTCGTATTCTAGTAATGACGACATATCTCGTCCATTAAAATGTTTTCATGAAAACAGGTCTGCCACACAAAGTTATGTCAACCCAAGAAAAACTGACGAATTACCTTCGGTCCCGGGTTTTACTGAAAACTCCCGTTGCCTAAAAAGATGACGTAATTCCTCCGGGAAAATGAAAGAGCCGCGTTGCTGATCGTGTTGCAAGAGCACGATTCCCGTTCCCATGGAAACTCCTTCATTTTTTGAAGGGATGGAATTTCTTAGATGTCTGGCATGAGTCTAATAAACGATTTTTATCAGTCTTTGCTGAGTTGATGGAAACATGGAGATGGGTATAAAATACTTGTCATGATAAAGCAAATCAGGCTAATGGAATTGTTGTCGTTTATTGACGTTTTCTCTTTTAATCTTTAAGTTTTTAAGTGAAGCTAGTTTCTGAGATATACACTACCCTATAATAATGGACCGAACAGCAAGATGCGATGGTATAAGGGAAATAATACATGTTTTAAAAGGAGTATGGTCCCCCACGTGCTGCAATTGCACTAGTAACCTTTCCGGGCATACTTTCAACAAGGTTTTGGTACACAACTATGGGTATTTGTGTCCATTCCTGCTGCAAGAATGTCGCAAACTCATCTAGATTTAGGATATGGTTCCCCGATCCGTAAGTGTCGCTCTAACGCACCCCACAAATGTTCTACGGGGCTTATGTCGGGTCTCTGAGCAGGCCATGGAAGACGTTTTACATCTCTATCTCGATACCACTGCTTGACAAAGGCTGCAACGTGACATGTCGCGTTGTCGTCCTGGAAGTAACATTCGTTCCATTCCATAAAATTGCTAGAGCGTAGAAAGAACCTGATTATCCAAAATTTTCATGTAGGAGTCGTTGTTGACCAGGAAAAGCATGCAAAGGTCCCTGGCCATACCACGAAGGACGCCCCCAAACCAGAAGTCGGATTTTATGCAAATCCGCTGGCGTCCGGTCCATTATTGTAGGGTAGTGTATTTGACAGTAGAAATTTTGAGATAATTGCACACTAAAAAGGCAGCTTGATCTCGATAGCCTGAAAGACTAGCTATTTTTTTATAATGCTCAATCAAACGAACATTACACATAATGGTGCTTCAAGGGTGGATGTGTGAACAACTTTGTGTTTTACCCTGATGCATCAAGAGAAGTTAGTCTACGTTACACCTCATATACATACCACCTTTTTTGAGAGACCGCACTTTCTCTCCAGGCAGACAAATATCAGCACCCTGACCACTTGATTGATTTGCCCTTAGTTTATAGAAATGATAATTTTACAGCGTTCAGTTTTTTCCCAAGATATCTGTCTAGTTTTAAGAAATATATTGTGGCCGTTGTATAACGGTTGGAAGAGTAGAGAATGAGCAATCTGAGAGTTATGAGGTCGAAATTCGATCGAACCAAAGACAGTCGTGTGCGGAGGCTGGTGTCAAAAATGTCCTCACGGCGTGTTGTGGAAGTTTCTCGTCATTTGACCGTGTATAAAAATGTCGAGATCTTATATTTTCCTTCGAAATTGATCCCGGTTTTTCTCCAATAGCCCGTTGTGTTGCCTCAGTGTGACGTTAATTCAACTTCGTTCCAAGATTCTAATTCGGGACAGTGCATGGATGTTTGTAAGCGTATGGTGTCGAGTCGGCTGGTGCACCTTAAATCTGTCGTGGCCGAAAGTCCTCTCGTTGGGTTGGCGTGAATATTTGGAGAGTGGGGTACCAGCTCAGGTATTACCTCGTCATCTGACCGTGGCTCAAAATGACGTTGTGTTGTCCTCGGATCTTTCCCCAAGGAGTTTGATCCCGGACCGTCGCCAATAGCCAATTGTGTTTCTCTAGTACGACGTTAATTAAAAATTACCATATTAACTCCCTTCCAAGAAATCGGTTGGCAAATACCAGGGGTTTAGCTATGGTGGCATTGGTTTACGGGTTTTCCAGAACTTTTGCATAAGTCAGATATAACCTTTAAATGTTGGCTGCACATTCAAATCATCATCGATTACAACAGGTCTGGTTGTTCTCTTATGGCGCAAAATCCATAAAAGATAAGTCCGGAGGCACATAAGAAATACAAGGCAAGGCAATCCAAAAGAGATGGTCTGTCAAACAATGTCCTGATTCATTAAAAGTCTAAGTTTAGTTAGAGTCGAGGAGGAGAATTCTTTTGCCGACGAATGACTTAGCCCTTGGGTTTTAAAGAAATTGGTGGTAAGCAACTATATACCGAATGAAAGGACGAAGATCTAGAGGGCTTTTGGGAGACAGGTTCCCATGTTTGCCAAGAAGTTCACAAGAAATCGTTTATAGGTCTTAGCCCCAAAATGCGGTATGATTATCTGTAAAAAGTTCGCATGTAACTTATAAAAAAATTTAAAAAAAAACATTGAATTTAAAAATAGAGTTTACTGATCCACGACAGATTTTCTGTAGGTTTAAGATTATAAGTTACCAGTTCCAAGTAGAAATTGAAATATAATTTTTTATGAACGTTTCCTGCGAAACACGCCGATATACGTTATAGTTGGAAGTTGGGTTTACATCTTACTGGAGAGAAGGAAATGTAACAGGATACTGGTGACGGCCTGGGATCAATCGCGGAGTTTTAAAAAAATCCGATGACAATACCTTGTTTTTACTTTGACTCACGGTCGTATGACGACTGGAATACGATAAGGAATAATTAATTTTATTCGATTATTTATAGTGGTGTAAATAGAAATAAATATTGTATAGGGTGGAAATTGTTATTTATATTGTTTTTTATGCATATCTTCCAGTGTATTAGAGTTTTTTTACCTTTGTCGAATTCACGGTTGAATCAAATCATTTTAAACGTTTTAAAGAAGAGGCAAAACGTAGATCATTTTTACCGACAGTTGAATTATAGCTACGAATTTAACGTTTAATGCTTAAACAAAAGCAGTTATTTCGGGTCAGCAAAACAAAAAATACCTATAACGCAACATACGTCAATTATCCATTAGGCAACCCTTTTATTTGACAAGTCCTTTGAGCAAACATATTAGTAGAATGAACAATGTAAACCTATTGATGTCATGTAACCAAAACTTTAAGTAACATGACCCTTAAATTACTTTCGATTGCCAGGTGGAAACGAACATCCATCATCTAATTGGTCCACGGGACAGGAGAATCCCATCCATTGATTTGTCATCCGTTTCTTCCGTGTGACGTACTATTAGACTTCGAGTGTAGAAATGCGCATGAACACATCTATCCTGTCATAAGATGTTACAGCGCCAAACGAGGAGATGACATGCTAAATCGGCCAACCAAGTCAGTTTTTCACATAGCTAATCGACGTATTGGCCACACTTTTTTCAGCTCGTTTCAATTACAGCGCGCAGTCTACTTATATTTTATGTCTATGGACGAGCCTGTGAGTAGTAGGTGGCACTAGTTCACTTGTCGTGGATGTATTATTTCTCTACTCTGTCAGTAAAGTGTTTCTTGTTGGTATGTCTCACTTTATACTGTTTGACACAACTCAACCAAATAAGGCCGTCAAAAAACTCAATCAACCCTTGGCAAGCTTACTGCTATCATAGAAACGAACTCTATCCAAGGTCATCTGCCTTCTCACTAGAGCCACTCTATGTATCTATCTCTCTCTCTCTCTCTCTCTCTCTATATATATATATATATATATATATATATATATATGTGTGTATGTGTGTATGTGTATGTATGCATATATATATGCATATATATATAATTCTCTTACATGGCACGCAAAAAAGACGTTATTTGTTATCGCGTTTCGGCAACATTGTACGATTGTTTGTTTACCACGAAGCCTCGCGCCTTAATTGAATTTATAGCGTTATCGGATAAAATTTTATTGAAAAAAAAAATAATTTTAGTCGAGCTGTTGCAGTTTAGAATTAGAAATCAAAGACAGCGGAGGATCATTTAAGGGCCATTTAAAAAACGGTCCTTTTTAGTGCCAACAATTATAGTTCAACAAGACGCTTGCACTATTAGATTTGAAAAATATTTTTTGGAATATCATATTTTGTAAACAATTCTTTCTGCTAGGACACATGTCTTCATTGATGCGAGCGAAGCGAGCATAGGTTTGCGCAGCGAACCAATGTGGATTGCAATGCAATTCTCAGGGGGTTGGCGAGCTTTAGCGAGCAGGGGGCGTGCCCCCTAGTACATTTTTATTCTGCTTGATGCTTGTGGATTTCTGCGACGAGGATTATGAAGATTATGGGATGTATCTTATTTTGTGTTCCTCTCAACAATTTGGTTTTCCGTTATCCAAGAGGATCGAGGTAATCCAGTTGGAAGTGTAGCGGATTAGCGACGGAAGGATTACGTATTCGAAGCTCGCTTCAACCAAAGACCGCCGTGTAAAGGGGAATCGATCCACGCTAAATATGTCAAGGTCTCAAATGTCCTAACCCTGTCTTGAAATTAGGAGTCATCTTATAGTGGCTCAAAATGGCGAGGTGTTGTCCTAGGATCTTTCCCTTCGGGATGGACCGTCGCCAATAGCTCGATGTATTGCAACGTTGATTCAACTACCTACCATTATCTGCCACTCACAGATGGTAAGGTAATTTTAATTAACGTCTTACTGGAGCAACACGATGGGCTATTGATGACGGTCCGGGATCGATCCCCTAAGAGAAAGATCCGAGGACAACACTGTCAGTTTGAACCACGGTCAGATAACGAGGCAACACGTGAGCTGGCACCCCACTCTCCAAACTTCCACACCAATGCAACGTGAGGACTTTCGCCTCTACACCATTCGCTTACATACATACATGCACTGACCCGGAATCGAACCAGGAACCTTCCGATCAAGAGGCTAACACTTTAACCACCTGACCAGTTGGTCGGCATATCACTCACAGACAGAGATGCGCCATTGGTTAAAACCGAAACGGTTCTAGTCAACTGCGAGAGAGACAAAAACGCGAAACAAGTTCATCGCAAGGGAACCCCCAAAATAGAACGCTCTGAATCGACCTTTCTTGTAACTCTTTTGCTTCCAAAGACACAACAAAGAAATTCATTTTCCCATCTGAGGTTAAGCCTTTTCTCACATCCCAACAATAGGTCGGCTGGCCACGCCACCTGGCGGTCACGGTGTCAAGTCCGATCCTCGTCGAGACGGGAATGTTCGTGAGGCAGAACAATAGAACCTCTATTCTATCTCTAATCGAAACAACGCCCTCTCGTGGATCGTCTGCCTCATCTCTTTTAGTTTTTGTTCTCCTTTCACACGTTGCCACTCCTTGGAAGGAAACCTAATAATAACTACTCGTTCCGGTTCTTGTTTAAATTGCCCTCTCAAAAGAGGAAATACAATCTTCGAGATTCCATTTTTCACTTTGTTCTTACTCCCCGTGGAATCTCCTCACTCCCAGGCGTTATCTGTTTGGAAGAAAGGATTCATTTTGGGAATGAAATTTACTTATCGGGTGTGGCAACGGTCGGGGTGGAATCATATATCATTACCAGATTGAGAAAGGAGATTGCCATTTTGTTGTTCGTATCTGGGTGTCTGCTTTCACGAGACACCATCGTCTGCGGCCTGTTGTAAAAGGAGATGCTTCGAAGAATAAAAGAAGTTTGACCGGGAATCCGGCTTCTATTGCTTAATCTAAATTCCAATAATAAGTGAATTATTTTGTGGGAGATGTAGAACAATGATTTTCCACTGATCTGCCGTGGTAGCCCAGTTGGTAGAGCAACGGATTAGCAATCGGAGGTTTTTTCGAGTTCGAAACTAGGTCCAACCAAAGACTGCAGTGCGTACACTGTTGGTGGTGCACGTTGAATTCGCTGTGGCCTCGAATGTCCTCAAGTTGCCATGGTCACGTTGAATTTGCAGTGGAATTAAATGTGCTCACGTTGAATTTGCAGTGGTCTCGAATGTCCTCACGTTGCCATGGTCACGTTGAATTTGCTGGGGCCTCGAATGTCCTCACGTTGTCATAGTAACGTTGAGTGTGGTGCTGTGGCCTCGAAGGTCCTCACTTTCCCATGGTCAAGTTGAATGTACTGTGGCCTCAAATATCTTCACGTTGAATTTCCTGTAGCCTCAAATGCCCTCATGTTGCAATGATCACGTTGAATTTGCTGTGGCATCAAATGTCCTGACGTTGCCATAGTCACGTTGAGTGAGGGGGGCAACTCAGGTGTTGACTTCGTCATCTGACCGCAGTTCAAAATCATGTGGTGTTGTCGCAGGATCTTTCTATTGTGGATTGATCCAGGAACGGCGACTAAAGAACATATTTTCGCTTCTGTGCAACGTCAATTAAATACCTGCCTGATGTTTATATTCTGCTTTCGGTTATTGCTGCGACTGCTTCACAATCGTGAGCATTATCTGTAAAGTTAAATATTGGTGGATATAGTGCTCCTGTGGATAATACGAGTTTCCTATACGTATTCCGGACGTGACGTCACATTTTTTGTTTTTTAAGGGGGTTCGTCCCCTAAAAATTCGAAAAATATCATTTTTGTGATTTTTACTGTCAATAAAAATTTGAATTATCCTCTTTATAACGATACCTCATCTGTAGAAATCCGTTAATTGGAAGTATTTTTAAATATTTTTTTTGTTGATGCACTATTACCCCGACGCACGTCTCAGAAAATACTTTTTTTCTGTGTTTGGGAGCACATTATTCAAAAACTACTTGAGTTACATTCTCGAAACTTTTATGATTGTTTATAAAGCACTTTTAAACACTTCAACACAAGGAATAAGATACAAAATGCAAAATTTTTAAAGTATTTTATCTAAAAAAATTAATTTTTTCTTGTCATTTTTTTTAAGTTTATAATTTTGTGAATTAAAAAAAAATTAAAAACCCCGTGTTAAAGTCTTCAAATATTGCACCGTAAAAATTTCAGATTAATACAGTAATTTATGAATAAATGAGATATTCCCAAAGTTTGTGAATTTAACATGGGTGGATATGAAGATGCTGGACGCCCTTAAATACGATAGCACACCACTAATAGAACTCTTAAACAATGAATTCCTAATTGATATATGATGTTGATGGGTCAACGTCAAACGACATCACTGTGATGATAAACTATGGTTTAAGCTAACTCAGATATTTATCATGCGTGAGCATTTGGTTTAGCGGTAGTAAAAACGCGTTAATTTCCACTTAGAGTTTACTTAGATCTAATTAAAATTAACTTGGCTCAACTTAGAATTTGGATCTCATGATCAACGATCAATGAGATGCATTAACTATCCAGCTAAATCCAATTGGCGGTAGTGTTTCAGCGACGGAATTTTTTTTAATACTTATTCCGAACGTGAGCTCACTTGTTTCTCGAACAGGATGTATGCACGTTGTCAATATAAATCCCAGAGAATGAATTCTGAATAGTATTCATCTATAGTTATGGTAGGTACTATAATTAACGGTTGCAACACAACGGGCTATTGGCGACGATCCAGGATCAACCAACGAAGAAAGAGATCCCAGGACAACAGCACGTAATTTTGAGCCACGGTCAGATGACGAGGCAACACCTGAGCTGGCACCCTACTCACCAAACGTCCACACCACGTCATAGTGAGGGCATTTGAGGCCACGACAGATTTAACGTGCATCACCAACCTTTGTTTAACTACGGTCTTTCTTTGAATTCGAACTCGCAACCCTCTGACCGTTAATCCGTAACTCTTCCAATCAGCCTACCACAGCGCTCTATAGTTACGGAATTCATACTTCATGCTCCGTCTCAACAGTGCTGATGCGGTGATAATTTAGGCCATGTGCAGGCATCCGGTTTTTCAACGTGCGGCACCACTGCCGCAACGCAAATGCGGTCTGAGATACATTAGATCCAACGGAGTAGTGCACACATGCTTCTGGTGCCGCTGCGGCGACGGGCGTCAAACTTGACTGCAATTTGTACTGCAGTTCTTCACGTCGCCGCAGCTTGCCGTACACGCGTCTCCGTTCTGAAGTTCCTTTTTTTCATAAACAAATGGCATATAAATTATAATTAACAAATGGTTGTATCCAGTAACGTCTATTTTGTTTCGAAATATACTTTTTTTTACACCAAGTAAGTGAAATAAACACGTTTTATTCGATAGAATATTAATCACAAATGGCGCGAAATGAGTATTTGCGTCATTTCACGGTTATGTGTGCATAGTTGAGTTTCGGTGCCGCAGCGGCGCCACACGCTGAAAAATCGGATGTATACACCGGGCCTTATTGCTCCCTTCAGCTGATATCCTCTGGTACCCATCATGAGTCCTGCATTTACACTGACAGCATGAGCGTCTTGCAACAGCTGGAGCAATGTACCATCATTTGTCATCCTGTCGCCCCGGATATTTTTACCACCTTGCGTACCTCGATATTCTGTTGTGTTGTGTTCTGAGTCACGTGGGGACGAAGGGTAACGAGCTTGCTGACAGTGCAGCGAAGGCAGTTTCCTTTCCATTACAGCAAGCCATTCCTCTTAGTGACATCAAGATGTTCACAAAAGAGTTCGTCAACTCCTCAATTGCGAGAGTCGTGGAAGTCACCAACACATTGCAATCTATAAGACCCATCTCTAATCAGTAGTCAGTGTCTCCAATCCGGAGGACGGATGTCAAAATGACCTTCGCATTGAACACGCGGTTCACCCATCGTCGCCTTTTACTAGGAGAGAGCCATTTACAACTCGCGCTCTACTCCATTTTATGTTTATCACATTTTAACTGTTTGTCCTGTTTTGAATCATCAACGAATCAAAATTTTTGCAAAGTACAATTTTAAACCTGCGACATTTGATGGGAGAAAAGTTTGATAGTTGCATGGGAGAGGTAGGTATTTTAATTAGACTTTACGCTGCGGCGCTTAGATTTTTCAATCGTCTCCAGGAACGGCTCTTTCGCCTGCATGTCCGACCCCCCTTATCTAATTACCCAACGTGAGCGAAAGAGCCTTGAGTGGCATTTACGACGGACGCTTTCCTATGAGAGTATTGTGTGGCGTATATCACCAGAGCGACCTTCTGTCTTTTCCCTCCAAAGCGTTCACACCTCACGGTCGTCAGGGTGGGGTACCGCACAACAGGAGGGATCTAGAATAGAGATGCACAATCTGCGGCCAGCGGGCCACATTCGGCCAGCGAATCTTCAATTTGCGGCCCGCAAACTAATTTTGACTCTAAACTTCCAAAAGGATTTAAGTTAAGAAGCAAATTGACTGACAAACATTTAGAATCAATCTTAAGAGTTTCTTCTATCACTATTGAACCTACCATACCTAAATTAGTTAGTAAAACTCAGTATCAGCCATCCCATTAGCAAGCTGTAACATAATTATTGTTTATGCTTTAGAAATTTTAATATTAAATATATTTCATGCTGTAGTTTTTATTTCTAATTTTACTGATCTCATTAAAATTTCTGATACTCATCTTTATTGCTCATAGTACTATTACTGTAATTAAATTTATAACCCAAAATAATTTGCTGAAGTACATATGACGTTCTTGAGACACGATCTCAAAAGTAATTCTATATGATTGATCATTGCAAATGTTTGTTAACTACTTTTTTTAAACTATTCACAATATTATTCATTTAGCTCTGTAACAAGCTCCTAGATTTTTTGAAAAAAATTTGTAAGTTTAAAATAAGTTATTATTTTTTACTACACATTTTAAGTGTAATAACAGCTGTACATAATTGGGTAGTTGCACTTTCATTATGTCTGTGCTGCAACTTCATTTGCGGCCTCCCCCCCCCACGTCTCAATGAACGGTGCGAGTGGCCCTTCTCCCAAAAGGTTGTGCACCCCTACTCTAGAAGGTCCGTCGCTGACAGCTCGTAAATGGTAATCGATGCCCCCGGTCAGTTAAAAGGGGGTAACATCCACCGTACACAGATCTATACCATGCTGCTGGTGTAAACTAAATTTTAATGGTAACAATTATCTACCTGCCGCAGCGTACAGGTGAACGTTACACTGCAGCAACGGGCTATCGACGACATTCCGGGATCAATCCCAGCGGGATCCGATGACAACACCATGTAATCTTGAACCACTGTCGGATAACTAGGCAACACCTGAGCTGGCATACCACTCTCCAAACTTCCACAGCACGCCAACGTCAGGACATTTGAGGCCACGAGGCCCTTTTGCACACGACGGTCTGTGGTTGGATTCGAACTCGCAACCCTCCGGTTTCTAAACTGTTACTCTTCCAACCGTGCTTCCACGGCCCTTGATAGAAGACTCAAACCAATCCGTTTAATGTGTTGCCAAGCAACCGGAAGCTACCATTTCTGTCTCACAAGGGGAGTTTTCAGTGAGACGCGAACGTTGACCGAATCGTCTTGGCACTGCCTCATCCCCGAATGAGTGTAAACCTCCTCTTCAAGAGAGCACTGTCACCTAGTCTCTTTGGTGCCATTGTTCGTGCCTTATGGAGCGAAAGTGCGAGGCGTGTAATAGGGCCACTTACACTCGCCACTTTCGCCCGACAACAGGTTGCTCAGTGGGAGCACCTATTGTTTACGTACCCCCCCCCCGCGCCGTGTAATCAGGCGGTGGGTTTGTATTTCGGGGTGTGCAGCTCTAATTAAAATCACCTGTAAGTCGAAAACGGCAAGTTGGGTCGAAGACAAATCATAGTTTTGACGTGAACACTCCTGCCTGACCTTGAATTATGGAATGAATGTAGACATAAGTAGGTAATTAATGTCTCACTACAGACGACGGGGTATTGACGGTCAGACATCAATCCCGATGAGGAAGGTCTGAGGACAACACCTCGTATATCCATCAGCTTAATCGTATTAAACCTCCTTGTGGTTGTCTCGAAGAGGTGTCCCATCATAGAAAAACTGATCAGATCATGATGGATAAGATACCTCGTCACTAGAAGAAAACTGTCCAGATATTGATTTCGTCATCATAATACAAATCGGCCATATCATGGTGGCGAGATATTTCATCATCAACAGTGTTGGCCTGATCTTGATGGACGAGATATCTCGTCCAAACCACTTAATGGGTAGCACTGCCTGAATCCCGATCGTCCAAAGCTTCTTGTTAAACCTTTTAATGACAATTTAATCATTTTTTATGTACTTCTCTAGTAAACGTGGCGCAGAAATTGCCATTATTTGTAAATAAATAACTAGCCAATGATCAGATACAGACAGCATAAAATCAACTACCTCTGGATTCATTCGCTAGTTTTCGCTCTTCCTTTTAATTTGCTTGATTTTAGCAAAGAAACTGGAATAATATCGTTCAGCAGATTGCAGGAGGTAATAAGAAATAGGTTGTATTACAAAACTGTCCTTTGCAAAATTGGTTATCTTAATGGTCGTGATGTTCCGCAGAAACCACTTAAAGGATACGTGGGGTAGAAATTACGTTTATAACCACTGTAGGACGATTTTCTTATTTTATGAAATCAACTAGCTGAATAAGGTTGCTCGAGTTGAAATGGTTAAATGTTGATTGAAAAGTGAATTAAAGTAATCATTTTTCTTGCATAGAAAAATGCAATCATTTAGTTGTACGGAAAATACTTTTTTTTAAAACTTAGTTTTATCTTTTTCATAGCTTCTACAATTTTCTTAGGATGCAATTATAAACATTTAATTCCTGAATAATATATTGTAATATGCAAAAGACTAACATACAAACAAAAACGAAATTCCGATGAAAAATGCAGAATTCTGTAAAACGAAAGATGTGCAAAGGGACGAATTTCGACTTCCTGAGCTGAAATAGAGCAATTCGAAAAAAGACACTAGTGAAATATTGATAAAGACGGTATATACAGGGTGATTCATAAGTAAGTATACAATTTCAATACACTTTTAACAGTGACTATGTAAAATATTTTAAGTTACCTGTAACAGAAGTGTAGGTGAATGTTTCAAGTTTTTTCAGAGATAGTCACAGATGTTATATGTGTGTGTACATTTAGCCATACTACACACATCGAACTGGTTACGCATTTCCGCCCAGACGCGTGTTAGGGTATCTGAAGCAGATACAGTGATAGTGGATGCGATACGCTATTTCAACTCAGCTAGATCAACTGGAAGAGGAGGGTTACATACGTTATCCTTTACGTAGTTCTAAAGAAAAAGTCACATGGTGTTAAGTCAGGGCATCTGGGTTGCCATTGGGTTAGTGGCATGTTGTAATCGGCGGTTCCTCCAATCCATCGGTGAAGATGATGTTAATAGAGGTAATTTCGCATATCACCTGACCAGTGTGGTGGTGCATCATCCAATTGGAGAATAAAGTTTTTCGACTTTATTCTAAAATTGGATAAATAAAACTTTTGACGACATCTGACGATACACTCGGTCGTCCTGGCTTTGGAACTTTGCACAAACAGTCAGTAGTTAAAAAAAATTTTAAACTAACCGTAAATGAATTTTCTGGTTGGAGGTTCTATTTAAAATCGTGATCAAAATGATGTTGAACAACGGTGACAGATTTCGTTTTGCTCAATTCAAGAACACAAAACGCCTTCTCCACTGCAGACGCAACCATTTTTACTGAATTGTCACGTGACACGCTCGCTATCGCCTACGTCCCTTCTCTCGGGTGGTGGACACAAACTTTATGAGTATATCTAGCTAACAGTTCGCGTTTGGGGGCCGTGTCTTAAACTGTTCCTGTATTACAGCATCGCGAAACTGTATATGTACTTATGAACCACCCTGTATGTATAATATATATGTGAATGATTTGTGAAATTTCAAAAAAAGACATTAGAAAAATATTGATAAAATTATTATGTATATATAAAGTGTTATATTGACAAAGACGATTGAAATTTAGTAATGCTCAAATATGACCGCGATATTTCCCTGTGTTACGTTTCCTGCAGAACGGGTTTTCTTGTCAATATTCAATTATTGCAGGAAAACAAACCTTAAATTTTAGTATTGGTGCTTCGAGAGGCACTTTTAGGACTACCTGTGTGCCAATTTTCACAGTCGTAAGTGCTACAGATTGTTCTGAAGACAGGGAAAGGAAGAAATTGTCTATTTTTTCCGCAGTGTGCTAAAGTATAAGTGTACCCAATTGGGTGTGGATGGGACAAACGGTGTAGATTTGTATAGGAAATATACTCACATACCCCCAACACGCATCCTATAATGGTATATAGATCGAGCAGCAAGTATTAAGAAATCTGTACATTCATTTTCCCCGCAAGCCATGGCGGTATGCAGAGAAACAAACTTTACACTTTGAGGTGTTTTTTTTTCCACGCATGTGTTTATTAAGTACCAACCTAACTAATATATGGAAATGATTGGTCAATGGCACGAGCATTTGATAGTAGAAGTAAACTCTTCGCATTCTGTCTGGTTTATCTCTCTTTATTCTGAAAATCCCTCTCACACACGTTAAATATGCCGTTGCCTCAAATTTCCACACCAAGCCAGTGTGAGGAAATTTGAGGGGGATACAATCTAAAGTTTTAACTTCGTCATCTGGCTGGTTGAATGACCGCTTCTGAATGGATAATAAACCGTCGCCTATAGTTCCTTGTGTGGTTTCAGTGCAACGATAATTAGCCCTACAGGTGGTTTCGACGAAATAGCTCGTCTTTCATGATCTGAACAATTTTCCTAATGACGTGATATCTTGCATAAAAAATAATGCCTATAAAATTCCGAATGATGAAGATATTGCCGTTCTTTGATGACGACTGGGGGGGACGACTTAATATCTGGTCGGCTTCTTTCTAATGATGAGAAACCGCATGCAAACCCTTCAGTCTTCCAATCCGTGGTATCACGTCAATAGCAAAACTGACCACAAATCTGGGCGGACCAACCGATCTAGTAGTAAGGTATTAGCCTCGAGATAGGAAGGTTCATGGTAGACAGTCCTCACGTTGGATTGGTGTGGAAGTTTGGAGAGTGGGGTGCCAGCTCAGGTGTTGCCTTGTCATCTGTTTCAAAATTACCTGATATTGTCCTCGGTTCTTTCTCTTAGAGGATTGTTCCCGGACCGTCGTCGCCGGCCAACCAGTCTGGTGGTTAAGGTGTTAGTCTCTTGATAGGAAGGTTCCTGATTCGAATCCGGGTCAGTGCATGGATGCTGGTAAGTGTATGGTGTAGAGGCAGCTGGTGCAACTTAAATCAGTCTTGGCCGAAATTCCTCACGTTGGGTGGGTGTGGAAGTTTGGAGCGAGCTCAGGTGGTGCCTCGGTCATCTGACCGTGGTTCAAAATGACGTGGTGTTGTCCTCGGATCTTTCCCTTAGGGGATTGATCCGGGACCGTCCTCAATAGCCCGTTGTGTTGCTCTGGTAAGACGTTAATTAAAATTACATTACCTGACCACAATCTGGTCAATTTTGCTATTGAGGATACACCTCGTGGAGACAGTCACCAAAACGGATAACCGCCTGAAATGGCACTCAGCCACTTCAAAAACGGACGTGCCCTTGGATTTCGCAACTCTCCATTCCCACTCACATCTTCACAACAGATGGAAACGGAATTCCACTCCAATCAGAGTCATAGTCTGAGCCACCCCTTTTCTTCGAGCAAACATCCCACCACTACCTGCCCGGGGTGCTTCTATTTCCGCAAACGAAATCTCCGGTGGGGATGGGGGTTGGTTGGCAAATCGATGGGACGAAAACACGCCGAATCGATATGTTGCTAAACATAGACCCGGCGAGTGTGTGCTCCAGTTTTCCTACGACTCTGGGGTGAATGGGAAGTACTCTTTGTGTGTGGATCGATGTCGCTGGTTGCGTTTCACACTTCCGTGTTTACGGGACGCTGCATTTCCTGGGTAACGGATAGCTTGGTGTTGTTTACCATTAAAACGACGCGCAAAGTTGTTGGACTTGGTAGGGGGGACCGCAATAGGCCCTAACGGCTTTGCAACCGGAAGGTTGTTAGTTCGAATCCAGCCAAAGACCTTCGTGAACATGGGGGCTCGGTGCACGTTAAATCTGTCGTGGCATCAAATGTACTCACGTTGACAGGGTCTCCTTGAATTTGCCGTGGCCATTCGTGACGTCCTCTAATGATCCAGCACGTCTGGTGGCTAAGGTGTTAGCCTCTAGATCGGCAGGTTCCTGGTTCGAATCCGGGTCAGTGCATGGATGTTTGTAAGCGTATGGTGTAGAGGCGGTTGGTGCACCTTAAGTCTGTCGTTGCCGAAAGTCCTCACGTTGGGTTGGTGTGAAAGTTTGGAGAGTGGGATACCAGCTGAAGCGTTGACCTACTCATATGACGATGGTTCACAATAACGATGTGTTCTCGGATTTTGCTCTTATGAATTCATTCCGGGCACCGTTGCCAATAGTCTGTTGTGTAACTCTAGTGCGTCGTTAATTCAGTACCGAACTTTTATGACATACGTGCGCAGTCGCGTAGTACTTTTCGATATAAGTATGCAGCCATAAGAGAAAATTATAAAATCAAAGCACATAAAAAGAAATTTTTCAAGGTTTGGTTATTTTTTGTCTCCAGTAACTTTTGACTTTTTACAAAATTGAGGAAAAAACCTCAGGAGTGAACAAGTAATGACGAAACCCAGTGGTATACGTAACTCAGTTTGAGACCATACCGCGAACATAAGATGACTGGTTTCTTAAATTAACCCTCCTTCGGGCAAAAGGGTGAATCCTAGCTCGAGTAAACCCAAATTCTAACTCTTGTTATAAGAAACTTCATTTTATGCGAATCGATTCTGTAACCTCGGGTATTGTCTAGTGATCTGACTGTGGTTCTAGATTACGTGGTGTTTATAAATGCATACCATTTTAATCTGTTTTCAAGTGGAAAGAAATGTTTAAAAAATAATGCATGTAGCAATTTTGCTACGGATTTCTTTTTTAAAACAGTGATTCAAACTCCGGGATTGGTATTGTATTTGTAATGACTTTAATGCAATAAATAATCTGCTTAACTGAAGCTTGTTTTATCAATTTATAACTATTTTTTATGCAATTTTTGGATTATATTTATGTTTTTTGTAATTGGCTATATTTCTCTAGAGAAACGATAAATAAAATTTGAACCAAATATAAAAAAAAAATGAGTAGTTCTGATAATTTGGCGTTCTTTTGTAGAAAAATATTGCCGAATAGGTAGCCACAATAGTGTACGAAGATTTTACTGTCAACGCAGAGGGTAGGGTTTCCCTTGAAACAATAAGCTGGTAATCGGAATGCCTCATTCGGTAGGCTTTTATATGATCAGCCCACTTTTACTCTTAAACCTTTCCCTTAAACAAATTTGGCACCATTTTCAATCAAAATAAAATTTTGACCGAAAATTTCACATTTTTTTACATGATGGTAAGGGTAATGTAAATTTTTCAAATGGGTACAGTTCAGTCTACGTTTATAATGATGGCAATTACATTGGCGCTTTTTTGGCGCACTTCTAGTTGTGAGTTATGACAGGTTAAGACAACCCATCTGTAATAAAGTTATTGCGGTTTCTATGGCAAACACAGCAAACGGAAAGTTTAAATTTTCTGTTTGAATATTCTTGAAAGTTCTTTCAAAATCGGTTAAACTATCGCTATATTTCATTGGTTCATTTAAAATAATTATTTCCTTTGCGACTTTAGAAGAGCGCCAAAAAAAGCACGATGTACTTTTCCACCTCTATAAACGTAGACTGAAGCTGTGCCTGCAAATGTGTACCTTGATTACCTTCCTGGTAGTTGTCTCGACGAGGTATTGTCACTGGCAAAACAGACCCTATCTGGAGGAACGAAATATATCTTAGAAGAAGCTAACCTGAGCTTGATATCGTCATCATTGAAACATATCAATATCTTCATCATTCGGAATTAGGTCGGCGATCTTGATGATGGGATATCTCATTGAAACCATCTGAACGGTTAAACAGACGTTACTTATGAATTAATATAAATTGTATTAAATACTAGCTGAATAATAACCCGGCGTTGCTCCGGTTAAAATATGACCGCAACACCTTAAATAGGACCGCGACATTTCCCTGAGTTAACTCAAATACACAAACTCTGTAAAACGTGTTTCCTACTGCGATAGCTAAAATATAACCACGACATTTCCATGAGTTAACTCTTACACAAACCCTGTAGTACGTGTTTCCTTATCCATGTCCATTTATTGCAGAAAAACGAACTTTAGATTTTAAAATTGGGGCTTCGAGGGACACTTTTAGGACTACCTGTGTGCCAATTTTACTGGCTACAGATGAGACTGAACACAGAAAAGAAATAGCCTATGTTTTCCGCAGTGATCTTAAGTGTAAGTGTACCAAATTGGGTGTAGATGGGGTCAAACAGTATAGATTTGTATAATCCGGATCAGTGCATGGATGTTTGTAAGCGTATGGTGTTGAGGTGGCTGATGAACCTTAAATCTGTCGCGACTGAAAGTCCTCACGCTGGGTGGTGTTAAAGTTTGGAGAGTGGGGTGCCATCTCTGATGTTGCCTCGTTATCTGACAGTGGTTCAAAATGGCGTGATGTTGTCCTCGTATCTTTACCTTAGGAGATGGATCCCGGTCCTTTATCAATAGCCCATTGTTTTGCTCTAGTATGGCGTTAATTAGAATTACCTTACCGGCACAAAATCCAGTCATTACTCTAGCGCGAATGTCGGAATAATTTTTAAATAAGAATCGGGGTTTTATGCAGGTACATTTTAACAATCTCTTTTGGCACGTTCATTGAATTAAATCCGCATTAGGGGCCTACGGTGCGGACGAGAGGCATGCGTAATGAGATGCTAATGTGAAAATGTTCCGGCATGTGTTTCGGGAAAGGTATATCGGCTATTAAGAGGTTGACCTCAGCTACGTTATCGGAACGGGGAGACGGGGAAAGTGGTTTTCAATGGAACGGGTGGAGAAAATTACTTTGGTTGCAATTTAATGCAAAGGCTGTCGTCCCTTTATAAACAAAAGTTCGTTCTCGATTTGTTGTCTTTCATCGAAAAATCTGCTCACATGTAAGAGCAATCTCTACAGCGATTTATGCCATGAATTCCTGCATTTTGTTTCAAATTCCCGTGTGATTGATCGCGGTGGCCCGGTTGGAGGACTAACGGATTAGCAAACGGAGGGTTGCGAGTTCGAATCCAACAAACACCGTCGTGTACCAAGAGGGCTAGTGCACGTTAAATCTGGCATATCCTAACGTTGATGTGAAATTTACAGAGTGGGATGCGAGCTCAGGTGTTGTCTCGTCATCTGACCGTGGTCCAAATACACGCGGTGCTGTCCTTGGATCTTTCCCTTGGGGAATTGATCCCGGACCGTCGTCAATAGCCCGTTGTGTCGCTCCAGTACGGAGTTAATTAAATTACCTACCTACCACCCATGTGATTACGAATATTTCTGAGTTACAGAGATCGGCATATTAAATGCACTCTTTGGAGAGCAGAAACTTCTTTGTATTTAACACTGGTATTGACTCCTTAATACGTTAAGCAACTTCTATCCGCTATCGTGCGCCGACTTAGCAGTCTGGTGGTTAAGAAACTAGATAGGAAGTTGTCAAAACAAATTACCAAGGATAACATTACGTAATTTTTTTAAACTTCGGTCTGATCACGAGGTCAACGCAAGAGCTGACGCTCTTCTCCTATCTTTCACGTGGATACATTTGAGACCAAGTCTGATTTAACGAGCACCAGACCTAGCGCTCATGACGGTCTGTTGGGACAGACTCCCAACACTCCGGTTGATAATCCGCAAGTCTTCTAACTGGGCTACCGCGACCTAGAAGCCACTTGGAGACCCAAACTATGCTTCCCACTTTTCACCAAAAACAAATCTCTACATAACCCTGAGCCCAGAACACATTTTCCCTCTTTTCAATTTCACTCTACAGGAAGATTTATAGACCTCGAGGAAAAGGAGGACTTAAATCATCAACAAAAGCGAAGGCGCTTTGTCTTTGCCTCCCTCAACAAACCTCACTCGGCGACATCAATTCCAGAAACTGTCGGGACATTTTCGCGTATCGGAAAACACTCCCTCGCACATGTCCCTTTACGCCATGACTAAAATACTTTCCCTGGCGAAGGAATGAAGCGGAACATTAACATTGGAATGTTTTTAATAACCCTCTCTCCCTCCGGGGTGGGAGTCATTTGGAACAACATTTCCCCACCTAATGTTCTTTCCCATCTGAGGATTCGGTGGCGGGATCTCTTTTTTTTCCCTCCTCTTCCTCTTCTTTTAAACGAATGCGTCGTTACAGTAATGAAAATTTTGAGTAACGGGCGCTGAAAAAAAATGACGGAAGTTTTATTAGTGGATATGATTGGTTTGTGTCATAAAAGCATTGAGAAATTGTTGATGAGGGGTAAGTCAGAGGGCTTACTACTATGTCTGTGTAATTAGCGTCGTACTAGAGTAACACGGGATTAACGACGGGGACACCTCTACACCATTCGCTTATAAACACGCATGCACCGACCCCGGATTCGAACCAGGAATCTTCCTATCTAGAGGCTTACACCTGCACCACCAGACCCGTTGGTCGGCACTGTGTGTTTGGGAGGGTTACTGAAATTGTTTTGTTCGTTATACTGGCCATATCAGCAGTTGTACTGATTTGCTCAAAATTTTAATCGCATTCAAAGCATCAAAATGAATTCTTGCCATTTCTGGTTTTAACCACTTTTAATAATCTCACAGTCACGACACACAACACTAAATAAAAGGTAGAATGTATCAAAATCGACACATTTCAGTTTCTTTTACAAAATGAGTGTCTACACATACACCCGTTGCGATCTTTTTGGTACATCCAACTCCTTTTAAACAAAAGATGCGTCTGGGCATGCGCAGAGGAGCGCCATCTATCAATCTCCACAAAAGCTCTTTAGAAGCCTTTAGAGTTGTGCAATGTGTAGGTGGCACAGATTCAATTCCTGTCAGGTAGGAAGGTAGGTATTTTAATTTAATGTCGTACTGGAGTAACACAACGGACTATTGACGATGGTCCGGGATCAATCCCAACGAGAAAGATTCGAAGATTCATGTCAGGTGCAATCTTCTTTGGGTGTGCCATTGAAGCGGGTGAATAGCAGCAGCTTTGAATTTCTCAGCAATATAAAGCCGTTTTCTTGTGAACTTAAAATTATGGTTAATACCTTACATATCCTGTGACAGATTAAACTTTAAGCCCTAATGGTAGAAAAAAAATTTAATTTTTGACGGCTAGAGCAAAAACAAACTTATTAATCACTGCTTGTATTTATCATCAAGTCCGTACGAATAGAAGCAGTCTCCTGTTCTTTATTCTGTTTCGATTCTGATCTCTCGCTAGGTGATCAGAAGCCCTAGGTATTGTCTTTTTAAAAAACCTTTTTCGGCTTTAAAAAAAACCCTAAAGCACCATCAATAAAAGGTTTATTTAGATATTAAAATGGAAATTAGCAACAACAAAATTGTTTTTCTTTTCATTTTATTTCAACTAAAAACAGAATTACATTCTTAAGTAGGACCTACCATTTAAAATGGTAAACTGTCAATTATAAATAAAATAATAAATGCTATCGGTCTTAGACAAATAACAGTTGGATTTGCCAAATCACTTGAAACAATTTAAGGCACGTTTGCACAAATTCTAGAAACGAAAAAAGAAAAGGAGTTTACAATTATTTTAATTATAAAAAAAAGAACAGTTGGGGTTATAAAAGTTAAATTTTTAAAAAACTCTACAAAATACTATAAAGTTGGTTATAGTAAAAATACCCAATAACAAGTCACGGTTGCACAATTTCTTCAAAACAACGAAGCGAAGTAAAAAGGTTTACAATATTTCTGTGTTTATGGGAAAACATTTTTGCCCTCGTCGAAGTTCTATGGGTGCAGTAAGCTTTCCCTAAAGTTGTTCTCGAGTAACGAGACAAAAACAACGTCGGAACGAGAGAACAGGACTGATTGCAAAATCGAAGGGTAAAGAGACGCAATGCTTCTATTTCCCTAAAAAACGACCAAATATAATTTAAAATGCCTAACCAATTGCCGGAAATTATAAAAAATTATATACTTATAGATTTTAAGAGGTATGACGTTGTGTGAGGTCGAACCTAAATACCAAAAACGTATATTGCTACCACGTATTGTAGTTGGGGGTCTTCTAATCAGTGATGTCGGGAAACACTTTATCAGTTGTGCATATAAACTACCTCTGATGACACAGTTTGCGTTATTTTCAGTCCAATGGTGAATTGATTTTGATCTTCGTACAAGAAAGATTTAAACGTATTTTTTTTTAATTTTTACACTCAACGGGCCACAACATATTATAAGCCACGTATACAAAAAACACTATCCTACAAAAATAGACTGGACGCCAGCGGATTGGTATAAAATCCGACTACTTGCTTGGGTGTGTTTTTCGTGATACGGTCTGGAACCTTTGCACGTTGTTCCTGGTCAATTGAACGCCGACGCCTAGATGAACGTTTTTGACAATCGGGTTCTTCCTACGCTCCGGCAATTTTATGGAATGGACGACTGTTACTTCCAGAACCACAACGCTCCATGTCATGTTGCAGCCTCTGTCAAGCAGTGGTATCGAGATATGGATGTGGAACGTTCTCCCTGGCCTGCTCAGAGTCCCGACCTAAACCCCGTAGAACATTTATGGGAAACGTTAGAGCGACGATTACTGACAAGGGAACCACGTCCAAAATCTACAGCTGAACTGGCGACATTCTTGCAGCAGGAATGGACACAAATATACACAGCCGTGTATCAAAACCTTGTCGAAAGTATGCCCAGAGGGGTTGCTAATGTCATTACAGCACGTGGGGACCATCCCCCTATTAAGGCATGTATTCTTTCGCTTATACTATCACATCTTGTTGTCCGGTCCATTATTGTATGGCAGTGTATAACTTATAAGCCACAACAGCTTTACCTACAAAACTGCTTTTATTCTACGCTATAAAAACCCAACTAACCAACTTACCATCCATTCTAGAATTTTACCATGTTTTATATGGTGTATTTATGGAGTACCTTACCACATGAAAATATCCTGTTTTATTGCTCCAGTACGACGAAATGTTACTACCTTCCTAAGACATGCAATCTGGAGCTTCTAAGTTCTGTTAAAAAAATGCTTATCACTATTTTTCCCCCTTTTCTGAATCAATAAACATTTTCTTCTACATTCTGAGTTTTTATCGTCAATTCAATTTTCTGCATGCGTTTCCCTTTCATTATTTACACCACCAAATCGAACGATTTCCGATCGGTACTCCCGACACGATCGAACTGCGGAACCCCACTCCATTCTATACCTCCCCACCCATCGAAAAATAGGGGTGCTCCATCATCCAATAATCATCTTCCACCAACTGGGAGAGAGAGAAGAATGTGATTTCTGTCCCTTTGGCCCCCTTCGACTCGAATTTCGTTTTCATTCGCATCACTGCCTCGCACTATTCCTCCCCGACCCTCCGATCGATCCATGCCACCCATTCGAAGCACCCCCGGGGAGTGGGTGGCAGGTTTTTACCCCGATCCGTGTTTGCAAGGTCAGCTCCCGTTTCAAACAAAGATGATGCAGAGATTCCGGAAACGTTTTCTGCATGGTTCGTTCTTATTTTTCGAGGGGTTGTCTCGTGGATTCAGGAGGAAGGGGGTCATCGCGATATTGTGTGACGTCTCGAATCGTCTGTATATCCTCGCGCCATTCAATGACTTGTTAAGAGGTGGCCGCCAGAGGGTCATGGAACAGCCTGCTTAACCCTCCTAGGGGTTGTCTTCTCCACCAAAAATGGTCCACTATAGCCCGGTTTGAAGTGCAACGGATTATCAACTGGAGGGTTGTGAGTTCGAATCCAACCAAAGACTGTCGTGTACAAAGGGGTGTGGATCACTTTAAATCTGTCGTGGCCTCAAATGTATTCCCATTAGCGAGATGTGGAATTTTGGAGAGTGGGGTGCCAGCTCGAATGTTACCTCCTCATCTGAAGTGGTTCGAAATGACGTGGCGTTATCCTCGTATTTTTCTATTTGGGATAGATCTCTATTGTTGTCAATAGCCCGTTGAGTTGTTCCAGTCTGTCATTAATTATCTACCTACCTCCACCAAAACACCATTGTTAGCTAAACTGGCCACGATTTGATGGACGAAATAGCTCTTCATTAGAAGAAAACTAACCAGATCTTGATATCATCGTCAAAAGGTTGACTTGATGTCGAGATAGCTGGTCATCAAGTCAATCTATTGACGATGATATCAAGATCTGCTTAGCTTTCTTCTAATGAAGAGTTATCTAGACGAGCTATTTCGTCATTGATGACCAGATAGCTCGTCATTCTCCAGCAAAATCGTTTGAAATTTTATTGACGAGATATATCGTCAAAACCCCTTGGAGGCTTAAGTTCGAGCTCATTATTAAACTTGCATCGCTTTTTCTGTGTTACCTTTCATCTTAAATACGTTCATAGTTTCTTTCTCTTGTCTCCAAGATCTTCACCATCAAATCCTTACCAGAGCAGCATTTGTGAATGTCTCCTAACAGCATAAATTCCACTTTAACTTTTATTTAACCCTCTGAGGTGTTCACACACACAATTCCACTTTGCGACTTGTAGTCTTCCCCGCAGGACTTTGAACCAATTTTGACCTTTTTGACCAATAGAACTTTACAAATGATTCGATTCTAAGAAAAGGACCACCGATCAACCGGTCTGGTGGTTAAGGTGAGAGCATCTAGTTCGGAAGTCGAATCCAGGTCAGTGCATGGATGTTTGTAAGCGTATGGTGTAGAGGCGGCTGGTGCACCTTGAATCTGTCGTGGCCTTAAGTCCTCGCGTTGAGTTGGCCGGGAAGTTTGTAGAGTGGGTTGCCAGCTCAGGTGTTGCCTTGTGATCTGACCGTGGTTCAAAATGACGTGGTGTTGTTCTCGGATCTTTTCCTTATGGGGATTGATCCCGGACCGTCGTCAATAGCCCATTGTGGTGCTCTAGTGCGACGTTAATTAAAAATTATGAAATTACTAAGAAAAGGGCCGATAGATACTTTCCATGGGACACCGTTCCAAGGAAATAATCGATATAATACTTCCAAAGGACAGCACGTTTTCAAAGGACTCAATTCTAAAGCGGTGAACAGTAGCATAATTCCATGGTATTCCATTCTAAGGAGATGACCAATAACCCCACTCCCCAAACTTCCACACCTCACCAACGTAAGGGCGTTTGAGCCCACTGTAGGTTTAACATGCACCAGCCTCCTTTCTACTCGAATTTTCGATTGGATTCGAACTCGTATCGAGGAATTGACACTAATCCGGCTGGATCCGACCGAATTGGTATTTTATCAATAAGTTTTTCTAACCAGTATGTATTTTTCCAAAATCGTCTGAGTGAAAGTAGGTAAAAAGGATATCATTCCATATAGACGCACAAAACGTTTCTTTTAGCAATAGAAAATCAAATTTATTAATAATTATCTATTGGTAGGAAATCAATAGCCAACAATTAGTTATAGTAACTACTTGTTCTATTAGTAGTAAATATTAAACGATTGATGATGATCAGTCTTACTAGTTTCCACACCAAAAACATCAGTTTATTTTATACTTAGTACTTTTATATTTATCTAAAATTAAGTAGCCTATCTCTAATGTCGTTGAGCAAATGACATAAATTGTACTTAACCTTGTCTCATATTGACATAAAAAAATCTATTCTTTGGCAGTTTTTGGTCAACATAACAAAAAAGGGAACTCTTGATTCTTAATTGCTTAAATCGAAGTTATATAGTAATGAAAATCACTTTTGAGTTTGAAAAAACGATCTAAGTAAACAAGTTGTATGAACCGTGTCATCCTCCAACCTACTTCTTAATGAACTGCAAATCTAACCAGCGGCCTAGAAGGCCCTCTTAGCTTCGACGCTAGTTGGTTTAACCGGCATTATGTAGTCGTACATAAGAGACAAATATTTTCCTTTGACTCTGTTTCATATGAAGTCATTTCTTTCTTCAGTATTTTCACAAAATCTGTTTCTTTTCTTAAGTTTGTATTTTTGAAATAGTCTTCATTTTCTTGCAGAATTTGCTTTTCAATTTCCTCTTTATTAAAAAAATATTATTGATAATTTAATTTATTATTTTTGCTAAAATTCTCCCAACTGATGATTGAAAAATATAAAATCGATTCATTCACAATCGATTGCATAATAAACAATTTTGCGACTTTAAAGTTGGGTTTCAATAATCGATTATTTAATTTTTTTAAAATTCGGGTTAATTGGATCCGGACCGGATCCGATAGATATTGCTGAATCCGGTAGGTTTCCAAATGATGCCGGATCCTCCGGATCGGATTGCAACCCCTTCTCGCAACCGTCCGTTTACTAATCCATTACTCTTCGAACCGGGCTACCCCGATCGTTGATGGTTGGAATGGCTGGATAAAAAGTCTAAATCCGTCTGCACCTGAGTTGCCTTCTAGGAAGGGCATACGTCAATACTTTTCAATTTTAACTACTTTGGATTATAGGGACTTTATATCTTTCCGAGAATTTAATTACACCCTTATATTTCAATTTCCGCTAATAAAAACTATTTGTAGAAGCAGTTTCTGCGTTTGAGGACGCCAAACTCTGCAACTTACCCATTACTCTCTCCCCAGAGCATTAGTGTTTTCGGTACGGGTCTAATGGGATATAAAACCAGTTCCGCGAAGAGTAGGGAAGTTCAGTAGTCAATACTTACTTGTTCTCTCGTAAACAAAAGTAGGAGGGATTGAACTGTAACTTTATTTTTAGACGCTCTCCAATCAGTGATGAATGTAGAACATTGAATGGAATTGGAATGAAATCGACACCTATTGTTCCGATGAATTGTTTCAGAAAATTCAATTGCTTTAGCCCTCCAAAAGGTTTCGACAAAATGTCTCTCCCGTCGAAGATTTGCCCAATTTTTCTTGCGACGAGTTTTCTCTTTCAACAAGATTTTGTTGACTTTTTGATACTGACAAGATTACGATCTGTTCAGTTTTCTTCCGATGATCGTGATCGCGTTTTCCTCTAATGATCAGATACCACGTCTAACAAGGTCTGGTCAGTTTTTCTAATGTTACTTTGTCCAGACAACCACCGACTAGAAAATTAAATCCGTTGTGGCTACAGGAGGGTTAAAAAGATAGAAAGTGCATGATTGGATTGAATTTGGTTGCTTCAACAAATACTGACGTATTCGTTACATATACTGACGGTAATGTTGAACAATAACAACAACTTTGCACATAAAAATTTCAGCTTACACAAGCATGTCTAAAATATTTTTCTCTCTCTCTCTTCTCAAAGTATATAATGTTTATGTAAGAGTTGAATTTGAGTTTTCGTACTTGGTACTCTGTCGATCTCGTTTTGTAAATATTCTAAATTAATTACTTTTAGACAGATGTTGGCATTACGAATTCGGTATTTTGCAGTGAGTATTTAAATATAAAAAAATCTATTGGATTTGTTTTCAACAAAATGGGTTGTGTTTGCCATTTGCCATTCAAAATATGTGGCATCCAGTGCCTTCAGGAATTTTAAGTTGGGAGATTTAACACAAATTGTCGCCCACTACAATATCCGCTTCCTCAGAATATTGAAGTTCTGCAAATTTGTCACAGAATTTTAAATACAAATACAACGCAATTGAAGACAAATTAAAAATACCAAACACTTATTTTGAAATTAAATGCTTCATTGTTCTCAATTTTTGTTTTCATTAACACGCCATAAAGCTTTCAACGAATAAAATCTTCACGCGGCTGACGTATGCATGGCGTCATCCATACCCCGGGAGTAGGACCTTCTCCCACGTATTTACTAACGACAGTAAACCCCATGCGATAAGAAAAGATCACTAGGGTGTCTCGTGCCCTTGAAACCCTCGCACAACTAAAAGATACACTACCCTATAATAATGGACCGGACAGCAAGATGTGATGTTAGAAGGGAAATAATGCATGCTTTAATAAGGGGCTGGTACCAAACGTGCTGCAATGACACTAGTAACTCTTCTGGGCATACTTTCAACAAGGTTTTGATACACAGCTATGGGTGTTTGTGCCCATTCCTGCTGTGAGGATGTCACCAGCTCAGCCGTAGATTTCGGACGGGGTTCCATGGTCCGTAAGCGTCGCTTTAACGCGTCCCACAAATGTTCTATGGGGTTTAGGTCGGTACTCTGAGCAAGCCAGGGAAGACGTTTTACATCCATATCTCAATACCACTGCTTGACAGAGGTGGCAACATGACATGGACCGTTGTCGTCCTAGAAGTAACATTCGTCCATTCCATAAAATTGCGAGATCGTAGGAAGAACCTGATGGCCCAAAATGTTCATCAAGGTGTCGGCATTCAATTGACCAGGAACAGCGTGCAAAGGTCCCAGGCCATACCACGAAAAGCACCCTCATACAATGAGTCAGAGTTTATGCAAATTTGCTGGTGTTAGGTCCATTATTGTAGGGTAGTGTGTGTGCCTCTGAGAGCGCTTGTCATACAACACCTGTCAAATGGGTGCTGTCTTCTCGTCCCTCCAATAACCACATCAATTTTCTTTGAAGTTGTTTCACATCAGTTTGTGAGATTGATTACCTACCAAATCCCGCAGGTACTGTCGAAACGAATCCTGGCAAAACACATATTTTTATAAATCAGGCTCATAAGGGCCTCTAAATATCCACACTATGAAAGTCCTTATTTATTTTGTTAAAAAGTAGGGCTCTTCTTGAGCGTTCTTGGAATTAGTTGCAGCTGGCTGCTGCTCTCCGTAGCTGTGGCATCGAATCTTCCAGATGGGGCGGCAGTGGAGTGACTCGGCAGAGGAGCGGTTGCCATGACGACAGACTCCCATTCAACCTTTGCGAGATTGATTTGACACCTGACTGATTGCAGAAGTGAGAGTGACTTTTCCCGGGTAGAGGAGTGGGGAGTTTGGCTCCGCGTGTGAGTAGAGCAACCGCCTCACCCTGTAACCTCATGAAATATATTACACTAATGGCGAGATCCGATGGAGGTGTTGCTTTTTATAGAGGGAGTTCGATGCTATATGAAAAAAAATAACTTTTTTATGTTAGTAAAGTTTGTATATTGTGTATTTTCCGTACTTGTCTTGTGGTTCAAGATTACCAGGTGTTGTCCTCGCGTCTTTCCCTTCGGGTTCGATCCCGGACCGTCGCCACTTCCCCTTGGTCTTGCTCCTTTGAGACGTAAGTTAAAATACCTGTCTACCTACCCTTCTATCCGCATAATTCTAAAAAATGAAAAAGCCGACCAACTGGTCTGGTGGTTAAAGTGTTAGGCTCTTGATCGGAAGGTTCCTAGTTAGAAGCTGGGTCAGTGCATGGATGTTTGTAAGCGTATGGTGTAGAGGTGACTGGTGCACTTTCAATCTGTCGTGGCCGAAAGTCCTCACGTTGGGTGGGTTTGGAAGTTTGGAGAGTGGGATGCCAGCTCAGGTGGCGCCTCGTCATCTGACCGTAGTTCAAAATGACGTGGTGTTGCTTTCGGACCTTTCTCTTACGAGATTGATCCTGGACCGTCATGAATAGCCCGTTGTGTTGGTCTAGTACGACATTAATTAAACCTTACTTGTCTAAAAATATAAATGCTTTTAAATTTATTTTTATTTTTTATTTCCAATGGCAAGGCAGTACAATTGCGAAGACAAATACAATACAATACAATACAAAGTACAGAGTTTACCGGGGTCATTTTAGCCTTATACAAAGCCAGAAGTGATGGTCACTTGTGAAGGGGCACCCAGTGGGTGGACCATCATTGTCCCTAACAAAGGAGAGCACAATTTCCATCCATGCCCTAACCCCGGATTCGAACCAGGAACCTTCCGATCCAAAGGCCAACACCTTGACCACTAGACCGGTTGGTCGGCAATGCTTTGAAATAGTCTGATTCATGAGGTCAGTCTGCATTTTGAAAATGTTTTTCGTCTGTGTCTCCCTCTACTCTTAACTTTCCCAGTTATTCGACGAGATATCTCGTCGTCAATTCTGCAAAGGACGAGGTATCTCGCGTTGAGACAGAAGTACCCTTGGGGTAATGATTGTATATCCAAAGGGAAATTAGTGGGTTGGAACAGCAACGGACTAGCAACCGAAAGGTTTTCAGTTCAAAATCAACCAAAGAGCGTCGTGTTGAAAGGGGGCTGGCACATGTTAAACTGTCGTGGCCTTAAATATCACATTGGTGTGATTTGAAAGCATGGAGAGTGAGGTGCCAGTTCAGGTATGAACTAGGGATGCGACATCGATGTCGATGTTTTCAAAACATCGATATTTTTTTTAAAACATCGATGTATTGGGGTCGATGTTTTGGTAACATCGATGTTTATACGTGTCGATGTTTTTCCGTTGTCGATGTTTTATTTTTAAATGAAAAAAGTACCGTTGTAAAAATTTGAAAAATAACCAAGTAGCACAATTTTTTTAATCAGCAAATTGAACATACTTTTAGATCCAAGTGGCCAAGGGTGAAGGGTCTGAAAAGTAGGGATGCGACATCGATGTTTCTAAACACTGATGTTTTAGAAAAAAAAATCGATGTATTGGAGCCGATGTCGCATCACTAGTTGCTAAACCAGTTTTAAGAAATGGGGGAAAAAAGTTTAAAAACACTGAATTTCAAAAACATCGTTGGTTTGGGGGCGATTTATTATCGATATCGATGTTTTAATTTTGAACATCGAAGTTTTGCTGTCGATGTAGCATCACAAGTTACTAAACCAGTGTTAAGAAATGGGGGAAGAGTTTAAATACACTGAATTTTAAAAACATCGATGTTTTTGGGTCGATGTATTATCAACATCGATGTTTTAATTTTGAACATCGAAGTTTTGCTGTCGATGTAGCATCACAAGTTGCTAAACCAGTGTTAAGAAATGGGGGAAGAGTTTAAATACACTGAATTTTAAAAACATCGATGTTTTTGGGTCGATGTATTATCAACATCGATGTTTTAATTTTGAACATCGATGTTTTGCTATCGATGTAGCATCCCTAGTATGAACTCGCCATCTCACCGTGGATCGAAATGACGTGGTGTTTTCCTCGGATCTTTTCCCTTGAGGGATTGATCCCGGACTGTCTCCAATAGCCGATGTGTTGCCCGAGTTTAATATTAATTTAAATACCTACATATCTACTTAACCTCTGTTTAACTCACCATGTGTTTCAGGATTTTATTTTAGAGTTTTAAAGTGTAAGGGGTTCAAATGCGGTTTGGGAGGCCGCGAGCAAATTTAGTCGAACTTCTCTCCCTCCCCCCTCTCTTTTTATATATAAAAACACGAAGCCCATTACGGACACTTACCGCCGTATTCGCAAGTCTCGGGTTAACCCGACGATCAGAGTTAAATCTCGGATCATCAAGATCGTATTTTATCAAACGGCGGTAAGCGATCGAATGATTAAAATGATACGCTCGCTGTGATTGGCTACTACCGTCTCCTTATGATCACGTAATATTGTTTATATTTGTTTTGACGCCCGAATCTGCATTCATACTGGTCAAACATGCACTTCGTCGGCAGTATGGATTCCAAATTATGATGAATAAATAGAACGCATGCGCCATTTTAATTTGGTTTTGGAAAAAGAAATGCAGAGGTATTTGATCAAATTGGATTTTTATGAAAATTTTAATTTTGCAAGAAAGAATTGTACACGATGCCTTGATATATTAATGTAATTCGGATATATTTGTACTTGACAGAATGAGTGTCTGTGTTGGTGTAAAGTGAAGCAACAGTTGCATTGTCAATTTTCTTTCATTTTCGTAATAAATCAACACGATAATTTTTATTTCGCGACGAATTTGGATGTCTCTCATATTCTCTGTGGAATATCGTTTGCATAAAATAAAAGTAAGTTAGCAATTTCCTTTGTGACGCGAGGCGCCACGGTTCCTCCCGCGAGCGAGTGATTGCATTCTCTTGTGTCTTCTCCAGCTAACTTGTAAATAGATTAATGTTTAATATCGATAAATTCTTTTATTCGAACCTTGAGAAATAGGTGTGTTGCTCACCCAATACTAACGTTCGCTCTCTCATTCGGTTCTACTCTGGCGAGCCAGAATATAGTTCGAACCAGAACACATCTGAGCACATCTATTTTATAGAAAATAGAATCCCGTTCTTGTTCCGATTCATATAAGATCAGTTAAATGCGCGTCGTCGCTAGAATACTGTAATTTAGCACGAAACGAAGTGTGTCGTCCATTTTGTTTTGTTCACAAAAAGATAGTACTGCTCATGCGTAACACTCAACCGAGCGTTAATTCGCCGATTTCGGAGAATCAAAATGTAAGCTCGAAACGGCGCTTTAAACCACGAATCTGGGATTGCGAATACGGTTTTTTCAATAACCCTGGGATTATCGTTGATCCACGAGTTAACTTGGACTTGCGAATACGGCCGTTAGAGATTTCAATACCGTAATGTTATTTTCCAAAGGTGGGACAAGCTATAAAAGTAGTCTTCATTCTGGGAACCCCAACTAGTCCTAATGTCCTACTTTCATTCAGCCTAAACAATGCACGGTAGCTCATCACGGTCCCCCTTTCCTACCCCATACATTTTCGGGGGCACCATCCTGTCCGTATCTCGTGATGAATCTCCATTTTGAGATCCTTATCTGCCCCATTTGGATCCTCCAGAGATCTAACAGAGACGAGGATAGAGCGCATGAGGGTTAATTTGGAAGGTTGGCCAACCCCTTACCGCGTAAACACGTTAACGAGATGCCCCTTTTCTTTCCGTAAACAAGCTAACGAGTGCCTTTTACTCGATTATTCTGAGTAAGCGCGTGCGTTTTTACATGGATCTAAACGCGTACTCTATACTGAAGCGAATCGATTCCAAATAAACAGTTTATTCAGCGTTATCGTAAAATGGTTCTGGATGAACAATGGCCCGTCCATGGATGTTTAATAGCTTTTCAAATATTCAAAAATATGAGGTAATATTGATGATATGATATGGAACGCGTTTATTTTCTTTGGCGCAAAGCAAACAGCTCCGCATATTGCTTGGTTCAGATGAATTTTGACGTGAATTTTTAAGAGATTCTTTAGCAGTGACGGCCTATGGGACTTCAGGCGGGATCTCAATCGCAGACTCAACAAATCAAGATGCTAAACCTAGCACAAACGAGCTGCTAAACCTCAGCATAAACTTGGCTGTTGCTATGTTCCAAAGTAGCGTCCGAGTTACACATGCGATATTTCACAAGCCAAAATACACTACCCTACAATAATGGACCGGACGCCAGCAGATTGGCATAAAATCCGACTACTTGTTGGGGGGTGTTTTTCGTGGTATGGCCTGGGACCTTTGCATGTTGTTCCTGGTCCATTGAACGCCGACGCTTACATGAACATTTTGGACCATCGGGTTCTTCCTACACTCTGGCAATTTTATGGAATGGACGAATGTTAGTTCCAGGTCGACAACGCTCCATGCCATGTTGAAGCCTCTGTCAAGCAGTGGTATCGAGATATGGATGTAAAACGTCTTCCCTGGCCTTCTCAGAGTCCCGATCTAAACCCCATAGAACATTTGTGGGATACGTTAGAGTGACGCTTACGGACCAGGGAACCACGTCCGATATCTACAGCAGAGCATCCCCCTATTAAAGCATGAATGCTTTCCCTTATACCATCACATCTTTCTATTCGGTTATATATATATATATATATATATATATATATATATATATATATATATATATATATATATATATATATATACTGTAAACAAGAGGAAATTCACAAAATAAAAACCAAAAGGAATTTATTGAAAACGAAAGTGTTGGTGGATCAGGGCGTCATCCCTGATCCACCAACACTTTCGTTTTCAATAAATTCCTTTTGGTTTTTATTTTGTGAATTACCTCTTGTTTACAAAAAAATATATTCCTTGCCATGCTATGTCTGCAGCTTTCAGCCCGCTTGCATGGTTGGTTTTAACTTTTCTTCTAACTTTCGTTTTCACTTTCATTTTCTGGTTTAATACATATGATTTTTATTTTGATCTTTCATTAAATTACGTATTAATTTTTTTGTAACCATCCATGAATTCATTCGCCTTTAAAATAAGATTCCATTCGTTCTCTCCAAAAAATAGAAACGTTTGGAAAGGGATTTTATTGGTCAAGATCAAAACGTTTTCGAAGTCAGGCAAAGAAAACTGCTGGTTAAAAGGTGGAATTAGACGTGTAAGCTCATCAGAGTGTTAATAGCAGCCCATTCATTTGTTAAATACGTTTGGGTATCTTTGATATTTTGACTTACGCACTTTCGCGTTAGCTGAAATATTCCCTTTTCTAAGTTGATTTCTATTTTCCAGATTTTTGATTGCCTTCTGTAATCAGATTGCTGAAGTATTTTACTTGCGATGTAATTTTAGCCAAAATCCATGGAACACAAATTAATAATTATTTAAACGAAGCGGCAAAATTTGGAATGAAACCCGTCGCTTCTGATTTTAGCCGATTTTACCATTCGAAAGCATACAAATAATATCGAATTTTTATACATATGATTTTTTTTGTTAATGTTTGCAATCGTGTAGGTACTACTTCCCTAGATGACCATCATCACACTCTGCATACATGTTTATAATGTAAAGAAAGGTTCCCACTGTTTTTCTCTAATGTCGAGAAACGTTTCTTCTATTTTTATCAGCCTTTTTTTGCAATAAAAATGGCGATCCAGTGGCATTGTTAGGTTATCTTCCGTTAACTAATGGAGCCGCGATAGCTCGGTTGCATGTACAATGGATAAGCAACCGAGTTCGAATCCAACCAAAAAATGTCATGTACAAACGTAGCTGGTGTACGTTAAATCTGTCGTGGCCTCAAAGTTCCTCACGTTGACGTGGTGAGGTAGTTTGGAGAGGGGTATGTCTTCTCAGGTGTTGCCTCGTCAACTGACCGTTGTCCTCGGACCTTACGTTTCTGGTTTGTTTCTGGCCCATTGCCAATACCCCGTTGTATTGTTCCAGTGCGACGTTAATTAACATACCTACCATCCGTATACAAATGTTGTCTCTATCACTTCAGTTCACTTTAAAATTGATTCAAAAATTGTATTAAAATTCGACACAAACCTTGATAATGTTCGAAAAAAGAACTGGCAAATGTGACACTTATTTCCGAAACAAGAAGCAATGTTTATTCATAGTTTCCTCACTTACCTTAAGATTCGGTAAAGTTAAAAGCAAATTTAAAAATACTTTTTTCACCTTCCATTAAAAATATTTTTCTAGCTCGGAGCTTAAAGGAGTTTTTGGGAACAGTTCCACGGTCGAATAAATAGGATCAAAAGAATTATTTTTTCAAATAAATTTGCAACAAAAGGTTTCTATTTTTCCATTTCCAGCAAACGAGTACCTGATATTTTTAGCAACACTTTATGTATTCTGTTCATCGAGAATGAGTTATCAGTAGTGACTCCTTTTTTTGTTAATAGTAGATTGCCTAAAGGGAAGTGAGGAAAGAGAAGCCTGTTACAGAATAAAATGAAAGTAGAAGCAAAGGCTGCTTCCTACTCCATTCGGCCACTAGAGCTCGTGCGTAATAGAGGTGTGGACCCGAGAGTATTTTATTGATTGGCCTGAAGACGGCACGTGACGGTTTGGCACCGTGCCAGAAAAATCACTTTCACGGTCAAGGAAAGCAATTTTTCTGCGTCGTTCTTCAAGCCGTTCCTTTTCGGTATTTTAGAGAAACTAAATAAATATCCGTTACAACAGATTTTGCCGTAGCTACAACTTTGTTTCGGTTTGGGCTGAATACGATTTTTACTCCAGAGCTGGGTGATTTTTATTTAAGATCTTGTAACTTAAAAATTTCAGAGAAAATTCTTTACGTTTTCTTTAATGAGAAGCTTTTTTAGTCAAACGAAATGCAGGTCACTAGTTTTTGTGATGGAACATGCTTCCTGCACGTATTCCATTTTCTTGTCGTCACTTGTCTTGTTTTTGGAATACGATTTCAGGTCGCTATTGAGCGATATTTTCGTTAAAAACAAAAAACAAAAACTGACGGAATTCGATGATTGCTTGTACGTTTTCCTTTGAGGTTGATCCCGGACCATCGTCAATAGTCCGTTGTGTTGCTCTAGTACGACGTTAATTGAACAAATACCAATAATGGCTAAGTGCTGTAAACGGTTAACACACCAAGTGATGTCACGCAAAATAATATCCTTCTGAAGAACTCTTCGTAGAAAATGACAAATAAAACCTTTCCAACCGATTCTATTATAAAAAAAGACTAATAGAATCTTTTGAAAGGAATATATTACAAAGAGAACCAATACAATTTATCCAAAAGATTATTTTCTAAGCAACATAATCGTTCCAAAGGATTCATTTTTGAGGGAAAGAGCAATAGAATACTTTCAAGGGATTTTATTCCAAGGAAAGGAGCAATGGAATCTTAACCGAAAGATTCTATTCCACGGAAGAACAATAGAATCTTTTTAAGGCTTACAGAATCTTTTATCGTCCAAACCGGTCTGGTGTTTAAGGTGTTAGCCTCTAGATCGGAAGGTTCCTGGTTCGAATACGGGTGTAGAAGCGGCTGGTGCACCTTAAATCTGTCGTGGCCGAAAGTCCTCACGTTGTGTTGGTAAGGAAGTTTGGAGAGTGGGGTGCCAGTTCAGGTGTTGTCTCGTCATCTGACCGTGGTTCAAAATTACGTGCTATTGTCGTCGGATCTTTCCCCTAGGGGATTGATCGCTGACCGTCGTCAATAGCCCGTTGTGTTGCTCTAGTACGACGTTAATTAAGAATTACCATTACCACAGAATCTTTGAACCAATAGCCGACCAACCGGTATAGTGGTTAAGGTGTTAGCCTCTAGATCGGAAGGTTCCTGGTTCGAATCCGGGTCAGGGCATGGATGTTTGAAAGCGTATGGTGTAGAGGCGGCTGGTGCACCTTAAATCTGTCGTGGCCGAAAGTCCTCACGTTGGGTTGGCGTGGAAGTTTGGAGAGTGGGGTGCCAGCTCAGGTGTTGCTTCGTCATCTGACCGTGGTTCAAAATTACGAGGTGTTGTCCTCGAATCTTTCCCTTAAGGGACTGATTCCGGACCGTCGTCAATAGCCCGTTGTCTTGCTCTAGTACGACGTTAACTAAAAATTACCATTACCTTTGAACCAATAGATGTAGTATGTAGTCAATATGTGGGTTGTGGGGACTAGGCCTTTCTACACTACTCTGTACTCTCGTGACGTTCAGAGAGTTAAAACTCCGAAGTCAATACTGCGGAAAAGGAAATTGATATCAGAGGACAAAAAACGATAAGAAATCGTTTGGGTCACGTTTTTATCATCCGCCCTCCCATTCTTTCCGCCATTTTTTCCCCTCAGGTGCTCCGTTTGCAACTCGTTAAGATGACAAGGCGTTCTAAAAATGTCCCGTTCGGTCAAAGTCATCAATTCTCTCGCGATTTAGATCTGTAACAACATTTGAAAAAAAGAGCTATTTACACCCTGCCAGTAGAAAGCGGTATAAGAGAAAAAAAAATCTTCATTTAGAGAAGTGGGAGTAAGCACTTCGACAAGTCATCATTTTTGCTCTTTTTTCGCTCTCTGTTTAGCAGAAAGAGAGCCGGGAATTGGCGAGCTCGTTAGAACTTTATGCCAAAACCTTGCGCCGCGACATTCAAAACAGATGTCGGAGTTGGCGGCGCTTCAGCAGAGTTTACTCAGTGTTACCATATCAATCCTCGCAGAACTTGACGGCTCTGTATTAATTAAGGCTTGGAGAGAAATAGAGTTTTTTTGTTCACTCCTCATTCAGCGGGAATTTAATTTACGATGGCCATGTTGTGCTTCCTCGAACGTCAAAACAAGCGGTTACTTCGTTTCGCTTTGGTGGTAACATTCTACAAGCTGGTGGTCCAGGGACCACGCTCTAGAACAACATTTTTTTTCCTATTCAACCTCTTTTTTACGTGCTCACGATGCAGATTTTTTAAACTTTGTGACCCCGATATTTTTTACAATTTATGAACGCCAAATTAGAATTATTTATGTGAGTACCTTTTTCGGCATTAACTAGTTTATCGGTGGCTTCAAAATGGAATATAGAGGGTCAAGTGCTTTTCTTGGGGGGAAACTTAGCCACCACTGCGAAACATAATTTAAAATACAATCGATATTTAAAAAGGATGTGTGTGCATATTCTCTATACAATCATCACCAAATTTGGTACACTGAGGAAAACAGAGACTATTTCTTTCCTGTCTTCAGACCCATCTGCAACCATGAAAATTGGCACACAGGTAGTCCTAAAAGTTACCATCGAAGCCCCAATTTAAAAATCTGAAGTTTGTTTTTCTGCAATAAATGGACATGGATAAGGAAACACGTTCTACAGGGTTTGTGTATGAGTTAACACAGGGAAATGTCGCGGTCCTTTTTTAGTTCTCGCGATAGGAAACAGTTTCTACAGAGTTTGGGTATTTGAGTTAACACAAGGAAATGTCGCGATCCTATTTTAGCTGTCACGGTTAGATTTGCGAACTCCACCATGAAGTACTTTTTGGTAGACAAAGTTGCCCTGTTTCTCTCTAGCTCGCCAAATGGGTGACCGACGGATGTGATTTGAACGCGCAATCTTTAAAATTTCGATGGCGGTCCACGATGAGTAGTTGAATTGCCAATGTGATGCTAATCAATTTAAACCACCGTCTGAGGCTCTGTGATAGCAGACACATTTTCCTATCACGGGTTCACTCCTTTCGTTTCTGCTCAGCCTTCTCTTCACAAGGTGACTCACACACGACTGCTTTGCTTAAGACAACACTGGACAATTACAATCACAATGTTAAGAATTGCTTGACCACTCGTGCGGAAGTATACCTGTTATATTAATACAGCTCTCACGGTTTCACGCAAATGGCAATCGTTCAACTAGTGGCGGTATCTGTTGAATTCGGATACCGCTAAATTCTGGAGAAGGGTATTATGATAAACTTAAACACCACTACGAAAATTACCTTGCGATGCGATAATATATTCGTATTAACAGTGTAACTCGATTCCACCATGATATACTTTTTGGTAGCACTGTTTGGAAGTAGTATGCCAAAATCCAGCAGTGGTCCACGAAGATGCAGAGCAGTAGCTCCGTTTTCCAGGCTCTATGCCAAATACAAGACAACTTCCAGCAAGAACTGTCGTGAAAGGGGAAAAAAAGAGGGATTGGGGAATAGAATAGAGTAGAGGGATGAAAGAAGAAAATGATCGCTTGGGTTTTTATTGTGGTGGTGCTTCCTTATGGTGTGCTATTGAGTTCGAAAATGTTTCTATTTCCATTTATTATGGACTGTGAAAAAAACCACTTGGGTTTATTGTGGTGTGGTGAGCTGTGGACTTATCAAAAATATCTTATTACTATATTAATTATTATTAAATAATAATTATGACAAAATATATATATAATAATAAAAAATGATAATTATTATAATACTACTACTAGTTATTATTATTATAAATATGATAGTAAATGTACTAATTATAATAACCATAATTATTTAATACTACTACTAATTATTTTTATTATAAATATGATAATAATACTAATTATTATATTAAAAAATACGATAATAAGAATTATGATAATACCTATAATTATTGTTACAATAATTATTCTTATCATAATTAATTAATTATGATACTACTTATAATTATTGTTATAATAATAATTATTACCATAATTAACTATAACAATTAATTATGATAATAATTATACTACGTATTATAATAATTATAATACTTTTTGCAATAATTATAATACTTGTGACAAAATAATTATTATTAAATATCTTATTTAAAAACTATATGTGGAATTGGAAAAAAAGAACTAATTGCATTTACTGTGTTGTGCTTCGTTACGGTTTATCTTCACTTTGAAAAACTACTCGCTACTATTGATTGCGGTGTGCTTAGTTGTGAACTTTGAAAAACAACAGGGTCTGTATAGACGAGACATCTCGTGCAAAAGGATTTGGTCTGCTCACGACGAAATATCTCGTCGAGACAATCCCCAGGAGGGTGACAGACACTATTACATGTGATTACAGAAATACATCCCTGTATGAATACGGTTTATTTTTTGTTCTCAACCTCCCAACGCCTGAAATTCTTCAAAATGTTATGCATGTGTCAATTAAATTCAGTATACTACAAACGACGATGGGTCTTGTTTTATCTTTTCACTACTGTTTGAATATTTTTATTTACATCCACACATTTTTTCATATTTTAAATTTACCGTCTATCTTATTTGCCGCGATAGCCTGGTTGGAATTGAAACGGTTTGGTGAGGGTTGTACGTTCGAATCCAACTCCCGTCGTGTACAAAAGGGCTGGTGCACATTCAATCCGACATGGTCTTAACCTTAACGCTGCTGCGCTTAGATTTTTCAATCGTCTCCAGAAACTGATCTGTCGCCTATATGTACAACCCCCCTTTCCTAAATACCTAACTTGAGCGATAGAGCCTTGAGTGGCATTTAAGACTAACGCTTTCCTTTCGTAGTATTGTGTGAAAAAATTCTAACATCTTCAATTTTAAAGTTTTTGTTCTGAATTTGGCTCTTGGTGTCCATTGTATTTTGCTATTACAATAACTATTTTATATTTTCAAAACTTAAATTTTTTTTTATTAAAATATAAAAATGTCAAATTTTTGACGTTGGGCAAAATTGATATATCTTAAAATACTTTGTAACAAATCACTTAATTTTTGCATTAATTAACTTCTAAAAGTTCATATTATAAATTGTCTTCGTGATTTTTGGTTAAAAATTAAAAATATATTTTGTTCGAAAACTACATAAAACACATAGTATACAAAATTCGAAAAATCATAAAAAAAAATATTATATGCACAATTGCTGACCACAAATTAAAGAAATATATTTGAAAAGTAAAAAGTAAATGTAGAAAATTGCATTCTTCTATGCAAGTAGTTTTTAAGTTTTTCACCATTGATATCCCATTTAACACAAAAGGAGAAAAAGAGCGTTTAAAATTATGAAGGCTCATTTGATTTGCAGAAAAAAAATTTAGGTATCATTTTATTCAGAAATATTTATATTATTTTTTTCAGATGATAAAAAAAAGTGGGCTTTTTTTCATATTTGGAGTCTTGGACCCCTTTAACACATGGAAATGTCGTGGTCATATTTTAGCAGTCGCGGTCATTATTTAAAACCTAGCAATGTTATTCAGCTAGTTAATCATAATTTTAAGCGTAGAAGAAAAACACTTTATATATATATATATTGATGTGAAATCCAAAACTGCTTCTATTCACTCTGTTCTACGGTACTCTCTGTCGTCAATGCCATTGCTCCGGAGGACCCACCGGCATATAATTACAAAAAGTGAAACTCGATGTATTCATGTACCCATCGGCGGCATTTATTTTTAACCCATCGAGGGACTTAATGAAAGCGGCTTCGCTGGGCACGCTGCCAATCAATTAATAACCGAGGCGGCTTGATTAAGCGCTTAATGCAATCAGAGGATGGGTTTTTGTCCCTCCACGAAGTGAAGTTTGCGTTCTGCTGGAAACGATCCGTCGCTGATTTATCGCTTCGGTTGAAGGCGGAAGGTATTTCGAAATCGCTTTCCTGCATGGGGAGGATAGTTGCGGAGAAGCCACTTTTACATGATGAAGAGTGAAATGGAATTTGGATGAGCTTGCTCGCCACCTACACGAGAAAGTAAATAATTCGCATAAATGTAAGTACTAGAAGAGAGCCAAAGGAAGACTTCTATTTTATTCTTCGCCAAATCTCGGCCTTTTTGCCAACGAAAGCACGGTATGGCAACCCGATACAGTCTCGAAACAAATCGAATTCCTGGTTATTCGAGGTGCCTCGGTTCACATTACCTCGAATAATCGGTTGAAAGGTTAACGGTTTATCAACCTTAGGATTGTGAATCCAATCAAAGATCGTCGCTTACGAAATAGCGTGGTGCACGTTAAATCAATCGTGACCTTCTCTCGCCGGCGTGGTGTAGAAGTTTGGAGAGTGCGGTGCCAACTCACAGATAGGACCTCGGTATTTGAGCGTGGTTCAAAATGACGTGGTTTTGTCCTCGCATCTTTCATTTCGGGGGTTGATCCCGGACCATCGCCACTGCCCTTTGTATTGCTACGCGTTTTCCGGAGGTAATTGGTAATTTTTAAGTAACGTCACACTCGAACAACATGAAGGGCTATTGGGTACAGTCCGGGATCGAAGATCCGAGGACAATACCACGTAATTTTGAGCCACAATAAATCACCTGATGATGAGGATTTCACGTCTTGTTTCCCTACACGTAAATACGTACAGAAAGCACGGTCAACCAAAACACAATAGTGCCGTCTACTTTAATCTGTACAGAAAAAAAGAGTCTCTCATAGGCTTAATAAGAAATTTAGCACTTGTACGGCATAATGGTTGTGGACATTGAAGCGTTATATGAGATATTTCAAATAGAAAGGAAACAATCCGACCAACCCTGGTGGTTAAGGTGTTAGCCTCTAGATAGGAAGGTTTCTGATAGACAGTCCTCACATTGGATTGGTGTGGAAGTTTGGAGAGTGGGGTGTCAGCTCAGGTGTTGCCTCGTCATCTGACCGTCATATTGTCCTCGGATCATTCTTTCAGGGGATTGATCCCGGATCGACGTCAATAGCCCGTTGTGTTGCTCTAGTACAAAGTTAATTATAAATTACCAACTACCTCGGCAAAAACGAGGATTTTTCATCCTGTTAGCGTTGGTGTGGAAGTTTAGAGAGTGGGATGCCAGCTCAGGTGTTGCTTCGTCATCTGACCATGGTTCAAAATTATGAGGTGTTACCCTCGGATCTTTCTCTTAAGGAATTGATCCCGGACCGTCGTCAATAGCCCGTTGTGTTACTCTAGTACGACGTCAATTAAAAACTACCAATTACCTTCCTGTTAGCCATTACGGAATACTAGCCGCTAAAACACTAGCTCCATGTATTCAAGGATTATCATAAAAATCTTTCATAGGCATAAGTGCTTGTTGAGTAACGAAATCAGCAGCGTTTGTCGATGATCGTATCGTCTTCGTTAAGGGCTGTATCGGGTCAATAAATCATCTCGCATGAATAGAAGGAAGAATAATGGTTATATGAACGGGTGGATAACTAGAGGAGTATAGAAAAACCTTTTCTCTGCCTAAGGGTGAGATGAAGCTAAAAGCTCTTCGATTGTTTGGTAATAATAATAAATGACTGCAATGAAGAGCAGAGTGTTTCACATGAGAGCTTGACGTAATATGTATGGGAAGTACATTAATGATGAAGACTCATCGAAGTTAACGTAAACCTAATAGTAGTGTGAGGAAGAGTGGCGTTTTTTGTAATGAGGACAATCAAATGCTCTGATTGTCACAAGGCAAATCCAAAAGATGCAGCAATTTAATCATTATAATGAAATTATCAGGTATTTAATTAACGTCTCACTGGAGCAACACAAAAGGGGTATTGGTGACGCTCCGGGATCAACCCCCCAAATGGAACGATTCGTGGACTAGGCGTCAATTTGACCACGGTCAGGTGGCGGAAATTATCAAGTTAGCAGAGTACCATACTGGAAACCAAAAGCATTTCGAATACCGAAGCTCTATTCGAGTCATTTTAAAGTGTAAATTAAAAAAAACATCGGAAAAGACGATAATTTTACTTCTTGTTACCCAATGCGGAATGCAGATAGGAAGCACGTTCTCAGACAAAATCCCTGCTGGCATGGGATTCGGTAATCTGTTTGGTAGAGTTACGAACTAGCAACGTGAGGGTTGCGAGTTCGAACCCAACCACCGCTGTGTACAAATGAGGCTGGTGCGCGTTACGTAATTCGTGGCACTCCAATGTCCTCACATTGGTTTAGTGTGGAAGTTTGGAGAGTGTCAGCTTATTTGACCTCGCGTCTTACCGTGGTTCACAATTACGTGGTGGTGTACTCAAATCTTTTCCTTCGGGTTTGATTCCGGAGCGTCTCCAATAGGTCGGTGTGTTTTTCCGGTATGACGCTGTTTACATACCTACATTTTCGAAACAGAAGCGAGAAATATTTACAAGCAGAGGAATAACCCACCGAGTCACAGCAACCCCTTCGACCAACCGGTCTGGTGGTTAAGGTGTTAGCCTCTAGATCGGAAGGTTCCTGGTTCGAATCCGGGTACGCGCATGGATGCTTGTAAGCGTATGGTGTAGAGGCGGCTGGTGCACCTTCAATCTGTCGTGGCCGAAAGTCCTCACGTTGAGTTGGTGTGGAAGTTTGGAGAGTGGGGTGCCAGCTCAGGTGTTGCTTCGTCATCTGACCGTGGTTCAAAATTATGAAGTGTTGTCCTCGGATCATTCCTTTAATGGACTGATCCCGGACCGTCGTCAATAGCCCGTTGTGTTGTTCTAGTACGACGTTAACTGAAATTACCACGGCAACCCCTTAATTCTAAAGAAGCAGATTTTTCGGCAGTTCGCAAGCTAAAATCTTATTCGGAACAAAAAGAGCGGTTAAGAATATTGCACAATATATCACGGGGTTGATGTACACTCCATAACAAAAAATAATCAACGCACCAAGAAGGAGTTGTACCGGGCTCGATCCACTTGGAACGGCGCTGACTGGGGACGTAGTCTTTAGTGAAGAGTCCCGTTTCCAACTGTGTCCTGACGACAGCCGCAGACGCGTCTGGAGACGTCCAGGGCAGCGTGAGGATCCTGCCCCTACTATCGCACTCCACACATGCTCACAACAGGGAGTTATAGTACGGGGTGCCATCTCCTTTCAGAGCCCTTTGGTGTTCATTTCTGACACACTTACAGCACAGTGGTTTGTAGACGACATTCAACGACCGGTTGTGTTACCGTTCCTTTTCCAACACTCCGGACTTACTTTTCAACAAGATAATGCCCGATCGCACACAGCACGTGTTGCTATGAATTATCTTTAAGTTTTTCCAATACTTCCTTGGCCAGGCCAGCTAGGTCTCCCGATCTCGATCCAATAGAGCAAATTTGGGAAGTTATGGGAAGACGATTGCAACCATTCCGAAATTTTTACAATTTAGCCCCCCCCCCCCAACATTTGGAGACAATTTGGCAAGATTTTCATCGGGACACCTTCCGAGAACTTTTTCAGTCTATGCCACGCCGGGTGACAGCTTGCGTCCAGGCCAGAGGTGGCCCAACGCCTTATTGACCTCCCTTTGTAACGGTCAAACTCTGAAATAAATCATTCAATTGTGCTGAAATTGTAATCGTTTGTTTTCTATGCATCTTCTCAACATCCAACAAATTTTTATCGCAATCGAACAACTCCTTTTCCGTGCGTCGATTCTGTTTTTGCTATAGACTGTATATTGGTCTTTACTATCCAATCTTTGGAATATCCAAGTAAAGCCTAGTGTTTCATCCAAGCAGACAAAAAAAAATTCGTTCAATTCCCAACCATCGACACAAAACAATCTCGAAATCGAGCAGTGCACGCGAGACATCTTCATTGGATATAAAACCCTAGGGTTTATTAACCCGAAAATTCTGCCGGTATTCGCTGCGACTGTAACTAATAGTACGGAGGGCGTGGCCTCTCCTTCCACCTCCAGTGAAGAAATGGCGGCTCTTTGTATGAATATTTTACGTAATACCCCATTCACTCTGATCGCAGTCGTGGGAAAAGCACAAAAGTCGCCATAAATCCGTAATGCCAAATGCTCCGTGGGCTTTTTTATGGCATGCTAATGTCCCTGCGAGGAAGGACCATCGGCATTTGGGGGACAGAAAAAATGTTTGCCATATCTATTACGGTGAAGAGAATTTAATGTTGTTCCTTGAATACAAAAAAATTATGTTTTGGGAAGTGATAAAATGATTTCGTCGCTTCTGGTTTTCGGGTGTGCGCGTTTTTCTTTGCACTGGTCTTCGATGCGGCCAATACCCTTAGGAAATTGTTTTACTGAGGTTGGTAGGTATTTTAGTTAACCTCGCACTGGAGCGAACCGTGGTCAGAGGACGAGGCAACACCTCAGTTGGTTCCCCAATCTCCAAACCTCGACATCACGTCGACATGAGGACATTTGAGGCCACAAAAGACTTAACGTGCACCATCCTTCTTCGTACACGACGGTATATGTTTGGAGCTTTACCAAGCAAATGAGTTGCTTAAAACTTTATTGTGATAGTTATTTTAAGGGGTGGATATGACTTTTAAACCCTCTATTTTTCGCGAAAAAGGCAGAAAGCTTTCTACAAAATTGATTTATTACTGAATTTTTTCAAATTCAATTACTATTGCATATTTGTCAGGTCCCACGCTGGGTGCCAGTTTTATACAGCAACATCTTTATCAGGCCAGCTATATAAATATCAAATCTCAGAACGAGACACTAGATTTATTTGCAGACAACGAAACCAGTTCTCATCTCCAAACGTACAACAGAACGATTGCACTCTTCTAACCTTAATGATGCTCTCGCTTTCAACCCTTGTCATTTGACTGTGGTTAAAAATTACATGGTATTGTCCTTGGATCTCTCCACTCGGGTCTTCTCAGTATGAGATCTAACAGGTTTGACCTTGTTTACTAGAAGAATCACTACAAAGGAAATGAGCAATCGAATTGCTCCAAAGTATTCTGTTCTATTCCATGAAAGAGAGCGATATTGTTCCTAGGGATTCTATTCTTACAAAAGAAGCAATGAAATAAATAGGTCCAAAGGATTCTACAAAAAAGAGCGATATTGTTCCAAGGGATTCTATTCTAACAAAAGGAGCAATATGGAATCGCTCCATAGGAATCTATTTTAAGTAGAGGAGCAATTGAATCAATTTCGACCTTTCGAAACAATACAATCGTTCTAAAAGATTATATCCTATTTAAAGGAGGGCTAGAAAAGATGGACAACTGATTTTGTTAGGAAAAGATCAATGTAATACTTCAAATGATTCTCATAGTCATTAAGTATGCCATAGAGTAAAAGTAACTCGTAAATTTCGCGACACTCACGGCCATATTCTCCAGTCTTGAGTTAACTCGAAGATCAGTTGATCCGGGGGTCAGAGTTAAATCGCGGATCATCAAGAACCGTATTCTCAAACGGCGAGATCCACGGATTAAAATGATACGCTCGCTGTGATTGGCTATTACCGTCTCCTCACGATCAGGTGATATTGTTTATATTTGGTACGACGCCAGAAGCTACATTCATACTCGTTAAACACCGGTAGAATCGATTCAACATTGTAATTGAATAGAACGCATAAGGAATTTTAATTTGGGTTTGGAAAAAGAAATGCAAAGATGTATTTTCAAATTGGATTTTTATGGAAACCTAAATTTTGCAAGAAAGAATTGTACACAATGTCTTGACAAATGAATGTAATCCGATTATCCTTGTACTTGTCAGTATGGGTGTGTGTTAGTGTAAAGAGAAGTAACACACTTGCATTGTCAATTTTCTTTCATTTTCGCAAGAAAATCATTTTTATTTCACGACCAATTTGCATCTGCCATGGTCATATTCTCTGTTGAATATCGTTTGCAGAGGAGAAAAAGTAAGTTAACCATTTCTGCATTCTGCATTCACCGGCTGAATCTGCATTCACACCGGTCAAGCATTCACTTCGTCGGCAGTATGGATTCCAAATTATGATGAATAAATAGAACGCATGCGGCATTTTAATTTGGTTTTGGAAAAAGAAATGCTGAGGTATTTGATCAAATTGGATTTTTATGAAAATTTTAATTTTGCAAGAGAAAGAATTGTACACGATGCCTTGATATATTAATGTAATTCGGATATATTTGTACTTGACAGAATGAGTGTCTGTGTTGGTGTAAAGTGAAGCAACAGTTGCATTGTCAATTTTCTTTCATTTTCGTAATAAATCAACCCAATAATTTTTATTTCGCGACGAATTTGGATCTCTCTTATATTCTCTGTGGAATATCGTTTGCATAGAAAAAAAGTAAGTTAGCAATTTCCTTTGTGACGCGAGGCGTCACGGTTCCTCCCGCGAGCGAGCGATTGCATTGTCTTGTGTCTTCTCCAGCTAACTTGTAAATAGATTAATGTTTAATATCGATAAATTCTTTTATTCGAACCTTGAGAAATAGGTGTGTTGCTCACCCAATACTAACGTTCGCTCTCTCATTGCATTCTACTCTAGCGAGCCAGAATATAGTTCGAACCAGAACACATCTGAGCACATCTATTTTATAGAAAATAGAATCCCATTCTTGTTCCGATTCATACACGATCAGTTAAATGCGCGTCGTCGCAAGAACACTGTAATTTAGCACAAAATGAAGTGTGTCGTCCATTTTGTTTAGTTCGCAAAAAGATAGTACTGCGCATGCGTAACACTCAACCGAGCGTTAATTCGCCGATTTCGGAGGATCAAAATGAAACACCGAACGGCGATTGAAACCACGGATCAAGCACTGAATACGATGTTTTCGATAACCCGGGGATTATCGTTGACCTGCTGGTAAACTCGGACCTGTGAATACGGCCGTCAGAGTGTTAACAAATAGATTCATTGAAATTTCATTCATGAATAACAGTCAGACGTAAATGTTTCCACTAAATCAACCTGACTAAATAAAAATGAAAGTAAACGACCCAGAAAGGCAGAAATTAAAACGCATTACTCGAATTCGAAACAGAAACCTTTCACTTAGAGAAACGTTCCCTTCAACCTGTGATTTGTATCCCCGGGAGGGGAGTCGGTAGATTCATTACTCCCATTATTTTCGTGGTGCACCGAGCGTAAAAGTGTAATAAAGGTAACAGGGATCGAGGGGAGATCGCCCCCCTCTTTCTCACGGCAGACGATAAATCCCGAAAGGCAAATAAAAGTTCCCTCGGCTAGCATCGACACAGTCCTGCCATTTCACGTCCCTAAAAGGTATTATGTCTTCCCTCCTGCTTTCTGTGGTGAGCAAGCATCGGAGAAAATAAGTTAAGCCTAGAACCCAGAGCTGTTCGCCAGTGGTGATCACGTGCTTGAAGCACTCTGTAGAGAGGTTTCAATACAAGATCACTCTGCTGTAGCTGAATCGGTGACCTCTCCATCACGTGCGTCACCCCACCGATTGTTTCTTCGGGGGTCGGCCAGGAAAGTGGTCATTGTGGTGGTGCCGTGTGTGTACGGGGTTCTGGGATGCATGGTTCATCGAATTCCAGAAACCGGTAGGACCGCGGTAGCCCGGTTGGGAGAGTATCGAAAATCGGTCCCAACAAAGACCGAAGGGGCTGGTGTACGTTAAACATATCGTGGCTTCAAATATTCTCACATTGGGAATGGTATGGAAGTGGGGTGTCAGGTGTTCTCGTCATCTAACAGTTGTTCAAATTCATGTGATTCCTCCCTTTAGTATTGATCCCGTACCGTCGCCGCCGACCAACCGGGTCTAGTGGTTAAGGTGTTAGACTCTAGATCGGAAGGTTCCTGGTTCGAATCCGGGTCAGCGCAGGGATGTTTGTAAGCGTATGGTGTAGAGGCGGCTCGTGCATCTTAAATCTGTCGTATCCGATAGTCCTCACGTTGGATTGGTGTGGAAGTTTGGAGAGTGGGGTGCCAGCTCAGGTGTTGCTTCGTCAATTAACTGGACCGTTTCCCATAGCCCGATGTGGTGTTCCGGTGAGACGTAAATACCTACCCAATTCGTTGAATCGGACCTTAGCTGTATAGTTTTTATAGTAACTGAAGTCCCGGTTAACAGAGTAGCGGATTGGCAACCGTAGTTCGACACTCGATCCCTTGCGCCACAAAACCGAACCCAACCGGTCGAAACTCGATCCAACCGATGACCGCCGTCAGTGTGGTGCACGTTAAATCTGTCGTGACTGTCGTGGAGAGTGGAGTACGAGCTCAGCAACACGTGGTCACACATCAAAATTACGACATATCATCGGACTCTTTCCCTTCGAATTTGATCCCGGACGAATACGCCGTTCTGCTACTTCATTGTTACGCAAAATCAACTATCTTCCAACCTCTTTACCAACCTTTGGAATTATTTGTAAAAAATCGAATTTTTAAGAGTTCTTCAATTACATCCCAACCCAAACACGAGGACTCCCTCCCACGCATGCCCGAAATTCATAAACCTCCCATTATTCCGCTTCTGAATGCAACAGTTGTGCCACGTGCGCTAGAAACGGGAACGCTCTCCGCTGGCCCACCCCCTGTTTACCAAGGGGGCACACAAAAGGGCCACCCCTCTTTTAGCAGGAATAAAAGAAGGGAGGGCTCCTTCATTAGTCCCATTGAGGAATGGTCCAGATGGGGACGAGGGGATTTGCGGGGGTGCTTTAACTTTTGTTTGGACTAAAATTAAACTGCGCCCCTCCTTTGATGTGACTCATGGAACACGTGGGGGTGGGGGAGGTGCTTTTTTTCGCTCTCACGGAGGGATGAGTGGGGTTTTTAGGGTGGTGTAGAACTCCGCGTATCCGGGTTCTGATTATCCGAACTTCAGTCATCCGGATAATCGTGTTTAACCCGCATGTTGGTTGTCTGGGCGAGTTATTTTGTTCTTAGCAAATCTGACCGGGTCTTTAGGGACGGTATACATCGTCTGTTAGGTTCTTGTCGTATTTCGGAACTAGTAGAAGACTGACCAGACCTATTAAATATTCGGCAATATTTTGATGACGAGATTTCAAAACCAATTGGAGGAGCAATGTGGTTTCTCTTCACTTCTTTTTCGCTGAGTTTTTAAAATGAGGAATTGTCTACCGATGCATGGGGCCAGTTCCAGTTACTTGGGGGCACACTTCCCTTCGTGTCACCCCATATTGGAGTATATCAGATTTTGCTGCAAGAGGAGGGAAGAGCCCTGAGTTGGAAAACAGAGTACATACCCTTGACGCTCCGCTCTAAAGGTCCATTGCTACCTTGATTGGCTAAGCCAGGACATGAATGTAGTTGTCCCAATGGAGTCGGTGGACAGTTGTCCTTGGAGACTAGCTCCGAACCCGAAGGTTCCTTCTTCATATCACACATCCCATAGGACGGTTAATATTCATTCAGGTTCACTAGACCTTTTAAACTATTAACCTGCCTCCACCAACTGAGCTGCAGCGTATACATCTTTGGGATAAGATGTTTTGCATAAATGCGGCAATGGTACAAGTACCACACAGAATGCAATGCGTCACTCTGCGGACCTCCAGCAGAGACCTCAAGCCAACAGTCAGCGCTTCGTCTCACACTACTACTAAGAAAATACAAGGTGTGCAAGTTTCGAGAGTAGGATGCCAGCTCAGGTGTTGGCTCGTCATCTGACCGTGGTTCAAAATGACGATGTTCTCCTCGGATCTTTCGCTCAGGGGATTGATCCCGGACCGTCGTCAAAAGCCCGTTGTGTTGCTTTAGTACGACGTTAATTAAAAAGGACCAATTACCGATGTATGGGATTTTGAATGTAGACAAGTAAATCGCCGGAAGACGAAGATTCTTCCGGTTATCAATCGCTCTCGCTCAGAAGATAACGTATTTACCGTATAATGCATCCAAGTGACGTGGCTTCCGGAATGAATACAGGAAGTACCAGTGCCATCTACATTTATGCCTTGCTGAAAAAAGCCTCTGGTGGAAAATAACCATTGAGAATCTAGAAGACGCATCAATTAGCACTTATAGACCCGTATTTAATGAATTAATTTTCTGGTATGAACCCTTCAAGTTGTTTTCACGAGATATCTCGTCCACCATTGTGTTTTTCCAGTTCAACGTGAATTGAAATATCTACCTTCTTACCCTATTTGGCCACACAAGACAGACACTATGAACATTATACACAGATGGAACGTTTTACGGGCACGGAAAAAACTCAAAGAGGAGAATCGAAAACATATCTCGGTTTCGTTCGAGATCTGACCAATTTCGCTAATAATCATTGAGAATCGAGAAGGTGCATCAATTAACATTTAAGGGGATCCGAGACACAAAAATCGACAAATTTTCGAATTTTTTTTATTATTTTAAGAAATTATCTGTGTTTTTCTGCTTAAAATGACGTCTAAATCATGTTTCTATCTTAATTAGAACTAGAGATATAATAATTTTTTTGGTGCGTTGTTTTGAAAATCTAACACTCTTGACAGGTGATGGCATGGCAACAACATCTTTCTTTAAAACTTTAAATGCGTTTTTCTCCATGATACATTTTTTAAAGATTTCCTGTATTCAAATTGCTATAAGTCGAAAACTGATAAAGTTTAAGTGTTGAAATTTGGAATATATCTTTTTCAAACATTATACTTTAATTCTGATTCAGCAAATTTGAAACAAATATTTAATTAAAAAAATATGACTTTTAAAAAAAAGTACCTTAAAATTTTCAAAAATTTCATTTAAATATTTTTTATTTTTTATTAAATTAATGTTTTTTAAATTGCTGAATCAAAATTAAAGTTTATAAATTTGTGAATAATTTACTGCAAGAATTTTGAAAATGGATCAAGAATATTTTGAGTCTTAGCAATTTAAAATGACCCCTATTAAAGACCCGTATTTGTGTTTATCAGAGGAAATAAATTTTATTTCTTGTATTAACCCTTCAAGTTGCTTAGACGACATATGTCGTTCATCGAAATCTGACCAATTTCGCCAATGGGAATTTCAAGATATTGGCAATTTTTCGACGTTGACGAGATCAAGATCTGGTCTGTTTTCTTTTAATAGTTGTTTTCATGTTTTCTTCTAGTGACGAGATATCTCGTCCCAGAAGATCTGGTCAGTTTTGCTAATGACGAAATGTCTCGTCATGGAAACCATCAGGAGGGAGCTAGCAGTGTTTTTGTGGCAAACATATTCATTAAAACAATTTATTTCAACTTCCAATAATAGTATTGTCTGTTTTTGATGGCGCAAAAGCAACTCCTAGTCAATGCTGCGGTAGAATTTTAAAATCTATTTGGGTTTAAATTTTAAATATTTTGTAAATTTATAGCAAATTAAAGGTAATTGGTAAAGAATGCTGAAATATACAAATTGGGTGTTTTCAGAATATATATTTTTAATATTTATATGAGATACGGTGAGTGATATGATAAGTGACTATGACTATTATGATGCTAATATAAGTATCACTATGAGTACTCTGATAACATAAGTAATATGATAATAATAAGTTTTACGATGAATGAATGTGATGATAATATGAATGCGATGATGAGTTAACATGATCTTATACAAGCGATATGATGAATTAATCTATATAAATAAGAATGGAGTGTTTGTTTGTACATTCAATATTTTCGACCCATTTCAAGTTTTCTATCCGTTTTGGACCCTTCTGATGCCGATTCCGTCTTTTTCTCGTTTGGTGTCTGTCTGTCTGTCTGTCCGTCTGTCTGTCTGTCTGTCTGTCTGTATGTTGTGCCCTATACACGTCCACGCGGTTTAAGATATTTTCATGAAAATTTGCATACAGTGAGTACTTATCTTCATTTAGTGAGTGGCATTGGTTGCGAAAGTCTGTCTGTCCGTCTTTCTGTTCTATGCTCGATTTTGTGTTAGTGTGTTTGTGTAGACATGACATGAATTGTATTCCAGATATTTTATTGCATTGTATTTTATTTTATACATTATCTATTAGTTTAGTGAATGCATTATTAAACATTTCTTTATTGTTATATTTAATTGAGTTTCATGCTAAAACACCTGAGTAAGTATACTTAAATCAACCATAATTTGGTAGTTTGGGAAAAATTGGAATGTCTATTGAATATTACGATTACTTCGATTGCTTTACCAGTACTGCTGAAAAAGTAATTATTCTTCAAAAAAAATTTTTTTTTTATGGAATTTCATCTCTGATACTTCATTTATTTCGAGTCTTATTTTTATTCATTGCGCAATGAAAACGATTTAAGAATATTTGGGACAGACGATATTTTTCAATGAAACGTGAATGAACAAGATCGCGCGATCAATGATATTTTTTCTGGTTCTTTCGCTCTGAATTAATTTCACATTTCTAAATTTTGTACACTTTTAGTTGTAAGTTGTGGCAACTGTGCGAGATCAAGAGATAAAATTGAATAACAAATTAATATCTTTAGAACAATTTTTTGCGACATCTTTTATTTTGTTTTACTTCGCTGTTTCCTGTTTTAAATATTTAATATTTTAATAAATGTGTTTTCCTTCTCATCACACGCAACAGCACCACAAAGTATTAGACTTAAAAATGTTAGGTAAGTCAGTATAAATTTTCAATAAAATTTAAGTGTAATACCATTATTGAAAGAATAATGCCGTTATTGAAAGAATAATGCCGTTATTGAAAGAATAATGCCGTTATTTATAGAATAATGCCATTATTTAAAGAATAATGCCGTTATTTAAAGAATAATGCCTTTATTGAAAGAATAATATTGTTTATTAATCCAAACTGCAACTTTTTCAAACATTAAAAAATTCGTTGTAATAATGACATTAGAAGATTGCAAAATTTCACAATGTCGCATACCGGAGGCAAGAGTGCCACAAGTAAAAAAATATTGTTTTGTTGACTATGAGTGCGAGAGCACTCGCCGTAAATCGTAATTTTAATTAATTGAGTTGAACATGAAAAGAACTTAAGAAAGGGTATTCCAAATCTTCCTATAAATCGTCTTTTATAGTAGTAACCTTAGTATCACCTTTCGTCATTTTGTAGCTTTGTCATACAGCAATTGTGCGATGTATGTGAAATGTATTACATGAATGGATATGCATGTGTAGGATTTGTGTCCAAAGTAAGTTGTAGAAAATATAAAGATGGCGAAAGATGTTAAAATAAATTTTTATTCTACAAAAAACGTAATTCATTATATATTTTGATTATCTCTTCAATCTAGAGTAAACCAATTCAAACCGAGTAAGGTCGGGTATTTTGCTAGTAAGATGATAATATAGGCGATCCTAGTAGTTAATATGACGAAAGCATGGGATACGATGCGTTTATATGTTGGTAATATAAATGATGTGATGAATTAACATTATATAAGCGATGCGATGAATTAATATGTTGGTAATATATATGATACGATACGTTTACATGATGATATTCTAACCAATACGATGAATTGATATGTTGATAGAAGCGATACTATGAATTTATATGATTATATGTATAAATGATACGATGAGATATTATGACTATTCATTGCCAAAAGACAAATAGTCGTAAAATATGTAAATCTTTACAAATTAATGCATAATACCAATATCGATTTAAGATGTTAAAAGAAAAATAAAGATGTCTCTCTGGAAACATCTTGAAATTCAAACTATGATCTTTAAAACAAAGTAATTTTGATGATCATAAAATCTTTACTAGGCTTGTTGGGTGGTTTGGGTTACGAAAAAACACATGGGTTGATTATTACATTAGAACAGATAATATATGAAAATTCGATTAACGAGATTATTTTTCCGATTCTATAAGCATATTGATTTATTATTTAGGGTCTTGCGTTTATATAGGGCGGCGCACTGATGTGATAATTGATATCAACACGCCTATCGCGCAAATAACCTTACGCGTGCTCATGTCATCGTGTCGTTTGAGCGTGCGGTCTGCCCGTCAATTCCATTCATGTGTTGTGACTTTTGTGTTTTGTGTTTCAGGGTGTCATTCGGAAGTTCTAAGGGCTCCATGGTCGAGACACTGGTCTACGACCATCAGGAAGACCTGGCCGAAGTACCCTCTTTCCTCACGGCAGCGCCGGTCACCAACGGGTGAGTACATCTCTTACGTAACCCCTTCTATATTGCTGTTTGTTTGCACTGACCACTCGGAACATTGCTTTAGGAATATTTATAATATCGAGATAAATTTTTGAAAACGAAAGAAAAGTATACCTTGTGGCGTGGAACATGTGGCGGCGTATGTATCGTAATCATAAGCAAATTTAAACCGCTACTAATTTCAGTTTCCGATCGGCAGGTGTCGAGATGTTCAAGTCTAAAGTATAAATACTATGTCTTTAGATCTCTATTCACTGATTTCACTTATTTCTTCGCGTCAGAGATTGACGTGCAAGATCAACACTTCTCAGTTCTGCAAGCCACAGTTCAGGATTTGATTTTGAAAGTTTAAATCTAGTTTGATGTCATCATGTTATACTTGTTTAGACAGTCGTTAAATAAACGATGTTAAATTGTATAACCGACTTCTTTATTCACCAAATCAACCACGTAAGTTTCTGTTATTTACTGAAGGATATCCAATCCCTTCAAACACACAAAAAAGACCATCCACTTCAGCGCCTTGTCGTGAATTGTCATTGATCCCACCACTTATAATTGTCACCAAATGTCATCTGTCAAAAATGTCGTCTTCATCATCTTTATTGTCACCAAACGTCATCATCTTCAAACATTCTAGCGTCGTTGCCACGCTCGTGATAACTCCGGAGTTACTGCGAGTTGAAATCGGTCTCGCGCAGTTATGTCGCGACTGCCTTTAAGTCGTATTCTCATATAAGATATAGTTTCTCCTCTTTTTGTTTTTTACGCTATCTCAACCACATCCAAAATCCTGTTACGATTCAAATATGCGAATTAAAAAGAATTGCGGGGTTGGGTTGAACGAAAAACAAAATGCAACTTGATAAAATTATTCAAATCTGAAGGTAAATACTATTATAACAAGTAAAATACTTGAAGGAAAGGGGAAATGGATACTGCAGTGGTGCCATCTCGTGTGAGTATTTTAAGCTTTAAAAGGAAATGCTACAAGTTTTATGTATTGGGGCATAAGGTAATTATGTTTTTTATACGTTAAAATTTAATGATATTATGTTTGACAATCATTGCGCAATCGTACTATGGGTATGTTCCATTAGAATTTGCAGCGTTTTAAATAACGGCATCGGGTAAACTATTTACACGTGAATACCTATAAGTGAAAAAATAAACGTTATCTGTGTTATGAGGAGGAGTCCTGAAAGTCAAACATAACTAAAGAGCTGTAGTGCGAAGACTTAACTAAGCTAAATCAAGCTATTAGGGGAAAAAACCTAGCGAACAAAGAGGGTGTGATTTTTCATCATGATAATTCAGGACCTCACATCACAAAAAAAAAAACGGGATGAACTTTTACATCAAAACCCAATACTTGGTGTTGACCATACAACTGGAAAAAATCTGAAATCGTATACAAGAAACAATCCAATGACATGAATCAACTTGCCAACAATGTGTAAGTTACTATCCTTTTACACTCACCACGACAGTATAATATTTACTTAACATTTTGGTTTCAATTATTATTTACGAATAAAAATCGATTCACATCAAAATTCGATCGACAACAGGCAGAGTACACCACTTTTCGAAAAGAAAAATTGTGATGTGATCTCCCTAGTGTTGTTCCAAACTGTTTCAGAAACAGCCTTGAAAGCAATGAGAACTCCAGATGTGAAATCATTTGTCAAAAACTTCTCTGACATTTGAACTGTGGATGACGAGTCACTAATAATACAAGTAGAGATTGACATATTAAATGCAAAACATATGCGTTGTCCAATCTTCTGAGAAACACAAGTTCTAACTCTCGAAACCCTAAACAATATTAACTAAAAGAAAAGTATATTTCGTCCTAACACTATTTCTCTCTTCCGAATCTTTGAGAGTGGTTTTTTGAGGAAACGATATTGCAAATATCTTGTTATGGCATCACGATACAATGACAAATGTTTCTTTAATGGTAAATTGGCATTTTTTGGCAAATTGTTTTTCTAAGTCACTCGCCTCGATGTCACAATGTTTTCCTCATAGACGTATCAATATTTTCCTCATAGACTGATACTTTTATAGACAGCATGTTGGCGGAATCGCTGCCTTTGTTTCCGACTGAAACAAGCCGACCAACCGGTCTGGTGATTAAGGTGTTAGCCTATAGATCGGAAGGTTCCTGATTCGAATCCGGGTCAGTACATGGATGTTTGTATCAGTCCAATGCCAACCGGTATAGTGGTTAAGGTGTTAGCCTCTAGATCGGAAGGTTCCTGGTTCGTTACGGGTCCGGGCATGGATGTTTGTAAACGTATGGTGTAGAGGCGGCTGGTGCACCTTAAATCTGTCGTGGCCGAAAGTCCTCACGTTGGGTTGGCGTGGAAGTTTGGAGAGTGTGGTGCCAGCTCAGGTGTTGCTTCGTCATCTGACCGTGGTTCAAAATTACGAGGCGTTGTCCTCGAATCTTTCCCTTAAGGGACTGATTCCGGACCGTCGTCAATAGCCCGTTGTGTTGCTCTAGTACGACGTTAACTAAAATTACCATTTCCAGTCCAATGCCAATTTACCATTAAAAAACTTTTGTCTTTGTATCCGAGATGCCATAACAAGATATTTGCAATATCATTTTCTTCAGAAAACCACGATTAAAGATTCGAAAGAAAGAAATAGTGTTATGACTAAAGCAACTTTTTGCAACAAATGCAACTTTTTTACACCGTTCTACGCTGCATGTAAAGTACTAAAACCAAAATTCCTCCTACATGGGGTATATTGTAAGTGAGTTATAACCGCAACATAAATGCAACTTTTTCCATAAAGCAACCACGACTCTTAACCTCTCCTGCTACTCTTTAAAAAAACTCTAAAATTTAGCTTAAAATTAATTCATATGAAATTGCTATTTTATTTTTTGCCGAACCAACTCTTCGATCACGTGTCTGATCTTGCGAACGCCGAAGTAATGCGGATCAAACAAGAAGTTCATGGAAAGAAGGTGTTCGTCCTAACAGACGAAAGTGAAATAAATAGCAAGAAGTACTTTAACACATTGGTTGGCACTCTTGATAGTACAGAGGAAACTTGCGTAATCGACTGCAGAGTTTGCGAGGTGAATGTCGATCATCAATATATTGTTCGCCTTGTAGATATAACGTTTTTAAATCTCTGAATGTTTAGCGAAAGGATTTGCCGCTTCTGCTATCCAATACAGCACATTATATGAATGCGACTGGCGTAGTTTTTCAATGTTAAAGAAATTACTGCCAAAGATCGGCCATTCACCGTTCTTCTTTATATAAGAATGTATTATAATACTGTTATACACGACTAAAATTGTCAATTATATTTTGAATTTTTTTTTTCATTTTATACGAATAATTTATTTTAGAATTTAGTGTATCAAAAATAAATGCAACTTTATTTCCATAAATGCAACTTTAGGGAATGATAAATGCAACTTTTCCCATTTTTACTGCAACAAAAAAGTTGCCCTAGTTATGACGAAATATACATTTCTTTAAGTGCATGGATATTGTTGTCAGTGCATGAATATTTGTAAAGAGGCGCACCTGTTGAAGTATTAAAAAAAATTTAGGATAAGTTATCTCGTTTGAAACCGCTTGTAGTGTTACGAAGAGCTTGCAAACAGAAATCGATCAACATAAATTTGAAATTGACATCAGCAGACGAAATGTCACCATGTGCTGAAACATAAAGTGTGCGACATTGATTTCCCACCTGCCGTCGAACTTCTCAACGGGCTGTTCCACAATGCTTTCTCGACAATCTTGAAAGGAATGAAAGAAAAAAAAAACGAAACCGCAAAACAGTTGTCCAAATTGAATTGAGGCATCAGCAGTTGAAGCGACAATCGAACCATTTTTGCTGTCGGATATTTGATGGACATGCCACCTTATCGGGAGCGTAAGAGGTAAATCCCTGTCTCTCAAATGAGATAAAGAAGCTCCATAACCGACCCGAACATTCCGTCAACTGCGGAGTAGTGGAATGTTTTTGGTCATTATTTTTGTTCTGTGTTTCTCTTTCCCTGTTCTTCTTCCATTTCCGCGTTCAGGTTGTGGGGCTTCAATCGACATTTTCTTCCTCGCTCACAAGGAACGCAATGAAGGTCCAAAATTCTTTTTCCTGGAAATGGGAAAAGGAAAAGGGGAATAAGCAAGTAGATGGAGAACGCTTTTGGGTTACGAGGCACGGTAAATCGCTGAGTCGACCCTGTATCGTACCTGTCCATTTTTCGAGTTTTAGCCCGGTCACATACTGGAGTAACATGCGATGTTACAGCTACACTCTACGTTTATGAGTGATGGCAACGGCTTGGCGATATTTTTGGCGCACTTCTAATAGCGAGTTACGATAAATTAAGGCAACCCATCGTTCGTTACGTTTGTTGTGGTTTTCATTGCAATCTCGGCAAACGGAAACTTTCAATTTTCATTTTGAATATTCTAGAAAGTTCTTCCAAAATCCGTTAAAGTCGTTTGATTTCATTGATTCGTTTGAAATTTTTTCTTTCCTTCCATTGGTTATTTTGTTTTTAAAATATCCTTTTATTGCATTGGTCCTTTTAAATCGTTTTCTGTGATACCATTGGTCCATTTATCTGTATTTTGACAGTTGTGGAATTTTTATTTGATTCAATAGTTTTCACGACAGGATTAAGAGTTTTGTTTTTTTGACCATTTTCGTTTTCATTATTTTTTTTTCCGCAAGAATTCTGACGTTATCAGGTTGTATTATTTCTTGCTGTTTTTCTTTTGTAAATCTTTTTCTTTTTCAACAGGCCCACTGTATTTAGTGTAATTGATAAGTTTCAGGGTATTCTTACCCAACATTCGTAGCTTAGTTTCTCTGCTGGTTCACAAATGTGTTTTGATATGTGCTCAAGCTTACTACTTTTTGTGAAAGTTTTTAAAATATATACTTTTTAAAACGTTCTTAAACGTGTTTAAAAAGTGTGTTGTTAAAAGAAAAACAAATTGTGACAGAAAAAGAGTTATGGAATAATTATTTCCTTGGCGACTTTAGAAGTGCGCCAAAAAAATTGCCAAGGCCGTTGCCATCGCTCATAAACATAGAGTGTAGCTGTTCCCATGCGATAAAATACACGGTACGATATGCGCATGCGTTCTTCGTATCTGTGCCGAGAACGTGTCGGTACGCATGCGCATTTCCTCCAATTTATTGACTGATTCTGAGGTCCATGGGTTATCACCTAGGGGTCCAAGTGCTGTGCTAATAACGACTACGCAGTTAAAATACAATTGAAATAAACACAGATTAAGTCACATTTTTAAATAACTTTACAGATATTTTTCATTAATCTGATTGAAAACCGCCAAATTAACCAGATTTGACCTTCGTGACCAACAGAATCTCCTGGAATTTTTTCAACCAGTAGATGTATTTTATTAATTCATTTCGTGTGTGCTTTGCCTTAGTGTACCAATTGAACAGTAAGGTACTATAAGGACGGATTTGTGAACCACTTTGCGTTAACGTGGGAGTCTACTGGAAGTTGGGGCCGTGTTATACTTAAGGGAGACCCGTAAGGAAAAACCCAAAATTCTTATTATTAATTTTACATAACCAATTTTTTTAGTGATAATTAAGCATATATTTTAAATCAATAATCAATAAAAAAATTAGTTTTTATTTTCAATTATATTTTAAATTACGATTTTAATATGTTTTTTAAGCCGAAATACACACATTTTATAAATCCTACTCCTCTGTCAATTTTCCATATTTTTGTATGAAATAAATTTCTACCAATTTCTACAATATGGCTATAGTATATGCAAAAGACCTTATTTTTTCTACAGCTTTTTTTTTTTTTGTAAACGAGCCTTTTTTGTAGTGATACACATGCGACGAAATTTAGCGCTATTTTGTCAATGTGTTTAATTTAATGGCATCACCACATGTTTTACATGAAGACTTGGATTTTGTCATTTAGCTTTCGTCGATTGATAGAAAAACCAGGAGTCTACACTCTAAGGGTATTTTAAATGTTAGGAATGATCTTTGTTAGGTACACTATGATATAATGTTGCATAAAAGGAGGTTTTCATGGAAACCGAAGCCAATGGTTGGCAGTCGATTATGCAGTTGGAAGGTCAAATAAAAGTTTGAAAGCAGCTGGTAGCAATTTCCTTCGACTCTGAAATTTGTCCATTTGTTGTTGAATATCTGATGCATCGTTTTATCCAATAAACCGAAAAACATTTTTTGAAAAAATTTTTCTTCGAAATTTGGGGTTTGGGTTTCCCTTAACCCTCTAAGCGGTGTTAACGAGGTATCGCGTCCAAGATCTGGTGATCTTTGTTAATAAAGAGACATATCGTCGAAACAAAACTGACCTGTTACTTTAAAGGCTGCTAAACACTAGGCCAGTCATTGAGTCGAGTAGCAAGTGATTTAGTAGCTCTACTAAACGAGAAAACGGCAAGTGGTCGAGTAGTTGTTCACACTTGGTTCAGTTGGTGTTCGAGTGTCGACTGCTAAAGATGACGCGGAGAGCGAAGCTGAATCACAATGAAGAATATTATATGAAATAGAATATATAGAGGGCCGTATCATGTATACATATTTGCGTCCAAAGTCAATAGTCCAAAGTCATTCTTTTACGAAAGAGAAGTGATTAGTCATATCACTTTTCAATCAACACTTTATTAATTCAACCCGAGCAACACCGAGTAATTATTCTGCTAGTTTAAAAATAAATACAAAATACTTTCCTAGTGTTTTTAATTTGTTGTTTGATTTCCTTCTCATGAAACTCCGGTATTCCCATCGCTGTTTCCAACTCATCGATTGCAACTGCCTTGGATGCTTTATTTTTGTACAGGGAAGACTTCACATTTCATAAGCACTCCTGTTCCGCATAAGCAGTAACAAATTTGACCGTAGTATCATCACTCCAACGAATCATGTTGCCGATGAAAATGTTATTTTAAGAGAAATGAATTTAAATGACAGCGCTGAAAACGATCCGCGAAATAGACAATCAACAAACTGTTGCCAAAATTTAAGACTCATATGTGTAATAGGCATATTTTAACAAAAAACACACACAAGAGACCTCGCGGAATGAAAACGAATAACTAATGAACTCTCCTAAACAGACGTGTTCACACCTGTCTACTGGCACGCTAGTGGTTAGTGGAGTGGGGTAGGAGGCACTACTCGACCACCTACTATCCATTTGACTGGATAAATAATTTTTGACTACTCGACTAAATAGTTTTGTCCCAACAGGTTTAGTTACTAAATGACTCGCTACTCGACTCAATTACTGGCCTAGTGTGTAGCAGCCTTATGGGAAACAACGATCCACTTTGGAACAACAACTTGATCCTAGCCTAAAGCTGGAGACACTTTCGAACTGGTGTTGCATCAGAGGCTGACCACTATAGAGGGGTTTTCGACTCAAATATAAACCAGGAGGACTCAAAGATAGACCAGAAGGGTTAACATACATTCCCCACATCCTAGGTGGAAACTGCTTATAGAGAGGCCCCACCATCATTCCAGACTGAGAAACATCCATGTCTTTCCCGGATTCATACCAGGAACCTTTCTATTCAAAAGCCTGGTCAATAGACCGAATGGTCATCGAGTCGTTATGTATTTGTGTGGGAAAAGCAACATTACGGTACACTAAGAAATCTCTTAAAGCTCAGGGCATTAAAATATTTAAAAAAAAATGACTCATCCAGATGAGAAAACGAGACTATAAAAATGTCGATTGCTATTTCTGTGGAGGAAAATGTCTTCAGCTGAGAGACTTCACCTTTTAATGGCACATAAACAAGATGAAGATACGGTCCTGACGAAAACGTCCTCCACAAATAGAACAACATTTCAAGAGTACCTCCCTCCCCCCGTAATAAGTGTCACTGAGGGGCCGCACTTTCGCGAGTTCGTTCCCTTATCTCTCATTCACCAGGGGGCCGTGCCGCGGCACACTGACGTGGCACGCTTTCTTCGGAAGCGTCCACACAGAGCCCGTATCCCGTTGCCAGATGTCGCTGGAGTGCGTGGGCCCTGCGTCAGCTGCTGATCATCTCATCCACCCCGTGGAGACGTCCTCTGCAGCTGATGGAACGAGAGCGAGATGCGAGTTTAGTGAAGAGGAGAGGGCGCAAACGATGTTTTGATTGAAGGACAGGGGCTCTGTTTGGGGAATGGACCTCGGCAATGGAGTCACTGATCTCCCTTTATTCTGGAAGTAGCCCCCGTCTGGGTGCATTAAAATAATAGCTTGTGACATTCAGTTTTTTAAACCTCTCGGTGGTTGTTTGCACGAAGTATCTCGTCATTAGCAAAATTTAACAGATCTTGATGGACGAGATAATAAAAACTATAATGTAATAGTAATGTTTTTATGTGTGTGCCGTAATGGTCAAAAGTTCTTAAGGAAGCCTATTCAGTGGCTTAGATATGAAAAGGATTGTAACATTATTAAATATAAATTGAGCTTATGAGAGTGAAAACATAAATTTTGGAAGAAAGGGGGAAAATTTCAATTACCTTCTCATTGCCCCTGTTCACGACTGGACACAAATGAAAATAAACATATAAAAAAGGATATTTAATTTTGACCCACCATTCTACAATTATTTCGTAAATTGAAAAACTCAACATATCACATGACTATCCTGATTTAATGGAAATTGATCCAGATCAAGATTGATAAAATGTGAATACGAAATTGTTATTAAAAAAACTTTTATTAAGAACTTTAAATAATGACACGTAGATAAAAAACAAAACAAACATTAACTTGCAACTATCGTTTCATATTTTTTCTTAATAATTAAAAAATAAAATAAATTTTGATACATATGACAATTTTTTTATGCACCCACTTACCCAATGATAAATTTTGATGAGTTTCAGTTCAATAGATATTTTCAAACTGGAAATTATCAATAATAAATCAAATCAATAGATAAATTATAAATATGAATAATTAGGTAAGGGCTGGTGAATAAAAAGATAAGTACTTGTGCATAATTAGATAAGTACATAAAAAAACGTTCATTTTTAATATAATGTTAGAAAGATGTTTACCCAGTAATGTGCATGAAAAAAGAGTAACAAAGAATAAATTAACTACAAGAACTCGATTTACAAGAAAAAGGCAAATCTTAAAAACGTGCTCGTGAAAAGTCGTTTTTAGCCTTATCCAGTTTTTCCAATTGACCACAGATATAATGATGTAATTAACTTTAAAACGTAGATGGAAAGCCTTTTTTTTTATTAGTAATTAGTTGCATGAAAGAACTTTATTATTTGCCAAATGACAAGTGTTGCAAACTAAAAATTAGGAGATATCTAGTAATCTACGTGGACAATCGCTTGCCCCAGATACAGTCAATATCTATTCAATTCTCATAACGAAGTTTCCCTTGTTGTTGTCCTTGAAAATTCTTTGCAGGCAACAAAAGAATAGTTATAATATTTATAAAAAACATATTTATATAAATCATTTCATATTTTACTATCACGATTAAAAATATCTTTCTATTTCATTAAGCAACTTCAGCATCTTATACGGAACAATTTTTTTTTTCAGAATAAGAATTTGGAACAAAAAAAAAATTACAGGGCTTTCTTTTTATTGGTGTTAATTTCTGCCAAATAGTTTTTTATTTTGTATTTACTTGTTTTTCTACGGCTAAAAAAACTTATATCTTTGAGATGTTAAGGACGATTTTCCATCCCCGAAAGTTGCACCGTGAGCGCCTTTTCTTTTCAAAACCGAAAACGTCTCGAATATTAACTTCAAAATGGCTTTCGTTCGGCACGATAAAAAGTTAAATTACCTTTCGAAAAACAAGAACAGATTTTCTGAAAGGAGCAACTGAGTTTTTACGTTTCTTTCTCTCTATTCAAACAGAAATGCTATGGAGCTATAAGTAGTGGTAGGGCGACCGTATCTATGGCAACAAGCTAAAAAAAAGAGGTCGCGGTTGAAGTTACGAGAGAGCTTGTTATTTTACCGCCTCTTCGCAATTATGTGTATCACTCGGTCACGAATTTTTTGACCGAAAAATAAGCGTAACAAACTGTATTCTTGAAGTGTTTAAAAAAGGCAACACTTTTTTTGTTGAGGTTGCAGTTGGAACGTTATCAACAATAACAGCTTCTGCTAGGCGATTGCTTTTAAGATTTGCAGAGATGTTTCTACTGATTCTGTGGCAATAGTATGTGACTTCGCGATTTCCACTGTTGGTTCAGACGATAAATATCATGTGGAGTAAAATTACAATTAAAAAACTTTCACGTTATTCTCCTTTGCTTTCCCGATTGCAGTTTTAGGCCGTGGTTGAACACTTGTAAGAGCAATGGATTAGCAACCCGAGGGTTGCGAGTTCGAAACTCGCTCCAACAAAAGATCACTGTGTACACGGGGGCTGGTACACGTTTAATAAGAACGCAAAAAATTTCTTTGGGCTGCGTAAAATTTAGAATTTGAATTTTTCCTGTGTGTGAATAGAATAGGAAAAATAAAATACTAGTTTCCACTAAATGTACTTGAATATTTATCCAGTTTGATAGCGAAACTACTCATTGTACGTTTTTAAGAAATCGTTAAATTTCCTAGAAAAAAAAGATTTTATTTCTTCAATTTCTACAAACCATTCTATCAAAACTCGAAGAGGTAGATAGGTATTTTATAAATGTCGGCTATGGAGCAACACAATAGGCTATTGGCGACGGTCCGAGATTAAATCGGAAGATATCCGAGGACAACACCACGTAATCTTGAACCTCGGTTAGATGACGGAGTTGCACCCCACTCCACAAACTTCCACACCTCGCCAACGTGAGGACATTTGAGGCGAGATTTAACGTGCGCTAGCCACCTTTGTATATGGTCTTTGGTTGGATTGGAACTCGCAACCCTCCGGTTGCTAATCCGTTATTCTTCCATCCCGTCTACCGAACTAAAACTCGAAGAAACCATGAACTAAAATAAGGTAATATGATGCAAATTTTATTAGTCACTAGCCACTGCATGGTCAGCACGTCGTTGCCCGTGACAGTTCTTTTCGTGGGGTCAAGTGTAACAGCTGCTCGCTATAACCCCCTGTGATTTCTTCGAACAAAACAAATGGAAGTTCGTAGATAGGTATTTTCGTAGCCTATTGGATAACAGCCATCATGGCGTTGCCCCTGATGGAAATTCGTAGCCTATTGGAATGAATTTCCTGCGAATTCCAATTTGGTTTGCTTTGCTAACCAAATTATGAATATTATGAACTATGGCTTGCTTCGCAAACCACACCACGGTCAACGCCGTAATGGCCTCGTCATTGTCAAATTCGGCTAAATTCCTACTGCGAAGAGATCCAATCGACGTGACATCACAATCTCTTGCGAAAATATAATTAATATTAATTAAAATTACCCAAGGATAGACAATAGACGTTTTTTTAAATCGTCAACGTAGTTAAAGTTGAATTCTTCTTGGGATTGTCGCTTATGTTTCTGACTTATTTAAAGATCTGAATCAAGCACACAATTTTATGAAGCAGTCCTTTTATTTATACATATGGGTATGAATATTTTGTAATGAAAAATACTTAAAAAAGACTTTATATTATAAGAATTCAATGTGAGGTATGCGCTCGCAAAGTGCTCATGACTGCTTTTATGTTCGGATCTGTATTGAAAATCTCAATTCGTAAGTGATCCTCTGGGTCCAATCGAAATCGATATTTTGTTTTAATGGCAACTCATTTTGAAATGCCGGTTTCACATAAGTACGTCGATGCAAACTCCCAATTTTATCATATGACGGGAAATGAAGTTTTCAAATAACAAGAAATCTATATTATTTTCTTTAGTTAATTCTGAAAAGCACAGGATCTTGTCGGTGTTGTTTTTGTTCAATTTTCTCCTTGACAAAGTATCAGCTTATTCTTAACAGCTTCAATTTTACTGCTCGATGTTAAAATGCTTGTACTCTCTCCCTGTAGACTTAAGTTCAAATCGTTAAGTTTTTTGAAAATGTCAACTCTGTAATTGAATTTTCCGAGCCAATCTTCATGAATGAATGAACTTGCCAATGGGTTTCTTTTCTACCAAAAGAATGTAAACTTAGTTTCTCAAATTGAAAATACGTCGCAATATTTTGCAGCGTGAGAACCATCTGACTTCGGTATGTAGTAATGTCTCATACACAAGAACCCACCTCATTACAGAATGTTGAAAAGAGACGACAGTTTAGGGAGCTGTTGTTTTTAATGTAATTAATTACAATAACAACATCCTGTAATATCGTGTGCGATTCTTCATCAATGTCTTGCAACAAGAGCTTATCGAAGTATCATGCAATGATTGAATACTGTATGGGGAGCAATTTTCTTTATTAACCCTCTTAGTCATTTATTACTACCTGTTAACGCCGCAGAACCATCAGTAAAAACCGCGACACAGTGTGGCCAGGTAAGGTCATTTGTTTAAAAAATATCTATTTTTAATTATTTCAAATATTTTCTCTCCCCTTGTTTTTTTTTCCCAATTTTTTACAACATAAAAAATCTTCTGATACGTTTTCTTCATAAACGTATCTCACATAAACAATTAATTGAGACAGCTAATAATGTCTACTAGTTTTGTCAAGTTTTAGAGGAAATACAGGAGTTTTGTTATCTATTGAACAGAACTGATTCTATATGACGTGGTATAGCGGAAATTCGGCGAGAAACGTTATCTCTCGATAATAGTATTGTTTTAAATCGTTACCAAACTTTTGTCCCTGTATAATTGATGTCATTTGCTGAAAGAAGAATGAGCCATTCTCTAATGCTATGTGGTCTCAAAACTTTCCTTATTAAATATGAAATTTCTAAGGATGCTCGTAAAGCCTTCTCAGGAATTTTGGGTATTTTTTCAAAAATACACTTCGATTTTTCATACTTTCAGCTTTATTAGAAGAAATGTTTCGGATTTATTTGCTAATTCTTTAAGTTTGGTTTCCAAATTTCGTTTTAATTTTCATACTTTCATTTACTATTATATCTCTGCTATTAACACACAGCGGATGTTGTTTCCTATTAACAAAGCAATATGTAAATCCATATTTAATAAACTCTTCTTGATATTTTCTCAATTTTTTTTATTAGATAGCACATTTCGTTCCGTATTTTTTTATATAGAAACATTATCAGTAGATTCATTCACAGTTTTACTTTCATTGGAAATGTTATCCATCATTCTCATTTGTATTGTCATTCTTTTCATTTTCTGGACGTTGGGTACCTATTTTTAGACAATTATCCATTATGAGAGTATTAAAGCTAAAACCAAAACAAATTTATAAATATGCGATATTTCTTTGCGTTTGTTCAATCACGTGTGGCTACCACGTGGGAATAAAACAGAATTACAGAATGCACTTGAATGAACGTAAGAAGCAGCAAAACCGAACTAGATTCTCAGACAGAAAGAACTGAACAGTTCTCGCTGTGATCGTAGTATAAAGACTAAATAACAGGGGGGAGGCACACCTAGATTGAAAAAGCTGTAGTTCAGATGGCCACTACTAAACGTCAGACCGACCCCAAGTTGCATATGAATCCCTCCCCAGAGATCAGGTAAAGGGCATCTCCAATTAATCTAATGTCAAATCACTATGTCTGTTCGTCTGCCGGTTACCGAAGTACTAATACAGACAATTGTTTTCGTAAAAAAAAATACAGTTCTTTTTTATAAATAATATTATACCTCATTTCACCATTTTACTGGTACCTGATACTTGTTGAAGAAAAGCCTTATATTTTTTACAGTCCAATAAATTTCTTCGAATTTGGCGAACCTCAGAGGAGTCGCGACACACAGTTTGCGTACTACTGCCTTAGGGGATTGATCCCGGACCGCCGTTAATAGCCCGTTGTGTTGATCTAATAGGACGCTATTTAAAATTTCCATCCAGTATAATTTCCAGTAATCTACAAGCCCCATACAAAATTATTTTCGACGGAAGTTAGTTTTCCGTTTTGCGGTTTGGCAACAACTGGGAAAGTATCCCACACAGCACTTCTCTCACCTTACGAAATGGGTTTTAAATGTGTTGTCTGTGTTTTACTCTTCATTCCCTCAGACACTCCAGAAAAGAAAAAGAGTCCAGAAAGAGAAGGTACCTTTGTGATCGAGCAGTGCGGGGTCGGCGAACTCTCCTTTCGAACGAAAATGAGTGTGCGTTCGGAGGTGTTGCCAAAAAACGAATCAGCGTCCTGCCGAAAATTAAAAGTTGGCTCTCGCTCGTCTCCTGCGAGGACCGAGTTTCCCGCCGCTCGTGTTGTGTTGTGTTGCACATCAGCTGCTCTGCTCATATGCGGGTGGCATTTCTGCCGATTTCGCCATTTTTTTTATCGTTCTGTGTTTACCGTGGAACGTTTTTTCGAGTGTGTGCTTTGGAAGAGTTGAAAGGGTTCCATTCGGATATATAAAAAAAACCAGCTGGCTTTGATCACCATGAAGTCTGGACTGGAAAAGTGAGTTTTTATTTTCTTACGATTTGAGCTTGTTTTTTCGGTGATGTGTTTAAATTTGGCTTTTGTAAGGTTTCGCCACTGTGCGATAGGGATTCGCTACCGTTTGTGCAGATACGCAGTGCTTCATCTCAAGGTCATCATTCAATCCTGTAAAGAATTGAATTTTAGTTCTTACAGGATGAGTCGTTAAGCTAAGCGAAGGACTTATATGGCAGGGATGCGACATTGACAACAAAACATCATGTTAAAAATAAATGTAAATTTTTTTTTCTCAATTTCTTAAAACTGGCTCAGTAACCTTTGACATCAATGTCTGCCCGGGGGGGGGTTAGTTTGTCAATTGCCGTGTTTATTAATTTATAACTAAGTCAAAAAATTAGTATGAACAAACAACACATTTTTATTTTCAGATTGATTAGTATAAAATAAAATAATATTCACAACAATTTGACATGGGTAATGTTTTTGGTAATTTTCAGTTAACGTCGTACTAGAGCAACACAACGGGCTATTGACGACGGTCCGGTTATCAATCCCCTTAGGGAAAGATAAGAGGACCGCACCACGTAATTTTGAACCATGGTCATAGGTACTACTAACTATAAATATAAGTAGGTAAATACATTACAACAATTATTATTAGCCATTATTAATTATTTTTCAACTTTTAGCGGGAAACATTATTATTTTTTTTAACAAATTTATTTTTTATTTACTGTAAATAAAAATTACTGCGGCCTATAATTATTTATTTGCCTCAATATTTGTTATTTAGAGTATGTAAAAAATAGAAGTTTGTTAACTTTTTACCCCTTAAGCCACAACTTCTTTTTTCATTAACTATCGCACCAGTTAGGGAAAAAAAACTCTTTATGATGGGAAAGATGTAGCCATCACTGACAAATACTTATTTTTCTTAATTCTTAGTATGGGTACTATTTTCATTCAAAAATAAAACATCGACAACGTAAAAACATGAATAATGTAAAAATATCGATGATAAACAAACATCGACTCCAATAAATCGATGTTTGGGAAATATCGACATCGATGTCGCATCCCTAATATATGGCTGATGGGCTTTATACAATGTGTAATATTTCTACCTTTTTCTTTGGGGACGCGTCATCTAATCAAAGACCGTCTTGTACGGGGGGGACTTTGTACATGATCTGTGGTGATGTGGTTGCACATGATCTGGTGGTTTATACTGGGCTGGTACAGGTTAATTCTATTGTGGCCTCACGTTGGAGCCAATATCCCATTGTGTTGCTCCAATGTGACGTTAATTAAAAACCTAATATCATGGTGATTGGTGAATTTACTGTTACAAATGTTATGAACATATGTAGCCTGTGGTGAGCTTGGTCAACTCTATAAAAATGAACTTACAATATGGAAGTGCAATAAAACACTATCGTGAAGTAATTTCTGATGTACTGAAATCGCACTGTCTGTATTGCTCCGTTGCATTGGTGACTGGAAGACGTGATTATGAATAGGCGCGTTTCCAAATTAACTAGATGGCCTGTTTGAAAGTTGTTCATAATCGTACGATACATACTTTCATAATCTTGTCATACATATGCACGTCATATATGCTTTCATTATTACATAATAGGACACGTATTTCGATGGTTGGTCCACGATGAAAAGTTGAACTGAGAGACCGGAAGAAATAACATGAAGTTGCGTACGCGTGTTTCGTCTATTTCATTAGAAGGTCGATATCCACGAGGTTACACTTCATTTTACTTCAACTATTACTTACGATTACTTAGCTTATTATGATTACTTAGCTTATTACGATTACTTAAATTACTTACGATTACTTAGATTATTTAGCTTAACGATTACTTAGATTATTTAGCTTAACGATTACTATTACTTTTATCTCATTGCCCACAAACTTAAAATCGTATTCCTTTTTTCGAAGAGTATTTTTACTTTAAAATCGTTGCGATAGATAAGTCCTCATCAGTCAGAGTAAATATTAATGTAGAGTAAACAATCGTAACCTTTTAGCGTAGGATCATGTGATCAAAACTAGTGGTAAACGTGACCCTTAGCCCGCCTTTGTCTGCTGGGTGGAATCGAAATTTATAATCTAATTAAGGGGTTGACAAATTTCTTTGACCGTCGACCCCCTTCAAGAGTTTCTTGACTTTTTATCGACCCTCTCTATTTTACTATTGCGTAATTTTAATAGGACATGCAAACAGGACATTTATGTGAGTTTTTGATTGTTTGTAGTTCAGTTACAGTGTTTATTGTATGTATACACTGCAGTATAGTATATTACTACATTGGATTAACGTCGAAGGGATACGGTTTTGTTTTTGACGTCCTTCTTAACATTAAATACTGGACAGGAGGGATAAATAAAATATAATTTACAGTAGATAACACGCAAAGTAACAATAATACGATCTTCTTTGTGTTTGTGAAAATAAGACTTGGTAACTTGGTACACAATTTACAAACGTTGCCAATGTGAAGGGTGTGCTTCGTGACTTGTGACAAGATTAGCAATGTTGCATTAAAAATTAGAAGGTGTCACCTTTAAATTACCACGGAATTCTATATTCACTTAATTGCGTTCTCATTCAAGTAGGTAATCCAAGTTAACCGAATTAAATACTACCCGTACGATGTCTAATTCTTTTCTATCGAGAGCTCTAGCAATGTTACATCGACCACTTTGGCGACCATTGTAGTGTCGTTGCCCAAACGGTAGCGTGAGAACAGTACGAATCGTACACAAGGAGAGAACAACTAACAGCTCAGATTTTACGTTCTTCTATGAAGAACGTAAGAATATGTACAGTATTTAGATCATAGCATTAATTACAGTATACACATACATATCAGTATTTGTTCTCAAATTCCAGCGTAGTCACCAGCTTCACCCCTTTCCTCTTGCTCTCTCTCTCTCTCTATATCGTCTCTCGTGCTCCGTCTCGTGTCCGTAACCGTCGTTCGTCAACAGTTCAAAAATAATGTAACGATAAAATTCGAGATCCAATCAGATCTTATGGACGAACACCACCTGTTCTACTCAAGTCGTTGTTCCAGCAGATGACGCGGAATAATAATCAGTCAGAATATATTCGCCATTTCGACAGATGTGAAAAGTTTGTGCGAAAGTCTTCAACCATTAATCTAATTGGTCCAAGGGTCCGCGCACCCATTGATGTATCATCTGATCGGTCCATTGATTGATCATCTGATAGCACTGGACTTTGGCCGATTTCACCACTACTGTCACCACTCTACAGAAATACAAATCCACACACCTAACCTGTCATAAGAGGTTATATTGCAAAACGAGGGAGTCAATATTTCACAGGATAGTCACCTGACTACTAGTCGACATATTGGTCACTCATTTTGACGCTCCTTTCTACAGTAAAGCTGTCTGCTTACATTTCACGTCTATGCTGCAAAGAACCTTTCTCGACAAACAACATAACCCAATTACTTTAGATGGTATGTTAAGACAAGTAAAGCGTCTGAAACATTACGTTAATCTTTACCCACAAACCCCACCTGCTCTCTTACTCAGAAAAGTATTTTTATTTCAAATAAACGTAACCAAGACCTCTAATCCGGTCACGATAGTTAGGCGTCACCATCAGTCATGACTGAGAGCTATCATCCTCAAGCACATAACATTATCCGATTGTTTTTGATAACTGTTGCAGAAAATAACCGCTTTCTGAAAAAAATTTCAAAAATAACCCGCCGCGTTCGTTTTTCTTTGAAACAAAGGTCGAGCGTTGCACGCAGTTTGTAGTGGGAGACGCCATTTACAAGAAACACGATCGTTAGGCTGATTGGGTAAAAATGCAAACCCGACTTAATGACTACGAGTACGAAATAGCGCTCATGAAAAAAATCTGGTAAGAAACCATCCCGGAAATGCAGAGTCATTTCTTCCGTGGCATAACTGCAAATGTTGTCTTTCAGATTATTACACAAAGCGTGAGTGTGCGCTAAGTAGTCGAGTCTGAAATGCGCACCTGTTGGGTGTAGTGTAGAGTGTCGAAGAGCTGCTGTTTATTCTTTTATGGAGTGTTTTTTTTTTCGGAAAAAGACGTCTCCATTAAAATGTCATTTGAGGTTCGTGTTTGTTTGACGCTCGTCATGTTTCAAAGTGGGTGGTAGGATTCCCAAGCTCCGTGTACGAACGTACGAGGGGGATTTTCAGTAATCAAACCAGACAGAATCTGAAGATTTTACGTCCTCTACGCAAGCTGTTGTATGATACAAATCGAGGTTATCTTGAAATGTAAATTGTTGCAGTTTCGGCCACGTTTGACGATTAATCTAATTGACATTCACCCATCAACTATCGTGGTTTAAAATTACCTGGGGTTGTCCTCGAATCTTTCTCTTGGGGAAGATTCGACCATGGACAGTCTCCAATTGACCGTTGTGTTGCTCCAGTGCGTAGTTAAAACCTACCAATAGGCTCATAAATTCGGAATTCATTCTTTGGGTTGGTATTTTATTTAACTTCGCTCTAGAGCAACACAATTGGCTTTTGTCGACGGTCCTGCCTCAATTCCCTAGGGAAAGATCCGAGGACAACACCACGTAATTCTGAACTACGGTCAGATGACGAGGTCACCACCTGAACTGGCACCCTACTCCTTAAACTTTCACTTTGAGACCACGACAGATTTAACTTGCAACAGCTCTCTTTTTACACGAGGAACTGTTGTGGGATTCGAACTCGCAACCCTCCGGTTGCTATTCCATTCCTCTTCCAAACGCACTACCGCGGCCCACACCAATCATCATGAGAGGCCTTTTATACTATCCTGATGCTAGTGGAGGCAGTCTTCGGGTCATTCGAGCCGACAAACCGGTCTGTCTGGTGGTTAAGGTGTTAGTCTCTAGATCGGAAAGTTCCAGGTTCCAATCCGGGTCCGTGCATGGATGTTTGTAATCGAATGGTGTAGAGGCGGCTGGTGCACTTTTACTTTAACGCTGCGGCATATAGACAACTGTTTCCACTAAAATTTCGTTTACACCAGCGGTATGGTATGAATCTGTGTTCGGTGGATGCTATTCCCCTTTTAAGTGACAGCTGGCATCGATCATCGTTTACTAGCTCTCAGCGACTGACCTTCTAGAAGGTGCCTGCTTTCCTTCGGTACCCTACCTCGTCGACCGTTAGATGTGAACGTTTTGGGGGAGAGGCAGAAGTTTGCTCCGGGGATATCTCTCTCAAGACAAACGATACGCCACACAATACTATGAAAGGAAAGCGTCAGTCGTAAATGCCACTCAAGGTTCTGTCGCTCAAATTAGGTAATTAGGTAAGAGGGGTCGGAGATGCAGGCGAAAGGGCGGTTCTTTGAGACGATTGAAAAAATCTAAGCGCCGCAGCGTAAAGGTTAAATCTGTCGTTCAATTAAATGTCCTCACGTTGGGTTGGTGTGAAAGATTGGAGAGTGGGGTGCCAGCTTAGGTGTTGCCTCGTCATCTGACCGTAGTTCAAAATTACGTGGTGTTGTCCTCGGATTTTTCCCTTGTGGGATTGATCCCGGACCATCGTCAATAGCCCGTGATGTTGCTCCAGTGCAACAGTAATTGAAATACCTACGTGCCTATCTGGTCGCTTGAAATATCGAACAGACCTCGGTTAAACAAGAATGCTTCTATCCATCTTGTTTCGGATAATTGAAGCTCCTTAGTTTTACTTCCTTTAGCTATCGGGAAAAGTGGAATCCGTACTCACCTTTGCACATACACAGAATATAAAACAAAAAAAAGCTAATTTGAATAACCGCTTTTGTTGTTAACAATTTGTGCGGTGGCCATTTGGTTTTAATGCCTCCTTTAGTCTAGTCGAAATTCTGTGCATGTTCCTTCAGACTGAAGAACCTATAATAAAAAAAAAGATTTATTTCCAACCAACACAAGGCAACCACTTATTCAAGACTAATCTTATTGTCCAAACCATGCCACATTTTGAATATTAGCAATGTAATAAAAATGTTACACGCATCTGCATACTTGATTAACAACAGTCACAAAACGATACTAGAATCTCAATCGATCTGTGTCGTAGCATTAGAAGTCGGATCCTTTCGTTGATATCTAGCGCCTCAATTTGGATTTTGCATTTTTAAATGTGAGATCTGTAACTATGGTACATCGTTTATCATCATCTTGAGTCCTTAAAGTCTCCTGGGGCCAGACCCCACCTAGTTTTGGATCGATTTTGAAGAACAAAATTGGCATAGATTGGTTGAGTTTTTCCAGTGATAATTGGCGTCATTTATTTAGATCTCACTTGTCTACAGCTCACTGTTCATAAGAGGCGTTTGGAATCCAAATGTGAGGCTTAGAATGTATTGATTGATGTTGAAGCGAACAACTCTTCATCAAGAATTTTAATATTTCCTGCTCTAAAGGCTGCGCCTTGTTTCTGAATAGACTTATCCTCTATCCGTGGCAAACGGGATTCCAAATTTCACACGGGTCGCTGTTGCCCAGCTGAAAGGTAATTTTGTTAATTTTTAATTAATGTCGTACTAGAGCAACACAACGGGCTATTGACGACGGTTCGGCATCAATACCCTCAGGGAAAGACCCGTCGACAACACCACGCAGTTTTGAACCATGGTCCGATGACAAGGCAACACCCGAGCTGGCACTCCACTCTCCAAGCTTTCACACCAACCCAACGTGAGGACTTTCAGCAACGATAGATTTAAGTTGCACCTGCCGTATCCACACCCAACGCTTACAAACATCCATGCCCGGACCCGGATTCGAACCAGGAGCCTTCCAATCTCAAGGTTAACACCTTAATCAACAGACCGTTGGTCAGCACCCAGTTGGAAAAGTAAGGGATTAGCAAACGGAAAGATTGCGAGTTCAAAAAGCGTCCAATCAAAGATCGTCGTGTACACGGGAGCTGATGCACCGTAAATCTGTCGTGGCTTCAGATGTCCTCGCGTTGAGGCGGTGCGAAAGTTTGGAGAGTGCAGTACTACCTCAGGTGAGGGCCTCGTCAACTGACTGGTTCAAAATTACGTGGTGTTGTCCTCGAATCTTTCCATTTGCGTTTGATCCCGGACCTTCATCAATAGCCCGTTGTGTTGCTCCAATGTGACATTAAATAAAATACCTACCTAAAAACCGTAAACCCATGGGTAAAGCATCTGGTGGTTAAGGTTCCTCTAGATGCCTTTTGATAAGGTAATAAAGATAATTTTAATGAACGTCGTACTAGAGCAAAACAACGGGCTATTGACTACGGTCAGGGATCAATCCTTCAAGGGAAACATCCAAGGACAACACGCCGTCTTACCGGTTTGATGGTTAAAGTGTTAGCCTCTAGATCAGAAGGTTTCTGGTTCGATTCCAGATCAGTGTATGGATGTTTGTAAGCGTGTGGTGTAGAGACGGCTGGTTCACACTAAATATGTCGTGGTCGAGAGTGAGTCCTCACATTGGGTGGGTGTGGAAGTTTGGAGAGTGGGGTGCCAGATCAGGTGTTGCCTCGTCATCTGACCGTAGTTCAAATTGACGTTGTGTTGTCCTCTGATCTTTCCCTTAGGGTATAGATCTGGACCATATTAACCCCCAGTGTTCGGGATAGAGACATGCCCCTTGAGACCCTCAACTGTGCCTGTATGAAATGAATCCCTCATACCTCATGGGTCAGTCCCACACAACCCAGTCCTTCCTGAATCCTCATTTGAAACCGAATCTCTTCACTCAAACGCTACAAAAGCAGGAAGTCTCGTTAATATTCAACAGCCCCACAATGAAACTATGTCCATTCATTTTTTCTGCTATGTCTCACGCACGAGAGGGGAATTCCATACAATCAATAGCGCACACTCGTTAAGTAAGCATTTGCGTGCCTACCATTGTCAGGCACCCGGATGTGCTGCCACTGTTTACACTCTTCTGCGCCCCACTGCCCCAATTGATGCACACTGCGAACGAGGAAGAGTTCAAGTGCGGGCGCGGGGGGCTTCTCGATTTATTCAATCGGGGATTTTTGCTGTCCACTTTCTGTTGATGAGCTCTGGATTTGACCTCGTCATCAGACTGGTACAAAACCGTCGCCAATTTCCCGTTGGAACTAATTGTTGGTTTCTGTTTGGGAAGTCCGGAATAGGGAAATGAGGTTTATTGCCTATTGAAGACCTTGAGTGGGCATTGTAGCCATTAATTTGCACAGTGCTGCATGTGCAATAGAGTTCCTCGTTTCCTCACAAGCCACGGCAAAAAAAAAAAAGGGGGGGTTACAAATTTAGATATTAGTGCAAAGCAAAATAAATATCTTTAACAAACTGAATAACCCGGCGTTAGTCGGGTTTCAAATATGACCGCGACAGCTAAAATAGGAGCGCGGCATTTTCGTGTCAACTCAAATACATAAAATCTGTAGAACGTGTTTCGTACCGCGACATGTCCCTGTGTCAACTCAAATACTCAAAACCTGTAGAACGTGTTTCCTTACCCATGTCCATTTGTTGCAGAAAAATAAACTTTAGATTTTAAAATTGAGCTTCGAGGGGCACTTATAGGACTACCTTGTGCCAATATTCATGGCTACAGATGGGTCTGAAGACGGGAAAGAAATAGCCTCTGTTTTCCGCAGTGCTCTGAAGTATAAGTGCACCCAATTGGGTGTGGATGGGTCGAACGGCTTAGATTTTTGTATAGAAAACACACACACATTCTTTTTTGTACATTTATAATACTATTTCAACTGAATTGACCTTTTAGTGAAATATTTTAAGAGGAATATATGGTGACATTGTAACGACCTTAGCAACACGTTCGGGTTGAGGTCTACTCCACGCAAAAATCCCCGAAACGTCAATCGGGACTGTCTTCCATGGTTGTCTAATTTTCACTCCAGATGGTTTTTAGGTGTGCTTTCGTCGTCTGATCGTAATTAAAAAATGCGTGGTATTGTCCTCGAATATTTCCCTTCTGGTTTGATCCCCGAACATCGCGAATCTTACTCCAGTGCCGACGTTGATGAAATACCTACTTACTATAAAACTTGAAGACACTCAACCAAACATTTGATCTGGAGTCAGACTTCCGAGACCTGAGGTCCTTGTGTTGCTCCAGTGCGAAGTTGATTGAAATACCTACCTACCTAAGATACACTGTATAAGAAAAATTGACGCAACAAGAAAGAGTTGTCCAGGAGTTGTGGCGGGCTCGATCCACTTGGAACGGCACTGACTGGGGACGTATAGTCTTTAGTGACGAGTCCCGTTTCCAACTGTGTCCTCACGACAACCTCAGACGATTCGGGAGACGTCCAGTGCAGCGTGGGTATCCTGTCATTACTATCGCACGTCACCCATGCTCACAACAGTGTGATAGGGTCTGGGGTGCCATCTTCTTTGATAACCGGACCTCTTTGGTTGTCATTTCTGGCACACTTACAGCGCAGAGCTACGTATACGACATTCTATGACTGGTTGTCACCACTCCTTTTTGCGACTCTCCGGACTTATTTCTCAACAAGAGAATTCCAGGCCGCATACACGGCACGTGTTGCTATGAATTGTCTTCGAGATTTCCCAGCACTTCCTTGGCCTGCTATGTCGTTCGATCTCTCCCATAAAGCACATTTGGAACGTTATGAGAATACGATTGCAACCATCCCGTAATGTTGACCCCTTAGCCCGACAGTTGGAGACCATTTGGCAAGAAATTCTGCAGGTCACTATCCGGGAGTCTTCTAAGTCTTTTCCACGCCGGGTTACACATCCACTCTCAAACTCTGAAATAAATCATTCAATTGTTCTGAAATTTGAATCGTTTGTTGTTCTATGCAGGTTCTTCGCATCCACCCATTTTTAACACAATCGGATAACTCCTTCTGGGTGCGTCGATTTTTATTGTTATAGAGTGTATTTTGGTATTTTTCAATTAACGTCGTACTGGAACAACACAACGGGCTATTAGAGACGGTCCGAGATCAACACCCTAAGGCAAAGATCCGAGGACAGCACCCCTTAATTTTGATGACGAGGTCACACCTGAGCTGGCCCTCCACTCTTCCACATCATGCTAACGTGAGGACATTTGAGGCCGCGACAAATTTAACGTGTATCCTCCCCCTTCGTACACTACGGTCTTTGGTTGGATTCGAACTCGCAATCCTCCGGCTGCTAATCCTTTGAACTGGGCTTCCGTGCCCCCTGCACGGCTGAGATCAAAGTCTATTGAGGAGCAAATACCTCAAGCGAGCAACTTCAATGACAAGCACGAATTCCCGTGCGTCACTTAAGGTATCCAAACACGTTGAAAATGTCCTTTTTGACCAAAAATTCCATAAAGTTTTTTTTTATCTAATTTGATACAGTATTTGACTCCAAAATATATTTGGTTTTTCTCTCAGTTAATTAGTTGCGGAGATATTAAGATTTTAAACAAGGCGGGAAAACCGGAAGCAGGTATGGTAAACACCGGAAAGGGCCGTTAAAAGACCAAAAACCTGTCAAAATGTAAATTTAAAACTTAATTTTTGTTTTGCAAATATAATTTAGAAAGGTTTCTCAAATGTTTAAATGGTTTCTCTTTTGGAAATAGTGTGAACATTTTTAAAGAGAAGTGAAGAACAAAATTATTTACATAAACAGTAAAAGCAAACGATACATTTCAAACTATTTTTTTAATCTAAATTAATTTTTATGCATTCACTTCAAGTGTTACAACACAAAAAGTGATCGATGGATTCGAATAAAACTTTGAGAACTTGTTCTTTATAATGTTATCTAGGGAATGAACCGGTAAATAATTATCCTGAGTTAATAGTGATAGTTTTTACATATTGGTCATTTAGTTAAGAAATAGGACTGTAAAACTATCAAAAATCTTGCCTTCCTTTTTCGATCGCTTGTAAAATTTTGTTTTTTTAAATATCCTTTAGATTCTAGTTTCATTCCCTAGAAGAATGCATTGAGTTTATTTGGGTAGCGTCATCTTTCAAATGGGTTGAATAGGTTTTCATGCAGCGCATTAGAAGTTTTTGACACATTTCTTTAAAATTTCATATATAATCATCATTTTTACAAAATTTCATACATAATCATCATTTTTACAAAATTATTAATCTGTACATATTAAATATATGTAGCCCAATGCTATTGTTTAATAAAACAAAAGGCAAAAATATCATTGAAATGCTTCTATACCACATTAAAAAAAAGAGTCGCCAACGAGTCCGTATACCTTAACAGACTCCCTGGATTCCAAACCTTCGTGTGGCCTTCAAGCTACACTCACCGATCCTGCATCTTTAATGCGGAATATTAAACACACTCGGATTGTCCGAATGCAATCTCTCCATCAATCTCGACCACTTCGCGGCACACGATTAACAACGGCCTCTCAGCGCTCTTAATGACAGCCCTCCGAACCCTTTCGGTTATTTTAAAAGCCCGCGCCCCACGCCTCTCTGGGAGGCGGCCCCGCCCGACCGTCCGTCAGGGGCCCAGAGGGCGCGGCTATTCATCGCCCCCTTTCATCAGACTAATAGGCTGCGATGCCTTTGAAAGAATCGATCTGTAGCATTCGATTTCCGGGAGTTTTGGAATCGAATCGCCGGGGTTGGGTTGCTGCAATTAATGGTAAAACGACCGTGACAGATTGGAATTGAGTAAGAGGAACCACATGAATAAGGATGGAAATTGCTGGTTCAACCAATATAATTATTGTTTTCGAAAATGAAAGCATGTATTTTTACGTTGTCGAATGGTCTTTCAGTAGAACATATTTGTGATAAATTATCATAACATACACTACCCTTCAATAATCAACCGGACAGCAAGATGTGATGGTATAAGGGAAAAAATACATGCTTCAGTAGGGGACGGTCCCACACATGCTGCAATGACACTAGCAACCCTTCTGGGCATACTTTCAACAAGGTTTGGATACGGTTTAATAGGTAATAAATACGGTTGGATAGTTTCAACAAGGTTTGGGTATTTGTGTCCATTCCTGCTGCAAGAATGTCGCCAGCTCAGCTGTCGATTTCGGACGGGGTTCCCTGGTAGGTAACCGTCGCTCTGACTCGTCCCACACATGTTTTATGGGGTTTAGGTCGGGATTCTGAGCGGGCCAGGGAAGACGTTTTACGTCCATATCTCGATACCATTGCTTGACTGAGGCTGCAACGTGACACGGAGCGTTGTCGTCCTGGAAGTAACATTCGTCCATTCCATAAAAGGGCCAGAGCGCAGGAAGAACCTGATGGTCAAAAATGTTCATGTAGGCGTCGACGTTCAATTGACCAGGTACAACGTGCAAAGGTCCCAGGCCATACCACGAAAAACATCCCCAAACAACTAGTCGGATTTTATGCAAATCCGCTGGCATTCGGTCCATTATTGTAGGGTAGGGTATGTATCAGATTAGTTCAAGATCATGCATAAGGACGAAAGTAGAGTCCAAAACAACAAACAAGCTCTAATCTCCCTACGACGAAGTCTGACTGGTGTCATTGAGTGTTTGGATACGAAGTTATGTACGTTCCAGATTATGTATATAACGAGATAATGTATATAAAGATTTTCTAATAACGATATACCTCATCCATCAATATTAGGCAATTTTTGCTGATGAGGTACCTCAGTGATGCAAGCAGCAGGATGGCTTACCTCGACGAGGTATCTCGTCATTAACAAATCTGGCCAGATTTATGATGGACGAGATATCTCGTCCATTCAGCACTCGTCATATTTCTTCATTTAGAGACCGAAAGGATCTTGATTTCGTCATGATAAAATCGATACTGTCTTTGACACTTCTAATGACGAGATATTTCGTCATTAGAACAATTGCTCAGACCTTGACGACGAGATATCTCGTCATTAGAACAATTGTTCAAACCTTGATGGACGTTATAGATATTTCGTTGAGACTTTTAGGAGAGTTGAACAAGGGAATCAGTCTACGAATGCCTACTCTAGCATATTGTATGCCTGAATGAGCAAAAATTGTAAGGACGTACTATCACGCTCTTTATTAGTTGGAACTGCGTTAGACCGGTTGGAAGAGTAATGGACTAGCAACCAGAGGGTTCCGAGTTCGAACCCAACCATAGACCATCGTGTACAAAGGGGGCTGGTGCACGTTCAATCTGTCGTGGCCTCAAATGTCCTCACGTCGGCACAAGGAATGGAAGTTTGGATAGTGGGATGCCAGACCAGGTATGACCTCGTCATCTGACCGTGGTTGAAAATTACGTGGTTTACTTTTCGGACTTTCCCTTCGGGGGTTGATCCCGTACCGTCGCGAATAGCCCATTGTGTTGCTGCATTGCGACGTTAAGTAAATTTTCCATCCCGCAAAAAAAGATGCGATCATTATCTTTTTTCAGTTATCGTAATAATTCGAATCTTCATCTCGTAACATTTCTTGGAACTCATTGATTAAATTGCTTCAGCAAAATGGTCTTTAGAATCAATTCCCGTTAAAACACTTATGTGCACACCTTGCTGTACGATCAACTGCTGCCATCACTCTATAATTTTCAGTCATCCATATATGTCAAGTGTGACCTTGAAAGCTGTATAAATTAGTTTATCTGCGATACATCATCTTAAATCTCTTCAAACCTCGTGCGACATCAGGTTTTTTTTTAAACTCTGAACGGGAGGATTCAAGAATTTCAATAAAAGTAAAACTACACATTTGTCGGGGTCATATAGATTCCAAGTTAGGAAACTCAATTACAGCTCTTCTCTATGGATTATCCGTGAACGGATTATGCCACCCATGGATAAAACAAAGCATCCCTACTAATTTTGTATTGAACATGTAAATTTACACCCAAGCGTATCTGAAATAAAACCACGAATTTGTCTAGATCTTATATTATCAACTCAGTAAAGACCTCAACAGGACAATATCTCGAAATGCTCTAGGAACAATTTATAGTACTCTTGGAACCAACAAGTTGTGTCTATCGTGTATTTTGTTACGTTCTCGTGGCCTTTGTTTAGACTTAATGCCAATCCCTGCGTTTAAAAATATTTATGAGTTAATCTTGAAAGGGGTGATAGAGGGTTTCTGTAAAGTAAAACTACTTTGGATCATAATCATATCTGATTAGGGAACTCAAATTACTCTGTTCTTTAAATGAGCCATCAACGAATTATGACGCGAAAAACATATCTCAATTGAATTCGTTGTACATGGATTGTTCCTCGACACTATATCTGCACTTTCGGATAGTTCAGACCTCATGCCAAGCTGGTTCATCCAGAAATTGATCCAGTACCAGGGATATCAACAACAACAAAAAACGCGAATTCGTCTGGGTCATATAAAGCACGTTTAGTTTTAAACCTCAACTTTAGCACTGTTAACTATTTCAATTGCATGCATCACTATTACATTTTCACTTTCGGATAGTTCATGTCTCCTGCTGGGCTGGTTCATCCAGAAATTAATCGTGTCAATCTACAACCACTGATATCAATAAAACAAAACCACGAATTCGTCTGGGTCACGCAACAAGTTTAGTTTGAAATCTCAACTGGAGCATCATTCCGAACGCTTCACCAGCAAATTATGACATCAGAGACAAAACAGCGATCGCAATTGAATTCGTGTCTGGTACACTCGCTTTCTTTGTTCGCATTTGCATGGCTGACTAGCACTGATGAGCAGATGGCGTGGGTGCTGACATGCTTATGAGTGACGGCTGCTCCTCGACTCCCACGGGGTGACCTTCGGGCCACATTAAGCAGACCGCTTCCCCCAACTTCCCAAGACGTCCAATTTGTTGCATGCAATTTGGGGTGAATGGAGAGCGATGCTTCTTTGTTGTCGGACATGACATTCCGACACAATCACCGTGACTCATCGGTGAAAGCAAACTACGCACTTTCGTGTCACTGTTACTGGGCGCTGTTAGATTCTGGATGTAACTCTCAACTCTCTTGGTGGTGGTCTCGACGAGGTACCGCGTCATTAGCTAACCTGACCAGTCTTGTTGGACGAGACATCTCGTCAGTAGAAGAAAACACGATCAAGATCATTAGATCAGATCTTGTTCTCGTAATCATCATTCATAAAAAAAATCGGCAATATCTTGTTGACGAAGTATCTCGTCATTGGAAAATTTTACCAGGTGTTAATGAACGAGATATCTAATCATTGGTAAAATCTATCAGACCTTGATGGACAAGATATCTCGTCATCTGCAAAATGTGTCGGTTCTTGCAAATTGATGAGTTTGTGTGTTTGTGTTATTTGCAAAATTGGTGAGATCTTGATGGACAAGATATCTCGTCATTCGCAAAATTGGTCAAATCATGATGGACAAGATATCTCGTTATTTGCAAAATTGATCAGATCTTGATGGACAAGATATCTCGTTATTTGCAAAATTGGTCAGATCTTGATGGACAATATATCTCGTTATTTGCAAAATTGGTGAGATCTTGATGGACAAGATATCTCGTCATTCGCAAAATTGGTCAAATCATGATGGACAAGATATCTCGTTATTTGCAAAATTGGTCAGATCATGATGGACAAGATATCTCTTTATTTGCAAAATTGGTCAGATCATGATGGACAAGATATCTCGTCATTCGCAAAATTGGTGAGATCTTGATGGACAATATATCTCGTTATTTGCAAAATTGGTGACATCTTGATGGACAAGATATCTCGTTATTTGCAAAATTGGTCAGATCTTGATGGACAATATATCTCGTTATTTGCAAAATTGGTGAGATCTTGATGGACAAGATATCTCGTCATTCGCAAAATTGGTCAGATCATGATGGACAAGATATCTCGTCATTCGCAAAATTGGTGAGATCTTGATGGACAATATATCTCGTTATTTGCAAAATTGGTGACATCTTGATGGACAAGATATCTCGTTATTTGCAAAATTGGTCAGATCTTGATGGACAATATATCTCGTTATTTGCAAAATTGGTGAGATCTTGATGGACAAGATATCTCGTCATTCGCAAAATTGGTCAAATCATGATGGACAAGATATCTCGTTATTTGCAAAATTGGTCAGATCATGATGGACAAGATATCTCGTCATTCGCAAAATTGGTGAGATCTTGATGGACAAGATATCTCGTCATTCGCAAAATTGGTCAGATCATGATGGACAAGATATCTCGTCATTCGCAAAATTGGTCAGATCTTGATGGACAATATATCTCGTTATTTGCAAAATTGGTGACATCTTGATGGACAAGATATCTCGTTATTTGCAAAATTGGTCAGATCTTGATGGACAATATATCTCGTTATTTGCAAAATTGGTGAGATCTTGATGGACAAGATATCTCGTCATTCGCAAAATTGGTCAGATCATGATGGACAAGATATCTCGTCATTCGCAAAATTGGTGAGATCTTGATGGACAATATATCTCGTTATTTGCAAAATTGGTGACATCTTGATGGACAAGATATCTCGTTATTTGCAAAATTGGTCAGATCTTGATGGACAATATATCTCGTTATTTGCAAAATTGGTGAGATCTTGATGGACAAGATATCTCGTCATTCGCAAAATTGGTCAAATCATGATGGACAAGATATCTCGTTATTTGCAAAATTGGTCAGATCATGATGGACAAGATATCTCGTCATTCGCAAAATTGGTGAGATCTTGATGGACAAGATATCTCGTCATTCGCAAAATTGGTCAGATCATGATGGACAAGATATCTCGTCATTCGCAAAATTGGTCAGATCTTGATGGACAATATATCTCGTTATTTGCAAAATTGGTGACATCTTGATGGACAAGATATCTCGTTATTTGCAAAATTGGTGAGATCTTGATGGACAAGATATCTCGTTATTTGCAAAATTGGTCGTACCTTAGTGATCTAGATATCTTGTCGAAATCACTTGGAGGGTTAAATATGGCCTTTGTAGACAGACAACTTTGATCTGGTGTCTCGGTTTTGCACATTGCGCTAGCAAACTGAATTATTGACAAATTTCACGTTTGTTTTGGGTGTGAATCTTATATTTGATTTGGCTTGATTTTGTTCAAAATTATTTTGCGATTTCTGATATGTCCCTTGTGGGCCATAAGACTCGACCAATCATTCTCACTTGGTTTATTTATTCTGCTACGTCAGCACCTCGTCATCTGACCATGGTTCAAAATGACATCCTCGGATTTTCCCCTTCGGGTGTCGATCCGTCATCAATAGCCCATTGTGTTGCTCCAGTGCGACGTTAATTAAATACTTACCATGCGGGCAATCGTGTCCCGAACTGGGTCGCGCTATCGGAAATTCTGCCGACATTGGCATAGGTCGACACGATACAAAACGCTGTAAAAATCCCCCTTATGATTTCGGTCGGTTGATTGATGAATCCTAAAGGAAGGAACAAGGAAAACACAACGTAATCTTGAACCACAGTCAGATGACGAGGCCAGCGGCGGTCTTAACGGGCGTCCAGTGCGTCACGACGCCTAGGCCCTCCCTGTCTTGAGGCCCTAGAGCCAGTGGTAATGTCAGAAATTATAACGTACTGTGGCAGGGCGAAGAATCGTTTGTCACATAGGAACTTGAAAAGCACAAAGGAAAGCTAGTAGTCTCAAGGGTTATCAGTCAGAATCATTTGTGAACGCAAAAGTCAGACGTGGTGGAGTAACTAATAAGAAATATAAAAATGTAACTGATTGTGTTTTAATTTTATTTTTTTCTATACACTACCAGAATATTACTTTTCTTTTTCTGTATATTCATCTGTTTCATATCATTAACATACTGTTTTGAACTTCTGACTGTGCTATTCTGAGAACAACAGTATGAAAATATATTTTGAAAGAGGAAAGAAATAAATGATGCCTGGTTAGTGATTGTGACATTCGTATTTTTAAAATAAAATGAATGTGTTTAATAAAAGAACATGCTTTTACAAGAGCTTTGCATTTTATTTAAAAAAATATTATTAATTAAATAAGAGTTGACCCAAGATACAACTTTAACGCCGAGGCCCTTGGAATTAAGACGGCCACTGGACGAGGCAACACCTGAGCTGGCACCCCACTATCCAAACTTTTACACAATGCCAGCGTGGGTACATTTGAGGCCACGACGGATTTAACTTGCTCACGACGACACTCCGAGATATGATTTTTAGTAACGGTCCTGAGAACGGGTTTGCTCGCTATGGTATGGTAGAAAATTATGCTTATGTTGAAACCAAATTTTACCATCAGAATGTCGAATGTCTTTTTTTAACCTCTTAGGGTGTGGGCACAAAAGTCACTAAAAATTCAGGAAGTCAGGAAAATATCGCTGATATCGCGCCAATGTAACGTGTCAAGAAGCAATATTTCAAATAAAATAAATTAGAATACTCAAGTGCAAAGCAATCGGTATTTTTTGGAAAATGTGTGTCTAAGGGGTGTTTTAAAATTATTTCTCGAGTCGATTACTAAGCGCGTCGTTTGCTCGTAAAAATTGTAAGTTTTTTAAAATTGAAATGTCGGGGTAAGTCTGCAAAAGAGTAGTTTTAGTAAAATGTAAACAAAATTGTAAAATACACTTCACCTAGATTTTCGTCAAGGGTATGTTCTAGAAAATATAAAAACAAAAAGAAAACAAAAACAGTACAGTAAAATAATGCTAATGATGAAAGCGAAAGCGACCCATAACGAAATATGAGATATATGTAGAAATGGAGATCACAAATATGATGCGTATATCGTGGCGCCATCTGTTAAACATTTAGAGATTTAATATTTTAAGCTGAAAAAGCAGATGGGTATTAACGTCCAAAGTTCCAATGTAGGTAGGGATAAACAGACCCACAGAGAAACTCTCCGGAGTGAAGTGTTTCAAGGATGCTTTGTATGACTTTTTTTATTTAATCTTTAAAAATATTTTATTTTACACAGGACAGTATAAATTTGAAAAAACATAACATAAGATAACAGCAAGACACCAAAAAATAGTATTGTACCATAGTTGATAATAGCCAGGATTCTGTCTTATACTTGGTATTAATGCTGATTTTTTTAAATTAAAATGTTAAAGAGCGTCGGAGTCCAAAAACAAAAAAGGAACAGTGATAATTTGAATGGAAATGTATGATTTATATTCCCCTTATACTCCTGGTCTAGCACGTCTGGTGGTTATAGAGTTAGCCTCTAGATCGAGAGGTCCCTGGTTCGAATCCGGATCAGTGCATGGATGTTTGTAAGCGGTTGGTGCACCTTAAATCTGTCGTGGCCGAAAGTCCTAACGTTGGTTGGTGTGAAAGTTTGGAGAGTGGGGTGCCAGCTCAGGTGTTGCCTCGTCATCTGACCGTGGTTCAAAATGACGTGGTTTTGTCCTCGGACCTTTAGGGAATTGATCCTGGATGGTCATGAATAGTCCGTTCTAGATCGACGTTATTTAAAATTACCTTACCTCGTCATCAAAATATTTCCAATTTTCTTTATGACAACGAGTTCAAGATTTGGTCATTTTTTTTTAATGACGAGATATCTCGTTCATGAAGATCTGGGTCAGTTGTGCTAATGGCAAGATAGATCGTCGAGAGAATCAACAGTTGGGTTAAAGAGTTTGAAACGGATGGCAAAAAAATGAAAACACTGACCCTGTTTTCTTTCCTATTTAATTAAAATCGTAAATGAAATTGAACGAACTAATCCTGACCTAAATGACTATAGATATGGATAAACACGTTACAATTTTTCAAACGACCCTAAAAGACTTAACGACGGAGTTTTAAAAAAAAGCGGGGAAGTCAAAATGAGAAATTCTATCTAATAAAACACCAGTCCCTGAAGGCCTTGGGAAAAATTTGACATTACCTTGCGTCAGTTAAAGGTGATATCGATGATGAATTCAAAGCACTAAAACAATTGACAGGATTGTTGCAGTAATACGTATTGAGTGCATGCAAGTTACTCCGCTTAAATTGTCGTTCTGATTGAGTCGTAAAAATATCTTGGCGACGACGCACAATACCTTATTTCTCTTTCATCCAATGACACATTTCTGCGCTGTCGTCTTTAGATTCCTGTCCGATTTTCATTCAATACAAAATAATATTTCATATAACTCATCAACTAGACTGTCGTTTCCAGACGACGTGACCAGACTTCCACGAGACTTGCAATCACGCAGTCGCACCACATCTCAGAGTTGCTGGGCGTCTTTTAAATTTTAAACAGGTGGTTATCAGAGACAGTCATGACTGCGCGTGAACAATCAGCAGTCCCCCCGTTCCTCCTACGAGCACTTCTTGCCTGACGACCTTTCCACCTTTCATTTCTGCAGCGCATGCAAATCCGAGAGTGAGCCACTTGGAGAAGAGAAATTACCATAAAGGACTTTCTGGAAAGTTCCCCGGGCAGATGAGTTTGGGTTCTGAAATGTGCTTTTCTACTGGTTTATGAGGGGAGTGGCTCAGCATGGAGCCGCACCTTGTAGCGCTGAATTTGTCTTAACCCTCAAAGTGGTTTCGATGCGATATTTCGTCCGTAAAGAACTGACCAATTTTGTTAATGGCCTCCAAATTGTTTGGCGACTTATTGACGGCGCACTAAAACGCTTCAACATGCGATTTGTAGTGCACTGTGTGTGTAGTTTGGGATATAGTGAAGGAATTTTCATTGGATAATACAGGGTCGAGTCACAAAAATATTATGACCACCTACTTATATCCAGAATAACCGCCTTTTGCAGCTCAGACAACGTGGAAGTTTGCAACAGGTATACGTAGCCATGCAGACTGCAGTACATCTGACAACAGCGGCTGCATGGTGGAGTGCCCATACTGCATACATGGTGATCGAGATGATCCCAAAGTTGCTCGATTTGGGTTCAGATCTGGTGAATTTGGGGACTAAAGCTTTGGTTTTCTAAGAAAGTGGAGCCGTTATCTAACAGCCGTGATACGTCATGATTCCGCGGGCATAACTAGACGGCCGTCTAAACAAAAATCCCGACGTGTCAACTTAGACGGACAGAATACGTTGGAGAATGGGCAACACAGACGGCTGTCGTGGTTTGTTTTATTCGAGAAACAAAACAAAGTGTTTTTTTAATTCTCTAGTTTAAAGATTCTAACTTCGGGATCGTTGAAGGTAGATTGAAAATTTCAACAGATTTCAAATCAGCGTAAATTTCTACGCCAGATCGATATCAAAAACAGTTTTATTATTCAATTATTTACCATTTGATTATTTAATTATTTTTTAAATAATTATTTATTTATTTAAAGAAAATCACATTTAAGGTATCGATTTGGTGTCAAATTTTCCGCAGCTTTCAAATCCGTTGAAATTTTCATTCTGTGTTTAACGATCCCGATTTTACAAAACCGAATTGATCAATGGCAGTCAAAAATGTTTATTTATTTCGCTCCTCTCCGTTCGAATCGTTTGGAGCAGGAAATGAAATCTGGCCGCTACAAGAGAAAAAACGTTCCCCATCTGTTTGAGACCGCTATGACGCCAGTCATGGAAATGGCGGCTCCGATCATTTTTGTTACGCTCACAAACAACGCTCTCTAGGAAACCAACACCATGTGTTAGTATAAGCAACGATTTAGTGACGTCACCCACCGATACATCACGGCCGCTAGATCACGGCTACCGTTTCTTAGGAAACCGAAGCTTAACGGAACACTTGGAAGTCTTCCTCGTGCTCCTCCAACCCATCGCGGACAATTCCGGACGTATGGCACGTGTCATTCTCATGCTGAAAAACCCCATCCTTCTGAGGAAAAACAGTCAACATATATGGGTGTACATGATCGGTAACAATGGATACATAGCCCAATCCATGTAGTGTAGCTTCCACAGGTACGAAAGAACCCAGGCAATGCCATGAAAACATTCCCCACATCATAACACTGCCACCACCCTATTGTGTTCTTCCATCAATGGTTGCAGGGAGTTTATTCTCGCACGTTTCTCGTCGGACACGTGAACGTACATCCGTTCGAAAGAACAGAAAACGTGACTCGTTGTAGAAGGTAACCCTTTGTCAATCAGTAACAGTCCCAGTTCAGGTATCGCGGGCAAATTGAAACCTTTTTTGCCGATGCTACTTCATCAGCATGAGTGCAGTGACCATCCGTCTGATTAGGAGCCCCATACGGAACAGGGTGCGTTGTACTGTCGTCTTAGACACACGTCTACAAGTCCCCTGGTTCGTTTGACACGTTAGTTACTCAACTGTAAGCATGTCGGTCAGTCCTCACACACCGCAGTAATCGAAGTTCACCGCTCACATCAATGGCACGTGGTGCACCGCAATTTCCCCGCCGTTTATTTTCAATGGTGCCGTCACTCCAGTCAGGGTGCACTTTCACCCCAGTAGCACGCGATCAGTTCGCAAACTGTGCACTTTCCGAAATACTACCACCCTCGACACGAAAGCCAATGATCATCCCCTTTTGCAAGTCAGATAAATCGCACGTTTTACTTATCACAGCAACGAAGGATATGTTCCTAGATAGCCTACGTTTTCAACTTTTAGGCCCACTGCACACATCCGGTTTTTCAACGTGCGGCGCCGCTGCCGCAACGCAAGTGCGGTCTGAGATACATTAGATCCAATGGAGCAGTACACACATGCCTCCAGCGCCTCTGGCGCGACGCACGTCCAACGCGTGCCATTTGTTCTGCAGTTCCCCACGTCGCCGCACATGAGTCTCCGTTCTGAAGTACCATGTTTTCATAAACAAATGGAATATAAATAATAATTAATAAATGGTTGTATCCAGTAACGTCAATTTTGTTTCAAAATGTACTTTTTTTTTACACCAAGTAAGCGAAAGAAACACATTTTCTTCGATAGAATATTCATCGCAAATGGCGCGAAATGAGTTCGTGCGTCATTTCACGGTTATGTGTGCATAGATGGGCTTCGTTGCCGCAGTGACGCCGCACGTTGAAAAATCGGATATGTGGGCCGGGCCTTATACCTACCACGCCGGCTAGCTCCACGTCTCATTGCCTGTGCGCTATTCGATTCTGAGGTAGGGAGTGGTCATAATAATATATGTGACTCGACTCTGTATTAAGTTAATGCAAAAATTCTTCCCTTTTAAAAAAGTGTTATTTACATCACACGAGTAAAATTTTAGTTGTGTCAAAAGAAGGAATTTTAGCTAGTCCTCTCTCTCTCTCTTGCGAGGAAAATCGTGTTATTGGGATGCGTTTTTTAAATTGTGTTAAGCATTCAAGGTGGCAGAAAATGAGGAGCATTTGCGACAGTATGCTGCTTTATTTCCGAAAAGGCAAGAATGCTTCGCATACGCAAAAGAAGATGCGTGTCGTGTAGGGTGAGTGTACCATGATTGATTCCATGACGTACGACGTTGACGATTCCATGGGTCGAAAATGATACGTTAAAGTTTCGTCACATGGTTCAGTTCTTTAGCAACAAACCTGTGAACTTGTATGAGCGCGGGGGGATTCAGCTACCGGAGAGATGGAGAAAGGGTCATCGAACAGAACGGCACATACTGCATTGGTTCATAGTAATTTTAATTTATAAAATTATTTTCCCTCAAAAAACGGTGGTAAAAAAAAGCTATACAATCGACGCCTAGCGTCTACTCTTAAATAGCCACTTTGAAATTTTCGCCCATGAAGATTTATATATTCTTACAATAATATAGCGGACATTAAGATGTGAGGGTTTTAGGGAAATAATACAAGCTATGATAAGGGGATGGCCTCCCACGTCCTGCAATGACACTAGCAACCCTTCTGGATATACTTTCAACAAGGTTTTGATACACAACTACGGGTATTTGTGTCCATTCTATCCGCAATAATGTCGCCAGATCGGCTGTCGATTTCGGACGGGGTTCCCTGGTCCAAAAACGTCGCTCTAACGCGTCCCGAAAATGTTCTACGGGGCTTAGGTAAACTCTGAGCAGGCCAGGAAAGACGTTTCACATTCATATCTCGATACCACTGTTGGACAGAGGCCGCAACATGACACGGAGCGTTGTCGTCCTGGAAGTAACTTTCGCCCATTCCATAAAATGACCAGAGCGCAGGAAGAACCCGATGGTCCAAAATGTTCATGTAGGCTTCGGCGTTCAATTGACCAGTAACGACATGCGACGATTCCAGGCGATACCACGAAAAACACCCCCAAACCAGGAGTCGGATTTGATATGAATCCGCCGGCGTCTGGTCCATTATTATAGGGTAGTGTACTTATATTGTTTATACCTTTTCTTGCCATCCGACAATTAACTCATAACGTCGTTTTCTGTACCATTTTCGTAAGTGAATTAAATATATAAATGATTTGAATGCTTATATGGTCCCCATCGAATTTTTAAATTTTTCTATGCAACACTATACAAGATGCAACTAAGTATTTACTTCGTCCTAACAGAAAATTCATGACACTCGAGACCGCTGTAACGAGAGTAGAGAGCAGTCCATTTTGCTTATTAGGGGGAACAGCGAAGACGAATAAGCCCTCACGAAAGTAACGGTCCACAGACCATTAGTGCCTTCATTTCGAACGTCCGCAGCGGAAGATGGGGATGATAAAAGTGGATGGAAGGGGCATTAGTCCTCCCCCTTGCACGTGCGACGTGGCAAATGATTTCGGGGTAGCTCGAATTTTTCCTTTCCCAGCTAATATGCTTCTTTTTTTTCAATTCTGTCTGCTACAAAGGATTATCCGCCGACCCGGTATGCTCGTTCCAATGTTCTGATCGAACATGCGTAATAATGGTTGTCTGTCGATTGAGCGTTCCAGAACAAATGTCTTGCTACCTGTCTCGTCACTGTTGTGTCTCTTTTTTGGGTCGACAGAAGAGGTTTATGACCTCACTCTATTTATTGAAAAAATTCTGATTTCGTGTTTGATCTTATCGAAATTTCTATCGTTCCTTTTCCTAATATTTCCTACGAGTGAGCTCGAGGTGTTAACCTCGAGTCATTCCCTTTAAGATTGATCCCGGAGACAGTCGCCAATAGCCGTTGTATTTCTTCAGTGTGACGTTAGTTAAAATATCTACCGATCCTCTCATAGAACCACAATGTCAAAAATAAATTTTTTCCACTTCGATATTCTGTCAACATGATAATTCCATTGTAATGTTTTGTTGCTGCAATATGTTTGCATTTTCCCAATTTTTCATTCGTGTAGCCCCTCTCAGTCGTACTGCTATTCAGAAAAGAGAAGAGACAAAACATCAAAATTATTTTGAACAAAATTGTGTAGAGATCAAAGTTATACTGGGTAAACCTTTTCTAACTTTGTCCTAAAGACCCATTAACGAGTGCGAATGACCTTTCCGGTGGTTTATCTATTCATCGAAGACTTATCTCTAGTGGCCAGACTGGTGCAAAAAACTGCTCCAAATTGTCACAAGTTCTGGGTAAGGGACCTCTAGATCGGAATGCTCCTGGTTCGAAACCGGGTCAGTGTCTGGATGTCTGTAAGCGTATAGTGTAGAGGTGGCTGGTGCACCTTAAATATGCCGTGGCTGCAAGTCCTCGCGTAGGGTTGGTATGTATTACGTGGTGTTGTCCTCGGATCTTTCCATAGGGGATTCATCGCGGACCGTCGTCAATAGCCCGTTGTGTTGCTCTAGTGGGACGTTAATTAAAAAGGACCAATTACTTATGACTTTCAGGGACCGCGATAGACCGGTTGGAAAAGTAACGGATTAGCGAACAAAGGTTTGTGAGTTCGAATCCATCCTAAGACCGTCGAGTACAAAGGGACTGGTGCACGTTAAATCGATCAGGGCCTCCAATGTCCTCACTTTGGTGTAGTGTGCAAGTTTGGAGACTGGAATATACGACCTCGGGTGTTGTCCTCGTCATTTAACCGTTGTTCAAAATGACTTGGTGTTGTCCTCGATCTTTCCCTTCGGGTTCGATCCCTGACCATCGCCAATATTGCACCGTGTTTCTCCAGTGTGGATATTAATTAAAAAGAACTACCTATGACTTTCAGAGGGCTTAATACACCTGGCGATCTTCTCGTAAAACGACCAGATCTTGTTGACGAGATATCTCGTCTTTATAGAAAAATTGGTTATATCTGGATGGACGTGATATCTCGTTGGAACCACCTGGAGGGTTACTTTTTTGGACAATGTAAATAACAGCCTCATTTTCCTTAGATCTCCAGAAGTCTAGCTCTGTGTAAAATATTATCCGAATGGAAAACTTTTAAATTCGACGTCCAGTTATTCAGATTCAGCTCAGACTTGTGATATTGGATTTTGATTGAATCTATCTACAATTATAACTGTTAAATTAATAGGTTCGCTTTAAAAAGTGTATTTTAGAATTGAAAAGGGATTTGTTGAGACTAAGACAAAATTACAAAATTTTGACAAACGAAATTACTTTAGCGTAATGATATTGTCTACTGGAAAGATAGCACCATAGTATATGATATATTTCCTTCGTGTAAGCAAAACAGCCATTAGCCAAACCCGACCGTATACAACTAATTTCAACCGGTGTACCACCAGGTGGTACCACTAGTGTATCTTACCAATGGCGAAACCAAACAAATCTATGAGATTGATTTCATTTCAACGGTTTGGTTTTGAACTTTCGATATGTGTGTTCACAAATTAATTCAAGTAATAAACGTATAAATTGTTTTGAATACTATTTATATTACACTACCCTACAATAATACCAGCGAATTTGCCAGGACGCCAGCGAATTTGCATAAAATCCGAGTACTTATTTGGGGCTGTTTTTCGTGGTATGGCTTGAGACCTTTGTATGTTGTTCCTCGTCAACTGAACACCGACGTCTACATGAACATTTTGGACAGTCAGGTTCTTCTTACGCTCTGGCAATTTCATAGAATGGACGAATGTTACTTCCAGGACGACAATACTCCATGTCAGGTTGCAGCCTCAGTCAAGTAGTGGTTTCGAGATATGGATGTAAAACGTTTTCCCTGCCCTGCCCAGAGTCCCGACTTAAACCCCATAGAACATGTGTGGCACGAGTTAGAGCGACGCTTTCGGACCAGGGTACCACATCCGAAATCTACAGCTGAGCTGGCGACATTCTTGCGACAGGAATGGACAAATATATTTTGCTGTGTATCCAAACCTTGTTGAAAGTATGCCTAGAAGGGTTGCTAGTGTAATTGCAGCATGTGGGGGGACCATCCCACAATTTTTTAAAATTCTTCTCCTATTTTTCTACGGAATGAAGCTTAGATTGTCGTTAATAGTCCGCTGTGTGACTTCAGTGCGACTTTAGTTAAAATACCTACCTACAGAAATCAGAAGTTACTAAGCGTTTTATCCACTGTAGATGACAAAACTACAGGCTTTTTTTTTCATATTAATTTGAATTCATGTTTTGAATTTGAAGGAAGACAAATTATTATTCGACCAATTTTATTAAGTAACCTTAAAAATTAACCCTACAATTTATTTTTCAATGACTGTAAAGTTCACATAAAATATTGTGTTCTAATTCTCCTTGCGAAATATATGTATTGAAATACTCACCACAAACGGTGAAGAAAACTTGATGTCTCAATTCAAATCGTGACTTTCAAATGTTCAGCAATCGAGTCGTGATTCCGTTGTTTTAATGAATACTCGTGATTGCCCAAACAGCACGAATTGCCTATACAATGATGAGAGAATGATAAACGTCACGAATATGACGTCAGGGTTTCCCATAGCCAGTCATATTAATGTAATCACGTGTCGAATGAAACCGAAAAAAAACCCGTTTAGTTGGTCAATATGTAGAAAACTTGGTATTGTTTTTAATTACCGTCACATTGGAGTAATACAGCGGCAATTATCTGTGATCAATCATAAAGGGAAAGAGCAGAGGACAAGACCACGTCTTTTTGAACCACGGTCAGATGACGAGGTGACACCTGAGCTGGCCCACTCTCCGAACTTCCACACTACGCCAACGTAAGGACATTTGACGCCACGACATCTTTAACCTGCACCATCCCCCTTTGTACAGGACTGTCTTTGGCTGAATTCGAACTCACAACCCTCTGGTTGCTTGGCCCACACTTTTCTACAAAAGCCATAACTTACTGGTAATTTCAATAAAAAAAGTATCTAGAAATATTTCACCTGTGATTATATGTTCGATTTAAAAACTCGAAATATTCGTGAACTGTTAAAGTAAAAATAAAATTTAAATCCAGAAAAGTTATTTATCTTTGATGTTAAACTGAAATATTAGTTCATCATGACGGACGTGGTATCATCAAAACGACCCGTCAATATCTTGATGGCGAGTTATCTCGTCATTAGCAAAATTGGTCAAATCTTGATGGACGAGACATCTCGTCGAAACCACATAGAATTAAAAGTATTAAATAAGTATTGTACTAATTTTTTGTTATAAATAAATATTTCAGCAGTAAAACAAAAATGTTTTTTTAATTATTCCTATATATACCCTGTTTTATCCAACCTGGTCGGATAAAACCGGATACTTGCATATTTCCAAAAAATAATTTATTTAGCCTCCAAAATATTGTTTTTTCACATTGAAAATTTTTTATTTTTGGAACTAAAGAACTATTTTATTATTCAAATAGAACGTGAACAATTTTATTCACGTAGATGCATAGGGAAAAAAACACATTTTGGGACTCGGTTTTGTCCAACTTTCCCCTGCTCTTAAAGGATGCGTCTATGTTAGATGCACAAAACAAGTATAATTTTTTTTCATCTGATGTAGTTATCACATATCGCTGCAGATGATTGTTTGTTTTTTTAATATTTTGTTTGCTTTGAGAACCTTCCATGCTGATACACCATCAAATGTGATTTAAAATTCTGTTGCCATTATCCTTTAGATATAAATCATTGTCTATAGAAATATGATTTATCTTTAAGATGACATAAATCTGGTGTGCCATTTGTAGAAAACCAGTTTCGAAACTTATCTCCAAACGGTGTCTGTTTATTTTTTTTATAAAATGTGGCGGTTATATTTGTCTGTTATTCATCCGTTAAAAAAGAGGAGGTAATTCTTCATTTAAATTTCAATGGAGTCGTTGAGAGCGACTTCTCGGAAGGACATGAATTAAAAATAACAAACCAAGAAAGGAACAAAAAAAAAATACGCGTAATTACTCGATCCATTATTCTATTCAAAGTAATCGTCTGCGGAACGAACAGATAAATACAAGTCTCAAGTTTGTAATATATATGATCTTACACTCATGTGTCGGCATTTGTAATCCCTTTTCTTTTAAATTAAAACTACCTCTGATAATTATTCATCGGAAAACGAACATGGCGTCACTTATCGTTTGCTGACAACGCTGGTTCGCAATAAAAGAAATAGAAAATCTGCTATGAAAGTAACTGACGTTAGTGTGTGTTACGCCGACGGAAAATAATAGATTAAAATTCGTTTAGAGGAAATAAATGAAGGTAAAATTAAAAGTTAACAGTTGGTAAATAAACAGCAAGTTCCGTCAAATGAGTTAACTTTATAACTGAATCGAATAATATTCTAAATTGATTTTCAGAATTTATCACACAATATTGTGGATAGAATTTATTACCGTATGCTTTGACCGAATTTCTATGAGACGCCATATTTCAAAAGTAGTTTTCTTCTTTTCGGGTGGCAACGCAATAACTCGAGATGGAAATTCCGCTGAGCGAGGCTTTAATAAAGTGGGTAATTAAGGCAAAGGCGTGAAAAGCGCAGATGTTCTCTTTAAAATTCCTAGTTTTCGTGCTCTTTCTTGTTTTTGGTAAATGGCATTTAACCCTTGCTTTACGATGAGGTAGTTCGTTGTGAAATTAATTGCCAGCATGGCGAAATTTCTGAAATGAGCTTATTTCCTAACATAATAGTATTTTTATTCTCGATAATGCGTCTTGGAATGAATTAGAAATAACAGTTGCTTTAGTTCATTACGAAGGACATTCCGAATTCTAATTTTTGTTATAGATAAATATTTTTGTATTATTCTTCCCTATGAAGAATTTTCGAAATGACCTTATACGTGAATATAACATTTCTATTTACAACAAATGGCGACGAGGAATCAATTGAAAGATTAGATGCTTCTTTATTCTTTATTTACGGAATTGGAAATTTCCATGAACCGCTTTCAGAATTCTTAATTTTGCTGTGGATATTTATTTTTTGTCATTGTCCCCTTTGTAGAATTTTCGAAATGTGCTCATTCTTGAATGTCATATTTGTATTCATAATAATGGCGTCATGGAATAAGTTAGAAAGAATAGGTTGGCTTTAGTTCACATTATTTATGGAACTAAATGTTTTTTATGAACCTTTCTGCAAATTCTAAATGTTGCTGTGTGCATTTATTTTTGTTATTGTTCTCTTTGTAGAGTTTTCGAAATGAGCTTATTTGCTCTCTTGGAATATCACATTTGTATTCACAATAATGGCGAGTTTGAATGAATTCGTAAGATTAGTTCCTTTTGTTCTTTGTTTATGGAATTGAAAAATTTCCGTGAAACACTTTTGAATTCTTGTTTTTACTGTGGATATTTTTTTATTGTTGTTTGTTTCGAATACATATCATAGTTCTTGTATAGCAAAAATAATAAATAGCAAATAAAATCTTGTATAAAAAAAAATAAAGCATATAGTCGGGGAATAAATTAAAAATAAATTAAATTGAAACACGTTCCCAGTGCTTTGTTCCTTAAACTATGTGGAAAGTTTAGTTGTTCTCGAACTTCCAAAATGGAAAATAATTATTGGCATTTGATAAGTTCAATTAAATCTGTTCATGTTACGTTACATTACGCGAAGAATTTTTATAAAAGTTCTCTCTCTGTTCATTAAAAAAAAATTATAAATAGAAAAACTTTTTTAATGTACTTTAGCCTTTTATACTGGATATAATTGACGCATTGCGGTTTTTTAGAAAACTGAAATGAGTTAAATGACTTAAATGAGCATTTTCTCGCATTAATACTTCAAAAGTGCGAGATTAATTTTTTTTTAAATTCTAGCTCTAGGCAAAATAATTTCTCGCATACTTTGCAATTTTTTAAACTCTACATTTTTGTCATTCATTTTCTAAAGTACGGTGCGTTTTTATAATTTCCGTACTTGGAATTCACAAAATAATCTCTAAAAGGAGAAGAGAACATGTTTAATAATTCTATTTCAGGGTAGTTCAAATCCAATCTAAGTCCGTCGTGTACAAAGGGTGCGGCGCACGTTAAATCTGTTGGGGCCTCAAATGTCCTCACGTTGGAGTGATGTGGAAGTTTGGAGAGTAGTGTGCCAGTTCAGACGTTGCCTCGTCATCTAACCATGGTTTAAAATTTCTCAGTGTTGCTCTTGGATCTTTCCCTTTGGTGGTTGATCCCGGACCGTCGCCAATGCCATGCTGTGTTTCTCCAGTTCGCCCAAAACCAACCAAACCTTCCTTGCTATGCTGTCTGCTACATGTTAAGCTTCCGGAATTGGTTGCTGCGTTATAAAAGTCAAGCGCTTGAATAAATACATTTCTATAATGAATCTATGAAGTTTTTTATGCTGTTTAGGATTTCAAAAGAAGTAATTAAAAATAGTGAGATTCAATTTTTCAAATTAAAGAGAGGAAAGGGGGAAGGATTTAAATGACAGGAAAGGGGGAAACATTTAAATTTGAATATGATAGGTTAACTCTAACGAAAAAGAAAAGGACACATGTGCTTTTGTTTCGTAAACACTTCCTAGCGTTAAGAAAACTATCTGCTTTGAAAAATGTTTACATTAAAGATAAAATATTAAAATTGCATAAGAAAAGTTAGATAGTAAAAATACTTTCTTTTTCTGTCAATTTTGAAGCGGTGATGCAGTTTGTAGTTTTGGAAATGTATGTATAATATGGTCATATCAGTGGCAAAATAATAATCTTTATGACTTTGTAAGTAAAGATTACTCTCTCAAGTAAAGATTAATTAATAAATTATTAATTAATATTTAAGCTCAATTTTATTTTGTAGCAGAACTATTCTATGTATATTTAAGGAATATGGTACTTATAAATGACCAAAATATCGACAAAATGTTGTTTTATATTAGTTGTAGTTTTAAAGAATGTATGTGCGAAAATTTTCAAAGTTATAGTTACGTTATTCAGCAAGTTATTAAAGTTTTCCCATCGAATATCAGTAGTGATAGCAACTAACTTTTCAAATAAGTCCTTTTTCTGAGTATTGCATTTGTCGTGACTACAATATATTTAAAACGCTAAGGCTAATTAATATAGAGATCTCCCAAACTCTTTTTGTGGTTGTTGTCCATGATCTATTTAATAACTTTTTTACATGAGATAATTATTTAAAATAAATGTGTTAGTTATTAAAAACTATCCAAATCAATTGTGACTGATTTGTTATTGGTTTGGATAGTGTATGTCACAAATATATATATTTTTAAATCTATGGTGCTTTTTATCAACGGTGGAAAACTCAAACCCATGCGTAAAATTGTGGAAAACTCTTCAAGTAAAACAAAGAAATTCCTGGGTAGGTAGTTGAATAAAGGTCGCACTGAAGCAACACAGCGGGTTATTGGCGAAGGTCCGGGATCAATACCGAATGGACAGATCCGAGAACAACACCTCGTAATTTTGAACTACGTTCATATGGCAATGTCAACATCTGTGCTAAAAAGTACTTGGACAAAAATTAAAACTTTTATTCGGGAAATATTGAATTAAGAATTAAACTTTTTAACTATTTTTTTTTTAATTTTATTTGCTTGTAATATTTACTATTTTAAACGCATAATAAATAAGATACATTAAATAACAGGAATACGATACACTATAAATATTTTTGTTGCAGATAAAATTTTAAAAAATATATTATTCGAAAATGAATAATTTATTTGTAGAAATATACTTGAAGTATGAAACTACGCACTTACTGAGAGGCTTGAATTCCCAGAGCCTCCCTTTCTGGCTACACCACTGGAAACATGAATTTTTAATTCGAACATCATATAAAATTAAAGGAATAATCATTTCGTTTTCCCAAAATACCTGCCAAAAGAAAGCCGAACGGTGTTGAAAAGTGTCCCCACCCTCCAACGCGTATAATCGTCTTTCCTGCGGCGAAGCCATACAGAAATTGATTACTAATTACTGTAACAGATGTCTCTGAGATCGCTAACTGCAACTGCACTGTGCGCAGCAGCGCGAAGCCCGAGGATCTTGAAAAGAAGAAGCCTCCGCAGTGAACGGCGTCCGTTGCCTTGACGACGCAGCCCGCCTCCACTCCCTCTCCCGGTTGTGTTTCGTGCTCTTATACGCACGTGAGCACTCTGCCTCGATTCCTGTATGGCAAACTGGTGATTGGCGATGTATCGCTTTTTTTTGGCCAAAGCGTTTTGGTGTGTGACGAGCACTTTCCTGTCCCTCGAACACAGTTTTTCATTTAAAACCCTCCAACGACGGGTCATGACCGCACAGTTCCATCCTGCAGTTTTCCCTGCATGACTCCCATCCTGTTTTAGAATATTTGACCAATAGAATCATCCTTGTGATTCTTACAAGCAATAGATATATTTTTCAGAAAAGTTATTGAACAATATATATTAACCCGCCTGGTCATATACGGGTACGCTGTATTCTATCATGCCACCGTGGTTCAAAATTACTTGGTGTTGTCCTCGAATCTCTTCCTTTGGGTTTGATCCCTGACCGTCACCAATAACCCGCTGTGTTTCTCCAGCGCGACGTTAATTAAAAAAACACACCGTTCCATCATGTCACCCTCAAACTTATACTCAGAACAACTTATTAAAATACGAGTTTGAAATTACTCATCTACTTTCTATTTTGTATTTAAATCCGGTGAAAAAGTTTGTACAAGGCGGCCCGAAAGTCACAGGACCCTTTAAAAAAGGAATGTATAGAATTTTATGTATTAAAAAACCACATTTATTCTTTTATAAACAATAATTATACTTGGAAATAGTTTTTAATTATAGTTTTGTCGATTATAATTGTTGGTCGCTTGTTTAGAGGGTGGTTGTCTGACCCAGAAATGACGAATGTAGTATAATCGATTGTTGATTTTGTAGATAAAATTGGATTATTTTTATTCGCTGCCCTGTCTTGAATATCTCCATAACTGGCGACCAAGGATTGCGCATAAATAATCTTTAAAAAAATTTGAAAAAATTATTAATTATATTTTAAAACGTTTTAGTATGTGGGGCCTTTTTGACCACCCTGCAAATTTCTATAGCTGAGGGAACAAACACTTGTTAGTGACCTAGAGCTCACATGCCGCGTTAAGCGGGGAATGAAAATAATGAATTATTATATTTAATGAAAATTAAATGTAAAGAAACCTATTTAAAAAAGTATAACATTTAACGCGTAGAGAGCTGTGGTCAAATCTTTGAAATTTGGCGTAAAATTTGATAAGGGCATTCGCAGCAAGTCTGCGAGATGATGATGAGTCAACTGTGAACGATATTTCAACTTCACGAACTTAATTGGGGAATACAAAACTTCACAGCAATATGTTGTACCAAAAATTGAAATCAGACCTCGAGCAGCTTTCTTTAAGTATGGATAATTTGGTTCTGGCATGAGTTTCCAAAATTCAATTTTGGAAGTAGATTTGTACAGCATTTGCGATGCTTGATCCTCTTTCATCTTCACTTAGCTAACGCTTTACTTAGTCATTTTAACAAGATTCGTGAGAAAAGTTTTGAAATAATAAAAAAAAATCAACGGTTTTGAATTTTCAATGGGAGACACCCTTAACTCAACGAAGAGGCACATTCGGCTCTAAGAGCCACATTTGCCCACCCCTAGTATAGACTATTCTAAGAGCCAAATACGCTACCCTACGATAATGGACCGGACAGCAAGATGCGATGGTATAAGGGAAAGCATACATGCTTTAATAGGGGGATAGTCCCCACGCATACTTTTAACAAGGTTTTGATACACAGCTATGGGTATTTGTGTCTATGGTATTCCCGCTGCAAGAATGTCGCCAGCTCATCTGTAGATTTCGAACATGGTTCCGTAGGCGTCGCTCTAACGCGTCACACAAATGTTCTATGGGGTTGAGGTCGGGACTCTGAGCAGACCAAAGAGGACGTTTCACATCCATAGCTCGATACCACTGCTTGCCAGAGTCTGCAGCGTGACATGGAGCGTTGTCGTCCTGGAAGTAACATGCGTCCATTCCGTAAAATTGCCAGAGCGTAGGAAGAACCTGATGGTCCAAAATGTTCATGTAGGAAGCGTCGTTCAATTGACCAGGAACACCATGCAAAGGTCCCAGGCCATACCACGAAAAACACCCCCAAACAAGAAGTCGGTTTTTATGCAAATCCGCTGGCGTCCGATTGATTATTGTAGGGTAGTGTATAAGTGCATTGAATGGAAGAGCTCGTCAGCTTCCGATAAACACTGAATTCACAACTCGTCTCAAAGTACCTCTGAGCGCACTGTTCGCCGTACCTTGCATCCTAAGGTAGTCGAATACCCATGCAAACACTGTCGCTCTCTGCAACAAACAAAATAAAACGTCTCAAATTTGCTCCGGCACACAAGGATAGGACATTGGACGATTGGAAGAACGTAATGTGGTCTGATGAATTCCGTTTGTAGTTACACCATGCAGATGGGTGAGTTAGAGTTTGGCGGAAAAAGCATGGATTCTAAGTGCATTGCTACAACCCTTCAAGCTGATGGAGGCAATGATATGGTTAGGGGAATATTTTCGTCGCATGCTTTGGGCCTTTAATTTCGTGTGCATGGAAATCTGAATCAGACATCATATCTAAACATCACTGCTAACCAAATGAATCCTGTAATGCTGATGGCTTGTCGCAATGTCGATGAGTACTTTTAACAGGATAATGCGTCCTGCCATAGGGCTGGTATTGAACATGTTTGTTCAACACTTTATTCAGGTGACCCTCACAATCCCCACAACTCAAACATATAGAGCATTTGTGAGATGAAGTTGAAAGAGCCATCAAACATTTAGATCCACAACCATATAATCTCAAACTATTGTAAAGTGCCATTCTTCCAAGCATGGTCTCAGATTTGACAAACGACCTAACAACATCTCGTCGATTCACTGCCAAGAAGAATCGACGTGGATAAGGTGGGCCAACGACATATTGACGGGGGTGGTCACAATAAAGTGACCGCTCAGTGTATGTTCTGCGTCCAGTAACACTTTCGTTACAGGTTTGTCTATTACTTTATATTGTATGTCTCGTGGCAGCATTGCCGAATATGGCCCTTGCGCCATAAAACCCCAAGCCAACCAACCCAAGTTCAACGACACTAAACTTTATTTAAAAAAACCTTTTTCTGCCCGTTTTCTTCCAAAACGTGACAGACGGGGGATATCCGTTTCCAAAACAAAACAAAAACGAAGGACAAAAACAAAAAACCTTGGCCTCCGGTTCGCTGTTCAGTCGATTTTTATCATCTTTCTTCAGTGCGGCAGATAGAGAGGTAGGAAAAGAGAGAAGGTAACAAGATTAGGAATCTCCGAGAGCAGATTTCCAGTTCCGCGTTCGTCTGGATCAGGTGTGGGAATCGACGGCGGCCTCTCGTGTGCGATGGCTCGGAAAATCTTAGTTGCGATTTAATGCGATTTCCTCCGCGTTTTTTTCTCATTTCGATCACGACTGCGAATGCGTTAGTTAACCTCTTCGCCGACAGACCACATCGTTTAATTTCATTCCTCTGTTGCCTGGAACACGTGGAGTGGTTTTGTTTATGTGCCGTCCGTTATTTTTTTTTTGTGAGACGCGAGTATAAGTATTATAATTAACGTCGTACTGGAGCAATGCAACGGGCTATTGGCGACGGTCCGGGATCAATCCCGAAAGGAAAGATCCAAGGACAACACGTCATTTTGGATCACGGTCAGATAAGAAGGTCAACACCTGAGCTGGCACTCCACTGTCCAAACTTCCACCACGCCAACGTGAGAACATTTTAGTCCACGACGGATTAAACGTATGTTATCAAAGGAGCTTAAGATATCGAGCACCTCCGAATTGTTCTTAGTGTTGTGGTTTTTTGGGGCACCACAGTAATAGAAATGGACTTGGACTATTTGGAGTAATTTTTTTATTACACGTATAAGGTTTGAATTTACAACTGGAACTATCTACACGCCTATATACACAACAAAATTAATGAACTAATGTTTCTGAAGGAACAGTAAGTTTCTCTTCTCATAGTTTGTCTTTTTGTTTACCCCGGGTTTTGACTTCCCCTTATAACTGTCCAGAGCAACCTTGTCCACCCCCTTCCTCTGTGGCTTCTTTGGCTCGAGTCCTTTGCCTTCCTTCTCGAGGTATCAACCTCTCTCCTGGCCTCCGTCGCTTCTTTTTCAAATGACGCCTCCCACACCCAAGGGGTGTTAAATCCCCACACGTGCGAAAGGATCACTAAACCGTTTGCCGGCGGTTTGCTACAAACACCAGGTGTCAGGTGGAATTCGGGGTGCCCAAGAGTAGGACGCCGACCCTGAGTTATTACCACACGTGCATCTGTCGTCTCCCTTCTCGTGGAAACGTTTCTTTTTACAGCCGTCACGATCTCAAAGTGTTATTTAGGACTAGCTATGATTTAGGTAGGTAGTGAATTAACGTCCCACTAGAGCAACACGACGGGCTATTAGCGATGGTCCGAGATCGATCCCGAAGGGAAACATTCCAGGATAACGCCACGTAATTTCAAAACGCGGATAGATGACGAGGTTAACACTTGATCTGGCATCCCTCTTCAAACCTTTACCACGCCAACGGGAAGACATTTGAAGGCACAGCAGATTTAACGTGCATCGGCTCACTTTGTAGACGACGGTCTTTGGCTGGACCGAGTTTCGAACTCGCGACTCTTCGTTTGCATATCCGTTGTTCTACGAAACACGAAAATACTCGTAGTAGTAAAATGAACACTACCAAACTCGTAGTGGTAGAATGAACACTTTACCAACCGCGCGTATAGTCCTGGTGGTAAAATGAACGAAATAGCAACCACGAGTGTACCCGTGATTTCAAACCGGACATCTAATCAAGTAGAGTCGTAGTTATCAGTGAATACTTTCAAACAGTATTTTTTATGCTTGCCTCAAGAGCATCCCATCGTGGTCCTTTGTCACGGTTTCATTTTTTGTCTTTTAAAGCAATGATTGTTTACCGGAGAAGAAAAAAATGTTTAGCTTCATTATTGTTTTACGTCATTACATTGCATTCAATTAATTGCATAGCCTAATATCGTCATTTCAACACGATGCAACGGGGCAGTGGTGGATCGGTGGGTAAGCCCACTGCGCTAGGAACCTGCAAGTGGTAGACCTTGCAGGTCGGATTCTTCCCTGGGTGTACTTTTTCTGTGTCAGAAATGCTTTCCTTGTTTGTGTACGCTTCCATTCCTTGCAATTCCTGGTTTAACTCCGGGTCAGTGCATGGATATAACGTGCACCATCCCCCTTTGTATACAACGGTCTTTTGGTTAGATTCGAACTCGCAACCCTCCGGTTACTTTACTCTTCCAACAGGGGGCCGACGAAGCGGTTTGGTGGTTAAGGTGTTAGTCTAGATCGGAAGGTTCCTGGTTCGAATACGGGTCAGTGCATGGATGTTTGTAAGCGTACGGTGTAGAGGCGGCTTGTGCACTTTAAAACGGTCGTGGCCGAAAGTCATCACGATGGGTTGGTGTGCAAGTTTGGAGAGTGGGGTGCCAGATAAGGTGTTGCCTCGTCGTCTGACCGTGGTTCAAAATGACGTTGTGTTGTTCTCTGATCTTTCCCATAGGGTATAGATCCTGGACCGTCGTCAATAGCCCGTTGCGTTGCTCTAGTACGACGTTAACTAAAAATTACTTTACCTTACCCGGACAGTCGTCAGTATCCCGTTGCGTTGCTCTAGTACGACGTTAACTAAAAATTACCTTACCTTACCCGGACAGTCGTCAGTATCACATTGTTCTGTTCTAGTACGACGTTAATTTAAAAAAAAATTCCCAATTACCATTACTTGGAATCGCCTGTCGTGTGTCTGAAATTGCCCAGGTTTGCAAATTACCGACGTTATCCGAAACATTGAAACCCCAACTGAAATTCCAGTTTCGCTTTCTTCCTTTAAAGTAGGGTGTATTTCGCTTTCCAATGTAGTACTACTACTACTACTACATTGACGTGATACTGTACTACGGTAACACTGAATACACAAAAATTCAAGCATCAAAGGGATATCATATAATAATCCCAATGCCACATTGTTTAGTTACTAACCCTCTGGTGGTTTTGACGAGGTGTCTCGTCCATCAAGATCCGACCCATTTTGCTAATGACGAGATATCTCGTCATTCAACACCTGCTAGTGATGCTTATACCTGATCAGTGGTTGACCCTTCAGGTGGTTGGCCTAAGGATAGCTCGTTAGGCCAACCACAGGAAGGGTTAACCCTAAAAGTGGTTTCGACGAGTTTCCACAACGCCATCATTATCGTCAATAATGCCGAATGATATCCGAGTAATTGGCACAGGCTTCGATGAGTAACGGATTTGAAAAACGAAGGTCGCGAGTTTACGTTGAAATCTGTCGTGGCCTCAAATGTACTCGCGTTTGCGTGATGTGGAAGTTTGGAGAGTGGGGTGCCAGCGCGGTGTTGTCCTCGGTTCTTTCCCTTCGATCCCGGGCTGTCGCAAATACCCAGTTCTGTTGCTCCAGTGCGACGATTACTAAATGCCTTCTTGACAATTCCGAATAAAGAATGTATGTTTTTACGATGATGAGACGATATCAAGGTCAGGTTTCGTAAGGAAGAAATATCTTGACCATGGAATATAGTAAGATTAGGCTTGCTTGTGACTGGATACCTCTTCCAGACAAACGCCGGGAGGTTTCAAATCTACTGGCATCAAAGAAACACCAGCTTTTCGGGAATTTCCCATTGGGCCGGTTTGTTTCTGGAAAGAAAAACAAACCTTCGAAACAATTTTCTTACTGCCCGAAATTTTTTTTGCAAAGAAATTTCTCGAGAGCTTGAGGCGAAACGAAACTATCATCTCAAAGAAACTGTTGTGCATTATAAAACGAAAAAGGAGGAAAAAAAGAAAAGGAGAAAAGCAGCAGAGCGAAATCTGGGGATTCTTAAACTGAAAACAGAAACCCCCATTAACATTCTTCGCAGTCTTGCTCGATTTGACGCGTTTCCTATTTTTCCCCTCTCCGCAACACGTCGCCCCGTCGCCAACCCTACGTCACGCCGTCGCCAAAATCGCTCGCCAAATCCTGTTGTCGGTGCCCGCAGCCAACCAGCGCGGTACTTCTTCCCGCGAACGCACCAAACGCTAAAACGGATTCGAACACGAGCGTTTACATCTGGAGTGTTGTATTGCATTAAGTGCCTGTCCACTAGTGGTCGACACCCTTACGTGTGGTGACGCTTTGTGACGCCGGATATTGCGACAGCGTCCTCATTTTCCCAAAAGGTAAGTGAGAAAAATGTGCCTTCTGTTCTCAGCTGTTTAGGGTTATAAAGCTCGGTTTGTTCCAAAGGAGGGAAACTTGGGGGCGAGGGATTTCTGTCCGGAGTTGCAGATTGGCCGGTTGGCAATTCAATGTCAGGGTGTGGCTAGCAGACGATTTTTCAAATGCGGACTCCTGGACACTGTCGTTTGGGGAACGAGTTTTAATTGTTCCATTTCCGATTTGTGGTGATGAAAGTTATATTTGCATGTCTTCGAGAATAGAATCAGTGTGTAGATTTATTTATGTAGCTGGATTTTTGTGAATATGAGTATGATTCTGCAGTGACATATCTCTATCGCATTAAAAATAATAAAGTTTCCTTTCGGCATATTGAAATGTACAATGCTAAAAATATCAAAGAAGCCATTTTTGAAAGTATTCAAGAATAGAATCATTGCACAGAGTTGTTTGTTTTGACACTTTTTTGTGAAAGGATGTTATGTAGATATATGATGTGATCTAGGATGTTATGTAGGTATATGATGTGATGTAGGATGTGATGTAGGTATATGATGTGATGTAGGATGTCATGTTAATATTATGTAATTAGCGTTGCATTGGAGCAATACATTGGGCTTTTGCATAACAGCATAACTTTGATAACAGCATGGAATCCACAACGAAGGGAAGGAACCGAGGACCAATTTTGAGCCACGTTCAAATAATGATTTTGAAGATGGAATATGATTCTATAAAGAATTTTATGTAGCATGTTAAAAATCCCAAGAAATTTTACTTATATTGGAACGTTTCGTGAATCAATACAAATATTAATGAAGCTTCTGAATCGTTTGCTTGACCATAGAGTCCAAGAATGAAGTTGTTTAATTTGATAACTTTTGGGAAATGGGATATGATCGAGTAAAGATGTTTATGTTTTGTTCAAAAATACTATAACATTTTACTTTTCGGAGTATTGGAATGTGCAGTGAATTATAGATACAGAGAGAGAGAGAGAGAGAGAGAGTGTGTGCTCAACCATAGAGCCAACGAAAAAAGTTATTTATTTTGATAACTTTTCGAAAATGAAATATAATTGAGTAAAAAACCTTTCTGTGTTGCTTTAAAAATACGAAGAAAAAAACTTTTTTGGAGAATTGGAATGTCTTAATAGTAGTTACAAATATTAATGAAGTTTCTATCTCGTTTTTTTCACAACCTTACTCATTGTATTGAGCTACTTATTTTGATTTTTTTTTTTTTAAATAATGTCGAAACGTATCATGTCATCATGTTAAAAACACAATGTTAACATTTACTTTTTGATGTTTTAGAATAGTCTAAATTCTTAATTCATTAACTAAATTCTTAATTTGCTTAAAAGTTTATTGATTTAATAAAATTAATCAATAAAAATTCAGCTTGGTGAATGATTATTTAATTATCAGATCTATTTCCAACAAGGCTATATAATTAAATAAAAGTGGGATTTTTATCAACAATGAAATAACAACCTTACCTTACCTTAATTAAATTTCCTTAGTTATGGTGTATGCGGGCGTAGTGTGTGAATGGTTAAGAGTAAATTATTTTGAAATGATGCAAAAATTCGACTTTTCAGAAAGGAAAGTAACTTGTTACAAATTAACTTCTAAGAATGTAACTGATCACTAACATGCTCTTTTAAAGAAAGACAATTTAAATATTTTCAAATAAGCTGTAATTTTTTTTGTGAGATGTACATTTTAAAGTTATTTTTTGATAGTAAATTGGTAGTCAAATATTTAGTACTTATTGTAAACATTTCTGAAAAATAAAACGATTTTTTTCTTTAATTTATGGCATTAAAAAGTGTAAAAAAAACTAACTCGGTCGCGGAGAATACATCATTTTGGTATAAGTATAAATATTTGTATAAATGCCTGCAAAAAAATTTATCATTTTTACTCGATTTCTTTCTGCACAGTAATTCAGAGTTCAATTTCAACGAGTGGATATGAAAGGAGAAGGTGAGAGTCCTTAGCTCTATCCCTTCAAACTTTGATCAAAATGAGAAAACACAAACTCTCTATTTTGCTTAGAATTTAATTTGGAACAATGTGGAGGAAATTAAAACTTTCGAGTAAAAGAATAACTTTTATGATAGTGAAACTTTTCGTCCATCCCCAGAACTATAGTACTCCGAATAGTTCTCATATTGTACAAGGAGATAGAAGATGAAGATAGGTATTTAATTAACTCTGCACTCGAGCAATATAACGAGCTATTGGCGACGGTCCCTGATCCCGAAGGGAAAGATCCGAAGACAACACCACGTAACTTGAAACCACGGTCAGGTGATGAGGCAATACCTGAGGGGGCATCCCACTCTCCAAACTGCCACACCACGACAAGGTGAGGACATTTGAGGCCACAATAGATTTTTCGAGCACCAGCCCCCCCCCCCCCCCCATTTGTACACGGTCTTTGGCTGGATTCGAACTCGCAACCCTTCGGTTACTGGTGTTGTTTTCTTCCGTGTCCCGCGAATAATAGGCAAATGCCGGGAAGCAATTCATCTCGCACAATCACCACCGAATGAGGTGTCGGATATTAATTGCAAGCGACCTTGAACTTTAATTGCGAATTATGACTCCAGCTCAACGGCATCGCTCCGCCGGTTCTCGTGACGGCCGACTCATTCTCCGGTGCCTTACCGGCCATTCATTCAGTCAAGGTCACAGTTGCCCCAACAACTACAGAAATAAATAAAAGCCGCTTTAACAACAGCCGCCCCAGGAAGTGCCTTTTTTCTTAATGAAGTTTCTCTTTTTTCTTTTTTTGTTGAGGGAAGAAGACAATAGAGTGTATTCTGACGATAGGACACCGATTGCGTTACCACCCGCTGACCCAAGCGGCAGACGATACGCCGAGTTGTTTTCTTGCTGCTCCGGAATCGTTTGCATAGAAACCAAAAAGAGTGTTTTTCTTCTGTTACTCAATACCGTGCTCATTAAAACAGACGGCGTATTTTTTTCCGGTTTCTGTTAGTTGCGACGTCAGAAGACAGAAGAGTTTGGGGTTTCCGCAGGTATTTAGTGATAAAGCGGCGGGTGTTATTTCGGAAATTGACAGGTGAGTCGAGTCAATTCGAATTCCGGGATAAGAGTTCTTGCCACATCAGTATTAATCAACATTTCATTTTTTATCACCAAAGGAGACCTACAATTTTTTGATGTAACAACAAAGGTAGGTAGGACACACTTCAGCAACACAACAGACTATTGGCGAACGTCCGGTATGAATCCCGGAGGATAAGATCCGAGGACAAGACCTCGTAATTTCGAACCTCGGTCAGATGACGAGGTAACGTGTGAGTTATCACCCCACTCTCTAAACTTCTGCACCACGCCAATAAGATTCGAAGAAAATGAATTCTATTGCTGTGATTGGTAGTATGAAGCAACACTTGTTTGGGTTATACGTTTTATATTTTTCGAAAATGCTAAGAGTAAAATAATACCATAAATATTTTTTCCAAGCGATATTTATTTAAAAGGAATTCGTACTAGGTAAGAAATTTATTATCTGGTATTTTGTCAGGTGTTGACCTCGTCATCTGACCGTGATTCAAAATCACGAGGTGTTTTCCTCGGGTCTTTTCCTTCGGGATTGATCTCGGACCCGCTGTATGCTCGAGTGTGACGTTAATTAACTACCTGCCGGGTTTTGTTATGTCTACTGTAAACGCTCCCGCTGTTGAGACATCGAAAAAAAAAATTCTTTTACGAGAAAACAAACTATCCTTTCTCAAAGTTTGTTTTTCCTTTAGCTGTTTTATGTAATTACAGGACCACCTTTTAACCAAACAGTGAGTATTTCCGAAACCATGACTACCAATATGCATTATCTGATGCATCAGCCAAACAATATCTGCACTATGGCGTTGTCAAGTTGGCAATAACTAATTTCAAAGTCTTAAGTCTCGTGTAGCAAAGAACAATCATAGATCTTCGTACAAAACAAGAACCTATTAAGCAAAATAAATAAAACCTTGTGACGTCACGCCGTGGAAAAAATTATAATTTTTTTTTCGCCATAAACATTAGTTGTATATGTCCAAAACTCTAAAAATGAAAAATTAACCTGTGCTATTGAAACTGTTTTTAAAATGTCAGTTATTTTTCTGCAACACAATTATAAATCAGCAATGGAAGTTGAACTAAAATTGGAGAACACTTTTATTCATAAATATTCCAAACAAATTAAATCATGTCACGAAATTCTCTCTAATAAAAGTTTGATGGTTCTGAAATATCACCATCGTAAGTCTGAAAAACATAAAACCTCACAAAACAAGAGTATCTTTTTATGATATCCTATGCATAATTCACACATTTCTTGAGTCTTTTACGTAGTTGAAATTAATGGTGGAATTAAATTCTCATTTCCCCTTCAGATGAACATAACATTTCTCTGAACTTAAGATTTATTCTGTTTAATATGTCTGACGTTTTTGCGGAATAAAAAATAATTTTCCAAGTGCTGCAATAAATGAGTGTTGTATCGCCATTTTTTATGAAAATAAAAAATAATGATATTCGAAAGAAAGAAGATCTTGTGTGCGAAAGAAGAAGTAGAAAATTCCATTATCGTTTGTTTCTCATATCCATGTCGTCTGCTCTTTTTATTCCTCAGCTTGGGGAAAAACAAATCTTTATCGGCAAAGAATGTCGGATAAATTGCACTTCTTTTCCAAATTATTGCGAAAGCCTGCTGCTTTATTTTATTTTATATCAATTTTCGACGAATAACAGGTCGTCAAATGCATTCGCTTTCTTTTCTCGTGTTGCCTAATTCGAGAATTAATAGCATTATATAAAAGAATTAGAAGTAAAAAAATGTAATTTTTTTCTTTAAAGGGTATTTGGAATTCTATTTTGCATGCATTTTATTTCACAAGCTTGTCTGTTTGATTGCCATGAAATTTTTCTTTCACTAGAAATTAATATTCATTCGAAGATTTTCGGAGGAATAAAAATTAGTTCTATTCCCGAATTCAGCGTTTTTATATCTTTTTTATGTTGTTCTTTTAGTTGTAATCTCGAAATTAGTCATTTGAGGTCGACTTAAGTTCTTTAATAAAAATTATTTCCTTGTGGCAACAAGCCACTAATCGCTTACACCAGTTTGCCATCATAAATATTTTTACAGTTTGTTTCAAAACTTCCCGTACAATTTTTAAGGAAACTTTAAGCTGCACCATATTTCACTCCGATTGTCACAAGATTTTCCCAGTAAAGTGCATGTTTGCTTTCCCCCACAACTCGCAAATGACAAAATAACCACATTTACCGGTTAGAGAGATTTTGCCCTGGGGTATTGTGGTCAATAAAATAAGAAGTGACGAGAAATCATACAACGAACCGCAGATTGCAGAACGGATATATACGTATGAACCCTTCAGGGGCAGGAATGTCCGCTAACACATCCCGGATATGTTAGATACGCTAAGGTACATAATTTATTTACAACACTAATATTATATGACGTTTCAAAAATTTATATTATAAGAAACAAGTAAAACAGTAATTGTATAATGATTAACCCTCCAAGTGGTTTTCACGGAATTTCTCGGTCAGCAAGATCTGGTCAGTTTTGTTAATGACGAGATACCTCGTCGACACAACCACCAAGAAGGCTGAGAGACATACCAGGTGGTCAAAGTTTCCACCACCAACAACAGTAATTAATACACGCCTGACAAAGTCGACACAGAGTGCCGTTCATGTCCAAACATTCCTTGAATATCGCGAGCACTTAGTATTGCTATTCTTGCTGAGGAGTGAGCTTCGGTAAAAATGGAAGGGAGTGGGGATCGCGCACGAAGCTTCAACCCAATCACACACTGGAGCAACAGGCGACCAGACATATTCCATTTCTGAATCAGAAATACGTCGGTAAGCATGTGTATTTCAACCAATTGAGTGTCGCGGGACAGATATTGAACCAATGTGCGACTTACCTATGAGGTATCCCCATTTTTTTAAATCAGTGATTGATGAATCGGGTGATCGTGGTGGCCAGGCGACGGGTTCACCCCAGCCAATCAAACCCCAAAAGTACCTTTGATGAAAAACAACCCCAGCTTCCTTGAAATTTGTGCATGAAATTTTGATGCATCATGTAGTGAGACTATCGTTCATATCCCGTTTTGACTTAGACCTGTAGCTCGGGGTCATCTTCAGGTGTGTACGGACTTCACGGAGCCGAGGTACCCGAGTGATCTTTTCTTTTTCTATCCTATTTACTGCCTTCATTAAACACCCGGTTTATTGCCACCCGTTGTTCGAATCCTTCTTTTTTCAAGTTTGGAGAATTGGGTACCTGCTCAGATGCGATCTCGTCATCTAACCGTGGTGCAAAATAACGTGGTATTGTACGTGGTATTGTCCTCGGATCTTTCTCTTTGGGGATTAATTCCGGACCGTACCCAATAGCCCGTTGTGTTGCTTCACTTTGACGTTGATTAAAATACATAACCTTCCTCCTTTCTTGGTATTTTTGTCCTTGAAGTTGGGTTTATCGCAGATTGGCCAAGTATGCGCCATAAAAGCCTGAAACAACCTGTTGCTCTGGTTATTATAACAAAGGACGCAGTCATGGCACGCTTTGTTTGCGAAATCAAGTGAAGTGAGAAGGCTCTTGATGGAATATCTCCATCGTCGTAAGTGCCCCGGAGATAGCATCTCGTCGTCGGCGTTCCACCGGGTGCCGGTAAATCGTCTGCTACTTTACTCCGACAAGCTTGGGCGACCCCACTCCCTCTACAGCCGGCAGGAAGGCCCCTCTTACGTAATTTAATATCATTGGAGCAAACAAAGCGTGACGTCATCAAATGAAGGCGGTATCCACATCTGCTCTGCCGCTTGTCAGGACCTCGGTCCAACTTGCCGTGGGTTCGAATCTTGGATGGGGTCGTAGTAGCTCAGTTGGTTGGCGCAGCAGCGGATTGGCTACCGGAGGGTTGCGAGTTCGAATCCAACCAAAGACCGTCGTGTACAAAGACGGCAGGTACACGTTAAATCTGTCGTAGACTCAAATCCCTTCATGTTAATGTGGTTTGGAAGTTTGGTGTCAGCTCGTGTTGACCTCGTCATCTGACTGTGGTTCAAAAATTACGTGGGGTTGACCTCGGATCTTTCACTTTGGTCGTGATCCCGGACCGTCGCCAATGGCCGGTTGTGTTACTCCAAAACGACGTTAATTAATTAATTAACATTACACTTACCAATACGTTGCAGTCTCCTTGTACAAAGAATTGGTGATCTGGATAATTAGGACCGCCCTAAGCGAGGTAGAAATTTTAATTTACGTCGCACGGAAGCAACAGAACAGGCTGTTGCCGATGGTCTGGGATCAATCCCAAAGGGAATGAATCGAAGACAACACAACGTAATTTTGAACCATGGTCAGATGACGAGGCAACACCTGAGCTAGCATCCCACTCTCCAAACTTCCACACCACGCCAACGTGAGGACATTTGAGGTCAGATTTAACGTGCACCAGTTCTCTTTGTATGCGACGGTCTTTGGTTGGATTCCAACTCGCAATTTTCCGGTCGTTAAATCGTTACTCTTCCAACCGGGCTACCGCGGCCCTTTCTAAGCGAGTAAAAACCTCATTGTAACTGTGTTGCTTCGGTGTTTTACTGCATCCTATTCCAACTGGGATCATACTAATTGTTAGATTGTCATAACTAGATCATCTCACTGCACAAAATCGAGATGACTCGGACCTAAGCGATTAAAAACACTATTGTAACTGTTGCTGTAGTGGTTTTACTGCATACCATTGCAAATTGAATAATACCTACTGGAAGATAGTCATAACTGGATCCTATCGCTGCACAATATCGGGATAACTGGGGCTCTTCGCAAGTAAAAACAGCATTGTATTATTGGTGTTTTACTGTATCCCACACTGCTAAATGTGATAATGCCGCGTGTAAGATAATCATAACTGGATCCTATCGCTGCGCAAACTGCAGCGCTGCAGGCAACTGTAGCCAAGCGTGGCTTTCAGGTCTGATGAGCTACAGTTTTTCCCGTCCTCTTCTCTTCGCTTCATTTGATTCCTTCGCTCCTCGGGGGAGTTATTTCTGAGTTTCGCCTCCCCTCCCTCAGTAATGGCGATCGTTTGCCAAACGATTGTTCCGAAGATGTTTCCAAGCGCCATTTGCTACTCCCGCCACTAGTTTAACGCTTTCCATCTTCGTTCCACTTGTTCGAGTTCGGTTTTGTTCTTGTTCTTGGCTCGTAATTTTGAGAATATTTTCGGCGATGCAACAAAAATTTTACGAAATGGCGCAAAAAGTAAAAATTCGACTCCTGCTACCAATCTTGATTAGAGTGGCATCCAATGCGTAAAATGTTCTATTGGTGCACGTTTTTATATTTCAAAAGTTCAAAACTAAAACCAGACTTGATTGTTCAAAAATTTGATGCTGAAATGTTTTGTTATCGGAGAGATTTTTATATTCCAAAACCTGAAAACTAAAACCAGTCTTGAGATTTTTCGAAAGTTCTATGCGTAAATGTTCCATTAGAGGTTTTTATAATCAACAAGTTGAAAACGTAAACCAATTTTGATTGTTCTAGAATTCGACGCGTAAATGTTTTATCATCGGATATTTTTCTATATTCTAAATTTGAAAACTGTAACCAGACTTGATTGAAAGTTCGAAGCGTAAATGTTCTATTACATGATGTTTTATGGACCAAAGTTGAAAGCTAAAACCAGACATGATTGTTCGTATGACATTTTGAGGTTTAAATAGCTTTGTCGTAATTTTAGGTAAAGGGAATTTTCGAAATTGTTTTTGAAAAATGTAGTAAAATATTCTTCGATGCCATTAGTTTGCAAAAATTAAAATCAGTCGCATCACTACTCAGCCCAGGTCAAATTCTCGGCCAACAATATCAATTTTTCACAGCAGTCACGTGACTATTAGTCGCTCTGCTGGTCCCACTGTTTGAAGCTTCTCAATAGCAATGTTGAGGACTTCAATGGACGTCTCAGGTTTCTTTCCTGTAATCTAGCCTATGCATTTCTCTCTTATGTCAGTAAATCTTTATTTGTGTTTGTATTTCCTCACAACTGACGCTATCTGTCTTGTGTCTGGCGTAGTTACGTTAGATAGGGCCCTATCGCCATAGAAATCCAACCCGAAGAGTCAGTTTTCATCTTTATCAAGGTGTTAAAAAGGTCTGTGTTGGAATACGTAATTTTTTTCTTTTGAAGAATTAATTTAAATTGTTTTGGCATTCAATTTCAAAATCCCAGTCCATTCCGTGGGATGATATATTTAGTCTAAAAAAAGAACGTCCCTTACAAAATGATGTCCTTAGAAAAATTATTGAAAAGTACTTTTTTATCGGAAAGACCGGGGAATTCTGTCATCATAAAATCTTGATGAATTTAAGTTGCGGCCTTTCAGCTTCCAAAGACATATTTAAATCATTGAAGACCTCTGACTGATGTCGAGGGTTCAAGTACCGTTTCTCCAAAAGCGGATGAAATTTTTTCGTTATAATCTCTGTCTAGGTCTTTACGATCTCACTGTTTATGCGAATCTGTCGTCACGGTTCCAGTTTGCGGTTTCACTACCGATTACAATCTGGAATAGTGTTTGAGCTGGAGCACAAAAGACGGAAGCCTCCGCATAGACACAAGAAAATTGCATTGAAGGGCTCTACCAGTTTTGCCCGAACAATTAGAGTTGTAGTGTGACACGTACAATTGTGACACGTAGGTAGTTAATTAACGTCGCACTGGAGCAACACAATAAGCGACGGTCCGGGATCAATCCCGACGGGAAAGTTCCGAAGACAACGCTTCGTCATTTCGAACCCTCGTCAGATAACGAAGTCAATGCTGGCACCACACTTCAAACTTCCACACCACGCCAACGTGAGGACATTTGAGGCCTCGACAGATTTAACGTGCATCAACTCCCACGTACATGACATGCGGCGGCATCACGGTTGGAAGAGTAACGTTGAACGGATTTGCAACTCTCGAGTTCGATCCAACCGTCATTTACAAAGTGGGCTGGTGCAGGTTAAATCTGTCTGGCCTCAAATGTGTTTGAAAATTACGTGATGCTGTCTTGGGATCTGATACTGGACCGTCGCCAATAGTCCTGTGTGTTGCTCCAGTGCGACGTTAATTAAAATTCCTACCTACCACGTTCACGACTGGAACGAGTATCGAACTCGCCATCTTCCGGTTGCTAATACGCTACTCTTACGAGAACTTTTGAGGCCGCGTCAGATTTTACGTGCCCCAACCTCCGCGTACACGACGGTCTTTTGGTTGCATAAAATTTTTTTAAATAAATTAATAATTTTTTATGTATTTTCAATAATTCCAAATATTTTTTTAAATTGTAATTAATTTAATAATAATTGATGAATTAATTAAATTTAAGAATTTTTAGTCAACGCAGAAGTTAATTTTTAGCATTTGATGACAATACCTAACGTTCTCGCATTTTTAGAAGCATCGCCTTTATTCTTTTACCCTAACTACAGTAGACAGTGGCATTGGTTCTAGCCGTAAAATGACATTTCTTTTCGAAACAGTTGCTACCTGCTAGTTTGAAATAGCGCTGTTATTTAAACAACAGGCCGTCTCTATCGGATTCCGCTCGAAAGGTTAAAAGCATTCATCGTTCACCCAACAGGAGAGGCAGTGTCAGGTGATAACACCCGTGCACTGCGACAAACGCGCATTCGGAACGATTTGTTGCTTCTTCTGTTCTTTTTGCGCATATCGATGCGTGCAGGCGCTTTGTGCGGCCGCCGGCTTTGTTCGATCCCTCACTTCCGTCAGCTGGACCGAGGGAAAAAAAGAACCTGAATCGAGGGGTCCTCCCGAACAGGTGGGCGTGGGGTGGTTATGAAAGAGAAAAAAAAAGGCTCTTATCATAGCACAGTTCCACGCGATGCAGAACGCATGCGCGTAGACTGCAACAGAGCATCCTGTGCTTTGCGATCCGTGGCCAGCTTTGGAAAAAATAAAACCCACAGACGATAGGGGGGTGATTCTACTGACTGACTACGCGCGGTTTTTATTCCTATCACTGCGAATGGTTCGTTTCTGGTGCCGATTGGTGGCTTGAATTTTTTGAGGCTTTGTGGCGCAATGGCGATATTTAGCCAAGCTGCACCAAGTACAAGACATAATCAAGTAAAAAATGTGACAGGGAAGTGAAAGAGGGATTAGGGAACAGAGTAGAGGGGATGAAAGAGGAAACGATGGCTTGGTAGGTATTTAATTAATATCGCACTGGAGGAATATAAATGTCTACTAGGGGGCCTGCCCCCTGCTCGCTAACGCTCGCCAACCCCCGGAGGATTGCTTCGCAATCCTCATTGGTTCGCTGCGCGAACCTATGCTCGCTTCGCTCGCCTCAATGAAGACATGTGTCCTAGCAGAAGGGATTGTTTACAAAATATGTTACCAAAAAATGTTTTTCAAATCTAAATATGCTGAATAACAGAAAAAATATATACAGTATCTCTAAAATCAGAATTCAAATGAAAACTTGGTGCAAATTTTGACTCGAAATGTGAGCGTTGCTTTGTTTTGCTGTTGCGTTGCTGAAATTGAATACCCAGCATGTTGTTTGTGTGTACATTTTCCCAGCACTCAAACGACCCACACTTTTTCATTGAGTTTGTTGCCGAAAGTTGTAGTGCAAGCGTCTTGTTGAACTATAATTGTTGGCCCTGAAAAGGACCGTTTTTTAAATGGTCCTGAAACGATCCTCCGCTTTCTTTGATTTCTATTATAAACTAACTGCAACAGCTCATTAAAATTTCCTTTTTTTTTCAATAAAATTTCATTCGATAACGCTATAAATTCAATTGATGCGCGAGACTTCGCGATAAACAAACAATCGTACAGTGTTGCCAAAACGCGATTACAAATAATGTCTTTTTTGCGTGCCACTTAAGAGAATTATATATATAGATTGGCTACGGTCTGAAATCAACCTCCACAAAATCATGTCATTTGGATCCACTGTCAGATGACGATGCTACGCCTGAGTTGGCACCCCACACGCCAACGTGTGGATATTTGAGGCCACGATACATTTAACGTGCACCAGCCATCTATGTACACGACGGTCTTGGGTTGGATTCGAACTCCAAACCTCCGTTTGCTAATCTTAATGTCCGTTTAATCGACGTAATTTTGAAGCGCGGTCGGATGACGAGGCGAAAAGACAACACGGGAGGGGAAGTATAAAAGTAGAATGACTAATTTTGTCAGCTAGGTGAAACCAAACAATCGCCATTTGATTGGCTGCGAGTGAAGACTGTAATCCATCGATTCATCATCAGATTGGTCTGGGCACCGTTGTGTTAGACTTTGGAAATTTCGACACTTTTGTGTCGTCACTCCATTGAAATACGCAATAAAACACCTTCCCCATTACATGTCATTAGCCACTGCATGGGTAACACGGCGTTGTCCGTAACAGTTCTTTTCGTGGGGTCAGGTGTGACCACTGCTTGCTAACCCCCAGTGATTGCTGCGAATTCCCATTTGGTTTAGTTTGGTTTGGAAAAATTGGCATGGTTCCAAAGGCATTAGGACGGAAAACGCTTGTGACGTCAGCGGTCAAAAATCGCAAAATCCGTTCCTTCTTTCGAGGTAGGGGTGACGTCCTATTCCTGGATGAAAAACGAAAGGTGGATGAAAAAAACTAATAAATTAATTTCAAAATGTTCTAGATTAAATTTTAAAATTCCGGCGCTACACAAAAATCGCAAAAAATTAGGACTAGATATGTGCCAAATTTCATTAATGTAAGTGGCATAGATTCGTTAGGACGCTCCCTACAGAGACACAGAGAAACATTTCCTTTTATAATAGTATATATATCCACAATCGAGGCGATACGACGCCAAATCGGCAATCGATGTCAGTTTATCACAGATCAGTCACACGTGACAACTAGTCGAAATGTAGGTCACACTTTTTGAAGCATCTCTCAATAGCAATGCTCAGTCTTCTCTGATATATTTACATCTGTAAACAACACTTCGTAATTTTGAACCACGGCCAGATGAGGTCAACACCTGGGCGAGTACGCAAGCACATTCCGTGGCAGCAAAGTTGGAAGAGTAACGGTTTGCAATCGGTTTGGATGTTGGGGTGTTATGACGCAAGGGCTCCATCTGGCCATGCTGCGCGAGACACAAGACAAACACTATCAAGACGAAACAAACACGTACAATGAAAGTTTTGCTGACCCAAAAGAGAGAAATACACCCGGGAGCAGAAAGTGCTTAAAACTGCGACGTACGTCTTTGCAGTACAATGTTTCCTTAATTTCATCAAAATGTTGGCCAATTTTTTTTAAATCATAGGTTACAATGTTCTGCAGTGCAAAGCGCGCTTCTACCACGCTTTATTTTTCTTTTCTAGCTACTTAATCTCCCTTCATGGTCCCAAATTACCACACTTTATAACTAACGCATCTTCTGTGTCAATGACAAACTATTTGACTTCAAAAGTGATCGACAGAATTCAAATTCTGAAAGACCGACTCTGTTTTAAATAAAAGCTAATTAATTTTGATGTTGTATTATAAATATGGTAATACATATTTAGCCTATAATTGTGTTTTACGTCTGTTTTTGATTTCACTGCAGTTTTCAAAATTCAGACAAAATGGCTGCATAACAATTGTAATTGCTTGGAGTTGAATATAATTCTGCACCCAGGAAGGACTGGATTAGCAACCGGAGCGTTGCGAGTTCGAAACTCGGTTCAGCTGAAGACCGTCGTGTACACGGTGGCTAGTGCACGTTAAATCTTTCCTGACCTCAAATGTTCTTACGTTGGAGTGGTGGAGAATGGGGTGCCAGCTCATGTGTAATCTCGTTCAGAACCGTGGTTCAAAATGGCGTGGATCTTTCCTGGATCTACGTGAATCCGTCCTCGGATCTTTCTTTTCCTTGGGGATTGATCCCGGACCTTCTTCAATAGCCTCCAGTACGACGTAATTAACTACATCCCTCGTATTTTTGAACTACAATGAGAGTACAAGGTCAACCCCTGAACGAATGCGACCAGGAAAGAGTTTCCGTTGAAATGTACACACAACCGCCGCCTCTTTTTGGCTTGACAAAAAATCCTCTCCAAAAGCGAGAATGAACCGTAAAAGAAAAGAGACGAAAAAAAAAAAAAAAAACCTCTTCCGCCATTTGCATGAACTTGCGATCCGGGTAAGGATTTGTGTTGAAGCGTCGGTGTGTGTGTTGTAAGCAGTTTGAAGTCGTTAAAGCGTTCGTGGCTGACGTTGAGGGTTCTGGATACAAAGACGGACGGACAAGAAGGAGAGTGGATTTGACGCTTGTGCCTGAATTGTAATAATGGGAAAGCCATTTGAATGTTTCGAGTTTCTTTTAAAGAGGCTTTAAGGGTTATTTTTATACGTTGCTTTCTCGGGTTGCCTTTTCTTCGGGTGTTTCTTTCACGCCCGCGTTCTTTCATCGAAGCGTTTTGCATTCCCTTTTGCGCAAAGGGAGGATAAAAGATTGTTTTCTTAAGACGATTTCCGAATGGATGTGTCGATCTAGGGGTAGCCAACCTTTTACGTACCATGCGTCAATTGTCTTCACATACGAGTTCAGATACGCCTCAGATAAGGTAAAATAAGGTATGGTAAGGCAAGGTAATTTTAATTTACATCGTACTAGAGCAACACAACGGGCTATTGGTGAAGGTCCGGGATCAAACCCAAAGGCAAAGATCCGAGGACAAAACCATGTCATTTGGAACCACTGTCAGATAAAGAAGCCTCTCCAGAGTTGGCATCCCACTCTCCGAACTTCCACAGCACGCCAACGTGAGGACATTGGAGATCACGGCAAATTTAACTTGCGCCAGGCCCCCTTTGTACACGACTGTCTTTGGACGAATTCGAACTCCAACCCTCCGGTTGGTAATTTGTTATTCTTGCAACCGGGCTACCGTGGCCCATGAGGTTTAAGAAGAGACCATGGTACAATTAAAAAAATTATTCTACCCCTTCGTAATTGCTTTGCCCGGTTGTGCAACACACGTCCAATAAATGTCTCCCACTGGCGCAGCAGATGCAGACAAGTGTCGAAACCGATATCTGGGATTGCAGAGTTCAGTTGCTGTGCGAGTGGAAAGAGGTCAAGAGGCTGTCCCGATATGAAGGAGGATTAAATTTAGAGTTCGCGTGATCGCGACCGGAACTGACCGCTCCGATAAGAAACGGTCATAATTGGAATCATATCGATTCCCAAATATGACCATGTGGAGCAGCAACACACGAGGTTTATGCGACCATGCGCTGTGTTTTCCCCTTTCCCAGAATACTGAGACGGTCCTTGTGATAATGACTATCTCTAAATGTGCCATTAACTGTATTCGTTATTTATTTATTGAATGTGCCTTGGGTCAATGATTGGATGTTTGTTTTATTTCTGGTTCGTTTTCTGCTGCATCTGGTAACTATATTTGTACGGCGTTTTTTTTCGCGATTTTGTTCCTTTTGGGAATCGCGGATCACCTACTTGGGACCCCAATATCGAGTCGGATGACGGGCGCTGGTGCTATATTGGGTGGAGGGCCCCTCAGAAATATCGGTCAGGGAGATGGGTATTTTAATTAACGTCGCATTGGAGCAATATTTCGAGCTATTGGCGGTATTCCGGGATCAAACCCGAAGGGAAAGCTCTGAGGAAAACACGTTGTTTTAAATCACGGTCAGATGACGCGATCAAATCCGAGCTGGCACCCCATTCTCCAAACTTCCACATTACGCCTACGTGAGAAAAAATGGAGGCTGCGGCCAATTGAAAGTGCACCAGCCACCTCGGTCTTTGGTTGGATTCGGAAGGGATATTAACTCTCTGAGAGATTTACTCGCATAATTTTGTTCTACACACCCTCAGTCTTCCTTGCGTGACTTCTAACCAATTTTCACCTCCTTTGACCAATAGAATCTATCCATAGAGATTATATTATAAGAAAATGAGCAATATAATTTATTTAAATGATTATATTATCTATGAGCTGTACAATCCTTCCAAAGGATTATATAGTGTGGAAATGAGAGTAATGGAATCTTTCTAAACGATTCTACGACAAGGAAATGAGCTATATAATCTTTCCAAAGGATTATATAGTTTGGAAATGAGAGTAATGGAATCTTTCTAAACGATTCTACGACAAGGAAATGAGCTATATAATCTTTCCAAAGGATTATATAGTTTGGAAATGAGTAATGGAATCTTTCTAAACGATTCTACGACAAGGAAATGAGCTATATAATCTTTCCAAAGGATTATATAGTTTGGAAATGAGTAATGGAATCTTTCGAAATTATTCTACGACAAGGAAATGAGCTATATAATCTTTCCAAACGATTATATAATCTGGAAATGAGGGTTATGGAATCGTTCCAAATGATTCTACTACAAGGATATTAGCTATAATCTTTCCTTAAAGGAGATTATATAGTCTGTAAACGAGTAATAGAATCTTTGCAAATGATTCTACTATAAGGAAATGAGGTATATAATCTTTCCAAAGGATTATATAGTCTGGAAATGATAGTTATGCAATTTTTCCAAATGCTTCTTTTCTAAAGTTTGTGGTTTTTAAGTTTGATAGCCCAAGGATTATGTGTGGCCAAACTGCGGCAAGTACAAGTCAACATCAAGAAAAAAATATCATGAAACGGGAAAAGAGGGATGTGGGAAGTAGAATAATGGAATGAAAGCAGGGTTCTATTTTATTATATATTCTAGGGAAAGCATTTCTAGGGTTACCCCGTAGAAAGACCCCCGCATTGACTAAAGGCAGTATATCCTATAGGACAGAAAAGATTGCTGGAGCACCTCGGTTCAATGAATCCCGTACACACCTAAAGGAGATGTGGCCCGAGGGCTCTATTCTAAGGAAATGGCCACAATAGAATCTCCCTCCAAAGGATTCAATTCCAAGCAAAAGACAAATAGAATCTACCAAAAAGTTGGAAAGAATGCTGAGGTTATTTAGAAAAATGTAGTTAGTCAGTCATTAAAGGAGTCGTGGGGTAAAAGGAACACTACACAACTCTCAAATCACGCGACATTCGGAGGGTTTAGCATTCTATGCTTAATTTGCACAAATATATTAATATTTCTTTCTTTCTCTTTCCACCCTTTTTGGTACAGATTTATTATTATTGTCCGATCGATCGAAAGAAACACCTTTGTTGATTGACCAACGCCAAATTTGGCAAAACGGCGATCAAGTACATTTTATAGTAACTACATATATGCATACCCCATATGCATCATTCGAGGTCATTTGGGGAGTAAAATCTTCGCAGATCGTTTGGTTTGTCTGTTTTCTCTGAAAGTCCTCGCACAGTTACACAATCAGTCGTGACCAGCATGTCTACTGGTAGTCACGTCACTGCTTAGTAAACATGAACTTGGTTGGCTGATTTGGCAACTTATCGACTCGTTTGGCGATATAACATCTTTTGACAGGGCAGGTGTGTGAATCCGCATTTCTGTATAGAGTGGCGGCAAAAATGGTGAAATCGCCAAAGTCTACTGTAATCAGATGATGTATCAGTGGACCAATCAACTGATGAATAAATGGATGGGTGTCTTCTCCCGTCCTCTAAACCAATCAAATGATGAATATAATTGGATCTACCCAGCAGATACAAGTATTGCAAGGTCACGTTACTACTAGTTTCAGGTCACGTGATTCTGGACACATAAAAGTTTATCATTTTTCACTCACTTGTGGGCGTCACTTGTGGGCGAACCCTCTGAGCTATGGCGAATCCCCGTGACGTAGGAGTGGTCAAATCTCTTCTCACAATCTCTTCTCACTACCCTACAATAATGGACCGGACAGCAAGATGTGATGGTATAAGGGAAAGAATATGTACTTTAATAGGGTGTTGGTCAACCATGTGCTGCAATGACACTAGCAACCCTTCCGGGCATACTTTCAACAAGGTTTTGATACACAGCTACAGGTATTGGAGTCTATTCCTGCTGCAAGAGTGCGCCAGCTCAGCTGTAGATTTCGGACGTGGTACCCTGGTCCGTAATCGTCGCTCTAACGTTTTCCGCAAATATCCTATGGGGTTAAGGTCGGGACTCTGAACAGGCCAGGGAAGAAGTTGATATCCATATCTCGATATCACTGCTTTACAGAGGTTGTAACATGACACGGAGCGTTGTCGTCCTGGAAGTAACATTCGTCCATTCCATAAAATGGCCAATGCGTAGAAATAACCTGATGATCCAAAATGTTCAAGATGCTTCGGCGTTCAATTGACCAGGAACAACATGCAAAGGTCACAGGTCGAAAAACACCCCCAAATAAGTAGTCGGATTTTATACAAATCAGCTTACGTCCGGTTCATTATTGTAGGGTAGTGTATATATGTACCATTCCCTACCAAACCCTTCATGTATTTCATGAAGGGTTTGTAGACTTACGTTGTACTTGAATACGAAAATCAGATTGAGGGTGGGGGGTCTGGTTCAAACCCAATAAACGGCACAAAAAAAAAACAGATGACGTCAAGGAAGTCTTTTCTTTTTCCAGCTGTGACTTCACCGCCTCTGTCGCAACAGCTCACCTTCCCTTCCGAATGAGCCCGCCTTCTCCCACGCGGCCTTATTAACAACAATGAGATGGCAACGGCGTTTCCAGAAAGCTCGTAAATAGTCGCACGTGGCTCCCCTCACAATGCATTAGTGGCGCTTGATGGAGTGGCGCATGGAAATGCCGCTTTTAGGAAGTGTCCCGTTTCAGAAAGACTCGACAATGGCGGCGTTTCCGGCGCTCAATTAATGAGGCTGCATTTATTTATGAGGACTGTCTTGACGCAAACAGAGCGGCCGTCGCATCACTAAATATAGATCCTCTGCAGAAGGAACTGTCAGCTTTAAACTCGCAAATGGATCTTTTTTTGAAATTGTAGTCGTTAAATGTGAAGCTTTAATTCACTTTGTATAAGTGTATGCGATTCTTAACGAGGATTAATGAATAGCTTTTTGCTGAGGCTTAAAGTATTGAATTGTGTGTAGCAGATCTGACCCTGGTGAATATCACCCTTGACGACGTTTGGTTGTGAATTCATATTTTCAACCCTCGAAATGGATGTCCCATGTTTGGATCAATTGTGTGTCTGAACGAACACTGTTCGGAACTTAATGTTTAGTTTCACTGAGGGTTTCACACGCATAAATCCGCTCTAGGACCTGCATGACTTCTAACCATTTAAAAAAAAAAACTTTTTGACCTTTGCCGACCAACCGGTCTGGTGGTTAAGGTGTTAGCCTCTCGATAGGAAGGTTCCTGGCTCGATTCCGGGTTAGGGCATGAATAATTTTAAACGTTTTGGTGTAGAGGCGGCTGGTGCACCTTAAATCTGTCGTGGACGAAAGTCCTCACGCTGGGTGTGTGTAAGTTTGGAGAGTAGGGTGCCAGCTCACGTGTTGCCTCGTCACCTGACCGTGCTTAAAAATGACGAGGCGCTGTCTTCGGATCCTTTTCTTAGGGGATGGATCCCGGACGGTCGTCAAAAGCACGTTGTGTTGCTCTAGTACGACGTAACTTGAAATTATCTTAGCTAGGATTCCTTTATGGTTATTTAGTTGTTATATATATTTGGGAGGAGGGGATAGTTGGAGCACGGGGGCGACACAACGGGCTATTAATGACGATACGGGACTGAAAAATGTTGAAAAGTTCGTCCGGGGTGTAGCCAAAGGAATAGTTACACAACTGGTCGTAGTATTTCGTCTGCGGACCGCTGTGCTGTAAATGTGCTATCAAAGAAGATGGCACCCCAGGCCATAACGCCATGTTGTGGGCACGTGTGGTGTGCGATAGTAAGTGCTAGATTCCATCGCTGCCCTGGACGTATCCAGATACGTCTGCGGTTGTCGTCAGGAAACAGTCGGAAACTAGACTCATCACTGAAGAGGCGTGGACGTTTGGAGATGTGTGACAGAGTCATCTGACCGTGGTTCAAAATGACGTGGTGTTATCCACGGATCTTTTCCCTGAGTTTAATCCCGGACCGTCGCCAATAACTCGTTAATTCTATTAACGTAGCACCAGTGCAACGTTAATTTAATCCCTACCTACCAACTAAATTTTTAGGTAAATGTGCTTTCAGTTTCCCCTTAGAAGGAGGGCCACGGTAACCCGGATGTACAAAGGGGGTTGGTGCACGTTAAATTTGTCGTGGTCTCAAATATCCTTTCGTTGTAGTGGAGTGGAAGTTTGGGAAATGGGGTGCCAGCTCATTCATAGACTCGTCATTTACCTGTGGATCTAAATGACGTGGTGTTGTCCTCGGATCTCTTCCTTGGGGACCTATCGCGAATAGGGTCCAATAGCCCATTGTGTCGCTCCAGTGCGACGTTAGCCTTTAAGCTGCGGCAAATAGACAATTGTTACCACTAAAATTTCGTTTACACCAGCGGCCTTGTGCACTGCATTCTGTAGATGTTATACCCCTTTTAAGTGATAGCTGGCACCTGTTACGAGCTGTTAGCGCCTGACCTTCTAGAGGGTTCCTACTTTTGTTCGGTACCTTACCCTGTGGACCGTGAGGTGTGAACGCTTTGGGGGAAAGGCAGAAGGTTGCTCCGGTGATATCTATCTCACGCCAAACGATACGCCACACAATACTATGAAAGGAAAGCGTCTGTCTCAAATGCCACTCAAGGTTCTGTCGCTCAAGTTAGGTAGTTAGGTAAGAGGGGTTGGACATGTAGGTGAAAGAGCCGTTCTGTGAGACGATTGAAAAAATCGAAGCACAACAGCCTTCAGGTCAACTTAAAAAATTCCCAAAATACCATACCTTAGAAGTGAAAAAAGTAGAATTTGAACATAAAAAAGGACTCCGAACGAAGTCGGATAAAAGACACTTCTCTGAGGAAAACAGCATCGGTTCCGCTTCAGTTCGGCTCCTTCAAACTCCAAACCGATGTTGAACTTCCGATTCTCGGTGGAGAGCAGCCAAGAGGCCTTGACACACAACAGTCCCGGACTCCTTCGATTGATTATTTTTACAGTCGACTTGGCCGACTTTCTGCCGAAAAAGAACCCTCGAAAAAACAGCCGAATCCGAAAGAAAAACGGGAAGAGTTGTTTTTGGAGGTTACCCTTTGCGATTTCATTTTTCAGGCTAAAAGACGAGCCGCGGTATTTCTGTGTCAGTTTCCCGCGCCGAGTTTTCGTCACTTTTGACATGTATACCGCCGCGTTTTTTTCCTTCGCGTTTTCCCAATTTGCCGGGCGCCGCTGTTCGCGTTGATCGGGCGAGGAGCTGTTGCCAACCCCCTTTCGCCTTATTTCGCGTGTTTTATGGTCCTTGATTTATGAAGGGGTGCGTGGTGGATGAATCGGGGGTAATGGATGAAGCGCGGCTGTTGGTGTTGTCGAATGGATGGTCTCGGATGGAATGTGTGCCAGCTTGTCCCATGCCAACACGGTAACTGGATCTCTTGCTGCACTACTTACCGACACTTCCACACAGTAATGAAACATTGGTAACTGGTGATGCCGTTATTGGATCTAAAGCAAAAAGTTATGAAACACCATTTTTTTCTAATGCCCGTTCAATTGAAATTAATCACTATGGCACTACAAGGACGGATTGGAGAAACAATTTGCCATAGTGCCATTGTTACCCTGATGCACCGTGGGTGTGGGTTCACGTTAGACTACATGATCCGCACATTCTAGGTATAACCTGTTTAAAGATGTCGCACATTTATTCCAGACAGACAAACATTCTTGCGTTACCCCAGATCCGAACCAGAAACCTATTCAGTAATATCCAAGGCTTCCACCGATTTTATATTGTCATCTGACCTTGTTTCAAAACGTTGGGCGTTATCCTTCGTGATTGATTTCGGATCGTCGCCAAAAGCCCGTTGTGTTGCCCCAGTGCGACGTTTATTAACTACCAACCTATCTGATTTTGCATGCACAAATTGTAACCTGCTGGGCGTCGCTGATTCGATACCCCCCTGGGCTTACTTCTCTGTTCTATATCAGTAAAAAATTGCTTGTGCATGTGTGCATTGCTCGATGTTGTCTGTCTTGTGTCCAAATGCCAAGCATGACCCTTGCGCCTTAAAACACTACCAACCTTGTTTGTACAGTCAATACATGTAAGGCCGACCAACCGGTATAGTGGTTAAAGGTGTTAGCCTTTAGATCGAAAGGTTCCTGGTTCGAATCCGGGCCCGGGCATGGATGTTTGTAAACGTATGGTGTAGAGGCGGCTGGTGCACCTTAAATCTGTCGTGGCCGAAAGTCCTCACGTTGGGTTGGCGTGGAAGTTTGGAGAGTGTGGTGCCAGCTCAGGTGTTGCTTCGTCATCTGACCGTGGTTCAAAATTACGAGGTGTTGTCCTCGGATCTTTCCCTTAAGGGACTGATCCCGGACCGTCGTCAATAGCCCGTTGTGTTGCTCCAGTACGACGTTAACTAAAAAAAAAATTACCAATACATGTAAGATTTGGTATTGCTCTGGATCCGGCCAGTTATATTTTTTATGCTAATTTCATCGGCCTTTAAAAATGTTCATGAGTATTTATGAATCATTATCTTAATCCGTTTAGACCCGGTGCGTACATCCGGTTTTTCAACGTGCGGCGCCGCTGCCGCAACGCAAGTGCGGTCTGAGATACATTAGATCCAATGGAGTAGTGCACATGCGGCGACGCACGTCCAACTTGCGTGCAATTTGAACCGCCGTTCCCCACTGCGCCGTTGCTCGCCGCACACGCTTCTCCGGTCTCAAGTGCCTTGTTTTCATAAATAAATGGAATATAAATAGTAATAAATACATGGACATAAGCATTGTATCCAGTAACATCTATTTTGTTTCAAAATATACTTTTTTACACCAAGTAAACGAAATAAACACGTTTTCCTCTATAGAATATGTATCGCAAATGGCGCGAAATGAATACTTGCGTCATTTCACGGTTATGTGTGCATAGTTGCGCTTCGGTACCGCAGCGGCACCGTACGTTGAAAAACCGGATGTGTGCACCGGGCCTAAGTGTTAGCCTCTAGATTCCCTGGTTCAAATCCGGGTCAGTGCATGGATGTTTGTACGCGTATGGTGTAGAGGCTGCTGGAGCACCTTTAATCTGTCGTGACCGAAAGTCCTCACGTTGGGTTGGCGTGGAAGTTTGGAGAGTGGGGTGCCAGCTCAGGTGTTGCTTCGTCATCTGACCGTGGTTCAAAATTACGAGGTGTTGTCCTCGGATCTTTCCCTTAAGGGACTGATCCCGGACCGTCGTCAATAGCCCGTTGTGTTGCTCTAGTACGACGTTAACTAAAAAATAATAATTACCAATACATGTAAGATTTGGTATTCCTCTGGATCCGGCCAGTTATATTTTTTATGCTAATTTCATCGGCCTTTAAAAATGTTCATGAGTATTTATGAATCATTATCTTAATCCGTTTAGGCCCGGTGCGCACATCCGGTTTTTCAACGTGCGGCGCCGCTGCCGCAACGCAAGTGCGGTCTTAGATACATTAGATCCAATGGAGTAGTGCACACCAGCGCGGTTGCGGCGACGCACGTCCAACTTGCGTGCAATTTGAACCGCCGTTCCCCACTGCGCCGCAGCTCGCCGCACACGCTTCTCCGGTCTCAAGTGCCTTGTTTTCATAAATAAATGGAATATAAATAGTAATAAATACATGGACATAAGCATTGTATCCAGTAACATCTATTTTGTTTCAAAATATGCTTTTTTACACCAAGTAAACGAAATAAACACGTTTTCCTCTATAGAATATGTATCGCAAATGGCGCGAAATGAATACTTGCGTCATTTCACGGTTATGTGTGCATAGTTGCGCTTCGGTACCGCAGCGGCACCGTACGTTGAAAAACCGGATGTGTGCTCCGGGCCTAAGTGTTAGCCTCTAGATTCCCTGGTTCAAATCCGGGTCAGTGCATGGATGTTTGTACGCGTATGGTGTAGAGGCTGCTGGTGCACCTTTAATCTGTCGTGACCGAAAGTCCTCACGTTGGGTGGGTGTGGAAGTTTGGAGAGTGGGGTGCCAACTCGGGTGTTGCCTCTTCATCTGACTGTGGTTCAAAATGACGCGTTGTTGTCCTCGCAGCTTTCCCTTAGGGGATTGAACCCGGACCTTCGTCAACAGACCGTTGTGTTGCTCTAGTATGACGTTAATTAAAATTACCATTACCAAACTACCAAACTACAACTATATATTACAAGTATTTGTATCACATTTCAACATGAGCAGTATTTAGAGCGAATTGGGTGATTTTCTTCAAATGAAAACTTGTCAAACTAAAACGTCACCTTAAATTTAGCTATTCTAAATAAAATCCAGCACGAAACAGTTCTTTTAAAATTCAGTTTCGGTAATTTGATTCAATTATAAATTGGAGATCGCAAAAATAAGGCAACGCAATCTTTTTAAATAAATGTTTTAACCGTCCTGATGGCTGTTTCGAAGAGGTATCTTGTCATTAGCAGAAATTTACCCTATATTTTTGGACGAGATATCGCGTCATCCTAAGAAAATCTTCAATATCGTTATGGGCGAGATATCTCGTCAAAACCACTTGGAGGGTTAAAGAATGTTTCAATGTTCTCGGTGTCAGGTACGAGTTGGGATCGGTAGTCAGCACTTAGTTATGAACTTACTTTTTCCGTTTGCACTTCTTCCCCAATCCACTTAGCTGGTCAAAGTAATATCAATAATAAAAAATAACCATGTCTCACATTTTGGCGTCAACTGACCGTAGTTCGAAACTACGTGCTGTTGTCCTCGGATCTTTCCCTGGGAGTTGAACCCGGACCGTCGCCAATAGCCCGGTGTGGAGCGCCAGTGAATAATTGAAGTAGTACCTACCACATTTTGGAGCTTTAGTTTTCAGTATAATGTCTGTAAAAGTGTTTTCTCCTTTGCAACACTAGGACTGCAAAGTAACCAACCTTCAGGGGTTTTCTCAAAAGATCTCAAATGTCAGATTTTTTACACCGCACAACACGTAAGGCTCCAAGATCCTCCAGCAGACGCATTGTCTCGTCATCTGACTCTTGTTCAAAATGTTATCCTGGGATCTTTCCCTCAGGGGATTGATCCCGGACCGTGGTCAATAGCCCGTTGTGTTGCTCTAGTACGATGTAAATTGAAAAAATTACCAAATGGTGCCATGAAAACCCGTATTTTGTATCCTGAGTTTAGGTATGCACGGGCTACAAGGTACTGAGGTACTCCAGTGATCTCTGGTTTTCCTGTGAGGTTTACTGTATTTGGTAAAACATGGGGATTGTAGTCATAGGGTACCCAAGCGATCTTCTCTGCTATCATTCCGCTACTCTACTATTACTACTTTCTTCTCTCTACCTGTTGTACCGTCATGTAAGAATTTGACGGACAGCTGGTTTAAAATTAAACTATTTATTTACATAAATATTTACAATATAATTATGGGCACAGCCATCGACAACCGAAACCTGCCTGAAGCCAAAGTAACAAAATTGGCAAAACAGAGACGTCTGTCTCTCGTTGAATCTCGAGTCCGAATTCTCCTCAAAATCCACGTTCGCTTCGCAAAACCGCCGCTGACAACGAGAGGGGGGTGAATTCCGAGTCCTCTAGAGATGTTTATGTTCTCTGTCGAACAGAAACACCCCCACACAGCTGCGAAAACCGTCTGTCATGCCGACTTGAGTCCCCCACCGCAAAAACTTGATCCCAGATACGAGATTGGGGAACCGACGGAAACTCCAGCTGTGAATGGATCAAATGGGCCGTCGAGGAGCCGCACGTGCAAGACTAAAGTTGTTTTCGCATTCCGAAACATTCCAGCGTCCACGTGTTAGGGAAAAGGGTCGGCAAGTACCATATGGTACACTGTCTCTCTTTTTATACCCTTTCATGATATTTTTTATTTGATGTTATCTTGCTGCCGGGTCAGCTTTGCCAACTATAGTCTTTGTACTATAAACCCTGCAAACAACCCACCTACCTATTTTCTTATCTATTACTCATAAATCTATGAAATTGCTAGAAATGTTTCTCTCTAACTTGAATGTTTTTCGGCGAAGAGGAGAAACGATATACGATTCAAGTTTAATTTTACTTTCAATTACTTTTATATTCCGTTGAAACGTTAGAGCACCAAAACGATGTAGCTGTTATCTTCAAAATGATTTGCTTGCCATGCTGTGACGACATTTGGACAAGTTATCCAGTGTCGCAATACAAGGTTCTATTGTGCTGAAACAGATGTCTATAAGGGAAAGTGCCTTTATCCCATGAAGGAACAATCGAAATTGTGTGATCATTAAAAATGACATATTTGATGAAAGAAATGAAAAAAACCTGTGAATAATCAAAAGTGTAAAATCATTTAAAGCGACAAACTTAAAAAAATATATATAGTTTTTAAACCAAACATTTCGTAACCCAATTTTACCTTTTAAGATAGCTCTGTGTAAGTATTTATTAACTTCAAAATTTTGCAACGCAAAAGATGTCAACAAAACAAATTGGGTGAGGATAAATTAAGAGACTATGCGTCTCAGCTAATATTGAAACTCTTTGAAAATTAAAAAATAAATAAATAAACCTCTTCGTCAAATTCGCTTTAAAACTTTCTCAGAGTTAGCAAAGAAGGCAGCTGGGAGCAAAGCAAGATGATCTGATTTGAGAATCGATTTTCATGAATGCGGAAAACCTTGACCGGTGAGCAGGGAACTTGGGACCATCACTATGTCATTGTGTTACTGTAAACTAGCAGCGCTTTCTTGTTGCCATGCCAACGGTCTACGTCGAGGAGACAAGACGACGCCGGCCGTCGTTACCTGAGGGGGAGGAATGATTTCGCCCGTGTCGCCATCTTCCGGTTAAAGGAAACCTTGAAAAGTTTCGTCTAGAGTTAGAATACTAATTAGATTTGAATTGTGTCTGAATGGGTTTTAAGGAAAATTCTGAATTGTTTTAATAGGTTAAAATATTATTGTTTCAGTTTCTTATGTGTCAGTAGTTTTTGACTTTAAATCAAGACCAGTGTTTGTAACAAATGTGAGCATTACTGCCTGGTTTGTGGTATTGTAAAATTACTTATAAAAATTTTGATAAAATTATAAAAATATAAATTCATATCCTCTCCTAGTTATTATTGAACTTATTCGGTTGTACTATTAAAAATGCAGTATTCTACTCTTGCATATTGTATTGTTTGTTATAAAATTTAAATTAATCTTGTTTGTGCAAAGCGTATTTATGTGTGTATGTTAACACTATAGTTGTATTTTATCTTTCTCTTACAATAGAGTATTATATTTTCATATTATTTCCTATTGAAATATTATGAGTTATGATGTATCAGTTATATAGACATGTAATCTTTCTTTTCTTTTGTTTTAGGTAAGTCATACTCTATTCCTTGGATTGATCTCTAATATAAATGTGCAATGTCGGGTGAGTGAAATAGACACCTGTGTGTTTTGTTATTTATTGCCTAAACTAAATCATTGTGAAGATCTTGAGATCTTACTTAAATCAGTAAGAAATGTACTTTTCGTTGCGATTTTAGGTACAAAAACCAGGTTACAAAGCCACGCAACTAAAAATTTTTAACCTTCAATCGCAGAATGTTAAGAAAATTTTTTTTAATTTTATATACATACTCAATAAGACTTAAATGGAAGGTATTCGTGTTTTCTTAAATTACTATTTTCTCATCTCTGTGTAAAATTTCTATTATATTAGCCGTTAAGTACGTATATTTGAACAAATATTACGATATTGATCGACAGATGGCGGTACTATAGATCACCTGTCACGTGGTTACCCGAAAAAAAATCAGACTAGGAATTTTAAATGTCGCGGTGAAACCACTTCACTTGAAAAAATAAAACGTCTTTCTAATTTTTTGTGATCGACTTTTTTAATTTATATTTCTTTGTAATTGAAACTACGGAGAGAATGTGAAATGAAGCAGAACGGAAGAAAATAATGTTTCAATAATGGCTGTATTTGAAATATTACTTCGTCCTTGTGTCGTTATGAAAACGCAATATCCGTAATTTGTAATAAAGGGGATGATAATCCACGTTCACAAAAATGCCACACTGTCTTAATCCACATGAATTTGGGTAAAGACCTATTATTTCTATTACAGATTATAGTTGAAATATCGTGGGAAACTTAGTTATGGTTGATAATGAAGTATTCATCCGTCTTAGCATCTACCCGGCCCCTAGTAAACCGGTTGTGAGAGAAACGGATAAGCAAACGGAGGGTTGGGAGTTGAGTTCGAACCCAACCAAACACCGTCGTGTACAAAGGGGGTGGGAGTGCACGTCAAATCTATCGTGACCTCAAATGTTCTCACGTTGGCGTGGTGTGTGAGTTTGGAGAGTGGGGTGCCAGCTCAAGTGTGTCCTTGTCATCTGACCGTGGTTCAAAATGACGTGATGTTGTCCTCGGTTCTTTCCCTTTGGGATGGATCCCGGTCCATCGCCAATAGCTTGGTAATGATGCCCGTTGTCTATAAGTAGAAGCTCTGTTGTTAGTAACACAATGAAAATAATTTGCTGCAATTCGAAAATAGACTGGCAGAGTAAAGTGCAGACTTAACCTTTACGCTGCGGCAGGTAGAGAATTGTTACCAATGAAATATTGTTTACACCAGCGGTATGGTATAGATCTGTGTACAGTGGATGTTATCCCCTTTTTAAGTGACCGTTGGCATCGATCCCCATTTACGAGCTGTCAGTAACTGTTCAAAAAGACGATCCTCCTTTGGTTCGGTACCATACCCTGTCGACCGTGAAACGTGAACGCTTTGGGGGAAAAGAAAGAAGGTTACTCCGGTGATTTTTCCCTAGCGCCTAACGATACGCCACACAATACTACGAAAGGAAAGCGTCAGTCGTAAAGGCCACTCAAGGCTCTATCGCTTAAGTTAGGTAATTAGGTCGAGGGGGGGGGGTCGGACATACAGGCGAAAGCGCCGCTCCTGGAGACGATTGAAACAAATCTAAGCGCCGCAGGTTAATTCAGAACAGTGCACAGACTTTTCACATTTCCCGAGTCCCTGCTCATCCTTAGGTCCCTCTTCTGTGGAGCCGCTTAAGTGTCCCTCATACAAGTAGTTTCAATGAAATCCGCAGTAAAGCAAAGAATAGTCTTGCCTCGTACTTTTTACCATTCCTAAAAAGCAATTGTCGTTAACGACCACCTTCCCACCTCTCCCCACTAAGGCAAACCCTTCTGTTCGGCAATCTCCTTGGATCTCCGCCAGGCCGACCCCCACTTAACAACCATTTTGTGATCGTGTAATTAATCCGGTCCCCACCCCCTCCCGCCTCACTGTAACCGGTTCCTCTTTTTGCCTACTGACCACATCTACAACCACCCCGCGTCTTGGATTTAGCTTCCTTCAGCCAGACAGACGATCCGTCATTCTGGAAGGGATGGCCTCTGGGCCCCGAGGAACGTGTTCGAAAGCTTTCGGAGATGACCTAATTGCATGCGCATTGTTTTTACCTGGTGGCCCCACTTTCGCTGGCAGGTGCTGGATTTCCGCCAGTGTCGTCTGCAGATTTGCATACGGTGGATTGCTCTTGGGGTTGAAGTGTAGCGCTAGGCGTCACTTATTACCCCGTGTGATCCCTGCATGCTTAGGTCTGGCTAGATTCCATCCGTAACAGTAGTCCAAGAATTGAGGATTCAACGATTTGAATGTACCCGCCTGTAACGTAGAGCGTAACATTGGTAATTGGGTAGCGTGGATTCGAGTGAATCGAAGCAGTTTTGAACTGCACAACAAGCCTTTTTCTTGTGCACTTTAAATTATGATTATAGGGCTTATAACAAGCCACTTTTTTGTTCTTTTGTGAACTTTTTGTCACTTTTTCAGGTGTTTAAGTTCTTAAATTCTACTTGGAGAAAACAATTTTTAGTGCACAATTCAAAAAATTCCCTTTTTTTTTTTTCAAATTTATTGGGAAAATTAATTTTTTTGTTAATATTGTTTCAAAATAATATGCTTTTTAAATGAAGAAAATAAAAATATCCTTTCCAAAGAAAGAGAAGAAAAAGACAGGGGTGACTGGGGAGTACCTTTTTCTTTTCTTGAATATATTGGGCGTTATTGTTATTTGTCATTTTTTTTTGTTCGATTGGTCACTTTTTGTTGGATTATTCACTTTTGTCAATTTTTACGCCTTAAAACCTGTTATGAGCCATGTGATTAATACCTTAAAAATCCCAGGGTTCCCACGGGTCAGGGAAAACCTGGAATTGTCAGGGAATTGAATTTTGTCCAAAAATATTAGGGTAAAGGGGAAAATTGCGCATTTTTGTCTAAAACCTGGAAAATCGCCTCCATGACCTAAAAAATGATTGATCACGGCTTCACAGTCGCTTTGGAGAAAAGTAGCTAGTAAGATTTGTACAGTTTAGTATCACTTTATTTTATAAATAGAATTTTTCAACCGATTTTAATAGAAACTGCTAATATTTAATAGGTAAAGAATTGTGTTCCATCCACTGGCTTAAATTGAAGAATTTAATGCTTTATGGTACATTATATAACAAATTGATTTTAGACTATGTTTGATTTGAATAAGTTATTTTAATGCAAAATTACTTTGATTTTGTGTATTAATTTTTACAATGAAAATTCTTAAATTGGTTTTTAATTATTGGCTATTGAATGCTAAATTATTTCTTTATTTTTCACCTTAAAAATGTCGCGCATTGCCTAAGTATGGCCTGGAATTCTGTGAAAATGTGTCTGGAAAACTTGTAAAAGTCGGGCAATTTTATTTCTGAAGTAGTGTCCCCTTGAATCAGGTGGCGGTCTATACTATAAGCAAATCTGGTCAAAACGTTTTCATTTTTAACTGATGGTAAAATATGTTTTAAGCACTGCTTCTCTTCAAGCCCATGCGAATGGAAGCAGACACCTGTTTTTCTTTCTGTTTCGATTCTGATGTCTCGCTAGGTGATAAGAAGCCCATTTATTGTCTTTTTAAAAACCTTTTTAAGTTTTCCCAGAATAACCGCTCCACGAGAGAGATTAAAACTACTTTTTTTTTTAATTCAACAGTCAAGTGTTATAAACCACAACTTTTCCCTAAAAACTGCCCGATTCAACGGTATACCAAGGCTAGATCGAAAGGCGAAGATAACGTAATGTTTAGGGTGACAACGAATCTTTCTTACGAGCGTGTGTTTGATTCTATTTGTGTCACCTAAGAGCGAGGGCGCCGTTTCATCACGGGTTCTTGGTAAATAAGCTTTATGTACATCACAACATTCAGAAGTCCATGTACAGCCATGTCTTGTGACATAATAGAGAAAGGACCCTCGCTCTACCGTCCTTTTCACTCTACCGTTTTCATTTACTTCCTCCTGATCCGGATGACCTTTCAAAGACATCCCCGCAAGCGTCCCTGGGGGATCTAATCGTTCCTTCCGACAATCATTCCTCGCTGTGTTGGTCGAAGTACCCCATTCTTAGCCCTTGGACAACTTTATAAGTCCACTAGTTTCTCGTCGTTACTTCTTTTCTTGTAAACTGGGCACTTATGGATGAAGTACACTTACTAACCTGTACAGCTACAACCAAAATAACTCCTAGTGGACTACATGGCAAGCGAGGGACCTTTTGGTGACCCGGAAGCTTTCTGTATTTTTATTTTCTGTTTTTTACCTTTAATTGATTGTTTATTAATTTTTTTGATTCCTGTTTTTTTGTGTGTGTGTGTGTGTGTGTGTGTGTGTGTGTGTGTGTTATATTTGCAGCTGGTTCATTAAAACTGGTTGCGTTACACGTCGCAGTCGGTTTATTAAATCTAGTTCCATTAGATGTTGGTTCATTGAAACTTTTTGCCTTAGATGTTCCAGTTGTTTCACTGAAACTGGTCACATTAGATGTTGGTTCATTGAAACTGTTTACATTAAATGTTCCAGTTGGTTCACAATAAACCTGGTTACATAATGTGGAACAGTTGGTTCATTGAAACTGGTTCCATTAGATGTTCCAGTTGGATCAATGAAACTGGTTCCATTACGTGGTGCCGTTGGTTCATTGAAACTGATTGATTGATTTGTCTATGAGTTCGCGTATTAGCGTTGTTTACTTCATTTCAGATCGTGTGTTCAATTAACTTGATGTTGATTATCGCAGCTTGGACCCAATATAGCGCTTGCGCCATAAAACCCAACCAAACTATTTGCGTTTCCAATGTTTAATAAACTTAAGCTTCCGAAAAGAATAACAGAGTTCATTGAAACAAACCCCCAAAAAACCGTAATGAAGAGGCATTGCACTGAAAGGTACTTCCAATTTGTTTCGCTTGAAATACCACACAACTATGAACTCAAAACATCCCGCTGGACTCCTCATTTCCCAGCTAAAAAAACAGTTTGAATAATTTTAATGAGAAGAGTGAATCGTTATGTTCACTAGGATATTTCCCTAAATAAAGATCTATTATATACGGTCCAATTACAACACGAATAGTTCTCGCAAAAAATGTAGATGAGATAGAATTGCTATTTTTAACCGGCACTCGTTATTGTCATTGAGTGTAACGCTTGCATTTTGTATGAACAGTTATTCAATAGGTTAGCAGAAAGGATGCTACTTACTAGTAACTGGGTTAAATCTGTTGTGGAGGGTTGTTCACTTTATACGTGACTTATTCTTACAGTCCGGGCTCTTTTTAACTGACCTCTTTTACACAAAGTCATACACAGAGATTAAAACTAACGCGGTCATGAGTCGATTAGTTTTTTTCCTTAATCCCAGGGCAGCGGTAGCCACTGTACAGAGGGGGCTGGTGCACGTTAAATCTGTCATGGCCTTGAATGAACTCGCGTTGGCGTGGTGTGGAATTTGGAGCGTGGAGTGCCAGCTCAGGTGTGACTTCGTCATCAAAATTACGTGGTGTTGTCCTCGGATTTTTCCCTTACGGATTGACCCCGGACCGTTACCAATAACCCGTTGTGTTGCGCCAGTGTGTCATTAATTAAATACCTACCTACCTTAATCCCAAAAGTTTTCCACTATTGAAATAATCAATTTATCGGAAGAAAGTTACAAGTCCATAAAATGCTTGAAACTTCCAAAATACTTAATTTTGAACCAAACTATTTGGGATATCTTTATTTGTGCACAAACTAAACCCTTGTATTAAATTTCACATAGAAATCCAGTTTTTTTTTTTTAAATTTATATTTGCTTATTTCACAAGGAATGACCTATGTATGTTAGTAGATTGGTCAACACCGATTAGATTAAACGCCAAACGTTACCAAAATAGCGACACACTGCATTTTAAGGTAACCCCGGCATTTATAATAAAGCATTTGGACAGTAGAATTGAAATCTTTGCAGACTGAGTGGTTTTTTTTTCTGCACTGAAAATACCTCTGATACGCATTCACGAAAACAAAATGAATTCGACATTGCACCCAAGCAGAGCTTTTTTTGCAACTGAGGTGAAAAGTTTTATTTCTACCTTCGACTGACTGACTTCTGATTTCTAAATCTTGTTACACGGTTTCTCGAACTTTCACACAGTTCAATTTAGATAGCATTGAGTTAATTAACCATTTTCATCGGAGTTTTCCTTTTTTTCCAAACAAACAGAAGAAAAAAATTACCGAAAATCTTGGTTAAAAAAAGTCAGCAATCTGTCTGTCGAAACTCGTTACAACATAGCTTATGCACAGTCAAAACAAAATTGTGAGAATGACCGGTTGGAGGAGCAACGGATCAACAACTGGAATGTTGCGAGTTCGAATGCAACCAAAGACCGTCGTCTACAAAGGGATCTAGTCCAAGTTAAATCTGTCGGGGACTCATACACTACCTTACAATAATGGACCGGACAGCAAGATGTGATGGTATAAGGGAAATATATAATATAGGGATGGTCCCCTACGTGCTGCAATGACACTAGCAACTCTTCTGGGCAGACTTTCAACAAGGTTTGGATACACAGCTATGGGTATTTGTGTCTATTCCTGCTGCGAGAATGTCGCCAGATCGGCTGTAGATTTCGGTCGGGGTTCCGTGGTCTATAAACTCGCTCTAACGCGTCCCACAAATGTTCTATGGAGTTTAGGTTGGGACTCTGATCAGGCCAGGGATGACGTTTTACATCCCTATCTCAATACCGCTGCTTAACAGGGACTGCAAATCCGCTGGCGTACGGTTCATTATTGTAGGGTAGTGTGTGTTAATATAAGGTTGTTAATGTATGCTGAAATAAACTAGTTGTGTTGCCTGGCGATTTGAACATATTTTATATTTCTGTGCATTGATAGAGTATATATTATATTTTTGAGATACTTCGATTTGTTCGATTTTGCTTATTTTTCCCCATTTCTAGGGGTTTGTTAAAATGAGCGTCAATTGTACTTTTGAACTTTGTTTATGTTATCCCACGAAAGAGGTTAGAACTCAAATGTGATCTTGAAAATGGACTTTTCAACCCATGTGACCTTCTTTTATATTTTCACAAGAGATTGTGACGTCACGTAAACTTTTCTTTCCAAAAAAAAAAAACCAGATTGCATCTTCTGCCCTTTGCGTTAAGAAAAAGAAACATTACATTTCCTGTCCCATTCCATTTCAGCAAATCAGAGCAAGAAATAAAAAACATATTGACTGGGATTGTTAAGTTCTTTTTCGTAAAATCGGAATCGTCAAAGATAGATTGAAAATTTCAACGGATTTGAAATCTGCGGAAATTTTGGCACCAGATTAATACTTTACATCACGGCGTTGCCACGCAGTGGCTAGTATACACTAGAGGTTGAACTTCCACGTTGATGCGTTTTAATAATACGTACGATTTTCGTACTGTGTACTAGATCTGACAGACAAAAAGAGTGTAAAAAAAGATCCGAGTGGAAAAAGAGGACATGTTCTGTTTAAAAGTGATGTTCTGACTACCTTAGGTGTATCTATCTTTTCCTTATATTGCAAGAAGCGGGTATATTGAGGTTTTCTGCTTGAAAAAATGTGCTTCATAAAAGTGTACATTTCGATTCTTTGTCAGTGGTTTCAGTAATCAACCGATTAATCAAATCAAATTTCATGAAGTCGAACCAGTTGTCTTGCAACGGATACTACTGTTTTACACCCGTCTACTGTCGCATATGTGCAATGGTGTCTGATTATTTAACGATTTTATCAAAAAATGTACGTTAAAAACAACATGATAAAACTGAACTAAAAAATTTCGAGATTTGCGTTCCAAAAATCTTTTTATATTGCACCCTTCATCATATTCCTAACAAATGACTCACGTACATACTGACGGTTTTGTTCCGAATGATTCACAATCGCGTTTGTTGAGAAATATGCTGTCAGATAAAACTCGATCGACTGATAAATCAGCATCCCTGCGTAAACAAACGATTTTTTTTCCTTCGCTCGTTCCTTTTCGGAGTGGAACAGGTTGCCGCTTTCACATCTGGGACTTTGGAAACAAATATGCCACAAAGAATGCAATGCACGATAAAAAATAGAATCGAATTAAAAACGCATTGACAAATTCGAATTTTGCTCCAGTGTCATAGATAGGTCTGAGTGTTTCTAACCCGAAAATTTCAGGAAAATATTTTGTACACATGTTTGTACACCCCAAATTACAAAAACACCCTAAAAAATATTGCCTTGGCAAAAAAGTTCATACAAAAGTGGCGCAAAAATAAAGCAATTCCGAAAAATGACCAAAAGAAAATTAAATTCGTTTTGTCAATTTCATTGGTTCATTTTGAAACAATGCATGAAAATGACTCCAGAAATTGTCTTAAATCTGCTTTGTTTTTCATGTAACTCATTTCTAAACAAACAAAAAAATGTTCGGTATTCCCGAAAAAAAAAAGGTTCAAAATCATCTAAGTCGTAGCCGTTATCAACTGATCACGAAACAAACAAATTAAACATACAATCTTGACCAATGAAATCTCTACTATTACAAAAGGAAGTGTTTGTTTATCTGTTTTTCGTTATCACAGTCCTGACGAATCTACGGCACTTACAATAATGGGATTTGGCACACAGGTAGTCCGAATTTTTTGCACTGCTTGGATCGCGCCGAATTTTTAAATTCAATCTAGAAATTTTTTTAATGAAATTTAATTTTTTTTTTGGAATGTCAACAGCATAAAAGTTCATATTCTAATTTTATTTTTTCCGTTTTCATTTTAGTTTTTCGCGGAGGAATGATTTTCCAGCAGACGATAAAAAACAAAGTTTTAGCTTTAGTTATGTGGTTCTTTTATCTATCTCTTAAGACGTCAAAGACAGAGTAAAAATTTCAACGGATTTGAAATCTGCTAAAAATTTCACACTAAATCGATACCTGAAATATGATTTTTATTGAATAAATAATTTTTAATGAAATATAATATTTTATATTTTTGCATGAGATTGTGACGTCACGTCAACCTTCGCGTTCCAAAAATAAACAGATTACATTTTCTGCGCTCTAACGATTTCAGTGAAGAAAAGCACAACAAATAAAAAACATTTTGCCTCGCATTCTTATTTATTTTTTTGTGAAAACGGGATAGTTAAAGATAGACTGAAAATATCAACGGATTTGAAATCTGCGGAAATTTTTTCACAAGTTATATACCTTATACATTTGTATTTCTTGTAATAAATAATTTTTCAAATATTTATCTTTTCGCAAGAGATTGTGATGTCACGCCGATTGAATCTCTTAATTGGAAATTGGCCGCATTTGGCAACGCTGTGATGCATGTTTGTTATCCAATAGGCTACGAATTCCCATTTGGTTTTGAGAAGCAAACCAACACCACGTGCAACGCCGTTATCGCTGTTATCCAATAGGCTACGAATTGAAGCACACCAAATGGGAATTCGTTTTTAATATAGAAATATTTATTAGGTATTTTTTTCTCCCTTGAACCAACGTTTTCGACCTTTTAAGAACTGTCACGGGCAACGCCGTGCTGGCCACACAGTGGCTAGTGTATATTTAATATGGTTCACACTTCCAAACATGAACATTTGATATGCATAATAGAGATAAAGAAAAGGGTAAACAGATTCAAATCACAAGACATGCGGATAAAAGTTGTCAACAAACAATCTAAATATTCAATTAAGAGCACTAAAACTCCTGGTTTTAATCAGAATTCAGAAAAAAATGCCCTTTTTTTATTTATAATGCAACTATTGAAAGAAAAAGTAATAATAAATAAATTGATTGAATCAGAATATTTCAAACGTGCTTATTTAATTTTTCAATGTTAAGGGGGTCCGGGACACATCAGAAATTTTTTTTTATTAATTAATTTAGAATTTAGAATTTTTTTTGTACTGATTACCCATTCAACTAATAAACAAAATCCAAACACAAAATTTTTCCAAAAGTTTTTTAAAAATTTTAAATTAAAATTTTTTGAAAAAAAGAGGGGTCATTTTAAATTGCTAAGGCTTAAAATATTCTTGGTCGATTTTCAAAATTCTTGCAGTAAATTATTCACAAATTTATAAACTTTAATTTTGATTCAGCAATTTAAAAAATATTAATTTAATAAAAAATAAAAAATATTTGAATGAAAATTTTTGAAAATTTTAAGGTACTTTTTTTTTAAAAAGTCATATTTTTAAAAGTAAATATTTGTTTCAAATTTGCTGAATCAAAATTAAAGTATAATGTTTGAAAAAGATATATTCCAAATTTCAACCCTTAAACTTTATCGGTTTTCGACTTATAGCAATTTGAATACAGGAAATCTTGAAAAATGTATCATGGAGAAAAACGCATTTAAAGTTTTAAAGACAGATGGTGTTGCCATGACAACAACTGTCAAGAGTGTTAGATTTTCAAAACAACTCACCATAAAAATTACTATATCTCTAGTTCTAATTAAGATAGAAACGTGATTTAGACGTCATTTTAAACAGAAAAACACAGAGAATTTTTTAAAATAATAAAAACAAATTTCGAAAATTTGACGATTTTTGTGTAACGGACCCCCTTAACAAAGAAATGGGATTTTAAGGAGATAGAAGTCATAGTTATCAACTAACCAACAAGGCAAATACAATTGTGAGCAGTAAAACGCGTCTTATGTGAATCAGAATGCTTCAAACATGCTTATCTTAAGTTATTTTTTAAACGTAACAATTTATGTGGAAATGTAAGAAATACAAACGTCATAAATATTGGTTCATTGGTTACCGACCCACCAAAATAAATGTAGTGCATTTTGAGAAATAAAACAAACCCCATGTGAATCCAGTACTTCAAACATACCTATCTAAAATTATTTAGAAAATAAGAATTAAATTGCGATCAATAAAACGTACCTAATTCGTATCCGAATACATCAAACGTTCTTATTTTTAATTTATTATGGGAAAGATGGTAAGAAGAGAACTACAACACGTGTCAGAAATGCCCGGACATTATTCCTGAGCCTCGTTAAAAAGGCATCACTGGCCAAGGCTGCAGGGATGAGTTACGAGTCCAATGACGAATTCCTGGAATGTTTTACGAGTTCTGGCGACTTGTAAAAGACTGTTTTATGCTTTGTTAATCGAACTGGTCTGAATGGATCGAAATTGGCCGCTCTAAACGGGCTATTACTGTGGGCGGAGAGATCGAATTCCGTTCGAATGACTTGCAACACTGGGGAGATGGTTGCCACTTTCACAGCTCATCACACGAGCATTCGGAACACGAGACGTTGAGTGAATTGTGTTGCTACACTGACGGAGAAATTGTAAGTATTCATTTTTTTAAAGTAAGTCGCGTTTCAATACTTTGGCATGGAATGGTATGGTAAGGTATTTTTCATTAACGTCACTATGTACCAACACAGTGGCTCTTGATGACGATCCGGGAACAACTCCCGAAGGGAAATATCTGAGGACCACACCAATTTATTTGAACTACGGTTTTATGACGAGTTCACACCTGTGCTGGCACCCCAATCTCCAAATTTCCACACCATGCCAATGCCAGGCCATTTAACGTACCTCCTTTATACACGACGGTCTTTGGTTGGATTCGAACTCGCAACCCTCGGGTTTCGACCGGGTCACCGATACTTTAATACACAGGAAGCTGGATTCCGTAATATATGTTCCAAAAATGACGTTCCAAAGAGCTTAATTGTTGTAAAATAAACCAGAAAATGCGTGGAATTATTCCTATGTCCTAGCAAAAGTTGTCTGCAATGTTTATAAGTTTCTTCCGCATCCAGTTGTGTTCACATATAAAAGGATTACTTAACTATTAAAGATGAATACAGACATATAAAATGACTAACCGCTATGTGTGTGTGTGCGCGCGCGTTGCCAACACGACGTTGCCCGCGACAGTTCTTTTCGTGGGGTCAGGCGTGACCCACTGCTCGCTAACCCTCGGTGATTGTTATGAATTAACACTTCGTTTGAGAAGCAAACCAAATGAGAATTGGTAGCCTGTTGGATAACAGCCATCACGGCGTTACCCGTGGTGTTGGTTTGCGGGTAACGCTTATTGTCAAAATGCGGCCTAATTCGAATTGCGAAGAGATCCAATGGGCGTGACGATCGCTGAGATTAAAAAGAAACACAACGCCAGCCAACCCCCCGGTGATTGCTAAGCAATTCTTAAAATGATCGCAATAGCCCATTGTTTTGTTATAGAGTATATTTACAAACAATTTACGAGAAGGTTATTTTGTAACAGATTTTCCCCTTGGTGTTTGTCTCAAAGAAGTATCTCGTCATTAGCAAAACTTGCCAGATCTTGATGGACGAAATATCTCGCAGAAACCACTTAACAGGGTTAATGAGACAAGTTCTGTTGTGCTAATGCTAACAGTATTGATGGTTGCAAACTTTTATACCAGTTTAGTGAACTTCGGCCGCTGACCGTTTATGGAATCTTGTTAGTAAGCAAACGAATCTGTTAAATGAACCATTTTTATTTTACAGGCATAATAAATATTTCAAATTCAGAACACTAAGGCTGTTGAGCTTACCATTTTTATTTTACAAGCATAATAAAGAATTCAAATTAAGAACTGAAAACTGAAGGAATTATTTTAATTGCAAGCTTATGTCATCGCCATATCCAAAGGTGACCCCCGTTCGAGATGTAAATCCGACCTCGGTGCCATACATTATATTTGAGTTGGTATTCGGCAGAAAGAAAAAAAGCGTAAATCTGTGTCTACTCAAGCATTGACACACGTGAAGTTCGCCCGGCGTTGCTTTTCAAGGCGAAGGAATATTTAGGAGTTGTCGCTTTCTCCAGGCTTCTATTTGACCTCCGATTCGTGTGATGTATTAGCGAAAAGAGAAGTTTCTTCTCCCTCTCCCCAATTGCAGATGGGCATTTACCCAAATTTTTCTGAGAGTAGTACACTTCAAATTTTAGCGGACATCTTTGATCTCACTTCGTGCGAATGTAGGATTCCGTATTTTAGTTCATTCTTATATTTGAATTGGGTTCGCGGTAACCCTGATGGAAGAGTAGCGGTTTAAGCTACGGTTTCCTAAGCATGCAGAGGTATCTGTAAGGTATCTGGTGTAAAATTTTCCGCAGATTTCAAATCCGTTGAAGATATATTCAATTTAAAAATTATTCATTTAAAGGAAATCGTATGTTCAGGTATCAATCTAAACTGAAATTTTCCGCAGATTTCAAATCCGTTGAAATTTGTACTCTTATCTTTAACGGTCTGGAGATAGAGTAAAAAATTGACTTCAGTTAAAAGTTTTATCGTCTGGCTGGAAATTTATTCGCAAAATCAAAGCGGAAATGAAAAAAAATAATTTTCTCCGCGTACTGCGGATGTAAAAAACTTGGCTTGGTTCCAAACCCTGACTGCAAGGTCACACGGGTAGAAAAAGTTATCCGCGTTTGAAAAAGCCATGGAGAATAAAACTATTAAATTTATTTAAAAATCTTCTGGATTGAATTTTAGAATTCGCCGTGACCCAAAAATTGCAAATAAGTCGGACTACCTGTATGCCAACTCTCAGTGCCATGAATCGTCAGGATTTTGCGGCCCCAAACAGACAGACAGACAAACAAACACTTCCTTTTATAATATTAGAGATTTCTGAAATGCTCCCCTCTAAACTATCGTGTTGTCGGTCCGCTACACCCAACCCAAGTCACCCCACCAAACTGCTCGAATGAAAAGCAGGGGTTTACTTTCTTTCTTTCAGTTCGCGAACGTTAGTGACTGTTTTTTTATATATATATATTTTTTTTTTATTTCTTATAATTAAATTAATATAAAGAATGTCCGGGACATTTTTTAAATGGTTAAATATTTTAAGGTCGGTTTTCATGCGAAGGAGACGCTAAGATTCAAGTTTAATTGAGGTATTCGAACACGAACGAGACCCTTTTTTAAATGTGGTATAGAAACATTTTAATGATATTTTTATGTTGAGTGTTATTAAACAATAGCATTGGGGTGTAAATATTTAAAATATATATTAATAAATTTGTAAAAATGATAATAATGTATGAAATTTTAAAAAAATGTGTCAAAAATTTCCATAGGAAAATCAATTCAACCCTTTTGAAAAATGATGCTGCCAAAATAAACTACACGCATTTTTCTAGGGAATGAACTAGAATCAAAAGGGTATTTACTTAAACAAAAATTTTACAAGTGATCGAAAACTGAAGACAAGATTTTTGATAGTTTTACAGTCCTATTTCTTAAATAAATGACCATAATTTAAAATTTTTAAACTCAGCATAATTAGTTCATTCCCTAGATAACATTATAAAGAACATGTTTTCAAAGTTTTACGAGAATCCATCCGTTACTTTTTGTGTTATAACAATTGAAGTAAAGAAATGATAAATATTAATGTAGAGTAATAATAAATATATTAAATAATTAGTAATTTAATAATTTAGAGTAAAAAATAATTTCAAATGTATCGTTTGCTCTATCTTGCTGTAACTGTTTATGCAAACAATTTTGTTCTTCACTTCTCTTTAAAAATGTTCACACTATTTCTAAAGGGAAATCCATTTAAACATTGAGAAAATTTTCTGAAATTATATTTGCAAAAAAAAAGTAGGTTTCAAAATTAAATTGTGACAGGTTTTTGGTCTTTTAACGGCCATTTCCGGTATTTTCCGCCTTGATTAAAATCTTAATATCTCTGTAACTAATTACCTCAGAGAAAAATATCAAATATATTTTGGAAAGTCAAATAAATACTTTATCATACAAGATCAAAAACCTTTTGAATTTTTGGTCAAAAATGACATTTTTACGTGTTAGGATACCTTAAAAAGACCCGTGAATCCAAAAAAGTTTATTCTAAAAAAGTCTAAGATACCTAAGAGTGTGGGAAAAAGAACGGTTGACACTCCACGCACTAAACTACTTCTAACCTGATCAAGTGTCCGCTCTGTTATTCCATCAGAGGACTCGCGAGTGTGTCAACAGTCGAGAAAGGATGTTGAGTCAACGATCCCTCCCTTCGCCTCTTGTTGCTGTACTGTAACAATAATTCTCCTTCATCGAGTCTTTTCCGCGTCTCTTCAACGCAGAATGCACACAATTATGTCACTCATTCCAAGCATAGGGCGTCTTCTTCTCCGTTTCAAGTGGCGCTTAGGGCTCATTTCCCTGCACAGCTTTGTTGTCCAGAGAACCCCAAATAACTTTTTTGTTTACTATTGAATGAAAACGCTTATCAATAGTTGTGTGGAGAATAGGCCCGCGAAATTATATTTAAGGCTATTCCAGAAAACCCATCAATTTTATTATTACCTTTTATTAAGACCTTTAATTGTTTTATTAATTTTTGAAACGGTGCTAGTTCAAGTCTTCTAAAATTTCAAAATACGCTACTGTTTGTGAAAATTTTCAATTCCATGAAATAATCATATCAATTAATCGAAACTAGAAGGATGTGCAAAACCGGTGACGGTATGCAAATGATTAGAATTACAAAGCGGTCGCGCATGCGTGGGCCGAGAAACACCCTCTAAACTTCCAAGTGAGCCGTTATAAACAGCACTGTAAAGGTGCGTTACAATGTGTCTATCGTCGTTTGACTTATGTAAAGGATTGATTAGAAGTCAATATGCCCCGCAAAAACGCAGAGTGCCATACGAGCAACTAATGGTGTTCGAACGGGGCCGCATGACTGACCTCCGTGAGGGTGGACTTTATCGTGAAATTGCCACTCGCACGGGGCGTAATGGCCACAACAGTGATGCTTGTATGGAAGAGATGGACCATGGATACCCGGACCCCGGTAGTGGGCCACGCATTATGACGTCACCCTGGGACGATAGACAACCTCATCCGCATGGCAGTGACGGACCGTACAGCGTCCATCTCTCGTGCGTTGGCCGAACATTCGAGCACGTTTACAGGTGTGCCATTATCTGTGCCCACGGTTCGTCGACGCATCCTGCGCCTTGGGCTGCGTGTAAGGATTCCTCTGTGCAGGATTCCCTTGACGCTGAACCACTGACGTATCCGGCTACAATGGGCTCACCATCACAGTCAATGACGTATCGATTGGCAACAAGCCGTCTTCACAGATGAGTCCCGCTACAATCTGGAATATAACGATGGACTCGTACTCTACAGACGCTACAGAGGTGAACGCCTTCTCCCGGAGTGCCGTACTCGTACTACCCTATCCAGCCTCATACTGGACGAGCCCCTGGCGTTAGGGTCTGGGGACGCTTTTGGATATCATGGGCGATCCCACCTACTCCAAATTATGGGGACCCTGAACAGCGGGTGCAACATCGGGGAAGTTATAGATGAGGTCCTTTCCCTCCTGCTACGCATTCCCGGAGCTGTATTTCAGCAAGACAATGCCAGTCCACATGTTGCTCGGAATGTACAAGCCTTCAGTGCACGACAGGATCCTCTTCTTCCATGGCCTGCACGTTCCCCGGATATGTCGCCCATTCATCAAGTGTGGGATTACATCGGTGGGCAACTCGCTCGTCGGACAGAGAGTATGGTTGAACTTTAGGATGAGATGGAGGCTATCTGGAATGACATTCGTCAGCATGACATTCAGAATCTGTATGATTGGATGCCATGACGTGTACAGGCTCTCATTGCTGCGCGTGGCGGCTGCACGAGATATTGATTTTCGGCATTATTTTATTTGATTGCACTGCAAATTTGATATTTTATTTAAACCACTAAAAGTAATACATGGTGTAAAATTCACTTATTTCTGATGATTATTTCGTAGTGTTGCAATCTTCACAAACAGCAGTGTAAGTTATTGTTGGTCGCTGAGAAACACATTTTTAGAACCTGAAATCATATTGTGGATAAAAAATAAGATATAAAAAAATGGTCCCTAGGAAATTGCTTTGATCTCCATTGGGTCTATGGGTGGGTTCGGCTACTTTAGCTGTAATAGCCCCATTTTTAAACATCAAAGCAATCAATCGATTAATATTAAAAGCATTTATTGATACACGATGATAAGAATTAAATTGTTTTTATGGAAAGCCGAATTTGGTACATTGAAAGTAGGTAGATAGCTAAGTACCGTCGTACTGTGGAAACAACGGTCTATGGACGATCGTCCGGGATCAGTCAACACCGAGTAATTTTGAACCACAACCTGATGACGAGATAACATGTGAGCTGTCGCCTCACTCTCCAACCTTCTACACCACGAAAACCTGAGGGTATTTGAGACCACGACAGATTTAACGTGCACAACCTCCCGTCTTTTGTTGGGCTCGAACTTCCAAAACCCCCTGGTTGCTAATCAGTTGCACTTCCAACCGAGCTACTGCAGTCCTGGTGTGTTGAAGGAGATTTGGCGTTAGATATTCTCATCAGATTGTGCGCCAAACTCACTCGATTAAAAAGGAATAAATTAATAAGTAGATTATGATCGTTTCTTCGTGGGTATGTAATCCTTTTCCATCGGCCGTATTGGGCCATGCTGTAATTTCGTGTAATATGTATGTGATGTAAATAGAATTTGTATTTTTGTGAGCACGAAATTAATTCGTGTGCTGGATCATTTTAAAGATATAACCTGCCACTGCAAGCTGTTTGAATTGTGTTTTTTATGTATCATTGAAGCCATTTTTCCTTTCTGACGGATGACTTTCTTCACGAATCCTTCTGATAGCACTGTTTACAATTGTTCTGAGGTGAAAGGTTTATGTCTGCCATAATATTTGTCATCCTCGTTGCTTTTTATACCTTAAAATCTCTCGAAATGTTTATCTTAGAGGTCGGCAGGTAAAAATGAAGGACATGCGGAATCGCCTTTTGCAATGCTCCACGAAGGTTGGTCATCTAAAATATTAAAAGTGGTATGCCCGTCAAATCAAGAGCCGCGGAAGAATAGCGGAAATGTGGTTTGCGACTTCGAAACTAGATCTAACCAATGACCGTCGTGTCAGTTTAGGCTGGTGTATGTTAAATCTGTAGTGACTTATATGTCGTTGGCCGACAAACCGATATGGGTGTTAAGGTGTTAGCCTCTAGATAGGAAGGTTCCTGGTTCGAATCCGGGTGTGGCCGAAAGTCCTCACGCTGTGTTTGGTATGGAAGTTTGGAGAGTGGAGTGCCAGCTCAGGTGTTGCCTCGTCATCTGACCGTGGTTCAAAATGATGTGGTGGTGTTCTCGGATCTTTTTAGGGGATTAATCCCGGATCGTCGTCAATAGCCCATTGTGTTGCTCTAGTACGACGTTAATTAAAAATTATCAATCATATGTCATCGTTGGTGTGATGTGGAAGTTTGGAGAGTAGGATGAGAGTGGAGTAGATGAGTAGTTCATGTGCTACCTTGGTTCGAAATTACGAGGGGTTGTCTTAGGATCTTTTTCATAGGGGATTGATACCGGATCGCCGCCAATAGTCCATTGTGTTGCTCCAGCGCGACGTTGATTGAAATACCCACTTACCCCTGCCTTGGACTGTCAATGCAAACCATGATGAAGTGTGCGCATTTAAAACGACTCAAAAGAAGATCTGTTTTGCGGCAAACCCAAATTGCCCTCAACTTCGCGTCTGACAAAAACAAATGCACGGTCTTCTGTCTCTTCCAGCAAACTTGTTATTCCGTTTCAGCAAAATAATAATTGGGATGGAATTAATACTCTTCCTGGATACTTTAGATAATAAAGGATGATTAAATTAATTCCGGCTTTCCGCAGTTTCGAAAGCTCAACCGGTTATTGAGTTCAAACGATGCGAAATTTGTTTGATGACAATTATTGCGAAGATGAGGTTAATCTAATCGCAGCGTGGCGTTCCTCGTGTTTCGAGAGATGAGGACTCCCGACCCGTGACGGGGTCTGGCTCGAATTGAATTTATTCGTTTGTCGTTTTCCATCAGCCGTCGTCTGCCGGGGAGGAATTGGAATGGAATTGGGTTTCGGACGTTCGACACACCCTGTCTCGAGATGGGTGACAGTTTTCCAGAATGCTTGGGAGGGGGTGACGTCACTTGGGTTCCAATTCCGTCTTGTGATGGGTGTTCTAACTTATTTATGATGCTGGGTTGCCTACTGGAATTGGAGAATAGAACGGGGAATAGAAAAGGTGAGTAATTCCCCTGCTCTCTTATGAGTCTGCCACGTTCTCTGGACCCCAGGATTAGATTTGATGACTGGCCCATCATGAAATGCAACTATGTGTCGCTTTTTCTACTGACCGACCACTGAACCCATACCCTACTACTGGAACGAACTACGACAATTTATGTGATAAACTACGACAATGTGATAACACCCAGTAGTTCAGTGGCCTGTGGTACCATGGATGGAAGGTAGGTAGAACCTATTCGGAAAAATAAGTCACTGTTGTGGCCCACCAGATGGCAGTACCCATCCCTGTACGGGGGATTTTGTTATTGTTTACTTTTGTGGGAGTTAGCGTCCCTTGAGAGCGTCGGGTGGTTGAGTGTCCCACACCAGCGCTAGAGTTTTTATGAGAAATAAAGATTAAACTGGTAATCTATTTGTGAGTTATTGAATACTTATCCAAAAGGACTGTCAGCACAAATCCCAGACCAACCATTTGGTCCTAGCAGCCGGAGATAGCTTGTTGTGCAACATTGAAGTCAGAGGTATGTGCCATTTTCTTTTGGATGAAGTAAAGAGTGAAACATGTTTAAAGGGGCGAAGAAAGAAGATTTGCGATTGATCGCCATTGAATTAGGTGAATCAATTAATGACTCTATGACAATGCTGACTTTAAATAAATTGATTTCCAACCATTCGGCTTACATTGAAAATCCTGATATGGTCGAAGGTATTGCAAACTCGATCATAGAAGGCAGGAAGTCGGAAGAGAAAAGTCAACATGAATTGGAACAATTAAAATTAGCAAGAGTAAATGCGGAATTAGAGCTAGCCCGAATGCGAGCAGATGCAAAAAACAGTGTTAGTAATGGATCCCAGGATGTGGATAAATGCGATTCCCTCGATAGTTTGATTAAAAGTATTCGCACCCTTACAATTAAAATCCCAAGTAGACCTGAAGGATGGGGGTTCTTTTTTAATTCTTTAGAGCGAGCCTTTAATACAAAGAATGTTCCTGAGAAATTTAAGGCTGAAATTCTTTTAAACTTGTTAGGAGAAAAAGCCTCTAATGTAATTATTTACATTTCGGATAATGAGTTGAATGACTATTCTAAAATCAAATCCATAGTGCTAAGGGAATTTGAACCCACCCCTCAGGCGTGTTTGGAAAATTTTAGGAAGGCAAACCGTCTTTCAAATGAAACTTACATTCAATTCGCGTCAAGGTTAACTAGTAGTTGGGATTACTACCTAAAACTGAGAAAGGTTGATACATTGGAAACTTTAAACCAGCTCATTGTTTCTGATAGGATTTTTCAAAATTTAGATAAAGAGACAGCGTCTCACATCAGTGTGAGACAAATGGGCAATTGGTTTACTCCTACGGAGTTGGGCAGAGAAGTAGATTTATATTTTACATCGCGCGGGAAACCCCTCGACTATTCAAATGTTAATAATAGAAATAATCATTCTAAAAGTGTGTCAAAAGTGTTTTTATCTGATTTAAAGAGTTCCAAATGTGCATTTTGTAATCAAAATAATCATGCTATCTTTAAATGCTCTGGTTATTTAGAATTATCTATAAGAGAGAGATTAGAGTTTGTAAAAAAGAATAACCTTTGTTTTAAGTGTCTTCAACACCACAAGGTTCAAAATTGTAGGTCTAATTATTCTTGCTATAAATGTAAGAAAAATCACCACATATCATTACACTTTAACTCTGAACAAACTCAAGTGGAGTCCGACTATAAAAATTCTCATATTTCAAATCGCAATCAGAGAAGTGACAACACGACTCAATTCCCATCTGTAGCAGCTGCAGAGTTTGTCCCAAGTCAAAATAGTGAGGAAAAGATATTTGCAGGTACTAGTTACGTTGGAGACATCAGTCAGACAGTGATGTTATCCACTGCACTTTGTTATTTGAAAGATGAATATGGAAATAAATTTCCAGTTAGGGCGCTTTTAGATGTGGGATCAATGAGTCATTTTGTCACTTCAAGCTGTGTGGAAAGATTAGGTTTGAAAAAGGATAAGATCAACATTGTGGTATCTGGATTAAGTGATACAAATATGACTATTAATTCTAAAATGTCTGCTCAGTTATTAAATGAGTCGGAAAGTTATAAACGAGATTTGGATTTTCTGGTTGTTAAGAAAATTACAAATATAACACCTGCTAAACTCCTTAAAATTAATTGCATAGGTCTGAATAATGTAGAGTTAGCAGATGAGAGATTCAATGTACCAGGTCGAATTGACTTATTACTTGGAGCAGAGATTTATTACGAGTTATTGAAACCGGGACAAATATATCCCCCAGATTCTAAATTGGTACTTCAAAATACTGTTTTTGGGTATGTGATTGGAGGTAGTGTTTCAGTTGCACATGCTAGTGGTTTACATTGTGGTCTAATAAGAGATAAAAGTAACTTAGATGAGGTTATGTCAAAATTTTGGGCGATAGAGAATGTTGAAAATGAAATTCCTAAAAGTAAGGAAACTTTAATTTGCAATGATCATTTCAAGCAAAACCATTTGAGAGATGAAACGGGACGATATATCGTTAAAATGCCGTTAAAAGATGATCCAATAATTTTGGGGAAATCTAAAGATATTGCAATTAAAAGGTTAAATTCATTATGGAATCGCCTTGGGAGGGATAACGATTATCTAAAATTATATAGAGATTTTTTAAATGAATACGAGGAAATGGGGCACATGAAAGAGATAGGCGATTTTGAGGAGCAAGAGGGGACGTATTACATTCCTCATCTTGGGGTCTATAGGCCAGAGAAAACTACCAGTTGCCTTCGTGTCGTTTTCAATGCAAGTAGCTTGACGACGAAGGGAAATTCGTTGAACTCTCTCCAATACAGCGGAGGTGTCATTCAGGACGATCTCTTCTCAATAATGGTTAGGTTTCGAAAACATCCCTTTGCGTTCACAGCTGATATTGAGAAGATGTTCCGTATGATTTGGATACACCCTAGCCAAAGAAAACTCCAACGAATTTTGTGGAAGAATGATTACAATGCCCCAATCAGAACTTACGAATTGAATACAGTCACTTATGGCGCGGTTAGTTCTCCAAACCTGGCAACACAAACATTGCAGCAATTAGCTTTAGACGAAGCAGAGAACTTCCCCCTAGCAGTGCCTATACTCATGAACGACTTCTACATGGATGATGTCCTGTCAGGCGCAGAGACACTGAGTGCTGCTAAGGATATTCAGCATCAACTTTCCGAGATTTTAGGAAAAGCTGGCATGAAACTCCACAAATGGTGTGCCAGCGATCGAGATCTTTTGTTCCATGAAGATGGAGAGTTTTCCTTCAACTTACCTGACGAAGTTAAGACTTTAGGCGTTTCATGGAACCCGAGAACTGATTCATTCTTTTTTAAAGTCAAAATAAGTGATGACATTTGTACCAAGCGTTCGGTACTGGCTACGATAGCTCGTATTTTTGACCCCCTGGGACTTCTTGGACCTGTAATATCAAAAGCCAAGATTTTTGTACAGAAATTGTGGCTTCTAAAAATAGGTTGGGACGATGTTCTTCCCGAGAAAGAAGAGAAGATCTGGAGGAAATTAGTCCAGTCGCTATCATTAGTCAACAATTTAGAAGTTAGCAGGTGTATACTTCTGAAAGATGCGGTAACTATAGAACTTCATGGGTTCTCTGATGCCTCAGAGAACTGTTATGGATGCGTGGTATATCTTAAAACCATCAGTTCATCTGGAGAAATCACAGTTAGATTGATTGCCAGCAAGTCACGTGTTGCCCCCATCAGGCGTACAACAATTCCTCGCCTTGAATTGTGTGGTGCAGTGTTGCTTGCCAAGTTAGTGACACGTATTCTTACTTCAATGAAGCTAGAAGTAAAGAACATATATTTGTGGTCTGATTCAACTATAGTCTTGGCTTGGATTCGTTCAGAGACGCTAAGCCTCAAGACTTTCGTTGCAAATCGGGTAGCAGCTATCCAGGAGATGTCGTCAGCTGATCAGTGGCATCACGTTTCTTCAGCTGACAATCCAGCGGACCTGATTTCCCGAGGCTTGGAACCGGAAAAAATTATTCATAATGACCTCTGGTGGAGTGGTCCTAGGTATTTACAAAGTGACACAATTCCTTGTGATTACAAAACAATTCCTGGTGATTGCAGCGAACACTATACATCTGAACTAAAAACTGATAGGGTTATTGAGAATTGTTTAATTAATACAACGATTTCTAGTACAGTTTTTGATCACTTGTTAAATGTTAGTAGCAGATATAGTAATATAGTTCGAGTATTAAGCTATGTTTTCAGATTCACTTCTAATGCAAGGCATCCAGATCAGAAGAGGACAGGTCCTCTAAATGTGGAAGAAATCCAGCATGCAGAGGCATTACTGGTCAAGGAGTGTCAAGGCCAGTATTTCTCAAAGGAAATAAGGGACATTAAGGTTAAAGGTGAGGTGGAGAAAGGTAGTAAGATAAAGCAACTCCACCCATTTATTGATAAACATGGTTTATTACGAGTTGGTGGTAGACTCGGTCATTCAAATTTAAAATTTGATAAAAAGTTTCCCTTGTTGTTACCCTCAAATAATAAGCTAACATGTATAATTGTAAATCATTATCATAAGGTTAATTTCCATTGTGGTCCACAGTCATTACTATATAATGTTCGTAACAAGTTTTGGCCATTAAATGGTCGAAATATTTGTAAGAAAATTGTCCACGAGTGTGTTACTTGTTTTAAAAGCAAACCAATTCCAGCACAACAAATAATGGGTGATCTTCCGAAAGAAAGAATCACTGTAGATTTTACATTTAATTCTACTGGTGTTGATTTTTGTGGACCCTTCTGGATTAAATATAAAAATCAAAGGAAAGGTACCTTACAAAAAATTTATGTATGCATATTTGTATGTATGGTTACAAAGGCGGTTCATTTGGACCTGGTAACAGACTTAACGTCTGCAGCTTTTATTGCTACATTGAAACGATTCTTTGCACGAAGAGGTAAAAGTTCAAAACTCTTTAGTGACAATGCCACAAACTTTACAGGTGCAAACTCTGAGTTAAAAAAGCTGATGAAGTTGGTAACTGAACCAAGTAAGGATTTGGCAGGATACCTTACTTCCGAAACAATTGAATGGAAATTTCTTCCGCCCAGAGCTCCCAATTTCGGAGGAATTTGGGAAAGCGGTGTTAAAAGCTTTAAATTTCATTTTAAGCGTGTTGTAGGCAAAACTCAATTGACATTTGAGCAGTTCCTAACAGTAACTACCCAAATTGAAGGAATTTTAAATTCCCGCCCATTGACACCCTTAACGTCTGACATTGACGACTTAGAAGTTTTGACCCCAGGTCATTTTTTGATTGGTAGGCCAATCAATTCTTTAATAGAGCCGAATCAAACTGATATGAATGACAATAGATTAAAATTATGGCAAAGAGTGACCAAATTCGTACAGCTGATTTGGAAACGGTGGAGCAACACTTATTTGAGCCACCTACAAAATAGGTCAAAATGGATAGTTGTTAAGGATAATCTAAAGATTGGAGAAATGGTCTTGATCAAAGAAGATAACGTGCCCACTGCAAATTGGATACTTGGTAGAATATCTGAGGTATTTTATGGTAAGGATGGAAAAGTACGTGTTTGCAATGTAAAAACTAAATTGGGCTTCTTTAAAAGACCAATATCTAAACTTTGCTTATTGCCTATAAATGTTGAGTAAAGGCAATTGTTGTGAGTTAATTTATAATATTAATCCATTATTGATTGTGATATGTATGTGAGTAATTGTTGATATTCAAGTGTATTTACAGTCCATTTTAATTATTTAGTGATTATTACATTAATGTGTGATTCATGAGTTTTTACTTTGAGAATATTATGTTGGAATATAATTTAATATTGTTTAATTATATTAAGAGATCATTGAATCGGTACATTCAACGCCGGGCGGTATGTTGTGGCCCACCAGATGGCAGTACCCATCCCTGTACGGGGGATTTTGTTATTGTTTACTTTTGTGGGAGTTAGCGTCCCTTGAGAGCGTCGGGTGGTTGAGTGTCCCACACCAGCGCTAGAGTTTTTATGAGAAATAAAGATTAAACTGGTAATCTATTTGTGAGTTATTGAATACTTATCCAAAAGGACTGTCAGCACAAATCCCAGACCAACCAGTCACTCTTTATAATTTTTTTTTACATATTAAATACTTCCTCACACTTTTCTGGAGCCGACCATCCGGTTTGGTGGTTAAGGTGTCGGCCTCTAGATCGGAAGGTTCCTGGTTCGAATCTGGGTCCGTGCATGGATGTTTGTAAGCGTACGGTGTGGAAGCGGCTGGTGCACCTTCAATCTGTCGTTGCCGAAAGTCCTCACGTTAGGTTGGTGTGGAAGTTTGGAGAGTGGGGGTGCCAGCTCAGGTGTTGCCTCGTCATCTGACTGTGGTTCAAAACGACGTGGTGTTGTCCTCGGATTTTTTTTAACCCTTTAGGGGTTTGATCCCGGCCTGTCATCAACAGCCCGTCGTGTTGCTCCAGTACGACGTTAATTAAAAATTACCAAAATCTCTCCAGACTTTCTTTTCAGCCCTGTAGGAAGAGTGATGGATTAACAATCGGAGAGTTGCGAGTTCGACGTTAATTACGAACTACCGTACCTTACCTTAATCGCTTGATATTAGTTCTGAACGGAAGATCGAACAACAGTCACGGTGACTCTTTAGGTGTCAGCCCTCAAGGGCACATCTTCAGGTGTGTGCCGACATCACAACCCCGAGGTACCAATCCATCCTTCCTTCTGTTTTACCCTCGATTACCCGGCGCCGCGGCAGCCCAGTTAGACGAGTGACAGACTTGGAACCACGGTCAGATGATTAGGCAACGAGGTTGAGAGTTCGATTCCAACCGCACCGGGGCTGGTGCACGTTGAATATGTCCTGGCCTCAAACTTCCTAGCGTTCGCGTTGTGGTGAAGTTTGGAGAGTGGGATGGGTACCATATCGGGTGTTGCCTTGTCATCTGACTGTGGTTCAAAATTACGTCGTGCAGCCCCGAATATTTCCGTTCGGATTCGATCCCGGAACGTCGCCAATAGCCCGTCGTTTTGATCCAGTGCGACGTTATTAAAGTACCTACAGCTCTACTGTTAAACCTTCTTCATTTCTTTTTCGATCGGGGTAGGTCTTTCGAAAAGGAAATTGCAGGGAAAGCTATAATGACGCCGCGTATCTGATCCCTTTGCATTAAAAGCAGGCAATTTTTGAAACTTAATTTTTAATTTTCATTCAAATGAAACGCCGTAAATTGAGACTAAAAAAATGAGACTAACCGCAACGTCAGGGGCTGACATTTAACTGGCCTCGTGCCCGAGGACTGCGGCGCCCCATCATAACAAGCGACTTGGCGCCCCATAACGCGCCTTATGCCGTGTACTTGGGGCTGCGAAACGAACGTTCCGTCAATAAAAGGACGCCGTCATGCTTCGTTACCAAATACAGCGATGGTAGTCTGTCCCTGGGAATTTGTATAAGCTGGGCAAAGTTCCAATTCCAGGATTTCTCTTTATGTACATTGCAGATGACGTTAAATTGTGCGAGCGATGCGGAGCTAAATCTGTCTTCCGAATTTGTTTTATAGGTGTGGCAGCCCTTAGGAATGGGTCACGAGTTTTCACTCGGTGACGACACGTCCACTACAAAGCAAATGCACTACCCTACAATAATAAATAACCGGACGCCAGCGGATTTGCATAAAATCCGGCTCCTTGCTTGGGGGTGTTTTTGCAGGATGTTCCTGGTCAATTGAACGCCGACGTCTACATGAACATTTTGGACAACCTGGTTCTTCCTTATGCTCGGGCCATTTTATGTAATGGATTAATGTTACTTCCAGAACGGCAACGCTCCGTGGCATGTTACAGCTTCTTGTCAAGCAGTGGTATCGGGATATGGAAGGAAAACGTCTTACCTGGCCTGCTCAAAGTCCAGACCTAAATCCCAAAGAACATGTGTGGGACGCGTTGGGAACCAGGGAACCGCGTCCGAAATCTACAGGTGAGCTGGCGGCATTCTTGCAGCAGGAATGGACACAAATACCCATAGCTGTGTATCGAAACTTTGTTGAAAGTATGCCCAGAAGGGTTGCCAGTGTCATTGCAGCACGTGGGGGACCATACCCCTATTAAAGCATGTATTATTTCCATTACACCAGCATATCTTGCTGTCCGGTCCATTCTTGTAGGGTAGTGTATTTACCTTTGCCCAGACATGTTGGGTCGCGGAAGTCCAGTTGGTAGAGCCACGGTTTAGCAAACGGAGGGTTATAAGTTCGAAGCTTGATGCAATCAAAGAACGTCGTCAACGTGGGGCTGGTGCACGTTAAATCCGTCGTGGCTTCAAATGTCCTCACGTTGACGTGGTGTGGAAAGTCAGGAGAGTGGGGTGCCAGCTCAGGTGCTGCCTCGTCATCTGACTGTGGATCAAAATTACGTGGTACTCGGTCCCTTTGGGGGATACGGACCGTCTCCAACAGCCTGTCGTGTTGCTCCAGTCGTATGCTAATTAAAATATTTACCTACCTGAATAACCCGTTGGGTTGCATCTGTGTGACGTTAATTACAATACCTACCTATCATCAACAAGAAACAGGCCGATCATTTGATCCGAATGACTGGAAATTGAATATTTTGTGATATTAATTGATATGTTGGTATTGGAGAATTTATTTAAATAAAATTCGCAAAAGTGTACGAAAGAAGTTTGTAAACGGTGACTTATTTTTTTAAAGGGTTTTTCAGTGAACATAAACTCGCGAAGAGAAAAAAGTACTTGCATCCAAGAATTTTGATTCGCTACCGTTTTGGGAAGGTTTGGGGTTATTGTAAATAATGGGGAATGCAATTGCATTTGAACATGCTTTAAATTACGAAATAACCCAAACATATCGACCCTAAACGACGAAACATAAACAAACAAACACCCTGGCAAGAAAAGTGACACAGGTCAAAAAATAAAAATTTTGATGTTGTGTCAATAAAAAATGTGTGTATGAGGTGCCCCAGCGTGTTATATTACGATTCTATAATATAATATAATAGAAGTTACCACCAAAATACTTACCTAAAATTAAAAAGAAACCTATACAATTTCAATATAAGTTTTATAGTGTCCTTTAAGTGGATGTTTTTCAAATTCTGCTATTTTGAGTTGTGTCATTTTTCTTGACGGGGACGATATTTGCACTTTTTCTCTTTAGCTCTGAAAAACGCTATCATATTGTTCATTGCTCGCTCATTATTTATTTTGGTTTTGTATCATGGAAATTACTGTAATGTAGCCATCCCCCCCCTCAAAAAAAAATACGGTTGAAAAATAATAGGGTAAGGATACTCAAAATCCTAATTTAATTATTGAGAGAAACATTTCAATTAAAGGAATTCACTTCCTTTCCATATTTTGACCGAACAGATAAAAGTTCGTTTTTTGTGCCATTTTATTATGCAAAAAAAATAGCTCTTGATGAAGTCCATCCAAGAAATAGCCTGTCTGTTCCCATGACAACAAAGAGGTAAGCGATTAACAGCTGCCGAGCTACTTGTTTTCATCCGAACTTCCTCGAACGATTTCGGTGTTCGCAGCGAAAAGTAAACAACGAGGAAGAGAATGCACGTTCCATAATTCAGAATCATTGTTTGCCCGTCGAAGAAGCGCGGTGCAATACCGAATAACTGGTGCAACAATGGCGTCCTTTAACGACGGAAATCAAACTGCCAGGAATGCGGCAGAGGATCGTAAAATTTTATTTGAAAAGGTTGTCTTCTTTTCTCTCTTTCTTCCAATCTGAATCATGATTCCGATCAAGAGGTGACGTCACAAGCCTCTCGTAATCTTTCGCAACACCACGTGATAAGGCAGAGAAGCGCTCTTCTCTCTCTCTACCGGCTGCCGAGTGCACGTGTGATAGTCGAATGTGGGTTACCAGATCAAATACGCTAGTGAAATTGACGTTGGCGCTGTTCTCCGGAAAACACCGCCAAATGCTAGCTTGCCACTTTTCTTTCGAATCAGTAAATGCGTAGTATGTTTTTGAAAGAGAAAACTGAACACACACGTTTGTAGTAATTATTTAAGAAATCGCTTTTTTTTATAATTTTTTGAAAAGAGCAATTAAGAAATTTTAAGGGAATAATTTTGTGGTCATTTTTTCTTTTTAAATCAACTCTGTTTGAGGACCGACCAACCAATCTGGTGGTTAAGGTGTTGGCCTCTAGATCGGAAGGTTTCTGGTTCGAATCCGGGTCCGGATGTTTGTAAACGTATGGTGTAGAGGCGGCTGGTGCACCTTAAATCTGTCGTGGCCGAAAGTCCTCACGTTGGGTTGGTGTGGAAGTTTGGAGAGTGGGGTGCTAGCTCAGGTGTTGCTTCGTCATCTGACCGTGGTTCAAAATTACGAGGTGTCATCCTCGGATCTTTCCCTTAAGGGACTGTTCCCGGTCCGTCGTAAATAGCCCGTTGTGTTACTCTAGTACGACGTTAACTAAAATTACCATTACCGTTCTTTATTTCTATTAGAGATTTTAATAAATCTTGAAAGTACTACACATTTGTCAAAATGGAAATTCTTAAAACATATAATTTACTAGTGTGTTTATGTTTTTGTGTCTAAAAATTGTTCAGGGCACTAGATTAAAACCGAAATATATTTTTCCTTTAAAAACCACCTGATGATCTCCCCCATAATGACTCGTGGTTCAAAATTACGTGGTATTGCCGTCGGTAATTTTTGGTAATTTTAGTTAATGTCGTACTAGAGCAATACAACGGGCTATTGACGACTGTCCGGAATCAGTCCCAGATTCGAGGACACCTCGTAATTTTGAACCACGGTCAGATGACGAACCTGAGCTGGCACCCCACTCTCCAAACTTCCACGCCAACCCAACGTGAGGACTTTCGGCCACGACAGATTTAAGGTGCACCAGCCGCCTCTACACCATACGTTTACAAACATCCATGCCCGGACCCGGATTCGAACCAGGAACCTTCCGATCTAGAGGCTAACACCTTAACCACTATACCGGTTAGTCGGGTATTGCCCTCGAATTTTTCCCGTTGGGATTGATCCGGCAGTCATCAATAGCCCATTGTGTTGCTCCAGTGCGACGTTATTTAAAGTACCTACCTACCAGGTCTAAGTAGGTAACGTGTTGCGAAAAGAGCGACCCATCATCGACTTTGTATTTTTAGGCTTGTTCTAAAACTTCATGTTTTGGTTCGTTGCAATTGCCGCATGTAGCGATAACCGCGCAGGAGTGGCAACCCCTCCGGATTAGGAAGCAACCATCACTTTGTGCGAGTTGCCGAGCGAACGGCATCATTTTCGGTAGAAGGGGAGAAGCGAGCAATTCCCATCTCGCTTGACGTGCACGTTAAACAACGAACAGTGAGTGAATGAATGAATATTAATTCCGTAGTGGAAGTTCGAAAGCTGTCGTGAAGCCACTCTCCGTTCACTTCCCGTGTTGTGGACTGTCATGCGGAAAAACGCTTCGTAAACGGCCATCGTAAACACACTATCTCGCTCTTCGGCTTTAAAAAATAAAGAAATAAAGAGGCGAGCGGTCGATACATTCGCCATGGCGATACCAGAAGAGGAAAATACGCTTTGCAATGGAACTGCGCACCAATCGTAAGTTTTGATTTCCAATTAGAATGTTCTGAGTGCCATGTGGCTTAAATGTTTTTTTCAGAATTAAGCGAGTTCGTGTTCGTGTTTTTCGGAATTCTTCCACTGTAGCAGTTAATGTGTCGGAATATGTGTAGTGTTTTAAATTCTCAAAATATCTATCTGATAAAGTTACAATAACTTTCAAAAGTGTCATAATTTTATTGTGTTTCCCAGAAACTACTGTTATATTAGATAAATAAAAGTAGTCAATATTTCAATCATTTCCTTGAAGACACAATTATTTGAGTCTAACCTTGCAGCATTACATTTAAAATTATTCGAAATCGAAGTAATAAACTGAAATTTAATATCAAAATTGCATTTTTAATATTTCTTTGATCACACATTTTAAGAATATTCGTAATTTGAAAAAAAAATTATTTTACGTGCCGTAATACCTGCTGTTTCTGTCCCAAGAATATTATCAGTGTCTGCAAATTCAATTTCAAGAATTCGTATTCGGAAATGAAACTTTGCAATGCATTCTGCAAAAAAACGACTCGTGTTCCGTGACTTTGTTTTTCAACTTTCAGTCTAAAATTAATAAATTACGAAAAATGAGCATTTATTTCGATTGTTCGAAGTCGAGTTAAATATTAAAAACTTGTTACTCGTGAATATTTCAACACAGTGATTGCATCCCTTTTGTGATACGCCAACGCTTCAAATAAATTTATAGAGATAAAACGTGTTCCAAATATAACCGCTCAGTTATCGTGTTTGTGGAAATGTGTATTAGGCGTCCATTTCCGCTACAAACTTTTATTTATAAATTATCAGTCTTGTCTGGTATTAAATAAACAATCCACCGTAAGAAACATATCAATCTTCCAAACAGTGATGTTTCTTCCTTATTTTCCGGAAATTAAACGATTTCGAGTGACAGTTATACCAACTAAAAGTAATATCCAATTAATTAATCGACTGACATTTTTCTGCGTTTAATTTTGTTCTGAATGAAATATTTTTAGTTTAGTTTTCATTTGAAATTTCCAAAGCTGTGAAAATAAATTTTATTTCAATATCGTCCTTCAAAGTGTAAAAGGTCGTATGTCAAAAATTCCATTTTTCTTTTACTATTGTTAAATGTGTCATTTTATGATTTCACCTGGTTGCAAAATCTCTTATGTCGTCAGCTGATCGAATAAAAGTTACAACCAAATGTCTATAACAAAATAGAATCAAATAATAGGGAAAGAGCGATTAGTGTTTTTGCTCTCCTGAAAAATGCAGCTTTTAGACACACGACCTTTTGCATTTTGAGTGACGATGTTATTGAACAACCTCGCTTATTTTGCGTTTTATTTCAAATTCTGGTTAGTAATTTTGACACCTCAATGTCTTTTGCGTTAACTAACCAAAATACTTCCCTCTTACTGAATTGCAATTTATGTCTTGTTACTTCCATCGCGGTCTCATTATATAAAAGCCACATTTGCAGCGTTTAAGTAAAAATACGTTGATGTATACGTTCGCTGATGGTCCACGTTCTGCAATTGAAGCTTTTGAAAGTAACTTCACTCCACAACATATGAGTGCACTTTTTTCAAACGTTACATCTTTCTTCAGTCGGCACTACTCCAAAAGTTGAATGCTCTTGTATTCGGGCACCAGTCCTGAAGTTCAGTTTAAAAGTGTGCGGAAGAGATTGTTTTAAGTAGTAAAATGTTCACATTGTAACGGTATAATAATAACAACAGTGAATCCTTTCGTGAGGACTTAAATTTCAAAGAACTGTATACTACTCCGCTGTATTAAGGGATATTATTTTTCAATTCCATGTCATTTCAAACAATTTTATTTAGTGAAGGCAACGAAAAAAATTACGTTAATTTTCCTATTTTTAATAATATTTAGAAATTGTCAAACACTAAATATGTTTTTTTTTATTGTTTTATAAATTTTAAGGAAATTATATTTTAACAATGGGTTGTAAATATATCACTATATATATATATCGGCCGACCAATCGGTATAGTGGTTAAGGTGTTAGCCTGTAGATCAGAAGGTTCCTGGTTCGAATCCGGCTCGGTGCGTGGATGTTTGTAAGCGTATGGTATAAAGGCGGCTGTTGCACCTTAAATCTGTCGTGGCCGAAAGTCCTCACGTTGGTTTGGTGTGGATGTTTAGAGAAGAGGTGCCAGCTCAGGTGTTGCCTCGTCATCTGACCGTGGTTCAAAATTACGTGGTGATACACCGAATGGCTTAGGCTGGAACTGGGTTAACTAGAAGTTGAATATCTACCGTGTCGGCAAAAAGGTTAAATAAAAAGGCTACTTTTTAGAATCTTAAATTGAATATTTCCCTTTCCACACAAATATTCAGGAAAAGTAACATGCCATGACACAAGTAAGTGTAATTTTGATTTACAAAGTTTCGATTTTTAGCATATTATTTTTTTACATTAAATGATACACTTGGTATCGTCTGAACCCACCAAAAGTCAAACTTAACCCCTTTTGCCCTGTCACGGAAGATTTACTTTTCATGCTTTATAATGTGTGTGACTTTTGTGTCACGTTTTTCTCTCATCGTTGACTTCGATATTACGTGGTGTTGTCCTCGGATCTTAAGGAATTGATCCCGGACCGACGTCAATAGCCCGTTGTGTTGCTCTAGTTTGACGTGAATTAAACATTACCTAAAAAAACATTAAAGCGAAAATGAATTTTAAAATCAAAGAAAAGAAATCCATTCCGAAATCTGTCGTCAATAGCCCGTTGTGTTGTTCTAGTACGACGTTAATTGAAATTACCAATTACCATTTCCAAATCTAGAGGAAAAAACTCGAGTGAGTTCACGGTAACCGCCACTAAAGTCCCGTGGAATATCACAATTTGCAGTTAAAGCTTGCGTTGAGGGAACGAGAGACAATTCCACGATAGTGACGGCTCTTTCTTGTAATTTTATTTCCCAATCTGAAACTCGGGTGCCAAGTTCAACTGCTCGCTATCATCGCCGATCGAGTCATCCAGTGATGCAACCACTCAGATGCACTCCACGTCTAGACTCAGATGCCGAATCTTCCCATAGGCCGCCGATAACGACATACTTTCCCACCTTCGCATGGCATCCATTTCCATTGTTTACGAAAAGGACTTAAAATTCTTTCCAATAGGGTAACTGGGTTGCGTATCGGTCAGTTTGTCGCGAATTCTCCCTTTCAGTCTAAAAATACTGATCCTTTTATGTTTTGGGGAATGACCCGAGAGAGTGTCGGGGTCAATGCGCCGCAGTCGGTCATCCCTGGTCTATTTCCATCTCTACTTTTTGTTGGGGTGGGAATTTCGCTTTGTTGCACGATCTATGATAAGCGATGCTGGAATGGACGGGTATGAAAAAAGCAAAATGTAATTGATCTCTGTACATAGGGTAGCTAGATAGCTAATTGACGTTGGATAACACAACGGGCTACTGGGAACCGTTCGGGATCAATCCTAAAGGGAAAGAGCCGATTATACCTCTTCTATTAAGGATTGATCACGGACCGTCGTCACTAGCCCGTTGTGTTGCTCTAGTACGACGTTAATTGAAATTACCTTACCGATTATACCTCCTGGTGGTTAAGGTGTTAGCCTCTAGAACCGAAGGTTCCTGATTCGAATCCGGGTCAGGACATGGATATTTGTTTGCGTAGGGTGTAGAGGCGGCTGGTGCACTTTCAATCTGTCGTGGCCGAAAGTCGTTGGGTTGGTGTGGAAGTTTGGAGAGTGGGGTGCCAGCTCACACAGATGTTGCTTCGTCATCTGACCGTGTTTCAAAATGACGGTGTTGTGTTCGGATCTTTCCCTTGGGGGGATTGATCACGGACCGTCGTCAATAGCACGTTGTGTTGCTCTGGTTCGACATAATTACAAACATTTACAATTACGAATCGAGCTGGTCCATAACACCTGCGAGTTTTAGGCGGTGCAGGTTCTATTCCTTCCTCGACCTACCCTGTGTGTATTTTTTCTAACGGTCCTTGTGTGTATGTCCATTTACTTGACGTCATAAAATCAACGGCAGGTATGCTAACTAACGTCGCTCTGGAGCAACATTAGAGCACAACGGGTTATTAACGATAGTCTGGTGATCAAACCCGAAGGGAAAGATCAGAGGACAACACCACTTCATTTCGAACCACGGTCAGATGACGAGGTCACACCTGAGCTGGCATCCCACCCTCCTGTGTACACCACGGTCTAGACGGTTGGATTCAAACTCTCAAGGCAGATGGGTCAAATCCTGGCACTTGAAACCATAATTTTTATGGTTGTTTTCAACCAATGTTAACTATTTTTTCAACCCTGGAAGAGAAATTATTTTCTCCATAATTCATGAAAACAATTAAAACGTAAGGGGATATATTTATGTGACATGTGATATTGAATGAACCTTACAAGTGGTTGAGATCTCGCCAATCAAGATCTGATTAATTTTGGTGAAGACGAGATATTTCGTCATCAAAATAATGCCGATTTTTTTAATGAAGAAGTAATCAAGATCCGAGGTTTCATTGAAGTTTTCTTCCAATGACGGAGATATCTCGTCCTTCACGATCTGGTCAACTTTGCTCATGATGAGATCTCTTGTCAAAAGAACCCTGAAAGGCTAAGGACAAGTACACCAGACGACAAAATTTGCTGTTCAGATTCGATTTCTGTAGACTTCCATTCGGATGATAGTACTTGCCGTCGTATAAATTGATTTCTTGACCCTCTAAGTGGTTTCGACCAATTTTGCTAATAACGAGATGTCTCGTCATCAAGGCATTGCTGGTTTTTTTCTCCAGGATGACAAGGTCAAGATCTGGTCAGTTGTCATCTAATGGAGAGATATATCGTCCATCACGATCTGGTCAATTTTGTTAATGACAAGATACATCGTCGGGGGAACTACCTTTAAGAGGGTTAGGCATGCTCTTTAAAAGTAAAGCCGAAATTTGAATAGCGGAGCTTTGAAGACCGGTATTCGTTGTCGATCGTTGTTATCAATCTGGGGTAAAAAGGCCTTTGAAAGAGCGAGGATCTTCGTCAAGTGCATGATTTCGGGTCTTTTGAATGCGTTGCGGAAAGAGCAAAAGAATCTATTTTCTGTCATCGGGTGTGGCGTCTATTTTCATCCAGACTCTCCATTCACCGCAGACGACTCTTGTCTCTCGTATTGCGAAACGCAGATGGCAACGTAGTGGTTGAGAGGCGCACGCGCTTCTATTTACCTTTGGCGGAGGATCCATTTCACTTCGCTTCTTCCGCACCCTCGCATACCTTTACCCCACTCTCTCTCTCTCTCCCTCGTGCCTGCATCTACCCGTGTGCGCTCAGGTATGCGGGTGTTAACCTGACGACATTCACTTCGGGGGTGATCCTGGAACAGGCTGAGGCATGAACGGAAAATAAGAAAGGCTGGTTTGGGGGTAATTTTTTGCCGTGAAAAGTTATATATTTTTAGTTCAAAAGATAAATTTTAAATAAAATTATATTGATTTTCGTTTTAATAATAAAATTTAAAATACATATAGTTTTTAATTTTTTGAAGGGCTGGGTTATTTTTACTTTTAAAAATATAGAGTAGCTACTCGTAAAATCAAACATTCGGTTGTTTCGATCTTGGAATTCACCCGAAACCACCGGAACTCCATGGATCAGCAACCTGCTGAGTAGCTTCAATTCCCTAAATGACTCGCCGACCAACCGATATAGTGGTTAAGTGGTGTTAGCCTCTTGATCGGAAAGTTCCTGGTTCGAATCCGGGTCCGGGCATGGACGTTTGTTAGCGTATAGTGTAGAGGCGGCTGGTGAACCTTAAATCTGTCGTGGCCGAAAGTCATCACGTTGGTTGGGTGTCGAAGTTTGGAGAGTGGGGTTCCAGCTTAGGTGTTGCTTCGTCATCTGACCGTGATTCAAAATTACGAGGTGTTGTCCTCGGATCTTTCTCTTAAGGGACTGATCCCGGACCGTCGTCAATAGCCCGCTGTGTTGCTCTAGTACGACATTAAACTAAAATTACCATTACCCTAAATGACTCGGCCGTGGTAGCCCAGTTGGAAGAGTAACTGATTAGCCACCGGAGGGTTACGAGTTCGAATCCAACCAAAGACCTTCGTGTACAAAGGGGCATGTTCAAGTCGTGACCTCAAATATCCTGGCGTGGTGTGGAAGTTTGAAGTGTGTGTGAACAAGCTGAGATGTAGAATTCGTCATCCGACCTTGATTCAAAACTGAGGTGTTATCCTCGTCTTCTTTCCCTTCACGATGGATCCCGGACCGTTGCCAACCGTTGCTTCAGTGCGACGATAATTCAACTACCTTCCCATTTACAAAATTCCGATCGCCGTCGAAAGAAGAATTTCCATCCCAGAGCTTCACCTCTAGTAAGGAAACGTCTCGAGACGGATGTTTGCGTAGAGATTTAAGCGCTTCTTTTCCATGTTTGCTTATGGCGTACCCAAAGTCAATAAAGAGATTAACCGGCAGAAAGATTGGTGTCGGCTTTTATGCCCGTGGAAGCAAATATTGATCCATTGCTCCTTAATTGATTTTTCTTACTCGCGTCCTTTTGCAGTTGACATGCTTGTTGCGGACCAACTGTCTCTCGCAAACGCCTCTTGGAAATATCAGCAGAAGCTTGTTGACAATCGACCCATTTGCCACATGCTCAGTGCCGATTTGACTGTCCTTATCTGGACCGTCCTTTCTTACTTGAGGATGGCCGCGATAAGCCGGTTGAAAGGGTAGCAGATTCGAAACCGGAGGATTGCGAGCTAGAATCCAACAAACACCGTCGTGTACAAAGGCGGCTGGCGCACGTTAAATCTGTAGTAGCCTCGAATGGCCGCGTTGGCGGTATGTAGTTTGTAGTGTGGGGTGTCTTCCTTTAACCGCAGTTTAAAGCTTCGTGCTGTCCTCGAATCTTTCCCTTGGGGTTTGATCCCTCACCGTCGCCATTAGCCCGTTGTGTTGCTCTAGTAAAGACGTTAATTAAACTACCTACCCATTGAGAAGGACAACCATAACTGGGTTGGAAGAGTAACAAGTTAGCAACGAATCCGTTGTGTACAAAGGGGATGCCGCACGTTAAATCGTCGCCGCCTCAAATGTCCTTACATTTGCGTGGTGTGGAAGTTGGGAGAGTGGGTACCAGCTCAGGTGAGGCCACATCTGACCGTTATTCGAAATTATGTCGTGTTTTCTTGGACTCTTTCCCTTCGGGGGTTGATCCCGCACCGTCGCCAATAGCCAGTTGTGTTGCTCCAGTGCGACATTTATTGATAATACCCAACCACCCCGTTGAAAATACTTGCGGGGTTAAATTGAATGTCGAGCAGACCTGCAAACAGCGTCTCTTCTCTCCTGCATACGCTCCCTCAGGTCGTGCGCACGCGTTTTCGCTCGACGTCGTGACTCATCGTTCAGGTATGACATGACATAGTTTTCTTGTTTGAGATCTGGTCGTGTTTGTTGAAGAACTTGCCTTTCACTCGGCGCTTGCGGGGAGAAACAGTCCGATACAAACACTTATCGATGCTTTCACTGCGAGCGACTGTTTTGTCTCTTAATTGCGTCACACAACCTGTTTCTCTCCTTTCACGCGTCTACTTGTTTTTCTCCCAACTCTGTTTGAGTTGCCGGTCGGTACGGGTTGAGGTGTATCGCTCCTCTTTCGCGTTGAGTTCGATTAATGCAGTTGGGCAGCCCTATTCAACCGGTGTGCCAGCAAGAATGCCACTAGTGTGTCTTACGCAGGTTGTTATTATTTTTTTCGTACATCAATCCGGAAGGTATTATCTTTTCTGCTTGATTTAACATTGGCTTGGAACGTAAAAAAGTACCTCATCTTTTTATGCAATCTTAAAAAAACTGCTGATTCACAAGAATGGAGATCCCAACAATTCAAAGGGTCGCGTTTGTACGAGTAACGGACGAGAAACCGCAGTGTTTGCGAGTTTTTGAATTGAACCAGACTCGTGTACAAAGGGGGCTGGTGCATGTTCAATCTGTCATGGCCTCATATTCGAGTGGTGTGGAATTTTAGATTGTGTGGTGCCAGATCAGGTGTGACCTCGTCATCTCACCTTGGTTCAAATTTACGTGTTGTCCTCGGATCTTTCCGTTCGTAGGTTCATCCCGTTTCGTCATCAATAGCCCGTTGTGTTACTCCAGGTGGTTCATTCATTAAATACCTACCCAAAATATCACATAACTGGAGGCCCCATATGTGTGGCCAACGCCATTTTCTAGTCCAGTTCACCCTCGTTTCCAAAAAGGCATTTCAAACTAAATTCCGTTCAGTTTCCATTAAGTTCTCTGGAGATGAAGAATCTCTGACCCATGTTGAGACGTTGATTGTTTATATTTTAGATTGTTTTGATTTATAATTTTAATTTAATTGTATTTAAACATGCCTTCAAAATCAAATACAGTTACACCAAAAAATGAATATAAAGTGATTTAATATTTTAACTCAATAGAACGCTAAATCAATGAGAACCCTGAGCTTGTTTCTTTGCAACGAGACGGATTCATCTGGGGGTAATAGGAGACAATGACACCCGAAGTGTGTTGCTTATGTCCAGTTTATTCCGTTGTTTTGTTTTGGTAGTGTCACTGCAGAAAACCCCGCTTCACACCGATAGGTTGTCGGAAATGGCAATAGCGATTTAAGTACTGTGGTGGCAATCTCAGGGTATTCCGCCATGTACTTTAATCCAGAACACCGGCAGAGTTGTTGTCTCGAACGTAGTTTTAAGGTCGCCTTCATTTGCAATCTCCAGCAGTTGATCTTGCACAGACATGCTAGATTCGCCTGATTTGTTGACAAATGAGTCGCAGATCCATTCCTAACTAGTTTGTGGGTCTTAAGCAAAGACAGGTGATCGTGCACCCACTAGGAGAATGAATGTTTAGGCTCAGTCTCACCTAAAATCCCCGCTAATGTCTGAAGCATGTCCAAGATGCCTCTGTTCACGCGCCATACCACAACTTCAGTTTAGCTTTAAATACATCTTTCTTGTCTGCCAACCTGAAAACAGCTGTCACATTTGTCAAAATTGGAAAATAGAGACATGCAGAATTCGGAAATCATAATTGAAGCTCTAGTAACAGAACAAATTTCAAGTTCTGATTTACAGCCTCCTAATTTGAGTGAACATTTCATAGATGAGAACTGCATAAACCCGAGAGAAATACACCACAGTAAATAAAATGGAAATAATTTAATGTTCCTTGGGTGGCCCGGTACCATTTGATCCACGGACCGGTACCGGTCCGCGGCCCGGGGGTTGGGGACCACTGATTTAGGGGAGCTTGACCTGTAAAACAACCAACCAAAAGTTGTATTGACTCTTTAAGGGAGTCAGCTGAGGTGTTACCTCGTCATCTGACCGTGGTTCAAAATTAGGTGGTGCAGTCCTCGGATCTTTCCCTTGGGAGATTGATCTCGAACCGTGGGCCCATTATTACAACCTCTGCATGTCACACCGCCAATCTAAATCACTCCTTTACCCCATCAGAATATCAAATGAGATTATTTAAATTTGTAACAGCGTTAAATGTATACCTTGAATATTTATTTACCTTGCCTAGCAGGTATATAAATCTGCTCAATCAGGTGGGACATCTGATGTCCCACTTCTGAAGGGGTATACCTAGAGGTTTGTAAAGCGGCTTATTTTTTTTAATGGAAAATAGTGTTGGACTTGCATGGTCATAATAAAAAACTGACAAAATTGTCACCAATACGGCAATAAATCGGAATTGTTTTTGTTTGGGAGTACTTTTTCATGGTTAGTTTCGTTTTTCTTCACATTGAGAAACGATCATGTTTCCATGTGTTATATAGTGTCTAATATTAGGAATTTTATATTAATCTTCAGACGATCTTGGAACTTTCTGTTCTCAATTGTTATTATAGTTTTCGCACTTTCTGTTTTGGGATTGTAAACGTACTTTGTTAGTTTAACGATGCAGAAAATTAAAGATTAAGTATATTAAGATTTCAAATCCTTATACAAATATACACACAGTAATACTTGAAAAAAATTATGAATTCTTCGCAGTTTTAGTTTCGTTTTTATTTTGGCGCAGTTTCATATATATAATCTATAGGGGAAACAAAAACACTGTATCTCTAATCTCTACTATTATAAAAGGAAGTGTTTGTTTGCCGCAAAATCCTGACGATTCTATGGCACTTACAGCAATGAGATTTGGCACACAGGTAGTCCGAATTTTTTGCAATTTTTGGGTCGCGGCGAATTTTAAAATTTAATCTAGAACATTTTAAAATGAATTTAATGGAATTTAATTATTATTTTCTTTGGAATGGCAACCGCATAAAGATATGACAGATTCTAACAGGCACGGGCAACGCCGGGCTAACCACGCAGTTTGCTAGTTTATAATAAAAAGAACCGGTAAATAATACTGTATTTAAATGTAAAGAAAAACGGAATTTTGAGACTACCCTGAAAATAACAAACGTTTTAACTAAACTTAATTTTTAAATAACTAAGTGTAGCAGACATTTTTCAAAGCGTCTTAAAGTTTAAAAGATTTCAGTGAGGAAAACCTTTTCTGATGGGCAGCATTATCTTGCGAATAGCATGCCGGAAGGTAAAAGTGTCACAAGATTATTTGGTTTTCAAAAAATGAATGAAATTGGTATAAATTTGCTTTTTCTCTAGTTCTGTAAAAATTTTACATCCTCGGGAAAATGCAAAGTCGAGTTACGTGTATTTCTTTAAGCGCGTGTAATAACTATTTTAGAAAAACTCGTTTCGCGGAATTGGATGTCATTTGAATCGTGGTGCCATCTGGTAGTAGCCTTTTGATTTATCTGCTCTTGTAAAAGTATTTTGCACTGTAAATTTTATTTTATTTTATTTATTCCCAGTCTTTCTATTTGAAAAAAAATGTGGTTTTTATGTGTACTAAAATACTTTTTCGTCGAAAGATATTTATAAGGCACTGTACTCAAGGTTGAAATAGACACGAGCTATCTCGTTGGTTAGGTCTTTTCCATACTAGAAAGATACGTTATTTGTGACTTTCTTGCATTGCAGATGGTGCACACCCGTTTTATACTCACTGGTGGATGAGTTTTAAACTAACTTTTTTTTATTTGTACACTCTTTTCTATCTCCTCCGAAATGTGGACGTACAGTTAAACTGTATGTCCAGATTTTAACATTTATAGACTTTTGAGGGTCGCGGTTTGAGGTTGAGCAACCGGGGTTTGCGAGTTCGAATCCAACCAAAGACCGTCGTGTACATGAGAGGCACATTCAATCTGTCGGGACCTCAAATGTCCTTACGTTGGCGCTGTGTGGACGTTTGGAGAGTGGGGTGCCAGCTCAACTGTTGCCTCGCCATCTGACCGCGATTCAAACTGACGTGGTGTTGACCTCGGATCTTTCCCTTCGAGTTGGATCCCGCACCTACGAAAAGAGTCCGCTTTGTTGCTCCAGTGCGACGTTCATTTGAAGTTTTTATCGTCTTTTTTTGTTACTTGGTTCATGAACGTTTTATATCACCAAAGCGCTTATCTCTTGAAACTGGTATTCATACGCATTTCGTGACTTTTAGGTCACGGCTCTGTTTTATTTTTACTCTTGACTTCGATTCAAGCTATTGCAGAAGTCGTTGCTTTTGTCGCGGTAAATTAAACCAGCCACTAAAACACATAAGTAGTCTATAGTGAATAGATTGATCCTGCAGACCACATACAGCCCTCCAAATATTTTTTGTCATACATGCAACAGATACGGCCTTCTGAAAAGATTTTCCAGATCCGTAGACCACTTATGGTTCTCCGAATAAAAAATTGTGAATAGATAAGTTTTCTGTCTTTTTTTTTGTCTAGAGTTTTTTAATCTCGTCTCTAGTGCTGCTTGGTCATGTGTGATGCGCGTGATAACCGAACAAACCACCCTGGGTATATTTCTATCTTCTGTGTCAGCGTCATCTGACCGTAGGTTCAAAATGACATGGTGTTGACTTCGTATCTTTCTCTTTAGGATTGATCCCGGATCGATATCAATAGCCCGTTGTGTTTCTCCAGTACAACGTTAATTAAAATACCTACCATTCATACCTCCTTCTGTGTCAGTAAATCCTTTCTTCGTGTATGCCAGGGGTGGCCAACCTTTTTGGGAAGAGTGCCACTATCTGGGCTAAAAAAGTTATGCGTGCCACATCCAACTTTTCTAACATACTAAAAAATATAAAAAGACGAAAAAAATGTTATTTATAGACTAATAATGGGATTTTTATGCATATCGCACATTTTTTTTTTGCAAGTCATGAGTAGTGTAGATTTAAAAAATAATACAGTAAATAAAACACAAGTACAAACTAAGATTTTGTTGTTAATAAACATTTCTAAAGGTTCAGTTAAGTTCTGTATAAAATAAAAATGAATATAAGTTATAACCTACTATATAAGTCTTTGCGTGACGTTGTAAAACACCGCCGTGGCACGCGTGCCGTTGCTTGGCCATCCCTGGTGTATGCCCATTATTCCGTATTTGTCTTTTGATTGGCCAAATATGGCCTGTGCGCCATGAAACCCAACCAACCCATAAAACAAAGCGTTTCTTTCAACTTGAAGCCGACCCACCGGCTTCAAGTGGTGGTTAAGGTATTAGCTTCTAGAATGGAAGGTTCCTGGCTCGAATATGGGACAATGCATGGATATTTGTTAGCGCATGGTGTAGAGGTGACTGGTGAAAGTACTAACAATAGTATTATCTACTCATGCTAAACTGAACTCGGGAAATATTTTTAGCATGCAATAAACACTAGAAACAAGTGAATTGTGGTCTTTACAGAAGTTTAAGCACCTTTAAATTACGCAATCTTTTAACACGGCTCAAAAACGAACATTTAGTTAAGAAAATGTAATTATGTTCCCTGTACACCACAGAAACCCAGCTCTACAAGCTGTTCAATTAATTTCTCAGTTTTGAATACTTGATTCGGAAGTTTTCCAAAACGCAGCTTTTATTTTCAAGAACAGTAAAGCACAGATTTTTATGTCAAGGGCGATTGCACGTACAAATTCATCCCACAACCGATCAACGGTCATCTTTTATATCTAGTTTACGTTTTAAGTCCGTAAACCGGAGCGATCGCCATTTTTTTATCTCGAGTGTTTACCTTTCCTTCGATAACATCTAGATCTCACGCACTCTTATCTCATGAAGGAATTTATTTCCAGAGATTTTTTTTCTTCTTCCAGTCCAAGTCACAGGCTCCAATCTATTATTATTCAATGGAAGAGACTGAAACAATAATTCACTTCTCTATCTGATCGGACACTCCCATCGCGCCATTGGGAGTCGGTCTGGGTGTCTGTCCACTACAGCCCGGAGTGTGACATTCTTGGCATTCATGGCGTGGGCTGACGAAACTGGTGCTGGTTGGGTGGGATTTAATGGTGCAAAAGGCCATATGACCAAGCTGCACCAGACAAAAAACCATAGACAAAATAAAGACGAAACTGGTCCTGGATGTGGCGACAAACCCACAAAAATGCAGTGTAGCGCGGGATGAAACATTAACGTTGAAAGTTAAGGTAACGTAATTTTTTTTAATTAACGTCGTACTAGAGCAACACAACGGGCTATTGTCGACGGTCCGGAATCAATCCCCTGAGCGAAAGATCTGAGGACAACACGTCATTTGGAACCACGGTCTGATGACGAGGCAACACAAAAGCTGGCATACGTCGCCAATACCCGGTTTTTTCCTCCATTGCGACGTTAAATACCTAACTACAGTTAAATTTTCTTTTTAATGAAAGTCTTTTCATGACTCTTTTTAAGAGTTACTTTTTTTTATGAGAAAGACAATTAAGTGCAATTTAAAATCAAATTCCTTCTTTCCTTGTTGCAACGAGTAGGTTCATATTTTATTTTCCCCTGTTTTCCTCAACAAAAAAGTCCTATTTTGTATTTCTTTTTTTCCATTTACATCTTATGAATAAAAGCTTTTTCGTAACTTTTAATACTTTGCCTAGTTGGGTTGGCGTGGAAGTTTGGAGAGTGGGGTGCCAGCTCAGGTGTTGCTTCGTCATCTGACCGTGGTTCAAAATGACGAGGTGTTGTCCTCGAATCTTTCCCTTAAGGGACTGATTCCGGACCGTCGTCAATAGCCCGTTGTGTTGCTCTAGTACGACGTTAACTAAAATTACCATTACCATTAATACTTTGCCTAAATAAAAATATAATTTGTCATTCATATAATGCCTATGTATTACATTTAAGACTCTCCGACTGTTACGGAATTTCCGTAGTTTCTACGGAAATTAGGTGAAAACTACGGAGCTACGGATGTATAGTGAAAAACTACCGATATCGCACAAAAAACGACCAAAATACTCTTCCCCAATCCCGCTTGCGCTCTCCCTTCCCCACCTGCTATGAGAAATCAACTTAAAATATGTGGCATAGAATAATGTTGTCAGTTCCTCACAGCAATGCAAGCAGTGAGGGAATTTTCAGCATGGTTCCAAAAAACCAAACCGAATCTCGTTCCAGAATGAACACTAAAACACTGGAGTCACTCCTGGTAACAAAAATGAATATGGATGTTTGTTACGATGTCAAACTAAACAATGAATACTTAAATTTAAAAAAAGTGCTTGTTTTTCAATGCAAAAAAAAATTGTAGATGACATGTTAATAAATAGGTAATTAGTTTGATCAACGAAATTGTGTTGTGTGACTTTTAAAATAAGATACATTCACTTATATGTTTAGTCAATAAATTTCTTAAATAATTTTGAATATTGTTTACAAATATTTATTTCAATTAATTATACAATATTTTTTATTATAATTAATTAATTAATTATTTTATTATTTAGTAAATTTTTATTAATTTTAATAATTAATCGCTAATTTATTAATACTATGACGTATGTAAAATGTCGGTAAGAAGTGCTCCTGATGACTGGGTTACCTATGTTGGAGAGCATGCCTTTAATGTCTACGGAATGTCTATACATAATAATAAACGGCAAAGTATGCAAAACAGGCATTGTATAGAATGCCCGCTTTGCATACTTAGCCGGTAACACACACAACTGTATCGTCAATTGAATTTTGCCAGCATTGACTCAGATTTTTATTATACAGGACAGTCGGGGGTGACTGTAATTCAGAAAAGTCGACGGTGTTATTTTGTTTAAAGTGCCAACTGTCCTCGAGAGTGCCTCGGAGGGGGTCCCCCTGAGGTCAAAAGGGTCAAGAGCCACTGAATTGAAGCACACTGCGTGTGTGGGTGTTTTTATTTTGCGTCTTCCGCAACAGACAGCGACAGATGCTTCGCAGACGTCACATCCCCGTGTCGTCAGCTGTAACGTGCCCTTCGTCGCCTTGGAGACCGGCCCGACATTCACCCACTTGCATCTGCGCCTCTCCCTCCCAACTTTTTTTAATCTCCAGTTGGCTTTCCTCTCGACTGCTCTTGCGACTCCCCAGATTCTGACTCCACTTTTTGGGTGGATTCTCTGAGTTCCTTTTTTGTTTCTAACTGAGCATTTTAATAAACTTCGCACTGGAGCAACACAACGGGCTAATGGAGAAAGACCGGGATCAAACCCGAATAGAAAGCGTGATTTTGCACCACGGTCAGTTGACGAGGTCGATTTCTGAGCGTAACCCCACTCTCCAAACTTCACCACACGAGTACGTTGGAGGCCCCGGCAGATTTAACGTGCATCAGCCTCCTTTGTACAAGGCGGTCTTGGGTTGGATTCGAACTCGCAGCCCTCCGGTTGCTGGTCCATTACTCTTCCAAACAGACTATAGCGGCCTTATAGAATCAGGATACAACATTTCCATGCATAGGGTCATTGTCTGCGAAGTGTCCACGAAATGTCGACATGCCAACAAAGTCTGGACCCTATTGACAAATAAACCGACACTATTGTGATAGTGGTAAATGTATCTGGAAAACAGGGACAACGTGGTGTTGTCTTCGGATCTTTCCCTTGGGCGGATTGATCCCGCACAGTCGTCAATACCCTGTTGTGTTGCTCCAGTACGACATTAATTAAAAATACCTACCCCTAAATTCGGAAGGTTCCTAGTTAGGATCCGTGTCAGTACATGGATGTTTGTAAGCGTATGGTTCAGAGGCGGTTGGTGAACCTTAAATCTGTCGTGGCCGAAAGTCGTCACGTTGGGTGGGTTTGGAAGTTTGGAGATGTGTCAGCTCAGAGGTGTTGCCTCGTCATCTGACCGTGGATCGAAATTACGTGGAATTGCCCTCGAATCTTTCCCTTCGGGGATTAATCCCGGACCGTCGTCAATTTCACGTTGTATTGCTCTAGTACGACGTTAATTAAAAATTAACCTATTACCAGTGCGACGTTAGTTAAAAATACCTACCGATTTATTTGCAACAGTTGCTGAATTAAACTTTTCAGACCCAAATGTCTTATGCATGGCATTGAGATTGTCCTTGCGTGCCGGAATGCGCGGTTTTCGGTGAAAACTGTTCGTTCCTTTGCGTGCTCTTTTGGGTGGTTGGGCGCTGCCTGCCTGCCTTCCTTCCTTGCTTCCATCCCCACCCCCTAAGTATACGTTGCAGAGAAAATGGCGTGCGTTTGTGGAGGTCGACGTTTTTGCGTGCTCTGGAGCTGTTAGGCTCTTGGTCTTATAACAAATCCATCCACAAAACGATCCCCTACACTGCTGTAAATTGTACATTTGACGACGCAATTCGCTGAGACTGCGCAACTGAATCGTTGGACTGCGTTAAAAATGAGATAACTGGTTCAAAGTGGCGAATGGAAGTCGGACGATATAATAGGGGGAGTTGTTAGCTTGGTTGCAAGAGTTGCGGTTTATGAACTGGAGGATTGCAAGTTCAAATATCGATCCGACCAAAAGAACGTCGGTGGGCTGTTGCACGTTAAATCCGTAGTTGCCTCAAATGTCCTCACGCTGACGTGATGTGGAAGTGTGGAGTATGCGGTTGGTGTGGACCTTGAATGAAATTTGAATGGTGTTGTCCTCGGATTTTTCAAGATCGTTCCAGGACCGTCACTAATAGCCCGTTGTGGTGCTCCAGTGCCACGATAATTAAAATTACGTACTGACAAAAAAGATGACGAGGTATCCGTGTTGGAATAGCGTACTAACAACCGCAGGGTTTCGAGTTCGAAACCAGCCAAAGACCGTCGTGTACAAAGGTGTCTGGTGAAAATCCGTCGTTGCCTCAAATGTCCTCACGCTGACGTGGTGTGGAGAGTGCCTGCTCAGGTGTTCCCTCGTCATCTGACCGTGGTTCAAAATGGCATTTTGTTGTCCCCGGTTCGTTGCCTTGGGGGATTGATCCCGCAATGTCGGTTATAGCCCCTTGTGTTGCTCCAGTGCGTCGTTGATTAAAAATATCTACCTTTAGCACAAGTTGGCCATTTCTAGCCATTGCGCCATAGAAAACCATCCACACCAAACACACTCAGCCTTCCCGATTTTTTTTAAATACTAGGGGGCTCCTCTCCCTGCTCGTCTACGCTCACCAGCCCCTAGGTATTGCTACGCAATCCTATTTGGTTTGCTTCGCAAACCAACAATTCAATCACAAGTTATTTCGCCTTTTTATAACACTTATTGCATCCTAAACTAATAGCTGCATTTATAAAAAATCATCTCCATCTTGTTCCCTGTACTATTTGAATAAACCATGTTAATCTCGTAATATTCCGATCTGTACTTAATCGGCAAACCGTCTGACAATCGAGTTGAAAAAAAAAACGAGCATGACGTCACAACCCGTTTGAAGTGCATCTGGCTAACCCGACAGTCAGAAAATGTAACCTCTATTTCCGTGAAGTAGAATGAACGCAACGGTACCGCGATCTAAAAAATACGAAATATGTACGACCAACTTTTGATCGCATCGAATTTATTTATTAACCAATTTCAAAAATAATAGGACCGTAAGAAAGTACATTCTAAGGTATACTGCGATGTTTTCAAATTTTAAAACTCTAATAAGATATTGATATGACAGAGTTTTAACAAAAAAGTCACGATTTTTCCAGAATTTCAAAAAAAATATTATCAGGAACCAAATTAAAATTTCTGAAATAACTCGGCGAGGTGCAATAATTCACATTAAGAGCGCGTTATAAAAAAATCACGTCCGAAGACTGAAAATGTCTACGTGTTTTGCTCATTCGCGTTAAAAATTTCGCCTTTTCAATTTTGACACTTTATAAACCCTAAATTAATAGCCTCATCGGAAAATCTCTAAATTGTCCAGGGAACACGATAACAAACAAACCGTGTTAATTTCGTCATTTTCTGATCCGTACCTGCTCGGGAAACCGTCCAAGAATCGAACGAAAAAACTCAGTTTTCAATCCGCCGTTAACTTTTTTTTAATTTTGGGAGATAAAACAGTAATTCCTTTGTTTTTATTTTTCTCTCTCCTTTTTAGTATTTGTATGTTTTCAAAATTCAACAAGAAAAACTCTTGTGTACTTTGGCGGGACATGGATTTAGTTTCTCTAACCGATGTTGAGCTAAGTCCAACTCAACTCGAGGCTCGCACCCACTGACGGATTGCCCTACGGTGTTTTTATCTTTTTCCTGTTAGTGTTCGGGATGAAACATGGCGTTCATTTGGGGCAAACTGCGCGTGTTCCGAGGGCCAAGCGACACCCACGCTGCGTCTGTCAAACGTCAACGTCGCTAAACGGGCGATTAGGTGACATCTCGAAATACATCTCTGGCACCCCCCGATAAACTCATAATTCGCGCGCATAACGACCCACGCCGCCCCGGCATTTCCTTCCGCATGCGACGGAGGGGGTCAGCCCCACATTGCGATTCCGCTTCTTCCGCGTTTAGCTCAGAGAACCTTCGAAACTGCTCATTTTAGTCCGTATGATCAATTCAATGTTTTAGGGCTGGGGTTCCCAACCTTTTAGTAACTGCGTACCACTTGAAATTTTTAGATTTTTTTTTGGCGTACCACCAGTTATATATATATTTTTTTACAAACATATCTAAATGTCAGAAAAGTGCCCAATGTACTTGTATTTCGAATTAAGGATGTTTTAATAAAGGGAAAAATAAAACGATTGTTGGAAATTAGAATTTTATTTTTTACTCACAGGTCTAAAAACAAATAATTTTAAATAATTAGTACAAACTAAGCAAGCAAAGATTAACGTAATAAAAAAAAATCCATTTTTAGTGCGAAACTTGTTTGTCTTTTATTAAAATATCAATATCAGGAGCAATGGAGCTTAACTTCACACTTAAGTACTCTTAAACACTTACTCTGTTTCTATATTTTTTATATACATAAGTTCAGAAAAACTACTCTCACTCTAGTAACTAGCAACAAATGGCATAAGGTGGTAGTACGTACTAAAAAATCGAACAAACTTCGTAGAGTATTTGGGTCGTTCGTATCCTCCTTGGGTATCACCTGAAAAGTTGCCGCGTACCACCGCGCTTGGGAATCCATGTTTTAGGGGGTCCGGGAGACTGCGGATTTGCAACCGGAAGGGTTCGAAATCGAAACTATCCAATCGTAGTTCGCGGGGGCTGGTGCACGTTAAGGTATCGTGGTCTTGGATGTCCTCCCAATGTCGTGGTGTGGAAGTTTGATGAGTAGGGTGTCAGCTCACGCGTTGACCTCGTCATCTGACCGTTATTCAAAAGTGCGCGCTGTTGTCCTCTCATCCTTTCCCTTATAGAGTTGATCCCGGACCGTCGCCACTAGCCCGTTGTGTTGCTCAAGTGGGACGTTAATTTTATTCCTACCTGTCTACTATTACACGGTGTTTGCTGTCTGTCTTGTGTTTGGCGCAGCATGACTATATATATGACTCTTGCACCACAAAACCCCGCTAACCAACCGTTCTGGTGGTTCAGGTGTTAGCCTCTAAATCGGAAGATTCCTGGTTCGAATCCGAGTCAGTGCAAGGATGTTTGTAAGCGTGTGGTATAGAGGCGGCTGGTGCACCTTCAATCGGTCTTGGCCGAAAGTCTTCTCGTTGGGTTGGTGTGGAAGTTTGGAGTGGGGTGCCGGCTCATGTGTTGCCTCGTCATCTGACCGTGGTTTAAAATGACGTGGTGTTGTCCTCCTATTTTATCCCTTAGGGAATTGATCAAGGACCGTAGACAACAGCCCGTTGTGTTGCTTTAGTACGCTGTTAATTAGAAATTACTAATTTACCCGGTGCGTGATGTTTAATGACGCTTTTCTCACTCTTCTCCACTTGACTATAAAGGTGAAAATTGTGAAATATTGTAAGTGGCCAGTGGCCACTGAGTTTGTTTCAGTCAGTGTCCACTTTCGAGCCTTCACAATTTTGTTAAATACACACACATTATATACAGGGTGTTATCAAAATAATGGAAACACATTGTATTTATGATGAATCCTTTACTAATATGGCTGTTTATGAAGGTGCCTCCTAACTGTAATTATTTACACTGGAGAATCCCGATGCTGATTGAGCTCTGCGGTCACTTTGGCAGCAGTTGTTTTCTTTTTAAACATTACAATCCACTTCTATACCCGTCGGTCTCTCACTCAGCTTCTCCTTCCGTCCACTACTTTGCTTTGCCAAGCTTGTCTTGCTGCGGTGTGTGTACGCTGCCATGACTTTAAACACCGTACCTCTAGAAACGCCTAAAAGCTGGGATGTTTCGGTCACAGTCCCTCCATCTAGTCGGGCTCCTACAATTTGGCCTCTTTGAAAATCTGTGAGGTCTGACATTTTGCGCTTTTGACAAATATCCACGAAGTATACAACTTTACTAAGCTATCTCATACTACCATGATATATAGTAATTTTTATATTAAAAAAAAAAACTGGTAGCTAGGAATATATTTTAATGCTTACGAAGCGCATTCTTAAATGTCACTTTTATTCAAAGGCGTTTCCATTATTTTAATAATCACCTGTATATGTGTGCAAACTTTTCTCTTTTTTTTTGAAATTTTTTGTTTTTCAGAAAAAAGGCCGTATTATCGGAGTTCAACCATACAAACGTAAACATACACGTTCCAACCATACAAACTAATGTTTTTAAGAAAGTGTGGCGACTAGCAAAATTTTTCAGTCTCCACATTCTAACATTCAGTCCCCACGTGGCGACCGTTAATTTTCTCCTTTACTTGACTAGTTACACTGTGTCGTAGTAAGGGGCTTCCGCTGTCACTCTGTGTCGTGCGACGCGGGCTCGTCCAAAATAGCCGTCTTGCGTGCGAAGGGGGGAAATTTGAAAGGATTCCAATGCCAATACCGTCTTTATTGAGCATGCGGAGGAGGAGAGTAGTTTTTAACCCTTCTGGGTGACGCAACTCTGCGTCTTCCACAGTTTTGTTTGCATAATTTCTGTTGCTTTTGTCTGTTTCATCTCGAGAGGCAACCACTGGGTGGTCTACTGCGTGCGAAGAGCATTTCACGCCGTCTGGCGGGATTTCGGTTCAGATAGCGTCGGCTTCCGAATGCAATAATCGAGTCGAAGTCTTCGAGACACGAGGGTCATGTGTTGACCTCGTCGTCTCACCACGGTTCAAAATGACGAGGCATTGTCCTTGGATCTATTCCATCGAGATGGATCGGCATAAGACCGTTGCGTTGCTCCAGTGCGACATTGGACTTCGGTAGCCCGTTTGGTAAAGTTGCGTAGAGATGTGTAAAATTCTTGATAATCTTTTGGAGAATATTCACCAGCGAGATAAAAACCGAGAATAAATTTTAAAAAAATGACACATTAAAATAAAAATATGGTACATTTTTTTAATCCAAGAATAAATGGAATGAGATGGAAAAAAAATCTTATTTTAAAAATGAAATTTCGGTGCATGTTAGGTGCTTGTCTTTTTTCCATCCAAGTTATGCACGCGTTAGTTAAAAAAATACATAGTATATTTTTTTCAAGGATACAAAAACCCAAATAACTACAGAAAAATAGTTTAGTGTACCTGTGCTTAATTATTATTTTTTAGTTGTACTTTTCAGTGCATAACATTGAAAGAGTAACAGAGAACGTGTCGGGACACATGTGACTAGCGTTGGGTTAAACTGGTGAAGTCCACTAAATGATTTTCCTCACGCTTTAGTGAGTATAGCATGGTGAATTTAAAATTTTCCCCTTTCTTTTTCTCGGAACTGTTCTTTGAATTGATATGTTTCACTCGTAAGTCGACGGTATTTGTTGTTTTTCCCGAACAATTTCTCTTCGGTGTTCTTCCTATTTGTTGTCTTGGAAAATCATATCGCACTCTGGCAAGAAATGTGACACAAGTGAAAAAATAAAAATTTTCATGTTATGTCATTGAAAAATAGGTATGAGGTGCCCCAGCGTGTTCTATTACTATTCTGTAGAATGTTATAGAAATTACCACCATAAATACTTACCTAAAATTAAAAAAAAGATTTTACTATTTCAATATAAATTTTATAGTATTCTTTAAGTTGATGTTTCTCAAATTCTGCTATTTTGAGTTGTCTCTTTTCTTGCCGGGGTGCGATATATGGCGTAGTTTGTGTTTTGCATTTTACGTAGTTGTGCATCGATCTTAAAATGAAATAGACACAGCATGTTGGCGCAATCGGTTGTCGTAAGTCATCAGAATGGTAAGTTAAGTGAACTTATAAATCGACTTTGGCCAATTGACAGGATTAACAATTTAACCAGTCAATAATATGCCCCATATTCGTAGTACCGATTTCTCCCACAAGCACGTGACAGATCTTCAAACCGTGCGACGGAAGAAATAGCATAGATTAAAAATGAATTTACAAATTTAGAAAAAGAAAAGAAAAACTGTTTTGAAATATATAACTACTAGATGGCACCACGAAAATATTTTTATTGTGAAATATCAATTACACTGTATTTTAAATTTGAAAATTGCTTGTATGTTTCGATTCTGCAACAAATGGTTCTTCATTCACTGCTGAATTGAATATTATAGATCTGGTTTGAATATGACCAAGTCTTCAATTCTACTTTTTTAAATAGTTCAAATGTTATTTCCATTGATGTTGATGTGTGTTGAATGTTCTTACTAAAGATGAGTGTGTTGCAGGGAGGAGTCGCGGGTGCACCCAGCGAAGGTGCGCGTGAAGTTCATCGAGAGCCAGCACGTGGCCCAGGTGACCTGTTCCCCGCCCTCCCCAGACGTCACATTGGAATTTGGTTCCGACACCATGACGTCACCGGCCTCTGAACACTCTCCAGACTACCACAGGCAGATCAGGTGAGCATGCTCCGAAAGCGACGCTTTTTCAACCACATATTTATTTGTACTTTTTGAATCTATACATATAAACAAGGATGTGTGTGTGTGCAAATCTCCACCATTTGACCCATCCACACCCAATTGGGTACACTTATACTTTAGAGCACTGAGGAAAACATAGGCTATTTCTTTCCTGTCTTCAGAACAATCTGAAGCTGAAAATTGGCACATAAGTAGTCCTAAAAGTGCTCCTCGATAAATGGAAATTCCTGCCATAAATGGACATGGACATGGAAACACGAACTACAGGGTTTGTGTATGAGTTAACAGATGCATGTCGCGGTCATATAAGAAACCCGAGTCACGCCGGGGGTTATTCAACTAGTAAATAAAGAAAACAAGATTCGTTTTCCTCCTGAAAGTCATTGTAAAATTCCTTTGCGTAATTTACTTGACATTTCTTTGTAAACAGTTATGTACTGATTAATAATGCAAGAAAATTATTCTGCATTAATTTTCGAAATTCCTTTCGAAAACTTTGTAAGAAATTCAAAGTAACAGGGAAAAGAGAAAAATTAGTTCAAAGATATGACTTTATACTAGATAGCGTTCCAAAGATTTAAAGAAAAAATATTAATATGTAAGAGACTTGTGGAACATTTGAAAACTGCTTGCATATTATCCCAGTACAGTCACGCGAGAAATGCAATTTAATTTGTGGAAACGGATCAAGTTCCTAGACTTTACTTAGCATAAAATTTGAATTCTAATAAATATAATTTTAGTAGAACTCCCATATCCGGTATTATTAAGACAGCCTCACTTAAAGTCGCCAATAGCCTGTTGTGTTACTCCAAAAGGACTCAAATTCACCTACCTACTTTTAATTTTACCTACTTAACTTTCTTTTTAATCTTTAACAAGGTTTTTTAAAATCATGAACTGTTGAATATATTTATTTGTTACTGTTACGGATATGCGAAAAATATTCCTTTTTTTTTTCCTAAGATCTAACAGTATTTATTGCATTTTATCTATTTTGAATAAAGAAGTTTGAACAGCAATTGAAATGAAATATTCAATTGTTATCATTTGAAAACTACAGAAACCGACTATTTGAATCGAAGGGCGGCCCTTTTGTTTCTATATTTTAACTGTCATGTGGCATTTATTTTTTTAATCTCTAATGTTATAAATGGAAGTGTTTGTCTGTTTGTTTCTTGCACGCAAAGTCCTGACGAATCTATGGCACTTACAGTAATGGGATTTGTCACACAGGTAGTCCAATTTTTTTGCAATTTTAGGGTCGCGGCGAATTTTAAAATTCAATCTAGAACTTTTTCAACTATATTTAATGAAATTTAATCGTTATTGACTGCAACAGCGTAGAAGAGATCAGATTCTAAATTTATTGTTTTCGTTTTGTTTTTTATTGTTTTTATGATTTTCTAGCCATACAATAAAAACAAATAATCTTTAACTCGAGTCACTTTGTTCTTTTTCTATCTCCTAGACCGTTAAAGATAGAGTAAAAATTTCAACGGATTTGAAATCTGCGGAAATTTTTACACCAGATTACTACCTTACATCACGGCGTTGCCCGTTTCGCAAAACACCACGGGCACGGGCAACGCCGGGCTAGCCACGCAGTGGCTAGTATAGTTTGTATAGGAAAATTTTATTTTAAATATTTGGTTTCAAAGCATTTTTTTTTTGATTGTCCTAGCATATTTGGGGAAAAGTGATTATGTGAAAGCAAATATTAGCTTATGAAATTTCATATGGAATGCGTTTCAACTGCACGTTTTTTTACGTGTCATAAACAATTCCGTTCGAGGCTGATTAAAACAGAAATGTTTTAATCGCAGCTCAATTTCGCAATTCATAAACTATATCCATAAAAACGCCATCTTTTTCGTATACTATATTTCACTTTAATGTACTTTCTGCGAACCTCAAATTCCATTACTTTACTGAATGAATAAAGTGACATTTTATCGTTTGCAGCGTCGTATGTTCTTTTTTAGGAACGATAGTCAGAGCAAAAAAATAATAAAAACCCAAAATGGTTTATTTGCTGTTCAGCCTCGTTAACGTTTCTCTTTTTTCCTCCACATTTCCCTGCCGCGATGACAGGAAGACATTGTGAGGGAGAAAAAAAATTCACCTACCCATCCTGCATTAAAAATAGCCTTAACCGTAACCCAAATCAATACCGGCGTCGTATATTTTTTGTGACGTTAACATTGGCAGCAGTTCTGCTGAAGGAATGTCACGATCATGTATTTCGGTTTGCCAATCAAAATAAGGAAGTCTTTGTGACTGTTGCTGTGAAGGTGAATGCCGGCATTAAAAATAAAACTCCCTCAAAAGACATATTTAGTCTTAATTGATTCCACGTAAAATGCGCAGGGAAAGGAATTTCCTTTGGAATTAATGACTTTTCATTCGCCGTTCTACCGTTAGATGGCGGTAGGAGTCTGGGGTTTTGAATTTGAGTCCCTTTGCTTGCTTCCTGTTTTATTCATGTTATGATGGACGGAGAACAGATATTTTGCGATTTAAGTCGTTATTTTGTGATCGGTTACTCGCTACAACAGTAGTTAAATCCTGATTTTGATTGACAGTTAATAACTTGCATATTGTTTATTAATTTGAAAACAATCAAGTATTAAAATTTGACGTGACTTTATTTGTCATACATTTTAGTGGAAATAAGAGTAAACACCAAAGTGAACGAAATGCTGCAAAATACTTTTGGATAATTTTATTTTACTTTGAAGGTATGTGCATCTGCGATCCTTATTGAAATAAGGTATGAAACGTGAATAACTACCGAGTTGCTATTTCTGGATATAAATATTTAAGAAAGTTTAGCGCACATGCTATGTGCGGATCTGCTGCTTTTCGCAAAATTTGAATACTACATTTTAATTTTACTGTATTAATTCTTGTTTTCAATTTAGTTATTTTACACGTCAACATTTATCATTAACAATTAATATTTTCTACAACATTTACTAACTGTTAGTTCGTAACATACAAATTGTTATTTTTACTGCTATCAATGGCTTACCCCTGTTGCTGAAGAATTTCATTTCGTGTTGTTTTATTTTTTCTTTTGTGTGAAGTAAAACATTTCTTTGTTTTTATCAATTGTTATCGCTTTGCTCCTGGCGATCTAACTAACTTTCTGCACGTGGACTGAGCCAAGGTCATCTGCCTTCTCACCAAAGCATCACTATTCCGGCTATGAGAATGTCGGTAATTTTTAAACCCTATCCGCGGGGTACATCTCCACACCGAAGTACCCAATTAGTCTGCCCCCCCCCTTCATTTTTTACTCTCCTCTTCCTTTCTGCCTTTGCTTCCTAGTTCTTATATTTTTTCTCAGCTTGGCCAAATTCTGCCTTCCTGCCCTGAAACTCCCAAAACATTCCATGCCTGTCCGACGCAATCGCCCAGCATTCGATCGTTTGCTTCCATGGAGGTTTATTGCGGTTTCGCCATCGCCCAAAAATACCCAACCTTTGTCATCATCTAATTCGAGTCTCTAATAAAGAGCGATATAATCCAATTAAATCGCCTACGGGGTTGCGTGCCCGTCTTAATTATCAATTAGTGCCGAATCCTTATGTGCTTAATAATTAACTCTAAAAAGGTACCTCGTCAGTTTTCTTATTCTCCCAGAAGTGTCTGTCTTCCGCTAAAAAATCTTTAATGACGGCGACGAAAATAGAATCTTTTGTAACTCGCTAATTAGATCCTTTCTTTTTTTTCCCCCGCCCCCCTCGCTTTCGATAGCGGAGGATATTTATTCGAATGGAATTTTTTTTCACACGGTTGGCTCGTTTCGCCGCACTTTTACCATTGGACGCTAGACGTGAGTTCGGTTGTTTGTATTGTAATTGTTGAATAAACGCGAGGTTTGGTGTGTGGATTACGGCGATTGCGATTGAACGAACGCAAATGCGATAAATCTATCAATAAGTCAACAGAGATTTTATAATTACCTCTAAGGAGAAAAGACGCATTTCTTTGTGTTGCATAACCTGCAATCGTCCCGTGTCTGAGAATTTTGAGCTGGATCAATAGAAAATTTCCTTGAACGCTTTCGACCCATCAATGTGGATTTTGCAAATATGATTTTAGAAAGGTTTCTCAGATTTTTATATGGTTTCTCTTTCGGAAATAGGGTGAACATTTTTAAAGAGAAGAGAAGAATTGAAGTGTTTACACAAACGGTAAAATCAAGAGAGCAAACGATACACTTCAAACTACTTTTTACTCGAAATTAATATTTTTGCATTATTTCCTCACTTGATTTTACATCAAACGTTATTGATGGATTCTCGTAAAATTTTGAGAAGTTGTTCTTTATAATGTCTAAAGAATGAACTAGAATAGTTATGCTGACTCGAAAAAGTTTTTAAATGATGGCCATTTATTTAAAATTAAGACTAAAACTATAAAAATTCTTGTATTCATTTTTCGATCGCTTGTAAAATGTTTATTTAATTAAATATCCTTTTTATTTTTGTACATTCCCTGGAAAAATGCGTGTAGTTTATTTTATAGTATCATTTTTCAAATGGGTTAAAAAGATTTTCACGTAGCACCTTTGAAGTTTTTGACATTTTTCTTTAAGATTCCATACATAATTATTTCTACAACATTATTAATATATATTTTAAATATTTAAAACCCAATGCTATTGTTTAATAACGTATCCGGTATAGTATCCGGATACCTTAAAACCATCTTTGTCAGGACCGGAGTCGTCGGGGCTCAGTGAGTATGCCCCACTGCGCTAGCAACCTATGAGTTGTAGGCCGCACAGGTTTGATTCCTACAAGTACGTATTTCTCCATTACTGTAAGCCTGCGATAGCCTGGTAGGAAGAATAGCTGATTAGCAACCGGGGGTTGTCGCGACTTGAAACTCGATCCAACCAGACACAGTTGTGTACGTGGGAGCTTACGCGCAGTAAATTTGTCGTTATTTCAAATATCTTTACATTAGAGTGGTGTGGAAATTTTGAAGAGTAAGATATCAGCTTTGACGTTGACCTCGTCATATGGTTCAAAATGACTAGGTGTCCTCTGATTTTTACCCTTGGATGTTGGTATTGGACCGTCGCCAATAGCCCGTTACGTTGCCTCAGTGCGACGTTAATTCACTTACGTACCTAGCTCTTCTGTGTGGGTAAAACCCCCATTGCATGTGTATGTCCGTTACATGACCGCACTTGGCTAAATAGGCTCTTGTGGCTCAAAACCCCAAACAAACAGCAAGTAAGTGTCACACGAGTTCTGCTCTTCCAAACGAACATCCCGGTCCGTCGTCAATAGCCCGTCGTGTATTAAAGTACGACGTGAATTAAAAATTACCAAACGAACATCTCTGAAATGCGCTGTCACTTTTCGTTCCAGACCATCAACATTTATTACTTCAGCATTACGCGAAACTGCTTTTTCTAATGAGGAAACAAAGTGACGTAATCCGATCTCGCTTAACGTCGCACTTAACGCCCGAGTTAATAAGCACCACCTATCCCTCCAAAACTCCGCCATCCAGAAAATACTTTAAAACAGCTCCTCAATCCTCATTATCCGAACGCCCCGCGAAAGGAAATATGAGGACAGTGTACATGAAAGGACAACCTCCGAGAAGTCGAATTATTATTTTTTTTAAATCCAGGAATGAAAGTCCAGGAAAATAGGATTCGAAACTCCTAAAAAGGGGAAGGGAAAAATATGTGGGAGAAGGATAGATACATCCACTTAAAAATGATTTACGGGAGGATGGTGTGAGGGGAAAAAATATTTTTCCTCCCTACGGATAGGGAAAAAGTTGCCTATCTTCTCTCGTAATTGGAGTTGGAGTTCGTGACTATCAAAAAAGAATACTTCTACTTTTGTCCTGACGTCTTGTTTTTCTTATCTTATCCTTCTTATTTCAAGCCCTCCGCCTTATTTCGTGACGTCACCGTCAGAAAAAGTGCACGCGAAAATGCTTATAGCGTTATTTGTAGAAGGGATTCCCGGAGTTTCGCGAGACAGTGGCGCTCCTGTTTCCTGGGACCAAAGATAAGGCGGAGGGGGGGGGTGATGTCAGTTTTTCCGTTTTACTTCTCTGGCACGTCTTTGTTTCGTCTATCCTGTAGTGGACGTGCTGTGTTGCTGAACGGGGATACTCTTTGACGGACTTACGGTCATTTCTCTCGCATAAGGGCAGCTTAATAGTGAGGGAAACTTGGAGAAAAGCGAAGTGAATGCGTAAGAAAATGGCCAGTAAACGTTTTTTTTGTGAGAGTAAAAAATTTATCCGCAAGTAAGATTTTTTCTGTAAAAAATCTAAAACAAATCGGCGAGGAAATTCCAAAGAACTCTTCAAAATTTCTATAAAAATTCTAGATCTTCGTAAAGAAAACACTTTTATGTATCATTTCATAAAAAATACCCCTTTCGTATTTTAGTTTCCCAGATAAAAAAATTTCTCCCGAATTTAGTTGCTTCATTGTCTTGAAGAAGTTGCCTCATTTCATCATTCTAAACCATACTTTACGTTAATGGGTCATTTTCTTTTACCGTAAAGCATTCCTTGTGACTTAATATAAAACTAGCGATAAATCTCAACCACGGCTAACATTTAATTTCGGCAGTGAAAACTGTCTTCATCGTTAGCATTCATTTGCTGCAATGAAAGCTATCTATACATAAAAAATATGTGGGTGTGTATATTTTCTATCCAAATCTACACCGTTTGACCAATGCACACCAAATTTGTTGCGCTTATACTTTAGAACACTGGATAACATTGGCTATTTCTTTCCTGTTTTCAGACCAATCAGTAGCCATGAAAATTGGCACACAGATAGTCCTAAAAGTGCCCCTCGAAGCCCCATTTTAAAATCTAAAGTTTGTTTTTCTGCAATAAATTGACACTGACAAAAAAAAACACATTCAACAGGGTTTGTGTATTTGAATAAACACAGGTGAATGTATCTGGGACATCGCCGTGTCATTCAGCTTATTCGCGATAGAGATGCGACATCGATGTCGATGTTTTCCAAACACATCGATGTATTGGAGTCAATGTTTTTGCAACATCGATGTATATACTTATCAATGTTTTTACGTCGTCGATGTTTTATTTTTAAATGTAAAAGTACCATTTAAAAAATTAAAAAAAAAAAAGTAGCATAATTTTTATAATCAGTAAATTGAACATAACTTTTAGACTGAAGTGGCCAAGGGGGTGAAGAGTCTGAAAAGTAGGGAGGGACATCGATGTCGATGATTTCTCAAAAACATCGATGTTTTATAAAAACATTAATTTATTGGAGTCGATGTTTGTTCAACATCAAAGTGTTAACATTGTCGATATTCTATTTTTGAATGAACAAAATAAAGAAATAACAGTGCCACTAAGTATTTGTCAGTGATGGTGACATCCGTCCCATCAGAAACTGTTTTTCCCTAACTGGTGGGATTGTTAGTGAAAAAAGAAGTCGACTTAAGGTGGAGAAAGTTAACAAACTCCTTTTTTTTTCAAACTGTAAATAACAAATATTGGGTCAAATAATAATTATTGGCCTGTTTTCCCCCATAAGTTGATAAATAATTAATAACTAACAATAATTATTGTTATGTACCTACCTAATTATATTTTATAGTTTCAGTAGTTCCTATGTCAAATTGTTATAAATATTTTCTTTAATTTGAAAATAAAAGATTTGTTAATTGTTTTGATTAATATTTATAATTTTTTTTGACAGTTAAAAAAAAGTCTTTGTATAAATTAATAAACATTTGTTAAATTAACCCCCCTCCCTGAAGAACATTAATGTTTGAGATTGCTAAATTAGTTTTAAGAAATGGGGGGGGGGTGAATTTAAATACACTGAGCAAAAAACATCGATGTTTTTAAAATCAATGTATTATAAACATCGATGTTTTAATTTTGAACATTGATGTTTCAAAGCATCGATGTTTTGCGGTGGATGTCGCATCACTAATTCACAATAAAGAAGCTCACGCACCAATCACTTGCGTAAAACCGTTTTCACCTCCTGCAACTACTTTCGATAAGGAAGCTTCCGCACCAAACGCTAATGTAAAACCGTTTTCATCGCTAGCATACAATTGTGGCAGTGAAAACAATCCTGCGATTCTATAGGAAGCTCATTGCCCGTTGAGTTTCTCTAGTACGACGATAATTAAAAATTACCAATTACTACAGGAAACTCGTCCCAAAACGTTTGCAAAACTGTTTTCACCGCCTCCAAATCTTTTATTGGGTGGAGGGGAGGGAAGGCTCTAGCCCAAACACGTACGTAAAACTGTCTTCATCGCTAGCATATAATTTCGGCAGTGAAAACACAATTCTGCGATTAGGAAGTTCTTGCCTCAATCTTACGCAAAAGAATGAATTTTCTCCATTAGCATTCGTATGATACAGCAAAAACTATTCTGCAGTTTTAAATATTTTCCCATTTGTTATTTAAAATTGCTTTCACAATCGGTAATTTTTTCGGATGTGAAAATTATTTTTTTCAATACGAAATCTTATTTGTGTAAAACTGTTTTCATCGCTTGCATTCACTTTCGGCAGTGAAAACTATTCTCCGGTTAGAAAGTTTTCGCTAAAGTCACTTTCGTTAAACTCTCTTCATAGCTAGCATTCATATGCGACATTGAAAAGCCAACTATTCTGCTATTAAAAATATCTTTCAGTCGCCCATATTAAATCATCTTTGCCGCTAGCATTTAATTTCGGCTAAGAAACCTATTACTCGAAAGGTTTCGCCCCAATCACTTTCAGAGAACTGTTTTTACCTCTAATCTATTCTTCCATAAGTAAATATAGACTCTAATCAACTATATAAAACTTCAGCATTAATTTTCGATAGTAAAGGACATTCTTGTAATACAAAAGATTTCAAAGACTTCCGCAAAACTATCTTCACTAGCAATTATACTAAATGCAAAAAAAAAAAATTCTGGAATTGGAGTGACATTTTTCAATCATCTTCAAGAACTCGTAACTTAACTAGATTCATAATTTAACTTCATTCTTACAGAGCTGTCACTAAAAAGCAACTTTTTGCTACTAATTGACATTCTTGGTGTCTAGGGTATCTTTTAAGTAAAATTGTCTCGAAACTTTTGATTTCGAATTTGTAGCACATTTTCGAAACTTTTCGACTTTTTTAAATTTACTTTCCGCAACTAGAATTTAGATTATTATGGCTAGGCATGTACTTGTGTGCGATTTCTAGTCGCAGCGACCCAAAAATCGCTGCCACAGACATTCTACAAGCTACATACACTGTGATAGATAAGTCGTTGAATTATAGAACGGTTTTCCAATGGATGTCATTGAAACTACTAGTGCGATCGATCTTTTGTTTCGGGAAAGAAGTAAACGGAGGAAGGCATCGTTATAGAGTAATCCAATAAAAAAGTCAAATATTATTGAAAGGGCAGTTTTACAAGATTTATGTGAGCACCCTGCAAAATTTTTCCAGCATTGCCGAATGACAAAAGTAGTTCTGATGAATTGTTGGGAATAATGGGTTCATCAATAACAATTTTCAATTTCTTCAAATTCTTCTTTTCAATTTCTTTTAATATGTAACTCAGTATTAATTACTAATAATATTCTTCCATCATCAACTAGTAGATTCGTTGTAAAAATATATTAGAGAAGTATTAGCAGTGTATTAAACGGACACCAGAACAAGACTGCTTCAGAACTTCATATGGTAGAGCGACAGTCGCTGCGAAAATAAGACCAGTTGCAATTTTTTAATTGCTGCAATTGTTGAGTCGCATGTTTGTGCACTTGTATTTGAGACGACTGAAATATCGCGCGACTACAAATCGTGGTGGCCTAGTTTTAGTGGACATAAAAAAAATCATTTTCACAATTTTCTGTAGGGATGTTTTCGCAAAGGGTTGCAATTTTGAAGTTTTGACTCCAGACCGTGGCAACCAATGAAGAATATCATCGGAAACTGCTAGATTGTCATGAAAACCTTACTAAAAAAATATTAAGTTCATTTTAAAATTTATATTTCTTGGGGAGATCTTGAGTGTTTCATACGTAATTGACACATTCTGTATTTTAGCAGATTCATTTTGTATCTGAGCCGACCAACCGGTATAGTGGAAAGGTGTTAGCCTCTAGATCGGAAGGTTCCTGGTTCGAATCCGGTTCCGGGCATGGATGTTTGTAAATGTATGGTGTAGAGGCGGCTGGTGAATCATAAATCTGTCATAGCCGAAAGTCCTCACTTTAGGTTGGTGTGGAAGTTTGGAGAGTGGGGCGCCAGCTCAAGTGTTGCTTCGTCATCTGACCGTGGTTCAAAATTACGAGGCGTTGTCCTCTTATCTCTCCCTTAAGGGACTGATCCCGGACCGTTGTGAATAATTAACTAAAATTATCATTACCTTTTGTATCTGAGCAACTAATAGGGTTAGAGACGTTTTTGCTACTAAATTTTTAAAAACCATGCTATTATTTTAAGAGTTTGAATCGAACCAAAGACCGCCTTGTACAAAGGGGACTGGTGCACTTCAAATCTGTTGTGGCCTCCAATGTCCTCACGTTGGCGTGGTGTTGGAAGTTTGAAGAATGCCAAGAGCCCTCTGTTTTGCTCCAGTGCGACATTAGTTAAATACTAACCTCATCTTTTTCTCACTCTCCACTGGACGTCTCTGGTAGTTAAGGTGTTACCCTCTATATCGGAAGGTTCCTGGTTCGAATCCGGGTCAGTGCATGGATGTTAGTAAGCGTATGGTGTAGAGGCAGCTGGTGCACCTTAAATCTCGTGGCCGAAAGTCCTGACGTTGAGTGGGTGTGGAAGTTTGGAGAGTGGGGTGCCAGCTCAGGTGTTGCCTCGTCATCTGACTGTGGTTTAAAATTACGAGGTATTGTCCTCGGATCTTTCCCTTAAGGGATTGATCCCGGACCGCCGTCAATTTCCTGTTGTGCTGCTCCAGTACGACGTTAATTTTTTTTTCAATACCACTGGTATTGTCTATTATTTGGCGATGCTTGTCCAAATCTGGTCCTTGCGCCATATAACCCTCCAAACAACCAGCAAGCCCATTGCGGGGGCATAACGATAGTTTTAAAGAGTCCGCAGAGTTCCACTTCGCATTCTCTAATTGAGGTCATTTTAATTTAATGTGTGAATTTTTGTCCACCGAGCATCCTGCTGGCGAGTCTGGTGTGTCGTCGTTGCCATGGAAACGAGACAGCCGTCGTGACAGTGAACTCGGACCGCTGGGTGTCGAGCACGTGCGGAATGTCCTGGCGCTCTCCCAGGCGTTCCTCCGCGGCGGGGTGCTCCTCAGGTGTATGCCGGGATTTCATTCACGGCGCCACCTCTCGGGTTCCATCTCCCTCCGGAATGGCGCTTTTTGCTCGACACCCGATCTGCCGCTGCGAGCACGTTCGTTCTTCGGGAGATGGCGAGTGTGGTACAGACGACGTGCCAATGCTTGCGGGTGCAGTTTGTGAGGAATTTGCGGGACTGCGTTGCGAGCTTTATGGATTGGTTTGGGTTGAATTCGTTCATAGCCCGTTGTGTTGCTCCGGTGCTGTGTTATCTAAATACCTACCTACGTTGATGGAGGAACGAGACGCTTAACACTTCGCAGTCAAGCTCAAGAGAGATCATAATTCCCGTTCAACATTCCTGCTCAGGTGTAATGTCGTCATTTGGCAGTGGTTCAAAATGACGTGGTGTTGTCCTCGGTAATTTTTTAATTAATGTCCTACTAGGGAAACACAGCGGGCAATTGTGACCGTGGTTCAAAATGACGTTGTCCTCGGATATTTCTCTTAAAGGATTGATCCCGGACAGTCTTCAATAGCCCGTTGTGTTGCTCTAGTACGACTTTAATTCAAATTACCTCTTACAACGGGCTATTGATGATCGTCCGGGATCTATCTCCTAAGGGAAAGATCCGATGACAACACGTCATTTTGTACGACGGTCCTATGACGAGGCAACATATGAGCTGTCACCCCATGCCACACTTCCATTCCAACCCGACGTGAGGACTTTAAGCCACTGCCGATTTAAGGTGCACCTGCCGCCTCGACACCATACGCTTACAAACACCCATGTACTGACATGAATTCGAACCAGGAACCTTCGGATCCAGAGTCTAACACCTTAACCACCAGGCCGGATGGGTTGATCCCGGACCGTCGTCAAAAACCAATTGGATTACTACAGTCCAAGTACAATTCAAAACGTACATAAGCCCTACATCCCTTCGGTGGCACATCTTTAGGTGTAAATGGACACCTCGAACACCTCTAGTAGTTCATTCTTTTCCATTCTGCCTTACTGCCTCTGCACTGTAAGCATAGGGATAGCGACTCCGGCATACCCGCGTATATTTCCCGTCGGGATTGTCGTCATCTGACCATGGTTCAAAATTACGTGGTGTTGTCCTCAAAGCTTTCCCTTCGAGGGATGATCGTGGTCAATCGCCCATTGTGTTGCTCCTGTATGACGTTAATTAAAATACCAAAATGCCCTTCGGGATTGATTCTGGACCGTCACCAATAGCCCGTTGTGTTGCTCTAGTGTGACGTTAATTAATATACCTACCCCAGCATACCATAGCCATCAATCTCTCCTACACCGGTCTGGTGGTTAAGGTGTTAGCCTCTAGGTCGGAAGGTTCCTCGTTCGAATCCGGGTCGGTGTATGGGTAGTTGTAAGCGCTTTGTGTAGAGGCGGCTGGTGCACCTTAAATCTATCGTGGCCGAAAGTCCTCACGTTGGAATTGGTGTGGACGTTTGAAGAGTCAGGTGCCTGCTCAGGTGGTGCTTCAAAATCACGTAGTATTGTTATCGGATTACCCTTAGGGGATTGATCTCGAACCGTCGCCAATAGCTCGATGTGTTCCAGTGTGACGTAATTTTTTTTAAAGGCCTTTCTTTTCAAAATTACTTGACATTGTCTGTCTTGTTAAGAAATGTTGCCCTTGGTTTTGTGACACTAGGTGTTAGAGGGTGGTCCTATCGTAATTATCAACAACTCGAAATGTGAATCCAGATGTCTCTTGGAAAATAAAATTCGAAATTAAGATCAACTTGTAAATTTCGAATCACGATCCTTAAGTGTGCATATAATCTTACAATTCAGCCGAAATCATTACATTGCTAAACCACACTGTAGGCAGGCTTGTATTTATATCGTCACACGTGTTAAACATGACACAAAAGCTCAAAGGGAAATAAATGCATCTACTAACTTTGCGAAAAAGAAGTTAAACGACCACCAGGACATGTGGAGTTGTGCGTGCATCACACATGCCCATGTCGAGTCTTGAGGGGTGAATGCAGAATTCCTAGTTCGCTCGGTATCGGGCACACACATCACGTATCCGAATGGAAATGCGTGGAAGGGAACAATACCACACATAGAATACCAATATTAAAACCTTCGTGTTCGAAGCAATTTGGAACGACATTTGTGTTCGTGGTCCTCCCTCCCACATTCTGCAACCTTCTCGAATTAAAACCGCGTGGCCTTGACTTCTGGTCTTCCGCTAAAAGAAAAAATGGTTCTCGAATTAAGAGCGATTTGCTATGTGGCACAAGGACGGGTGACGTCATCTGTTGCCTACATGTAGGGGATATTCCCTGGGTGAGCGGTACTACTCATTCCATATGCGTGGAATGATACGGAAATGCGGGCTTCGCTGCATCTCATTGGTTCCATACTGACGCTATTGCTGTATTGTATGGGTTATCTTTGTTCATAAAGTTAAATTTTTTAGCTTTTTAAAGCCGCGTTTATACACTGGAGTTGCAGACATCTCGCCCTCCAAACATCGAAGATATTATTCCTGGGAACGGCACTCATTTTATCGTCAAGATCTCGTGTTGGGGTGGCGAGTTTGCAACTCCCATTTTATTTTCCAACAAGAGTCGGTAACGATCAAAGTATTCCATATTTTTTTTTTTGGGGGGGGGGTGAATTTCTCAGAGACGAAATTAGAGATGAAAATCCTCTTCTATTTCGTCCCCTTTCGGTATTGCTTGACAATCACCCCTCCCCTCTGCCCTTCGGCGCCCGGTGGTCACTCACGCCGTCTTTTGTTCACTCATTATGACATTTTGCCCTCACTGCTTGCCTTGACCACATCTCCTGCCAAACTGTCAGTGAGTGACCTGTTCGATTAAAATGGCGTGATGGATGGTGACCACTCTTCTCTATAAAGGGGTGAGCAACATTTCATTTCCTGCGCCAAACGATTCGAGCGAACGGAAGCAAAACAAATATTTTTGATTGAGATTGTTTAGTTCGGTTTTGTAAATTCGAGATCGTTAAGGATATATTGAAAATTTCTACGGATTTGAAATCTGTGTAAAATTTTACACCAGATCTATACCTTAAATGTGATTTTCTTAAAATAAATAAATAATTAATTATTTAATAAAAATAATTAAACAATCAAATGGTAACTAATTAAATAATAAATCTGTTTTTGGTATTGATCTGGCGTTGAATATTACGCTGATTTGAAATCAATTGAAATTTTTATTTTCAACGATCGCGAAGATAGAAACTTGAACTAGAGAATAAAAAAAGTCCCTTTGTTTTGTTTCTCGAATAAAATAAACCACGACAGGTGTCTGTATTGCACATTATCCACCTTATTCTGTCCGTCTAAGTTGACACCTCTGGTCTCCGTTAACACGGCGGCCTAATTATGCCTGCGGCATCATGACGTATCACGGCTGCTAGATAACGGCTCCGCTTTCTTAGGAAACCCAAGCTAAGCGCTCTAAGTGGTAGATCTCGTCCAAGATCTGGTCAGTTTGTCTTTTGACGAGATACCTTTTCAAAACAACCGCCAGGAAGCTATTCATAGAAATAAAATACCCCGTCGTGTTGCTCCCGTGCGACGTCAATTCAACAACCTACATCCATGGAAAGAAAATAGTGGATTATTCAGAGTTTACAACGTCTCCCACAGTTGCAAAACTAACACACAAAAAAACGCGTATGTGGTTAAATCACCAATTTGCGTTGACTAGCACAGTTGGGAAACCTGCCAACACTTCTGTACACCTGAAAGCATTCGACTTGCGTCATTCGACATAGTCGTAATTCTCAGAAACGGCTTCTGGTATCTAAAAATACAAAGTAATATAACTTAATTCAAAAATCCTTTCTATATCGAATTGAACACAAGTAGGCAAATCTGCCCCCCCCCCTCCCAAAACCAACATGGGCTCATCTCAAAGTGTGAGGGCCGCTGTAGCTCGGTAGGAAGAGCAATGGACTAGCGACCATATGGTTGATAGTTCGAATCCAATCCCCAAGACCGTCGGACTAAAGGGAGGGGGGCGCGCGTTAAATCTGTCAGGGCCTCAAATGTCTCCTCACGTTGGCGTGGTGTTTGGAGAGTGGGGTGCTATCTGACCGTGGCTCGAAATTACGTTGTCCTCGTATCTTTCCCATCGGGTTTGATCTCCGATAGTCACCCAATGCCTGTTGTGTTGCTCCAGTGCGACGTTAATTAAAATACCTACCTCAAGATGCACAGATTTTATGATCCCGAGGCACTCTACTGGTCTTTTTTTTTACCATCTGGGGCTTGCTGTCTTTGCCTACATCCATGCACGGGGATCGCTCTGCCGGGACACCCAAGCGATCTTTTCCTGCTTCCATCGCTCTACTCTGTTCCCCGATCCCTCTTTCGTCCTTTTCCGAGTATTTTGTTTGTCTTATGTTTGGCGCAGCATGGCTAAATATGGCCGTTGCGACCATACAATGCCAAATCCGACCAACCTTTGAACATCAATAAAAAAGAAAGTCACGTGTCGTGTATTATTAAAGACGTTTGCACTTCGACACCGCGTGTAAAGTCAGCATTTTATTAAAAGTCGGCAGTTTATTAAAAAAAATCAAACGTATAAGGTATCTATCGGGTGTAAAATTTTCCGGCGATACCACTTGTGGTATTATATTTTTTGCGATTTTATATTGTACACCACGTACAATATAAAATTTGTGTAACATGATATTTTTTGTGCACTAAATTAATATTTTTCTCACAGTTTTGTTGAATTGTTTATGTACTTGCATTTGGTTTTGATGTATAGTGTATGATAAAATGTAGGGTCGGGCGTAATAAGTTCATAATCAAAATATTTTGTATTTTTTCTCCAGTTTTTTCAATAGTCATTGTAAGATTTCCATTAAGGGTTAAAACCCTTATACTAACTATTAAAATATATTAGAGAAAAAAATACTAAATAGTTGTGGAGAATGGTCCTTTTACCCCATCTGACCCTAAATATTTAAAAATATGTGGATACTGTATATCTATACAGTATCCACATATTTTGATCCACTTGAAATGTAGTGATCCGAATAACGGATCACTACATTTCTAAGGGAATTGTAAAATCGGGGACATTTTCTGACACTTAGAGGGAAATATCAGTGATTTTTTTTTTAAAGATTTTTGTTGGCTACGCTGAATAACAATTAAAAATCTGAAGAGAAAAAATATTGGTGGAGAATTATCCTTTTACACCCTCTGATCCTAAATATTTAAAAATGTGTGGTTACTATAAATCGATGTCAGTCACGGATCACAACATTTTTGAAGGGAATTGTAAAATCCGATAAATTTTTGTAATAATAAATTGTAATAAATTGTAAATAGTAATAATAAATAAATTATAAATAAATTGTAAAATCAGATAAATTTGTGACACTATCGGTTAAATATCAGGGAACATCTTTCGAGGATTTTGTTGCTACCCTGTATGATGATAATGTATTGATTTTGAATCCATTTCTGAGATTTCCATGACATTTAGCGACTGAATTTATCATCCGTTGATTTATTTCCATTGTCGAGCTGCGTTTCTTTGAACCACGTTCCCAAACCAACCGAAATCCACGTCATCTTCCCCTCACTATTTTAAGATCCCCCCGGTTGACATTGAACTTGCATGACAGCGACGACGAAGAATCCTAGCACCCAACCCCCGCCCTCCTTCATTATTAGAACAAAATCGCAATCGAAAATTGAGTTCCTAGAGGCGTCGAACACAAAAGGGGCGCAGAGAATGGGGAAAAAAATGTATTTGAACTCTCCCCTCCCCCTGTCTGCTGCGTTCGGTGTTCTCCACTGCATTCTCCCTGTTCTCTCTGCACGTTCGTCAGTCGAAGCGAGGGGATACGGAGAGAGGGATGCTGGGATCGAGATGACGGGGAAACACCTCTGTCTATGGCGGTCGCCAACACGGCGACTTAGCGCCCTTTTGCTTGGCGATGGGACGGCGGTCGAATGTTGTTTTTTCTCGGCTTAAAGCGAAACTGTCAACGGTGTCTGGTATTAGTGGTGAGGGTTAATCCGCTGGAGAGTTTTTCGTGTGTTGCCTTTGGATATCACGATATTAATATCGTCCATTATTTCCGTCCTTGCTTTACGGCCTAGATACGTTCCGGAAAAGTTGGCCGTAAAGCGAAAAGCTGTATAAAGAATGAATTATTTTGATACAAATCCATATAAATTCAATTGAATCTGTTCCAATTAAAAAAAAAATTGTTTGTTTATAAAGCATTTTTTATTTTCTACAAAAATACTTTTTTAAAATATAAGTACAAAACACAATGTAACAATAAACATCAATTCCAAAAATAAACATATAAATTAAAAAACAAGAATCGTGCACCTATCGCACCCCGGTAAGAAAAGTGACAAATCAAAAAAACAAAGATGTTGATGTCATTGAGAAATATGTATGAGGTGCCCCAGCGGGTTTTATTACTATTCTACAGAATATAATAGAAGTTACCACCACATAAATGCTGACCTAAAATTTAAAAGAAGCTTATACTATTTCAATATAAGTTTTATAGTATCCTTTAAATTGATGTTTCTCAAATTCTGCAGTTTTGAGTTGTCACTTTTCTAGCCGGGGTGCGATATGTATACAGCATATAATAAAAAAACCTAAAACAAAATGTTTAAAAACTGTTTGAATCTGATGACGAACATTAACATGAAGAATCAGTAAGCTATAATATGCTGTCATCATCACTTTCCGCTGTTGTGGATTGACCCAGTTTCAAATAGTGGTCAAACGTTGTCTACTTCGGTTTGCTGTGTTTTGTACCCTAAAGCGTCAACGCAGTAATATTATAACAATGTTGTGGCAAACGTTCTTCATATTTTCGTGACGCATAATATAGCAGTGCCGCCTGAAGGGAGAAGCTGAAACTACACAGGTGTCTAACAGTACGGCATTTTTTTTGGCCGTGTAACGAAACATTGTGGGCCGTGACTCGAAAAAAGTTGACTATAAAAGGCCGTTATAGCGAAATGCCGTATAAAGAGCATCTGTATAGCGAGGTATAGGTTTACTTTATATTGTACGTCATGTTGTAGATCATAGAATTCCATCATACTGTTTCAATTCATAATTCCTACATTATTTCTCCAAAAACGATCGATGTTTTTAAACCTTAGTGTTTTTAAACTTATTTTCCTCATTTCCTAAAACTGGTTTAGAAACCTCAAACGTTAATGTTCGTCGTGCGGAAGAGATTTAATTTGTCATTTGCCTTGTTTATTAATTTACTACTAAGACTATTTTAACTGGCAAAACAAAGTTAAAAAAATTTTTAAGAACAACTTTTAAATCTTTACTTTTCTTTATATTATTCAATTAGCAAATAATTTACAAGAATTTGACATAGGTTATAATATCTATTGTTAGTTATTAATCATTTATCAACTTAAGGTGTGAGGGCAACACAAAACATATTTTTTATTTACTGTAAATAAGAAAGTATTGGGGCCATTAATTATTATATATGTCCCAATAATTGTTTATTTACAGTTAGTAAAATAAGAAGTTTAACTTTCTCCACCTTAAGACGACTTCTTTTTTCACCAGTTAGGGAAAAAACTCTTTCTGATGGGACGGAACGGTTATTTTTCTTAATTTTTACTATGGTGTTTTTATCATTCAAAATAAAACATCGATTGCGTAGAAACATCGACAACGATAAAACAAACATCACCTCCAATAAATCGATGGTAAGTACAACAATGTTTTGAAAACATCGAAATCGATGTCGCATCCCTAATGTGTAGTGTTAAATGAAGTGGATGTATGGCTTACCAATCTATTTTTTTTTACCTTCAATTTGAATCTTTTGATATTTCTGGTGGCATATTACCGTGTCGGAAACTGTCCTGTAACGGCCAACCACTGGTGCGAAAACTTGTTCCGAACTGTCGCCGATTCTGGACGTAGGGCAATTTGTTTTACCTAAGTGTATCTTCATTATCTCAGGGAGTAATAGAACAGTTTTGTATCAACGAGGTATATCTCACCAATAGCAAAAGTGATTATATGTTTTGGGTTGATGGAAAAATTCGTCCGCAGACCAACTGGTCTGATGATTAAGGTATAGGATCGGAAGGTTTCTGGAACGAATCTGGGTCAGTACATGGATGTTTGTAAGCGTATGGTGTAGAGGCGGCTGGTGCACCTGAAATCTGTCGTGGCCGAAAGTCCACGTTGAGTGGGTGTGGAAGTTTGGAAAGTGGGGTGACAGTTCAGGCGTTGCCTCTACATCTGAACGTGGTTCAAAATGACGTGGTGTTCTCCTGGGATCTTTCCCTTATGATATTGATCCCGGACCGTCGTCAGTAGTCCGCTGTGTTTCTCTTCTACGACGTTAATTAAAAATGACCAAATTACCCACTGTGTTGGAGAAGATTGTCCCTTGACGCGATACCACAAACTCTTTCGCAGGATTTCTTTGATTACACTCTAACTGGTCTATAGACGTGGTGTAAACTACTCTTTTCAGACCATCGTTATGTCAAGAGCTCGGACGAGTTACATCTGGGGTGTTGACCTCGTCGTTCGATATTAGCCCGTCATGCTACTCCAATGCGACTTCAATAAAAAAAAAATACCTACCTCGGACGAGTTTCTTGTAAGAAGTATATCCATCATTCCAATGTTTAAACCACGACTGCTAAACGAATTTGTTTAACCCTCTGGTGGGTTCTAAACTGATTTATGTAATTGTTGAGCCGTCTTACTGGCATTGTGGTTAAGGTGATGACGTTTCGATGTGGATGAAACTATTGTACTCATCGTGGCATCGGGGATTCTGTAAGGGGTCAGAAAGCCCCCTAATTGTCACTTGACGTAAAGATTAAATCCAATTTTCCCTTTCTTTTTCTAAATACCCTGGGGGAATAAATGGAAGGTGTGGGGGGGGGGATTCCTATCCTCTAAGCAGGGGCCTCTCTACCACTTCTATTTTTAAGCCTACACTATGCATAAATTAATTCAATGTATCGCTGCCATTTTGTGAATGCGTTTAGGGGGATCCGATAAAAAGGGAGGTTCTCAATCGATATTGATTCGGGGGCCCGACTGCGCCAAACCCCGACCTCCTCTCGTCGTGTCAATCTCCCTCAGCTGTTATTTACCCTCCTTGGCGACGGGGCTTGGCGACCTCTCGCCAACGGCGGCAACCCCCGCGCATGAGCCCCGACTCCGTTCTCCCTACCCAGAGCGAAATGCCGTCGTCCTGAGAGGGGAGAGGGCCGCCGGAGGTGGGAAAAAAAAAACCAGTCGCGCTGGACATGCCGCAGATACCCCCTGCGATCGACCCGGTCGCCCCCGAAGCCACCTCGCCGGGGCCCGCGACGGGGCTCTCGAGGAGGAGGAGGCAGGGCTGAGAGGGAAGAGCGAGAGGATCGTCTGCCATGGCTGCCATAGACAACCGCCTGCATGTGTACTACGTGACGATACCAGTGGAACGGTACGTAGGCCGGAAGTGTCATATCATGTGTTGTGTATTTTTACACCCGGTATCTGGCAGCAGAGCTGGGTGCACCTGCGAGTGGGTAAGTTCGCTGCTTTGCTGGCGCTGCCCTTTTGTGGTTTCCTTGAGCGTGCCTTTTTCCAGGGCGTACGTAAGTGTCTGCTCTCTTTTAGTGTGCTCTTTATTTGCATGAAAGAAAATCCATTTATATTGATGCTGCAGAGATAACCGATCTGGGCACCTTAATCTTCGTAAGCTATTTTTCTTTGAATTCAGTTTTTCCAATTTATTTAAATCTGCTATAATTGTTCATACATAAACGGCCCAAAGCACTGTTGAGTTATGTGGCTCAGGTCGTGCAATTTTCTCTCATTACTGTTCTTTAACATACACTAAGCCTGTAGGTTTTGTCGAGTTTGAATGGCAGATTAAAATAGACTCAATGTTCATATAAAAACGGCCAAAAGCGCTGGTGATTAATGTGGCACAAGTTACTTGTAAGGATAGTTGAAGTTGAAGTCTGGCAATTTTCTCAATACTTTTCTGTAACATACACTTCACTTGGTGGTTTTGTCGAGTTTAAACCTTTTTATCTGCCATACAATGTTCATATAAAAACGGCCAAAAACGCTGATGAGTAATGTACAGTGCCTGATATTAATGAGGTATAATGTACCTCCAGTTAATGAGAGTACAAGTTCCTTGTAATGATTGCTGTAGTTTAAGTCGTGCAATTTTCGCGCATTGCTGTTCTTTAACATGCACTTAGCCTGGAGGTTTTGTCGAGTTCGAGTCTATTTTTATCTGCCATTCAATGTTCAATAATATTCAATATAATTCATATAAAAACGGCCAAAAACGCTGAGTAATGTGGCACAAGTTACTTGTAAGGATCTAAGTCGTGCAAATTTCTCTCATTTGTGTTTTGTAACGTACACTACTACGCTTGGAGATTTTTTACCGAGTTTGAATCTATTTTTACTTATTTCCCCCCCCCCCATGTTCACAAAAACGGCTGAAAGCAATGTTAGGTTATGTAGCACACGTTGATTATTATAGCTTAAGTCCTGCAATTTTCCCTCGTTACAGTTATGTAGCATGCAATAAACTGGGAGATAATTTTTTTTTGCTTTCGTATAATTATGGCTGGAAAGGACCTGCAATTTTCTCAATTCAATTTCACAATACGCTTGGAGATTCGAGTTTTAAATCTATTTTTATCTACCATCCAATCATGAATACGACTGTAAAGGTTCTGCAGTTTTCTCTTTACAGTTCTATAACATTCACCTAACTTTCAGACTTTGTCGAGTTGGAATCTATTTTTATCTACCACCCATGTTCATATAAATACGGCTCGAAACAAAGTGTTTAGTTGTGTGGCACTAATGCCTTGTCAAGACGTCTTTTGTAGTTTAGTCCTGTGATTTTCTTTTACTGCAGTTCTATAACATATGCTATGCTTGGCGATTTTGTCTGTTTGTTTTTTTTCACCTGACATATTCAAAGTAAAAATCCGGAATTTTCACTTCTAATCATCGAAAAATTGCTTAATTACTTTTTAATAGTAAACGTTTTAAATAAAAGCGTTTTGACTAATAAAACTAAACGTTTTATTTTTAAATCGACAAAATAGAATTCTATGATCATTGCGACATTCTCAACGAAAACAGGACAATTATCTATTGTTTTACAATTCCTAATAGATTGATTCGTTCAGTTCTGAAGTTCATTTCACAGGGTTCTCGCGGGTCAAGGGAAAACCTGGAATTATCCGAATTTTTGTCCAAAAAAATCAGGGAAAATTACAAATTTTCGTCTAAAAACTGGAAAATCACCTCAATGACCTGGTAAATGAACTGATCATGCCTTCTCAGACGCTTTGGAGAAAAGTAGCCAGTAAGATTCGTACAGTTTGGTATCACTTTATTTTATGAATTGAATTTTACAACTGATTTTAAAAGAAACGGCTAAATTTAACAGGTAAAAAAATTTTGTTTCGTCCACTAACTTAAATTGAAGAATTTCATGCTTATGATTCATTAAATCAAAAATTGATTAAAGACTATGTTCGATTTGAATAAGTTATTTTGATGCAAAATTAATTGTGCTTTGTATTAATTTTTACAGTGTATAATTCTTAAATTGGTTTTTATTATTGGCCAATAAATGGTTAAATTATTTCTTGGTTCTTTACCTTAAAAATGTCGTGAATTGCTTCAGTATGACCTGGAATTTTGCAAAAATTTGTCTGGAAATTCAGGAAAGTCGAGTAATTTTATTTCTGAAGTAGAGTGGGAACCCTGATTTCAGTGCTATTAAGAATTGTTTTGTTAGTTTTACATTTTAAGAGTTCGCATACATACCAGTTCTTTTTGTCCTATATGCATTATATTTCATTAATAATAAAAAATACTGTTGTCAAAGCTAACATTAAAATATGTAATAAATTACCTTTAATTTATTGTACACCGTTTTTGATTGTATTGACTGAATCCCTCTAGTTCTAATTATTCCTTGTGTGATGAAATATGTCTAAAATGGTAGTACAAACTAAACCTTTCACTTTCGTTCAGGTGTTCGAACTCGCTGTACATGTTATGCCTTCAGAAAATGAATATTTCGCATACAAACTGCTTAACTGAATGCATCGTCCTTAAATTTCTAATTTATGTTATGTGTATATTCGTAAATACCAGGTTTTATATTTCCATTTTAACGCCCGATCGGTAGTGGTTAGTGCATTCGTCTGTCACGCTGAGGGGTCGGTTCGAATCCCGGTTAAGTCATGGTCGTAAAATTGTGCTGTCCTTTGTTAGGGGTGATGATGGTCCTACCACTGGGTGCTCCTTCACAAGAGGCCATCATTTCCGCCCTTGTAGTGGCCAATGATTATAACCATAGTGCCCCCACCATTGGAAAAAAATGTTTCAAATTTAGTGTTCTGGAGCCAAAATTCATAAATTTTTTCTAGACAGTTTAATCACTTATTAGGGTTTATACAAAGAAAAGACAGGAATTTTCTACGTTTAAATAATGTTTCTTGAAAACGGTTTCATTCAATGTCAGAGGTATTCATTCCGTATCTAGGCTTTTGTTAGTGTAAGAAAATGGAAATGTCAACCATCCTGTGAAAAAGTAATATTTGCTTTTTCTACCCCTCTTGGTGGTTGACTCGACGCGATCTCTCCCCATTAGCAAAACTGGCCAATTTTTTGATGGGTATCTATGACGAGACAAATAGTCGTTAGAAAAACTAACCACATCTTGATACCATCAAGATATCCAGATTATCTTGAACTTGTCAGTAGCAAAAGTGTCAGGTCTTAATAAACAAGATATCTTGTCGAAACAGCTTTTTTATAGGGGGGGGGGTAATTGACAGTGTCTTACGGGTAGAGGAATTTTAATTTTCAATCTGAAACTTTTGAAAAGTTACCTTGCGAGTTATGTGTCATCAACAAACACGCTGGAGTGGTTTCGACGAGGTATCTGGTCCATCAAACTGTTGCAGGTTTTATTTATCACTAACTGAAAAACCTATATCGCTCAGGTTTCAAATAGGACCGCGACATTTCCCTGTGTTATATCAAATACTCAAACCCTGTAGAACGTGTTTCCACGTCCATTTATTGCAGAAAAACAAACTTTAGATTTTAAAATTGGGGCTTCGAGAGGCACTTTTAGGACTACCTGTGTGCCAATGTTCATGGCTATAGATAGGCTATTTCTTTCCCATCTTCAGACCTATGTTTTCCGTAAGTGTATAAGTGTACCAAATTGGGTGTGGATGGGTCAAAGGGTGTAGATTTGTATTAGAGATTATACACATTAGCATCCCTTATTTTTTACGACCGTCGTCAATAGCCCGTTGTGTTGCTCTAGTACGACGTTAACTAAAATTACCAATTACCTTTTACACCCATAGAGGATGAGATCACGATCTGGTCTCTTTTCTTCAAATGACGAGAGCTTGTTGGATGAGATATCGCATCCATCAAGAGATCTGGCCACTTTTGTTGATGACGATTGGTGTCGAAATTTTGGAGAGTTAGGTGCAGGGTGTCAAGATTTAAATCACTTGATATAAATCAACGATTAAACTCATGATTTAAATCAAATGATTTTTTTTAAATCACTGATTTAAATCACAACTAATCTCACATTTTTATAACTAAGTAAATACACCATAGAAAAATGACAGAAGTGGTCAAATGCTTTAATTTTTCTGCACGCATGGGGATTTCAGCACTAATGGTTACACCCAGCTCAGAAGGAACTGGATCAATTACTGCATATGCTAAAAGATTGCAACAGCCAGTTGTAACTTATGAGAATACACTATATACTGAAAACGGTAATGTAAACACGCATGACATAAATCTAAATGCCAGGAAGAGTAATGTATAAACATTTGGGATTAACAGCACTCTTAATATAAACACTTTTAATTGAAGTATACAACAGTTTGATTCAAAATTATAAACGAAAGAGGTGACTGATTTTATTAGCTAAAAAAAACACAAGTGGGAAGTAAAGATTTTGAGGCATTTGTAAAGCTTTGGTTTCCTAAGAAAGTGGAGCCGTTATCTAACAGCCGTGATACGTCATGATGCCGCGGGCATAACTAAACGGCCGTCTAAACAAAAATCCAAGGTGTCAACTTAGGCGGACAGAATACGTTGGAGAATGGGCAACACATACGGCTGTCGTGGTTTATTTTATTCGAGAAACAAAACAAAGTGGTTTTTTATTCTCTAGTTCAAAGTTCCTAACTTCGGGATCGTTGAAGGTAGAGTGAAAATTTCAACAGATTTCAAATCAGCGTAAATTTCTACGCCAGATCGATATCAAAAACAGTTTTATTATTCAATTATTTACCATTTGATTGTTTAATTATTTATTAAATAATTAATTATTTATTCAAAGAAAATCACATTTAAGGTATCGATCTGGTGTCAAATTTTCCGCAGATTTCGAATCCGTTGAAATTTTTATTCTGTGTATAACGATCCCGATTTTACAAAAACGAATTATTCAATGGCAGTCAAAAATGTTTATTTATATTGCTCCTCTTGGCTGGAATCGCTTGGAGCAGGAAATGAAATGTGGCCGCTACAAGAGAAAAAACGTTCTCCAACTGTTTGAGACCGCTATGACGACAGTCATGGAAATGGCGGCTCCGATCATTTTCGTTACGCTCACAAACAACGCTCTCTAGGAAACCAACACCATGTGTTAGTATAAACAACGTTTTAGTGACGTCACCCACCGATACATCACGGCCGCTAGATCACGGCTACGCTTTCTTAGGAAACCGAAGCTTTAGTTAGCTCCCAAAGTGCCGCGAAGCGCCGTAACCTCCAATCTAAGCTCTTTCTAAGCAAAAAAAAAAAAAGTTAAGGTCACTTATCAAAAATTGGTTCTCTCCCCAACCATGAGCATTAATAAGGTAATTTTATTTGTTTTGTTTATATTTTCACCGACCTATGTTTTCTTATTAAGTAAAATTAAAGTGTTAGTGTGTGAATTTTAAATACTAGTTGTATTAATTATGTTTATGTTCTTAATTCTCTAATTTCTTTTTCAAAGTGCAACAAATATGAAATGTGTATATATATGTGACGACTTTCTACAAGTCTCACTACGAAGTTCTCATAAAATACGAGCAGGACAGAGAGCAATGAAAAATACGTCTTTATTAGACCACAGTCATGGTTCGAGTGCTACCAGAGATGGCGCAGCAAATTACAAGCTGCGTATCAACAAATTAATTATTCCTTGATCAGCAATACTCAGACAGATTTCATTGCCTTATATGGTATCATTTGATGGGACATCGTACAGTAAATAGACGGGAACAGATGGATCACGCCGTGGGAAGATGAATTTAGCTTAGCTTGCAAAAATCAATTATTTCTGATGCAACGGTCTGCGAAACTGTAAAAGGCACGTGAAAAAACACTCGGAGGCGCCGGCCAATGTCAAAGCAATTTTCTCACGAATCATTTTTAATGTTACATCCCCCTTCCCAAGAAGACTACATCCTATGCGTCCATAGGGTGTAGGACATCTAGGAAGAAGCTGTTAATGAAAACCTAAAATTTGGAATAAATTAGCAACCCTATAACCCAAAACTTCTATCAACCCACTTGCTATCCATCTATTGACATACAAACTAATTATACAAAACATAAAAACACTTTTAACATTATTGACTCTTTATCTCAGTCATGCTAAAGAGTATAAACGCAATAAACAATTCGAATATAGGATCGATTAAAATAAAATATAACACAATAAATTGTTATCATAATAGAATTATCAATGAGCATCAATACCACACTAGTTCACAAACATACCAAATCAAATACTGTACCAAATAATACAACCAGTTTCCAGAGAATTGTGTTCTGAAAACAAACCTAATGAAAATGAAATAATAAAAACCAATAATACTATACACAGTATATAATAATCGTATAATAAAAACCATAATAATTCCAAATACTTCTATAATACATTAACTTGTGTGACCAGTACGGACTTCAGAATATCAGGGACCCAGGGGCTTACCCTAATATCTTCATTTAGCTACTGTCGCGAACAAGTTCAAAAACCCAACATGAAAGTACAACATTTCTTGTAAATCATAAAATAATCATCACTGTAATTTAATTATATACAAGTTATAAGTAATTAGCGCTGCTATAAGCCAGGCTGTAGGATGCATCCAAAAAAATTTCTCAGAACTTTTTAGTTATATTTCTCATAACAAACAAAAATTTTCACAAATTCCTTTCAATTAGCACAACTTTCTTTCAATTATTTCTACATAGAATATAACCCTTACTATTCTCTGTATCTATTTATTTCTAATTCACATTTCACTTCCTTCAAGTATTAAGTACAAATAAACAAATCTACTCATCCTTATATTCTTCATTCACTTTTCAACTTACAAATACAAAATACAATCAATTCTCCTGCGTGATCACACCTTTATTTCTATAGCTCAATCTCAGGATACTTACGAGATAAAATACACAATATACAGTAATTTTTCAACAAAATCTCATTAATTCTCTTGGTGCATGAATATGGATGAATATATCTTTTCTTAATTCCAATTAATTTATCAGAGTAATATTTTCTCGTGATAATAATTGTATGTTTAAGCTGTTAATATAAAAATATGAAACATATATGTGAAAGTGTAAAACAACTCTCCTTCAATATCCAATTTCATAAAAAAAAATTATAAAAAAAACAAACAAGTTTAACATTCATCACAGACTTCATGCTGCCAAAATTCCATTTTAATTCCTCCAATATAAATTTGTTATTGGAAAATATGTGCCGGAAAGATAGTATCAGAGATGCCAGTTCTGTGTTTTGGTCAATTTCTGCAAATACAGGTAAATTTTCCTGCATAGCGAAATGACTTTTAAAACTTTCAGTCAAGGGGGGTGTAATCCCCACTTGCTGTAATTGTTGTAGAAGCTAAACATCTCCAGCACTTCTCTCTGACGCATAAACATTATCAAAAAACTTAATATTTTCATTACAATGTTTACCATATTTCTTATTATAAAAATATCTCGTTTCTATCACATCATAATTCTCACTTTCTGTAACACACATCATTATAACTTTATTTTTATTTTCTTAATTTCTCCTATTTTGGCACTTACCTCTATGATTTTGATTACATCTACTAGTCCACTGGCTTGCCGCATCACCTGTAACTTTTCAATACCCCCCATTTCTCTATATTTTAGAGACCTGACAAAATATACTTGGTCACGTTACATTGCTGCCAGTGTCAATGAGTCCCAGTAAGTCTTGTCTAGTATCTGGAAAACACATCTCGGTGACAAGAAATACGTTTCCGGTACAGTGCATACTGGTGGGGGCCCTGCACGAAATCACTTTCTGAAGTCTCGGGCAAATTGGCCCTGCAGAGCACAGTTGTAGCAAGCCGCTGTGGGTCTATCTCGTGGTGGCGTTAGCACTCCATGGGTTTGGCTAGGTAGACGAGGAACCCATGGTCATGGTCTCCAAGGTAGAAGAGGCACACCTGGTTGTCTCCTTGGTACGGGTGATGGGCACTGGTACTGTTATGGTCTCCTACTCCATGGTTGATGTAATCCAGCCTTTGGTGGGAAGGCAGGGGTCGGTCATCTCCAAGGTGAGGTTGTTCCGCTGAGGGGCTTGAACTCCAAGAACCTGGACATCGGCTCTTTCCAACGGCAACCTTTGCGTACATGTCGGTAACCTTTCCGAAGCGAGGAAGACGAAGCATTTTTTCTCCCTTGCCTTTTCTTTCACCATTCATTTAGTTCATCACGGCAGCTAGGCAAAATTTTAACTTCGTCAGCTGTTTTGGGTATGCACCCACTCTTCCATCAATCGAAAAGAGAAACAACAAACAATTCTTCTTTCGCCTTAACCGCGGCAGAAAAAGACAAGCTACCGCCATTGTTGGTCACTTTCATCGTGCTTAATTGTTTTTAAAAACTTAAAATTAGCATCATGCAGTCGGTTTTCGCGACAGGAATTAAATCCTGTCGACTTGTGACGACTTTCTACAAGTCTCACTACGAAGTTCTCATAAAATACGAGCAGGACAGAGAGCAATGAAAAATACGCCTTTATTAGACCACAGTCATGGTTCGAGTGCTACCAGAGATGGCGCAGCAAATTACAAGCTGCGTATCAACAAATTAATTATTCCTTGATCAGCAATACTCAGACAGATTTCATTGCCTTATATGGTATCATTTGATGGGACATCGTACAGTAAATAGACGGGAACAGATGGATCACGCCGTGGGAAGATGAATTTAGCTTAGCTTGCAAAAATCAATTATTTCTGATGCAACGGTCTGCGAAACTGTAAAAGGCACGTGAAAAAACACTCGGAGGCGCCGGCCAATGTCAAAGCAATTTTCTCACGAATCATTTTTAATGTTACATATATATATATATATGTACTAATATACCACAGATAAATATTACTTGATGACGAGGGTGCTGTGAGAAAATTATAATTATCTTAAGGGTGTCACCACTTGGATAACTTTGGGAACCTCTGTTTGCTTATTCTTGTAGTTAGCAATAGAGATTAAAAAAGTAGAAATATACATTTTCACACACAGTCATTAAAATGTCAGCAGGAAAAAAAGAAAGATCCCATATGAATTACAACTAAGTGAAAATACATTTATTATTGCTGCTCGGCAGTTTTTTTTTATCAGAATTTACTATAGTCTGATTATTTCTGAGTTCTATTCTACTTCTCAGACTATAGTTTAGGTCTGTCACCTTACACTTGCTGATAAATTTGTTAACATGATGATGTAATTTTCTCAAGAAAATCTATGCAGGATGTCAACTTGTGTTTTAAAGTTAAATAAATGTTAAGTAAATATTGATTTACAATGTCACAAATTCTGATTGTTTACTTTAAATAAATATTGGTTTACATGTCATGTCACAAACTCAATTTTTTATTTAGCAAATTTATATATATTTATTATATAAACAGTGTTTAGGGCCTGCAGAAATTTAAATAGAAAAATCTTATTTAAATCAAAATAATCCGATTTAAATCAAATAAATCCGATTAATTGATTTTTTTACACCCTGGTTAGGTGCCATATCATGTGTGTGGTCTCGTCATCTGACTGGCTCAAACTGTCGTGGGGTTGATCCCGGACCTTCCCCAATAGCCCCGTTGTTTTGTCACGTTCGTTAAAATACCTGTCTTCCGTGTACTCACTTGGTGTTGTTTGTGCTTTCAGCCACGAGAGCGGCATCGACAACCCGTTCCGGCCGGACGGAGAGCTGAGTCGCGAGGCGGACACCATCGTCAGCCTCATCAAGGAGGGCAAGCCCATCACACCCGTCAAAGGGGACGAGCTGCTGCTGGACATGGAACCGCCCCAGCAACAGTCGGTTGTGGTCAACGGCTACTCCGCCGCCCCCCACGACCGCACGGACTCAGTGCCACCCCCGGAGCAGCCCCAGCCGACCCTCAAGGGTGCCAACGGCAAAGCCGCCACCCCGGGCGTGGTCGAGGTGCAGCACGGGGTCATCGTGCCGCCCACCGACGCCCCCGCAGTCGAGCAGGTGGTCATCAAGAAGAAGCCAAAGTGCAACTGCTGCACCATCCAGTAGCTCGTGACTCTGACTCAAAATTGACCTTAAGGGGGGCGCCCCTCTTCTGCCCTCTGACTGTTCTTGTGGGGCAGGGGGTGAGGTCAGCCCGCCCATCCCCAAAGACTCTTGACAAGCACCGTGCGAGACCATTTTTATTTCTCTACAGCGTCGGCTGCTATTGTGCATCGCTTTTACGCCTACGACGTCGTCATCTTCGCTTTGGAGCGTTTCCTTTTTACTATGCAGTATCACATAGTCTTCTGCAGTGTGATGCCTAGTCTACTTCTTGTTGGGAGTGAGTGGAAGGATGTCGTTAATACCTGGGTGAATGGATGGAACCTCACCAACAGCAGCTTCGAATCATTTTTGTGTCATTTTAGTGCTTGTACTTTTACGTAAGGTTCTCTATTCTTCACGATGGAAAAAATGTTTCCTGAATTTTTTTAATATATTCTGATGTGGGGGCGAGACATTTGTGGATACTTAGCAAAATGGTGTGAAGTACGATACTTTGATTCAACAGAGATAATAGTTAAAATTAAATTAGGAATAAAACGACGAGAGGTAAAACTCGAAAACACACGGTACCGGTCCATTGCCAAATTGGCGACAAAATTATCCATTGCCAAATTGGCGACAAAATTATCCATTGCCAAATTGGCGACAAAATTATCATTGCCAAATTGGCGACACAATTATCCATTGCCAAATTGGCGACACAATTATCCATTGCCAAATTGGCGACACAATTTTCCATTACCAAAAATGGCCACTCAAATTTCCGTCGCCATACGTCTATTTGGATAATCCTGCGATAGGTTACCATGTCCCAAAATCGTCGCCAATTGGTGATGAAAAGCAATAAAAAATTGGCGATTGCACCATATTCTTTTGTTTCTCCAACTGCTATTTAAATTCTCATCAATTTAAAATGTTCATACTGATCGATTTTTGACTCAATGGTGTCCTTTTTAGTCTGTTGATCCGAGAAACGTTTCATCTTGAGTAAAAATTCTGTAAAATATATTGAGTCATTCATAATATTTTGTTCAATTGATAATTTTACATGCACGACTTGACAACGAAAGTTTATTTCAAGCTATTAAATTATTTGTCATAAATTATTTAAGATATATTCTACGTCGTATTCATTTTCATTCGTTTCTTCTGTTTTTTGAAAAAGTAGAAATAAATAAAAACAAAGATAAATATTTTTGAATGTATTGTGAAATTTCAAAAATAATTTTTTCAAATGTATATCCAGAATGCAGTAATTGTAATTTTAAAACAATTCCAATTTACTCAATTGTGGAATAAAAAAATATTGTTCTTATCCTGTTCTGAATATTGAGTTCTATGTTGCGAAAATTGCTGATTCCCGGTGATATTTGCTGTCTATCATACTTAAAAGCTAAAACCAAGACACTGCCAGATTTGGCGAGTAATTACAATATTGGCGACAAGGCAGCTATTTCTATAGTTTTGCCTAGAAATTTTGTTGCAAGCCCTGTGTGCAGCTTTTTTGTTTGATAAGTGAGTGCTCGTTTATGGGATAGAAAGAAGAAATGAAACATGTGTAGAACTGATTTAGGGAGTAAAAACCAATGTGATATTGCATAGTGAATTGCATAAAAAAAATTTAGGTTAGCACTTTCACACATAATGGTGAAGGTTGGGAAAAGACTACGATGTAAAACTCGCTTCTTATTGCTTTGAAAAGTAAATAGACGCTGAACCAACCACACAAGAACCAAAAGAAAGAAGAAAATCTATTTAATATATTTCATGATAAGACGCTTCATATTTTCTGTAATTTCAATGAAGTGATTTTTATAAGTTTTTCGTGTAATTTAATTATATATGCTGTCTGAAAGTTTTATTGATTGTACAGGAAAAGGTGGAGACAAGTTTAGTATATTTCTAATATAATTGAATTTGATTTGAAAGATCTAGTTTGAACTGTTTATTAATTGTGATAGAGCCAAAGTCACTTTCTTTTTCACATAGTGCTTTATTAATATAATGTGCTACAGTAAATAATGGCAACTTTTTCGTGTTTTACTTTGCTATCGTGTCATCGCTTCAGCCTCTGTGGAGCTGGAAGTAGCAGCTTCGCGTAAAACATTGAATTTTACTTGTGAGCAGTCACCACAGTTATTTATGAAAACAGAATTTGGGATACTTTCACTAAAAGCTGAGAAAATTTTATAACTGGATTACTTAACGTTGCACACAAATTAAATTTTCCCTTTTGAGTCTTCATTTTACCGTGCTATTATAAATTGGTAAAATGTTAAAGTGATGTCTAAATTTTGACTAAAAGCCGTTTCATTTAATACAAAATTAGCATTTTGTGTAAATGGATCAAAAATAGAAACAAGCACAATTTTCTGCAATCCGTTTTAATGAATTTTAAATTCGAATTGAAGATTGGTTAAAACGTGCGTCACTAGCGCCACCTAGTGGTGAGGCAGATGGGGGATAAAATCGTACGTTTTTCCAAAGTATTTTTTTTTAATTATGTGATGAAGTAGTTATACTATTGTGGGAACGAATGACTTCTCTTGTTCTTTTTTCGAAATGACTTTGGACACTGCTGCTACAAAATAGTTATTTTGTGAACTAAGAAAAGATGTGTTATATTTCTTCTAGACTTCTGTGAGGGAAAAACTACTATCATGATTCCTTAGAACGACTGTATATGCACATTTTATTTTTAATAAGACGTTAATTCTTTGTGATCTTCTCGATCCTCCTAGCTGTTAGACCGAATGTTTCGAATTCGGAAGCGTTTCTCAACAGTTCCAAATGAGACAACTTTTAAAAGGAAGGAATTAAAAAGATAAGTGGTCACTTAATTTTTAAATTCTCAGGAGTAAAAAAATGTTACTTTTCTATATTTTTCTATATATACCACTTCAGATTTCATTTTACTGTCAAAAACAATTCCAAAAGTAGACGAAAATGGTAGTTATCGTAATAAACTCGGTTCATCTGAAATTAGATAATTATTTATTAAATTTTAGTTGTAATTTATAGTCTGATTTGTGATCTCATTAATTTAGTTGGCATGATAAAAAGAATATTCATAACGTTTATTTGTATCTTTGCTTTCTGTACAAATGTTTTATTCTTTTGTTCTGTAGATATTGGATGAAATATTTAAGTTTTTCCAGGTTATATTGTTTCCCTGTAAATTTCCTCTTGTTTTTACTAACGCTTATTAAGTTAATTGTTCAGAAGATTATTTTCAGTTGTGTAGCGAATGTTTTATTATGCCCCAGTGAAATTTTACTTGTATTTCCCGGCTATATGATAAAGAGGAGGCATCTTTTAGCATTTTTAAAGCGTCTGTGACGTTTTTATTTCTTTTCCTAAAAATAACAGAATTCCAGATTTTGTTCTTTCTCGTTTCCTAAATAATGAATTCGATCATGACATGTATTTTTTTCTAAAACAAAGCGATCCTGGAAGCTGTATAAAGTCATTTTTGAAATAGTAAAGAAATTAAAAAATGATGTGTGTGTTTCGTGATTTTTAGAGGGACATAGTACCCTTGAGCAGTTATTCTTTTATTGCACACTTACAGCAAAACATTTTACTGTACTGCAATTCCAATTACATGCAATGCAAATTACAAAAGAAAAATAATTTCATACAAACAATAATTTTAAAATTCTGCACGTTTAAAAAATTTTTTTGAGTATTTATTTTTCTTGGAAGTGTTTCTTGTAGATTTGTGAGCTTTGTTTATTTTTTATTTTTTGCAAATATGGACAGTTCCGAAAACAAAACAAAAAAATGCGTTATAATTGATTTTCAGAATGTTTTGAAAAAAACTATTTTCTAAATCTTTATTCCATACACAAAGTTATAAAAACTCTCAAAACAACTAAAAGGTTTAAGTCTAATTAATTACAAAAAATACCTTAAGGCATTTTAAATACAATGTATATTTCCAAAACTATTCGTTTTCCTCCTGGGAAAAGTTTAAAAACTTAATGTATTTACAAGTATGAAGTTTTATACACATACTCTCTCTCTCTCCCTCTCTCCTTAAAAGCTGTATAAATGGGCCTATAATTGCGTTAAGTTACCCCTTAAACAACAATTAGATTGCCAATCAAAGTCCAAAAAATTATCTAGTGCCGTGGTACGTTCGGAAGGAACATTTTAATAAAACAATGCATCCATTATGAAACCTTAGCCATAAAAAAAACACTAACACAATACACTTTTAGTTTCATACTGCGCTGTATGTACGGATTTTGATGGCACACAATTTACTAGAAAACACCCAGATTAACATTTATTACCTTAAAACTAACAAAAGGGATATGTAAAACAAATTGTACTATTACCTTTTGAGGCAAGACTAGATTAGCCATCCTGTTAGGTTTACTAAATTTTGAATAAAGTCACTTTTTATATTTGGGGTTGATCCTGGACAGTCTCCAACCTGTTGTGTTGCTCCAGTGTGACATTATTGAAAACACCTAACCGGCTTTTTCTTGAGAATTTCTGCCGACCGGTCTGAGGGTTAAGGTGTTACCAGGAACCTTCCGATTTAGAGACGGAGTGCATGTATATTTGTAAGCGTATGGTGTAGAGGCGACAGGCACATCTTGAATCTGTCGTGGCCGAAAGTCCTCACGTTGGATTAGTGTGGAAGTTTAAAGAGTGGGGTGCCAGATCAGGTGTTGCCTCGTCATCTGACCGTGTTTCAAAATTACGAGGTGTTGTCCTCTGATCTTTCGATAAGAGGATTGATCCCGGACCGTCGTCAATAGCCCGTTGTGTTGTTCCAGTACGACGTTAATTAAAAGTTACCATCAACCCATTCGGCCAAATATTTTCCAAGGCGTAATCAGAAATAACTTATTTTCAAATGACGGGTTTTAGGTAATGGTAATTTTAGTTAACGTCGTGCTATAGGCAACACAACGGGCTATTGACGACGGTCCGGAATCGGTCCCTTAAGGGAAAGATTCGAGGACAACACCTCGTAATTTTGAACCACGGTCAGATGACGAAGCAACACCTGAGCTGGCATCCCACTCTCCAAACTTCCACGCCAACCCAATGTGAGGACTTTCGGCCACGACCGATTTAAGGTGCACCAGCCGCCTCTACACCATACGTTTACAAACATCCATGCCCGGACCCGGATTCGAACCAGGAACCTTCCGATCTAGAGGCTAACACCTTAACCACTATACCGGTTGATCGGCTGACGGGTTTTAGGAAAGATGACAAAAATAACTAGAACGAGAAAAACAGCCCCAAGTAATTTTCCTTTAGCAACTGACTTTCGGCCTCGAAGAAAAGCTTCTATTTTTTTAAGGTATCGAGGGGGGGGGGTATACCACTGCAAACCGACTAGATCTTAAACGACTCGTATTTTCTTTTATCTCTTCAAAAACCTTCCCAGAAAGCGATTTTTTTTTCTTCCAAATTCTCAGTTTTCTGTGTATGAGAAAAAGTCCGAACTGCCCAAAAGTTGGAACTTCGGATAAGGATTTCCAGACCGAAGCGAGTGCTTATTTGCAAGAGCCGAGCGCTTATCCGCACACAGACTCCCCTCCATCGATTATATTTCCCCGTCCCGATCGACCTGCTGGTTTTTTTCTCTTATTTCATACTTTCCATCTTCCCCTTGGATAATGTGCGGAAAGCAAATATCCGATCACGCATTTCGGGAGTAGAAAATCAAGATATGCACCTTCCGGACCTCGCAGAGACGCTTTTTGTTCAGGCTGCGAGACGTGGTTTAACTAAAATGTAAATTTCAGTCATGACATCTCCAGAAAGGAATTAGGGCCACTGTAGCCAGATTGGAAGTGCAACGGATTAGCAACCGGAGGGTCGCGTGTACGAATCCAATCCAAGTCCGTTGTGTAAAAAGGGGGCATTTGGTCAAAGCCAAAGATCAGCAGAACAACGATTAAGATTTCTTTTGAGAGCCAAATTTCTTTTCGTCCAGAACCATGTTTTTAGAAGTCGGTTTAAACTAGCTACTAACATTAAATAGAACCAGATATTGTGATCGTGTGCAGAGAATTCCTCGTCGAAGAGGGCGAACAAGCGACAAACCTTCCTTACACTCGCAAACAGTTTATTATTCGAAATTATGTTACGTGGACGCAACATATATTTACATAACTTTCATAAAATAACGGACGTTACGACGCGTCTTCATGATACACAACAGAAAACTCTCGTAGCTTGAGTCCGTGATCGAATAGACGAGATAGAGATTCGATTCAAACTTTAAACTCGTTTAACAGTTGGGAGGTTTATAGCTCCGCACTTGGCGCTGTGCTCGTAGTTGACTCATCACACTATAATAAGCCGACCAACCGGTATAGTGGTTAAGGTGTTAGCCTCTAGATCGGAAGGTTCCTGGTTCGAATCCGGGTACGGGCATGGATGTTTGTAAGCGTATGGTGTAGAGGCGGCTGGTACACCTTAAATCTGTCGTGGCCGAAAGTCATCACGTTGGGTTGGCGTGGAAGTTTGGAGAGTGGGGTGCCAGCTCAGGTGTTGCTTCGTCATCTGACCGTGGTTCAAAATTACGAGATGTTGTCCTCGAATCTTTCCCTCAAGGGACTGATCCCGGACCGTCGTCAATAGCCCGTTGTGTTGCTCTAGTACGACGTTAACTAAAATTACCATTACCACACTAAAATAATCTTATTTATGAATGAAAACATTTTATCATTGAAATAAAGATGTGACAAAGTACATGACCTTGAAACATCCTTGGAAAGTTTGGATAAGTCAGGTTGATATGTCTCTGTTTTTAATTTCAAGCAGGATTCCAGGTTCTTATCAATCAGACGATTTCTCAATTTACTTTTGATAAGGTTCATGCTTGGAAAAGATTGTTCCCGTGAATATGTAGAGTGAAAGAACAACAAATGCTATTTTTTTAACTGATCATGAGTAGGGAATACTATTCCAGGTGTTGAAAATTATCATGTCTTTCTTCTGGTATTTCAAAGCAGACTACTTTTTATGTGAACAAAGATCATATTTATTTTTCCATAAGAGCATTAAGGCTTTCCAATGTGGAGCTCCATAATTCTTTGTTTTTTAACTCCAGTAATTGCATTTCAAAATCGCCAATGTCAATATTATAGGAAGAAAAATTCTATTATGTTACGTCAACACTGAGGTTTAACAAAGGCTAACGTCGCTATTCTATTTTTGAATCCCTGAAACCTCCGTAGAAAAGCTTCCCTTATTTAAAATTGTTTTGAAACAGTAAATGTTAAAATTACCGAGTCCTTTTCTTGGCGATGTTTCAACAGGATTGGAAAAAATGTTTCTCTTTCAAAATCTTGAGCAAAAAGGGATAATTTGTATTCGAATGAAATGACTTCTTCCAACATCGAAAAAGTTGTGTTTCCTTTCCCTTGAAGTTTACGATTAAGATTATTTCGATAAGATGTAACGTCTACAATGACATAAAATTTTTGGATCCACTGATCGTTCAGTTCGTGATTACTTCAAGATAGTTAACACCCTTCTCAAGGAGAAATGCCTTAGTTTCAAGCAATAAGGAAGCGAAACGTTTTTCCTCTTGAAATCCAACGTACCTTAATATGCAGCAGAAAGATCTGCGTATTCACTCTTCATTTCAACTAAAAATTATTTAAATTGGCGATGATAAAGAGCTTTAACTACAATTGTGTTGAAAATCTTGATCATAAATTCCATAACATCACAAAATTCTTCTGGAAATGTCTGTGCACAAAGCGCCTCTTGATGAATGATGCGATGGTAAACAAATATCTCGTGATTAATTTTTTCCCTTCAAAATAGAAATAAAACCTTTTCTCAGTCCGTTCATATTTTTTGCCCCATCTGTTGAAATTGAAACAATTTTATCCAGTGGAATAGATGTTTCTCCGTGCATTCAATGACAGGATTCGCAATATCCTCGCCAAGTGTTTGACCTTTCAGTGGCAATAATCCTAAAATTTCTTTAGGGCCCAAAGACGAACTAATGAAACAAAAAGTGAAACTTGAGCTTGTCATTTATGTCACAAAACTCGTCAACAGGTATTGATAAACCTGAAACCAATTAAAGATCTTCGATTTGCTGATTGGTCATGTTCGAAGACATTTTGACTGTTCTGTCTTTTACTGTTTTAGCAAACAGTGGTAACTCTCATTTTTTAAAGAATTTGTGCCTTATTTTTAAATTCCGAAATCTATAGCTCTTCGCGCGCGCGCGGATAAAACAACTTTTTATGTATTTACCATCTGTATGATTTGCTTCTTTTAGCAATCTCTTAATTAACAATAAAACTTCCAATATAACATTGTTTGAAGATTGCACCCAATAATTAAATACATAACATGATTTTTCTTAACTTCTGAAGTTCCTCAACAGCTTTCTTCCTCGCATCATAGCCCATTATGTTGCTCCAGTACGACGTTAATTAAAACTACCTACCCTCGGGTTAGATCCCTGATGTTAGGGGCCGACCAACCGGTATAGTGGTTAAGGTGTTAACCTCTAGATCGGAAGGTTCCTGGTTCGAAACCGGGTCCGGGCATGGATGTTTGTAATCGTATGGTGTAGAGGCGTTTGGTGCACCTTAAATCTGTCATGGCCTTAAGTCCTCACGTTGAGTGGGTGTGGAAGTTTGGAGAGTGGGGTGCCAGCTCAGGTGTTGATTCGTCATCTGACCGTTGTTCAAAATTACGAGGTGTTGTCCTCGGATCTTTCCCTTAAGGGATTGATCCCAGACCGTCGTCAATAGCCGGTTGTGTTGCTCTAGTACGATATTAACTAAAACTACCATTACCATTACCTGGAACGTTAATTGTAGCAGTGAAATATTAGTAGATTGTGCATCGCCATTAAGGGGTAGGTAGGTATTTTAATTAACGTTTCACTTGAACAACACAGCGGGCTATTGTTGACGATCCGGGATCTATCCCGAAGGGAAAGACCCAAGGACAACACCGTGTCATTTTGAACCACGGTCAGATGACGGTTAATCAGAGATGCATGGATTTGTTAAGACTGTTGAAGCGTGCGAGTTTGAACTTAAGATTGATGCGTCAATGTATTTTCAATTTTTATATTTATCGTTTGCGCAACTTCCCCGCGCAATTTTGATACTAACATTAACCGCAATTGGAATACTTTTATGGAAAAATGACACACACAGTGGTAGAATAGAATTCGCTTCAACAGGTCATATAAATATGCAACTGCAAAATATATTTAAGTCCAATTGAGGTTTCACTTGCTCAATTTCGCTATACAAGTCTATATACGAAATTTGAAGAGCACGTGGGTCCTTAAAAGCAGTAAGTACTACCAAGTTCTCGATTCACTTTGACATGTGGGAGGGCTTTCAAAAATCCCATGAAAGGTAACGATCATGTATTTATTTCATTGATATTTACTATTTACAGTATTTATATTTATTATTTATAGTATTTTATGTTGTTACACACAAAAAAAAAAGAAAGATCATAAAAAGAATATAATAATAATAATTTAATTTTTATGCGCGACATTGGATTGATTTAGTAGTTGGTTTAATGCTCAGTTTGATTTTTGTAGTAGCTCAGCGCAAAATTGATTCTAAATTTTCGTTAAACAAGTGCTTTTAACAGAGTGGTAACAGAACCTGCAAAAACCGAGAAACTGGGGAATTCTCAGGGCGCTTTTTAATTCTGGAATAATCAGGAAAATCTCGGGAAAAATTTTCTACATTTAAAAAAAAATTATAATTTAAACGGTAACTATTGTTGTTTGTCCTGTTTAGAGATGCGCGATTTGCGAGTATTTTTGAGAATAGAATAAATCGTATTCACCGATATCGGAAATCGAATAAAGAACACTAGGGCGTCGTAATTTTTGAAAACCGCCGGCGCCGTTTTTTGTCACGGCCGCAACGTCTCGTCATCGTGAGGCCGGCAATACAACTTGTGGTATACAATTTTAAATTTGTATAACTGATGACGGTTTTTTTGTGCATTAAATTAGTATTTTTTCTTGCAATTACATTTTTGTAGAATTTTTTTAATGTATATTTGCATTTGATTTGGATGAATTACATGATAATGTAGGGTCAGATGAAAAAGTTCATAATAAATATATTTTGTATTTTTTCTCTCCAGTTTTTCCAATTGATATTGTAAAAGTTCCATTAAGAGTTCCAACCCTTACAATAACAATTAAAATATCTGTAGAGAAAAATATGAAATATTTGTGGAGAGTTATCCTTTCACCCCATCTGACCCTAAATTTTTTTTTAATATTGTGTGTATACTGTAATTTGATACCCATCACGGATCACAACATTTGGGTGGTATGTAGTATCCGATACGTTACAACTTATGTGGGCGATTTTCATCTAACTGCTTGTTACGAGTCACCATTTCGTGTTTTATGCTATGACAAGGCCACGAATCATCTGGATTCTGAGTGGAAATGCGATTTTCATGCGAAAACATTCCTTTCGTAACGTCATCAAGCATCAAAACTTTTAACGCTTGTTGGTAGAGGCGTTCTGTATTTCAGATGCGTGTCTTTGGCGCGGTGGTTACGATAGTGCTGGCCCTAAGAGACTTGCCAATTTCAATGAATTATTCTAGCAACGACTTTCAATTACCCGTCGTGTGACAATAAATTTCACATGGTGAGGCGGGTAGCATGAAGCCCGTGGTCTGCATCCTTGCTGTAGATGCTGCTTTATTTTTAGTAGTCACGGACTGAACCAAAGCATGGCACGTCTTTCCGAGACTCATATGTTGTAATTTTTTAAACTTCCCTCAATGTGGTTTTCGACGAGATATCTCGTCTATCATGATCTGAATGATTTTCCCGCTGACGAGTTGTCTCGTCATTCAAAATCTGACCCATTTGTCTCGAACCTCGCTCATCAAGATCGGACCGACTTTTTGATGATGGCAAGACCAAGATCGCATCAGTTTTTTTTCCTAATGACGGGATATCTCGTCCATCATGATGTGATCAGTTCTTATGACGGGATGCCTTGTCTAAGACAACCACCAGAGGCGTCATGAGGTTTCTCAAAAACTTAATGTTGTTTTTACCGCACAACACATAGTGTCGGCTTAGACTCGTGAGCTGGCAAAATTATTGTTTCACTGTACTGTTTAAGGTATCCGGACACGTTCGATTTTTAAATGTGGTATGGAAACATTTTAAGGATATTTTTATGTTGAGTGTTATTAAACACTAGCGTTGGGCTATAAATATTTAAAATTTATGTAAATAATTTTGTAGAAATGATGATTATGTTTGAAATTTTATAGAAATGTGTCAAACACTTCAAATGTGCTAAGTGAAAATCTATTCAACCCATTTGACAAATGAAGCTACCAAAATAAACTAAGTGCATTTGTCTAAGGAATGAACTACAATCAAAAAGATATTTAACTAAACCAAAATTTTACAAGCGATCGAAAAATGAATACAAGATTTTTGATAGTTTTACAGACCTATTTTTTAAATAAATGGCCATAATTTAAAAACTTCACATACTTCATTTTCGAAGAGATGATTCGCTATTCATAGAATTGTGTTGAATCCCATTTCTTTAAACATCATTTTTAGCTTATCATTTTGCAGATGAATGAACGAAAGATTCTCAGCTGAACAGTCGAAAGGATTTTAAAATATGGAAACGTTTTCTGCATAGCCATCAAGATCCGAAAAACTCTGTTTGAACTGTGGGTTAAGATCAGAAAATATATCCGCCGCGAATGTTTTTGGGAATTAGAATTTCTCTACTATTTGAAATTTTTACAGCACAGAAAATGGTCAAACTTGTTTAATGTGATTTGTGTTTCACAAACTGCAATTTTTTCATATGACAACGATAGAATACGTTTCATATGAGCACCGTTTTCCCCTGTAATTTTAAGTTAAACTCGTTAAGATATCCCACGATGTCTGCAGCAAATGTTAATTTACAAAGCCATCCATTGTTCGATAATGGTGGTTGTAAATGTGGACAGCTTTTCTCATTTAGAAAATTTTCTATTACTCTTCACTGAGTTAAAAAAATCTCAATAAAACTTTCCCATTGCTGAGTCATCGAACTACTGTTTGGTAGGGCAAGTCAGAATATTCGGCTTCGATTTCTAATTTTAAAAAATCACAAAACTGACGATGGTTAAGTCCACGAGAGCGAATCCAGTTAACCGCTAACACAACGGGTTCAATAACACATGACAGATTGAGGTGTTTCCCACTAAGAGCCTCCTGGTGAATAATACAATGAATTACCAGAGGTTTTGAACATTTAGTTTCTTCGCAAGTTTTAAAAATGAGTCCAACTAATAATTTCTCTGTACCACGCATATTTTACCCCCATCAGTTGTGACACATTTTAACTGATTCCATTGAAAATTGTACTGTGTTAGAGTTTTCTCGGCTTCCTTGGAGATATCTTTGCCTGTAGTTGTTCCATGCAGACTATTCATAGGACCTAATTCTTCAGTCCCCTCAAATTCAGTATTGATTCCTCTAACAAACAGCAGCAATTAGGCAGTGTCATTAATGTCTGTAGATACATCAAGAGCCAACAAAAACCACTTGAAATTTTTTGCCTTATCTTTATAATTGACTCTTGATGTGGCTCCCGATGTGTCCTCAACTCTTTTGACAGTTGTTCTCGCCAAATTACTGACAGATTGGAACCAATCCGTTTTCTCTGGTCACATTTCTTCGGCTGCCACAAGCAAACGTGAGTTAAAATTCACCATCGGTAAATGGTTTTCCTTTCGTGGCTAATGACTGAGAAAACTGGCAACGCTTGTTGTACGGCAAAGGCAGACGATAGAATGTGAATATGCGACGCCAATAGTTCCACGTGCGGGCATTATTCGCAACTTATGAACTCGACTATCGACCGTTGCATTACAGCGCGTAATTTGATTTAATTTTTTCATGTAACTCAGCGGGCCGGATAGAAAACAGGCAGTGGGAAGGATTTTACCCTCGGGCCGTAGTTTGGCCGACCCCTTTTCTAAGCGGTTGATATGATTAAATAACCACATGCGTTTGAATAAATCCATGCATTATTTCATTCTTATGAAAAGTTATTTTGCAGAACACTATGAAAATGGGAGCAGACTGAACTTCAGCGCAAACGACAAAAAAATGATTCGAGCCTTCAGGAAAACAATTAAAGACTCGAAAAGCTATAATCATATGGACATCTTGAAATCTTTACTATACCAATCTCAATGGAAGAGCTAGATGTTGCCATTGGAAAAATGGATCCCACCAAAACTCCTGGATCTGACCTGATATTTGGCCACATGGTTCAAAACTTCGGAGCCATTGCAAAGAAAGAGCTATTGGAAATCTTCAACCTTTCCTGGACTACAGGCAAACTGCCCAAAATTTGGAAAATTTCCACCGTCATTCCAATTCTAAAGCCAAACAAAGATGCATCAGAATGCAGCAACTACAGGCCAATTTCTCTTACCAGCACTCTCTGCAAGCTCATGGAACGAGTAATCCACCGCAGGCTTATGAACTGGCTCATTGAAAACAATAAACTCCACTTTTATCAAACAGCATACCAAGCCCATCATAGTACTGAAGACCAGCTCTTCTACCTGTGTCAGTCTATAATAGACAGTTTTTAAGAGAAGCCTCACAGAAAAATTTTAGCAGTTTTCCTGGACCTGTCTGCAGCATTTGACAGAGTTTGGCGCCAAAAACTGGTGCATAAAGTTCAAGGCACCGGAATCAATGGCAATGCGTTATTGTGGATAAATGATTTTCTCAGGGGAAGAAAATTCTCGGTTAGGTTCAACGGAGAGCGCTCAGAACCTTACAGGTTGTGGGCAGGAGTTCCACAGTGCTCAGTCTTAAGTCCCCTTCTCTTCCTTATTTATATGAACACCATTCACCCCCATATTTATTCTAACACAAAAATAGCATGCTACGCTGACGACATCGCCGTCTGGCATTCGCATAAAGACATTTCAGTGTCGGAAAAGGCTCTAAACACAACCTTGAAAGGTATTGCTGAATGGGCCGAGAATCTTAAACTAACCATCATCGCAGATAAAACAAACTGCTACATTTTCTCTACCGATAGACGACACCGAGGCAAGTTCAAAGATAATATCAAAATCATGAACTCTCAAATCAAAAAGGTTGACCTACCTACCTATCTTGGAGTAACTTTGGATCCTGAACTTCGCTTTACAAAGCACACTGAACAAACTGCAAATAGAGCTCTTAGAAAACTAAATATACTTAGAAAACTATGTGGCACTACATGGGGCTCAAGACCTCAAACTCTAAAAAGCACCTTGTGCGCCGTTATTAGACCAGTGCTTGAATATGCCGCCCCAATTTGGACTCCGGCTTCTTCTACTGTTAAACAAAAACTCGACTCCATCCAACATAGAGCTTCCAAAATTATTATAGGTGCAGTCTCATCAACCAACAACGAAAAGGCCGAACAGGAATGTGGCCTGCCTCCCCTTGAAAGTAGGCGCAACCTCGCCACCATTAAGTTCACTAACAAACTTCGCTGTAACGGCACAGACCATATCTCTACTAAAGTTTTCAATACATGGAAAGAAACTGCCAGGCTTAAACGATCCTCGACTCTCCAGCTTGATAGAGACATCAGAAAACAAGTCAAATTGGAACAATCTTCTTTGGATTTCCTTCAAGAGCCCCCCATTCCTAGAAAACCACACGAGAATACCAAGTTTGGGTTTCAAATTGCTGCAACCATGTTCTAAAAAAGACTCTGTGGCTATCAGACAAAAAGGACTTGAAACAATAGAAAAGCTCTCTCAGGGAAGCTATGCAATTGCCTACACTGATGGCTCCTCTGACAGATCCCTCAACAATGGAGGTGCTGGAATTTACATCCTCTTTCCGGATGCCAGAAATTGCAAACACAAAATCAATACTGGATTAATAGCCTCTAACTTCACTAGTGAACTCTTAGCGATTAGAGAAGCCCTCGCCTTATATCTGAATGACTCTCAAGCTATAGATTCTACAGAAGGAATAATAATATTTTCAGATTCTAAATCAGCTTTAGATGCTATCAAAAACGGAGAGACCAACATCACATCCGAAATTATAGTCCTTCTCGAAAGGCTGTACAGCAAGGGAAAATCCTGTGTCCCACAATGGATACCAGCACATGTCAATATTGAGGGAAATGAATGTGCGGATTCTTTGGCCAAAGAAGCTAGAGAACTTGATCAGAGGTGCACCACCATCACACTAATTGATGCTAACGCAGTGGCCAGATATAGAATTATGACTCACACATATAGGAAACCCCTTTTAACAGAATTCGACTGTCCCAGAAATATCACATCCACTATTGCCAGGCTTAGAACTGAGCATTATAAGGGCATGAAGATCCATCCGGACAAAACAAGAACATATGCCCATTGTAAAAACTGCCCCGAAGTCCAACTCACGCCCAACCACATCTGGGAATGCCCAACTGTTGCGGTGAATCTTTTGGAAGATTGGAATGGTTCCACTCAGGGACCCATTACGGGAGATCCTCTACAGCTGGGATGTACCAACATTGGCAAAGGCTGTGACCAATGCTTTTTATGGAATCTAGACCGCTTCCCCACTACAATATTACTTGTACATGGACACGCAAACAACAACAACATTAGAAAAAAATTATTTGCTAGGAATATATTAATCTTTCCCTTTGAATAACATTTTTTGAAAATATTTAGTAATCCTTTCCTTAAATAGAAAAAGAATAGAAAATAATAGAAAAGAATAAAAAAATATGAATTAAAAGAATGAATATAGGAAGTCTGTAAATTATAAAAGGATTGAATATGAATTATTTTAAATATTAAATATGAATTTTTTTAAATATTAAAAAGATTGAATATGAATTCTTTTAAATATTAAAAAGATTGAATATGAATTATTTTAAATATTAAAAAGATTGAATATGAATTCTTTTAAATATTAAAAAGATTGAATATGTATTCTTTTAAATATTAAAAAGATTGAATATGAATTCTTTTAAATATTAAAAAGATTGAATATGAATTCTTTTAAATATTAAAAAGATTGAATATGTATTCTTTTAAATATTAAAAAGATTGAATATGTATTCTTTTAAATATTAAAAAGATTAAATATGAATTCTTTTAAATATTAAAAAGATTGAATATGAATTCTTTTAAATATTAATAAGACTGAATATGAATTCTTTCAAGTATAAAAAGAATGAATATTTATTCTTTCAATTATAAAAAAATGAATGAACATTCCTTTACATTCTCTAAATTATAAAAAAAAAATGAATATTCGTTTTTTAACTATTATATTGTAAAATGTAGATTAATTCAAAAAATAATAGGCATCCGGTCACGCGTTGGGCTTGTTTTACGTTAAGGCGTTAAAGAACAAGAATCCTATGGTAATGCAATAATCCTATCGTTTGCAAGCTAGTCATGTTCGCTTTACTAGACTTTCCAAGATAATAATCTAGACGAAAATGTCTTCCTTCGGCGTCACAACATTGAGGTAAAATAACTATTATTTCACTTGAAAAATGCACAACAGTTTTTCATGCAATTTTAGTATGATATTTGTGCAGATGTTTAAAAATCTGATTACAACACTTTTTCTAGTCCCTAAAGTACCATATGGCATATAGTCGGTACTTTGGGGTGAATCGACACAAGAATTGAAAACAAGAGCGTTGTTTCCAACAACGGGATGTCTGACGTGCACAGTAAAGAAAAATTCTTATTTTATCGAGTATAATAAATGTTTCTGTTTCCATTGCATGCCAAAACATGTGTTTCCATGCCTCCCCTTCATCCATTACGCTGTTTTCAGAAGCACGCGATCTCGTAATAAGCGTGAAATAATAAAACTTTTCTCCTACGAAGATAGATGGCGCCACATACCCGAAGTCTTTAAGATTCAAAGCTGCGCCATTTCCAAGACAGCGTCATCTTCCCGTGATTTACGATTCAACTCAAGATGATGGAGGAGAATCGGAGGGAAATTTCCCTCCGTGTGCTCCATATGATGTACAACATCCATTATTTGCATTAATAATTAAGAGTGTTCGTGCCAATCCGTCATTTTCTTTGACGGTTTGGGCCAGTGGATATCAATAATCTTTTAAGAGAGACGCGGTTTTTCCATAATGTTTGATAAAGGTGTCCATAGCTTCAGAGAGGACGACACATTTCGGAGAGAGATTTTTAAATTAGTGATTTGCTTTCGAAAAGCTCATCGATTCAAAATCGTTTCCATCTCCAAAATGTTTTTCACTTGTAACTAATTATTCAGTTTCCATTTCATTCTTTTTTGAAGAGGAAAATCAAAGATATGTCATTTTTCAAACTATAATGAGAGCTGACACAGGCGAATTTTTGGTACTATTTTTGAACGTTGAAGACCAGAGGTACTTTTTATACAAATCGTCTCAAAACCTTCTATTTAGGAACTTTTTGAAAGTTAAAAAATGGTCAACGAAAACTTAGTCTCTCCCCCCCCCCCCTTTTTTTTTTTTTTTTTTTAACCAACATCGAACGTGAAAATAATTTTTGCTAATACAATGGAGAAATTTTTTGGAGTATCACCAATTTCGAAGTTTTGCTCCTAGCAGTGACAGCTAATAAAAAAACATCGAAATCCGGTTGGTTGATTATGAAAAAAATGAATATTCGTTTTTTAACTATTATATTGTAAAATGTAGATTCATTCAAAAAATAATAGGCATCCGAAAAAAAAATTCCCGGTTAGATTTAATAAAATTAATTTCAATCTAAATTTCCTGGTTAGATCTTCGACATTTGTTTAATTCAGATTTTGCGTTTAGGCCCGTTCATTTTGTGTTACGCAGCTAAAATTGCTATTAAAATAGGGTTTAAGAGGATATTTTTTGCTACCAAGTTGCTATTAAGTGCACCAGAGCCCGCGTACACGACCTTCAATGGTTGAATTCGAACTCACAACCCTCCCGTTGCTAATCCACGGCACTTCCAACCCAGCTACCAATAGTGAAATGAAACAGAACAAGATCGCTTGGGTATCCAGGGAGTATAACCCCCTGTTTTCTAAAGACCTTAAAACCCCATAAGAAAAAATCACCAGGGGCCGTGATGTCAACACACACCAAAAGGAAATGTGTCCCTGTCGACTAGCCTCACCGGTCTGGTGATTAAGGTGTTGGCCTCTAGATAGGAAGGTTCCTGTTTCGAATTCGGATCAGTTCATGTATGTTTGTAAGCGTATGGTGTAGAGGCGGCTGGTGCATCTTTAAAATCTGTCGTGGCTGAAAGTCCTCGATTTGGGTTTGTATGGAAGTTTGAAGAGTGGAGTGCCAGCTCAGGTGTTGCTTCGTCATCTGACCGTGGTTCAAAATTACGAGGTGTTGTCCTCGGATCTTTTCCTTAAGGGACTGATCCCGGACCGTCGTCAATAGCCCGTTGTGTTGCTCTAGTACGTCGTTAACTAAAAATTACCTTACCCAAATGTGCTCTATGGGAGAGAGATCAGGAGACCTAGTTGGCCAAGGAAGTGTCGGGAAAGCTTGAAGATAATTCATAGCAACACGTGCCGTGTGCGGCCAGGCATTATCTTGTTGAAAAGTCCGGGGTGTCGCAAAAGGAACGGTAACGCAACCGGTCGTAGAATGTCATCTACGTACCGCTGTGCTGTAAGTGTGCCAGAAATCACTTCCAGTGTTGTGGGCATGTGTGGCTTGCGATAGTAAGGCTAGGATCCCCACGCTGCCCTGGACGTCTCCAGACGGATCTGCGGTTGTCGTCAGGACACAATTTCAAACGCGACTCATCACTTAAGACTACGTCCCCGTCCCCAACACTGTTTCAAGTTGATTGATCCCGGCAGACCTCCTGGACATTTTCTTGATGCGTCGATTTTTTTGGTATAGAGTGTATTTTACGTACACAATATGGACAAAAGTATTTTGACACTGCAGAAATTCGGAGGAGGATTCATTCTTGGAGTGGGGTTGTATTTGTAGTTGGGACTCATCCCATTGCTTTATGTACCTGGTGCCGTAAACGCTGACGTGTATTTCGACATTCTGGATGATTCGTCCTTGCCTACACTATGGCAATACTACGGCGATTGAGATCGTTTCTTCCGACAGCATCGAGCTCAACGTCATACTGCAAAACGTGTGCTAGACTAGTTTCCTGAAAATGAGGTGAATTTGCTTCACTGGCCTGTTCAGAGGCTCGATCTTAATCCGATCGACCACTTGTGGTACAAACTGGAAGGACGGATACAACACCGCCACGTACGCCCATATTCACAACAATCTCTTCTCACAGCCTTGCAAGAGCCATGGCGAACTATTCCCGCCCCTATTTACAGAGAACTTGTGGAAAGTATGCCTCGACGTAATGCAGCTGTGATACAATCAAAAGGAGAACCTACCCGTTACTAAATAGAATAATTAAGCACTTTTTTTGAAAAACACGCAGAGTGTATTTGGTTGTGCCTATAACGTGTGGATATGAATGCAAGGCATGAACTCTTTTCTCCTGGTAACGTAAAGTTGTTCACGAAACCGTCTTAGTAGCCGTGACTCGGTGGGTAAGCCCCTGCACTAGCAACCTCCGAGTTGTTGGCGGCAGAGATTCGATTCCTGTCAAGTGCATTCTAACCTGAGTGTATTTCTCTCATGCGCCAGTAAAACGTTCATGGTGTGTGTCTATCCTACCTCTACAAAACCACAACCAACCACCCTTGTAGCCATGGAATTTGACATTTGAACGAACGTCGCAATGGAGCAATATGACGGGTTTATTGGAGACGGTCCCTCGTCATCTGACCAAGGTTCAAAATTACGTGGTGTTGCCCTTAAATCTTTCCTGTAGGGGATTGATCCCGGACCATCGTCAATAGCTCGTTGTGATGCTTGAGTACGACGCTATTTAAAAATTACACTCTATAACAAAAAAAATCGACGCACCAAGAAAGAGTTGTCCGATGGAGATAAAAATTGGTGGATAGGAAAATTAAGTACAGAATAGAGAATGATTAAAATTTCAGAACAATTGAATGATTTATTTTAGAGTTACAGTAACGAGCTCAATAAGGTGTTTACCTGCCTCTAGCCTGGATGCAAGATGCCACACGGCATGGCATAGACCGATAAAGCTCCCCGATGGTCTCCTGCGGTATTTGTTGCCAAATTTGCTCCAATTGTCGGACTACGTCATCAACATTCCCTACCGGATGCAGTGGCCTTCCCATCATATCCCAGACATGCTCGATGGGAGATATCTGGTGATCTGGCTGGCCAAGGAAGTGTTTGACAAGCTTGAAGACAGTTCATAGCAACACGTGCCGTATGTGGTCTGGCATTGTCTTGCTGAAAAATAAGCCCAGGGTATTGCGAAAGGAACGGTAGCAAAACAGGTCACATCATGTCGTCAACGTACCGCTGTGCAGTAAGTGTACCTCTAATGACGACCCAAGGGGTCCGGCTATCAAGGGAAATGGCACCCCAGACTATAACTCCTTGTTGAGGGCCCGTGTGGCGTGCAATAGTGAAAGCAGGATCGTCATGCTGCCCTGGGCGTCTCCAGACACGTCTTCGATCATCGTCAGGACACAGTTGGAAGCGGGATTCGTCGCTAAAGACAATACGTCCCCAGTCAGCATCATTCCAGCCTTCTCGAGCCAAGCACCACTGTAATCTGGCTCGACAGTGTGCCGGCGTGAGTGGCAGGTGGCACGAGCATAGATTTCGCTCTTTCAGCCGTCTGTGAATGGTCATGGTGGACACTCGTGTGTGGGTCGCACGACTGATGGTTGATAGCGATGAATCAGGCACTGTGACAGCTGATCTGACAATCACTCTGTCCTCGCGATCTGTTGTGGCCCTACGTCGACCGCTACCATCATAACGCTGAAATCTGCCATTGTTCACCCACTCTTGCCAGCATCTTCTAATCGCCGCATCGCTACGACTCACATGACGAGCGATTCTCCGATTTGCCCAACCTGCCTCTTTCAATCCAATGATACGACCTCTTACAAACTCTGAAAGTTGCTCGTAATGAGCTCGAATCCTGCGGCGAGGCATTTTTTCTGTCGTTGAAAGGTATCCTAAATCGCAATGCAGCAGAAATTTTTAACAACAGTTCAAGAACAACTCCTTATATACATCTGCTGGATGCGCAGTTACGATGCGCTGGAGATCGCACTATTCATTCATTGGACATCAAATTTTAATCATTTGCATATTTGGTCAAAACATTTTTGCATACGAAATTTCAAAGCAATCGGATGATTCCTTCTTGGCGCTTCAATTTTTTTGTTATAGAGTGTATAAATTGGCGACGGTCCGAGATCAACGCCCAAAGGAAATATCCCAGGACAGTACCTACCACGTAATTTTGAACCTGGTTCAGTTGACGAGGCAACACACCCGATCGGGAATACCACTCTCCAAACTTCCACACCAGGCGACATTGAAGGGCCCGATAGATTTAACGTCCACCAGCCTTTTTTTTACACGATTGTCTTTGGTAGGATTCAAACTCTAAACCCTCCCGTTATCAATCCGCTACTCTTCCATCCAGGCTACCCCGTCCCCTTGGAGCCAGGATGGACAAAGTTCGAAACCGTCTGACTCGAAAAAATGTCAATGTTTTGAAAAAAGACTTTGATTAGAGACTCGAGAACTGGAGCTCATAACATACACAGGTAGGGGAAGGTGTTACATGGGGTACAGTGTTACTGTGAATTTCATTTTAAAGTGGTAGCAAAATTAGCTCCAATTTGTTTACAATCTTGTTAGCCATCTTGTATTCCAGACGTCCATATGTTATGGAAGAATTTGCAACATTATTATATTTCTGTAAGCAAATCTCTATTTTTCAATGTTAAAAGTAAAATTTTGCATTTGTAATTAAATTATCTTCATTCATGAGTGGTGCTTATTTTGAATAATATTTTAGTAGTAAAGCTAATTGTGTTTGGATTATGTTGAGTTAAATTGGATCTAAATTCATATTATGTAATCATAATAAACTTTGTGTTACAAGCTATGTCAGATGGGGTACAGTGTTACAGAATGAAATGGGGTACACTGTTATATACATAATTTGTCCGATTAACACTTTACAAACAAGAATATGTTTCACAATGTAAATTTTATTATTCTTATAGCTCTGCATTTTTCATTTTAAGATTCTTAACTATAAAAATGAATGATAACATAAATAAATTGGTTAATTTTTCCAAAGCTTTTCATCCATATAGATTTGCATATCTTTTGTGATGTTTAAAATCTCTTTACATGATTATCTATATATATAATTCTCTTACGTGGCACGCAAAAAAGACGTTATTTGTAATTGCTTTTTGGCAACACTGTACGATTGTTTGTTTATCGCGAAGTCTCGCGCATCGATTGAATTTATAGCGTTATCGGATGAAATTTTATTGAAAAAAAAAGGAAATTTTAATGAGCTGTTGCAGTTAGTTTATAATAGAAATCAAAGAAAGCGGAGGATCTTTTCAGGGCCATTTAAAAAACGGTCCTTTTCAGGGCCAACAATTATAGTTCAACAAGACGCTTGCATTACAACTTTCGGCAACAAACTCAATGAAAAAGTGTGGGTCGTTTGAGTGCTGGGAAAATGTACACACAAACAACATGCTGGGTATTCAATTTCCAAAGCAACGCTCACATTTCGAGTCAAAATTTGCACAAAGTTTTCATTTGAATTCTGATTTTAGAGATACTGTATATATTTTTTCTGTAATACAGCAAATTTAGATTTGAAAAACATTTTTTTGGTAACATATTTTGTAAACAATCCCTTCTGCTAGGACACATGTCTTCATTGAGGCGAGCGAAGCGAGCATAGGTTCGCGCAGCGAACCAATGAGGATTGCGAAGCAATCCTCCGGGGGTTGGCGAGCGTTAACGAGCAGGGGGCAGGCCCCCTAGTCAGTTTTATTTTGTGAATTCATTCGAAACATTCACAAGCTTACAAAATTACGTCTCATTAAGAAGTAGGGTATTTCCCTAGAGCCCAATCCTGAAAAACTCCCTAAAATAGATGATGGGTGAAATGTTGGATCTTGACTGATAATCCAGTTAAAAAATATAATTACAGAGGAAATATTGAAGAGGAAAAAAGCACTAAACCCTAAAAAGAACGAAATTCCCAAGAAGCAAGTCAAAATGAAACTGATGATATGTTGTTGTTGTAGTGTCTATGCACACAGTACTAGTGCAAAAGTTTAGAGTCCTCCAAAAGCCTTGGTCGATTGCACTATTAATTCAAAGAAGAGGGGTGCCATTGCCTCCGGAAAGGTTGGACTTCTGCCCGTTGGTCCGCGGGAGCTATTTTATTTCACTCCTACCACCGAATGGTAAAGCAATGGAGGCATTCCCCTATCCGCCGCCTGGGGACGCGCTCTCTAAGGGTTACAGGCTCCCCCGAGAGAACTGATGATATCTGATAGTAATAACATCTCTTTTTCAGTATTGCAATCAGACATTGCTGCAGACGACAGCAATTAACAATGGTGATTACATTTAGGTTCGAACGTTATTGAAGGACACCTTAAAGAACATACACTCATTGCCATAAAAATTTTCGCACCAAGAAATAATTGTGGGATCGTAACGAAACTTGGCATGAAGGTACATGTCGGCCAGATATGCAAATGATAAGAAATGCAGCGTGATTGCGCATTGCATAATGCCACTAGAGGGCGTTGAACTTCGTTTTCCTTGGAGTATAAAACAGGTAAGCAGAGCTTGTTTGAGTGTACTTAATCTTTTGCAAAGGAAACGCGGAGATAGACATGCCGTTACGCCTCCATCGAAGACAATATGAGCAGCTGTCAGAGTTCGAGAGAAAAAGAATCATCGGGATGATGGAAGCTGGGTGGTCAGCTCGGCGAGTAGCCCGTCAAGTAGGCAGTTGGGATTTTACTGTGAGGAGGTGTTGGGACCAGTGGACAGAAGAGACGTCATTTACACGGCGACCAGGCTCAGGACGCCCTCGACAAACCAGTCGTCGAGAAGACCGTCACATCATACGAAAAGCACGCGTAGAGCTAACTGCCTCATTGGCCGCTATCCAGACACAGGCAGCACCTTCACTACGGGCCCCTGTGTCTTCCCGAACCATCGCAAGGCGCCTGGCTGAAGGACATCTGGTATCGCGTCGCCCATTACGTGAACTGCCAATGATACCGACGTCTCCGTTTGGAGTGGTGTCGCGCACGACGGGATTGAACTGCAACGGAATGGAACCAGGTCGTCTTCAGCGACGAATCTAGATTCAATTTGAGCAGTGATGACAATCGTGTTCGTGTGTGGAGGCCCTGTGTTGAACGCCTCAATCCTGCCTTCGCTTTACAGCGACACACCGCTCCCACAGCTGGTGTGATGGTATGAGGTGCCATTGCTTACGATACACGGTCACCCCTAATATTGATCCATGGCACAATTACAGCCCAGCGGTACGTCATGACATCCTTCAGCCACATCTGATGCCACTCATGGCAGGGCTCCCAGAAGCCATTGTTCTACAAGACAATGCTCGACCACACACAGCAAGGATGTCACAAGACTGCCTCCGCCACATTACCACCCTTCCCTGGCCTGCTCGATCCTCAGATATGTCACCAATCGAGCATATCTGGGATTATTTGGGACGGCAAGTTGGACACCCTACGAGTTTGATCGAACTAGAGGCGCGTTTACAGTAACTGTGGAACGAGATGTCTCAGGACATCATACGGAACTTGTATGCCTCAATGCCCGCTCGTATCGCATCGTGCATTCGCGCTAGAAGGGGTCCAACAGAGTACTAAAACTTCCGTTCATTCGTACTTTTTTCTGCAATAAATGATCCTTTTTCTTTGATTTTCTAATCACTTACTTACATCAAAGTAGTACTTACGTGTGTAAAATTTCGTTTCATTTTGACGACTTTTTCTTTGTGCGCAAATTTTTATGGCAATGAGTGTATACACTCTATTGGGGAAGATGTGAAGCAGAACAATGTTGATTTTGAAGTCAAAATAATTTTTCCATCTTATAAAATTTTCACCAACAAATGAAGTTTATTCATTTGAAAAATAAAAAAACATTGCCGAACTTCCCCTCCCAATTCCATCAGCATTGACAATGAGAAAAGAAGAAATGCTGATTTTCACTGTAGATTTAACTTCTTGCCAAAATCTAAAATAAGTTTACAATTTCTTTAATCTTGTTTTATCATCTACTTTGTTACTGTAGGCTACAATCATTGTTGATGTTTTCCTCACATTTATACATTAACTAATATTCAAGTATTCATAAAAATAACCAAAAGTGGTATCCTGTTTTAAGACTGCACAAGGAATCAAATATCAGTATATATCAATTCAAATGAATTTTAATAAAAACCCTATCTTTATATTTACTGTTACTACTAAAACGTAACACTGTACCCCGACCGTAGGGCACAGTGTTACAATGTACATCACTACCAAAAACATTAAATGCTGGAAATAAATGTTACTCTTTTTAATTGTAATGATATGTGAGATGTATGTAAGAGATCAAAGATCATTTTCTGGGCTTTGTTTGTTTTATATTGATACATGTCTTGATACCACAGCTGAAAATAAAAAAAACGCTTAACACTGTGCCCCACCTTCCCCTACTTGTACTTTAGAAAGTATTTTCTGTGCGCTTTTAGAATGTCAAAGCTGTAATAACCCCCAAGATGTGTGTGCATTGCCTTAGTGGTTCTCTTGAGCAAGTCGCAAGAATAAAGCGAATGCCGTCATACCTTTCCTCTCCAGACATTTTTACAAGGTCGGGCACGCCATCGGTCACCATGGCAACTAATTAGAAGGCGTCCGGTGGTCACTTTCCGGCTGCAACACTGATTTGCGAGCAGCCGTAAAATGTCACTCCGATTACTTTATACAGGTTTTGGCTGTCCACTTTATGAGCGGGGGAAGTGGACGAGCCAATCAGGATGCTTATAGGGTCTCTGAACAGGTAGGTAATAGGGATTTATTTCCCTACATACGGATAAGAAGCAGATCCCTGATCGATGCCAGATATCCTGTGTATTGAGTTAATATAACGTGGTTATACTTGGATCATTAAGTAGGCTTAGCTGTAACTAATATGCTAAGCTATAAATACACTACCCTACAATAATGGACCGGACAGCAAGATTCGATGGTTTAATAAGGGTAGGGTCTCTCACGTGCTGCATTGACACTATCAACCCTTCTTGGCATACTTTCAACGAGGTTTTGATACACAACTATGGGTATTTGTGTCCATCACTGCTGCAACAATGTCGCCAGCACAGCTGTACTTTTCGGGCGGGGTTCACTGGTCCCTAAGCGTCGCTCTAACGCGTTTCACCAATGTTCTATGGGGTTTAGGTCGGGAGACTAAGCAGTCCAAGGAAGACGTTTGACGTCCATATCTCGATGCCACTACTTGACAGAGGCTGCAACATGACATGGAGGGTCTTGGAAGTAACATTCGTCCATTCCATAAAATTGCCACATCGTAGGAAGAACCTGATTGTCCAAAATGTTCATGTAGGCGTCGGCGTTCGGTTGACCAGGAACAACATGCAAAAATCCGAGGCCATACCACAAAAAACACCCCTAAACAAGTAGTCGGATTTTTTTTCAAATCCGCTGGTTATTGTAGGGTAGTGTATATAAAACCTAGAGAGAACTTGGTAGTTAATTAACATGACACCGATGCAACAACAATTATTCGAGACTGGCCGATAAATAGGCAATGACCCTATTTCACCATATATGGCCATATTTAGCCATGCTGCGCAAGACATGGGACTAACAATACAAGTAATATACACATCTACAAGGAAAGTTTTACCGACATAGAAGAGATAAATACTCCCAGGAACGAATGAACCTAATAGGAAACGAACCTACATCCACTTCAACTCTCGCCGGTTACTAGGGCAGTGGGCGAGTGCGAATTCAACCAGAGCGTAGTGTACAAAGGGGCCGATGCATGTTAAATCCGTCGCAGCCTCAAATGCCCTCACGTTGGCGTGAGGTGCCCGAGCAGGTGTCGTTTGAAAGTGATTTTAAAACGACGTAAATTTGTCCTCAGTTCTTTCCCTTCAGGTTCGTTACCGGACCGTCGGCAACAGCCTGTTGTATTGCTGCAGTGGGACGTTAAATGATGGCCAACCAATCCCGAAGGGAAATGTCCAAGGAGAGCGACTCGTAATTTTGAACCACGGTCAGATGTCGAGTTCTACACCTGAGCTGGCATTCCACTTTCTAAACTTCCCCACCACGCCACCGTGAGAACATTTGGGTCCACGACAGATTGAACTTGCACCAGCCCTAGTTTTGAAATCGCAACCCTCCGATCGATCCGACTCTATCAACTAGGCTACCGTGGCCTTGAGGGTGACTAGCTACATTAGATCATCAAGTTTGGCAATAGCACTACAAGGGATTTCAAAGTACCATGGGCGACAGAGTAGAGGAATGGTGAGAGCTTGGGGTGTAAAGACGGGTTCGAAAGCAATAAGAACGACTATTACGTAATTAAAATACGTAATGTCTGGTTCATTAAGTTCTGCGTATACACTACAAGATTTATATTGAAATTTTGACTTACACGATTTTTTGTATCCAAGTCAGGCTTGTGCTGAAAATAATTAAAAAAATCAGATTAAACTTACTAATTATCTAATTTGGATATAATCGGCTAACTAGCATGATTTTTTTTGAGCAGTGATACCTAAATTTCTAATTTGTTCAGAAAGACGATTCAGACGATTCCTTTTGGATATTATTCTTCGTGTTTTGGCCATCAATCAAGATGCTTGAGGGAATTGGTTATTTTTTACAATTGTTTTCACCAAGAAAATCCAAAAAAAAAATCAAGATTTTGCAGGGATTGTAATACTTAAAAATGAACTGAAAATATTTTCTTAATTTATAACTCTGAGGTTCAAAATATCAACTGCATTATATAGGTTTCTAGCCGATAATGTATTATATACAGGGTGGTCATAAAAAAACTTTGCCGATGTATGGACCTCTAGCGGCCGTTCCGTACAACCGATCGAGATGAGATTTCAGATATAGTTATTCAGAGGAATGAGCTTGGGTTTGTTCAGGACAATAAACAGCTCTGCCAACAAAAACACGATCGGGGAGCACGGAGGAAATTTGCATAGGACATAGGCAAGACGGCAACCACAGCTCTGTGTGATTTAGCAAAGAAATTCGAAGAAACTGACTGCACCTGTGATAGACCGCGATCCGGACGACGCACTGTTCCTGAGGACGCTGTTACGGAAGTACATCACATAGTGACTTCAGGACATATGCAAACTGCAAGAGGTACAGGTTGTGTGTTTGATTCATCAAAAACAACGGTCCTAAAGCTACTGCGCTCTGTACTCCGCATGTTTCCATATCAGTATCAACGTTTCTAGATGTTGCACGAGGGGGACCATCAACAACGAATCTGCTTTGAAAATGAATTTCTTATCCGTCATGATGGCGATAACGACTGGCCGCATATTATGGACGGACGAGGCGCATTTCACCTTAACTGACAACGTCAACACCAAAATTTGTGTGCATTGGGCAGACACGAATCCGCACGCTGTGGCACCAGTACCTTTATACGACGCCAAATTGACTGTGTGGTGCGGAATTGCAGTCACAATTGTTCTCGGCCCGTACTTCTTTGAGGAAGAGACACCAACGGGGTTTGTAACATGCTCTGTGACAGGCTCTCGCTATACAGACATGCTGCAAAATTACGTCATACCAGAATTGCTGCAACGAAATGCACTAAATGACATCGTTTGGATGCAAGATGACGCACCTCCACATATAGTGACGTCTGTTCGCCGAGTCCTGGAACAGCATTTTGGCGACCGCGTCATCTCACGCCATTTTCTATTTCTGTGGCCTCCTATTTCCCCCGACCTCACTCCAATGGATTTCTGGTTCTGGGGATTTCTAAAATCTAGAGTGTACATATGCAATCCGCACTCTTTTCCGGAATTGAAAGACTAGCAAACGTGAGATTGCAAACATCCTTCATGCTATGCTACTTTCGGCTTCATTTTCCAGTCTCCCGCATGCAATGCGTAATTACCTGTGATGGCACCCATGTGGAAAATGTGTAAGTTAATCCAAACAAAAGCCAAGTAAGTACGGCCATCGTAAGATATCGTTGTGTCGTAGAAAAGCTCTAGAGACGGCAGCTATATGGGGTCACGCATTGTCTTGTTGAAAAAGCGGGTGAACTTGGGAGTTCAGGAGTGGGAGCGTAACTGGATGTAAAATTTCTCGAACGTAACGCTGACCTGTCAAAGAGCCCGTAACGAATACCAAAAGTGATTTGGCATCATACGCAATTGCAACCCACGCCATAACACCAGGTCTTCTGGACGTGGTATTCTGCACAACAAACCATGAATCTTGACGCTGACCACGTTGCCTCCACTCACGGATTCTATAGTCGTCACCACACAGACAGAAGCGGGATTTATCAGCAGGGCTGTAGTCCTAAAAAAAGCAGAGGGTATACAATGGGCACCCGCAGATTTTTTCCCAGGGTGAGGCGAAACATGTACTCACTATTTACACTTTCCAGGGGGGGGGGCAAAAAACATGTACACACAAACGCACATACATGTATATATAGGAAGTCCATAAGCCAAGAGGGGCGACCGCCCCTTTGCTCTATCCCATCAGGGCACCCATTTGAATTAATCGAAGTTCAAATCATCGTGGAAACAAAAGCCTATTAATTTTATAATACAGGAAAGGAATAGTGGAATTTTGAAGAAACTTCGACAAAAGCAGAAATTTGTGTTTACAAGATTTGAGTTATTGGGAGTTTACTGTATTTATGCAAAACAAAATATACAGATTAGCATCGAGTGATATTCAAACTAGAAAATTTCACTACATTAATATTTAACTATGATATAAAATAATTACAGGAAATGTTAAGAGAAAAATATTTAAGCACTAAAAGTTAGATGTAATTTTGTTTTATTTTAACAAATTTTAAGGCCTACCTCTCATTATCATTGAAATATTTGCCAAACTACTTGAGATGAGAAATCCGTCTGTGTCTATTTTTTGTAGCGCATACTCTTGATCAAACAACTGAAGAACAGTTGTTGGCCAACCAAGAATTTACACATTTTTTCGACTGAAAGTGTTCTATAAATGGTTCATTTGCGTTACTAAACATTAGATTGGAGACGTTTGGAATCAATAAAGATGATCTCAAATCTGTTACTTATGTTGTGCATTAAACGAAAACCGCGCTCGCACTCGGCCGTGGAACATGGTAAAATTTCAATTGTTTAGAGGCTTTAAATTTTCTGGGACAACTTGGGTGTTTTCATTGAAGTCCTCAAACACTGAATAGTGCACATTTCATTTATACCAAAACGTCGACAGATCCTTTTTACTCCTTTTCTCCATGGCGAATGTCCCCTGTATTTATATTTTCTGGATCAAGCTTGGAGATATCATTCCAAAGTTGAAAATTTTCTTCGTTAACATCAGAACAAAATCTAGATTCTATTTCATCGACACTACTTTGAATGAATTGCTTATGATTAATAGGTACGATTTTCGAATTATGTACCAAAGTGATATCTTGAAATAGAAACTTTTATTTTGCTTCTACAGCTATCTGCGTTTTTTCTCCTGGGGTGTCTTAAAGTCTTGATGACCCTAATTATTCTTTATATTAGTTCTTCAGCCCGTTGGAAGGGTTGTCTTCCCAGACTGGAGTTCAGTAGAAAGCCTAGATAATTCTTCCAGAATATCAAACATGAGGCCCAAATCCAAGACGAATTCTGGACTTCCAAGGTTTTTTCAAATCAGTAGATGTTAATTTTAAATCCAAACTATCACTCTCTATTTCAGCTGTGTTTTCAAAATGGTAATAAGGCGCTTTATATGACCAAACAGCTTTTATCGTTTTAAAAGTGCTTGCAGTCCAACGTATGTTTCGAACTTGGCCTATTTTGACGATCTGTAGGCCCAATTCACGGGAAACGTTCTCAAATGCTTGATTATTCAATATACACAATACAGTTTATCCATGAACGATTTAAAATGGTTTAATCCATGAACATCTTTAATGACAACATTTGCTAACAATTCTAACCTATGATTAAAGCAGTGTCACGTAAAGAGTTTCGGATATTTCTGCTTAGTCGAGTTACTACTCCAGAATGATTTCCTGCCATCACACTTGTACCATCAGTGGTAATAACAATCCAATTTTGTTTCAAATGTTCCTCATTAAATCCGTGAATTTTTAAAATATTTAAAAGCGCGTTTTCAATGTTTTTAGAGTCTTGCGATTCTAAATCGCATAAATCAAGGAAAATATATTTTGCATTTTCGTCATTTATACTATATATGCTTTTAAATACACCACTAGAGTCGTTTTGTTGCTTAAGGTGTACGTACTAGTTGGAAATTATTTCCAATATTATTCTTCATGTTTTGACCCTCAATCAAGTTTCTTGAGAGAAAAGATTTTCTGTTGCAATTTTTTCGCTAAGAATGCATAAAAAATCACGATTTTTGTTCTGGAAATTGAGGATTTAAAAATTTATTTCTTAACTAATAACTCTGATTGAGGGTCAAAACATCCTCTATATTATGTCGATTATAATGATACAAAAGTAATTATGCTAGATTAATTTAGTGTTGAGTTTATCGCTGTTTGAACAAAGCATCCTATTGCAAAAATTGTTTCTTCAGAAATCGAGTTTAAAGTTTTGGAAACACGTATGTTCATGGTGACTGAAACGAAAATACTTGTAAATACAAAACTATTTCGAATATTTTCAAGATATTGGAAAAGTTTGAAAGCTAAAAAATTTAAGTATATTTTGAAGCAATAAAAAAAAAATGTAGACTTTCTGTTGGATTTTCAGGATTTCTAGTGTGTACATATACCTTAAAGTGGTCGATTCATCCATAAGCACACTAAATTTGGAGTTTAAAGAAATAATTTGGAAATTAGTTTCTTCCTCATGTTATTAGCCATATGATTAATTATATTCGTAGATGAATATCGCGAATGTAGAATAAAACCAAGGTTTATACCATTTTGCTCTTGCATGTTGATTAGACTCTCATGATCTGAAAAAGCCCTAGTCTTCTTTGGCTAAGTTATAAGCTGTTCTGAAAACTTTCATAGTTCTTTCTTTAGCTACTGAATTTATTTTTTCAATGTAATGTTCCATCTGTTTTTCTTCGTTAGATTCCAATAACTGTCTTCAGACCACCTGTCTTATTCAGATTCAGCTGTCTTATAACCGTCAAATTGCAAGTGCTTTTTTTTTATTTTAGTTCAGAGATTCGATAGCAGCTTGGCCACAACGATCTTTTCAGGAAGCTTCAATTATGGAGTTGCTGCATTCCTCAGAGATGCGTACTCTTTCTTCTTTAAAAGAAGACCCTAAAGTTTTGACAGTAGAACGGAAGTTGCAGTCTACTTTCCCTCTTAAACTAATAGGCCATGCATGTTTTTTCTGAAACTCCGTATACTGACTATTAGTCCATACTTCGGGCCATGTTCTATCTGCTTTTAAATCTAGGGAATTATCTCTGTCAATATGCGATTCACATGTAGAATCATCCGCGGTTTCTATTTCACAAGATACCTTTTTCCACTCATATAATTCTTCTGTTTCTGATTTTCTTTTAGAAGTAAAATTTATTGCTTTTTACCAATGAATCATAACGACAGATAGGAGACGGGCCCTCGTAAGCACTACGGCGACAGTACAGGGCACAAATGATGCTAATTCAATCCCTTTCCATAAATGCATTGTCTATACTGGTTCGCATCACGGAACAACTCTTAGGAACAAAACAGGAAATGCTGACTCTGAGGTTCTCCCCCCTCCCAATCTTAGGCCCTGTTCACATGAGGCGTTTCTAATGCGCGTTCGGCGAGGCTTTCGAGGTCCGCTTTTCATAAGCATTAATTGTGTTTTCTTATTCCACTAATCTAAGTTTCTGTCTATGCGATTGTTGAAGATAGAGTGAAAATTTCAACGTGTTTCAAATCAGTTCTACGCCAGATCGATACCAAAATAAGATTTATTATTTAATTATTTACCATTTGATTATTTAATCCTTTTTATTACATAATTAATTAAACATTTAAAGAAAATCCCATTTAAGGTATCTTTCTGCTGTAAAAGTTTCCGCAGATTTCGAATCCGTTGAAATTTTTACTCGATCTTCAATGATCGCAAAGATAGAAACTTGAATTAAAGGGGAAAAAAACGTAATACAATGTTTACGAAAAGCGGACCTCGAAAGCCTCGCCAAACGCTCGTTAGAAGCACCTCGTGTGAACAGGGCCTTAGTGTCTATACAATACGATTATATAGGCACTCTACCCTCTCCCCCCCCCCCTCATTGCATACCATGTGGTGTAACGAGATGTTTACTAGGAAAAGCAAAGCGTGTACATAGTTTTTAAGAAAAAGCAGAGGGTGTACGGAATTTGCTTGAAAAACCAGAGGGTATACGGTGTATACAACCGTATACCTTCTACTACAGCCCTGTTAGTCAGTGAAATTCATTCCAGTGTTTGACGGCGATGCAAAGCTGTTAAAGGCAGTTGCCGTAACGGTCTACGTGAGTTTAGTCCCACGTCGTGAAGCCGTCGACACAGGGTTCGATCACTTATTGGATGATCTAGAGGGATTCCCACTGCCCGTTGGATGTCTACAACAGTGGCTGTTGGATCAGTACGCGAATGTCTTACAACACGTCGCTCCTCTCTCGGTCCGGTTTCTCTAGGCCTTCCTGAGCCTGGTTGACGCTGGCATGTGCCTTTTTGTATCCGCCGCTGCCAACAGCGTGCAACGGTAACATCACTACAACCAATATGTTGCGCAATCCGTCGATTAGACCATCCACCCTATCGGAGGCCAATGACTCGGCCTCTGTCGAACTCTCCCAGTTGTTTAAATTGCTTGCGAACTTTTTCCGAGGTATAACTCAACAAGAAAAGATGTAACCACCACAACAGCTTGAGTCGAAATGAATTTGCTGCCCTACTATATGTCCTTTTATGCCCCGGTATGCAGCGTGTTTAAGAGCTGCTATGCGCTTGGCGCATCTTTAAACGATTCTGAAACTTTGATTTACATCTGCAACGCAGATGTAAAACTCCTCCAAATTTCATTTATACCGGTCTACTCTTTCTAGGTGCAATTTCTTTGTTTTAGAGTGCATAACAGAGTAACCCAAATCTGCTATGAAGTACTTTTGGTAGACAAATTTACACTTCTTCATTACAGTTTGCTAAAATATCTTTGATCAGCCTTGTTAAATGAACTCCATTCGTGCTTGTTCCTCTTCTAAATTGGAGTGGACGTTTGTAGAGCAGGGTGCCAGACCCGGTGTTGACCTCGGTATCTGACCGTTGTTCAAAATTACGAGATCATCACCAATAGTACGTTGTTTTGATCCAGTGCAACGTTAAAGCAACTACCTACCTTTTTTAAAAGCCCTAATTAAAAAATCGAGCTAAATTGTGTCCAATCTTGTAACTGTATGGATGATCTAAACTGTCTTGGAGCTTGTTGGCTCTTTTACAGAGACGAGAAATGAGGAAAGAGTGATAGACCATGCGCATGGTATCATGGTTCATCGGAGGCGTGAGGAAGGGATGTAGTCTGCTGAAAGCGGCACCCATAGCGCATGAAAAAAAGCCTCCAACAAATCATAGCATTAACCAATTTGAGGCTCAAATTATCTGTAACCTAATACTGACCTCGATGCATATCATACTTATACTGCACATTTATGTGTCCTTGACACGGGGGTAGAAATTCATGAAAAGAGATTTAAATAGTTCCATATATCAAGAATTCGAAGCTAAGAGTACAGAAAAATATCAAGGGATTGTCCCCTGGATTCTTGCTCCGATAGTGTGGCTTTTATGCTTTAATAGAAATTTTGTCTTTTATTTTTAAATTTTTTTTTTAATTTTAAATTTTAATGAAAATTTTAATAACGGGACATTTCATCCAGGGATCTTATGGTGGTTACCAGAGGACGTTCTCGCGGAATCCTGGAAAATAAAATAAATAATATCTTAAATGAACTTTAGTAATTTCTCCAATAGCTCATTGTGTGGCTCTAATTCGACGTTTATTCTACTTATTCTCTAAACGGTCCGTGAGTAAGAGAGGCCGATCCGTATCACAACGTAATTGCCTGCGTTTAACTCTAAAAGAATTTCATGCGGTTAAACTATCCGCTGATAATCGATCATAATGGATGATTAAAGTGATAAATTATAAACGATCTTTATGGCGAGAAAGTGGGTGCGTTTGGTTGAAATACGATTGGATGATTTGACGTTATTACGGGTGGATTTCGTTGACGTTACTCATGTTTTGTCTGCTGTATTCAAATTGTATCATTATTTGCGTCTGTAGAGGCAAGACTCCATCCAGGTAACAGCTCATAACCTGCGAAGTAAAAAAACAGGCGGTAACGTCAAATGTGTGATTCTTCGGAATGTCTTCAAAATAGACCACCTATGGCAACTGTTCTATGTGTTCTGACGTTGGAGCTTCGAACGTTCTTGTGAGCTACGAACGAGAAAAAAATAAGGAACTTTCGTTTTGAGTTTTAGATTCATGCTAGTTTTCAGCCTCGCAGGCTTTGGACGCGCTTACTGTAGAATTACGTTAAATTCTTGTTGCTGTAAAGAAGCTAATTTATGGAGTTGTAAATATGTTGCAAGTAAAGCGTTTTATCCATTCTGATGTTATGTCTACATGATTTGAACGTAATTCTACGCATATATGGAGCTATTTAAGATCACTGGCATTGCAATGGCAGCTTCTCATCAAACCATACGATTCTGAAGAACAGCTTTACTACGAGAAAATAATCGCCAAAGTTGTGCAACATGCACACGGCGACATCTGTCTTAATCCTCCTGGTGGTTATATTGACGGATATATAGATTTCTCCCACTGTAGATAGGTGAAAAGGGACTAGAACCTAAGCAGCTCACAGTAAAACAATTCCTTTGTCAGCTACCGAATTTCTGCTTTAAGCCGACGACATGAGTTCCTGCTGGAAAAGCAATGCCACACTTCTTAGAAATCTTAAGGGTCGCGGTAGCCCGATTGGAAGAGAAACAGATTAGCAACCGAGTTGCGAGTTCGAATCCAACCAAAGACCCTCACGGTGTGCCAGATCAGGTGTGACCTCGTTATCAGACCATTGTTCAAAATGACGTGGTCTGTCGGGTTTGATGCCGGAGCATTGCCAATGGCCCGTTCTAATGCTCCAGTGCGACGTTGATTGAAAATAAATACAAAATACACATATGTACTCATGAAGCTTCGAGGATTAACGGCCCTACCCAACTGTTTGGTGGATAAGGTGTTAACTTCTAGATCATAAATATCTTGAGCCGACCAACCGGTATAGTGGTTAAGGTGTTAGCCTCTAGATCGGAAGGTTCCTGGTTCGAATCCGGGTCCGGGCATGGATGTTTGTAAACGTATGGTGTAGAGGCGGCTGGTGCACCTTAAATCTGTCGTGGCCGAAAGTCCTCACGTTGGATTGGTGAGGAAGTTTGGAGAGTGGGGTGCCAGCTCAGGTGTTGCCTCGTCATCTGACCGTGTTTCAATATTACCTGGTGTTGTCCTCGGATATTTCCCTTAGAGGATTGATCCCGGACCGTCGTTATTCTTGCAAAAGGAATGGACACCAATACCCATAGCTGTGTATCGAAACCTTGTTGAAAGTATGCCCAGAATGTCCTCACGTTGGTATATTATATATATATATATATATATATATATATATCCCTTATACTTCACATCTTGCTGTCTATAAACATAAAAATACGGCAGAGTTGCCAAAGTTGCTCGAGTTGAAGTGGTGAAACACTAATTGATTAAAGCGATCATAATAATCATTATTCTCTATCATAGATATCCTGTAAGTGAGCAGAAAATTAATTCTTTAAACTCCGCTTTTTTTCACATTTTTAGAGCTTCTACTGTTGACTTTAGACGAAATACATTTGCTTGCTTTATCCATTCATATAATCCATTTCGCAAACGTCGCATTATAGTGTAAAACAAAACAACACTGTTGAACTAAGGTGACTACTACAGAAGTAATTTTGAGTTTTGGAGTGAATATGAATTTCTCTCAAGTTCTTTCCTGTGAAAACGACGAACTTGCAGTTTTCTTATTAATAACTCGACTTGCGGCTATTGGATTAGTTCCAAATTACGCCAATATTACGGATGACAAATCTTTTTTGATGTATTCATTTTTTTTCAAGCAAATATTGGGTCGATGCAAAATTTCAACCCGTTTTTTTAAATTAAAAAAAAAATTTAATCCATACCAGTATGTGTTGTTCTGTTCGATGACCTTTCTCCATCTCTCCGGTAGCTGCATCGTCACGCGCTCATAGAAGTTCTCAGGTTTTTGTCTAAAAAACGAATGCGGATGATGAAACTTCTGAACCACTTGCGGCACGTGGAATCGTCATCTGCACCCTCCCCCTGCACAACATATACCCTACAATAATGGTTCGGACAGACAGATGTGATGGTATAAGACAAAGAATTCGTGCTTTAATAGGGGAATGTTCCACCACGTGCTGCAATGGCACTAGCAACCCATTTGGGTATACTTTCAACAAGGTTTGAATGGCAAAGCTATGAGAATTGGTTACCATTCCTGCTGCAAGAACGTCGCGAGCTCAGCTGTAGATTTCGTACGGGATTCCCTGGTCCGTAAGCGTCGCTGTAACGCGTCCCACAAATGTTCTATGGGGTTTAGGCCGGGACTCTTAGCGGGCCAGGGAAGGCGTTTTACATCCGTATCTGGATACCACTGTACGACAGAGGCTGTAACGTGACACGGAGCGTTGTCGTCCTGGAAATTACATTCGTTCATTCCCCTAAATTGGCAGTGCGTAGGATGAACCTGATGGTCCAAAATGTTCATGTAGGCGTCGGTGTTCAATTGACCAAGAACAACATGCAAAGGTCTCAGGTCCATTACACGAAAACACCACCAAACAAGGATTCGGATTTTATGCAAATCCGCTGGCGTCCGGTTCATTAGTGTAGGGCAGTGTATATTTTGCGTCGGCGAAAGTCATTTTGGAAATAAAAAAGCACATGTCAAAAAGGCTATTTATTTACTGGCATTTTGAATGTTTAACGAAATTTAAAAGGCACGACCCAATAACATAATTTTTCCCCCAAATAATAGCTGAAATTCCTTTTTTAAACAACATCGAAGCTTTACACGGGTAGAGAAGATAACAGTTCGTTTTTACGATGCAAAACCATTATCGCCAAAAACAGGACGAACATTTGCATCGACCCTATACATTTTGTTTAGTTTGATATTACATTCCATGCGTGAAATAACAGTTTGTTTTAATATTAAATTTCTTAGTATAGACGAAAAACAAAGTTAATCGATTACACCTTTCAAAAGTGTAAGATTATTTCTTAAACTTTTATAAATAAATAAAATCGCTTTTTCAACGAATGTTTGAAATAGAAAAACTGTGCTTAAAAATAGCTTCAACTCGCAAACTAAACAACTCGACCTTCTGTCAAGACAAAAATTTTCAACTCTTCAAAGTCCTAGGTAAAAAATTTTTTGTTAGAATATTTCCAAGATCGGTAATGTTTTATTTAAAATACGTTTCACTTCATTTGGATCCAGTTTTTAAAAAAAAAATTTGTGGCTGGTACTTTTACTAAATCATAGAACAACTCTAATCAGAAAAAACCGTCCAAACTCAAAACGTTGATAAGCTGTATTTATTTGACTAAGATAGATATCATGGGAGAGCATTTGGGTAACAGAAACCAAAATCCACGTCTTCAGTTTGATTTGTCTGGTTACACTGAAAATTTCTCGTATGTAAATTGATGTTTGAACAAATATCGTCGAATTTTGAAACATAGATTAGTCATTCGGTGTGACTGACTCACTACGAACACTCCTCCACAGGTTGATGTGGTGTGTAAGTTTGGAGAGTGGGGTGCCAGGTGTCAAAAATACGAGGACAACACCTCGTCTGACCGTGGTTCAAAATGACATGGTGTTGTCCTCGAATATGACCCTTCGGGATGGATCCCGGATCGTTGCCAATAGCCCTTTGATTAGCTCCAGTGGCGAATTGAATTCAACTACCTACAAAAATTGAATTGGTTTTCTCTGATAATTCTGGTAATTCAGTTCGAATTTGGATGCCCAGAAAACGTGTATAGAAGAAGAGAAATTTATTTTCAAAAAGACGGTGACGTATTTAGAATTATATTAAAAGATTTAGAATTATATTAAAAGAAAGAAGGCATTGCTGTTTTGTGTTTAACTTGAAGTTTTACGTAATCTTAAATCAAAAAGTGTGTAGTATGTGCAATTTGTGTGTCTTTTTGTCCAATAAGGAAGTATTCTTCAGTCCTCGGTATATAGCCATTATTATCTTCGGAGGAAAGCCACTACAGTTCGAATCCGGCATGCAAATATTTTTCCATTTCCTGATCTATATACTATAAAAAAGGATGTAAGTGTCATATTATCTATACTAATCTACACCGTTTGACCAATTCACACAAAATTTGATACACTTCTACTTTAGAACACTGCGGAAAACAGGCTATTACTTTCCTGTCTTCAAACCAATCTATGACAATGAAAATGGGCATACAGGTAGTCCCAAAAGTGCCCCTCGAAGCCCAATATTTGTTTCCCTGCAATAAATGGACATGGATTAGGAAACACATTCTACAGGGTTTGTGTCTGAGTTAACATAGGGAAATGTCGCGATCCTATTTGAATCCCGAGCAACGACGGGTTATTCAGCTAGTTTTTATTAAATAGTAGTTCTGCTGCTATATTAGTCCCAAACCATCAAATTTATTTTATTCTTGATTATTATTTTATACACCTTATAGGATTGGATTGGATATGATTTTATGGCATTGGGTCCTCTTGGGACATATTATGCCAAACTCAATATTACTTTAGTTATTATAATTATATAATATATAATATATTATTTATTATATTTATAATATTATATATTTAATAATTATAAATATAATTATTAAATAGAATATTATTTTATTTCTAATCTTAACATTTTTGGAAAGGTTTTCTCCCACTTGATTATGCTGCACTCACTCTGGTTTTCATACTGGCACTGACTTTTCAATGTATGCTGTTTGTAAAAAATGCAACACCATGAAGGAATCATCCGAATGAAATGAAATTTGCAGCAAATGTCAATTATAGGATGTTATGCAAAGTAGTAAAGTTTCAGAGCCACCACGCATGCGGTTATTTTTTAGTGGCCAACGTTTAGTGGGACCTAAGTATGCTTCCACGACGAAATAGGGTGAAATTTCAACAACTTACGGAGTTTGAACGGCGGAGAATCATCGGCCTTCGTGAAGGAGGATTTTCTTATCGCGCAATAGCAGCTCGTGTGCAGTGAAACAGTTCCACAGTGAGGCGAATTTGGAAGCAGTGGACTAACGAGCACCGGACAACTCGAAAAACTGAGTCGACGACGGAAGGTGAGGTCAGCGCGCGATGATAGACACCTGGTCCACATGGCGGTGAATGACCGTACAGCTTCCTCCATGTAGTTGGCAGCACTTTGGTCCACTGCTACAGGTGTACTAATGACGGTCTCGTCAAGTAGCCGACGTCTGCTGAACCGTGGACTGCGTGCAAGGATTCCTTTATACAGGATCCCCCTCACGCCCAAACCATCGACGGCTGCGTCTGCAATGGGCTCATGAGCACAAAGCCTGGTGGGCTGATTGGCAACATGTTGCCTCTTCTGACGAATCCCGCTTTAATTTGTGGCACCATGATGGCCGCATTCGTGTTAGACGCTATGCCGGTGGACACTGCCTTCCAGAGTGCGTTATCGAACGTCATAGTGGCCTAACACCCGGAGTTATGGTCTGGGGTGCGATTTCGTATCATGGACGATCTCAGCTGCTACAAATTGAGGGTACGTCCGTGAAGTGCTAGAGCCCGATGTCGTTTCCTTCCTTCAAGGCATCCCTGGAGCTATCTTTCAACAGGATAATGCACGCCCACATGTTGCAAGGAATGTTCGAGACTTCTTTTCAGCCCAACACATGCAACTTCTTCCTTGGCATGCTTATTCGCCGGATATGTCGCTTCTTGAGCACGTGTGGGATTTGGTGGGTCGGCGTCTCGCTCGTGATCCGCGTCCTACAGCTTCAAAAGACGAACTTTGGGGGCGCATATAAACAATATGGAATTCTCTTCCACAAGCAGACATTCAACATCTGTTTCACTCCATTCCACGTCGTATAGCAGCACTTATTGCAGCGCGTGGTGGTTACACCAAATACTGATTTCGGACACTTAATATATTTTTTTTACTTTGAAAATTTATTCATTAATTTGTACTAATACAAGCCGTTTGTGTATTAAATTTCATTTAATTCTGATGATTCCTTTATGGTGTTGCATTTTTTACAAACAGCAGTATAGTTTGTCTCGACACCTTCTCTTTCCAACCGTTGTCACCCCTCACCTGTTCGACACCCAAGGTCCTAGTTATAATTTAATAAAAAAAATATTCTGTACATAAATCTTTCCGTTATAATTACGATATGCTACATGGAGATAGAGGGCCTTTCTTTTTTGGTCCAGAAGCTCCTCTTGTCACCCTCGTGCTGCCATTTTCCCCCAAGAGTGACATCTAAAGCCGACGTGGTTCATTTGGTACGTACACTGCGCTAGCAATCTTCGAGTTGTAGGCGGCGCAGATTAGATTCCTGTTAGGTGCCTTCTTCCCTGGATGTATTTCTCCTGTGTAAGTAAAAGCCTTCATTGAGTGTGTATGTCTATTACTTGACATAGAAGGTCTTGTGTCTAACGCAGCATGGTCAAATATGGCCCTTACGCCATAGAATCCCAAACCAACCAAAACCGAGGGATGTATATTGGGAGGTCGCCATTTGTCTTTTTTAAATGGATGAAAAACAGTAAAAAACAACTGGACAAATACTTTGAGTCACTGTTTTGGGAAAGGTAAAAGTAGATGGCGTTATATTTCTTCCAATACCTATTCTGATAGTGACGTCAGGTTTGGTTGACGTCGCACTGAAGAAATATCGTCGGATTATTAGCGAAGGTATGGGATCAATCGCTAAGGGAAAGATCCGAGGACAATACCTTGTTCTTTCGAGCATAGGTCCAATGACGGTATATGAAAGCGAATGGGTGGTTTCAAGAAATGCAGTAAATTGGACGGCTCCGGTCAACATAGAGATGATAACAATAATTGAGCGCCGTAATGAAAAAATAAAAACAAAATACTGATGAGGATCAAAAGAATGAATATTTGAAAAAGTGAGCAATACCTGAAGTTCAAGGTGAAAAATGATCTCTTGAATAATGGATAATTTTGGAATTGTTTAAAACTTGAAAATTGCTGTCTTGGAAAAGTTGAGTCTGGTTGGCAGAGTATCGGACTTCCAACCGGAGGCTTGCGAGTTCGGATCCAACCCAAGACCATCGTGTACAAAGGGGCTGGTGCACGTTCAATCTGTCGGGGCCTCCAATGTACTCGCATGATGTGGAGATTTGGAGAGTGGGGTGCCAGCTCAGGTGCTTCCTCGTCATCTGATCGTGGTTCAAAATGACGAGGCATTGTCCTCGGTCTTTCCCTTTGGGATTTATCCCGGACGGTCTTCAATAACCCGTTGTGTGCAATCATTACGACGTTAATTAACAAATACCTCAATACATACTCGGTCGCCATCTGACCGTGGTTCAAAATGACGAGGTGTTGTCCTCGGTTATCTTTCCATAAAGGGATTGATCTCGGACTGTCGTCACTAGCCCGTTGTGTTGCTCCAGTTCGACTTTAATTAAATGACCTACCTCTACGTTGCCGAAGAATGAATTGAAACCGACACACACACACAACAGGCAGACGGTGTTTTTAAAACCATTTATTAGATAAAAAGATCGAATTCATCATATACAGAAAAAATTCTCACATGCTTTTGCAACAAATAACTTGGTAAACGAGTACATTTGAAAAACGCTGTTAGCACATACAATGTATACAGATGGGCGAATAGAGTATGAACAAGCGTTTCGTGGAGCCTTATTGTTAGCAGAGGGCCAGAAAGGGGTTAAGGGGGTTGCTTTTCCAGAGTTCGCTGCCACACACAACCAGCAGCGGGGTTAACGGTTAGTAAGAATTAGAGATGGGCGAATCTGTTATTTTACGACAACAGCATTACCTTCGCGATAACAGTTATTTACAACTGTTAAAATGAACAGTTTTGTCACCAGTTAGCAACTAAATTAAAATCTTATTAACTGTTAGAAATTCACATTAATGGTTGATTTCAGCAGTTATTTTCGGTTGAAATTAAAAACGTTGATAAAACAAAATATCAAACTTTCTCAAAAGTTTTTATAAATTTTATTTTGAATTCAATTTGGGTTGTATCTTAATAACATTCATCGGAAACTGTTAGGATTTTGGAATAACGGTTGCTAACTTTTAAGTAACGCTGTTATTCAAACTGCCATCGAAGTAACACCCATCTCTAGCAAATATGAACGGAGAATCATCTACTGTTTCGGTTGTCTGTTGTTCTCTGATGTTGTTAACAGATGTCTACACAAAAAACGGGTGAAATGAAGTTTTTGTTTCTCTACAGACACAAATTCTTTACTTTGTACAGAGTGGTAAAGCTTGTTAGACATATGCTGAAGATATTGTGGTAGTGTTGGTTCCGCTTTCGTCAATGATCCAGACTTAGATTTACAACTGTCTAGTGTTGATCGATTCACTTTGAAACATTAATTCCTTAGATGCTGAGTTTTGTACAGCATGGCAAGGGTCTTTTTCGACGTAACGCTCTAAAAATGGCAAATAATTTGGAACATTTTTGTTTCAGGTATGGTACATAAACCTAGGGCACCTATTGCTGAGTAAGTACTACATAAAATGCAATACGGAAACATTTATAGCAAATAAATGTTCTATTACATAGTGTAGCACCTTTTTTTTTCCTGTGTATCAAAATCGGCACAACATACCAAAGCTGATCGTTTAAAACTAAGCACCAACTTTATATATACAACTAGAACTAAAACCGACACACCGAACTGTACAAAATCAAAAAAGAAACAGAATACACAGAAATAAGATATTACGTCATAGGATTGCTCAAGCAAACACTTCAGCTATTTCTAGAAAAGAACGAAACATTTGTCGCCTCTTCTATCGCATTATGGAATTGGTGAATTCAAGAAAACGCCTAGAGTGCACAGTTGCAGTTACTTTTACAAAATGATGATATAATTTGTTCGTTAATTGAGCATTTCATACAGGAGAATATTCGTGGAAAAATGACCTCGTGAGCTATCGTACCAATTGAAGCCTTGTGCGTATTGAACGTTCGAATCCCAAATAAAGAGTTGATTTTGTTTGTTGTTGTGTGTATTGCCATGTTCGAAACCATTAAAACATTTACTTATCATGAAAAGAGACAAACTTGAGCAATACTATCGATAACACATACACTTGTATATATACATATTTATATTCATATTTATATGTATATATGTACCAACATGGGCTTCTTGGATTCTATAGCAAACGAAATTGAAAGACTGAAATATATAACTACGCCTAAAACTCTTGTGTAAAAGAATTGATAGCAATAGTCTACGTATGTGAAAAAAGCACCATATTAGAAAGTTTCCAACAAAAACTCCAATGCTATTATGCAACATTACTGTAAATGCTTATTCTGAAGTGGACAGATACCAACATCGTCAGTAGGTTTGTTTTTTAGGTCTAGTTCATTACGTTTCGATAGGCTTTAATGTGTTTCTAAATATATTCGATTTTCGGCAATTCTATTTAGAGTTCCAAAGTGCTTTATATTAGTGTTATACATTATTTTATTTCTAGTAGAATATTAAAACAATAAAAAGTATATTGTTTTTGTGGGGAAAGTTGGTTTCTAGACGAAAAAAATATTCCGTTCCATTTTTATGTTGAACTAAATCGTCTACAGGCGAATATAATATTTATTCCGATAAATTTTGAATGTATTGAATCCGGTTTTTAATGAAACGCCTTCCAAGGACATTATTAAGATAGAATAGTTATCTAATAATAATAGAAATAAACAATAAAAGTACAATTGAATATACGAGTGAAGTTAAATAATTTATCAATATTTTTAGGATGGTTATACTAGTTTTAAATAAAAGTACATTTTGTTCAACTGCCTAAATAACCTAAATTTTTAAGTGTAAAAAAATTTTATTTTTAGAAAAAATAAAATAGTAATAATATAAATAGCATTTATTCATTACAAGGTCATTTGAAAATTTCGTTCCAAATTTTTAGTTTGAAACAGAAAGGTTAAATGACATTTATCACTTGTGATTTTGCCATATATACTACCTTTAAATGATAATTTTCGGAAAAATTGCCTAGTAAGCAATAGTACGTATTAATTCTTCCCCGAAATATATGTGTAAATTGTGCATTTTAATTTTAGTCTACCTTTCAAAAAGTGTATGAGCAGTTTGATGACAATGATGTTTGCTTTAAAATTCAGTACGTGAATATGTAATGCAATAAAGAAGCAATGTGAAAAGTCTGGAGTTTACAGTACCTGTTCCTGTTTTCTTAAGGAACTTAAGAAAACACGACAGTAAATTATTCGTAATATCCAAATATGTTATATATCAAATACATATATAAAAGTCTAAATAAGCAATAGTTTAAAACGAGGCATTTTCTTAAATATAAAAAAAATCCAATTTGTTTATATGTTTGTGTACAGACATACATAATTGTAGAGAAACTGTCAGTTACGAAATTATCATTAACAATTACTTTTTAGTAGAAAGTTTACGAATACAGGTTTCACCTTATATGGATGGATAAATACAGATTCAAATAAAATAACGTATTCTATGTAACATAAACTAGTTAGAACACTCAGAGGTCAAATTTGTTGACATCAGAAATCCAATATCTGCTTTTTATAAACTGAGATTCTGAAACTATGAAATGTCAAACGAAGAAATGCATTGAGCCTTGTAGAGTGCTATAATTTGTTTTGTAAACTTTTCGAGTAAATGTTTTATTTGTAAATGCGTATTAAATATCACTGCAGCCACATATTGATGATGAGAGATAACAATCACACTTTTGAGAATTGAGCACAGAAAAATTAAGAATGGATAAGAAGAAATTATTGAAAATTCATGAAAAGATTTCTTTATTAAGTGTATTTTTGTAGCAAACTTTTAGACTTTTAAAAACTTGTTCGTATGAAATATGTGTGTAAAATTGCATATTAAAGTTGGTCGTTTATTGTGTAAGTAGCATTAAAGTTGATATATACGGACGATTTGGTTTAATAGTTCGCATAAAAAAGCATTTTGAAACACAGCGGTCTTCAAACTCCACAAATATGACACGCAATCCAGCAAACAATTTTAATTTTCCTTTAAAATATGAGTTTAATACTAATTTATAATTACTTTCATATTCATACCGTTTAAAAATTGGATTCCAAATATTTTAATTTCAATCTTTTAACCATTTTTTTTTGTATTGTCTTTATGTTCGAGCAATCGAATAAACAATTCCTCTGATTAAAGTTCTGGTGAAAACAATGTTTAGCGTTTACTAGCAATTGGAAATTATAATAAATTGATAATTATGTATATACATGCTAATAAATTTCTTGTATGAATTTTAAAAAATTAAAATTTCTACATTTCTATACATGAATTTGAAATTTTAAAATTTTTACATCGCCATTCTATTTAAATTTATTTGAAAAGTGAAACATCTCAAAGAAGGAACTCGAATATTAAAATGGCTGTAGTGGGAATTTCTTGTAGTAGAGAGTAAAATTAATTTGACCTTATGTAAAAATGTGTCAATGACCTTTCATTGATTGGTCCTTTCAAATTCAAACCCTCCAATCTCTGTAGGAGACGAAAAGACCGCTGATGCCTCGATCAATTTACATTTGCATGTGTAAGTTTAAGTGTGTTTTCATTGTTATATCTTTCTTGCTTTTTCCCTATCGTTCAGCATATAGACAAATGCACAGACATTCACGCCACAAACAAGCGCGATTCAACTAGATAATAGTTACTCAGAATGTGAAGATATGCACAGTTAAAAATTGGACGTAGACGATTAACCATTTATCAATAGTCGTCGTGGCCAATGCCTTTTGCTAGAAAGCAAATAAATAATCTCTAACTAAAAATCTCGACAGAATACTTCGTTCACACAAATTTGAAATTGGAACTATTTTAAACACACGTTGTGACACTGACTTCAAAATTTATTCTAGGTATTCTTTTAGAATTTTCAAATCCAAGCAATCACCAAAAAATGTCGCCTAATATCTCCGGTAAACTAAAATTCCTTTCTTCAATATTCTAAAAATCGGAAGAGTAATAGAATGTTCTATTCTCCACTTCGGTAATAGCTTTCTAATTTTCAAATTTTTAAGAAAGAATTTATTTTAAAAAAAGTTTGCTCTTTATAAAGTTTTTTAAATTTTGCCTAAATACAGAACCGGATATTATGAATAAAAATATAAGAATAATCCAAATCTTCTCAATATCCTTGTGATTCTATGTAAAACACAGTATCATTTTCGTATTTTAACAAAAAGAGATTTCAAAGAAAATAAAGATATTTTTGAAGAAACGTATCTTTTGAACATAAAGTAATTTAAATAAGATCAATTCACTCGCAGACATTTAAAATTACCGAAGCATTTCGAACCCAAAATCGGCAAGACTTGCACAAAGCATGACAACCACGACTATTAATAACTTCCATTGGTACCTACTTAACAAATAATCGGCGTCTCAATGTTGAGCCTTCTGAACCAGAAACTAGGAAAAAAAGAACAAAGTTTTTTCAATTCCTTTTTCTACCATCTGAGATAAATGTCTCTATGAGATAGTTCCTGGTGTTTTCTTTGGTGTGGTCTTCTGATTATACTCTAAGCTTGGCACATTCACACTGGAAACGTACATAGCCTGCTTTTCAGTTCAAAGTTCAGCTTACAAGGCGAGAATTTAGTCAAGTTTTATTTTAACAGCACACAGTCACAAGTCTTCTGCACATTTTTTTTTTATGATTTTGTCTATTTTCTAGAAAAGTTTTTCAGTTGGAATATTTGTTTTGGAAATATTTTTTAAATTTCGTATCCACCAGCATACGTTCAAACGCGAAAATTTGTCATTTAACATGTGATACTTACGAAATAAAGTAGATTTGCATATTTTGATTAGTCATTAAAAGTGGGACAGTTGGAATTTTCTTTCAGTGTATTTGTTTCAAATTTCCAGAAAAAAATAAATTTATTGCTAATGAGATCAATAAGTATTAAACCTTTTATGAAGTTGAAAAATAAATCTGATAACGTGTAATAAAGTTAATTTCCAACAAAACTTAAATTCAGAATAAAATGTTTCAACGATGGGTAATACTTGTAAATCACTAAAAATGTTGATTTAAAAATTATGGAGCGTATAGTTTTCATTATAATATCTTATAGTTTTATTCATGTAGAAATTAAGATTAAAGAATGATTCCCTTGTACATGTAAGTGTGAGATCGACTTGAGTTTGTTCTCTACGCTGGTGAGTACAAGATAAACTGACCAGTTTATCATTGATATTTTGTAAAACGTTCTAAATGGAATAAATCCCCTTCGAAATAAAACTCCAAACAAAGCCAGAAGAAGAAAACAAAACCGTAATTTCTTTTGTTAGGTGGTTGCTTTTTAATTCCTTTCTTCCATTATTACGCGTAGTTGTTCCCCACTTTTGCCATTTCGTTCTACTCAGCCTTCTCCTCTTCGCTGTTTTTCCTAGATTCCGCGTTTTCGCTGTCTGCCGCGGCCGTGGATTCTTCCTCGTTCGCTGCTACCGCGTCCTCAGCTGCCTGCTCGTTGTTGTCGTCCGCGCCGCCATCTTGGATCGATTGCTCCGCTTCTTCCTCGCAGCCGCCATTTTGCTCGGTCTTCTCGCCGCCAGAGGGCGCGGCGTCACTCTCGTCATTCTTCGCGCTCACGTCGCCATTGCAGGCCTCCTTGCCCTCGCCTTGCTCTGAAACGGGAAGAAAAAAAGGGACTGAGAACGATATAAAAACAAATAAGGGGGGGAGGGGAGAGGACGAAAGAAAAAATGGCACAGAAGGCCTTTTCACGCGATTCGAATTTCAGTTTCTTTTGCGAGTCGTCTACCGGAAATGCCGCTTCTTTCGTTTCAATAATGAGCCAGACACTGCGTCTTCGACCATTTTTAGCCCGATATGAATTCACTCTAGTAAAATTATTCATTAAACTGAGGAAAGAAAAATATATTTTCTGTATTTCGGATGTCATTCCTCCTGGGACTTGCGAACCTTCGATGATTCGTTGCTCTGAGATTCAATTTTTTTTTGTTAAATTTCTCGTGTGCTCATTAATTTTTCTGCATGGTACTGAAGCAAAGACAAGTGAATTTCTTTTTTAGGAAAATAATAAGAACTTAAATTAGTTTACCCACCTAGAACATCAATAATAATTATTTAACGTCCGTTATTTCCGAAAGTGTAATCTTCGTTTTATTCGAGCATTTCAAATGTTTTCCGCGACTATTCATAATGAAAATACTATTCTTTCAAGCAATGGGATATATATTTTCATAAATCGAAAGACTATAGCGATAGTTTCAAAATTGGTAGCTTAATAAAAGGGCATTTTCAATACAGAGAAAGTTATAACGTTTTTAAGTACAAATATAGGTACTTATTAGATCTTTTTAAACATTTGAATGCTTGCGTTCATTTAAATTTCTAGAAACTGGAGTTCTAAACTAGAATACTCAAAAATATCAAATACTAAATTAAAAGGTCCTTTATTCATTGTTTGAAAAAAATTATGCAATGAAACCCCGATTTAACGTATTTTAAGGGACCAGAAAGAAATAACGTTATTTGCGGAAAAACGTTGAATCGGAGAAAAACAAAACGTGAGCATGAAATACTCATTTAAATAACATGCTTTTTATTTCTTCCTTTACAATAGTTTAATGTTTAAAGAAATCTGTTATTTTGGTTTGCGTTTTGCTTTTACTAGCTAAATCATTGACATTCTCCACTGATATGAGTTTTGAAAGTTTTTTAGAATATGTAATTTGCATTTGACGAATATATTCATTACGAGCACAAAGGTTTTGGTTTGAGGTTTTCTATCTTCGCGATCGTTAAAGATAGAGTAAAAATTTTAACGGATTTGAAATCTGCAGAAAATTTTACGTCAGATCGATACCACATGTAGCCCGAATTTTGTGCGAATTTGCGACATGCCTGTCATATTGGGTGGAGGTGGGACTTAAAATTATTGTTTTTTCTTTTTAATGTTTTCAGTATTAGTAAGGACCCGAAAAGAACTGTCACAGGCAATGCCGTGCTGGCCTGCTAGTACCTGACATTGGAAGTATAGGAAATTATTTTGGATCAATGAAAATTGTTATATGCGGGAAATCGGGGTTTCACTGTATTTTTTTGAGAAACTGAAGCATACTTGAATGGTTTTCTCCCTGCCAACAAGAGCCTAATTTGCTTGAAAAGGAAGATACCTTTGAACATATCTTGTTCAACTGCTCCTGAGAGAACATCTTTAAAAATTATCTTAAGAAGAATATTTCTGATTCATCTTTTATTCTCACACACTGTTTTTCTAATGTTCATTTTATGTTTATTACCTCGCTGGTTTATAGAAGACGTGATCGTAAAATTAGCGTTAACACCGTCGGACTTGGGTATAAGGATGCAACATGTATGTGGCAAACGAAAACAAACACTATATTAAAAAAAGTTAAAATATATAAATAAATTAAACTATATAATAATAAATTAACTATAATAACTGTTATAAACTATTATTACTACAAACTATAATAATAATAATAAACTATAAAATACATCTTCAAAATGAAAAACGGACAATACTATTTCTATTAGAATTCTTAAAAGTTATGTTAATTAGTTCATTTGGTGTGAGATTTGCAGTCAGGGCCAATAAGAACTAGAATTTTACCCATGTCTAGTGATATTTTGCAGGAAATAAATAAATCAATAAATTCTGAAAAAAAAAATATCTGTTCTAACGTGTTAAATTTCGACTTCCTGAATATATTCTGAAATCGAACAATTCGACAAAAGACTTGAACAATATTGATAAAGTCAATAATGACTTAATGATAATGATTAAACAATTAATTGATAATTTAACAATGATCAAAAATGATTTTCAATAACGATTTCTCCCTCAGTGGATTTCTTTCTTTGTCAAGCACAGAAATTTCATAGTGTGTCAGTTACAGTATGTTGAATGTCTTGTGCCTGGTGCAGCGTGGCCAAATATGTCCATTGCGCCATAAAACCAAAAACCAATCCATCCCAATTTTCACCAGTTGTGGGCAATTAATCTGGCAATTTGTTTCTCTTACTTTGGTCTTCATTCACCTCGGAGTTATTGGGCAGTTTTGTTTCGACGAGATTATCCCATCGTTAGCAAAATTGACCAGATCTCGGACGAGACATCTAGTCCAAACACTCGAAGCTTTATAGTAATCTCGAAATGTATCTAGCGAGAGCATTTGGCCAACAGAAGTAAAATCTTCACGGACCGTGTTGGTTGTAAGCACTTAAAATCCTTCCCATGGGATTAGCAACTTGAGTGTTTCGAGTTAGGATCCAACCCAAAACTGTCGTGTACAAAAGGGGATGGTGCACGTTAAGATCGTCGCGGTCTCAAATACCCTAACTTTGGTTCCTTCCGATCCAATTTGGTATGGTGTTGAAGTTTGGAGAGTGGGGTGCCGACTCAGGTGTGGTCATATGACCGTAGTTCAAAATGACGTGGTGTGTTGTCCTCGATTCTATCCCTTGGGGGTTTGATCCCGGACTATCGTCAATAGCCCGTCCTTTAACTCCAGAGAGACGTTAATAAAAATGCCTACCTTCTCTTAGTTATGAAAAGAAAGTATCTCGTGATGAAAACAGTTTCGGGAATATTAAAAGGGGAAACGTGTTACGTAGGAACACTAACATTCGCCAACTCTTTTCTGAAGGCATTGATTTCCTTTTCACTTTTTCCCGAATCGAATTAATCAGTTCGCACTCGACACGGAACATTTTCTTTAGTTTTTGTTCTTCCCGGCGGAAAAGAACTCATTCACTCCATCCGGGCTTTGACGGTATTGTTCGATTCGCCTCTAATTGATCGAACTAACCTCTCCTGAATGGCAGGAGCCAATGGCATAGGCGGGATTCCGTTCGAAGAATTGCTTCCCACTTCTGAGGAAAGGCAATATGCTGTTCGATTTCTGTTTCGGTTTTTCGATAGTTTTCCTTCGTTCGGTTTTGTTGTAGGTGTGAGAGATACTTTGGCTCTCAAAAAGTCTGTTCGAGAGAATTTATATTGCCTTGAAAATTGTTTATTACTATCACATTTGTTCGAAGCAAGTTGTTGGGGGAAACGGGTGTTGTACTCGGATCGTTCCCTTTGGGATGGATCCCGGACCGTCGCCAATAGCCAGTTGTGTTGCTCATCGCAGCGTTAATTAAAACAACCCCGATGCAATTCGCCTTGAGGGTCACGTTGACCCGAATTGAAAGTGTAACGGATTAGCGACAGGGTTACGAGTTCAAGTCCAACAAACACCTTCGTGTACAAAGGGGGGGTGGGGCACGTTAAATCTGTCTTGGCCTCAAATGTCCTTACGATGGCGTAACGTGGAAATTTGGAGAGAGCGATACTAGGTCAGGTGTTTTCCTCGTCCTCTGACCGTGGTTCAAAATTACATGTTGTCCTCGGATAGTCAACGTAACTTTTAGGGATTGATCTCGGACCGTCGACAATAATCCGTTGTGATGCTCCAGTTGGACATTAATTAAAATACCTACAAGTTCGCCTTGTACTTGATATAACGCCGACCAACCTATAGATAGGAAGGTACGTGGTTCGATTCCTGGTGGATGCATAAACGTTGATAAACGTATGGTGACAAGACACTCGGGGCCGTTCTCGCCGAAAGGCTTAGAGAATTGTAGCGTATGATGTACAGGCGGCTGGTCCACCTTAAATCTGTCGTGACCGAAAGTCCTCCCTTTGGGTTGGTGTGGAAGTTTGGAGAGTCATCCGACCGTGGTTCAAAATGACGTGGTTGTGTATTCCACCTTAGCGAATTGATCCCGGACCATCGCCATTAGCCCTTAGTGTTGTTGCAGATCGACGCCGACGTTAATTAAATATCTACCTACCCACCACAAACGGCCCCATCGTTACAATAAACACGCTGCCACCGATAAACGTTAAACTAAACCATTGTCTATTTTTCCCTCCCGAAAAGGCGAGCAAATGCAATTAGTAAATTACCCTCAGAACCGCCATAAAGATTTATGGGACAGTCGCCGCAGTGGACTCATACTAACCCGCGTTCATTTATTGACCCTCACTCTCCTTTTTTGACCAAAGGTGGCATCCCCGCATAGCTGTCAAGGCTCTCACCCCCATTTTAGCACTTAACATCGTGCTCAGAGCAGAGGGTGATTACAACCCCTATGTCTGGTTTTGATGGGTGGCCAATACGTCACCCACCGATGGCCTGTCGATGATCGTCAATTTATTTTTTTCCACCTCGGTGGCAACGAGGGGATGTTTTGGGGGAGGGGTAGTCCCTTCTCAAGTGTTTTCTGAATTCTTCATCTATCTATCTATCTATATATATATATATATATATATATATATATATATATATATATATATATATATATATATATATATATAATGGTGTTTTTTTTTTAATCTACACCGTTTGACCAATCTACAACCAATTTGGTAGACTTATACTTTAGAACACTGCGGAAAACATAGGCTATTTCTTTCCTGTCTTCAGACCCCCATCCGTAGCCATGGAAATTATCACACAGGTAGTCCTGAAAGTGCCGCTCGAAGCCCCAATTTTAAAATATGTTTGTTTTTCTGCAATGGGGGAAATAGACATTGACAAGAAAACACGTTCTACAGGGTTTGTGTATTTGAGTTAACACGTGGAAATATAGCGGGCATATTTTAGCTGTCGCGGTAGAAACACGTTCTACAAAGTTTTTGTATTAGAGTTGACATAGGGAAATGTCACGGTCCTATTTCAAACCCGAGCAACACTGAGTTATTCAGCTAGTTGAGTTTATGAAGTTGTTGAGGGTTGTTATGGAGTTTAATAGATCTAAGACCGTATTTGACCAAGCTGTGTCAAACACAAGACAATGTAAAATAATAAAAAAAACATCAATAGGAAAAAGTACGTATTTAATTATCGTTGCCATGTCATTTTGAACCATTGCCATTTGACAAGGTCAGACTTGAACTGGCACACCATTCTCCAAACCTCCACAAAATACCAACGTGAGTTCATATGAGGTCGCGACAGATGTAAAGTGCATCAGCCCCCCGTACACGCCCTTCAATGATTGAATTCGAACTCGTAACCTCCGGTTGCTAATCCACGGTACTTCCAACCGAGCTATCAGTAGAGGGATGAAACAGAACGAGATCGCTTGGGTATCCAGGGAGTGTGACTCCTTGTTTTCTAAAGACCTTAAAACCCCATAGGAAAAGATCACCAGGGGCTGTGATGTCAACACACACCAAAAGGAAATGTGTCCCTGTCGACTAGCCTCACCTGTCTGGTCGTTAAGGTGTTAGCCTCTAGATCTAAAGGTTTCTGGTTCGAATTCGGATCATTACATGGATGTTTGTAAGCGTAAGGTGTAGAGGCGGCTGTTGCACTTTAAATCTGTCGTTGCATCGAGTCCTCACCTTGGGTTGGTGTGGTAGTTTGTACAGTGGGGGTACCTGCTCAGGTGTTGCCTCGTCATCCGACCGTGGTTCAAGGTAACGTGGTGTTTTGCTAGGATCTTTCCCTTTGAGGATTGATTCCAGACAGTCGTCAATAGCCCGCTGTGTTGCTCTAGAACGACGTTAATTAAAAATGATCCATTACCATTACCTGAAGCGACTAGGTTACGAACACCATTGCAAAAAATATTCGAAATATTTTCAATGGGTGTGTACGCTCCATGTTGGTGGTATCCCGGAACCAACCATCGAAATGTAAATTTTTAAGATAGGAGTGAAGCCAGTAGACATTGGCTCAGATTGGATTATGAACAAAACACGAACGGGTGGCCGTAGACTAGTTGGAAGAGTATCGGATAACCAACTGGAGATTGGCGAGTTCTCAACGGTTCAAAGACCGTTGTATACATGGGAGGGCGGTGCACGTTATACCTACAGTGGCCTCAAATGTTATCACTTTGGCGTGGATGTTTGGAGAATAGGGTGTTCGATCAGATGTTGGCCTTACATTACATCGTGGTTCAAAAGGAGGAGGTTTTGACCTCTCTCTCTGCTGGACTTATCCCAGAGTATCGCTAATAGTCCGCTGTGTTGCTCCAGTGCGACGTAAATTAATATACCTACCTATCCTCGAACCAATGAACGGTAATGGTAATTTTAATTAACGTCGTACTAGAGCAACACAACAGGCTATTGACGACGGTCCGGGATCAATCCCCTAAGGGATAAGATCCGAGTACAAATCCACATCATTTTGAACCACGGTCCGATAACGAGGCAACACCTGAGCTGGCACTCCACTCTTCAAACTTCCATACAAACCCAACGCGAGGACTTTCGGCCACGACATATTTAAAAGGTGCACCAGCCGTCTCTACACCATACGCTTACACACATCCATGCAATGATCCGAATTCGAAATGGGAACCTTCCGATCTAGAGACCAACACCTTAACCACCAGACCGTTTGGTCGGCAACTAATGAACGGGAATGATTGATAATCAATCATTAGGCTTTTTTTGCTCATTCGCCGGAAGGAACCCGATACGGATAACAGATTCGAATTGACTTACAAGAGCCAATGATGCTAGAAGTCCCGTTTCACTGGTAGCTTAATTAACATCACACTGGAGTAGGGCTGTTGGTAATGCCACGGGATCCATCCTGATGGGTTATTGGTAATTTGTAATTAACGTCGTACTAGAGCAACGCAACGGGCTATTGACGAAGGTCCGGGATCAATCCCTTAAGAGCAAGATTCGAGGACAGCACCTCGTAAATTTGAACCACATTCGGATGACGAAGTAACACCTGAGCTGGCATCCCACTCTCTAAACTACCACATCAACCCAACGTGAGGACTTTCGGTCACGACAGATTTAAGGTGCACCATCCGCCTCTACACCCTACGCTTACACACATCCATGCCCGGAAACAGATTCGAACCAGGAACCTTCCGCTCTATAGGCTAACACCTTAACCACAATACCGGTTGGTCGGCTACATCCTGATGGGAGAAATCTTAGGACATCTCGAACATCAAGACTTTTTGATGCCGCGCCAGATTTAACGTGCACCAATCCCCACTTACATGACGGTCGGGTTGGATCGATTTCCCAATCCAGGTCCACTAGATGTCTCGATCGGACTCCTCGGACAAAGCCTTTCGATTTCCTCCCCACAATTGGAGCCAGAACACCGTCATTTTTATTGATGACATTATTATTTATTGATCCTATCAACGACCCTGGAACAAATACTTCGATCATTGGACATAAAACAAAACTGAATGTCACTGAACTCGACGGCTGCTGGTAATAGCGTGTGACAAACAACAGCCTGAACGTGTGCGTGTTTCTTTCATGAGATTAACGTACCACGAGGCTTTCGTATGATTAGCAATAAAAATACATTTTTCAAGGAATCGATGGCAAATCAATGCGAACAAGCGAACGCCCTATTGTTCCATCGACTGGGAACACTTGTTCCTTTTTACGTCTTCCCTCCCCTTTTTTTTAATGGCCACTGTTTCGAAGAATGTCCTGTTCGACGATGTACCCGAGCGTGGTTGTTTGCCTTCCATCCATTCTCGTAATCAATTGCGAATTGAGCCGTCAGGATGGGAAATACTAAATGGAATTCCGATCGTCTATTCATCAAAGGATCCTAAGTACTATTGAAAATAGAGAATTGGAAACTTCGATGCGGAACATGAGAAGGGCAAGTTGTTTGGTTGCAGGGGTGTGTTCAAAAGGGGTCACAAGGAGTTCGAGCTCACCCCAAATGCTGACGCTACATATATAAAAGGTGAAGGTAGTACAGGGTGTCCTAAAAGTTCCCGTACTGATGATTCGTGAATTTATTATACAAAATCAACAAACTTTAAAACAATTATTTTTATGCCAATGGTAAAAAGCACATTTAATAAAACGTAGGGGAAAAAATTGGGACTTATATTTATAATAAATGTTCAAAAATTTCCGCCCTTTTCTTGGAGGCAAAGCTGAAATCGAAGATTTTTAGAAACGCGTTTCAAGATGCTGGGAGTGACTTCTTGATCTGAAATTGCTATTTCTCAACAGATATGCCTATTGTTTGGCGATTATCTTCATTAACTTTGTTTTTAAAATATCCTCACAGAAAAAAAATGTCAGGGATGCCCAGATCAGGGAACGAGGTGGCCAAAGGTTTCTTGAGATGGGTAGATAGCCAAAAAATATTGAAGCATGCCCATGGTTTCATAACTTGAATGGCAGGTTGTAACGTCTTGTGGGAACCTCGTTCATTCACTTCTAATAATGCAACAAATTGTTGAATAAGTTGATATATATATATAGTATATTTACTCGGTATTGCATCATTTAGATATTTATGTCGCCAAAATTCTTCACATCTTTCATATGATTTACATTCTTAATAAGCCTCAAACAGCGCAATTCTTTGAATGCGTGATAAATTCTTCTTGCAATAAAGAACAAAATGACGTGGAACTTTATTATCGCACAACTTGAATGCGAAGAAAATCAAACGATAAAAAAAAATTTAAGAGTCGATAAAATTGTAAGCAAACGATAAAATTCAATAATTAAAATAAAACACGGGCAATAATTTTTTGTTAAGTTGGAGTACGGGAACTTTTAGGACACCCTGTATTATTGATGTCAATCTAAGTTTTATTAAGCCTGCAAACTATGACGCCTCAGTATGTTTCGCATTACTTTAGCTTAGACGCATGCATCTATGACTCGCATTAAGAGGTTTTATTCGTATTGCTAAGAAGTGTTGGAAGGTAGTTGAATGATAGTCGCATTGGAGCACTACAACTGGCTGTTGGAGACGGTACTGGAAACGATCCGATGACAACGCCTCGTACCTTTGAACTAGTCAGACGACGAGGTTGGCACCCAGCCCTACAAAAATCCACACATGTTCATTCGTGTATGTGTGGATTCGTGTATATGTAATTTTAATTGTAGAGAAAATTCAAATAGGGCGTCTGACAGGAACTAACGTTTTCTATATTCAAATTCATAAAATTTGCATAAGGGGCCGTCTTTATATTAAATTGAGTACCAACTACATAATTTTCAATAGGAACCCCCTATTTCGACACTCAATTTTAAATTTATATAAAAACTGAACTTCAGATACCAAATTTCATCTCATTAGGTGTTACCGTTTCAAAGTTATGAGGACAGAAAGATTGCCGCTCCGTATGTTAAATCAGTTTTTACACTTCTATGCATCTCTTCCTAAATAATATTTCTATAGCACTGCTATTTTGTACCATGTTAAACAACCCATACAAAATCTAATTAATATTTAATTTAAAAAATAGTTTTTAATGTTTTATAACTATTATTTTAATATTTGCAAAAATTTTGAATAGGAACCTTATAAACACTACCCTACAATAATGGACCGGACAGAAAGATGTGATGGTATGAGGGAAAGAATGCATGCTTTAATTAGGGGATTTCCCCCCACGTGCTGCAATGACACTAGCAACCTTTCTGAGCATACTTTCAACAAGGTTTTGATAAACAGCTATGGGTATTTGTGTCCTTTCCAGCCGCAAGAATGTCGACAGCTGAGCTGTAGATTTCGAACGCGATTCCCTGGTCCGTAAGCGTCGCTTTAACGCGTCCCACAAATGTTCTATGGGGCTTAGATCGGGACTCGAAGCAGGCCAGGGAAGACGTTTTACATCTATATCGTGATGCCACTGCTCGACAGGCTGCAACGTGACATGGAGCGTTGTCGTTCTGGAAGTAACATTCGTCCATTCCATAAAATTGCCAGAGCGTAGGAAGAACATGATGGTCCAAAATGTTCATGTAGGCGTCGGCGTTCAATTGATCAGGAACAGCGTGCAAAGGTTCCAGGCCATCCCACGAAAAACACCCCAAAACAAGTAGTCGAAATTTATGCAAATCCGATTTTGTAGGGTTGTGTATATTAATGGGAATCAATTTAGAAAGACTTCTGGTATGGCCATGCAAAATATCAGTTCATTCTGAAGATTAGTTTTTTAGCTACATTAATGTTTCCTTATTATTGAAATTTTAGGAGACAATCAGAAATTTAAAAAAATACATGAAAAACCTTGGATTATAATCTTCGAATCGTTTGCACTTTTATGGTAAATATAATGTAATTTTCAAATATTTTGCTAAAATACTATAATAATTACAGGATTGCTGACAAATACACTTAAAATTCGGGTAGCTATAACTACAATTTATCTCGATTTACACATAGACTTTCTATGTCGAGATTTATCCTGAAATTGACGCCAATTTTTGGATGAAATATCTCGGGATATAAAGGTAGTAAAGTCATGAAATTTCATGTTTCGACTAATTTGACGATTCTGAAATTGATTATGGCATCAAAACATGGTGTTTTGATTAGAAATTTCGCTGTTTGGACAAACTAGTATATTCTGAAGACGTCCCGTTATGCAATTGATTTGGATTTCAATTTGTAGAGTACGTTATTCCCTAACGTGATACCTAAGAATTTGCTCTAGTATGAATAGTTCTCGAAATAAAGGAGTTGGCTAGGGTTTTTTTTTTTTTTCATTACTGTACCTTTGAACTTGTTCTATGAATAATGGACGAATAAAGAGGGTTAGATCACTTTTTCTCCTGGCTTTACATTGCGACTGCATGACAAAGTACTGAATTTAAACTGTGTTTTAGTAGTTTTGATACAAATGCTGTTAATAAGTTACATTAAATATAATGTTAATCAACTATTAAAAAAGTATTAGATATAATACTTAAAAAAACCACACATAAGAGTCAATTATAAAACATCACTTTTCATTAAAATAAGCATTCCACTGTTTAAATCATAAATGCAAACTTTTATTCAGCCACTTATTTATTCCGAGATAAATTCGTTATGTTTCAATAACTGCTAGTTTGTGACGAAAGAATTTACTTTTAATAGTAGTATAAGTATGATCAAGTTAAGCTGCCTATATGTATAGTAGGTCCTATGGGAATACGTAAATTCCTTGGTAGGTAAGTATTTTAATTAACGTCGTACTGGAGCAACACAACGAGCCATTGACGACGGTCCGGGATCAACTACGAAAGGGAAAGATACAAGAACAACGCGTAATTTTGTACCACGATCAGATGACGTCATTGACACGCAGAAGTCATTAATCATGGAAACCTTGAAAAGTAATTTGTTACATGAATTTTGCAACTTATTCGTGCAATTTCTAAGCTCTTAAATTTTCGAGTGGGGTGCCAGCTCAGGTGTTGCTTCGTCATCTGACCGTGGTTCAAAATTACGAGGTGTTGTCCTCGGATCTTTCCCTCAAGGGACTGATCCCGGACCGTCGTCAATAGCCCGTTGTGTTGCTCTAGTACGACGTTAACTAAAAATTACTATTACCATTACCATTACCTTAAATTTTCGAATTGCAACACATCAACGTTTCCGAACATTAAAAATGCCAATTGTTCCGTTGGTAAAGTAGTATGAAACTGCAACAAAACAAAAATTTAAGTTGCAGAACGTGTATATGCCAATGTAACCCTCAAGAGGTTTAGCCGAAGTGTAGTGTCTGACTCCCCCATCCGTCAAAGTATACCTCGAGTGGCAAAAAAATATTAGCCTAGAGCGACGAACCAAACCTATATCTGATCAATTTGTCTATTTTCCTTTGGTTTAGAAGGGGGGCCTCGGTAGTCAGGTTGGAAGAGTTACGGATCAGCAACCGGTGGTTAGAATCCTACCAAAGAACGTCGAGTTCAAAGGGGACTAGTGCACGTTCAATCTGGCGTGTCTTCAAATGCCCTTCCGTTGGTGTGGTGTGGAAGTTTGAAAAGTGGGTTGCGAGATCAGGTAATGAATGTGCTATAGGAACATTTTAATGATATTTTTATGTTTAGTGTTATTAAACAATAGCATTGGGCTATAAATATTTAAAATGCATATTAATAAATTTTTTTAAATGATAATTATGTATGAAACTTTAAAGAAATGTGTCAAAAACTTCAAATGTGTTACATGAAAATCTATTCAATAAATTTGAAAAATGATGCTACCCAAATAAAACACGCATTTTTCGAGAGAATGAAATAGAATCAAAGGATCGCAAAATGAATATAAGATTTTTGATAGTTTTACAGTCCTATTTCTTAAATAAAGAAATGGCCATCATTTAAAAAAATTTCAACTCAGCATAATTATTCAAGTTCATTCTCTAGACAACATTATAAAGAAGGGGTTCTTAAAGTTTTACGAGAATCCATCCATCACTTTTTGTGTTATAACATTTGAAGTGAGGAAATAAAGCATAAATATTAATTTAGAGTAAAAAATAGTTTGAAGTGTATCGTTTCTCTCTCTTGCTGTTACTGCTTGTGTAAACAATTTTCTAAAAAATGTTCACACCCTCTCCAAAAGAGAAACCATTTAAACATTTGAGAAAACTTTCTGAAAGTATATTTGAGAAAAAAGTAAATTTTAACTTTAAATTTTGACAGGTTTTTGGTCTTTTAACGGTTTTTCCCGGTATTTTCCATACATACTTTCGATTTTCCCCTGCTTTGATTAAAATCTTAATAACTCTGCAACTAATAAATTGAGAGAAAAAATCAAATATATTTTGGAAAGTCAAATAAATACTCTATCAAATAAGACCAAAAACGCGTGTTTGGGAGAATTTTTGGTTAAAAATGGCATTTTCAACGTGTTTGGATGCCTTAAAACTGTTTTGGATTATGATTTCAGAACTAGAAGAAATATATCATGCAGATAAATATAGCGTCATATAGACAAAGAATATCAGTGTCTGACATCAACATCGGAAGAAGTGTACAGGCAAGGGGTCCGTACTAGGTCAAAATTCTAAGGTAATGGGTGAATTATGGCACTGCAACGTGGAATGAGTACTGTGGTGTCAATTAACTACAAAATTACCAGCACGAAGCGCCACCCTTTGTTCAATGCTTATACACACTTAGTCCGCAGGTCGTGTCAGCTACGGATACTCTTTGTCAACATGACGCTATATTTATCTTCTAGTTCTGAAATCATAAGGCAAAACAATTACAACGCTACACTTTTCATGCATTCCTCCGGCACTTTTCGTCACGTTGGGTTGGCGTGGAAGTTTGGAGAGTGGGGTGCCTGCTCAGGTGTTGCTTCGTCATCTGACCGTGGTTCAAAATTACGAGGTGTTGTCCTCGGATCTCTCCCTTAAGGGAATGATCCCGGACCGTCGTCAATAGCCCGTTGTGTTGCTCTAGTACGACGTTAACTAAAATTACCATTACCGGCACTTTTCGCCGACCCAGTTGTTAGTCTCTAGATCGAGAGGTTCCTGGTTCGAATCCGGGTCGGTGTATGGATGTTTGTAAGCGTACGATGTAGAGGCGGTTAGTGCACCTTCACTCTCGTTCTGTTGGTGTGGAAGATTGGAGTGTGGGGTGAAAGTTCAGGTGTTGCCTCGTCATCTGACTGTGGTTCAAAATGACGTGGCGTTGTCTTCGGATCTTTCCCTATGAGGATGGATCCCGAACCGTCGTCAATAGCCCCTTGTGTTGCTCTAGCACGACGTTAATTTTAAAAAATTACCAAATTACCGGCACTTTTTCGATTTTAAAGACGCATTCACTTAAAAATATGTTGTTTAAGAAATACGAGCGTCGAGCTGCAGTTTTTAGATTTGTTCAGAGAGTAATATTTATAAATAAATTTTAATTTTAAATCCTTTGAATGGAAGGCCCTTCGAAAATTTGAGTGTATGGGGGTATAATTTAGAGTACACTTATCTGGCTTCTTCTTTTGTAGCGATAACGGGTGTAACAGTGGAATCGGAAATTAAACGTACAAAGTGGAAGGCGGCGGGTACATTTGCAGTGACGGTACACCGTGAGGGAAAGCGACACCCCAGCTCGTGAGGTATGTCGTAACGGAAATTAAAAATAAAAATACAAAAGAGAAACGGCATTTTTTTTTCAAAAAAGGGGGAAATCGACAGTTAAGGCATTGTGACGTCGTCTCTCCATCAGCGTCCTTCACGTCAGGCGTGTGTTATAGATTCGAACCAGATATTGGATTCGAAAAGGGACGTGATGTCCTCGTGTCGTAACTGATTCAAGAGGGAGGAACGTAAGTCACAGGGGGTTCGATTACAGTCTCCCATCAAAGTTGCTAATAGTGTAACTAGTCCACCTCCATTGAACAAGGTCAGACTCTGGATTTTGTGAAGTCACACTTCAAGGTAGAACTTTGAGTTGTTTGAACCCAGCAGACGAATCAGTCTAAATGTCACGTGACTACTAGTTTTGATCACGTGATTCTGTGCACATGGAAATATTAACGATTCTCACTCTAGTTTTATATTACGTACAAGTTCATCCAAAGACCATTGTATACAAAAGGGAGCTGCTACACGTTAAACCTGTCGCGGTGTCAATTGTCCTCACTTTGACGTGATGTGGAAGTTTGGAAAGAGACGTCATCTGACCGAAATGTCGTCAATTGCCCGTTGCGTTGCTCCAGCGCGACGTTAATTACCATACTTACCTACTCAGTTCCTTAAACTAAAGGATAAATATACCTAATTGGCAGGTTTGTTGTTTCGGGGTTTTATGGCGCAATGGTCCTATTTGGTCAAGTCGAACGCAAGACAATGTTGAGTAATCGTGAAAAGAAAGGATGCAGAGGAGAAAGAAAGATCGCTGGGGTCGCGACCCCGAAGTTTATCGGAGGCAGTAAACTCCGTGGGAAAAGAATAGACCACTTCGATGCGTTGTGTTCCTGATGGCAATATACACCTGATGAAGTTGTGTCGCCCAGGGGACAAATACGCATGTAATGTTGAGAGCCAAAATTCAGGGGGATTACACTCGACCCTAGCTTATGTCAAATGACGGAGTTTTAAATTCTACGATATTGCTCATAAATCTTTGTTATAAACTATAAAATGTCAGTGATGAATATTACGAATATACAGATAATATTGAGATCATCTGTGCAAACGAAATAGAGTTCCGAAAGCATATACACTTACCCTACAAAAATGGACCTTATAGCAAGATGTGATGGTATAAGAAAAATAATACATGCTTTAATAGAGGAATGGTCCCCTACGTGCTGCAATTACGCTAGCAACTCTTCTGGGCATACTTTCAATAAGGTTTTGATACACAGCGATGGGTATTGGTGTCCATTCCTGCTCCATGAATGTCGCCAGTTCAGCTGTCGATTTCGGACGGGGTTCCCTGGTCCGTAAGCGTCGCTCTAACGCGTCCCACACATGTTCTATGGGGTTTAGATCAGGACTCTGAGCGGGCCAGGGAAGACATTTGACATCCATATCTCGATACCACTGCTCGATAGTAGCTGCAACGTGACACGGAGCGTTGTCCTGGAAGTAACATTCGTCCATTCCATAAAATGGCCAGAGCTTAGGAAGAACCTGATTGTCCAAAATGTTCCTGCAGGCGTCGGTGTACAATTGGCCAATAACAACATGCAAAGGTCCCAAGCCACACCACTACCACCGCCCCCCCCCCCCAAAAAAAACCAGGTAGTCGGATTTTATTTAAATCAGCTAGAGTCCGGTTCATTATTGTAGGGTAGTGTATATAAAGCAACTGGGCATTTGATTGGCCCCTATTCGCTCCGCTGGTACCAATTGTACCAGTGATTATTCATATATACGTGTTAAAGCAAAATGTGCACGTTGCAGCTGTTTGCTAGGGCCTTTACCCGGAAGCGGAAATGAACTCTAATTGAGGTAGGTAGTTAATATAACACTGAAGAAACACAACGGAGAATTCCCAATCGTCCGGGAACGTTTCAAAAGGGAAAAATTCGAGGACAATACCTCGAAATTTCGAACCAAAGTCAGATGAACCACAATCACCAAACTTCCACACCATGCTACCGTGAAGACATTTGAGGTTACCTACCTAAAGCTTACTACTCTGAGTGAGTAATTTTCTGTCAAGCTTTATATAGCTGTTACAGAAGTGTATCTGTGGCAGACCATGTTTCCTGTACGTATTCCGTGCTTGACGTTACATCGCATGTTTCATCGACCTTTTAAGCAAATAGAAAGTAGCTGTCCTACGATCTCATGTGGGTTTACAAATCGACTTGGGCCGATTAGCTATCGAAGCGCAGGTTCGTGATTTTAATAAGACAGAATAATCAAACAATAATTCGTCCCTCGTTAGGATTAACGCTTTTCCCCCAAAACACGTGACATATCTTCAAATCGAGTGATCGGAAGAAATAACACGAAACTACGTGATTATGCTCCATTTCGTTAGAAAGTCGATGGCTTGTTTGAAAACTACGATTTGACCATTTCGACAGTAAAAAAAAATTCAAAAATTAATTTCGGGACCGGTTGGAAGAGCATGGATTCGTAACCGGAGGGTTGCAAGTTCGAATCCAGTTAAAGATCGTGTACAAAGGCGACTGGTGCACTTTAAATACGTCGTATCCTTAAATGTCCACGTTGACGTTGTGTGTAAGTTTGGATTGGTGAGGTGCTAGCTCATGTGTTGCCTCGTCATCTGACCGTGGTTCAAAATTACGTGGAGATGTCCTCGGATATTTCCCATTGAGATTGGTCCCGGACCGTCGTCAATAGCCCGTTGTGTAATTCTAATGCGATGGTAATTAAAAAACCTACCTACCAAAGTGAATTTCGGGCAGCGGTTGTAAGAGTAACAGATCAGCAACGGGAGTTTCCAGTTCAAATTCAATCCAAGACTCGTATGCAAAAAGTGCTGGCGTACATTAAATCTGTCGTGGCCTCAAGGTGTGACCTTGGTTTAAAATTACGTGCTGTTGTCCTCGGATCTTTCCTTGGGGATTCATCCTTTTCGTCGTCACTACCCCGTTGTGTTGCAAGAATGCAACCTTAGTTAAATACCTTCCGTATCAAAGTGAAATCCGATTTTTTTGTGCGATAGTTGTTTGGCCAACGTCAAAGTCCTCCAAAAGGCGAGTAGATAAATTTAAGGTAGCCAAACAATGTGTATCGTGCGAGACCATTTGAGAAGCGGAAATAAAATATTCGCATTTCTTATTGTTTGTTTGATGGTTTGCACAAAAAACTCCTTTTAACAAGTCATTAAGCCACGTAATTCAAGGGAGCAAACGATTGGAGAACATTAAAAAAAAACGAAAGCGCAACAGCTGAAATTCTATCAAAGTTGACTGCGTTCGTAAATGAAAGCAGTTGGAACCAGAATTGTAGGTTCACGTGACGCTAGTTATTTGAGTTATCCAGTTGCATTCTGAACCACTCAATTTAAACTACTCAACCACTGGCCGTGATGATCGTCAACGGATGCTCTGCTTCCAAGTGAAAAAAAATAGCCACACATTTAAAAAGAATGTTTTGAAGAATTAGCCACAGCTGCGCTTAAATTAATTCTAAATATTTATTTTATTTTTGTGGATGACTTTAGTTTACATATGCGTTTAGGAGTAATAATTTCCGAAAAAATCCAAATCCATCATGTTTTTACGTGCGAAAGCGAGATCGAATAAAGAACTATAAAACGCTTGAATCGCTTTTCCTTGCAAACCGCTGTAGCCCGGTTGGTTGAACCATAGGGTTTCGAGTTCGAAACTCGATCCTACCAAAAAACATCGCTTCATGTACGTAGGGACTGGTGCACATTAAATCTATCGTGGCCTCGCGTTGGTGTGGCGTGCAAATTTGGAGGGTTGGGTGACTGCTTAGGTGATTACCTTGTCATTTGTCCGTGGTTTAATATGACGACGTGTTGCCCTAGGATCTTTCCCTTCAAATTGATCCCGTCGGAGCCTCCTATATATGAGAGGTATTCTTTAACAATCAAACCATTTGAAGTGGGAAGCTTTGACTTCCGCTACTCAAATGCTCTCGCATAATATGTATTGTTGGATCTTAAAATGGAGTTTGGTGCTTAATGGGTATTTTTACAATACTGTTTTTTAAAACATAAATCTATTATTTTATTAAATCTAACGAAGTTCTGTATTTTATTGAGATTTTCTTTCTTCATTTATATATTGTTAATGAAGGCCTATTCACGACTCTTCAAGTTTTACTTTTTTTGTGAAAAAGATGATTAAGTGTAGTTTAAAATAAAATAATTTTTTTCCTTGTTGTAACAAGAGAGTTCGTATTTTATTTTCTCTTGTTTTCCTCAATAAGAAAGTCCTATACTTTATTTTGTATTTCTTTCTTTTGCATAGACGACTTCAAAAAAAGCCACATCGTGACTCTCTTAACACTTGGACTAAGTAACACTTGCCATTTTATTTAATGCCTATGTATATATATTGCATAAAATCCTACTACTTGTTTGTGAGTGGGGGGGGATTCGTGGTATGGCCTGGGACCTTTGCATGTTGTTCCAGGTCAATTGAACGCCGTCGTCTACATGAACATTCTGGACAATCAGGTTCTTCCTACACTCTTTAAATTTTATGGAATGGACGGATGTTACTTCCAGGACGTCAACGCTCCATGTCATGCTGCATCTTCTGTTAAGCAATGGTATTAAGATATGGATATAAAACGTCTTCTCTGGCCTGCTCAGAGTACCGATCTGAACCGCATGGAACATGTGTGGGACGCGTTCGAGAGACGCTCACGGACCAGGGAACCCCGTCCGATATATACAACTGAGCTGGCGACATTCTTGTAGCAGAAAAAGACATAAATAGCCATAGCTGTGTATCCAAACCTTGTTGAAAGTATGGCCAAAAGGGTTGCTAGTGTCATTGCAGCACGTGGAGGACCATCCCCCTATTAAAGCATGTATTATTTCCCTTATACCCTCGCATCTTGCTGTCCGGTTCATTATTGTAGGATAGTGTATACATCTTAATCTAACAGGCTTTGACTAATCGTACATCCATTCAGAATTTGTTCATTGTAATTTTTTTTTATTGAAATGCTGAAAATCGTATTCGAAAAGCAAACGAATTGACGTTTACCGCAAAGTACATTTAGTACAACAGAAAATTCTCTTCCCACAGAATTGTTGAAGGAAGACGTTGACTGAAGAACAGCGCATTTCACTTAGACAGGAACTTTCCAACAGATCAGAGTGACGAGCGTAACAAAATGGCTTCTCTCGAGAGAATTCTTTTCACAACGGAAAGAGAAACTCTCGAGGGAAAGCGAGAGAACGAGAAAAAATTCTGTTTTGGATCCTGTCAAGACATCTGTCAGAGAATCCATTCTTACCAGATGCGCTCTTTGACATTCCACGACGTATTTTCAAACACAAGATAAATCGTGGAGCGTAAACATTTACGTTAGAGTTCTATTTTTCTTTTCTTCCTCCCTTGATTAGCATGTCTCTCTTTCATTTTTTTTTTCGTTCTTTGCTTTCCTGAGGAGAGTGGATGTATTTTTCAAGTTCACCTCGACACAAAGAATTCTTTGGATTCTGTGGAGGGAGGATGTTGCGGTCGCGCGTTCGGAAACCGCGAGGGCTATTTTTTGACTTCCCGCTGACGGAGGGTTTAGGGCGGGAAAGCCATCTCACGAAGTTTCTCAGCCATCACCGAAATACGTGCGAAATAGGTACGGAATGACGTGCATTACCGTCCATGTGGTTTGAAGGATAGCGTTAGCCCGGTTGGTGGAGTAACGGATCAGCAACCAGAGATTTGCGAGTTGGAATCCATTCAGACCATCGTATACAAAAAAAACTGGTGCACGTTAAATCTGTCGTGACCTCAAATGACCTCACGATGGCTTGGTGTGGACGTCAGGTGAGAGGACGTGGCAGTTGTGTTTCGTCCTCTCACCGTGACTCAAATCACGTTGTCCTTGGTTAATTTTTAATTGACGTCGTACTAGAGCAATACAACGGGCTATTGACGACCGTCCGGATTAATCTATTATGGGAAAGATACGAGGAGGACAACACGCCATTTTGAACCACGGTCAAGTGACGAGGTAAACACCTGAGCTGGCACCCTACTCTCCCAACTTCCACACCAACCAACGTGAGGACTTTCGGTCACGACAGATTTAAGGTACACCAGCCGCTTCTACACCATACGCTTACAAACATCCATGCATTGACCCGGATTCTAACCAGCATCTTAACCACCAGACCGGTTGGTTGGCACACGTTGTCCTTGGATCTATCCCTTCAATAGCCAGTTGTGCTGCTCCAGTGCAACGTTAATTAATTGGTGGTTTGGATGAGAGCTCGCCTATCAAGATCTTATAACGACGAGATATTTCGTCCCCAAGATATTTCCGATTTGTTTATGCTGATGATAACGTTCCAGATTCTGATGACGAGTTTAAGGGTCAGTCTTCTTCCAATGACGAGATGCATCTCGTCCATTAAGATGTGGTGAGTTGTTCTAAAAAGTCGAGCTTCCTTGTCGACACAAGCCGACCAACCGGTGGTTAAGGTGTTAGCCTCTAGATCGGAAGGTTCCTGGTTTCATTTCGGGTCAGTGTATGAATGTTTGTAAGCGTATGGTGTACCTTAAATATGTCGTGGCCGAATGTCCTCACGTTGGGTTGGCGTGGACGTTTGGACAATGGGGTGCCAGCTCAGGTGTTGCCTCGTCATCTGACCGTGATTCAAAATGACGTGGTGTTGTCCTCAGATCATACCTTTAGGGGATTGATCCTGGGCAGTCGTCAATATCCCGTTGTGTTGCTCTAGAACGACGTTAATATTACCAATTACCTTTTCTATACAACCACCAGGAGGCTTAAAAGTAGAGGACAATGACGCTTTTAGCCATCTCTTCTTTATTCAAGCACCGTTATTTTACAGGGTTTGAAAATTAAGAGACGTTTGTCTCAAACGTCCTCGCGATGGAATGGTGTAGAAGTTTGGAGACTGGTGTGTCAGCTCGGTTGTCGATCTCGTCATCGGATCGAGGTTAAAAATGACGTGGTGCTGTCCTCTGCTCTTTCCGTTCGGAATGGATCACGGACCTTCGTCAATAGTGCGTTGTGTAGCTCCAGTGCGAAGTTAATTAACTACCAGTTACCTACCAAAATTAGAGATGAATTTATTGATTGATTTATTTGAAATTTGATTAATTCACTATACGGTTTGCTACAGAAAGGCTAATTTGATGAGAACGTGCAGCTTAGTCATGGCTACACTATAAAACGCATCCAAACCAAGCGAATGATTCCCAACAGAATATTCCGACCGCTTCAATCGGAGAGGTGTAGGTGTTTCAGCTTTGATTCCTCATTGTTGGTATTCTCACTTCGTGGCTAGTAAAGCTTTTCTCGTGTCTCATACGTTCTCCTCGTGTTCATACCGTGACGTTTTCTTCTGTTTGTCGCAGCGTGTCTCAATAGGGTTCTCTCACCATGTAAATAAACCCATCGAAGTCCAAAATAAATGTTCCCGTATACACACAATTGATATATTTGCAAGTGATCATTTAAATTTCCACAACCCAATGTCAAAATATATTTTTTCTTCTGCAATTTTTTAATAAAGTGATACGAAATTAATGTATTCGAACTTGTGTATGTTTTTTGAATAAACTAGCTGAATAATAACCTGGCGTTGCTTGGGTTTCAAGTATTACCGCGACAACTAAAATATAAACCGCCCCATTTCCTGTGTTAACTCAATTATATAAACCCTGTAGAACGTGTTTCCTACCGCAACAGCTAACATAGGACCGCGACATTTCCTTGTGTTAACACAAATACAGAAACCCTATAGAACGTGTTTCCTTGTCATGTTCCTTATTGCAGGGAAACAAACTTTAGACTTTAAAATTGGGGCTTCGAGGGCAATTTTAGGACTACCTGTGTGCCAATGTTCATGGCTACAGATGAATCTGAAGACAGGAAAGAAAATACCTATGTTTTTGCAATGTTCTAAAGTATAAATGTACCAAATTGGGTATGGATGAGTCAAACGGTGTAGATTTGTATCGAGAATATACACACACATCCTTTTATAAATATAGATAGATAATTGAAGAGGGTTTTAGATTAAAAGTTTTTTTCCCTAGCGATATGTATTTACCGTCTTGTACATGGAAGCTGGTGCACCTTAAACCTGCCTCAAACGTCCTCACGTTGGTGTGGTGTGGATGCTTGAGGTGGTGCCATCTGATGTGTTAATCTCGTCATCTGACTGGTTCAAAATGTCCAGCCATATTCTGATTTTTCTCTTCGGGTTCATTCCATGACAGTAGCCAATAGCCCTTTACCTCGTCCCAATGCGACGCAAATCCAACTTCCTAACTTTCTTGCCTCTAAATGAACGAGTTAAAGTTACAATGGTGGAAGTCTCTTTTTCGAAATAAAGAAGACTTAGAAATTCCATAGCCATCAGTTCTCAGTTGAATGAAGATCTGACTTCGCATTTTCTGTTGACGGATTGACTTACCTAGATCTGGTTTCTGTGGCTAATTATCTTTCGTTAAATTTGGTTATATTATATCTGGTTTCTGTGTCTAAGTCTTTTTTTTAAAGTAACTTACACCCCTGTTACTAACCTGTCCAAATAGTAAAAGGTGCATCGTTATCCAAGAGTACATTTCAGACACAGAGGACGAATTACAACCAGTCGAACCAAAATGCACTAGTCCAATCTATTCAACTGTAGCCTGTGTTTTTAGACTAGCAACTGACTGAAAGAATTGAACGAAAAAAGGTGAATTAAACCTTTTACCAAAATTTTCTCTTTGAATGTTTATAAATGTCAAGTACACAACCCATGCACTATATTCGTACAACACTTTTAAACATCATGTTCTTTCTCTACATGGGGTATCTCGAAAAATTCTTTAAAAAAAAGCAATTTCATTTAAAAAATGTCGCATTTTTAATGAACAAAAGCTGAAAAAACTTTTCCACAGTTATCGAAATCAATTCCAAAGCTATTAACGTCCTAATAGACAGACACAAAGGACGAATTCCATAGCCATCCATAGGGTTCCGTTAAAAATCTTTGGTCAAGGTTACTACTCGCTTGAACTCGCTTGACATGATTTCAAAATTGAAAGTAAGCATCTCAACCCTCCAAGTGGTTTGAATGAGATACCTCGCTCGACAAGATCTGATACGAATTTTGCTAATGACGAGATATCTCGTCCATGAAAATCGGGTCAGTTTTCTTCTAATGACGATATACCTCATCGAGGCAACAGCCAGGGTTGATTAAAAGCGAATTACTGACACCATTGAACCCGAAATAGATTAGAAGAAGTAGATAGGTATTTTAATTATCGTCGCACTGGAGCAACACATTGGGCTATTGGCGGCAGTCCGCGATCAAACATGGCTATAAACGTCCTTATGAAAAAACCGTATCAGAACGTCTCCACTTATTAACTTCCACAGAAATATGAACACGACAACATTTATAAAATCCCGCACCATGATAATCATTTAATATGCGTGCAAACGACTCTTTCTATCAAGAGAACATTTTAATCCACGCTCCGGATGCGGCAACCCCTTTGAGCAAAAGGCCGTCGCAAACGATCTCACTAATGTCCCACACTGAAACCATTGTCAGAGAGAAACCGTTATTCGAACCTCCCCTTTACCTTTTTTATAAATAAGAAACGAAAGTGAAAGGGGTCAACTCCATTTGTCGTCTGCGTGAGACGAATTTCGGCTGCATTTCGCGCTTCGTGGAACAGCCCGTCGCATTAGTTCTCCACATGAACTCGCTCCTGCACCCCCATCTCTAGCCACTACCCCCCCCCCTCCCTTCAGTGTCTTTCTGGGTGATCGTGGAATATTCTGAACATGAACCGGCACAAACGATAACCGTAATTAGATAATGACGGTGTGCTCGGTATTGCAAGCGATTTGGAATCCGTTGCCACCTTTTTTGGTTTCTACGCGTTTAGTGTTGTACTAGGGGGTTGTTCAGGTCTAATTTTTTTCGAATTAATCAGATATAGTAATAAAATATTTTATCAACAAATATAGACACAAATTATGAATCATTTAATTTTTAATAATCTTTTCATTATTTTTTTTTTTCAAATTGTTTTATTTTGATTGTGTTAATTTTTAATGCATGTTTTATGAATTTTTAATAATTATTATTTCATTTATACCTATGCGATTAAATAATAATTACGATTAAAAATATTTAATTAATAATATTTAGTAACATATTATAATATATAATATTTAGTAACATATTATAATATTTAGTAACATATTATAATATATAATATTTAATAACATATAATAATATTTAATTAATAATATTTAATAACATAATAATATTTAATTAATAATATTTAATAACATATAATAATATATAGTTTATCAAAGCTTTGCTAGGTTAGGTTTGTCGCTCTACACTCATTTTTATTAACTGAGGGTTAATTAGATCAAAATTAATTGGTGCGGCTAAAAAGTAACATTTATTCACTAGTTTGTTTACGCTGAAGTTAGTAAATTTTACATCTTCCCAAACGCTCTCGCACTGCACATATTGGGGTTTTTTTTTAATGTAATTCATCGCAGTTACGTAGACCATTGGCGTCAAATAGAATAGGGGTTGACCAGTCAATTATTATATCTTCGGCTTAGAGCAAAATCACATTAATTTGTATTGTTCAAAATAGCGTTTTTTGACACTAAATTTTTTTTAAATTCTGATAAGATGTTTCATGGCACATTCACATATTGTAATGCGATTGCACTGAAACAAAATGCTTTTGATTTATTATTTTTATTTTTCTCTTCGGGGGTGGATCAAGAACCATTGCCAATAGCCCGTTGTGTTGCTCCCGTGGGACGTTAATAAAATACCAACCTAGCTACCTTTGAAATTTTTACTGTCGACGAGCTGAAATCGCATTCAAAAAACCAAAGTGACGTTAAGTTCGGAATACGTACAAGAAACGCGTATAACCGTAGAAACATTTCATAAACCTATAGTTATATCTTGTCATAAAATGCCCTTTATAACTATCCAATAGTATAAACACTACCCTATTATAATGGATAGGACGCCAGCGGATTTGCATTAAATCCGACTACTTGTTTGGGGGTGTTTTTCATGGTATCGCCTGGGACCTTTGCGTGTTGTTCCTGGTCAATTCAACACTGACGCCTACATGAACATTTTGGACAATCAGATTCTTCCTACGCTCTGGCAATTTTATGGAATGGACGAATGTTACTTCCAGGTCGACAACGCTCCATGTCACGTTGCAGCCTCTGTCAAGCAGTGTTATCAAGATACAAATGTAAAACGTGTTCCCTGGCCTGCTCAAAGTCCCGACCTAAACCCCGTAGAACATTTGTGGGACGAGTTAGAGCTAAGCATACGGACCAGGGAACCACTTCCGAAATCTAGAGCTGAGCTGGCGATATTCTTGCGGCAGGAATGGTCAGAAATACCCATAGCTGTGAATCAAAACATTGTTGAAAGTATGCCTAGAAGGGATGTTAATGTAATTGCGACACGTGGAGGACCATCCCTCTACTAAAGCGTGTATTATTTCCCTTATACAATCACATCTTGCTGTCCGGTTCATTTTTGTATGGTAGTGTTCATGTTTATTACATAGTTGTAGATATTCTAACTTCTCAGTTCGTCTATAATCCAAATTACATTACGTTAATAAACAATGTAAAAATTGTTAATTTACTCACCGATTCTATACGGCTAGAGATAAATCCAAGGAATAAGATTACTTACCTAAAACAAGAGAAAAGAATCTAGATTAAATATCTACAGCTTAAAAATAATTTCATAATAATAAATTAATGAAGAGAATACGTATATAAAACTTGTGAAAGAGGAAGAATACAATTTATACTTTCATACTATGAATACATGATGGATTTTTAAACTTTAGTGCAGATGGTACTTTACCAATAAATACCGAAATGATGGAGTTTTCAAATGAGACAAGCGAAGAAAAAACACACGTATTGAAATAGTGGCATGAATGCTTATGACTAGGCAAGTACATAGAAAGATATACTAATTATTCTTGTTTGTAGTTTAACATCTCGTTCGCTCGTTTCTAATTATTTTACACCTTGTCGTTTGGCAACAACATTGATAGAAGGACGTTTGAGTTTATTCTTATGTCGGTGGCTTAGATCTCATGAACTGAAATTTTTTCGAAAGCCTTAAATGCTTGTTTTTATTATTACAAATGCATTGTATTTTTGTAATATGTTTAAAAGATTAACGCTACCAAAATGCTTATAGTTTATATTTTTTGACTTAAAAGGGCATAGTAAGTGTTTAAACACCTGTATAGTAAATTATTCTGAGTTTCAAATGAATGGTTTTCTGCTTTAAGTCGACGATATTTGTTTCTGCAGAGTTCAGAAAGGCTAGCCTTCGAATTTAAAAGAGAACAAAGGGTGTTAGACTTCGAATTTCAAAAGAGGACAGAGGGTGTTATTTCATTATACCATACTTTGCAGAAGGCATTTCAAAAATATTATTTCACTTGCTACAGTGTAAATAAATTACATAACCGTATTCGAAATGTTTCATTTTCGGCCTCCATTTTGTGCCGACATCCTCTGCGCGTGTCTCTTTCCATGGGAAAATTTCTCAGGCTATCCTCTCAATGTTGCCAGGGTTCAAAGACAATTACGTGACAATAAGTCGCCGATTGGCCGTGACAATGGTGACCGGCGCCTCAGACGGACAAAGGATTAAAAAAACAAGAACGAAACTCGTCGGTTTATTCAAATAAAACACTGCAGACGAAGTATCGGAGGTTTGAAGTGAAGCCGAACGAGTCTATTGTTCTCCTTATTGCGAAAGGTGAATTTTTTTCTGACAGTTTGATTTTGGAACGATTGGTCTTTCAGAATAATACCTCTCTAGAAAGTTCTGAGAATCGATTACGCGCTAGCAAACACGTACAGATATTTTGACGGAATAAATAAAAGATGATTTTTTACTTTTGAGAAAGTCAATTTTGAATCGTATGTTTCGTTCAGCAGTTGTAGTGAAATACAATTTGATTCGTGGCGTTTGCAGAAGCAGATGAACGTTTGCAGTTGGAATCCATACCTACTAGTGCTTTCAACAAGATTTATCGTTCATCAACATCTGATTAATTTTTCGAATGCAAGATATCTCGTCATCAAGATATTGATTTTTTTTTCATAACGACGAAATCAAGATCTCGTCAGTTTATTTCTAATGACGAGATATCTCGTCCATCAAGGTCTGGTAAGCTTTGATGATGACGAGCTACATCGTCGAGACAACCATAAAACCGGTTAAAAATCAAAATGGGAAGGTATTTTCAGTCTTTTTTTTAAACATACAAAACTACACAATCGCAACAAAATACATTTTAAAATAAATATTGTATATGAAGTCATAATTCGAGTGTTTAAAATGGAAATTTACGTAACGAAATCGAACATTACAAATGGTGTAACTAAATTTTCTAATGAACCCGCAATTAGAATTCCAACTAACGCAAGAAATAGGGAAAATAACAGGTGCCTAACATTACAACATAGGCATACATGGACGTTCTATGGACACAGTAAAGAGAAATACACCCACGGAGGAATATATATGACGAAAATCGAATCCTCACCGCTTACAACTCGAAGGTTACTAACACAGTGGGCATACCCACTGAGTCACGACCGCTCTCCGCGAAAAAATGTAAAAATATATAAATCTGTCTGCGTATATTTCAACGTGTGATTTCAATTTTTGTGAAATAACGCTAGACTCGGATTTATAACTTTTACATATTCATACTTATGAACTAGTATCCCCCCCCCAAGAATATTAGGTATCCGTATCTCGTCGGAGGGCCTGGTGAAACAGTCGATTTGTCATATCTGGTTCATGGGTCTGGTGAATAAAATATGTTCGGAAGGCCATATCTATTCTGTGGGTCTGATAAAAAATATTTTCAAGCCATAACCGATTTGCGGGCCTGATAAAAAAAAACATTCGGCGGGCTATATCTATTCTGAGGGTTTGATAAAAAAATATTCCCAGGGTCGTAATTAACCTGTGGGCCTGATAAAAATTTCTGAGGGCCATATCTTGTCTACGGGTTTGGTTTAAATATTCCGAGGACGGTATCTCGTCGTCTGCGGGCCTGATAAAAATATTCCGAAGGCCGTATCTCGTTTATCTGCGTTCCTGATAAAATATTCCGAAGGCCGTATCTCGTCTGCGGGCCTGATAAAAATATTCCGAAGGCCGTATCTCGTTTATCTACGTTCCTGATAAAATATTCCGAAAGCCGTATCTCGTTTATCTGCGTTCCTGATAAAATATTCCGAAGGCCGTATCTCGTCGTCCACAGGCCTGATAAATATATTCGGAGGGCCTTATCTCGTCGTCTGCGGGCCTGATAAAAATATTCGGAGGACCGTATCTGGTTTGTGGGTCTAGTAAAAGCATTTCGAGTGCCGTATCAGACCCGAGAGTCCGGTATACTTATCCGAGGGCCCTATCTGAACTGCTGGCCTGATAAAAAAAAATACTTGGATGGCTATATCTGGTTTTCGAGCCTGATCTTTTCACAACTTAATTCTTCTGACGCGTAGGGTTGGTATAACCTGATCCCGACGCGAACAGCTATTGCTCAAATAGCTAAAAACGGATCATTCTAAAGTACATTCAAATCATTCTAAATCCATTAGTCTTCCTTTGGTTAAACGTGTCCAGACGCGTTTGATTGTTTGGGGAAATCTTATGTTCTAACTATTAGAGACGCACTACATGATTAGTGTCACGTCAACTATTTGTTACCATGGCTTCCTCTTTCGATATCGAATCCTTAAGCTACCGTTGAACATTTCTCCTTGAATAAGTTATCAATGACATCGCGTGACCGCATTTTTGTTCTTCAATGTTCCGTTTGATTGAGTTAAAAGCTTCACGCCGAAGATTGCGTTCTGTCGATTTTTGTGATTGCTTTGACCATCGCACGACTTTCAGCAAATGATCAGACGTTATTTTGAGGCTGTAAAAACATCGTCTGGGTCGAAAGTACGGACATGTGTCAGATAAGCAGATGAAACTTTAGTTAAACTGATAATAAAACTAAAACTTAAAACTATGAGCAATAAAGTATTTGGTATTGCTTTAATCAACGTCACTGGAGCAATACAACGAGATTGACTAATAAAGATAAAAAATCTGCGAATGTCTTCAATTGTGATTTTGGTGGAGCAAAACGTCTTAACCTTCGGACAGAAGCAGACCACGAAAGATAAGTAGGTAATTGAATTAACGGTTAGGGTCGACGGTACGGGATCAATCCCGAAGGAAATGATCCGAGAACACCTTGTAAGTTTGTACCACGGCCAGATGGCCTGTGGAAATAGGCAATGGTAAAATATGAATACCAATTGATAGCGATAAACGATTATTCTTTCTCAGTTTGTAAATAAACGAGAGAGTGCTTACAAAAGTACTCTTCAATTTAATTGAGGAAAGGCATTTGGACCTAAATATCTAAAGTCAAATTATGTAAAACGAAGACTTGAATTGGTGGAATTGAGGATAAGTCTATTCATGAAAGGTTGGTAGTTAAATTAACGTCTCCCTAGAGCAACGTATCGGGATCAATCCCGAAGGGAAAGAACCGAGAGCACCTCGTAATTTTGAGCCAAGGTCAGGTGATGAGGTCACATCTGTGATGGCAGGTCCACTCGCCAAACTTCCACTCCACGCAACAAGAGGACATTTGAGGTCGATGCAGATTTAAGGAGCACAAAAACGGCGGTCTTTTGTTGGGACGAGTTGCAATCTTGATCCCGAGGTTACTAGAGAAAGCGTTGGTAACTAGTTTAAATATGGTATTTCAGAATGGTGTTGACAACAACTCACTCGTCACAACTGTTAAATTTCCAAAGAAGGCAAATAGCTCAGGTGTTGTTTCGTCATCTGACCGTGGTTCAAAATTACGAAGTGTTGTCCTCGGAAATTACCCTTAAGGTACTGATCCCGGACCGTCGTCAATAGCCCGTTGTGTTGCTCTGGTATGACGTTAACTAAAATTACCATTACCTTTACTATTACCAAAGAAGGCAAGCAGAATAGATAGGTATTTTAATTATAACGTCACACTGGAGGCAACACAACGGTCCGGTATCGAACCCGAAGCGAAAGATCGGAGATCAACACCACGTAATTTTGAACCACAGTCAGATGACGGCGAACAGAACATGAAAAACTCGGATAAAGAAAGAAAATTCCTCAAAAAAAAGCGAAGAGTATTAAAGATAATAATCAAAGATTGACCTTTCCTACATCAACCATTGGCCCTTCCCATCTTAATACATTCAGCATTAAATTCAGCGTTAGTTGCATTTGCCACGAAATTCGCTCAGCAATTTACTATGAAACTGTCCGTTCACTTTCCCAAATTAACAGTTTAGCAGTGACTGTTTACTTACAGTTTAAAGTAGATTGTCAAACACTGACAATAATTCATTCCTGCCAACGTTAAAGCACACGAGTCTTTCCTGACCTTTTGTGGACACTTACACAGTAAATCCGGCAATCCACACATTATTCCAACATCAGTCCTGTGGCACTAATTTGACTGAAACAAGCATGGCGTACATTTTCTCCACGAAAAAGCAGTGAGCTAGCGCATGTAGCATGTTTTCTCTGCTTTCGCTTCAGCGTGTGACCTTGCTACGTATAAATTTGAGAGTCAATAAGGGCCTTCTACGCAGAGCTCTAGAGTAAGAAATCAATGCATGATGAATCGAGGGGTTCTAGTGACCAACATGCGGATCTACCTCGGCCAATTCAGACACAAAAGTACCTTTGCTACCCTCTTTTCTACAGCCATCCCTATGTGAATAAGGCTTAATTCGCATTTCCTACCCTTCTTTAAGGGGCTGCGATAACCCAGTTGGAAGAATTGCAGATTAGCAACCAGAGAGTTACGACTCTAACCCAAGAACGTCGTGTACAAAGCAGGCTGGTGCACGTGCAATCTGTCGTGGCCTCAAATGTCATTACGTTGGCGTGGTGTGGAAGTTTGGAGAGTGGGTGACAGCTCAGGTGTGACCTCGACATCAGGACGTAGCTCAAAATGAAGTGGTGTTGTCCAATGGAACGTTGTGTCTCTAATGGAACGTTAATTAAATACCTATCTACCACTGCTCTCGCTTATTCTTCAACGTGAAACCTTTATTTTTATGTATCGCAGCATGATTTTGAGTTTGAAACGTTTCGGTAAAGGTCTTTTTAGTTTCACAGTACAAGGGTCATACACGTATATGCGACAGCCTGCAGATTTCCCAGCGTTACATCTAACCAATGTAAAACTTCTTGACCAATGAAATCATTCCTAGTTCGTCCTACTGTGCGTGGGAGGATTTCTAGTCGGTTCCAAAGTGAGAAGTCAGGTGACCTTGGAGTAGTCCATCTGTAGAAAGGGGATAAGTTTGTCACCTTTCAAGATAAGACTCACACGCGAAACAGTGTGAGGCGACCTCTGGAGATAGATAATTTGTTGCATTAACTCATAACCACAGCTGTCGTTGACGGAACTGAGGCCAGAATCCGCACTGAAGAAAATAGTTGTGAAACGCATCGAACCCGATTCCACATTTAACGAAAAGACTCGTTCAAAACCACGTGACTCGGATACTAATTCGCCAGATTCGGACTATACCATTGGGGTGGGGTCCAAGGACAAGAGGGGACCCAGAAAGTTTGAGGTTTCTGTGCTATTTCGTTTGAGCCTAAACGGTTAAATCTTCATGGCGTGAATCTGCAGCAAGTGGTATAGAAATGAAGAAAATAAATTTCATTCGTACAAGCCTATTCTAATACATTTTTATTATTTCATTAGCCACCTAGGGTACCTACATTGCGATCAGGAGTGTAGAAGTAATGGGTTTAGCATATTCACTTGAGACATTTAAGGGAAATTTAATAATTGTAATACATATTTTATATTGGTAGCCGCGGTAGCTCAGTGAGTAGAGCGTCGGGCTCGCATCGGAATGGTTGTGGGTTCTGTCCTCGGCGGAGCCTGCAATTCTGATAGTTGCGAGATCGGCGCTTGACCTGGCTAAAGACCGCCGTGTTCACTAATGGTGACTGGGGCACGTTAAATAGGTCATGGTCACAAAGTCCCCCATGTTCCCATACCAAATCAATACCTCTGGGGGGTACCTGATCAGGGGGTTATCGGTCTCTGATTTGGATCTAAATTACGATATGTGTGAGTGAATGGATGTGTGAAAGGGACCTTCCTATAAAACGGATGTGTCATGCATGAAGAAGTCCAACCCTCCGGGGCAATGGCACCCCGAATTGGGCCATATATGGCCCGCACGACAACAACAACAACATATTGGTATATGTAATTATTAATACATATTTGGTCATTGGGATTTATAATCAGTAATACATATTTGGTCATTGGGATTTATAATCAGTAATACATATTTGGTGGTTGGGATTTGTAATCAGTAATACATATTTGGTCATAGAAATATGTAATCAGTAATACATATTTGGTCATTGGAATATGTAATTAGTAATACATATTTGGTGGTTGGGATATGTAGTTAGTAAAACATATTTGGTCATTGGGATAAGTATTTTGTAATACATACACTACCCTACAATAATGGACCCGACGCCAGCGGATTTGCATAAAACCCGATTATTTTTTTTTTTTTTGGGGGGGGGGAGGTTTTGTGGTATGGCCTGGAATCTTTGCATGTTGTTACTGGTGAATTGAACGCCGAGGCCTACAGGAACATTTTGAACCATCAGGTTCTTCCTTCGCTCTGGCAATTTTATGGAATCAACAAATGTTACTTCCGAGACGACAACGCTCCATGGCACGTTGCAGCCTCTGTCAAGCAGTAGTATCAGGTTATGAATGTAAAACGTCTTCCCTGGATTGCTCAAACTCCATAGAACATATGTGGGACGCGTTAGAGCGACGCTTACGGACCAGGGTACCACGTCCGAAATCTACAGCCGAGATGGCGACATTCTTGCAGCGGGAATGGACACCAATACCCATAGCTGTGTATCAAAACCTTGCTGAAAGTATGTCCCGAAGGGTTGCTGGTGTAATTGCAGCACGTGGAGGAACATCCCTCTATTGAAGCATGTATTCTTTCCCTTGTACCATTTTCCCTTTCCCATTTCCTGGACACAAATAAAGGACACGAGGATGGTAAAAACGGCACGAGTGTTCTGTAATATTCGGCCCTGGTAGCTTGGTTGGAACGGTAACGGACTAGAATCCGGTGGTTTGCGAGACCGTCGTGTACAGGGGGGGGGCTGGTGCACGTTCAATCCGTCGTGTCCTCCAATGTGCTCACATTGGCGTGGTGAGAACATTTTTTAGAATGGGGTACCAGCTCAGGGTGGCTCGTCATTTGACCGTAGTTCACAATGACTTGGTGGTGTACTCGGATTATTCCCTTCGGGGGTTGATTCCAGACTAGTCCACTATGTTCCTGCAGTGCGACGAAAATTAAAAATACCTACCATCCCGTTATGTAATATTGCACATTCGTGAAAAGGAGTAAGACGAAGGTTCTTCCTTGCGGTCAGTAAAACTGCAGCTACGCCTTTTTGACATTGTAAGGTTGACATAAAACTGTTAGAAATGACTCAAAACGTTTGTTTTTATCTTAATAAATCATCCGACCAGCCTCTGGATCGCAAGGTTCCTATTTCTAATCCAGGTCAGTGCATGGATGTTTGTAAGCGTATGGTGTAGAGGCTTCTGGTGCACCTCAAATCTGTCGTGGCCGAAAGTCCTCATGGGTGGGTGTGGAAGTTTGGACAGTGGGGTGCCAGCTCCGGTGTTGCCTCGTCATCCAACCGTAATTCAAAATTACGTGGGGTTGTCCTCGAATCTTTTCCATAGGGGATTGATCCTGGACCGTCGTCAATAGCCCGTTGTGTTGCACTAGTACGACTTAAATTAAAATATTACCAAAAAAACCAATCACTTGCCCCACATAGTATCCAATACTGCGACTCCGGTTATATAAATGACTGGTTGGTAGGTTAGTTGAATTAACCTCATACTAGGGCAACATTGCATGTCACTGGCAACAGTCCGTAATCAATCCCGAAGGAAAAGATTCGAGGACAACCCTTCGTCATTTTGTCCACACCTAAGAAGACATCTACTCTTGAAAACTTCCATACTGCGCAAACGCGAGGACATTTGAAGCCACGGGAATAAACGTGCACCGGCCCCCGTGTATATGATGATCTTGGTGGGATTGAGTATCGAACTCGCTACTCTACTCTATCAACAGGGCTACCACGATACGCATACGTTCCTGTAGGTATTTATTTTAATTAACGTCGAACTGGTGCAACACAGCGGTTTATTGACAACGGTCCGGGATCAATCCCCCCAACGGATAGTTACGAGGACAACGCCACGTAATTTTGAACCACGGCATATGTTCCGGAGAGACTCGGTTAATGTGAAATTCCCGGTTCAAAATCCGTGGATACATCTCTTCTTTGGAATAAGTTCTTCCATTATGATAATCCAGATTTGCTTCCGAAAGCTCCTGTGAACAATTTTCCAGGGGGGTGTCCGAAGAAATTCGGGTTTCCCTTCAATGAGTAAGGTTGATGTACACCTGTCTTATCGCCTTTGAAACCTAAATTGGACCTTGTCTGGATAGAAATGTAACCGTATATAACATTGCCATGTATTAAAGCGTAGTCAGTTTCCAGACTGGGTGAATAACTGTCTGCAAAGATACACTCATCGCTCTATTGCGTCACAACACGGCTAAAGCTACGAGCAAACGATTCTAAGGGGGGGAAATAGTTGAAAATTGTGGAATCCCCTACACGAAGAATGATTCATTCCACTCTTCAACTGCAAATAAAATCCGTGTTTCATTCATTTCACTTCCAAGGCAAACGATTTCCAGGTATTTTTCTGCCCGAAGAAATTCGGTTTTTCCTTCAATGATTAATCCCTCCCCCCTCCCCAAGACGAGCCTTCCAGACAGCCTCGTGCCCGAATTAGGGTCCGAAAAACACCTCCAGTGACTGGGACATCGAGTTTCCACAAAATACCGATGAAAAACCCATTATCTTCCGCAGACGATAGCGAGTACTCGCGTTCTCAGACGATCCCGCCTGGGCATGCGCAGGGGCGCAGCTATCGATCCCCGGCTCAACCCCTTGTCCATGACATTAGCGGGACATTGACCCTCCTGCGCGGGCGATCCCACTTCGGCGCGGGCGATCCCACTTCGGCGCGGGGGGAGGCACTCACACAGCTGAGGCGATATCGTTTGCGGACGAATCGTTTTCTTTTTCGTTCCCGTTCATAATATTCCATCACGAGGGGGGGGGAGATATATTAATTCCTTCGTGCCTGTTCTGTACCCTCCCCCCCCTCCCAATGAGCGATGAGAGAAAATTTAAACGACTACTTTATATGCTGCGATTTTTCTTTCGGGAAGGTTCGAATGCGACGGGGTTGCTCGCGAGATATTCGATTTCGTTCGGTGTGCGGAGAATGATTTTTTCTCGAGAAGGGAATGGTTCCTTGCGTGGGTGGACGCGTTGAATGGGTCGGGATTGAAGGATGTCTTCGCGCATGATGTCAACGAAATCTACACCAGTGCTAATGTCCCTCCAGCGATACCAGATTTTCCTCAGAAACAGCTGTAAATGGCGGCTCAAAATGTGCCCAAGATGTCCATTCCATCGACGTTCTAACGGAACAGGTGGGAGCAGCTTTACGTTATTTCTTCTCGTCGCTAGGTTTAAACATTTGTCATGCGATTGTGGAAAAAAGCATGGATCCTAAATTAGTCATTGGTTAAAGTGATTATTCATCGGGATCAAACAATGCACTAGTCTGGGCTTCGATAGATATCGGCTACGTGGATTCGTATGTCCACGTGATTTATCATTGATGTCCAGTTATGCGATTTCGTTTGGTGTGTGGAATGACTATTAGAACGTTGATGGTCCATTATTTTGTGCAATAACTCATGTTCTTGGAGTAAAGATACACTCTTCAGTTGATTCCCCACATGTGGACCTTGAAAGAAAAGAACCTACTGGGCAATTAGAAAAGGAAGACGAAGACTTAAATGCTGAACAACCCCACAATAACTCTTATTGAGACTGATGCTGGTAAAATTCAAACTCTTATCACAAAAAAATTTTAATGAAACAAATTGGTGCGATTAACAACACTAGAAAAACCACCACCACACTACACAGACTGAGAACAGGATATTTTAAAGGCATGAGAAACAATAGTGAAGGGTCCAGAACGTACATACATTGTAGCAACCGTCTGGACGTTGAACACACACCTAATGATGCCAGAACATCTCTTTTAAAGAGAACATGTTCTCTTTTTCCTCTCGGATCTTTTTTTCTTTCTCTTTTACCGCTCGGATCTTTTTTTCACTCTCTTTTTCCGCTCGGATCTTTTTTTCACTCTCATTTTAAAGTCGAATCTTTTTATGTCCTCTTTTTTTCGGTTGTTCACTTTTTATTCTCTTTGTTCATTATTTCGGAACGTTAAATAAACATTTTAAACTTTATGCTCTAATATATTCAAATTGTCTACTATATCGTAAGGTAAACAACAGCTATTCAAATACTTACTAGATCTAGTTTACATTGTACGAAAATCGTTCGCATTATTAAAACGCATCAACGTATAATAGGAAGTTGAACCTCTAGTGTATATCGAGCTCCATGTTAAAACGTCTCATTAGGAGATCAAATAAATAACCAATAAGAATTTAGATTCGTGTTAGAATAATATGTATACGAAATATTGCTCTTATATCAAAATGAATAGTATGAAATATTGTTCTTATTTTACAGAATGAATAGTAAGACAGACGAGAGATTCGCAGCTTTTTTTAGATTGGTAGGAAATCGCGTCGCTAACCTAGCCACCTTTTAGCATTAAATCGAAGTCGATAGCTCAGCTATGATTGCTGCGCAGAATTCGGTGAGTTATAATTATGTGTTGGTGTACTATTTACTTGCATTGTTTGTCAGTATTTCTTCTGCCCACTGTTAAATTATAATTTTTCGCGTTTCTTTTTGTGATTAAGTTAAAAGAATATAATATTGGTTGCAGTTAAGTAATGAATCAAAATTCTAAACAGGCTGCTAATTTGTATATAGAATTGTGTAGGAGGTATAGAGTCTCATCCATATTTCTTATATCATAATCTCTTCAGTAATTTTTCCCGCAATCTTTTCAAATGATCGAAAATTCATTCTGAAGTAATTAAAAAATTTATCTGGATTTTCATTTTTCCTGTCCTTTTTTTTTTGTTCTCTTTTTTTTCAAAATAACTTTACCAAATGTTCTCTTTTCTGAGGCCGTTCGCACATTTTTTAGACGATTTTGGTAAGCGGTAATAAAAAATCGTTTGCTGCAAAAGAAATAATTGCAGTTGTACTATGTTTTTAAAAGTCAAAATAATCGTCTGCGGCTTGAGAGGTTTGTTTTTATTCAAAATGGCGTTTTTAACGAAGCAGTGGTTCGAAGGCTATATTTATGCTTTTTTCGAAGAGAAATACTCATATTCCGTTATCCAAAAACGATGTGGGAGTCATGGTTTTGTGATATCTAAAGCGTCGATAGGTAATATCGTCAACAAGAAAGGAAAAAAAACGTCAAATTGGAGCCTCAAGTGGGACAAAAATTCCAAACAAGTATCCAAGGAAGAAACGGACATCTTCGACTATATCAAAGGTACGTTGTTTAATGTTAAAAGAAAATCCCCCTAGTCAAAGGACAGTTGTAAAATTATTAAAATGCTCGGTGTCCACTGTAAACAAAATGATAAACGTTGATTTAAATCTTAAGGAAGCGAAAAAACGCAATGTGCATCGTCTTTCTCCAAAGCATATCGCTGAACGCAGGACAAGCTGCCGAATTCTATATGAGAAGCACTTATCCAAAGAAAAATGGAAAAAAAAAGTTACAATAGATGAATCATGGGTGTATTTAAATGATTGCAGCAAAAAAAGAGCCATTTATTATCATAAAGGGGAAGAAAAAAAATTTAAGTACATGGTTCACAGAATCGAAAGAAAGTTTTTCTAAGGGATTCATGATTGTTGGTGGTTTTTCATATGATGGCAAGTTAAAAATAAAGAGAGGGGAAACAAATGTCAAGATTAACACCAAATACTATCAGGAACATATTTTATCGCCAATTTTTCTGAATGAAATACCATCGCTTTACCCACAGTGCCATCAATCTGTGGAACTCCATCAAGACAAAGCTAGCAGTCACACATCAAAATCCAATGTAAATTTCCTAAAAGAAATGGAACAAAAAAGTGGTATCAAGGCCACACCCTTCACTGATATCCCTACTAAATCTCCCGATGTATCACCTATGGATTTTTGTGCTTTCGGACTTTTGAAATCTACATTATCCAAACGTCGTCCCACAACCCTTACGGGACTCTGGAAAGCTGTTCAGGAGGAATGGGATAGAATACCTCTTGTGACACTTCAAAAGGCGCTATTATCCTGGAAATTACGGTGTCGAAAGATAGTTCAGAATAAGGGCTATCCAATAGAACATTTAAAACACAAGAATTTTATGTAATTTAGTTTGGTGTACAATATACAAAATACGATATACATTGTCTAAAAAATGTGTGAACAGACTCTGTATTAGCTGCTTTTCAAGCCATTGACTCCCATCCCGAAGAAGAGCTCTACAACTAGAAAATAATCTGCATTGAAAAAGCCGTGCAAAATGCACACCGCGACACCTGACTCAGAAATGAACTCGAACAACAGTTGTCAGGCTCCCTACATATTTACGGGACGCGGTAGCCCTGTTGGAAGAGTTACGGATTAGCGACCGGAAGGTTGCGATTTTGAATCCAACCCTAGACCGTCGTTGACAAAGGTGGTTGGTGCACGTTAAATCCGTCGAGGCCTCAAATTTTCTTACTACGCCGTGGTGTGGGGGTTTGTAGAGTGGGATTCTAGCTCGGGTGTCGCCTCGTCATGTGACCGTAGTTGAAAATTACCTGTTGTTTTCATCGGATCTTTTAACTTCGGGTTTGACTGAGAACCGTCATCAATAACCCGTTGCGTTGCTTTAGTGCGACGTTATTTCAATATCTGCCTATCCACCACGCAGCTGTGCTATTTAACTAAACCGGCCCAATTATTTCAGCGCCGAACGGCCCATCATATGTGGGAATGACAATTGTTTTAATTTAAATTATATTTCAATCACTTAAAAAAAATCGCGAAATCCAACGGTGGTTTGAGTTCTCCCCAAAATATTTTTATGTTTCAAAATAACAATTAAAATTACACACGGAATCTGGTTTAACAAGTAAATATCGAACTTTCGTAAATCAGCTGATTAAATACCCGCAAACCTCTCTAAAAAATGTCCGAAAGAGTCTAATGCATTGAGCTTTGGACAGTTGGATTCACAATTGCTTGGATAATCCATAATTGATTGAAATAGGGAATAAGGATAGAGGTGATTGGAGATCACCCTCGAAATTATTTTCGGAATAACTGTCTGGAGATGGGTATGTTAAGTTTGAGGACATTAAAATTGCGTCTTGTATTAGTAAAGCGACAAACGAGTCATGAATTTAATCTGCTTACTCAATGCGACGGTATTGCAGCAATGTACTGCAATATCCTATTAAACAGGAACGTGTCACATCTGATCGCAGACAGAAGTAACTCAATGATTTATTTCCGCTGTTGGTGTGCGACATGGATGGGAACAGGTGTCCTTAACCCAAAAACTGATGGACCGCGGTCGTCCAGTTGGCAACCAAAGGGTTGCGAGTTCGAGACTCGATCCGAATAAAGACCGTCGTTTACGTGAAGGCTGGTATGCTTCAAATCTATCGTGGCATCAAATGTCCTCACTTCGGCATGGTGTGGACGTTTGGGTACCGGCTCGGGTGTGACCTCGGTTCAAAATAACGAGGCGTTATCCTTGGATCTTTCCCTTCGGACAGGAACCAGGACCGTTGTGTGTCGCTCCAGTACGACGTTAATTCAACTACGAACAATTTAAGACACAGAAGCGTAAAATAAATATTAACAAATTCATTCAACGGAAAGTAAACCGACCCACCGATCTGGTGGTTAGCCTCTGGATCGGAAGGTTCCTGGTTTGAATCCGGGTCAGAGCATGGATATTTGTAAGCGTAAGGTGTAGAGGCGGCTGGTGCATCTTATATCGGTCGTGGCCTAAAGGCCTCGCGTTGGCGTGATGTGGAAATTTGGAGAGTGGGGTGCCTGCTCAGGTGTTGCCTCGTCATCTGACCGTGGTTCAAAATAACGTGAAGTTGTCCACTGATCTTTCCCTTGGGGGGATTAATCCCGGACCGTCGTCGATAGTCCGCTGTGTTGCTCTAGTTCGACGTTACTTCAAAATTACCAATTACCTGATATTTACTGCGTACATACCATATAAGGGTCGTGTATATATACAGAGCCGTCTATTGAAGGCATGTTAAAGTTCCACATGCTCCGAATGCGTTGAGACTTAAAGAGAATGTACTTAACTTACAAGTCTCGCGTATTATAGCATCCCAAGGTGTTCACAAGAGCCACTCGACGCAAAACTACTTCCACTTGAGCGAAATCGATTGAACACGAGTGGAGGAACGAAGAAGAAGATGCCGGGTAATTTAATAACGAGTCTCTTCGATTTTCCAGAGACTTGCAGCTCCGAGTATGGATTTCCCCGCATGAGCAACTTCCACTGTCTGTGGGATGACCAGACGCTTGCCATGCACCGGCGCTGTCAAAAGAATTCGCTCCATTTCGGAACCTCGAAGCAGATTGTAGTAGGGAGATTACAATGCTGGGTTTCTAACCACTAACGGGGTTCATTTTAGAATGGCACAGCCTTAATTATCAAAAGCAGACACTAGAACTAGTGAAGATTTCTTATGGTATATTGTACACATTGCATAAGAGGTGCAGCTAACTTTTTGTTGGTTTTGGGGAAGACTCCGTTACTCTTACAGTAATTGATTAGGTAGGTAGGTAGTCAACGTCTTCCTGGAGCAACCCAGTGGTCATTGACGACGGTCCGGGAAGATGACAAGAAAAACCACCTGAGATGCCATCCCACTCTCCAAACTTTCACAACACGACAGTAGGACAGTTGAAGCCGTGACGGGTTTGACTTGCATCAGCCTAAGCTTACACGACGGTTTTTGCTTGGACCGAACGCGTCGGTTGCTAATCTCTTTAATCCCTTAACAGTTTCATTTCTTTCCCGAATTCAATCCAAAAAATATCACGTCGCATTTTATTTATTTTACATTTGTAAGCAAAAACTATTTTTAAAATTGACGTTTCAAAATTTTTTAAGCTTTTAGAACAATTTTTTTTATTCTGCAAGTAGAATAATAATGTTTTCCCCTGGAAGTTGTCTTTTCTTCCTACATGAGCGCTTTGCAGTGAAACTACATTTACCGTTGTGCATATAAAAAATTGCAATTACTTTATAGTTAATTTTAAAAAACATTTTCATTTTCGTACAAATTTCAAAAAATTACCTCGCTTGGCTTAATCTATCTGTACTACTATCAGAGTCACTAGTATCGAAAAGTCATCTAAAAAGTTTCACTACACTCAGACTCACTACAGATATTTTAGATTCCGATTCCGAATCACGATCCGAAGAAATTAGCTGCATGCATTCCGAATTAGCCATTATTTTATGATAAAAATAGTTTGCGCTACTTGTACATCAATAAAGCTGTCAAACGATCAGTAAAAGTAAAATGCATGTAAAAAGCTAAGCAAATGATAAAAATTCGCGGTCATTCAAAGGATGTGACAAAAGCGCGCGCTTTTGTCACGTGTTTTCTTTTACCGATCAGAATAGAACAAAATAGACTTTGCAAACTACCATTTAGTGGAAACTATCGCCATCTGTACGACTCATTTGGTATTAAAAATAAAAAATACGGGCAAAACAATAAAAGCGACGGAGAATTTAGATTGCCCGTACGGTCCAATCAGTAAAGGCGCGAAAGCAGAGCCCTGACAAATCTGGCAAGGGGTGAACTGAGCTATCGGGGCTATCGTAGCGGATTAGGAACTGGAGAGTTTCGAATTCGAATCCAAGCAAAGACCGTTGTGTACAAAAGGGGCTGGTACACGTTAAATCTGCCATGGTCTTAACAGTCACCACTTTGTCGGAACTTCTTCATTGTTAGTTTCGACCAAACGATCTGGTGATTAAGGTGTTAGCCTGTTAACCGGTAGGTTCCTAGTTCGAATCCGGAGCAGTGCATGGATGTTTGTAAACGTATGGTGAAGAGGCGGCTGATGCACCTTAAGTCTGTCGTGGCCGAAAGTCCTCATCTTGTGTAGGTGTGGAAGTTTGGAGAGTAAGGTGCCAGCTCAGGTGTTTCCTAGTCATCTGACCACGGTTCAATATTACGTGGTACTGTCCTTGCAACTTTCCCTTCGTGGTTTGATCCCGGGTCGTTGTTCTGCACCAGTGGTACATTAATTAAATACCGACCTACCTACTACGACCTAGCCGCTGCGGTACAGCGTCGAATAAGAATCTACCTGCTTAAATTATTGGTGCTTTTAGTTAAACGCATTGCATGAAACGTGCAACTAGAAAAACTTTATATTTTAGCTATACACCCTGTAATACACAAGAGATAACTATTTGCTGAAACTTTATAATGTCTGGAACTATACATCGCATACTAAAAACGAAAGTTTACATAGTAAAATCGAAATTAGCAAGAGCGTCTTAATGTTTATAGATATACAGATTGCGTGAAAAACGCAAACAGTAACTTCTACACAACACGCTTTATGATCTTAAAGTATTTTTACACAATATGTGTTAGAGAGTGGGGTGGCATGATCAGGTGTGTGCTCGTCATCTGACCTTACTTCTAAATTGCGTCGTGTTGTCCTCGGACCTTTCCCTTCGGGTTTGATCCCGTACCGTCGCTAATAGCCATTGTGTTGCTCCAGTGTGACATTGATTAAAATACCTTCGTACTTTTGCTGGTAATTTGGCAATTTTCAATTAACGACGTACTAGAGCAACACAACGGACTAATGAAGACGGTCCGCGATCAATCCGCTAAGGGAGAGATCCGAGGACAACACCACGTCATTTTGAACCACGGTTATAACGAGGCAACACCTGAGCTGGCATCCCACTCTCCAAACTACCACACCACGCCAACGCTAGGACATTCGAGGACACGAGGGATATAACGTGCAGCAGCCCCCTTTGTACACCACGGTCTTTACCGGATTCGAACTCACAACCGTCCGGTTGCTAATCCGATGCTCTTCCAAACTGCCCACATCGTGGCAACATCGTGGCAACGGGCGCACCGTGACACTCTGCAGCTGCTTCCAGAGATTCCCCCAATAAGGAGGACACCTCGCTTCGGATATTGGAGGGGTTGTCTTTGTCCCCCGTGGCCTACATTGTCGAACAATTAAATTTAGTTTAAGACAAGGAGGGAGTGGGTTCGAAGGCTAATTGAGTGGAGCATTAGCGTACGTGACATCATGCAGTTGGGGGCCACAGATGGGCCAGGGGGTGTTTTTGTAACAGTGATATTCTAAAACAGAAATTAGAAATTGATCAGCACTTTACTTGAACTAGTGTAGAATTGTTTTAAGGTCCAAAAGATGATTTTAACTTTCCAGGTGATTTGAAAGAGACAACTCCTTCATTGAGATCTGATCTATAGTGGTAATGAAGCGAGATCTCGTCAGCAAGATATTGCCAATTTTTTTAATGATGACGAGACCGAGGTCTGGTCAGTTTTCTTTGAATGGTCCCGGTTAAGTAGTAACAGATTAGCAACCGGAGGTTTGCGAGTTCCAAAGTTTATCCCACCAAAGTACCTCGTGTGCAAAAGGGTTGGCACGTGTTAAATTTGTCATGACAACAAACGTCCACACTTTGGCATGCATGGTGTGGATGTTTGGAAAATGGTGTGCCAGCTCGGTTATAATCTCGTCATTTGACCATGGTTCAAAATGTCGTGATGTTGTCCTCGGAGGAAGGTTCCTGGTTCGAATCGGGCATGGATGTTTGTAAACGTGTGGTGTAGAGGCTGCTGGTGTACCTCAAATTTTTCGTGGCCGAAAGTCCTCACGTTGGGTTGGTGTTGAAGTTTGGCCAGCTCGGGTGTTGCTTCGTCATCCGACCGTGGTTCAAAATTACGAGGTGTTGTCCTCGGATCTCTCCCTTAAGGGACTGATCGAGGACCGTCGTCAATAGCCTGTTGTGTTGCTCTAGTACGACGTTAAATAAAATTACCATTACCGTTGTCCTCGGAATTTTGCCTTTAGATTTAATCATTGACCATCTCCAATCGTGCCAAGTAACCGGCATAATGGTTAAGGTGTTAGCCTCTAGATCAGAAGGTTCCTGGTTCAAATCCGGGTCCGGGCATGGATGTTTGTAAACGTGTGGTGTAGAGGCGGGTGGTGCACCTGAAATCTGTCGTGGCCGAAAGTCCTCACGTTGGGTTGGTGTGGACGTTTCGAGAGTGGGGTTCCAGCTCGGTTGTTGCTTCGTCATCTGACCGTGGTTCACAATTGCAAGGTGTTGTCCTCGAAATTTTCCTTTAAGGGATTGATCTCGGACCGACGTCAATAGCCCGTTATGTTGCTCTAGTGCGACGTTAATTAAAATATCATCAACGTCTCCAATCGTCAGTTGTGTCGCTCCACTGCTACGTCAATTACGAAGCGCTATACAATTTTTAGGCAGAGACCACCACACGTCCTGATGCCTGATCTTGATTGAGATTTATTCATTTGTAGAAAAGTGTCAAGAATTTGCACCAATGATTAACCCTCCCCGACAACAACCAAATTTGATTAGTGTTACCAGATTGGTTGGGGAAAGGTCCAATAAATAAAGAACATTACCAAAGCTCTTCTCGACTTGCACAATCTCCCGTCCCTGTACTTAGAAACAAGAACTTTAACTTTGGAACGATAAATTATTTTCAGAATATAAAACGATTATAAAAACTTATTTAATAAATTGATACAAATTAATGAATAATTAACCATTAAAATTTCTAAATTCTGAAAATCGCATTAATTTTTCACGTAATCCACATCAGCCCCAAAATTCTAAATGGATTTGTCAATATCGATAAAGATACTGAAAGAGTCATTCATGGAAAATTGCGGATCGATAAAGCTCAGGGTTGTAACAGTAACTCGGCCTAATCAATGCGATGTTATCAGTCAGGTTTCATTCCCTAAAACTACCTCTGGGAATCGGGCCGACCCCAAATCATTCATTCGTTTCCTCGTTTTCCCAGCAGCGCCATTTCATTTCGAGCGGACGTCCACCCCCCCTCAATCCCACTGCTGACCCCCTCCTAATTCCCTCCCGCGGACAATGGAGAAATGACTCAATTCCGTCAGCGCACGGGGTTTCGATTTCTAGATAAGAGGGCGCCGTGTTTTTCCAGTTTCATACGCGACTCATTGGAACGAGTACGAAACTCTCGTGTCAAGATTAGACTAGTGGAAAGTTCAAAGTAGTTTTATTTTCTTCATTATTTGACGAATTAATGACGTGAAAAGTCGTTAGCTTCACGAAAAAACTTTTTGAAGTAAAGTTGGTTACGGTTGCAGACGGTTGTTTCGTTTAAGGGACATTCTACAACCATATTTTGATCACGAAAATGGCTGAATATATTGTTATTCTTAGTTAATCAAAAGTTTGACTAACAAGGAACAGAAAGTACGGCATCTACCACGAGAACCTCTCCAGACAAAAGGTTTGCCTTTGTCATCTTAGAACTGCCTTTTTTCATAAACCTATTACTGTTACCATGAGAACAACTCCAAAGTCTCTATCCGTTGCTGTATGATTCTGTCTGTCGTCAGTGGAATAACCTTTTCCTCATAAACTATTGTTTGTCCACCACGAGAACCGTTCCCTACACAGTCTGTCGCCGTAGCAACGGACTTTATCCTATTTTCCATAAGGAATGCTTGAAGATACTTAATAAAGTTTGTCACATTTCTTGCACTTACTACTCACAATCGAACTATATTTGATAAAACTCCTGGAGTTTGTCTTAAGAAGGTGTATCGTCAGTAGAGAGAAAATGAGGATTCGGAATCAGTGGTGGAGGAAGTGGAGAAATCGACTAGAGATGAGTAGTACCGAAAGTGATGTCACTCCCAGTGGCAAGAGAAAACAACTCACCTGAACTTCTGGTTCTGACGTCACTTCCGGTACAACTCAATTCCACATGATTTCTTCACCTCCTCCATCACTGATCCAGAACCTGCATTTTCCCTCTACTATCGTCATAAGCAAAATTGACCAGATCCTGATTTCGTCATCATAAAAAAAAATCGGCCATATTTTTGTGACGATATACCTCGTCGTCAGAAAATTTGGTCAGACCTTGACGAATGAGATATTTCGCTGTAGCCACTTGGAGGATAAAGATGCGTGACCATATTTGCATAAATAAATGTTTCACCACCAACATTTGCAAATGTTAAAATAATATCGAGGTGTGCTCCATGTAGGACACCACGTAGTTTTGAACTGGTCGGATGACGAGATCGCACTTGAGCTGGCACCCCATTCTCCAATCTTCCACACGATGACAACGTGAAGACATTTGAGGTAACGATAGATTCAACGTGCACCATCCCTTTGCACATGGTCTTGTGTTGGATCGTTTTGTGTTGGACTCGCAACCCTTCGGTTGCTAATCCGTTACTCTTCCAACTTGGGTACTCCCGCCCCCGCAACAAGGCCATGCCCGAGAGTCAACTCTGCTTAAAACTATCCAGAAAACTGAAAAGGAGGCTAGACGAAATAAATAAAACTTCATGTTCATGAGTTTAAATCTCCTTTAAGAGCAGTCAAATAGCTGGAGCAACACAACGGACTATAGAATTAAACTTCTGGAGTGATTCTCAAGGAAATATGCGCCTTACAGTCATTACTGTATTCCCTTTGACTTTCTTGACCAATAGAATCTTTGCTAGTATTCTTTTAAGCAATCCAAAATGGTTAGTTACTCATTCTGTGAGTTGGGTGATTTAAAGGCGATGCAATGCTGCTCAGATCCCAGAAAGTTAAAGCAATAAAAAGGAAATTCAAAATAGTCTGTCTTTTGCAATTATAAACTAAATTAACATCAGGTGACAATACTGTGTAACAATGTGCTTGAATGTTTCGGTCACTCAATGATCGAAATGGGCTTAGTCCCTTAGACAACTTTTATATGAATTTTGGGTCTTGAGAATCACGAGGATTCTACTCAAATTTTACGTGGTCTCTAAAATCGCATTGATTGTAAAAATCGTATTATATCGATTGAAATCGTAAGAGTCGAATAGATGAGAAACCAACCATGGTTGGATTGATGAGAAACCAACTACTTGGATTATTCCTGAGTTATACTGTACAAAAATATTTTTTTGAAAGAAACATGTCCACCAGTGATAGTTTGTGTAATTGTAACACTCTCATAATCCCACCAATCGAAGTTATGGAGATTACTGGTTTTGAGATGGCATTTACATAGATAATTAATAAACAAAAACCGAAGGAAAAGAGATAAATTAAGAATTAAATGAGAAGAATGTATCGATAAATGAAAAGAAATTTAAATGATGAATTGGTGATTAATAAGAAAATTAAAAGAATGAATTGGTAACTAAAAAGAAAATTGATAGAATGACTTGGAAACTGAAAGAAAATGAAAAGAAATGGAATCGGTAACTAAAAAGAAAATAAAAATAATAAATCGGTAACTAAAAAAAAATTTAAAAAATTAATAGGTGACTAAAAATAAAATTAAAATGAATAATCGGTAGCTAAATGGAAATTTAAAAGAATAAATTGGTAACAAAAAAGAAAATTAAAAGAACGAATTGCAAACTGAAAAGAAGATTAAAAGAATGAACTGGTAACTGAAAAAAAAAATAGAGGAATAAATAAAAGAGAAGAGGAGGAGAGAGAGGAGGATAGGATCTCGAAGAAAAATCAAAGGGAATCAAAAGAAACGATGCATTTTAAAATTAGTTATTCATATGTGCAGAAACAAGTACATTTAAAAAAGTTGTACGCTTGCAGTTTCAAAGATAACAAATTAATTTTTTAAATGTATACGAAACTAATCCAGTTTGCTGAAACATAACAAAACTGCTTTTATTTTAAAAATCGCTGTTGATGTTTATATTTTAAAAAACACTAACACATATCGTGTGAATAAATTTGCTCAAATCAAAATCACTCGCATAAAAGATCGAGTGAAAAAAATCGAATCGTTCTAAGAAAGAATGGATACCCCAAGTCCTACCTAAAGGAATTACAATGTGATGTAGGAGAAGACAAAAAACGAACCAATTTTGCCGACCAACCTGTAATCCTGTCGCAAAATCCCCAGTGTTTCATTTCCCCCAACTTTCGTTTTATTTTTTTACAAACTGTTTTTTTTTTTTTCTACCATTCCTTTCACTTAGTCAGAGAACGGGGATTTCCCTTCACTCTCATCAGGTTTTTTCCCCGCCTTTCGTTTGAGCGGCCCGGTATTGTAGGATGATACTCCTGGATGCAGTGGAGAGAGCACGCTTCCGTTCGCGTTGCACGCTGGGTAATACCAGTCCTATCACTTCCTTCCGCTTCCGGTAAGCGTGAACGGCTTTTCGAACGTTCCAATCGAAATTCCATTCGAAGTTTCGCTTTTACAATCGGCCCTCTGCTTAACGAACCCAGTTCTTGCCGACTCAAACGATTTTGGGATGTTACTCGTAACATTTCATCCAAGTTTCGTACACTAATCGACGACTTAGAGCGTAAAAACTCATTAAATGACATTTTTAAGGAAGACATTTTTTGTCAGTAAATGTTTCTTTTCATGAAAAGAAATAAATTGTCATATTGTATTCATCCTGTAGGAAGATATAACACTATCAGAATGTTTGTAACTTTTATTTTTGATCTTAATATCAATAGTCAGCCTTGAACCGGCTGCTCTGTTAAAGTTGTTTTTGTCAGTTAATGCTCTAAGCCTGGGTAATGTAAATCTTCATTCCGTTTCCCGAACAATCGAGCCGGAAGATTAACAGTCGAAGGTGATGAGTTCGAAACTCAGTCTAACCAAAGACCGTCGTGTACATAAAGGGGCTGGTACAAGTTAAATAGGCCGTGGAGTCAAATGTACTCACGATGGCATGGTGTAGATGTTTGAGGAACGTGGTGCCATCTCAGGTGGACCACGTCATCTGACAGTGGCTCAAACTTACGCTATTTCCACGTAAAAAACTTTCTGCTTGAATCTGAATCATCACTCCAATGAATTATCATCTTTATCTTCATGAATTATAAGCACAGCACCTTGACCACTGGACCGAATGGTCAATCTACAGTCTAAAAACCGTGTTAATTAGCTCATCAAGGCTCAGTGCGTTTTACCATTGCTCTGGTTTGATTCCTATGGGTGTATTTCTTCAACAAATCTTTCTTTGCATGTGTCTGTCCATTATCCGACGTTGTCTGTTGCGTTTGGCGCAGAATGGGCAAATATGGACTTTGCGAAATAAAACCCAACTAACCATTCGCTCGATGAATCAGAATCTTTGACGATTCAAAATGAGCAGGTTTGTGTCGCAATCCAGTGAATCAGAAACACCAATCTCTTAAATTTGACTTATTTTCCCAACAAACAATTCATTAAAACAGAAAAAAAAAATCAGAATCACATTCTAAAGAATCATAAATGCCAATCAGGATTCTGAATCATTAGTTCTAAACTTAATCCTCAATTCACTCAGAATCAGAAAAAGTATGACTCAGAATAAGAGTAAATGAAAGAAAAATCTCCTCGCGCGAAATATATATCTACATCAATCTTTTAAATTAGAATCGTTTGTCCAAAAACAGGGAATTAATCCAAATAAATTCGCTATCACAGTTTAATGAATCATAAGTGTCAATCATGAATCTGAATAATTAGTTTTATAACTATATCATCAATTCATTCAGAATGAGAAAACATCCTAATCAGAATAAGAGCAATTGAAATAGAATCAGGAGAGAGACCTCCACTTTAATATATCATATCCACGAGCTGAATAACCAAGCGTTGCTCGGGTTTCAAATATGACCACGACAGCTAAAATAGGATCGCGACATTTCCCTGTGTTAACTCAAATACACAAACTCTATAGAACGTGATTCCTACCGCGACAGCTAAGATATGACCGCGAGATTGCCTTGTGTTAGCTCATATACAAACCCTGTAGAACGTGTTTCCTTGTCAATGTCCATTCGTTGCAGAAAAACAAACATATTTTAAAATTAGGGCTTTGAGGGGCATTTTCAGGACTACCTGTGTGCCAATTTCCATGGCTACAGATGGGGGGGGGGTCTGAAGACAGGAAAGAAATAGCCTATGTTTTCCGCAGTGTTCTAAAATCTAAGCGTACCAAATTGGTTGTGGATTAGTCAAACGGTGTAGATTTTTTACACAAACCCTTTTTCATATATATAGATGAATCTAATAATTCAAATTCAACAGGGCATGACTCACATCATCAGTCTAGTACATCTTCAATCCCGTAAACAGATAACAGTTCAAATAAATCACGCAGTATTAACAGTTAGATGAAACTGAGTTTATCGATTTAATGCATCTGAGTGATTTGTTCTATGAATCTCCTATCTAGTGAATGAGAATGAGTCAGAATCATTTTCCGAATCAGTCGGAAATGCTGGGTGAACCCCTGTAAGACCGTCTTTTCGCAATGACTCAGAATTGAGACCGGAGAAAAATTGCAATGCTAAAAGCAATGGGAGGTCACCAGGGACCAATAGAGAGAGGCGCACTAGGGCACCCCCTAAAATGATCTTAGAGTTACAAATTGAATGCTGAAGAGAATCCAAATTTGACGAGAAATCTCGTCCATCAAGATTTGACCAATTTTGCAGATGACGTCATCTCGTCATCTATGTAGTGTTGAATTTTTATGATGACGAGATCAACATCTGGTCAGTTTTATTCCAATATTCCATCAAAAGATCTCGTCAGTTTCCTTCTAAAGAAGAGATATCTCATCCATCAAAAGATCTCGTAAGTTTCTTTCTAAAGACGAGATATTTCGTCCAAGATCTGGTCTGTGTCATCTAACGACAGTATATTTCGTCCAAGATCTGATCTGTACCATACAAATGACGAGATATTTCGTCCAACATGATTTGACCAATCTTCATCTAATGATGAGATACCTCGTCCATCAAGGTGTGGTCAGTTGTGTTACTTACTGACAGACCCTTCCGGTGGTTGCTTCGATGAGATTCCTCGTGTTGTCACTCAGGGTTAATTGATGCGAATCGAATTTTTATTGAGCCCATACACCTGGCAGTTCACGCCTTCGCACTACAGAAAAGGATACAAATCGTATAATCTGTGACCACCAGAGGGTTTGAACTGAAGCAACTGATGGCTTCAATTGAGTCGTTTTCATAATTTACGCCTGACCTCTTTTCAACCAAAAGCATAAAGACACCAATTCTATAATTCCGGCCTCTAAACCCTCACTTTGGTGAGTGGGGGCCAGCTCAGGAGTGACCTCTTCATCTGACTGGTTCAAAATTGTGCCTCGGATCATTCACTTCGGGGTTAATTCAGTACCGTCGCAAATAGCCCGTTGCGTTTCTCTAGGGCGACGTTAATCGAATATCTATCTACCTAAGATCCTCACAGTAAAAATTTCAAGAGCAGCGCCTGTATGTGTAGCTCCAGTGCGACGTAACTGAAACTACCTACCACTCTAAAGAGTAAATTTTGCTAGTTTGAGGTGGAATTGCTTACTTTCCATGTAAACTGGATGGATCACGGACCGTCATGCCGACCAACCGGTGTGGTGGTTGAGGTGTTAGCCTTTAGATCGGATGGTTCCTAATTCGAATTCGGGTCAGTGCATGGATGTTTGTAAGCGTATGGAGATGCAAGCTCAGGTGTTGCCTCGTCATCTGACCGTGGTTCAAAATTACGTGGTGTTGTCCTCGGATCTTTGCCTTAGGGGATTGATCCCGTCAATAGCCAGTTTTGTTGCTCTAGTACGACGTTAATTAAAATACCTACCATGTAAACTGGAACCAGAATCAGCCAAAGACCGATGTTCCGGAAACAAGGAAATACTCCACTGATTACTTCCTGTTTTTAATAGTTTCCTGAGCGCATGAGAGTATTTTCATTTTCCTCTCGTGACCACATATATCAACAAATACGATGGAACGAAAAAAATTGCCATCTTATGAAGGCACTTTCGGTAGCTTATTTGTGGGATTTGGATTTTAATGATCTGAAAATACCTTAAATTTTTCTTTAAGTATTCTTAAATTGATAACCTTTGCCTTGAAAATAAAAACCTGCCCTATAATTTGAAGGAAAATCTAAAAATTTCGTCACAATTCGGAATGTTTTTTGACTTAAACGAAACAAATTTATCCTTAGACAGTTAAGGAACCACAACTTTTGTTTTCTATATAAAATGTAATAGAGTACATTTCTGATGTATATCATCAGGTTTTACAGAGTTGGAAAAATGTAACACCGACGATTAAAGTATTGTGAGATACAAAAATTAATTTAATACGAGATTTTTATCTTTCGTGTGTTGGCAGAAGTGGGTTGTCCGACTTTTGACAGGTCCAACAGAGTCAAGAGTAAGGTTACCAGAACATCCCTTTTAAAAATAACATGTCCTCTTTTTCTGCTCGAATCTGTTTTTACTCCCTTTTTTCGGTCATTTTTGTAATCCTCTTTTTTTTCGGTTGTTCACTTTTTGTTCTTTTTGTCCACTATTTCGGATTGTGATAAAAATATATTTCACATTTTAAACTTTACGCGCAAATATATTCACATTGCTATGTTATACAAACCACAACTATTCAAATACGTTCTAGATCTAGTACATTTGAAAAGTTGAAAATCGTACGTTTTATTAAAACGCATCAACGTATAATAGGAAGTTCAACTCCTAGAGTATCCCTATTGAGCTCCATGTTAAAACGTCTCATTAGGAGATCAAAGATCACCAATAAGAATTTAGATTCGTGTTAGTGAATAAAAATATTGTTCTTATTATATCAGAATGAATTGTAAGACGCAGCCTTTTAAGTTTGAAAGGAAATCTCGTTGCTTACCTAGCCACCGCTTAGCATTAAATCGAAGTCAATAGCTCAACTATGATGGCTGCGTAGAATTCGGTGAGTTATAAGTATGTGTTTGTGTATTATATACTTGTGTTTGTTAATAGTATATTTTATTAGTTCTGACCATTGTTAAATTAAAATTTTTCGTGTTTGTTTATGTCATAAAGTTAAAAGAATATAATATTGGTTGCTGTTCATTTATTAATCGAAATTCTAAACAGACGGAACAATTGAATATAGAATTGTGTAGGAAGTATTGAGTCTCATCCATGTTTTTTAAAACATAATCTTCCCAGTAATTTTTCCAGCAAGCTTTTCAAATGATCGAACACGCATTCGGAAGTAATTAAACTTCTCTTGATTTTCACTTTTCGTGCCCTCTTTTTGTCCTCAGTTACCAAATGTTTCTAAATTATTACAAAATGTTTTCTTTTCTGATATTCATCTTCTGGCCACCCTAGTCAATACCATCATTATAATTGAAAAATACTATAATATGCTAAAACTACTATGAAATGCTACGAATCTAAACTACAGTTATTTGTATCATGGCATTTTTTTTTCTTCCTGAATATTCATGAGAAAGAGTGAAATATGTAACTTAAGTTTCTGAGAAGTAGCTATTTTGGTTTTACTCCTTTTGCCATCACGTGGACGATTTATAAATCTCCGCACATTTCTACGAAGCTATTTGCGAAATAAAGGTACGCTTCGATTTGTTATATTTTATGAAACATTTAATTTTTTTATGAAAGAGTACCTTCTATTTAATATCTGGCATCCATATCTGGTCTTCGAACCTGGTAAATCTATTTTAAGGGTTACATCTGAACAGTTGGGGGCCGACCAACCGGTATAGTAGTTAAGGTGTTAGCCTCTAGATCGGAAAGTTCCTGGTTTGAATCCGGGTCCGGGCATGGATGTTTGTAAGCGTATGGTGTAGAGGCGGCTGGTGCACCTTAAATCTGTCGTGACCTAAAGTCCTCACGTTGGGTTGGTGTGGAAGTTTGGAGAGTGGGGTGCCAGCTCTGGTGTTGCTTCGTCATCTGACTGTAGTTCAAAATTACGATGCGTTGTCCTCGGATCTTTCCCTTCAGGGATTGATCCCGGACCGTCGTCAATAGCCCCTTGTATTTCTCTAGTACGACGTTAACTAAAATTACCAATTACCAATTACCTGGACAGTTGGGGGTTCAGGAAACCCTTTTCTGAAAACCGTATTCGGTCTTCGGGCCTCGTAATTCTGTCCTAAGGTCTGCATCTTGATTACGGGTGGGATAAACCTGACCGCAGGACCGTATCTGGCCTGCGAGCCTGACATCAATCTATTCGCTACAACTTATTTTTCTTAGGAGTTTCCATATGTAGGTTCACCTCACATACATGCTTCCCCCTTCTAGGCACATCCTTTTCGAGATAGATTGCACATTCCTTCCAGATAGACACATACATGCATTAACCCGGATTGGAACCAGGAATATTTCGATATCCAAGTTAGCATCTTGACCATAACCTCGTTTGGTTAGTCATGGCGAAAATCAAACACGCTTTAATGAGTTTGAACTGAAGTGGTGATAATATGCTTACACTTTTTATCAGTGAAGAGAGTTACGTACGGCGTGTCAATGGTCTTGAATGGTTCAACAGAACTAGAAAATGGTGTCTTGACGAGGTATCTCATCACTAGCAAAACTGACCAGATCATCATTAAATTATAGACAGCACGTTGCCGTGATATCTTGCCATGGTTAGAAAATTGACCAGATCTTGATAATGTCATCGTCAAAACAGACGACATCTGGATTAGAAGATATCGCGTCAATAGCAAAACTATCTCAACCTTGATCTTGTCATCGTCAATAAAAACAGGCAACATCTAAATGACAATATTTCGCGTCAATAGCAAAACTGGTTAGATCTTTATCTTGTCATCGTCAAAACAGGCTACATCTGGATGACAAGATATCTCGTGAATAGCAAAACTGACCAGATCTTGATCTTGGCATCGTCAAAACAGACGACATCTGGATGACAAGATATCGCGTCAATAGCAAAACTGACCAGATCTTGATCTTGGTATCGTCGAAGCAGGTTACATCTGGTTGACAAGGTATCGAGTCAATAGCAAAACTGATCAGATCTTGTTATCGTCAAAACAGGCGACATATGAATGACAAGGTATCGCGTCAATAGCAAAACTGACCATATCTTGATCTTGGTATCTTCGAAACAGACGACATCTGGATGATAAGATATCGCGTCAATAGCAAAACTGACCAGATCTTGATCTTGGTTTCGTCAAAACCGGCTACATCTGGATGACAAGGTATCGAGTCAATAGCAAAACTGATCAGATCTTGTTATTGTCAAAACAGGAGACATCTGGATGACAAGATATCGCGTCCATAGCAAAACTGATAGGATCTGGATAGACGAGGTATCTCGTCGAAACCACTTTGAGGGTCAAATTTCATCGTGCGTCAAAAAAGAGCGAAATATTGGAGGGGTTAATGTATCATCCATTAAAAATAATTACGATGCAGCGCGATGTTGGAAACCATCGACACATCTTTCGTCTAACACACTCTTCGGGGTAGGAAAACCGAGCGAAGCTGATCGTGCTCGCATCCATCCATCAGAGGGGGAGGACTGCCATCAAAAGAAAGTAATTTTGTAATGCCTCTAACGCTCGATGACTGTTAGGGGCCCCGTGTAATTGCGGCACGTGCGAAAACATCATTAAGCGTTATGGCCACGGATCGGTGAACGGCCTCGAAAGTCACGCGGCCTCTGTGAAGATGCCACTCCAATGGGTGTAGGTGACGTGAAATATAAGTAGAGAGAACGTTGGTATTGAGGAGGCAGTTGGTTCTTCGATTAACGTCGCACTGGAGCAACACAACGGGCTAAACGCGACGGCTCGGTACGATAACAAAGATTCGATAACAATGCCTAGTAATTTTTAACCTTTTTCAGGTGACGAGAACACCTGTGTTGACATCTCACTCTTCAAACTTTCACATCACGCCAACGTGAAGGCATTTAAGGCCACAACAGAAGTAACGTGCATCAGCCCCCGTGTACACGATGGTCTTTGGCTGGACCTAGTTTCGATCCGGATTCGCAACACTCCGAATGCTAATCCGCAGCTTTTCCAACTGTTCTACCATTGCCCCATAGCTACTGTGAGAAATTCAAAAAGTGTGATTATATTGACTAGCTGTCACGTGACTTCCATGAAAAAATGTTAATCGGCCGATTTTGCATTTCATTGTCTCATTTGGCGATACACCACTTTGTGACAGGATAGGTGTGTGGATGCTCATTTCCGCAGAGCGCCGACAAAAATGGTGAATTACCAAAGTTTACTATTATGGCAACCCATATATATATATCAATAGACGGTAGTCTTCACCCATACCTTGGACCAATAAGATGATGAATTTTCCTTTCTCTATCATCATGGAAAAGTATTATAAGTATCACATTAGTACTCGTTTTGGTCTTATGATCCTGGACAAAAAACAGGTTACAATTTCTCACTCGACTTTCATATCTTCTCTATAGGGTGTATGCCTTATCTTTGAGATCATCACACGATAGTATTCGAGAGAAGTTATTGAATATTTGCTCTTTAAAATACGCAAATCTTCGGAGATCTAAAGATCTTGAGAAATCCACCACTTCATAACTGGTACTGGGCTGACCAATAAATCTAGTAGTCAGGGTGCTGACGTCTGGATCGAAAGCCTCCTGGTTAGAATCAGGGATATGGTATGGATGTGTGCCTCCTTTGAAAAGACGGGTTGTGTGTACAATGTCTGGTATGCATATGAAGTGAAATTTCCCAAAACCATCCCCCTTAGTGCATCAAATAATACAGAGTGGCTCATGAATCCTCCATTGTAGTGCCTGGATGGTTTTCAACTGTCCGGGCATTGTACAAAACTAAATACGTAAATGAATGTTGAAAATCCAAAGTGTTTTCCAATCTTAACGTGCTTCTATCATCCTTTTCTACTCAACACCTCTTGTGGTTATCTCGATGAGGTATCTCGGCATTCATTAGATTAGGTCAAAACTTACCAGATCTTGATGGACGAGATATCTCGTCATTAGCAGAAAAGTGGCCAGATCGTGATATCATCGTCATCAGAAACTCGTCATTATCTTGATGACAAAATACAAAATCATTAGCAAAATTCGTCGAATCTGTGAAGGACGAGATATCACGTGGAAACAACCTGAAGGGTTGAAGAAATTTTACCCCCTCGAATTTTTATGATTGTAACTTCGCATATTCTCTTAGATCATAAATTTATCTAATAAAACAAGAATATGTATAGCAAGTGAGCAATTCTTGGGGCTTCGTATGTATCGTTTTACATTAAATTGAAATTTACAATTTCATTTGAACGAAGGATTCCGTTAAATAAAATTTTACCAAAATTATTATGAGTCTTAAGAGATTTTTAAACAATTTTCAAAGGGAGTGCATTTATTCTTAACCATCGAATAACTTATTTGAAAATAGATTCCCATTTTGTTTCATATGAACACTTATAATTTTAATAAAACATGAACATAACAAACTTTCCGAGTTTAGTGTAATTTTTGCGAAGCAATTAAAAGCGTTTGTTTTGAAACATTAAGTTACGAAAAGATAACCTACTTAATTTAAATTAACTACTGAAATAAAGGTATTTTGGTAGAGATTCGTTTTACGGAACACTCGCGTTAGCGTGCCTTTTAACTATTAACTATTCATGCATAATTATTCAAGCGTCGCCATGTCTAAACAAAAATTGATTTTTAGCTCTTGTTGCTATGCAACGAAGTGTTACAAAAATATTTTCAAGCGTATTTCAGGAATATAGTTGTTTTCTTGTATCACTTAAATACGAAATCGATCGTTTTTAGAAAATCGAGTAAAATAACACTCATGCGTGCGTGACCTTGACTCTTTTGTTATAATACACAAACGAGTGAGTAGATATTCGATGACTCTAATCTGATTGAGACAAGACTATTTTGCGTAAACAACACTATTGTAAAAGTTACTCTGTTCCAAGTTGAATAAGTTTAGTCGGTGCTTTCGGTCTTATTTGTTTCGTTTACATCCCACAATGATTATTAACAAAAAATTAAATAACCAATAATCATTCTAAACAATAATTAAATAACCCTTTATTAGAAATGGGGACGCGGGGTAACAGATTTGCAACCGGAGGGTTGCTAGTTCAAAACTAGGTCCAGCCAGACACGGGAGATGGGAGGCTGGTGTAGGTTAGATATGTTGTGGCCTCGAATGTCTTCACATTGGCACATGGTGTGGAAGTTCGCAACTCAGGTGTTATCGTCATCTGACCGTAGTTTAAAATTGTGAGGCGATTGATTCGCAATTGATCCCGGACCATCTCCAATATCTTGTTGTGATACTCCTGTCTGACGATAATTAACTATCTACCTAATTAGAAATGTGATCAGTCATATTTTATTGTTTTTTATCCTGTTATAATGCGAAAGCAACTCGAACAAGATTATAGCATTCGTATTCACAATTTCTATCATACCTTGGACGATCAACTGGTCGTAGTTCTTGCTACTTATAATAAATTCTCTCAATTTAGAAATTTCCATGTGGGCTGAAATTTTTTCTATAAGCGTCCAAAGCCCCAATTAGCTTATCGAATTTTCAACAAAAATGAATTTTTTTTTGTTCTAAGGTACAGAAAAAAAAACACTTGCTTGTTTATCCAGCTTATGAATTATAAATGATGACCTTGATTTTAAAAAATAACAAAACTTATTTAGGTTATATTAGGTTGCAAAAACCATAATAACAAAAACGCAGCATCCAAAACACTAACACTATCGTCACATTGATCGTATATCCATCGCTGTTCAATAAAAAAAAATGCAGAGTTGGTGTATATTTGTACTACTCTATCTACCAATAAGTATTTGGACACCCATTCAAATGACGATATCTGCGGTTCTGATATACGTCACGCCTTCCGCCTTTAAATATCGTGTAGGAAACAACATTGATATCAGTCACATGCAAGATGCTACCAAGTGCAGAGTTATCTAATTTACGGAAAAGTGTAATCGTCGAGTATCGCAGAAAAGTCCGATCCTTAAGGGACATATCTAGCGAGCTGAATCACACAAAATCGACAGTAGCCTATGTGATTCAGCAGTGGAAGGTGAACGGTGATATTCGGAATGTGCCCAGGGTCGGAAGACCCGCAAAACTGGGAGATAGAGACCGACGGGTGCTGTCCAGAGAAATTCGGAAGAAACCAACCGATGGCCCACATACTCCAGGAGTTTCAACAGGCTTTCAGGAGAGTTGTTTCGATGATACCATCCGTAAGGAAGCACATCTGCTTGGTTTTCATGGTTGCAAAATATAATAATCTAGCGGCCAAACGATTGGAATTCTTGGGAACACCGTGCACTGGCTAAAGTATAACTGGATAAATTACAACTTAAAATATACATTGAATAAAGTGTCAAAATACCCTCGTTTTTCTATCACTTTTCCTCCTGAAAAGGCAACCTTGCAAGTGGTTTCGACGAGATGTCTCCTCCATCAAGATCTGACCAATATTACTAGTACTCGTCACCAAGGTATTGCCAATGTGTGGATGATGACAAGTTCACAATCTGGCCACTCTTCTAATGACGAGATATCGCGTCCATCAAGGCCTGGTCACATGCGTTAATAGAGATGTACCTCTTCGAGGTACCTCGTTATTAACACGTGACCAGGCTTTGAGGGAACGAGAGATCTGGGGTCTTCTAAAGACCACCAGGTGAGTTAAAAAGCGCATTTTCGCTTCTACTGACCACAACGTTAACACTAATACCTTCATATTGGATACCGTCACATTCAAACAAACTACGTGACTGTTCTCAGTCTAAGAAGTATCAGTTACTCTTGTTTTTACCCACAACACACATATTGTCTAAACTAACCACATCAATTGCTTGAAATAATCTATTTGTAAAAATAATGCAGAATAATACGAAATTGGATAGAAATAATGCAGGGAACTATACAGGTCTTAGAACGGATAGACGTGTGAACCCTTTATGATGGTTATATCATCTTAACCCTCCTGGTGGTTGTATTGAGGATACTCTGATCTTTACTGTCGAACTATATCATCACAAGCAAAACTGACCGGATCTGGATGGACGACAAAATGTAACGGATCTTGATCGCATCGCCATGAAAAAAGTCGGCAATATCTTGGCGACAAGATATCTCGTCTGTATCCAAATTGATCAGACCGCGATGGACGAGATATCTCGTCGAATTCACCTGGAGGGTTAAGACGTGCATTTCCATTCACATGTATAATGTTTCGATTTAGATGCCAAATATAATAGATGCAAAACCATAAAAATTAATGTTATTAATAAGCAAATTGTAAGAGAATTGCAATCTCTCAGATTTAAATTAAACATGTCCATTCGTCTTTCAAACATAATCCCTATACGACTGTATGATCTCTTAATCCATCAGCTATCGAAATTAGAGCTACCGAATCAAATGGCGCTCTGCTCGATATCTCCCGATAGCACCCCCTTAATTACGATCGAACGCGTTGTCCACTTTGGAACAGATTACCTCGGAAATGGAACAAGCACTTCCTTCGGAGCACACCCCCTCTAATGCAGAAAGACACACTCCCAAACGATGTGTCCGAAAGAGCGATAATGATCCGGAATTTCCCTCTTCATTTCACTTCCGATCCTATCACTGACCACCTCCCCTCCGGAGAGCGAAAATCGTTTGCAGACAAAAGGGAGAGTTCTCTACTCGTGCATCAGACGATATTCTGCCCATAAATAATCTCTGTCCGTTAGGACGTTTCTCGGAGGCAAAATACGTTCTCCAATCAATTATCGTTTGCTTTTATTGTAGTTTTTCCCTCCGCCTCTTTTATGCAGACGATAACAATGACAGATGGCCTGCCCCCACCCTTGCCAAAACAGATGTTATCGAACCAGTCTCGGGAAGCCACAATAGGAGACCAGATGACGTCATCGCGTGGTCTATCGTTCTTGCTCCTCACCAGTTCGAACCTTCCTGTTCGAAGGGAGGGTCTCTCCAATTTCTTTTTTTTTTATTTAAAATTCAAAAAAATCCACCCCAATTACTTGAAATTATAACTACTTCCTCCTGGCGGGGGTGTTTCATGTGATTTCATTTTACTCCTTCCCAGCGAAGTGTTGCTTCCCGCTGTTTCGAATGACATATACGGGTACTTGTGGATCTAATGTAGGTCATCCCCTCTTGCGCGTACTAGTGTTGTTCTCTGCTGCAGGGAGGGTTCGTCCCATTCATTCGAGGATCCTGTATCGTCTGCTGGAAATATCTGTAGAGTGCTAAACAAAAGTAGACATGACGTCACCAAATATTTTGTAAAGACTGCCAAGTGAAAGTATTTTTCTTACACTTTAGAAATTCACTTACAAATTCAAGAGGAACTCTTAGAGATATTTCTAGAAAGATATATGACCGTGGTTTAAAATTACGTCATCGGATCGTTTCTCCATCGGGGTTGGCCCGAACATTGCCAATAGCCCGTTGTCTTACTCTAGTGTAATGTTAATTTTAAAAATACCTACTTCTTATCTAGAAAAATTCCTCGTTAAGAAATGTCAGACTAATTGTTATAAATGTTGACTAGATAGTTCCGAAAGGACTGGGTTTGTAATAAGTCTAAATTTCAATGTTAAATTATAAAACTGGTGTGATTTACTCATGATACAGCTTTGATATCAGCACACTTGTGGCAACGCTCTCGGTGCAATTTTTGTAGCGAGTTTTGGCAGGTAAAGCCAACATAGCTTTATTAATAGTATTGTTATTATGGCAACCCTAGCAAGCGGAAAGTGTAGGATTTCATTTCGAATGTTCTAAAATGTTCTTCACAATTCCGTTAAATTGTCTTTTGAATTCATTAAAATAGTAGTGTGACCGTGTGCAGAGAATTCTTCCTGGAAGCGGGCGAACAAGCGCTTACACTCACAAACAGTTTATTAACCTACACTGCTGGTCACTGTAAATGCAACACCCGGAAGGAAGCATGCAAATAATATGAAATTTACAACATGCATTAGCGGAGGTGAGATATGCAAATGATTAGAATTTCAGCGCAGACGCACATCACGCGCGCCTGTGGCGCCACTTCAAAGCGCTATTTAAGGTTTGGAGATTTCGACGATTTCAAGGGTATATATATATATATATATATATATATATTCTTACCCAACATTTGCTGCTTAGTTTTTATGCTGGTTCACTATTGTGTTTTGAAAAATGTATTTAAGCTTATTACTTTTTGTGAACGTTTTTAAAAAATATACTTTTTAAAACGTTTTTGAATGTGTTTTCAAGCTTTCATTTTCCTTTGTAAAAAGAAAAATATTTTTGAAATAATTCGTTCCTTGTCGACTTTAGAAGTGCGCCAAAAAAAAATCGACAAGACCGTTGTCATCGCTATAAACGTAGACTGTAGCTATACCCTTTCATAAATAACCGACATACCGGACGTTACAACGGGTCTTCATTCTACACAAAAAAAATTCTGACTCGGTAGATGAGTCCTTCATCGAAGCAGACGTGAGATCTCTCTATGATTCAAACTTTTAGCTCGTTAACAGATCTTAGGTTTATAGCTCCGGACCTGGCGATGTGCTCGTATTTCACTTGCTACTGTAGAGAGAATTTTAACAAGTTTTAGATATTATTCGAGATGTAGATTGTAAGGATTTTAAAACATTGTTAAAACCAAAAAGTTGTTTTAACCACTATTTACTAACTGTTCCTGCTAATTGTTGTTTTGATAAGAAAAACAATGTTTTTCGAAGTTTTTTAACTGTTTCCATTGGTAAATTTCTACTAAAATTTATTTTTTTTTCTACTAATTTCTAAATGACATATATATTGTACCTAAAGCGTTGCCACAAAAGTATCGGTACATCGAAGCTGTACCTTTCTTACACCTTTTAGTACCTCAAATAATTAGGTACTTGGTGACTGTGAAAAGGTACTCGGTAAAGCATCTCCCTCCCTAGACTAAGTGATGAATTTAAACTAGAATGTACGAGTGACAATCTAAATTTATGGGTTAAATTAAACCGGGGTGGTTTATTTGTATTTCATAGCGCCTCAAATAATTAAGTACTCAGTAAGACATCTTGCACTCTAGTCTAGTTGACATAAATTTAAAATGGTTTATATGGGAGCAAAACTCTATAATCATGCGTTAAATTAAACCAGCGACGTTTATCTGAGTCGCATGGTACCGCAAATAATCATGTACTCAGTAAGACATCTCGTTTTCTAGACTAGTTGACATAAATTTAGCTAGAATATAGTAATTAATGGATTAAATAAAATTTGGATGGTTTACTAGTAAATCATGGGACCTCAAGTAATCAGATGCTCAGATATACAGTAAAACATCTCGCACTCTAGACTCTAGTTGACATAAATATCGACTGGTATTTATAAACCATTCTAAATTCGGGGGTTGATAAATTTACTTAAACCACAAGGTACAAATAATCAAATATGACTATGCAAACCACAATCATAAATTATTTTCATCTGCCTGATAATAAGCAATATGACTGAAACAAAAATATATAGTTTCCCGCTTGCGGGTACTATAGAGTAACTAACTGCTAATCTAATGTGCTTTCTAAGAGTTACCGTAGAAAACTACATTAAGATGCATTATATTTAGATTTCACTTATTTATGTCAACACATTGTGACACAAAATACAAGCAGGGCAGGTATTCCAAATATCGCCCCTGCGCTTACTATCGCCTACTATTGTTTGCAAGCTACTATGCGCGACATCTGTGAGTTTATGTAGTTACCTAGATGATCTAGGGTATTGCCACACGTAGCGCCACCGGCAAATTTCCTATCAGTTATATCAACAAGACTTGCATCTGAAGTATTTCAGGCCGTGATCGACGCATCATTTGTCTCCAATCCATTCAGGGAATATCCAGGTAAGTGTTTCCAGATCAAAATTTCGTTTTTAAAACTCGAAAGAATGGATTGATTACATTAAATCAGGATTCTAAAGGTGTTGTTATTTTCTAAAATAGCTATGATGAACATCTGTCGTAAAGGTAGGTAGGTATGCTTTATTAGAAACACGTTTTTAATAGTCCGATGGGTGGTAGTAGGAACGAGGGTAGGCGATATTAGGAATCCACTCTTGAAAATTCTCTAGGGAAACTTTTTGAAGCTTTACTAGTTAACTTAAACTGAATAAGTAAAGAAGGTATAGGATCTCTGAAAACCAAATGAGAATTGTTACTAGTGATAGTCATTTAGTTTCCAGCTTGATTTCCCAACCCAGGAGGCTGAGATACAGAGAAATAGTTAGGGTAAGCGATATTTGAAACACCTACCCAATATTTCAACTAAACAGAATCGAATGAAAGAAATTACAAGAGGTCGATCTAAATGATTGGAGAGCCGTATCACTGCTAAAATCCAATACGAGTACTACTATCATCGACTTCAACAACCTAAAATAAGTCAACAAAATTAAACTCTCACGTTTGGCAATGGGCTTCAAAGTAAAATCTTCTCTTGAGCGGGCGAATCATCCTAACTTAAGTTAGAAGTTATGGATTGCGAAGAAAAGAGCTAAAACAATTCGTGGTGATATTATTCCCTTTCTTTTCGAAAACTTATTTAGCTTTTAAGAAAGCGCACTTGGGAGAACTAAAGCAATCCATCCTTTCCTCTCAAAACGAATCGTTTCACATTTGAAGAATAAAAATAACGCCAGTTAATATTCGGTTCATAAAAATTTTAAAATTGTTCTAAGACCCTAGAACGTATTGTGTCTTCGGTTCAACCAATCAGGTGTCTGAAGAGTGTTTCTGATCGATGACTTCCTTCTTATGTTCTTTTAGAATAGTTTTAAGCAAACAGCTTATGGGAAGTCATCTGAGATGTCAACTACTACGGATTCTCCGTAGTTTCTAAGGAAGTGCATCGGGTACTATGAATAACGAAATCAATGATTCTTTTCTACGGAAAGTTAAATTTTATTTTTTTTCACAACACATGAATTTTTATTTCAATAAGTACAGTATAGAGTCAAATCTGAAATTTTCCAGACCTCGAGGATTGCAAATTTTGGATCGAAACGCAGTCAAAAAATTTGAAACACGGTTTAACTCCGTAATCATAAGAAAGAATAAACAATGAACCTGACTTTGAATACATACACGACCCAATCCCAATAATTTAACTGACGTACGACACCCCAGTGTTAGTTGGTCCCCCTGTTTCTATTTTTAATAACCAGTTGGGGGAACTGTCTTTCATTAAAATTTGATTCCCAAGTTTTTAACTATCTTTAAATATAAATTGTTCTTCAAGTAAACAAATTAAACTTACTCACTAATATATATTTTAAAATGTTAACATGTCTTTAATTGGCAGATATTCTAATTAATAATGCTTGCTAAGGGCTGAAAATTTAGGTTGAAACTTACTGATCTTGCCTTTCATAGAATTGCATTTTATTTGCAAAAATTAAATTTTTTTGCGGTGCTGAGAGAGTGCTAAATGAGAGAGTGCTTAAATTTAGTTATTAAATGGCTTTTATGAACAAAATTTTCAGTTTTTAGTAATGTGATATAATTTTTTCATACACAATTATTGCTTCTATATACCTACAATAATGGACCGGATACCAGCGGATTTGCGTAAAATCCGACTACTTGTTTTGGGGTGTTTTTCGTGGTATGGCCTGTGGGACCTTTGCATGTTCTTCTAGGTTACTTGAACACCGACGCCCACATGAATATTTAGAACAATCAGGTTCTTCCTCCTTTCTGGAAATTTTATGGAATGTAGAAATGTTACTTCCAGGACGACAACGCTCCATGTCACGTTGCAGCCTCTGTCAAGCAGTGGTATCAAGATATCTAGGTAAACGTCTTCCATAGCCTGCTCAGAGTCCCGACCTAAACCCCATGGAACATTTGTGGTACGCGTTACAGCGACGCTTACGGACCGGGGAACCACGCCCGAAATCTACAGCTGAGCTGGCGACATTCTTACAGCAGGAATTGACATAAATACCCATAGATGTGTATCAAAACCTCGTAGAAAGCATGCCCAGAAGGGTTGCTAGTGTAAATGCAGCACGTAGGGGGACATCCACCTATTAAAATATGTATTATTTTTCTTATACCATCACATGATGCTGCACGGTCCATTATTGTAGGGTATTGTATGTGTTTTCATGTATGATATACCTTACTGTGATTATAAATAATGTAATGTATTGCATAGAAATTTCAATTTTGTAATTAAATATTTAAATTTATGATATATGCGTGTTATGTAAATCGATTTGTTAAATATTTACTTGACTACCGAAAAATTCTTAAACCTGCTTTTTTCCTTTGGTACTACTGAACACTTTCCATCGCTGGTTGGCATCTCTGTATCATTCCAAATTTTCAGTGTGTTTGGTGGGGTTTTATGGCGCAAGTACCATATTTGAACAAAATGCGCCAAACAACGCCAAGTGAATGGACATTCACACAAGGAATGTTTTACTGACAGCGAACAGAAATAAACTGGGATACGTTTCCGGAATCGAAACTTAGCCGCCGAAGACTCACAGGTGGCAAAATCACTCAGCAACGGGTGGGGATCCCTATCTTCACAGAAGGTAGGAAGGTGAATTAAGGTCGAACTCAGAGAGGAATCAAACTTTGCAATCTACTAGATCAGTGGTCAAATCCACCGAACCATAAAGAAGTTCAGATTTCGACTATCTATTTCTCTTGATGAGCCGTAGTTTTTAAGCGGTATCGTTTTCTTTCACTGAATTCTACTTAATTTGTTTTTCTCTTGACTCGAGTTGATATAAATTTAGTTGAAATATTCTAAAACAAATCTAAATTTATGGGTTGGATTAAGCTGGGGTGTTTTTACGTGTACCTTACTTGTAATGGAATCAAAATCACTCAAACACTATAAAAAAATGCACCATTACTCTTTGTTATTTGAAGTTCATAATACATAATCATACATGAATAGAAACGCTCGCACACGAATCATACCACTCTATACCTTTCCTAAAAACAACCCCAAAAAGTGTTATTCGCCTCGAATTCGACATTCCATTCATTCATGAAATATTAGCGTCGAAAATGGAGATGAAAATAATCTTTTTGAGAGTATTGTCGTTTGCATAGTTATTGAGTACCTTATTATTTGAGAGGTACTATGTGTCAAGTTTGTTTTAGGTATGCATGTGTGCATCTCCGAAAAAGGCAACACCTTTTCAGGCTGATTTTCATAAGGATTTGGGTATGATTACTCGCGACTCTTATTAATCTGTTTAGTGCTTTATACAATTTATATCTTAACTGCTGATAGATTTAAATTTTCAAAGTTCCACATGAGAAATTATCAAAAATTACAGTATTTTTAATTCGGAGATGGGATAAGCCGACATAAAATTCTACCTTTCTTTCAACCGTATTTATTTTACAAATTTTTTATCTGTGAAGAGGGAAGAGCTTTCTCAAAGAGGCGAATAGAAATTTCGATATCGCCCGAAAAAACTTTCATCATTGACGATTTTGATTCGTATTAGACCGCATTCAGTTGCATATTAGGCGCTTTCCCAAACATTAAATTGTACATTAGGTGCTCTCCCAAACGTAAAAGTCCTCATTTCACAAACATTCAGGTGGTCATTCGGTGATTTCTAAACATACGAGTACCATTTAGGTGATTTTCCAAACATTTACGTACATGTTATGAGCTTTCTCAAATACTTTGTTGCATATTAGGTTCTTTCTAAAACATTCAAGTGCTCATTAGGTGATTTCAAAATATACGTTTGATAAAGGCGCCTTTCCAAGCATTCACTCGCGTGTTACGAGCTTCCCGAAATATTTAGTTTCAGATTAAGTTATTTCCTAAATATTCGAGTACTCATTATACGCTTTACCAAACACACATACAAGTGCGAATTAGGGAGCTTTTCCAAAGCTGCTGTGTATCAGGTACTTTTCCAAACGTTCAGTTACATATCACAAGTGCTTTCAAAAAAAAGTTCACTTGCATTTAGGTGTTTTCCCCGGTTATCACGCAAATATCTGTAAATGTTGTTTCTTGACAGATAGAGATCTGTTGTAAAGCAGCCAACATACAGGATGAGTTTTCGTAAGTTTTGACTTTTTCAACCTCCGATGCATAGAGGTAAGTGAATGAACACACAACACATTAAACCCAAGCTTATCAACTGTTCATTTCTGTAAGGGAACATAAAAATCAACTCTTCTTTAGTCATTTTGAATTACTTTGAAACCAACCGTACGTCTTAATGTGTGCATAAAGAGCAAAAACCTGCATCCAAAGTAAAGGAAAACTAATTTAGAGTTGACGGTTGATTTCTACAAGTTCAAACGAGACAGGGAGAACAATTCGTAAAATATAAATTTTATCAATTCAAAATATTTTACAATTTTTTAGCTTTTAAACTACCAAGATCTTGCGAATATTCAAAATAGTTTTCTAGTTACAAGGGTTTTCTTTAGGCACTGTCACCAGGAACAGACATGTTTTCAAAACAGTAAACTCGATTTCTGAAGAACTGCTTTTTGCAATAGGATGCTTTGTTTAAAACGTGATAACTTCACAATGAATTCAACTATTATAACTGTTTTTGTATTAGTATGATTTATATAATACAGTGGATATTTTGAACCTCAATTAAAGTATTTGATCAAGAAATGGATTTTTTAGCGATTTTTAAATGTTGAAAAATGTTGATTGATTTTTTTACGCTTCCTTGATTAAAAAATTGTAAAAGAAAAACTATTTTTCCTAGCAACTTAATGGAGATTCAAAACATGAAGAATAATATTAGAAATAATTTCAATTGAGAATCGTCCTTCTGAATTAATTAGAATTTGAGATATCACTTTTCATAAAATATGCTAATTTGCTAATTATATCTTAATTCGAGCTTGTTTGCACAATCTGATTTTTTCTCCCTGAAATGATTTTAAGAATACATCAATTAACTATGGTAAAAAAAAAACTGAATTTTTAAAATCAAAATTTAAAAACTAATCTTTTAGTGAAGACCTTCAACAAAAAAAATGAATACACAACAGTATAACAAGAGATGACTGTAAAGCTACAAAACATCTAAGAGTCCATGAATGTCCTTTGTAATTGTTATTTCTCCACTTAATTCATAGTTTATTTATCGGCGCTATGAGTTCTCAGATGGAAGCAGTAAGTCAGTGACCGAAAAATGTTTTGGAAACACTGATTTCGCTTGTGTCAAGCATACATAGTGCATTTCGCCAAAATGAATTATTTCCATCGTTCTCCGAAAAAAAGTTGACAAAAGTTCAGTTATTTATTATTTAATTCCTGCAATTAATCTCGAAAAAAAATAAAGGTATGGCCCTCACAAAACCAACAAACTGCCTCCCCATTAGCATGACCAACGCCGTCGCAAAAACAGGAGCCTGAATAATTAATTAACGGTTTAGCTCTCGATAACAGAAAACGCTTATCTGCAGAGCAAACGACAAAAGTGACTCCCAAATGTTGCCATTCCCCGAATATTATCTCCGAAATTCACAGAATAATTCCCCATTTGCATGCGCCGAAGCCGACAACCGTTCCAAACGGGCAGGGACAGTCCCTTATCGAACGTGCCCGACATGCAAACGATTCGGGGATGTTGGGCGTGGCCCTCACGCCACTCGAAACGCCACTTGGTCTTTTGTCGTCTGCCGAGAATCGTTTGGCAATGACCCCGAAGGGGAGTGGGTGACCCGTGGTTGGGTTGAGGTGGGTGTTTTTTTCGGGGCGTTTGGAATTAAGGTGAAGGTTTCTTTGCTCCTGCTTTTAAGATGGCTTTCCAGGGGGCGCTTCGGTCGCTTTCGATCCGGGAGATAGGAGGTATGCAGAGAAAAAGAGATGCGGGCATCGTCTGATGTAGATTGCAGACAGGCGATTTATATATGCGCCGGAAAAAAAATGTTTTGCTTATTACGTATCGTGACACGTCTAGAAATCGTTTTGACGCATGCAATAAACTTTTCAAGCCAAATTTTTCCTCAGACAGGACTTGTGTTTAGAGACTTCTCTGACTTATTTTTCCTTTTATCCATTTACTAGATGAATAACCCGACGATCCTCGGGTTTCAAATAGGACTGCGACATTTCCCTGTGGTAACTCAAATACACAAACTCTGTCGAACGTGTTTCCTACCACGACTGCTAAAACATGACCGCGACATTTCCCTGTGTAAAGTAATTCACAAACCCTGTAGAACGTGTTTCCTCGTCCATGTCCATTTATTGCAGTAAAACAAACTTTATATTTTAAAATTGGGTCTTCGAGGGGCACTTTTGGGACTACCTGTTTGCCAATTTTCATGGCTACATATGGGTCTGAAGACATGAAAGAAAATAACTTATGCTTTTCGAACTGTTCGATATATATATATATATATATATATATATATATATATATATATATATATATATATATATATATATATATATATATATATATATATATGTTTCGTACAGATGGCGCTGTCAAGGACACTGTCTATGACACGAAGGCATCTTCCTCCACTTTCCATTTTTTGTATATTTGATACCGCAGAATGACCAAATAGGACCCTTTTGCGCCATAAAACCCCCAAACAAACCAACTCCTTTTGTATGGGTTCTATTTATCCCTGGCTGTATTTTCTCTCCAGAAAAATTGCCGTTGTGTGTACCCATTACTTGTGGATATTGTAGGTCATGTGACTGGCGCAATAAGACCAAATATGGCCTTTGCGCCATATTTTTCCACCACCCGAAAACCAACCAACCTTCTTTATACATAATTCATTGGAATAGGTTTAGAAAACTGGTGACAAAACACCGAAAATGGCATGGGAATAAAACCAACAACCACAAAAATTCAATAAATATAATTTTAGTTTCTAAAAAACACTGATTAAATGTCTAAAACCGTCGTACTTGTGATCTTCATAAATTGGAAAAGTGGTTGATCTTAAGTAAGTTTTAATAGTAAAATGACTTTAAAAATAACTTTCACGAGTATTATGTGAAGGTATTTGTATACCAAAATATCTCTGAAAGACGTCTTGAGCAATTAATATAACTATGTAACAAATTATAAAAGAAAATAAATTCGAAAGATCTGCATTCCTCAAAGGACATTTTGTATAATGTCTATTAATAGGCTGAAAAATATTTATCATAAAGTTGAGATTTAAAAGAAATTTATATTACAGATATCTCAAGAATTTCATGAAAAATATATTGCCAGATACAACAAAATATCTCCTGTCTTGAGCATTTAATATGTGTCATGTAATAAATTATAAAATAATTTAAATTAGAAACATCTGCCTCTCAAAGGACATTTTGTATAATGTCTGTAAATTGACGGATGAATATTTGTCATCAAGTCGAGATTTAAAAGAAATTTATACTGTATAATTTTATTTTGTATTTTTACAAGGATGATAAAGACATTTAATAGGCTTCATTAAAATTACTAAATCCATCTTTTGAAAATGAGTCTTGACAGTAAATAGTGGTTGTTTCGAACAGCGTTATAAACCACTTAGTAATATGTACTAAATATATCAAATATTATTCCTCGTTATGATTATGTTTCCAATTGATGGATTCCAACTTAAAAAACGTTGTCGACAACTCAATTCAGTATTTCTGGATTTCTATCTTTCACATTTAATTTCTGGTTGAAGGTCATAACGATTCATACAAATCTATTCCAAAAAATTGTATGTCTTTCAAACACAGAAACTAATTGTAGATTTGTTTGGTTAGTTTGTCAATCTATGATCAATTTTGTTTTCTCAAGGGCAGATCATGATAACAAAAATAGTGAATTGTTAGTTTAAGCATAAAATCTAACTATCATGCAAGACCCATGTTAATATCAAACTTCCCATCATGTCCTATCCTATGTCGTTCATCTGAATTCATTAACATTATTAAGTTTATTGTTAAATATTTTTCTGCTTAGGCAAACATTTAATGATACATATTACTACCATTCTAATTATATATATTACCACATAATGTACATACCTATGAAAATAATTGCTAGGAATGTACTTAGATGCGTGCATACACACTTGATTGTGATACTATAGGCCCGAATAAACATTAATTATAAAACAAATGGTTAGATTTAAAGAATTTAAATGACATCTAAGAGTTTATTTCCATGAGTTATTACTTAATTGGCTTTGATCATATGACTGGATGCTTAAAAGTGTATAGTTAAATACATATTAAAGTTCCATTTTAAATAAATTGGTTAATTGTATTGTTTTAGAATGCAGTGTTTTACATGTTTAAAAATATGAAAAGCGAATAACTTTCAATCAATATGTAAAATAGTGCATTTCTCAAGCAATTTTGATTTAGAAACTTTTTAATATTCGAAACAGAAAAAAATTTCTAAAAAATTTCTAAAATAGTTCTTCAGTATATGAATTTCCGTTGAAGAAAAAATGTTCCGAGTTCAATAAACTGGCTAACGTTTGAAATTTTGAGAAATGTTTCTTTTATAGAACTTTTACATATTTCTATAGTTCAAGATATTTCACAAGTAAGTAGGCAGTTTAGAATTCCCCTGTTTATACGGCTATTCCGTTTATTGTTAAGTTGTTTTTCCTAGTGCGTTTCAGACAGTGTTTTTGTCATGGAATATTCAGGTATGTCTAGGCATCTGGTCAGCAAAACTGACTACATCTTGGACAAGATATCTCGTCTTTCGAGGAAAACTGACCATATCTTGAACTCGTCTTTAAAAAAATCGTCAATATGTTGATGACGAGATGTCTCGTCATTAGCAAAATTGGCCAGATCTTGATGGACGAGATATCTCGTCAAAACAACTTATACGGGTAATTTATTTCTCTTGCATTAATTCTGCTGACACATAAAAGCAGAACCTTTACAATTGGTTATGTTGTACTGATGTCTAATAGGTAAACATAATTTTTAAACCACCCGGGAAAAAGGTTAAAGCCGATGTAACAATTTGGTATTTTGTGAGCATTATTCACTTTCCTAAACTTATCTCTGAGCAATTTCAACAAACACAAGAACATTAAACAACATCAGACCTCATTAAATTTATATAACAACAGATGACATCATATTCAAGTAACATAAGCTACCATACACGTAAATACAGTCAAATTTAAATATTTTATTCACATTCAAATTTAAATATTCTATTCACATTCAAATTTACAGTCGACCTTACCCTAAACATCTTATTCCATTCTGTAATTCCAATTTCTTAGTACAAAAACCTGTCATTGTTAATCATAATTTCTATTAGGTTTTTTGAATAAAAAATTGCGAGGTTTTTTTTAATGCTTTATACAGTGTCTGACTTAGACATGAATTTGGTCATTTTATACATGGCATAGCAGCTGGAAGACTAAAATTTGTTTTAGCAATTTTGCTGTCATTTTATTGGCAGACTCTAATAAAGAATCTGAGATCGCCTGAGTACCAACTGTGCCAAGAACGTCAGCTCTATGCTTTGGAGAAAGTTTCTAGAGATTATACTCCAAGCAGTGAGTCTAACGCATCTCAAGTATGAAATTCTTTCATTACTGAGATCTTACATAATAGGCTGTGGTTGTTAACAGATAATGTAGGATGATGACATCTTTTTGGATAAGTAATTTAAGAAAACATTTTTGCTGGAAGCACGGGCCAAGAGGTCTGTCTGATGAACTATAGATACATAGTTTTATACTCCTTATCCTGTGAACAATATTACCTATTCAAATTCGTTCCGGACTGCGGTTAGTTATTTTTCAACTAATTGGATCGAAATTCTGTTTACCCCCACATAGATGCCACCAAGTTTTACTTATCGACAACTGGCCGTTCGATCAGAAGTGGTCATCTTAAGACAAGTAAATCCTTCATAGGACATATAAGGTGAGTTCCTGTTGAATTTTTTTTTCCTACGCCCTTCTCCTATCCATCGACGAGCTGCCCAATAGAATTCTGATGTGAAACATATGGCTCAAAAACACTATCAACTGTATTTGCAATTCTATTATCAGGAACTTTAGGGCAGTCTTTAAGAGTCACTAGTCATTTCGCACAAATCGCAAAGGGGACACATAGTTGATACTTCAATACTTCTTTGTAGCTTGTTAAGTTAAAAGTCGAAAACCACTCCTACAACTTTGGGCATGAAACCTGGCATACGAGTTTTAATCCTCAATAAAACATTCCGGTTCTTCCTGTAGACATCCCTTTGCTTTGTAGATCACGAGTCTATTAGTAGTAGCACATATAGACTAGCAAATAAGCTTCTTAATGTTAAGTAGACAGTCATACATTTCGAATAAAGCATTCCAGTATTTTTAATAATGACTATTATACTATTATGTGTGATGAATTATATTAATATGCAACACAGAATATTCCGCTCATGTTTTTATTCACGAAATAGAGATTTTCTAAATATGTAACTGAAGATTTAAGGTTCTTTTGGATATGAAAGTATTTTTTGTGATCAGATCGCCAAAAGAAAAAAAAAACAGTTTTTCAAAAACGTTACAAGTGATTAAATGCTTTTTTGAATTTAAGTATATTAAAACTATAATAGTGCTCATCATTTTAGGTATGTTTGACCATTCCCAGGTATGTATTTGACTTTTAGGTTCTATTAACTTCCAGATTAACACTGAAATATCTTTTCTGCATAAAACAGATTTTAAAAAACCCTAACTTATCAAATACGCAACAAAACTTAGAATGTAGATATTCACACGTCAATTAAGTGCATATTTTTAAATAAAAATTCTAAGTTCTAAAATATTTCTTATAGATTCTACTTAGGCTTTCTCACGCAGATTACAGATAAAACGACTCAAGCCATCTTAATTTTTGAAATACGTTATAAAAGATTCAGCATCTTTGGATGTTGGCAAAGATTTAATAACTTCTAATAGATTTCTGATAGATTCTACAAGCAACTAATTTCTATAGGTTCTACTGAGACTTTCATGCACAAATAAAATGTAGAAACTATTTGAACCAAATTTTTTTTTGAAATAGTATAAAAATATATTAAGCATTTCAGAGTTTTTGTCAAACTAAGGGACTTCTGACAGATTCTACTGCGACTTTCTGCGCAAATTAAATGCAAAAAAGACTCAAGCCAACGTAATTTTGCTATAAAAGTTCAAAAAGCATTTTTAAATTTTGGGAAAGATTCTAACAGATTCTACTTCAAACGATTGCTTTCTTTTGACTAATGAGACTTTCCTACGAAAATTAAATGTAGAAGAGATTCAAACCAAAGTAATTTTTGTAAAAAAGTAACATAAAATATCAAAAATTATTTCTGGATTTTGGTGAAACTAACGGTTTTGAGACTTCTAACAGATTTTACTGTGACATTCTTGAGCATATTGAATACAGACCCCAACCGTCACCATTTTTGCAATGTCTCACAAAAAGATTACGCAGATCGGAGTCAGGGGAGAACGAACTCTCAATCCCTGAATCGACTTTTCTCCCGAGAAGAAAGATGCCAGACTCACCTTCAGCCCCATTGGCGCACGAGACAGCATTCCCGTTGGCAGCCACGGCTCCATCTTGACCTTCCCCGTCCACCATCACTTTGGGCGGAGCAGCCCCGCCGGCCTCCTCTCCGCACGCCCCGGTAGCCCCCGTCTTGGAATTGGCGCAGCCCATCTTGTCTTTGTCTCCAAAATCGGATTACCACAATCGCAACAAATTCCTCGGTCTCTTTCGCAAGACTCTGTGATGGAGATTTTCCTCTTTCTCTTGAATCTCTCTTACCGGCTTTTCCGACAATCCCTCTTTCCAGTGACTGGCCGATCCGGAGTCTCGGGCGGATGCTCGCAGAGTGAGGAGGAAAGGGATCGGCATCCGAGACGGGATCAATCAATGAAACGAGCTGGCGCCATCTGGCGGCGGATATAGGAACAACCGGTGGGGGATTATGACTCATTCATGGAGGATTTTCCCGTGATTAAGTCCTACAGGGCGGGGTTATGAGGGGGGGTCTTCTAATGAAATGACGTCGCGATGTTTGGTCGGCAAACGCGCGACGGTGACGCCTGGAGGGGTTGGGAGGAAGGCGACTGTCAGAAAAGAGTTCAGTTGTATTCGATTGAGGTGACGATCGAAGAAATGGACAGAATGTTCCAGTGGAGTGTTCGAGCAGGAGATAACGGGTGGATTAGTTTTTCGGGTGGTAGCAAATGTAAGAAAATTTACACTGCTTTTCGAAATTTCTGCTTTTCATATGTCGCCTGAAAGCAAAAACTAGGCGACTCAAATGTTTGGGTTTTCGGAGGTGCAACATACCTTTATTTCATGATTCCAAAGGTGACATCTCCTATTTCGTTCAAAATTACGCGGTGTTGTCCTCGAATCTTTCCCTTCGGGGGTTGACGTGTCGCCCCTGTGCGACGTTAATTAAATACCCAACTACCTATTTCATGACGTCTTCTACACACATGAAATGTGCGTTGCTCATAAAATTAAGATCGAATGGAAACAACGAATTGTGTTATTTGCACAAATCATGTCAATGTCGTTTGTGAAGGTTCTTGAGTAGGGAGTTCGAATAAAACCAAAGACCGTCGTGTTCGAGGGGAGGCTGGTGCGTCACGTAAAGATCGTCGTAGGGATGATGCACGTTCAATCTGTCGTGGTCTTAAGTGTCCTCACGTTGGCGTGGTGTTGAAGTTTCGAGAGTGGGGTGCCAGCTCACGTGTGATCTCCTCGTCTGACCGTGGTTGAAAATTACGTAGTGTTGTCCTTGGGTCTTTCCCTTCCGTGGGTTGATCCCGGACCGTCGCTGAAAGCCCGTTGTGTTGCTCCAGTGCGACGTTAATTAAATGGCTACATCAAAATCCCACTGATATATCTGAATAAATGATTAGCCGTTTCCAGGATAATTCTCTTCGAATCAGAACTTGCATGAAAAAAACGAGGAAAGATAATTTATTCTATATCTTGGACACCTACTGACATTTCTGACGCTATGTGCATCTACTAGTACAGCTGCGAGGCCTTCATCTACAGGTGGCCGTGGTTTCAGCCACCCCCAAAGCAATAGAATAAATGTTTGTCGACCTAGAAGCCTGAAGATTTAGTAAAAATGTCTGCACCAATCTCAACTGATGGTAATTTGGTAAATTTTTCATTAACGTCGTACTAGAGCAACGCAACGGGCTATTGACGACGGTCCAGAATCAGTCCCCTAAGGGAAAGATCCGAGGACAACACCACGTTATTTTGAACCAGGTCAGATAAGGAGTAATACCTGAGCTGGCATCCCACTCTCCAAATGTCCACACCAGGCCAACCCGAGGACTTTCGTCCACGACAGATTTAAGGCACACCAGCCGACTTTACACCATACACTTACAAACATCTATCACTGACCCGGATTCGAAACAGAAACCTTTCTGATGGTTGATGAGGATTTATGTCGCAATGGCAATACTTGGCCATGTTGCGCCAAAAACTAACCATACAACGACGAAAAATGGACAAACACACACTAGGAAAGTTTTATTTACAAAAAGAGAGTAGAGAGAGAGAGAAAAATAGTGTATGCAATGTCAAGCTTTTTATGTGCCCATCGATCACATGACCAAAAGTAGCAGTCACGTGACCCTTAAATGGTTGGATCCCAACGTTCATTTTCTGATGGGTCCACTGAAGACATCCATCCACTGATTCATCATCTGATTGGTGCACTCAAAATAGTTTTACGACTTTCGCAATTTCACCCTTTCTGTTGCCATATTATAGCAATGAGTATTCACACTTCTTTCCTGTCACAAGATCTATCATCAAACGACGTGATAAAATGCTAAATAGACCAACCAAGTCCAATTTTTCACAGAGAAGTCACGTGACCAGTGCTGCAGTCGTAGAAAAAAACAGAGGGTATACCATGTGGGCACGCAGAATTTTTTCCACAGGGAAATAAAACATGACTTACACTTTACAGGGGGGCGCAAAAAAAAACATGTACACACGCACATATATGTATAGGAAATTCATACATTTATATAGGAAATTCATACATTTACATAGGAAATTCATAAGTCAGGGGTTGACAACCCCCCCCTCCTCCGTGCGCCCATGGGGTATACTAAAAAAAACCGAAGAATATATTCGAATTATTCAAGTTCAAATTATCGAGAGAGAAAAAGCCTATTTTAATTTCATATTACAGGAAAGGGAACTGTGGAACTTCCAAGACACTTCGACTTAAGCACACATTCGTGTTCACAAAGTTTCGAGTTATTGAGAATTGACTGTATTTATACAAAGCAAAATATGCAGACTAGCATCAAGTAATATTCAAATTTAAAAATATCACTGTATAAATATTTAACTATGATTTAAAATAATTACAGGAAATGTTAAGAGAAAATATTTAATCACATATAAAGTAGAATGTAATTCTTTTTTAATACATTTTAAGGCCTACCTCTATCATTTTCATTGAAATATATTCCAAACTGCTTGACTAGAGAAATCCGTCTCTGTGTCTCTTTTTGCAGCGCATACTCTTGATCTGTTGTCTACTGAAGAGCGATGGTTGACCAACCAAGAATTTATAATTCTTTTCCGATTGAAAGTGGTCTTTTTGCATTAATAAACATTAGATTTGAGACGTTTGAAATCAATAAAGATGATCTCAAATCTGTTACACTATGACATCCATTAAACTAAACCCGCGCTCGCTCTCGACCGTGGAACATGGTAATAATTCAGTTGTTCTTAAAAGAGGCTTTAATTTTTCTGGAATAATTTGGAAGTTTTCATTGTTCCTTCAAACCCTGAATAGCACACATTTCATCTGTACCAAAACGTCGACAGATCCTTTTTATCTTCTTATCTCAATGGCGAATATCTATATTGTATTTATACTGTATTTATATTTTTTGGATCACAAGAGCATGGACACATCCTCCAAAAGTTGACAATTTTCTTGACATCAGAACAAAGTCTGGATTTCATTCTATCGACACTACTTTGAATGAATTGCTTTTGATTAATAGGTACGATTTTGGAATTATGTCTTGAAATAGAAACTTTCCTTTCGCTTCTACAACTATCTACGTTTCACGTGATGTTTCGCTCAATGTTTTCTTAGGAAAAGCAAAGCGTGTACGTAGTAAGAAAAAGCAGAGGGTATACGGAATTTGCTGGGAACACCAGAGGGTATATCGCCGTATACTCTCCACTACAGCCCTGCACGTGACTGCTAGTCGACATTTTGGTCACATCTATGGAAAAGACACCTAGTGAGGAATGGAACCTGAGAGTCTCCTAGAACTCGCAGGTTGCTAGAAGTTTAGTTTCAGCTACACTGCTCAAGGTTGGTTTCTCTTCGCTTTCTTTACCTATTTGGCAAGAAAAGGAAACAGAAGCCTTTTCGTGGATGGAAATGTCACCCTCCAGTTCTCGTGCGTTAAACTCCGTTCTTTCCAGTACCTATCGTAAAACAAAAGCAGAATGAGATGGGATATGCTGTCTAAAGTGAGAGGTGTTAACTTTCCGAAGGATAGGACAAGGTATCTCGTTCATCAAGGTCTGAGCAATTTTGCTAATGACGTCATCAAGGTATTGGCGATATTTCGCCAGTGGCCATCTTTTCTAAAGACACCTCATCGAGGCAACCACCATTACGGTTTAACAGGAAGTCGGATGTCTCGCGTTGGTGTAAGAAACCCCATGCTCGTTTAACATCATACGCACCAATTTTGTTACTGACGAGATATCTCGTCATCAAGATATTGCCTATTTTTTCATGATGACATGATCAAGATCTGATTTCTTTTAATGTTCTTCTTTCGTCACTTTCCTTGTGGTGAGCCGACCCACCGGTCTGTGGTTAAGGTGTTAGCCTCTGGATCGGAAGGTTGCTGGTTCAAATCCGGGTCAGCGCATGGATATTTGTGAGCTTATGGTGTAGAGGCGGATGGTGCACCTTAAATCTGTCGTGGCCGAAAGTCCTCATGTTGGGTTGATGTGGACGTTTGGAGAGTGGGGTGGCTGCTCAGGTGTTACCTCTTGATCTGACCGTGGTTCAAAATGACGTGGTGTTGTCCTCGAATCTTTCCCTTAAGAGATTGATCCCGGACCGTTGTCAATAGCCCGTTGTGTTGCTCTAGTACAACGTTAATTAAAATTACCTATCTTCAAGATCTAGTCAGTTTTGCTAATGGTTATATATATCGTTGAGGTAGGTTTTTCAATTAACGTCGCACAAGAGCAACACAACGGGCTATTGGCGACGGTTCGTAATCAATCCCAATGGGAAAGATTCGATTACATCGTCGAGACAACCACCAGGAGGGTTAAGGTCTTCAATCCTAAGCAAATGAGGATGGTGCTTTTTTAGGACTCCAATTCGAACGCGATTCAATTCCAACGTTCTTCAACATCACGACAGTGGTATATAAATTTCACAATCCAAATTTATTTTTTTAATTTTCATGCACCCCACCCCTTTTCCTTGATCTGAACGGGTAGTACTACTGAATCAGGCGATCTATGAAAAAGTTTGGGTGTAGAAAAAAATTTCACCACCGAGCAAAAACTACATCAATTCTATTGAACAAGCTGTTGCCCAGTTGGAATAGCAGTTGCCTGATCGATCCATCCATACATGGTCGTGTACACGGCGGCTGGTGCACGTTCAATCTATGGTGGTGGCCTCAAATGTCCTCACTTTGGCGTGGTGGGAAGTTTGGGGTGCCATCTCAGGTGTTGCCTCGACGTTCAGCGTGGTCTAGTTCTGGTATCTTTCGTTCTCATTTGATCCCGGACCGTCGCCAATTCCCTTTGTATTGCTCTAGTGTAACGTTAATTAAATATATTCTTACCTGATGTGATAAATTAACGTTGTGTTGCCAAACGATGCCTGTACACGTCGTGACCTTAGTGTCTAGTGTGCCCTGGTAGGGAGTCCACAATATGTAGAAATTATAAGATGCTGGGCGAACTCTTTGGGCCAGTGTGACTTTGGATTGCGTGAAGACTGCATTAGTGGTGTCATTCGAAACCTTCCAAATCTAGTCCCAAACTCGATTTATTTATTGGTAATAGAGATTGGTGCTTGATGAATCTGTCGTCGCCGCAAATGTCCTAATGCTGATGCCGAGTTTAGTGGTTAAGGTGTTAGCCTGTAGAGCCGAAGGTTCCTGGTTTGAATCCGTGTCAGTACATGGATGTTTGTAAGCGTATGGTGTAGAGGCGGCTGGTGCACCTTAAATGTGTCGTGGCCGAAAATCCTCGGGTTGGGCTGGTGTGGAAGTTTGAAGAGTGGGGTGCCAGCTCAGGTGTTGTTCTCGTCATCTGACCGTGGTTCAAAAGAACGCGGTGTTCTCCTCAGATCTTTTCCTTGAGGTATTTATCCCGGACCGTTGCCAATATCCCGTTGTGTTGCCCCAGTGCGAAGTGAATTAACTATTTACCCTTACAAGGACTGGTTAAGGGTACTTGGAGTAATTATCTGGTTATAAATACTTAATGACGCCCTAATACACCAACAAGGTTACTCATGTCACTCTCAGCGATATCAATTCAGTGGCCAGGGCAAAACTCAACGATAGGAAAATCAAAATCAAACACCAAATCTCCGAAATCGGTACCAGTAGAACTCTCGCCAGCACACTAACAAGACTCCGGATGGGACACTTGAGGGGGGATGAAGATTAATAAAGACGGGACAAGGACTTACTGCCTCTGCAAAAACTGCCCAGACATAGAACTAACCCCCAAACATCTTTACACCTGTCCCGCTATTTTTGCGCAATTGCTGTAAATAAGTGACAATCCGCGTGAGGACTTATATGAAGAAAATTGCCTTCAAATCGCAGATGCTGTATATGGGACCTTTGGTCCAATTTCAATTTCCATGACACAACACCAACCAACCAACGCCCTAATATGTTTCGGAAATTTCAAAATCAAATCATTCTAGCAAAATAATAATTTTTGTCTCAAGAGGAGGACAGGAAGAATCCTACTGCGCGATTCCCAAGAAAAGGGGTTTTGGAATTTTTATGAGTCATAAAATCACCTGTGCTACTGGAGTCGATACTAGTAGTCTACAAATAGAGTGTAACAATAATAGGAATTCTTAATGCCCATTTTGTATTTGGCAGCGTTTTAGCCGGGATCGAATTGGACACTGCAACCTAATGTCAACAACGATGACTTAGTTGGTAGGTATTTAATTAACATCGAACTGGAGCAACACACCTGTCTACTGGCGAAGGGATTGATCCCGAAGGGAAAGACCCGCGGGCAATAGCACGTAATTTTGAACCAAGGTCAGATGAAGAGATCCACACCTGAGCTGGCACTCTACCTTCCAAACGACACCACCTCGCCAATGTGAAAACATTTGGGGTCACGGGAGATTGAGCGTACACTAACGTCCAAGTAACGTTAATTAAAATATACCAAATAACTAAGCTTCCCAAGTACATGACGGTTCTTGGTTGGATCGAGTTTCAAACTCGAAACCCTCATTGGTTGGTTATCCACGAGTCTTACAACAGGGCCACCACGACATTCGGGAGCCGGTAAAGAACGAAACCAGATAACAATCCCTCTTTACAAACAATTTGAACCGCTAAGTACTTTTGGGTTGAAAAGTTGAACTCTCCTTTTACGCCTGGGGTGAACCCGACGAGATTTTAGTACACAAACTTCAGAACTGGAGTCAGGGATCAGTCACCTGGGGGTAGCATCAATCGAAACCAGTCACTGGGAGCACTGCGGTGAAATCATTTATAATTAATAGGTGGCTCCGTCCCCTGCCCGCCTACTGTCGCCAACCCCAGGTAATTGCTACTCAATCCCATTTGATTTGCTTCGCAAACCAAAACTCCTTTCGCAGAGGTTTCAAGCTCCTGCGATGGCGAAGCTATCTTAATAATTCATATATTCCTGATTGGACCTACCCGGCCATGACGTCACAGCGAGTTTCAGCAAGGCCGTTTCACGTTTCATCTTCGCGATGGGCTATTTGCATACTATAGCGAAATTATGCTTTTCATCTCATCAAATTTATTTATGAACTAATTTTAAAAATAATTATACTATAAGAAAGAGTAGATTCTAAGGTTTCCAGTGATGTTTTCAAATTTAAAAACTAATAGTATTAAGCTATAAATATGACAGTTTTAACAAAAAATAATGAAAATTTCCCAAAATTCCGAAATTTGTATGACTAACATTTATTTGCATCGAATTTATTTGTTAACCAATTTCAAAAATAATTATACTATAAGAAAGAGTAAATTCCAAGGTTTTACGTGATGTTTTCAAATTAAAAAACTAATAGTACTGAGCTATAGATATGACAGTTTTGACAAAATATTTCGAAAATATCCCAATAATTTCCCGAATTTTAAAAAATATTATCAGGAACCAAATGGAAATTTCTAAAAAAAACTCGAAGTGGTGCAAAAATTCACGTTTAGAGGTACTCAAAAAAAATCTCGGATGAAGCCGTATCAGAAAAAAAAGTACTTAATATCTTGTTCCCTGTACAATTTTAAACAAACTATGATATTTTCGTAATTTTTTATCCGTATTTTCAAGAGAAACCGCATAAGAATCAAGGGAAAAATCGAGTTTTCAATCCTGCGGCGGCGGTAACTTTTTTTAAATATAGTTAGGTAATAAATGGGATATTTAGCAACAGTTTTAATCACAATGTACTGGTTAAGTAATTGAAGAGTTTCACTGGCCATTTCATGTCTTGCTAAACACAATAGGCTATTGTGATCGTTTTTGGAAATGCGTTGCAATCACCGGGGGTTGGCGAGCGTTATTGCTTTTTCATTTTTATCTCAGCTATCGTTAAAGATAGAATCAAAATTTCAACGGATTTGAAATCTGTAGAAAATTTTACATTAGACAGAAACTTTATGCATTTGTTTTTCTTTTAAAAAATTGCTTTTCAATTGAATATCTCTTATATTTTTTGCAAGAGATTGGGACGTCACGCCGATTGGATCTCTTCGCAATCTCAATTTGGCCGCATTTGACAATGACGAGGGCATCTCGGCGTTGACTTTGATGTTGGTTTGCGAAGCAAACCAAATGGGAATGCGTAGCAATCACCGGAGTTGGCGAGTGTTACCGAGCAGTGGACACACCTGACCCCACAAAAAGAACTATCACGGCAAGGAAAATTTTACGTTAGACTGAGACCTTATACGTTTGATTTTCTTTTAATAAATAATTTTTCAATTAAATATGTATATTTTCGCAAGAGATTGTGACAACGCCGATTGGATCTCTTAGCAATTCGAATTTCGCATTCGCATTTGACAATGACGAGGCGGCGTTGCCCGTGGTGTTGGTTTGCGAAGCAAACCAAATGGGAAATCGTTGTAATCACCGGGGGTTAGCGAGCAGTGGTCATACTTGACCCCACGAAAAGAATTGTCCCGGGTAGCGCCGTGCTGGCCACGCAGTGGCTAGTGCTAAATAATTATAACGATAGATGATTGAAATCCTTATATCAATGTACTGAATTGAATTCGTATTCAAGAATCCATTGAATTGAATTCGCATACAATAAGTAATTGAATTGTATCATACCAAAAAGAAAATTGGGCATTCAATACAACTAGAAAAGTTTCTATTGCTGTTCCCAAACTATCTAAATATTTTGTTTATCTTATTTAAATGAAAAGAGATTTTAATAAAGGTAAGTGCATTTTTACTTGTTAAATATATTTAAACACTCAACACGTGCTTTTTCCATTTCAGGGAATTTCAAGGTTGTAAAACAATTTGTAATTTTCGGCATTAAAAACGCGATTTCGGAACATTTGATTTCTATAATTTTAGCAATAAAATGTAGAGAATACTTTTTGAAGTTTAAAACAATTCTAGGAGTAAACATTTTTTTTATGAGAATGAAAGAGAGCATCTTGATTTCTTGCGTTCTAGTAAAAACACTTACTTTTTTTCTTAACCCTCCATATATGACTCGACGACGACTCCGAGGGTCTGGACTAGGCATCTCGTTAATAAAACTGACCAGATCTTGATGGACGAGATATCTCGTCATTAGAAAAACGGATCAGATTTGGATCTCGTCAACATTAAAAGTCTCCAATATCTTGATCACGTGAAATACCATCATTAGAAAAATTGTTTACATCTTGAAGAACGATATAACGCTCTTGGAAATTTTGTTTTTTTAAAGGTTAATAACTATCAACTCATTCCAATTATTTTAAGAATTTCCTTGGATTTTCTCTCCAATGATAATTTTCCGCATCTAGGGTAAATAAGAGTATATTTCATTTTGTGGTTAACAGTTCTAGGCTGGAAAAGTTAGAATGTTGCTAATTTTCAAGTGAACATTACTGTTTTGAGGTCAATGTAAAAATATGTTATTCGTTGCACCGAAACAATTCATTTCTTAAAATCACATCTGGAATCTTCTCCTTTGAATTAAAAATCTTAATTTGCATGTGTATCTTTTTCAGGTAAATATTGGAATAATTAGTGTTATTGCTCTGTGAAGAGGGAGAATTAGTTTTGACGATTTAAAATGACATTCACACACAAACAGTCCCGGTATATTTTTGACATATCGCACCCCGGCTAGAAAAGTGACGCAACTCAAAATTACAGCAATTGAGAAAAATCAACTTAAAGGATAATATAAAACTTATATTGAAATAGTAACACCTTTTTTTGATTTTCAGGTAAGTATTTATGTCTTTACATTTCATTATATTCTATAGATAGTGATGTAATACGCTGGGGCACCTCATACATATTTAATAATGACACAAACTCAAAATTATTATTTTGTCACTTTTCTTGTCGGGGTGTGATATATTTATTTTAAAAATTATGAATCCGCACGTGCACATTCTAAATTGTGAAATCATTTCGGTCTCATTACTTTGAAGTTTCGTAGAAAAATTGTCGGTAGGTAGCTATTTTAATAAACGTCCCACTGGAGAAACACAATGGGCTATTGGTGACGGTCCGGGATCAAAACCATAAAGGAAAGATCCAAAGACAACACCGCGTGATTTTGAACCACGGTCAGATGACGAAGTCACGCCTGAGCTGGCCACCCCACTCCAAACTTCAACACCACCCACCAACGCGAGGACATTTGAGGCCACGACAGATTTAACGTGCTCCATCCAACTTTGTACGCGAGGTTTTGTTTGGATTCGAACTCGCAAACCTTAAGCTGTTAATCCCTTACTTTTCCAACCTGGCTACCACGGCCAGAAACGTTGTCGGATCCATAGAAGTGAAATATTAGTAGACTGATGAATTAATGTACGAACACCTTCTCCCGTTCCATGGACCATTCGCATCAATGTTCATTTCCATCCGGTAGTCGAAAGTCTGTCACGTTACTAATAGCTTTCATCACATGATCCTGGGCCCATATAAAGGTTTCCCTTGCTGACTGTTTTTATGTTTCCTCTATGAAACTCAGTTGAATTAATCCCGGACAGTCCACCATAGCCCGTTGTGTTGCTGAAGAACGACGCTAATTCAAAAACCTAGCTAGCATGGAAACTTTCCTTAACAAAAAATATTTAACCGCCTTGAACCTTTAATAATTTTAAAACCTACAAAACAAAATTGATTCACTTTTAGTTTCTAGAATTAATTTTAACGTCCCCACTCATGTAATAGAAACTATAAATTATTTTTTGTCAAATCTAAAAAGAATGCATTTAACGAATTTTATATTTGTATTATAAAATTCATTGATCAAATGAAATGTTAAACTATACGAATTATAATTTTCTTTGAGGTTGATGCATTTTGAATGACATTTCAATATAATAAGTAATCTGCTTCAATTGAATGTTTTATTTATTTTGAATCCAACTCTGTATTTGTGTATGTTTTTGAATCACATACTTTGTTCTTAAAATTGGATGGATATTTTTCTGAAAAGAGAAACAATAATTTTAATAAAAGGAAAATAATATGGTGTTTTACTTTATCGCAATAGATGGCAGCACAAGCGATTTTTGAATCGCTTTCAACAACATTATATCGTACAATGTGTTTAAAAGATCTGACCTTGGGTAAAAAGCGTTTCCAAACTTTTGCATATTCCTAAACAACACGCGAGTGGGATCTGGAAATGTTTTTTCGGCCATGTCGCAAAAAATAATATAAAGTTTTCAAAAATAAAAAAAACTGGATAATTCCGAGGTTATAAGCGTAATGTAGTTAGGTGAGTTCTCTATATATTCCAAGAAAGAAAAAGGATTAATTTGTCTTCTATTTTGTTTAGGGGTGGGCCGGTTGGATTAGCGGAATAGCAACAGGAACGTTGCGAATTCCAAACTCGATCATAACCAAAGATCATCGTGGAGGTTGGTCACTTTAAAACTTCGTGGCCTCAAATCTCCTCACGTTTCCGTGGTCTGGAAGTTTGGAGAGTAGGATGCCAGCTAAGGTACGACATAGTCATCTGACCGTGGTTCAAAATGACGAGGTGTTACACTCGTTCCTTTCCCTTCTGAATTGATCCCGTGCCACTGTCAATAGCCCGCTGTGTTGTTCCAGTGCGACGTGAATTAAAATACCTACCCGAGTTAAACTTTACGGATTGCTTATAACTATTGGTGTCAAAGCGTCTTTACTCACACACATTTCACACCTCATGTCAATCGATTTTTAATGAAATAAACCTACCTACCTTTTTTTGGATCAGTGGTATGTTAATTAATATCGCAATGGAACGACACGACGGGCTATTAGTGATTGTCCGGGATCCATCCCCCAAAGGAAAAGATCCGAGGACACAATAAGTAATTCTAAATTATTATCGGATGACAAGGACAACACCTGAAGTCACACCCCACTATTCGACCGTCAACGTGAGGATATTTGATACCACAACAGATTTAAAGTGCACCAGTTTTCGTATTCAAAGCGGTCCTTCAGCGGGATCGAGTTTTGACCTTGCAAACCGCTGCTCTTCCAACTGGGTTACCCCCCCCCCACACACACACCGTTTTCTGGGAACGCTACCGTTGTGGTGACGTCGCCCCAAAACGGTAGCGTGAAAACTACGAATCGTACACAAGAAGACAATCAACAGCCAAGATGTTTAAGTTCTTATTACTCCAAGAATGTGAAGAAAATCATACAGTACTCAACATCATCGCATTAAGGTATCCCAATACGTTAAAAATGTCCTTTTTGACCAAATATTCCAAAAAAAAAAAAGCTTTTGATCTTATTGCATAGAATATTTATTTGACTTTCCAAAATATATTTGATTTTTTTTCTCCAAGTCAATAAGTTGCAGAGATATTAAGATTTTAATTAAGGCGGGAAAACCGGAAGTTGGTATGGAAAACACCGGATGGGTGGCCGTTAAAAGAACAAAAAAAATCAGAATTTAAAATCCAAACTTACTTTTTTTTATGCAAAGATAATTTTTGAAAGGTTGTTCAAATGGTTTCTCTTTTGGAAATAGTGTGACCATTTTTAAAGAGAAGTGAAAAAAAAATTATTTACACAAACAGTAAAAGCAAGAGAGCAAGCTATACACCACTTTAAACTATTTTTACTCTAAATTAATATTTATGCATTATTTCCTCACTTTAAATGTTATAACGTAAATAGCAATGGATGGATTCTCGTAAAACTTCCTATTGGTCAAGCACAACCGAGTTTCTCACAATTTCACACCTTTTCAGTATTTTTGAAGAAATAATATATCTCTACTATTATAAAAGGAAGTGTGTTTGTCTGTCTGTTTTCTGTGATCAATGTTCTGACGAATTTACAACACTTACAATAATGAGTTGGCACACAGGTAGTCCAAATTTTATGCAATTTTTGAGTAGCGCCGAATTTTAAAATTCAATCTAGATTATTTTGGTAATTTTTTTGGTAATTTTAGTTAACGTCGTACTAGAGCAACACAACGGGCTATTGACGACGGTCCGGGATCAGTCCCTCAAGGGAAAGTTCCGAGGACAACACTTCGTAATTTTGAACCATGGTCAGATGACGAAACAACACCTGAGCTGGCACCCCACTCTCCAAACTTCCACGCCAACCCAACGTGAGGACTTTCGGCCACGACAGATTTAAGGTGCACCAGCCGCCTCTACACCATACGTTTACAAACATCCATGCCCGGACCCGGATTCGAACCAGGAACCTTCCGATCTAGAGGCTAACACCTTAACCACTATACCGGTTGGTCGGCCTAGATTATTTTGAAATGAATTTAATGGAATTTACTTATTGTTTTCCTGGGAATGGCAACACCATAAAAAGATGACAGATTCTAAATTTATTTCTTCCATTTCATTTTGCGGAGGAACGATTTTTCAGCAGAGGAAAAAAACAAATAAAGCTTTAACTGGAGTTTTGTAGTTCTTTTTTCTATCTCCTAGATCGTCAAAGATAGAGTAAAAATTTCAACGGTTTAGAAAACTGCGGAAAATTTCACAACTCATCAATACCTAAAAGTATGATTTTTTTTTTTTAATTTATTTTTAAATTGTAACTTTTATATTTTTTTCCATATGACCTTCGCGCGCGATCGAGAAATCAGATACCATTTGCTGCTCTCAAACGTTTCCAGAGAAGGAAAGCAAAGCAAAACAAATAAAAACAATTTTGACTGGCATTTTTTAGTTCTTTTTTGTAAATTAGGGATCGTTAAAGAGAGATTGAAAATTTCAACGGATTTGAAGTCTGCGGAAAAATTTACATAAGATAGATACCTTATACATTTGATTTTATTTTAATAAATAATTTTTTATAATAATATTTTCGCAAGAGATTGTGAAGTCACGCCGATTAGATCTTTTCGCAATTCGAATTTGTCCGCATTTGACAATGTCGAGGTCAATATATATATATATATATATATATATATATATATTATATATAATGATGTGGGTGTATGTGTGTATATTCTCTACACAAATCCACACCGTTTGACCAATCCACACCCAATTTCCAATTTAGTAGACTTATACTTTACAACTCTGCGGGAAAACATGGGCTCTTTCTCTCCTGTCTTCAGATTCTTCTAGTCATGAAATTTGGTATACAGGTAGTCCTAAAGTGCCTCTCGAAACCTCAATTTAAAAATCTAAAGTTTGTTTTTCTGCAATAATTAGACATAGAAAAGGAAACACGTTCTACAGGGTTTGCGTATTTGAGTTAACACTGGGAAATGTCGTATTATGAAACACTTTGTACAGGGTTTTTGTATTTGAGTTAACACGGAAATATCGCTGTCGTATTTTTATACTTACCGGTGTCATAGTTAAAAACCGAGCAACGCCGGATTATTCAGCTGGTAGTGAATAAATATTTTCGAACTGTATTTTGTAAGGACTTCTGATTGAAATAAATTGCACACTTGGATTGACCCTTCGGCAAATCGAAATGAATTTCTATTTATTCAGAAAACTTCAACAGTTACCGTCGAATCAAATTCCTCTTGGCAACATCAAATTCCATTTATGTAAATGGACTGAGTGAAGGAGTAGCCATAGGAAAAGGGTCGATTGGAGAAAATTTTGGTTTGAATAATTTTTTTGAATACATTTCACTTGGAACAGAAGTTTCTAACGAGATTTTCGACTCGGCAATTTTCATACCTATTTAGTTTTTATGCACTTAACTTTTTCCGTAAAATCAACACAAATAGAAGGCTTACGCGTGAAGAATATTTTAATACCTGGAAAATTTTTCAGATGAATGAGGCGTATGAAAACATACTCTTGACGAAATTATCAGAAAAATCTCTGTATTAAAAAAGTTGTCGCCGCTGCCGCAGGATTGAAAACCCGCTTTTTTCGCTCAATTCTTAGACGGTTTCCCGAGAAAGTACATATAAGAAAATTACGAAACTAACATGATTTGTTTAAAATTGTACAGGGAACAAGATTAAACAGTTTTTTTTCGATGCGGCTGTAGTTTTGGGTACGTTAAGTGTTAAAGTAAAAAAAAAGCGAAATTCCTAACGCGAGTGAGCAAAATACAAAAAATTTCAGTCTGCAGCAGTGATTTTTTTAGAGTACTTCTAAATATGAATTTTTGTACCACAGCGAGTGTTTTTAGAAATTTCAATTTGGTTCCTGTTAGTATATTTTTTTAATTCAGGAAAAATCGGGACATTTTTGTTATTTTTTTTAATTATCACATCTATAGCTTATTACTATTAGTTTTTAAGTTTGAAAACATCGGGGAAAACCTTATAACGTACTCTTTTTTACGGAATAATTATTTTTGAAATAGGTTCATAAATAAAAATGAGATTCGATGAAGAGTTGATAATAAAAATTACAAAATATTGGAAAATTTTCGTTTCTCTCTGTTAAAACTTACATATCTATAGCTTAATGTTATTAATTTTTCAAATTTGAAAACATTACTGAAAACTTTAGAAAGCACTCTTTCTTGTAGTATAATTATTTTTAAAATTAGTTCATAAATAAATTCGATGTGATGAAAAGTATAAATTCGCGATATTGTACACAAATTGGTGATCGCGCAGAGGAAGCAATGAAACGAAAGGTTGCATTTTTAACTGGCGACCGTAGGCGAGTTTAATAAAACGGCCCATTAGTTTAATAAAAGTATTATTAAATATACGATTCTTGGACTCACTAGGTTGCAGGTTATGGAAAAAAAAGTTGTTCCGGAACGTGTATAGCTAACCTCGCATGTTAAGGCCAGATCTGAAAGGCTTTTCAACCACAACATTCGCTATAAATATTTCAATAAAACTAAAAGTACCTCTTTTCAAACCTTAAAATTAAATCGCAAATGTATGCAAATGTAGGTCATTATGTAAAGTGGAAAAAACGAGATGATGGTGTGTAAGCCAGAAATTTATTGTAGCGAATAATGAAATCGAATACATATCTATCGAATGTTTCGGTTCTATGGTACAGTGAAATCAGAGTTGCTTATATCAATTTTAGTTCTAGAACTGTAGCATAAAGAGGCCCATAAGGCTTTTATCAGGAACTTCCTCATCTAAAGCTGTGTGTGTGCTTTCAAAAGCCTTATGGGTTGAAACTATGTGTTCATCGGTCAGTCCCAAATAGGTATCAGTCATGAGTCGCCGTAGTCGTGAGTCATAACCGTGTGTCAAAATCGTGAGTAGTATCCGAGTGTCTAAAGATTGTCAGTTCAATACTAGATACTCTCTTCAAATGTCTAGTGCATCTAGAGAGAGCCCCGAGAGTCCGCGATCGTTTTAAATCAAGATCGTCGAAGGTATCGGCCACGGTTGTTGGTTGCAACACCTCGTCCACATTGTAGTGTGGGTCGATGTACGATCTCTGGATGTTGTTTTCCAGCCCCCCGTTGATGAAGTCGACCATCGTTCTTGTTTTGATGCAGTCACATTCTTGCCCATTGTCTTCCCTATAGGGTCGATGCAAAGGAAGCTCGGGCTCGGTGGCCGCATTTACGTAAGGCTCAAATGTTGTAGAAAGATCATCGTTGAAATCTTTCAATAAACCCTGTCTGTCTAGGTCGTCTGGTTTTCCATGTTTGCATCTAAACGAAAAAGACAAATCAGCGAACGTAAATAAATCATGTTTTTTTTTATCACCATGAATTATATTCCACTTAGAATTCTTGATCCTCAATTTCTCAAGCGTTCACTATTACAGCTATATTTAAGAGTCATTGTATACTGCTGGCCACCCAAATTGCAACACCAAGAAAGACAAGAGATATCAAAACAAAATTTATTTTGTAGATAACATGTTGACCAAATATCAAATGATTAAATTTATAGACTTCTGTGAAGTGCGGTTCCTGCCAAAATCAGTAGCCAGAGTAGCCGCCATTGTTGGAGATCACCGCTGCCACACACCTCGACATTAATTCAAAGAGACTTTGGATGTGTTCTTGCGGTACAGCAGACCAAGCAGCTTCCACACGTTGCCAAAGTTGATCTGGTGTGGCAGCTGGGGATGTAATCTGGGTCAATCGTTGAGCAACCATGGACCACATGTTTTCTATCGGCGAAAGATCCGGAGAGCGAGCTGGCCAGGGAAGCAATTTATAGACTTCTGTGAAGTGCGGTTCCTGCCAAAATCAGTAGCCAGAGTAGCCGCCATTGTTGGAGATCACCGCTGTCACACACCTCGACATTAATTCAAAGAGACTTTGGATGTGTTCTTAGGGTACAGCAGACCAAGCAGCTTCCACACGTTGCCAAAGTTGATCTGGTGTGGCAGCTGGGGATGTAATCTGGGTCAATCGTTGAGCAACCATGGACCACATGTTTTCTATCGGCGAAAGATCCGGAGAGCGAGCTGGCCAGGGAAGCAATTCAATCTGGCGATTGACGAAGAACCCTTGGACAATGCGTGCCACGTGTGGTTGCGCATTATCCTGTTGAAATATGGCTGTGGGCAAGCCCTGAAGGTAAGGAAGGACAACTGACTACAACACCTTGTTACAGACTGTATGTGCTGTGCTATGGTTCGTGATGTGGCTCAGCGATCCGTCACTGCCATACGCACAATATTCCTGTCATCACGTGAAGTGGTGCACTGAGGGGGATGCGATCGAACACGTCGGTCCGTCGTACCCTCCTGTATCCAACGATCACATATACGCATTACAATTGTTTGATTTCGTCCAACACAACTACCGATTTCCCTGAAAGATAATCCACAATCTCGGTAGGCCACTATCCTTCTTCTGTCGAACTCGGATACTCGATCAAAAGATGATCACTGTTTTCTAAGAGGCATAATTGATCGGTTTTTGTGAAAAAACCACAAGAAAAACACAATTGCCGTACTTGAAATCATCGAAATCTCCAAGCCTTAAATAGCGCTTTGAAGTGGCGCCACAGGCGCGCGTGATGTGCGTCTGATCTGAAATTCTAATCATTTGCACATCACACCTCCGCTATGTTGTAAATTTCATATTATTTGCATGCTTCCTTTAGGGTGTTGCGTTGGGTTGGCGTGGAAGTTTGGAGAGTGGGGTGCCAGCTCAGGTGTTGCTTTGTCATCTGACCGTGGTTCAAAATTAAGAGGTGTTGTCCTCGGATCTTTCCCTTAAGGGACTGATCCCGGACCGTCGTCAATAGCCCGTTGTGTTGCTCTAGTACGACGTTAACTAAAATTACCATTACCATTACCTTCAGGGTGTTGCATTTACGGTGGCCAGCAATGTAGCTTAAAACAAAAATTTCAATTTTGAATGTTAACGTTCATAGAATATATTGAAAGGAAAATTATAAAGCTCCAGATTCACTTTTGCAGCACAAATCTATGATTTGAAACATTTAATAATCGATAGGATGAATGCAAATTGTCTCTCATTTTTACTAAAATATATTCACAACTGTCGCTTTATTTGAATTTGTGTAATTACATACGATCTCATTCAAAAATTAAGATATATTTTAATTTTTTCTAAAAATATTTATCTTTGACCTGAGCATTAAAGGTAGTGGTCCAGACAAAATTCATAAATAATTCTATTATATACGTACTCAAGATGGAAACGCTCAGTATATATTCAAAGAGTTTTGGTACTTACATTCCAACTCTGAGCCAGAGATTAGATCTTGATGATTTTTGTCTTTAAAGGCTTCAAGAAGTTGTCTTTCTTTGCCATTATGAAATCAAGAACGTCTTTAGTCGCTCTTTTATTTTCTTTTGTTTACCAAAATTCGCAAAACGTATGAAATCGCAGGACGACATTTCAATTCGCTCTTCCACAGAAAAAATACAAGTTATGATATTTTAAATTTTATGTGGTGTGTCCAAATAAACATAGGCAACAATAAACAATCTTGGGTGTTATTCTCGTCATAAGACCGTGGTTAAAAATTACGTGGTGCTGTCCTCGGACTTTCCCTTTTGTGTTTGACCCCGAACCGTCACCAATAGCCCGTTGTGTTTCTTGACAATGACGTTGATTAAAAACATATACACCTCATGTGTATCACTAATATCTTAGGACTGGTATATTTTAATTAACGTTGCACTAGAGCAACACAACAGGCTATTGACGACGGTCCGGGATCAATCCGGAAGAAAAAGACTCAAAGACAACACGTCGTTTTGAACCATGGTCAGATGAAGAGGCCAAGACCTGAGCCGGCACCCCACTCGAAACTTCTACCAAGCCCAATGTGAATTCATTTGAAGCCATGGAAGATTCAACATTCATGAACCCCCACTTACAAAGGTGGTCTTTGGTTCAACTTAGTTATACGATTAAATCGGGTGCAGTTTTACTAACACAAAGAAAATACCCTCAGCTTAAAAGAACAACCGGTATAGTGGTTAAGGTGTTAGCTCTAGATCGAAAGGCTCCTGCATTGAATTCGGGTCCGGGCATAGATGTTCGTAAGCGTGAGGTACCTGGTGCACCTTAAATCTGTCGTGGCCGAAAGTCCTCACGTTGGGTTGGTGTGGGTGTTCGGAGAGTGGGGTGACGAGGCAACATCTCCGAAGTTGCCTCGTCATCTGACCGTGGTTCAAAATTACGTGGTGTTGTCCTCGGATCTTTCCCTTAAGAGATTGATCCCGGACCGTCGTCAACAGCCCGTTGTGTTGCTCTAGTACGACGTTAAGTAAAAATTACCAAAGAAATAACATCATGCGTCGTGGTATGGGTGAGAGCCTACTGCGCAGTGGGTTCATGCCGAGCTGCTCCATTCCACTGTAATGTTACCAAGGGGTAAGTTGCTGGTTTTATTAAAATGGGGTAATTAAACTGAATGTTATGGGGGAATTATTAAAATAGTATCGGTATTAGGGTCGGTTTTCCTGATTTCTAGTGAATGCATTGCTTTTATCAGAATTTGTTTGTGTGTTTTTCGGTCGATACAAAAGTGACGAAGTCTGTTTACTCTCAGAAGCATACCCTCCTTAGGTTTGTACGGGTTTCACAACCTCGGGGTACCTGTGAGTGGTTTTTTTCTCACTCTACCCCTCCTTTCTTTTTCCTCGTGCTGGCCAAACGGTCTGGTGGTCAAGGTGTTTATTACTTTATTAGTTTTTTTTTTCACCTTTTGTTCTTTTTTCCGGAATATGATGTTACGACGACTTTGCGATTTTCAACCGCTGACGTCACATGCGGTTTTCGTCCGAATTCCTAGAGAACCATGCAAAGTTTTCCGATTCTAGAGTGTTCTGCTTTGCGTTGTTGATAAAAACCACTTCAAGGTCATCACGACGTTCCCGAAAGAGTTCGTTTGCGAAGCAAACCAAATGGGAGTACGTAGCAATCACCGGGGTTTTGCGAGATACAGCGACCAGTGGCCACACCTAACCCCACTAAAAGAACTGTCACGGGCAACATTTCCAAACACCTTAAGAACAAATGGTATTTGTATGCGTTCAAGTTTTAAAAAAGAACTGATGCTTCACTCACGAAGCTCAATTGAACTATGCTATAGCATAGTTTACGCGTGCATTCAAATTTGAGTAAGTAAAAATCGCAATATTAAGACTTGATATATTAAAACTGGTACACATAACTTTAAAAGTTGGTTGGGTGTTAACGTAATAAGTGCAATATTTGAACACAAGTAAATGGACCTATGCAAAAAAAGAAATGTTCTGACAACCCTGAAGAATGGAACTTCCACCGGCTTCAACTCGCAGGTTCCTAGCGCACAGTGGAACTCCTTGGTTCGAAGTGATTCCAGTTAGTTCTCAACGTGATCGTCAAAAATATTGTTCTAACTTTTATCTCAATGTCCTTGAAAAACGAGTGCACAAAATTACGTAACGTGTTGGACGCGATTGTATTGTAAAGCGAATAGTTCCGCTGTGTAGCCCCGTTGGTAGCTGCGGATTACCAACTGGAAGGCAAGGAGTTGGAGACACGATCCAACCAACGATCGAAGTGCTCGAGCAGGCTAGTGACCGTTGAATCTGTCGTGGCCTCGAATGTGTGAGAGTTTGGAGAGTAGGATTTCAGCTTTAGTGTTGACCTTGCTATCTGACCGTAGTTCAAAATAACGATTTGTTGCCTTCAGTAGGTATGTTTTTTTAATTAAAAATTGCCCTAGTGCAACACAACGTGCTAGTGGCGACGGTCCGGGATCACCATGGAAGTAGGAAAGAGAATGGAAGTGCCTTTACTTTGAACTGTTGAAGCCAGTACCATAACCGCGGCGCCATCTTGGTGCGTTTGAAACAATGTGCTCGTGCATGTTAATCAACGTGGTTATACGGTTTTTGAACTTCCATGGTTTTTTAGTGACGATTTTAACAAAATAATTCACTCCATTTTCTTAGTTTTGATTTGGACGTCTTGCGTCGCCTACAAGTGTACAAACCGAAATACAAAGATCCCTGGAATAGCATTTCAAATATAAGTTTAATTTGATGTATCTTTAGGCTGATAGCTTTTTGACCTTCTAAGTGTTCAAGCAGCATTATATTCAAAATTAGACGTATTTATAAACATTTAAAAATTATTTTGAAAAGTTGACTGATTTATCCAAGGGATTATTAATTTGATTCATTGATTAACAGAATTGTTCGATTTCGATTTTGTAACCTACCAGTTGAAATAAGAGTTAGCAACTGCGTTTTAGGAAAGCTTAACTTTTATTTAATAAAAAAGTATTACAGTCAAATAAACAGTAGCGGTATTTTTAGTACATGGGTGAAAATATTACCTCGTGTTACACAATTTATGATGAAACAGCTTTAGCTAACAGTTATAAAATTCGAATTTTAAACATTACTTTTGCTTCTCCAACACGCATTTTTTTTTGTTAGTTAAGTTCTTTTGAGTTAGTTGATCAACTAATTAACTGCTTGAATGCTATTGAACCCTTGGACTGTGAGCAACTTGTTAATGAGTGTTTTAAAAGACATGCAAATATTTAAAACATTGTAACTATATGTTTTCAAAACAAGCATATCTTTAGTCAATGGTTAAGAATTATGAGCTCATATAATTTATGCTTACAGTCCTAGGTTTTACTTTATTTGCATGTATTACAATTTTACAAAGCATTCATAAGAAAAAAGACCCTTTCTATGGGTGAAATTGTGTGGACAGACAAATGTATTCAATTAAAGACAAATATATTTATATATTCAATAATCAGTCTTCAATTTATCTCAAGCATGTTTTATTTACTATCAAACTAAGTAATTGTAAAGAAGTTAGATTTAGTGGTTTTTTAGATTGAATTAATTAATGTTTATAAACATTTTGTTTCAATAGTCTAAGATAAACAGTAAAACCTGTAATACTGTTGGGAATTTGAAAAAACATAGTTAGACAAGTTTATCATTGGACAGGATCTATATACATAGATTTCAATACATCTATCAATTCATTGTATCTAGCTAAAATAATTTTCATATCAGATTTCTCAAAGACCCAGAACGTAGAGATACATGGATAAGCAATGCATAACCATAAAGCAGCGCATAATAAGAAGAAAAATACCAAAAGAAAATAAATATTTAGAATGAATGATTGGGCCAAAAGTTTCAATGTATGTAGGAAATCAATAAAATTAATTTCAATGCCTAATTGTGGAAACCAATTTATATATTTATTGTAATTATATTATAGCATATTCAATCACGAAATTTGAAAACAAACGGGGAAAATGTAGTATATTTTTTTTATATCATACTTATATTATCATTTAAAAAACAAAATATTGACAAAATTAGTAACATTTCATTTATTTAGCATCGCTCTGTTGCAAAATGAATGAACACATCTCAATATGAAAAAAAAATGCTCCTTATAAAAGGTTTTTAAGAGAGCATGCGCGGCCGCCATGTTTAGCGCGTTAAAACCATGAAAATGTCGGCTTCAGTTAAACCGGTAGCAAACCTTGTGAGGGCACTTCCTTATCTTTCCTACTTCCATGGGAATCGCACGACAGAGATCCCGGGACAACACGTCCTCATTATAAACATCGGTTACATGCCGAGGTCACACCTGAGCTGGAACTCCACTGTCCAAGCTTCCACACCACGCCAACGAGAGGAATTCGGAGGTCACAACAGATTGTACGTGTTTCCAAGACGACGGTCTTGGGTTGGATTTGAACTCGCAACACTCGGGTTGCTTGTCCGGTGCTTTTCCAAATAAGCTATTGCGGCCCGCAGATTATTTAGAATAAGTTTTTTTTAATTAACGTCGCACTAGAGCAACAAAACGGGCTATTGACGATGGACCGGGATCATTCCCTTAAGGAAAAGATCCGAGGACAACACCTCGTAATTTTGAACCACGGTCAGATGACGAAGTAACACATGTGCTGGCACCCCACTCTCCAAACTTCCTTACAAACAAAACGTGAGGACTTTCGGCAACGACAGATAGATTTAAGGTGCACCAGCCGCCTCTACATCATACGTTTACAAACATCCATGCCCAGACCCGGATTCGAACCAGGAACCTTCGGCTCTACAGGCTAACTATACCTTAACAACTATACCGGTTGGTCTGCTTATTTAGAATAAGTAGCATCTATACAAAGCTAAGCACTAACAGTCGTCTGCAAAAGTTCACATATCTATCGCAGTAGTATTTTTGCAAGAAAACCCTCTAGCAACCTCTAGTTCATGGAATACTACGAATTTAAAGTTAGGAATTGGAATTTAAACTTAGAAATTGGAATTTGAAACTAAGGAATGCTTCTTTGAAAATTGAAGGCTTTCTTGTGTTTTAATTTTACTGTACATACTTATCACGCACGTATTTCGTCGTAGAATTGATTCCAAATTATGATTCAATAGAACACATACGGCACTTTAATTTGGGTTAGGCAAAAAGAAATGCAAAGGTTTTTAAATTCAAATTGGATTTTTTTGGAAAACTAAATTTTGCCCCCCCCCCCAAGAAAGAACTGTACACTATGTCTTGACAAATGAATGTAATCCGATTATCTTTGTACTTGTCAGTATGGGTGGGTGTTGGTGGTGTGAAAAGTAACTTGCATTGCGAATTTTCTTTCATTCGTTATAAATCAACAGAATAATTTTTATTCTACGACGAATTTGCATATGCCAGGCCTCGAAATAGATTTTTTAATACAGGTGCACTGCGTTCACCTGAGTTTTTAAATTAGGTGCACTGCGTGCACTTAGTGGTAAAAATTAGGTGCACAATTATATTTTCATGTGCACAGTGCACCTGTGCACCCGGGTATTTCGAGCCCTGGCATATGCCATGGTCATATTCTACCTTTCGCTCTTAGCGGACGGAGGTGCCGCCATCTATCTTTTCGTCAAACTGCTTGTTAACGTTTACGCAGCTACCTTTATTTCCATTTTTTTTTTTTTTGTATTTCAATAAAATTACGTTTTATATTTTTCCATTTAACCAATATTATGATGAGGATATGAGCTGCTATGCAGCAGGTACTCCGTAATGATAGATCCAGTCCAGTCGTCGCAAGAATACTGTAATTTAACATAGAATGAAATGTATCATCCATTTTGTTTCGCTCGAATACTTTGTAAAAAGATAGTACTGCGTATGTGTTAAATGTAACTCGCGAGTTAACTCGCCGATTTCAGAGGATCAAAATGTAACACCGAAACCGCGCATTAAACCACGGATCAGGCATTGTGAATACGGTTTTTTCGATAACTCGGGGATTATCGTTGATCCTCGAGTTAACTCGGACTTGTGAATACGGCCTTTAAGGTGTATTTAAATACTAGCCACTTCGCGGCCAACAAGGCTTTGCCCGTGACAGTTCTTTCCGTGGGATCATGTGTGACCACTGACGCTCGCCAACCCCCGGTGATTTCTACGTATTCCCATTTGGGTTGCTTCGCAAACGAACTCCACAGACAACGCCGCCTCGAACCGGCTGCTATTATCAACAACGTAAATCAAAACACGCTAACATCGAAAAACTTCGCATGGTTCTAAAGGCATTAGAACTAAAAACGCTTGGGACGTCAGCTCTCGAAAATCGCCAAATTCCCTCCTTTATTCGATGCAGTATGACGTCACATTTCAGAAAGAAAGACGGAAGGTGAAAAAACTAATACATTAATTTTAAAATGTTCCAGATTTTATTTTGAAATTTGGGCTGGACACAGAAATCGCAAACAATTCGGACCACCTGAGTGCCAAAATTCATTATTGTAAGAGCCATAGATGCGTCAGGACACTGATTATAGACAAACAGACATACAGAGAAATACTTCCTTTTATAATAGTAGAGATCTACTTTTTGAATGTTGTGGTTGGAAAGGCCTACCATATCTGGTTCGTACATGCGTGGTCTGCTACACACGTTCCGGAAGAAATGTTTTCTTCTATAGCCTGCAACCTAGATCGGAAGGTTCCTGGTTCGAATACGGGTCAGGGCATGGATGTTTGTTAGCGTATGGTGTAAAGACTCGGGATGCGACATCGATTTTTTCAAAACATCGATATATTGAAGCCGATGTTTTTTTAACATCGATGTTTATACTTGTCGATGTTTTTACTTTGGAGATGTTTTATTTTCAGATTAAAAAAGTACCCCCCCCCCATTATAAAAATTAAAAAAAAATAACCAAGTAGCATAATTTTCATAATTAGTAAATTTCACATACTGTTAGACCAAAGTAGCCAAGAGTGAAGGGTCTGAAAAGGACGAGGATAAAAAGGGGGAACGGTGCCTCTAGCAACGAGACAATAGGGATGCGATGTCGATGTTTAAAAAAAATCATCGATTTATTGAAGCCGATGTTTGTTTAACATCGATGTTTTCACACTGTCGATATTTTATTTTTGAATGAAAAAAATACTATAGTAAAAATTTGTAAAATAACCGTGCAACTAAGTATTAGTCAGTGATGGCGACATGCGTCCCATCAAAAAGAGCTTTTTTTCCGACTGGTGAGACAGTTAGTGAAAAAAGGAGTCGCCTTAATGGGGAAACCATTAAGAAAGTTTTTTTTTTTTAAACTGTGAATAACAAATATTGCAGCTTATAACAATTATAGACCCCAATATTTTTTATTTACAGTAAATAAAAAATAATTTTGTTACGTTTCCCTCCCGTAAGTTGATAAACAATTAATAATAACTAACAATAATTATTGTTATGTACACTGGTCAAAAAAAAACGATTCATCCCATCGCAATTGCACAATTTACATCGCAGAACAAAACGGAAGGTAGCAATCGATAGGGATGAATGTTTTATACCAATATCAATACTTAAAATTTTTCTAAAGGGCCGTCTTCATATTAAATTGGGTGCTTGCTCCGAAAACTTGAATTCCAACCCCCAAATGTTATCACAAATATGGATTCTACACACAATTTCAGGCGGAAATAAAAAATCATCAAATAAATTGAACTTATCGATTTGTAAGGGTTTGGATCTCCTAATGTTAAATTGGTGTTTTACATTTCTTGTTATACTTGCTACAAACATTAACTTTTCTTGGAAATTGTTTGTTCATCCTTCGCTACACAAAATCCCAAACGCAATCTATAAACATCTTAATTATCAAACTAAATTTACTATTTTTTTTTATCAATTATGAAATTGATATTCATAAAAATTATGAATAGAAATATGGGCAAATTTTGACACCGTGTGATTCAACTGTTACTGAAACATCGGGATTCCAAATTCCAACTCATTACGTGCATAATTAATAGCGCAGAGAGACTATTTGGAAAATTCTATAATTATTATAGTTATTGGAGATTGTTCACAAAGTGAAAACTGAAATGTCTGCCAACAGATCCTGGGATTCAATCAGAATGGATTTTGACTTTGTCACCATCTTAATGAACTCCACACCAAGGCGCCTGCAACAGGTCAATGACTGCGAAGGCCACTGCACGTTTTTATTAATATTTATGATGTGATTGAACTCCACACATTTACCCGCTCCTTCAATGGTTTTTATGGAAATTTCTGTGTCCGTTTTACACCGTTTTTCATTACTTTTTCATCAAATCGGCCTGAAATTATGTGTAGAATCCAAATTTGTGACAAAGGATGGGCGTTCGTATTGAAAATATCGGAGCAAGCACTCAATTTAATATGAAGACGACCTATTTGATAAATTTTAAGTATTGATATTTGTAGAAAACATTCATCCCTATCGATTGCTACCTTCCGTTTTGTTCTGTGTTGTAAAGTGTGCAATTGTGATCAGAGAGTCGTTTTTTTTGACGGGTGTACTTACCTGCTTATGCTTATAGTTGGTAGTACCCATTTGAAATTGTTGGGAATATTACTTTCTTTTGTATTATTCAATTTAAAAACAAGAGATTTATGAATTGCTCTTAGTAATTGTTTTGACTTTGTTTCGACAGTTAAAAAAACAATCTTAGTTATAAATTAATAAACATGGCAACTGACAAATTAAATCTTTCCGTCCCCCGGGTTAACATTAATGTTAGAGCTAAAACAGTTTTAAGAAATGGAGGAAAAAAAAAGGTTAAATACATCGATGGGGTTTTGGGGCGATGTATTTTTAACATCGATGTTTTCGTATTGAACATCTATGTTTTGAAACCATCGATGTTTTGTTGTCGATGTCGCATCCCTAATAGAGACGGCTGGTGCACCTTAAATCTGTCGTGGTAGAAAGTTCTCACGTTGGGTTGGCGTGGAAGTTTGGAGAGTGGGGTGCCAGCTCAGATGTTGCCCCATTATTTGACCGTGGTTCAAAATGGCGTGGTGATACACCGAATGGCTTAGGCTGGAACTGGGGTAACTAGTTGAAATAGCCTGTAACCTAGTGAGTCTAATAATCCTATATTAAAAAACACTTTTATTAATTTTATGCATCTTCCATAAGACTGTTATCGCGTTGTTCGATCTGGATCTGGTGAATGAGTTAACTGAATGAGTACTCTTATTTTTAGTATGGACAAAACGTCTCGTTTGAATAGTGAGGTGTGATAGGATGAGAAGTGAGAAACCATGAGTGTTTTACCGCCTCTGAACTTTTTATTACTGTTTAATCGTAATAATTTGAAAAGTAATTCGGAAGTCTTCATCCCATCCTCTTCGCCTTTTGTAGCCTGTATTTTTTACATGATTCAATTTTGCATGGAATGTTCTGGAGGGAATATTCAAGATGGAATGTTCTAGATGGATCACACAGAAATATGTATAAGCGAGTAACAGTAGCTGAACTATGTTTTTTTTTTCCATTCAGAACAAGGTCAGGTAATATCTTAGTTCCTTATGCGCCAACTTTTCTTTTTGTATTCGTATTCTGAGTGTGTGGGGAGACAGCCGCGTGCTCCGCAATCCACGAGGGATTTTGCCTTGGGTCACAATACCCTTTTGTGTAATATTCTTCACAGGGAAGAATTGTCCATGTGGTGATTGAATTCATGATTCAACAATAAAACTCATACAGTCCACTATCACGGGTCGTGTGTGTGTAAATTAACTTAATACCAAATGAGCGTCGACGAGAATTCTACATTTTTTGGTCCGAGCGATCGGAGGTTGGTCTGCCTATTTCTCTTTTTTGAAAGAGCAATATCAAGAATTGTGCGTTTTGGAAAGTGCATTACTTACAAGTTCCTTCAAGTTTTTGAAATTCAACTAGTGCTCAGAAGATAAGTGTTGCGTTCAGTTTGTTTCAATTTTCAGAAGTGCTGTTGTCATTCATGGAAGTCAGTCAATTTTCAGTAGTGCTCAGCATTTCCAACTTAAAGGATAAGAGGTGTTCGGAGTGATTAAGGGTTTGGTTCTTAATTATTTTTATTACATTGTTTATCACATTTCAGTGCTCGTTTTTCTTTTTGAAATTGTGTATTGTTTATCTGTGTATTATTTATTTGTGTATTATAAAGATCAATTGGAAATTAATAAGCGAGTGCTCACAGCTTCACTTACAAAACTAAAAGAAAATATGGGATGTGAAACATTTGGCGAAGATAAAGTAAAATTAATTTTATTCAAATAAAAAATTGTGGATTTGAAGAACAAATTTAATGAGCTTTTTGATAAAGTTTTTAAATTGTGTAAGGACAAAGAATTCGATACTTTTTTGCTGGAGTCTGAAGAACTCCAGGAAACTATTGATAGATTGAATTTAGTTATTATACGTGTTGAAAATAAGGTAGTTAGTTCACAGGAAGTTATAAATATGATACTTCCAGAATTTCACATTCCAAGTTTTTCAGGGTGTTCAATTATATCATGACACTCCTTCAGTGATTTGTTTTGTGCAAGTGTTGGTGTAAACAATAAGATTTCTCAAGCTCGAAAATTGCAATATTTAAGGGGTGCTTTAAAGGGGGATGCGCTTCGCATCATTCAATCTCTCCCTAATACTAATGCTAATTTTAACATTGCTTGGGATTTTCTGAAGGACAGGTATTCTAATAAACGGAACTTGTGTTTCCATTACTCAAAAGACTCATGTCTATGCCTCAATTGAGTATTGAAAATGCACATAATTTATTAAACATTGTTGACAGTGCTAAGGAAATAGTTCGCTTATCAGAGAGCATTGGTTTCAATATAGAAAATTTTGCAGATTCAAATATAGGGTTTGTTATAATTAAAAAATTAGACCCAGCCACAAGAGCATGGTGGGAAATAAATCTAAGGGATGACACTGTTCCATCCTTACATGAACTGCTGAATTTTTTGAACCATTCACTCACTTCCACTAACCCTTCACCCTCCCGAACACTGCAATAAACCAAAATTCAGATTTAAAAAAAAACCAGTTCAAAAGGTTTCATCATTTGCTTCCCGAGTAAAGGGATAGTGTGTTTACTGCAATGGCAACCATTATGTGCATGGTTGCATTGATTTTAAAACTTTAACGGTACAAAAAAAAAAAAAAAAAAAAAAAAAAACATAATTTTGTGAAGAGTTAAGGATTTTGTTTTAATTGTCTTCAAGGTCACAAAGGTTAATGCTTGCAAAAGCAAATATAAGTGTAAGGAATGTGATAAGAAGAAACATAATACGCTTCTTCATTTTGAGAAAAGAACAAGTTACAAGTTCTGCTACAACCTTGTCAGCAGATGTAAATGTGTTCACTCCAAGGGTTACCGACACTGAAAAGCACCCAACAGCTAATGTGACTGAAGCAGTTTGGTCAAATGTATCTTGTGTTTCACATCTTGGTGTGACAAAACAGGTACTCCTGTGAACTGTCAGGATCAAGGTATTAGATTATTCTTATCATTACCAGTGTTTTCGAGCTCTTCTAGACACAGGCATCGTTTGTCTTGGAAGCATGTTTCAACCGTCTGGCTCTATCTTTTAAGAAAGCAAGGGTCCAGATCTCTTACCTTGGTTCTTCTGATGCGCATACAAATGGTATCACGAACATAACATTTGTACCTCACTTCAATTCTAATCCTGTGTTTACGACGTCTGTGTTTGTGATAAATAAGATCATAGGAGAACTGCCCTATGTTCCCTTAGATACTATTTGTGCTGAACAATTCAGTGCCTTAACTTTAGCAGATCCCACATTTTTCATAACAGGTCCTATTGACATTTTGTTGGGCAATGATATTTCTCTACCTATGCTGAAGGCTAATGTAGTCAAATGTGGACCCGAAAAGGCTTTTGCTGTCTGTTCTGAATTGGGGTGGATAATTGCTGGAAATGTTAAAATTCTTCTAAAAAACCATCTTCAATTCAAGTGAATAACATTCAAGTGAACACTCATAATTTGTTGTCTAATTTTTGGAAATTAGATTCAGTGCCCATTGCAAGTTCATTAAATAAGGCAGATAAAGCCTGTGAAGACCACTTCGTTAACAATCACTCTAGAGATATAAGTGGAAAATATACTGTAAAATTACTTTTTCATTCATCTCCTTGTCAATTGGGAGATTCAAAGTGGTCAGCCATGCATCGGTTCGTCTTTAGAAAAAATGCTGTCATCAAAAGCTAATTTATACAGCCGCTAGAGACTTTATGAAGGAATACCAAGAACTTGTACATATGGAAAAAAATTCAAGAGTCAGTATTTGAAGCTAGACCAACCTATTATTTACCACATCATGCTGTGTTGAAGAAAACAAGTACTACGACCAAGTTTCGAGCTGTCTTCGATGCATCTGCAAAGTCTTCAACAGGTGTATCAATAAATGATCTTCTAATGATTAGACCCAGAGTCCAACAAGAATTATTTCCAATTTTTCTTCGTTTCTTCGTAAGGTTGCAGATGTGAAAAAAATGTTTCGCCATATTAAAATGCACCCTGATGATGCTGATTTACAAAGAATCATTTTGGAAAAACCATCCAAGGGAGCGAATCAGTATTTTTCATTTAACTACTGTTACTTATGGATTTGCACGTGCCCCATTTTCATATACTAGAGCGATGAAACAGCTTGATTTAGATGAAAAAGAAACCTTTCCTTTGACTTCAAAGGTGTGTCTTAGAGATTTCTATGTTGATGATCTAGTGTCTGGAGCAAGCTCCGAAGAAGAGGCCTTAGAACTCACAAAGCAGATGTCAAAAATGATGGAACGAGGGGGATTTCCACTACATAGATGGATTTCAAATTGTCCATCTGTGCTAGTGTGTGCCAGATGATTCCAAGGCAGTCAATCACTCACTGAAAATTGATAACGACAAGACAATCAAGGTTCTTGGAATTGTTTGGCATCCAAGCAATGATCTTTTTCAATTTTCTATATCAACATGAAGAACTGACTAAATGTAAAATACTTAGAGATTGCAAGGATATTTGATCACTTAGGATGGCTTGCACCCACTGTCATCCTTGCTAAGATTTTCTACAAAAACTTTGGAGCTGCAATTTAGTATGGGATGGTAAAATCAGTGAACCCATTGCAACCCACTGGAAAAATTTCCAGTCCCAGTTACGCTTACTTGTAAATTTTAAAATTCCTCGTTATGTTCTCTCTGCACATCCTGTAGATTTTCAATTGCATGCCTTCTGTGATGCTTCGGAGAAAGCATACTGTGCTGTAGTCAATATTCGCACAGTTGATCCTTATCATTCAATTATTATGTCACTTTTAACATAAAAAACCAGAGTTGCTCCAGTTAAACCTCAATCTCTCCCAAGACTTGAATTATGCTCAGCACTATTGTTGTCATCTTTATTAGAAACAGTTCTCTCAACTTTAGATATGCTAGTAAATAAATCCTTCGCCTGGTTTGATTCAAAGGTTGCACTTGCATGGATTGCTTCTGAGCCTTGTCGTTGGCTTCCATTTCTTGCCAACAGAGTTTCAAAAATCCAGGAGGCTCTCCCTGGCGTCAAGTGGAATCATGTGCATGGGATTGAAAACCCAGCTGATTGCGCTACTAGAAGTATTCTCCCATCTGAATTTATAAATTGTGAATTATGTACAGGTGGTCCTAACTTTTTATGGCAATCATTTGAACAACAACCTGATGATCAAGCACCTTTGAACTTTCCTTTTGATGAGTCACATTTAAAAGAGCTACAGTTCAGCTGCTGTTAAGGTTCAGATTGATCCAATCATTTTTTAATTTTCATCTTTCTCAAAATTGCGTCGTGTTTTGGCTTGGTGTCAACGGTTTCTGGGGAATTGCTCTAAACCGCTTGAAAAAAGATGCTTGGGTCATCTGACATGTGATGAACGGTCAACAGCAACGTTACCTAGTATTGTAAAAATTGATAGCAATCTGAATTTAGCGAAAAATTGCAATGTTTAAGTTCAGGGAAATCCTTAAAATCAACAAGCAAGATTTTGTAATTATGTCCCTTCTTAGACAGTGATGGAATTATACGTGTAGGTGGGAGGCTATGAAATGCCAATGTCTCACAAGACGTAAAACACCCTATCATCATTCCTAAGAGCCATCACATCACAACCCTAATTATTCATCATTTTCATATACTACTTCTTCATGATGCACCTCAACTCTTGCTATCTGTCAATCGCTTTTAACGATGGTCTCATCCAGTACCTCCTGGGTGCCCGTTGTTTCGACATAATTATACTGTTGCTGCACTCCACACTCGACATAATGATGACTGATGATCACTCTTCTCTAAAAATGTGTGAGAAGAGTGCTCACCCCATTGCGTTGCCGATAAAAGTCGACAAAATCTTTACACCGGAGCGGGTGGTAAAAAGGGGTCAGCAAAAGGGGCCGTAAACCGTCATCGTCACAAAAAGGGGGAGAAAAATATTTTCAACTCTGGTGTAAACGTGGCTTTACGTGAAATCGCGCCATCGATGAGGAAAATAGCTGACAAGTTTGTGCCGAATGGAGGCAAAGGAATGTGTTAGGCCCTCGGTTTTGAACGGTCGAGCGTCGTAAAAACAAGGTACAGCCGCTAGAGACTTTATGAAGGAATACCAAGAACTTGTACCTATGGAAAAAAATTCAACAGTCGCTATTTGAAACTAGACCAACCTATTATTTACCACATCATGCTGTGTTGAAGAAAACAAGTACTACGACCAAGTTTCGAGTTGTCTTCGATGCTTCTGCAAAGTCTTCAACAGGTGTATCAGTAAATGATCTTCTAATGATTGGACCCAGAGTCCAACAAGAATTGTTTCCAATTTTTCTTCGTTTCTTCGTAAGGTTGCAGTCAGTGCAGATGTGAAAAAAATGTTTCGTCATATTAAAATGCACCCTGATGATGCTGATTTACAAAGAATCATTTGGAAAAATCATCCAAGGGAGCCAATCAGTATTTTTCATTTAACTACTGTTACTTATGGATCTGCACGTGCCCCATTTTTATATACTAGAGCGATGAAACAGCTTGATTTAGATGAAAAAGAAACCTTTCCTTTGACTTCAAAGGTGTGTCTTAGAGATTTCTATGTTGATGATCTAGTGTCTGGAGCAAGCTCCGAAGAAGAGGCCTTAGAACTCACAAAGCAGGTGTCAAAAGTGATGGAACGAGGGGGATTTCCACTACGTAGATGGATTTCAAATTGTCCATCTGTGACGCTTTGTTCTGTCCTCTCTCGAAATAGAAGAGATTCGTTGGACTTTTGAGCTTGAACGGTCAGAAAGCTGGTCAGCTCCGATGAAACCGCGAACCTGAAACCTTTTTTGTCCTTTTACGTACTAGGCCTCTAAATTGTTAACTTTGCACGTGTGTTAAATATCTAATTAAATGTGCTGTATATCTTAAAGCTGTTTTTAATTACCTACAAGCCACTCGCCACTTTAATTGATCTCACGACGTTACACCCTGAAAGTGCTAAGGTTAGGTATACAGATATTATTGATAGATCAAAGCTGCTGATATACAGAAATATTCTTTCTTTTGATATTCTGATGCGTAGGAGTGTTCTAGGTGGTGTGAGACATACTGGGCTCCCATTCCTAAAGAAAGATCGGAGCTGAACTGGAACAAACAGGGCAATTGAGGATGGTCCAAGATCAATCTGGAAGGGGAAAGATACGAGGACAACACCTCGTTGTTTTCAGCCACGGTCAGTTCACACCGGAGCTGGAACCCCACTTTCTAAACTTCCGCTGCACGCCAACGTGAAGATATTTGATATCACAACATATTTTACGTACGGCAGCTCCCCGTACACGACGGTCTTTACTTGTTTCGAGTTTCTAACTCGCAACTCTTGGATTGATAACCTCCGGTTCCGAATTTAGCTACCTAAAATTATTTTTGGGTCATGAAGCTGAAATTTCACTTTGAAATTATTCGGCTAGTTGGTTGCTATGGCGTTGCAAGCCTATTTGGTCAAGCTGCGCCAAACACAAGAAAACGTCACGTAAAAATTGTCTCAAAAGGGGGTTTCCATGTGTACTATTTTTAACTTTTTTAAATTTGAGGATTATAGTGGTAGTATTGTGGATGAGTTGTGGTGGGTTGAAGTGGTTCCTTACTTACTAAAGTATTAGCAAGAGGACTTCAATAGCAATAACCCTAGGTTTCCCATTAAATGATTAAGGTGATTTCTTTAACAAAAGAACAAGAGACAAAATAATATATTGATACGACCTGTGGTTCTAGAGATGACTTTATCTGAAATTGCTTCCAGTATTGAGGAGAGTTTTTTTTTCTGATGAGGAAACCGGATTCGAACTTGAAGACAAGTGAGGGTATCTCCCTTGAAGTGTAATTGGAAATGCAATGGGGATAGTGGAAACGACGGCCACTTCCCAACTTTAGTTACAAGGAGAAATAATAGGATTTGGCTGGTGATGTTGAAGACACATAATCAAAAAGTAGATGATTGAGAGAGGAAATACTTCTTTTATTCTGTTATGAAGAGGACTTTCTGTTACTTCTGCTTCACATCAGCGTGGGTCCATGCGTCCCTCTGTTGTTGTGGTTTGAAGGGGTAGGTGCATTGCCCAAACAAGACAATTTCTTGTATAGAGATTCCTGTCGGAGTAGGGTCTCGAAGGAGGGGATACACGGAAAGTTGAAGAAAAAACTGCACCGGAACAGGGTGTCCTGGGAGACACCACTCCAACCAGAAATTTAAAAAAAGGTTGGAGGTAACTGCAGGATCAATATTGAGAATTATTGAAGGAAGGAAAGCATTGAACAATTTTGACCTGGATCAGCCAGGAAGATTAGATGGTTGAAAGGGATGTTCCACAGGAGATGATTCCGGTCCCTCGTTCAAAAACACTTCCCTTCGATTCTCCGATCCTCGCAGTCACCCCGAACAATCCAAGTAGTCGAGATTTTTACGTCTTTTGACGTTGGTGAAAAGTGAGAGTCTGAGGAAAATCACGCCAACACCTGTATTTATGGGATGAATGAAAACTGCGATTTCGTCGCCAATTATGTTGCCAAAATTCCATGGTTTTGTGAAATTTTCCGGTTTATGATCTGATTGTAAATAAGGGATGTGTCCTTATCGGTGAGTTGTTCTCGAAGTAGGGTAGCATTAGAAATTTCAAGGAGTGGATCAACAACTGTTTTTGGAACCGTAGCAATTAGGTTGCACATTTGGGTTTCTACACTGTGTGTATTTTTTACACTGATTGGGTTGGTTTGTACAATGGGCAGAGGTTCATTTGAGTGGATGATATTTGGGTTGTTGAGTAAATCATCTTGTTGTGGGGGTTCTTCAAGTCTAGAGAAGTAGTCTGGTAGGAGATTGGTTTTGCCAGGTACATGTTTGAATGTAAATGAATATTCACTGAGTAGTAATAACCAACGTGTAGTGATGTCTGCAGGAGAAGTGGTTCTTTTATAATGCTGAAGGGGTTTGCTGTCTGACAAAATGACAAAGGATCTGGCATATAAATAGTATTTGAATGATTCGACAGCTTTTACAATGGCCATGAGTTCAAGCTTAATTGCAGGGTATTTTGATTCAGAATCTGATAATGACTTGGAGTAGTATGAAATGGGGGATAATTTACCATCAAATTCTTGCAAGAGCACAGCAGATATGGCATGTTTTGAAGCATCAGTATTTAAGAAGAAGGTTTTCTCCCAATCTGGTTGTTTAACAAATGGTTGTTTGAAAAAGATTGATTGTAGTGATTGGAATGTGTTATTACATTCCTCTGACCAGTAAAAGTGTGATGAAGGACAAGTGATTTTGATTAGAGGGTGTACAAGTTTAGCGTAATTTGGGATGAGATGCCTATAGAATCCGCATAAACCAACAAATCGCTTCACATGTTTTTTGTTCTTTGGAGTGGGAAAAGATTTGATTTTAACAACGTTTGAGTTGATTGGGGTGATGACATGATCTGAAATATTGAATCCTAGGTAGTTGATTGTCCGTTGGTGGAAAGAGCATTTTGTTGCAAACAAGGTTAAGTTGTGTGACTTTAGAATTGACAGTAATTTGTCTAACTTCTCACAAGATTCATTGAATGAGTTTGAACAGATGATTATGTCATCTTGATAAGCAAAAACACCAGGGATAATTTCAAGTATAGAATCCATTAAAGCTTGAAATATAGATGCAGCAGTCTTAAGACCAAAGGGTAATCTATTTTGACGATAAGTGCCAAAAGGGGTTGTGAAAGCAAGTCGGTCTCTGTATTCTTCCGGTAAATTTATCTGCATGTAAGCTTGTTGCATGTCTAAAGTGGAGAAGTAGTTGAATTGTGTAATGTTCGAAATTATGGTTTGGATTTTTGGAAGAGGGTAGGAAGAGTGTAACAAAATTGAATTAATTACGCGTAAATCGAGGGCTAAACGATATTTTTGAATACCAGATGAATCAACTTTCTTTTTAACAAGTAACATGGGAGAGGCCCATTCTGAAATATTTCGTAAAATCAATCCAGCTTCAACCATTTCATCTAACTGTGTTTTAGCTGTAGATGAAAGAGCAGCGGGAATAGGGAAAGGTAGTGTTTTGATCGGAAAGTTGCTTGTGAATTGCAAGTTGGGAACAACAGCATCTGTGTGTCCCATGGATTTCAAAGTTTTGGAAAAAGCCATCTTGTGTTTGGCTAGTAAGTCCTTAATTTTAAATTGTTCGTCATGAGATAAATGTGCTAGGTCAAAATCCGTAGCATCAAATTCACTATGTCGCAGGGTAGTGATCTCCGGTGAGGCCTGTATGATGTTGACATTCTCATTGTTTACACAACCTATATTGTTTTTGTTTACATTTTCTAGAATATGTTCAATTTTGTGGATATGACCAATAGTTTGCGACTTATTTAAATGAACAATCCTTGTAGATTTGTTTATCAAAAAAATGTAGAAATGTTCAATATTGGACTGTTTGTTTTCGTTAGGTTTTGATTCGTAAAAAGAGTCAGAAGTCTCAAATGTGTTTTCGTCAAAACTGTGTTCTAGTACAAATTTATCGAAGTTTTCATCATTGCAAAACTGCACTTGTGAATAAAGTTCTTGATCAGGGTGGATGACGATTTTTCTTACCAATTTTGCAGGAAAACTTTTAGCAGTAGTTTTGAGGTGGGCATTGGTATCAGTTGTTTGCACATTGTTTAGATTTTTGGACATGTGATGAAATGGAATGGACAGATCTTTGATTTGAACAAGGTGTTGTGATAAGTTGATGGAAACAGAAAATTTGGTCATGAAATCACATCCGATGATACCATTAAATGTGGATTCATTGTCCATATCAATAACATAAAATGTATGTTTGAAGAAAAGTTTGTCAATTTCGAAGGATATCTCCACACAAGCTTTAAATTGGACGACGGAGTTTACTGTTGAAATTGTAACTCTTCTGGCTAAATTTTTGTGAGTTACGTCATACTTAATGAAATCAAAGAATTGGGAGGATATTAGGGAAATAGATGAGCCAGTATCGAAAAGAAAAATGCCAATATTATTTTTGAATTTAAGAGGAATATGTGGCAGAGATTTGTCAGATGATGAGACTGAGAAGATATTCTCTTGGGTTATGGGAGAGCAATTAACAGAATTTTGATGACTATTATTTTCATAGAAATCAGAAGTTTGTGAAGCAGAATTTTTGGTTGGGATATTGACGCAGTGGTCATGTGTACCAACAAAAGTCTGTGTGGAAACATTCATGGAGTAAGTTTTAGCAACTTTTGGAATGTTCAAAAGATAATGTTCAGAATTGGGTTTGTCAGTGACATGAGTGGTTTCTATTTTATCAAAACAATTTGACTCAGGAAGAGTTATGTTGTTTGGGTGAGTCAGAGGGGATGCTTTTTGTTTAAGATGAGGAACGAACGCATCGCTTGCATTCCTCTCTAGTAGTTTGGGTGGTTGCGTCTTTGGTTTTGGCGGGATTGGCTGTGAAAGTTGCCACGACGATTTTGAAAATTGTGTTCTTTAGAGAAATCATTTTGGGGATTGTTGTTGTTGTTCATTCGTATGAACTGAAAGCAGTCTTTCATCACGTGACCTAGTTTTCCACAAAAATGGCGTGGGGTTTCTCTGGTTGCGGATTTGTTGGTAGGATTGTCCATTGAATTGGTTGTAGGGTCTAAATCGGCTTCTACCTCTTGAGTTTTGACTGTGATTTTGAATTTGTCCATAATTTTTGTCAATTGCAGTGACATGATTGACCTTCTTAATAGTATTTTTCTCATCAGCTAACTTATTAACTTCCTCTCTTAGAGCATTGACCTCTGCCAAAAGTTCTGGAGGGTTTTCATGAGTAGTGATTCTATTGAGGACAGTGTTTTCGATGGAAATATCCTGTAAGTTTTGGGCTTTTTCGATGGCTGAATCATAGTCATTTGTGCCCGACTCCAAAAGTTTGAGTCGAATATCTGAGGGTAGGGCAGAAATGAGTTTGACATATTTTATGTTGTTGAGAGCTGATCTCTCAAGAATTTCAGGATAAACTTTGTTTACCAACACATCGATTCTGTGAGCAAGATTCCGTATGGTTTCAGATGGTAACATAACAAGGGCATTTAAGTGATGGATGCTAGTAGCATTTGATTTTTGAGCAAAAAAAATAGCCAATTGGTCTAGAAGTTCATGGACCTTGTTGATCTTTTTAAGGTGTGTTGATTCGACATAGAATCGTAAAGCAGCACCAGCTAGTTTGGATTTTACAAAAGTGAGGGCTTGTTCCTCTGACCAACCGTTAATTTTAATGGTGTCCAAAACCTGTTCCTTGAAGAAACACAATGTGGTTGGATCACCTTCATAAGGGGCAATTTGTATGGAGAAGTTATTTGTCTTTTTAGACATATTGAAAATTTGGACAAGGACCCAAAAATCACTACTAAATAATGATAACAAAAATCTTAACTAAATAGTATAAAATGCACAAAAATAGAACTTCTTATCTGTCTATAGGATGGGTATCTGATCAGTTGTTATTTGAGTTGTTTATTTATAAGATCAAGAAATCTCAAAGCAAATCAACAGTTAAAGAAAGTGAACAAAAAAACAAGTTATTTTAAGTAAATAACAATTTTGAGTGTCATTTGAAAATCAAATAATCAGATAACCATGGCACAATAAATTTGAACAGTAGCTTAATTTAAAATGAGAGCATGAAAATCAAGTTTTTGAGGTGTATGGTAATACAATAATGCAGAATCATTAAAAATAATTTTTATGCATGAAATATCAGATATTGAACATGAAGTAATTCTCAATGAATTCAAGAAATCACCTTGGGAAAGGTCACGGTACCAAGTGTACTATTTTAAATTTTTTTAAATTTGAGGATTATAGTGGTAGTATTGTGGATGAGTTGTGGTGGGTTGAAGTGGTTCCTTACTTACTAAAGTATTAGCAAGAGGACTTCAATAGCAATAACCCTAGGTTTCCCATTAAATGATTAAGGTGATTTCTTTAACAAAAGAACAAGAGACAAAATAATATATTGATACGACCTGTGGTTCTAGAGATGACTTTATCTGAAATTGCTTCCAGTATTGAGGAGAGTTTTTTTTCTGATGAGGAAACCGGATTCGAACTTGAAGACAAGTGAGGGTATCTCCCTTGAAGTGTAATTGGAAATGCAATGGGGATAGTGGAAACGACGGCCACTTCCCAACTTTAGTTACAAGGAGAAATAATAGGATTTGGCTGGTGATGTTGAAGACACATAATCAAAAAGTAGATGATTGAGAGAGGAAATACTTCTTTTATTCTGTTATGAAGAGGACTTTCTGTTACTTCTGCTTCACATCAGCGTGGGTCTATGCGTCCCTCTGTTGTTGTGGTTTGAAGGGGTAGGTGCATTGCCCAAACAAGACAATTTCTTGTATAGAGATTCCTGTCGGAGTAGGGTCTCGAAGGAGGGGATACACGGAAAGTTGAAGAAAAAACTGCACCGGAACAGGGTGTCCTGGGAGACACCACTCCAACCAGAAATTGAAAAAAAGGTTGGAGGTAACTGCAGGATCAATATTGAGAATTATTGAAGGAAGGAAAGCATTGAACAATTTTGACCTGGATCAGCCAGGAAGATTAGATGGTTGAAAGGGATGTTCCACAGGAGATGATTCCGGTCCCTCGTTCAAAAACACTTCCCTTCGATTCTCCGATCCTCGCAGTCACCCCGAACAATCCAAGCAGTCGAGATTTTTACGTCTTTTGACGTTGGTGAAAAGTGAGAGTCTGAGGAAAATCACGCCAACACCTGTATTTATGGGATGAATGAAAACTGCGATTTCGTCGCCAATTATGTTGCCAAAATTCCATTTATGATGGTTTATCTCCATCCGAAATCCAGCCAGAAACCGCCAAGTGGCAACCCCACTTTGCGTCCTTCTTGGGTCTGAATGAATGAAATTGAATAAAGAGGATTATAAAATCAATCCTTCATCATATCGACTAGAAACAACTATCAAAATGACCATAAGGTCTTAAAGCACATTTTGACAGATGTTCAGAAGCCGTACGATCAAAATTGATGAAGTTAATTACCCTTTTGATAATTGAATCTATGAATGAAAGTTGGCAAGGGGTTGACCCCTAAATTTGCCCACTTTTTCTCGGAATCGGCCGTCTCTTCGACCGTTGTGGGAAGAAGGAATGCAAGGGAATTCCAGCCTGTAGCACTGTACTTTTCCGTTGGGAGAATGAGTGAGTTTCAGAAAGCGCTCTTTTCGGTGAGTTCAGGGGGTGAATCCATGAAAATTGGTGTTGTCTGTGTAATTTTTAGGTTCGTTGTAGGTGCGGTGATGATTATGAATGTAACGTTTTCAATTAACGTTACACCATGGTGCAAGAGCCTTAAGCCGCGTTTAGACCGGAGTTGCAAATATTTTTCTTCCCCATATTGGTGGTGAGGACGATTTACGTTCCCCTATGATGACCCCTTTACGACCCTCCGGTGTAAAAGCTTTATCGACAATACCAAGGGGTGAGCACTCTTCTCACCCTTTTGTAGAGAAGAGTGGTCACCATCCATCACTCTATTTTAATCGAATAGGCCACTCACTGACAGTTTGACGGAAGATGTGGTCAAGGCAAGCGATGAGGGTAAAATGTCACAATGAGCGAATAAAAGACGGGGTGACTGACCACGGGGTGCCAAAGGGCTGAGGGGAGCGGGGATTGTCAAAAAATACCGAAAGAGGTTGAAATAGGGGAGAATTTCCATCCCAAATTTCATCTCGGAGAAATGTCCCCCAAAAGTTGCAATCCTTTCATCTTTACCGATTCCTGGTGGAAAACAAAATTGGAGTTGCAACTCGCCAAATAGCCACCCCACACGAAATCTTGACGATACAATGAGTGCTGTTTCTCGGAATAGTTTCGATGTTCGTAGGGGGTTTGTAACTTCGGTTTAAACGCGGCTTACCATTCATACATCAAGTAATATGCACACAATGAAAGTTTAACTGACACAGAAGAGAGAAATACACCCAAGGAGGAATGCACCTGACAGGAGTCGATACTGCGCCAACTCAAAAGTTGCTAACGCAGTGGACATACCACTGAACCACGGCGATCTCTGGAAATGTAGGGAACTGAATCGAAAATTATTATGTTTGCCTTCACAACTAATTCGGGAGAATTTTTTTTTAATTAACGTCGTACAAGAGCAACACAACGGGCTATTGACGACCGTCCGGGATCAGTCCCTTAAGGGAAAGATCCGAGGACAACACCTCGTTATTTTGAACCACGGTCAGATGACGAGGCAACACCAGAGCTGGCACCCCACTCTCCAAACTTCCACACCAACCCAACGTGAGGACTTTCGGCCACGACGGATTGAAGGTGCACCAGCCGCCTCTACACCATACGCTTACAAACATCCATGCCAGGACCCGGATTCGAACCAGGAACCCTCCGATCTAGAAGCTAACACCTTAACCACTAAACCGGTTGGTCGGCTCGGCGACAGTCCGGGATCAAACCAGAGGTTGAAAATCCAAAACACCACAAGAAAGAAGCAGGTTATTAACAATTAAACTGCATTATTACAGAGCTTAGTGTTTAACGTAGTCTGCATAAGTTCACACATACAGGGTGTTTCGATACTCATGTGCAAAAATTTATGGGGTGATAGAAGACATCTAAGCAAGCCATTTTCACCATACATTGCATGGGCGGAAAGCAGTGAACCGCTAGACGGCGCTGTAATTGAAAGCATAAAGCGTGAGTTTTCTTACACATCGTCTTTTCTACTGTGGATTTCAGAAGGCATGGCGACGTCCAGTAATCATGAAAAGGCGAACATGTAGTATTTTATGTATGGTCTTGGGAATGGTCTGGAAGCCGAAAGACTGTGCAGGCAGCGTTTCCCTAGAAGACACGTGCCAGACCAAAAAATGTTCGAGCGATTGTATCGGTGACTGTGCGAAACGCGATCCTTTGTCACCGGCATGCATGATACAGGGGGTGGTAGTAATGTGCGGACGCCACACGTTGTAGAGAACATTCTGCAAAGAGTGGAAGACCATCCGGATATTAGCACGCGAAAGTTTTCCCCTGCCGTAAATGTGCCCCACTCGATTGTTTTGCGAGTACTGAACCCGGGCCGTTCTCGTATAGAAAAGTTTAGGATAATGGAGTTACTATAATAGATGATTAGGCAAATTGTAATTTCATTAATTCTTTTATTTTATACTAAGAATGGAGTTGACCGACTCACCGACAAGGTCTGACATGCTTCAGCTAATCCGCCGGCGTCTACCGCGATGCCAAGTTCTCGCTTTTTCTCCGTCTAGCTCCGCGTCCAGTGGTGAAGTGGTCAGATAAGTTTCTTGGAGATCCAGAGGGGGGGTTACATAACAGGCGGGGAAACGGGGTCGCCTGACCCGGGACGTATTCGCTAATTTGGCGTCGCGGGACGGACAGCGTACGGCTGCGCTTCAGTACTACGGGACGTAGGATTATACCCCTACTATGCTCAGAAAATACAAGCCTTGATATGATATTATGTACCACGTGTCGAGTTTGCACGTTGGTTTTTGCAACAGCTAGCAGCGTAGCTTGATTTTAGTGCACATGTGTTGTTCACGGATGAATGCACCTTTACTCGTGAAGGCATTTCTAATACGCACAACCTTCATGTGTGGACATCTAACAATTCGTACGATACACGTCCTCATTCGCATCAGAAGCGTTTCAGCGTAAATGTTTGGGCTGGAATTGCGGGAGACCATTTGATCGGCCCATACCTTCTGCCATTCCGACTGGACGGCAGAACATACCGCACATTTTTACAACAGGTATTGCCAGACTTACTTCAACCTGTTGCAGCCAACATACAAGCACGTATGTGGTTCCAACATGACGGAGCACCACCCCATTTCAGCTTGGATGTGCGGAGCGCTTTAGACGCTAAATTATCAGAGCGATGGATTGATCTAGATGGGTCCACACCTTGGCCGGCACGGTCACCCGATCTCTCCTGTCTGGACTTTTTCCTGTGGGGCCATTAGAAACGTCTCGTCTACGAAAGCCCCATCGACTCCGACGAGGACCTAGTTGCCGGGATTTCTGTTGACGCCAGTGCCGTCCGAGACATGCCGTGTGTGTTTGAAAAAGTGGGACGCTCTCTACGTCGCAGGTGTAACGCCTACATTACCGCTGGCGGTTGCTCTTTTGAGCAGTTTCTGTAATTTTGCCTTACATGCTGTTAATAAAATTATTTAGTACCTCCTCTATCCGTTTGATGTTTCGTTCTTTCATGTGACAGTAACGGCGGATACCTCGTAGCGGTTCACTGCTTGCTCTCCGCCCATGCATTGTATGGTGAAAATTGTTTTCGTATATTTATTAAAATTGTTTAGATTGTCTTGCTTAGAAATTACGACGCCGTACGTTGAAGGCAAATTATTCAACATTTCACATTAATTACGACTAAAAATTGTTATATATGTAAGGGGTTGACAAATGAATCATATTTCTAAATTGCAGTGCCCCATTAACTCATATATCGGAACTTTTTCTATCAGCTGTATGTGAAATAATACGCAGCGTGCTGCATAAACCAGCTTGAGATCTTATTAGAGTTACACAGAGTAATAATACAGTATAAAGAAGGATTTACAAAATGGCTCAGTGGGTTGATTCTTCATAGTTGGGTTCAGGCGGGGTAATTGTAAACAAGCTATACAAGGGGCCACGTGAAATTCCGAGAAACTAAAAAGTTGTAAAATATAAAAGCTGGCAACCCTTATTATGTGATATGGTGACCCCGTATTTCTTTGAACCACAGCTGATAGCAATATGTTTAGTTGAAAAATTTGTGGTTGAAAAGTTTGGGTTTTAAAGTTATTGTGTGTTGCATTTTTTGCTGCCCTCCATAATACATAGAAAAATATGTTGTTCCAATTCTTTCCTACGGTCAGTTATGCTTTTATTGAACAGAAAATCATTGACTTTACCTTCTGGGAACTTTAATGCATCTACAGTTGAATGTTTACAATTACCCCATATTTTTCAAGGGACGGGGTAATTGTAAACATAACTTTGTCAATAGTTTCGTTCAATTTGGATAGAAAATCAATATGTTTTTCCGTGTTATTTTGTATTTAATCGTATTTAGTACGTTTGAATTGCCTTTAATTGCAATTTTCGTGTTCTTGGGGAGCAGGAAGACTGATTTACTAAAACGTCACACATATGGCGAAGTTCTTACAACTAACCAAGTACTGTAACGCTTGAAGGAGGCAGAAGAGAAAAATAACAAAAGTAAGTCGAGTGAGAAGAAAGTAAAAGAGCCAGGAGTAAGCAAGAAACCAAGAAAAGAGCAATTGGAAAGGAAAGCATAACTCGAGGATAGCAAGGATGAGGAACTAATGAGAGAATTGACTAACATTGACGGTGAATAGTTTGAAGTTGTACAAACATTCATGCAAAATATAGAAGACTAGCTTGTAGGGGAAGTTAAATATTTTGGAGCCATTCATGGAAGACATTGAAACAACTACGTTTGTACTTGTTAAAAGGTGGAAAGAGAAAGAAAACTAATTTCTCGTATGTATAAAGAGTGGATGTCATTTCAGAAGAGCAGTTTGAGATCCCCTGACTCAAATGCATCGACTAAATTCGCTGTGGTTGAAAAAACTAATACGGTGTTACCAAAGACCATGTCAAAGCAATTTTACCTACTCCAACCTGTTGCAAAGAAGGCCGAAAAGAAATTTTCCAATTTGAGGACACTGTTAATGTGTAAAGAAATGTAATGTTTGCTTGTTTTTTGTACCTAAGTTTATATTTTTCAATTTTTTTTTTTTAATTTTTTGTTCTTTTTACAATAAATACATTTTTTGTTCATTAAATGTTTAAATTATTTATTCTTATGCATTCATGGAAGTTCACCTCATGATCAATGCAACTTTCAAGTGTCACTATATTTTGCTGGGGTAAGAAGTGGGAGTATTTGGTAAATATAAAGATCAAAACGGGGTTATTGTAAACATGGTATTAGAAGGGTAAAAATACCATTGGAGTTCTTTCTACTGCCATGACTACTGCTCATGCTGTCACTTGTTCAATATTCAATATCACGAGGAAAATCGTTGTTTTAATTACCCCTGCTTTCAGGTGTAATTGTAGACACGCGGGGTAATTGTAAACAGCCGAGTATGGTGTTAAATTTCTTTTGTGGAATCTTCGTACTAATTAAATATCAAAGTAGAATAGTGACAAGTTAGTTTAGTAGGGTGAACAATGTTTAGTTACTTTATCAAGAGTTTTAAAATAGGGATTGAAAGTAAACATACAAATTCTGTTTACAATTATCCCGTTTACAATTGTTGTATGTTTACAATTGTAAACCGGGTGCCTCCGGTCATCCGTCCTTTATACTACCTTAGTAACTCCGGAGCTTGATATCTTCACATGTTTTTATATTCTTGTCCCTGCTTATCTCCAGCACTACTCGACCATGTCAAAGAAAATCTGCGTGGCCTTCTTGTCTCCTTCGAAGCTGGGAATCACATCATTCTCCCCGGGGTCCAGTTACCATTCTCTAAGCCTTCCGACGAAAACGGCTCCAGAGGGTCTTGACACTATACACTTACAAACATTCATGTGCCGACCCACCGGTAGGGTGGTTATGGTGTTAGCCTCTAGATCGTAAGGTTCCTGGTTCTAATCCGAATCCAGGCATGGATGTTTCTAAGCGTATGGTGTAGAGAGGGCTGGTGCACCTTCAATCTGTCGTGGCCGGAAGTCCCCACAATGGGTTGGTGTGGTCGTTTGGAGAGTGGGGTGCCAGCTCAAGTGTTGCCTCGTCATCTGACCGTGGTTCAAAATGACGTGGTGTTGTTCTCGGAACTTTCCTTTAGGGGATTGATCGCGGACCGTCGTCAGTACCTCGTTGTATTGCTCTAGCACGACGTTAATTAAAAATTATCAAACTACCCAAGTCAACACCACGCAAATCTGAACCACTATTTTAATTAACGTAGCACTGGAGCATCACCACAGGCTATTGACGACGGTCTGGGATCAATCTCGAAGGAAAAGATGCGAGGACAACACCACGTCATTTCCAACCACGGTTAGATGACGAGGTAACGTCTAAGTTGGCACCCCCCCCCCCTATCCAAACTTCTACACCACGCCAAAGTGAGGACATTTGAGGCCACGTTAGATTGAACGTACACCAGCTACTCTTATACATGACGGTCTATGACTGGACGTAGTTTCGAACTCGCACCCTTCCTTTGCTAATCCGATACTCTCCCAACCGGGCTACTGTGGCACACGTGCGTTTCAAGGACAACAGCAGGTGGTTTTGTACCACGTAATAAGAAAAGTAAACCAGGCGTTTTGTCAGAAAGTATTTGATTTCGCTTTTAATAGGGCTCCAAGGATTCAATAGGCATGAAATATGGAGACATAGTCTTCTAAGAAGTGGTGCGTGGATGACGGCCATATGTCCTGAAGAAGCCGGACTGAAAGGATTGACGGTCAGGTGGATGGTTATCGAGCAGGTGTACCTCGAGTTCGCGGAAGGGAGGACGCAAGTGAAGAGACCCTGAAAACAATAGACACGGTGATTCAATCGTCCAACTGCAATACATAAACATACATATATATTAGACTACCAGATATGACGGTAAGGTAAGGTAATTTTAATTAACGTCGTACTTGAGCAACAAAACGGGTTATTGACGACGGCCCGGGATCAATCCCCTAAAGGAAAGTTTCCAGAACAACACCACGTCATTTTGAATTACGGTCATATGACGAAGCAACACATAAGCTGGCACCCCACTCTACAAACTTCCACACCAACCCTACGTGAGGACTTTCGACCACGACAGATTTAAGGTGCACCAGCCGACTCTACACCACACGCTTACAAACATCCATGCCCTGACCCTGATTCGAACCAGGGACCTTTCGATCTAGAAGCTAACACCTTAACCACTATACCGGTTGGTCGGCTACCAGATATGACGGAATCTACCACCAATAGACACAAGCTCCTAAATAGAGGAAATAGCTTAAGTAATGACCACTCATTATCTGGATGTGGTTCAAAATGATGAGGTATTGTATGTAGGTTTAATCCCGGACCGTCATTAATAGCCCATTGGGTTGCTGTAGTGCGGTGTTAATTACATAAATACCCACATACCGATGACAGTCAGTTTCTGGGAGGGTAACCAATCTTGTCCCCTGCACACTCACCCTCCAAATTAAATGTTACTTATCAGGCCGGTGATATAAAAATCATCTCTCAGGACAAGGCACAATATTTAGATAGATTTTTGAAACGAAAACGGTACACGTCTTCAAACACAACGATGCAACTCTCGCTCCTTAACAAAAACAGACGCTTACACTTTAAAGCTGTGTACATGCGCAGGAGAGAGCAGGAACATGCGTCCTTGGAAACGTCTGATAAATAGTTCCCCGTTCCGATTGGATATGTAGGTATTTTTATTAAAGTCACACTGAAACAAAATACGGGCTATTGACAAGGGTCCGAGATCAAACCGTTCCGATTGGAGAGAAGAAAAGAAAAACATTGTTCTGCTATGTGAGATGTTTTAAGGGTACAATACACTAAAATTGATCAAAATATTTTGAAATTTCTTTTACTATCATTCATTAATTATAAGCTTTAAGAATGTGTGCGTAAAATGTTATATCAGTAGCTACATTATAAAACGAGGTAAATTCAAGTTTTTCCATCGCATGTAAGGAACTTCAGTGCTTTTTCTCAGCTTTTTATTTTTTATGACTACAGTGTATTTAAAAAATCAAGACTTTTTTTGTAATTGATGCAGATACGAAACATTTTTTGTTGTTTATTATGTTATATTTAACTACATTTGCACGGAATAAAAACTTGGAAAAGTAATTTTTTTTTTCAAAAATTGTTCAAATCAACTATGACGGTTTCTTTGCTGTATTACAGAGGTTGTTACCAAAATATTTATAAAAAAATAACTATGGTATAGCTAATAAAATGGACAAAATTGTGGAAAACACTTCCATGGAAAGTAAACAAAAAAAAATTTTAAACAAATTTAAATTTGCACATTGATTAGGAAAAGACTAAAATATTTTAATACGAATTGAATTTTTTATTATTGCAAATGAAAAATCGATTTCTTTCCTTTATAATGTATATTTAGAGTGTATTGAAGTGTACAATAAAACATTTTGTTGTGAATGAAAAAAAATTTGCTCAGAGGGTATTGTGTCCCTTTAAATTAAATAAAAGAGTATACAATAATTCATTACAAATTCAAGCAACCTTTTCATGTTCACTTTTTTCTCAACAATGCAAGATTCATTGTATTCCTTTATTATACCACGCAAAAATGTCTTACGCAATTTGCAACAATATTTAATAAAAACATTGTTATGAATATCTCGGAAACAATGATAAGTTAAAACAACAAAGGATTTATTTTTGTGAAGCCATTTCAAAATTTCAGTCACTCCACCACATACGACAGCCTTTCCATTCTACAGCGAAAGAGAAAACAGCCATTTCCAAAAGCTGTACATTCCAATACGACCCATTTTTAGATACAATAGGTAAGAATCTCAAATTTAAAATAATTCATCTATAAAAGATTTTGATATTTATATTGCAGTATTTTAAAAAATCCATAGTCCATAATGCTTTTCATGGGACATCAGTTTTATGAATTAGTTATTCTTGCTCTGATTATATTTTCCCTGTTATCTGCATCGAATTTGTATTCTAAACATGTACATTTTCCTTTGAATAGCTATCCAAACAGAGGCCTCAATCAAAGCTCGGTAGGGAAAGTCATTGCAGCCACTATCCTACCGAGCCAAATATCCATCCATATAACCTCCGCATAAGCCACACAACATCAATAGGTGAGAATCTACGTTTAGAGAATCTAAATCATTACAATGTGAAGACTAAATTAATGTCCATAATGCTTTCCATGGGACATCATTTTTATGAATTAGTTATTCTTGCTCTGATTATACTTTTCCTGTTATCTGCATCGAATTGGGATTCTAAACATGTACATTTTCCTTTGAATAGCTATCCAAACAGAGGCCTCAATCAAAGCTCGGTAAGGAAAGTCATTGCAGCCACTATCCTACCGAGCCAAATATCCATCCATATAACCTCCGCATAAGCCACACAACATCAATAGGTGAGAATCTACGTTTAGAGAATCTAAATCATTACAATGTGAAGACTAAATTAATGTCCATAATGCTTTCCATGGGATATCATTTTTATGAATTAGTTATTCTTGATCTGATTATACTTTCCCTGTTATCTGCATCGAATTGGGATTCTAAACATGTACATTTTCCTTTGAATAGCTATCCAAACAGAGGCCTCAATCAAAGCTCGGTAAGGAAAGTCATTGCAGCCACTATCCTACCGAGCCAAATATCCATCCATAAAACCTCCGCAAGCCACGCAACATCAATAGGTGAGTATCTACGATTAAAAAATCTAAATCATTACAATGTGAAGTCTAAATTAATGTCCATAAGGCTTTCCATGGGACATCATTTTTATGAATTAGTTATTCTTGCTCTGATAATACTTTCCCTGTTATCTGCATCGAATTGGGATTCTAAACATGTACATTTTCCTTTGAATAGCTATCCAAACAGAGGCCTCAATCAAAGCTCGGTAAGGAAAGTCATTGCAGCCACTATCCTACCGAGCCAAATATCCATCCATAAAACCTCCGCAAGCCACGCAACATCAATAGGTGAGTATCTACGATTAAAAAATCTAAATCATTACAATGTGAAGTCTAAATTAATGTCCATAATGCTTTCCATGGGATATCATTTTTATGAATTAGTTATTCTTGATCTGATTATACTTTCCCTGTTATCTGCATCGAATTGGGATTCTAAACATGTACATTTTCCTTTGAATAGCTATCCAAACAGAGGCCTCAATCAAAGCTCGGTAAGGAAAGTCATTGCAGCCACTATCCTACCGAGCCAAATATCCATCCATAAAACCTCCGCAAGCCACGCAACATCAATAGGTGAGTATCTACGATTAAAAAATCTAAATCATTACAATGTGAAGTCTAAATTAATGTCCATAAGGCTTTCCATGGGACATCATTTTTATGAATTAGTTATTCTTGCTCTGATAAAACTTTCCCTGTTATCTGCATCGAATTGGGATTCTAAACATGTACATTTTCCTTTGAATAGCTATCCAAACAGAGGCCTCAATCAAAGCTCGGTAAGGAAAGTCATTGCAGCCACTATCCTACCGAGCCAAATATCCATCCATAAAACCTCCGCAAGCCACGCAACATCAATAGGTGAGTATCTACGATTAAAAAATCTAAATCATTACAATGTGAAGTCTAAATTAATCTCCATAAGGCTTTCCATGGGACATCATTTTTATGAATTAGTTATTCTTGCTCTGATAATACTTTCCCTGTTATCTGCATCGAATTGGGATTCTAAACATGTACATTTTCCTTTGAATAGCTATCCAAACAGAGGCCTCAATCAAAGCTCGGTAAGGAAAGTCATTGCAGCCACTATCCTACCGAGCCAAATATCCATCCATAAAACCTCCGCAAGCCACGCAACATCAATAGGTTAGTATCTACGATTAAAAAATCTAAATCATTACAATGTGAAGTCTAAATTAATGTCCATAAGGCTTTCCATGGGACATCATTTTTATGAATTAGTTATTCTTGCTCTGATAATACTTTCCCTGTTATCTGCATCGAATTGGGATTCTAAACATGTACATTTTCCTTTGAATAGCTATCCAAACAGAGGCCTCAATCAAAGCTCGGTAAGGAAAGTCATTGCAGCCACTATCCTACCGAGCCAAATATCCATCCATAAAACCTCCGCAAGCCACGCAACATCAATAGGTGAGTATCTACGATTAAAAAATCTAAATCATTACAATGTGAAGTCTAAATTAATGTCCATAAGGCTTTCCATGGGACATCATTTTTATGAATTAGTTATTCTTGCTCTGATAAAACTTTCCCTGTTATCTGCATCGAATTGGGATTCTAAACATGTACATTTTCCTTTGAATAGCTATCCAAACAGAGGCCTCAATCAAAGCTCGGTAAGGAAAGTCATTGCAGCCACTATCCTACCGAGCCAAATATCCATCCATAAAACCTCCGCAAGCCACGCAACATCAATAGGTGAGTATCTACGATTAAAAAATCTAAATCATTACAATGTGAAGTCTAAATTAATGTCCATAAGGCTTTCCATGGGACATCATTTTTATGAATTAGTTATTCTTGCTCTGATAAAACTTTCCCTGTTATCTGCATCGAATTGGGATTCTAAACATGTACATTTTCCTTTGAATAGCTATCCAAACAGAGGCCTCAATCAAAGCTCGGTAGGGAAAGTCATTGCAGCCACTATCCTACCGAGCCAAATATCCATCCATAAAACCTCCGCAAGCCACGCAACATCAATAGGTGAGTATCTACGATTAAAAAATCTAAATCATTACAATGTGAAGTCTAAATTAATGTCCATAAGGCTTTCCATGGGACATCATTTTTATGATTTAGTTATTCTTGCTCTGATAATACTTTCCCTGTTATCTGCATCGAATTGGGATTCTAAACATGTACATTTTCCTTTGAATAGCTATCCAAACAGAGGCCTCAATCAAAGCTCGGTAAGGAAAGTCATTGCAGCCACTATCCTACCGAGCCAAATATCCATCCATAAAACCTCCGCAAGCCACGCAACATCAATAGGTGAGTATCTACGATTAAAAAATCTAAATCATTACAATGTGAAGTCTAAATTAATGTCCATAATGCTTTCCATGGGATATCATTTTTATGAATTAGTTATTCTTGATCTGATTATACTTTCCCTGTTATCTGCATCGAATTGGGATTCTAAACATGTACATTTTCCTTTGAATAGCTATCCAAACAGAGGCCTCAATCAAAGCTCGGTAAGGAAAGTCATTGCAGCCACTATCCTACCGAGCCAAATATCCATCCATAAAACCTCCGCAAGCCACGCAACATCAATAGGTGAGTATCTACGATTAAAAAATCTAAATCATTACAATGTGAAGTCTAAATTAATGTCCATAAGGCTTTCCATGGGACATCATTTTTATGAATTATTTATTCTTGCTCTGATAATACTTTCCCTGTTATCTGCATCGAATTGGGATTCTAAACATGTACATTTTCCTTTGAATAGCTATCCAAACAGAGGCCTCAATCAAAGCTCGGTAAGGAAAGTCATTGCAGCCACTATCCTACCGAGCCAAATATCCATCCATAAAACCTCCGCAAGCCACGCAACATCAATAGGTGAGTATCTACGATTAAAAAATCTAAATCATTACAATGTGAAGTCTAAATTAATGTCCATAAGGCTTTCCATGGGACATCATTTTTATGAATTAGTTATTCTTGCTCTGATTATACTTTTCCTGTTATCTGCATCGAATTGGGATTCTAAACATGTACATTTTCCTTTGAATAGCTATCCAAACAGAGGCCTCAATCAAAGCTCGGTAAGGAAAGTCATTGCAGCCACTATCCTACCGAGCCAAATATCCATCCATAAAACCTCCGCAAGCCACGCAACATCAATAGGTGAGTATCTACGATTAAAAAATCTAAATCATTACAATGTGAAGTCTAAATTAATCTCCATAAGGCTTTCCATGGGACATCATTTTTATGAATTAGTTATTCTTGCTCTGATAATACTTTCCCTGTTATCTGCATCGAATTGGGATTCTAAACATGTACATTTTCCTTTGAATAGCTATCCAAACAGAGGCCTCAATCAAAGCTCGGTAAGGAAAGTCATTGCAGCCACTATCCTACCGAGCCAAATATCCATCCATAAAACCTCCGCAAGCCACGCAACATCAATAGGTTAGTATCTACGATTAAAAAATCTAAATCATTACAATGTGAAGTCTAAATTAATGTCCATAAGGCTTTCCATGGGACATCATTTTTATGAATTAGTTATTCTTGCTCTGATAATACTTTCCCTGTTATCTGCATCGAATTGGGATTCTAAACATGTACATTTTCCTTTGAATAGCTATCCAAACAGAGGCCTCAATCAAAGCTCGGTAAGGAAAGTCATTGCAGCCACTATCCTACCGAGCCAAATATCCATCCATAAAACCTCCGCAAGCCACGCAACATCAATAGGTGAGTATCTACGATTAAAAAATCTAAATCATTACAATGTGAAGTCTAAATTAATGTCCATAAGGCTTTCCATGGGACATCATTTTTATGAATTAGTTATTCTTGCTCTGATAAAACTTTCCCTGTTATCTGCATCGAATTGGGATTCTAAACATGTACATTTTCCTTTGAATAGCTATCCAAACAGAGGCCTCAATCAAAGCTCGGTAAGGAAAGTCATTGCAGCCACTATCCTACCGAGCCAAATATCCATCCATAAAACCTCCGCAAGCCACGCAACATCAATAGGTGAGTATCTACGATTAAAAAATCTAAATCATTACAATGTGAAGTCTAAATTAATGTCCATAAGGCTTTCCATGGGACATCATTTTTATGAATTAGTTATTCTTGCTCTGATAAAACTTTCCCTGTTATCTGCATCGAATTGGGATTCTAAACATGTACATTTTCCTTTGAATAGCTATCCAAACAGAGGCCTCAATCAAAGCTCGGTAGGGAAAGTCATTGCAGCCACTATCCTACCGAGCCAAATATCCATCCATAAAACCTCCGCAAGCCACGCAACATCAATAGGTGAGTATCTACGATTAAAAAATCTAAATCATTACAATGTGAAGTCTAAATTAATGTCCATAAGGCTTTCCATGGGACATCATTTTTATGATTTAGTTATTCTTGCTCTGATAATACTTTCCCTGTTATCTGCATCGAATTGGGATTCTAAACATGTACATTTTCCTTTGAATAGCTATCCAAACAGAGGCCTCAATCAAAGCTCGGTAAGGAAAGTCATTGCAGCCACTATCCTACCGAGCCAAATATCCATCCATAAAACCTCCGCAAGCCACGCAACATCAATAGGTGAGTATCTACGATTAAAAAATCTAAATCATTACAATGTGAAGTCTAAATTAATGTCCATAATGCTTTCCATGGGATATCATTTTTATGAATTAGTTATTCTTGATCTGATTATACTTTCCCTGTTATCTGCATCGAATTGGGATTCTAAACATGTACATTTTCCTTTGAATAGCTATCCAAACAGAGGCCTCAATCAAAGCTCGGTAAGGAAAGTCATTGCAGCCACTATCCTACCGAGCCAAATATCCATCCATAAAACCTCCGCAAGCCACGCAACATCAATAGGTGAGTATCTACGATTAAAAAATCTAAATCATTACAATGTGAAGTCTAAATTAATGTCCATAAGGCTTTCCATGGGACATCATTTTTATGAATTATTTATTCTTGCTCTGATAATACTTTCCCTGTTATCTGCATCGAATTGGGATTCTAAACATGTACATTTTCCTTTGAATAGCTATCCAAACAGAGGCCTCAATCAAAGCTCGGTAAGGAAAGTCATTGCAGCCACTATCCTACCGAGCCAAATATCCATCCATAAAACCTCCGCAAGCCACGCAACATCAATAGGTGAGTATCTACGATTAAAAAATCTAAATCATTACAATGTGAAGTCTAAATTAATGTCCATAAGGCTTTCCATGGGACATCATTTTTATGAATTAGTTATTCTTGCTCTGATTATACTTTTCCTGTTATCTGCATCGAATTGGGATTCTAAACATGTACATTTTCCTTTGAATAGCTATCCAAACAGAGGCCTCAATCAAAGCTCGGTAAGGAAAGTCATTGCAGCCACTATCCTACCGAGCCAAATATCCATCCATATAACCTCCGCAAGCCACGCAACATCAATAGGTGAGTATCTACGATTAAAAAATCTAAATCATTACAATGTGAAGTCTAAATTAATGTCCATAAGGCTTTCCATGGGACATCATTTTTATGAATTAGTTATTCTTGCTCTGATAAAACTTTCCCTGTTATCTGCATCGAATTGGGATTCTAAACATGTACATTTTCCTTTGAATAGCTATCCAAACAGAGGCCTCAATCAAAGCTCGGTAAGGAAAGTCATTGCAGCCACTATCCTACCGAGCCAAATATCCATCCATAAAACCTCCGCAAGCCACGCAACATCAATAGGTGAGTATCTACGATTAAAAAATCTAAATCATTACAATGTGAAGTCTAAATTAATGTCCATAAGGCTTTCCATGGGACATCATTTTTATGAATTATTTATTCTTGCTCTGATAATACTTTCCCTGTTATCTGCATCGAATTGGGATTCTAAACATGTACATTTTCCTTTGAATAGCTATCCAAACAGAGGCCTCAATCAAAGCTCGGTAAGGAAAGTCATTGCAGCCACTATCCTACCGAGCCAAATATCCATCCATAAAACCTCCGCAAGCCACGCAACATCAATAGGTGAGTATCTACGATTAAAAAATCTAAATCATTACAATGTGAAGTCTAAATTAATGTCCATAAGGCTTTCCATGGGACATCATTTTTATGAATTAGTTATTCTTGCTCTGATTATACTTTTCCTGTTATCTGCATCGAATTGGGATTCTAAACATGTACATTTTCCTTTGAATAGCTATCCAAACAGAGGCCTCAATCAAAGCTCGGTAAGGAAAGTCATTGCAGCCACTATCCTACCGAGCCAAATATCCATCCATATAACCTCCGCATAAGCCACACAACATCAATAGGTGAGAATCTACGTTTAGAGAATCTAAATCATTACAATGTGAAGACTAAATTAATGTCCATAATGCTTTCCATGGGATATCATTTTTATGAATTAGTTATTCTTGATCTGATTATACTTTCCCTGTTATCTGCATCGAATTGGGATTCTAAACATGTACATTTTCCTTTGAATAGCTATCCAAACAGAGGCCTCAATCAAAGCTCGGTAAGGAAAGTCATTGCAGCCACTATCCTACCGAGCCAAATATCCATCCATAAAACCTCCGCAAGCCACGCAACATCAATAGGTGAGTATCTACGATTAAAAAATCTAAATCATTACAATGTGAAGTCTAAATTAATGTCCATAAGGCTTTCCATGGGACATCATTTTTATGAATTAGTTATTCTTGCTCTGATAATACTTTCCCTGTTATCTGCATCGAATTGGGATTCTAAACATGTACATTTTCCTTTGAATAGCTATCCAAACAGAGGCCTCAATCAAAGCTCGGTAAGGAAAGTCATTGCAGCCACTATCCTACCGAGCCAAATATCCATCCATAAAACCTCCGCAAGCCACGCAACATCAATAGGTGAGTATCTACGATTAAAAAATCTAAATCATTACAATGTGAAGTCTAAATTAATGTCCATAATGCTTTCCATGGGACATCATTTTTATGAATTAGTTATTCTTGATCTGATTATACTTTCCCTGTTATCTGCATCGAATTGGGATTCTAAACATGTACATTTTCCTTTGAATAGCTATCCAAACAGAGGCCTCAATCAAAGCTCGGTAAGGAAAGTCATTGCAGCCACTATCCTACCGAGCCAAATATCCATCCATAAAACCTCCGCAAGCCACGCAACATCAATAGGTGAGTATCTACGATTAAAAAATCTAAATCATTACAATGTGAAGTCTAAATTAATGTCCATAAGGCTTTCCATGGGACATCATTTTTATGAATTAGTTATTCTTGCTCTGATAAAACTTTCCCTGTTATCTGCATCGAATTGGGATTCTAAACATGTACATTTTCCTTTGAATAGCTATCCAAACAGAGGCCTCAATCAAAGCTCGGTAAGGAAAGTCATTGCAGCCACTATCCTACCGAGCCAAATATCCATCCATAAAACCTCCGCAAGCCACGCAACATCAATAGGTGAGTATCTACGATTAAAAAATCTAAATCATTACAATGTGAAGTCTAAATTAATGTCCATAAGGCTTTCCATGGGACATCATTTTTATGAATTATTTATTCTTGCTCTGATAATACTTTCCCTGTTATCTGCATCGAATTGGGATTCTAAACATGTACATTTTCCTTTGAATAGCTATCCAAACAGAGGCCTCAATCAAAGCTCGGTAAGGAAAGTCATTGCAGCCACTATCCTACCGAGCCAAATATCCATCCATAAAACCTCCGCAAGCCACGCAACATCAATAGGTGAGTATCTACGATTAAAAAATCTAAATCATTACAATGTGAAGTCTAAATTAATGTCCATAAGGCTTTCCATGGGACATCATTTTTATGAATTAGTTATTCTTGCTCTGATAAAACTTTCCCTGTTATCTGCATCGAATTGGGATTCTAAACATGTACATTTTCCTTTGAATAGCTATCCAAACAGAGGCCTCAATCAAAGCTCGGTAGGGAAAGTCATTGCAGCCACTATCCTACCGAGCCAAATATCCATCCATAAAACCTCCGCAAGCCACGCAACATCAATAGGTGAGTATCTACGATTAAAAAATCTAAATCATTACAATGTGAAGTCTAAATTAATGTCCATAAGGCTTTCCATGGGACATCATTTTTATGATTTAGTTATTCTTGCTCTGATAATACTTTCCCTGTTATCTGCATCGAATTGGGATTCTAAACATGTACATTTTCCTTTGAATAGCTATCCAAACAGAGGCCTCAATCAAAGCTCGGTAAGGAAAGTCATTGCAGCCACTATCCTACCGAGCCAAATATCCATCCATAAAACCTCCGCAAGCCACGCAACATCAATAGGTGAGTATCTACGATTAAAAAATCTAAATCATTACAATGTGAAGTCTAAATTAATGTCCATAATGCTTTCCATGGGATATCATTTTTATGAATTAGTTATTCTTGATCTGATTATACTTTCCCTGTTATCTGCATCGAATTGGGATTCTAAACATGTACATTTTCCTTTGAATAGCTATCCAAACAGAGGCCTCAATCAAAGCTCGGTAAGGAAAGTCATTGCAGCCACTATCCTACCGAGCCAAATATCCATCCATAAAACCTCCGCAAGCCACGCAACATCAATAGGTGAGTATCTACGATTAAAAAATCTAAATCATTACAATGTGAAGTCTAAATTAATGTCCATAAGGCTTTCCATGGGACATCATTTTTATGAATTATTTATTCTTGCTCTGATAATACTTTCCCTGTTATCTGCATCGAATTGGGATTCTAAACATGTACATTTTCCTTTGAATAGCTATCCAAACAGAGGCCTCAATCAAAGCTCGGTAAGGAAAGTCATTGCAGCCACTATCCTACCGAGCCAAATATCCATCCATAAAACCTCCGCAAGCCACGCAACATCAATAGGTGAGTATCTACGATTAAAAAATCTAAATCATTACAATGTGAAGTCTAAATTAATGTCCATAAGGCTTTCCATGGGACATCATTTTTATGAATTAGTTATTCTTGCTCTGATTATACTTTTCCTGTTATCTGCATCGAATTGGGATTCTAAACATGTACATTTTCCTTTGAATAGCTATCCAAACAGAGGCCTCAATCAAAGCTCGGTAAGGAAAGTCATTGCAGCCACTATCCTACCGAGCCAAATATCCATCCATATAACCTCCGCAAGCCACGCAACATCAATAGGTGAGTATCTACGATTAAAAAATCTAAATCATTACAATGTGAAGTCTAAATTAATGTCCATAAGGCTTTCCATGGGACATCATTTTTATGAATTAGTTATTCTTGCTCTGATAAAACTTTCCCTGTTATCTGCATCGAATTGGGATTCTAAACATGTACATTTTCCTTTGAATAGCTATCCAAACAGAGGCCTCAATCAAAGCTCGGTAAGGAAAGTCATTGCAGCCACTATCCTACCGAGCCAAATATCCATCCATAAAACCTCCGCAAGCCACGCAACATCAATAGGTGAGTATCTACGATTAAAAAATCTAAATCATTACAATGTGAAGTCTAAATTAATGTCCATAAGGCTTTCCATGGGACATCATTTTTATGAATTATTTATTCTTGCTCTGATAATACTTTCCCTGTTATCTGCATCGAATTGGGATTCTAAACATGTACATTTTCCTTTGAATAGCTATCCAAACAGAGGCCTCAATCAAAGCTCGGTAAGGAAAGTCATTGCAGCCACTATCCTACCGAGCCAAATATCCATCCATAAAACCTCCGCAAGCCACGCAACATCAATAGGTGAGTATCTACGATTAAAAAATCTAAATCATTACAATGTGAAGTCTAAATTAATGTCCATAAGGCTTTCCATGGGACATCATTTTTATGAATTAGTTATTCTTGCTCTGATTATACTTTTCCTGTTATCTGCATCGAATTGGGATTCTAAACATGTACATTTTCCTTTGAATAGCTATCCAAACAGAGGCCTCAATCAAAGCTCGGTAAGGAAAGTCATTGCAGCCACTATCCTACCGAGCCAAATATCCATCCATATAACCTCCGCATAAGCCACACAACATCAATAGGTGAGAATCTACGTTTAGAGAATCTAAATCATTACAATGTGAAGACTAAATTAATGTCCATAATGCTTTCCATGGGATATCATTTTTATGAATTAGTTATTCTTGATCTGATTATACTTTCCCTGTTATCTGCATCGAATTGGGATTCTAAACATGTACATTTTCCTTTGAATAGCTATCCAAACAGAGGCCTCAATCAAAGCTCGGTAAGGAAAGTCATTGCAGCCACTATCCTACCGAGCCAAATATCCATCCATAAAACCTCCGCAAGCCACGCAACATCAATAGGTGAGTATCTACGATTAAAAAATCTAAATCATTACAATGTGAAGTCTAAATTAATGTCCATAAGGCTTTCCATGGGACATCATTTTTATGAATTAGTTATTCTTGCTCTGATAATACTTTCCCTGTTATCTGCATCGAATTGGGATTCTAAACATGTACATTTTCCTTTGAATAGCTATCCAAACAGAGGCCTCAATCAAAGCTCGGTAAGGAAAGTCATTGCAGCCACTATCCTACCGAGCCAAATATCCATCCATAAAACCTCCGCAAGCCACGCAACATCAATAGGTGAGTATCTACGATTAAAAAATCTAAATCATTACAATGTGAAGTCTAAATTAATGTCCATAATGCTTTCCATGGGACATCATTTTTATGAATTAGTTATTCTTGATCTGATTATACTTTCCCTGTTATCTGCATCGAATTGGGATTCTAAACATGTACATTTTCCTTTGAATAGCTATCCAAACAGAGGCCTCAATCAAAGCTCGGTAAGGAAAGTCATTGCAGCCACTATCCTACCGAGCCAAATATCCATCCATAAAACCTCCGCAAGCCACGCAACATCAATAGGTGAGTATCTACGATTAAAAAATCTAAATCATTACAATGTGAAGTCTAAATTAATGTCCATAAGGCTTTCCATGGGACATCATTTTTATGAATTAGTTATTCTTGCTCTGATAAAACTTTCCCTGTTATCTGCATCGAATTGGGATTCTAAACATGTACATTTTCCTTTGAATAGCTATCCAAACAGAGGCCTCAATCAAAGCTCGGTAAGGAAAGTCATTGCAGCCACTATCCTACCGAGCCAAATATCCATCCATAAAACCTCCGCAAGCCACGCAACATCAATAGGTGAGTATCTACGATTAAAAAATCTAAATCATTACAATGTGAAGTCTAAATTAATGTCCATAAGGCTTTCCATGGGACATCATTTTTATGAATTAGTTATTCTTGCTCTGATAATACTTTCCCTGTTATCTGCATCGAATTGGGATTCTAAACATGTACATTTTCCTTTGAATAGCTATCCAAACAGAGGCCTCAATCAAAGCTCGGTAAGGAAAGTCATTGCAGCCACTATCCTACCGAGCCAAATATCCATCCATAAAACCTCCGCAAGCCACGCAACATCAATAGGTTAGTATCTACGATTAAAAAATCTAAATCATTACAATGTGAAGTCTAAATTAATGTCCATAAGGCTTTCCATGGGACATCATTTTTATGAATTAGTTATTCTTGCTCTGATAATACTTTCCCTGTTATCTGCATCGAATTGGGATTCTAAACATGTACATTTTCCTTTGAATAGCTATCCAAACAGAGGCCTCAATCAAAGCTCGGTAAGGAAAGTCATTGCAGCCACTATCCTACCGAGCCAAATATCCATCCATAAAACCTCCGCAAGCCACGCAACATCAATAGGTGAGTATCTACGATTAAAAAATCTAAATCATTACAATGTGAAGTCTAAATTAATGTCCATAAGGCTTTCCATGGGACATCATTTTTATGAATTAGTTATTCTTGCTCTGATAAAACTTTCCCTGTTATCTGCATCGAATTGGGATTCTAAACATGTACATTTTCCTTTGAATAGCTATCCAAACAGAGGCCTCAATCAAAGCTCGGTAGGGAAAGTCATTGCAGCCACTATCCTACCGAGCCAAATATCCATCCATAAAACCTCCGCAAGCCACGCAACATCAATAGGTGAGTATCTACGATTAAAAAATCTAAATCATTACAATGTGAAGTCTAAATTAATGTCCATAAGGCTTTCCATGGGACATCATTTTTATGATTTAGTTATTCTTGCTCTGATAATACTTTCCCTGTTATCTGCATCGAATTGGGATTCTAAACATGTACATTTTCCTTTGAATAGCTATCCAAACAGAGGCCTCAATCAAAGCTCGGTAAGGAAAGTCATTGCAGCCACTATCCTACCGAGCCAAATATCCATCCATAAAACCTCCGCAAGCCACGCAACATCAATAGGTGAGTATCTACGATTAAAAAATCTAAATCATTACAATGTGAAGTCTAAATTAATGTCCATAATGCTTTCCATGGGATATCATTTTTATGAATTAGTTATTCTTGATCTGATTATACTTTCCCTGTTATCTGCATCGAATTGGGATTCTAAACATGTACATTTTCCTTTGAATAGCTATCCAAACAGAGGCCTCAATCAAAGCTCGGTAAGGAAAGTCATTGCAGCCACTATCCTACCGAGCCAAATATCCATCCATAAAACCTCCGCAAGCCACGCAACATCAATAGGTGAGTATCTACGATTAAAAAATCTAAATCATTACAATGTGAAGTCTAAATTAATGTCCATAAGGCTTTCCATGGGACATCATTTTTATGAATTATTTATTCTTGCTCTGATAATACTTTCCCTGTTATCTGCATCGAATTGGGATTCTAAACATGTACATTTTCCTTTGAATAGCTATCCAAACAGAGGCCTCAATCAAAGCTCGGTAAGGAAAGTCATTGCAGCCACTATCCTACCGAGCCAAATATCCATCCATAAAACCTCCGCAAGCCACGCAACATCAATAGGTGAGTATCTACGATTAAAAAATCTAAATCATTACAATGTGAAGTCTAAATTAATGTCCATAAGGCTTTCCATGGGACATCATTTTTATGAATTAGTTATTCTTGCTCTGATAAAACTTTCCCTGTTATCTGCATCGAATTGGGATTCTAAACATGTACATTTTCCTTTGAATAGCTATCCAAACAGAGGCCTCAATCAAAGCTCGGTAAGGAAAGTCATTGCAGCCACTATCCTACCGAGCCAAATATCCATCCATAAAACCTCCGCAAGCCACGCAACATCAATAGGTTAGTATCTACGATTAAAAAATCTAAATCATTACAATGTGAAGTCTAAATTAATGTCCATAAGGCTTTCCATGGGACATCATTTTTATGAATTAGTTATTCTTGCTCTGATAATACTTTCCCTGTTATCTGCATCGAATTGGGATTCTAAACATGTACATTTTCCTTTGAATAGCTATCCAAACAGAGGCCTCAATCAAAGCTCGGTAAGGAATGTCATTGCAGCCACTATCCTACCGAGCCAAATATCCATCCATAAAACCTCCGCAAGCCACGCAACATCAATAGGTGAGTATCTACGATTAAAAAATCTAAATCATTACAATGTGAAGTCTAAATTAATGTCCATAATGCTTTCCATGGGATATCATTTTTATGAATTAGTTATTCTTGATCTGATTATACTTTCCCTGTTATCTGCATCGAATTGGGATTCTAAACATGTACATTTTCCTTTGAATAGCTATCCAAACAGAGGCCTCAATCAAAGCTCGGTAAGGAAAGTCATTGCAGCCACTATCCTACCGAGCCAAATATCCATCCATAAAACCTCCGCAAGCCACGCAACATCAATAGGTGAGTATCTACGATTAAAAAATCTAAATCATTACAATGTGAAGTCTAAATTAATGTCCATAAGGCTTTCCATGGGACATCATTTTTATGATTTAGTTATTCTTGCTCTGATAATACTTTCCCTGTTATCTGCATCGAATTGGGATTCTAAACATGTACATTTTCCTTTGAATAGCTATCCAAACAGAGGCCTCAATCAAAGCTCGGTAAGGAAAGTCATTGCAGCCACTATCCTACCGAGCCAAATATCCATCCATAAAACCTCCGCAAGCCACGCAACATCAATAGGTGAGTATCTACGATTAAAAAATCTAAATCATTACAATGTGAAGTCTAAATTAATGTCCATAATGCTTTCCATGGGATATCATTTTTATGAATTAGTTATTTTTGATCTGATTATACTTTCCCTGTTATCTGCATCGAATTGGGATTCTAAACATGTACATTTTCCTTTGAATAGCTATCCAAACAGAGGCCTCAATCAAAGCTCGGTAAGGAAAGTCATTGCAGCCACTATCCTACCGAGCCAAATATCCATCCATAAAACCTCCGCAAGCCACGCAACATCAATAGTTGAGTATCTACGATTAAAAAATCTAAATCATTACAATGTGAAGTCTAAATTAATGTCCATAAGGCTTTCCATGGGACATCATTTTTATGAATTAGTTATTCTTGCTCTGATAATACTTTCCCTGTTATCTGCATCGAATTGGGATTCTAAACATGTACATTTTCCTTTGAATAGCTATCCAAACAGAGGCCTCAATCAAAGCTCGGTAAGGAAAGTCATTGCAGCCACTATCCTACCGAGCCAAATATCCATCCATAAAACCTCCGCAAGCCACGCAACATCAATAGGTGAGTATCTACGATTAAAAAATCTAAATCATTACAATGTGAAGTCTAAATTAATGTCCATAATGCTTTCCATGGGATATCATTTTTATGAATTAGTTATTCTTGATCTGATTATACTTTCCCTGTTATCTGCATCGAATTGGGATTCTAAACATGTACATTTTCCTTTGAATAGCTATCCAAACAGATTCCTCAATCAAAGCTCGGTAAGGAAAGTCATTGCAGCCACTATCCTACCGAGCCAAATATCCATCCATATAACCTCCGCAAGCCACGCAACATCAATAGGTGAGTATCTACGATTAAAAAATCTAAATCATTACAATGTGAAGTCTAAATTAATGTCCATAATGCTTTCCATGGGATATCATTTTTATGAATTAGTTATTCTTGATCTGATTATACTTTTCCTGTTATATGCATCGAATTTGTATTCTAAACATGTACATTTTCCTTTGAATAGCTATCCAAACAGAGGCCTCAATCAAAGCTCGGTAGGGAAAGTCATTGCAGCCACTATCCTACCGAGCCAATATCCATCCATATAACCTCCGCAAGACACGCAACATCAATAGGTGAGTATCTACGATTAAAAAATCTAAATCATTACAATGTGAAGTCTAAATTAATGTCCATAAGGCTTTCCATGGGACATCATTTTTATGAATTAGTTATTCTTGCTCTGATTATACTTTTCCTGTTATCTGCATCGAATTGGGATTCTAAACATGTACATTTTCCTTTGAATAGCTATCCAAACAGAGGCCTCAATCAAAGCTCGGTAGGGAAAGTCATTGCAGCCACTATCCTACCGAGCCAAATATCCATCCATATAACCTCCGCATAAGCCACACAACATCAATAGGTGAGAATCTACGTTTAGAGAATCTAAATCATTACAATGTGAAGTCTAAATTAATGTCCATAATGCTTTCCATGGGACATCATTTTTATGAATTAGTTATTCTTGCTCTGATTATACTTTTCCTGTTATCTGCATCAAATTTGTATTCTAAACATGTACATTTTCCTTTGAATAGCTATCCAAACAGAGGTCTCAATCGAAGCTCGGTAGGGAAGGTCTATGCAACCATTATCCTACCGAGCAAAATATCCATCCATGTAACCTCCACAAGCCACACATAATTAGGTGAGTATTGCTAAGTTCAATTCTTTACATGTGAATTTTTAATGTTATGTTGTTTTTAAAGTGTGGAAATGCCTAAAGAAAATATGAAGTGTTTAAAAAATGTCTTGTTTTTTTTTCCTTGCGATTAGTATTAACAGTAAAATGTAATTTTGTGTTTTAATAGGTATGTCAATAGAAACCTCAACAACACCCATTATACGAGGGTATTATACACCATACATTAGGGAGCTGAAATGGAAACTTACTCACTCGCTTCAATTCTTCAATTCATAACAAGCTTCATCTCTCTCTGTTCACATCGCATCAAAAGAAATAGTTGTTTCTTAATTTCAAGAAACAAAGATATACGCACACAAGGAATTACAATATAAATAGAAACAATGAATGGAAAACAGATTCTTCTTTTATATCAAGCACTAACAACTGTTACATGTAATATTTTTCAACGAAGCTGTATAATAAATTTATATACGTTCATTAGCATATGTTGGTTTCAATTTGTAAACTATTAAGTGGCTGCTTGTTTTGTGCTAATGAGGCTGGCTGTAAACGGTGTTTTCGTTAAGCATATCTTACTTATACTTACAGCGTATTTATCGTAACTTTCTATAGAATCTGATTAGTACAATAAGTTCTTTTTAGATTCAATAATGGGTGTGTGTTAAAATGAAACAATTACAGCTTAACTATTATATTCATATAATCTTTAAGTGCTGCAAGTAAATGAAAATTCCTGTGTTTCACATAAACAATCGCATTTTTTGCGTTTAATACAATATTCTTTTGTAAGGCATTTTGCAATTTTAGAGAATTTAGATTAGGTTGGTAGTTTTGAGCTCTTATGGCGCAAAGGCATTGTTTGGCCGAGATGCATCCAAAACAACAAAAAGTCAAGTAAAAATGTCGTGAAAGGGTAAGAGGTTACTTAATTAACATTCACACCGCACCACACACGTGCTTATGTCGACCGCTGCGGCTCCTGAAACAATGCGGAAAACGTAAATTCTACTGTTAATCGGGTTTTATGACGCAAGGACCGTATTTGGCCACGTCATCTGACCTTGGATCAAAATTACGAGGAATTGTCCTTTGATCTTTTCCTTGGAGGATTGATACGGGACGTCACCAATATCCCGTTGTGTTTTCCAGTGCTACGTTAACTGAAATAACTACTTACCCTATTTGGCCACACAAGACAGACACTGTGAAGTCATGGACGATACACACAAATGGAATGTTATACGGGCACAGAAAAAAAATAGAGGAATCTCTCTGGCTCTCGCCTTTTTTGCACGACTGTCTTGGGTTGGATTCGAAATCGCAATCCTCCGGTGGCTAATCTGTTACTCTTCCAACCTGGCTGCAGACCTTGCGCCACACAACACTCCGAGATTCAATTCAATCCAACCTGGCTACTCTGTCCAAATGTAATTTTAAATTATGTTATACATTTCACTGATGTAGCATGTCATGATCCTGTAATGAATGTGGTTTACAAAACGGATGGTAGGTAATTAACGTCACCCTGGAGCAACACAATTGGCTATTTCCGACGGTCGGATCCTTCCCGAAGGGAAAGATCCCAGGACAACAATTCGTCATTTTGAATCACTGTCAGATGACGAGGTCAACACATCACCTGGCACCCCTTTCCACAAACTTCAACACCATTGAACCGAGTATATTTTAAGCTACGACAAATTTAACAAGCACCAATCTCAACGTACACGACGGTAATAGGTTGGAGTCAGTTTCGAACACGCAACACTCCAGTCGCTAATCCGTTCCACTTTCAACTGGCGGCTACCTTCCATTTTATGATTCCCATTCAGATTCGTTGGATGAAATGGCTTTAGTGACAGATTTGATAGACATGACGTTAATTTTGGATTTCATGATTCTAGGACGGAAGACAATGGTATTAGAAAAATCAAAAACTACTTAAGAGAAAACTTAAGATACTTATTTAAGGTGTATGTATACAATATAAATCACAAAAATCGACCAGAATAGCTTTTTTTTTTATTGATTCAAAATATTTCTAAATTCCAAGCATTCAAGCAATGGCACGATCTTGCAAATATTCGAAATAGTTTTTTTAGTTACAAAAGTTTTTGTTGGGTACTGTTACCATGAAAAGCCATGTTTCTAAAACTTTAAACTCGATTTCTGAAGAACTGCGTGTTTGCAAAATAGGAAATGCTTTGTTCAAAACGTGATTACTCCACAATCATCTATTATAATTATTTTTGCATCATTATGATCTATTATAGTACAGTGGATGTTTCGAACTTCTATCAGAGTATTTAGTAAAGAAATGGGTTTCTAATTGATTTTTAAATGTTCAAATTTCTGATAAAATGCTGATTTCTTACGCTTTCTTAAAAAAATTGTAAAAAATTAGCTATTTCTTGTAACTACTTGATAAAAATACAAAGCATGAAAAATAACATTAGCAGGAATTTTTAACAGGAATCGTCTTTCTGAAAAATTAAAATTTGAGAAATGTAAAAAAATATCATGCTAATTTGTTAATTATATCTTAATTAGATAATTAATTATTTGCACAAACTTATTTGTTCTTCCTAAAAGGATTTTAAGAATACACCAATAACCTGCGATAAAAAATGGATGTTTGAAGTCAAAATTGAAAAACAAATAACAAATTCTAGTGTATATGTACACCTTAAGAGAAGACACTTAAGAGAAAAATGTGTTTAAACGTCACCTTTCTTATTCCAGTGTCAAAAAATTACATTAAGGCATCTAGTCTGCATAAAAAGGTTTAGGGGTAATGGCGAATAGGTCCTTAAAAATATCTTCTTGTACACTACCCTACAATAAGACAGGACTCCAGCGGATTTGCATAAAATCCGACTACTTGTTTGGGGTGTTTCTCGTGGTATGACCTGGGACCTTTGCACGTTGTTCCTGGTCAACTGAACACCGACGCCTACATGAACATTTTGGATAATCAGGTTCTTCCTACGCTCTGGCAATTTTAAGGAATGGACGAATCTTACTTCCAAGACGTCAAAGCTCCATGTCATGTTGCAGCCTCTGTTAAGCAGTGGTATCGAGATATAGATGTAAGACGTCTTCCCTGGCCTTCCCAGAGTCCCGATCTAAACCCAATAGAAGATTTGTGGGACGTGTGAGAGCGACGCTTACGGACCAGGGAACCCCATCCGAAATCTACAGCTGAGCTGGCGACATTCTTGCAACAGGAATAGACACAAATACCCATAGCCGTGTATCAAAACCTTGTTGAAGGTATGCCTCGAAGGGTTGCTAGTGTCATTGCAGCACGTGGGGGACCATCCTCCTCTTAATGCTTGTATTATTTCCCTTATACCATCACATCTTCCTGTTCGGTCCATTAATGTAGGGTAGTGTATGGCTCCAATTCATTTCAGGATATGCGGGGAGAGCATTGTCATAAGCCGCACTTCTTACGGGTGGGAAAGGATTTCTGGCCATCAGAGAATATCATCGTTTTCAAATGTCCAGATGGGAGCCTGGTAAGCAATGATAAAGATTTCCACTGTAAATTGAAGGCACAAGCGGCTCTCTTGGTGTTTGACTGCGTTACCCGTGATGAAAAAGTACTGGAGATGAACTACGGAATTTCTTTCTAAGGTACGAACATGTGGAAAATCTCTGAGGGTAGGAAAGTACATCCTCTTGTTACATGCTGTTTATTTGCTCCAGCATTTGCCAGTAAGTCAGCTTTTTCATTGCTAACAAGTAAAGGGGTCCATTGAAAATATATTTTGTAATTTTATTGAAACAATATTAGGTAAAGGGTAAGGTAATTTTAATAAATATCGTACTAGAGCGACACAACAGACTGTTGGGTACGGTGCGGGATCGATCCCCTAAGGGAAAGATTCGAGGACATCACCGTGTCATTTTGAACCTCGGTCAGGTGACGAGGCAACACCTGAGCTGGCACCCCATTCCAAATTTCTACACCCACCCAAAGTGAGGACTTTAGGCTACGACAGATGGGGGGGGGGGTGCCAACTTAGACGTTACCTCGTCATCTAACCGTGGTTGGAAATGACGTGGTGTTGTCCTCGCATCTTTTCCTTCGAGATTGATCCCAGACCGTCGTCAATAGCCTGTGATGATGCTCCAGTGCTACGTTAAAATAGTGGTTCAGATTTGCGTGGTGTTGACTTGGGTAGTTTGATAATTTTTAATTAACGTCGTGCTAGAGCAATACAACGAGGTACTGACGACGGTCCGCGATCAATCCCCTAAAGGAAAGTTCCGAGAACAACACCACGTCATTTTGAACCACGGTCAGATGACGAGGCCACAGTTGAGCTGTCACCCCACTCTCCAAACGACCACACCAACCCAACGTGGGGACTTCCGGCCACGACAGATTGAAGGTGCACCAGCCGCCTCCACACCATACGCTTACAAACATCTATGCACTGACCCGGAATCGAACCAAGAACCTTCCGATCTAGAGGCTAACACACCTAACTCTGGAGACTACCAGACTGGTTAGTCGGCAAACAATTTTAGGAGAGCCAGTTTTTTCAAGAGAATCAGAAGTGGTGGGTTTTTATTTCTGCTTGCGAATCAATGTCATCAGTTCACCTAAGCAATAGACTTTTCAGCGCAGATGCGCAGATCGACTCATTGGCGGAACTTCACACGAAAAAGGCAAAGAATTAAATTTTAATACACCGTAAAACAACTCTTCTACAGAGAGCCGTGCATCCCAAGAATTACACACAACTCCCTAACAATCGAGCTGACCAACAAATATGGAGGTTGAGGTGTTAGCCTCTAGATAGGAAGGTTCCTGGTTAGAATCCTGATCAGTGCCTGTATGTTTGCAAGCGTATGGTGTAGAGGCGGCTGGTGCACCTTAAATCTGTCGTGGCCGAAAGTCATCGCATTGGGTTGGTGTTGAAATCTGGAGAGTGAGGTGCCAGCTCAGGTGTTGCCTCGTTATCTGATCGTGGTTCAAAATTACGAGGTGCTGTCCTCGGATCTTTATCTTAGGGTATTGATCCCGGACCGTCGTCAATTGCCCGTTGTGTTGTTCTAGTACGACGTTAATTAAAAATTACCAAAATTATTATTACCTTTTTTTTTATGCAGACTTCATTGACAGATTGAAAACAGATTCTTCCCCTTGTCAGATTTTCCGTTCGATACCGTTCGAAAGATCTCTTCCCCATCCCTCGTTTCATGCCTAGTCGGGTTCTCAAACTCGTCAACGAACGCGGCATTCGTCGCTCCTATCCAGTAACCACCGCAACAGCGAAGACAAGAGGGAACACTGATTGAGAACGACGGTTACAGGCAGCGGCGGCCATTTACGGAAGCTCTACCCTGAGTTATTGGCTTCGAACGCAATTTCCTGTGCAAATGGCGGAGATATGACACAAGCGACACGCCACCGCATTTGTCCCGGGGAGACCCTCACCTTCTCGTCAACAAAAAGAACGAAAACAAGTAATAATAAAGCGGAGCAAACGGGGTCTTTGTGGACTTGGAATATTCGATCGCCGGTTTCCGGAGTTCCTTGGAATTTTCCGTCGTCTCTTCTCTTCAGTTGTGATCGAAACTGACAGACGACTTCGTGGAACGCGCGTAGTGTGAGATACAGTATGTGCCATTCCATTTAATACGCGAGCAGTTTTTTAACAACTCGACTCGTATGCTCTCGTATTGCTGGGCCAAGGTGTACTTACACACTAGAAGTTTATTTTTTTTATTTTAACTTTAAAATCCAGTTTTTTCACAGTAGGTCATTGGTTTATGTTTAAAACCATTTCAGTGATAAAAAATCAACTTATTATTAATTAGCTAATTAAGATGTAATGAGCTAGTTAGCAAAGTTATTAACTAATAATTTTTTCTGGAAATTAAAGATTTAAAAATTTGATACAAATTTATTTCTTAACTAATAATTCTGACTGAGGCTCAAAACATCCGCTGCATTATATAGATTATAATGTTGCAAAAATAATCATAATAGATCAATTTAGTGTTGAGTTATCACTGTTTGAACAAAGCATCCTATTGCAAAAGCTTGTTTCTTCAGAAATCCAGTTTAAAGTTTTGGTAATGGTAATGGTAATTTGAGTTAACGTCGTACTAGAGCAACACAACGGGCTATTGACGACGGTCCGGGATCAGTCCCTTAAGGGAAAGATCCGAGGACAGCACCTCGTAATTTTGAACCACGGTCAGATGACGAAGCAACACCTGAGCTGGCACCCCACTCTCCAAACTTCCACGCCAACCCAACGTGAGGACTTTCGGCCACGACAGATTTAAGGTGCACCAGCCGCCTCTACACCGTACGCTTACAAACATCCATGCCCGTACCCGGATTCGAACCAGGAACCTTCCGATCTAGAGGTCGATATCGTCAAGAGTTCTGGTCAAGGGAGATTTGTTTTATGCATTTGGCATCTTCATTCCCTTGGATTAATAGGCAGTTTTATCTCGGAGATATATCGTCTTTAACGTTCCCGGTTGTTGTCTCGACATAGGGTTAAGGGTATCCCCGAAATGTTTCATGCGTGAGTATTTGGGTTGCGGAAGTAAACTAGGCATTCCGTTTGGTTTGTTTGCCTCGCAGTTAAAATACCTCTCTTTGATAGTGTCGGCCCAATCAACCGGTCAGGTGGTTAAGGTGTTAGCCCCTGGTTCGAATCCAGGTCAGTACAAGGATATAGTGTAGGGGCGGCTGGTCCACCTTCAATCTGTCGTGGCCGAAAGTCCTCACGTTGGGTTGGTGTGGAAGTTTGGAGAGTGGGGTGCCAGCTCAGATGTTGTCTCGTCATCTGACGCGGTTCAAAATGACGTGGTATTGTCCTCGGATCTTTCCCTTAGGGAATTGATCCTGGACCGCGTCAATAACAAGTTGTGTTGCTCTATAATTACGACGCTAATTAAAATTACCTTACTTTACCTTATCTTGATAGTGTGGGTAATTTTTAAACCCCAGTCCTTTTTACAATTACACTAACCTGAAGGTCTCGGTCTATATCAGTAAAAAATATGACTCAAGAGTGACAAACCAAACTAAATCTATTTAACCCTCAAAGTTGTTTCGAAGTGATACACATCAAGGTCACACCAATTTTGTTAGTGACGAGTTAGCAACCCAGAGGGTTGCGAGCTCGAAACTTGTACGAACCAAAGGTCATCGTGTACGTGGGAGCTGGTGCACGCTAAATCTGTGGTGGCTGGAAATGTCCTCAAGTTGGAATGGTGTGGAAGTTTGGAGAGTGGGGTGACCAGCTTGGGAGTTGACCTTGTCTGTATATGGTTCAAAATTACGTAGTGTTCAAAATTACGTCACTCCTCGGATCTTTCCCTTAAAGTTATGAACACGAACCTAATTAACTACTTACCTACCTTCAAATTAAATCTACACCACATGACCAATGACACATTGACAGAAAGACTGTCACTTAAATTTAACTCTAAAGGAGTAGTTGATAAAATAAATAAGCTGGTGGTCAGGGTGCTGGCTTCTAGATCGAAGGGTTCCCGATTCCAATCCAGGTTAAGGCAGGGTTGTGTGTTCGTCTGGAATGAATATACAATCTATTTCTAAAAGGATGTGCCTAGTTTTTTTTTTTTTTTTTTGGGGGGGGGGGTGAGGGCATGTATGTGAGGTGAACCCGCATAAGATAAATATTTTAACTAACTCTCACTAAAGAAACGCAACGAGCTATTAGTGACGGTCCGCGATCCATCCCGAAGGGGAAGATCTAAGGACAACGCTCCTAATTTCGAACCACTGTCCTGACCCATCTCCTAACTTCCACATCACGCTAAATCAAAGACATGGGGCCGCTACTTTAAATCAAAGGTATTGGTATTTTTAATCAACGTCGCACTGTAGCAATACAACGGGCTATTCTATAACTCAAGGGGGGGAAATAGTGGAAAAGCCCGTTGTCTTGCTCCAGTGAGACGTTATATTAAAACTACCAAATACAGTAAAACCCCGATTTTACATAACCCGCATTTAAGGAATTCCTCGCATATGACGTCATTTATCATTGGTCCCAAATAATTTCACATACTTTTAATGTTAAAATTCCCGTATTTAGCGTTATCACTTCGAAAAAATTTCCGCATTTTAACGTTTTTCATAAATAATCACATACTAGCAGGCCAGCACGGCGTTGCCCGTGATAGCTATTTGCGCGTCCTTACTAATACTAAAACATTAAAAAGAAAAAATACTTTTAAGAATGAGTCCCACTTCCACCCCACATGACACGGGCACGTCGCAAATTCGCACGAAATTCGGACTACCTGTAGTATTGATCTGGCGTAAAATTTTCAGCAGATTTCAAATCCGTTGAAATTTTTACCCCGTCTTTAACGATCGCGAAGATAGAAAACCTCAAATTATTAATTTTGTGTTCGCAATGAATATCTTCGTCACATGCGTCAATTGCAAATTAGATACACTACAAAACTTACAAAAACTCATATCTGTGGAGGATGATGTTAATGACTTAGCTTGTAAAAACAAAAAACCCAAACCAAAATAACAGATTTCTTTAAACAATAAACTATTGTAATGGAAGAAATAAAAGGTACTAGGGGGCACGCCCTCTGCTCTCTGACGCTCACCAACCCCCGGAGTATTGCTTTGCTATCCTCATTGGTTCGCTGCGCAAACCTTGTTCGCTTCGCTCTCATAAAGACATGTGTCCCAGAAAAAGGGAATGTTCAAAAAATATGATATTCCAAAAATATATTTTTCAAGTATAAATTTGTTGCACTACAGAAAAGTTATACATTACCTCTGGAATCAGAACTCGAACAATTTGGAATTCAAATGAAAAATTTGAACAAATTTTGACTCGAAACGTAAGCACTGCTTTGGAAATCGAATTCCCAGCATGTTTGTTTTAGCTGCAACTGCTCGACTAATATCCATTTTTTTTTCAATAAAAATTCATCCGATAACGCTATAAATTCAATTGAGGGGCGAGGATTCGTGGTAAACAAACAATCGTTCAGTGTTGCCAAAACGCAATAACAAACAACGTCTTTTTTGCGTGCTAAATAAGAGAATTATATATATATAGGATATTACTTAATTTGGTCTTTATTTCATGCTCTGTATTTTGTCTTTATCCGACCCCGATTTAACGTTATTTCTTTCCGGTTCTTTGAAATACGTTAAATCGGGGTTTCACTGTACCCTGGAAAAATATATTCTAAAAATTAAACACCGACAACTAGTAATTGAAATATCGGAAATTTAGAGTATGGATATGCAGAGCCCTAAAAGACTTGAACGGTATTTTCCGCACACAAAGCAGCAGCTCCGATGCATCGAAGATGCTACATTAAAACCCCTTATCTACACTTCACGTTAAAGGAAAATGACGCTCTCAGGCTAATGGCACTTTCTCGGAAGACACCCGAGAAAGAAAATGCTAATATTCTCATTCATAAAAGGCACGCGCACTCTTTCCCGAAAGAGCGCTGGAGCCATTGTCACGCGAGCGCGCGGCCAGGAAGCTTTTATTGCCCTCGGAATTTAGACAAAGTATTTTGGCAACCGCCGCTGCGATGACAGCTGTCCCTTATCTCGCTCGCGACACGCCGGGAAAATAGAACACTAAAAACGACGGTTTAAAAGCCCAAAACCCAAACTGCTTACGCTTATTGTGCAGCTGGAACATTTAAAAGAAATCAGTATATTTAGCTCGCTCTCTTCCCCCCACTCTTTTTTTTGTTGTTGTGGTACGAGGTTTTTTGAGAGTTTAAGTTCGACTGAATTGTCAAACGAGTTTAAGTGGGTAAAAGTGTCTCGCATAATTTTCGGGTATTTATCATTGTAATAAAATTCGTCGTCGGACCGTGGCTCAAAAATGACGTGGTGTTCTGTTCTCCTCAAATCTTTCCCTTTGAGATTGATCCCGGACCGTCGTCGGAAGGTTCCTGGTTCAAATCCGGGTCAGTGCATGGATGTTTGTAAGCGTTTGGTATAGAAGCGGCTGGTACACCTCAAATCTGTCGTGGCCGAAAGCCTCACGTCGGGTTGGTGTGGAAGTTGGGAGAGTGGGGTGCCAACTGAGGTGTTGTCTCGTCATCTGACCATGGTTCGAAATTACGTGGTGGTGTCCAAGGATCTTTCCCTTCGACACACACAGGGGAGCGACACTACGGGCTATTTTATTTACATAAGTGAGAACAATGTCTAGTCTAATTGAAGAAATACGAACACACAGGGTTTCAAAACGTTTTTGAACAACACTTGTGTGGATGTAGGTAACACAGAATATTAAACAGCATGCACGTAAAGATAAATATCTTCAAGCGATTCACCAATAGCCCTTTGTGTTGCTCCAGTCCGACGTTAATCAAAAGACCTACCTACTTCAAGCGATATCCCAGTTGGAAGAATAGCAACTGGAGGGTTGCGAGTTCGGTACCAGGCAAAGACCGTCGTGTATAGAGAGGGCTGGTGCACGTTAAAATTGTCGTGGCCTCAAATGTCCTCACGTTGGCGTGGTGTGGAAGTTGGGAGAGTGGCTCAAGTGTTGCCTCTTCATCTGCCGACCAACTGGTCTGGTGTTTAAGGTGTTAGCCTCTAGATGGGAAGGTTCCTGGTTCGAATCCGGGTCAGTGCATGTATGTTTGTAAGCGTATGGAGTAGAGGTGGCTGGTGCACCTTAAATCTGTGTGGCCGAAAGTCTTCACGTTGGGTTGGTATTGAAGTTTAAAGAGTGGAGTGCCAGTTCAGGTGTTGCCTCGTCCTTTGATCGAGTTCCTAAATTACGTAAAGTTGTCCTCGGTTTAGTCCCTACGGTGTTGATCCTGGAACGTAACCAACAGTCCGTTGTTATTCCAATGTGATGTTGATATATCGTCGCCAATTGCCCGTCGTGATGCATCAGTGCGATGTCAATTACAATACTTACCATTTGCTCAACTAATTCGAAACACGACAATAAATTCGCTATAATAGCCGTTTCATTGGATGGCCGCATAAAAACCGAGCTTTATCTTTAGGGCTGCGTCTGTTTTGACAGAGGAAACGTGGTTCGCATACTAAACGCCCCATAAAGCGCAACGGATCCTTCTCGAGGAATCGTAAAAGCAAGGGGCAACACCCCCTTCCCTCGCGCTCATTGTGGAAATGTCCTTTATGTGCCGTTAACGGCTCCTTAAAACGTCTTCAGGGAAAACAGTGGACACGGCAGTACGCAGCACGCGCCGATTGTCCTTTTATAGCTGCTATCAAATTTCTGTTGTCTCGACTCGTCTACAGGAATCTTAGGATATGGGAGGTCCTCAGCAGAAGATTCGTGTAGCTTTTTACTAGAATTAAAATAAAAATTTTGTAGGTAGGTCGATATTTAATTAATGTCCCACTGGAGCAATACAATGCGCTATTAGGGAAATATCCAAGAACAATACCATGTAATTTTGAACCATGGTAAAATGACGAGGCAACACCAGAAAATGCACCCTACTCTCCAAATTTCCACACCACGACAATGTGAGGACATTCGAGGCCACGGCGGATTTAACATGCACTAGCCCCCTTTGAACACGACGGTCTTGGGTTGGATTCGAACTCGCAACCGTCCGGTTGTAAATCCGTTACTATTCCGAGAGGCCCAAAAAATATACTAGGAAAGTGCATAGAAAAATTTAAGAGAAGAAAGAGTAAAGGTAACCTTTTTTCCTGTTCCCAGGATCATGTGACCAAAACTATCAGTAACCTGACCATTAGATTGCTTTCGTTTTCTGGATGGAACATGACATTCATCGTCTAATTGGTTGACGGGTCATGATAAGACGCCCATTTATCAATTCATCGTCTGATTGGTCGTGGTGGTAGACTGGCGATTTCACCACTTTTATCACTTCTCTATAGAAATGCGGTTTCCCACACCTACTCTGTAATGAGGTGAGATTCTATTTCACCAAACGAGGCGATAAGATGCCAAATCGGTCAACTGTCACCTTTGTCACGGGGTTGTCACGTGACTGCTAGTCGACACGTTGCTTACACTATTTGAAGCTCTTCTCAATAGCAATGCTCAGTTTACTCACATTTCACGTCCATGAGCTAAATACCTAAAATTGACCATCTGATTGGTCTACGGGACGAGAAAGCATTCCACTGATTCGTCATCTAATTGGTCCGTGCGAAATAATAGTAGACTTTGGCGATTTCACTATTTCTGTCGTCACTTTGTAGAAATGCACATTCCCACACCTACCCTGTCATAAGATGTTATATCGCCAAACGAGGCGATGCGTTATCAAATCGACCAGCCAACCTTTTTTTATAGAGATGTCACGTGACTACCAGTCTACATGTGCGATACACTATTTGAAGCTCCTCTCGGTAGTCTATGGCTCTGCGTTACACTGGAACTTTGTAAGTACGATAAGGATTCGTAGTCGAATCAGAAAAGTAATCAAAGATTCGGTGTCAGCTTTCACTTCGCCGTCATCTCGATTGTTTTTGTGTGACCAGCATCCCTTATGTTAAATTAAACAAAATAGTGTTTCTCCAAATGGGTTTTCGAATCCGGATCAGTGCATGGATGTTTGAAAGCGTATGGTGCTGAGGCACCTTAAATCTGTCGTGGCCGAAAGTCATCGCATTGGGTTGGTGTTGAAATCTGGAGAGTGGGGTGCCAGCTCAGGCTTCGCCCATTCGTCTGACCGTGGTTCAAAATGACGTGGTATTGTCCTCGTATCTTTCGCTTAGGTGATTGATCCCGGACCGTCGTCAATCGCCCGTTGTTGTTGTTCTAGTACGACGAATGAAAAATTGCCATTACCAAATGGCTTTTCAATTTACGAAAACACAACAGGCATGATTTTAATTAACGTCACACTGAAGTAACTAAGCGGGATAATTGTAACGGTTCGTTTCAAACCAGAAGGGAAAACTCCGAGGACCGTAATTTTGAACCACGGTCAGATTTCGACGTCGCAACTGAGCTGGCATCCCACTCTCCAAACTTCCACACCACGCCAACGTGAGGACATTTGAGGCCACCTGCACCTCTCCTTTGTCCACGATGTCTTTGGTTCGATTCGATTGCGCAACTACCCTGTTTCTACTCCGTTACTCTACCAACAAGACTACCGTGTCCCTGAAGAGCATAGGGAGCAAAATCCTAATCGATGGCATGACCCGAATTCTCACGGTCTTCCTCCCACCAATAACACCAGTTGATCTCCGATCCCTCCAAAACAACACCCCGAAAGAGAATCCCTCGGTCGGTCGAAGACCACCCACTACAAAAACAATGCGGAACAATGCACCCCAGCCCCCTCATATTCCTGACGCCGAGACAATTACGGAAGAAAAAACTCTCCGAAGTCTCAAAAAGGAAGAAAAAACAGAGGGAAATGCACAAAATATCCAACGAGTGACGTGGGATGAGTGGGATATTCGATTTGTCACCATTAACACCCCCACGATCTACAGGGTCCCGGAGGTTGACCTTTTCGACCTCCACTCCGTTTCTTTCCACCCCTTGAATTCTAGGTGCTTCGAGGAAAGGGACCGGGTTAAAAATCATATTTCTTTTCTAGTCCCGTTTCTGGTTCACTTATCGACGGATCTTTTAAAAGGCTACTTTTCTAGAATCCATCCATCCTAAAAAATACATGACCAGACTGTCGTTTACAAAGTGGGCTGGTGCACGTTCAATCTGTCGTGACCTGAAATGTCCTCGCGTCGTCTTGATGTGGAAGTTCGGAGAGTGGAGTGCCAGCTCAGGTGTTGAACTCGTGATCTGATCGTGATTCAATTACGGGGTGTGTCCTTGGAGATTGGTCACGAACCGTCCACAATAGCCCGTTGTGTTTCGCCGAGTACGACGTTAATTTTTTCCATTTCCACTAAGGCCACGGCGGTCTGGTGGTTAAGGTGTTAGCCTCTAGATAGGAATGTACTATGGAGTAGAGTCGGTTGGTGCACCTTGAATCTGTCGTGTTTGAAATTCCTCACGTTGTGCTCGTGTGTAAGTTTGGAGAGTGGAGTGCCAGCTCAGGTGTTGCCTCGTCATCTGATCATGGCTCATAATTACGTGGTGTTACCCTCGGAAATTTCCCTTAGGGAATTGATCCTGTACGACATCAATTTAAATTGCCTTGCGTTACCCGGAACGTCGTCAATAGTCCGTTGTATTGCTCTAGTATGACGTTAATTAAAAATTACCAAATTACTACTAGGCAATAGTTAGCCAGAATTCCTAACTAGATGTAATTTAGTAATGGGAGAGTCATAAGTCAATCATAAATGAGCAAAATACAGTTGAAAACGTAAATGATGGAAATCCTAACAATCACTTTTATAAAAAGTAGAAATTCCACACGAAGTAGTTTCGACCTGAAGGTGGCTGGTTCCGTTCTAATATACGTCCCCTCTTCGAGATGTCAAAGTGGGATCTATTTTTTGTCCAAACAAGAGATTACTCTGACTGAAAATCAACTACCATGAGAAAATTGAGGGCTTTTTCACGAGATCCGAGCGATAAGAGGGCGAAATGAAATCCGAGAAAGCTTTATTTCCCCCACATTTATATCTGACTCGAGCACACGCATTTCTGCAGAGTTGGCACCGAGAGTTAAACCCAAAACAATAAAGGTTAGGGTTGCGTAAAAACAATTCGGTTGACTTTGTTTTAGTTAGACTAGAGGGCACGAAGATTCGAACTAAAAACGTCTGAGTTGGAATATGTGTGTTCCCACGAAGTGGCATAACAGAATCAACCCTCGCTGAAAGTCGCTTGACATTTTATATTTAAATTTCTTTGCAATTAAAGCCCAGTGCACACATCCGGTTTTTCAACTTGCGGCGCCGCTGCCGCAACGCAAGTGCTATTGGAACCGCAGTTCGTGCTATTGGTACCGCAGTTCCCCACGGCACCGCAGCTCGCCGCACACGCTTCCCCTTTTTGAAGTACCTTGTTGTCATAAATAAATGGAATATAAGTAATAATTAATAAACGGTTGTATCCAGTAACCTCTATTTTGTTTCAAAGTATACTTTTTTTACAAGTAAGCGAAATGAACACGTTTTCTTCAATAGAATATTTATCGCAAATGGCGCGAAATGAGAACTTGCTCGGTGCCGCAGTGGCGCCACACGTTGAAAAATCGGATGTGTGCACCGAGCCTTGAAGTTATTAACGTCATATAATGTTACAAAACTATTCTATGCACTCATAATATTTAATTGTAAATATATATAAAAATAAAAACGGTCTGAATACTAGTGGGCCGATTAACCGGTTTTGTGGTTGAGGTGTTAGCCTCGAGATCGGAAGGTTCCTGGTTCGAATGTGGGTCAGTACATGGATGTTTGTAAGCGTAGGGTGTAGAGGCGGCTGTTGCACCTGAAATCTGTCGTGACCGAAAAAATCCTCACGTTGGGTTGGTGTGGAAGCTCGGAGAGTGGGGTGCCAACTCGGGTGTTGCCTCGTCACCTGACCGTGGTTCAAAATGACGTGGTGTTGTCCTCGAATTTTTCCCTTATGGGATTGATCCCGCACCGTCTTCAATGGCCCGTTGTGTTACTCCCAGTACAACGTTAATAAAAAAATACCTACAAAATTCCACGCCACTTCCAACTTGGCCCCAAAGTAAATACGCCACTGCAACCCAAGCGCTACATTATCCAATAGGGTGGGCCGAGAAATGGGTTTTTTTGCTATCATATTCTAATAGTGCGAAAAAGTTGGCTCATGCAGTAAAACTAATGTGGAAAAAAATTCATCCAGGCTTATTGATATCTTTTGCCTCCGCAAGGGGTTCAAACCCTCCAAAAAGATAAAAATTAGGGCATTTTTTATAAAAATTTTATTTTTTTACTATTTCGTTCGAATAGTAAGCCAATACATTCAATATTAGCAGTAAAAATTGTTTAGATCAGTACATATCTTTTGCCTCCCCAATAGCAGAAAAAAACTGATCACCAGATTTTACCGTAATTTAAAATGTCAAAAATTTGCAAAAATGTCATTTTTTCAGTTTTTTCTGCATTTTGGCCCTTGTTGGGGAGGCAGAAGATATGTACTGATCTAAACAATTTTTACAGCTAATATTGAATGTATTGGCTTACTATTAGAACAAAATAGTAAAAAAATAAAAAGTTTATAAAAAACGCCCTAATTTTGATCTTTTTGGAGGGTTTGAACCCCTTGGGGAGGCAAAAGATATCAATACATTGGGATGAAATTTTTTACACGCTAGATTTACTGCACGAGCCCACTTTTCCGCACTATTAGAATGTGATAGCAAAAAAAAAAAACCTTTTTTCGGCCCACCCTATTATCCAACCCAGGGCATGGATCGCAGGGCTTCCCACGAAGCGCTGCCTGATATTAATGCGCTCCAAAGGCCAGACAGTCGCTACTATTTTTCACTGCCCAGACGCGCATCCGGGAGTCGCGCTGGTTACGCGCGTCCGTCGTCACGGGGTTTAGATCCCGACGCCCCCCAACGATCCATCAAGGCTTCTCATCAGCCCTCGCGTAAGCCCCTGCACCCAGGAAGGATAGAGACGATCACGCACTTAATCGACCCTCCGTCGACACCCGGTCCCACACCCGCTCGGACCTGAGAGAACACCCCGAAAACAATGCTCGGCAGATGAGCCTTCGGGGTGGTTGTATCGACGAGGAAATGACCAGGTCTCGTCGAACGATATACTGGAACATCGATATATCGAACGTTGATGAACGATATATCTCGTCAATCGAAAACAAACTGACCAGGTCTTGATGTCGTTATCAGATAGAAGGTCGAGAACTGTTGCCCGGTTGGTAGAGTAGCAAGTTCGATACTCGATCCTACCAAAAGCCTTCTCCCCTCTTCCAACCAAGCTACCGCGGCTCCTAAATTTAGACGTCTAATTATTCACCACTAGCCACTGCGTAGCAAGCCCGGCGTTGCCCGTGCCCGTGGCGCAAACCAACATCACGGGCAACGCCGTGCCGTGATGTAAGGTATTAATATGGTGTAAAATACTCCGCAGATTTCAAATCCGTTGAAGATATATTCAATTAAAAAATTATTTATTTAAGGAAAATCATATTTTTAGGTATGAATCTAAAGTGAAATTTTCCGCAGATTTCAAATCCGTTGAAGATATATTCAATTAAAAAATTATTTATTTAAGGAAAATCATATTTTTAGGTATGAATCTAAAGTGAAATCTTCCGCAGATTTCAAATCCGTTGAAGATATATTCAATTAAAAAATTATTTATTTAAGGAAAATCATATTTTTAGGTATGAATCTAAAGTGAAATTTTCCGCAGATTTCAAATCCGTTAAAATTTTTACTCTATCTTGAACGGTCCAGGAGATAGATAAAAGAACTGCGACTCCAGTTGATATTTATGGTCTGGGTGGGAAATCATTCCTCGCAAAATCAAAGCGGAAACGAAAATAAAATAATTTTCTACGCGTTCTGTCGGTTGAAAAAAACTTGGCATGATTCCAAACCCTGACTGCAAGGCCGCATGAGTAGAAAAAGTTCTCCACGTTTTAAAAACCGATGGAAGATAAATCTATGAAATTCATTTTTAAATCTTCCAGATTGAATTTTAAAATTCTCCGCGACCCAAAAATTGCAAATAATTCGGACTACCTGTGTGGTAAATCTCATTGCTATAAGCGCCATAGAATCGTTAGGATTTTGCGGCCCCAAACAAACAAACAGTTTCTTTTATAATAGTAGAGAATAAACATGAATATTTTCTTCACTATCAACCATATAAATATTGTTTAAAAAAATCTTTTTTTTTTCACAGGGGCTAAACATTTTAGGTACACATACACCACCCTACAATAATGGACCGGACAGCAAGATGTAATGATATAAGGCAAAGAAAACTTGTGTCAGAAATAGGGCCCCTCATTTGTGTATAATATATTTCTTTTTTGCCTGTCAGCGATAGTCACCGAATGTTTTGTCTACGTTTAATGCAGGTGGCGGAGCAATGTTTGATTGGAAGGCAAAAAGAGAGTTTTTAATCTCGTTTCTGTCTGTGGTGTATGTGCTAGTCTAGTAAAGTAAATAAATGTGTTCTTTGTAAATTCGCCTTCTCCGATAATTTTGGCCTCTGCCCTTCATTTTAGGACGATGCGTAATATCGGGTAGAAATTACGGTCGTATTTGTGAAAACATGCTTTAAGGGGGTCCAAAACACAAAAATCGTCAAATTTTCGAATGTTTTTTTTATTATTTAAAGAAATTCTCTGTGTTTTTCTGCTTAAAATGACGTCTAAATCACGTTTCTATCTTAATTAGAACTAGAGATATAGTAATTTTTATGGTGCGTTGTTTTGAAAATCTAACACTCTTGACAGTTGTTGTCATGGCAACAACATCTGTCTTTAAAACTTTAAATGCGTTTTTCTCCATGATACATTTTTTCAAGATTTCCTGTATTCAAATTGCTATAAGTCGAAAACCGATAAAGTTTAAGGGTTGAAATTTGGAATATATCTTTTTCAGACATTATACTTTAATTTTGATTCAGCAAATTTGAAACAAATATTTACTTTTAAAAATATGATTTTTTTTTTAAGTACCTTAAAATTTTCAAAAATTTTCATTCAAATATTTTTTATTAAATTAATATTTTTTAAATTGCTGAATCGAAATTAAAGTTTATAAATTTGTGAATAATTTACTGCAAGAATTTTGAAAATTGATCAAGAATATTTTGAGTTTTAACAATTTAAAATGACCCCTCTTTTTTTCAAAAAATTTTATTTTAAAATTTTAAAAAAACTTTTGGAAAAATTTTGTGTTATGATTTTGCGTATTAGTTAGATGGGTAATCAGTACAAAAAAAAGCCGACCAACTGGTATAGTGGTTAAGGTATTAGCCTCTAGATCGGAAGGTTCCTGGTTCAAATCCGGGCCCGGGCATGGATGATTGTAAGCGTATGATGTAGAGACGCTTGTGCACCTTAAATCTGTCGTGGCCGAAAGTCCTCCCGTTGGGTTGGTGTGGAAGGAAGGAAGGATTTTGGGGTTTATGGCGCAAGGTCCTGGGTTGGTGTGGAAGTTTAGAGAGTGAGGTGCTAGCTCAGGTGTGTTGCTTCGTCATCTGACCGTGGTTCAAAATTACGAGGTATTGTCCTTAGATCTTTCCCTTAAGGGATTGATCCCGGACCGTCGTCAATAGCCCGTTGTGTTGCTCTAGTACGACGTTAACTAAAATTACCAATTACCAGTACAAAAAAATTCAAAATTTTAAATTTATTACTAACAAAAATTTTTCAATGTGTCCCGGACCCCCTTATTAGGGGGATGGTTCCCCATGTGCTGCAATGACACTAGCAACCCTTCTACTTTCAACAAGGTTTGGACACACAGCTATGGGTATTTGTGTCCATTCCTGATGCAAGAATGTCGCCAGCTCAGCTGTCGATTTCGGACGGGGTTCTATGGTACGTAAGCGTCGCTCTAACGCGTCCCACTAATGTTCTATGGGGTTTAGGTCGAGACATGAGCAGGTCAGTGAAGACGTTTTACATCCATATATCGTTACCACTGCTTGACAGAGGCTGCAACATGACATGAAGCATTGTCGTTCTCGAAGTAACATTCGTCCATTCCATAAAAATGTCAGAGCGTAAGAAGAACCTGATTATCCAAAACGTTCACGTAGGCGTTGGTGTTCAGTTGACTAGAAACAACATGCAATGGTCCCAGGCCATACCACGAAAATACCCCCAAAAAAATTGTCGGATTTTATGCAAATCAGCTGGCATCCGGTCCATTATTGTAAGTAGTGTATTTGTTAAATCAGAAAAACTAAATCATCACATATTTTAAGAAATTATCAACTAAAGGTCAAATATCAACAAACACATCAACAAAGGGATTTTAAAAAATCATTAAAAACAAATGAAATTTACTTACTTTTAGGGCGCCTTCACACGGAGGAGATCGATCTCTCGCCTGAGATTGTCACCAGGAAATGTTTACAGATTCATTTCCTGCGCACAAACAATTCGAGCGAAGAGAAGCAAAACAAAATTTTTGACTGGCATTTAGTTATTTTTTTGTAAAATCGGCATCGTTAAAGATAGATTAAAAATTTTAAAGAATTTGAAATCTGCGGAAAATTTTACACCAGATCGATACCTTAAATGTGATTTTCAAAAATAAATAAATTTCTATTGCAACTTTTATATTTTTGCAATACGAATTAGCCGCATTTGACGTAAATATAAAAGTTTTCGTAGAAATATTATTTATTTAAAGAAAATCACATTTAAGGTAACGTTATGGGGTAAAAATTTCCGCAGATTTCAAAACCGTTGAAATTTGTACTCTATCTTTAACGATCGCGAAGATATAAACTGGTACTAGAGAATTTAAAAGCTCTTTTGTTTTTTGTTTCTTGAAAGAAATAAACCACGACAAAAAAAAAATCGCCGGGGTCTGAACTTCCTAGGTGATTATTTTTTGGTCTCTCATAACGGTCTCCGGCGAGTCTTCTCGTGTGAAGTGCTCCTATGGTTTTCTTGTAAGTTCCGTCGCCTTCAGACCGGTCTGAGCGATCGATCTCCTTCGTGTGAAGGTGCCCTTACGGGCACGTTGAGTTGACGCCATTTCTTCCAAATAGCTTTTGAATAATAAACATTCCACAGGAATTACCGATTTATACAGTCATCTATTGGCGTCAATCGGAAACTTAGACGTCCACGCACGTGTACTCGAATTCTTAACTTCCAATTTTTTTAGAAAGCTTATTTTTAAGGCGAAAGAGTCGAGGTCCACGTATGTGAACCTTGAGCAGCAGTGGTTATATGAAGGCCTTAAACTTTTCTGCATCATTTGCAACGAGGTGCTACATATCAACGCATCTAACAATCGTAACATTTCAACTGACAAAGCAATAAACGTCGAAAAATAAAACATTTGAATATTTATTTTGTATTATTTATGATCATTAAGGACATTATGGGTAGTATTTTAATAACACAATTTTAAACTTGCAAGATTTGGTTAGGGAAAATTCCCACTCACAAACCTATTTAAATTTTTACAAAATATAGATTTTTTGAATTCCACCTACTTTTATTTTTCAAGTCTTTTAAACTCCATCGTTTCATCATACATTTTATTATGTTTATGACTGGGTAGATTCTTAAATATTTTATTGATTTCACTGGGTCAGATTTCCTCTTGTGTCTGTCGCAGCCTGTCATCCATTGGACCTTGCGCAATAAAACCCAAACCAACACACCCTTGACTCTTAAGCCCTCAAAAATATTAGATCCGTTGAAAAGTACAATTTTTCTCTCTCGGAATTTATTTCCTACCAGAGAGTTTGGCTTGGTGGTTGGTTCTTGGTTTGGCGAAGTTGAGCCAAGCACAAGACAACAACGAGATTAAGGGCCGACCAACCGGTCTAGTGGTTAAGGTGTTAGCCTTCAGATCGTGCTTGCAAATTTGTAAGCGTATGGTGTAGAGGCGGCTGGTGCACCTTAAATCTGTAGTGGCCGAAAGTCGTCACGTTGGGTTGGTGTGGAAGTTTGGAGAAGGGAAGCCAGCTCAGGTGATAACTCGTCATCTGACCGTGGTTCAAATTTACGAGGTGTTGTCCTCGGATTTTTTCCTGGGGAGGGGGGGGGTTTGATCCCGGACTGTCGTCAAAAGCCCGTTGTGTTATTCTTGTGCGACGTTAATTGAAAAATTACCAATTACCTCGAAACGTTCTCTTGGGGATTGATCAAGGACCCTCGCCGATAGCCCGTTGTGTTGCTTCAGTGCGACGTTAATTACATATTAACCTTCCTACCTACTTTTTTCTCAACCTCGTTTAGCCTGGGTGGGAGAGCAACGGACTAGCAACCGGAGTGTTGCGAGTTCGAATTTAATCCAAGACCGTCGTGTACAAAGGGGGCTGGTGCACGTTCAATCTGACTGTTCCTCGAATGTCTCCACGTTGGCGTGATGTGGAAGCTTGAAGAGTGGGTGACAACTCAGGGGTGATCGTTATCTGAGATTGTTTTAAAATGACTTGGTGATGTCCTCGGATCTTTCCCTTCAAGAGTTAGTCCCGGACCGTCGCGAATAGCCCATTGTGTTGCTCCAGAGCGACGGTAATTAAATACATACCTTCCCTACCTCGTTGGTAATAACTGGTAATTTTTAATTAACGTCGTACTCGAGCAACACAACGGGCTATTGACAATGCTCCAGGATCAATCCCCCAAGGTAAAGATCCGAGGACAATACCACGTCATTTTGAGCACTGAGAAGACGAGGCAACACCCGAGCTGACATCCCACTCTCCAAACTTCCACACCCACCCAACGTGCTGACTTTCGGCCACTACAGATTTAAGATGCACCAGCCGCCTCTACACCATACACTAACAAATTTCCAAGTACGATTTGAAAGCTAACACCTTAACCACCAGACCTATTGGTCGGCTAGAACGTTTCGAGGACAATACAACATAATTTTGAAAACCGGTCAGATGACTAGGTAACTCAAGGGCTGGCATACTACTCTCCAAACTTCCACACCACGCCAACGCGAGGACATTCGAGTAAACGACAGATTGAACGTGCACCAGCCTCCTTTGTACACGACGGTCTTTGGTTGGATTCTAACTCGCAAACCTCCGATTATTAATCTGTTACTCTTCACACTTTGCTACAGCGGCCCAAACTCGTGAGATAGAGTATATTGGACAGACCTTCATTTGGCATAGAATATCTCTTTCCAACTTTCGGCCTCCACCGAAATCAAGTACTGACTCCGTGGTTTTGTGTCATTGCGCAGTGTTTATGTCCTCCTCCATTGCTATTATTTTACTGAGCATAGTTTTTATGTCCTCCATAATTCCTGTTTTCAGCACTGTTTTTGTGCTGATCTGTATGGTTATTATATTATTGAGCACTGCTTTAATTTTTCCCTCCATAGTTACTATATTACTGAGCACTGTTTTAATGTTTCCCTCCATAGCCATAATGTTAAGGACTTAGTTTTCATGTTCTTCATAGTTATGCTATTGAGCTTTGTTTTTATATCGTCTTCTATAGTTATGATGTTATTAAAAACAATTTTTATAACCTCCATTGAAAGAAATTATATCAGAGAGCATAGTTTTTATGTCCTCCATATTTCCTATGTTTTCAGCACTGTGTTTTCTCCTCCATGGTTATTTTATTATTGAGCACTGTTTTAATGTTTCCCTCCGTAGCTATAATGTCAAGGAACTTAGTTTTCATGTCCTTCATAGTTACGATATTGAGCACTGTTTTTATGTCGTCTTCCATTGTGTTATCATGTTATTAAGAACAATTTTTATATCCTCCATAAAAGAAATTATATTAGAGAGCATAGTTTTTATGTCCTCCTCCATAGCTATTAAGTTAAGGAATATAGTTTTATGTCCTCCATACTTATTGTTATTGAGCACTGCACTGTTTTTGTGTTCTCCTCCATAGCTATTATGATATTGAACACTGTTTTTATATCTTAGCTATTAGGTTAAGGAGCATAGCCTTTATGTCCTCCATACTTAGTGTTATTGAGCAAAGGTGATGTTATCGATCTTAGCTTTATGCTCTTGCGCAATAACCATGGAGGACATAAAAATGTGCTCCGTAGCAAAACAACTATGGAAATGTTCTAAATCACAGTTATTATGTTATAGAGCATAAGCTGTGTGCTCTTTCAAAATCTCTTTAAAACTAATCTGGTGACAAAATATGTTATTTTTGTAAAATCTTTTAAAATTCTAAAAGGGTCCATTTTTTTTTAACAATAAAATCCCCCTCGTCTACCGAAATGAAGCCACGGCAGTTATCAAGAACTCACGAGCGCGTGACGATATCGAAGAAACACCGGACAAGAAAGAACAAAATCAGCACCAGATTCCTTCGAAACAACCCCAAACGATCACGGAGACCCCATCCACCGTAATCCCAGTTAGGGATGAGAAGTGGGGACGACTCGAATAAAAACGATACCCGATCTGTTATTCCCTGCCTCGTTATCTGCCTTGAGAACCCTCAATTTTTAACGGCCCACCCGTGCACCTTTCCTCCGCTCTTAATCCCAGAGAGACGTCAATCACGGGTCCCTCGGCCCTTCCGATTGGTGGGGACGTCTGTGGAGGAGGAACTTGCCTCTCGTCTCCAACTTGCGGTGGAAATATTCTGAGGATGAGCGATTATCACTTTTTAACTCGTAACTGATAAGATCACGGATATCGCCCTGATTTGAGGAAAGTTGGAGATAATGATAAAAAAGGAATTTTAATGTTTCTCCTTTCATTAAATTAAATTACTTTTTTAATCCATTTCGTCTGATTTTTAAAATGTGCCAAATAATTTAAAAACTTCTGGAAGAGTGATGTCTTTGGGGACCAGTGTTTCGGAAGAATTCGTTTTATGAAAGGAAACAAATGTATTGAAGTAAGTAGATATTTTTTTTAATACATGAATACAACTAAACATTTCATTTTTCCGTTAAAAAAATGACGTAGCTCAAAAAAGAACATTTTCACGGTGATGCGCAAAAGATTGAAATCTTTATTTTATACATCATATATTTTAGTTTAGTAAATGTAACATTAAACTTTTCTTTATTTTTTTTATTTCGATAAGTTTTATTCTAAAGCACCTGAGTAAATATACTTAACCCTTCTTTGCATAATGGTGGAAATTTCCATCATAACATTGAATGCCCAAAAATTATATAAAAGAACAAGTTCACTTTAAGTTGATCGTGTCTGGATACCTTTTTAATGTCCATTGCATAAAAAAAAAACATAGCTGTCAAAAATAAGCAAGTGTCACTATCAGTAAAACGAGCTTGAAGTTGTCGTTCCGCTGTTTGTTGTAGTTGCAATAAACGTATGATTTCGTTTTTAATTTTGTTTTATTATATTTAAGTTTCTATTGCTAAAAAATTGAAAATGAGTGGAAGAAAGGTTTGTAACATGTGTTTCTGTTATTTTTAGAGCAATTTCTGAAAAAGTTTGCGTTTAATTTAAAAAATACCACATGATACCATCATATTGTTTTTTGCTAAATTTATACTATAAATATATATTAAGATTTTTTTAACCATTTTTCCTTTAATTTTGAACATGAATTATATCCCCTTGATTTATTTCACCAATAAAGAAAAAATCATGCAAAGAAGGGTTAAAACAACCATAATTTGGTAGTTTTGGAAAAAATGGATTGTAGATTGAGAATTAAGATTACTTGGATTGCTTAACCGATACTGCCAAAAAACCATTATTATTTCAAAAATTATTTTTTCAAAAAAAAATTTTTTTGTATGGAATTTTATCTTTGATACTTTATTCATTTCGAGTCTTATTTTTGTTCTTTGCGCAATTAAACGATTTCAGAACATTTGGGACAGACGATATTTTTCAACGAACGGGAAGAAACGGAAACTCGTGTTGATTGATCTCGTGTAGTGATATTTTCTGTTTCTTTTTCTCTGAATTAATTTTGCATTTCTAAATTGCGTGCACTTTTAGTTGTAAGATGTGGCAACTGTGCGAGATCAAGAGGTAAAAAAGAAGGGGGGACGGGACGTTGATTGTTTATATTTTATATTGTTTTGATTTAATAATTTTAATTTAATTGTATTTAAACATGCCTTCAAAATAAAATACAGTTACACCAAAAAATGAATATAAAGTGATTTAACATTTTAACTCACTAGAACGGTAAATCAATGAGAACCCTGAGCTTGTTTCATTGCAACTAGACGGTTTCATCTGGGGGTAATAGGAGACAATGACACCCGAAGTATATTGCTGTCCAGTTTATTCCGGTGTTTTGTTTTGGTTGCTGTCACTGCAGAAAACCCCGCTTCACACAGATAGGTTGTCGGAAATGGTAATAAGGATTTAAGTGCTGTGGATGCAATCTCAGGGTATTCCGCCATGACTTTAATCCAGAACACCGGCAGAGTTGTTGTCTCAAACGTAGTTTTAAGGCCGCCTTCATTTGCAATCTCCAGCAGTTGATCTTCTTGCACAGACATGCTAGATTTGCCTGGTTTGTTGACAAATGGGTTGCGGATCCATTCCTTACTAGTTCGCGGGTCTTTTGTGGTTGGGAAGTAGCGATAAAACTCTTTTAAAAGCAAAGACAGGTGATCGTGCACCTACTGGGAGAATGCATGTTTAGGCTCAGTCTCGTCTAAAATCCCTGCTAATGTCTGAAACCTGTCCAAAATGCCTCTGTTCACGCGCCGTCCCCACAACTTCAGTTTGGCTTTGTTGTTGTTGTTTCTTATGCCTACACTGGCAGACCAGGGGAGTGCCAGGCCCGTCGAAGACGGCAAGAGGCGAGGGGGGTGCGCCTTCCATGTTATTGAGCCCCATTGGGAGGAAGTCCGACTTTGCTCGACATACATGGCACATCCGTTTTACAAGAAGGCCCCTTTCATACATCCATTCACTGACACATATCGTAATTTAGATCCCAATCAGAGGCCGATAACCCCCTGATCAGGTACCCCCAGAGGTATTGATTTGGTATGGGAACATAGGGGACATTGTGACCACGACCTATTTAACGTGCCCCAGTCACCATTAGTGAACACGACGGTCTTTAGCCAGGTCGTAGCGCCGATCTCGCAATCATCAGAATTGCAGGCTCCGCCGAGGACAGAACCCACAACCCTTCTGATGCGAGCCCGACGCTCTACTGACTGAGCTACCGCGGCTCAGTTTGGCTTTAAATGCAGCTACTTTGTCTGCCAACTTGAAAACAGCTGTCACATTTGTCAAAATTGGAAAATAGAGACATACAGAATTCAGAAATCACAATTGAAGCTCTAGTAACAGAACAAATTTCAAGTTATGATTTACCGCCTCCTAATTTGTGTGGGCATTTCATAGATAAGAACCGCACAAATCCGAGAGAAATACACCACAGTAAATAAAATGGAAATAATTTAATGTTCCTTGGGCGGCCCGGTACCATTTGATCCACGGACCGGTACCGGTCCGCGGACCGGGGGTTGGGGACCACTGCTTTAGAACACTGCGGAAAACACAAGCTATTTATTTTTTGTCTTCAGACCCATCTGTAGACATGAAAAATGGCACACAGGTAGTCCTAAAAGTGCCTCTCGAAGCCCCAATTTTAAAATCTAATGTTTTCCTGCAATACATGGACATGGACAAGGAAACACGTTCATCAGGGTTTGTGCATTTGAGTTAACACAGGGAAATGTCATGGTCCTATTTTAAACCCGAGCAACGCCGGGTTGTTCAGCTAGTTTACAATAAAAAAAAGTGTCAATTTCTCCTCCTGTCAGTGTAGGACGAACGAATCAAAACATTGAAAAGTGTTTTTTGTAGACTGTATCCAACCTCCAGGTGGTTGTCTCGATGAGGTATCTCTTCATTTGCAGAAAGTGGTCAGATCTGGATGAGCGAGATATCTCGTCATTAGAAGAAAGCCGTCCAGCTCTTGATCTCGTCACTATCGAATTGTCATCATAACTTGTAAAACTGCCCTTTCAATAATCTTTGACTTGTTATTGGATGTACCCAATAACGATGCTTCCTCCGTACACTTCTCTCCCAAAGCAGAAGAGCGATCGCACAAGACAATGACCATCCATTGGGAAAACTTCTAATTCAACTATTTATCTATCGCAGTCTGCATACCTTGTAGATTTTCTGCGGCAGCTACTTTTGGGTCGCCGCGACTAGAAATCGCAAGTGGAGGCCTAGCCTAAGGCGTTAAAAAAAATTTGATTAAAATTACTGAATCGGGTGGTTTCAAATACTAGTGAAATAGACATTGACCCTTTTTCTACCAAGGTACAGGTATATTTATTCCAATTTTATTACTCTTGACTGGACTGAATATTGATTTCATAATTTTACGGTGAGGTTACTGATACATTTATATTTTTAGAAAAGTTTCATAGAAAGCAGTACTGATTTAAGTACTTTTGTAAATTATGCAATATTTAATTAGTATTTGGCAATAATTTTGAAAAATGGACATTGGCCCTTTTTCTTCCAAGCTACAGATATACAGATTTTTATTAAAATGAAAGCTCATATTTACCAGTTTTCTCATGTTTTTTACGTTTGACGCAAAAATAAAATATTTTCGAGTTGTGACTTCTTGAGAAGGTACGATGGTGTTAGTGAATACGATCTAAGATACAGATATAAGCTACGGGTATATAGATTTTAGGTAAGATCAGATAGTATACAGATTTAAACTAAATATATTCAATGTATTTGTAATATAAGCGGCTCCAGGCAACACAGTGGTAAATCGCAGTAATATGTTCCGTAATGAAAAATAATTACAAAAACAAAGCATTTAAGAGGATCAAAAGAATTTCCGATTGTTTGAATGATGCGACAGAAAGTTTAAGATGGTATGACCTCTTGAATAGTGGATTAGCCATTATAGGTTTGAAATTGAAAGAAAACTTGAAAAGTGTTTACTTGAAAAATTTGAAGGGGCTTAACATGTTCTCCGAAATTATTTGATACTAAAACTAATTTCCAATTCCTGAACGTTTGAATGTTGTTATGAAAGATTCTTTTCTAAGTGAATTTATAATCGCGTAATGACTGTTTCTAGAAATAAACAAAATATTTTGCATGAAACGAATACATGTACTCGTAAAAAAGTAAGCCATTCAAAACCAAGTTAAACAAAATCCAATTCAACGAATTAATCATGGTGAGTTCCCTTTCAAAAATTATTAGAAAAGAATTTGAGAAACTCTTCTCATTACTCGATTCTGTTCGGGTCGTATTCTGTTTATGTGAAGACTGAAGTACAGTGGAGAATAATTGTTATGTACTTTTTACGTGGAGAGAGAGTAATTATTGATACGTACTTATTTTATGTGGAGAGTAAACTCAATTTTTTTCTTTTCACATTCCATATAAGTGAAAATCTATGAATAATAATTTCATTAATGTATGAACTAATTTTATTGCTCTTAATTGACATCTACGTAATAATTTTACAATTAATTCTCAGCGCAAATGCGTGTTCATGTTGCATCCTGCAGTTTAATAAATCACATTTTTAAAATCCCCCTTACTAACACCTAAACACGGTAGAAAAATTATTTATTTCGATGGTTCCCTTCAAGCTCAGATGTTAACCTCATCATATGATCGCAGTTCAAAATGACGAAGTCTTGTCCTCGGATCTTGACCTACGGGATTGATCCCGGACTGCCGCCAATACACTGCATGTGTTATTCCAGTGCGACGTTGAATCAACTACCATCCGCCGGGGGCCGCGGTAGCTCGGATGGAAGAGTAGAGTATTAGCAACCGGAGGGTTTCGAGTTCGAAGCTCGATCCAACCAAAGAACATCGTGTATGCGGGGGGGGGGTGCACGTTAAATCTGTTCTGACCACAAATGTCTTCACGTTAGCGAGGAAATTTGGAGGGTGAAGTACCAGCTCAGTTGTTAACTCGTCATCTGATCGTGGCTCAAAAGAACGGTTGTCCTCTATCTATCCCTTCGTAATGGATCCCGGAATGTCTAAAATAGCCCATTATGTAGCTCCAGTGCAACATTAATTCCACTACCTCTCTCCATTCACAAACTCATCATTAATTTTCATCCTAACCACTATCCTATCGTAGATCATTAATTTTTATCCTAATCAATTTCTTCAGACAGACCTCCTCTAAATATTTCATCAAAATTGGTTGAGTACATTGGAGAAAATTTATGACTTCTCTATTTAAGAGAGTTTTTATTTCACGTTATCAGCGACGTAAAACATCTTTAGACTCACCCTTGGCTAAGTAAAATTAATGGCTAGAATCTAACCATTAATTTTACTCCGATGTTTTTCAGCCCTTTTTTGTTGAACGGCTTCCTTTCTATTTACGTCAATCTCCTTTGTAAAAATACTGCATTCCATTGGATGGAATATTTAAACAACTCGCATGTAAGTTGTATCAGTCTAATTATCGAATATTACAAAAAGCGACCTCTAGTGTACGAAAATGGTATGTTGAGACGAGGACTCGAAACGTAGTTTTGAAATTAATTCTGAGGGCCTGATGTTGGATTGTGGAATAAATGAAGCAGACATAGTAAGTTTGAACGATTGGGGTATTGTGTGTGTCAATATTCAACAAACAGTTGGAACGATTAAAGTGTAGTTTGATATTAATTGTAGTTGTCTTATATTAATTGGTGTTGTCGAAAATTACTTGTTGTTGTCCAATATTAACTGTTGTCTAATGTTAATTGTAGCATATTTCAGTAGCATTTCGAATGTTAGCCCTCACGCAGTCCTCACTCCACGTAATCGAAAGTTACACGGGCCCAAAACTCGCCCAGCACAGTAGAATAAAATATTGCTTCCTGTATGAATTTGTGTCCATTGAAAGTTCTTTTTTAATTGCAACACGCCACATATCGAGCTTGAATTAGTGGTGTGGTTGTTTTTTACACTGTCGAAAATTTGGATAATCCATTTTATCTGTGCCGAACAACCGGTATGGTGATTAAGGTGTTAGCCTGTAGATTGGAAGGTTCCTGGTTCAAATCCGGGTCAGTGCATGGATGTTTGTAAGTGTAGGGCGTAGGGGCGGCTGGTGCACCTTACAACGGTCGTGGCCGAATTTCCTCACGTTGGGTTCGTGTTGAAGTTTGGAGAGTGGGGTGCCAGCTTAGGTGTTGCCTCGTCATCTAACCGTGGTTCGAAATTACGTGGTGTTGTCCTCGGACTCATCCTTTCCCTTACGGGATTGATCCCGGACCGTTGTCAACAGCCCGTTGTGTTGCTCTAGTGAGACATTAAATAAAAATTACAAATTATCACCTTATCGGCAGGAAAGTGCCTTTTCTTCTGCGGAATTACATCTCACATCTTTTACAGTCGAAATTCTAAATTTGGTTCCATTCCGTCCATTCGATTTAGCTACATATGTCACCAAAGATTGAAAGTTATTTCCTGGCCCCACCCTATAGAAATCTTCTAAACTCCGTGTAGTTTTCACATTTCTCATCGGTGAACTGATTAGATCCGAGAACATAAATTGTCGTAAAATAATTATTTAATTTTTATAAACAAATCATTTTTTTTGTGTGTGTGACTACATACAAAAGTATACGATAAGGGAAAAATATTTTTGATTTTGATATTATAGGTAGAATTTACTGTACAACACTACAATGTGGTAAAAGAAAGAAATGAATCCCTTTTAAGTCCAGATAGATATGGTAATTTTAATTAAAATCGCACTGGAACAACACAACGGGCTATTGACGACGATACGAGATCAAAAAATCTTCTTTCTAAACTTCCTCACCAAGTCAACGTGAGGACATATTTAACGTGCACCAGCCCAATTTATACCCGACGGTCTTTGGTTGGATTCGAACTCACAACCCTCCTTTTAATAGTCGGATGCATTCCCAACCAGGCTACCACGATCCTTTTTGTTGAGAGTGCATATTTTTTTTGTCGTTTTGAAGCAACGATGGGGTGGTTAAAGCTGTTTTGTATTTTTCCTGGAAATCGCCCGAGGAAAGGTATCCAGAGTCAAAGAGTTGGAGAAAAATGGCTTCCCTCCGAAGTTTATTCCAATCTATCACGGAACAAACGGAGCGTTCGCTTCTGAGTGTGACATCGAATGACACCTAACCCGACTCATTTGATTATTATCATCGTGACTAATGTCTGTTTCACTGCAATTTTTCTTCCAAATAACGGACGTCCCAGGTACTACGTCTTCCTTTCACTCGGTATTTTAGTCGTTATTTTGTTTCCGAAAGAAACTTCGATCTTTACTGAAAGTGAAAAATAGGATTAACAGAAAATGTGGAGCATTTATTTATTTTTTCAAATAACCCTTTTTATTTATTTATTTATTTATTTATTTATTTATATATATATATATATCTTATCACAGGTGCAGAATTAAAGTCAGTGTTCTGCAACACAACTCCAAGGAATTGCAATTGTTCTTCAGGCATTTTGTCCGAATTTTGAAAACTGCAGTAAAAACAAACGTAAAACACAATTATCGGCTAAATATACGTATTACATATTTATAATAAAAGATCAAAATTAATTGACTTACTTTATTTGAAACCAAGACATACTTCCAGAATTTGGAATTCTGTCGATCACTTTTGAAGTTAAATATTTTGTCATTGACATATAAGATGCGTTATTTATAAAGTGTTTGTGATAATTTTTGCGGTGTAGGGAGGTTGTTCCTTAGCTGGAAAAGAAAAAAAAGGTGTGGCAAGGAGCACGCTTTGCACTGCAAAACATCGTAACTTAATGACTAAAAAAAAAACGGCCAAAATTTTGATAAAATTAAGGAAAAGTTGTTCTGCAAAGACTTTGCTCTGTGACGTACTTCGCTGTTTTAAGTACATATCCTTTCTGCCCACGGGTCTATATATATATAAAAACCTGTAATATGCATCTGATATCTTTTTACGAAAAAGAAACTACTCAGCTTAGAAAGAATTTTGAGCTTTTTAAAAACCACATTTAAAAATGGTACTCGTGAAAACCGTGTTTAAGAGTTCAACAAAAATACAAAGATAAAATCATTTTTAAAAATAGCAATTGCGAATACTTGTAAAAAACGTTTAAGTACCCATTGAAACAAAAAACACCCCGCATTAAAAAATCCCTTTTACAAAAATAATCGAATCAAACATCGCCTTTGATTTCATATAAACACCGCAAGGGGATTGGAATGGGGCGATCCTTGTTCCAGAGCCCCGGGAAAATAAAAAGAATCCAGAGATAAGGAGCATTACATTTATTTACAAGTGGTTTGTGTTCCATTTATCATCTCGAGGCGGTTTATCTCAAAATCGGTTTTAAAGACACCGCTCGTTTTTTGTGGGCTTCGTTCGTACCCTTTTTTCATCCCCTTGCTGTTAGCAGCGGCGTTTGTTATTATGAAGAAAAATGAAAGGCTTTCATCTCTCTCGGATATCCAACCACCTTTTGCTTCTCTACGTGAAGTGGCGACGAAAGGGGAAGAGCTATAGCTTCATTTTTCCCCAGGGAAAAGATTCGATTTCGAGCCTTTTGGAAAGTAAGCAACGTGGCACTTTTGGGGTTCCTTAAGCGTGTAGTTGCTGTTTCATGTTCGCCTCTGGTTTCTTTCTTTTCGTTTGGGGTTGTCCGACTTTTTGCCCCATGGTCGCGATAGCCGGTTGAAAGAGTAGAGTATTAGCAACCGGCGAATTCAAAACAGGATCCAACCAAAGACCGTCGTATACGTAGGGGTTTGTTCACGCTAAATGTGCTTCTGAGGGAAATTATATGCAATACAACACATAATTTATCACAACATATAGAATACGATATACAGTAATAATATTTAATACCCGCCTCTTACAAACACGAAGATTGGTATGATTTGGCCCGGTTGGAAGAATAACGAATTAGCTACCAGAAGGTTACGAGTTCAAATCCAATCAAAGACCGTGGTATACAAAGGGGGCTGCTGTACGTTAAATCTATTACGACCACAAATTGGTATGGTGTGGAAGTTTGGAGAGTGGGATGTTGACCTTGTCATCTGACCGTAGTTCAAAATGACGTGGTGTTATCCTCGATTCTCTCCCATTGGGTTTGATCCCGGACCGTCGCCAATAGCCCGTTTTGTTGCTTCGGTGCGACGTTAATTAAAGTAACTGTATACCATCGTTTTGGTACACGGCCATACTTGGCCAAGCTGTGCCAAACAACGTTAAATAAATGGGCATACGTACACGAGGAAATTTTAGTGTCAGGATGATCATATTTCATGGATACAAAAAACGGTACATTGTGATACCAAAAACGGGATGGGCATTATGTAATATTCTGTATTTATGAAAAAGTAAGACGCCTAAAGAAAGTTTTCATAGCCATATTCAGCTCATTATTATTCTTCAGTAATAAAGTTCATATAAAAACTAAGGTGTAGTTGCATACTTAGGACTGCACTTCTTTACAATTAAACTATGAAAATGTCTACAATAAAATTATCTTATGCAGCAAATTTTTCACTCTTTCAACAGCTTGATCGTAAAACTTTTCACACTCCACAACAGAATTTTTTTTCTTACAACAAACATTGCCCTCAGATTTTTCTTACAACTCCTCTTCACGAAATTCACGATTATAGGTTGTGAATAATAATTTAAGATTCATCAATGCCAAAATGTGCTCAGAGTTTTTAATCGAAACAGGAGAAAGTTTACATTTGTATTAAGAGGGCAGACATACGGGATACATAAAAAATGGTAGGTTGTGTCGAAGTTATAAACCGCAGTTTTGACATGAAGGCTCGGTAAGCATAAAACCTACCTTTACTCGAGTAGAAGCTATGGGAAAATTTAAAGCCCGCTGATTCGTTGGTTTCTCAACGTGATCTATTGGATGTGGAATTTACAGTACATTTACAAAGATTTTCCACAGAGTAGCACTTTGGCTTTTACTTTGTTTTTTACTTTTTCTTTTTTATATCTACAACACATTTAAAGTCTGATATTTTGGAGAAATGGGGCATAACTGATCCAGACTTCAGTGTTGCTCGTATATAGCCATCTCTAGCATCATGTCCACATACTTTATTCGAGGCCTCTGTCACAAGTTTGACTCACCTCTCCACAGCGTGGTGTGGAAGTTTTGAGAGTGGGATGCCAGCTCAAGTGTTACCTCTTCATCTGCTGACTAACCGGTCTGATGATTAAGGCGTTAGCCTCTAGATCAGAAGATTCCTGGTTCGAATCCGGGTCAAGGCATGGATATTTGTAAGCGCATGGTGTATTGGCGGCTGGTGCATCTTAAATCGGTCGTGGTTGAAAGTCCTCACGTTGGGTTGGTGTGGAAGCTCGGGGTGCCAGCTCAGGTGTTGCCTCGTCATCAGACCTTGGCTCAGAAAAACGTTGTGTTGTCCTCTGATCTTTCTCTTAGGGAATTGATCGCGGACCGTCGTCAAAAACCTGTTGTGTTTCTCTAGTAAGACGTTGAATAGAAATAACCAATTGCCTCTTTTTCTGACGGTGGTTCAAAATTACTTAGTCTTGTCCTCGGATCTTTCCATTCTATGATTGATTCCGGACCGTCGACTATAGCCGGCTGCGTTGCTCGAATGCGACGTTAATTAAAACATCCACCAAACAAGCCGACCAACCGGTTTAGTGGTTAAGGTGTTAGCCTCTAGATCGGAAGGGTCCTGGTTCGAATCTGGGTTCGGGCATGGATATTTGTAAGCGTATGGTGTAGAGGCGACTGGTGCACCTTAAATCTGTCGTGGTCGAAAGTCCTCACGTTGGGTTGGTGTGGAAGTTTGGAGAGTGGGGTGCCAGCTCAGGTGTTGCTTCGTCATCTGACCGTGGTTCAAAATTTCGAAGTGTTGTCCTCGGATCTTTCCCTTAAGGGACTGGTCCCGGACCGTCGTCAATAGCCCGTTGTGTTGCTCTAGTACGACGTTAATTAAAATTACCATTACCATTATCCACCAAACAAACACGAAATAGAAGTAAAGTGGAAAAAAAAGCGAGGCCTTGATGAGCCCGGGTCGAGTTTAGTTGTACATCACATTGAACTCAACGCTGGTTTGTTTCCTCCAGTTCCAGGCCGGACTCCCGATGGCCAGACGCCGCCGTTCCCCCACGCACCACTCGGACGAGGACCTGGACTCCCTGTTCCTGGAGCAAGGCAAGCCTGTTCAGAGGAACGCCGCCAACGCCCGTGAGAGGGCGCGCATGCGGGTGCTGAGTCGCGCATTTTCGCGGCTCAAGACCTCGCTGCCATGGGTGCCGCCCGACACCAAACTCTCCAAGCTGGACACCCTGCGTCTGGCCGCCACCTACATCGCCCACCTGCGGAAGGTGCTGCGGCAGGAGGACACACCTGCGGCGAAGAAGCCTCACCTGCACCCCGTGACTTTCGTAAGTGTCTTTCTTAACTTTTACAATGCGGTAGATTGACTTTTGTTGCCACTAATATATCGCTTACACCAGCGGCATGGTAGCGGTGGATGTTATCCCCCTCTTAAGTGACCGCTGGCCTCGATCACCATTTATGAGCTGTCAGCGACTGGACCTTCTTGAGGATCCCATCTTTTGTTCGTCGGACCTCTACCCTGCCAACCATGAGGTGTGAACGCTTTGGGGAAAGCAGAAGATCGTCAGGTGATATCTCTTCTCACGCCAAAGGATACTATGAAAGGAAAGCGTCAGTCGTAAATACCACTCACGGCCCTAACGCTCGTTAGGTATTTAAGGCTCGGAGATAATCAGGAGAAAAGCCGTTTGAAGAGACGATAGAAAAAATCTAAGCGCCGCAGCGTAAAGTTTAACTCTCCAAGTGGTTTCTACGAGATGTCTAGTCCATCAAGATCTTACTAATTTTGTTGATGGCGAAATATCTCTTCATCAATATATTGCCGATTTTTTTTATCATAAAGAGATCAAGATCTGGTCAATTTTTCTTTTAATGACCAGATACGAGGGTCGTTCGGAAAGTAATACCAGTTTTTAAATAAAATATTGACCAATTAAAATTTTTCATCCACACTTTTAACTTTACATTTTTATACCTTATATTACTTTTCTACATAGTCCCCTCGCGAATTTAAACATTTGTCCTATTTTGTGACGAGCTTTTGAACACCAGAGTCATACTCCTCTGTCGTCAGTCCATTGAGATAAGCAGTAACAACGTCTTGATGCTCCTCATCGTTCGCAAAATATTTCCCACTCTGAAACTCTTTAAGTTTTACGAACTAATGAAAGTCACTGGGGAGCTAAATCCGGGCTATAGAAAGAGTCTAGAATTTGCCAATGAAACTTGTTGATCAACTGTTACGTTTTAGCAACTGTTTGAGGCCATGCGTTGTCATAGAAGATGACCACCCGGCTAGACAACATGCCACGTTTTCGATTCTGAATTGCACGCCGTAGCTTCTTTAATGTCCCACAGTATTTATCGGCGTTTATGCAGGCTCCCCCCGTGGCATAATCTTAATAAGCTATATTCCGTGACGGTCCCAAAAGACCATAGGCATGAGTTTTCGAGTCGAGATTCTTTGTTTAAACTTTTGACATACTTGACAAGCTCATCCGTACTCACACTTATTCGGCCATATCACTCTTCATCATGGACGTACTCTCTTCCGTCATTAAAATTTCGGCACCAACGACACGCACATGATTCATCCGTCACATCACCCTACACTGCTTTGATTTCATGATACATTTCGCTCTTTGTCGCACATTTTTCGCGTTAAAAAATAGGATCACAGATCTTACTTCATACTTGGCGGCACGCTCGATTTTTTGGACATTTTATTTGCTTACCAAAACAACAATTACCGTTAAATGCGATGTACTTCAGTAAACAGCTGGCAGACGAGTCCCTAAAACTGACTGATGCAACTTCCACACAGTGGTGCGCATGCTCAAACAGGTATAACTGTCCGAACGACCCTCGTATGTCGTCCAGACCAATTTTGCTATTGGCGAGGTCTCTCGTCATCAAGAGGGCCGCGGTAGCTCGGTTGGAAGGACATTGGACTAGCAATCGGAGTTTGCGAGTTCGAATCCAACCAAAGAACGTCGTGTACAAAAGGGGCTGGTGTTCTCACCTCAAATGTCCTCTCATTGGCGTGGTGTGGAAGATTGGAGAGTGGGGTTCCAGCTCAGGTGTGACCTCAACATCAGACCGTAAAGAAAGAGAGACTGAGAAAATAATGGGATGAAAGCAGATAGAGATCGCTTGGGCATTCCGAGAATGCGTCACTCGTGTCTCTTAAAGACAGCGAAATGATCACTAGAACCCATGTGAAAAAATTATCATGTTCTTCGGTTCCATGACTGCCCAACTCTAAGGAGCAGAACTATACTGGAGTCTGTCTCGTACATCTATCTGTAAATATAAAAAAGGATGTGTGTATAGTCTCTATACAAATCTGCACCGTTTGATCAACAGACACCAAATTTGGTACACTTATACTTTAGAATACTGCGGAAAACATAGGATATTTCTTTCCTGTCTTCAGACCCATCTGTAGCCATGAAATTTAGCACACAGATAGTCCTAAAGTGCCCTTCGAAGCCCCAATTTTAAAATTTAAAGTTTGTTTTCCTGCAATAAATAGACCTGGTTAAGGAAACACATTCTACAGAATTTGTGTACTTGAGTAAACACAGGGAAATGTCGCGGTCGTATTTTAAACCCGAGCAACACCGGATTATTTAGCTCTAGTACATAAATAAAAACTCCATCTTGGTGCAATCTCAAGAGATGAGTGGAAACAAAAGAGATTAAAAACCGCGGCATTGAAGGGATGGAGACGACAGGGTGGCTGGACCGGAAGGAACAGATTTTTCTCTTCCAGCACGGTGTCTTCGGAAGCAGCTGCGAAGCCTCAGCACGGGAAAGGTGATGTTCACCGTCTTTGTCAACAGCTCTAGTTTTGCTACCCGAAAATTCCCCTCTTTGCTATCTACCCCTTTATTATTTCCTTTACACTACTAATAATTGAGCTCACAGAGCTATTCGTCTCGTTTCGAAATGCGCACAATTATTTATTAAATTAGAAATGGATGCGTTTTAGCAAAATTGTCTTAAGAAATCGTTTTTAAGATTCAGTTACTTTGGATTGCGATGCTGGATATAGTTGCGAATAGGTGATAAAAATGACGAAGCCTTTCCCTTTCAAATGCCGATGGATGACGAAAATTTACTTGCCTTTTTGCAGAGATCATTATACAAAAAATTCCCTCTTTAGAAAGCAGATATGCCTTTGTACATGAGATCATACTAATTGCTCAAGATTTATTAATGAGATAGATGTTAATGTGCGTTTTTTCTAACGTAAAATTATTTGAAAGAAACGTATCATATATATAGTGCGAAATTTATTATTTTCGAAGAAAAACATTTTTATATCAAGAGTTCCTTTAAAAAAATCCCAATTTTCATATTTATGAAGATCTCCAATAGTTTAGACATCTGGACGGTTCCGAAGTTTTAAAAAACTTAATCATTGACATTAATTGAAAAACTAAAATTGTATTTCTCGAATTTTGTTGATTGTGTTCCTTTAAAGTGTTTCGTGCTTTTTAATTGTCCGTGTTTTTTTTGTTTTTTTGCATTGCACTTTGTGTTTTGTCATTTTTGTGGTTTTTCCTTTAGTCATTTAAGTAGACTTTACGGTATGACGGTATAAATGTAATGTTAAATTGGGTATTTTGTCAGTTATTTTGCCACATTCTGAGAAATAAATTTAGGTGGTGAATGTCACAGAACGCAGTATACAATAGTAGATAGGTTATCTAGCAAATAAGCTCTCTACATAAGCTTAATGGGATCTTATCTTAACTACTCTCAAAAGAATAGATGAGTATCGTAAACATGAACTAAAGTTTAAAATACTGGAATTGCGCGCGAGAAAAATTTGCAATTATTCGACTGAACCTTTCAACAGTGAAGTTTTAATTTCAAATAAAAGTCCTTAGTTGCCTATAATAAATTTGGTAGTTGGTTTTGGTAAAATTGACAATTTTAAGTAGTTAAGCCCACGTTTTAATTCGTCTAATTAACCTGAACGTAGAAAAAAAATGACTGTTAAGCCAAATGATACCTTCCACTTTTTAAAGTGAATTAACTAGTAAGATATCAGGATTCCCAACCCGAAGCATCTTCTACCGGGTTTATACGTATTTCATTTGAAATTATTAGCAACTACTATTTGTATTACGGGTGTAAAATAAGTTTGGAACGAGAGAACTGGCCTCTGAAATTCACTGTGGAAATTTTTTGAGCGGCCATATCTTCAAGGTAGGTAGGTATTTTAATTGACATCGCACTGAAGCAACACAACGGGCTATTAGCGACAGTCCGGGATCAATTCTAAAGGGAAAGATTCGAGGACAACAGCACGTAATTCTGAATCACGGTAGATGAGGCAACACCTGAGCTGGCACCCCACTTTCCACACCACGCCAACGTGAGGACATTTGAGGCAACAACAGATTTAACATGCACCAGTCCCCTTTGTAAACGACGGTTGGTTGGATTCGAACTCGTTGCCCTCCTATTGGTAATTCGTTACCCTTCCAACCGAATTACCGCGCCTCAGTCATATCTTCAAAAAATAACTGTACTTTTAAAAAAAATTAATTTTTGATTAAAAAAATTTAAAATATCTTTTTTTTAATTTCCATATTTTAATAAAAATAATTTTGGCCGCCCCTTCTGGGAAAATTTTATTAACTGATAATTAATTGCAAAAGTAGCTGTTCCTATAATTTTTTTATTTTTTTTTTTATTTTTTTTTAAGTTGCGCATGCAATCCTGGAATTTTAAAAACTAGTTAGGAAATAAAGTGCGCAATTCGAAATCTATTTATTTAAATGAAATAACAAAAAATTACTTGTACATATACACACTACAATGGTTATTATTATTGACAATTAATATCAATCAAATCAGCAACATTAAAATAATCACTAATGGGAAAGATAAGCTACCAGTTTGTCTATATCAGGCTCCGTTTTTGTGAGCAGCATCTTTAAATATCTCCAGTCAACTATTTACAATCGGTTATTTGTTCTAGTTAAGAGAATCAAAGATAACTCATCACTGTAGTGTGTTGGTCAAGTGGATAAATGTTTACTAGAAACATCTTTTTGTTGACAAATTTTTTAGCATTGCCCCCCCCCTGAATTTATCAGCATCCACTTGGGGAAATTATGATCTACATTAGATATTCTATTCAATCTATATCTCTGGACTACAAATAACATATGACCTCAAAAACGCAAGAAAAACCGCAAGAACGAACGGGGAAAAAATGCATCTTTGCCGCAGCGTGTCAAATAGGTTAATAAGGTGTGAAGTTATTTTAACTGCCTGTCTTCACAGCCTCAACTATATAAATACGACTCAGGCCACCCACAAGGCAAGTCTTGCACACACTTTTTAAAAATAAACTTTTTTTTTTAATTCGACAGTTCGTAGCACGGCGGTTTGCAACCATTTTATTTCTCCCTCTATCTCTCACTCAAGTTCTCCCTTTAAGTCTACATATCTAGCTGAACACCCACTTAAAATTCTAAAGGAGGGTCGCTTTCAAAAGGATTATCAACCATCCAAGTGGTTCCGGCTGCCCAACCGGTCTGGTGGTTAAAGTGTTACCCTCTAGATCGGAAGGTTCCTGGTTCGAATCCGGGTCAGTGCAGGGATGTTTGTAAGCGTAGGGTGTACAGGGGCGTACAGTAAGCGTAGGGTGTACATCAATCTGTCGTGGCCGAAAGTCCTCACGTTGGCTGGGTGTCGAAGTTTGGAGAGTGGGGTGCCAGCTCAGGTGTTGCCTCGTCATCTGACCGTGGTTCAGAATGACGTGATGTTGTCCTCGAATCTTTCCCTTAGGGGATTGTTCCCGGACGCATATTAACAACCTTTACCTGGAATAGAAGACATGGGGAAATCTTAAGCCCGCTGATTCGTTAGTTTCAAACTGTCGACTATGATGTCACTACGTGACATCATCATTAATTACTCGATAGTTTCTACTTGAACTGAAAGCCTGTGGCAATACCTCTGCAACATAAATAACGAATCTATACAACAGATCCCCAGTAATAACGAAAAACTCCCCTGTTTCCGCCTTTTATTCTGTTCAAGGTCCCAAGTGTCCTTTAAAGTTCGAAAATGGATTATTTTTTAATTATGCGTGTAGAATCTATACTGGAATTAAAACTAATCCCAAAACATTTACGATCAAATTACGAGTACATGGCACAAGCCGTTCAACTGTCGCTTGGTATTCATCTAAAAGCTATCGCTTTCTTTTTATTAGTATTCTATTTTCGGTCGAAGTAGTTTCAACTTTTTTTTTCGCAAACATTGCAAGTAAATAGGGATACTTTTCACTCATGCGGAGTGCTTACTATGGGGGAGTAACGTCATAGATCTCTGAGAAAGATAGCAACGAATCAGCGGGCTTAAAATTTCCCCATGTCTTCCATTCCAGGTAAAGGTTAGTAATATGCTTCCCGGACCGTCGTCAATAGTCCGTTGTGTTGCTCTTGTTCGACGTTAATTAAAAAATTACCAATTACCAAGTGGTTACGATGAAAATTTTCGTAAATCAAGATATGATTAGTTTGGCTACGCAGGGAGATATCTCATCAAGATATTGTGCCTATTTTTTTAATATGACGAGGTACCCACTAGGGAGGTTAATTCAGGTCACTCCCTTAAAATCATACAATAAATTTAAAATGACGTTAGATAAAATTAAACTAGCAATGATAATAATTTGGTAATTTTTAATTTTAAAACAAAGCGAGTATTTGAAACCGAATGTTTTATTATTTCTCTTTCAAATACCAACTATTAAAAACATTAAAAAGAAAAAAACATGTGCCTTAATGAGGCCCAGGAAAAAAAATCAGCAAAAAAACTTCAAAAAAAACCTGCAGGTTTCCTGCATGAATTTCGGACAAAAAACCTGCAGGTTTCCTGCATGAATTTCGGACAAAATTCCTGCAAGAAACCTGCAGTTTTTTTAATGTTTGTCATGATGATGAATGACTGGTGGCGCCATCTGGTGGTGAGATAAGTAAACACATTATTTTGGATTCATAAAAAAAAAGAATTTCGTGGGAATAACGTCGACCTAGAGTAACACAACGGGCTATTGACAATGGTCCACGATCTATTAACATGGGAACGAACCGAGGACAACACCTCGTAACTTTGAATCACGATCAGATGATTGGACTCGAACCCGGGACCAAGGATCTGGAGTTTAGCATGCTATCCATTAGGCCGTAACAGTCATATCCGAGCGTGGTGAATTGATGTAGTGTTTGTTTTTTCTCTGTTTTGGACTTTGTTTTTTTTTCACTATGAATAAATTGAAAATGGTTTAAAGGGGTCCAAGACACAAAAATCGTCAAATTTTCGAAACACTTTTTATTATTTTAGGAAATTATCTGTGTTTTTCTGCTTAAAAAGACGTCTAAATCATATTTCTATCTTAATTAGAACTAGAGATATAATAATTTTTGTGGTGCTTTTTGTTCTGAAAATCTAACACTCTTGACAGTTGTTGTCATGGAAACAACATCTGTCTTTAAAACTTTAAATGCGTTTTTCTCCATGTTACATTTTTTCAAGATTTCCTATATTCAAATTGCTATAAGTCGAAAACCGATCAAATTTAGGGGTTGAAATTTGGAATATATCTTTTTCAAACATTATACTTTAATTTTGATTCAGCAAATTTGAAACAAATATTTACTTTTAAAAATATGACCTAAAAAAAAAAGTACCTTAAAATTTTCAAACATTTTCATTCAAATATTTTTTATTTTTTATTAAATTAATATTTTTGAAATTGTTGAATCAAAATTAAAGTTTATAAATTTGTGAATAATTTACTGCAAGAATTTTGAAAATTGTACAAGAATATTTTGAATTTTACCAATTTAAAATGACCACTCTTTTTTTCAAGAAATTTTAATTTAAAATTTTAGAAAAACTTTTGGAAAAATTTTGTGTTGTGATTTCGCTTATTAGTTAGATGGGTAATCAGTACAAAAAAATTCGAAATTCTAAATTAATTAATAAAAACATTTTTTCAATGTGTCCCAGACCCACTTAAATTTTATTTGGAGGGATTTAATACTTTTACAAAATAAGAAACCAGGTGATATATTGCATAATATGAAACAAAACTTTAACTTCAAACTTTATTATTCCTTCAAAAAAACTGCAGTTTTTATGAAGGAAAAATGCTTTTATAAAATTCCTTCATAAAAACTGCAGTTTTTATGAAGGAATTTTATGAAGGCATTTTTACTGCATTTTTCCTTTATAAAAACTGCAGATTTTATGAAGGTAAAAATTAATTTGGAAAAATTATAAATTTAATTTCCGAAAAACTGCAGTACTAATGAAGGAAACCATTATTCCTTCAAAACCTCTGCATTTTCACCGCGTAAAATCTGCACTTATCTAACTGCCTTCAAAAAACCTGCATTCACCTGCAAAAAACCTTCAAAATAGATATTTTTTTGAAGGAAAGATGCTGATTTTTTTTGCTGGGGGATAAGTGCGGGTTATCCTTCGCTTTCAGATTTTAAGGCTGGTCGAGCAGTTCAGAAAAGGTTTCGTGCAGGTGATTGCAGACCGTGCTTTTAGCTATGGAGTTAGGAAACAACTGCAATGTTCTCTAGCCTAATTATTGACTGATGCCTTCGTAAACTTGATAATTAAGGAAATAAACGTGTGTCTACAATATATTATTATTATTATTATTTTTTTTTTAAATCTCAGATGCATTTTAGGGTTTCATATGAATTGCAGAAAGCTAACAAGAAAAGTGAATTTTTTTTTCTCATTGAATTATTCATTCAACTGTTTTAAGGGGTCTCAGGACCCTTAAATCTCAAAATTTTCGATTTCTTGAAAAAAATATATGTGGAAGCCCCATCTTTTCTGAACATTTTGGTACTAAAATTATAACGATACTCCCAAAACTTCCGGAGTTATCGAGAAAAGAATAAAACAACTCTGTTGAAAAGTAAACAAAAACTTGCCACTGCCGCACCCAAGTTTTGACAGCTGGGAGAGCATTTCTAAAACATTCTTCTCTAGATGAATTCTTTTAGCAGAACAGCCACACTTAATATCAAAATAATCTTGTGAATGAGTAGCATAATAACAACTCAACTTCTATTTTTTCTTCCCTTGTTTGTTTATTACTTTGCGATTTTGAATTTCCACGTTTTTTCATCTGTTATGAAAAGTGTTCAAATATGGAAAATCGGCCAAAACGATCATCCGAAAAGAGACCGAAGAAGAAAAGATTTCAAGGAAATAAATTCTTGAAGAAATCTAAGTCTCAAAGTGGCCAAGTTATTTTTAAAAATCTTTCGCCAAACAAAAGTGCAGCTGCTAGAAAGTTGCGACTGCACACAATGTTTTGCAGTCATTGGAAAACGATGTTTGCGTTGAATTTCATGGCTACAGATTAGTGGATATTTATTAATTGTTCTCACAACTAGAAAAACATATCTGTTGCTCTGTGTGCCATGGGAATGTTAAGATTATTGAGAAATCCACTATTGGATTGTGTTCAAAATTTATTTTAGTTTGTAGACAGTGCACAGTTCAACAGAATTTCAATTCCTGTGAATTGATTGGACACAAAAAAAATGTACCAGAAGTGAACAGGCGGTCAGTGTTGGCCATGAGATTTATAGGCCAAGGGTTATCTTCACTCAAGACATTTTGTTCAAGTTGTGTGTTTGTGTTCTGAGACATGAGCTTCGGCATGTGTTTGCAAAGCCCATGTCTCAGAAGGCGTACGACAAGATTAATTCAAAAATTGCAGACGTGAGTGAGGTGCTCGCAAATGCATCGACGAGGAAAGCTGCTGTGGAAGAAAAAATCATTGACGGCACCGTAAATTCTATTGCAGTTAGTGGTGATGGGACATGGAAAACCCGCAGTTATACATCTCTTGTCGGTGTATGTACTTTGATCAGGGCGGACTGCGTAAAAGTCGTCAAAGTCATGTCGTCGTATTGCAAGGGGTGCGACACCTACAAGGGCCCAAAGTTCGGCCTTAAATACAGTGCCTTTCTGCCTAAACACCAGCATAACTGCAAAAAAAACCACAGTGGGTCTGCTGGACAAATGGAAGTGAGCGGCATGCAAAGGATTTTCTGTCGATCAGAAAACAAGCATGGTTTAAAATACCAGCAGTACATAGGGGATGGAGTTTCCAAGACGTTTTCGGCAATCGTCCAAAAAAAGCCATATGGTGACAATGTTACAGTTGCAAAAATAGAGTGCGTGGGACATGTCCAAAAGCGAATGGGCAGCCACTTGCGTAAATTAAAGGCATCACTTGGTAAAAAGAAGTTGAAGTTGTCGGATGCAAAAACGATCGGTGGAAAGGGTTCCTTATGATGCTGTCATAAATAGGCTGACGGCTGCATGTATGGCTGTATATGGCAATATAGATGCATATATGGCTGTATGTGACTTCAATGACGGATGCAAAAGCCGAGTTGAAATTATACGCGCTTTAGGTTTGAAAATCTGCCAGACAAATGTTGTGAAATGTATTACTATGGACAAAGTGCGCATTGCGACTGCAAAGAGGCGAGCAACCGAAGTATCCTTTGAAGCTTGTAAGGCCAAAAAAATTAAAGCAGCAGTAGAAATAGAACAATTTAAGGTTACTGAGGGCTGCACTAATGATCCTGGAGCTTTTTAATTAACCATAGTTTATTTAATTTCATTTTATGTTATTTTTCAACTTTAACTTTATTTTTCTCAAAACGCAACATTTTAGTTTGCGCGTTGGATTTCTCAGAAACTATTTATCATATTAATCTGAAATTTCATACATATACTCAAAATAAGTTCCTTTATGACCTGTACATCAATTTTCAGACAAATTATTAACAGAATTTTATTTTAACAAATTTTTCAACTTTAATTTCATTTTTCTCAAAACGCAATATTTTAGTTTGCGCGTTGGATTTCTCAGAAACTATTTATCATGTTAATCTGAAATTTCACACATATACTCAAAATGAGTTCCTTTATGACCTATACATCAATTTTCAGACCAAATATTAACAGAAATTTGTTTTAACAAATTTTTCAACGTTAACTTCATTTTTCTCAAAACACAAAATTTTAGTTTGCGCGTTGGATTTCTCAGAAACTATTTATCATATTAGTCTGAAATTTCAAACATATACTCAAAATAAGTTCCTTTATGACCTATACATCAATTTTCAGACCAATTATTAAGAGATTTTTGTTTTAATAAATTTTTCAACTTTAATTTCATTATTCTCAAAACGCAACATTTTAGTGTGCGCGTTGGATTTCTCAGAAACTATTTATCATATTAATCTGAAATTTCATACCTGTACACAAAATAAGTTCCTTTATGACCTATACATAAATTTTCAGACCAATTATTAACAGAATTTTTTTTATCAAAATTTTCAACTTTAACTTCATTTTACTCAAAACACAAAATTTTAGTTTGCGCGCAGGATTTCTCAGAAACTATTTACCATATTGATCTGAAATTTCATACATATGCTCACAATTAGTTCCTTTATGACTTATACACCAATTTTCAGACTAATTATTAACAGAATTTTTTTTTTAGGAGTTTTAGTTAAAAAATTTCTTAAAATTAAAAATGTTTTTTAAAAAATTTATTTAAAACATGTTTTTTGTTTTTAAATTTCTTAAAAAGTGTGTATAACATCGAAACTGAACAGTTTTCTATTAGATAAAATTAATTTTGTATATTTTGATCAATTTTGTACTTCAGAATCTTGCGCGCAGTAAAATATTGATATTAAAAAGTGTCCAATTTAAATTTCTTAATAACTTTTTTAAAACATTTTTTAATTAAATAAAAATTTGAGAAACAATGTAAATATATGTGAATATTATATGGTAAAAGTTTAAACATTCTGCTTTGTTTCATTAATAAGTTATATTGGTTTGAAAAAGGATGTTTTTTTGCATACATGGATAATTTTTAAGAGTCCTGAGACCCCTTAAAATTTAGCGAAAAATTTGCAACTGCAATTTACCTTTATTTCAGAAATTGTAGGTTTTGCCATGAACTGAATAGTTTTTGCTGCGAGCTTATAAAAGCTCACAGCCATATTTGCTGCCAGCTTCAAAATCTTATTTCGACTAGTTTCAAAATCTTATTTCGATCAGCTTCAAAATCTTATTTCATGGACGGTAATTTTTTACACGACATTCAACTTGTGGCACATTTTCTCAAAACCTTCTGACATGCTTTTCTACCTTTCAGACCTGGCCGTTCACAATCTCCAACAGACCTGGCAGCAACAGCGAAGACTCCACGACTCCGTCCATAGCGGGCAGCAGAGACCTGCCCGACCCTCACGACATGCAGCCAGCCTACCCGAACTACCCACCTTGCGAATACATGTCCGTAACCTACTCCGACCAGCCCAGGACAGAAATGTTGGGGCAGTTTTTGCACTAGGGCAGTATTTCGGATCAGTTCGTCAGGTGGGACAATCGACTTTCAAACGTCCACTGAGCTTATGTGTGCAATATTTTTGAAAGGGTGGAAGTCAGAGAAATAAAACAAGCCAAAGAAAGGGATGTGTGTGAAATATGTGCCTCTCGACAATTCCCATGCCAACGCCTGATAAATTACCACCATTGAATAGTACAATATTATTTTCACAGCGCGCTTATGGTAACTACTGCTTCTCAGTAACAACTGCTACTGTGTGACTTAATCGACTTACAACTATCGACATTTAATCGACTTACAAACTTATAACAATCGACTTTCAAACATCTACTGAGCTTATGAGTGCAATATTTTTGAAAGGGTGAAAGTCAGAGAAATAAAACAAGCCAAGAAAGGGACGTGTGTGAAATATGTGCCTCTCGACAATTCCCCATGCCAACGCCTGATAAATCACGACCATTAAATAGTAAAAAAATTATTTTTACTGTAACTACTGCTTTTCGGTAAAAGTTGCTCCAGTGCAACTTAAATTCAACTATCTACCGACCTATGTCTGAATACATTGTGAGAACATTTTTAAGCTTGTGGATTGGGCCCTTCTATAAAATACGGAATTAAATAGAAAAAAATATTCCGATAGACAAACAAGTTTTTCCAACAAAACACCACATCAATGGTGCCAAATCCTATGAGCCTACGGATGAGAACTATCCACGGCAATTGTCACTCATGCTTTAGAGAATAGCAGCCCCCTTCTAATGACATCTTTATACTTTTTAAAACATTGACTGACCCGAGGTCGACTGCTTTCTTGTTGGAGCCGCACTATAACGATTTGTGTAAAACACAATTCCTATCGACCCTACTAAAGATGGAAGGTTAAACATTAAAATATTGACCTTTTTTTCTAATACAGTCAATGGTATGTAGGTGGTTGAATTAACGTCGCACTGGAGCAACACAACTACAGATAATGGGATTTTAAAAGCTCCAATAATTTCCCCCAAGTTGCATTACTGAATTGACAAATATTAAAATTTAAAAGTAAAGCATAAAATAATCTTTGGTTTCTTTTTCTAACAAAAGTATACCGTTTTAACAATGCTTTTTTACTTGTCGACTCTCAGACAACACCATTGCGCTTGGTAAGCATGGAAATGGTTTTGAGATTGCATTTATATATTTTTATATATATGCAACACGTGAGGTGCTCAAAAACCTGATTGAGTGGTATTTAGAAAGTGCATTTTACTATTGTGTTTTCGAACCTGTTCAAATAAAAAATATATATATGTGCCTTGCTGGAAAGACTGTTGAACAATAAAAAAAATTGAATTTGTAACTGTGGTTCGAATTATTTCGGAATGGATGGTTGAAAAGCAAAAGTAGAGTGAACAATTGTAGCTTCATGTTTTCAGGATCATGTCATCAAAACTAGTAGTAGCGTGGCCATTAGACTACTTCCGTTTACCAGGTGGAGCCGAACATTAACTATTTGATTGGTGTCCACGGAACGGGAGAAGACTCCCATCCATTGGTTCACCAACTGATTGATCATGACAGTAGACTGGCAATTTCACCACTTTCGTCGCATCTCAGATATGCGGATTCACACACCACCCTGTCATTAGATCGCCAAACGAGGCGATAAGATGCCAAATCGACCAAACCAGTCCACTCGTTACCGGGTAGTTACGTGACTACTAGTTCGAAACCCTGAGCGGCCGTTCCTGAGGAGTAATGTTTCTTAGCTGAACTGGCTCCGAGTCGAAGCCAGTTGTGTGGACGATTCTATTTAGGACCGAGGTAGGTCGGTAGATATTATACTAGTGTAAAGTGAATCGATTCTTCAATTCGATTATTTTTTGCAACTGGTTAGGTGACATGGATGGAGTATGATGGGCTTCGTGAGTGGTGGTGCTTAAAACATTGGTATATCCTTTTTTGTGTTTCTTTTTATTTTTTGAGTGAGTGTTTCCTTTAAGGTCGGGTTTTTATAATTGCTACGAACAAATTGTTTAAACAAAACCACACCCAGTCAGTCATCTCAGTTTACCATAGTTCGAATTCATTCATAAAATGTGACAAAATTTCAGAACGATTCACATGATAGCTCAAATTCTAAATATAAATTCAAAATGCTAGACAAAAACACACCCAGTCATCTCAGTTTACCGTCGCTCCCCTCGTGATGGAAATCAAATAACATTTCGAATTCTTTCATTCAATAAATCTGCTTCAAAATCATTGAAGACACGAAAAAAACTACTAGACAAGTAAATAAATAATAATATTTGACTCTGACAGTAGACACAAGTTACGAAAGAATCGAACTGAAGAATCGGTTCACTTTTTACGAGTTTAATATCTACCCACCTACCTACGGTCCTAAATAGAATCGTCCACACAACTGGCTCAGAGTAGACACGCTAGTGTTCCCGAGGAACAGTCTGCCCACTGCTGCATTCTGGTGATTGCAGGGCAGCCAAGCACTTGTGATAGGAGTCGTTCTGAACTAGAGAGGATCAGATCTACTTTCTGATCACACACCCGAACCCCTTTAAGTTGAATATTTTAGTTGCATCTTTGAATCAAGTCCCTAGTTGCTTTGGTTCCCCAGAGGTGGAAAAAGAAACTCCCGGAGAATAGGAAAATTATACACGAGAAGAAATTTTATTTCGATGTATCTCAAAATGTTATAAAAGGGACTTAACCCACTATAGTTCGGAACGACTCAAAAAGAAGCGTGCACTTTTAAAAAATACCCAGTCTCCACTTTAACCAAATTTTAGTTACTCACATACAAAAAAGAATAGACTAAAACACGAAATGTGGGAATAAGATATGAAGCAGACGTTAAAGTCTCGCCAAGAAATTTTTATTTTAAAATTTAAAAATATATTTTTTCTAAAAAAGGTTTATAAGAGTATGGTAAGTGTTCCAAATATCGTCTACCCTAACTATTTATCTATATCTCAGCCTCCTGGGTTGGGAACACTAGCTGGAAACTAAATGAATATCAATGGGAGCTATTCTCCTTTGGATTCCAGAGATCCTATACCTTCTTTACTGATGTCAGTTTAAGTGAACTAGTAAAACTTCAAAAAGTTTCCCAAGAGAATTTTCAAGAGTGAGTTCCTAGTATATCGCCTACCCTTGTTCCTATTACCACCCATCAGACTACTATTAAAAACGTGTGGCTAGTAGAGCATACATACTTACCTTTAGTACTGAATGTACTTTCGAGTCATATGAACGAAATTATGATTTGGAAACACTTACCTGGATATTCCTTGAATGGATTGGAAACTAAAAATACGTTGATCACAGCCTCAAATACTTCAGATGCAATATAGTGTTGTTGATATAACTGATAGGAAATTTACCTGTGGCGCTACGTGAGGTGAAACCGTAGACCGTCCAGGTAACTACATAAACTCAGATGTCGCGCATAGCACCTTGCAAACACGAGTTGGCGATATTTACCACAGGGGCGATATTTGGAACACCTAACCCTATCTAGTCGAAACCAGATTCTGATATTTTTCTTTTATTGTTGCTAAGACTTGGCGCTCAAACTTCGAAATAGGAGTACGTTGGGAAAAAAAAAATTTCCTCCCGCTATCAGTTGAGAGAAATTTTCGTTGACCTTTGGCGAAATTTTAAAAGAAATCGCGTCACAAAATTTGGAAATTACGAGGGATTATTTTGCTTGAAAAGATACCTCTAGTCGCCAAGGTTCACAAAATAGCCGCAAACGTCGCTTGTGGTTTACGTACTTAAACCTTTCATTGGGGCGAATAAGGAAATTACCACGGAAAATCTCACTGGATAGACGCGTGGTCCTTATTCTTCTGATTTTAGCCGTCTGCTAGACCATATCAACAAGTCATTCGTCTCGAAAGAAATTATATCAGGATTCTGAAATAAGTCAGAGAAGTTATGCAACATAGAAGTGCAATATTTTTATGTACATACTAGCCACTGCGTGGCTAGCCCGGCGTTGTCCGTGCCCGTAGTGTTGGTTTCGCAAACCAACACTACGGGCAACGCTGTGATGTAAGGCAGTGCTCCCCAACCTTTTTATCGCCGCGGACCTGATCAACTTTGATAATTTAAACGCGGCCCGCCGAGGTGGAGGGGGAGGCGGACGCTGATTGTTTATATTTTTGATTTAATAGTTTTAATTTAATTGTATTTAAACATGCCTTCAAAATAAAATACAGTTGCACCAAAAAATGAATGTAAAGTGATTTAACATTTTAACTCACTAGAACGCTAAATCAATGAGAACCCTGAGCTTGTTTCTTTGCAACGAGATGGTTTCATCTGGGGGTAATAAGAGACAATGACACCCGAAGTGCGTTGCTTATGCCCAGTTTATTCCGTTGTTTTGTTTTTGTTGCTGTCACTGCAGAAAACCCCGCTTCACACAGATAGGTTGTCGGAAATGGCAATAGAGATTTAAGTGCTGTGGTGAAAATCTCAGGTAATTCCGCCATGACTTTAATCTAGAACACCGGCAGAGTTCTTGTCTCGAACGTAGTTTTAAGGCCGCCTTCACTTACAATCTCCAGCAGTTGATCTTCTTGCACAGACATGCTAGATTAGCCTGATTTGTTGACAAATGGGTCGCGGATCCATTCCTTACTAGTTCGTAGGTCTTTTGTGGTTGTGAAGTAACGCTCGAACTCTTTTAAAAGCAAAGACAGGTGATCGTGCACCAACTGGGAGAATAAATGTTTAGGCTTTCAGTCTCGCCTAATATCCCCATTAATGTCTGAAACATATTCAAAATGCCTCTGTTCACGCGCCGTCCCCACAACTTCAGTTTGGCTTTAAATGCAGCTACTTTGTTTTCCAACTTAAAAACAGCTGTCACATTTGTCAAAATTAGAAAATAGATACATTCAGAAATCATAATTGAAGATCTAGTAACAGAAAAAATTTCAAGTTCTGATTTACCGCCTCCTAATTTGAGTGGACATTTCATAGACAAGAACCGCACAAACCCGAGAGAAGTACACCACAGAAAATAAAATGGAAATAATTTAATGTTCCTTGGGCGGCCCGGTACCATTCGATCCACGGACCGGTACCGGTCCGCGGCCCGGGGGTTGGGGACCACTGATGTAAGGTATTAGTCGGGTGTAAAATTTTCCGCAGATTTCAAATCCGTTGAAGATATATTCAATTTAAAAATTATTTATTTAAAGAAAATCATATTTTTAGGTTACATTCTAGACTGAAATTTTCGGCAGATTTCAAATCCGTTGAAATTTTTACTCTAGTTTTAACGGTCTAGGAGATAGATAAAAGAACTGTGTAAACAATCTAGCTACAAATGGGAAAGGGGCAGAATTTTTGGAAGTGATACAGGATTGTTTTTTGTACCAGATGGTGTATGAGGATACTAGGAACAATGCAATATTGGATTTGATTTTCAGCAATGATAAGGATAGGGTGCAGGATTTGGTTATAGGTGAGCCACTGGGAGAAAGTAATCATAGAAGTATCAGATTAAGTATAAATTTTCAGTCAGCATACACAATCAATAGTAGGATAATTCCAAATTTCAGAAAGGTAAATTTTCATAAGATAAGGGAAGAGTTAAAGGAAACATTCAAAGGGGGATTATTAGCACCGCATCATTCTGAACAATGGGAGGAATTCAAGAATAAGTTAGACAGGGTGTTAAAAAAAACATGTAACGTTTAGGAAAAAAGGAAAATCTAGAAAATTTCTCCCTATGTGGTTTTTAGGGGAAACACACAAAGCTTTAAAATTAAAACAAAGAACATACAGGGTATATAAAAGCACTGGTAACGACAGGGACAAGGAGGCATATCAGAAAGCCAGAAAGGAGTTTAAAACTATTAGTCGGAAGCAAAAGGAGGAAAAATTAGCAAGGGAAATAAATATAAACCCAAAAGAATTTTTTGCATATACAAGTGGTAAAAATAAATTTAGTACTACACTGGGCCCGTTGGAGGGGAAGGGAGGTGAATTAATTCAAGACGAGGTGGGAATGGCAAACGTGTTAAATGACTTTTTTCTGGGGGTTTTCAATGGTAACTATAATTTAAAAAAGGATCCTAAGGATGGAGCCTTTCCAGGGGGTATAATTAAAGAATGCAAATTCAACAAGGAAGAAATAGTACATCAGTTGAAAAGAATTAAGCCATCCAAAGCACCAGGGCCAGACGATATTTATCCGAGAGTACTAGTGGAATGCGCGGAAGAACTGGGGGAAGTAATTCACACGATATTTAATTCAACATATAGCACAGGTTGGGTACCAATGGATTGGAAGTTGGCCAACATAACTCCAATTTTCTAAAAGGGAATACAAAGTGATCCGGGCAACTATAGACCAGTAAGTCTAACATCAGTAATTTGCAAAATATTTGAATCTCTGTTAAAAAAGCATATAATGTTATACTTGGAGGAGGGGGGACTGTTATCAGAGAATCAGTATGGGTTTAGGCCGCCCAGCCAGTATGGTGGTTATGATCCTCGGTTATCACCGAGTGGGCCCGGGTTCGAATCCCGGATAAGGCATGGATGTAACACCTGGGAAAGAAGTCGAACTTTCGCCTGGAATGGATTCCCGTCTTGAAAGGAAAGCAGCGCACACCTTCTGTTCTTTGCTGGGATCATCATTTGTTATAATAAAAAATATTCTTCTTCTGTATTGTCTTGAATGTTTCTGTTCACCACTACTTTCATATGCATCCCAGAAAGAACATACGACAACAACAACAAGTATGGGTTTAGGAATGGCAGATCTGCTCTACAAACCTTTTGAAGTTCTACGAAAAAAATTACTGAGGAGCTGGATAATAAGAGCAGTGTGGATATCATGTACATAGATTTTCAAAAGGCTTTTGATAAAGTACCTCATGAGGCATTACTGTTTAAATTGGAAAGGCTGGGGATTCAGGGAAAAACATTAATATGGATAAAGAATTGGTTATTGGGTAGAAAGCAGAGAGTGCAGGTAAAAGGAAATTATTCACAGTGGACAGAAGTTATAAGTGGGGTGCCTCAGGGATCAGTTTTGGGACCAATTTTATTTATAATTTTCATAGATGATATAGGTCAGGGGATAAAGAATAGAATCAGTATATTTGCAGATGACTTAAAAATATGGGGGACAGTGGATACCAAGTTACAGATAGAAAATTTACAAGGAGATTTTGATAAGATATCCGAATGGGCTGTAAAATGGGGTATGTCATTTAATGTAGGGAAATGTCAAGTTCTGCATATGGGTTACAGGAACAGTGGAGCCGAGTACTGTCTGCAGGGAGTAAAGGTAAAGGAGGGAGAAACAGTCAAGGATCTTGTGGTGATAATTCACAGGGATTTTAAAATGGGTCACCAATGTTCAGCTGCGGGTAAAAAGGCTAATAGGTTATTGGGGTAGATTAAAAAGACTGTAACTTCAAGGGATAAGAATATAATCTTGCCATTATATAAGGGTTTAGTAAGACCACATCTAGAATATGCTGTACAATTCTGGGCTCCATATATGAGAAAGGACATAGAATCAATTGAAAGGGTTCAGCACAGAGCTACAAAAATAGTAAAGGGGCTAGCAAATTTCGACTATAATGAACGTTTAAGTAAGCTAAACATGTATACACTGGAAAGAAGAAGAAGGAAGGGGGATTTGATTCAGCTTTTCAAGTTTGTAAAACAAGGGGACACAGAGGGCTTAAATTTCTATAGGGATAACAGAACAAGGGGCCATGGGTATAAATTGAATGACACATTTTAATCGGGATTTAAGGAAAAACTACTACTTTAATAGGGTAATAGACAGTTGGAACGCGTTGCCAGAAAATATAGTTAATTCAAAGGGAGTGTACGAATTTAAGACACAATTGGACAGTCAGTGGGAATTGGGGAATTCATAAACAAAGGACCAGCCTTGTTGGGCTTGAGCCTGTAGCTGGTCGTCAATATTTGTATTTGTAAATCATTCCTCGGGCAAAATCTAAGCAGAAAAGAAAAAAATAATTTCCTCCGTGTTCTGTCGGAGGAACGGCCAACGTGGCAAGGTCATTTCCGGCGTTTCTTCTCTCTCTGGTAGAAACGCGTTGAAAAACCGACGGAGAATAAAACTATTAAATTCATTTAAAAATTATTTATTTAAAGAAAATCATATTTTTAGAATACAAACTTGAGTGAAATTTTCCGCAGATTTCAAATCCGTTGAAATTTTTAATCTATCTTTAGCCCCCCCCCCCAATTCCGATTTTACGAAAAAAACTTATCAATCCCAGTCAATATGTTTTTTATTTCTTGCTCTCATTCGTCGAATAGGGGACAGGAAATGTAATCTGTTTCTTCTTTTTAACGCGAATGGTAGAATATGCAATCTGGGTTTTTTTTGGAAACAGAAAGTTCACGTGACGTCACAATCTCTTGCGAAATTATAAAAAAAAGGTCACGTGGGGGAGAAAAAGCTCATTTTAGGGGGTTTCTTCTTTTGTTCGGACTAGAGTGCCTGGCATTAGTCCGGACGAAACGCGTTTGAAAAAGCGATGGAGAATAAAACTATTAAATTCATTTAAAAATCTTCTAGATTGAATTTTAAAATTTCGCCGCGACCCAAAAATTTGGACTACCTGTGTGCCAAATCTCATTGCTGTAAATGTCATAGAATCGTCAGGATTTTGGGCCGCGAAAAAAAAAACACTTTCTTTTATAATAGTAGAGATTTCTTCAGTTCCGTGTGTCATTAACTATTCCAATGTTAACAATCAGTGGTGTAGTCGTAAATTAAGCAGTGCCTGAACGCTCATGGTGCCTGACATTGATGGTATTGTTGGCAGAGGGGGTGAGGGACAGAATAGAGGTATTTTATAATTTTTTCTTATTTATTTCTGGTATAAAAAAAAAAAAAAAAAAGCAATGCTGGAACGTACCGGTTTTACTACTTAGTCATACCCCCTGTTAACAACAACCAAAGCTTCACCTTATTGATCACTTTTAAGGGAGTCCGGCACCTCCATAGGTTAAATTCACAAATTTTGGGGAACCTCGTTTATTCATACATTACTTTATTAATCTGAACTTTTTACAGTGCAATATTTAACTACTTTTAAAGACTTTCACCCAGGTTTTTTAATTTTTTTTTTTTAATTCACAAAGTTATACATTTTTTTTAATGACAAAAAAAATTGAAATTTTTTAGAGAAAATATATTTTTTTAAAGTATGCAATTTGCATCTTATTTCTTGTGTTAAAGTCTTTGAAAGGGTTTCATAAACAATTTCAAGAATGTATCTTGAGTAGTTTTTGATTAATGTGCGCCCAAACATGAAAAAGTATGTTCTGAGAAAAAAGGCTTTAAACTTCGCAAGGACGTACGTCGCGGTACTAGTGCATCTACTTTTAAAAATACTTCCAATTAATGGATTCCTACAAATGAGGTATGGTTATAAAAACGACAATTCAAATTTTCATAAACAGTAAAAATATCAAAACCGATTTTTTTCGAAATTTTAGATGCCGGATCCCTTGGTACGCAAGCTTTAAAAATATTTAATTCTTTTTTCAAAATGTATCGGAGTACCAAACTTTAAAATACACATTTCAAAAAAAAAATTTCATATCGATCAATTGAAAAAAATAATATCAATATTTTAAAATCCTTCCTTTTGAAAAAAATTGAGAATTTTAAACTTTTCTTTCTTTTTTCCTTGAAATCTTTTCCATGTTTTTGTGGGCATGCATATTATTGTTCTTCGTTTAATTTGTATAAAGTCTTAGTACTATTTTTTTATCTTAAGACTCCATAAAAACGCAATAAACTATTAAAACAATTAAATTGATTTTAGTATTTTTTTAATTAGCTACTTCAAATCCTTATCCTATGCAAAAATGCACAAGATAAGGATGGAGATCATAGAAGCACGATGAGAGGTTTTTAAACAGAATAAAACAGGTGTTTATTAATAGTTTTGGTTCTAAAATGTGTTTATTTTGTTGAGGGGAATTCGGAAGTTTTTCAATCAGTCTTCTGGGTTGCCAATACTGCCCCAATGCCATGTTTCCCTCCATTACAGTCTTCCATATTCTGGATTCTTTTCTGAGATATGCTAAAATATAGTTATAAATTTATCAAACTATATGGCTGATGTGGTAAAAACACTTACTAAACCTAAAAGTTTAGCTAGAGATCATTTTTTGTTAAAAACAAGAGATAGAAAAACTTTGTACTCTTGCAAATACTGTGGAAGAGTATATGAAAAATGCAATCAAGAATGAAGAACCACTTAAAAAATCCAGCTCTAGTAAACATGTTAGATAATCCTGCAGTTAATGATATGGAATCTCCAGCTTTTACATCCGTTCATCATAAACAGGGGTTAGACAAAAATATGGAAACACCTCGTGAGAATGTGCATGCTTGAACAGAAATTTGTATTCTACTTAAGTCTGTAGGTGGCAATGTTCTATTTTCTCACTAACGGCCACTTGTGCAATCTCCTCAATGAATACGTTTCAAGCTTCAGTCCTTGTCGAGTGTTCTGTGCAGTTCTGAGAGCATCATATCGGAGCTAACTGAATTCAAACGTGGGCGGTCCTATGGTGGGTGCTTCAGTAACTAAGGCAACCGAAGTGTTTGTTGATTCCAGAGGCAGTATCCAAAATTTTTACTGCACTAGGGGGCTGCGTCCCCTGCTCGCCAACCCATGGTGATTGCTACGCAATCCCATATGGTTTGCTTCGCAAACCAACTCTCCTTTCGCAAGCGTCTTTCCGGGTCATGACGTCAGAGAGTTTCACATGGCCAGCTAGAACGACCTAACTAAATTTTTTCACGATCCCGAAATCATACTTTTTATCGCATAGAATTTATTTATGAACCAATTTTAAAAATAATTATATCATAAGAAAGTACATTCTAAGGTTTCCTGTGATGTTTTAAAATTTAAAAACTAATAGTAATGAGCTATAAATAAAAGTTTTAACAAAAAAAAAATTCCGATTTTCAAAAAAAAAAAAATGTTACTGGGAACAAAATTGAAATTTTTTAGTAAACTCGGCGAGCTGCAAAAATTCACGTTTAGAGGTACTCTATAAAAAAACTTGCGGCTGAAGACTGAAAATTTGTATGTGTTTTGCTCACTCGCGTTAGATATTTCACAATTTTCGACTTTGAAACGCAATGCACCCAAAACTAAGTCGAATCAGAAAAAAATCTTTTCCGTCTTGTTCCCTGTACAATTTTGAACAAACCATGCCAATTTCGCAATTTTCTGAACCGTACGTCTCTGGAAACCGTCCGAGAATCTAGCGAAAAAAGCGAGTTTTCAATCCTGCGGCGGAGGCAGTAACCTCTTTTTAAGCGGGAAAACCGCATACGTTAAATCTCAGCGGGGACAAAAAAGTGTAATGAGTGATCATGACAGACGATCATTGAAGAGGATTTTGATGAAAAATAAGACTACGCTGCTAATCGGATCACATGACCTGGATACTTATGTTATGAGAATTTTTCTGTTGGCAATTTATCTCTTCCCTTGGCGTACTTCGAAATTTATGTGAGGATAAATTTCTTTGCTGCTATTTAGTTATATATTTTAGTTGACTCGGTAACTTTAAATTCAGATCTGTTGTATAATCAAGAGGCTATAGAAAAAAGGAAATAGGGTGTCTAACATGATTTTCATTGATCTAACATCAATGCCTTTTATTTCATGCATGCTACATAAATGTGTTCGCAGGTCACACACATTGCGAAATTTTTCATTGCAACTTTATTCCTGGCAAACAACGGTAGTCCTTACAACTTCATGAAATTTCCTCACGTGTTTCGTTAAACTATTTTTAGAAGCGAAATGTTTTTCGCAATATAAACAAAAAATCTCGCTTTCGGCATTTTTAACATTATTTTTTATTTCATGTTTATGAGATAAATGGTCGTGCAAATAGCGCTTTTGAAAATTTTCGAAATTCAGCACTTCACAAAAAGCATTTGAATTCCATGTTTAATTTAAAGCCTAGCCTAAGCATAGTTACCTTGTATGTATTGTATTTGTAATTCTACGAAACAACGCGCATATTCAAAATCAAATGGTTACTGCAACAATCAGATTGGCGAGATATCCAAGTGAAGCCAAGCCCGTGAAACTAGCCAATCAAGTTGGACTTGCGTAAAGTACTATCATGGGATTGAGCCGCTTCTGTCGAAAGCCGTCTCAAGCTTACGAGACTGCTTGCTGCCAAAAGTGAAACATCGCAGGGGTTCGGTTGTGATTTGGGGCAGCCATATCGTGGCATTTCCATGTGATCCATCATTATTCTGCAAGGTCACATTATTGCCAAGGATGTGACATGGTTCCCTTTCTTTGGTGGGAAAAAAATTCAAGTACTTTTTCAGGCCCATTTGAAAGTTTTCAAGGACTATCGTAAAAAGGCAGAAATTCCCTCTGTAACACACCATTTTAGTAGACAACTTTTCTGAAGAACCTCTCCTATAATGTAACCTCTTCATTACCATTCACATACTTAACAATTCCAAACATATTTCTAGTCAATATTCAAGCATGTCATGAGAAAGTCTAAAAAAAAAAAAGTAAAGAAACTAAGTTATTATACTTATGTTCGAACTGACACAAAATCCCACTGACCTTGAGCAAAGAGAATAAACACAAGTCTTTTGATGAACAAGCGTATTCTTCGGAACCGGACTAAAACCACGCCTTCTAAGCGCATGCGTTTCAAGCCGATTCATACTCGAGAAAATTAGAGACTCAAATTTTTCAAAATAAATTCAAGGACCTTCAAGTATTTTGAACCAAATTCAAGTACTTTCCGGCGTCCTTGAAAACGAAATTCAAGTACGTTTCAAGGCCCGTGGGAAACCTGTGTGACCATTTTGGCCGATCACCTACCACAGTGATACAAACCTTGTTCCCAATGGCGATGCCGTGTATCAAGACGTCAAAGCCCCTGTTCACACAGCTCGCATCGTCCAGGACTGATTTTCTGAGCACGAGGATGAATTGTCAAATCTACCAAGGCCACAACAGTCGCCAGGTCTCACAATTGAGCCTTTAGTCTACTTAGTAGAAATATGTGTGCCCGCTATCCACCTCCATCATCATCATTAACGAAACTTGGTCAACGTTTCGCACAAAGAATGGTACAAGATTCCCTTGCAAAGCATACAGGACCTGCACTCATCCATTCCGAGAAGAGTGCAAATAGTTTCGAATGCCAACAGTTTTCCTACACCGTATTAGTCACGGCAATGTGCTTTTTTTCTTGTGGTGTTACCATATTTTAGTCCAACCCCTGCAAGTAAAGATAGTTTCTACTTTTTCACTGCGTTTATTATTTGACAGATATTGTTTGACTTCTTGCCAAGAATTGTCAATTTTATCCAATTACTTACTAAGATGGTCATCCTGTGATTTCTTTTTATCACATCATATATATACATTAACCTCCCCTATCATTCTAATGTGAATGGAATATAGGCTTAAACAGTAAATACTGTGAAAGCCTATAATCGAACTACATTTTTTAAACTGATTTTTTCACCTCATGTATTCATTTTAGATTTTAAAAATATGCCAATTTTATTTTTTGTGCATTTAGAAAAGAACCTTGATAATTCTCCCACTGGAGGATATTTTCCAAAAGATTATTACCAAGAATTTTACATCTCTAATTGTGACAAACTGGATTGCTTAAGAAATATTTTTTTTAAAGGCCAAATCTTGTTTCGATGGCAAGACAGGTCGACTTTCCACCTGGAACAACACAGTTCTTGTGGTACAGACAGTACTGGACAATTTTGAAACATCTAATCAGAGATTATAATTTTTGTGTGCACACACGAAATAATCACAAGTTTATTTCAGGGGAATTAGGTTTGAAAAGATCAATGCATTTTTTAAACTAAATTAAATGAGACTGCAACTTTAAAAAAAAAAAAAAAAAACAATCTTTAATCACACTCATGAACAGGAAAAAGAAATACAGCAAGCTCCAATAAAACAATAGAGTATTTTGCATGAATTCAGTTTAATTTTCATCATCCCTCAGAACGTGTCTTAAAAAGCACATGCATGAGTATATATGGCATCATTCTGAAGATCACAAGGAGAAAAGGTCACTTGGGAAGATACTGAATTTAAAATTAGTAAAAAATTACAGATCTAATTTATCATCAACTAAACCGTTATCATCGAAACCATATCATCCAAGATGATTTAGAAAAGTACAAAATGTAATGACACATGTACTGTTTTCAAACCCAAACTATCAGTGGACATAAAACAATTCTTTCACAAACAATGAAGGCTCCTTTATAAATTTGACCTTCAGAAACATTAATCGCACCACTGATACGAGAATCTTTGAAACAATACTTATCACATTAATATGAATAATTATAAAATCATATGGTTTTAGGCAAATAATAATAAAGCTAAAATCACAGTTGGTGCACACAAATGTAAAAAATTCTCACTAATCCAGTCACCGTTCTTAAACATTCAAACTGCCATACCACTGTATGGTAAAAAACTATCTACCACTTTTTTGGTAAAAATTTTTGTGACAACTTCCTTCTGAAGCAATACAATAAGTGCGAGAACACAAGCATAAATAAGAAATTTATACTTAGTTGCCAAATATTAAAATTTGAGTTGCGATCTGCAGTAAACAAATGAACCGTAAACAAAATTTAAAACCATTTACACATGAATGAGAAAAATTTCGAATGCAAAAGTACATTAATTTGAAAGTTATTGTAAAGTTACAGAGTCATTTGGAAACGCTTGGAATACCAAGTACGTTTTTAAGATTTAAACTAATATATCATCATTTTTATTGTTAAATATGTAAATGAGTGCATCTATTTAAATCCAAAAACAAAACATTTCAGTTTCTAGGAAATTACACTCTTTTCATGATTTTTTTTTTCAAACATGTTTTAAAAAATGAATGCAATTTAATTCTCTTCAAATGAGATTTCCCACTTGGAGTTTTTCAATGGTGGTATACTGCAATTTTGGATACTTGGACAGGATAAAACCAGTGAATGTACAGTTCTCGTATTGTAACTTCTTCAACTTAGATAACAGCCGGACAGCATTTGAACCTTGATAGTTATAAGAATCGCGCCAGTTATATCTTTAACCATAGTCAAAAGGTTAAATGACCTTTTTCTACTGTCCCCCTTTAAGCCCATGATCAAATATTGCTGGGTAGCCAATAATTTCCTACTGATATTGAGCTAGCAGATTAGTGACTGCACTGTACAATATGTCAGTCGTGCAAGTCTGCCAGCCTAGTGTCAAACCTTTCAAATGTTTAAAGAAATACAGCATTACTAATTTGAAGGAAAAAAATATGTCAAATCAACAACAAATTCAAAATGTCATATAAATGTCTCTGAGTTATTTTCTTGATGGAAATCAGCTGTCATCTCTGTGGGTGTAAATGCTCTCAATCCTACCTTTAATGCAGTTTCCCTAAGTGGCTGAAGGCTGGCACAAAGGGTAATGGGGTTGGTTTGAGGGTTTAATGACAAATTGAACAAGCGCCCCCTCACAACTCAAGGTCGATAGAGCAGTTTGCATACCCTCTGCACCACGACAAAAGGTAATGAGGGGAGGCATTAAGAAGCTACAGTAGGCAATAGGATGCTAAAAGAATTGTCGTTTCAACATGCCTTAATCAACTATAACTAAACAGATACTCCTTACTTTTAATGGTCACAAGTGTTGTAAAACACAACTGATAGGTCTGGAAAGACAGGTTGCAACAAGCTAACTTGAAGTGATTTGTGGATTTCACTCAAATTAAGCTAATTTGTTTACTGACCCTTTTCAACAGATATATTTATCATTTATATTCCATGGAAACAAAAACAAGAAACATATTTTTTTTTAACTATTGAAAAGCATGAATTTTCCTTTCAGTGAAATCATGTGTTTTTCCCATTCAAAAAAAATCTAAACAAAGTAAAACAATTTTTAAAGGTAATGCGTAATACTAACTTGCTTTCATGAGAGCATTGAACATATTACAGCAAAAACAAAGTCAAAATGCAATACTGACTTTAAAATAAATTAAACAGAGCAGAGGAACCTGGAACACCATTTTCCACTATGTGACAACAGTATATAGGAAAACAATTTTTAAATGATTAAGAGGAAGTCTCAGTCTAAAATTAAACTTTACCTACAAAAAAGTTAGTACAGAAACAGATAATAAATGCAAGTTTAGTAGCATATTCAGGTAAAAACTTGCACATCCACACACATCTATCGAATCATCATAGATTATGTCCACACATTAAAATAGATAATCAACAATTCCCAAACATTGTGGTCGAAATACACAGTATTTCAGTGTATAATTATGAATATTTGTGTTCGGGTTTGCTTATCAAATAAAAACTTTAAGTATTAAAACTTTTGACTGAACTCATAATTACAAAATCTAAAATTACAGTATTAAAGTGTGAATAGTCTTAAAACTAAAATACTCTAAGAATCCCCCTGCTGGCTTTATTATTTATTACAATTATTACAGCTTTGTCTATCATACCAACTTCAGTCAATTGTTAGCACAAAGAAGTTCAAAACTTATTCTCTACTACCAATAAATCATTTTTAGCTACCAGTCTGTTTTCATTTCGTTTGAAATGTCTGCAAAAACTAAAAGAAACTGTTTTTTGTAATAAGTACTGTGTATGTATAAGTAATAAGTACTTTCTATCTATTCAAAACATAAATTATGAAATGCGAGTAAAGAGATAGTGTGATCACATCGATTTAATGAATAAAAATGATGAATTGAAAACAACAAATTATGCTCTAAAAACAAAACCATCAGCTAAAATGATGGAAATATATTTCTTGTTTGGGAATCGCTAATAGATCTAATTTCGATGCCTGTAACCAAAGTTTTTAATGTGTCTACAATGATCTATTAATACGTGCAAGACAAATGCTTTCCACATGAAACAATAGGCAATTCTAGTGCAAACACAACAAATGAATTTTGGCGAGTTCGAGATGCATTAAGTGAACATCACATTTAGCCGCAGAATTTTTCTCTCCAATAATTGCATTGAAAAAGATTCATATTTATGTACATGATAGACCATTAGTCACAAGGGAGTTTTAACATTTGATACCTCTTTTGTTGAACCTTTTGCATTTAAATATTCTAAGTAGCAGTCGCAAATCAGTCATGGAGAAATATATGCTACTTCAAAGTCGATAGCAATAGCTGAACCTCAGTTAGAGTCATAACAGAATTTATTATTTTCATTTAAGTGTATTGACCAGGAATCACTTTTAGAAAAAATTTCTTTGGAGGTAATTGGAACATGTGTAAAGTCTCAAATATCCTTTTTTTTTTTATAATTCACAGACTTATAGATACACTTTTTGTTTTGCCTTTGAAGGTTTTAAGACAAAATACCACTTTGGTTATCCACAATCTTACAGAGAGCATTTTGAGTGTGTGTTATTTAAATTGGTAGACTTTCAGATTCATATAAGAACGTTCTCACATTTTCCCAATAGCATGCAGATGCACATTCTTGTGCTTAACATTTAATCTGAATTTAATTGTTTACAATTTTTGGCAAGTTTTCAATAGGCACTATGCATTTCTGACTATCCTTAATACAGAATATTAGTTTACTGGGAAATGGACAAGGTGTAGTTTCTAAATTGTTTTGCTATTCATGCATCTGCTAAAAAAGCAAAAAACCAAATAGATCAATACCTTTTTTTAATTTTGTCTGTCCACGCAAATGCCTTTTTTTTTTCAGCCCGTTTTGTTCTTGGTCTACTTTTTCCGTATTTTGGTAACCCAAAAAATATATTAGGAAAAATAGTAAAAAAAATCCTTGTTTTCTACAATTGTAGGTAATTGAGAGTTAACTGCGCATCAACAACATTCGGACGATCCACTCTCAAATACTATCAATTAACTCTCTCAATTACAATCCACTATCAATTAAAAAAGACTGACAGCAGGGCTTTCTGTCAAAACACCTGTAAAATATAGTAGCATAATTTTTTTTTAAATAGTATCGAAGTCTCCTTTAAAACCCTATTTTAGTTGCTCAAACACAAAATGATAAAGAGAGGCACAAAATGCACTGTTACAGTATGAAACAGATGTTGAAGACCTGCAACAAATTTATATTAAAAATAAATATTTTCTTAATAACATTTTCATGACAATCCAACAACCAGATTATGACGTTTTACTTTCATAGTTGCCATGGTATGGCAAGAAAACTTCAAAATTGGTATCCCTTGGAAATTTTCTCCCAAAAGAAAATTGCAAATATTATTTTCTATCTACTATAGTAGTTACAAAGGGACCACATTTTTGTCCCAGGTTAAAGTTACCAAAATAAAGAAAATAGGAGCTTTTGAGAAGATTTAGCTAAAAAAAATGTAGATAGAAACATAATAGCAAGCCTGTGGCAGCCATGAGACAACTGAAATGACAAATATTGTGAAAAAGATCATATTTGATTAGGTAATGAACGTTTACATGAAATAGTCATAATAATGCAAATATAAACAAAATAACCATAACACATAAACTATGCAAAATTAAAACAAAGTTATTAATTATTACCCCTCCCTTTGTGACTCATGGTCAACATCTCCATAACAAAATCTAATCTATTTTCGACTCACATCAAAAGTCATATAATTACCACTGCCTTAAAATGCTCAAAAATTCAGATCCATTTGAGGATGAGAGAATGGTATGTCATAAATAGATCAAGACCCTGCACTTTCATATAAAATATAAATCTATACGAAAAATTTTATCACAAAATATGATTTAAAATTTCCTATCTTGAAAATGAAAATTTTTAAATGTCAATACATGAAAAAAATGGTACGATAAAAGATCTAAACATAAAAACCAGCTAACTTTCATATAAAATATAAAATTTAATATAAAAAATTTATCACAAAAAAAATAATTTAAAATTTCTTTTTTAAACCTCTAAATATACTTTCAAATTATAAAATTGAGTGTATGAATTAAAGGTTTTATAAAAATTAAATTCTCAATCAGTAAAATTTATACAACATGCCAAATCTAAAGCTCTTTTTGCTCAGCCTCTGAGTTGTGTGACAAGGCACTTCGATTATCAACCTCACAGTGGTTGGACTCATCCACGTCGTTTGTGAGGGAGTCTGCATCGCCAATGCTGTATGAAGGAGGTCTTTTTCCAGAGTGAACTGTATTTTCAGAGCTTGAGACGACTTCTTCCTGGATGCTCGCCTCCCTTCTTTCGACGTCAGTATCGTTTCGTTCACTCGAAGTGGAAACTTCAGTCCTCCTGAAATTCCTGGAAGAATATTAAGATTCATATAAGAATATAACTCGACATCACAGGAGTTCCGAGCAGTGTAGTAGAGCCTTTTCCCCCACAATACAAATAATTAAATAACCATATCTATTGGTTAAAAGAATTCTAGAAAAGATTCTATTGGTCAAAAGCTCAAAATTGATTTGAAGTCACGCAGGGAAGAGTGAAAATTGGATATATGAGAGTGAACCCCCCCCCCTGAAGGTTATAAAAACTATAGGGTACTCTTACAATATAGCCATACCAATAAACTTTGGTGCTATTTTTTTACTTTTTGGCACTCTTTCTTTTTGCTGCTATTTTAGCTTATATGACATTTAGACTATACAATTGAATTTATGTGGTTTTTAAGTATTGCATCTTAATTGAACAATATAACCTACACAAAACAAATTAAAAACACTGCAGTGAAAAAACATGAATGATATGACTAAACAGCAAGCATATAATTAAAAATTGCATTTACCATAGAAGACAACATTTCCTTGTCAGAATGTAGCTCACCCACATAAATTCAATAATTTACGAGTAAATATAATCTAAGCTAAAATGGCAACAAAAAAAAAGCTGGTATGGAAACAAATAGCGCCAAGAAATAAGCAAAAAGTGCACAACATTTCCGCTGCAGTTGAAGGGTAAAGCCATAACAGAAAATGCTATCTATAGAGTGGAACTCTATTTAACGTTTAAAAAGGATTTGCTTTTTTTCGTAATTTGGGATATCAAGAATATCAACAAGGTAGTAGGTTCAAAATTAGCAGTCATGAGCCAAATTTAATTTCAAAGACCCTGTTTCTAGATCAGTCATTGTTTTGACCAAGTTGTCCTTTTTAGTTACCTAAAATGTTTGCTCGTATGACACACAATCTGACAGATCAATTGTTTATTCTTTCTTCTAACAATCTGCCCTCTAACTTAGCATTCGATACAATAATATGCTTTAAATACAAAACAATAACCTAAACAGAAGAGATAAAGGCCTATAAATGTAAATATCAGAGTCCAGACTGAAGGCATTAATTACACTGTGTGTGCCTACACATCTATGCAAACAATATACTTTTTGAAATTTTCATTCAAGGAGAGTATTATGGCAATTCACGAAAAATACTTAAGTGCTTCCTGCTCCTAATATCTTACCCTGCAAGGACATAAGGTTTCACTCAAAATGAGTTGATTGTGAATTTTAAACACAGATTTACTAACCTCTAAGAAAGCATAGCATAACATTAATAATTGAGGATGCCAGGAATGGATAAAATGCAAAACAAAATCTTACACTGGACAACCTTATAAATCAACCCCATTCACTGGTGTTTATTTTCCACAAAAAGAAAACAAAAGATTTAGCCTTACGTTAACGAAGCGATCATGCTCGATCCGGGCAACTGTAAATGGATGGTTCAAACACTGTCTTAGAGTTAGCAACAGTTTAATTAGCAGAGAATATTCTCCAAACAATAACATTTACAGAATATTTGAGAATTTCCTTTTAAAACATAATTTTTTTTTAGAAAATTGCAATGTATTGATTCCAGATAATCTGTCCTGTAATCTGTTTCTTTATTGCGCAGGGGTCACAATCTCTTACGAAAATATAAAAGATATATTCAATTTAAAAATTATTTATTTAAAGAAAATCATATTTTTAGGTATTGATCTAAAGTGAAATTTTTACTCTATCTTTAACCCTCTAACAACCACACGGGTCTCGAGACAATGTCTTCAAAAACCCAGAACGGCCGAGTTACCATTACGAAAATTGAATAATTTCTTCCCCCTTTACACATCTTCATCGGTCATATAGGTACGTTCTTGAGGCACGTAATGTCCCCTGCTTTGTTAAGGGGTGTATATAAAGTGCTATTTTCTACCTGTAAGTCGCATTGGGTGTTGGACATTAATTACTTTTGTGCATCTATCACACATTTTATTAGTTGTAAAAAAATTTAGCAAAAAAAAATTGACTACAATTTATTTCTTATCACTTGTTAATTCTTTATATTTAAATATGGTTTACCTAAACAATATATATTCCTCAATCTTTAGTTAGACTAACACATTTTTAAAAAAAAATCATATATTTTCTAACATTTGACTGCGACTTCATTCTTAACGTATCTTTTAAAATTCTCTTGTCACTCCGACTGTCTAATATGTAAGCAAGTATGTGATTGAAAAGAGTTTTTAAGTCTGTTAAGTCCTATGTATATTAAAAATGTGTTTCAATAGAACATTTAGCTTTATAGTTATAATTTTGCTATTCGTATAAAAATGAAATGAATTTTACTAAACATTCTTCTATCCAGTGTAGGTATATTAATTATTATATATTTGTGTGTAAAATTTTATTTGAAAATACTCATCTCTACTATTATAAAAGGAAGTATTTGTCTGCGTGCGTGGACTGTACTGACGAATATATGGCACTTAAAATAATGAAATTTGGCACACAGGATAATCCGAATTTCTTACGATTTTTGTACGAAGCCAGAATTTTAAAATTTAATGTAGAACATGGAATGCAACCTCTTTAGAATGGCAACAGCAAAAAGATGACATTCGCCGTGTTCTGAACCGAGGACAACACCTCGTAGTTTTGAACCACTGTCAGATGACGAAGCAACACCTGAGCTGGTACCCAACTCTCCAAACGTTCACACCAACACAACGCGAGGACTTCTGGCCATAACAGATTTAAGGTGCACCAGCCGCCTCTTCACCATACGCTTACAACCATCCATACACTGACCCGGATTTGAACTTAGAACCTTCAGATGCAGAGGCTAACGCCTCAACCACCAGACAGGCTAGTTGACTCCTTTAAAAAAGACAAGTGTTTCATCTCTGTTTAGTTCGCAACAAAAATAATTCACTTTAAGCTCATCACGGCTAAAACCAAGATGGAGCATCAACTAAATTCATAAAACTAAATACATTTCAACAAATCCCTCAGTAGAAATACACTACTAAAAAAACGGTCAAAATAAATTATATGATTCTTATAGCACAAATCTTTCACAAGGTGCATAACAACATCATATCCTAAGCCCTGATTAGATTGTGGAGTATTGTCTCATTTTCCACCATATAAATCAAATGAAAGCGTGTAGCCTAAATACGGTGTATATAGCATCCAAATTTTTAGCCCTCTTTTTGCAGTTTCAAAGGCATGTATTGGATAATTCCCAAGCGACCTTTAAATTTTATCATTGCCTCGTCAACTGACAACTGTTATCTGCCAGAAAATGTTTCGCAAACTTTTTCTTCAAGTAAGTTTGAAAAGGCTCTACTTTTTGGGTGTACTTTTGTTGTCTCATTCTCCCGGTCCGATACATGTAGGTAGTGCTTAATTAATTTAAATCTATTTTGCCATCATGCTTTCCACTCTAGAGTTTCATTACGAGACCAATAATCAGTTATTCGGGGCATGTGAACTAAACTCATCACAAATAAAACTGTGAAAAAACTCCATAATTCCCTCATTGAAGCAATAGGTTCCCATTTTAGGTTAGCAGAACCTCTTGATTTTCCGCAGTAGTCCGCATATTTATTGGTATTATCTACAATAACCTGATGTTGTCCGTCAGAAAGAGTTTCAAATAGTCTAATGGTGAAGACCCAGGCGGCAAGTCATGAACAGCACCAGCATGTGAATTAAAGTTTGGAATTGATATATCATCGTACCTTATAATGTTTGATTACCATTCAAAAATATCATCGTTATTTTCAATTTCCAAGACTTCATCTTCATCACTGCCATCATCGGAGTCACTATCCACTTGGATTGAATTCTCCATACAACATTTTGTTGGATCGTCTTCGTCGCTTGAACTTAAATCTGACTCATCTGTATCATTGAAAATAATTCTTTCAGTTTCTTTTTCAACAATGTTTTTCTGTAACGAGCCATTTTGAAACTGATTAGCTGTACAAAAGTATCCGATCCGAAGCCAAGTTTGGAAGAAGTATGAGAAAGGACGCAGTTGAAAGCCGATCCCTAACTTGTTGCTCGTCATTTAGGGAAACTACCCTACTGTTTCAGGCGAAAGGAGGGAGCATTGTAGTGAGGGAATGACGGATTGCTCTTCTCTGGGTTAGGGGGATAGCCAGTAGCTTTAATGACTTCAGCCGGTTCGGGCGGTTACTGGGCTTATGTATGTGAAGCCGTTTTGTCCGTTAGAGGGTTAAAGGTCTAGGAGATAAAAAAAAGAATGAAGCGACTCCAGTTAAAAAATGATTTGTTTTTATCATCTGGCTGGAAAATCATTTTTCCGTGCAAAATCAAAACGGAAAAATAAATTTAGAATCTGTCATCTTCAATGCTGTTGCATTTAATGATTAAAAAGTTCTACACGGTGGCAACTAAATCCTGGAAAAAAAGTTCCCTGATATTTCCATGATAGTGTTACAAAAATTTCCTTGATTTTAAAAAACCCTTGAGAATTGTCGTGATCCGTAATTGGCATCGATATACAGTACCCACACAATATTTTTTAATATTTAGGGTCAGATGGGGTAAAAGGATCAGTATCCTCAAATATTTTGTATTTTTCTCATCAGATATTTTAATTGTTATTATAATGGTTGAAACCCTTAATTGAACTCTAACAATAGCAATTAAAAAACTGGGAAAAAATAAAAATATTTTGATTGTGAACTTTTTGCACCATTCCCTACATTATCCAAATATACATCAAAAACAGATCCAAATATACATAAAAAATTGGTACAGCTTCAGTCTACGTTTAAAGTGGTGGCAACAATCTTGGCGATCTTCTAGTAGCGAGTTAGGGCAGATTAAGGCAACCCATCTGTATTGCGATTTTTATAGTTTCCATGGCAACCTCGGCAAGTAAAAAGTTAAACCTTTATGCACGATGCACACATCCGGTTTTTCAACGTACGGCGCCGCTACCACAAAGCAAGTGCGGTCTGAGATACTTTAGATCCAATGGAGTAGTGCACTTATGCCTTTGGCGCCGATGTACATCCACCTTGCGTGCAATTTGTACTGCAGTTCCCCACGGCGCAGCAGCTCGACGCACATGCTTCTCCGGTCTGAAGTAATTAATAAACGGTTGATCTAGTAATGTCTATTTTGTGTGTGTGTTTGGAAATATACATTTTTTACACTAAGTTAGTGAAATAAACACACATTTGAAATAATTCCTTCCCTGGCGAATTTAGAAGAGTGCCAAAAAAGCGTCAAGTACGTTACACCGCTATTAAAGTTAACAGAAACTTTACCAAAAAATTCTACAAAAATGTAAATGCATCCAATAAATATTAATTTAATGCACAAAAAAAAACATCATTATTTACACAAATTTAAGATTGTATACCACATTGATACTGGCCTCACGGTGACGAGACGCTCCGGCAGCGAGAACTGTCGCCGTGGTTTTCGCTGTGTTCGAAAATTACAACGCCAGTGTTCTATATTCGAATTACAATTTCGGCAAAAATTATTTATTGGTTTTTTAAAAGTACTTGTAATCACACATCTCTAAATAGGCCACAAACGATAATAGTTACGGTTTTCATAAAAATTGTTAAAATTCCTTGATATTTTGTGAGATTTGGAAATTTTTTCTGAGAATTCCCTGAGATTTCCAGAATTAAAAAGTTCCCTGAGAATTCCCTGATTCTGTTACCACCCCTGTTCAAGATTGAATTTTAAAATCCGCCGCAGCCCTAAAATTGCAAAAAATTTGGACTAACTGTGAGCCAAATCCGATTACTGTAAATGCCACAGTTTCATCAGGACTTTGCGTGCAAGAAACAAACAGACAAATACTTCTTTTTATAATAGTAGAGATTTACAATTTAAAGTTTTTTTCAAAGCCATGATACATATATTACTGGCAATGTTGCTGTTACTTTTTTGAAAAGCCTACTTATGTTAAACAAAATGTTCCACATATTTCTTCATACAGGGTGGCAACAAAATCCTCGGAAAAAAGATCCCTGATCTTTCCATGATTTCCCTGATAGTCTCGCAAAAATTTCCCTGATTTTACAATTCCTTTAAGAAATGTCATGAGCCCTAATTGGTATCGATATACGGTATCCACACAACAATATTTTTAAATATTTAGGGTCAGTTGGGGTTAAAAGGATTATTTTCCAAAATTATTTTGTATTTTTCTCTTAAGATTTCATTATGAATACCTTCATCAAATGCAGCCAAATTCATAGAGCAAAAATATAAAAGTTACAATTGAAAAATAAATTATTTAAAGAAAATCACATTTATGGTAACCTTTCTGGTGTAAACTTTTCCGTAGTTGTTTTGTGTCACTTCGTTGGAATCAATGTGTTGAGGAAGTGAAAGGAAAAAATTAATTTAGAATGTGTGATCTCTTCATACTGTTGCTATTCTAAAGAAAACAAATAATAAATTAATTAATTAAAAAATGTTCTAGATTAAATTTTAAAATTTGGGCTTTGCACAAAATTAGGACTACCTGTGTTCCAAATTTCATGACTGTAGGTGTTATAGATTGTCTGAAAACAGACACACACACCTCCTTTTTATAATAGTAGAGATTTAAAAATATATTTCATGGCAGTTTGTCTTTAGAAAATTTTCAATTATTTTCTTGGTGAATTTTATTCTTAAGATGTTTAGTACATTTTCCCCAGAAATTTACATTTCTGGACAGACCATGTGCAAGAATCAACTGTACAAAAAACAAATCCCTGGATACTAGCTCAATCAGAAGAATCTCTAATATAATTATTCCAATCTACAGTTGTGTTGCGATTCATTTAAAGCTGTAGTTCACAGAATATATTAGACATTAACTCTTGACACCATAAATAAATGAATCTATGACAGTAACAAAAGAAATGTGCAATCCAGTAAACCATGTTTTTGTTCCAACACCTTTTACTTCCCAGCATAAATGAAGGCTACATAATGAATTTGGCTTCAAGTCACATTTTAACTTTCAAACAATCTTTGTGAAGAATACTACTTTTTGAAAAAAAAATATTGCTGCTTGTTCATCTAATCCCACATCAGGAGGTACATTTCACTAGCAAACGAATAAGCTAAAATGGTGCCAAAAAAAGAAAAAACTGGTATGGAAACAAAGAGCGCCATGAAATAAACAAAATTGCACCAAAGTTTATTGGTATGGCTGTAGCGGAAAAGTACACTCATATTCATTGTGGGTCACAATATACAGATCCCAGAACTCAAAGAGAAACAACACATTTATTAAACCACAGATTTATTTTTAAAGATCGCAACTGTCAAATAGCATTTGATCAATTAAAAAATTTTTAAGTAACCCGCAAGCTTCAAATGAGTCTTCTGAAGTGACACATGATTTGTGCTTTTAGTCTTGTTGATTAAATATGAACAACTGTATTCTTATTAATCAATTTATCCACTATTTATTTCCACATATTTGATTCCACTATTAAATTTCTCTTAAGGCCCTAAGTTGCAAATCAATTAGGCCAAACTTAATTGATAAAATAGCAATTATGAGCATTGAAACTTATGTGATTCAAACATTTAAATAAAATGTCCGTTACACAATCTGAAAATATTTGATCTCATAAACATGTATAGTAATCGAAAGCAAAATAATTTTGCAAATGAAACAACATAATATGGCCATATCGAAACAATGTTTCCCTCCGCGCAGTTTATATTACTTTATAATTAATGAAATTCTAACATTTTTATGGAATCAACTCATAACACGAGTAGGTACGAATGTTATGTTTTTACCTTGTAGGAGCTACGTATCCATTCATTGCAGAAGCTTGATTAACAATTCCCACGTCATCTGCAAAAAAGAGTAGCTATTTATCGATTGAAAATTACAATACGTCTTAAAGTACTGAAAATCCAGGTAAGAACTACAAACAAGCAACCCCACATATGAAAGCGTTTGTTTACGACAAACCTGTTGCATTCCGACTGTCAGAGGGCTGAAAATCTGAGTTGGTCGTTGAAGACGGTCTTATTTTCTTTTTAGGACTTTCCGGACGATCTTCTGGATTTTCGGGTTCCATTCTAGTTATTCGTTCTAGCGAATATCGCAATTAAAAGAATAAAAACAAAACTGAAATATTTATTTCCAGCCGCTAAAACGTCAGAATTCCGTCGCGCTCGCGATATTTCTATGGATAAATTCACGCAGCTTGGAAACAACACAGACTTTGTGCTCACAGCGAAATTTAAAATTATTCTAAATAAATATATTTAGAATGATTTTTTAAAAACTTTCCTTCAATTGATTTGAATTGTACGATAATTATAAAGGAAGTGAGACGCAATTCATCAGTCATGAATTGTTTGGATCTGTAATAATGAAAATTTTAACTTTTGAACGTAAAATATTTCTAACTGTAGCCTTAGTGCTGAGTAAATTTTTTTCCCTGCGTTTTCATGAAATCAAAACACGAAACGCGCTAAAATTCAAAATCCGAATTACGTTATGATTCCATTTTACATGGCAGTTGTACCTTAAAACTTAAATTTCCTTTTGAAAGTGTGTATCAAGAACATTTTCACTCCATGTTCGTTCAGAATTGCAACTGTTATCATTTACACATTGGAAGTTGATCCGTAAGAGAGCAGAACACCCTTTTCTGTTACATAGATAAGAATGTCTCGAAAGAAAGGTCTCAGTGTTGAAGAAAAAAGAAACCGAATGCTGGAAATATTTTATGAAAAGAAAGATGTCTATCAGTTGAAAGATTTGGAGAAGATATGCCCGAAAGAAAAAGGAATTGTCGCGCAATCTGTCAAAGAGGTTCTTCAGTCACTTGTCGATGATGGTTTGGTCGACAACGAAAAAATCGGAACAAGCTCCTACTTTTGGGCATTTCCTAGTAAAGCCTTCAACAACCGAAAGAGAAAAATTGACGATCTTACCTCGAAACTCGACGATGCTCGTAAAAAACTGATACGATTAGATACTTTGGTAGAAGAAGCTAAGAGTGTTAGAGAGGACTCCGGTAAGCGAGAGACAACTCTGCAAGAGCTAAACCAACATCAAAATGAAGTGAAAGATTTGAAAGCCTGCATTGAGAAGTATAAGGATTGTGATCCCGAGGTTCTTCAAGAAGTTAAGCGGCAAACGCAGATCAGTAAAGAAGCAGCCAACCGATGGACTGATAACATTTTTGCTGTGAAATCTTGGTGCAAAAATAAGTTTTTCATTGAAGAGTCTGTAATGAACAAACAATTTGGAATTCCTGAAGAGCTTGATTATGTCGATTGATGTAAATAATTTTACAAGTATAGATATTTTTCTTACACTTTTACCTTCATAGGCTTCTTGCATAAGTTATTTACTTCTCCACCTTTGAAAATGAAAAAAGATAATTTTTTCATATTGTATGTAGTATATAAATAAGAGTCAAATGATCACTTGATAATTTGCTTTTTTTTTAAATCTCGGTGTAAAGTGTTTCATTGTGGAGTGGAGTATTGAAAAGTTTGGAATTTCTGAAGAACTCGATTAGTGTAAATATGCTTCTAGAATTTTTCTATTATCTTTGTCATATTCTCTATAGATTTATGTACTTTCATTGTTACACAGCTCTACTAACTGTATAAAAGATATATATGTGTGTTTCTTCATTTTTAGAAGTGTTTACTTTATAATAGTAGTGAATACTCACTTATGTATCAAACTCCTGAGTAATAATTTAAGAGTACTTATTTATTTGGGGATTCTCTCAAATCTGAATAAAGTTATTGTTACTAAGCTTAAAAGTTAAACTAGTTTTTATTAATTTTGATGATTATGAGTTACTCCTCTTCTTTAAAACTTCATTCTTTGTTATTGTACACTTGCAATGAATAAAACATGCTTTGACTCAGTATCAAAGTTTAGTTAAGAATTTTATTTATTATTTCTCATTTTTGTGATTTTAGAAAAGGGGAAAAAAAAAACGTTTTTGAAACATTGTAATTAATGTGGTTGAAACTTTAAAAGTTTCTGTGTTGATTTTCAAAATGAGTCAATATAAATTGATCAGAACTTTTCACGTGTAGTAAATTTTTAACTATGTATAAAAGTTCATTAGTAAATATTTAATGCAATTTTTATTGATTCTCACACTACTAAACACAGGAATTTGGTTTACATGCACGAGAGCAAAAAGCTGATTAAGGCAGGGTTATGAAAAAAGTTGGCCACATGTATTAGTGAGAAATTAATAAATTTTTTTTATTAGCAAGACCTGCAGTTTGGAGTTAATCCTCGAGATATTTTCCAAATTCTTGTTTTTAATTGAAAAGTGCTTGCCTACAAATATTTTTTCAAACATACTAATGCATGTCACCAGCTATTTTCCTACTTCAGCTCTGCCTTTTTGCCTCGAGTATCTGTCTGGCAGTCCAGTAGTTATGGAAATAGTCACTGATACATCAGGATGTGTCAGAAAAGCTATACAAACTGCTAAAGGTGAAAATTAACGGATGCCATGTGGCGACTGAAAGGTTTTGCTACAGCTGCCGCATTTACTCAAAAACATTAGTTTATATGGTAGAACCTGATTTTACGCAAAACAATTTAGAAAAAAAGTCGACACTTATATCTAATGTGTGTGTATTCTACAAAATATGTGAATGCTGACAAAATTTCTTAATTTTCACCTTTGCACAGTGCTATTTAGTAGAGATGGTTTATTATAATTGTATTCAAGTTGAAACACTAAAACAAGAGACAAACTTTTTGTTTAGATGTTTATTAATCCCGTCAATAAATTATTTGTAAAAATTCAACCTACAAAATTTAATAGTATATTCATTCAAAGGCACATGTAAATGCACTATGTAGCTCAATAAATATCAACCCTTTAAAATTGATTTCTGATAAGATCAATTTTCCAGTTTTAGTATCTACGCACATAGTAAAGATTTCCCAGTCTTTTTTTCCTAACTAGGGGTCCTTGAAAATTATTTGATTTTTTTTTTAACTAGTACATAATTGCGTAATTCGTCTAGCATTGGAACTTGTAGAGACTAATTTCCTCCTTTGTCCAGACTAGTACTAGGTGCGGCATTTGAGCGTCATACTGAATGAAACCGGTGTTTTGCGCTTTGACACCACGTGATATACTAATAATGCTACGTCTAGATCACCCATTCTCCACCGTATTATGTTTAAGTTGACACCTCTGGTCTTCGTTTAGACGGCCGCCTTGTTATGCCCGCTGCAGCACTCCCTTCTTAGGAAACCGAATTTTTATCAGTCAGGATGTCATTGGATACTTGGCATGTGTACAAAGAAAGGAAGCCAAATTTTTCATGCAAAAATATAACCCACTTTGCAACAAAAGAAAATCCAAATTATAACCAAAATTGCAACCTTTCATTTTCATGACTATCAGTAGTTAAAAAAATTATGTCTTTTTTTTAATATTGATAACTTTTGCATATGCCTTGTTTTTTAGGTCGTTGAAAAATATATTTTTAGTTTTGAGAAGTTCTTGAATTTTTTTTGAATAAAGGTGTGGGAACCATGTGCCATTCAAAATGCATTTTCAATATTCAAGAAATTACCATGTATCTGTTTCAACTGAAAGTAAAACAAAACCTGTCCAGGAAAGGTAGAAGTTACAAGCAACTTTTCCCAACAAGGAATGTAACCTGTCAATGCTAGTATTTCTGAAGGTTTAAAAAATCAGTTGGCTTCACATTTTGACTTCAAGATGAATTGACGTAATTATTGTGCATTCTGACATTAATGAGTTAAATTAAATTTTCCTTACAAATTTTTTTATTAGAAAATTACTTATTGTTAGACTTTTTGTTTTTGTAAATTGTATGCAGTAACTGAAACCGACTACAAAATTAGAAACAGGTCAATATTAACACTTATAGCCATGTACTCATTAGCAAATAGATTGTAACCAGTCTTACTAGTGTGGATGCCTTTTAAATGGGTCTTGTGATGATCGCCTCTTTGGATTCATTTCACTCCAGGCACAGAAACCCCTTTAGAGTTGTAAATGAGAGAATCCTGTCAACACTACCTTTGTGTAAGATATTTATGTGTGTCAGCAACCATTGTTTCTTTAAGACACTGGAAAGGTTGCTGAAAAGATTGAATAGGGCAACCTTCTATCCCACTAAGGGTCAGTTGATAAATGATGAAAGTAAGATATATAAAACCGAATTGTCGTGTTTCACATAATGGTGGTAGTCTTGCAATAAAAATTTCGGAATTGATCTGTATGCGAAATTTTTTTTTTTAATACTGAATTTTGTATATCAATACACAAACTCACACTATAGGGTCTGCATCACTTCAATTTCTACTTGTAACCTTTTTATATTTAAAATGGTGCTCGACTAATTAGTTTAGTTGAATAGCAAGCGTAACCAGAATATTTCAATGATGTCTAAATAGCAAATTCCAATTTTTGAGAATGTAGGCAACACTAAGTAATAAAATACCAGCAATTACATACATAACATTTTATTATAAAATAATTATGTTTCTAGAGTATCACCACATCGTTCAAAAACTAACACCAGTTCCTTGTGAGGTGTGTGTGGAAACATGTCTATCACAGCAGCTTTCACAGGGTAGAAGGGACTACCTTTGTAATTGTTGGATGGAGCTCGACATAAGCTGTAAAGAAAAATAAGTCCAGTAAGTCACACAGAAGAGATCAAATTCGTTCTTTGAATTGTCCAAGTTAAATTAACAGTACTTACTCAACAAAGTTCGTAAATGCAGCATTTTGATTGCATGAGATGTAGATAAGTTTGTTAATGCTTGTGGTTGCCCTGAGGACTTTAAGCACTTTTTGATCTGAAATTGAGGATTAAAAGCCATTCAGGATTACAAAAAAGATATTACTAAAAAACTGCTAAGACAAAAGGTGTCCTCGTATTTTAACACATTTAAAAAGACTTCTCAAGTCCATGTGCCCTCTAACAGAGCCATTGTTCAACTGCCGAGCTCATGTGTCTCAGTTTACGTTTACATTCCACCCTATTGCTCAACAAATTAACTGAAATGGGTAAATAAGTTAGGAGCATGATTCCCATGAGATGGTTACTGAGTAAGGTAATGAGAGAGAGGGTGACTGATACATTTATTTAAAAGTAAAGTAATATATATTATATACTTTCATTCCCTTATATAGTCATTTAGAATCTAAGTAGACTTCACTCCATGAACAAAGAATTCTTGGTTGTAAAAAAAACCTTTTTTTTTTTAACGCTTTAATTACATGCCAAATACATCCTACTTATTTATTGAATTAACCATATTTTAGTTTGAGGTTTATGACACAAGGGCCTTATTTAGCCAAGCTGATACTCTAGGAATAGGAATGCTTTAAATCTGATGGCCTAAGAACGGACCAATTTGGTTCACAAAAATACATGTTTTAATATACATTTTTATCTGTGGGTGTTTAAGAAATTCAACACAATGTTTTGACTACTACATTGTTTTGAGTTCTTACACTCCACTCACAATCGGAGTGAAAAAATTCGGATTCATTTGAATTAAATCAAATTTTCTTATTTAAGTCGATTTTTTATGATTTTAATCAAGCCTTTGCTTTTATGTTTAAATTTGATGCATGTGACACATGTAAATCAGTGGTTTCTAGATAGCATTAATTATGTTAAATAATAATATCTATGAAACAAATTTGGAAAATATAGGACATATTTTAGGAAAATTTAAATTATTATTGAGCTTTGTTGCTTTTATTCTTTTATTTGAATTATATTTTGTGACAATACTCAAAGTAAATCATAATTAAGCAAATTTTAATGTTCCTGTCATTTTGCTACTCTGCTTTTTTCAAGTGTAAAAACTGTAAATTAAATTGTTGAAAATATTCTTTTGGCAAATACAGAAGTAGTGTGTTGGCATTGGCAACATGGGCTTATGAACAGCAACCAAGAGACCCAAATACCTTTAGATTTAATTTTTTTTTTACAGTTGGACGATTTGGACCTCTTCAACACATACAATAAGTATTACAAATATACTTATAATACTTGTGTAATGATCCATGGAAACAAAATAGAGCTCTGAAAAACATTTATGAATTACGCAAGTGGTGTTTATGTTCACTTTCAATAATTTCTCGCTGCAACCCGAACAATAGAGGCAAAGGTAGACAGCAGTCGTAGCCATAAACCTCAAAGCACCCAACAATCGAATTTCTCATTGGAAATCACTGCACATCCCAATCAATACAATTATTTCTAGAGTGTCCACAAAGTAGGAAGCCAGTTATTTTCAGTTTAAAAAAGGGTCATTATTGGAATTTTACTGAATGGCAATTGTATAAAATAGCCATGCATCCAGTACCAGGTTTTTTCATTTTCAATATTACCATTGCAGTTTCATTCAGGTGAAATAATTTAAGTTTGATTTAAAATATAATCTTTTTGAATAAAAATAACTTGATTTAAACGGAGCTCATTGAAACAACATGCCCTGCGCCAAACGTTGTTATAAAAACAATGTCAGTGAAAGAATTATAGATCACAATCAGATTAATCATCATTTACAAAACCTTTCTTTAATCATGTTATAGCTGGCCAGCAAAAGGCACCCAGTCACAACCAAAAGGTTATGCAATTTCAACACTACTTTTTGCACAAAAATCCTAACTGGTGATTAATAGTTTCATTTTATTGCGCAACATTACTTTTTAAGTCTTACTAGAAATTTCATGGTGCTATAATTTATAAATTAGAAGTAAATCTCACGTAGGCCAGCTCTTGGAGGATCAACCACAGCAATAATCTCGGAAGTTTCACATTTTTTGATGGCAGTCATGATGACATCTTCAGCTTTCCCACAAATGAATTCAGCTCCAACACCTGTAAAAAGATTCAAATAAGCTTTCTAACATTAAAAATTCATACATATCATGCATAAAATAGTTGACCTATTTCATTCAGCTTAAATCTCTTTTAGTATTATATTTATTTTCTCGCACTCACATTTAAACATTAGTCTCAGCAATAATTGTCATTTCTCCATAGCAAAGCAAGACTCAATAAAAAATCCATATCACGAATACTTTTCTAGGAACTTTTAAAATCCTTTCGCAAAAATATCTTCTTTCTTGCCAGGCCACTATCTTGTAACGAGCTGACATTTTTATTAAATACATTTAACTAAGAAAAGGTTACAATGCTGTTCAAGGATTATTTGAGTATATATTGTACCCTGTCTTTATGCAAGTTAGCTGATGAAACTACATATCCACAAACAATAAATAAACAGCTATCTCTGAATCAGTTTCCATCAATGGAATAGAAACAACTAACACAGCAAAACAAAACATACAACTACAAAATGCTACATATGGAACATGTACAGAAAGTAATATTGTTTAGAGAAATAGGTTCCACATATACATTTAAGTACAAATCTCTACTATTATTAAAAAAAGTGTTTGTTTGTTATCTGCACCCAAAGTCCTGACGAATCTATGGCACTTACAGTAATGGGATCTAGCACACAGATAGTCCAAACGTTTTTCAATTTTTGGGTCGCTGCGAAATTTAAAATTCAATCTAGAACATTTTAAAATGAATTTAATAAGTTTTTTCAACTGTTCTTTTTTCCTCCAGAAATAAGGAACTACACGAAAATTGACTTTTTATCCCTCTGTGACGTCACTATTGATGTCCACCTATTGAACCATGTCAAGTTTTTTTCACCTTTCATGTATTTGCAATAAATGGAAATGATAGCAAACAGATTCGAATGACCTTTGTTTGATTCGAGGTTAATTCATTTTGATTTCCTGAGAAAAGGATTCAAGTGAAGCAAAATAAATTGTTAAAGTTATCACTGGCGTTTTTGAGTGCTTTTTTCTATCTCAGCAATCGTTAAAGGTAGAATAAAAATTTTAAAGGATTTGAAATCTGCGGAAAATTTTACAACATATAAGTTATCTTACATGTTTGATTTCCTTTTAATAAATAATTTATCAATTAAATATTTATATTTTTTTGGTTTGCAAACTAAACCAACGCCACAGGAAATGTGACATCCACGAAAAGAACTGTCATGGGCAACGCCCATTTAGTTTTCAAAGCAAAACAACACCATTATGGCTGTTATCCAATAGGCTATGAATTCCCATTTGGTTTGTGAAGCAAAGCAATAATCCCACAAAAGCAACTGGCACAGGCAACGCCGGGCTAGCCATGTAGTGGCTAGTTAGTTATAAAACATTAAGTAGCCTGTAAAACAAGAATTTTTCAATTTTAGATTTGAATTGTCATTTGCAATGTATGATTAAATGTAATGCTCTTTGTAACTTTATAAATGACATCAAAGAAACTGTATTACACATACTCAAATAAAAATTAGAAATGAAATCTAGCTATCTGTGCTTTTTACTATTTATTTAAAAATAAAAAATAAAAGCATAACATTAATACCTCCAAATATAGAGTAAATTACTTACCATTTTGTTCTGCATTTAACCTTGCATTTTCAACAGCCTCGGGACACATTTCAATGCCGATCACTTTAGCTCCAGCCTGAAATATCACAGAATCATCAGATTGAAATATTAATAATTTTTAAAAACTCATGAAGCATTTAACAGACTATAAGAATAAGACAGATCATGAATTCGGTTGATTTTTAGATTTTATAGCACAAGGCCCATATTTGGCCAAGCTGTGCCAAACACAAAAACATCATGTAAAAAATGTTGTGGAAGAAGGAAAAGAGTACATGGAAATGAAAATAGAAAAAACATCACTTGAGTATCCAGGGAGCTGGAAGGTAGGTATTTGAATTGACATCGCACTGGAGCAACACAACAGGCTATTGACGATGGCCCGGGTTCAATCCCCTAAAGATCCAAGGATAACACTACGTCATTTAAAACCATTGGCCAGATGACGAAGCAACACCTGAGCTGGCACTTCTCTCTTAAATCTCACATCAACTCATTTGTGAGGCAACGACAGATATAAGGTACCGCATACGCCTACAAATATCATGCACTGACCTGGATTCAAACAAGGAACCTTCCAATCTAGAGGCTAACACCTTAACCACCATACTGGTCACCAATCAAATCCAAAGCGAAAGTTCCGAGGACAACACCACAAAATTTTGAACCACGGTCAGATGACGAGGCAACAGCTGAACTGGCACCCACTCTCCAAAGACATTCGAGGCCTCGGCAGATTTAACAGACACCAACCCACATTTAGTACACGACGGTCTTTGGATGGATTCAAACTCACAACCCTTCGGTTGATAATTTGATGATCTTCCAATAGAGCTACCGCAGTCCCCTGGAGCTGGATTTCCGTGATTACTAAAGACAGTAAACCCCATGAGAGAAGAGGCTAATAGTGTACCTTGGCTTCATGAAACACCTAAACAACATTTTCCCCTGAGGGCTAATGAATTTGGAATATTAAAGAATTGGGAAATTAATGTAATATTTAAACTCCCTCTAATCTTGTTCAAGTCACTCTTGTCAATAAAAAGATGATATAAATCACATGCAGTGCAAACAAAGATATTGCTGTGATATTGACATTTCTTGGCTCAGTGAGAGAGCACTGCCATTCTATGCTGAAGGCCCGAGTTAGATACTCTACCTTACCATGATGGTCTAATCATGAGTTTTAATTGTTTTGACATATATTTATATTAATTGGGTAGTTTATTCACAAATTTGAAAAACCTTGAATGTTCCATGTGACATTGTTTTCCCATAATCCAAGCAAAATTATTGGGAGTGTCTAAGAGGTTTAGGTTTTAGCAAGATGTCCGAAAGTCAGAGCAACTATGTCCACCAAAAGTACTTCAATACTGGTAATTAGGTAATATACTCTAATAGCCCGGTGTTGTCCATGACAGTTGCTTTTGTGGTGTTATTGGTTTGCTTCCCAAACCAAACGGGAATTTGTAGCCTATTGGACAAATGTCATAACGGAGTTGCCAGAGGTGTTGGTTTGCTTCGCAAATCAAGTGGGAATTCAGCGTGACATCACAATCTCTTGCAAAAATATAAATATTTAATTGCAAAAATTATTTATTAAAAGAAAATCAAATGTATAGGGTATCTATCTGGTGTCAAATTTAACCGTTGAAATTTTTACCCATCTTTAACGGTCTAGGAGATAGAAAAAAGAACTACTTAACTCCATTTAAAAGTTTATTTGTTTTTTATCGTATTCTGGAAAATCATTTCTCTGCGCAATGAAAATGGGAACGAAAATATTAAATTTAGAATCTGTAATCTTTTATGCTGTTGCAGTCTGAAGAAAACAGTAATAATTAAATTCATTTTAAAATGTTCTAGATTAAATTTTATAATTCACCACAACCCAAAAATTGCAAAAAATTCTGACTTCCTGTGTGCCAAATCCCATTACTGTAAGTGCCATAGATTCGTCAGGACTTTGCATGCAGACAAACATTTACTTTTATAATATTAGAGACTATAAAGTAAGTTAAAAATTTTCAGTGGTAGCTAAGTTCATCACAATATGTGAACTGTCTTGCACTGCCTTACAACTAAGTGGTGCCATGTGAAGAAAAAGCTAAGTGGCCATGAAGAGTGAAGCTGTGATAGAAATAGAAGTCAGTTATTTCAGAGTTATTGGCATCACACTGGCAATTCAAATGTTCACCATCAACCATCTGTCGAAAAATATATGTCAATTGTTGCAAGTGGAATTGGAATTGCATCTGGAATTTGTCAGGTTTTGTTTTTGAAAGTAAGCATGTTCATAATAATGTCCGCCAGTCATCAATTTAGCTAGACTTGTGAAAGACAATGGAAATTTCCCACCACCAAGAACTTTATGGTGGAGGCCACACAGCTATATTGCAAGTTAATTTTTCCTCAACCCTCGCTATATCACACTTTTTTCTCAACTATCAAGAGCCGCAATGACATGAAGAGTTTTCTATGGCATGGCTTGTCACTTACTTTAGCTAAGCAAAGGCTGATGGTCCCTGTCCCACAGCAGACATCCAGAACAGTGGCTGATGGGGTGGCATTCACTAAATTGGCAACCAGTGTGTACAAAACTTCCGTGGCAGGCACATTGATCTGGAAGAATGCTTCTGGGCTCACTTGGAACTTCATTTCCAGCAGAGATTCTTCAAGGAACTAAAAATATTCAGAAGCAAATCCACTTAGGTTTTAGGTACTTGCAGTTACAAGTTATGGGCAGGATTTGTAATAAAATAAAGATATAAACACATAGGTAAATAGTAATATTTTCCACAAAAAGGAAATAGTATTTGTTAGGGTTGCGGTCAAAATAAAAGCCGGATACAGCATTACATAAAAATAATCCTCGTTTATTCAAGTAAAGTAATTAGATTACATAGTATAAAAGTATAAACTATTAAAAGTATACAAATAGAGCCGAGGTAGCTCAGTCAGTAGAGCGTCGGGCTCGCATCGGAAGAATTGTGGGTCCTGTCCTTGGCGGAGCCTGCAATTCTGATGGTTGCGAGATCGGCGCTTAGACCTGGCTAAAGACCGTCATGGTCGCTAATGGTGGCTGGAGCACGTTAAATAGGTCGTGGTCACAAAGTCCCCCATGTTCCCATACCAAATCAATACCTCTGGGGGTACCTGATCAGGGGGTTATCGGCCTCTGATTGGGATCTAAATTACGATATGTGTGAGTGAATGGATGTGTGAAAGGGACCTTCCTGTAAAACGGATGTGTGATGTATGAAGAAGTCCAACCCTCCAGGGCAATGGCCCAATTGGGCCATATATGGCCCGCACGACAAGAACAACAAGTATACAAATAGGTGTACTTCACCTGACCCGTAGGCTTTTGAAAAAGAGAGGATTCCAAAAAATCTCACTGTCATCCTATATATATATATACAGGGTGGTCCCGAATTCATGGTACAAACTTTAATGGTAGGTACAGGACATTGTAACAATGATTTATTGTATAGGAATGTATAGTCGCAAGTGACGCGGTGAGGCGTAAACAGGGGAAATAAAAGGAAAGAGAAATGGAGTGATCGGTTGGTATCATTGCCGGTAGAGGGCAGTAGATGTCTAGCCGCTGTTGAACATGATGCATCGCAGTAGGGAAAAGCGCCATTCACAATTGTGCTGCCGTAGACGATGGGTGACTTTACGTATGCAGAAAAAGCAGACATGCATTACATGTACGGCCGTGCAAATGGTAACGGCAGAGCTGCGTTACGAATGTATCGCGCGGAGTATCCTGATCGACGAATGCCGGATCATAGAATTTTTCAACGGTTACATCGTCAACTTTGTGAAACAGGTGCGTTCGACGTCAACAGACATGGCGCTGGTCGAGTAAGAGCTGTACGCACTCCAAGGCTGGAAGAAAGCATCTTGAACATTGTGGCTGATAGACCCGAGTCAAGCACAAGAACTGTTGCGCGTGACGTAGGTGTGAGTCATCAGACTGTATGCAGAGTGTTAAACGAAAATCGCTTACACCCCTTCCATTTTCAGAAAGTACAAGCATTGAATCCGGCAGATTATCCTCGCCGCGTGAACTTCTGCCTGTGGGTGATGCAGCAATGTGCGTTGCAGCCGGATTTCGTAGATTATGTGCTATTTACAGATGAAGCGACATTTTCACGCGAGGGTGTCTTTAATGCGCACAATTCCCATGTGTGGGCAACCGATAATCCACATGCAACGCGTCGACATGCGTTTCAACAACGTTTCAGTATTAATGTGTGGGCTGGTATTGTGAACGACTTTTTGATTGGCCCATACTTACTACCCACGCGGCTTACTGGCGGAAGCTATCTTATTTTTCTGAAAGAAGTGTTACCACAACTGCTGCATGATGTTCCGATCGCCATTCGTAACCGCATGTGGTTTCAGCACGATGGGGCGCCAGCACACTTCAGCATTGATGTACGGAATTACCTGAATGCCACGTTTGGTACTCGATGGATTGGGCGTGGTGGACCAGTCCCTTGGCCACCCCGATCTCCCGATTTATCGAGCCTCGATTACTTTTTATGGGGACATCTAAAGCATCTTGTTTATGAGACTCCAGTTGACTCAGATGAGGATCTCGTCGCTCGCTTATCTGTAGCTGCTGCAGGTGTGCGTGAAATACCAGGCATCTTTGAACGTGTACGCCAATCGCTCCACCGACGCTGTCAAGCATGTATCGATACTGGTGGACGCAATTTTGAACAATTACTGTAAACATGACACTTGTCAACAACGCTTTCAATAAAATCTTTGTTTTTCCTTTCGGCCGTTATTTCCCCTGTTTTCGCCTCACCGCGTCACTTGCGACTATACATTCCTATACAATAAATCATTGTTACAATGTCCTGTACCTACCATTAAAGTTTGTACCATGAATTCGGGACCACCCTGTATATATATATATATATACAGTGATCTCTCACTTATACACGCTCTCTTTTATGCGCGTTTTTCAGTTATACGCGTTTTTTTCGCGGTCCCGGCCATGAATATAGGAAAACAATGATAACTCTTATTCAGTTATACGCCACAATAAAAAAGTAGCTCTCACTTATGCGCGTTGCAAAAAAAATTTCAGTTCAAAAAGTAGGTTTCTGAAGTCAAGTGTTGCTTATCGCAAGAACTTTTCCTTTTTTGTTCTGCTTCTAGGAATGCATTCCCTCGGCCTTCCCCTATCGTTTGGATTCCCGGAACATATTCCCCTACCATATACTCGGGTGTACCGGTGGGGTGTCGTGAAAGTCGCATTTATACAGTAGCCAATTAGAGTGGTTAGTACGGTACATACCACGTGGCATTGATCGCTAACGAAAGAACCTTCTTTGGAGTTTGGGTTAGATAGTTGCGTTTTAAAACGGCAAAACGAACAAAATTGTAGCTTTCGTTTAAAATGGATGTTATAAAAAAAATTCGAAGAACATCCTTGCAACTCGAAAAAAGCTTTAGCGGAGCATTTTAATGTTCCAGAATCGACATTGAGAGGGATTTTAAAAAATGAGGAGGCGATTATAGTCGCTCATCGAGAATGTGGAATTCAGTCGAAGAAAACAAGGTGTAAAGTTCGAAGAATTTGAGAAGATTTTGTTGCTATGGTTTAAAGAAACTCGTCCCTCGAACATTCCTGTTAACGTTGAGCTTCTAAGGGAGAAGGCCGTACAATTGTCAAAGAGTTTTAAAATGGAAAACTTTTCTGCATCACATGGATGGATTGAAAAATTCAAAAATAGGTATGGATTGGCAACTCGTGTCCTGTCTGGGGAAAGTGCGAGTGTCAATAAAAACACCGTAGAACAATGGAAAGAGGACTTGGCTACTTTATTAAACGGATACGAACCGAAAAACATCTGCAATTGTGACGAAACTGGACTTTTTTATAAACTGATGTCCGACAGAACCTTAACATTCAAGGGAGAACCATGCCATGGTGGAAAAAAAAGTAAAGAAAGACTAACTGCCTTGATCTGTTGCAACGCTGATTGTTCAGAAAAATTCCCGCCATTGGTCATTGGCTGATCAAAAAAACCTTGCTGTTTTAAGAACGTGAAGAAGCGTCCTTGCGACTACACTAGCAACAAAACAGCGTGGATAACATCGCATATTTTCTTGGATTTCCTTCAAAAATTCGACAAGAAAATGCAAAAAGAAAAACGGAAAGTTCTGTTATTCATGGATCAGTGTCCTGCTCACCCACAAGATCTTCCAACTTTCAATAACACGAAAGTTGTGTTTTTTCCTGCAAATTGCACGAGCAAGATTCAACCTTTGGACCTTAGTCTCGTCCGTTGTGTGAAAATGCACTAAAGAAAAACTTTAATCCTTCGACTTCTGGCTGTGTCAGAAACAAAACGTGCATTAAAAGACGAATTGAAGAAAATTACCGTCCTTGATGCAATTCATATGTTGTGTTCATCATGGAGAAACGTTACTGACAAGTGCATTAAAAGCTGCTTTGAGAAAGCAGGATTTTCGTTTCCAGCAGAAAATGAATGTGTGGAGCCAGAAAATGAAAGTGAAAATTGTGAAAATGACATAAACGAAGAAGATTGGCATATTGTATCTAGTGGACTCGCTACGTGCACTACTTTCAACGATTTCATTGATGGAGATGAAAATTTAATCACAGCTCAATTGCGGGAAATAGAAGACATTGCAGCTGAAATAAATGGTGGTGACGAAGATGAAGAGGACGACGATGATGAAGATGGGGCAAAAGTTCCCCCAACTCACACAGTAGCGTTTGAAGCTTTGGAAACTCTGCGTGACTATTTTCAGTTCGATTCCTGAAGTATATACATAGTATTAACAATACACTGTGTACACTGCATTGATTTTTCACTTTTAAGCTCCCTTTTGTGGTTTTTCACTTATGCGCGTTTTTCACTTATACGCGTTTTTTTTGCTGTCCCCAACGCCCGCGCATAAGTGAGAGATCACTGTATATACATTTCAAATAGGGATAGATGACATAGTAACCAATCATAGCCTGAAGTGGATGGGACTAAACGTGATACGATTAATTTACATATCAGTTCTAGCTTATAAACATCCAAGATATACTCTAACAGTATTAATAAAGTCATTAGTGTTGCGAGAATGCGCAAACAATTACGTCTCAATTAAAGTCAAAAGCCTTGTTGGACAACTGACACATCAGCCATAATTTACAGAAAAAGGCAGGTGCCATCCTCTTCTCAGACAATTTGTTTATGTGAACATTAGAGGAGGTGGAAGCTGTCTACTCGCAAGCAATTCCCTATCCAGAAGGGATGTAACAGAAAACTGTAATGCAACAAGCTGGTCTGCTCACTTTCTCTCAGATCTCTTGTACATACATATACTATTAATGTTTAATTTACATGAATGCATTTTATATACTGGCATGTGGATATAGTTATTTGCTCTGTGTTCAACCTGAACAACCAATTTTGTGGATATTTCAAAACCTTTCTGTTGAAACGGAAACATTTGACAACACTGTTAGGTGGTACGTCCAGGAACCAGATGACCGGGCTCCGATCACGACGCAACGTATACCAACAAGTATGCTGTAATAAATAATTAAAATGCTCAAGAAATAAGTTGAAAAGTTCATCTTCCAACTCTCCCTTAGTATTTAGATTCACCCACTGAAGCCAATGCATGTATAACATAGTAAAGCCATACTTCTGCTTAGTTTCTTTTTGTGATCTTCAGCAGCTTGTATCTATACCATGTTTTTTGAGTGCAGTAGATTTGTTCATTTGGTTTAGTTTAACGAAGTTTTACTGTGATTACTTTTTGCTATACAAGAATTAAATAGATCGGAACACATGGCTTAGCCTCTTCAGTCCCAGGAAAAACTTTCAGCAAAATTTTTATTGGCTAATTAAAATGCTTTGAGGCTGACTCCGAAATATTTTTTTCAATGTATTGTATGAATTTTAAAAAAGGGTCCAAAAATAACAATATTTTCGAAAGGGATTCAGTAAAATTTGGAGACATTTCCCGTGAATTTAAAGATTAGTTGAATGGAGACAGCAAGAATCAATGAATATACTTCAATGTTTTGGGGGAGAAAAGTTTTCTTTTAATGTACAATAGAGTATTCTAGAAATGAAGAGGATAAGTGGGTTCCGAGCAACTACCAACATCTATTCCCCAACAAATTCATATTCATTGCCTGTTACAGAAAACTAACTTCCTCAGTCAGACATGGTGAGTTTCGGTTAAGAGTGTACGGCATAGGATGATTGATTTTTAGTCCTCCATCAGTAATGATTATGTAGAATTCAGGTAGCAATATAACGTTTTAAAAACTAACAGGTCAATGAACCTTAACTATTTAAATACTCTTTTAAAGAGATGCAAATAAAATTTGTAAGTGAAGTTATTTTTTAGTACGTTACTGTGAAAATAGCCATTTCACAATTAAAATAAGAAATCAAAAGTAAAATGAGAAATAAATTACCTTTTTACCCATTAAATGAATCAAAGGTGATGTCTCTTCGTGGGAAGCCTTTTTGGAAAACAATTGGAAATAGACTGAAGTAACACCAAAAGAATCCTTATCATCTTCGTAATATTTCTTCAGTTTGGCTTTCTCTTCCTCTAATTCAGCCTATGAATCAATCAGTTAATGAATTAAATTCACATATTTTAGTTATTAAACAATATTTGGGAGTTTTTCTTTGTTCAACATTTGAAATAACACAATTAGCTTAACAAGTATAAAATAATTAAACGTTGTTGGAGAATAAACCTCATTTTCCCTCACCCTTACTGTCTGACGTCACCTGTATGTCTTCACTTGCATATCCTCAGTTGCTGCTGAGATCTTACTCAGAGGGAGTCTGTAACCATAAGTGCTCCCTGTTTTATATGTTAAATTAATGTTTTGTAATGTCAATTATCTGTGGATAATAAAGAATGTCTGTGGTCCTTATGTTTGGCCACTATCTCTGCTGACCCAACAATTAATATAATAAAATTCACTTGAAAATTTCAGCTAAACTTACTTTTAAATACATTCACCCACTTGCCGCCAGACCAAATTATTTCATTTTGAACGTATTGCTGTTTTATTTATCTGAAAGCTGTTATTTTTTTATGAATATGTATTTTTTTTCATATAAAATTGCTTGTATGCATGAAATCTATCACGACTACACACATTGTTGGCAAGAACAATAAAAAAATAATAATACTGTCCAACTTCATCTGATTAACTGGCATTATACAATAGCACTTGTTTCAAAATATTGCTTCTGAATTTGTGGTATATTTTTATGTGTGAATTTATTTTGAGTTTTTTCACATAAATTTTTTTTTATAAACTTCGTCCGAGTGTTGTATAACAGAACTAAATCATCCGAAGCACTTGTGAAATAGTAGCTTTAGAATCATAAATTCTTAAAATTAGTCTTCTCTTAGAGCTAATATTAGTAGCAGGTTTAGTTGCTCAGCAGCTACATCCCTGGCACAAGGTCCTCAAAAAACGCTGTGTAGTGTAGAAGTAGGAAGAAGTGTTTGGCGTAGCTTGGTGCTTAATTAAGAGCACACGATTTCAGCAAAAAAAATACTAGAAGCGATCAGAATGATTATTTCTACCAAATATTTTCGACACTGTTGGAGAGCAGTGGGTCTAAGTCATAAAACATTTTCTCCAATGAAATAGAAAGCAATTCACGACTGAAGCAAGGATTTGTGATATTGGTTAAGAAAGAGGGGCCTTGTTTTCATTAACAAAAGGTGACTTTACAAACAAACACTGAAAACTTTGAAAATAGGAGCTTTAGAGACAATTTTGCTTAAAAATATTCCAAGTCACAATGGTTGTAAAATATCAGCAAAAAGTCACCTTTTATTTCGAATGTGGCAGACCTGGTAGTATTACTTTCAAGCTTTATGCATTGTCTTATGTATGTCTGTTGATAAAACAAGCTTTCCAATGTGAAACGCTTTTCTTTAGAATACATTTGAAGTATCATATACTTGTGATATTTTAAATGCATTCTAATGAAAACCATAAGACCCATTCCTAATGGATGTTGAACCATTTCAAATGCCATTAGTGCATGGTGTTTTAAATGGTCCACATGGTGGTTGAATTGGTTTTTATGGCGTGAGCAAGGTCATATTTAACCATGCTCTGGCAAACACAAAACATTAATACATACACAATAAAAGGTACACAGGAGAGAAATACAGTAAGGGAACACCTGCACTGCCTACAACTCACAGGTTGCTACTGAAGTGGGCATACCCACTGAGCCATGACGGCCCTGTACTCATGGTGGCAAACCTGACCACGAGGATACTAATGATTCAGTCTTCAGGTTTGGTACATGGTTAGCAGTGGGTGCATGAGTAAAATGAGCCTCTTAATACATTTTCTCGTGTCTCACACGGGCAAACGTTACAGGCAAATTTGCACAAGTGTCTCACACGGGCGATTTTGTATCTTGCATTATTTTATTTCTAATGCCCGTCTGAGATCCGTTCTAGTAAAAATAGGTAGGCTAGATTATAATTAAACTTATTGAACATAGATGGCACCACTATGCAGCATTTTTCTTGCATAAACCATGTGATGCATTTGGATGATTAAAATGCTTTGTTAGGAATTCTTTGTTATAAAGCAGTTGTTTGGTGTGGAAAAGGTAATATATCCATTTTTATTGAGTTAACTATTATAAAAGTAAACAGTTAACCATAAATTAATTTTTACTAAGTGTTTTTGTAACTTGTTTAGAAAAAGTTATCTTACAACGAGCGACTGACGATTTTGAATATGCCAATTTATCAGAAAGTTTCAGCGATGGTATAACAAAACAAACTGAATTTCTAGCCATTCTTATTCTTGCAAGTATGACAATTTGATTTTAATATTTTGAAACTCAAAATAAACATGTAATCAAATTGTTTACACTTTGTTTGTATAATAATTTTTTATACAACTTTTACCCCCCACCCACTGCTCCCTAGTCACACCTCACAACTGAAATTGCAAAAAATAACTTCACTATATCTATATATTCATTTTCTGTCAAAAAAAAAACCTCAATCATTTTTTACCAGTTTTTCTGAAAAAAACTAATGTTTTAAGGGGTTAATGACTATTCCTAATCTGGAATTTATTTAAATTAGTAGTCAGAACTTTTGCATCTTCTTCTACTGAAAATCACTGGTCGGACATTCATGAAAAAGTAATGTATCAGAGATTGATTAGTTATTTGAATTCATGATCACTGTAACAGAACAGAATCAGCCTTATAATTTAGAGGATAAATATTTCTGATAATGTGCCTATTGTGTTTCTGCCCAGAGGAAGCTGATCTGCGGCAATCATATTGATCGATTGACCTGTTTAATCTGATCTGGTATAGATAGACTGTTTGATTAAATACACATTTCTAGACATACTGTGCTAGTGCAATGTGGTGATTTGCATAACTGACACATTAAAGTATGCAACTACTTTTAATATCAACCACTTTGTACTTCAATTATAAGAAGTATATACACTGCAACAAAGAAACGCAGATTTGAAAAGTTGATAAAAGGACATTAACAAGTATTAATAAAATGATAATTGAAATTTTTAGTCGAAATCTTACTTCTGTTAAAGATTGTGGATGAATAACTACAATCAGTAGAACATCATTATTATTAGATGTCCGAACAGTTAACTGCCTCCAATATCCACCATGATTTTCAGGATTGTACACGTCTTTTTCCGATTCTCTTATGTATTTCTCGAAGCTCTGCAAAAATTCCAGGTTACAAAACAGTATAATTAACAGTATCTTGCTTACACATAAAAATTTTATTCAAAAAGTTTAGATACAGCAACTATTGTAAGATGTCACAGTATGGATGCACATATAACAAAATCCCGAAAAAGTCATCTTTAAATCACTACTTATATTCGTTATACATTTCTTAAAAGAGTTCCCAAGCATGCACTCATGAATTCAATGACATCGCATTTCTATCTTATTCCTCTGACCAAACCACAAAATTTGCTGATTGTGCACTGTTCACATCCTCTGCTTGTACAGGCTCTTCTCCGTCTTCTGACTGACTTCCATGAGACGGGTTAGATGTCTGAGGTGCATGGAAGTCAAAGTTTAAGTAATGTAACTGGGTCCACTATTCATAATTTATGTTCAAAATGCTTAACCAAAAGGCCTGTAAGTACTTAATTTAATGAACTGAGAAGTTATCGGACACATTTTCACAATCACTTTAACTCTTAAAATTCGAATTCAACAATCCCAAATTAATATTTAAAGTTTGCATTAAATTCAGTGATGTATTCACTATGTTAATTTTTTTTAATAACTGTGTTCCCACTTAGATAGCCTTTGTAAAAACTAAGGTTTTTTTAAATGTTCAAATGAATCTCAGGAAATATTAGGATATTTAAGGGCCCACAAAACTTAAAATGAAAAAATCAGGCCTTTTAAAGGCTTGGTTTGACATGTCAGTATGTGTGAATAAATACTTAGTTTTAAGATAGAATATATGAATTTTTCTGGCATTCATGACTACCATTTTTCAAGACTATTTTTAATTGCTTTCTTTCGCTGAAATTGTAAGAGGGCAGGAAATGTAAATTAAAATTATATAAACAACCTTAACAGCTTTTAGCATGGCAGGAGAAATATTGATGCAGTCATCTGGCTCTGCTACACTCATGGAGCCTTCTTTGTAAGCATTCAAGCGAAATCCAACCGTTTTCTCCTTTGTTAGCAGATGTCTTCCCGCAGTGAACTCGCATTTATTTCTGTATGCTGTAGTCACAGGAGATGGTATGATTGGATCCACTGGACAACATTGATGGTGATGTTGTTTCCTGGGAACAAATAATTAAAAAACAATCCATCAAGAAAAAATTGAAAACAAAACCAAAAGGTTTACAATAGGTCACTTCTCAATGGAAGAGAGATTTAAACAAATTAGGGTTTGTATTATAAGAGTTTTAAAGATTTTCATATAATTTAGTAACACACTAAAAATATGGAATTGTATTTTTAAATTGGTTAACTTGGAAAAAAACTATTGAACTAAGGCAAAATAAAAAAATTATGGAACAAAATTTTTTTGCCACAACTGAAATTACAAAATTGGAGTTAGAAACTTAAATTTTGTAGACACATCTAGACATCAACAATTTTTATGTGGATTGTTACAATTTCGAATAAATGTAGAAAAACAATTTCCTTGAAGAGATATTTGTGGAGACCAAGTTGAAAAAATGTATATTATTTTCCGTTATTCATAGACTTAATTTTCCGCAGATTTCAAATCCGTTAAAATTTTTATTTTATCTTTAACGATCGCTGACATATAAAAAAGCACTGAAGAACGCCAGTGATAACTTTTAATCATTTCTTTTGTTTCACTTGAATCCGTTTCTCAGGAAATCAAAATGAATGAATCTACAATGAGACGAAGGTCATCCAAATCTTTTTGCTCCCATTCAAGATGGAGGGTGAAAACACTTGGCATGGTTCAAAAGGCTGACGTCAATAGTGACGGAGAAAAGTCTAAATTTTAATGCTTCTTTATTTCCCAAAAAAAAAGAAAGAACGGTGAAAA